>CP098281.1:0-2500000 GCA_023658505.1 Epichloe gansuensis
TAACCCTAACCCTAACCCTAACCCTAACCCTAACCCTAACCCTAACCCTAACCCTAACCCTAACCCTAACCCTAACCCTAACCCTAACCCTAACCCTAACCCTAACCGAATCTATGCCTTTACCTTTAATCTCTCTTACTATGTAAGAGTTAAAGATCCTATGACTCCTGTGCTTCGCTTAATTAAACTTCGTGAATCTAAATATATTACAAGCTTGCAGAGCGTTAATCTTAGCTTAATCTAATTACTTAAAGGGCTTTCCTAGGGTTATAATCTTCCTTCTTAGCGGAGTTAGAGGGCAAGGTTCTAGTTAGCTTTTTCCTTTGCTATTAGGAACGCTTCTATTAGCAATCCTCTGGTTATAATCTCTTTAATTAATACCTCCTCTTAATCTTTATTAATAACTATAAAGTTCTCCTTGCGATCTTTAGGTTCTTCTATGCCTTAGTTAAGGGAGAATTAAACTATAAGGGCTTTTCTTAGCCTTCCTTGCTTTCTCTTTGCTAGTACTAGGAGTTTTGCTTTTCTTTTACTCCTTTCCTTACCTCTACCCCTATAGAGGTAAGAGAATCTCTCTTATTTATAGTCTTCTTAATAACTTAAGGTTTTATCTCCTATAGCCCCTCTATAGCATATAGGTCCTTATAGTAAGGCTTTACTACTATAGATTAGAATTTCACTAGGCTATAGGGTATTTAAATAGTGTAGGTCTCCTATTAGTAGTAATTAGCTTATAAGGGCTATGCTAGCTACCCTTCTCCCTTTACACACATACATTAGCCTATAGAGGTAGCTAATATATTAGAAATATATTAGGCTATTCTAGGTGTTAAGGGCATTACAGACCTGCTATAAGGCTAGGTAGTGGCGTACCTTATTAGTGGCCTTCTAAATTGCCTTAGCGCGTTAAATAATAAAGATGCTTAGCGGTAACTTATCTATTATATATAGGTAAGCTCTAAAGACTAGCAGGGTTAGCACTAGTTTATTAGGGCCTACTAAGTTATTAATAGCTTTAATCGCTATCTAAAGATATTACTCTAGCGTAATCTCTGCGCTAATTAAGTCTATAATAATCTTATAAGCCTAGCGTAAAGGTTTATAGTACTTTTTAACCTTTCTAATACTACTATAGGCTTTAATTAGTATCTTATTAATATTAATTAATATTAATTAAGCGTAGTGCTTAAATTTAGCGGAGGAGAAGTTATTACTAGCGTTATAGATAATCTAATCTAGCGGTCCGAGATAGGTATTAATCTAGCACTCTTTAATTATATCCTAGATATCTTAGGCCTTTTACTTCTTAGGATTAAGGAAGCGGGCTGCTTAGAATAAAGTCGCTAAATTAATAACGTAAAGGACTAGTTAGTTATTAATCTACGTAATATTAGTAATAATCTTATAGTTAAAGTTATGCTTATCTTTAATTATGAATTTAAACCGGCTAGGAGCTTTTCCTTTTATCTAATAATAGTAGCAGACTTTAGTTAACTTCTTAATTACCTAGCGTTTAATATTATAACTAGCCCACTAAAGGAACTTTATAAGGCATTAAATAGAAGGGTAACTAAAGCAATAATGCAATTAATAGATCTCCCCTCTAAGAGGTAAAAGGCAACCGTTTCTTTAGCCTCTAGTAGCTACTAAGGATATCCCTATTATCGCATAATAGGCATAGTCTTATTACCTTAAATTAGCACGTTCGCAAGGTTATTAATCTTAACTTATAGCTTATTTATATTAGTAATAGAAAAGAGAAAGGGAGTTACTATGTTAAGGACATAGAATTTAAGCTCTCTAAGTTCTATAGGCATATAAAGCATGCCTTTTGTGGTTATAGATCTAGCACTAAATATAATAATTTATAGCTTATAGGGGATTATCTTTAATAAAGGCATTAATTATAATAAAGCCTTTGCTTATCCCTAACCTGCTATTAATTTACCTACTGCCCTAGTATTAGGCATAATCCTCTAAAGACTTCTTTAGAATAGTGCTCTTTAAAGATATAGTAGGTTAATCCCTTATTAGATTCTTACTATTAATATAGTTCTTACTTTAGGAAAGCATACTAAAAGGCTTAGTTATTAAGGGTAGTAAGAACATTAGCATTTATAAGATTATAATTATCCTATAGCTCTAAGTAAAAGAATTATATAATGCTTAGATATGCCGCTAGCAATAGCTCTTTAATATCCTTATTACTATCTTTAGTCTTTATATAGGCTATAAGATATAGTTCCTATCCTTAGCTAGGGCCCTTATTAGGCTTATTATTATCTAGCCCTTTATAGGAGGTAAGAAACGCCTAGAATCTCTTCTCTAAAGGGAGTGTATAATAGATCTTACTAGCAAACTAATAATCCTTCTCCTTTTAGTATTCTTTATTAGAGTAATTAAAGGACTAATAGCTATTCTTACTATATATAAAGCAATACTAAGGGCTACGCCTTAGGCTCTTACTATAATAGCCTCCCTTGCCTTAGGGCTAATATCTATATTAACGGTTAGTAAACATAGCCTTAGGAGAGCTCCCTTATAATTATAGGTATTAGGTAGCTCTCTTGTTTAACTCTAAGATTATAATTACCTTATAGAGGTATCTAGCAAGACTCTTAAAGCCTAGGGAGTGGTTATACTTTACTATCTAGTATTTAGGCATACTAGCTATAGTATTTAATATTTACTTATAGAGCTTAGTATTTACTATATTAGAAGGATATAGGCCTTAATAGATCTTCTTAAGGGTAGCTAGTATGATTTTAAGGCACTTAAGCCTAGTTTTATTAGGGTTCTTAGTAATAGTACTGCTTAGAGTTATGCTACTCTATTTACAGTAGTAGAACTATTAGTTACTTTCTGTTTTAAAGCGTTAATAAATATAGCTAATTATCTCTTTATATGTAAGGTTTTAACTAAAGAGATAATTAAGGTAATACTATTTAGTATTATTAATTAAGATAATTAGGAGAGCCTTCTAATAATGCGTTTAAGGGAGGTTAATCCTATTATACTTATTCTTAAAGAGCGTAACTTTTAGGGCAAGGAAATTATATAATTATCCGCTATAATAATCGCTATCTTTGTATATCTTTGTAAGTTCTAAGATCTTCTTTATAATCTAGTCTTTAGAAGGGAATTATTATATAGGCGGTAAGGTTTGCTATAGATAGGGATCTTTAGGTGAATTGCTTAATATAATAGGGTTTGCTATAGAAAAGGCTCTCTTACGGGTTAAGGGGTTTAAAGGTGCTATTAGGGTTAGGAAGGATAAGGTTCTAGGGTAAGCAAATAAGGGGTTAAGGAGGTTAATATTTAGGGGGTTAGAGGATTATAATCTCCCTTTAGGCTATAATAGCCTTATTTCTTATTAGACCACTTCTTCTAGAGATATTATAATTGCTAATCCTTAGCCTTATCTTATAATAATACTATAGTCTTGTAGAGAATTCCATAGCTCTCTAATAAGGTCTCTGTTAGCTATTATGAAGGTGTTCTTAGACTATCCTTTAAAGTCTTCTTAGAATAATTCCTAGAGGTTATTATCTCTCTAGTCTTAATGCTTACTAAGGTTAATAAACCTTATAATATAGTTATTAAGCTTAGATAGTGTGGCGGAATTAGGGTTAACTATAATTTGTTCTTTCTAATCTTTTGTGAGGGCATGGGAAAGAGGTTGTAGTTATATTAGTAGTTTGCTCTCTTAGGGTCTCTTAGGTGCTATTAAGATTTAGGATGGTTTCTTATTACTAGAGAATTAAGGCTTTTCTCTTAGTAATAGTCTAGGCGATTGTGTAGCTTCTGTAGTAGCTTAGGTCTTCCCTCTTGTTGCTAGTCTAGCTTCCTAACTTATTATAAGTAATGGTTATTAACGTTAGGTTTAAAGCGGATGCCTTGTAGCGATTAATTTGATTATTTGGTTAGTTTTCTTATGGTAGGTATAGGATTAGTCTCTCTATTAAAGATGAAGATAATAATAGAAGAAGTTAATCTCTAGGTTTGTGTTAGACGTAGAATTAATCTCTCTATTAAAAGTGAAGATAATAATAGAAGAAGCTAAAAACTCGAATGAATTTGAGTTTGACTGCGGTCGCGACCTATGACTGTATCTTGCGCCAACGCAGCCATAAAGTTTATTATTAACAAACTTTGCACTAACCTCGCAGCCCCTGTATTCATGCCCTTAAAGCTTATTCCTATATCTAGCTGCTTTTTTATTACTATGGTACTGTTAATCGGTTGTTTATTGTTACACTAGCTAGGTGTTGCCAGTAATTCTTATGTTATGTGTGAATTTTAGATGCATTAGCCACTGCCGATGAAAAAAAAAAATTATAAAAATCATAGAAGAAGCTAATCCCTTAGAAGCCTAATGAGTCCGTAACTAGAATTTAAGTCTCTTCCTTTAGCACACTCTCGCAGCCATGCCCTTATTCCTAAGGATCTAGATGATAGGAAAATGACTATAGTGTCTATAGAAATATCTCTTCTTATAATACCTAACTTATCTGTGGTTATAATTAACCACTGATTAGTGTTAGAACACCAAGGTGCCTACGCAGGTAATTAATACCGTTGTTATAGAAGTCTATGATAGTTAATGATAATCTAGGAAAGAGAGAAGAGAGAGAGAGGGAGAGGAATCTAGCTAGCTAAAAAGTGGGTAAAACCTGTAAGTAGGGCAAAGAGGGGTGGCGAAAAGGGGCAGCTAATCACAAGGCATGCATCCTCTGAGGGCTCCACTCGGCCCACAATTGGCGGGGTCTTTGGCCACGACTAATCCGATGATGATCCGAAGGAAGCAACAGAAGAAGTATCTGAATAATTTATAGTACACTAAGATTATAAACTTCCTAACCACTAGGTTATATAGCGAAGGAGAGTATAATTAATATATAGCTTAGAGGATGTCTGTAAAAGCATAATAGTATAAGTTAGAAGATGACGTCCTTTAGTATAAGGGAAGACATAGGAGATAGTAATATTTAGTAAAAGAAGAAGTAAAGTATGCTCTCTATAAGGCTTATAATTATGCCAGGCACTTTAGAGCGGATCTAACCTATAGATAATTAACTTAATTAGTGTTCTAGCCTGGAATAGGAACTAATATCATAGAATACATTATAGGATGCTTGCTATGCGTAGGATATACCCTTAAAAGCAAAAGGCACTAAATTAACCTATAGTAGTGGATAAGCTACTTTAGGTTATTAGAATAGATTATATTAGGCCTTTTCTAGAGTCTAGACAATAGATTAAATATATATTAGTAATAGTGAATTATTTCTCTTAATTCGTTTAGCTATTTCCTATAGATTAATAGGAGTAATAGAAGTAATAAACCATCTAAGGAATTAGATAGATAGATTATTATTAGCGCTAGAAGGATTCTATACTAATCTAGGACTAGCTTTTAGGTTAGCAAAGCTAATAATGTTTTTAAGGGGAGGGGGTAAGCATAATAAATGCCCTAACTTAATCACATAAAAGTGTTAGACTTATAGAGGTAATAAACTAAACACTCTAAAGCATCCTAAACAAGACATTAAATAATCTAATAGACTAGGACCTTTAGCTCCTAAGAGTAGCTAAGGCTTTAAACCACAGATACATAAAATCCATAGGATATTCCCTGCTAAGATCCTGTATAGATTAACACGAATTCTAGGAATAGGGCTAGGAGCCCTTTAACTTTAACTTTAATTAAATAGAGTAATAAGTTCTATAGAACCCTAGTGTAGCTATTAGAGGTAGATCTAGAAGGGGAACTAGCAATGTATTAGATAGGCAGCGTTAAATCTTAGCGGATGGAAGTTATAGCACAGAGAGGATTAGAGGTAATTACCTAAAGAGATCGCTATAAATAATAAAGGATTAAACCCTTTAAAATAGATAAATTAGTAATAGTAGTAACTAAAGGAAAACCCTAAAGCTATAACCCTATTAGCAAGGGCTATTCCGCATTAAAACTCGCATAGGCAGAGCATCCTATTAATTAGTTAATATTAATAGCTTAAGGGTAAGAGAAGGTTAAGGGTTAGACTTTCATAAAGACATATTAAAAGGTTTTAAGCCCTAGAGTAGTTACCTAAAGGCTCTATAAGATTAGCTCTTAATAGGAAAAATAAAGTTAAGGAGGTAATAATAGTAGGGGTTAAGAGTTAGATAGAAAGGAGGGAAGATAAGAGAAGAAGAGAGAGCTTCTATAGTATTAAGAAGTGGGAAAAAGTGAATTAACACTTAGAATCATCTAAATTGCAGTGTTTACACCTAATGATTAGCTGTTAACACTATATGCCCCTTAAATTCCCCCTTTTATAATTCTCCTTAGTACCCTTATGTTCTTTCTTCTTCTTCCTCTTTAACTTCTATATCCCTCTCTTTTATTAATTTTCCTAGCTTTATTAGTTATGATTTTAGTAGCGTATAGAGTGTAACTCTAAATTAAATTTATTACTAGGAAAGGTTTTAAATTAATTATATTTAGCACTAAGTTTATTATCTAAAATTTATTTATTTAGCTCTAGAGTGGATTACTCTTCTTTATTTCTTATTTTATTAAAGTTTCCTTAAAGTTCTTAATACATTTTTAATCACACTAAATACTAATATAATAACTTAACTCTAAATAAATAATAACTTCTATAAGCAGTTACTTACTTCTATTCCTTTACTTAGAACTACTACCTTTAATAAGTACCTCCTACTCTTAATTAATTACACTAATAAACTTATAGCTATAACTAGAATACTAAAGCTTATAAAGTAAGAGGTTATACCCTTAGTAGCATAGGAAGTAGAATAGGCAGGCAGTGCACTAGAAATAAGGCTATTATTTTATAAAGTAAGCTATTTTATAAATAAAAAAACAGATTATAATTGTTGGAACAAGCATGATATCAATCGCGGCACGCAGCCGCAATTACCCGGCAGAAGGTCAGGCCGCGAGGGCGCGCGCGCAACGCACGCCGCGAGAGGTGGCCCCACATATGACTCATTGACCTGCCCCTCTGATTAGGCGAGGACCCATAAGTCATGTAACCTACAAAACGCACCGCGTTTATAGCCACTTCTCACAATCTAGAAAAGCTCTCTTTTCCTCCCTTTACACACACTTATAACTAATTAATTATAACGCCTAGAATAGAAGATAAATTCCTATTCCCTAGGCTATAATCCTAACATTAGGCACCTATGATACTAACACTAATTAGTGGTTAACTTCACAGATAATCACATGGTTTTTCCTAACCGCAAATTAGCAAGGTTAATCAGAAGAGATAGCTACACTATAAACCTGCCCTATAAAATAGGAGGGCCGCTAAAAGCGTGTATAGTTATGCTAAGGAAGTCTAAGCACTCTCTTACAATAAGAAAGGAGCCTTATAACTCCTAAGATCTAATCCTAAGACCCTATAAAGACTTTAAAGCTATTAAAGGATTAAGGCCTAGTTAGTAACCAGTCTAACCTATCTTTAGTCACTTAGTTAGCGCGTTCCATTACATACCTAACCCTTAGAAGGCATTCTCTTATAATAAGAAAGGAACTTATTACTCCTAAGATCTAATCCTAAGAACCCCTAAGGGATAAAGATAATAGCCACGCTTATAATCCTTTAACCTACTATATAACTAACACTATACTTCTATTCTAACTTCCTATAATAAAGATAAGAAAGTTAAAAGCTCCTTAGCAAGGAGAACTATTAAAAGCCTCTCTCTCTAGCCCTAACTTTAGTAATGCTAAAGAAAGCACTAAAGTTAAAAGAGACTAAAAAGGCAAAGGTCTATAACTTAATAACCCTCTCCTAAGACACATTCCCTAGAGATGCAAGACTTTGTTATATCTAAGACATTAAAGATAGCGAAATCATTTAATCTTAATAAATAAGCTAATAACCCTAAGGCTATCATAGCCTATATTCTCTTTAAGATAGCGGCATACTAGTCTAAGAGCCTTATTACTAGAAGCCTTTTTACTAACTTTATCGAAGACTTCTACGGATAGATAAGAGAGGTATTTGTAATTACAGACTAAGTAATTACTAAGTATCTACGTGATTTCCTTCTCTTCTAAGGTGTATATAGGCATAATAGCCTATAGGAAGATTATAGTAATACTTAAGGAAGTTGCTACCATGAGGAATTTTAAGATTAGCAAGAAGAAGAGATATAGGAAGCTGCGAGGAAGTACACACCCTTCTAAAAACGCATTAAAGACTAAGACTTCCTTAATAACCTCCTTCTAATCCCTCTAATTAGGCTAAGATTGCAACATTATTAACAGAGTAATCTAGGAATCTCATAATCTCACTAACAACATTCCCTAAGTCTAACCCTATTAGGCTAATTACATAATAATCCTTAGGAAAGCCCTTATTAAAGATATCCCCTATTAAGACAAGAAATCCCTCCTCCCGCACCTCTAAGAGCACTTTTTCCTTCTAGACCTACACTAAAGCAAATAATTAATCTTATAAAGCTTTATATAAGTAATATTTAATATAGTGTAGATAACTATAAGGTCCTTAACTTAAAGTTAATAATCTTCTAAGGGAAATACAAGATGCTAGGCATTAAACCCTATAAGGCTAGGTATACCCTTAAGGCTATGCTTAAAGGGAAAGCTTTAATATACTACTATAAGTATCTATGCAAGCTAGAGATCCTTAAGACCTTAAGACTCTTATTAACCGTATTAAGAGAAGATTTAAGACTAATAATATAAAGCAAAGGTATCTCCTTAAGTAGCAGAACACTAAGCTACGCTAGATTATATAAGAAAACCTAGATAAGCTAAAGATTAATTACTTTAAAGAACTTATAATAAAGCTTATAAACCTTTAATAAGCAGTCTTGGATATTACTTAATCTAAAAGGGCACTCCGGAATTAATTAATCTCCGCCTATTATAGCATACCTAAGTGTAAAACTTGCCTTATTAACCCTCCTGCTAACCTCTAGCTATTCTGTAAACGCATAAGGATATTAATAAGAATAACTACAGAGGAATTAGATAAGAAGCATTAATTCCTATTAATGCCTAATGTAAGAGAGTAGTATTAGACTAACCGTAAGTATAACAGGTATAGTAAAGAAGCCCGTTATAGATAATCACAATTATAAGGCAATAAAGGCGCTCTATATATAAAGAAATATTATGTATATAGTAAGGAAGGCTATTAGTTAACTAAACACTCTAAAGAGGAACGTAAGAAGGCATATTAACGCTTTAAGAACCACTACCTCACAGAGCTAATAACCCCTTCCTATAACGCTTTCCTTACCTAGTATAAAGGCAAAGAGAATAATACTACTTCTTCTAAAGAAAATAAGATTTCTACCTATATAATAGAACTTAGATTTAAAGAAGAAAGCAATAAAGGAGAGATACTAATAAGCTACTTTACATAAGGCATAACGATTAATAGCTATGTAACTGCAGAGATCCTTGCGAATTAAGTAGCTACCTATGCCCTTGTAAAGGAGGATCTATTTAATCTCTAATAACTAAAGGAAGCCCTAACCGCTTTTCTTCTTTAAGATTATTACTCTTTAGGTGTGTTCTAAGGTATTATCCCTAATACTAGGGCTATAGGTTACTTATTAGTAGGGCACCCCTAATTCCTTACCCTATAATGGTTAATCCCTAAGATCTAGCTTAATAAATTAAGAGCTAGGGAGGCAATAATTGATTTGGAAGCGGTAAGCTAATTCCTTTAATTAGATTAATTAATATGCTTACTCCCTTTAGTATTATCCTATTCCACGTAATACCTATAAACACTCCTTCTTACTATATTTAGCAGATATAGACTGCCTAAAGATCAATTTCCATATCTCTTAGAATATCCTTTAACAAGGCAAAATCAAGGTCCCTATTATCCGTAAATAGGATATCCTTAAATGCTTCTATAGAAGGAGAGATTAATTGCCTAGAGTTATCTAACTAAGATAGAATTGCGGCGCTTACATCGCTAATTTAGTCACCCTTCCGTCCGCTAACTTTATAATGTGCTTTCTAAATCAGGCCATAAGGTAGATTTCGAAACCATTAGATAATTAACAAAGATCTGCCACTAATGCTAATTAAATGCAGATAATCCACATCGCTTTAAATTCACCCTAAAGGACAAATGTAACTTCAACTACAAAGTGATTGTGATATTATATATCTGGATAGCAATCGCCCCATTCTCCACGCTATTAATACAGCCACTGCGTTTAACGCAGCTAGGTTCCTAAAGGATATTACAGCAAAGGTAATATAGGAAGCTCTTTGCCTTTGCTAGATTAATACCTACTAGGGTCCTCTAGATTAGATTATAACTAATACTAGCATAACGTTTAGAAGCGAAGAATTCCGCTAATTTACAGCTTTAATGTTAATCTTAATCAAAGAAGTCCCTGTCAAGGCATACCATAGCATTAGCAAGGTTAAGAGATATCATAGGCCGCTCTAAAGAGCCTATAATATTATCTAACGCGAATGCCCGTTAACACCTAAAGGTATAGCCCTATAAATAGCTATGAAAGCCCTTAATAATACCGCAGGCCTAAATAGCATTATTCTAACCCTTCTTATCTTTAGCGCCTACCCTTAAATAATTAATAAATCTCCTCCCTTACCTAATATTAAGTAATAAGCTCTTATAGTGTAGAAGGTAATAAAGGAGATTAAGAGGTTACACGCGCTCCATAAGGTTAAGGAAGCCCTTACTATAAGGAATAGCCCTAACACCTTACTAACCCTTAACCTCCCGCTTATATTGCTAGTTCTTATCTAGCAAGAGCATAAAGGATAGCAAGGCCTATATAAGCTCCTTATAATAGATAGAGAGAGCTATACCCTTAATCTTCCACAAGGTCCTAAGGTCTTTAGGTTAACCTCTATTAAGCCCTATAACAAAGACCTAGGTAAGGAAAGGCTATTACTAGCAGGAGGTAATAACCTAGAGGTAATTAAAGGGGAAGAGCAAGAGGCATAAATTAATAATGCAGTGCCTCTAGCCCTCTAAAAGAAGGCTAGGAAGACTATAAAAGAACCCTCCTATAATTATTAATTTAGCAGATAATCTTAAGGCATTTATCTTAAGTAAGGAGGAGGTAGATCTTAAGCTTGCAATCTAATTACGTAAGAAAGGCATAATTATAACTCCTAGCGAACCTTTTAAGCTCTTAATAAAGACTAAGATTAATGCCCTAATTAGCAGAGGCGTGTTCGAATTTATTGCTTTTAATCCAAAGAAGCACTAAGGGATTTAAATCTTTAATTCCTGCATTATTAACAAAGTAAAAGGAAGAACAAGCTAGCTATATAAGAAATTAAGGCTTATAATCTAAGGCTTTAGCAATAAAGCGAAGCAAGCGATCCTTACATAAGCCCTAACGATCTAAAGGGCAAGCCAGTGATTAATCCTTGTAATTACCCTTCTCTTCTTATAAAAGGATTCCTCCTTTAGATCCAAGATATCACGCAGGCATACGTACAATCAGAAACGCCGCTAAATTATATAATCCTTGCCTAACTCCCTATCTAAATTCATGATTAGCACCCTAAAGGAACGATTATAAGAGTTATTAAGCCCTCTACAGAATTACAGAGGCTAGCACACACTAGTAGGTAACTTACTATAAGCACTATAGAGAAAAGCTCTAGATAATAACATTAAGCTACAATCCGTGCTTGCTAGTTATATCTGCTAAAAGCCCTTAATTTAGATGCATGGGAATGCAGACTAACAATACCCTTAGCCTATTAGATAAAGGATTCTCCTAATGGGAAGAAGATTAACTAGCTACTGCTAAATTCGCTGTAAAACCAAAGCAGCTTATTAAGCCTAATAACCCCTTGTATTTAATAGTGAATTATTTAACTAACTAATAATACTATTAAAATACAGCAAAAGGGCAAAGTAATAAGCTATAGTTAATCCCGCTAGAAGAGCTAGAAAAGAAGTACGTGGAATAAAGGGCCTGTAATGCCTATATCGCTTTAATCTGCTAACCTAAGGCAAGCTTTAATCTATTAGTTACCGCATAATATTAAGAACTAATAACTAAGAACGTTAAGGAACTTAATTGCTATATTATGATAAATAGACTACCTAGATTAAGGATTAATCTTTATACCCCTTAACCTTAAAAAAGCGAAGCTATTTATATTTATTAATGGATTATTCGCTAATAATAAAGACCTTACCTTATAACTAGGCTACGTTCTTATCCTAGCTAATAAGGAGTATAAAGATAGTAAGTTTACACTATAAGGTAATATTATACACTATAGCTTAATAAAGAGTAAGAGAGTTATAAGAAGTGTACTTACTTTAGAGGTCTACGGAATAGTAGTAAGCGTAGACATAGCTTACGCAATAGTAATAACGTTAAAGATCATCACGGATCGATTAAACCTCCTAGAGATCCTAATTATAGTCTATATAGATTTGTACTTATTATATAAATACCTTATTAAGCTTAGGACTATAAAGGAAAAGCGGCTTATAATTAACATTATAGCCCTTTAGCAATTATATAAACGCCGTAAGCTCTGCGAGATTAGATAGATTAATAGTAAAGATAACCTAGCTAATGCGTTCACAAAGGTAATACCTAACAAAGCCCTAGAGAGGTTTATTATGGGTAATATAGCAATAATCCAGATAGAGGGATAGGTTACCTAGACCTAGCACTACCTATAAAGAGGCAGGGGACTAGAGCCCTAAAGCCTACGCCTAAGCCTACGCTAAAGCCCACGCCTAAGCCCACGCTAAAAATAGTGCTAAAGGCACTAGATAAGGTACCCTAAGTATAGCATGGCTATGTAAGGCATAGGCTAAGGGCTAGAGGCAGCGGAATCGTAGCTTTAAAGGGGGCGTGGAATTATGTCTTTAGAAGGGGCGCGGAATTATAGCCTTAGAAGGGGCGCCCTCCTAAGTCTCTATAGTAAGGAGAGGGAAGAGGAGAGAGTGTAAGGGGCGTAGGAAGGTATAATCTAATATTATACCTTTAGAAGGGGAAGAATTATAGGTAATCTTCCCTAGAAACGTGATTTAATATTACATTATGGTTAAATAAAGGGCCACGGGAAGGGATAATCTAATATTATACCTTTAGATAGGGAAGGGATTATAGGCAACCTTCCCCTTATAACGTAATCTAACATTACATTACACTAGTTAAAGGCAAGGGCAGAAGGCAGAGGAGCCTTCCATGAGGAAGAAGGATAAGCAATTAGAGAAGCTAGTTATCTAAAGCTAGCGGCACGTAGGGGAAGGAAAGGGGACTATTATTATTGTTTCTTTTGTTAACTCTTTTATTTATATAACACATTCATTTAATCACTTATATCTCCCCTTCTTAGATTAATATCATACGTTAACAATCGTGTTAAAAAGAAAGAGGTTCTAATGTTAGAATAAGCATAATATTAATCGTGGCACGCAGCCGTAATTACCTGGCAAAAGGTTAGGCCGCGAGGGGCGCGCGCACGTAACGCACACCCGCGAGAGGTGGCCCCACATATAACTTATTAACCCGCCCTCTAATTAGGCGAGGACCCACAAGTCATGTGACCCACAAAACGCACCGCGTTTGTGGCCACTTCTCACAATCCGGAAAAGCCTCTCTTTCCTCCCTTCTACACACACTTATAACTAATTGATTACAACGCCTAGAATAGAAGATAAATTCCTATTCCTAGGCTACGATCCTGACGTCAGGCACCTGTGATACCAACAATAATATAGAAATTAGATTAAGGCTATAAGGGTATAGGAATACCTAAGAACTACTAGAGTAATAGTAAAGATAAATAGGTATCTTTTAGTTATAGAATCTAGAGGTAAAGTCTTATCTAAGGTAATTAATAACATAAGGGGACTAGACTTATTCTTAGCTAAGGGGTACTAGTCTAATTAGTAGTGCAATTTTACTCTTATTAATTACTACCCTTTGCTATATAGCTCTAAAAACTAAAGCTATCTAGGAAAACAATATGTAAGACTTACTAATAGTAAGGGTAAAAGGCAAAGGGAAGACTGCTTAGGTAGAGGGTCTAACCAGGATCTGAATTAGGTATGATTCCGAAATATTATACCCTATTGCCATATAAATCCTAATAAAAATTAGAGCGCTTAGTTTAATAGAGATAATAACTATTTAGTTAGATATTACTATAACTTAACGAATAGCAAGCATTATATTTCCCTAGCTTAGTTATCCTATACTAAGATATATTAGTTCCTAGGAATCTAAGAGTAATAAAAGGTTTGCTTTAGTGAGTATTACACGCTCCCTTAAAGAGTAAGACTACTAAAGAACTAAAGAGACTAGGATTTAGGTAGAAGTCTCTAGAGGAGCGGGGAACCCTAATATTAGAATATCTATTATATTAGTGTGAATTAATATAACGGTAGTTAGAACAGGGAATTCTAGTTACCCATTTATATGCTAGTAAGAATATGTTAGCTAAAACTAGTAATATAGCTAGAGGAAGCCTAAACCGCGCTAATAGGCACCTTAGGATAACATAGTCTAACCCTTATAATATTACTAAACTAGATTCTATTTAAGCGCATTCCCCTAGTGGCTACGCTAGAATTCCCTAACTTAATCCTAAGGATAGTAAAGGACTTTATAAAGGTATACCTAAATAATACCTTTTATACTACTAGGTTATTTATAGCCCTAGTTATGTGGAATAATTTAATTACCGCACTAGATTATTTAATGGAAGATTTTGTATATATCTATGGTAAGAAAGATAAGAGGGTTATCCCCTTAGTTAATCTAGTTAGTGCTAAAGAATTCTGCCTATACTTCTAGCACTAGTTAAGAATAAGCTACGAGTTATAGTTATTAAAATTTCCCTATCTATTCCGGATTATACTATTAATAGTAAAAGAGGCCTATAAGTTATTACTAAGAACACTAATAAAAAGACTACTAGATCTTAGTCTAAATAATATCCACGTCTAAGACGCAATAAAATTAGTGGTTTTAAAGGTTAAGGGACTGCCCTTACTTTCTGGTTACCTATAATACCTAGTTTCTTATAAAACAGCTCCTATAGTATTCCTATAGGAATAATAATAGTTAACCATATATTTAGAAATAAACTATCCTTAATAGCTTAAGGCCTCCTAGCACTAGGGTTATTCTATATAATTAGGATGCCTATAGAAAGACTGCTAGTATATAAAAGGAAAGTCTAAATACTAAAGGAACTAGTCTAATAGTGTTATTTAACTAACGCGCTACCTATTTATTTAGATCCTTCTATAGAATACTATGAGATTACTAATCCTACTTACTTAAGACTAAACATTAGAATAAGCCTTACTACCTATAGAAGGTAAGGTAGCTAATTTCCACAGAACTACTTACTAATCCAGGTAGAGATGTAAGGGTAGTAGTCCTCCTAAAGAATAATAAGAGAGTAAAGGATAGTTAAAATAGAAACAGGAGAGGTATAGAACCCTCTAGCCTTCTGCCTAGGGATCCTAGAATAGGAAATTAAGATATTCCTAAGGGTAAGGAGGGATTATTAAAGCCCCCTATCTAGTGTTAGAGATCCTTATAACAATAAGAGAGAAAGGGATAATAGGGATTAAGGCAAAGATAATAATAGTAATAAGGGTATAAGCGATAAGAGAGATAGCCCTCTATCTAGGGAAAAACAGAAGAAATTAATAATAAGTGATTCTAAGTTTAACTTGCTAATTAGCAATCTTAGAAGGGTGATTAGTGAGGGGATGCTAATAATCTAATAGCCCTAATTCTAATAATAAGTGAATTATAGAAATCTAACATAATCCGAAAGTTGCTAAAGCAACCATGGTTATTAGTATTATTAGATTTGCTAATTAATTTGATTAACCAGTTAAGCATGCCTCCATAGGGAACTGTGGTTATTACTAACTGATCTATGCATGCTTACATAAAGGAGTCTTCTAGTGGTTAAAGCCGCATCTAGGATCTATTTATCTATAAAGTTATTCGCATGCTAGATACAGATGTAGTCTAACTAACCCCTAGCCTTATTATAGTATTACATAGCATTTACTTTATTAGGGAAGGTGGATTTAACTCTAACTTATACTACTAAGATATTAGGTCTAGCTACTTAGTATTTAATTATCTAAGACTTATAAGACCTAACAAAGGTAATGGCTAACTATGCTTACCTAGTTAACCTAAACGATTTTTATTTTAATAAAAACAGTAACCTTAGACTAAGGGGATAATCCTAATTATAGTCTATATAGATTTATACTTATTATATAAATACCTTATTAAGCTTAGAACTATAAAGGAGAAGCGGCTAATAATTAACATTATAGCTCTTTAGCAATCATATAAACGCTATAAGCTCTGCGAGATTAGGTAGATTAATATTAAAGATAACCTAGTAGATACATTCACAATGGCAATGCCTAATAAGGCCCTAGAGAGGTTTATTATAGGTAATATAGCAATAGTCTAGATAGAGGGATAGGTTACCTAAGCATAGCACTGCCCGCATAGGGCATAGGATTAGAGGCCCTAAAGCCTACGCTAAAGCCCGCGCTAAAGCCCACGTAGGCTATGGGATTAGAGGCCCTAAAGGGCTAATAAAAATAGCACTATTATAGGGCCCAGGAGAAAACAGTACCTTTAGGGCCCTAGCTAACGAAATAGTACCCTTAGGGCCCTAGCAAACAAAATAGCGCCCTCAGGGCCCTAGCAAACGAAATAGCGCCATTAGGGCCCTAGCTAATAAAATAACACTGTCACAGGGAGGTAACATAGCCTTAGAAGGAGGGCGCCCTCCTAAGTCTCTCCAAAGGGAAGGGAGAAGAGAAGGGAGCGTAAGGCGGGAAGGTATAATCTAATATTATACCTTTAGAAGGGGAAGGATTATAGGCAATCTTCCCTAGGAACGTGATCTAACATCACATTATAGTTAAATAAAGGGCTATAGGAGGGATAATCTAATATTATACCTTTAGATAGGGAAGGGATTATAGGCAACCTTCCCTCGTAATGTAATCCAATATTACGTTACACTAGTTAAATAAGGGGCGTAGGCAAGGGCAGAAGGCAGAGGTAGCCTTCCGTAAGGAAGAAGGATAAGCAATTAGAGAAGCTAGTTATTAAAAGCTAGCAGCGCGTAGGGGAGAAAAGGAGGACTATTATTATTATTTTTCCTTTATTAATTCTTTTATTTATATAACACATTTATTTAATCTCTTATATCTTCCCTTCTTAGATTAATATTATACGTTAACAATTATATTAAAAAGAAAGAGGTTCTAATATTAGAACAAGCATAATATCAATCGCGGCACACAGCTATAATTACCTAGTAGAACGTTAGGCCGCGAGGGCGCGCGCGCGTAACGTAAGCGCGCGAGAGGTAGCCTTACCTATGACTTACTAGCCTGCCCTCTAATAGGGCAAGGACCCATAAGTTAGGTAACCTATAAACGCACTGCGTTTATAGCCACTTCTCACAATCCAAAAAGCCTCTCTTTTCTCTCTTCTACACACACTTATAACCAATAGATTACAACGCCTAGAATAGAAGAACAATTCCTATTCCCTAGGCTATCAATCCTAACGTCAGGCACCCTGTGATTCTAACAAGAGCCTATTAATCAATTAACGAGCCGTTAATTAATTAACAAGCCTGTCAATCATCGATCAACGAGCCCGTCAATCAATCAACGAGCCTGTTAATCATCAATCAACGAGCCTGTTTTAGTGATTATCTAGCGATTTAGATAGTAGTTAGCCCCGCGGATACCGAAGCTTTCCCTGCGCCTATGATGCCGAACTTCAGGCAGCCATAAGGATCTTGTAGGATGTTTGGAGTCACTCGAAGACATTGAATTGAGCCTTGGATAACAGAAATAGAATCGGATTGGGAATAAGATTGTTAGTATCGTCCCTGCCAATACGATACACTAATCGGAGTGGAGGAGCACGAGGTCTTGTCATGTGGCTATATAAGGGCAAGTCCCCGTCGACAAGAGAAATTTAGAAGGATCTAGGTAATCAAACAGATTATATCGAGACAGGGCGATTGTTTGTGAAATCCAAGACTGGAAGAGGCTATGATAGCAAATCCTATCTGTAACAAAAATGAGTACAAGAAAACTATCTAGCGGAGGAATGTAACCTCGCCAGGCAGCTCTGAAGGGCTTGGTCTCATCGCTGCCTATCACGCGGTAAAGGCGTCGGCACTAGTGGGAAAGCAGAAAGGAAGACGCGTTGCGCTGCTCGCTTCTTTTCTCACCATATCCATGCCATCAATCGCCAATCAAAACAACGAGCTTGAATATCCGAGATAGACAGAACATGTATTTCTCCGGACGCACGAGAGAAGACCGGACTGGACGGCTAAGGGGATGGCGTAGAGAAAGCCGTAGCATACCACTATGCAGACCGCGAAAGCACGTGGGTTTTACGACAATAGTGGTGGAGTGGGCCGAGACTTTACAGGTTGCGAGGCATTCAGAAGTTGGTCATCTCGCTCGCTAGGGATGTGCCCTGAGAGTCCTCGCGTTTATCAAATGCATGTGCTCCCCAGTACTCAGCGCTCAGCCTTGGGTGGGCCCGGCGTGTGTCTCTCGAGGAGCTTGGCCAAGTGCGCCAACATGTAGGTCCCCAAGCACCAGAAAGCTCAACTCGGCTACTCTAAATGCTGTGATGCTTTGGCATCCTGCAAGCTGCTGTTGGGCCTCCTGCATGACGGCTTGTACCACCTACGTCGAGCTAATCCGCGGGGTCAACTGAAACAGTTTAAGCCATGACATGGCAATAGTGACAAAACTTGTTGCAACGCAGCACACCCTCTCAGGGTTTCTCGGGTCGAACTGTATACGTGTAATGCAACCGAGCATTGCGACGTTGGTTGCCCATCTCCCCAATGAGACATCAACTCGGACAAGCATAACATAATATGCACGGAGATCAATTAAAACGCCACTTTGATGTATGTCCGCCACCATATGGCCGTAGCTATGCGGCTCCTTGAGCAACGCTCCTGCAGGCAAGTGTGATAGAACGCTGTCGAGATTTGCTTCGCTACAAATTCGTCACCATGTCGACACAACTCAACTGTGTCTAGGATCACATTATCCTCGGTCTGAGCTTTATGCCAGTAACGCAGATACTTTGGCCTCGGTGAATCAGTTGTACGTGCTTTCTGCTCGCCCAGAAGACGATACCATATCTCAAGCAGAATTGACCTGGTAGTCCCATATGACGATTCCTTTTGTAAAGGTGTCAAGCAATGCGCTGCGGACATTCTACGCATGTAAATAGACGCGAGTTAGTGGGAAATCGGCCAGCGCAATCATTCTTGTCATGCCCAAATCATGGGCTATACTTGCCAGAACGTATAGATGCGAATACATGAATACCGGATTTGGAGTGGCAAAGTTGATATTGTGGCTTGCAGTCGACGGCTAATTCCGAGGTTTCCATTCTGGATGGGACAAAATTCCTTTGGGTATTGTGTTGGTGCGTAGCATTTAACAAAGCGGTGCTGCGAGGTGTATCTTCAGAAACGCGTTTTGATGGGGTCCACCACACCACTCGTCCTCACCCCACTTTTCTGGCGATGGTGTGAGGAAATAGAGAACCAGAGAAGTGTGGCATGGCACAAGCACGATCTGACGAGGAAAGACAAATTTTTCTGAGGGGCTAAGCCAGTTATGACGGCCTTGAGATTAAGAGCCAACATGACGAGCGGGTCACGGACCGTTCCGTCGCCTGAGCAGCTTAGTGGAGTCTATGCATCTTTCAGTTGGGGAAGTACTGGCATTTATAGCCCACTCGCGCTAATACTTTTTGGTGATTAAAGGCTCTTAGGATCGTAATTTCCGTATCAGGCCAAGGCCACAGTAGATCACGTCTAGTGTACTTGACAATAATAATACCACCTCCAGCCCATCAAGTTAAGGTGACAGACAATAAGCCGTGCTAGATCACATACGTTGTTGTCGCAACCTTCATCCGTCAATTCATTTCCGAACAAGCGGCAACTTGGCTTCTTTTAACGTTCCTAGCAATGGCTACTCTTGAAGACTTGAGCATAATTGAATTAACCACCGGTCATCGGTTCAGGGACAGCAATCTGTTGGGATCTTGTCTCACAGCGGCTGTAAGGACTAAACCTGTTGAATATCACAGCCTCACATCTCAGGCATCACTTCCGATGCAGAGTTTTCGCATCCTGTATTAATTCATCGCGAGCTTCGTTTGTAAGGTCTTGGTTTATTATAGGCTTCGTTAGAAAACCTTGTTTTATATTTGTTTAATAGACTTTTTAATGAATTAGTCTTTATTAATATTTAAAGCTTATATATAGCATCCTTTTCCTCTTATTAGATTTCCTCTAAATAGTTCATCTATACCTTCTACCTCTTCCTATAAAAGGCCTTAATAGGTTATAAGCCTAGTGCTTTAATTATGCCCTTTCTTTTATTTTACCCTTTTATCTTCTTATTGCAGTCTTATATATAATTATATATCTTTTACTAATATCTTACTAAAGCATAATTACTTAAGCTTATAGGGCAGTAAAGACCTTTCCTTTTGTGATGATCTAGGCTTTGCCTAGACCTAGCAATATAGGTGTCAATTGCACAAGTCATAGGTGACTTGTTCAATACGTATCCTTTTGCTATGGCGCAATAGGATCGGGCAATCCACCCGTGTGTACGCGCTTGACACTCGCGATGGCCCCTGTGGGGCTGCACCGTAACACCTTTACCTAAAAACACTATATAAGTTATAATTAAATTAATCTAAACTCTACTAACTTAAATACTAATAATGCTTATTAGTCTTATAATAAAGACAATCCTCCTATTCTAGTAAAGCCTTTAATATCTTAAAGTTATTTCCTAACCCTATTACCTTCTTAGAGTTCTCCTTAAGAGAACCTTTTAAGACATGAATAAGGAAGACATAGTCTTACCTAAATAACCTAGTACTTTCCTAGAGGAAGAAGAAGAAGTTAAAGATAATAAAAAGGCAATTTAATAATAACTTAAACCTAAAACCCTAAGATAAAGCCTTTAATCTAATATACATTATAATTATCTCGAGATTATATATATTATTTACACTAGCTAGCTCTATGTAGGGCTAGTACTAGTACTCTAGCTGCTTTATGAAAAGGGAAAACCCTTAATTAGGAAGAAAAACCCTTTATATCTATGTTTAGGCTAATGCTAACCCTAACCTAGGCCTACGTTACTTTATGTGTGGCTAGTCATAGGTGTTCATTACTAGCTTTCGCTAGCCTTATCCTATTAGAAATAAAAGAAAAGAAAAAGAAAGGATAGAAAAATTAAGTCCTTAACCCTCTTTAACTCTAGTCTAGCCTTACTCTATGTCTATTCTAGACCTCCTCTCTTTACCCTATAGTATAGTAAACTTAGCTTTATAGTAGTAATTTACTTCTAGTTTACTTTTTAGCTAGCTTCTCTATAGCCTTACTTTTTAGCTATCTTTAGCCTAGTTTTAGCCTATAGGTCTTATAAAGCCTAAGTACCTAGTATTATTTATTCTCTATAGGAAGAGAATAATCCTAATTTAGGTCCTAGGTATTTCTAGGCCTAGGTTACTTATATATTATCTAGTTAATATTTTATCCTATATTTTTATTTTCTAGTTAAGGGTTAAGGCTAATAACGCGATTATAACTAATAAATTAATAGGACTAAATAATTCAACAAAATCAGAGAGGCCTAAGTGCCCTAGATATACGAATTACATAGTTAGAGATGCCTTAAAGTAGTGGGAATCCTATAATTTGTTTAAGGCTCTATATAAGCTAAAGCTTGCTCTAAAGAACTAGGAAGTTAGGAAGAACTCTAAAGATAATATTAAGAAGTATTTAAAAGAGAATCTATAAGAGAAAACAAAGGCTATAAATTAGAAGTTAAAGGAGAAAAGCAGTGGTAATATTATTATGCCCTTATAGAACTCTATAAATAACTCTATAGCTATTACTTAAGGCAAGAGGTTAGCTAATGTATTATTATTTATACGCACTAGGCGCTCTTAATGCGTTACCCTGTCTTTAAATGTAGTTAATAGCTTAGAATTAAAGAGGAATATAGTCCTCTATAACTCTAGAGCGAATATTTACATCTTTAATAGCCCTTATTAGTTTAAACTAGCTAAATTCAATAATACTATTATAACAGAGGTGGAAGCAAGTAGCATAATCTATATAGCTTTAGGTAAAGGTCTAGTGCATATCTTAGTAATTAATCCGCTATCTAGAACGCTAAGGATAATTATACTAGAGAAAGCGCTACTAATCCTAGAATTTCATATTAATCTTATATTAGTAATGATTCTTATAAAGGTAGGGATCTTCTAGAATTAGAAGAAGTACTTCCTATATAAAGGATTAAGGCCTATAGCTAGAGTTTATAATATTAATAAGCTCTACGTGTTATTAAGGCTATTAGATAAGCTAAAAGAGGCCTACGCTATAACTAGTAGGGCACTAAGACTACCTTAAAAAGGAGATATAGATCTTTAGCATTAATAATATGGTTATCTAGGCGTATAGGCCTTTGCAGAGCTTATAAACGTAGCTTTAGACGTTAAATTAATAGGTCCTAAGCTTATAGAGTATAAGGTCTATGCTATAGGCAAGGCTAAGTAATAGAGATTATAGGTTATACCTAAAGGGCTTTTATAAGGGCTAGGTTATAGTCTTTTAGTTAATCTAGATTACTACAACTCTCCTTATTAGAACAGTGATAGGTACTAGTGTGTTTTTACCTGCCTTATAACCTTAATGTAGTTCTTTTATTCCTTTAAAACAAAGGATAGTATTTATAATAGCTTTTGTATAATAATAGCGTTCCTAAGCACTTAATTTAGGTTTAACTATACTTTTACATAGTAATATTAAAAAGCCCTCTTTACAGAGCAAATAAAGGATAAGATAGCCCTTGCGGGTATTATAATCTATAATTTAGCTCCCTTAACGCCTAGCTAGAATAGAAAGGCAGAGAGATCTAGGGGGTGATTAAGCAGAAAGCTTATATATTAAGTCTAGAGGCTTAGCTTCTATTAGATTTTAATAATAAGGTCTTTAACACCGCGGTTTATCTATTAAATTAACTGCCTTTTAAGCATTATAGAACCTAGATTACACCTTACGAGCTATGGTGGAATTAGGCTAGGAAAACGGTTCTAGCCTATTTATAGATAGCAGAGGTCTAGAAGCCCTTAATTATATATCTATGAGCCTACGGATATAAGGCTTTTCCTATAATAATAAAGGCTTTAGAGCACGTTAAATTACATAACGCGATCCCTTAGTTAGAGTAGAAAGCTTATATTAGGTACCTTATTAGTTATAGAGGTAAGTCCTAATATATTATTTAGGTGCCTTCGCTTTGTAATTATAAAGTTATTATATTAGCGTGTGTTTAATTTAATAAGAACTCCTTCTTTAAACTAGAAGAAAAGCTAGAATTAGCTTAAAAGGAAAAGATATTAATAATTACGCTGCTTAAAGAGCTTAAAGCTAATAATATTAATAAGGAAATTAGTTAAGACCTTATTAGATTAGAATTAGAAGAGGAGAATTACCCTTCTATGCCTTTAACTATAGAAGGAGAAAACAAACAGTTTAAAGCAGAAATATTACCTTTATAATAAGGGAAAAAGATAACCTTTCTAGTGCACTTTTAACCCCTTCTAACTCTTCTTATAAGGCGCTGGTTACTATAGAGAATAAAGAACTTAGGATATAAGGTAATAATGCGCTATATTATGAATTTAATGAATTTATGCGTAATATAATAATTAAACACATAGAGACTACTATAGAGACTAGCGAAATTACTAGCGAAGGTAGTAAAGAAGTGGAGAATTCTTATCCCTAGGATAATAGTATTAATCTAGATAATATTATTACTAGAAAACGCTAAAGAAAGGAAACATATAAAGCTAGGTAAGCATAGTTTTCTTATGCCTTTTCTATAGCATTATAAGGCACTTAATATAGTCTACGGATTAAAGATATGCCTTTAGAACCCGTATATTATTAATAAGCTATAGCTTTACCCTATTATAACTACTAGAAGGAAGCGATTATAAAGAAGCTTTTAAAGCTTCTATCCCTAAATTACTAGGAGGATATACTAGATAAATCCCTTAATCTAGAATGCTATAAGGAAATTATAGACCTTAGCTAGGTCTTAAAATATAAAACTAATAAGAAAGGAGTAGTTATAGAGTTTAAAGCTAGAATAGTTATTTAAGGCAATTAATAACTAAAGGATAACCTTAATAACTACGCTACTACGCTTACTTTATAATCTTTACGCATACTACTTATAGTCTACTATGCTAATAATCTTAATACCTAATAATATAATATTTAAAATGCTTTTCTATACGTAAAACTTAAAGAACCTATCTTTATAAGCCTTTAGAGGGTATAAACGCGAAAGGTTATCTCTAGAAGATAATAAGAGCGTTATATAGGCTACGAGAAGCTCCTTAATAATGGTTCCTTTATTTAATAAGATTTCTCTTAAATCTAGGCTTTATATAAGGAAAAGAAGACCTATATATCTTTATAAAGGATAATTTTATTCTGTTTTTCTACGTAAATAATATTGTAATGCTTTACCCTAATAGATCTAAAGTAGAATTCAAAGAATTACATAAGTAACTAATAAACAGCCTAGACATTAAGGACTAAGGCGAATGAAAGTGGTTCCTAGGCATTAA
Organism: Epichloe gansuensis; assembly: GCA_023658505.1. NCBI lineage: Eukaryota > Fungi > Ascomycota > Sordariomycetes > Hypocreales > Clavicipitaceae > Epichloe > Epichloe gansuensis. The sequence goes on from CP098281.1 coordinate 24,769, forward strand.
AATCATTAGAAATCGTGATACTAAAGAGATATGGTTATCGCAGGAATTGTATATTTAAAAGATTGCTTAGAAATTTATTCCTAACGTTATTAATAATAATCTAAAGAGCTTAACCTCTGCTTCTCTTCCTATAGCTATAATCCTTACTAACACTAGCAAAGTGTCTAATAAAGAGATTAATTACTATAGAGCAGTTATTAGCTCCTTAGTTTACCTTTATATTATTAGAAGGCCTAACGTGGTATTTATAGCATTAAAGCTAGCCTCTTTTATAATAAATCTATTAGCAAAGCACAGTAAGCTTGCTAAGGGAGCTATTTTATACGCTTAGAACACAAAGAAGCTATATATTCGCTACTTAGGCATGGATAGCTTTAATATGTTATTTTCTAGCACTAATGCTTCCCTTAGCAATAACCCTAATACTTATAAATTAACGTAAGGTTATATCTTTATTATGCATAGCGCTATGATTAATTAGAAGTTAGGCAGGTAATATTACGTAATAACGTTAAGTATAGAAGCAGAGCTCTTTGCCCTAAATTACGGTGTAAAAGAGCGTATATCTCTAGGAGGCTACTTCGTAATATTAAGGTCTACATGCCACTGCTTTCTATTATCTAGTATAATAATAAGTAGATAATCCGTATTATAAAGCATATAGAAGGAAGGCTTTAGACTAGCCTTAAGCATCTTAATATAAATTAAATATAGATTCAAGAGTAATATGCAAAGGGTAATATTAAGGTTAACTAGTTAAAGACCTCTGAGATGCCTGCGGATAGCTTTACAAAGCCTCTATTAGGTTAGATGCATAGGATTTCTGTTACTGAATTAGATTACGCAAGATTCCCGCGTAATAACACTAGAAATTTGTCATAATAACTTCCTACGCTAATAAACTCTAGCTTTAATAGATATCTTAGCTAGGGGGTGTGTTAGGAGAGCTCTCTAGAGCATTGGATGTATAGATATGGCCTGCGCAATAACTAGCTGCGCAATAACTAGGATAAAACCCTTAATAAGATAACAGTGGAGACAATGTATTAGAAGTACCTCCGTAGACTAGTCATTACCATAGCGCACTGTGTACCCTTTAGGTACAAAAGTCAGGTGCTGTCTGCACCCCTAATTGATCAAATCGAACCTTTTCTATCCGCTATACCAACCCCTACCTTGACAATAACACATAGGTCCTTATAGTAAGGCTTTACTACTATAGAGCGGAATTTTACTAGGCTATAGGGTATCTAGATAGTATAGGTCTCCTTATTAGTAGTAATTAGCTTATAAGGGCTATGCTAGCTACTCTTCTCTCTCTCTATACATATATTAGCCTATAGAGGTAGCTAATATATAGGTAATATATTAGGGCTATTCTAGGCATTAAGGGCATTGCAGACCTGCCATAAGGCTAGGTAGTGGCGTACCTTATTAGTAGCCTTCTAAATTGCCTTAGCGTGTTAAATAATAGAGATGCTTAGTAGTAACTTATCTATTATCTATAGGTAGGCTTTAAAGACTAGTAGGGTTAGCACTAGTCTATTAGGGCTTGCTAAGTTATTAATAGCTTTAATAGCTATCTAAAAATATTACTCTAGTGTAATCTCTATACTAATTAAGTCTATAATAATCTTATAAGCCTAGCGTAAAGGTCTATAGTATCTCTTAACCTTTCTAATACTATTATAGGCTTTAATTAGTATCTTATTAATCTTATTTAAGATTAATTAAGCATAGTGCTTAAATTTAGCAAAAGAGAAGTTATTACTAGTATTATAAACAATCTAATCTAGCGGTCTAAGATAGGTATTAATCTAGCACTCCCTAATAGCGTCCTAGATATCTTAGGCCTTTTATTTCCTAGGATTAAGGAATTAGGCTGCTTAGAATAAAGTTACTAAATTAATAACGTAAAGGACTAGTTAGTTATTAATCTAGATAATATTAGTAATAATCTTATAGTTAAAGTTATGCTTATCTTTAATTATGAATTTAAACTAGCTAGAGCCTTTCCTTTTATCTAATCATAGTAGTAGACTTTAGTTAACTTCTTAATTACCTAGCGCTTAATGTTATAACTAGCTTACTAAAGGATCTTTATAAGGCATTAAATAGAAAGGTAACTAAAGCAATAATGCAATTAATAGATCTCCTCTCTAAGAGGTAAAAGGTAACTATTTCTTTAGCCTTTAGTAGTTACTAAGGATATCCCTATTATTATATAATAGGCATAGTCTTATTACCCTAAATTAGTATATTTATAAGGTTATTAATCTTAACTTATATCTTATCTATATTAGTAATAGAAAAGAGAAAAGGAGTTACTATATTAAGGATATAGAACTTAAGCTCTCTAAGTTCTATAGGCATATAAAGAATGCCTCTTATAGTTATAGATCTAGCACTGAATTCAATAGTCTATAGCTTATAAGGGATTATCTTTAATAAAGGTATTAATTATAATAAAGCCTTTACTTATACCTAACCTACTATTAATTTACCTACTACCCTAGTATTAGGTATAATCCCTTTAAAGACTTCTTTAGAATAGTATTCTTTAGAGATATAGTAGGTTAATCCCTTATTAGATTCTTACTATTAATATAGTTCTTACTTTAGGAAAGCATACTAAAAGGCTTAGTTATTAAGGGTAGTAAGAATATTAGTATTTATAAGGTTATAGTTATCCTATAGCTCTAAGCAAAAGAATTATATAATGCTTAGATATACTGCTAGTAATAGTTCTTTATTATCCTTATTATTATCTTAGGCCTTTATATAGGCTATAAGATATAGCTCCTATCCCTAGCTAGGGCCCTTATTAGGCTTATTATTATCTAACCCTTTATAGGAGGTAAGAAATACCTAGAATCTCTTCTCTAAAGGGGGTATATAATAGGTCTTACTAGTAAACTAATAATCCTTTTTCTTTTAGCATTCTTTATTAGAATAATTAAAAGACTAATAGCTATTCTTACTATATATAAAGTAATGCTAAGGGCTATATCTTAGGCTCTTCCTATAATAGCTTCCCTTGCCTTAGGTTATTGCCTATATTAATAGTTAGTAAATATAGCCTTAGAAGAGTTCCCTTATGATTATAGGTATTAGGTAGCTCTCTTATTTAACTCTAAGATTATAATTACCTTATAAAGGTCTTTAGTAAGACTCTTAAAGCCTAGGAGTAAATATATTTTACTATCTAATACTTAGGCATACTAGCTATAGTATTTAACGTTTACTTATAAAGCTTAGTATTTACTATATTAGAAGGGTATAGGCCTTAATAGATTTTCTTAAGGGTAGCTAGTATAATCTTAAGGCACTCTAGCCTACTTTAATTAGGGCTCTTAGTAATTATATTATTTAGCGTTATACTACTCTATTTATAGTAATAGAACTACTAATTACTTTCTGTCTTTAAGCGTTAATAAATATAGCTAATTATCTCTTTATATAAGAGGTTTTAACTAAAGAGATAATGATTTTTATAATATTTTTTTCATCGGCAGTGGCCAATGCATCTAAAATTCACATATAACATAAGAATTACTAGCAACACCTAGCTAGTGTAATAATAAACAACCGATTAATAGTACCATAGTAATAAAAAGCAGCTAGATATAGGAATAAGCTTCGAGAGCATAAATACAGGGGCTGCGAGGTTAGTATAAAGTTTGTTAACAATAAACTTTATGGCTGCGTTAGCGTAAGAGTTATAGTTCGTGACCGCAGTTAAACTTAAATTCATTCGAGTTTTGCTCGCAGGATAAATTGACGCGATTCCCATGAGTAAGGGTTATTAACATTAGGTTTAAAGCAAATGCCTTGTGGCAATTAATTTGGTTATTTAGTTAGTTTTCTTATGGTAGGTGTAGGATTAGTCTCTCTATTAAAGATAAATAAAGATAATAATAGAAGAAGTTAATCCCTTAGAAGCCTAATAAGTCTATAACTAGAATTTAAGTCTCTTCCTTTAGCACACTCTCGCAGCCATGCCCCTATTCCTAAAGGTCTAAATAATAGGAAAATAACTATAGTATCTATAGAAATGTCTTTTCTTATAATACCTAACTTATCTATAGTTATAATTAACCACTAATTAGTATTAGATACACTAAGGTGCCTACGCAGGTAAATAATTCGTTATAATTAAAGTTAATAATAATCTAGGAAAGAGAAGAGAGAGAGGGAGAGGAATCTAGCTAGCTAAAAAGTAAGCGAAACCTATAAGTAAGGCAAAGAGAGGGTAGCAAAAAGGGGTAGCTAATTACAGAGCGTGTATCCCTTTAAGGGCCTCACTTAGCCCATAATTGGTGAGGTCTTTGGCCACGGCTAATCCGATGATAATCCGAAGGAATTAACATTTACTTCTTAGCATTTTTTTCCTTATGTTATAAATACTATTAATTATCTCTAGGTTAGATTTATCTTTATTTTCCTTCCTTTGCTTTTCTCTTCTACTATAGCCTTTAACCTTTTAGTTAGGGTAATGTCTTTTTATTACCCTTAGCTATCTATGATCTAATTAGTTACGGGTTAATTAGTTAATTAGTAATGTAGGACCTACCTAGTGATTTAGCGAATTAGGTTAGAAGCAAGTGAGAATGAGTTATGTGTGGTTTGCCTTAGAGCTTTAGGGCATAAGTGAGTAGTAGGGTGCGAGAAGATAGAAGAGATAGTGCATAGAGAGGGAATAAACACGGTTATAGAGAAAGGGGAATCACGTTAATTTATGCTATAAGCAAAACTTAAATGAATTTAAGTTTAACTACGGTTATAAACTATAACTCTTGCGCTAATATAGCTATAAACTTTATTATTAATAAACTTTATATTAACCTTATAGCCCCCTATATTCATGCCCTTAAAGCTTATTCCTATATTAGGCTACTTTTTTATTACTATAGTACTATTAATCGGTTATTTATTATTATACTAACTAGGTGTTGCTAGTAATTCTTATGTTATGTGTGAATTTTAGATGCATTGGCCACTGCCGATGAAAAAAATTATAAAAATCATACTAACACTAAAATTAATATCCCAGCTAATTAGTTTTAAGCTAAATTAATAAGTAATTATTACTTACCCTAAAGACTTACTTTACTTAAGAAGCTTATTAAGATAAATAAAAGGACTACTAGGAGCTAGTATTACCTAATAAAGGTAATAAAACCTTTAATAGTTACTAGGTCTATATAGTTAAGCATTTAATAATAATAAACCTTACATAAAAGCTTAATAAGTAGTAAAAAGAGATTAGAATTCTAAAGTCTTTAATAAGGAAGATCTCTATGCTATAGTAGTATATTTAGTATTATTATAAGTGTTTTATATACTTATTACTATACTTAATTATAAGTAGTGTTAAAAGTACTACTTTTATTATCCCTCTAGTTAGGTCAACGTTGCTTGCACTGCAAGTCTAACAGCTGTATTGCAGCTGTCAACGGTTGTGAGATAACCAACAATTCTGACAAAAAAAAATTGCCGATTTAAATTTTGCATGGGAAGAGCTCGACGGATGATTTACATCAACACTGGGAGAGGCTATTCGTGTGAAAACGCGTATATCAGTGTTCCTGTTTCTCGAGTCGACGCTCCACGGCTTCATGGGGAGACGGCAGGGATAAACAATTGCATTCATAACTCTCCACACCATCTTGTTCAATGGAAAAGAAAAATGAATGATGATGCTAGTTTTGGACTAGTATTATAGATATGGCGACATATAGTATTAATATAGTCTGATTTTAATGTGCTCAGTGAAAAGCAGGTATTGGTCGATTGTCGAGCCATCCGCATATTTACCCACGCCACTTGTAATAGACAAATGCTGGCAGAAGATATCATGGGTAGATTTTGCCAATCAGATAATGAATTGGAATACATAATTCGAACCAGCTTGGAATGCGGCGTGCCGCAGTGTACACACAGACTATCATTAATCCTACCTTCCGGCTCGGGCAAACTGTTTTCGTCATGTTAGACGCACGACATTGTGATTGCCATGCTCCGGCGCCGATCTTAGCGCGGCACTCATATCATCATTTACCTGCTCGGCAGTTCCATGTAAGCATTCCATGAGTAACGGTTGATGTTATTGCCTCTAGAGTCCACCTCCAAGCCCTGGTTTCTTGTGTCTATATAACTGAAGGCCATTTCTCCAGAAGTTGCGAGTACAAAATGTGAATACATTCAGTAATACTTCCTAGTCACACAATCACGCAGCCATATCAATCCCAAATCAACTAACATGTCCTCCACAACTCCCTCCCTTACTTCCTCACAAACACCCAACTCCACCCTTCTTTTGAAACAGACATCTTAGATGTCCATCTCATCTACAACTACAACGCCCAAGGAGAAGACGGCACACCTGAGAAATGGTGCTACGAGCTATGGTTCTTCTCTGACAAGCGCGTCGTGTATGCTATCCACGGCGGACCCATGGCTGGCCGGAATAACTATCAAACAGCAACGTACCAGTGCATTCGACCCGGGAGCTCTGGCAGTGCAATTGGCTAGAGGAGACTGGAACGGTGGTTTCTGGTGTATGACATTCCGAATCAGAAGATTACGACCTTAATTGCCTTTTCAAAGGGCCATTGGCAGAACGCAGAGGCAGCGCATGGTGATAAGCGGAATGAGACTGACTTTGAGAGATGGAGGGGCTTGCCAAGATAGGGATACAGATGGAGCGGTTTATGCTCTCTGAGCAAGCGAACATTGTAAAGAAGTTTAAGGGGAAGGGGAAATTAGTGCCTATTACTGGCGATGAGCCTACCTTTTAGAAGTGAAGGCATACATGAAAGAAGCATATTAGCGTATGCTTACCCTCATCTATCTAAGTTCTATTATATAGGTAGAAATCTTATCTATCAAGTATGGCTAGCATTACTATGTCAGGAGCGGAACGGCGACGGCATCCATAAGGGTGGCGCCTAGCGGAGCACGGAGCTGAGGGCTAGCTGTGGGCTAGTCACGTGAGAGCTGCGGGCTATTTGAAGGGGCTTTCCTATAATTAAAGGGAGAAGGCTAGAGATTAAACCTTTAAGCACCCCCAAAAATGGGTTCTTTTCAGTTGCAAGGATTTGTGACGAAACTAGAACTTTTAAATGAAATGATTAATCATTACCTATCCTGATGATAATGTAGAAGAAAAAAAGCTATGGTGCCCTAGCGAAAAATTTTTAATGTAGAGTGAGGCAGGGAGCTCCTTCCCCTATTTTGTCCACCACTACGGGTGGTTACCCTAACCACCTATATATAAAGCTATTCCCACTATCTAATACCTAGAGTTTAATTATTAAGCCACTTAAAGGCTTAAACCCTCCTATAAGCATAATATTATCCCCTTTCCTTCCGTTTCCTTACCCTTAACTAACGCATATAGATCCTTATAAAGTACTAGTACCTCTAGGGATATATAGTTTAAACGGACTAATAACTCTAAGGCTATAAGCCTATCTCTTACTTCCTATAGTATAGTCCTCTTCCTAAGACCTCTTAATAGGCTTAACCCTCTAGAAATTTTAAATAATACTTTTGCTATTACTATAGCAAAGATTAAATCTAAAGGGTAACCTATTAAGGTCTCTGCCTAGCTAGCTAGACTATCCTTATTCTTTCCTTTTAATCTAGTAGATGCTAGTCCTAATAGGTCTATTAGCATAAGAGTACTAGCTTCTCCCTTAAGGCAGTCTATTAATATCCTACTAATTAGTCTATGTTATGCTTAGTTAACTTAGACGGAATCCTTATAGTCACTAGAGTTAAGCTTATTATTACAAAGGTTAATTAGATTATAAATCTTCCTAGGGCTAGATAAAATAGTTAATACGCTATAGAGATTATTATTATTATGTTAATAGCTATTACTTCCTTTTTGCTTACACTTCTCTAGATTGTTTTTAAACTAATATCTTATATCCTTTATTCTAATAGGCTAGAGGGTTAGAGGCATTAAATCCTAACCTAGAAATAGTGCTTCTAGGACTTAGTTAAGCTATTCCTTAGTTACTTAGACTTTAGCTAGTGTAAGCAATGTTTAATAAGATAGTATAGGTGCAAGTCCTTTTAGGTTTGCTAGGGCATTAGTAACTATCTTCTTATATTCTTTAGTTAATATTGCTTAAAGATCTAATAGGTTAGTTATAAGGAGGTTTAATTAGTCTGTGATAATCTTTAATATTATTATAATCGCATAAGCTATGTTAACGCCTACTACTATTCCATAGACCTTTAAAGTAAGCACACTTCTTATAACTCTCTTACTCTTTGTTAAGCTATAGTGTATAATATTGCCTTATAGTGTGAACTTACTATCCTTATACTCCTTATTAGCTAGGATAAGAACGTAGCCTAGTTATAAGGTAAGGTCTTTATTATTAGCAAATAATTTGTTAATAAATATAAATAACTTCGCCTTTTTAAGGTTAAGAGGTATAAAGATTAACCCTTAATCCAGGTAATCCATTTGCTACTTAATGCGATGATTAAGTTTCTTAATGTTCTTAATTATTAGCTCTTAATATTACGTGGCAATAGATAGATTAAAGCTTGCCTTAGGTTAGTAGATTAAGGCAATGTAAGCACCTTAAGCCCTTTATTTAATGTACTTCTTTTAGGCTCTTCTAGCAGGATTAACTATAGCTTATTACTTTGCCCTTTTGTTATATCTTAATAGTGTTATTAGTTAGTTAAATAATTCCACTATTAAATATAAGAGGGTTATTAGGTTTAATAAACTGCTTTAGTTTTATAGCGAATTTAGCAGTAGCTAGTTAATCTTCTTCTTGCTATAAGAATCCTTTATCTAATAGACTAAGGGTATTATTAGTCTATATTCCTACGTATCTAAAGTGAGAGTTTTTAGCAGATATTACTAGTAAGTATAGATTATAACTTAATATTATTATCTAGAGGTTTTCTCTGTAATTGTTAGTATCACAGGTGCCTGACGTCAGGATCGTAGCCTAGGGAATAGGAATTTATCTTCTATTCTAGGCATTGTAATCAATTAGTCATAAGTGTGTGTGTACAAGAGAGGAAAAGAGAGGCTTTTCGGATCGTGAGAAGTGGCCACAAACGCAGTGCGTTTTTGTGGGTTATATAACTTGTAGGCCCTTAACTAATTAGAGAGCAGGCCGATAAGTTATAGGTAGGGCTACTCTTATGAACGCGCGTTACGCGCGTGCCCTCGCGGCCTAACCTTTTACCAGGTAATTACGGCTGCGTGCCGCAATTAATATTATGCTTATTCTAATATTAGAACCTCTTTCTTTTAACACGATTATTAACGCATAATATTAATCTAAGAAGGGAAGATATAAGGGATTAAATAAATGTGTTATATAAATAAAAGAGTTAATAAAAGAAATAACTATAATAGTCCCCTTTTTCTCCCCTACACGCCACTAGCTTTAGATAACTAGCTTCTCTAATTGCTTATCCTTCTTCCTTATAGAAGGCTACCTCTGCCTTCTGCCCTTACTTACGCTCCTTCCTTTAACTAGTATAACGTAATATTAGATCATGTTACAAGGGGAAGGTCACCTATAATCCCTTCCTTATCTAAAGGTATAATATTAGATTATCCCTCCCTACGGCCCTTTATTTAACTATAACGTAATATTAAATCACATTCCTAGGGAAGATTACCTATAATTCTTCCCCTTCTAAAGGTATAATATTAGATTATACCTCCTTATGCCCCCTTACACTCCCTTCTCTTCCCCTCCCTATTATAAAGACTTAAAAGGGGCACTCCTTTAAAGCTATAATTCCACGCCCCCTTCTAAAGATGTAATTCCGCTGCCTCTAATCCCTTAGCCTATGCCTTACGTGACCGTGCTATACTTAGGGCACCTTGTCTAGTGCCTCTAGCGCTAGTTTTAGCGCGGGCTTAGGCATAGGCTTTAGGGCTCTAGTCCCCTGCCTCTTTATAGGCAGTGCTAGGTCTAGGTAACCTATCCTCTATCCGGATTATTGCTATATTACCTGTAATAAACCTCTCTAGGGCTTTGTTAGGCATTACCTTTATAAACGCATTAGCTAGGTTATCTTTGCTATTAATCCATCTAATCTCACAGAGCTTACGGCGTTTATATAATTACTAAAGGTGTTGGAACACCAAGGTGCCTGCGCAGGTAATAATACCGTTGTTATTGAAGTCTATAATAGTTGATGATGATTATCTAGGAAAGAGAAGAGAGAGAAGGAGAGGAATCTAGCTAGCCAAAAAGTGAGTGAAACCCGTAAGTGGGGCAAAAGGGGGTGGCGAAAAGGGCAGCTAATCACAAGGCGTGCATCCTCTGAGGGCTCCACTTGGCCCACAATTAGCGGGGTCTTTGGCCACGACTAATCCGATAATGATCCGAAGGAAGCAACACTAGCAGTCTCTCTTTTCTTATGGCTAAAGGAGCCTAAAAACGCAATAAAAATCGAATCAAAGGAAAGTATACACAAGTGGATCCCTTAATAGGAATCCGGAGCCCTGATTAGCCCGGTTAGCATTGGTTAATTTAATTAATCCGATCGCGATGAATCCTCCCCTTTGCCTCCGTTAATTCCTCTCCATAACGCTTATAACGCTTATAAAGGTCTCTTAACCTAGCCTTCCACACGGATTATTAATTCGTTCGAATTAATTAAGGTTATTAGCGCTTAATTTAGCGATCCCTTTGTTATCGCATTAGCCAGGTTATCGTTACCGTTAATCCATCTAACCTCGTAGATCTCGCGCCTCTTGTATAATTGGCGAAGGGCTATGATATCAATCATTAGCCTCTTCTCTTTATTATGCCTAGCTTAACAAGGCATTCGTATAACGAGAATAAGTCAGTACAAAGGATTATAGGGATCTAAGGCATCTTTAATTAGTCCGTGATCTAATTAAGGGTTGTAAATATCGCATACGCGATATTAGCACCTTAAACCATGCTATATAGCTTAGAGGCAAGCGCGCTACGCGTAACCCGCTTGCTCTTTGTTAAACTATATATAATAATATTCCTTTCGCAATGAAGGTATTATTATCCTCTTTACCTCGTTACTAATTACGATTACATACCCGATCTATAAGCTAAGATCCTTGTTGTTTGCAAGCAATCTATCTACAAATACAAAGAGCTTCGCTTCTTTAAGGGTTAGTAGGATATAGCGTAATCCTTATTGCTAATTCTTAATCTACTACTTAAGGCGTTTGTTTAGGCGTACGATATCTTTAGCAGCTAGTTCTTAGTGTTAAGCTGTAATTAATAGATTATACAAAGCTTCTAGTTAGTAAACAGTCGTGATATAGCTTCCTTAGGCTTGTTATTCTACGTAATCCTACCTTACTATTAGAGATTAAGGGTTAACTTCCTTAATCTTCTAACTTTAGCCTTTCTAGGTTAGGGTTAGTAAGTTATTAGCGTTTTAGGTTAGGATATAGCTATTAAAAGTAAGGGATTCCTGTTTAATAGTTACTACTTCTCTTTAGCTATAAAGTTAGCTTTCTAGAGCTCTTTTTCTTCTTTATTAAAGAAGTTATTATTGCTTAGACCTAGCGTGTTATCCGTTTACATTCTAACAATCCTAAAGAGGTTTTCATTATTCAGAGCTATAATTAATAAGCAGGGATCGTATGTTAACGTTATTATATTAAGATTATCCCTATAATAACGAAAGTACATTGCCCACCAGTGAGTTCTAGCCTCTGTAATGCTATAAAGAGGCTTAATAACCTCCATTACAGTGCCTTCTAGAAAGAGGTGCGTAATCTATTCTGGCAATCTTATGATAATTAGCCTTATGAGTTTTGTTTGCGATTAAACGTAGGCTTAGGTAATATCGCGGATCCAGAGGCAAATCCTTTTACTTTAACAAAGGAGCGATCGCTATAATTAGCCGTTAGCTTGCCTATTAGATCATTAGCGATTGCGTTAGGATAAATTCCTTCTCCTTATTATTATAGCCTTGTACAATAAGGCAAGACTTCTTGTATAGCGAATCCATGCCTTTACCTTTAATCTCTCTCACTATGCGAGAGTTAAAGATCCTATGGCTGCTATGCTTTATTTAATTAAACTTCGTGAATCTAAACACATTATAAGCTCGCAGAGCGTTAATCTTAGCTTAATCTAATCGCTTAAAGGGCTTTCCTAGGGTTATAATCTTCCCTTCTTAGCGGAGTTAGAGGGTAAGGTCCTAGTTAGCTTTTTCCTTTGCTATTAGGAACGCTTCTATTAGCAATCCTCTGGTTATAATCTCTTTAATTAATGCCTCCTCTTAATCTTTGTTAATAACTATAAAGTCATTGCGGTCCTTAGGTCCTTCTATACCTTAGTTAAGGGAGAATTAAACTATAAGGGCTTTTCTTAGCCTTCCTTGCTTTCTCTTTACTAGCACTAGGAGTTCTACTCCTTCTTTTACTCCTTCCCTTACCTCTACCCCTATAGAGGCAAGAGAATCTCTCTTATTTATAGTCTCCTTAATAACTTAAGGTTTTATCTCCTATAGCCCTCTATAGCACATAGGTCCTTATAGTAAGGCTTTACTACTATAGATTAGAATTTCACTAGGCTATAGGGTATTTAGATAGTATAGGTCTCCCTATTAGTAGTAATTAGCTTATAAGGGCCATGCTAGCCGCCCTTCTCCTCCACACATATACATTAGCCTATAGAGGTAGCTAATGTATTAGTAATATATTAGGCCGTTCTAGGCGTTAAGGGCATTGTAGACCTGCTGTAAGGCTAGGTAGTGGCGTACCTTATTAGTAGCCTTCTAAATTGCCTTAGCGTATTAAATAATAGAGACGCTTAGCGGTAACTCGTCTATTATACGTAGGTAGGCTCTAAAGACTAGCAGGGTTAGCACTAGTCCGTTAGGGCTTACTAAGTTATTAATAGCTTTAATAGCTATCTAAAGACATTACTCTAGCGTGATCTCCGCGCTAATTAAGTCTGTGATAATCTCATAAGCCTAGCGTAAAGGTCTATAGTACTTTTTAACCTTTCTAACGCTACTATAGGCTTTAATTAGCATCTTATTAATCTTAATTAATATTAATTAAGCGTAGTGCTTAAATTCAGCGAAGGAGAAGTTATTACTAGCGTTATAAACAATCCAATCTGGCGGTCTAAGATAGGTATTAATCCAGCACTCTCTAATTACATCCTAGATATCTTAGGCCTTTTGCTTCTTAGGATTAAGGAAGCGGGCTACTTAGAATAAGGTTGCTAAATTAATAACGTGGAGGACTAGTTAGTTATTAATCTACACGATGTTAGTAATAATCTTATAGTTAAAGTTATGCTTGTCTTTAATTATGAATTTAAACCGGCTAGAGCTTTTCCTTTTATCTAATAATAGTGGCAGACTTTGGTTAACTTCTTAATTGCCTAGCGTTTAACATTATAACCAGCCTACTAAAGGATCTTTACAAGGCATTAAACAGAAGGATAACTAAAGTAATAATGCAGTTAACGGATTTCTCCTTCTAAGAGGTAGAAGGTAACCGTTTCTTTAGCCTCTAGCAGCCACTAAGGGTGTCCCTATTGTCGTATAACAGGCACAGTCTTATTGCCTTAGATTAGCACGTTCGCGAGGTTGTTAATCTTAACTTATAGCTTATTTATATTAGTAATAGAAAAGAGAAAAGGAGTCGCTATGTTAAGGATATAGAATTTAAGTTCTCTAAGTTCTATAGGCACACAAAGCATACCTTTGCGGTTACAGATCTAGCACTGAATTTAACGAGTTATAGCTCGCAGGGGATTATTTTTAACAAAGGCATTAATCGTAATAAAGCCTTTGCTTGTCCCTGACCTGCCATTAACTTGCCTGCCGCCCTGGTGTTAGGCATAATCCTCTAAAGACTTCTTTAGAATAGCGCTCTTTAGAGATATAGTAGGTTAATCCCTTTATTAGATTATTATTATTAATACGGTTCCTGCTTTAGGAAAGCATGCTAAAAGGCTTAGTTATTAAGGGCAGTAAGAACGTTAGTATCTATAAGATTATAATTATCCTATGGCTCTAAGTAAAAGAATTATGTAATGCTTAGATATACCGCTGGCAATAGCTCTTTATTATCCTTATCGCTGTTATTAGTCTTTATGTAAGCCACAAGATACGGTTCCTATCCTTAGCCAGGGCCTTCATTAGGCTTGTCATCGTCCGGCCCTTCGTAGGAGGCAAGAAATGCCTAGAATCTCTTCTCTAAAGGGGGTATATAATGGATCTTGCTAGCGAACTAATAATCCTCTCCTTTTAGCATTCTTTATTAGAGTAATTAAAGGACTAATAGCCATTCTTACCACACATAAAGCAACGCTAAGGGCTATGTCTTAGGCTCTTACCGTAATAGCCTCCTCTGCCTTAGGGCTAATGTCTATATTAATAGTTAGTAAACATAGCCTTAGGAGAGCTCCCTTATAATTATAGGAATTAGGTAGCTCTCTTATTTAACTCTAAGATTATAATTACCTTACAGAGGTCTTTAGCAAGACTCTTAAAGCCTAGGGAGTGGTTATACTCTACTATCTAGCATTTAGGCACACTAGCTATAGTATTTAACGTTTGCTTATAAAGCTTAGTATTTACTATATTAGAAGGATATAGGCCTTAATAGATCTTCTTAAGGGTAGCTAGCATAATTTTAAGGCACTTAAGCCTAGTTTTATTAGGGTTCTTAGTAATAATGCTGCTTAGAGTTATGCTACTCTATTCGCAGCGGTAGAATTATTAATTGCTTTCTGTCTTAAAGCATTAGTAGATACGGCTAATTATCTCTTTATATATAAGGTTTTAACCAAAGAGATAGTCAAGGTAGTATTGCTTAGCATTATTAATTAAGATAATTAGGAGAGCCTTCCGATAATACGTTCAAGGGAGGTTAATCCTATCACACTTATTCTCAAAGAGCATAACCTTTAGGGCAAGGAAATCGTATAATTATCCGCTATAACAATCGCTATCTTTGTATATCTTTATAAGTTCTAAGATCTTCTTTGTAATCTAGTCTTTAGTAGAGAATTATTGTATAGGTGGCAAGGTTTGCTATGGATAGGGATCTTTAGGTAAATTGCTTAATATAATAGGGTTTGCCGCAGAAAAGGCTCTCTTATAGGTTAAGGGGTTAATAGTGCTATTAGGGTTAGGAAGGACAAGGTTCTAGGGTAAGCAGATAAGGGGGTTAAGGAGGTTAATGTTCGGGGGTTAGAGGATTGTAATCTCCCTTTAGGCCACAATAGCCTTGTTTCTTATTGGACTACCTTTTCTAGAGATGTTGTAATCGCTAATCCTTGGCCTTGTCTTATAATAATACCATAGTCTCGCAGAGAATTCCGTAGTTCTCTAATAAGGTCTCTATTAGCTATTACAAAGGTATTCTTAGACTATCCTTTAAAGTCTTCTTAGAATAATTCCTAAAGGTTATTATCCCTCTAGTCTTAATGCTCGCTAAGGTTAATAAACCTTACAATATAGTTATTAAGCTTAGATAGCGTAGCGGAATTAAGGTTAACTACAATTCGTTCTTTCTAATCTTTTATAAGGGCATAGGAAAGAGGTTGTAGTCGTGTTAGCAGTTCACTCTCTTAGGTCTCTTAGGTGCTATTAAGATTCAGGATAGTTTCTTATTACTAGAGAATTAAGGCTCTTCTCTTAGTGGTAGTCTAGGCGATTATGCAGCTTCTGTAGCAGCTCGGGTCTTCCTCTTATTACTGGTCTAGCTTCCTAACTTATTGTGAGTGATAGTTATTAACGTTAGGTTCGAAGCGAATTAATTTGATTATTTAGTTGGTTTTCTTTGTAGTAGGTATAGGATTAGTCTCTCTATTAAAGATAAAGATAATAGCAGAAGAAGTTAATCCCTAGGTTTGTAATAGACATAGAATCGGTCTCTTTATTAAAAGTAAAGATAATAATAAAAGAAGCTAATCCCTTAGAAGCCTAACGAGTCTGCAACTAGAATTCAAGTCTCTTCCTTTAGCACACTCGCAGCCATACCCCTATTCCTAAGGATCTAGATAACAGGAAAATGACTGTGGCGTCTGTAGAAATGTCTCTTCTTGTAATACCTAACTTATCTATGGTTGTGATTAACCACTGATCAGTGTTAGAACACCAAGGTGCCTGCGCAGGTAATAATACCGTTGTTATTGAAGTCTATAATAGTTGATGATGATTATCTAGGAAAGAGAAGAGAGAGAAGGAGAGGAATCTAGCTAGCTAAAAAGTGAGTGAAACCTGTAAGTAAGGCAAAAGGGGGTGGCGAAAAGGGGCAGCTAATCACAAGGCGTGCATCCTCTGAGGGCTCCACTCGGCCCACAATTAGCGGGGTCTTTGGCCACGACTAATCCGATGATGATCCGAAGGAAGCAACAAAAGGGCTATAATATTAATTATAAGCCACTTCTCCTTTATAGTCCTAAGCTTAATAAGGTATTTATATAATAAGTATAAATCTATATAGACTATAATTAGGATTTCTAGGAGATTTAATTAATCTATAATAATCTTTAATGTTATTATGATTACATAAGCCATATTAATGCCTACTACTATTTTATAAACCTCTAAAGCAAGCATACTTTTATAACTCTCTTACTCTTTATTAAGCTATAGTGTATAATATTGCCTTATAGTGTAAACTTATTATCTTTATACTTCTTATTAGCTAGGATAAGAACGTAGCCTAGCTATAAGGTAAGGTCTTTATTATTAGCGAATAATCCGTTAATAAATGTAAATAGCTTTGCTCTTTTAAGGTTAAGGGGTATAAAGATTAATCCTTAATCTAGGTAGTCTATTTACCACTTAATATAGTAATTAAGTCCCTTAATATTCTTAATTATTAGTTCTTAATACTATATAGTAACTAATAGATTAAAGCTTACCTTAGGTTAGCAGATTAAAGCGATATAAGCACTATAGGCCCTTTATTCCATATACTTCTTTTCTAGCTCTTCTAGCGGGATTAACTATAGCTTATTACTTTACCCTTTTACTGTATCTTAATAGTGTTATTAGTTAGTTAAATAATTCCCCGTTAAATATAAGGGGTTATTAGGCTTAATAAACTGCTTTAGTTTTATAGCGAATTTAGCGGTAGCTAGTTAATCTTCTTCTTATTAGGAGAATCCTTTATCTAATAGGCTAAGGGTATTATTAGTTTATATTCCTACGTATCTAAAGTAAGGGCTTTTAGCGGATATAACTAATAAGCATAGATTATAGCTTAATATTATTATCTAGAGCTTTTCTCTATAGTGCTTATAGTAAGTCACCCACTAGTGTGTGCTAGCCTTTGCAATTTTATAGAGGGGCTTAATAAGTCTTATAATTATTCCTTTAGGTACTAATCACGAATTTAGATAGGGAGTTAGGTAAGGATTATATAATTTAGCAGCGTTTCTAATTATACGTATGCCTATGTAATATCTTAAATCTATAGGAGGAATCCTTTTATAAGAAGAGAAGGGGTAATTATAAGGATTAATTATTAGCTTACCCTTTAGATTATTAGGGCTTGCGTAAGGATTACTTACTTTGCTTTATTGCTAAAGCCTTAGATTATAAGCCTTAATTTCTTATATAGTTAACTTATTCTTCCTTTAACTTTATTAATAATACGGGAATTAAAGATTTAAATCCCTTAGTGCTTCTTTAGATTAAAAGTAATAAATTTAAACATACCTTAGCTAATTAGGGCATTAATCTTAGCCTTTATTAAGAGCTTAAAAGGTTTGCTAAGAGTTATAATTACGCCTTTCTTATGTAATTAGATTATAAGCTTAAGGTCTACCTCCTCCTTGCTTAAGATAAATACCTTAAGGTTATTTGCCTAATTAATAATTATAGGAGGGTTCTTTTATAGTTTTCCTAGCCTTCTTTTAGAGAGGCTAGAGGCATTATATTATTAATTTATACCTCTTACTCTTCCCTTTAATTACCTCTAGGTTATTACCTCTTACTAGTAATAGCCTTTCCTTACTTAGATCTTTATTATAGGGCTTAATAAAGATTAACCTAAAGACCTTAGGACCTTATAGAAGATTAAGGGTATAGCTCTCTTTATCTATTATAAGGAGCTTATATAGGCCTTGCTATCCTTTATGCTCTTACTAGATAAGAACTAGTAATATAAGTAAGAGGTTAAGGGTTAGTAAGGTATTAGGACTATTCCTTATAGTAAGGGCTTCCTTAACCTTATAGAGTGCGTATAACCTCTTAATCTCCTTTATTACCTTTTACACTATAAGAGCTTATTGCTTAATATTAGGTAAGGGAGGAGAATTATTAATTATTTAAGGGTAGGCGCTAAAGATAAGAAGGGTTAGAATAATACTATTTAGTCCTATAGTATTATTAAGGGCTTTTATAGCTATTTATAAGGCTATAGCTTTAGGTATTAATAGGCATTTACATTAGATAATATTATAGGCTCTTTAGAGCAGCCTATAATATCTCTTAACCTTGCTAATGCTATAGTGTGCCTTAATAGGGACTTCTTTAATTAAGATTAATATTAAAGCTATAAATTAGCGGAATTCTTCGCTTCTAAATGTTATGCTAGTATTAGTTATAATCTAATCTAAAGGACCCTAGTAGGTATTAATCTAGTAGAGGTAAAGAGCTTCCTATATTGCCTTTGCTATAATATCCTTTAGAATCTAGCCGCGTTAAATATAGTGGCTATATTAATAGTATAGAGAATAGGGCAATTGCTATCTAGATATATAATATCTATAATTACTTTGTAGTTAAAGTTATATTTATCCTTTAGAGTAAATTTAAAGTAATGTAAATTATCTATATTTAATTAGCATTAGTAGTAGATCTTTATTAATTATCTAATAGTTTTGAAATCTACCTTATAGCCTAATTTAGAAAGCATATTATAAAGTTAGCAAATAGAGGGGTAACTAAATTAGTAATATAAGCGCTGTAATTCTATCTTAGTTAGATAACTCTAGGTAATTAATCTCTCCTTCTATAGAAGCATCTAAGGATGCCCTTATTTACGGATAATAGGGACCTTAATATTACCTTATTAAAGGATATTCTAAGAGATATAGAAATTAATCTTTAGGCAGTCTATATCTGCTAAATATAGCAAGAAGGGAGTGTTTATAGGTATTATATAGAATAGGATAATGCTAAAGGGAGTAGGCATATTAATTAATCTAATTAAGGGATTAGCTTACCACTTCTAAATTAAATTATTACCTCCCTAGCTCTAGATTTATTAAGCTAGATCTTAGGGATTAACTATTATAGGGTAAGGAATTAGGGTGCCTTACTAATAAGTAACCTATAGCCCTAGTATTAGGATAATACCTTAGAACATACCTAAGGAGTAATAATCTTAAAGAAGGAAAGCAGTTAGGGCTTTCTTTAGTTATTAGAGATTAAATAGATTCTCCTTTATAAGGGTATAGATAGCTACTTAATTTATAAGGATCTCTATAGTTACATAGCCGTTAATTATTATACCTTATATAAAGAAGCTTATTAGTATCTCTCCTTTATTGCTTTCTTCTTTAAATCTAAGTTCTATTATATAGGTAGAAATCTTATTTTCTTTAGAAGAAGCAGTATTATTCTCTTTCCCTTTATACTAAGTAAGGAAAGTATTATAGGAAGGGGTTATTAGTTCTATAAGGTAGTGGTTCTTAAAGCGTTAATATGCCTTTTTATATTTCTCCTTAGAGTGTTTAGTTAACTAATAGCCTTCCTTACTATATATATAGTATTTCTTTATATATAAAGTGCCTTTATTACCTTATAATTATAATTATCCGTAATAGGCTTCTTTACTATACCTATTATACTTATAGTTAGTCTAATACTACTCTCTTATATTAGGTATTAATAGGAATTAATGCTTCTTATCTAATTCCTCTATAGTTATTCTTATTAATATCCTTATATATTTATAGAATGGTTAGAGGTTAGTAAGAGAGTTAATAAGGTAAGTTTTACACTTAGGTATGCTATAATAGGTAGAGATTAATTAATTCTAGAGTGCTCTTTTAGATTATATAATATCTAGAACTACTTATTAAAGGTTTATAAGCTTTATTATAAGTTCTTTAAAGTAATTAATCTTTAGCTTATCTAGGTTTTCTTATATAATCTAGCATAGCTTAGTGTTCTACTACTTAAGGAGATACCTTTACTTTATATTATCTATCTTAAACCTTCTCTTAATATAGCTAATAAGAGTTTTAAGGTCTTAAGGATCTCCTAGCTTATATAGATACTTATAATAGTATATTAGAGCTTTCCCTTTAAGCATAGCCTTAAGGGCATACCTAGCTTCATAGGGTTTAATACCTAGTATCTTATATTTCCTTAGAATATTATTAACTTTAAGTTAAGGACCTTATAGTTATCTATGCTATATTAAATATCGCTTATATAAAGCTTTATAAGATTAATTATTTGCTTTAGTATAGGTCTAGAGGGAAAAAGTGCTCTTAGAGGTATAAAAGGAGGGATTTCTTATCTTAATAGGAATACCTCTAATAAGGGCTTTCCTAAGGATTATTATATAATTAGCCTAATAGGGTTAGGCTTAGGGAATAACATTAGTAAGGTTATAGGATTCCTAGATTACTCTATTAGTAATATTATAATCTTAGTCTAATTAAAGGGATTAGAAGGAGGTTATTAAGGAAGTCTTAGTCTTTAATGCGTTTTTAGAAGGGTATATACTTCCTTATAGCTTCCTATATCTCTTCTTCTTACTAATCCTAGAATTCCTTATAGGTAGTAACTTCCTTAAGTATTACTATAATCTTCCTATAGGCTATTATATCTATATATATACCTTAGAAGAGAAGGAAATTACGTAAATACTTAGTAATTGCTTAGTCTATAATTATAAATACCTCTCTTATCTATCTATAGAAGTCTTTAATAAAGTTAGTAAAGAGACTTCTAGTAATAAGGCTCTTAGACTAGTATACCACTACCTTAAAGAGAATATAGGCTATAATAGCCTTAGGATTATTACCTTATTTATTAAGATTAAATAATTTCACTATCTTTAATATCTTAGATATAATAAAGTCTTATATCTCTAGGGAATGTATCTTAGGAGAGGGTTATTAAGTTATAAACCTTTACCTTTTTAGTCTTTTTAACTTTAGTGCCTTCTTTAGTATTACTAAAGTTAGGCTAGAGAGAGAGGCTTTTAATAGTTTTTCTTATTAAGAAGCTTTTAACTTTCTTATCTTTATTATAGAAAGATAGAATAGAGGTATAGTATTAGTTATATAGTAGGTTAAAGGATTATAAGTATAGCTATTATTTTTATTCCTTAGGGGTTCTTAGGATTAAATCTTAGGAGTAATAAGCTCCTTTCTTATTATAAGAGAATGCCTTCTAAGGGTTAGGTATATAGTAGAATACGCTAACTAAGTAATTAAAAATAGGTTAGACTAGTTACTAACTAGGCCTTAATCCTTTAATAGCTTTAAAGTCTTTATAGGGTCTTAGGATTAGATCTTAGGAGTTATAAGGCTTCTTTCTTATTATAAGAGAGTGCTTAGACTTCCTTAGCATAACTATATATGCTTTTAGTAGCCCTCCTATTTTATAGGGTAGGTTTATAGTATAGCTATCTCTTTTAATTAACCTTACTAATCTATAGTTAGGAAAAACTATATAGTTATCTATAAAGTTAATTACTAATTAGTATTAGTATTATAGGTGCTTAACGTTAGGATTATAGCCTAGGGAATAGGAATTTATCTTCTATTCTAGGCATTATAATTAATTAGTTATAAGTGTGTGTGTATAAGAGAGGAAAAGAGAGGCTTTTTTAGATTATAAGAAGTAGCTATAAACGTAGTGTGTTTTTATAAGTTATATAACTTATAGGCCCTTAACTAATCAGAGGGCAGGCTGATAAGTTATAGGTAGGGCTACCTCTCACAAACGCGCGTTGCGCGCGCCCTCGCGGCCTGACCTTTGCCGGGTAATTGCGGCTGCGTGCCGCGATTGATATCATGCTTATTCCAACAGTAATACTTATAGTAAGTTACTTACTAGTGTGTACTAGCCTTTGTGATTCTATAAAGAGGCTTAATAACTCTTATGATTATGCCTTTAGGTGTTGGTTACGAATTTAGATAGGGAGTTAGGCAAGGATTATGCGATTTAGCGGCGTTTCCGATTATATATATGCCTGTGTGATATCTTAAATCCAGAGAAGGAGTCCTTTTATAAGAAGGGAAGGGGTAATTATAAGGATTAATCGCTAGCTTACCCTTTGGATTATTAGGGCTTACGTAAGGATTGCTTGCTTTACTTTATCGCTAAAGCCCTAGATTATAAGCCTTAATTTCTTATATAGCTAGCCTATTCTTCCTTTAACTTTGTTAGTAATACGGGAATTAAAGATTTAAATCCCTTAGTGCTTCTTTAGATTAAAAGCTATAAATTCGAACATGCCTTAGTTAATTAGGACATTAATCTTAGCCTTTGTTAAGAGTTTAAAAGGTGCACTAGGAGTTGTAATTATGCCCTTCTTATGTAATTAGATTATAAGCTTAAGGTCTGCCTCCTCCTTGCTTAATATAAAGGTCTTAAGGTTATCTGTTAATTAATTTGCTTAATTAATAATTACAGGAGGGTTCTTTTATAGTCTTCTAGGCCTTCTTTTAGAGGGGCTAGAAGCACTGCGTTATTAATTTATGCCTCTTACTCTTCTCCTTTAATTGCCTCTAGGTTAGCACCTTCTTCTAGCAATAGCTTCTCTCTACTAGGATCTTTATTATAGGGCTTAATAGAGGTTAATCTAAAGACCTTAGGGCCTTATAGAAGGTTAAGGGTATAGCTCTCTCTATCTATTATAAGGAGCTTATATAGGCCTTACTATCCCTTATACTCTTACTAGACAAGGACTAGTAATGCAAGTGAAAGCTTAAGAATTAGTAAGGTATTAGGGCTATTCCTTGTAGTAAGGGCTTTATTAACCTTGCGTAGCGCGTGTAACCTCTTAATCTCCTTTATTGCCTTCTACTAGAGTATTGCACTACAATGTGTAGTGTAGTGTAGTATTTGTAGTTAGTGTAGTAACTACAAACTACACTACACTACAAACTACACTACACTACAAACTACACTACACTACAAACTACACTACACTACAAACTACACTACACTACAAACTACACTACACTAACTACAAACGAAATTTTTCTTAAATACACTAACTACAAGCTAGCATTTACTACACTACACTAACTACAAGCTAAAATCTACTACACTACACTAACTACAAATACTACAAATGTAGTATTAGGTAGATTTTTTTTAGTTTTAAACCACTTAAATTCTCTTTATAATAGCTTATAATAGCTTATAATAGCTTATAATAGCTTATAATATTATAAGTGTTAAACTTTAATAAATAATAAACTAAAGATAAATACATTAAATAGAAAAGTAAGTAAATATTAGTAAATCACTATGTAAAAAGCTTAACCTTTTAGTAATTTAGTATTATAAGGTTTTTGTTGGAATAAGCATGATATCAATCGCGGCACGCAGCCGCAATTACCCGGCAAAAGGTCAGGCCGCGAGGGCGCGCGCGTAACGCGCGTTCGCGAGGTAGCCTTACCTATGACTTATTAGCCTGCCCTCTAATTAGTTAAGGGCCTATAAGTTATATAACCCACAAAAAGCATTACGTTTATAGCCACTTCTTACAATCTAAAAAAGCCTCTCTTTTCTCTCTTATATACACACACTTATAACTAATTAATTATAATGCCTAGAATAGAAGATAAATTCCTATTCCCTAGGCTATAATCCTAACGTTAGGCACCTATAATACTAATACTAATTAGTAGTTAACTTTATAGATAACCACATAGTTTTTCCTAACTATAGATTAGTAAGGTTAATTAGAAAAGATAGCTATACTATAAACTTACCCTATAAAATAGGAGGGCTGCTAAAAGTATATATAGTTATGCTAAGGAAGTCTAAGCACTCTCTTATAATAAGAAAGGAGCCTTATAACTCCTAAGATCTAATCCTAAGACCTTATAAAGACTTTAAAGCTATTAAAGGATTAAGGCCTAGTTAGTAACTAGTCTAACCTATCTTTAATTACTTAGTTAGTGTGTTTTACTATATACCTAACCCTTAGAAGGCATTCTCTTATAATAAGAAAGGAGCTTATTACTCCTAAGATTTAATCCTAAGAACCCCTAAGGGATAAAAATAATAGCTATACTTATAATCCTTTAACCTACTATATAACTAATACTATACCTTTATTTTATCTTCCTATAATAAAGATAAGAAAGTTAAAAGCTCCTTAATAAGGAGAACTATTAAAAGCCTCTCTCTCTAGCCCTAACTTTAGTAATACTAAAGAAGGCACTAAAGTTAAAAGAGACTAAAAAGGTAAAGGTCTATAACTTAATAACCCTCTCCTAAGACATATTCCCTAGAGATATAAGACTTTATTATATCTAAGATATTAAAGATAGCAAAATTATTTAATCTTAATAAATAAGGTAATAATCCTAAGGCTATTATAGCCTATATTCTCTTGAAGGCAGTAGTATACTAGTCTAAGAGCCTTATTACTAGAAGTCTCTTTACTAACTTTATTAAAGACTTCTATAGATAAATAAGAGAGGTATTTATAATTATAAACTAAGTAATTGCTAAGTATTTACGTAATTTCTTCTCTTCTAAGGCATATATATAGATATAATAGCCTATAGGAAGATTATAGTAATGCTTAAGGAAGTTACTACCTATAAGGAATTCTAGGATTAGTAAGAAGAAGAGATATAGGAAGCTATAAGGAAGTATATACCTTTCTAAAAATATATTAAAGACTAAGACTTCCTTAATAACCTCCTTCTAATCCCTTTAATTAGACTAAGATTATAATATTACTAATAGAGTAATCTAGGAATCCTATAACCTTGCTAATATTATTCCCTAAGCTTAACCCTATTAGGCTAATTATATAATAATCCTTAGGAAAGCCCTTATTAGAGGTATCCCCTATTAAGATAAGAAATCCCTCCTTCTATACCTCTAAGAGCACTTTTTCCTCTAGATCTACACTAAAGTAAATAATTAATCTTATAAAGCTTTATATAAGTAATATTTAATATAGTGTAAATAACTATAAGGTCCTTAACTTAAAGTTAATAATATTCTAAGGGAAATATAAGATACTGTTAGGAGCAGAACAGCGACGGCATCCATGAGGGTGGCGATGGCATTGATGAGGGTGGAACCCAGCGGGGCACGGAGCTAAGGGCTAGCTACGGGCTAGTCACGTGAGAGCTACGGGCTATTTAAAGGGGCTTTCCTATAAACAAAGGAAAGGGCTAGAGATTAAACCTTTAAGCACCTACCCCTAGCTAGCAGATTAATAGCTATAACACTTTAATCTAACCTTTACTCTATTATTCACTCCTAAGCCAAAAGCCTTAATAAATTAATCTCTCTTCCTTTAGGTAATAGACTATTAGTTAGATTAAGATATCTAGAATTCATTGCATAGCAACCTAATTAGGTAGTAGCTATAACTACGCTATAGATAAGCAGGAGAATATTACACCACTAAACCTAACTAGAGTGGTTTACTAGTCCCTATTAGATAATTAGTAGAGTGGAACACTTATTAATAATAAGGAGGTGACACTAAATTAGCGCCTTAAAGAAGCAGTAACCTAGATATGTATTATAGAAAAGAGATAGAAACTCGCTTACTTATAGCAAAACCTATAGATAATAGAAGAAGCCATATCCTTAGGTAACTTAGATATAGGACCTATAAATACCCCTCCTTTAGCACCTTAGGTAGTACCTATTACATAGCGATATAGCCTTATAAAGATATAATTAAAAGCACCCATATACAAAGGGAATACTTTTAAGAGTCTTTAGAATTTCCTAGCGGATTTAAACGTGGCTTTTACTATAGATTATAGAACCTTTATGAATAATGTAACTAAGGTTACCTATGCTAGTAGCTGCCTAGCAGATAACGCAAAGCAATAATAGATATGTTATGCAGCCACAGATAGTTATGTAAATTACTAGGGTTATACCTAGGACAGATTTGTAGATTAGCTAAAGATAAGAACTATAGATAAGAATGTATAATGCTTAGAAGCAATAAGGACATTAATAGGTCTTAGATAAGAAAATTACTAATTATTCTAGATATTTATAAAGATCTAGGGTAAGGCAGAGGCTAAGCTGCCTAAAGCAATTCCTAAACGCTTACAAATCTATATATTTATTAATAGCCTTAATAACGCTATAAAGAAGTAAGTACTTAGCTAAGAGTTCCCTAAGAGTTAGACCTACCTAGTAGGCTAAGGAAGAAAGGCAGAGGTTATAACTAAAGGAGGCTAATTAAGCGATTAAGGTAATAATGGTTAGAAAAGATAATAACGTTTTACTTCGCTAGAAAGGCTATAGTAACGAAGTAGTAATAGAAAGATAAATTCGCTGTTTATATATTTTAAGTGTAGTAAGCTAGGACACACTTTACTAAGTTACACTAAACTAGATTACTCTATTTGTAAGAGAAGTAACTATATAACAGAGACGCATAAGAGTAGCTATAACTAGGCTAGAGATAAAGACCTATTAGACTTAAATAAGACCCCTATTAGCTTAGTGTAACCCTAGGAAGACGCTCTTATTAAATTATTACCTAAAGATCTAAGACTAAGAGTTAAGGCAAAGTTATAGTAAGAATACAAATAGGTAGCTATAAAGGCACTGTTTAACCCTAGTGTAACCTATTTAATTATCCACCTAAAGTTACTAATAGTAGTTAATTAGGCTAATGTAAAAAGGATAATATAACCCTTAAGAGTGCTGCCCTTACCGAAATTAAGCATTAAGGGATCTTATTACAAACCTTATTAATTAAGGATAGCATAGGCTACGTAAGAATATGTTAAGTTAGCTACTACATAGCTAATACTAGTAAAGACCTATTATTAGGCATAACTAGGCAGTTATATACAAACCAGTGATTATGTCCTAGATAGATAGTTACTAGAGATACCTTATTACAAAAGAATGTCTTAGACTAGCAGTAAGGATATAATAGGCATATAAGGAGGCAAAACGCGCTTATATTAGATTTATCTTATAGGGGATAATAACCGAAATTATATAAAAAGATAATAATATCTTAATAGTAAACAAAGACAAGCCCTATAATAACCTAGTAACTATAGAGATAAGCAAAGCCTATGAGTTAACCATGCAAATACCCTAAGCCTATAAGGAGTTTAAGGATATCTTTTTAAACAAACTTATAGGTATTCTCCCTATACTAGGTAGCTAAACTTATACTATTAAATTAGAAGAGGGGAAAACGCCCCTATAGGGACTAATATATAATTTAGTAGAAAAGGAGCTAGAAGTGCTCCGCAAGTACTTAGCAAGCGCGTAGCAAAAGGGATGGATTTAAAGATCCGTTAGCCTAGCTAAAGCCCTAATATTATTTATGCTAAAGAAAGGAGGAAAATTACGCCTTTGTGTGGATTATAGAGCCCTTAATAGGATTACTGTTAAAGATAAAGCGCTATTACCGCTAATCACAGAGATCTTAAACTAATTAAAGGGAGTAAAGGTTTATATAAAATTAGACCTTAAAGATACATACTATTAGCTACGTATCCGTAAGGGCAATGAGTGGAAAATAGCGTTCTAATATAGATACGGTTACTTTGAATATCTTATAATGCCTTTTAGGCTAGTTAATGCACCTATAACCTTTTAAGAATATATTAATAATGCCCTTAAAGGCCTTATAGATATAATTTGCGTTATGTATTTAGATAATATCCTAATCTATAGTAGCGATATAGCCACGCATAAGGGCATGTAAAACAAGTCCTTTAGAAGCTCTAAGAAGCAAGCCTCTTTATTAACCTAGAAAAGTGCAAATTCTCATGCAAGGAGGTTAAATTCCTAGGCTTTGTTATATCTAAAGAAGGAATCGCAATAGAGCCCACTAGAATTAAGATAATAGTAACTTAGCTAGTACCTCATAGCGTCTTTAATATCCAGTTATTCCTAGGCTTTATAGGATTTTATAGATAGTTTATTAAAGGCTATAGCAAAATAGTTATCCTATTAACTAATTAACTCTAAGGAGACTAACTAGTAAAGTTTAAGCTAGATTCTAATAAGTTAGCTACGTTTAAGGAGCTATAAAAATGATTCTAAGAGGCGCTAATTCTAGTGTACTTTAATCTACTAGCCCTATTAAGGGTTAAGATAGACGCCTTAGGATACGCACTTAGGGCTATCCTAGCGTAGTTAGTGCTAGGTTACTAGCACCTAGTAGCGTATATATTAAGAAAGTTAAATAAGATAGAGCTACGCTACGTAATACTAAATATAGAGTTACTAGCTATCTAAGAGGTATTTTAAACTTAGAGGCACTACCTTATATACTTAACGCATCTAGTTATAGTAATTATAGATTACTTAAACCATAAGTACCTAGCTATAAAGCTAAAGTTAACTAGTAAATAGGTTACTACGCTAGATAAACTCTATCTATTTAACTTTATAATTAAATATAGAGTAGGTAAGTTAAACCCCGCTAATACTCTATTAAGGAGGTTAGATTATGTAAGTAAAGAGAGGAAGGCAGAGGTAGTGTCCTTATAATTACTAACCTTTCTTGCTAAATTTGCAAACAACGCGCCACAAGGACACTATAATAGAACTACTAGTATCTAGTGCTCTAAGAAAACACAGCGTGTTTAGTTTATAGATAATAGGCTATAAGGACACTGTAATAAAACTATTAATATCTAGCGCTCTATAAAATCGCTCCTGCTTATTAACTAGATAAGGATAGACTATATATAAGACTAGACCTGCTAGCTAAGGAGTTACTTCCTAGCGGTAGTATGTTAGCTAGGGTTTTCTTAATTTTAAAGAAACCTAATAGTTTAGATATACTCTAAGGATGTTATTATAGCGTAGGGGACTATATATAAGACTAAGCCTACTAGCTAAGGAGTAGCTACCTAGTAGTAGTGTAATAGCTAGGGTCTTATTAATTTTAGAAAAGCCTAATAGTCTAGATATATTCTAAGGATATCGTTATAGCGTAAGGGGACTGTACGTAAGACTAAGCCTACTAGCTAAGGAGTTACTACCTAGTAGTGGTATAATAGCTAGGGTCTTATTAATTTTAGAGAAGCCTGTTAGACTAGACGCGCTTAATATAGGCATTATAGTAGGGAATAGACTATATATAAGACTAAATTCGCTAGCTAAGGAGTTATAACCTAGTAGATACGTTATAGCTAGGGTCTTAGCGGTACGGAGAACCTCTTCTAAGTTAAATTCCGCTATATTTATAGAAGACACAGAATTAGAACCCCTAATCTAAGTCTTACTTTTAGATATATAATAGAGGGATGCCTTTATTATAAAGAAAAGGGCGTTGCTATTAAGTAATAACCTAGATATATCGCAGACATAGTCTATTAAACCCTCTAAGCTATTAATATTTAAAAATCAAGTTTTTATCCTATAGGAATAAGAAAAGAAATCCTACTGCTAATTTATAATAACCCTGCTGCTAGGCATTAAGGAGTTACTAGAACTCTTTAATAAGTTACTAACTAATATTTTTAGCTAGGAATAAAAAGAGATATTAAGGTATATATACGTACTTATATTAGCTATTAAGTTTTAAAACCACGAATATATAAACCTTACAGTAAGCTAGCTACGCTACTAGTGCTAGATTACCCCTTTTAAGAATTATTAATAGATTTTATTACTAGACTCCTACTAGTTAAAGATTAGTAAGGCAAAACGTATAATATAATCTTAGTAGTGGTTAATAGATTTACAAAATATAGTATTTATATCCCTATGTCTACGCGGTTAACTAGCAATAGACTAGTAACTATCTTCCTAGAATATATTTTTAAAGATTATAAAGCCCTAGAGGGTATTATTATAGACTAAGGTTTAATATTTACTAGTGGATTTTAGAGAATATTCTACTACCTCTTAGTAATAAAGTAGTAATTAAGCACTACATTTTATCTATAGATAAATAGTTAGATAGAACGCTTAAATTAAGTTTTAGAGCACTATTTAAGAGCATTTATATGCGTAGAGCAGACTAATTAGGTTAATTATCTCCTAATAGCATAGTTTGCTTATAACACAAGCATGCATATAAGTTACGGTTATATACCTACGGAAGCGCTATAAGGGTATAACCTAAGGGGACTAGATTAAGTAGTCACGCTAATTCTAATAGTTAATAATTAAGCTAAAAATAGAGTTTTAGAATTAAAGTATAAGCATATAGAGATTAAGTAGCTATTAAGCTACTTATAGGCCCTGTAGAAAAGTATTATAATTAAAAGAGAGTGCTAATAAAGTTTAATATAGGTAACTACGTTTTACTCTTAACTAAGAATATTAATCTATAATGCCCTAGCTAAAAGCTAGCTATAAAGTACTTAGGACTATATAAGATTAAAAAAGTTAGCTATTATGGTTTAGCTTATTAATTAAAGTTACCTAAAGGAACGCGCTTATATAATGTTTTTAACATTATAAGCTTAGAACCTTTCAGAGGAAATCTAAGCGACACGGTTAAAATGACCTTGCTATAAGATAATGTTAAAGAGGATTAAGAGGAATTTAAAGTTAAATAAATTATCGCTCATAAATATAACGGCAAATAGCGCAAATATTTAGTAAAATGGAAGAATTACGATAATTCTGAGAATTCTTAGGTGCTACGTAGAGACTTTATAATAAAAGAGGTTATTAAAGACTATAAGCGGTAACTAAGTAGCTAAATCTTAACTTCTTAGCTGCTTAATTAATTCCTAATTACAATCTAAAATAATCGTTAGATCGCAGCGATTTAAT
The DNA here is from genome assembly GCA_023658505.1 of Epichloe gansuensis. Lineage (NCBI taxonomy): Eukaryota > Fungi > Ascomycota > Sordariomycetes > Hypocreales > Clavicipitaceae > Epichloe > Epichloe gansuensis. The sequence continues at coordinate 55,708 of CP098281.1, forward strand.
AGGGAAATAATTCACTTAATAATAATTTAGACTACTAAACAAATCTTATATTTAAAGCAAAACTTAGCATAGACTTGTAGCTATCTAATAGCTAGACTTTAGAGATATATTTAGACTGATTTTTAGCATAATTTCTAACTTTATTAGCCTTAGACTTATTATTACTAAAGGCTTAAACTTATAATTCCTTAGGGAGTTCTAAAGGTCTAATACGCGTAAGGAGAGCAGCTTAAGCAGTAGTAAACTAGTAGTAAGTTAGCAAAGAATAAGTAGCAAAGCTAATAGCACTAACTATAGGGCTATAAGTGGCTATGAATTAAAGATAATTAGCAATTTTAATCTAGGTTTCTAGATTAATAACATTAATTAGCTACAAGAAAGCAGCGTGTTTATTACACTTTGCTTCTTAAGAAGCCTTAGCTATAAGATATACGTAATAAGCTTACCTATGTTTATTAGCATTTTTAAGGCTAAAAGAGTATTATAAAGTTTCTTCTTAGCTTATATAAACTCCTAGTAGCGTATTAGTAATATTAAAGTAGTGGAGTAAAGGGTACTTATATTACTAATATAGTATAGTTCTAGAAGATTATAAAGTATATCCTAAAGCTATTTATATAGCTTTATAATTTAAATAGGATACTAGTAAGGAGTTAGTAGTAATTAAGAGGTAATCCCTTAAGGCTTAACTTACCCTAACATAAGTCTTATTATTTTAAGCGTAATAATAGCATTTTAGAGAATTACCTATAAAAAGCTAAACATTAGTAGTAATAGCAGTAAGCTAGCAGTAAGTTTATACTAGAGGAGTGACTACATTTAGTTAGAGTAAGCTTTCCCTTAGTAATATACTAAGGCTATTTATCTTTATTATTATCCCTTAGAGCTACGTTCTAAATAGCTAACTACTAGGTATAACGTATGTATAGGATTTTTATTAAACTAGCTCTAAGTTAGTAATAAAAAGCAATAAAGAAGTAGCAAACTTACGCGGTCTTTAATAATCGCAAGGTTCTCCCTTATAGGATAGCTTAACAGCGAAATCTTTAATAGCAATAGCATAAGATATAATAGCTTAAGCTATAATAGTTAGTAGTTAATATTACATAATAGCAGCGTCATAGTAGCTATTATGTTAGTAAGGGACTTATAAGTTAATAAGAGGCTTAAAGAAAAGAAAGAAAAGAGGGAAAAGAAGGAAGGAAATTACCCTTCTTATAGGAATTCAGGTGCCTTAGATTAATCTAAGCTACTCTAACTAGAATCTTCTGTGTGTTATAACTAGTGTGTTTATAGAGATCACTATGATTCATAAGTTATTACTGCAAGCTTACTACGAATTTATTAGGCTGCTACTATAAGTTTAAAGGAAAACGGAAGGAGTAAGGTAATCTATACCCTATAGAGTTAAGCTAATTAAAAATCGCGCTAACTAGTCTAGTTAAGAAGAATCTCTTAGGAAGAATAACCTATGGAGAGGAAGTTAAGAAGTAACTATAACCTAGCTTCTATTAGCAAGCGGTTACCGTAAAGAAGGCTAATGCAGCCTAACGTTATTAACATCACTACATTGCTTTATAAAAATCACTATAGTAAGTAGCGATAAAGGAACTCTCGCGCTATAACCTAACCCTAAGATAGCACCTTAATGCGATTAAGGACAATTGCAGTAAGAGGGGTATTATATTAGAGCAGAATAGCAATAGTATCTATAAGGGTAGCAATGGTATTAATAAGGGTGGAACCTAGCGGGGCATGGAGCTAAGGGCTAGCTATAGGCTAGTTACGTAAGAGCTACGGGCTATTTAAAGGGGCTTTCCCATAAACAAAGGGAAAGGGCTAGAGATTAAACCTTTAAAGCACCTACCCTAGCTAGCAGATCAATAGCTACGACACTTCAATCTAACCTTCACTCTGTTATTCACTCCCAAGCCAAAAGCCTTGACAGATACTAGGTATTAAACCTTATAAAGCTAGGTATACCCTTAAGGCTATGCTTAAAGGAAAGCCCTAATATACTATTATAAGCATTTATATAAGCTAGAGATCCTTAAGACCTTAAAACTCTTATTAGCTATATTAAGAGAAGGTTTAAGATAGATAATATAAAGTAAAGGTATCTCCTTAAGTAGTAGAATACTAAGCTACGTTAGATTATATAAGAAAACCTAGATAAGCTAAAGATTAATTACTTTAAAGAACTTATAATAAAGCTTATAAATCTTTAATAAGTAGTTCTAGATATTATATAATCTAAAAGAGCACTCTAGAATTAATTAATCTCTGCCTATTATAGTATACCTAAGTGTAAAACTTACCTTATTAACCCTCTTACTAACCTCTAACTATTTTATAAATATATAAGGATATTAATAAGAATAACTATAGAGGAATTAGATAAGAAGTATTAATTCCTATTAATGCCTAATATAAGAGAGTAGTATTAGACTAACTATAAGTATAATAGGTATAGTAAAGAAGCCTATTATAGATAATTATAATTATAAGGTAATAAAGGCGCTTTACGTATAAAGAAATACTATATATATAGTAAGGAAGGCTATTAGTTAACTAAACACTCTAAGGAGGAATGTAAAAGGCATATTAATACTTTAAGAATCACTACCTTATAGAACTAATAACCCCTTCCTATAACGCTTTCCTTACTTAGTATAAAGGGAAAGAGAATAACACTACTTCTTCTAAAGAAGATAAGATTTCTACCTATATAATAGAACTTAGATTTAAAGAAGAAAGTAATAAAGGAGAGATGCTAATAAGCTTTTTATATAAGGTATAATAATTAATAGCTATGTAACTATAGAGATCCTTATGAATTAAGTAGCTATCTATACCCTTATAAAGGAGGATTTATTTAATCTCTAATAACTAAAGAAAGCCCTAACTGCCTTCCTTCTTTAAGATTATTACTCCTTAGGTATATTCTAAGGCATTATCCCTAATACTAGGGCTATAGGTTACTTATTAGTAAGGCACCCCTAATTCCTGGCCTTATAATAGTTAATCCCTAAGATCTAGCTTAATAAATCTAGAGCTAGGAGGTAATAATTTGATTTAGAAGTGGTAAGCTAATCCCTTAATTAGATTAATTAATATACCTACTCCCTTTAGTATTATCCTATTCTATGTAATACCTATAACACTCCTTTCTTGCTATATTTAGTAGATATAGACTGCCTAAAGATTAATTTCTATATCTCTTAGAATATCCTTTAATAAGGTAATATTAAGGTCCTTATTATCCGTAAATAGGGGCATTCTTAGATACTTCTATAGAAGGAGAGATTAATTACCTAGAGTTATCTAACTAAGATAGAATTACAGCGCTTACATTACTAATTTAGTTACCCTCTATCTGCTGACTTTATAATATGCTTTCTAAATTAGGCCACAAGGTAAATTTCGAAACTATTAGATAATTAACAAAGATTTACTACTAATGCTAATTAAATGTAAATAATTTATATTGCTTTAAATTCACTCTAAAGGATAAATATAACTTTAACTACGAAGTGATTATGGATATTATGTATCTAGATAGCAATTGCCCTATTCTCTATGCTATTAATATAGCTACTACGTTTAACGCAGCTAGATTCCTAAAGGATATTATAGTAAAGGCAATATAGGAAGCTCTTTACCTCTGCTAGATTAATACCTACTAGGGTCCTCTAGATTAGATTATAACTAATACTAGCATAATATTTAGAAGCGAAGAATTCCGCTAATTTATAGCTTTAATATTAATCTTAATTAAAGAAGTCCCTATTAAGGCACACTATAGTATTAGTAAGGTTAAGAGATATTATAGGCTGCTCTAAAGAGCCTATAATATTATCTAACGTAAATGCCTATTAATACCTAAAGCTATAGCCTTATAAATAGCTATAAAAGCCCTTAATAATACTATAGGACTAAATAGTATTATTCTAACCCTTCTTATCTTTAGCGCCTACCCTTAAATAATTAATAATTCTCCTCCCTTACCTAATATTAAGTAATAAGCTCTTATAGTGTAAAAGGTAATAAAGGAGATTAAGAGGTTATACACACTCTATAAGGTTAAGGAAGCCCTTACTATAAGGAATAGTCCTAATACCTTACTAACCCTTAATCTCTTACTTATATTACTAGTTCTTATTTAGCAAGAGCATAAAGGATAGTAAGGCCTATATAAGCTCCTTATAATAGATAGAGAGAGCTATACCCTTAATCTTCTATAAGGTCCTAAGGTCTTTAGGTTAACCTCTATTAAGCCCTATAATAAAGATCTAAGTAAGGAAAGGCTATTGCTAGTAAGAGGTAATAACCTAGAGGTAATTAAAGAGGAAGAGTAAGAGGTATAAATTAATAATATAATGCCTCTAGCCCTCTAAAAAGAAGGCTAGGAAGACTATAAAAACCCTCCTATAATTATTAATTAGGTAGATAACCTTAAGGTATTTATCTTAAGCAAGAAGGAGGCAGACCTTAAGCTTATGATTTAATTACGTAAGAAAGGCGTGATTATAACTCCTAGTAAACCTTTTAAGCTCTTAATAAAGGCTAAGATTAATACCCTAATTAGCTAAGGTATGTTTAAATTTATTGCTTTTAATCTAAAGAAGCACTAAGGGATTTAAATCTTTAATTCCTATATTATTAATAAAGTTAAAGGAAGAATAAGTTAACTATATAAGAAATTAAGGCTTATAATCTAAGGCTTTAGCGATAAAGCAAAGCAAGTAATCCTTACGTAAGCCCTAATAATCTAAAGGGTAAGCTAATAATTAATCCTTATAATTACCCTTTCTTTTCTTATAAAAGGATTCCTCCTATGGATTTAAGATATTATATAGGTATATGTATAATTAGAAACGCTACTAAATTATATAATCCTTGCCTAACTCCCTATCTAAATTTGTGATTAGCACCCTAAAGGAATGATTATAAGAGTTATTAAGCCTCTCTATAGAATTGCAGAGGCTAGCACACACTAGTAGGTGACTTACTATAAGCACTATAGAGAAAAGCTCTAGATAATAATATTAAGCTATAATCCGTGCTTGTTAGTTATATCCGCTAAAAGCCCTTACTTTAGATGCGTGGGAATGTAAACTAATAATACCCTTAGCCTATTAGATAAAGGATTCTCCTAATAAGAAGAAGATTAACTAGCTACCGCTAAATTCGCTATAAAACCAAAGTAGTTTATTAAGCCTAATAACCCCTTATATTTAATAGGGAATTATTTAACTAACTAATAATACTATTAAGATATAGCAAAAGGGCAAAGTAATAAGCTATAGTTAATTCTACTAGAAGAGCTAGAAAAGAAGTACGTAGAATAAAGGGCCTATAGTGCTTATATTACTTTAATCTACTAACCTAAGGTAAGCTTTAATCTATTAGTTACTATATAGCATTAAGAACTAATAACTAAGAATATTAAGGGACTTAATCGCTGTATTAAGTGGTAAATAGACTACCTAGATTAAGGATTAATCTTTATACCCTTAACCTTAAAAGAGCAAAGCTATTTATATTTATTAACGGATTATTCGCTAATAATAAAGACCTTACCTTATAGCTAGGCTATATTCTTATCCTAGCTAATAAGGAGTATAAAGATAATAAGTTTACACTATAAGGTAATATTATACACTATAGCTTAATAAAGAGTAAGAGAGTTATAAGAAATGTGCTTGCTTTAGAGGTCTATAGAATAGTAGTAGGCGTTAATATAGCTTACGTAATTATAATAACGTTAAAGATTATTATGGATTAATTAAACCTCCTGGAAATCCTAATCATAGTCTGCATAGATTTATACTTATTATACGAATGCCTTATTAAGCTTAGGACTATAAAGGAGAAGCGGCTTATAATTAATATTATAGCCCTTTAGTAATTATATAAATGCTATAAGCTCTATAAGATTAGATAGATTAATAGCGAAGATAACCTAGCTAACGCGTTTATAAAGGCAATACCTAATAAAGCCCTAGAGAGGTTTATTATAGGTAATATAGCGATAATCCAGATAGAGGGATAGGTTACCTAGACCTAGCACTGCCTATAAAGAGGCAGGGGACTAGAGCCCTAAAGCCTATGCCTAAGCCTACGCTAAAGCCTATGCCTAAGCCTACGCTAAAGCCTATGCCTAAGCCTACGCTAAAACTAGCGCTAGAGGCACTAGATAAGGTGCCCTAAGTATAGCATGGTTACGCAGGGCGTAGGCTAAGGGATTAGAGGCAGCGGAATTATGTTTTTAGAAGGAGCGTGGAATTATAGCTTTAGAAAGGGGTACCTATCCTAAGTCTTTATAGTAAGGAGGGGAGAGAAGGAGCATAAGGGAGCGTAAGGAGGTATAATCTAATATTATACCTTTAGAAGGGGAAGAATTATAGGTAATCTTCCCTAGGAATATAATTTAATATTACATTATGGTTAAATAAAGGGCTGCGGGGAGGGATAATCTAATATTATACCTTTAGATAAGGAAGGGATTATAGGTAACCTTCCCTTATAATATAATCTAATATTATATTACACTAGTTAAAGGAAGGAGCGTAGGTAAGGGCAGAAGGTAAAGGTAGCCTTCTATAAGGAAAAAGGATAAGCAATTAGAGAAGCTAGTTATCTAAAGCTAGCAGCGCGTAGGGGAGGAAAAGGGGGACTATTATAGTTATTTCTTTTGTTAACTCTTTTATTTATATAATATATTTATTTAATCCCTTATATCTTCCCTTCTTAGATTAATATTATACGTTAACAATTGTATTAAAAAGAAAGAGGTTCTAATGTTAGAATAAGCATGATATTAATCGCGGCACATAGCCGCAATTACCTAGCAAAAGGTTAGGCCACGAGGGCGCGCGCGTAACGCGCGTTCGCAAGAGGTAGCCCTACCTATAACTTATTGGCCTACCCTCTGATTAGTTAAGGGCCCATAAGTCATGTGACCCACAAAAAGCACTGCGTTTATGGCCACTTCTTACGATCCGAAAAAGCCTCTCTTTTCCTCTCTTGTACACACACACTTATGACTAATTGATTATAACGCCTAGAATAGAAGATAAATTCCTATTCCCTAGGCTACGATCCTGACGTCAGGCACCTGTGATACCAACAGTTTTTAAAAATATTAATAAAATAAAATAATTTTCTCTTTTTACTTTTTATAATTATAATAATTATAGTAATAATAGTAATACTAGTAAAAATACTATACTAACTTAAAAAAGCATTATTATACTCTATAAAGTGATAGGTATTAATTATATAAAAGTGGGTCTTAATATATTACAATATATTATATTAATTACGCTAGCTAGCTCTATGTAGGGCTAGTACTAGTACTCCTGCTGCTTTGTCAAAAGGAAAACCCTTAAATAGGAAGAAAACCCCTTATATCTATGTTCAGGCCGACGCTAACCCTGCACTAGGCCTGCGTCGCGTTATGTGTGGCCTATTATAGGTGTTTATTACTAGCTTACGCTAGCCTTATCCTAATAAGAAGAAAAGAAAAGAAAGAAAGAAGGAAAATCCTAGGTTCTAAGCCCTACCTAGCTCTATCCTAGGTCTACTCTAGTACTACTCTAGGCCTCTTATACTATCTTATAGCATGCTAGATTTAGTTTCACGGTAGTAATTTACTTCTCTTTTACTTTTTAGCTAGCTCTTCTATAGCCTTACTTTTTAGCTATTTCTAGCCTAGGTTTAGCTTATTAGTCTAGGAAGTTAGAGCACCTAATGTTATTTATCTTCTATAGTAAGGGTGTAGGTTTAGTTTAATTCCTAGCTATTTCTAGGCCTAGGTTTCCTAGGTATTATCTAACTAGACTTTTATCTTATATTCTTCTTTTTATTAATATCTATAATTCAGCCCCCTATATAAGTATAAGAAGGGTTCCTCCCCTAGAGAGGTCTTCCTTCTTTTCTCTTTTTATTAAACTTCCTATAGGTTCTTTTCTTCCTTAGAGCTGCCTAGGGCACTCCTAGGCTAATATTAGCCTAAATACTAATATTACTATAGATTAGTTAAGTTATCTAATAATATAGCGCTAGCTACTATAAGTACTCTTATATTCTATGCTTTTCTAGCTCTAATCTACCTAGGAGAACTCTAATACTAAGTAATACCCTTAGAAGTCCCTAACTAAGAAGTAGCTTAAGCAGGCTATAGCTAAGGATTTAAAGGTATAGTCCCTCTAACCCTAGCCTACCTTTACTCTAATTCTAATTCTCTGTAGTTAGGGGATCCTTATAAGATCTAATATATGTCTTATAAGTCTTAGTTAATTAACTACCCTAGGCACTAGTGCTATAATATTGCTAGTAAGTTAAGTCTATCCTAGCTTAGAAATAAGGCTAACTATTTTGTATAGGGCTAGCTACTAACGCCTATTTTAACTATTAGGTCTATAACTATAGATATTTAAAGGTAGTTAGCGCCTTTATTCTAGGCTAGATCTAGTGCTAATTTGCTCTTAGCCTAACTTAAGTAGTTAATAAAATAAGCACTAGTAGCTAGTAGAAGTTTAGGTAGCTATAGTTACTAGGGGTAGTGTAAGTACTACTATTCTAGTTTGCTATTAAGTCTAGTCTAGATCTAATAGTTCTATAAGTCCTAGATAACTATTAGGATTATATAAAGAAGCTCTATACTAGTAATTAAAGTAAGAAAAAGCATAGTGCCTTTACTATAGGTCTAGGCTAGTCTAGCGCTAGAGAAGAATAATATAATAAGGTTATCTTTTAGCTATAATATCTAGACGCTTACGCTATAAAGATAAACTATCTCCTAGCTATAGCCTTGCCCGCTAAGGGGTAGGCTAAGGTAATAGAGGAGTAATTCTAGTCCTAGAGAAGGAGTAATTAGTTAGGTAATTATAGCTTAGTAAAGGGCGTAGGCAGACTAGTAGGGTTTATAATACCTAGCGTTATATATTTAAAATTAATCTAATAATAGTTCTAGGATTATAATTCTATGGTTAGCCTGCTACTAGCTCTAAACTATATAATCTTATATCTCTCCCTAGTTATCTACTATATCTATATCCTAGCTATTAGTCCTAGCGCATTAGAAACGCCCTAGCTCTAGCTCCTCCTTTTTACTACGTATATCAACTACTAGTTCTTATGCTAATATGTAGTATTAGAGTTATTTTATACTAAGGAACTATTTAGCTATAGCTCTTACCTTTAGGGGTAGTTTAGGGCTAGCCTTACCTCCTATATATCTCTAGGCTAGTGTAATTAGGGGCGTTAGTAATTATATTTAGGGTAGTTAACTATAATATAATATTAGTCTTTAACTGCTTTACTATAGCTATATAGCAGCGAGTTTACCCTAGGGATGCCTCTCTAGAAGAGGAACTTATTAAGACTAATCTTTCCTATATATAGTTAGACTATAGTTAAGGAGATATGTTTTTCTAGGCCTATATAGAATCTTTAGATTTCCTTTAGGTTATAAGTTAGTAATTAGTCCTTAGTTAGTTCTCTTATAAGCCTATACTACCCTAGACGTTCCTTATTATACTATTTATCCTAATATTATCTTTATTCCTTATATAGTTCTACCACTAGCTTATTACTCCTAGGGGGTCTCTATCTATAGCGTAATACTAACTATACTAAGTTAGTAGTAGCTTAGATTATTATAGCTATTCTACTCTCTATAATCCTCTCTTTAAACTTCTATTTTATCTTATTTAGGTATAGATCTAGGAGGGAGATATAAGTCTTAACCTCTAGTTAGGTAATAGGTATAGCCTTAAATACACTAGCTATAATTTAGAGGTAGGTTAATTAGTCTATTATAAAGCTTTTAATTACTCCTCTTAGTTTTCTACTCTTCTTAGTTAGGGTATAGTAAGCGCTTGCCCTATAGGTAAGGATAGGCTAGACTACCTATATATATAGGAGTTAGGTATCTCTAAAGCTATAACCCTAGGCTAATACTACTAGTAAGGAGAGTATAAGCTACTGCTAGGCTAGTTTACCTTTTAGGATATTCTTATAAGCACTCTAATTAAGTTTCCTATTAACCTAGACTCTAAGAAACCTATATAACTCTATAGGCACTATCTCTTTTACACTAAGTTAGACCCTAGCCTATAAGGGTTAGTATACTTTACTAAAGTGTATAAGTTTAGTCTTTACTAGGTTAAACTTTACTCTTACTTTTTTACCTATTTTTCACACACTTTCTATATAGCTTTAAGCCTTTTCTAGGTTTATATAGTGTTTTTCTAAATACTACTATATTTATATTATCTATAAATCCTATTACTACTATGCCTAGGATAGCTTAGAGGTATATATAGAGCTTTACTAAGTAAAGTAAGAAGAGGATTAGTAAGAGTAGTAAGCCTTATAGGGTACTTACCTTTATCTAAAAGGGTCTTAAGAGTTTACTATTAAAGCTAAGCTAGCTTATTCTATCTATAAGGAAGCTATATATTATAGCTATTAGCTAGCGTGGTATGCCTATTTAGATTAAAACATAGATTAGGTATAGGTGGCTAACTCTATTAAATATAGACAAGATGTCTATTTGCGCTAATAAGGCAATACTACCTCTACCCTAAGCCTCTCTTACGTATTCTATAAGGACTCTAATTATAGTTTCTATTAATCTATTTGCTCTATTTCCTATTTATAGCTTAGGGAGGAGGCCCTTAGCCTTAGTAAAGGCTATAAGCTACCTTATAATTACTACTTCTATAATCTTTCCTATTATATTTAGTAGTAAGATAGGTCTCTATGCGTTAGCCCTTCTTATCTCCTTAGTGGTTTTTCCTAGCTTCCTAATTACTACTATATATATAGTTTAAAACTAGGCTAGGAAATATCCTACTTTAAGGATAGCGTTTAGTAAGTATGCTATAGCTTCTTTAGCTAGCTTATTACAGGCCTTAATAAGGCCTAGTAAGAGTTTATTATCTCCTAGGGCTTTCTAGCTAGCTATGTCTAATAGGATGTTTCTAATATCCCTTACTTTAAACCGTTCTTTGTCTAGGACTAGTGCGTTATCTAGCTCTAGGAAGGAGAGGTCTAGGATATAGGAGAGGTCTGCTATGGGTTCAGGGAAGAACCTTTATGCAAGTGTGCTTGCCTTGTCCTCGTGAGTGGTGGCCGGGTTAGGGTCGTTGTCGGTTCTTTCTAGGCTTAATATATTACAAAAATATATAAAAATAAGGTTCACTAAGCTTAAATTTATAAATACTAAATATAATCTTTTACCTATTAGACTATTACTAATTAGTAATAGACCCACTTTTGTTAAAACTATACTTATTTATAAAAAGTACTTTTATACGTTATAAAGTAAGGGATATTTAAAATATATAATTAAAAGTAGGTCTTAGGATAATTAAGCTTACTTAAGCTATATATATATATTATTTACACTAGCTAGCTCTATGTAGGGCTAATACTAGTACTCCTACTGCTTTATTAAAAGGAAAACCCTTAATTAGGAAGAAAAATCCCTTATATCTATATTTAAGCTAACGCTAACCCTGCTCTAGGCTTGCGTTATATTATATATGGCCTATCGTAGGTGTTTATTACTAGCTTACGCTAGCCTTATTGTTAGAACACCAAGGTGCCTGCGCAGGTGGATAATACCGTTGTTATTGAAGTCTATGATAGTTGATGATCTAGGAAAGAGAGAAGAGAGAGAGGAGAGGAATCTAGCTAGCTAAAAAGTGGGTAAAACCTATAAGTAAGGCAAAAGGGGTAGCGAAAAGGGGTAGCTAATCATAAAGCGTGCATCCTCTAAGGGCCTTACTTAGTCCATAACTAGTAGGTCTTTAGCCATAACTAATCTAATAATAATCCGAAGGAATTAACACTAGCAGTCTCTCTTTTTCTTATGGCTAAAGGAGCCTAAAAACGCAATAAAAATCGAATTAAAGGAAAGTGTATATAAGTGAATCCCTTAATAGGAATCCGGAGCCCTGATTAGCTCGGTTAGCATCGGTTAATTTAATTAATCCGATTGCAATAAATCCTTCCCTTTATCTCCGTTAATTCCCTCTTTATAACGCTCCTAAAGGTCTCTTAACCTAGCCTTCCACACGGATTATTAATTTATTCGAATTAATCAAGGTTATAAGCGCTTAATTTAGCGATCCTTTTGTTATCGCATTAGCCAGGTTATCGTTACTGTTAATCTATCTAACCTTATAGATCTCGCGCCTCTTGTATAATTAACGAAGGGCTATAATATTAATTATTAACCTCTTCTCTTTTGTTATGCCTAGCTTAACAAGGCATTCATATAATAAGAACGAGTTAGTACAAAGGATTATAGGGATCTAAGGCATTTTTAATCAGTCTATAATCTAATTAAGGGTTGTAGATATTGCGTACGCGATATTAGCACCTTAAACCATGCTGTATAGCTTAGAGGTAAGCATGCTATGCGTAACCCGCTTGCTCTTTATTAAGCTATATATAATAATATTCCCTTTTGCAATAAAGGTATTATTATCCCTCTTTGCCTTATTACTAATTACAATTACATACCTGATCTGTAAGCTAAGATCCTTATTATTCGTAAGCGATTTATCTACGAATATAAAGAGCTTTGCTTCTTTAAGGGTTAGTGGGATATAGCGTGATCCTTATTACTAATTCTTAATCTACTACTTAAGGCGTTTATTTAGGCATATAATATCTTAAGTAGCTAGTTCTTAGTATTAAGCTATAATTAATAGATTATACAAAGCTTCTAGTTAATAGATAGTTACAATATAACTTCCTTAGGCTCTTTGCTCTATATAATCCTGCCTTGCTATTAGGGATTAAGGGTTAACTTCCTTAATCTTCTAACTTTAGCCTTTCTAGGTTAGGGTTAGTAAGTTATTAGCGTTTTAGGTTAGAATATAGCTATTAAAAGTAAGGGATTCCTGCTTAATAGTTACTGCTTCTCTTTAGCTATAAAGTTAGCCTTCTAGAGCTCTTTTTCTTCTTTATTAAAGAAGTTATTATTACTTAGACCTAGCGTGTTATCCGTTTGTATTCTAATAATCCTAAAAAGGTTCTTATTATTTAGAGCTATAATTAATAAGCAGGGATTATACGTTAATATTATTATATTAAGGTTATCCCTATAATAATAGAAGTACATTGCCCACTAGTAAGTTCCGGCCTCTATAATTCCATAAAGAGGCTTAATAACCTCTATTATAGTGCCTTCTGGAAAGAGGTGCGTAATCTGTTCTAGTAATCTTATAATAATTAGCCTTATAAGTTTTGTTTGCGATTAAACGTAGGCTTAGGTAATATTGCGAATCTAGAGGCAAATCCCTTTACTTTAATAAAGGAGCAATAGCTATAATTAGCTATTAGCTTACCCGTTAGATTATTAGCGATTGCATTAGGATAAATTCCTTCTCCTTATTATTATAGCCTTATATAATAAGGCAAGACTTCTTATACAGCGAATCCATGCCTTTACCTTTAATCTCTCTTACTATATAAGAGTTAAAGATCCTATGGCTACTATGCTTTGCTTAATTAAACTTTATGAATCTAAATATATCATAAGCTCGCAGAGCGTTAATCTTAGCTTAATCTAATTACTTAAAGGGCTTCCCTAGGGTTATAATCTTCCCTTCTTAGTAGAGTTAAAGGGCAAGGTCCTAGTTAGCTCTTTCCTTTACTATAAGGAACGCTTCTATTAGTAATCCTCTAGTTATAATCTCTTTAATTAATGCCTTTTCTTAGTCTTTATTAATAATTACAAAGTACTCCTTATAATCCTTAGGTCCTTCTATGCCTTAGTTAATAGAGAATTAGACTATTAGGGCTTTTCTTAGCCTTCCTTGCTTTCTCTTTGCTAGCACTAGAAGTTTTATATTTTCTTTTACTCCTTCCCTTGCCTCTATAGAGGCAAGAGAATCTCTCTTATTCGCAGCCTTCCTAATATCTTAAGGTTTTATCTCCTATAGCCCTTCTATAACACATAGGTCCTTATAGTAAGGCTTTATTACTATAGATTAGAATTTCGCTAGGCTATAGGGCATTTAGATAGTGTAGGTCTCCTATTAGTGGCGATTAGCTTATAAGGGCTATGCTAGCTACCCTTCTCCCTCTACACACATACATTAGCCTATAGAGGTAGCTAATATATTAGCAATATATTAGGGCTATTCTAGGTATTAAGGGTATTACAGACCTGCTATAAGGCTAGGTAGTAGCATACCTTATTAGTGGCCTTCTAAATTGCCTTAGCGCGTTAAATAATAGAGATACTTAGCGGTAACTTATCTATTATGCGTAGGTAAGCTCTAAAGACTAGTAGGGTTAGCACTAGTCTATTAGGGCCTACTAAGTTATTAATAGCTTTAATAGCTATTTAAAGACATTACTCTAGCGTGATCTCCGCGCTAATTAAGTCTATAATAATCTTATAAGCCTAGCGTAAAGGTCTATAGTATCTTTTAACCTTTCTAATACTATTATAGGCTTTAATTAGTATCTTATTAATATTAATTAATATTAATTAAGCGTAGTGCTTAAATTTAGCAGAAGAGAAGTTATTACTAGCGTTATAAACAATCTAATCTAGCGGTCTAAGATAGGTATTAATCTAGCACTCTCTAATAGTATCCTAGATATCTTAGGCCTTTTACTTCTTAGGATTAAGGAAGCGGGCTACTTAGAATAAAGTTACTGAATTAATAACATAAAGGACTAGTTAGTTATTAATTTGTATAATATTAGTAATAATCTTATAGTTAAAGTTAATATATTAGTCCAAAACCTTTGATACTTTTTCCGCACCGATCTAAAGGTCCGGAATCGCCTCTAAAATACAAACCACATCGATATTTGAATTCCTTACCTCCGTTTACCCCTCCTACAATGTCATATCGCAATAGAGCTAGAGGCAGGTGCAAGGGCGAGATACTAATAGTAATTAACGCTAGAGAAAGGGGCTAGCATAGAGCTACTACTACCTAAACGCAGGAATAGGGCAATTTAACGCCTATAGACGCGAAGATAACCTAATAACGGATTAGATATAATTTAAGCACCTAGATAACACGAAATTCTATAATAAGATTACTAGCCTTATCTCTAGTAATAAAGTCTCCTAAGTTTAGAGCATTATAAAGGCTATAGCCCGCTAGGTAGTAAACCGCGTCCGCGCTAAAATAAGAGCTATAAATAATAATAGTAGTAATAATAATAATAATATCTACACTACTAAAGAAGCCCTTAAAGTAGCCCTTAAGGAGGCTATTAGGAAGAAGCTAAAGGAACTAATATACTAACCTAGGTAAGCGTTATAGCTAGACTAGCACTAAGAAAGCTAAACAATAAAACCCCTTATATGTCAAGGCTTTTGGCTTGGGAGTGAATAACAGAGTGAAGGTTAGATTGAAGTGTTATAGCTATTGATCTGCTAGCTAGGGTTAGTGCTTAAAGGTTTAATCTCTAGCCCTTTCCCTTTGTTTGTGGAAAGCCCCTTTAAATAGCCCGTAGCTCTCACGTAACTAGCCCGTAGCTAGCCCTTAGCTCCGTGCCCCGCTAGGTTCTACCCTTATTAATGCCGTTGCCACCCTTATAGATGCTATTACTGTTCTGCTCCTAACATAATACTGTTAGGAGCAGAACAGCGACGGCATCCATGAGGGTGGCGATGGCATCGATAAGGGTGGAACCCAGCAGGGCATAGAGCTAAGGGCTAGCTACGGGCTAGTCACGTGAGAGCTATAGGCTATTTAAAGGGGCTTTCCCACAAACAAAGGAAAGGGCTAGAGATTAAACCTTTAAGCACTAACCCCTAGCTAGCAGATTAATAGCTATAACACTTTAATCTAACCTTCACTCTATTATTCACTCCTAAGCTAAAAGCCTTAATAAATTAATCTCTCTTTCCTTTAGGGTAATAGACCATTAGTTAGATTAAGATATCTAGAATTTATTGCATAGCGACCTAATTAGGTAGTAGCTATAACCACGCTATAGATAAGCAGGAGAATGTTATACCACTAAACCTAACTAGAGTAGTCCGCTAGTCCCTATTAGATAACTAGCAAAGCGAAACACTTATTAATAATAAGGAGGTAACACTAAATTAGCGCCTTAAAGAAGTAGTAACCTAGATATATATTATAGAAAAGAGATAGAAACTTGCTTACTTGCAGTAAAACCTATAGATAATAGAAGAAGCTATGTCCTTAGGTAACTTAGACATAGGACCTATAAATACCCCTCCTTTAGTACCCTAGGTAGTACCTATTACATAGCGATATAGCCTTATAAAGACATAATTAAAAGCACCTATATATAAAGGGAATACTTTTAAGAGTCTTTAGAATTTCCTAGCGGATTTAAATATAGCTTTTACTATAGATTATAGAACCTTTATAAATAATATAACTAAGGTTACCTACGCTAGCAGCTACCTAGTAGATAACGCAAAGCAATAATAGATGCGTTATGCAGCTATGGATAGTTATGTAAATTACTAGGGTTACACCTAGGATAGATTTATGGATTAGCTAAAAACAGGAACCATAGACAAAAATACATAGTGCTTAGAAGCAACAAGGACATTAATAGGTCTTAGACAAGAAAATCACTAATTATTCTAGATGTTCATAAAGATCTAGGGTAAGGTAAAGGCTAAGCTGCCTAAAGTAATTCCTAAACGCTTATAAATCTATATATTTATTAATAGCCTTAATAACGCTATAAAGAAGCAGGTACTTAGCTAAGAGTTCCTAAGAGTTAGACCTACCTAGTAGGCTAAGGAAGAAAGGTAGAGGTTATAACTAAAGGAGGCTAATTAAGTAATTAAGGTAATAATAGTTAAAAAGATAATAACATTTTACTTTGCTAGAAAGGCTATAGTAATAAAGCGGCAATAGAAAGATAAATTTGCTATTCATATGTTTTAAGTATAATAAGCTAGGACACGCTTTACTAAGCTGCACTAAACCGGATTATTCTATTTATAAGAGAAGCAATCACATAACAGAGACGCATAAGACTAGCTATAACTAGGCTAGAGATAAAGACCTATTAGACTTAAATAAGACCCTATTAGCTTAGTATAACCCTAGGAAGACGCTCTTATTAAATTATTGCCTAAAGATCTAAGACTAAGAGTTAAGGCAAAGTTATAGTAAGAATACAAATAGGTAGCTATAAAGGCGCTGTTTAACCCTAGCGTAACCTATTTAATTATCCACCTAAAGTTGCTAATAGTAGTTAATTAGGCTAACGTAAAAAGGATAATATAACCCTTAAGAGTGCTACCCTTACTAAAATTAAGCATTAAGGGATCTTATTATAAACCTTATTAATTAAGGATAGCATAGGCTACGTAAGAATATGTTAAGTTAGCTACTACGTAGCTAATACTAGTAAAGACCTATTATTAGGGTATAACTAGGCAGTTACATATAAACCAGTAATTATATCCTAGATAGATGGTTACTAGAGATACCCTATTATAAAAGAATGTCTTAGATTAGCAGTAAGGATGCAATAGGCACGTAAGGAGGCAAAACGCGCTTATATTAGATTTATCTTATAGGGGATAATAACTAAAATTATATAAAAGATAATAATATCTTAATAGTAAACAAAGATAGGCCTTATAATAACCTAGTAACTATAGAGATAAGCGGAGCCTATAAGTTAACTACGTAAATACCCTAAGCCTATAAGGAGTTTAAGGATATCTTTTAAATAAACTTATAGGTATCCTCCTTACACTAGGTAGCTAAACTTATACTATTAAATTAGAAAAGGGGAAAACGCCCTATAGGGACTAATATATAATTTAGCAGAAAAGGAGCTAGAAGTGCTCTATAAGTACTTAGCAAGCGCATAGCGAAAGGGATAGATTTAAAGATCCATTAGCCTAGCTAGAGCCCTAATATTATTTATGCTAAAGAAAGGAGGAAAATTACGCCTTTACGTGGATTATAAAGCCCTTAATAGGATTACTATTAAAGACAAAGCGCTATTACTACTAATTACAGAGATCTTAAACTAATTAAAGGGAGCAAAGGTCTATATAAAATTAGACCTTAAAGATACGTACTACTGGCTACGTATCCGCGAGGGCAATAAGTGGAAAACAGTATTCTAATGCAGATATAGTTACTTTAAATATCTTGTAATGCCTTTTAGACTAGTTAATGCACCTATAACCTTTTAAGAATATATTAATAATACCCTTAAAGGCCTTATAGATACAATTTGCGTTATGTATTTAGACAATATCCTAATCTATAGTAGCAATATAGCTGCGCATAAGGGGCATGTAAAACAAGTCCTTTAGAAGCTCTAAGAAGCAAGCCTCTTTATTAACCTAGAAAAGTGTAAATTCTTATGCAAGGAGGTTAAATTCCTAGGCTTTATTATATCTAAAGAAGGAATCGTAATAGAGCCCGCTAGAATTAAGATAATAGTAACTTAGCCAGTACCTTGCAGCGTCTTTAATATCTAGTTATTCCTAGGCTTTATAGGATTTTACAGACAGTTTATTAAAGGCTATAGCAAAATAGTTATCCTATTAACTAATTAACTCTAAGGAGACTAACTAGCAAAGTTTAAGCTAGATCCTAATAAGTTAGCTACATTTAAGGAGCTATAAAAACAATTCTAAGAGGCGCTAATTCTAGTGCACTTTAATTCACTAGCCTTATTAAGGGTTAAGATAAACGCCTTAGGACATGTACTTAGGGCTATCCTAGCGTAGTTAGTGCTAGGTTACTAGCACCTAGTAGCGTATATATTAAGAAAGTTAAATAAGATAGAGCTACGCTATATAACACTAGATATAGAGTTACTAGCTATCTAAGAGGCATTCTAAACTTAAAGGCACTACCTTATATACTTAACGCATTTAGTTATAGTGGTTATAGATTACTTAAACCATAAGTACCTAGTTATAAAGCTAAAGTTAACTAGTAGATAGGTTACTACGCTAGATAAACTCTATCTATTTAACTTTATAATTAAATATAGAGTAGGTAAGTTAAACCTTACTAACGCTCTATTAAGGAGGTTAGATTATATAAGTAAAGAGAGGAAGGTAAAGGCAGTATCCTTATAATTACTAACCTTTCTTACTAAATTTATAAATAATACGCCATAAGGACGCTATAATAGAACTGCTAGCATCTAGTGCTCTAAGAAAACGCGGTGTGTTTAGTTTATAGATAATAGGCTATAAGGACACTATAATAAAACTATTAACATCTAGCGCTCTATAAAATCGCCCCTTACCTATTAACTAGATAAGGATAGACTATATATAAGACTAGACCTGCTAGCTAAGGAGTTACTCCTAGCAGTAGTGTGTTAGCTAGGGTCTCCTTAATTTTAAAGAAACCTAATAGTTTAGATACACTCTAAGGATATTATTATAGCGTAAGGGGACTGCACGTAAGACTAAGCCTACTAGCTAAGGAGTGGCTACCTAGTAGTAATATAATAGCTAGGGTCTTATTAATTTTAGAAAAGCCTAATAGTCTAGATATATTCTAAGGATATTATTATAGCGTGGGGGACTGTATATAAGACTAAGCCTACTAGCTAAGGAGTTACTACCTAGTAGTAGTATAATAGCTAGGGTCTTATTAATTTTAGAGAAGCCTATTAGACTAGACATGCTTAATATAGGCATTATAGTAGGGAATAGACTATATATAAGACTAAATTTACTAGCTAAGGAGTTATAACCTAGTAAATGTGTTATAGCTAGGGTCTTAGTAGTATAAAGAACCTCTTCTAAGTTAAATTCCACTATATTTATAAAAGACACGGAATTAGAACCCTAATCTAAGTCTTACTTTTAGATATATAATAAAGGGATGCCTTTATTATAAAGAAAAGGGCATTGCTATTAAGCGGTAACCTAGATATATTATAGATATAGTCTATTAGACCCTTTAAGCTATTAATATTTAAAAATTAAGTTTTTATCCTATAGGGAATAAGAAAAGAAATCCTACTACTAATTTATAATAACCTTACTACTAGGCATTAAGGAGTTACTAGAACTCTTTAATAAGTTACTAACTAATATTTTTAGCTAGGAATAAAAAGAGATATTAAGGTATATATATATACTTATATTAGCTATTAAGTTTTAAAACCATAAATATATAAACCTTATAGTAAGCTAGCTACACTACTAGTGCTAGATTACCCCTTTTAAGAATTATTAATGGATTTTATTACTAGACTCCTACTAGTTAAAGATTAGCAAGGCAAAACGCATAATACAATCTTAGTAGTGGTTAATAGATTTACAAAATATAGTATTTATATCCCTATGTCTACGCGGTTAACTAGCAATAGACTAGTAACTATCTTCCTAGAATATATTTTTAAAGATTATAAAGCCCTAAAGGGTATTATTATAGACTAAGGTTTAATATTTACTAGTGGATTTTAGAGAATATTCTACTACCTCTTAGCGATAAAGTAGCGATTAAGCACTGTATTTTATCTATAAATAGATAGTTAAATAGAATGCTTAAACTAAGTTTTAGAGCACTATTTAAGAGTATTTATATACATAAAGCAGACTAATTAGGTTAATTATCTCCTAATAGCATAGTTTGCTTATAACATAAGCGCGTATATAAGTTATGGTTATATACCTACAGAAGCGCTATAAGGGTATAACCTAAGGGACTAGATTAAGCAGTTATGCTAATTCTAATAGTTAATAATTAAGCTAAAAATAGAGTTTTAGAATTAAAGCATAAGCACATAGAGATTAAGTAGCTATTAAGCTACTTATAGGCCCTATAGAAAAAGTATTATAATTAAAGAGAGTGCTAATAAAGTTTAATATAGGTAACTATATCTTACTCTTAACTAAGAATATTAATCTATAACGCCCTAGCTAAAAGCTAGCTATAAAGTACTTAGGACTATATAAGATTAAAAGAAGTTAGCTATTATAGTTTAGCTTATTAATTAAAGTTACCTAAAGGAACGCGCTTATATAATGTTTTTAACATTATAAGCTTAAAACCTTTAGAGGAAATCTAAGCAACACGGTTAAAATAACCTTGCTATAAGATAACATTAAAGAGGATTAAGAGGAATTTAAAGTTAAACGAATTATTGCCTATAAATATAATAGCAAACAGCGCAAATATTTAGTAAAATAGAAGAATTATAATAATTCTAAGAATTCTTAGGTGCTATGTAAAGACTTTATAATAAAAGAGGTTATTAAAGACTATAAGCGGTAACTAAGTAGCTAAATCTTAACTTCTTAGCTGCTTAATTAACTCCTAATTATAATCTAAAATAATCGTTAGATCGCAGTGATTTAATAGGGGAATAATTCACTTAATAACAATTTAGACTACTAAATAAATCTTGTATTTAAAGCAAAAACTTAGCATAGACTTATAGCTATCTAATAGCTAGACTTTAGAGACATATTTAGACTGATTTTTAGTATAATTTCTAACTTTATTAGCCTTAGACTTATTATTACTAAAGGCTTAAACTTATAATTCCTTAGGGAGTTCTAAAGGTCTAACACGCGTAGGAGAGTAGCTTAAGCAGTAGTAAACTAGCAGTAAGTTAGTAAAGAATAAGTAGCAAAGCTAGTAGCACTAACTATAGGGCTATAAGTAGCTATAAATTAAAGATAATTAGTAATTTTAATCTAGGTTTCTAGATTAATAACATTAATTAGCTATAAGAAAGCAGCGCGTTTATTACACTTTACTTCTTAAGAAGCCTTAGCTATAAGACGCGTGTAATAAGCTTACCTATGTTTATTAGCATTTTTAAGGCTAAAAGAGTATTATAAAGTTTCTTCTTAGCTTATATAAACTCCTAGTAGTATATTAGTAATATTAAAGCAGCAGAGTAAAGGGTACTTATATTACTAATATAGTATAGTTCTAGAAGATTATAAAGTATATCCTAAAGCTATTTATATAGCTTTATAATTTAAATAGGACACTAGTAAGGAGTTAGTAGTAATTAAGAGGTAATCCCTTAAGGCTTAACTTACCCTAACATAAGTCTTATTATTTTAAGCGTAATAATAGTATTTTAGAGAATTACCTATGAAAAGCTAAATATTAGTAGTAATAGCAGTAAGCTAGTAGCAAGTTTATACTAGAGAAGTGATTATATTTAGTTAGAGTAGGCTTTCCCTTAGTAATGTACTAAGGCTATTTATCTTTATTATTATCGCTTAGAGCCACGTTCTAAATAGCTAACCACTAGGCATAATATATACATAGAATTTTTATTAAACTAGCTCTAAGTTAGTAATAAAAAGTAATAAAGAAGCAATAAACTTACATAGTCTTTAATAATTATAAGGTTCTTCCCTTATAGGATAGCTTAATAGCGGAATCTTTAATAGCGGTAGTATAAGATATAATAGCTTAAGCTATAATAGTTAGTAGTTAATATTATATAATAGTAGCGTTATAGTAGCTATTACGTTAGTAGGGGACTTATAAGTTAATAAGAGGCTTAAAGAAGAGAAAGAAAAGAGGAAAAGAAGGAAGGAAATCACCCTTCTTATAGGAATTTAGGTGCCTTAGATTAATCTAAGCTGCTCTAACTAGAATCTTCCGTGCGTTATAACTAGTGTGTTTATAGAGATTACTGTGATTCACAAGTTATCACTATAAGCTTACTACGAATTCATTAGGCTACTACTATAAGCTTAAAGGAAAACAAAGGAGTAGGGTAATCTATACCCTATAGAGTTAAGCTAATTAAAAATCGCGCTAACTAGTCTAGTTAAGAAGAATCTCTTAGGAAGAATAACCTATAGAGAGGAAGTTAAGAAGTAACTATAACCTAGCTTCTATTAGTAAGCGGTTACCGTGAAGAAGGCTAATGCAGCCTAATATTATTAATATTACTACATCGCTTCGTAAAAATCACCACGGCAAGTAGTAACAAAGGAACTCTCGCGCTATAACCTAACCCTAAGATAGCACCTTAATGCGATTAAGGACGATCGCAGTGAGAGGGGTATTATATTAGGAGTAGAATAGCAATGGTATCCATAAGGGTAGCGATGGCATTAATAAGGGTGGAACCCAGCGGGGCACGGAGCTAAGGGCTAGCTGCGGGCTAGTTACGTGAGAGCTACGGGCTATTTGAAGGGGCTTTCCTATAAACAAAGGGAAAGGGCTAGAGATTAAACCTTTAAGCACTAACCCCTAGCTAGCAGATCAATAGCTACGACACTTCAATCTAACCTTCACTCTGTTATTCACTCCTAAGCCAAAAGCCTTGACAAATACCCCTCTTACTGCAATTATCCTTAATCGCATTAAGGTGCTATCTTAGGTTAGGTTATAGCGCGAGAGTTCCTTTGTTGCTACTTACCGTAGTGATTTTTATAAAGCAACGTAGTGATATTAATGACGTTAGGCTGCATTAGCCTTCTTTATAGTAACCGCTTGCTAATAGAAGCTAGGTTACAGTTACTTCTTAACTTCCTCTCTATAGGTTATTCTTCCTAAGAGATTCTTCTTAACTAAACTAGTTAGCGCGATTTTTTAATTAGCTTAACTCTATAGGGTATAGATTACCTTACTCCTTCTGTTTTCCTTTAAGCTTATAGTGGTAGCCTAATAAATTCATAGTAAGCTCGCAGTAATAACTTGTAAATTACAGTGATCTCTGTGAACACACTAGTTATAACGTATGGAAGATTCTAGTTAGAGTAGCTTAGATTAATCTAAGGCGCCTAAATTCCTATAAGAAGGGGCGATTTCCTTCCTTCTTTTCTCTCTTTTTCTCTTCTTTAAGCCTCTTATTAACTTATAAGTCCCTTACTAATATAATAGCTATTATAACGCTGCTATTATATAATATTAACTACTAACTATTATAGCTTAAGCTATTATGTCTTATGCTACCGCTATTAAAGATTCCGCTATTAAGCTATTCTATAAGGGGAGAACCTTATAATTATTAAAGACTATGTAAGTTTGCTACTTCTTTATTGCTTTTTATTACTAACTTAGAGCTAGTTTAATAAAAATTCTATATATACGTTATACCTAGTGGTTAGCTATTTAGAACATAGCTCTAAGGGATAATAATAAAGATAAATAGCCTTAGTATATTGCTAAGGAAAGCCTACTCTAACCAAATATAGTCACTCCTCTAGTATAAACTCGCTGCTATCTTACTACTATTACTACTAATATTTAGCTTTTTATAGGTAATTCTCTAAAATGCTATTATTACGCTTAAAATAATAAGACTTATATTAGGGTAAGTTAAGCCTTAAGGGATTACCTCTTAATCACTGCTAACTCCTTACTAGTGTCCTATTTAAATTACAAAGCTATATAAATAGCTTTAGGATATACTTTATAATCTTCTAGAACTATATTATATTAGCAATATAAGTACCCTTTACTCCGCTACTTTAATATTACTAATATACTACTAGGAGTTTATATAAGCTAAGAAGAAACTTTATAATGCTCTTTTAGCCTTAAAAATGCTAATAAACGCGGGTAAGCTTATTACGCGCGTCTTATAGCTAAGGCTTCTTAAGAAGTAAAGTGTAATAAACACGTTGCTTTCTTATAGCTAATTAATATTATTAATCTAGAAACCTAGATTAAAATTACTAATTATCTTTAATTTATAGCTACTTATAGCCCTATAGTTAGTGCTACTAGCTTTGCTACTTATTCTTTGCTAACTTACTACTAGTTTACTACTGCTTAAGCTACTCTCCTTACACGTGTTAAACCTTTAGAACTCCCTAAGGAATTATAAGTTTAAGCCTTTAGTAATAATAAGTCTAAGGCTAATAAAGTTAGAAATTATACTAAAAATCAGTCTAAATATATCTCTAAAGTCTAGCTATTAGATAGCTATGAGTCTATGCTAAGTTTTTGCTTTAAATACAAGATTTATTTAGTAGTCTAAATTATTATTAAGTGAATTATTCCCTATTAAATCACTACGATCTAACAATTATTTTAGATTGTAATTAGGAGTTAATTAAGTAGCTAAGAAGTTAAGATTTAGCTACTTAGTTACTGCTTATAGTCTTTAATAACCTCTTTTATTATAAAGTCTCTACATAGCACCTAAGAATTCTTAGAATTATTATAATTCTTCTATTTTACTAAATATTTGCGCTGTTTACTATTATATTTATAGGCGATAATTTATTTAACTTTAAATTCCTCTTAATCCTCTTTAACGTTATCTCATAGCAAGGTTGTTTTAACCATATTGCTTAGATTTCCTCTAAAAGGTTTTAAGCTTATAATATTAAAAACATTATGCAAGCGCATTCCTTTAGGTAACTTTAATTAATAAGCTAAACTATAATAGCTAACTTCTTTTTAATCTTATATAGTCCTAAGTACTTTATAGCTAGCTTTTAGCTAGGGTATTATAGATTAATATTCTTAGTTAAGAGTAAGATATAGTTACCTATATTAAACTTTATTAGCACTCTCTTTTAATTATAATACTTTTTTACAGAGCCTATAAGTAGCTTAATAGCTACTTAATCTCTATATGCTTATGCTTTAATTCTAAAACTCTATTTTTAGCTTAATTATTAACTATTAGAATTAGTATAACTACTTAATCTAGTCCCCTTAGGTTATACCCTTATAGCGCTTCTATAGGTATATAACTATAACTTATATACGCGCTTGTGTTATAAGCAAACTATGCTATTAGGAGATAATTAACCTAATTAGTCTACTTTACGCATATAAATGCTCTTAAATAGTGCTTTAAAACTTAGTTTAAGCGTTCTATCTAACCATTTATTTATAGATAAAACGCAGTGCTTAATCGCTGCTTTATTACTAAGAGGTAGTAGAATATTCTCTAAAATTCACTAGTAAATATTAAACCTTAGTCTATAATAATACCCTCTAGGCTTTATAATCTTTAAAAATATATTCTAGGAAGATAATTACTAGTCTATTACTAGTTAACCACGTAGATATAGGGATATAAATACTATATTTTGTAAATCTATTAACCACTACTAAGATTACATTATGCGTTCTGCCTTGCTAATCTTTAACTAGTAGGAGTCTAGTAATAAAATCTATTAATAATTCTTAAAAGAGGTAATCTAGCACTAGTAACATAGCTAGCTTACTATAAGGTTTATATATTCGCGGTTTTAAAACTTAATAGCTAATATAAGTATATATATACACCTTAATATCTCTTTTTATTCCTAGCTAAAAATATTAGTTAGTAACTTATTAAAGAGTTCTAGTAACTCCTTAATGCCTAGCAGTAGGGTTATTATAAATTAGTAATAGGATTTCTTTTCTTATTCCCTATAGGATAAAAACTTAATTTTTAAATATTAATAGCTTAGAGGGTCTAATAGACTATGTCTATAATATATCTAGGTTACCGCTTAATAGCAGCGTTCTTTTCTTTATAATAAAGGCATCCCTTTATTATATATCTAAAAGTAAGACTTAGATTAGGGTTCTAATTCTATATCTTCTATAAATACAGCGGAATTTAACTTAGAAGAGGTTCTTTATACCGCTAAGACCTTAGCTATAACGTATCTACTAGGTTATAACTCCTTAGCTAGCGAATTTAGTCTTATATATAGTCTATTCCCTACTATAATACCTATATTAAGTATATCTAGTCTAATAGGCTTCTCTAAAATTAATAAGACCCTAGCTATTATATTACTACTAGGTAGTAACTCCTTAGCTAGTAGGCTTAGTCTTACGTGTAGTCCCCTATGCTATAATAATATCCTTAGAATATATCTAGACTATTAGGCTTTTCTAAAATTAATAAAACCCTAGCTATTACACTACTACTAGGTAGCTACTCCTTAGCTAGTAAGCTTAGTCTTATATATAGTCCCCTACGCTATAATAATATCCTTAGAGTGCATTTAGACTATTAGGTTTCTTTAAAATTAAGGAGACCCTAGCTAACACACTACTGCTAGGAGTAACTCCTTAGCTAGCGGGTCTAGTCTTATATATAGTCTATTCTTATCTAGTTAATAGGCAAGGGCGATTTTATAGAGCGCTAGATATTAATAGTTTTATTATAGCGTTCTTATAGCCTATTATCTATAAACTAAATATGCTATGTTTTCTTAGAGCACTAGATGCTAGCAGTTCTATTATAGCGTCCTTATAGCGTATTATTTATAAATTTAGTAAGAAAGGTTAGTAATTATAAGGACGCTGCCTTTGCCTTCCTCTCTTTACTTATATAATCTAACCTCCTTAATAGAGCATTAGCAAGGTTTAACTTACCTACTCTATGTTTAATTATAAAGTTAAATAGATAGAGTTTATCTAGCGTAATAACCTATCTGCTAGTTAACTTTAGCTTTATAGCTAGGTACTTATAGTTTAAGTGATTTATAATTACTATAACTAGATGCGTTAAGTATATAAGGTAATGCCTCTAAGTTTAGAATGCCTCTTAGATAGCTAGTAACTCTATATCTAGTATTACATAGCGTAGCTTTATCTTATTTAACTTTCTTAACATATACGCCACTAGGTGCTAGTAACCTAGCACTAACTACGCTAGGATAGCCCTAAGTGCGTGTCCTAAGGCATCTATCTTAACCCTTAATAGGGCTAGTGAATTAAAGTGCACTAGAATTAGCGCCTCTTAGAATTATTTTTACAGCTCCCTAAACATAGCTAACTTATTAGGATCTAGCTTAAACTTTGCTAGTTAGTCTCCTTAGAGTTAATTAGTTAATAGGATAACTATTTTGCTATAGCCTTTAATAAACTATTTGTAAAATCCTATAAAGCCTAGGAATAACTAGATATTAAAGATACTGCGAGGTACTAGCTAAGTTACTATTATCTTAATTCTAGCAGGCTCTATTGCAATTCCTTCTTTAGATATAATAAAGCCTAGGAATTTAACCTCCTTACATAAGAATTTACACTTTTCTAGGTTAATAAAGAGGCTTACTTCTCAGAGCTTCTAAAGGACTTATTTTACATACCCCTTATGCATAGCTATATCGCTGCTATAGATTAGGATATTATCTAAATATATAACGCAAATTGTATCTATAAGGCCTTTAAGGGTATTATTAATATATTCTTAAAAGGTTACGGGTGCATTAACTAGTCTAAAAGGCATTATAAGATATTTAAAGTAACTATATTTATATTAGAACGCTGTTTTCCACTTATTACCCTTATAGATATATAGCTAGTAGTACGTATCTTTAAGGTCTAATTTTATATAGACCTTTGCTCCCTTTAATTAGTTTAAGATCTCCGTGATTAGTGGTAATAGCGCTTTGTCTTTAATAGTAATCCTATTAAGGGCTTTATAATCCACGTAAAGGCATAATTTTCCTCCTTTCTTTAGCATAAATAATATTAGGGCTCTAGCTAGGCTAACGGATCTTTAAATCCATCCCTTTACTACGCGCTCACTAAGTACTCGCGGAGCACTTCTAGCTCCTTTTTACTAAATTATATATTAGTCCCTATAGAGGCGTTTTCCTCTTCTAATTTAATAGCATAAGTTTAGCTACCTAGTATAGGAGAATACCTATAAGTTTGTTTAAAAAGATATCCTTAAACTCCTTATAGGCTTAGGGTATTTATATAGTTAACTTATAGGCTTTACTTATCTTTATAGTTACTAGGTTATTACAAGGCCTATCTTTATTTACTATTAAGACATTATTATCTTTTTATATAATTTTAGTTATTATCCCTATAAGATAAATCTAATGTAAGCGCGTTTTGCCTCCTTATATGCCTATTACATCCCTACTACTAGTCTAAGACATTCTTTTATAATAGGGTATCTCTAGTAACTATCTATCTAGGACATAATCACTGGTTTGTATGTAACTACCTAGTTATGCCCTAATAATAGGTCTTTACTAGTATTAGCTATATAGCAGCTAACTTAATATATTCTTACGTAGCCTATACTATCCTTAATTAATAAGGTTCGCGATAAGATCCCTTAATACTTAATTTTAGTAAGGGTAGCACTCTTAAGGGTTATATTATCCTTTTTATATTAGCCTAATTAACTACTATTAGTAACTTTAGGTAGATAATTAAATAGGTTACGCTAGGTTAAACAGCGCCTTTATAGCTAGCTATTTATATTCTTGCTATAACTTTACCTTAACTCTTAGTCTTAGATCTTTAGGTAATAATTTAATAAGAGCGTCTTCCTAGGGTTACACTAAGCTAATAGGGTCTTGTTTAAGTCTAATAGGTCTTTGTCTCTAGCCTAGTCATAGCTAGTCTTATATGTCTCTGTTATGTAATTACTTCTCTTATAAATAGAATAATCCGGTTTAGTGTAGCTTAGTAAAGCGTGTCCTAGCTTACTACACTTAAAACATGTAAACAGCGAATTTATCTTTCTATTGCTGCTTTATTACTATAGCCTTTCTAGCAAAGTAAAACATTATTATCTTTTTAACTATTATTACCTTAATTGCTTAATTAGCCTCCTTTAGTTATAACCTCTGCCTTTCTTCCTTAGCCTACTAGGTAGGTCTAACTCTTAGGAACTCTTAGCTAAGTACCTGCTTCTTTATAGCATTATTAAGGCTATTAATAAATATGCAGATTTATAGGTGTTTAGGAATTGCTTTAGGCAGCTTAGCCTCTGCCTTACCCTAGATCTTTATAAACATCTAGAATAATTAGTAATTTTCTTATCTAAGACCTATTAACATCCTTATTGCTTCTAAGCACCGTGCATTTTCGTCTATGGTTCCTATCTTTAGCTAATCTACGAATCTATCCTAGGTATAACCCTAGTAATTTACATAACCATCTATAGCTATATAACGCATCTATTATCGCTTTACATTATCTACTAGGTAGCTACTAGCGTAGGTAACCTTAGTTATATTATCTATAAAGGTTCTATAATCTATAGTAAAAGCCATGTTTAAATCCGCTAGGAAATTCTAAAGACTCTTAAAAATATTCCCTTTATACATAGGTGCTTTTAATTATGTCTTCGCAAGGCTATATTACTACGTAATAGGTGCTACCTAGGGTACTAAAGGAGGGTATTTATAGGTCCTACGTCTAAGTTACCTAAGGACATAGCTTCTTCTATTATCTATAGGTTTTGCTATAAGTAAGCAAGTTTCTATCTCTTTTCTATAATATATATCTAGGTTACTGCTTCTTTAAGGTGCTAATTTAGTATTACCTCCTTATTATTAATAAGTATTCCGCTCTGCTAGTTATCTAATAGGACTAGTAGACCACTCTAGTTAGGTTTAGTAGTGTAACATTCTCCTGCTTATCTATAGCATAGTCGTGGCTACTACCTAATTAGGTCGCTATGCAATGAATTCTAGATATCTTAATCTAACTAACAGTCTATTGCCCTAAAGGAAAGAGAGATTAATTTATTAAGGCTTTTAGCTTAGGAGTGAATAACAGAGTGAAGGTTAGATTAAAGTGTCATAGCTATTAATCTACTAGCTAGGGTTAGTGCTTAAAAGGTTTAATCTCTAGCCCTTTCCCTTTGTTTATGGGAAAGCCCCTTTAAATAGCCCGTAGCTCTCACGTGACTAGCCCGCAGCTAGCCCTTAGCTCCGTGCCCCGCTGGGTTCCACCCTTATCGATGCCGTCGCCACCCTCATGGATGCCGTCGCTGTTCTGCTCCTGACATTATAGGTCCTAGGTAGATAATATAGAGAAGTACTTATTAAAGGCAATATAATTTAGGAAACGCTCTAATCCTAAGGCACTAAAGACATAATAACTATAGTAAACAGAGCTACTAGCTAAACCATAGCTATAGTAGCTAGAAGACTTCCTAGCAGAGATATAATTATTACCTTTAAAGGAAACGTAGCTTAATATAGAGAGGACTAAAAATGGATTACTAAAGCATTTAGTCTAGAAGCGGCCCTTTACTGCCGCGTACTTAGTGTTATAGTTAAGGGATTCCTAATAAAGCATATATCTATTAAGAACCTTATAACTAAGATTAGAAAAGTAAATAAAGTAAATATAATTAAGGCAACCATAAGGCGCCCCTAAGTAGAAAACGTATAGCGCACTACCCTAATCCTAGGACTAGTAGAAGTAGAAGACACTAATAAGATATGCTAAGATAGAATAGTTTTTAAAGCGGAGCTATTCTAGACTAAACCATATAATAAGACCCTATAACCCTAATAATACTATAACTACTTCTAAACTAGCTATATTATAAAGTTCTATAAGGTAGCCCTAAGGTATAGTAGGTATAGAGCTAGCTAACATAAGGAAGGAGAAATATTATGCCTAATAATTAGTAAATAACTAAAGGAAAACTATATCTTATATTCTAGCCTACACCTAGCGTGGTTAAGGGACTACCCTATCCTAAAAGAGAAGTAAAATATAGCAAAAGTAGGCTACCTAGAGTAACCATTATAATTCGCTAGTAACTCCCTAGATAGAAGCCTAACGCTACCCTATAAGGGAACTAGTATAGCTATAGCACCTATTATTATAATAGGTAAGAAAAGGGAATGCCTAATAAATATAGAGAGAAGTGCTAAATAGCCTAGGGCAGGGAGCATTATATAATATATATCTTAAAATAGGGCTAAAATAGAGCTAGCATAAGATAGCAAAGACCTACCACCCCTAATTAATATAGTAATATTATAAGTCCTCTTTTAGAATATAAACAAGAAGGATAGCCTAATATACATAGCGCTCTAACACTAAACTAATATAGATGTAATAGTAATCTAAGAGTAGGAACACATAAGGCACCTATAGCCCCTAGCACTAGGCCTTGCCTAATTCTAACTAGCACACTATAAGGGATAGAATGCGGTATATATAAATAAGAAGCATAATATAGGGTTATAGATAGCCTAGGGAGGACCTAACTAGTTACTAGTAGAGATAAAAGGCATAAATATTTACTCCTTTACTTAGAAGGATATATAGATAACTAGAACACACTTATCTATACCTTTAACACAGAAGAGCCCTATAGCTAAAGCGTTTTTATAGGAGACTTTAACTAAAAACACCCCCTCTAGGATAGCTTAGATAGAATAACTAGAGGAGCGGAGGAACTACTAGACCTTATAAGCTAGTAAAGGCTTAGTCTAGTAATGCCCTAAGGGGAACCTACAAGATAATATAGAGAAGATAGAGATAGCACTATAGATCTAGCATAGGTAACTCTAGATATCTAAGTCCACTATAATAGCGCAGAAGACCTTACAGGCTCTAACCATATTCTATAGCTAATTAGCATCTTTACTAAGGAGTAAGAAGGCACCCTACCTACCCTTAAACATACCTAGACCGTAATAAATAGACTATAGGCAAAAGCAAAAGCAGTGGTATAACTCTAAGCGGAAAACGCGCTAGACCTAAAAGATAAGGAAGGAATTAATGTATATATAATGTGGCTTATTACAAACCTCTAATAGATAGTAGAACTAGTAGCCCTACAAAAGCGCTAAGGACTCCTAGCCTAGAGATATAGTAGTTAAGGAGAATAAAAAGGTAGTTACTAAAGCTAGATAAGCTAAGAGATAATAAAGGCGCTAAAAGACTAAAGCAAACTAGCAAGCCTTCTCTAAGGCAGATAATAACTAGGAATAGATAGTTAGGGAAGAAAAAGGAATACATAGAGAGAAGCCCTATAAAAAGCTAACATATAGGAAAAGGATAGCGGAGTTTAGAGACTAGAGAGATAGGCCTAGCTCTAAAGCTAGGTCCCCCTAGAGCTCCCTAGACTCCTAGACCTAGAAAGAACTAATAATAACCCTAACCTAGCCACTACCTATAAGGATAAGGTAAGCATACTTATATAAAGGTTCTTCCCTAAGCCTATAGCAGACCTCTCCTATATCCTAGACCTCTCCTTCCTAGAGCTTAATAATACACTAGTCCTAGATAAAGAATGGTTTAGAGCAGGAGATATTAGAAATATCCTATTAGATATAGCTAGCTAGAAAGCCCTAGGAGATAATAAGCTCCTAGCAGGCCTTATTAAGGCCTATAATAAACTAGCTAAAGAAGCTATAGCGCCTACTAAATGCTATCCTTAAAGTAGGATATTTCCTAGTATAGTTCTAAACCATATAAGTAGTGGTAATTAGGAAGCTAGGAAAAACCACTAAGGAGATAAGAAGGGCTAATATATAGAGACCTATCTTACTACTAAATATAGTAGGTAAGATTATAGAAGTAGTAATTATAAGGTAGCTTATAGCCTTTACTAAGGCTAAGGGCTTTCTCCCTAAGCTATAAATAGGAAATAGGGTAAATAGATTAATAGAAACTATAATTAGAGTCCTTATAGAATATATAAGAGAGGCCTAGGGCAGAGGCAGCATTGCCTTATTAGCGTAAATAGATATCTTATCTGCATTTAATAGAGTTAGCTACCTATACCTAATTTACGTTTTAATCTAAATAGGCATATTACGCTAGCTAATAGCTGTAATACATAGCTTCCTTATGGATAGAATAAGCTAGCTTAGCTTTAATAGCAAACTCTTAAGACCTTTCTAGATAAAGGTAAGCACCTTATAAGGCTTACCCTCTTACTAATTCTCTTCCTACTTTACTTAGTAAAGCTTTATATATGCCTCTAAGCTATCCTAGGTATAGTAGTAATAGGATTTGTAAATAATATAAACATAGTAGCATTTAGAAAGAATACTATATAAACCTAGAAGAGGCTTAAAGCTATGTAAAAAGTGTATAAAAATAGGTAAAAGAAGTAGGAGTAAAGTTTAACCTAGTAAAAACTAAACTTATACACTTTAGCAAAGCATACTAACCCCTATAGGCTAGGGTCTAACTTAGTGTAAAAGAGATAGCGCCTATAGAGTTATATAGGTTCCTTAGAGTCTAGGTTAATAGGAAACTTAATTAGAGCGCTTATAAGAATATCCTAAAAGGTAAACTAGCCTAGCAGCGGCTTACACTCTCCTCGCTAGTAGCATTAGCCTAGGGTTATAGCTTTAGAGATACCTAACTCCTATACATATAGGTAGTCTAGCCTATC
This sequence comes from Epichloe gansuensis, assembly GCA_023658505.1. Lineage (NCBI taxonomy): Eukaryota > Fungi > Ascomycota > Sordariomycetes > Hypocreales > Clavicipitaceae > Epichloe > Epichloe gansuensis. The sequence goes on from CP098281.1 coordinate 89,758, forward strand.
CTTGCCTATAGGGTAAGCGCTTACTATACCCTAACTAAGAAGGGCGGAAAACTAAGAGGAGTAGTTAAAAGCTTTATAATAGACTAATTAACCTACCTCTAAATTATAGCTAGTGCGTTTAAGGCTATGCCTATTACCTAACTAAAGGTTAAGACTTACATCCCTCCCTTAGATCTATACCTAAATAAGATAAAACAGAAGTTTAAAGAGAGAATCATAGAGAGCGGAATAACTATAATAATCTAAGCCACTGCTAACTTAGTATAGATAGTACTATAGCGCAGACTAAGACCCTCCCTAGGAATAATAAGCTAGTAGCGGAATTACATAAGGAATAGAGATAACGCTAGGATAAATAGCATAGCAGGGAATGCCTAGGGTGGCATAGGCTTGCAAGAGAGCTAACTAAGGACTAACCACTAACTTATAACCTAAAGGAAATCTAAAGATTTCACATAGGACTAGAAAAACACGTCTCCTTAACTATAGTCTAACTATATATAGGAAAGATTAGCCTTAATAAATTCCTCTTCTAAAGAGGTATCCCTAGGGTAAACTCGCCCCTATATAGCTATAGCAGAGCAGTTAAGGACTAATATTATATTATAGTTAACTACCCTAAATATAATTACTAATGCCCCTAATCGCAATAGCCTAGAGATGTATAGGAGGTAAGGCTAGCCCTAAACTACCCCTAAAGGCAAGAGCTATAGCTAAATGGTTCCTTAGTATAAAACAACTCTAATACTACTTATTAGCATAGGAACTAGTAGCTAATATATATAGGAGGGAGGAAGAGTTAGAGCTAGGGCGCTTTTGCCACGCTAGGACTAATAACTAGGATATAGACATAATAGATAACTAGGAGAGGCGTAGGACCACGCGGTTTAGAACTAGCGGCAGGCTAGCTATAGGATCATAATTCCGGAACTATTATTAGATTAATCTTAACTATTAAAAACGCTAGGTATTAAAATCCCTACTAGTCTGCCCCTATCCCTTTACTAAGCTATAACTACCTAACTATTTATTTCTCCTCTAGGACTAGAATTACTCTCTCTATTACCTTTGCCTGCCCCTTAGCAAGCAAAGCTACGGCTAGGAGATAGTTTATCTCTATAGCGCAGGCATCTAGGCGCTATAACTAAAAGATAACCTTATTATGCTAATCTCCCTAGTACTAGACTAGCCTAGACCTACTATAAAAGCACTTTACTTCTTTTTACTTTAATTCCTAGCATAGAGTTTCTTAATATAATCCTAATAATTATCTAGGACCTAGAGAACCATTAGACCTAGACTAGAACTAATAGTAAACCAGTGTAGTAGTACTTATATTACCCCTAGTAACTATAGCTGCCTAGACCTTAACTAACCACTAGTGCTTATTTTGCTAACTAGTTAAATTAGGCTAAGAGCAAATTAGCATAGGACTAGGCCTAGGAGAGAGGCACTAACTACTTACCTTTAAGTAACTATAGTTTTAAACCTAATAATTAAAATAGGCGTTAGTAGTAAGCCCTATGTAAAATAGTTAGCCCTATCTCTAAACTAGAATAGAGTTAACTTACTAGCAATATTATAGCATTAATGCCTAGGATAGTTAATAGACTAAGACTTATAGAAAATATATTAGATCCTATAGGGATCCCCTAACTATTATAGGTTAGACTTAGAGTAAACTTAGTGTAGGGGTAGTAGTGGTTATACCTTAAGATCTTTAGCTATAGCTTACTTAAGTTACTTCTTAGTTAATAACTTCTAAGGGTAGTGATTATTCTTAGGAGTTTCCTAGGCAGATTAGAGCTAGAATAGTATAGGACATAGGAGTACTTATAGCTACTAGCGCTATTTTATTAAATAACTTAATAGATTTATAGTAATGTTAGCATTTAGGCTAATACTAGCCTAGGAGTGCCTTAGGTAGCTCTAAGGAAGAAAAGAACCTATAGGAAGTTTAATAAAAAGAGGAAAGAAGGAAGACCTCTCTAGGGGGAGGAACCTTTCTTATACTTATATAGGGAGGAGGGGGCTAAATTATAGATATTAATAAAGAAAGAAGAATATAAGATAAGAATCTAGTTAGTTAATGCCTAAGAGACCTAGGCCTAGAAACGGCTAGGAATTAAACTAAACCTATACCCTTACCACAGAAGATAAATAATATTAGGTGCTTTAACTTCCTAGACTAATAAGCTAGACCTAGGCTAGAGAAGGCTAAAAAGTAGGACTATAGAAAAGCTAGCTAAAAAGTAAAAGAGAAGTGAATTACCACTGTAAAACTAAATCTAGCACGCTATAAGATAGTATAATAGGCCTAGAGCAGTGCTAGAGTAGACCTAGGATAGAGCTAGGTAGGGCTTAGAACCTAGGATTTTCCTTTTCCTTTCTTCTTTCTTTTCTTATTAGGATAAGGCTAGCGTAAGCTAGTAATAAACACCTATAATAGGCCACACATAACGCGACGCAGGCCTGGTGTAGGGTTAGCGTTAGCCTAAACATAGATATAAGGGGTTTTTCTTCCTATTTAAGGGTTTTCCTTTTGACAAAGCAGCAGGAGTACTAGTACTAGCCCTACATAGAGCTAGCTAGCGTAAATAATATATATAGTTAAAGTTATGCTTATCTTTAATTGTAAATTTAAACCGGCTAGAGCTTTTCCTTTATCTAATAATAGTAGTAGACTTTAGTTAACTTCTTAATTGCCTAGCGTTCCACATTATAACTAGCCCGCTAAAGGATCTTTATAAGGCGTTAAATAGAAGGGTAACTAAAGCAATGATATAATTAATAGATTTCCTCTTCTAAGAGGTGGAAGGCAATTATTTCTTTAGCCTCTAGTAGCTACTAAGGATATCCCTATTATTGCATAATAGGCATAGTCTTATTGCCTTAAATTAGCACGTTTATAAGGTTATTAATCTTAACTTATAGCTTATCTATATTAGTAATAGAAAAGAGAAAGGGAGTTACTATATTAAGGATATAGAATTTAAGCTCTTTAAGTTCTATAAGCACACAAAGGATGCCTCTTATGGTTATAGATCTAGCGCTAAATTTAACGATTTATGGCTTATAAGGGATTATCTTTAACAAAGGCATTAATTATAATAGAGCCTTTGCTTATCCTTAGCCTGCTGTTAATTTGCCTGCTACCCTAGTGTTAGGCATAATTCCTCTAAAGACTTCTTTAGAATAGCGCTCTTTAGAGATATAGTAAGTTAATCCCTTATTATATTCTTACTATTAATATAGTTCTTGCTTTAGAAAAGCATGCTAAAAAGCTTAGTTATTAAGCGTAGTAAGAATATTAGTATTTATAAGATTATAATTATCCTATAGCTCTAAGTAAAAGAATTATATAATGCTTAGATATACCGCTAGTAATAGCTCTTTATTATCCTTATTACTATCTTTAGTCTTTATATAGGCTATAAGATATAATTCCTATCCTTAGCTAGGGCCCTTATTAGGCTTATTATTATCTAGCCCTTTATAGGAGGCAAGAAATACCTAGAATCTCTTCTCTAAAGGGGGTATATAATAGATCTTACTAGTGAACTAATAATCCTTCTCCTTTTAGCGTTCTTTATTAAAGTAATTAAAGGACTAATAGCTATTCTTACTACACATAAAGCAATGCTAAGGGCTATGCCTTAGGCTCTTACTACAATAGCCTCCCTTACCTTAGGGCTAACGTCTATATTAATAGTTAGTAAATATAGCCTTAGGAGAGCTCCCTTATAATTATAGGTATTAGGTAGCTCTCTTATTTAACTCTAAGATTATAATTACCTTATAGAGGTCTCTAGCAAGACTCTTAAAGCCTAGGGAGTAGTTATACTCTACTATCTAATATTTAGGTATACTAGCTATAGTATTTAACGTTTACTTATAAAGCTTAGTATTTACTATATTAGAAGGGTATAGGCCTTAATAGATTTTCTTAAGGGTAGCTAGTATAATTTTAAGGCACTTTAGCCTAGTTTTATTAGGGCTCTTAGCAATAGTGCTATTTAGAGTTATGCTACTCTATTTATAGTAGTAAAACTATTAGTTACTTTTTATCTTAAAGCATTAATAGATATAGCTAATTATCTCTTTATATATAAGGTTTTAACCAAAGAGATAATTAAGATAGTATTGCTTAGCATTGTTAATTAAGATAATTAGGAGAGCCTTCTAATAATACGTTTAAGGGAGGTTAATCCTATTACACTTATTCTTAAAGAGCGTGACTTTTAGGGTAAGGAAATTATATAATTATCCGCTATAATAGTTACTATCCTTATATATCTTTATAAGTTCTAAGATCTTCTTTATAATCTAGTTCTTAGAGGAGAATTACTATATAGAGGGCAAGGTTTGCTATAGATAGGGATCTTTAGGGTGAATTACTTAATATAATAGGGTTTGCTATAGAAAAGGCTCTCTTATAGGTTAAGGGGTTAAAGATGCTATTAGGGTTAGGTAGGATAAGGTTCTAGGGTAAGCAGTTAAGGGGGTTAAGGAGGTTATTACTTAGGAGTCTAGGGATTATAATCTCCCTTTAGGCCATAATAGCCTTATCTCTTATTAGGCTACTTCTTCTAGAGATATTATAATCACTAGTCCTTAGCCTTATCTTATAATAACACTATGATCTTATAGAGAATTCCGCAGTTCTCTAACAAGGTCTTTATTAGCTATTACAAAGGTATTCTTAGACTATCCTTTAAAGTCTTCTTAGAATAACTCCTAGAGGTTATTATCCCTTTAGTCTTAATGCTTGCTAAGGTTAATAAACCTTACAATATAGTTATTAAGCTTAGATAGCGTAGCGGAATTAGGGTTAACTACGATTCATTCTTTCTAATCTTTTGTAAGGGTATATAAAAGAGGTTATAGTTATGTTAGCAGTTCACTCTCTTAGGGTCTCTTAGGTGCTATTAAGATCTAGGATAGTTTCTTATTACTAGAGAATTAAGGCTCTTCTCTTAGTAATAGTCTAGGCAATTATGCAGCTTTTGCAGTAGCTTAGGTCTTCCTCTTATTACTAGTCCCGCTTCCTAGCTTATTATAAGTGATAGTTATTAACATTAGGTTTAAAGCAAATGCCCTATGGCGATTAGTTTAATTGTTTAGTTAGTTTTCTTATAGTAGGTGTAGGATTAGTCTCTCTGTTAAAGATAAAGATAATAACAGAAGAAGTTAATCCCTAGGTTTGTGATAGACATAGAATTAATCTCTCTATTAAATATAAAGATAATAATAAAAGAAGCTAATTCCTTAGAAGCCTAATAAGTCTATAACCGGAATTTAAGTCTCTTCCTTTAGCACACTCTTATAGCCATGCCCCTATTCCTAAGGATCTAGATAATAGGAAAATAACTATAGTGTCTGTAGAAATATCTCTTCTTATAATACCTAACTTATCTATGGTTGTGATTAACCACTAATTAGTGTTAGAACACTAAGGTGCCTACGCAGGTGGATAATACCGTTGTTATTAAAGTCTATAATAGTTAATGATCTAGGAAAGAGAGAAGAGAGAGAGGGAGAGGAATCTAGCTAGCCAAAAGTGAGTGAAACCCGTAAGTAAGGCAAAGAGAGGGTGGCGAAAAGGGTAGCTAATCACAAAGCATGCATCCCTCTAAGGGCCCCACTCAGTCCACAACTAGTGAGTCTTTGGCCACAACTAATCCGATGATGATCCGAAGGAATCAACACTTATCCTATTAAAAGAAAGAAAAAAAGAAAAGAAGGAAATCCTAGCTTACTTAAGCTATATAACTTAGTTTTAAAAGTATATAAGTAATATATATATAGATTCCTAATTTTAGAAGTTTTATACTTTCTTCTTACTTTTATCTTAAGTAATATAAATAAGATTAATAGGTTTATTATATGTATTTTACTTAGCCTTTAAGAGTTAAGAGCTAAAAGTATAATTATATTAATATTAATAGTAAATAATAAGTTATAGCTAAGTAAAGGGTTTTATTATATTACTATGAATTTATAAGTAATATAAGTATAGTTTATTAACTTATATTCATTTATCTAGATATATAAATAATTTAAATCTTATATATTACTTTAGTTTAGGTATTCTTTTAATATAAAATGGTATAATAATCTTTTATAATTCTAAACAAAATAATAATAAGTTTTTCTTAAAGTTATATTAGTAGGAAAAAACATAGAAAACAATAAGCTTATTTTAGATTATATATATTATATATAATGCCTAGTTATAGTCAAATCCTAATATTACTAAAATATTATAAGTTATATAACTAATTAAAGAAAATAGCTAATTAAGAGAGTGTAATATTAATAATCCTTAGTTTAATTCTTATAATAATAATAACTTATAAAAACCTTACTTTTATTTTTACCTAATACTACATTTGTAGTTTTGTAGTTAGTGTAGTAACTACACTAACTACAATACAAAATAATTTGTAGTAACTAACTACAAACTACACTAACTATAAATTTTTTTACTACACTATACTAATTACAAATTTTTATTTACTACACTACAAATACAAATTTTTCCTAAAAACTACACTAACTACACTACAAACAATACTCTGCCTTCTACACTATAAGGGCTTGTTACTTAATGTTAGGCAATAGAGGAGAATTATTAACTATTTGTTATGAACTGGCCTTAGGGCAACTGCACGTAAGCGTTCTAAGAGATATTATTATCCTTAGAGAGGAAGGATTAGACTAAGCTAGGTGTCGCATAGGAACTGGCTTTATACCAGTGTGTGTGTGGGTCGTATAGGCCTGGGTAAAGCCCTAACCTATCCGCCCATAGTCCGCGTCCTTTGCGCGCCCTTTCCGGACCTGAGACATGACCCGAGCTCCTAAGCTCGAGTCCATAACACTATTTAAGGATAAGCGCTAAAGATAAGAAGGGTTAGAATAATGCCGTTTAGACCTACAGTATTATTAAGGGCTTTTATAGCTATTTATAGGGCTATAGCTTTAGGTGTTAATAGGTATTCGCGTTAGATAATATTATAGGCTCTTTAGAGCGGCCTATAATATCTCTTAACCTTGCTAATGCTATGGTGTGCCTTAATAGGGACTTCTTTAATTAAGATTAACATTAAAGCTATAAATGAACGGAATTCCTTGCTTCTAAACGTTATGCTAGCATTAGTTATAATCTAATCTAGAGGACCTTAGTAGGTATTAATCTAGTAGAGTTAAAGGGCTTCCTAGGTTGCCTTTACTGTAATATCTTTAAGGAATCTAGCTACGTTAAACGTAGTAGCTATATTAATAGCGTGGAGGATAGGGCGATTGCTATCTAGATACATAATATCCACGATTACTTTGTAGTTAAAGTTATATTTATCCTTTAGGGTGAATTTAAAGCAATATAGATTATCTGTATTTCATTAGCACTAGTGGCAGATCTTTGTTAATTATCTAATGGTTTTAAAATCTACCTCATGGCCTAATTTAGAAAGCATATTATAAAGTTAGCGGACAGAAGGGTAACTAAATTAGTAATGCAAGCGCTATAATTTAATCTTAGTTAGGTAGCTCTAAGTAATTAATCTTTCCTTTTATAGAAGTATCTAAGGATGTCCCTATTTTTGGATAATAAGGACCTTAATATTGCCTTATTAAAGGATATTCTAAGAGATATAGAAATTAATCTTAAGGCAGTCTATGTCTGCTAAGCATAGTAAGAAGGAGTGTTTATAGGTATTATATAGAATAGGATAATGCTAAAGGGAGTAGGCATATTAATTAATCTAATTAAGGGGATTAGCTTACTACTTCTAAATTAAATTATTACCTCCCTAGCTCTAGATTTATTAAGCTAAATCTTAGGGATTAACCATTATAGGGTAAGGAATTAGGGTGCCTTACTAATAAGTAACCTATAGCTCTAGTATTAGGGATAATGCCTTAGAATACGCCTAAAGAGTAGTAATCTTAAAGTAAAAAGGTACTTAGGGCTTCCTTTAGTTATTAGAGATTAAATAGATCTTCCTTTATAAGGGTATAGGTAGCTACTTAATTTATAAGAATCTCTATAGTTACATAGCTATTAATTATTATGCCTTATGTAAAGAAGCTTATTAGTATCTTGCCTTTATAGCCTTCTTCTTTAAATTTAAGTTCTATTATATAGGTAGAAATCTTATCTTTATTAGAAGAAGCAGTGTTATCCTCCTTACCTTTATACTAGGTAAGGAAAGCATTATAGGAAAGGGTTATTAGTTCTATAAGGTAGTGGTTCTTAAAGCGTTAATATGCCTTTTGCGTTCCTTCTTAGAGTGTTTAGTTAACTAATAGCCTTCTTTTCCGTATATGTAGCATTTCTTTATATATAGAGTGCCTTTATTGCCTTATAATTATAATTATTTATAACGGGTTTCCTTGCTATACCTATTATACTTGCGGTTAGTCTAATACTACTCTTTTGCATTAGGCATAGATAAGAATCAGTGCTTCTTATCTAATTCCTCTATAGTTATTCTTATTAATATCCTTATGCATTTATAGAATGGCTATAGGTTAGTAGGAGGGTTAATAAGGTAGGTTTTACACTTAGTTATGCTATAATAGGTAGAGATTAATTAGTTCTAGAGTGCTCTTTTAGATTAGGTAATATCTAGGACTGCTTATTAAAGGTTTATAAGCTTTATTATAAGTTCCTTAAAGTAATTAAGTTTTAACTTATCTAGGTTCTCTTATATAATCTAGCGTAGCTTAGTGTTCTACTATTTAAGAAAATACCTTTGCTTTATATTATTAGTCTTAAACCTTCTCTTAATATAGCTAATAAGAGTTTTAAGGTCTTAGGGATTACCTAGCTTACATAGATGCTTATAATAGTATATTAAAGCTTTCCCTTTAAGTATAGCTTTAAGGGCATACCTAGCCTTATAGGGTTTAATGCCTAGTATCTTATATTTCCCTTAGAAGATTATTAACTTTAAGTTAAGAACCTTATAGTTCTCCGCACTATATTAAATATCGCTTATATAGAGTTTTATAAGATTAATTATTTGCTTTAGTATAGGTCTAGAGGAAAAGGTACTCTTAGAGGTATAGAAGGTAGCATGTCTTATCTTAGTGTAGGATACCTTTAACAAGGGCTATCCTAAGGGTTGTTATATAATTAGCCTAATAGTATTAGGCTTAGAGAGTAACGTTAGCAAGATTATAAGGTCTTTAGATTGCTCTGTTAACGGTGTTATAATCTTAACCTAATTAGAGGGATTAGAAGGAGATTATTAAGGAAGTCTTAGTCTTCTATGCGCTTTCGGAAGGGTATATACTTTCTTATAGCTTCCTATATCTCTTCTTCTTGCTAATCTTAGAATTCCTTATAAGTAATAACTTCCTTAAGTATTACTATAATCTTCTTACAGGCTATTATGTCTATATACATGCCTTAGAAGAGAAGGAAATTATATAGATACTTAGTAACTACTTAGTCTATAGTTATAAGTATCTCTCTTATCTATCCGTAGAAGTCTTCGCTAAAATTAGTAAAGAGGCTTCTTATAATAAGGCCCTTAGATTAGTATGCCGCTATCTTAAAGAGAATATAGGCTATAATAGCCTTAGGGTTATTATTATGTTTGTTAAGATTAAACAATTTCGCTAGCTATAATACCTTAGTTATAACGAAATCTTATATCTTGTAAGGGCTTGGGCTTTGCCTAAGCCTTAGTGTTAGCATGCGAGTGGGGTGTGAGGAAGGGGCTAACATAAGCTAACCAGGGGATATAAGGGGTTCGTACGGGATCCGTAATATCCTCCTTTTCTTTCCTTCCTTTAAGTTTCTTAATATTATTATAATAGCCTATAGCTATGTCTTAGGGCTAGTCTATAATATTTAAGAAACTTCCTTTAGCCTTAAAGAAGGCTACTAAAAACGCAATAAGTGCATTAAACATTATAGACGTAATAGACACCACAGACATAATAGATTTGCTATGCCTTAGAGACTAATACTCTTAGGGAAGCATAATACCTCTAACAGACGCTACTTTGCCTATAAAGGCCCTCTTAGCTTAACTTAAATCACTTTAACTTATAATTAAATAATAATAAGGGAAATCGCAATGCTATATAAATAGGTTAAAACAAAGTAGCTCTAAGGGGCTTAACCTAAATAGATTCCTCTTCTAGTCCTACCTATCCTATTGCTAGTTATACCCTAGATTAGATAGAAACTAATCCTAATAGGCAACCCTTATAATAGTAATAAGGCTATGTTCACTTCCTAGAAGCTCCTTATAGAATATAAACTAGTGTTAGATAAGGACTTTATTAGTGCTAATAAGGACTAGTGGATATTTATATACTAGAACTTAGGGCCTAAGGTCTAACCCTATATTATAGCATTCTTTAAAATAGGCTATAAATATAATTACAAACCTACCTCCTTTCTAGATTACTTAGAATCTATATTTACTAACCCCTATTAATAAGAGATAGCCCTTACTAAACTTAATTATATTAAATAAGGGCTAGGGAGGTATTTACTTTATTCTTTATTTACTTTAAATAGAAGCTTTCCTAGTAAAAGGTAGCTTATAGGTAGGTAAGGTAAAACTAGTAAAACTTTAATATATACTTAATAAGTATATAAGGGAGTATAGTATTAGTAAAGGGATAACCTATAAGGATTACTTACTAGTAATTAGCTAATTCTATAGTATTATAGTTAATATTAAGGCCTATGCCTTAGAGGAAAAGTTTTAGTCTTGCTATACGCTTACTCTAGTTAAGACACTAGCCCCTAAGTTAATTATAATAGTAATACACTAATAATAGGTATTTATATAGTAAGAACTTAGGTAAGTAAATATAAGAAGCTAGAGAGGAAAAAGGGTAGACTAAAGAAGATAACTAAGCTATAATATGCTAAATAGGTTATAGTAAAGGAAATAACTAGATATTATAAGGATAAGTATTACTTATACTATAGCTTAAAGAATTACTAGATATAGGAGTGCTCTCTACTCCTACCTTACTAACTAAGGGTGTATATTAATACCTATAGGGTAGATATAGATAGCAAGGATAAGGGGGTTAAGACTTACTTATTAGAAAATAAGTAGCCCCTAAGCAAAGGCTTATATAAGGGCGTAAAGGCTAGCTAGCCTAGCTAGATAATCTTAACTATAATTAGTGCATAGTATTAGAAGAGGGAGTTAAATGTTATATAGATTAATTACTATTCTTAGTCCTTATACTCTTTAATATACATAAGTACCTCTATATTTAAATTAATTATAGTTATAATTATTATAGCGCTATAAGTAAATTAGTAGTATAGTGGCTAAGCCTAGAGCTTATTTAATTACTAAAATAAAGATAAGTTTAAACTATAATAGAAACGGAAAGAAAAGGAAAGCAAGTAAGGAGGAAACCTTATCTATTACTCACATAGTATATACCTAGATTAATATAAATAGCTAGGAATCTTTAGTATACCTCTATATTATTCTAGGTTTAACCTATAATATAATCTTTAGGATACTATAGTTAGAACACTATAATATAGTAATTTATATAGTAAAGCAATAGCTAGTTATTAGGGTAGCTAAGGGCCTATATATTTTAGAATCCTTAGAGTATACTATAGAGACACTAATATAGGGATAATTAGTTCCTTATTTACCACAGAGGCATGCTATATATAATAATAGAAGAATACTATTATAAGGTTTATTACTATAAGCTTAAAAGAAATTACTATAGTATTATAACTTTCTACCCTAAGACTAAGACTAGAATAGCTTAATACCTTAGCGCTACCTAGGAGCTTATAGACTTTATAGACCTATTTAATAGGTTAAAGGCAGATAGCCTACCCCTATATAGGGGCTTATTAGATTACTATATCTACCTTTAAAAGAATATAAATAGATTATAACTAGCACTCCTATAGGGATCTCTATATAATATGCCCTAAGACTAGCTATTAGAGATTAAGCATTAAGTTACTAATCTTATAGATAAGGGATAGATTTATACTAGCTCCTCTTTAGCGGTAGCACTTATTTTACTAGTTAAAAAGGCAAATAGTGGTTATAGGTTTTATATTAACTACTACGCACTTAATAAGATAATAGCATAAGACCGCTACCTTCTCTTACTAATTAAGGAAATACTCTATTCCTTATTCTAAGCGCATTAGTTTATAAAAGTAAATATATGCTTAGCGTTTTATAAGCTATATATAGTAAAAGGATAGGAGTATCTTATAGCGTTTTACACTAGATTTAAACTATTTAAATAGCTAGTTTACCTATTTAGCCTAGTAAGTATACTAGTAATGTTCTAATATTACGTAAATAAATCCTTAGGGAATGCATTAAGGGACTTTATTATAGCCTATTTAGATAATATTCTTATCTATTTAGGGGGTTAAAAAGGATTATATAGCTAAGGTATGGCTAATACTAGGCAGATTAAGGGTAGTAGGCCTATATCTAGACCTAGACAAATCTGTATTTGCTATAAAGAAGGTTTAATATCTTAGCTATATTATTATAGTAGGACACTTAATTTACCCTAACTCTATAAAGATAGCAATAATTAGGAATAGTTAGCCCCTATAAAGTTATAGGGGTTTATAGCTTCCTTAGATTTATAAACTTCTATTATAACTTTATTAGGGACTTCTCTAAAATAGTAACCCCTTTAATCTAGCTTACTAGAAAGAATATCCCCTTTTAATAAGGCCTAGAGGAAAATAATGCTTTTAAATAACTAAAGGAGGTATTTATTAAACACCTAGTCCTTATATAATAGGACCCTAATTAGGATATAGTAGTAGAAGCTAATTACTCTAGTATAGCGTTAAGGGGTTACCTATTATAGAAAGGCCCTAATAGTATATTATATCTAGTTACTTACCACTCTATAAGTTTAATAGCCCCTAAAGGAACTATACTATTTATAATAAGGAACTACTAGCTATTATATCTTACCTTAAGGTATAGTTAGCAAAGTTATAGGGCGTCTTATGCCTATTTATAATATATATAGATTATAAGAACTTAGAGTACTTTACTACTCCTTACCTTATAATAGAATATTAAGCATAGTAAGTAAATATCCTCTCCCTATTTAACTTCTATTTATATTATAAACCTAGTGCTTAGGTATAATAACTAAATGCCCTTTCTTAAAGGGAGTAGGATAAGGTAAGTAAGCCTTTAAGAATAGAATATATCCTATAACCTATTACTATTATAGCGCTTTTATAACTATATATTAGGACCTAGATAGACTCTAGTTTAGGTCTATCCTTACCCTAGGTAGCTTTACTATTACTAGGGAGCGCCTCTTTATAATAAAATATCTTTAAACTCTTTAGGACTAAGTAGTTTTATTAGACCTAACTTACCTTATCTATTTATAGGCTATATAGGAAGGGGCATAGAAGTTTCCCTAGAGGTAATAATAAGAGAATAGGTAGTGGATTATATAATTAGCATATATAGGGCACTTTAGTTTAGGGGTTAAACCTAGGTCCTAGCCTAGGAGCCTTTAATAATAACCCTTATCTAGTAATCCTATAACTTACTAGTAATAGGGTACCTAGGGCAGAACACTACGTTTTAGATTTTATAGTGGTAATTCTACTAGGATAGAATAGCCTAGGATATAGGTAGGTTTATCTGTAATTACTTCTGCTAGGGTAGTTATAAGAGTTAGTAACGCTACTAGGGCTTACTAAAGCTACTACTAATACCTAATAGATACTAGTTATAAATCTCTATTAATTTTATAATAAACTTACTAATATCCTTCCTAGAGAGACTATAGTTCCTTATAGTAATTATAGATAGACTATTTAAGTTTATATAGCTAGAGGTAATAACTTCTATTATAGTAAAGGTATATATAAAACGTTTTAAAATAGTTTAGTAGTGGTTTAGGGATTTCCTAATTAATTATTATAGATAGGGGTTCTAATTAGCTAGGGAACTTTTAGATAATATTATATTTAAGTGTTAGTATAGACTAGCTTTTATTTACCTCTTACTACCTATAGACTAATAGTAGTATAGAGAGAATAAACTAAGAGATATAGGTAATACTATATATATATATTTCCTTTTATAGTATAACTAGCCTAAACACCTTATAGCTTATTAGCTAGCGATTAATAATAGGAACTCTTTAGTTATAGGGGTTAGCCTAAATAAACTCCTATATAGTTATAATCTATAACCTATCTAAATATAGCTAGATATAGTCCTATTAGTATTTATATTAAAAGGAGAGCTATTTATTTCCTAGAACACCTTTAGAAGGGTATATCTCTAGCGTAGGCTACTATTGCATATATATAATAATAATAATAAGATATATCTATAGCTTTATAATATCTAGCGGAATAATTCTATATAAGGGATAAAGTGTAGTTATTACTTAGGAATATTAAAACTAATTAGCCCTTATATAAACTTAACTAGGTAGTAGCTAAGTATACTATAGTTAAGGTCCTAACTCTGCTTACTATTTAACTTAATATCCTAAAGGGCATACACCTAGTTTTCCACGTAAATCTTATTAAATAAGCAGTAATAAACCCTCTCCTAAGCTAATAGTTATAGGACTCCTAGCTAGGCCTAGAATAGGTTCTAATAGAGGATAACCCTAAACTTATAGAGGAATACTATATAGAAAGGATTTTAGTAGCTTAAAATACACTAGGTAAGGGAGAGAACTAGAATACTCTTATAAAGTAAGTAGGATATATGTAACTAATATAGGAACTAGTAGAAAATATAAAAGACATATAGGCACTAAATAAGTTTAAAAAGGAATAGGGGATATATAATATAATAATAGACTAGTTTAATTTAATAAAACTTATCCTTAAAAGGAGATTATATATAGGACCTAGGTTATACCCTTTTAACTTTCTATTCTTACTTATATATTAGAATACTTATACTTATCCTTACCCTTCTCCTTACTATTAGTATCTATAGTAAGGTCTTTTACCTTACTTCTAGGAGGATTACTATATAAGTTTTAGGGCTAGTAAGACCTAGTTAGGGTCTAATAGGGGTTCTAGAGGGTTAACTTATAGGCTTAACTTATTTAATAGGAGGGGAGTCTTAAGGGTTATAGGGTATATAGTGAATATAATAGGATTTATTATAATTACTGCCTATGTTCTAGGCGTAGCGCTTACGCTACTAGTAAGAAGGAGAAATATTACTAACTTTAATAACATAGGATATGCTAGACAAACCCTAGGAGGCCTTACTAGAGTACTATTACTATAAAGTTCTTAATAGATAGCGGCTAGGCTGCTTATAATCTAGTGGTTCTATTAGAATAGAATGCCTATAACTTATTATATTTAATTTCCTATACTATAGCTAGTTAAGGGACTGCTATAGTTATATAGAATTACTTTATTCCTAGTTATATTTAAGGCAGAGGAGGATAATACTAGAGGGGGTCTAAGAGAGGACTAGATAAGGGCTAGATTAAATTAGGCTTCTTATAGAAGAGTAGTCTAATAGGTAATAAGAGCGTAATAGCGCTAGGAGAGAACTAGCATTTTTGCTTTTAAGTTAGGGTCTAAGGGACCCTAGGATAGATAATATACGTTCCTATAGTGATCTCTTTTTAAGATCTTTTAGCGTGCATTAAAGGTAAGGATTAGCGGATAGGAACCTAGTTAACTAAATATAGGTAATATGATTTCCTAGCAAGAGGGATAAGACTTACTAGACTTAGGGGGTAATATTCTAGTATGCCTATAGTAAGGGCTTATTTAATATATAGCCTATAAGGATATATATATATATATATTATTTACGCTAGCTAGCTCTATGTAGGGCTAGTACTAGTACTCCTGCTGCTTTGTCAAAAGGAAAACCCTTAAATAGGAAGAAAAACCCCTTACTTCTATGTTTAGGCTAACGCTAACCCTAAACCAGGCCTGCGTCGCGTTGTGTATGGCCTATTATAGGTGTTTGTTGCTAGCTTATGCTAGCCTTATCCTAATAAGAGGATAAGAAAAGAAGAAAAAAGGGAAATCCTAGGTTCTAAGCCCTGCCTAGCTCTGTCCTAGGTCTGCTCTAGCACTGCTCTAGGCCTATTATACTATCTTATAGTATGCTAGATTTAGTTTTGCGGTAGTAATTTACTTCTCTTTTACTTTTTAGCTAGCTCTTCTATAGCCTTACTTTTTAGCCCTCTCCGGCCTAGGTCTAGCTTATTAGTCTAGGGAAGTCAGAGCACCTAATGTTATTTGTCTTCTGTGGTAGGGGTGTGGGTTTAGTTCAATTCCTAGCCGTTTCCAGGCCTAGGTCTCTTAGGCGTTAACTAACTAGATTTTTGTCTTGTGTTCTTCTTTCTTTGTTAATATCTATGATTTAGCCCCCTGTACGAGTATAAGAAGGATTCCTCCCCGGAGGGTCTTCTTTCTTTCCTCTTTTTCATCAAACTTCCTGTGAGCCTATAAGGATAAAAACCACCTTAGGGCAGTATACTGCTTATTATTAGAATCTCCTTTAGGAGAAACTCTCTAAGGGCCTAAGCTAGATATAGGGTAAAGGGGTCTTAGGGGAACTAGACTAGTGCTAGTTAGGGGAAGAGTGGGTTAATAAGGATAAGGTATAATACTATTAGGAATAGTATAAATAAGGGTAACTTAAGAATAGGATAATAATAGACTAAGGTAGGAGAAAGAATAGGCAGCGAAATAGGTTTATAATAGGAAAGGGATAGTTATTATTAAGGGAAGGTTTAGATTAAATAGGATTCTTAGTAAGATATTTATATATATAACTATAGGGTAGGGTAGGATGCAAATAGGTAGGGGAGGGGAAATAATAATAATAATAATAGAGGGGTATAACTTATAGTAAGGCATAACACTTAAGATAAACGCGTTTAAACTAACCATAAGGAGGGGTTATACTATTGCCCTACCTATATATAACTTAAACACGCTATGTTAATAAGGGGATTATTAAATAGTTATTTATAGTAGATATAAGGATAAGAGTAAGGGGAGACACAGAGGCTGCTAGGATAATAAGGGGGTATAGCGCTATATTAAACATAATGCGCACATAGGCAGGCACGGATAATTACCTAGTGAGGGATAATTTATAATAACGTTAACACGGATAGATAAGGAAGGGGCGAGTAAGGGTATATGTAAGGGCTTAGGCTTTGCCTAAGCCTTAGTGTTAGCATATAAGTGGGGTATAAGGGAAGGGGCTGACATAAGCTAACTAGGGGATATAAGGGGTTCGTACGGGATCCGTAATATCCTCCTTTTCTTTCCTTCCTTCAAGTTTCTTAATATCATCACGATAGCCTATAGCTATGTCTTAGGGCTAGTCCATAACATATCTCTAGCAGGATATATCTTAGAAGAGGGTTATTGTCATAACCCCAAAGGTGTGTGAGGTAAGCCACTAGACCAAAGATCCGTCAATGTTAGCTATCGCTAACATTGCACCTTACAATCACTTAAGACCTATCGCTCTGCATGCTATACCTTATAGCTTCTCCTAGCAACGTGCATTGATAACTACGTGCCACTATGGGTGCCATGTCTTACCTAACGATTAGCGCCTTATAATTATCCCCCTTAGAATGGCTTGCCCTTAAGCCACTAGGGGCTAGGCCTGGTTACTAAGGCCCTTTAGAAATCAATAATTACAAACCCCTAAGGACTAGGATAATATAAGCAAACTATAATAGTAAGCCCTACTAAACCTACCCTGTAAGCCTAACGTAAGCTACTTACCTAGGAATTAAACCTAGGACTATCGCAACTAGAAGACCTATAATAGCTAACATTAATGTCATAACCCTAAAGGTGTGTAAGGTAAGCCACTAGACTAAAAGATCCGTCAATGTTAGCTATCGCTAACATTACACCTTACAATCACTTAAGACCTATCGCTCTGCATGCCACACCTTATAGCTTCTCCTAGCAACGTGCATTAATGACTACGTGCCACTATGGGTGCCACGTCTTACCTAACGATTAGCGCCTTATAATTAATTTGTCAAGGCTTTTAGCTTAGGAGTGAATAACAGAGTAATGGTTAGATTAAAGTGTCGTAGCTATTAAACTGCTAGCTAGGGGTAGGTGCTTAAAAGGTTTAATCTCTAGCCCTTTCCCTTTGTTTATAGGAAAGCCCCTTTAAATAGCCTATAGCTCTTACGTAACTAGCCCGCAGCTAGCCCTTAGCTCTATGCCCCGCTAGGTTTTACCCTTATTAATGCTATTGCTACCCTTATAAATACTGTCTCTATTCTACTCCTAATATAATACCCCTCTTACTATAATTATCCTTAATTACATTAAGGTACTATCTTAGGGTTAGGTTATAGCGTAAGAGTTCCTTTATTACTACTTACTATAGTGATTTTTATAAAGCAATGTAGTAATATTAATAATATTAGGCTACATTAGCCTTTTTACAGTAACTACTTACTAATAGAAGCTAGGTTATAGTTACTTCTTAACTTCCTCTCTATAGGTTATTCTTCCTAAGAGATTCTTCCTAACTAGACTAGTTAATATAATTTTTTAATTAGCCTAACTCTATAGGGCATAGATTACCTTACTCCTTCTGTTTTTCTTTAAGCTTATAGTAATAGCCTAATAAATTTATAGTAAGCTTATAGTAATAACTTATAAATTATAGTAATCTCTATAAACACACTAGTTATAACGTATAGAAGATTCTAGTTAGAGTAGCTTAGATTAATCTAAGGCACCTAAATTCCTATAAGAAAAGGTAATTTCCTTCCTTCTTTTCTCTCTTTTCTTTCTTTTCTTTAAGCCTCTTATTAACTTATAAGTCCCTTACTAATATAATAGCTACTATAATGCTACTATTATCTAATATTAACTACTAACTATTATAGCTTAAGCTATTATATCCTATACTACTACTATTAAAGATCTTACTATTAAGCTATCCTATAAGGGAAGAACCTTATAATTATTAAAGACTATATAAGTTTACTACTTCTTTATTACTTTTTTATTACTAACTTAAAGCTAGTTTAATAAAATTCTATATATATATTATACCTAGTGGTTAGCTATTTAGAATATAGCTCTAAGGGATAATAATAAAGATAAATAGCCTTAGTATATTACTAAGGGAAAGCCTACTCTAACTAAATATAGTTACTCCTCTAGTATAAACTTACTACTAGCTTATTACTATTACTACTAATATTTAGCTTTTTATAGGTAATTCTCTAAAATACTATTATTATACTTAAAATAATAAGACTTATATTAGGGTAAGTTAAGCCTTAAGGGATTACCTCTTAATTACTACTAACTCCTTACTAGTATTCTATTTAAATTATAAAGCTATATAAATAGCTTTAGGATATTCTTTATAACCTTCTAGAACTATACTATATTAGTAAAGTAAGTTTCCCTTAATTCACTTACTTTAATACTACTAATACACAACTAGGAGTTTATATAAGCTAAGAAGAAACTTTATAATACTTTTTAGCCTTAAAAATACTAATAAATATAGGTAAGCTTATTATATATATCTTATAGCTAAGGCTTCTTAAGAAGCAAAGTGTAATAAATACGCTACTTTCTTATAGCTAATTAATATTATTAATCTAGAAACCTAGATTAAGATTACTAATTATCTTTAGTTTATAGCTACTTATAGCCTTATAGTTAGTACTATTAACTTTACTACTTATTCTTTACTAACTTACTACTAGTTTACTATTGCTTAAGCTACTCTCCTTACCTATATTAGACCTTTAGAACTCCCTAAGGAATTATAAGTTTAAGCCTTTAGTAATAATAAGTCTAAGGCTAATAAAGTTAGAAATATTACTAAAAATACGTCTAAATATATCTCTAAGGTCTAGCTATTAGATAGCTACGAGTCTATGCTAAGTTTTTGCTTTAAATATAAGATTTATTTACTAGTCTAAATCATTATTAAGTGAATTATTTCCTAATTAAATTACTATAATATAATAATTATTTTTAGATTATAATTAAGAGTTAATTAAGCAGCTAAAAAGTTAAGATTTAGCTGCTTAGTTACCGCTTATAATCTTTAATAACCTCTTTTATTATAAAGTCTCTCTATAGCACCTATAAATTCTTAGAATTATTATAATTCTTCTATTTCACTAAATATTTGCGCTGTTTACTGTTATATTTATAAGTAATAATTTGTTTAACTTTAAATTCCTCTTAATTCTCTTTAATATTATCTTATAGTAAGGTTATTTTAACTGCGTTACTTAGATTTCCTCTAAAGGTTCTAAGCTTATAATATTAAAAACATTATATAAGCGCATTCCTTTAGGCAGCTTTAATTAATAAGCTAGACTATAATAGCTAACTTCTTTTTAATCTTATATAGTCCTAAGTACTTTATAGCTAGCTTTTAGCTAGGGCATTATAAATTAATATTCTTAGTTAAGAGTAAGATATAGTTACCTATATTAAACTTAATTAGCACTCTCTTTTAATTATAATATTTTTCTATAGGGCCTATAAGTAGCTTAATAGCTACTTAATCTCTATATACTTATGCTTTAATTCTAAAACTCTATTCTTAGCTTAATTATTAACTATTAGAATTAGCGTAACTACTTAATCTAGTCCTCTTAGGTTATACCCTTATAGCGCTTCTATAGGTATGTAACCATGACTTATATACGCGCTTATATTATAAGCAAACTATACTATTAGGAGATAATTAACCTAATTAGTCTATTCTACGCATATAAATGCTCTTAAATAGTGCTTTAAAACTTAATTTAAGCATTCTATTTAACTATCTATCTATAGATAAAATATAGTGCTTAATCACTACTTTATTACTAAGAGGTAGCAGAATATTCTCTAAAATCCACTAGTAAATATTAAACCTTAGTTTATAATAATACCTTCTAGGGCTTTATAATCTTTAAAAATATGTTCTAGGAAAATAGTTACTAGTCTATTACTAGTTAACTGCGTGGATATAGGGATATAAATGCTATATTTTATAAATCTATTAACTACTACTAAGATTATATTATGCGTTTTACCTTACTAATCCTTAACTTATAGGAGTCTAGTAATAAAATCTATTAATAATTCTTAAAAGGGTAATCTAGCACTAGTAGCATAGCTAGCTTACTATAAGGTTTATATATTTATGGTTTTAAAACTTAATAGCTAATATAAGTATATATATATACCTTAATATCTCTTTTTATTCTAGGCTAAAAATATTAGTTAGTAACTTATTAAAGAGTTCTAGTAACTTCTTAATACCTAGTAGTAAGGTTATTATAAATTAGTAGTAGGATTTCTTTTCTTATTCCCTATAGAATAAAAACTTAATTTCTAAACATTAATAGCTTAAAGGGTTTAATAGACTATATCTATAATATATCTAGATTACTGCTTAATAGTAGCGCTCTCTTTTTTATAATAAAGGCATCCTCTATTATGCATCTAAAAGTAAGACTTAGATTAGGGTTTTAATTCTATATCTTCTATAAATATAGTGAAGTTTAACTTAGAAGAGGTTTTCTATACTACTAAGACCTTAGCTATAATGCATTTACTAGGTTATAACTCCTTAGCTAGCGAATTTAGTCTTATATATAATCTATTCCTTACTATAATACCTATATTAAGCATATCTAGTCTAATAGGCTTCTCTAAAATTAATAAGACCCTAGCTATTATATTACTACTAGGTAGTAACTCCTTAGCTAGTAGGCTTAGTCTTATATATAGTCCCCTACGCTATAATAATATCCTTAGAATATATCTAGACTATTAGGCTTTTCTAAAATTAATAAGACCCTAGCTATTATATTACTACTAGGTAGTAACTCCTTAGCTAGTGGGTTTAGTCTTATATATAGTCCCCTTATACTATAATAATATCCTTAGAATATGTCTAGACTATTAGGCTTCTTTAAAATTAAGGAGACCCTAGCTAACACACTACTACTAGGAGTAACTCCTTAGCTAGTAGGTCTAGTCTTATATATAGTCTACCCTAATCTAGTTAATAGGTAAGGGGTGATTTTATAGAGCGCTAGATATTAATAGTTTTATTATAGTATTCTTATAGCCTATTATCTATAAACTAAACACACTACGTTATCTTAGAGCACTAAATACTAGTAGTTTTATTATAGTGTCCTTATAGTATATTATTTATAAATTTAGTAAGAAAGGTTAGTAATTATAAGGACACTGCCTTTACCTTCCTCTCTTTACTTATATAATCTAACCTCCTTAATAGAGCATTAGTAAGGTTTAACTTACCTACTCTATATTTAATTATAAAGTTAAATAGATAGAGTTTATCTAGCGTAGTAACCTATCTACTAGTTAACTTTAGCTTTATAGCTAGGTACTTATAGTTTAAGTAATCTATAATTATTATAACTAGATACATTAAGTATATAAGGTAATGCCTCTAAGTTTAGAATATCTCTTAGATAGCTAGTAACTCTATATCTAGTGTTATATAGCGTAGCTCTATCTTATTTAACTTTCTTAATATATACGCTACTAGGTGCTAGTAACCTAGCACTAACTACACTAGGATAGCCCTAAGTGTGTGTCCTAAGGTATCTATCTTAACCCTTAATAGAGCTAGTAGATTAAAGTACACTAGAATTAGCGCCTCTTAGAATTATTTTTATAGCTCCTAAACATAGCTAACTTATTAGGATCTAGCTTAAACTTTACTAGTTAGTCTCCTTAGAGTTAATTAGTTAATAGGATAACTATTTTACTATAGCCTTTAATAAACTATCTGTAAAATCCTATAAAGCCTAGGAATAACTAGATATTAAAGACACTATAAGGTACTAGCTAAGTTACTATTATCTTAATTCTAGTGGGCTTTATTGTAATTCCTTCTTTAGATATAATAAAGCCTAGGAATTTAACCTCCTTATATAAGAATTTACACTTTTCTAGGTTAATAAAGAGGCTTGCTTCTTAGAGCTTCTAAAGGACTTATTTTACATGCCCCTTATGCGTAGCTATATTGCTGCTATAGATTAGGATATTATCTAAATATATAACGTAAATCGTATCTATAAGGCTATCTAGGGCATTATTAATATATTCTTAAAAGGTTATAGGTACATTAACTAGTCTAAAAGGCATTATAAGATATTTAAAGTAACCGTATTTACATTAGAACGCTATTTTCTACTTATTACCCTTATAGATACGTAGCTAATAGTATGTATCTTTAAGGTCTAATTTTATATAGACCTTTACTCCCTTTAATTAGTTTAAGATCTTTATAATAAGCAGTAATAGCGCTTTATCTTTAATAGTAATCCTATTAAGGGCTTTATAATCTATATAAAGGTATAATTTTCCTCCTTTCTTTAGTATAAATAATATTAGGGCTTTAGCTAGGCTAATAGATCTTTAAATCTATTCTTTTTACTATACGCTTACTAAGTACTTGCGAAGCACTTCTAGCTCCTTTTCTACTAAATTATATATTAGTCCCTATAGGGGCGTTTTCCTCTTTTCTAATTTAATAGCATAAGTCTAACCACCTAGTATAGGAGAATACCTATAAGTTTATTTAAAAAGATATCCTTAAACTCTTTATAGGCTTAGGGTATTTACATAGTTAACTTATAGGCTCTGCTTATCTCTATAGTTTCTAGGTTATTATAAGGCCTATCTTTATTTACTATTAAGATATTATTATCTTTTTATATAATTTTAGTTATTAACCCCTATAAGATAAATCTAATGTATACGCGTTTTGCCTCTTTGCGTGCCTATTACATCCCTACTACTAGTCTAAGACATTCTTTTATAATAGGGTGTCTCTAGTAACTATCTATCTAGGATATAATCACTGGTTTATATATAACTACCTAGTTATGCCCTAATAATAGGTCTTTACTAGTATTAGCTATATAGTAGCTAACTTAATATATTCTTATATAGCCTATGCTATCCTTAATTAATAGGGTTTATAATAAGATCCCTTAATGCTTAATTTTAGTAAGGGTAGCACTCTTAAGGGTTATATTATCCTTTTTATATTAGCCTAATTAACTACTATTAGTAACTTTAGGTAAATAATTAAATAGGTTATGCTAGGGTTAAATAGTGCCTTTATAGCTACCTATTTATATTCTTACTATAACTTTACCTTAACTCTTAGTCTTAGATCTTTAGGTAATAATTTAATAAGAGCATCTTCCTAGGGTTATACTAAGCTAATAGGGTCTTATTTAAGTCTAATAGGTCTTTATCTTTAATCTAGTTATAGCTACTCTTATGCGTCTTTATTATATAGTTACTTCTCTTATAAATAGAATAATCTAGTTTAGTATAGCTTAGTAAAGCGTGTCCTAGCTTACTATACTTATAGCATATAAATAGCGAATTTATCTTTCTATTACTGCTTTATTACTATAGCCTTTCTAGTAAAGTAGAATATTATTATCTTTTCTAACTATTATTACCTTAATTACTTAATTAGCTTCCTTTAGTTATAACCTCTGCCTTTCTTCCTTAGCCTACTAGGTAAGTCTAACTCTTAGGAACTCTTAGCTAAGTACTTACTTCTTTATAGCGTTATTAAGGCTATTAATAAATATATAGATTTATAGGCGTTTAGGAATTACTTTAGGTAGCTTAGCCTTTGCCTTACCCTAGATCTTTATAAACATCTAGAATAATTAGTGATTTTCTTATCTAAGACCTATTAATATCCTTATTGCTTCTAAGCACTATACATTCTTATCTATAGTTCCTATCTTTAGCTAATCTATAAATCTATCCTAGGTATAACCCTAGTAGTTTATATAACTATCCGTAGCTATATAACATATCTATTATTACTTTATATTATTTACTAGGCAGCTACTAGCATAGGTAACCTTAGTTATATTATCTATAAAGGTTTTATAATCTATAGTAAAAGCTATATTTAAATCCGCTAGGAAATTCTAAAGACTCTTAAAAGTATTCCCTTTATATATAGGTGCTTTTAATTATATCTTCGTAAGGCTATATCACTATATAATAGGTGCTACCTAAGGTGCTAAAGGAGAGGTATTTATAAGTCCTATATCTAAATTACCTAAGGATATAGCTTCTTCTATTATCTATAGGTTTTGCTATAATTAAGTAAGTTTCTATCTCTTTTCTATAATATATATCTAGGTTACTACTTCTTTAAGGCGCTAGTTTAGTGTTACCTCCTTATTATTAATAAGTATTTTACTTTACTAGTTATTTAATAGGGACTAGCAGATTACTCTAGTTAGGTTTAGTAGTGTAATATTCTCCTGCTTATCCATAGCGTAGTTATAGCTACTACTTAATTAGGTTACTATATAATGAATTCTAGATATCTTAATCTAACTAATAGTCTATTACCCTAAAGGGAAGAGAGATTAATTTATTAAGGCTTTTAGCTTAGGAGTGAATAATAGAGTAATAGTTAGATTAAAGTGTTATAGTTATTAAACTACTAGCTAGGGTAGGTGCTTAAAAGGTTTAATCTCTAGCCCTTTCCCTTTATTTATAGGAAAGCCCCTTTAAATAGCCTGTAGCTCTTACGTAACTAGCCCGTAGCTAGCCCTTAGCTCCGTGCCCCGCTGGGTTCCACCCTTATTAATGCCGTCGCTACCCTTATCAATGCCGTCTCTGTTCTGCTCCTGACAGTTATTAACTTACGGACCTTTGCCTTTCTAGTCTCTCTTAACCTTAGTGCCTTCTTTAGCATTACTAAAGTTAGGACTAAAGAGAGAGGCTTTTAATAGTTCTCCTTATTAAGGAGCTTTTAACTTTCTTATCTCTATTATAAGAAGATAGAATAGAGATATAGTGTTAGGGTTATATAGTAGGTTAAAGGATTATAAGCCTAGCTATTATCTTTATCCCTTAGGGGTTCTTAGGATATTAGATCTTAGGAGTAATAATCTCCTTTTACGTTATAAGAGAGTGCTTTCTAAGGGTTAGGTGCGTAGTAGAATGCGCTAACTAAGTAATTAAAGATAGGTTAGACTAGTTACTAACTAGGCCTTAATTCTTTAATAGCTTTAAAGTCTTTATAAGGTCTTAGGATATTAGATCTTAGGAGTTATAAGGCTCCTTTTACGTTATAAGAGAGTGCTTAGACTTCCTTAGCATAACTATACATGCTTTTAGCGGCCCTCCTATTTTATAGAGCGAGTTTATAGTATAGCTATCTCTTCTAATTAACCTTGCTAATCTATGGTTAGGAAAAACCATATGGTTATCTATAAAGTTAACCACTAATTAGTGTTAGAATCACAGGGTGCTTAACGTTAGGATTAATAGCCTAGGGAATAGGAATTATTCTTCTATTCTAGGCGTTATAATCTATTGGTTATAAGTGTGTGTAGAAGAGAGGAAAAGAGAGGCTTTTTGGATTGTGAGAAGTGGCCATAAATGCAGTGCGTTTGTGAGTCACCTGACTTATGGGTCCTTGCCCTATTAGAGGGTAGGCCGGTGAGTTATAGGTGGGGCCACCTCTTGCGCGCGCCCTCGCGGCCCGACGTTCTGCCGGGTAATTGCGGCTGCGTGCCGCGATTGATATCATGCTTGTTCCAACAGCTCTTTACAACCACAATTTAACTATAATTTAACCACAACACCACCATATCTATAATTATGAATTAAAAGTATATATTATTAAATTTAATTATTTTTAGATGCTTTTTATTCCCTCTAGGGGCCCTCTAGGGGCCCTGCTAGGGGCTGCCTATAGTAAGCTATACCTATAGCAGGCCTCCTCCTTACTTACCCCCTTCCTCTAGCTCTTAGCCCTTCCTCTAAGAGCTAGGTAGTTAAGAGAGGTAAAAAAATTTCTTAACTAGTTACTAAAGAATATTTTAGAAGTAACTAATTAGAAAAGATATCTCTATAGGATAGCCTTATTTTAATAAAGGGAAAGTAGAAAGCTACTATATAAAGCTCCCTACCCTCCCTAACCTCTATAATATATACTTTAATTAGAGTGCTTCGCTTTCCTAATAAGCATGCCCTAGAAAAAGATCATAGACTAGGCTAATAGGCAGCATAAGCGCAAGTTACAGACTAGCCAGCTTACGAAATTGACTAATTAATAGCTTAAGGTTATATCATACCTCGTTCTATTTAATAATAAGCTAGTTATTAATGATACTAACTATGCAAGATCCTTATAGCTGCCCGAAGTTCGGCATCATAGGCGTAGGAAAGCTTTGGTATCCGCGGGCTAACTAATCTAAATCGCTAGATAATCACTAACCTAGGCTCGTTAATCGATAATTGACAGGCTCATTGATTGATTAATAGGCTCGTTAATCGATGATTGATAGGCTCGTTGATTGATTGACGGGCTCGTTAATTGATGATTAACGGGCTAGTTAATTAATGGGCTCTTTGCAACCACAATTCAACCATAACACCACATCTGCGATCGCGAATTAATTGCTAATACTACGTATCTTTAAATTTAATTATTTTTAGATATATAAGCTTTTCTATTCCCTCTAGGGCCCTACCAGGGGCTGCCTGCAGCAAGCTATGCCTATAGCAGGCCTCCTCCTCCTTAACTACCCCCTCTCTCCCTAAGAGTAGTTAGGTAGTGAAAAGAGGTAGGAAAAATTTCTTAACTAGTTACTAAAGAGTATTTTAGAACTAACTAATTAGAAAAGATATCTCTATAGGATAGCCTTATATTAATAGAGAGAAAGCGGGAAGCTACTACACAGAGCTCCCTGCCCCCGTAACCTCCGTAACACGTGCTTTAATCAGGGTGCTCCGCTTTCCTAATAATAGGTATTACCTAAGGCACTAAAGAAGGAGTATTTATAAGTCCTATATCTAAGTTACCTAAGGGTATAGCTACCTCTATTACCTATAGGTTTTGCTATAATTAAGCAAGTTTTTATCTCTTTTTATAATATATATCTAGGCTATAGCTTTAAGGTATTAGTTTAGTAATACCTTCTTATAATCTATTAGTATTCTGCTTAGTTAGTTATCTAATAGGGATTATTAAACTACTCTAGTTAGGTTTATTAGTATAATATCTTCTTACTTATTTGCTATATTATTATAGCTACTACCTAATTAGGTTATTATATAGTAAATTCCTAATATCTTAATCTAACTAATAGTCTATTACCCTAAAGGGAAGAGAGATTAATTAATTAAGGCTTTAGCTTAGGGGTAAATAATAAAGTAAAGGTTAGATTAAAGAGTTATAGCTATTAAACTACTAGCTAAGGGTAGGTGCTTAAAAGGTTTAATCTCTAGCCTTTCCCTTATTAGTAGGGAAAGCTCCTTTAAATACCTTATAGCCCTTACGTAACTAGCTCGCAGCTAGGTCATAGCTCTATGCCCTGCCAGGCGCTACTAACATTAATGCTATCGCCATCCCGCTCCTGACACTCCCTTCGATCTATCATACAATTCATCATCGTAACTATCATCGAATCCAACCCTTTACACTAGTGCATTATCCCTTGGTGAAACTAACAATAATGTACAAAGGTAATGTACAAAAATAATAGATTACTATCTCCCGTAGAAAACACATATAATGCCTTGGAGTTCTTCCTAACTGATTAATTGACTAACTAACTGACTGACCGACCAACCGACTAACTTACCGACTGACTAACCGACCAACTGATAGATTAATTGCTAGATTGATTGATCAATTGCTTTAGCAAGGCTCCGATATTCAACAGATACTAACACTGCGAAATTGTTATGCCAAAATCCGTCCCGAAGAGACCATGCTCCACAAGGACTGCTCTGGTCTGCGATAACTCTGCCGACAATCAAGTCAACCTACCCGACCTGCATACTCTGGAGCAATGCATTTAGAGGTTGCAAACGGACATTCAATATCGGTCTCTAGCATTAAGGCAACGAGGCATCATGTATCGTGTCTCGTTACTGCTTCGCGGAAATACGAATTAGTCGCACTCCTGGCAAAAAATGCTTCACATGAAGGGTCTGAATGACCAGCGAATACATGACTGCTAGCCTCGACAATAAAAGGTGGGCATTCAAGTTTCAGAGACAAGGAAGGTCAATTGCTCTATTAACGAGTAACCTTAGAACAGTATCAAGCCCCTTCGACGCAGTTAACGTCACTTCTTCCCTGACGAGAGAAACCAAAGTTTGCCGTATGCCTTTTTACGATCTTGCAAGGATCTTATGAATCTGCTGAACATACCAAAGCTACAATCTTGGTTAGTAATATCCAGAGACTCTGTCGCGAATGAGGGAACTCACAGTATCGGCTGCACCATTGATAGATTTCATGCCAAGGACGCGACTTAGCCACGCGGGAGCAATCGCTCTGGCGTACAATTTCACATCATCATCCCCGAGTTCCTTGTTAAAAATGGTATTCTTCGGCAACCAAGGGTTGAGCACCGCGGGTCGACCTATGCCAACCATATCACAGCCACCATCACGAATTGCTGCTTCCATACCCTTGCGTGTGCGGAAGCCACCCGTCACCATGAGCGGGACGCTTTTGAATCTGTCGCGAATGGCGTGCGCGAATTCGAGAAAAAGGCTTCGCGGGCCAATGTCCTTCCTGATACTGTTTTGTCGGGCTGGCCCGTCATCATCTAAATTCCCATTGGTCTTCAGTCAGTCTCACGCTCAAGGTTTCCTCGTCGCGGCTCCAGGATTCGAGACCTACCAAGGGGTCTTCGAATGAGCCTCCGCTGATTTCCAAAAAGTCAATACCAGCAGCTACTATGTCTTCAAGCTGTTCAATACAGCAATCCAGTTCCTTCGTGCTTTGGTGGTCGACGCTGTTAAACTTAATGCCGACGCAAAACTCTCTGGGCACCACACTTCTTACTGCTTGCAGAATCTCGACGACAATTTTGGCGCGCTTCTTGGGACTGCCACCGTATGCATCGGTTCGGTGGTTTGTCTTGGCGCTCAAAAACTGAGCCAACAGGTAGCCGTGAGCCGCGTGTATCTCGATTCCGGAAAACCCTGCCTCATGGCATAGCTTTGCTCCTTCGGCAAAACGACTTATTACGTGCTGGATGTCGGCTATTGTCATTTCTCGAGGAGTTCCAAATATGACGCGGCTGATAAACTTGGCGATGAGGCCATCACCCAAGTTAACCGGCACCGGGCTGGGCGCGATTGTTTTGCCCAAGAATCCGTGGGTTCCGGCGCCAGGCAACGACTGTCTCCCGGATGGTTCAGTTGCACGATTGTTTTGTTTCCATGTCCGTTGGCGGTCTTTGCCCATCTCTTCCACGTCTCGAGAAGCTCCTGCCGTGGAATATTGCTGTTGACACAGGTGTCTTCCGCATGTCCCAGGTATTTGACATCGACTTGCACATTGCCAGTCATGATGAGGCCCCATCCGCCATCCGCCCAGGATTTGTATGTCTCAATCATTTTCTCGTGGGGCAGGTGTCTTTTGTCACCCCATCCCTCCGACATGGCCGCTTTGGCTAGGCGGTTGGGGATCGTGAGACCGCACGGAAGGGTTAATGGCTTCGCAACCTCGAGATCCATTGTCGCGCGAGCAAGCTGGGGTTTCCTTGGCTCAAGACCTCTGATTTTTGCTATTCAGCCCGATGCAGTGACCGAATATTATGCAAGGTGGCTTCAAGGATGGTTGTTGCAATTTCGTATGTTCGCGCAATCTGCACACCACCCCGTGCCGTTCGGATCGGACGAAACAGTTCCAACGGAGCCTCGGCACAAACTTTTCCAGCGGCGATTTTGACCATTCCCATCTCAACCTAGCTACTAGCCAGGCAGCTAGGGTGCCTAGGTACTCTGTCGCGTCGTTTTGAGACGAGCAAGAGTGCTTCTTTGTCCCACCGCTTAATCACACTCGTGCCACGCCCCATTACGCAAGCCGCACTGAAGTGAGGTGTGGGGACCGTCCTTCCGGATCAGGACTAACGCGGTATGCGCAGTCAAAAATGCGGTATGCGCATTTATTAGTGACCCTTCTTCATTCTTTCCCACACCACATAAAATGGGACAGGGCACATGATGCGAGTCACATCGAGAAAGGAATGGCAAAGATTTCTTTCTCCTCTACACCACAATGTTCTCCAAATCCGACGGAAGAAGATGGCGCCTACGATGCCATTGCGGTCGAGCGACACGCAGCAACATGTCGATTCCGAAGCTGACCCCGAAGGACCCTACGGCGCAGTATCAAAAAGTGAAGCGGCAATTCATGTTGGCGACAGGGAAGCCAAACGTGCTTGTTTGAATGGAGGTCTACGACGGCCTCGGCTGCGTCCTTGTGGACCTGAGACTGGCTCGATCAACGCGCTTCTGCGGCGTCACGAAATGCGACAAGTCTACGTGCCACCTATCGCTTGGGACGAAACTCAGCTGCACATTTTGAACATAGAATTTCAAGATTGGGATAGTCAAGAACAAACGATTGAAAAGTCAGAAAAGACTGCGGCCGAACCGGACAGGCGGCCGAAAGAATCGACCGGAGGAGGAACAGAGCAACAATTAGGGCCTGCATGGACCACCAAAGATTGGCTCGACGAAGTAAAGAATCTAAGAGCATTTTATTGCCAGGAAATGCAACGATCAGCTGCTCAGGCACTGCTGGCGAAACTTGGCATCGTAGAGTCACCGTACGTTGTCGGGCCTGCATCACTAGATTTAGACAGGTAGCAGAAGCTGACAGGTTGTGATGTTAGGATCGATGAGATCAAATGGCGTCGAGTTCACGACAACAAGCTCAGACCTGATCAGATCGCCTTTCGGTTCGGGGGAAGCGTGTTGGCCGGCTTGCAACAGAAGGCATCTATGAATCGAAGTCAGGGATACCATGCCTCGCTTACATAAATTTAAGGAAAATAGCCCAGCTCAGGATGCAGCATTTCTCGAGGAAAAGCAACAAGTTACGGCCGTTCAGTCCAAAGAACGACCACGAAGACCCCTACGTTGTCAGTGTTCTTGTTGGATTAGCGCAAGAGCAACTATCGCGAGGAGACAGTACGGCCGAGGCAAAGGACCAGGTGGTGCACGTGCTTGGGGCTCTGGGTCGGAATACTTACTTTTACAAGGCGGTGGTACCGCGGGAGTTCCTTAGGAAATTGGAGAGCCCGTCAGAAGCTGTCGAATGCGGCAAGTTAACAGTTCACTACCTTCAGTGCAGTTTCCATGATCTTCTGAGAACGGCAGAGTCCCTATGGCGAGTCTTGAAGGATCATTGCGCGTCTTAGATACAAAACTCTCACTAATACATACTTGATACGGAGTATTACCTGAAGCCACACAATTCCCACATGGACCTACTGCTGCTCGTCCAGCCCGATCGTCGCGTCGGCTCGACCTTGAGTCCCTCCTGCCTTTCACAGAGCCCAAAGCCCAGTCTAGTTGGAGCAAAGAGTCAAGATCACGTCTGCTCCATGCTGGCAATTCTTGACCTGACTACCAGCCGGCGGAGTTCCTCCCGGCCACACAATAGAAGGGCACGATGTGTCGGCGCTGCCCTCAACCAGCTTGTATCCAGCAAAGGGGTCTCCAAAGACATCGCTGAGGTCGTACCAGACCGCACCGTCCCTCAAATTATAGGCGAACACGGTCTGCGGCTTGCCTGTGAATAAGCCGTCAGCCTCGCGGGTGATCTTGAGGGCGCGACCGCCGGTCTTGGGGTCCCAGGCGAAACGCTCAGAGTAGGATTCGCCCTTCTTGATGGTGTTGCCGGGAGACAACTCGCTGCCAACTGACCAGACCGTCACTGGGAAGGCGCAATTGTTCTTGACTATGGCATTGCCGATGGCCGAAACAGCGCCCGCAAATGCAAAGCTGACGTACAGGCCTTTGGCGTGACCGAACATTATTTAATGGAAGAATTGGGAGCCTGCTGCTTTTATTTGGGAAAGATGGGGAGGTAGGTATGAATTGCTTTGGACGAAGCTAGGTTTTCTCTCTGTCGAGGGTATAGGTGCCTTTTATACCATCGAGGCTGTCTTGTGTATGTTCTGCTCTGGTTCTGGTCCTCGGCAGTGGCGACAAATACCTCACTCCGCAGACTCGACCCGGAAGTTCACCCGTTTTTGGCCATATTTGCTTGCTCGGACGGTCTATGTAATTCGGGCTTGCACCAGCGATGCTGGAATGAAACACCGCCGACTGGCCGCTTTCCAATTATTACCCTGCCGTTGCATGCATCTTGCAATGCGAATGGGTCACATGCGCCTTCGTAGCTGACCGGATACGAGGCTGTATGAGACGGCGGCGTCCACCTGCCAACTCGTATGACGATGCCGTTGCAAAAGAAGAGAAAAGAAAAGACATACCCCAGCGCCAAGCATCGTGTTTGCAACGGTGGGCAAGTCTTTGTGTGGGGATCGGCAAGGATTGGGATGACATGGCAGATGGGCACGACAAGTGGCTACATTGAGGCAGAACAGATGCAAGAATTACTCCGTAGTCCGAGGGGCACACACTGCGGGGTTCCAATAGGGATGCATCTGACGGACTTGTCATCTTCGATGAAGCCAACGGAGGGGCCTAGCTTGTAGCTGTCTCCGACGTTGCCGAGGTTGCCGTACTTGTCACCGGGCACGCAGGCAAATTGCGGCCTCGTTCATGCGCAGATGCGGTGAATGAAGTGAATGAGGTGAGATGAGTCTAGGCGTGCAGTTTCTTTTGTGACTGCAAGCAGCATGCGTTGATGGTTGCATATGTATGTAATGAATATTACTTTCGAGGCAGAGGTGTTGCATAGCGTACAAGGGGACTGACGCACAAAATTAGTGGCCAGTCGGCTGCGCCTCTCTTTTCGTGCAACAAGAGGGCCAGGCTACATACAATCCACTAATGGTTCTCCATGGTCCAAAATTTACTTCATCTCAGCGCGGTAATCAACAGTCGCCAAGATTTGCTGTCAAAGCCACGGGAGAATACGAGACTTCCTTCACATGAAATTGTATGGGCTAACCTGACCGGACCATGCTAGATACCTGACCTGACCTAACCTAAAAGTATTTAGTCCAATGACTTGACTAAGAGATTATTATAATTATACATTACAAGGTCCGTGGTCAAGTCAGGTCTTGGGTATAGTCAGCCTAGCATATTATATGCATTACTACGGACTACATACTTCGTAGTATGGTTAGGTACGTACACGGAAAATACGGGGCAATTGGGGAGTTAAAGATAAATACCACCCGCTTGCCCATCATGTTTTGCCCGAATTTACTCCGTTCTCTGACGAGTTTTAACAGTCTCCACTGAACAAAGCTTCCTTTAAAATCCCTTTGGATGTGCTAAGGGGTCACTAAATGCGCATATCGCGGTTTTTGAATGCGCATATCGCGTTAGTCCTAATCCGGAAGGACAGTCCCTATATAAATTTAGTGTGGCTCACGTCTGTTAGTTTTCGCTATTAATTAAGGTGCCTATATATATGATATTATTTAAAGGTATTAATTTGTCAGAGCTATTATAACTACCCTAATAGTAAGTTTAACCACTATAAATCCCTTGCTTACTTATTAGGTATTCCTTATATTACGTTAGAAAAGCTTGTAAGCATTACACGTTATAGTAAGCTGCTGTGATAATCTAGGCTTTGCCTAGACCTAGCAATATAGGTATCAATTGAACAAGTGAATGTTGACTTGTTCAATACGTATCCTTTGCCCATGCCTATGGCGCAATAGATCGGGCACACCACCCGTGCGTGCGCGCTTGACACCCGCGATGGCCCCTGTGGGGCTGCACCGTAACAGCTGCCTATATTTGCAAAAAGAGCTAGTATATTTCGCAGGGGATTAGGTGGAAAGGAACTTCTTTTGCTTTAGGACTAACGCGATATGCGCATTTAGTGACCCATGCTAAGGAGCAAGCTGGTCACTCGCAGGGGATGGGCCAATCAAAACAAAGGGAGATTCGAGCTACCTAATTCTACTCCTTGTTTAGCCTATGTTAGAAGTACTATCAATTTAGCTAGGTACAAATCGCTACATTGCACATATCGCAGCTTGCCGTGTTATTTAAGCTAACGCGAGGTACCTCTCGTGTATCCGAAAACAATGGGTCTTCTACCTGCTAGCTCCTTTTAGCACATCCAAAGGGATAGCTGGTGCCATTTCATTCATTGGTGGGTGCGATTTGGTGACGGGACGCATGCTTAGCATGGGGTCACACTCTACGCATAGCGGGGTCCGAGACGCGCCAACAGAAGCACGCGCATTGCAAACCACAAGCACTGATTGCCAATGCACTTCTCCAAATTTATCCGATCACGGTTACGGTGTACCGAGTACACTTTTCGATGTGGCTTCTGCCAGCGGTGACGCGTCAAAATGGCAGGCAAACGAGCAGCGAGGGTATCATCTTCCAACAAGATCACGTCTAGTCAGCCCAAGACAAGTAAACCAACAAGACGTGGTCGCAACACGTTTCGAAGTGACAGCGTTGTCAAGATCGACGAGGACGACATCTTGGTCTCCGAAGCCGAGGCTCCAAGTACCAAGAGGCGCAAGGTATCGAATGCTCGTGCCAGCAAAGACAACAAGGCTATCTTGAGCTCGCTCTTTGCAGTTGGGCCTATCACCACCTCTGGGCCAGACTCTTGTGTACCTTCCACGGGACGACGTCACTCCTTATCCTATCACAGACCGCTGTTCCTATGCGAGGACCGCGGCTACGAGCATCGTCGATCCCTCCTATCATGGTTCGATTCCGTCAGCGCGGCCCGCGCCATGCCATGGCGTAAGGCTTGGATCGATGCCAGCCCTGCGCTGCATCGTGATCATGACCGACTTCGGGAGCAGTTGGAGCGGCGCGCTTACGAGGTGTGGATTAGCGAGATCATGCTCCAGCAGACAAGAGTGGCAGTGGTCATTGATTATTGGAGGCGATGGATGGACAGGTGGCCGACGATACACGATCTAGCTGCTGCAGACGCGGAGGATGTGCTGGCAGCGTGGCGCGGGTTGGGATACTACAGTCGAGCGACACGCATCCACGAAGCCGCCAAGATTGTCGTCCAAGATGGGAGCATGAGGGGGCTTTTGCCATCAGCTACTGCTGACCTCGAGGCCAAGGTTCCCGGTGTAGGCAGATACACTGCTGGTGCGATCTCAGCCATCGTGTTCGGGCGGGCGGCCCCATGGTCGATGGAAACGTGCTGCGAGTGCTCAGCCGGCAGCTGGGAATCTATGGTAACATCAAGACTGACAAAAGGTCATCGACGCCATATGGGCAGCAGCAGCAGCCCTTGTTAAAGCCGTGTCACAAGATCGCGAGAATGGAGAGGATCCGGAATCGTCCGTGTCGAATCGCCCAGGAAGATGGGGCCAAGCGCTCATGGAACTGGGCAGCACGATATGTACACCGAAGCCTAATTGTACCCTTTGCCCCATCACCGCATCGTGTCGGGTGTTTGGCGAGGCCAAGGCAATGAGTCAGCCCGTCAAGACTGGCCCCATTGCGGATATCGAGGACGCATGTCCCATTTGTGAGCCTTTCTTCGAAGAAGATGTCGATCGAGATGCAGAGCTCAAGGCACTGCAAGAGAAGAAGACGACCGCCAATGCACAAGCGGACAAGAAACAAGAAAAGGCCAAACAAATGACCCTGGCAGCCTTTGCTTTCACTGGTACCGCCGCCAAACGACCATCAGTGAAGGACAACACAGCGGGAAGGGAAGCCGAAGCCCAAGAAGCCATGTCCAATTACGCACGTCGGTTTCCCATCAAGACGGCCAAGAAGCCTGTCCGGGTAGAGGAAGACATCGTCTGTGCCATCCGGCGTCATGATGGAAGTTACCTGATACATCGTCGTCCGAACAAGGGTCTTCTCGCAGGCCTGTGGGAGTTCCCAAGCAAATCCGTTTCCGAAACAGCCAAATGCTCCCAAAGGCAGCGCACGGAGATGGCCAAGGTGCATGTTGCCTGTTTACTAGGGCCAAAGGCAACCGGAATGAAATTCGAACACGAGGGGGAATTGGGCAGCGTACCCTGGTTGTTCTCCCATTTGAAGCTCACCATGCACGTACACATGTTCCAATTGGTGGGCGAGGGAGACGGTCTTGACTGTGGAGAAACGTTGGCTGGACGGCCGGTGAGGTGGACTTTAGATGTGGAGAGGGAGTCGATGGGCACGGGAATGAGGAAGTGCTGGGATTTAGTCAAGACTGCCGGGGATGGTCTTTGACACGGCAGGATATATGTACGGGGTAGAACTAGATATCATGACGATTATAATGGTTGGCTTATGCAGAGCATTTTCGTGCACCCAAGGCTAGGTAGGATTCTCTTGGCTGTGATGAAAAGAGATGGAATTGAGGTCATGTAGTATAGGAAGAGATACAGAGAAATATAAAGAATTAGAGTTTCTTCTAGGCTTCATGTGCATTCAACCTTTTCGACACAGCGGGAGAACTCATGAATTCGCAACCTAGCGTATTACTCGGTGATTAGGTGGGATTAGCAGCTGCGCATTACGCCTATTATAAGAATAAGACGTGTCAGCTTCATCAAACGGGGACGATGGCCTGTGCCGCCCTATGCCGCTGGTGACCGGCCAGTGTGGGGCAGGCAATTGGGCACTTTTTGCTACATACAACATATGGACGCATATGAGGTCTGACGGTCATGGAGTGGAGATGGGGCAGCTGAATACAATAATATATGCACGAGCATCATTTAACACCCCAATTTTTTGGTATTATTCCAGCCGGGAAGTACAGGGGCCGACGCCTCGTGACGCCTCGTGACGCCTCGTGACGGCCTCCTCGGCGCAACGCCCGGATTGAGCTTGTCCCTTGGCGAATGACCCACATGACCAACCGCGATGGCAGGCATTACGGCGCAATCGTTTGCATCGAGCAAGGGACCTGCAGTCATCCAGTCATCCCCCGGTTGAACACGAACCAACATGAACCCTGCAGGGCCACCGTCCTGCCGTCGACACCGGGCCGCTGGTCTGCATCGCTCCTCTCTCTCTCTCTCTGCCCGCAGACCACGGACCACGCTCCAAGAAAAGAAGATTTTCGGACCAATCGAAAGCCTGCGGCCACTCACTGCAGCCATTAAGCCATTATTCATCATTCATCATCAAGCATTCATCACTCATCACTAGTGATGCATCAAGCAAACACGCCTCAGACCCCTCGCCCCACCAGCCGTTCCATGTTCTTATCTCCTCTCTCTGGTCCAAACTTCACCTCTTTGTGCGCGTGATACGTACACTGTAGCCTCTTTGGCTCTTCATCCTCAAGACTGTTTTAGTCTTGGGTGACCCTATGTGCAAGTCGCGGACTTCTCCTTCTTCATTATTTTTTTATGTCCTCGCACTCAGTTGTCTCGTCGTCGCATGATCGGATAGGCAAAGCGTCATTGATACCACCCCGATAGATGATCGATTTCGAGCCGCTTCGGTATCAGTCTACTCACTGACTGTACGTCAACATGTCACTCACCAAGAGGGACTCCCATGGCAGTGGCGGGGCCGCCGACAACAAGGTCGATCACCATCTGCGCCTGTCTCACGAAGATGACTCTGCCGACCAAGTCCTGGCGAACCTTGGCTACAAGCCCGAGCTCGCGCGGAACCGATCGACCTTCCAAGTTGCCTTCATGTCCTTTGTCCTAGCCTCCATTCCTTATGGACTGGCTACTACTCTGGTGTACCCTCTGGCGGGAGGAGGTCCCGTAGACATCATCTGGGGTTGGGTTGCAGTTTCGGCCATTATCCTCTGCGTTGCTTCCTCCTCGGTGAAATCACCAGTGTATATCCTACGGCTGGAGGTACGTTTTGAATTCCGGTTTCGCGGTTTCGAGGCGCCCGTGTGGACCGTTCGACTGGCAATCTTGGCTTTTCGCCTCGCGAGGGACCCAGTTTCAACCACAACATAGTCACCACGCCGAGAGCCGTCTACCCTGAAATTCTTCCACCCTCGACTCTCAACTGACAACATCTAGGCGTCTACTACCAAGCATTCATGCTGGCGCCGGTCAGGTGGCGCCGCATCGCCAGTTGGACTTGCGGCTGGGCATATCTCGTGGGCAACATTACCATCACTCTTGCCGTGAACTTTGGTACCACGCTCTTCTTCGTCTCTTGCGTAAACGTGTTTGCCGAAGATGCGGATCATCCCGTCTTGGAAGGAGCTCCTTACCAGGTCTTCTTGATCTTTCTCGGCATTACACTTTTGTGCAACGCCATCTCTGCCTTCGGTAACAAGTGGCTTCCTTGGCTCGATGTAAGTAAAGCAGCGAACAACAACAACAACAACCACAACAACAACCTGGAGATCATGGGCCTTGTGCAAATATTGTGGGCGGGCGCCGGGGCACGCTAACAAAATGACGTCAGACGGCCGCTATTTTCTGGACCTTTGCCGGTGTCATTGCCATCATGGTCTGCGTCCTCGCCATCGCCGCCGAGGGTCGCCGCGACGCCAGATGGGTCTTCACTCACTTCGAAAACAACTCAGGTTGGCCCGATGGTTGGTCTTTCATGGTTGGCCTTTACACGCCGGCTATGCGACCTCATCTACCGGAATGATCATCTCGTGAGTTTTCACAACGTCACACATTTCTTTGTTTCTCGCCGTCGCCGCTTTGCTCACGTTGATGTAGCATGTGCGAAGAAGTCCAGCACCCAGCCACACAGGTTCCCAAGGCCATGGTGGCCACGATCCTGATCAACACCGTCGCAGGTCTACTCTTCCTTGTGCCCCTCTGCTTCGTTCTTCCCGACATCAAGATGCTCGCTTCACTCGCGTCTTCGCAGCCCGTGCCACCCATTCTCAAGTCGGCTATTGGCAACTCGGGTGGAGCTTTCGGTCTCTTGATTCCTCTCATGGTTCTTGCCATCATCTGCGGCGTTGGCTGCACAACTGCTTCTTCTCGTTGCGCCTGGGCTTTTGCTCGTGACGGTGCCGTTCCCGGGGCCAGGTTGTGGATGAAGGTGACGCACTCTCTTGATGTGCCACTCAACGCCATGATGCTCTGTATGGTGGTCGAGATTCTCATGGGCCTCATTTACTTCGGCTCGAGTGCTGCTTTCAACGCCTTTTCTGGCGTTGGTGTCATTTCTTTGACGGCATCCTACGCTTGCCCCATCGCCATCAACCTGTTTACTGGGCGCAGGGCCGTTCAGGGCGCCAAGTTCTTCCTGGGCAAGTTTGGCTACTTCGCCAACATCGTTTCTATCGGTAAGCGTGCCTCGCGATTGTTCAAGTTGGGCTTTTTCGAAGCATTGATTGCGCTGACAACACGAGTCCCTTGCCCATAGCTTGGTCCGCCCTCGCTCTGCCTCTTTTCTGCATGCCGACATCTATCCCCGTCACCCCGACGACTGTCAACTACGCTCCTGCTGTGTTCGTCTTTGCGATTGGCATATCCGCCATCTGGTACGTTGTCTGGGGCCACAGGAACTATGCTGGTCCACCGGTACACGGGGGTTGATGGCAATCAATCGTTTTCTTCTGGGTTGACTAGTACGCACTGGGATCAACCATGACTCATGGTCTGGGCATGAAGGGGTGAAGGGACTGCAGGTCTTGATCGTGTGAATAACGTGTGTGCATCATGTCGTGTCCACTACCGAGTTTCAATTGATACCCCCAAAAATGCCGGTTCTTCCGGTCATACTTCAAGAAGCTTCCGCATTGGCGAAAGTAGTCGTCCAAGTTGCACACTCATTCGGAAGAAACAAGGTCCAGCTAGTCGTGAGTGGTGTCGTGAAGGCTTCTTGAGCTGTCGTTGGCTGCTTTTCTCCTGACACGTGGACAAGAGTCACAGGATTGCGAGGGCAAGACTTTCTCTCCAGGGTAGCTGTCGAATGCGACTGTCGCGAATGCGTCGACGAGAGACGCAGTGGATTTATAAACACGGCTTCCTGTGCGAGAATGTCGGACCATTATTTCTCAAGGCAGTCAAGTACACTATGGAAAAACAATGATGTTAGGCAAGAATCACATCACGAGGAGCTCGTTTTGGATACGACTGATCCGAGAGCATCGAACTACACACACCTGCCTACCCTAGACGACTGACTATATCTTTCCTTTTGAAACGTCTATACAGAGTACTGCAAGAGCTGCGTGGTATGAAATCGTCGTTATTGGCAAGCAAGAACCGTGGCTCCGATCCAAGGATGCCCCCGAGACGGCTAGATGAGACCCGTAGATCGAGGGGGACCTTGGCTTGGCTTTTTCTTGCAATTGAAGCTGCGAGAACCAAAGCTAGCGTTTTTGTCCACTTGGCACTCACTGGTGGCATGTCCGCTGCAACACCAAGATCCAGGGACTTCCGAAGGTCTCGACCAGTGAGTAAGCGAGAGCTAAGTTGCCGCGGGCGAGCACGATTATAGTGAAACCCCGTGCCATCTAGGGAAGGGGGCGTACCTTTCGTGTTCATCCCACGCATACATTGGCATACCGGTGAGCAAGGGATCAACACCACTTGGGATCAACACCCACTTGGGGTGAGGAGCGGAGGGCGGCATCGTCGGTGATAGGGACTGGAGTTGCTCGAGGAGAAGCTGGGCAACTGTCACAGCCTTTGATTTTGCCTCTTTGGCAGAAGCCAAGACGAGTTTGGCACTTTTTCCTCGATGCATGTAGTGTATACACCCCCGTAGGCAGCCGCATCTGAATCCAGTAGTGAGTGGTGCCGCATACTTTTGCCACAGGATTTACTTGCCAAGCATACATTGCAGACATTGTTCATTCGAAGCATGAATCCGCACACGAGAATGAAAGCAAAGCAAAACGAGGCCCGAAAACCCCAGGGTTCCAGGTCTAGCGTTGTTGTCTTGATCGCTCTGGAGATCAGCTTCGTGCGGGGGCAGCCAGTCATGTTGGGCAGATGAATCTGCGATGTCAAATTCTCCGCTTCAATGGAACCGTGGGTCTGGCTTGGCTGCCACACAAGACCTAACGAACTTGAACTTGGCGTTGTGGTGGACAGGGCGTTGGTCAGCCACACGGAATCGTTGGTCAACGCCGAGAGAGATAGCCCGCGGCCAGCCCTTTCTAATAATCCTTTGGGCCCATCCCCATGGAGTGAATGGGATCAACCGAGGGAGCGAGTGAACGGGGGGTCTGAGGGATTGATGTTTCTTTTAATTGAGTCTCATGATTCCGGATCATCCATCTGGAATCTGGGGAAGACCATGTTGTGCGCACAAATTACGGCTGCCGTACGGAGTACGCCGTAATAAAGTTCAAGATACATTCCTTGCGAGAAGATTAGAAGATTCAACACGGGTGCAGTTTCGCAGCTTTGAGCTTGAACAGCCACAAAGGTAACCTTTGTATATATGTACGTACTTCGCCAGGCTTCCAGATTTGGAATGTGCCAGCGTTTTCGAGACGTCTTGCTTCTCTAGGCCAGCATCATGCAAGGTGCGATAAGGTGTCCGCCGGAACAGTAACCACTCAAAGGTCAGACTGAGACTGACAGACATGGGGAAGAACGGCTGAGGTCCCGTCCCACCATGTTATCTTATAGTGCGTGCCTGGTCGAACCTAAAAGCCAGCGCCAAAACCGTCCCGTTGATTTGGTGTACCGAATTGGGACACCATCTCGGGTTTCGTGTCGAGAGATATCAAGGCAGGATTTCGCCACCATTTTGCCGCCATCTGCTGCGCACTACCCATGCCCTTCCATGAG
This sequence comes from Epichloe gansuensis, assembly GCA_023658505.1. Taxonomy (NCBI): domain Eukaryota; kingdom Fungi; phylum Ascomycota; class Sordariomycetes; order Hypocreales; family Clavicipitaceae; genus Epichloe; species Epichloe gansuensis. The sequence goes on from CP098281.1 coordinate 132,439, forward strand.
GACACTTCAAGCCTGCGCGAGAGACCCCTAGTGGCGCATACACACACACCCTCATAATCATTTCCCCAACGAATGTGCAAAGGGTCCGAAAGAGTATGTAGGAATCAGGTAGTGTCACGGCTTTGATTGGCGACAGGGTAGGGGTTGCGGGGATTTGCCAGAGATAACCACTGCAAGAGATGTATGTATGTGTACATACATGAGCCCAGTTTTGATAACATGCAGCCATTATTACATGTATGTACATACATAGATCCAGTCGACATGAGAGATCCCCTCGGAGGTGCGGAAAGGCGGAAAAGAGACATGGCGGAATACGTGCAGCAATAACTTACTGTACATGAACGTCTTGACGTTATTTTGAGTCAACCTGGTTCGTGTCTTGCGCCGCAATTCAGCATATGCATTGGGGAACCCGCGGCAGGCCTACTTTAATATGTATGTATGTACATACATAGGATAGCCTGGATAGGCGACCAGAGTTCATCGTGAGGTGGGTCCTTAAGGACGGCAGAGGTGGGCACGGAACGCTCCTTTGGTTGCAAGCTAAAATCTGTTAGGGTCCTTCAAACACTACAAGTAAGATTGGGGGCGTGAGCACACACTACCACGAAAGAGGCTTGTAAAATTAGCACATTTTCAATATCATATTCGGCCAATCGTCGCGGTCAATGCTCCCTCCAGCGCCGAGTCGCTGAGTCGCTGAGTCGCTGAGTCGCTGAGTCGCTGAGTCGCTGACCTCTCCTCCGTTATCGGACATGCGCACGCAGTGATGATGTATTAAAGCCCGCAGACTCGAAACCAACACAGCTGGTTCGTCGCGTTCAGAGGAAAATGCCGAGAAAAAATTGCTGACGTGAGTCGCCCATCGTGCCACTGAAAACGGGAGCAATATCCGGTGTCCCCACCCACCGCCCAGCCACTCTTGGCGAGCCTTCTTTCCGGTGGATTTCTCTGCCAGAAGATGATTGCTCACGTACGGAGGAAACCGTTGGTGCACTGGGTCGGGGAATGCCTATCTCCTTGGAAGTGTTCGCATCCATCGACAGTGTCAATTGTCTTGTGTGATTACATAGAGGCGCCAGAGCTCGGACTTGGTGTTTGATGCCCCTGTTGCCCTGTGCCCTGGTAGGAGAAGAGGTCGAAGACGTGTTAGAGCGGGTCCCAGCTAGCTTGACGCACGGGTGCGCCAGGGAGGAGTTAGTCGGAGCCAATCATCGGAGAGTGACATTCGATAATGACATATAATATGTACGAGGAAACTTGAACTTGTTGATGAAGAAGGAACAAGAACAGGGCCTTGTTTGCAGATGGTGTCGTTTGTTGACCGTGAAATTAAACAACCGCATTGAACATAGATAGAGTGAATGCCTTGCGACAAATAATGCCATGTCCCTTCAGTCTCATGAACAGCCAGAATAATTCCGTTATCGAGTTTGTCCAGCTGTACACCACACAGCGCGATGCAAGTTGTTTGCCGTTTTCTTTGGAATTAATTGGCCAGCCAAGCTGAAATCGCCTCAATCCAGATCCGGTTTACTGATCGGGGTGGGGTTAGGGTTTTCCGACGCTATGCCGAGGTCGATATTATTATGTATGGCCACGGTGTTGGATTGGCAGTGACGCGCTGAGATGAGTTCTACCCACCTGCCATGAAGCGTCAATTATGTACTTCGCCCAGTCCTGCAGTCCTGCAGTCCTGCAGTCCGTGATGGAAATTAGAAATAATGTACAAACAAACAAGAGCTTCATCGTTAATGGTGTGTCCTTTATTGTCAGCCCTACTAGACTCTGGTTGTAGTTACCAACGCTCGACTCATCGCTCACCACTAGTGTCAGATTTTTCTCGCACTATACAGAAACCATGACCTAACCCCATTGTGGCTGGCAAACGGTGCTCTTCTTATCTCTGACATGCGCTCAACCATAACTTACTATAAACCCGGGTGATTTACACAAAAGTTTACAAACAAAGGTGTATCGTAACCTACAGCAATTGGCATAACAAGAGGCATTGATAGTGAGCCAAAATCACGCCTTGTCCATGTTCCAAGTTTGTGTGCGATTCGAGTGTCTGAGAATAATAACATTGACTATGACGAGCGCTTTCCAAGTCGCCAACCGAACTAGTCTCAGATTGTGTCGCGATTAGATCACTTTGCGTGACCAGCACTCGAGGGATTTCCAATGCGCGGCCCTGTCCATCGTGAGACAACAGGTCTCACTTAGTATGGATTGAAACACAACGTGCTGTTTTACTCCGCATGGCCACAGCGGTCTTGATCATGGGATTTTTCGTTGGAAAGAAGACGACTCCTTGCAATACGCGAGCACCGATAGGATTGCAATAAGCCCAAAGCCAGCCCCGTGCGGAGTACTTGTTCATCTGCTCCAAATCGAGATCAAGCATATCCAGGTCCACGGCCCACCAAGAAGCATAACAGCAATCGAGGCTGTGGAGTCATCGAAGCGGATCTCGCCAATTCAGTATTCTTCTTGTTGCGTCTACATACGGAATATCCGTAGATTGTTAGTAGTGCGTTGCATCGCTTTAAATTTTCCAAGGGGAAAATAGACCGAAAAAAACCGGCAATTTGCCTTCCGCTGGACACATGGAACATAACATCGAAATTATGTGTGCTTTCCCATCTTCCGACACTTGTCCCATGTCGCGCGAATGTGCTGACCCGTACCTGCCTGCCGGACTGACATGCAATCAACGACGTCACGATGTTGCAGAGTGGGTTTTGGCCTTTAAACGAGATCATCGTATTGGGACAAACATCGCGAGCTCACCGTAAGCGACATGGGTGAAATGATCGATGGTGCAAGGACATGGGCTCATGTATGCATGTATGCAGACAGCCTACCGAGACCGAAAGCTTGAATTTTTAGCTCCAAGCTGTTGGTATTAGCTGTGCGTCGCGCGAGATGATTCGGTAGATTTTTGATAGCTTTCTCTGGGCACCGCGGCCATCGGGTCTGCTGTATCAAATATCAGTTGTCAAATAGTCCAGGGCAATTTGTATTCTCCGGCACATTTCCCCATCAACAAGCTCTTCTGATCATGGATATTTCCCATCGCAAGTTCCCATCGCAAGGGAGGATGATTTTTGGACTAGGAGGAGAAAGCTAGTACGGAATATCTATCCACTTACATACACCCTTGCCTGGTCGGTGTGAGCGAGCGACAATCAAGGTGCAGCGCCAAGATTCACTCCATCTGCCAGGCAAGGCGTCGCGCCATCAATCTTTTTCTTCTTATCAGTGGCCACGGGAGCTTCCCACCAACAATGGTACGATGGCTCGGGTGGTGCGGAGGCTCTCGTCCGGAGTAGGCATCCGAAGCAGGTAGCCAAGGGAATTTGCCTAAATTCTGACTTGCACATTGCCTTGTCAGTCCCGGATGATGTCATTAGATTAATTGTGGGCGCAATGAGTCGATGGCGGTGCTGCTTTGTGTCTCGACAAATCCCCGTCAACTTCCAATTTTTCACGAAGCGTCTGGTGCGAGATGATCTTGCAGTGAGGCAGATGAGGAATGCAAACGCAAATGCAGATGCCCATGCCGATGCCCATGCAAATGTGCAAGTAATTGCAAAGAAGAAAGAAGTGCCTGCGGCTCCCACCCAGCTCCCACCTGGCTGGGTTGGTTGCGGGGCGTCAAAAACGGTGAGCGATGATGGTGTGGTTACGAGGATGCGTGTGGTTGGTGTGGTTGAGGATGCGTGTGGTGGTGCTTGGTGAGGATTGGTTGAAGCGCAGGAGCTAACGAGCGTCGAAGACTCTTTTGATGCATCGGTGATTCGGTACTCCGTACTCCGTATTCGCCACCACAACATACATACATACATACACAATTGCCAGCCGCCAGGGCCGTTGGTTGATATGGAATAAGACAGCATCGCATCAGCTGTTGGGTGAGTCCCAAAGTCCGCCGCAGGAGAACACCAGGCTTGACATCATCATGACAACGGCAAGCTGGCAAGCAATGCTCCTCCTATTACTCCTCCTACTCCTCCTGGGTCACGGACTCACGGCACCCGGGTGATACCTTGGCCATTTGGCCACCTGCCTTGGATATGAAATTGTGTGATTGTGAACCACTCACCCACTGAACCTCCCTTCCCAGGCACCCAGGCTCCGTCCCTACATGCAACTTTGCTAGCACTCGAGCGCTGTCTTACTTTTTGCACAGCGACTCAAACCACCGCTGGTAAGACCAAATTGGAGCCGGACTGCAGCGCCGTCGCTCGTTCTCAACTTGCACCAACGGTTCTCATCATTCTACGTAGGGGCCACGGGCAAGTCACGCTCCTACTAATCTTGGTTCGGTGGTTCTCAGCCCGAAATACCGTACATATACATATGTACATATACGTAACATTGCGAGCCTCGACGGCCAAAACACCCCGGGAGCCCGCTCGCCGATCGACGATATCTTTTGGTCTCCCCACTGCTATCATGCCACCATGCCTGCCGCCGTGTCTGCACGGCATCACCAGGCCCTTGTCCAGTCGATGCATCTCAGCTCTGGGCCAGGGTGCCGTGTACATGTAAATGATGCAGTTGGTACTCCGTAGTTGGTGCTCCTCCAGTCCTCCAGGCGACTAATAAATACGTATTAGTACGGCGCTCAGAAACAGAGGAGAACAATGCCATGTACGGACTACGGATGACAGACCCCATCGACGGGATGCAAAATGACTTCGCATGTCTGTTGCAGAACGAGCGTTACTTCGTCTCGTCTCGCGTCCCTTTTTGCCGCCTGCACTGCTGTCCCAGTCTGGTCATGGGCGGTCATGGGCGCATGGGCCGGCTGTAGCTAATTGAAACAGCGCTTGTTGATTAATTATAGCAGGCATTAAGCCTGCGACTTGGGACGGGATGCCTCCGGACTGCCGTTCGCGAGCGGACCCGTTTCCTGTTCCACGCAGCGCAGCGATGAAATTACATACGGACTCCGGTATGTGCAGCGTATATACACATATGTAATAATAAAGAATGTGGTGCGCTGTCCATGGTTGGACCATAAACGGAGTGCAACGTTCATAACGCCGGCTGACTTTGCAAGCAAGCGGCGTGATGTTGTGTCTGCGTCAGGTACTGTAACACAGAACAGACTTCATCAGAGCAGATTCTTTCGCGCCTTCCTCGCAACTAGGCACCCCCACGCACAGCACCCCCACCAGTGCCACCACCATCAATTTTTTCCATCTCCACTTCCACCCCCAGTTCACTTCATCGCCCCAAGCCCCAGTGCCCAGCAAGCCCACAAGTTCCCCCGGTCGCTGTCTTGGAGCACTGACATGGAATTATGGGCGCATGCTAGCGTGCCAGGCCAGCCAGCTGGGGCTGTTTGAGTGCAAAACCATCCGCCTCCCCACCACTTTTCATGCCATTTTAACTCGAGCCCTGCTTTGTAGTCACTTTTTCTTTGCAAAACTTTTCTTCCCTTTCATCTCTCGCCCTCGAGGCCCACGGCCCTGTGTTGAATCACAGCATCGAGTTGGTTGATTGAACAGATGCCAAAGCAGAAGTAGAAGTGGTCGACCTTGCTGTGTTTCGACCTGACCGCAAACGGACCGTCCGGACCTACGACGACGATAAACGAGGATCATCTCTCCGACGCTGACACGACTTCAATTTCCAGGTCATCGCCTTGCGAGCATATCTGTTGAAATCTTTGCAGTTGGGATTGGCTTTTGGTCAATAATTGACACGTTTGACCGCCATTGTCACCACTGCCTATCTTGCCTATCTTCAGGCCGCTTTTGCCGCCGCCATCATCGTCATCGGACGCTTCGGTCCTGCCGTCCAGTCTAGTACTTGTTCTTGCCCACGTTTGTTGTTCTTCTCCGGGTTGGCCGTATCTGCTTGGTTGCTGGAATATTGCTCGAGCACACTGCCACTCACCACGTTCGACATCTACCTAGAATCCGTTGAAGCATTCGAGTAAGATTTATTCGCGTCCTCCGAGACAAACTCTAAAACTTCGGGGCCCCTCGCAGAGTTCCATCTGCTTTTCCCCTTCTCGTCGGCCTGCATCGCTAACCTGGAAATTCATTAGTACCGCAATAGCTCCTGCGTTTCCCTTCCGACATTATTCTTCCAGCCTCTGGCTCACGTTGTATCCTTCGCACCCATGTATTAAGTTGCCATACTCTTGATCAAATCCTGCCAACAACGACGTCTTCTCCTGCTCCACCACGATACCCTAACACCCTCCGCACCTCACTCGCACCCATCACACCGGGCGTACCCACGTCGGGAATGCCTTACACGCCGCCTTCACTTCGATCTCCCGCTTCTTCAGCGCCCAACTCACCGGATGTGAGTCGTCGCTCGTCTTTTCAGTCTGGACCCAGGCCAATTCTCCCACGGTCCGCGTCCTACCTCAACAAACACCGCCGCACACCTTCGGTGAACGACATTGGCGATTCTTCTTCCCCTTCCCCAGTGACCAATGGAGCAGAGGCCATGAAGACGCTTTCGCTGAAGATTCTGGGGAAGTTTGCGGCAGTCACCTCCTCCTCGGGTGGATGAGAAAGAGTTGATACCAAAGGGCGCAGTCATTTCTCCCCGGAATCAGCTACTTCAGGGAGCGATGATGATGAGCCGCCAGAAATGAGAAGTCGTCGATCAGAAGTCCTCAGAGACCTGAGAGATGCAGTCAGCCAAATATCCAAGTCGACTACGCCTCCTCCCCAGCATACGCAGCCCAAACTTACGATCCCTCCCCCTCCACGTGAGTTACAGCACGAGCGCTTTGAGCGATGTGCCTTTGGGTGGACGCGGCCGAAGGAATGGCCACGTTCGCTCTGCCACCGACCCTAACGCTGCAATGCTCAAGAAGTCAGATGGCTCCCTGACGGCATCTGACGACGAGACCGATGAGGACTTGAAGTACAAGCCTCAGATGGTCCGCAAAAAGTCTGGTGAATTGGTCCGCCCTGCCCTCCGGGGTCACCGTCGCCCATCTAGCATGCCGGGCACACCAGTGTTTTCCAAGGCTGTTCACTTCGACTCTCACCTAGAGCATGTTCGGCACTTCTTGCAAGTCGATCGACCTCTTGCCGTTAGCGCCGGGTCCTCGCCAGCTGAGAACTACGAAAGCGACTCAGAGTACCCATTTCCCAGAGGTGGTCGCGTCAGTCAAAGTCCTCCTTTTGAATGGGAGCTCACCACGCCAAACTTTCCGCATGATTCGCTGATCCGAAGAACGATGCCTGCAAGACTCGAAAAGGTCTGGCTGTCCAATGACCAAAAGTCTTTGCTAGGCTCGGTCGCCGTGGCCAATCTTGCTTTCCACAAGTCAGTCGTCTGCCGATTCACGTTGGACTACTGGAAGACGGTATCCGAGGTCAACGCCGAGTACAGTCACGAGATCCGCCCACGCGATAACCCACAAGGCCATGATCGATTCACGTTCACCATCAAATTATCGGACATGGCCGACCTGGAATCAAGACTTTGTTTTTCTGCGTTCGCTACACCGTCAGCGGCCAGGAATACTGGGACAACAATGATGCTACCAATTTCCAGGTTGACTTCAAGAAGAGGCATCTGCCACAGAATGGCAAGAACAATTTCCAGGGGTTGCTTCAAAATCGCCAGGTGGGCTGCCTCGCAGCAACCGCAGGCAAAACAGTGGAAGCACCCTTCGTCCCCTGTCGATGCCGGCGTCATTGGATGCCTTCGGGAGCGGGTCCGGTGTGTTCAACTTTGACCAACCTATCCACGAATATTTGGGCGAGTCGGAAACCGCCGGTGGCCTCCGATTCAAGTCGAAGTCATCCTCGAGCCTGGCGAGCGATAACATCGCTACGGATTTGTTGTCTCCCAGCGGAGTTGCCTTTTCCAACCGCTACGACTTTTCCGCGTCTCTGGATGCTGCCGTGAAGGCAGCCAAAGACGCCACACCCGGTCAAATCAAAGACAAGGAGAAGGATACCCTCTATATGAAGAAGAACACCCGGGACTCTGCACCCTTTGTGCCTGCGCCTTTTTCTGGAAATTCCACATCTGGGATGCCTTCTCCTGCTTCTAGCCTGCCCAGCGCCTCGTATGAGGAACTCGTCAATAAATATTGCTTCGTACGTGCCCCCGATCTCCACTTCAACCACTTTCCGGACCCCCTACCACGGCCTAGTCACCATTCCCGTTGTTGCGCAGGGCGTTTCTGGCTCGCCTACCCGGTTTTCCCTTTGGATTCGCGAAACAGCAAGCGACCTCTTTTACTAACTAATATTGATGTGGTTTAGTTTGGCAGCGTCGCGAAACATTCAAGCCCCACCGTCAGAGATGGAACTCTGAAAGTTGGGACAGCATCTGATGGAACAAATGGACAGGCTTCTGGAGCTGACGTTCAACAATCGTCCACCACAGGAGTAGCCTGCCCAGCGTCGTATCATCACACCGGCGCCTCCTCCCACCATGGCATATACTATACCCCTATGAATTCCTACTTCCCAGCAATAAGCTCGGCTCAGAACACAAACTACTCTACAGTCTCTCCAGTATTACAGGAGTCCTTTCCCGTAACCCTGCCACCCAGCAGAGGCCGCACAACGCCTCCCTCGTTGGCGTCCGGGTCAGGAACACCTGGTAGCGACGTCGTCACAGAGCGGTTTCCGTGGACAACTGATGCACATACCGCTACAGCTATACAAGGTTGAGGAAGTTCAACTAACGAGCCTCGAGGGGCTCTGGCTGCACATGGCGTTGGGCATTTATAATTTCCTTCAAATTGGCTACCCGGCGTTTTATCAGGGTTTTAGAGGAAAATTTTCATTATAGGACGTCGCTACGTGGGGTTTCAGGAATTCGCATTGCGAGCCTCGACTCCTACATTGCATTGGTTCTTGTTATTGCATATTTGCTTTTCGTCGTTGCGGCTTTACGACCAGGTGGTCCGGCTCACAATATCTGCAATGGTTTCTGTTCTTTTCAGGTCTACTCTTTTTTGTTCTTTTTCTTTTTCTTGGGAAAACAGAAGGAAATTGGGTGACCACGAGATGGTCGGGTACAAGGCATGCCGAATCAGGGGTTTGGCTTACCAAGCATGGTGATTCAAGCGACGAGGGATTGACTATTTTACTTTCTTTTTAACGAGACGAAACGAACGACATTTAGCAGATTAATGGAAGCATTCGATATGGATTACAAAAGCATTCCTAGTAGCGCACGACTAGAGGTCAGATTAGACTGTTTTAGTGAAGAGAGACTGTTTTAGTGAAGAATTGATCAAGTCTACTAGTTTGATGCAAGCCAAAACGCCATGAAGCAAGTGTGTGTCTTTTTGGTCTGTACAACGTGAATGTGGCGTAGCGGCGTGCGTGCATTTTGCATGGGCGGGCACTGGGGCGTGTGTGTTCGCTGTTGAAACATCAACATGTCGATGCAAGGGAGGCCCGGAATCGTGAATCGTTAGACAGCGATTCCTTCCCCGCATCCGCCATGCAGTCACGGGAAAGCACCTGCCAGCCGAACAGCACGGGGGTGCAAGCCTCCTCGCGCTACGGCTAACAGAAGCGAGGTGGGCTGAAACAGCGGTGAACAGATGAGATGAGATGCGATGCGATGCGACGAGGACGAGGGCGAGGGCAGGCTGGGGACAGGCTGGGGGCAGGCGCTTCCGAGTGAATGAATTGAATCGAATGGTGGCGAGGCGAGCATGACGGACCACCGATGCCAAGGCCGGGGTGCGTCGTGGTTCACACATGATGTTCGAGTGTCGAGTTGTCGATGATAATTGTGGATTTGTGGATGCTGGTCAAAGCCTTCATTGACTGACTTGAACAGGTAATTTGTACAGTACTGACTCGATTTGGATGGCAAGTCACCCGAGCCGATGGAAATAATGCACTTCTTTTCACCATTATTCTTCCCCGTTACCACCTTGAAAAAAAAAAAAAAAAAAAAGCTCATCGTCGCACCCACAAACCCCGTTCCCCATCAATCCGTCTCTCACCAGGGCCGACTCGGACCTCACGCCAGCCCAGTGCAAGGGGATCCTGTCCACAGTCTGTTGGACCCGCCCGTTGCTTCGTTCAGTCTGTCGCCGAGGGTCCTCGTGCTCTTCAGTGCCTCGATCCGCGCGACCGTCTCGTACGGACACCAGTTCTGTCTTCCCAGGCTGTTCAGCGTCATGGACACGTCTCGCGCGTGCTGGGCGACCAGCTCCCGCACACTGGCCGTGGGCGGGGTCGCGGGATGCAGATATCCCATCAGCATGACCCTGACTCTGCAGTCGAAGAAGTCGGTGTCCAGTTCTGCGGCGACGTAGACGCGTGCCGCGTTTGACGCGGCAACGGTGGGAACTGCGTCCCTTGGAGGCGCAATCGTCACGATGGCTGGGTTCCAGTCGTCGGGGAGAGATGCAGGCCCGGTGTGCCCGGTGCTGGCATGATCATGACCCAGGCGGCGAAGACGCCGCCGAGACTGGTCTTGATATGATGCGGCACCTCGGCGAGATTCGCTGTCAGGACGCCCAGTTCTGCGCCGGAGCGACCTGTTCCCGCGAGACTTTGCCGGAGAACTTGATGGGAAACGGCTTCTCGGGGCCGTCGTCGGTCCCCATGATGTCCAGCTGCTCCGGCATCACCGAGGCCTCATCGAGCAAGCGGACGTGGTTCTGCTGTCGATTCCTCCGCCAGCTCTCCTGGACCGCGTTCTGGATGCCGCCGGTCCCGACGCCGTGATACCCCAACTCCCCTTGCGCGCCACGGCGGCGGCCTTGCTCGCGGACTGCCTGGCGGCGAACCTGCCGGCCGAGCTCTGCACGACGGCGCCCGCGACGCCGGTATACTTCCTGACGACGTGCGTGCCCACGGTGCTTGCGACCCTGAAGCCCATCTCGAGCGGCATGGTGCCGAGGCTCGCGCCGCGGACGACGGACATGTCGGTCGACGTGCTGGCGACCCTGAAGACGGGACTCCCGCAGAGCGTCTTCCTGGGGTCGTCGCCGCCGCAGAGAAGCAGTCGAAAGTAGCCATCGCTCGCCGACGCGGGGATCCGCACAAGGTGAGTCTCCGCGGGACGTGGCTCCTCGCCCTGCCCGACGCCTTGCTCGCGAACCTCCTCAAGTCGCGCTGGATGCCCCGTTCCTCCAAGGCCGGCACGTGGCTCGCCTGCGCTTCCGACACGGGCGTGACGTCGATCCACTTCTCGCGAGAGCCCACGAGCGCCTTGAGAGACATGCCCACGTTGCCCGAGTAGCCCTTCTCCTGGAGCCACAACGTCCTGTTGGCCGGGACGGGCTCGTCCGCCAAGATGGTGATGGAGACGGACGTCCTGGGCCCCTTGTACCACACCAGCGCGTGCGAGTGGCGGATGATGGTGTAGTGCTTGGTCGACTCGGCGGGCCGGCTGACGAGTCCGCCTGCCATGAACTGGGCTTCTCCGAGGGCTGCTTTCAGCCGCGAGGGGGTCCGTGGCGCGACGGCGAGCGACGACAGCGCGGAGGAGCTCCGCGTCCTGCGCGCCTGATTAGGGGCGGGGGCGGTGCGTTGCCCGACGGCAGAGGAGGCGCATCGTGGGGATCGTAGTGCCGACGCAGCTGGGCTGCAGACCGGCTAGGGTGAAGCGGCGACGGGAGCGGATGAGGATGATGATGAGGGTGAGGGTGAGGGTGAGGATGGGGATGGGGATGGGGATGGGATTGAAACGCAGTCTGTGGCGTCGTGGCCGCGTGCCATTCCCGAGAATCACCCATGTCGTGTTCAAATAAAAGACAAGAACAACACGAAAACAACACGAAAACAAACCAACCGATGATTCAAAGTCACGATGCAACTCGTCTTTCATACGATCTCCCAGCCTGCCTCGTAGACATTGACTGCACACGGCAGACCTTGTTTGACGAATGTTTCGTTCTAGTAGATGCCAAAGGGGGCCTCGGCTCATTTCGCTACCTGTTTCCAAGACATGGTATGGCTTTGTCGGAGGGGTACATGGAGGCCTCGTACGGATACCTGTTGACGACAAATTATTCTCTGCGTCGTCTTTGGTTGAGAATGTATTTCAATGCTGCCTATTTTACTTGGCGGTCGACCTAGCGAAGTCGCACTAATTCCTCACTTTTGCCGGACCATGAATACGAATGAAATGTCCAGCATCTGCCCTCCCACAACTACCAACATCTTCTCCAACTAATTCATTCCGATACACTACACTCGATTTCCCGTCTGATAGTTGTTCCGTCGAGGCGCTGATGACTGCTTTATTCGCCAACTCGGATGCCCGCCCGTCCAAGTCTTGTTGCGCCAAAGACTCGACAGCAGTCTCGATATTTTTGGCATCCTTTTTGAATTTAGGTCCAAGCTGTTTCTTGTTCAAGGTGACTTGCCATTCTTCAATTTCGATTGGCTCTGGTCGCGGCTCTTTCACCACGAGTGGTGTTGCCTGTTACCTTTGAGTGGACAGAAAGATCATAAGGCACTGCGGTCTGCACATCCAACGCATTCAATCCAGCCATGGGAAGTCAAGAGCTCCGCATCCCGGCAATCACAGGCATAATGGGCCATTTCATTCTCAACATGTTAACAGTCTAAAGCGAACCTTGTCTTTGTCTACGCCAATCTTTAACAGGGAGTGGTAGATTCGCCCTAGGAAATAGCCAAGAAAGGGCAACTCAATGTGTGATGCTTCGGAAAAACGATCGTGGCTTTAACTTGTTTCAGGATCCACGAAATGCTCAACTTCAGCCATGAGGAATTCTCCGACTCGGAGCAGCCCAGACCGGGGGCAATTTCATTGCGGTAAGACTTTCCAATAGATGCAGAGGCAAAATGGCATGGACCCTTGACCAAGTTCCAGGAGTCTGCGGAAATCGAGAAACTGTCCTTGAGCAGTCTCAGGTCGTAGATATACTGGCGCAGCTGCAACTCGGGCCGATCGTGGACTTGAACATAAGATTGAAGGGAGTAGGAGGCAAGAGCAGGGTCTTTGCACATCCAATTAGCGAATTTTTCCATGTGGCCACTGGTCTTGGGAACGGCCTGCGGACTGATAACAGTACAGTCCTACTCCATCATGTTCTCTTCGATGTCTTAGGAAATGGTTTCTCCATTCATTAATGATATTCGCTTGTAGTGCGCAGCCAGGCCGGCCGTAGTCGTAGAGTCCACGACTGTCTGCCAAAGTGAGCAGCCGAGGTACGATAGATCTCAAACGAGCACATAGTGAGTCCTAGGTCTTAGAGGGAATCGCTTGGGTCTTGAGCAAGGCAGCCTTCTTGCGTAGAGCCGCGAAACAACTTTCCAAAGTCTGGAGCCCCTTAGAGGCATGACTCCGGAGAAATATAAATCCGTATCCGTCGCCAGCCACATCATCAATACATAGGCAAAGCTCCCAGAGGTGGCGCCTTGGACACGAAGTCAAAGTCCTCTTTCGAACAGCCCGAATCTTTGCAAGTTGCTCCTCTTCTCGCGCAAATCCGCCATGACGACCCCGTGATCTCTCTCCGGTCCCGTCACTCTATCTGCCGCAAGGGCCAAAAATAGCAACATTCTTCATACTTTGGCATATTCGCAGCAGAAAGAAGATTTCTACAAGCGAATAGAGAGGCATCGTCCTCTCCTAGCTGACGTCGTAGCACATCACCTTGGCACTAAATTAACCGACATCACTATATCTTCGCAAGACTACTGGCGCCATGGGTCATTCAACCTTGATATACCGACCCGAGTTGACGTCGACCGCTCTGCGAAGCCAACAGTCCCTCAGTTCGTTTTCCTCCGCTTTTCTTTGCCCTACCGCGTTGGAGAAGCAACAAAACCCGGCAACTCCGATGAGAAGGTCAACTGTGAAGCTGTAACATACTCTTGGCTCTAAGAGAACTACCCTTCGGTTCCTATACTAAAGCTTTACGGCTTTGGCCTGTCTACTAATTCAAGAGGAAGTGCCTTGACTTACAAACGTTCAGCTCCTAACGGTTCATTCCCTGTCTGAAGTTTACGAATCTCGACCTTCTTCCCTGGTGGTCGCGCTGGTTCCGGCAAGCACGAATTAATTTTCTAGCTACGCTTGGCTTCTAATAGCCCTCACAATACGTGTGCCACTACTCTAGCCGCCTCGCCGACCTTAATATCTAGTACCTGCTTATCAAAACTATTACTTCTAGAGAGATACTTTTAGACTCCTGGGATAAAAAGTGCGACGACATCCATCTCCAAGAAAATCTACAGTGAGACCTCACTAGGATAATGCTCTCGCTTGCAAGTTTTAGCCTACCCTATATTAGCATATTCTAACTAGATAGCAAAGGATATTTATATTTAGATAATTATCCTCTAAGCGTTTAGTCTACTATATAGGAGAATAAAGGTATCCCCTTAATATTTCTAAATACATAAACTTCTCTAGCGTTTATAACTTTGTCCTTTTTATTTAGAGGCTTTTAACAACTAGCTACTCTACTAGCCAAACGCTATAGACAGTCATGACGATATATGCTACTAGATGACCAGCCTAGCTGCCGCGAAAACTATATTCCTGTAGCTATTCCGAAAAGACCTTGGTAACGGCCCTTTTATATTTGCTCTAACTAATCTTCACGAAGTAACATCTTTATCGATAAGGACTGGAATATTACCTGCATTATTGATCTAGAATTTGCCTGCTCTTTGCCTATCAATTTCTACAGCCGCCGTACTGGCTTGGCGGCGGATTAATCGACGAGATTGAACCTATGGAATTCGCGCCGAAACACGCTGGGTTCCTCGAGCATCTAAAACGTGAGAAGCAACTTCAGAAGTACAGAAGAGACGCAGAGCCCCCAGGTCTACAAGGAACACAGGTACACATTATATTTGTATATCTATTTCATATGTTTGATGTGAATTAGCACTCTAGGCCTAGCATATAAGATATCCTTTGTATATAGTAAGCATATAGTGAGTATATACTATAATAACCCCCTACCTGCCTGGTTCAGATTATGGGTGTTACGATATGGAAATGTATGTTATACTGAATGTGAAGTTATTGATTCAACTAGCTATAAGCCAAAACTGTCATCTAATAGGGGTTCTAGGTCACGTTCTAGGTCATGTTCTAAGTGACGTGCCAATGTCAATTCTAGCACGTAACAATAGGGCCCTACTTGAGACCTCAGGGATTCCCTCCAAGACTTGAGGTATATTTGTACATCTTTATGTCCCCTTTTCTCTTAAGTATCGTCATCTCGATCAAGTATGCACTCGGCAAGAGAAAAGGCTCCATTTTTCATGCCTATCGAAGGAGATGATATTAGCGAACCGCCACGGGAGAAGAGAACTTGGTCCTGCCGCTCAAGCACGATTTGAGAAGCAATTACCTTATGTTTCTTTGTTGCCGAATTATGACAATGCTTTCATGGAAGGATGTGCTTATTGTCTCGTAAATGCTACCCGAACAATGTATCCAATACTTTTCGAACCCATTTCTACTTATTGTTAGTCCTCGTCGTTTTCGTCTGGAATGTATAGCGTTTTTTTTTGGAGGGGGCAGTGGGAGTATCGTACGTCGCAGGCTGAGGGACGTAGTTCCGCTCGTATTCCTCAATGACATCCAGGTCTTTCTGCAGGTCAACCTCGTCTGGCTTGTACATCTGCGTCCTATGCACGACCTTGTACCCTACATACAGTGCTGGGAAAACCACTATCATAGTGTATCTGCTACAAATTAGGCATGGGCAACGGGGAAAATGGCACGCGCTAAACTTACGAGAACAGAAAGTTGGGAACGCTCCACTGCCCGGGAAGAAAGACGGTGTACCCGCCGACGAAAGCCATGATGAAAGTGGCAACTAGTGCGTAATAGGCCGCGAAGGGCATAAGCCGCGCCTTGTAGGGCAGCGAGTCTCGGCTAATGCCTTGGGCTTTGAGGGCTCGGTGGAAGCAGAGATATGATGTGCAGACGCAACAAAAGTTGATCAGCTGTGAGGCTGTCACGAGCGACACAAGCCAGTCCAACACGACGGACGCATTCTGCGACAGTTGGAGAAAGGCGAGCAGGCCGAACAAGAGGACGAAGCCGACGCAGTACATCAGTACACCCTTCTTCGTACATGCCGTCAAGAACTTGGGGCCTTGCCCTCGAGAGCCAGTCCATACAGAGAACGCGAGGCGCAGTACACATAAGAGTTTCCCGCTGAAAAGGCCGCGGTCAGGACCATGGCGTTGACGATGTGTGGCAGGACGCCGATGCTTAATCTGTTCATGGCGACAACGTAGGGAGAGCCGGCGGCGCCAGGAGCCGAGCTTTTGAAAGCCGCCTTCAGTTCTTCATCATTGTAGGGGACCAGGATCCCCACACAAAGAGTCCCAAGGACAAAGAAGGCCGTTAGCCGATAGAACACGGCGTTGTATGCGCGCGGCATGACTTTGCGGGGATTCTCGGCCTCGCCAGCCGCCATGGACACGTAATCGGGCCCTGCAATGGTGAAGGCAGCTTGGATGAGGCACTGCAAGAACCCGAGCCACTGGCCGAGTGAGCCTTCGTAGTAGAGGGGGCGAAAGCTCCTGGGTCATTCAGAATCGAAATCCAAACCTGTCACCTTTGGGATTCCCTCCGAGCATGACGATCAAGGTGAATATGATGAGCCCTATGATCAGCAGCACCTTACCGATGGCGGCCCAGAACTCGGTCTCTCCGTACCATTTTACTGCCAAGAGGTTGATGAGGGCGTACAGAACGAGGACGATGACCACCACGGCAGCAGTTGGAATGGCTTCAGTCCAAAAGTGAAGTATAAAATTGCACGCCACAACCTCAAAAGGCACGAGAGCGGCCTCGAAAACAAAAAGTTCCAGCCAGCAGCGAATCCAAATGCTTCGTCAACATAGCGACCGGCGAACCGAATGAAGGGCGACGATATGGGCAAGTAAGTCACCATCTCGGCCATGCACAAAGTAATGGCAAGAATGAATGTGCACCAGAAGCTAAAGGCTATGAACAAGCTGCCAGGGCCACCGTTCAATAGACCTTTACCAATTTGAACCTACAAGGAGGGCACGACATGGCCTCGTGAGCAATTTGACGAAATAAAGTGACAGAGAACAGGAGGAAGGAGGAGGAGGAGTCAAGAACTGAGCCATATCATTGTACGCACATAGAGAGCAGTACCGATAGTGCCACCGATGCCAATGAGCTGGATATGCCGGGATTTGAGCTGTCGATGAGTAGCATCTTGATGATTCGGGCCACTGGACAGAGAAAGCCGATGGGCGGAAGCAGGAAGGTCTCGTTCTTCTGTTCTCCGCCTGCAGCATTGTTCTTCTCCTCCTGGTCGGAGGAATAGGCCGGGAGGCTGGATCTGTCGAGGCCGGTAGAGGCCATGTTCAATCGATCTCGTCTTGGCCGAGCAGGCCTGGACTGGACCAGAGAACGATTCGCACGGCCGATGCTTGGACCACACGCAAGAGGATGGTGTCTTGAAAGGCTGGCGGATGGCGGCAGACAAGAGTTGGGAAGGAGGCTAAATGAGAAATCGTCAGACAGACATGGCGTGGACGGATTCCAAGCTTGTGAGCCAGAGTGGCCGTCGGGTTCTGTGGAGTAACAGCGCGACAAAATGAAGGCCTTTTTGACAACGGTGCCATCCATTGTATTATGGTAATACTCGGCCCCTCTATAGCTGGGGCTCTGGAGGCTAGCGAAACCAGGGTTTGAGGCAACGAAAGACTGCAGGTGAAGAAAGAGCTGAACTTGTGGTTGGCTTTGGAGTCGAGTTCGGCGATGGGTTGGTTGACAGACGTTTCAAACCAGACACGTAAAATAATGAATGGCACGTCTCAAATTCTAAAGCAACGAAGGCTGGTATACATATAGTTGGACAATGGGTGCGCGAACCTCTTTGCAAGGCTTGGCATGGGCTCGAGATGGATGTGGTGACTTCATGTGGCTTCATGGGGCTGGCTGGCTGGCTTTAAGATTAATGATAAGCGATCGACCTCGGCCCGCACCAAACTGTGCCGGGACACCCACACAATTAATTCACGATCAATCAGATTGATTTACTTGGGTGGCTGTGCACCTTTGCCATTGTTACGAAACGACCAAAGTTCATTTTCAAGCTCAACGTACAAGTACAAACTAACCCTACAGGCTCGTCGCTGGTAGTAAAGATATTTGCGTTTCCCATGCAATCCCCAAGTGACCAGGTTACACAGCACGACAGCCTCATCACGTCATAAAATGTCCCAATCATAATACTTCCCAGCTTTGCATTGAGAAAACATGCAAAGAGAAACGAAGAAGGAAGAAACCCCGTCTCATATGCCTTCAACGAAAGAGGGTCATGTTTCTTCTTCTTCTTCTTCTGACCTCGTCCCTTACTCCTCCCGTCTTCCTCCTCTCTTCTGGTGGCCTTGGGCCTGTGCCTTGTTTTCTGAACATTTTTCTTTCAAAAAAGCCCATTCTCGCCTTCATATCTGCCCAAACAGAGGGGTATCGTCCTGGTGAAATTGCACTATTTTATCTTGAGTCTTTCCCCCAGCCCCCAGCCCTTGCCTTCCGTCTGTTTCAGTTGACAGTCATCGTGGTATTTCGATCTTTTTCGTGGGCTAATCACAACTCGTCTCGTATTTTTGGAGCTGACGCTTCGACAACCTCGGTTGCTTGGCCAGCTGCGCTGGCGACTTTGTCACCGACAGATGATGCAGCAGCACTAGCTTCACTGGCTAAACTGCCGAAATTGGATGCTGCTGTAGCGTATGCCGCGCTGAGTCTTGACATGATACTCTCACTATATGTTGGTTCTTTCCCAACCACCAACTCCGAGATGATGTCGTTGATTGCACCAATATGTTTGGCCGCGGAATCAGATGCAGAAGAAGCGGAATCGGCGACAGCGCCCGTGGCTGCCGCAACAACTGAGCCAGCTGTTTGAGTTGCACCCTCATACCAGCCAATGGCTGACGGTTGGCCATAGACTTCGGCACTGATTTGCGAAACGACATTTTCCCAAGTGCCGGCAACTGCGCCGGCGACATTGACGACTTGTTCTGCAGCAGCATCCGCTGCTTTTTCAATCGTGTCTTGAGCATCTTGGGCCGCTGACATGACCCCTTCGCTGGCAGCGCTATACGCAGACTTGACAGCCCCGTCAGCCGCGTTGGCTGCCGATGCTGCCGACTTCCCAGCAACTGACGCCATGGACGAAGCGGAGCCTACAAAGTCTGTGGGCGTCGGGGTGGCCGTGGCCGCGGCCGTAGACCAAGCAGAGGAGACTGCTGCCATGAAGCTGGAGTATCGATCCTGAGCTAAGCCCAACCCAGCGTAATAGTTGTATTTGGCCTGTTCAATGTACTTTTCCGGTGTAGATGTCGGAGTAGGGGTAGCTGCTCCGAGGGCAATGAGGACGCTTTGATATTGAATCGAGGCCCAGAGACGTCCCTCGTCCAATTTTCGCGCAGCAATTGACTCTACCTTGTTCCACTCGGGAGGTTTGAGCTCTTCGTTGGAGACGGGGCCGCAGTGTAGACTCCAGAAGAGGCGGCTGCTACCACCTCGTTGAGCTTTTGGCTCGCGGCGGACACGGCCCCACCGTAGGCAGCCGAAACAGACGAGAAGAGTTGCTCATGAACAGGCTTAGGAGTCCCTTGAACTTGGGCAGAAACGACGGACAGGGCGCGGGAGTACTGATCGGCAGCTAGAGCCAAGGCGCTGGAATATGCCGCCTGGGCTACGCTAGTTACACTGGCAATGGCGTCGGAATCTGTGTAGTCATCGAGGACCGGGCTGCGGTCAGCAACCGACTGGGCCGCTGCTCCAAACATGGCTGGGGTAACAGAACTGTGAGGGTCATTCGCGAGTGTTGCCGGCGTCTCTTCAACAACTGTGGGGTCCTCTGGAAGGTCTGATTCGGCATCGTGGCTGGAGCTTGAACCACTAGGAGCATCGCCGAGAATAATGGGCGACTGTTCAGCCTCGGCGAGGGATACAGTAACGGTGGGATTGATAGTGACAACCGAGGGCGTTTCAGAATTCCCGTAGCCTGATCCCCTTTCGCCCAATATCAAGGACTCTTGCATAGTCTCCTTGTCCTCTGGTGCGTCGGGAACCGAAGGCTGACCTCCCAGGACAAATCCGTCCGTATCGATATGCTCCTTTTCTTCTTCATCTCCCTGCCTTTCGTTGCCATTCTGTGCAGCCTTGTCCTCCTTGGATTGTTGGGCAGCCTCCGCAGCAAGTCGCATTGCGTCAGATTCGAACTCATCGGTCGAATCATTGGCCTGGATCTTCCAATTTGCTACTTCCTTCAAACGGGCCAATTCTTGTGCGGCAATCGCTGCCATAGTCATACCGTCATCCTCAATCTGGTGGGACAATTCCTGTGCCTCAAGAAGAGCTGGGTGAGTAATAATGAGTTGTTTGAGTTCTTCCGTCCAACTGCTCAGCGTCTTCTTCAGCTCGTGATACTTCTGCCAGTCTTTGTAAGTAACCCCATCGGTCCACGCCCATTTCATGCCAATATTTTGCAATGCCAGGTTTCGGGTCTCGTCAAGGATCTGAAAGTACACATCGGCAGCGTCGAGCACCGTCTCTTGAAGCTCGGCGTCGTAATCCTCCCGCCACCCACGAATCACCTGGGCTTTCTTCTTAATAGCTGCTCCAGCTGCTCGAATAGCAGAGACGGCTTTCTCCCAGGCATCACTGCCACCGATCTCAACGATTAACTTGATCTCGTGCTTCAAATTTATCACCTCGGATGATATTGCGTCTTCCAACGCCTTTAGGAGTTCCTTTCCGGTGACTTGGGCATTTTCGGACATCATAGTTCGTGCGATCTCATCAACCTCGTCTTCGATAGCGCCGGCACCTTCCTCAGCCTGAGAAGCAAACTTATTCTGCCAAGTTGCAAGATCATTGGCAACCATCTCTCGTGCAGTCTTGCGCTTTTCACTTTCATTTTCGGTGGCGGCGGGGGCCTGAACGGGATTCCAATAGTCTCCTCCGGGTGTTTTCTCGTCTACATCGGTCGTGGACTTTTCCGGCTCTTCAACCATAGTTGAGGCTGATGAAGTGGAAGAATTCTGTGGCGAGGGCTTGCTGAAAGATGATGAAATCGACGCTGTAGAGCTAGTACTGACCGGGCGTTAGATTCTTCACGATCCATGGCATTTGATCACGAGGGCTTCAGTACATACATCCCTGCAGCTGACTCGCTGGACATAACCTTGCTTGTGGCATTGGACTTGGTTCTGTAACGTCCCAGGCGCTCTCCTATGCGTACAAGCTGGGGCTCGACGTTCTCCACATAGACTACACGCAGTTGAGGCCATACAGCCGTGTCAAGGAAAGCATTTGCCTTGCCCCAAGCCCAACAGGTAGCTGGAAGGGCTGTCCTGGTAGTAAACTCGGCAGTTGCACCGTACACACGCACAGCGTAAGGGCGAGCAAGCTCATAACCAGGCAGCACATAGCCATTGTAAACCTGGTTCGCGTGCTTTCGTGCGAGATCATAGCATGGGCCCACGATTTCACCCACTCTAGTCCAATATGGTGATATCAACTTGTCGTAGTGCGACTTGGTCAATGTATGAATTCGAAGCAACTGAGGCTGTCCCTTTAGCTCCCATTGAGCCCGCACCATATCCTGCCCCATACTGACCAGCGGCGCGCCGCATGAGACAGCATATTGACGTGTCGGCGTCAAAACTCGATTGTTTAGCGTGTCGTAGTATGGCTTGGCCACGTCTGCATAAGGAGCAGCATATTGATCAAAATATGGTTTTACATGAGGCGTGATGGCATTTCTGACACGGAAATAGGGTTTGCAGATCAGCGGTGATGTTTTGTCGCACGACTCGAGAGACGCCGGGCATCGCAAAAGTATCGTGAGGATGGCGCCCCATGTGGCAATTCTGATGCAGGAAAAATAGCAAGAATGGTTAGCGTGTTCATCCAAGGCATTGCAGGTGAGCCACTTGAGGGGAGGGGAGGATAGGTGCTACGACGTATTGCGAAGTCATGCGGATACGCAACGTACCTTGCGATGAAGTTAAATGCCCAGGACAGAAATCCACGCTTATGCTTCATTGGTCTTCTTTGGCCTTTTATTTGGCCGTTGAGCTTGCCATTGGTTTGAGCCGTCCCGTTGCCACCCTTAGGATAGGCGACGACCATGGCGACGACAGCAGGTTTTCAATTTTCAGGAGTTTTCTTTCGTTTGCGAGTACGGCTCACTGCCAGCTCTATCGCGACACGACACGACACGACACAGTATGGGCTGTATCCGTGTCTGGTGGAAAACGATGACGGTAGCACCAGGCCAAGAATCGACTGCGACCCGATGGCGGAGGATGTACGATAGTGATTGAGGGGGTTGTTTAAGGAGCAGGAGGCCTTCAACAGCTCGGGAAAGCTTGTGATGAGGCAAGGTCGTTTCAAACCAGATCGGATTGATATTCCGTCACTCCGTGTCTCAACACCCACACGCACTGAGGCGCCCGGACCCACGCGAGCCGTCGGCGTGGAAGCCTGCATGTGGCACGCTGACACGTCAAGTTCGGAACCTGTTCAATTGCATTGCAAATTCATCAACTTGGATGGTTTGCGATGCAATGCAGGAGTCTAGGGAAAAGGCTGGAAAAGGGAGGCCAGCCCAGTTCATTCATTCCGAGGCATCGGAGGCATCGGACCCAATAAATCGCGTCTTCTTATACTCCGTACATGAACAGGTGGTTATCGCAGGTGACGTGCATCCGTCCATTCAACAAGGCCGCGTTTCTTGTCCCTTTTAATTCATCTTGCATCCACGCATCAACCAGACAAGCCATCTGCGGGCCAAAGGCGTTCTGGTGCTGGTGACGTCGGCGAATATGCATGCATGGTGTAGTGCAACCATAAGTATCTGAGGCTACTAATAATGAATGAACGATTGATCACTGAATACCGGCTTGCTCAGACGACAGAGAGATCGGTCAAAGCCTCGTATCTGTATGTATGTCTTCATAGACTCGCACTTGCACGCGTAGATTGGGGTGTTTACTCCGTACATGCGGTTATTCGTACACAAAGCTCGCGCATGGCGTTCACAGCTGTTTTATGTATGAGCGTCGGCTTGTTCTCCTTGCCTCCAAACCCCAGTCCCTGTGCTCCGTACACCCACTAATAATACATACTGTATTCCGGTCTCCACCCTACACTACATAATCCCCCAAACAAACCTGCCAGCAGCAACCAGACTGCTGTGGACCTGCGTGGCGTCCATTGCAGCCCTTGTTACATTCACTACGGAGTACATACTACTCCGCGAGATACTCCGTACTCCACGTCGATTACGTTCTTGCCAAGTGGCGGTTCCTCTTGATGATTCCACATTTGCGACTTTTTACTCGCGTGCCTGGCGTCAAAGTTTGAACGTTGCAGCCAGCCCTACAGCGTACGTCGAACATTTTAGATATTCATTTTCATCCTTGCCCTTCACGATCCGACTTCTTTCACCAGTCATCCTCGTACAGCCTTGTCCAAGGCGCACTCCCGTTCCGTTGAGAATTAACCCTCTGCTGTATCGTTACCACCCGTCTCAGGCACAAGGCCCCTTACTACGTACCATTACGAAAGCCGGACTACTAATATAGGCCAATTCGCCAAAATCACAGCGCCGGCCGAAGCTGACTGTCTCATGAATTCCCAAACTATTTGCCGTCAATAGGCTTGCCCGTCCCGCTGCGGACATACTATCGCCGTTATTCAAACCGACCCTCCGTCTCCGTTAACAATGAACCCATCTGCCACGACGTCGCGCCCCCGAGACCTGCTCTCTTCACGGGTCGACGATCGACCGAGACCTGTACCTCCATCTTCTGATACTGCTCCTGCCATCTGTCGAATATGTCGAGCAGAGGGAACGTCGGCCGAGGCACTCTTTTATCCATGCAAATGCAGTGGTAGCATCAAGTATGTCCACCAGGACTGCTTGATGGAATGGCTTTCGCATTCGCAAAGAAATACTGCGAACTCTGCAAAACCTCGTTTCGCTTTACGAAACTTTACGCACCCGACATGCCGCAGTCCCTTCCTGTACACATTTTCCTGGAACATATGGCCAAGTACCTAGTACGAAACCTCTTGATGTGGCTGCGTGCCGTGGTGACCATTAGCGTGTGGGTTTGCTGGCTGCCTTATTTCATGAGGGTCGTCTGGGCTTTCATGTTTTGGATCAGTGACGAAGGTTTGGGAGCTGGTCAATTCATGTCACGACGCTCCGCCAAAGCCACGGGCTTCGATGGGAACAGGTACGACCCCAACGGGACTTGTCCGGTGCGCACCGTCTTTGACGAGAGCATCAATCCCAGTGACAAAATCACCTTCCTAAACAGCACCGCTGTTGCGATGTCTCCAACGCTCTTGAGTGATGCGGGTTTTCTGAAAAATCTCACGCGAAACTCAACCGTCAATCGAACCGTCATTACCGTTATCGAGGGCCAGATCATCACTGTTTTAGTCATAGTTTGCTTCATCTTGGTCATTCTGGTTCGCGACTATGTTGTTCAACAGCAACCAGAGATAAACATGCGAGCTGCCTTTGCCGATCAAGAAAACAATCAGCCCGCCCCAGTACAAAACGAGGAAGTGGTAGGAGACGATGATGGTCATGAATCAGACGCATTGAGGACAGATGACGAGATTTTGGAGGCTGAAGCTCCGGTGAACGAGCTCCCAGAGCATCAAGACGAGTACCTGACGGATATTATGGCCACTAGAACCACTGTTGAAGACGATGCTAGCCCGGACTCGAGGCCTACAGAACCTTTTCCTGGATCAGCCACGGAAACACGGTGGTCGACAGCACAACAGGAGTTGGTCGCAGGCCTGGACAATCGATCCAGTGTAATGGAATACATGCGAGTCTATCGACGGGCGGATGGTGACCTGGAAAGAATTCTGCAAATCGTTGAAGAAGAGGGCTTGGAAGAACAGCTTGGCTACTGGGTGAATGTGACCCGTCGTTCAATGCGAGAGCGTGATCATGGTTCACAAGTGGCTCCCGGCGCCGATCCTGACCAACCGCCACAACCCCTCGTTCCGGAATCGACTGCCGAACTTGACCAGTTTGTTACCAAATTCTCAGTACCGTCACGGGAGGAACAATTGCTTTCTCAGGAAAAATCCAAAGGCAAGGAGCGAGAATGGCTCCCGATCTCCCAGAGCTTTCGCCGAGCCCAATGCAGTCCAACTCAGATTCGCTTCCCGGTCCGTCCAGACCACGAGCGCGCTCAGATGGCCCGGAGATGCACACAACTACTCATCCTCTGGCAAATAATAGCTGGTCTTTTACTAACCTCCCGACCACCGATGAAACTGATGATAATGATCTGAAATTGGCAGCAAGCAGTGCCAATAATCTGCCAGGGCCATCTTTTGATTTTGGCGAAAGTGATGGCCCAAAATATCACAACATCATTCCGGACAGCCCTCAGCTATCAGGTCATGCCAATGAGGACGACGTGTCTACCGATACTCCCGTTGATGTGGCTCAAGTCATACGAAACGAACCAAATGGAGATATTGAGCCGGAGCGGCGAGGCTTAGTCGGCCGCGTTGCCAACTACATGTGGGGCGACTTGGACGACTTGGATCAACATTTAGAGGTAGATCGCCAGCAGCCT
This sequence comes from Epichloe gansuensis, assembly GCA_023658505.1. Taxonomy (NCBI): domain Eukaryota; kingdom Fungi; phylum Ascomycota; class Sordariomycetes; order Hypocreales; family Clavicipitaceae; genus Epichloe; species Epichloe gansuensis. The sequence goes on from CP098281.1 coordinate 158,040, forward strand.
GAAGCTGCTGCAGGCGAAGGTGTTGGTGCTGATGCTGGCCACGTCGCCGGTGCAGATGATCCTTGGGTTGATGACCCAATTGCCGAGGCCGGAGACGCAAACGTCGATGCAAATATCGTCATTGACGCCGCGGCTGCTGCAGGTATGGACGCTGAAGCTATCGAGGATCTGGAGGATTTCGAGGGCGTCATGGAGCTTCTGGGGATGCGTGGTCCTCTCGCCGGCCTTTTTCAGAACGCCATTTTCTGTGCTGTCCTGGTCTCCGTGACTATCTTCGCCTGCATTTTCATTCCTTACAACATAGGCAGAATCTCACTTTGGACCATGGCCAATCCCGTACAGCTTGTTCGAATGGCCATGGGGCTCTCAAGGTTATACAAGACCTGGTCATGATGGTTCTTGGCTTCGGTTCATGGTGTGCATTGAACATTGTCGACATGTTCACCGGTGTTGTTGGAGGTGCGATGGGGGCCCAGATTGTGTCAGCCAGGAAAGCATCTTGGGGTGTTTTGACAGGCGCGGGCTCCAGAGTCGTTGACTACGCACTCATGGAGTTTCCCATGACTGCTTCGGAGATGCAGAACTTCTCGGCGATCAGTCATGAAGCCCTAAACTCTGTGAAGGCCAACATCGGCTGGGTTGTCAGCAAAGTGGACGATGGACTGGCGGTGGCCCTGACCAGACCGGATATGACTGCTTTGTTGGATGGTCGACTCCTGGCTTCAGCTTCTTCAATTTTACGCTCATTGGTAGCTGCATTCGACGGCATTTTCACCATCCTATCGGATCCAAGCTCATGGGTCATAGACCTGGGTGAATTCAAGAATCATCCACCAGTAGATTTGAGTCTCGCGTATTGGTCAGGCATGGATCGATTCTGGGCCATCTCAGCCGGTTACGTGACTGTTTTTGCCGCTGGAGCGCTATATCTGCAACGAGGAAGTCCATTCTCACGAGGCGATATGATGCAGGCCTGGGAGGCTGGCGTTATTGACACCCTTCACCAAGCAAGTGGCATCATGAAGGTCATCCTCATTATCAGCATCGAGATGCTTGTCTTTCCACTCTACTGTGGTTTGCTTCTTGACGGTGCATTGCTGCCCCTCTTCGAAAACGCAACCTTCAAATCGCGTATCATGTTTACTTGCAAATATCCCCTAACGTCCATATTTGTCCACTGGTTTGTCGGCACTGGATACATGTTCCATTTCGCACTTTTTGTCTCAATGTGCCGCAAGATTATGCGACCTGGCGTTCTATGTAAGTCTTGCCACCATCTGTCCTGAGTCAAAACATTTCGGTATCACGTTTCTGCTAACATTGGTCGTGCAGATTTCATAAGAGATCCTGATGATCCTGAGTTTCATCCTGTCCGAGACGTTCTCGAACGCAATCTTACAACGCAGCTGCGCAAAATACTCTTCTCGGCTTTCGTATACGGTGCTCTAGTCATCGTTTGCCTTGGAGGTGTCGTCTGGGGTCTCTATTACGCAATGCCAGGCGTTTTGCCAATCCATTACTCGTCCAACGAGCCAGTACTCGAGTTTCCCGTGGACTTGTTGTTCTACAACTTTCTCATGCCGCTCACCGTCAAGTTTTTTAAACCAAGCGATGGACTGCATGCCATGTACACCTGGTGGTTTCGGAAATGCGCTCGTGGACTTCGCCTTACCTATTTCTTATTTGGTGAGCGACGCATTGATGAAGAAGGGACTTTGCAGCTCAACCGGGAGTCAAGGATTCGAGTTCCTCCACACAAATCACTACTTCTCGAGCTCGATGAGAACAACCAGGTCGTCCCCAAGACTTGGAGAGACACCTTCGATGGCGGGCAAGCCAAACCTAACCCATCCATTTCGAAGAAGGAGATGAGGGAATTGAGACACAAAAAGGCACATCTGGTCAACACGGGTCAGCTCGACAAGAGCGGTCGATTTGTCCGTGCCCCGGCTTCTGATAGAGTCAAAATCCCCAAAGGTCAGAAAGTGTTTCTAACTGTGTCGGAACGTGGACATCTCAAAGATGGAAATGTCGACACTGACCTCTATTCCTCGGATCAATATCAACTTGTCTACGTTCCACCAAGCTTTCGTGCCAGGATCTTCTTGTTCATCCTCTTCATCTGGCTTTTTGCTGCTGTTACTGGCGTCGGCTTCACGATTGCACCTTTGGTTCTAGGCAGGGCCATGTTTAAGACGTTGATTCCTGCTCATATTCGCACAAATGACATTTACGCATTCAGCATCGGCATCTATATTCTGGGTTCTTTGGCGTACGCCATGTTCCGGCTTGGCCACCTCACTGCCCAGTTGAAAGAATGGACGAGCAAGATACGCAGTGAAATCACAAGCGGCAACAGCAGCAGTCGCATCATATTAGGTGCTGTGCATGGAGCGAAACTCGCGTATGCCTATTTTTCCTCGTCATAGTATTTCCACTGGTGGTCTCTACATTAATGGAGCTATATGTCAGCATTCCCCTGCATACATACATGAACCCACCAAAGCCGCAGCCGAATGGCCCTCCAACACCGAGTCGTGACGGCGATGCCGGCCGCCATACCGTTCGCGTCATTCCATCTTGGACTTTGGGTCTCCTTTACCTAAACTTGGCCACCAGGATGGTCACGTCTCTCTTCCCAGACTCGCGAGCTGCCATTGCAGTACGATCTGTCGTGCGCCGCGGCTACTTGAAACCTGACTTCGATGTGCTGACCAGGGCTTTCATTGTTCCCGGCGTGGTGCTATCCTTCTTTGCTATATATGGACCGCCGATGATAGCAAGTGCGCTGATTGAAATCGGTGCGCTTGGCCCTATATCGGGTGATAGCGTCTATTCATCCATGGTATACAGGCATTCATATCCGGCAGCTGCTGTGGCAGCTTTGGTGATCAAATACGCCGTCGGGCTCATCAGAGTATTCCATCGGTGGACGGCCGGTGTAAGGGACGAGGCATATCTGATAGGAGAAAGGTTGCATAACTTTGGGGCCGCTACGGCGGGCTCTCGCAAGGCTAGAAGAACTTGGGGGCTGCCGGTGGCGGACGACTGTGATGACGAAGAAGTTCAAATGGCGTGTCTTGTGCGTTGACAGACCATGTTTTTATATTACCACAGGAGAAATGAAGGAAGTGCACGATATGACCACGACGGATCAACACGGACTTTTGCAAGCATGACCTAAGAATTACTACAGATAGCGAATTAACAGATGAGCTCGATGGAGCGGTAAATTTTTAAATTTTTTTCCACCAATACAGAGTGCGTCATTTAGCTCGTGGTGATTACGAGATGATGGAACAGGCTGAGTCAAGAACCGCCTTTCCCGAGACACATGACGATGATTGGCTTTGAGGGCTGGGGTCACTGACGCTTTGAATATGCAAACGGGTCATTTCACTCTCCAGCCAAACAGTTCATGTCTTGAGTGATACGCGATTGCAGTGTTTGGGACACTACTGGGCTACGAAGACAGGAATTTGATGTACGCACCGAAATGCTGCCCTTCCACTTCGCAGATGACTACAAGAGACTCCCAGAGAGAAATCCAAAAGCACACATGTCTGGCACGTGACGTGGAGGGGTGGACGTGTGTGTGTGGTGGTTGCCCTTGACGCCAGCCAGGCACTAAGCCGTTTCAGACAAAAAAGTTGCTGCTAGCCAGCCAGCCGCCCAATGTTGACAGCCGGGAAGAGGTCGACGGGTCATTGTCATTCGCCAGCACAAACAGGTTGTCGCATCAAACTTGCAACAAGTGGTCAGACCAGTGACCAGAGTGCCAGACCCCTCGTTGCCTCGCTCTATGGGCAACGCAGCGGGCAGCCACGACCCCGTCACAGGCCAAAACAATGCAACGCCTTTCCCGACCACGTCGCCCCGACTTGCGGCATACAACATCCCCAGGTAAGGCAGATAGGTAAGTCTTGCTCGCCAAGTTGCTGGAAAGCGGCCCTCCGCAGCTCCAGCAATCAGCAAGAATCGCACGTCGACATCAACGTGCCCATTTGCACTTCTCTTTCTCGTCGAGAGCGTTTTCGGCGCCGACGGACGAGGGAAGCCGTGGCCCAATCCCTTTGGGACGAGAAATCGGTGAGTGACCAAGCTCAGTCAGGAGAACGCATAACAAATATCATTTGACAACCATCGCGACGGTCGTATGCTAAACTAGGCGCAGCTTGCTTAATTCTTCTTCTTTCGCACCCTATTTGAAGGACTCGGGTGGTTTTTCTAATTGCCTTTCTTGGTATTGAACCCACACCGCGATCCCACAGTCCGCGACACCGACGCAACCAGTTTTCATTTGTCAAATCTCCCAAACGAAATCGAAAAAAAAAATCACGAAGAGATAAAAACAGGATAAAAAAAAGGAAAAAAGCTGCCACAGACACCACGACATTAGCTCATCCAAACCAATAAATCACCAATAGTCGACAGACGCTTACTACATGTCCCATTTCGATTGATTTGCGATTCGTCTTCACATTTGGGCTTCACAACAAGATGGCGGAGCCCCCTCGTCACCTCCCAGTGAGGCTACCAGCGCAGAAGATGCTCTTTCATGGTACAAATCCCAGTACGAGATGCTGGAATCGGAGCTGGCCGAGTTTCGGGAGTCGAGTCGTGAACTTGAACAAGAATTGGAAAGGACATTGAGCGGGCGGAGAAGCAGGAGAGGGCACTGCAAGAGAAGGCCGAGACGTTGGGATTTGAAGTAGAGGAGTGGAAAGTACGAGAAAGCTCACTGCCCCCATTGATTGGAAGTCATGAGCATGCTGTCTATGGCTATGGCTATGCGACAGGGAGAAACTAACGTGCTCATTTGCGCAGAGAAAATACAAAGAGTCCAAGACGGAAGCCAGCGCCGCGCAAAACTCACTTGAGAAAGAGATCACCACCCTTCGAGATTCAAATCGATCTGTACAGCTGAAGTTGAGAGATATGGAGGTGGCCAACGATGATTTTGAACGGCAAGCCCGCAACACTACCTCGTCTTTGGAAGATATGGAGTCCAAATACAATCAGGCCATCGAACGGTGCGTAATGATGGAGGAAGAGATTCGGTCCGGCGAGCAAGAGCGAGAGAAGCTCCGTATCGAATCCCAGCGTCTTCGAGAGGAGCTTGCTGAGCTTAAAATTGAAGCAGAGGTTCTTCAAGACAAGTTGAAGAAGCAAGAAAACCGACACCTGTCCACCATCTCGACTGATCTCTCGGTATTGGGCTCGCCTACCTTCGACAAGAACGTCGAGACATCGCCCAACTCGACTGCTAGCTCACCGCTCATCACCACGCCACCAGAGACCAAGGAAACCTTGACGAAGTCGTTGGTATCTGATGTTCAGGAGCCGCCATCGCCGCCAATGTCTGATGCCTCTGCACCCTTGGCCAAGTCCGGTGCCGCAGCCAAACTTGGCAGCGGGCTTTCTCGCAAATCACGCTTGCCGTCTCTCGACAGCAGCATCACGCCGAAGCCACGGGTCAAGTCTGCGAGTGCCCGCCAAGGACCTCGCGTCTCTGGAAGTGCATCCAACCTTCGTACGCCTGCGCCAAGGGCGATAACTAATCCCAATCTGGCGAAACATAAACTTCCCGCTTCCAACTCCTTGACGCATATCCGCTCGCTTACAGCGCAGATGCAACGCCTGGAGGCTAGAGTGCAGTCAGTAAGGTCGAAGCTACCAGCACCCACTCACACACCACCTCGTGCGTCCCTAGATCGGCGGCGGCGGCCCACGGTGTATCTTTCCCGTCAACGGTTACCATCCGGTCTCGGAAGCGTACTGCCGGATCGTCCGCCTCGTCTCTAGCAGGAGACGAGAAAACGCCAACCAATTTCCGCTCATCAACATCCTCGAAACCCAGCCACGTACCCCGACTGAGCACGTCTGGTATTAGCAGACTGTCATTTGGGCCACTACCTAATCGAGGCCCTGAATCGGATGCCACCCATAGTCGTCCAAGCTCTCGAGCAAGCGCGTCGTCCTATGCAAGACCGTCATCTCGAACTGACATGGTGCCACCACCTCGACCCATGTCCCGATCCTCCATCTCTGGCGCGAGAACGCCGCTGGGCCGGCCGCGGTCATCCATGAGCGGTTCAATTCACAGCCACTCTACCAGCATGAGTCGAATCGACATTGAGGAAGACTACGAGGGTGAGATCCGTACACCCAGCCGCCGGGGCACTTACTCTAAGCTTGAGATGGAAACACTTGCTAGTGGCATGCCCGTCCCTGAAAGTGCTATTCCCGCTCCAGGTACCAGACGACAGAGCGGCGGCGTGCCGGTGGGCAGGCGAACGAGCACCGGCGTCGGTGCGGCCCGACCTGGCACGTCAGGAGGCAGGAAGTTGAGTGACTTGGGCGAAACATATTAATCTCATGCCTCAAGTTTGTTTTGTCCTGGCTCCTTCCTTCTTGGGCCGTCTGGGTGAGGTGCTGGCGCAATACACCCAAGCACGGTTTTTTTCTTTTTTTTTCGCAAAGAGCTGTTTTATTGAACCATACGGCGAGACTAGCGATTCTGGTTGCAGGCCATGCTTTGTGAATTACGACGATAACGACAACTTTTCGAGCACATAGTTTCCTGGGTTTGGCCTGCTGCACCACGGTGCGTGCAGACGGGTTGGTGATTTAGATTACTTCGAGGCGAGTGGTGAAGCGCGACAGCATTGACGAGGTTGAGTCGCTAGGCATGTAACGTTCTGTTTCATTATGGAACTATGTGCACATGGAGTGTGATGGTTTATGGAAGATCTGGCTGGAGCTTGAAGATGGCGATGCTGTTGGGAGGTCAGCTTTACTATTGTTGGCTGGTGGAATAAATAATCATCAAGATTTCGAACAATATGTGATTGATGTTTGTGTGAATTGAATCTTTGAGCGACTCTACATTTTGTCAAGACCTCGAACTGCGGATACCTTGTCACATTTTGCTGACATGACCCTCTTTTTCTAATAAGAGGTTCATTCGGGTGGAGTGTCGACAATGGCCTTGGGCCAAATTCACCTGCCCCCACTTTGTCGGGGAGGGTTCAGGGTAATAGTTTGTTCGTTGGACACCATTATGGATTGGGGTTGGATGGGCCATTTGTTATGGATGGTGGGTGCTCAACAATTGGGGAGGCGCTTGTTATGGCTTATGGGGCCGGCAGCCGGCCACCATTTACTAAAGAGAGTGGGAGAATACGGACTACGGAGTACATACTTCCCGATGGGAAGAACTGCACCGAAAGTAGTGAAATGCGGCCGGCTTCTAATACCGACAACGCTCCATGTTTCGGGCGAGATTGAGCGTGATTCGAGGATATGCCGCATTGAGAGACGTAGTTGGCGAATTCTTGTCCCCGACGAGCAACGACGAATGCGTCAAGCACTAGGGACTGAATGAAATGCGCCTCAACCTCCAGTTGCTATTATTATCTTCCGGGAGCCATCGAATTCTTTCTTTGCTGACTTGCCCATGGCCTGCTTTGGAATTACGCGAAGAGTAGTACGTCACTCCGGCTCTTTGTCATTAAAAAAAAGGTTCAAGTATATGCAGAGTATTCAAGTGCTGCTCACGTTTTGGATCATCCCTCCATGTCCCACGACAACATTGAGTATCCCCACCGCCTAGTGAAGTTGAAAGGCGGGATTTGGGGCGAGTTCCGGACTTGTCAGTAAGTGAACAGGTTTTTGAAATGATAGAAAGAGGTTGCATCGTCGACTATCCAAAATTCGTCAGCTGTGATAATCACTAGTTTTGATAGCTCGGCAATCCCACGTAGTTTTGTACGTGCTTCGTAGCTTCGGGCCATTTCGCCAGCTTTCGGGAACATGGACCCCATGTTTCTACCAAGATGTACTCAGACTGGTGCATTTCGCACCTATTGTTTTGATTTCCGTCTTGCGTTTTGCGGATCTCTTTGGCCGCCCTGCCTGCTTACCCTTCTGTGCGTCCGGTAATAAGTAAGTAAAGCATACCGACCTTGCTGAAGGGCTGTGGCCCGTGGATAAGATGAAGCGTGCATCCACGAGACCGTGTTGGTCTGTGAAGAAGCTGCGGGCTTATTATGTGCTGTCGCTGGTCTAGTCCACCTGGTCGGGGGCCGATTGATGAGGCAGCGAACAACCCCAACCCATCGCTGGCCGCTGGCATGCATTGCCGGACAAGAAAGAAGTGTTCTCCACGCAGGGAGTCATCATTCCGGACGCCTTTTTGGACGCCTCGACACTGTGCGCTTTTCGCGGTCCCTGGTCCGGATGGCAGACACTCACGGCTGGCACGCACAGTGCCTGCAGGTAAATCCACCGGACCTGAGTTGCAAGGGCCCCGCTCTCTCTGTTCCTGTTTCCGTTGATAGAAGTTGCGGCGCCCCCAGCAGCCGGAAACAGTGGGAACCAGGCAGAATGTGCATGCGCGCACCCATCAATCCCGCCCCCAAGCTTGGCTAACTAACCATTGAGCCTCTATGGAGTAGCCCCAACAGATTGACGAAGCATCGACAAACACCCAAAAAAAAGCTCCCCGTCCAGTCCGGCCTTCCCACCTTGGCTGCTTCTCACCAACCAGCCTCACCAACCAGCCTCACCAACCAGCGATAAAGTGCACTCCACCCACCACCTGGGGCATTCTCAATCACGCCTGCCTCCAGACTTCAGCCGCCTTGTATTACTCCCCACCCATCCTCCAACGCTGCAACCATCATCTCCTCCCAAAGCCGCCGGTCCCCAAGTCCTGGCCTTGTTCTTAATACCCGTTCCTTCTCGAAGCTCCTCCTCCTCGAGAACGACCCTGTTTGACCAATTTCATTGTTGTGTCAAAAACCATTATAATTTTTCGCAACACTACTCGTTCGTCTTGTTTCCTCCCTCGACGACTTCATCTTCGAGAGCTTTATTTCTATCCTACTTCCATTTCTTGCTAGCGGTTATTTGGAAAGAAGTTCTATAACAGAACCTGTGCATAGTGTGATCAAATCAGATCTTCTGAATCTGGTTTGTTGTACACTTCCTAAGGAAGCCCGCCGAATTCACGACACGACAGAGATTGGTGCTTTCAACGGCCCATGACGGTTTGAAATCACCACGATTTCGTCTCCCTCTCCCCTCGTCATCTCGATCGAACTCTACACATTTTCCTCACCACCGAACTTCCTACCATCACAGCCACCATGACAGAGTCGTCAGGAGCCAACGGCGTCAATGGTCGCACGGTGCCAGTCCCCAACGGAAAAGCTTCTTACGCCGAGAAGCACAACATCGCAGACCACTTCATTGGAGGCAACAGACTGGCCAATGCGCCTCCTAGCAAAGTAAAAGACTTTGTTGCCCAACATGACGGCCACACTGTCATCACAAATGTAAGTTCTTACTCGGAAGAATTTGGGAGAGCAAGTAGGGGGAATCAGAGCTGGGCAGGCGATTTTGCAAGAGGTCGTGACACCCCTTTTCAGGCCCCTCCCAAAACACAAATTCACCCTTATCGAGATTCAAGGCTCCTCTGGCACAAAGCAAGGGAACAATTCCCTTCAGACGCACTTGGCTTGGGGAAAATATAAATACTGACTGAGCGGCTGGTTCAATAGGTTTTGATTGCCAACAACGGTATCGCTGCCGTCAAGGAAATCCGTTCGGTCCGAAAATGGGCCTACGAAACTTTCGGCGACGAAAGGGCCATTCACTTCACCGTGATGGCTACACCCGAAGATCTGCAAGCCAATGCAGACTACATTCGAATGGCTGACCACTACGTCGAAGTTCCCGGCGGTACCAACAACCATAATTATGCCAACGTTGAGCTGATCGTCGACATTGCAGAGCGCATGAATGTCCACGCTGTTTGGGCTGGCTGGGGTCATGCCTCCGAGAACCCCAAATTGCCAGAGTCATTGGCTGCCTCGCCTAAAAGATCGTCTTCATTGGCCCCCGGCTCTGCCATGCGATCACTCGGTGACAAGATCTCCTCCACAATTGTCGCACAGCACGCCTCGGTGCCCTGTATTCCCTGGTCGGGAACTGGCGTTGACGAGGTTGAAATCGACAAAAATGGCATCGTTACAGTCACCGATGGTGTCTACTCAAAGGGCTGTGTCACCTCATGGCAGGAGGGTCTGCAAAGGCCAAGGATATTGGCTTTCCTGTTATGATTAAAGCTTCTGAGGGTGGTGGTGGCAAGGGTATCCGAAAGGCCGTGGGCGAAGAAGGTTTCGAAGCGCTGTACAAAGCGGCAGCTAGCGAGATTCCTGGATCTCCCATTTTCATCATGAAGCTGGCTGGAAATGCCAGGCATTTGGAAGTCCAGCTACTCGCTGATCAGTATGGCAACAATATTTCGCTCTTTGGTAGAGATTGCTCTGTTCAGCGACGTCATCAAAAGATTATCGAGGAAGCTCCCGTCACGATTGCGAAGCCTGACACTTTCAGAGCCATGGAGAATGCTGCTGTCCGTTTGGGCAAGCTCGTTGGTTACGTGTCTGCAGGAACTGTGGAATACTTGTATTCACATGCTGACGACAAGTTCTATTTCCTTGAGTTGAACCCTCGTCTGCAGGTCGAGCATCCTACCACTGAGATGGTCAGCGGTGTTAACTTGCCCGCTGCTCAGCTTCAAATTGCCATGGGAATGCCGCTCCACCGTATTCGAGATATCCGAGTTCTCTATGGTGTTGACCCCGAACGTCTGGCGAGATCGACTTTGAATTCAAGACTGAGGGTACTGCAGAGACACAGCGACGACCCACGCCGACCGGTCACACTACCGCATGTCGTATCACATCTGAGGACCCTGGTGAAGGCTTCAAACCTTCCAATGGTGTCATGCACGAACTGAACTTCCGAAGTAGTTCCAATGTCTGGGGTTACTTCTCTGTGGGTACTCAAGGTGGCATTCACAGTTACTCTGACAGTCAATTTGGTCACATTTTTGCATACGGCGAGAATCGACAGGCATCCCGAAAGCACATGGTCGTGGCCCTCAAAGAACTCAGCATTCGTGGCGATTTCAAAACTACTGTGGAATATCTCATCAAATTGCTCGAGACCGAAGCTTTTGAGGACAACACCATTTCCACTGGCTGGCTTGATGAGCTCATCTCCAAGCGTCTCACTGCGGAGCGACCTGACACCATGCTGGCTGTGGTGTGTGGTGCCATCACCAAAGCCCACATTGCCAGTGAATCTTGTATCGCAGAATATCGTAGCGGTCTCGAGAAGGGTCAAGTCCCTTCCAAGGACATCCTCAAAACAGTCTTCACTATCGACTTCATTTACGAAGGCTTCCGATACAAGTTCACTGCCACGCGTGCTAGCGCCGACAGCTACCATCTTTTTATCAACGGTTCCAAGTGCACTGTTGGCGTTCGTGCTCTCAGCGACGGTGGTTTGCTGATCCTCCTCGATGGCCACAGTCACAATGTCTACTGGAAGGAAGAAGTTGGCGCTACACGTCTGTCTGTTGACAGCAAGACCTGCCTGCTTGAACAAGAGAATGATCCTACTCAGTTGAGAACCCCAGTCCTGGAAAGCTGGTCCAGTACGCTGTTGAGAACGGTGCGCACGTCAAGGCTGGCCAAACTTATGCCGAAGTTGAGGTCATGAAGATGTACATGCCTCTTGTTGCTCAAGAAGACGGAATTGTGCAGCTTATCAAGCAGCCTGGAGCCACTCTAGAGGCCGGTGACATTTTGGGTATTCTCGCCCTCGACGACCCCAGCCGCGTCAAACAAGCTCAGGCTTTTGTTGACAAACTTCCTCCCTACGGTGACGCCGTCGTTTTTGGTTTGAAGCCTGCGCAGCGCTTCTCTGTGCTGCGCTCCATTATGCACAACATTCTCAATGGCTTCGATAACTCCGTCATCATGGCGTCTGCTCTCAAAGAGCTGATTGAGGTACTTCGAAATCCAGAGCTTCCCTACAGCGAGTGGAATGCTCAATTCTCGGCCCTCCACGCGCGCATGCCTCAAAAGCTGGATGCCCAGTTCGCTCAGATTGTCGAGCGCTCCAAATCTCGCCATGCCGAGTTCCCTGCCAAAGCTTTGCAGAAAGCCTTTGCCAAATTCCTCGAGGAAAGCGTTTCAAGAAACGATGCCGAGACTCTGAAGACTACTCTTGCTCCTCTTGCAGAAGTATTAAATGCCTATGCCGAGGGCTCCAAGGTCCACGAACTCAACTTCATCCGGTCTCTACTGGACACGTACTGGGAGGTTGAGAGGATGTTCCTTACACAGGCTCAGGAAGACAGCATCATCCTCAAGCTCCGTGACCAAAATAAGGACAATCTTGGCAAGGTTGTTCAAACAGCCCTTTCTCACAGCCGCGTTGGTGCCAAGAGCTCTCTCATCCTGGCCATCCTTGATGAGTATCGTCCCAACAAGCCCAATGTTGGCAATATCAGCAAATACCTGCGTGATTCGCTTCGCAAACTGACGGAACTCTCCTCTCGCGCCACTTCCAAGGTGTCACTCAAGGCTCGTGAGATCATGATTCAGTGCTCCCTTCCTTCTTTGGAAGAGCGTACTGCCCAATTGGAGCACATTCTGCGCTCATCTGTCATCGAATCGCGATATGGTGAGAGCGGCTGGGACCACCGGGAGCCCAACTTGGATATTATCAAAGAAGTCGTTGACTCCAAATACACCGTCTTTGATGTGCTTCCGCTCTTTTTCAGTCATGAGGACCGTTGGGTCGGCATAGCCGCCTTGGAGATCTACGTCCGCCGTGCCTACCGTGCCTACATTTTGAAGCAGATTAACTACCACAACGATGAGACCGACTCGCCTCAATTTGTCTCGTGGGATTTCCAGCTTCGTAAGATTGGACAATCTGAATTCGGTCTGCCTCTTCAGTCAGCTGCTACTTCTACTCCCGGAACTCCCGGCATCTCCTCCGAGCTCAACTTCAAGCGTATCTACTCAATTAGCGATATGTCATACTTGAACAGCAAATGGGACGAGGAACCTACGCGAAAGGGTATCATTGTGCCCTGCAAGTACCTCGACGAAGCGGAAGAGCTTCTTCATAAAGCCTTGGAGACTTTGGCATTCCACAACAAGCAAAACAACCAACATAACGCCACTGCCGCCGTTTTCAACGATTTGAGTGAGAGGCGCAAGCCTTCGACTGCGATCAAAAAGATGCCAAACAAGATGAGGAGCTCTCTGCTGTCATCAACGTCGCCATCCGTGATGCTGAGAGCTACGATGACAAGGAACTCATGGACCGTATTCTGCCCATTGTTGCTCAGTTCCGAGGCGGGTTGTTGGCTCGTGGCGTCCGACGACTGACATTCGTATGCGGACACGGTGACGGGTCCTATCCTGGCTACTACACATTCCGTGGTCCGAAGTACCTCGAAGATGACAGCATTCGCCACATTGAACCTGCTTTGGCTTTCCAGCTTGAGTTGGGACGTCTCGCCAAATTTCACATTAAGCCTGTATTCACGGAGAATAAAAACATTCACGTGTACCAGGCTATTGGCAAGGCTGTTGACACGGACAAGCGATACTTCACGCGCGCTGTCATCCGACCGGGCCGCCTTCGCGATGAGATCCCTACTGCAGAGTACCTTATTTCCGAGGCTGATCGTGTCATCAACGACATTTTCGATGCTCTGGAGATTATTGGTAACAACTCTTCCGATCTTAACCATATCTTCATGAACTTTACTCCGGTGTTCCAGCTCGACCCTCGAGCTGTCGAAGAGAGTCTCCAGGGCTTCTTGGACCGGTTTGGTGCTAGGGCTTGGCGCTTGCGTGTTGCTCAGGTCGAGATTCGTATTATTTGCACGGACCCCAAGACGAGCACCCCTACCCTCTCCGTGTTGTTATCACCAACACCTCTGGCTACGTGGTCGACGTTGACATGTACGCGGAGCGCAAGTCGGAGAAGGGTGAGTGGGTGTTCCACAGCATTGGTGGCACTAGCGAGAAAGGTTCCATGCACTTGCTGCCCGTCAACTGTCCCTATGCCACCAAGAACGCTCTTCAACCTAAGCGATACAAGGCCCATCTCATGGGAACCCAGTATGTTTACGACTTCCCCGAGCTCTTCCGGCAGGCTATCCAGAACAGCTGGACCAAGGCAGTCAAGGACCAGCCGGCTCTGTCTTCGCAGCAGCCCAAGGTCGGAGATTGCGTCAACTTTACCGAGCTTGTCCTCGATGACAAGGATAGTCTCCAAGAAGTCAACCGTGAGCCTGGTACCAATGCTTGCGGCATGGTTGGCTGGGTTTTCAAGGCGCGCACCCCGAGTACCCCAGCGGTCGCCGGTTCATCGTTGTCGCCAATGACATCACGTATAAGATTGGATCTTTTGGTCCCAAGGAAGACAACTTCTTTCACAAGTGCACTGAGCTTGCTCGCAAGCTTGGCATCCCTCGAATTTACCTCTCTGCCAACTCTGGCGCTCGTCTTGGTCTTGCCGATGAGCTGATGCCATTCTTCAAAGTCGCGTGGAACAACCCTGCCAAGCAAGATGCTGGTTTCCGTTACCTGTATCTGGATGAGAAGGCAAAGGAGAACTTCAAGGATGAAGTCATCACCGAAGAAGTTACTGAGGATGGTGAGAAGCGCCACAAGATTGTCACTATTGTCGGCCGTGAAGATGGTCTTGGTGTTGAGTGTCTCCGAGGGTCTGGTCTGATTGCCGGTGCCACAAGCAGAGCTTACAATGACATTTTCACTGTGACATTGGTCACCTGTCGTTCAGTCGGTAAGTACCACAAATATGCACACGTTTTTCCCAGACAATTTTCTTTTTCACGAATCTAACAACTTTCAGGTATTGGTGCCTACCTGGTCCGTCTTGGTCAGCGTGCTGTCCAGATTGAAGGCCAGCCCATCATCTTGACCGGTGCGCCCGCTTTGAATAATCTGCTTGGTCGTGAGGTATACACTTCTAATTTGCAACTTGGTGGTACTCAAATCATGTACCGCAATGGCGTATCTCACATGACTGCGAACGATGACTTTGCTGGTGTTTCGCGCATCGTTGAATGGATGTCCTTCGTCCCAGAGAAGCGCAACGGCCCAGTTCCCGTCAGCCCCAGTTCAGACTCATGGGACCGCGATGTGATCTACAGCCCACCCCAGAAGCAGCCAATCGATGTGCGATGGATGATTTCTGGTAAGCACGGTGACGATGGCAGCTTCCAGAGTGGTTTGTTCGACAAGGATTCCTTTGTGGAGACCCTTGGCGGATGGGCCCGCACTGTTGTTGTCGGACGTGCTCGTCTTGGTGGCATCCCCATGGGAGTTATTGCTGTCGAAACTCGCTCTGTCGAGAACATTACTCCCGCTGATCCCGCCAACCCTGACTCCATTGAGCAAGTCAGCAACGAGGCTGGCGGTGTCTGGTACCCTAACTCTGCCTTCAAGACCGCGCAGGCCATCAACGACTTCAATAATGGTGAGCAATTGCCATTGATGATCCTGGCCAACTGGAGAGGCTTCTCCGGTGGTCAGCGCGACATGTTCAACGAAGTTCTAAAGTACGGTTCATTCATTGTCGATGCCCTCGTCAAGTTTGAACAGCCAATCTTCGTCTACATTCCACCATTTGGCGAGCTTCGTGGCGGGTCTTGGGTTGTGGTCGATCCTACCATTAACCCTGTCGCCATGGAAATGTATGCCGATGTGGAGGCCCGTGGAGGTGTTCTGGAACCTGAGGGTATCATCGGTATCAAATACCGCAAGGAAAAGCAGCTGGAGACGATGGCCCGCATGGACCCAACATATGCGGACCTGAAGAAGCAGCTTGATAACAAGGACTTGACTCCAGAGCAGGCTGCTGAAATCAAGCAGAAAGTGACATGCCGTGAAAAGGAGTTGCTTCCTGTGTACGCTCAGATTGCTGTGCAATTCGCCGATTTACATGATCGCGCCGGACGCATGAAGGCGAAGGGTGCCATTCGCGACTCACTGGAGTGGGTCAACTCACGTCGTTACTTCTATTGGCGCTTGCGTCGTCGTCTCAATGAGGAGTATATCCTTCGACGCATGGCTACGAGTGTGCTGTCGTCGTCGTCGTCGTCGTCATCGTCGTCTGGTGACTCCAACTCGGCTAAGGCTACCGATGTGCGCGCCCGCAACTTGCAGCTGCTCCAGAGCTGGTCTGGTCTTAGCGGATTTGATACCAAGGACAGAGAAGTTGCTGAATGGTACGAGACGGATAGAAAAGCAATCGGAGAAAAGGTTGACGCCCTCAAGGCTGAGAACCTTGCTTGGGAGGTGGCCGAAGTCGTCCGTGGCCAAAGGCTGCTGGCTGGAAGGGCGTCCGAGAGGTACTGAGGGTCATGCCCGTTGAGGAGCGGGATGCGATTCTCAAGTACCTTAAGGAGTAAGCTGGCCGACCAATTTAAGCCACAAAGGAGAAAAAGGAAGAATGAAACCTCAAAGAAAGGACAATGGAGTATAAGTTTGGAGGAGCATTATATCCCGGATTCTCACGCATGCGTTGTGCAATGGTTTGGTCAAAGTATATATACACACAAAAGGGCACTGTAGAATCATGCATCTGGCGTTGGGCAGCATTGCCACTACATTAATCAGAATATGCTGTACAGTTATGAATAATGTACAAATCTTTTCAACTCGAATGCCGCCTTTTCTTTCTTTGCATTTTGGTTCGTCGTGAGAAGCTCTAATTAGTTGTAAAAGTCTCGTAGTGCCTGTCGGTGATGGTTTCCCCGTAAAGCGCACTGCTTTATATCGTACAGGAGTCTGTCTATTGTACAAATTTGTGGTGGAAAAATGGCTCTTGCGCATGCTTTCCATCTCCATTATCGTATTTTCCCACGTGTCATCATGCACCAGCCTACTCCTACTCAGACACCCTCGTATTCAGCTGCACCCCATGCCAACCCTTCATGACGTCCCCAGCGCGGCATTCACCATCCTCTGCTGCTTCAGCATGGTGGCCCCCTGAAGGCCGGGCTTGCGATGTCAATGGCGTACATGCTCCCGCAGCCGCCTGATACGTCGCGGACTACGAGCTCTGTCGGGTTGAGCTTTTGACGGAGGAGGTCGGCGATGGATTGCTCGGCTGTCGACATGGAGGGCTCTTCGGGCATTTGGGAGTAGAATCGGGGTGTGCTGCTCGTCGGGGTATTTGGACGGGGAGAGTCGGGGATCTCGGAGAGGGCTGTTTAGGGAGGATGATGCGTCGGGAAGCGATGCCGGGGGCGGTGCGGACGAGGCGCATTGCTGCGCGGCAAGAGGGGCAGATCATTTGGTTGATGGTTGATGGTTTTGCTATTTTGGATTTTGGATTTTTTTGTTTTATTTTTATTTTTATTTTTTATTTGGGAGAACAGGACGAATCAGGGATGATCGGAAATGGGGAAATGTTGATGATGGGTTGGTTGCTTTGGGATGGGGAGGCAACAAGCGAGTGAGGGTTGGTGATGGGGGTTTGTTGATGGGGATTTTTAGTGGGGCCGGGGATTTGCCGGGTCAAATGAGGGGTGCTTACTTGTTATTTGGATTGACAGTGTTATGGGAGGGGCAGAAAGGAATGTTTTAAAAGGAAGATGGAGAGAATGATGGATAGCGATGTCGTTGGTAGACTGGTGGAGAGTGCGTTGGGTGTCCTTGCTTGATGCTGTCGTTTGTAAAGTCTGCTCCGAAGTTGCTTCGAATTACATTTGGGGTGACACCTACCCTGTACGGAGTACAGCGACGGACAATTGTGTACCAACAGGGAATATCCACCACTAATTAGTAAGATCTGGTGATGGAGCGCGGTGGCGCGATTATGTGGCCTTGACGGCATAAAAGCGACTCAGACCAAAAAGATGCCATGCATGACATCTGCCATACTAACCATTAGAAAGATAATTTTAGCTTCACTCAATAAAGAAAAATGGTTAGTTTCTCTGCATAGTAGAGTTTTCTTTAAGAAAGTGGAGGTCGTTTATGTGCCAATCAGTGGGTTGATGTTTGAAGTTTGTGTTTGCTGCGGCTCAGCCTCGAGCATATTCTAGCTCGTCGTCATCATCCATCCGCACAAGGAAAGGGGGTCCGAGATAAATCAGAGGGAAGAAGGATTTTTCTACGGAATACTCCGTTCAGTAACCGAACATAAGTTTTATGTAGGCAAAGTGAACGTTGTTGGCGTCGCATTCGCCCATGAAGAAGAAACTTTCGGGGCCCTGTCATATGGATCTGGTGTAGAAACCAGATGTGGCGAGTGCATATTTCCTTATATGCAATTGGCCTTGCCTTAAGTCATCACCGTGTCTTTTGAGACAGAGGATTTGGGATTTGGCTCCTTCAACTACTGTAATTAAGCTAGGTAACTAGGGTCGTGGCTGAGACGGGAAGGTGGCATAAAGTTTTCCCACCGAAGCTTTCAAATTTCTAGCCAAAACCGGAATGATCCCGGCAGATCTAAACTTTAGTGCAAGCGTTTTCTCTAAGCCACGCAGGTGTTATCCACGCAATGCTTGTGATAATGGCTGACGCATTTTAATAATCATCATGCCTTTTGTGCCTTGTGTGTGTGAGTGTGTGTTCATGCAACCTCCCGCACAAAAATGGATTTCATGTTTAACTTCGCGTCATCATCACATCGCTAGAAGCCTCGTTCTTTTCACTGAAATCATTATCTTTGAGACCACATAATCGATAGCCGCGAATTCATCTCTCTTGAAGAAGCCTTTCATGCTCTGCCAAGGTACTTTTGCGTGTGGAGCACACCAAAAGTGAACTTTTCTTTGATTTGTTAGCTATTAGTAGATCCAGTTGAAATTTGAAAAGCTCCGCTTAAAAAAAAAAAAAAACTTACATCCCCGAAAGCCAGGGTCAGGGTCCCCTGAGGAGCGAGCGGGAGCAGGAGGGAGCAGGGGAGCATCCCAGCCGCATAAAGCCCACTGTACTCCGTACTCCGAAGGATAGATCAAATGATACTCCGTACAGATCTGTTCTCTGTGGCAGCCAGCCAGTGTCCACTTTGTCGGGGATGCGAGATAAGATTAGGATTTGCGTGATTAATCAGGATGTGACGTCGATTCCAACTTAGCCTAAGCCCGAGGCCAGGCCATGAGGCCAGCCGCCAGCCAGAGTTCGTTCGCCTTTTGTCGGCCGGCTCCTGCCTGGTCAGCCGTTGCTCTCTCTTCTCCCCTTTTGGCAACTGCGCATCATCTTAACTTCATCCTTCCTTCTTCCTTGTTGGCCTCGTCCAAAGGGTG
The DNA here is from genome assembly GCA_023658505.1 of Epichloe gansuensis. Classification (NCBI taxonomy): domain Eukaryota; kingdom Fungi; phylum Ascomycota; class Sordariomycetes; order Hypocreales; family Clavicipitaceae; genus Epichloe; species Epichloe gansuensis. The sequence continues at coordinate 177,208 of CP098281.1, forward strand.
GTCAGGCGATATGCATTTCTTGTTGAGACACGCAGGAAGAGATAGTGGCATGCGAATCGACTAATGCGTGGTGCGGCCAATCGAATGGCTTCCTCTAATCATTCATGTACGGAGTAGGCATCTTTCATTGATCTCTTTCATTGTGTCATCCGAAACTTCCTTGACGGCCATGTGCCATGCTCTCCCTGCCTCACTTTTGCTCTGACAACTAGTCTAGTCTTCCTTCCACCGCCCTGTCGTGTCACCAAACAATTGGTGCGATGCCGAGAAGTGAGACCTGCTCCCGAGCGGGTATCGAATAGCGATGCTACTATGTACGGAGTAATCTGTATGCTCCGTACTCCGTGGCTGACGGACACGAGACGCAGAGACGCAGAGACGCAGAGACGCAGAGACGCAGGGACGCAGGGACGCAGGGACGCAGGGACGCATCTGACGGTTCCTGCCAAAACAGAGCATTCTCGTCAAGATGAACTCGCCTCTCCAGAACCTAGCTAGCTGGGTAGGTACTCTGTACTCCGGATCCCGTACCACTGTCTGTTTATAGAACAATTCAACAACAGCGGCATGGCTGTGGACCATGTAAGTGAAGAGAAGGAGAAGTCCATACCTGCTAGGCCCAGCCTTCTCCGTCCCGTCCCGTACCATCCTTGCACGTTGAAAGATATTTATTTACTACAATGTGCAACCCCAGCCGTTTCCATCTGCCGAGAGTTTGAGACTCGAGAGAGCTCATGGACGGAGGTTTCAGGACATATAGATTTGTCAACTCGCGTCTTGGTTTCCGGACAATGCTGAGAGAGTGCGCGGAAAACTTTTCTCCCAAAGTCAATACCCAGGGCCTTTTAATCTGACTGAATCTCCCTATCTGCAGAATTTTGGCGTGTGCTCCAAAGCACAATGGTACGACTACGCACTTCTTTCGTGGCGTCGCTGCTGGCGACAGCAGCCTCAACACTGGCAGCCGACCCAAATGCAAAGGTTGTCAAGACTGTCGTTCCCGGTGCTTACATCTTTGAGTTCGCAGATGGCCAGGTAAGCTACTACTGATGATATGTTTCAATTTTGCCGCCCCTCAACTCCCAAGGGCTGAGAAGTGCCAAATCCAAACGAACGACTGCAATCTCACAAGATATGCCCCTAGGATGCGGCTGCGTTCGAGCAAGCGGTTGGCAAAGATGGCGAAACTCGTATGAGGCTCAACTTTGATCTCTTCAAAGGGGTTTCTGTTCAATTGCGCGATGTTGACAAGGCCAAGGAGAAGGCGGCCAAACTGGCAGCTTTGCCTGAGGTCAAGTCGGTGTATCCAGTCACGCTTTACAACATGCCAGACCCCAAGATTGAGTGGATTGCGCAGGAGGGTAGCATCATGCAAAGGCCGCTCTCACATCCAGAGCGGACAGGGCGGACGGGGATAAGCATTCATATCCTCCTCACGTCATGACCCAGGTTGACAAGCTCAGAGCCAAGGGCATTACTGGCAAGGGGGTCAAGGTTGCCGTCATTGACACTGGTGTAAGTAACTTACTCAGGCTTATAAAACGCCCGGCCGCCAAATGACGGAGTTCGATTTGCTGGTTGATCGAAGCAGAGCGCTGACTGACTTTGCTGTGTTCTCAGATCGACTATAAGCACCCTGCTCTGGGTGGTTGTTTCGGAAAAGGCTGTCTTGTCTCTTTCGGAACCGACTTGGTCGGCGATGACTTCAATGGCTTCAACCTCCCTCATCCCGACGACGACCCAATGGACTGTAGCGGTCACGGAACTCACGTCGCTGGTATTCTTGCCGCCCAGAACAACAGCTACGGGTTTACCGGCACTGCCCCGATGTCACTCTGGGTGTCTACCGTGTTTTCGGCTGTGGGGGCGAGTCCACAAACGAGATCTTGATCGCTGGTTTCAACAAGGCTTACCAGGACGGCGCCAATATCATCTCAGCCTCGATTGGTGGCCCGAGTGGCTGGTCTGAGGATCCTTGGGCCGAAGCAGTTTCCCGCATTGTTCAAAAGGGTGTCCCCTGTGTAGTCTCTGCTGGCAACGACGGTCTCCAGGGTATCTTTTATGCCAGCGTTGCTGCCGACGGTCACCGTGTTGCTGCCATCGCCTCTTTCGATAACGTGCAGACACCCACCCTCTATGTTAATGCCAAGTATGAGATTGATGACGGCGCATACAAAACTTTTGGTTACGTTTCCTCGAAGCCCTCGAACTGGGACGGTGTGACCCTCCCCGCCTGGGCGAATAGCCTTGATCCCACGATAGCCGACGATGGTTGTCATCCATTCCCTGCCAACACTCCAGACCTGAGCAAGTACATTGTCTTGATCCGTCGTGGAACTTGCGACTTTGACCGAAAGGTCGGCAATGCCGTTGCCAAGGGTGCCAAAAATGTCATCGTCTACAACTATGCCGCCGGCGCCATTCCCATGGACCTTACTTCTCTTCGACCGGGCTCTCTCAATGCTGCCTGCATGATAGATGCTGATACCGGGGCAACCTTCATCAAGGCTCTCAAGGAGGGAAAGAAGCTCACTTTGAAAATGGCTAGCCCGACCAAGTCTGACACGACTCTCCAAACGTTCAACAACACCGCCACTGGCGGTGCTCTCAGCAAATTTACCAGCTGGGGCCCGACGTGGGAAATGGACCTGAAGCCTCAATTTGCTGCCGTTGGTGGTAATATCCTCTCCACCTTTCCCCGTGCCCTTGGTAGCTACGCGACCCTCTCGGGCACTTCCATGGCTTGTCCCCAAGCCGCCGGTATCATGGCTTTGATTCACCAAGTCCGCGGCACTTATGATCCCGAGCTAATCGAGAACCTGATCTCTGGCAACTCGAACCCTCAACTCTTCAACGACGGAACCAAGTTCTACGATTTCCTTGCCCCAGCCCCGCAACAAGGCGCGGGTCTTATTCAGGCCTACGACGCTGCCTATGCGACCACTGTTCTTTCACCATCTGGCTTATCCTTCAACGACACTGACCACTTTGCCAAGCGCCTCGAATTCAAGTTAAGAAACACCGACAAGAAGCGGGCGACGTACCGCATCACTCACGTTCCTACCATCACCATGTACACCTTGGACAAGGACTCCACCTATGCGCAAGAATTCCCCAACGATTATATTGACGCTGCGGCCACGCTCAAGTTCAGTAAGACCAGTATCACCCTTCGTGGTGGCGAGGCCAAGACCGTCACGGTCTCTGCTACCCCACCCGAGGGCTTAGATGCCAAACGTCTCGCCTTGTGGTCCGGCTACATCGCCATCAACGGGACGGACGGGGCTTCCCTGTCTCTGCCGTATCAGGGCCTCACCGGCTCCCTTTACAACTCGACAGTTCTGGGTCCCTCCGACACGTGGATCTCCGAGTCGACCGACAAGAAAGCCCGGCGCGCCCCCACTCGACGTTTGTCATTCCCGGACCTGGAAATGCCAAAGACAATGATACTGTGCCCCAGCTCTCCGTCAACCTCGCTCTCGGATCCATCAAGGTGCGCGCCGACATTGTCCCTCTGACCACCTGTCGGCCCAACGACATGACCACCATCTGCCCGCCCAAGGACATGATGACCGAATTCTGGGGCGTCAAGACTATCGGCCAGCCGTACGGATACCCTATTCAGTGGAGCTCTCGTGGCGTGATCAGCTCTCCTGGGATGGCCGTCTCAACTCTGGCAACTATGCTCCACCAGGCGAATACAAGTTCGTCGTGCGTGCTCTTCGCATCTTTGGCGATGAGAGGAAGAGGGAGGACTGGGATGTGAGCACATCACCTGCACTGACCATCAAATACCGGTGAACCAAGCTCAATGGTGCAAAAGCGTTGTTGTACATTTCATGATGAAACGAAATGACAGGATTAGTGCATACACTGCATATGTATATATTATCGACCATAGGTACGATATTAGTTTGAGAAATAGTGTTAGTGAACAGTTTTCTCTCTCTCCTTCTTCTCTGCGAATCAGGCAGGGTGTTTCTAGAAATGATCGAAAGAGTATGAGTAGATAGACCGGCCATCTGCAGCTCGTTAATACCATTGCAGTAATATGTATGTATGTACAGGACGGAGTACACAAGTTGTGGCTTTCATCCAGCCAATCGCTGCTCACGACTGAATCACCAGGCAGCCAGCCAATGGAACGAACGTCCATCCAGCAAGCGGCTTCACTCCAGCTTCATCAGGCAGCAGCATTCCAGCATTGCACTCACTGGAAGAAACTGGAAGAAATGGAAGCGGGCCGGCGGGCGCTCCTTCCCCTTCCCCGCCAGAGACGAGGGACAATGCGACGCAATGCGACCCCGTTTGCTTCGTCTCCCATCACAGGCAGCCAGATAACGCTTCTAGGCGGGAGCGTTGCGAATCCGACCCAACTTGCAAATGCAGAAGAAAGGCACCAAAGGCTCCTCGCCGGACTTTCTGCAGAGTCCAGACTCTTGCCATTCCACCCCTCTCGGCCCCCGATCTCATCTTGGCTGCAGTGCAGGTATCGGCTGCATTCGAGTTCAACGTGTCGACGTACGTTGGACGGAGACCTTCGCGACAACCTGCTGGGCTTGCATTTCGCCACACTAGCTGCCCGCTACAACAATTGCCGGCATTCGCTCGCTAGAAATCTATCCTCGACGGTACAGATACGGGCCATGAGCTCATCGTGAGGAGTAGGTTGAAACGCAGAGCCTGGGAATCTCGCTCTTCTTCTTCTTCTTCCTCTTTTTCTTTTTCTTTTTTTCTTTTACTCTCCATCAGTGAGGTGGTGAAAGGTGTTTTGTCCATCGCCGCCGCGCCACCACCTTGAAGCACTACAAAAAAAAAAAGAAGAAAAAAAGAAGGAAAGAAAGAAAACCCTCTCTTAGCAATGTCCTCCTTCGTTCCCATGGGCGGCTTCCAATCGCCCTTTCAAAGCCGACTTAGTCGCCTTTACAACGACACAAAAAGTCGAGTGACTTCGTCAAGGAGCCTGTTCAAAATGCAGAGGATCCGGAAATGAAGGCGCTTCATCGCAAGCTCCGCATTCAGAAAGATCGTCTTGTCAGCTGGGGTCTGGAATGGTCGGACCCGAATCAATCTGTTGAGATTGATGAATCTCTCTCCAGGGCTGGCCTGAGTGAGGTTGTTGGTAGCATCATGTCGACCATTAAAGACATTTTAGCCGAGGCGGAACCATTGTGGCAAAGCTCCATGCATTCTGTGCATTCTGTGACGAGCAGGCTCTCTCCAGATCGAAAAGGTCCATTGGTACGCTGGAACAAGGGTCAGTTCGAAGATCTTGTTCGAGACCTAACGGCCTCGATTGATACGCTGTACGACTTGTCCCGTACACGGTCGTCGATTTCTCTTCCCGGCCAACGTCAAAGACGACTTACAAATCTTCTGGCATGGATGATGAATTCAGGCCCTTTGAGTCAAGTCGTATGCGGACACCACAGCAGATCGGCCCGCAGACATTGACGCATCTACGGCCAAAACAGCCAGGGGACGCAGACATTCCACCCAGAGAAGTTGTGTTCATGAGCAAGATAGCGTACTCTGCGCTGACCCAAGGTACCACAAGCAAAGAACCTTGGGCGCCTCTTTTGCTTGAATATGCCCCTTTCGACTCTATATACTCCGTCACCGGTATTATGCCTCCCATGTCTCGATTTGAGAGATTATCTTCGGGCCTTCAACAAGATCCTCAACGTGCTCCGGGAACTTGGACCGGACTTCCTCGTCTGCTAGGATACTTTGAGGATCTTGAGAACTCTCGAATTGGTCTCGTCTACAGATTTCCACCCTCCTTCAATGCCGTTTCGTTTGAGCGACTGACCAAGGATCCTCTATACAATCTTCCTACCTTGAGCGACCTACTCACACGGCAAGCAGAGCCACCCCTGGAGGCAAAATTCAGACTGGCATATAATTTGACCAACACTGTCTTCGATATGCACGCAAGAGGTTTCACACATGGAAACTTGACCGACAAGAATGTGTCATTTTGCGACATGACCACGAGCGGACCTGGCACCGACGATGCGTCCGTTGACATTCGGCGCCCACTCGTATCTTCGTTCGACTTGTTTCCTGAGGATGGGTCCGAACCCCAAGCAACTCCATGGCGCCACCCTCTAGATCCTCGTGTCTCGCGGCCCTCCCCAGTCAAGCCGCCGATGAGCGCGTTCTAGAGCTGTATTCACTGGCGATGGTGTTGCTCTCCATTGGTTTGTGGACGAAACTTGAAAACCTGCTCCTGATCCAGCCTCGACCATTATGCCGACATCCGCTCTGGATCAACTGTTAACAAAGTGCGGCACTCTATACGTGAAGGCTGTCCGGGCCTGCTGGCATGCCGTGGACGATGAAATGAGTGGGGGGAGCACACGGGAAAATCTGCTGTCGGCGGTGCAAATGCAAACCAGCCGATTCCTGGAAACATGCTGCATCTTGGACGGCGTTAGTGGTCTTGAGCAGCGTCTAGCTCGGGAATTGCATCAAACGCCAAGGATCCAAGAGCATTCAGAATCGACAAAGGATGTGAAGAAAAGTCCATTAGGTTTCCCCGCCGACGAAAAGTCACGACTGACACATGCTGATGCTCCTCCGAAGCAGTCGTTCAGTGGTGATGCAGAAAGGCTCCAGCCGAAGGTACTGGCTGGCATCTACACTAAACTAGTTTTTTTTTTTTTTTTTTTTTTTTTTTTTGGAAGTCATGCTAATGAACTCACAGTACAACATCAAGGCACACAGGACGCGCGCCTCCCACCTGATGCTCTTGATGTACAGGGCAAACTAAAGATGAGGCTCTACCCTCATGTGGCGATTCCACCGGACGTTGTTGACAAGTGGAATACCATCTTGATGCCGCAAGTCAACCAGGCTCTTCGACACTTTTATCGGAAGCATCTAGAGTCTGTTGAAATTTCTCTGGAATCCGTTGGACCGAGTCCTCAAGCGACGAAGCCTACCGTTGTGGTAGTATGTACCTCTGTGGGCAAAGTACGAGCGATTCTCAAGAAGCGACTGGGCGAGCTCTTTGATGACACCACAGGATTTGCCCTCAAAGTGTGTCGTGGCCATGTACTTCGATCTCGTCGTTACTCTAGATCCGTCTTGCGATCCTTGGCCCGTTCAAGTAAACCTGGCATCAAGGATGATGCCGAGATTGAGGCCGTGAACCCCGAGTACCAAGCGTATCCAGGAAATGGAGCGAGCATCGGTGCCTGGATCGGCGACCGCCATCTTCCCCTGTCAGTTTTGGAGGCTTGGTCTTGGTTGATGACAAACCATATGGGATGACAGTCCACCATATGCTTGATGACCCAGACCGGGAGGCCGTAAAGATGGAAACTCTTCGCAGTAGTACTGTCCCTGACCATGGCTGGTATGCCGAACTCATGGAGAGCAGTGCGGATGATGAGGAACTCGCATATGACTTGTCTGACGCGGAATCAGAGGCATACTCCGAGACAGACATCAGCAGCGACTATGATGATGAGGAGGAGGACGAGGAGGATGAGTTCGAGCCTGGCGACATCCCAGGAATCGAGCCCGGTTGTGGTGATGGCTATATTGTCACACAGCCGGCTCTGGACGATGTGGAGGAAGGGTTCTATCCCTGTGCCGCGACGGAAGACGAAGACCATTTGGACACGTTCAGTTTGGGCGAGATGTATGCATCAAGTGGCATACGTCGCAAACAAGCCAATGGTCTGACACACGAAGTCGATTGGGCATTGTTCGAGTTTGCGGACGGTCGGCTCCCAGAAAACAACTCGATCCCTCGTTGGGAGGCTGGCTTGTCGGGTCACAAAGCCAAGGCCAACCTGAGTGATGAGCTTGGCAAACTTTGGCCGACGACAGTGGCACCGTCATCATCTCTGCCAGGCTTAGAAGTTCAATGCGTTGCACGCACGAGCGGCTTACAAACCGGCCAAATCCTTCCAACACTGACCAGTGTCAAGATCTATGGGCGTTGTTCACCGAGTCATACCTACCAGGTTGCCAGTACACCCTCCGGCAATGAGCACAAGGCAATGAGCAATCTACCCATGGGTATTCCTGGAGACAGCGGAGCATGGGTCGTGGATCGCCGTCACGGCCAGCTATGTGGGCACGTGCTTGCCTGGAGTCAGCGCAAGCATGTTGCCTACATCTGTCCCATGGATGTGCTTTTGCTCGATGTGGCTCAGACACTGGAGGCATCTGAAGTTCGTCTCCCCGGAGGAGCCTATAGTCATGCGGGGGATCCTAGCGAGGGCGTTCAGCGCGCCAAGCACCTAGTGAGCTCGGCAGCAGATTTCGACGATGAACCGGAGCACTTGGTTGCTGGCGAGGATGAATATAAAGCCCTCGAGGTCGCTCGAGTATCCAAGAGCACAAGGAAAACCGATGCTGAGACGTCGCTTCCGGGACACCCCGAAGCATAAGCAACCAAGGATCTTGTAGGCCGATGCGCTTGGAAACGTCGAGCGAGTTGCGCGGCCCAGCAAATCGGTTGGAGGACCTCAACATTGGACGCACACAACGTATAGGCGGGTTGGTGGGTAATGGAAATTCCACCACCCTACACTCATTATATGGCACACATGAAGGATAAATAAAATGCCCATGACACTTGTTCATGAGATTTCGGCTTGGAACGTTATTCTGAGAGGTTTCGGTTTTATTTATCGTGTTGGTAGCCATCCATGTTTCACTTGGAATGCCCTGATTGGTCGTTTGCTCTAGGATACATAGGATCGAAGCGCATAAATGGACAAAATTGATGATACTCTCAATCTGTACGAAGAAGTGCTTTGTTGATTTTCAAGAATCAAGTGTGGCCTCTAGTTTACATAAAGTCGTCTTCCCAATTGGCGTCGCGATCCTGATTGCTCGACGCCGCCATGACTTCATCCGTAAACATGTCGTCGTATGCGTGGTCCTTTGCCACTTCTTCTCTTTCCACTCCTGTGCCTGTCTCGCCTCGTCTTTTCTCTGCAAATAGTCAGCTGTATGCCGTCCAAAGCAACGCCATTTCCTCCCGCCAATAGACACACACACACACACACACACACACTCTCTCTCTCTCTCTCTCTCTCTTTCCAATGTAGGTAGATAGATGTGTATGAAGAAACGGAAAGCATATGCCATGTATGTCATCTTACCCTCTGTTGCTGAGCATCCATGTCCCTCCTCCTCAGCTCCCTGATCCGATCGTCCTTTTCCTGCCGAAGATCCGGCTTCTTCTCCACCCTTGTCTTGTTCAGCCGGTTGACGACGGGGTTCTCCCGCGCCGGCACGAGCACGCGCCTGACCTTGCGCGGATCCTTGAACGAGACCTGCCCGACGTCCATGGAGCCGTCCTTTCGGAGGTTGGACCACGGCGTGTAAATGACCGTCACGTTGTCCCTCTTGTTGCCCTCTATGGAGTTGGCCTTTGTCAGCTGCGCCAGGTCCGTGACCAGGGCCGCGGGGAGGAGTCCCAGCTCTGGCCGTCTTGCATGCGGAGGTAGATGTGGGCGCTGGAGAGCTTGTCGACGTGGAACTGGTTTTTTTTTTCTTGTTTTAGATATCGCTGAGGGGACTAAGGATGGCTTTTTTTTTTTTTTTTTCATTTTTTCTTTCATGGATACTTCCTTTTTTTTTTGGGGGAAAAGAAATTTGAAAGATGAGGAGAGCATACCCAGATGTCTTCGTCCCAGCCGTACTTTATGAGATCTTCGTCTATGAAAAACTCTTTAGTTGGGGGAATACTGGCGGGGGTGGCTTACTTTCGAATTTGTCCTTGCCTGCGTAGATGAGGGCCGGGGGTCGACGGTCGAAGAGCTGAAGTAGTATACCATCTTTTGTTTGGTGTGTGCCCTTGGTTTATGTGATTGCGATGCTGCTACATTTGTCTGCCGGTCGCTTCACAGATTTTGGGGAGGAGAAGTGATTGATTGGGGGGGCTGCGGGCAGGAAATTTACTTGTGCGGTAACAGCTTGTGGGTTTCTTGGGCGATTGACACGGGAGATGATGGGTCGGTTTGGTAAGTAGGATGTACATGTGTACTGTGCTGCGTCGAACGCTGATTGGCTACCCGGCTCGAGCCTTCTCGGTGCTCACATCGCTTCGGGGCATGCAGATGATCTACTCGGCATTGGGGCAGTGAGTTTTTTTATTCCTGTGTATTTGTGCGTGCACATGCGAGGGGTGATTATGGAATCCTGTCACGGCGGTGGAGCGAGGGAAGAACTTGACATGTCTACTTGATGGACGGAGAAGGCTATTTTCCAGCGGTCTTGTATCTATCTGGATTGTCCTACACCGGCTGGTTCTACACCCCGCGTCGTGGTGTGGTGTCATCAAGTAATTTTGTCTCATGTTGTCTTTTTTTTTCGTCCAAGCTTGTGCTCGGCCAACAGTAACTCAATTTCCTCTTTGAGCAAACTGCGCAAGCAAGTGCTCTCGCGCCCCGATTTCTCAAACGTCGTCTCAAACGCCAGCTGCTGCTGCTGCTGCTGTGTTGGCTCACCTGGATCAAACCCGGGGAGATTGCGGAAGAGATCCTAATCCCTGGCAATCTGGAGAGCTTGCCTCTCTTCGGGCGCTGATCACGACACGGTTAGCATGTTGGGTCGTAGCTCTCGTTAGCATCGTAGTACACGAAACATGTAAACTCACACACGGGCCCTCCTAGCACCAGTTCCTCCGTAACAGTAATTTCTCTCGACCTCACGCTGCTCACATGAGTGGCACCAGTGCTGTTGGCCTCGAAGACATTGATCTGAAGAGAGAATGATCCCGGTGCTGTGAAGGTCAAATCGGGCCACGAGAAGAGGCAAATCTCCTTGCTGGCTAACCGACTTGCTCCAATACATCCATTGGCGGTCTTGATGCCACTGAGTACGTCATTTGAAGGTTCTCCGCTCTCACTCTGATCCAGATATGCGGCCGCGAAAAGATTGCCTCTGTACAGGCCAGCCGGGAAAGACGAGACCACCACGAGAGGTGGATAGAGAGGCGCGCCGACTTGCACTCGGCAAGGAGGCTGGACAAAACCTTGGCTTCGGCCATGCTGCGAGGTCTCTGATGAGTCTGACTTTGGTGCATCGACACGGAGCTGGAAGTACATGGTATTTTGCCAGCCATTGCGACGCTGCGATAATGGGCGCAGGCCGGCTTTATAAACACTTGACGGAAGAACAAACTCCCAATCGAAAGCTGCCCAGCCCAGGGGCCGGCAGCAAACAAAAGAAGCTTCTTGGACGATTCGGACGACTCGAGACTCTTTGTGCTGCGCAAAATAGTGTCAGGTAACTGCGGAGACGAGTATTATAAAAATCAATCTGACGAGCAGCGCGAATGTCAGGCCAGTTTGTTTTATAAGGAGTGTGAAAATTAAGACAAAGTAAAGAATTGGTCTGAGAGCCTTCACATCGAAATTCAAAAGCGCAATGACCGAGCGCAAAGACGACGGAGTGTATAAACGAGCTACCCTTCAAATGGGAATATATTTGTCAAGCTTAACAAACAGAAGCCATGATCTTTTGTCATGTGACGAAGAGTGAAAATGATTGCTGTGATTTGCGAAGAAAACCGGTGAACGGGGATTCATGTATCCTTGTGCTACACAGACTCGAGACGAAGAGAAACAGACACTTCCGCAGGGACCAAATGACATATTTTGTTCCTTGCATCCTCTTGGACCATACTTGACTGACTTGGATGGGTCTTGAGTAGTTAGAGGATCTTTTAGAAGTGAAACAATTCTTCCAAGACACAAAAAATTGCCCGAGGACGATTCGGCAATATTAGGTCTCTCTCAAAAAAGTAATAAAAAAAAACTACTTGAGACAACCACTTAAGTGGCTTCTTTGGACAGGCTAGTTGTCTCATAAGCTACTGCAGACTCAGCGTGAAGACTACATACAGTCTGTAATCGTGACGAAGCGCGGAGCAGGGGTAGGCTAGCCAGACAGACAGGGTTCAAGGATGGATGATGAGCGACAGCCGACGAGCCAAGCAGCATGCCCTGTTGTTGCTGCTTGATGTGTCTGCCATCTTTCAAAGTAACAACGCACCATGGCCAATGGCATGCAGTACCAGAATCTAGAGAGAGGCGAGAAGGAAGGGGGTTTATTGAGACATGCATGTCCGAAGCAGCGGGTCTCAAGGCGGGCTCAAGGCGGGCTGAGATGACTCGGATAAAATGATGAAGATTGATAAATCAGGGACGGGTGGCCAGACTCCACATATTGGCGAGGAGGAGAAAACATGTCCCTTTGTGGGTGTCAGCAATGGAGTTGGCGAAAAGCATCCATCAAGCGTCCATCATGTCCTTGGGGAATGGGGGCAAGGTCTTGACTCTTGGGAAACTGCCATGTTGCAGATCAACTTGTTTGCTTGTGAGAGGAAACGACTCGTTACTCGTATACCATGGGAAGGATGGAATCCCTCGTGCCAACGGAACCATCTCTTTTCGGATACATTTGGGTCGTTGATACGGAGTACTGGATGATTGTGTTCCCCTGAGCCGTCGGAGGCTGTAGGGAATGTCGGCGGTTATGGGGTGAAACCAGATCGTGGAAGTGGGTTGTTGTTCAACTTGTTGTTGGTTGGCTGTTGGAGACGTCACGACATTTTCTGTGTTTGCCCTCAGCCAAGGCCGCTGATATGCGTGCGTGGTGGTTATGGAGGGTCCGTGCTGTGCCCCTCAACATGGGGGGGTACGGGGCGGGGGTCCTCTGACCCTTGGCTGCTTTGTTGATTGGTGGGTCGATTTGGAAGGGGCGATCAAGTAATCAAGAGGAGAAAAACGAGATTCATTGATCTACCATCGCCATGGTAATGATTCCATGCCAATATATGTCCGTCCTACGCACCGTGGGTGGTATTGATGTCTTTTTCTCGGGTGAAACTGGCCGCCGTGTCATGATACCTCGGCTGCACCTCAGGATTCTCGGCCTCCACCGGAGAGAAAAGGTACGATTCGGCCGGTTCACGAATTGGCCGACATATCCGTGAATGTACATACACTACAACCCCTGACATATTTTACAAATCTACTTGCCCCACATGGGGCAGCTGCCAGGTTGCCCAATAACAGCTGCCTGCCTAGGGTGGGGTTAGATAAAGCTTTGACTATTAGAGCGTCATAAGGTGGATATGCAAGGGTATTGAACCCCACTAAAAGATATATCTTTTTCCTTGTAAATCGCTTATGATTTAAGGTACTTACTAATCCTATCCCCTATCTGCCCTATCTCCCGTTAGACGCCTGATTAGCTTGTTACCCCCTGTCATGTATCTTTGTAAAATAATTCAGGGGTTGTAGTGCAGCTTGAGCTTGAGCGGACCTTCCGCATCCTCTGCCTCGTCCTGCTCATCAAGCCGGTCAAGCCCCACCAGCTCCATGCTCATCTGCTGGCACGTCTGCATCATCTTTTCCTTTTCCATCTTCAGCTCCATCTGTGCCCATCCCACTGCTAGCCCTCCTCGCCTCGCCGACCCCGCTGGTGCCTGGTGTCAACCGGCCAGGTGACTTGCATCTGGAACCGTCATACTCCTCTTGTCGCCCCCGGCGCTTTTCCTCAGTCGCAGCGGCTGCAATACCTCCTACAGCACCAGACACCAGACACCATGGTTAGGGATTTTGAGGCTGTCCTCAAGGGCAAATACCCTGGCAAGGCCCATGCCAAGCGCGTCGTCGAACAAATCCGCAAATCCAAGCCAGACGCCAATGGCATCATCTACCTCGAGGCTCGCATGACCAAACTGCTGGAAGACAACGATTCTCCCGAGCATTTCAGACAGCGTCGATACTTTTACTACCTCACTGGTTGCAATGTTGCCGACTGCTCCATTGCATACGATATCCAATCCGGTAGATCTACTCTATTTATCCCTCCCATTGACCCCGATGATGTTGTCTGGTCTGGTCTTCCCCTCAGCATTGACGATGCCCTGAGAGACTACGACGTGGACGAGGTCAAATTCACCACCGAAGTCAATGCCACATTGGCCCACTTGGCCAAGCAAAACCCCAGGTCGACTGTTTTGCCATTGGCAACCAGGTCTCTGACAATGTCACCTTCCTACAGTTCTCCGAGAGGGATTTTGAAACAGTCAAGACCGCCATTGAGATTTCCCGCGTCGTCAAGGATGACTTTGAGGTTGCCATGATCCAGAAAGCAAATCATATTGCCAGCCACGCTCACCGAGCCGTCATTGACCGTGCCAAAACTGCGGCCTCCGAGCAAGAGCTCTACGCTACCTTTCTGGAGCGATGTGTATCCCACGCTGCTCCTGAGATGGCATACCACCCCATTCTGGCCGCTGGGAGAGCAGCTGCCACTCTTCACTACGTAGCCAACAATGCCCCCTTGAGCGGAAAATTGAACTTGTTGATTGATGCTGGATGCGAGTGGAATAACTATGCTTCAGATATTGTAAGTACTACAAATGGAGGATCGAGTTGCGCATCTTGGGACCATCTCTCCCTGACCACTCATATTTCGTAGACGAGAACTTTCCCTTGACCGGACAGTTCACCAAGGAATCGAGAGACATATATGCCATAGTGTCCAGGATGCAGAGGGAATGCACTGAGCGCATCAAGGGTGGCATGCTCTGGGATGATCTCCATCTTCACGCACACAGAATCGCCGTTGAGGGTCTGCTGGCCCTTGGCATTTTGAAGGGCGACGTTCAAGAAATCCTCGATGCCCGAACTAGCGCCGCCTTCTTTCCCCACGGACTCGGACACCACTTGGGGATGGACACCCACGACACTGGCGGTAATCCAAATCCCAACGACAAGGACAAACTATTCAGATACCTGAGGCTACGTGGTAACGTTCCTGCCGGCGCTGTCGTGACCGTTGAGCCTGGTGTTAGTATTCCCTTGGTATTCCGTAACCGGTAGTACTCGCTGACATTGCATTCAGGTTTACTTTTGCGAATTCATCATTCAACCATATCTTAATGACCCCGTTCACAGCAAGTACATCGACTCTGAAGTTCTCAACAAATATTGGGACGTTGGCGGCGTCAGGTGAGCATTCGACTACTGAACTTGAGGAGGAATTTTTTTTTTTTTTTGATACTGACCCCTGGGCCTGGGCAGACTCGAGGACAACATCCATGTTACGGAGAATGGCTACGAGAATTTGACAACGGCAATCAAGGAAATGGGCGACGTGGAAGCTGCAGCTGCACGGAATTGAATGAAGCAAACGCAGAGTGCCAAAATGTTTGCAAATAACAAAGAAATCATTTGAAGACCACCACAATTAGCACCAGAAGAAGCCGGCGACGTTTTTTTTGGAATTTTATTCAGAAAAAGAGTTTGTTGGGGAACATGCTATCACTGCTCCCGCAGTTGGAATCTTGACAAGAGAAGAAATGATATCTGGGGCACAATTCCGATCTTACCATTGCCAGAATAGGTCCCCCGCTCTCTCTCTCTCTCTTTTTCCAGCGCAACTATTTCCTTCAGCAAGCCAGAATGCCCGAATAGACAAACCACGGCCCGAATAAACCACTTCTCCAGCGGCTGCATGAGCCTGGGCTAGGACGAAGAGTGCTTGAGTCTGTGGATTGATCTAAACGGTGATGCGAGCAAACGTAGTTCAATGGCCGCCAAAAAGTCAATGATGGCGAAACCACGGGAATCCAAGCCGAATTCTCCGGAGGGCCTCACGGATGATGCGGAATGCTTTACATTCCCGCTTCGTCTCTCCGTAACCTTGCCCTCTCCCAAAACCGGGTTCATCGAGCTCCGAAGCACAACGTACACTGTTGCCAAGCCTGTCAATCGTCGTGTTCGAGATGATGCGACATGGTTTGTGGCCAAAGGAGACTAATGCTTAGATGTTTGGATGGGGCATATCGCGACGATGTTTACGGGGGTGGGGGCATTCTGTCATTTGTTGACGCAGTCTATGAGTTTGGGTACAAATTTCTATATGAAGTAACTGACGACTTTTCCAGACATGCAAACAGAGAGAAAAAAACAAAGGAAATACATTCTTCGTGATGCCACTTGCGGTTGGTTGTGCATGCGTCGACATGTGAAGCACTTATATAGCGAGCATCTTGGTGGAGTTTTCCTTCGTCAATTTGAATGGAGAGAAATCCAGCTTTTATTCGGGTGCGGGTCCGGGTTTCCACATTCAAGTTATGTAATTATAACTCTTCAATGCTCATCAGGGCTCTTGTCCTCTTGCCTGCCAGCCAGGTCCTTCGCTGGCCCACATTCAAGCACCTGTCCTTTGTCCAGCCGAAGACACCAATCTGCATCTTCGACAGCCTCGAGCCGGTGTGCAATGGTAATGACGGTGCTCTTTGACAACTCCTCTCTCAATATACGCTGTACTGTGGCGGCAGTGCCGCGATCAATCGACGCTGTTGCTTCATCCAGGATGACCAGCCCGCTCCTACGCAGGACTGCGCGGCCGATCCCCACCAGCTGCCGTTGTCCTTGGCTGAGATTCTTGCCTCCTGCGTCAATGACCGAGCTTAGGCTCCATTCGTTTCCGAGCACGCGGTGGATGGCATTTGCGCAGTCGGCATCGGCGAATCTCCCTCTGGGTCGATGTTGTCGCGCAGAGTTCCCGGGAATAATGTCGGATCTTGTTGGATAAACGTCACCCGGCTCCGAAGCGCAGCTCGATTCACGCGAGCGAGATCCATGCCACCAATCTTTACCGTGCCGGCTGATGCAGTCTGCGTGGCGAGCAAAGCGTTGGCTATGGTCGACTTTCCTGAGCCCGTTCTTCCCAGCACGGCGCAGGTGCTTCCTCCTGGGATCTCAAATGTCACCTTGTCCAGAACCGCGGGCAGGCTTTCGTCGTACTTGAAAGACATGGACTCAAACTTGACGCTGTCACAAGGTCTTGGCCAGTCTTGCGGGGGCTCGTCATCCCCGGTTGGTTCTTCCGGTATCCTGTTGAGCGTGTTCACGCGCTCCAGGGACACCGCATCGAGCTGCAGCTGAGCAAACTTCTCGCACAGGTGGTGAACAGCTTCCATTGCAATCGTGGTTTGCGTCAGGACAAAACCGATGGCGCTTGCTGGTGTTCCACGCCAAATCATGAAGATGGTCACGGCGGTTTTGGCCACTGCAGTGGAAATGCTGAGACGGAACTCTAGCCAGGAAGCCATGCTCCAGAAAAAATGGTCCTGCTTCTGGAAATCGTCTACGGCATCCAAGTGGCGATCCTGGAAGCGGTCCTCCACACGAAGAGCACGGATGGTGACCAGCCCGTCCTGCATGACGCCGATATTGGCTATGATGGGCGTCAGGTATCTCATTTCCATGCGTCTTAGACTTCGCGAAACTGGAACGTATATCCTGAAGAAGTAGACGAAGAGGACTGATACGGCGCCGAGGATGATGAGCAGGATCGGTTGGTGTGTCGAAATGGCGACGAGACTGAGACTGAGAGCAATGAAATTGTACACGAACCCCTCGATAGGAGCGAGAATGCCGCCGTCCACCATTCCCATGTCGGAAATGAGCCGATTTTTAAGCTGGCCAGTTGGGGTCGTGTCGTGGTATCGAAAGGTGGCCCTGCTGACACGATCAATGGCAACTCGAAAAAGTCCTTGAGCGGCATCGATGGAGATCTTGGCCAGGAGTAGCTGGGCGATTGCGAATGCCAAGACTTGTCCCCGGAAAGACCGGCGAGGACGGATAACCAAACCCGAGTGTGCCTTTCCGGATCTGGTAACCCCCAATAGCCCGGCTCGTTACCTGCGCGTTTCTGTGCAGTAGCATTTCCCAGGCTTCGAGTAGCTGGGCTCGGGCGATGTCACAGTATCTGGACATGCCATAGAAAAGGGCAAGGAAACCCCATTGCCCATCCGCCGGCCTTCATGTAGCTGAGATAGACAGACATGGGAACACTACCGGTCTCGGATGGCTCCTCCGGAGCTTCCGCAAATTGGAAATCTCCTCTTCGTCATTGTGTGCTTCATGGGATGGCTCAGCCTCCTCTGCCATTGCCTTCTGTGAAGTGGCATGATATGGATGCTCGAGCTCATCTTTGATTTCGTTCGCTGACAAGACCCTCGCCGAGCCATCTTCCATTTCAACGACTTGGTTCGCGATGCGAAGGACCAGATCATCTCTGTGGGTCACCATTACAATCGTACGGTCCTTGGCCAGGGGGCCTTGGAGGAATCGACGGACAATATTGCTGGCAGTATCATGGTCCAACGGAGCCAACGGGTCGTCTAGCAAGAGAATACGGCAGGGACTATAGACGGCCCGGGCTAGAGCGACTCTTGCTTTCTGACCGCCAGACAGTCCAACACCGCCCTCGTCCAGTTTGGTCTGATCACCATCCGGGAAAGCTGCGAGATCCGGGCCCAGGGCACAAGCATGCAGGACCTGTCGATATCTTGCGGGATCGAACCGATGGTGAAAGACAATGTTTTCACGAATCGTCTTGCTTTGGAGCCATGGAAGTTGTTGCGCGTAGCCGACAGGCTCGTCTGGTCGGACGAAGTCGCCACCGTGCAGCTCCATCTCATTCAGTGCCGCGAGAAGCAGACTAGACTTTCCAGAGCCAACTTTGCCGCGAACAATGGTAAGACCGGCGCTGAATTTGAGGTTCAGAAGAGAAAGAACGAGGTGATTGGTAGATGGCCATGCAAAAGATGCGCCGTGAAACTCTACATCTCTTGCATCTGTCGTCCCGAGCGAGTTCTCGTCTCGGTCCGGTTCGCCCATGTATCGGTTTACTCGTTCCACGGGGATGATGGCTTTCCAGTACGCAGAGACCAGATTGAATGCCTCCTTGACACTAGCTTCTAATTGACTGAAGAGCTGTAGAGAGGGCCAAATGACGTCGTTGGGGAGACCTTGGCGAAGAACAAGAGTGAAGAGCCAGATGCCAACGAGGGGTAAACAGCCCCGCCAGCGACATTGGTCGTCGAAATAGCTGCTGCCACACGAGCAATCTGTAGCCTCTTCAACATCTCCATGGCGCGAAACTTCATGATTCTGGCACTCCAAGACGATGTCCAGCCATTCAGCTTGAGCGGCCGGCTGGCTTCCACGAAATGCGCGACAGCTTGCGCTCTCTTGTCAGAGTGAGACGTCCTAGATCTTTCCAGCTTAATAAGCTTGCGTACAAGAAACGAATTGGTCGTCATTAGTAAAGCCATGAGGCCGAAACCGACGCATGAAGGCCAACCCATGATGTCGATCAGGTAGTAAATCGTGACGACAACTTTGATCGGCTGTGCAACAAGTTTGGGAAAGTCCCAAAAGCGCTGAGAAATTTCGTATGTATCTTCTCGAACAAGATTGACGACTTTGGCGTTGGACGCAGGAGCTTGTGGTAAGTGGGACTTCTTCTTGTCCCTACGTGAGCAACAACACTTGCCAACCCACGACCGCCTAGTCCTCGGGGGTTGCTGCTGGACAGGATGGTCCTCATCGGGACCCTTCTCCGTCACATCGGATCCTGGTACAGCCCTGGTAAGGAGTTTGCCGAACAACGCAATGAAGGTCTCGCCACGAGATCGCTCATACGCTTTTCGAGAGTACCAAGACGAGGTTGTCTTGCAATTTTGACGGACAAGATCAAGACACAACATGACGATGCACCAGTAGTTGGCTTCGCTGGTGTTGCCGCTGTCGAGAGCACCGTACAGACGGCTCGTCAGGCGAATGTTGGAAACCTCGGCGACTGTCTCAACGACAGCCAGCGTCGTGGCAACAAACAGATCCAAGCCATTGGCCTCGATCAAGCACGGGAGCAGCTTGCCACGAAGCTCACGAAATGCCAAGTAGAGTCGGGTGTGCTGAAAGTCGAGCGGTAACTGCCATACGTCCTCGACGGTAATTTCCTTCTCACGACATATTCTGGCCAGTGGGGATACCCATGTCACGGCCAAGAATCTGAAGAGAGTCAGATTGTCCTCTGGGCTTCGGACGTGATGCGAGGGAGGTAGTTTCGGACTGCCAATGTCTTCAGTGTCCCAGGCGGGATTCCGAAGTGGCATGTTTCCGATGGCAATGACCCCAACCAATGCGAGTGCGACTCTAGAAAGGCGGAACGGATCAAGAGTACTGAAGTGATGGTTCAGGAACTGCGCAGAGTAGGTTCCTATCCCAGCCGAGAACATGAGCAAGTACTGCAGAAGCAAGATTCGCGGCGTGCTAGTAGGTCGGTCGAAGGCGGTCATCAGACCTGCGGACAGCCATGGAACGATCTGAAAGATGGCTCGAAGCTCTCTCGGATTCAAGCATATGGGAACAACCGACAGGATGAGCCCAGCCAGTGAGATCAAGACGAGGATCAAAGTCGAATGCGTCCAAGCTTTGCGCTTATTCGACCTGCTGGGTCTTCTTCCTTGGCGAACGGTTTGAGCCACGGTGGAAGAAGCCTCTGGAGCTGATTGCGAAGTACATGGAGGAGGAACGTGGCAACCGAAAATCCAGCCAAGATGTAGAGAATACTGGCATCTGTGTTGGACAGATGCGTGTATGGGGTAAGACGTATGCCGCCAAGAATGACTTGACCACCATCATCGATGATGATGATATCCTTCAGGCGGCGGAGTAATGTTTTGAAAGTGGGAGCCATGCTAGATATCTCGCAAAAGAGTAAGAGATCACGAAGGACGTTGTTGACTTGAAATGGATGAGGGGAAAAGAAAGAACGAACAGGCCGGTGAAGGTACGAAAAAGAAAGGGCTCATTTAAGTATCTAACTACGAGGACCCAGTTCCAGTCCTCGATCAAAGTTCTTTGAGGGCATTTGAGAAAAACTGTAATAAGTGAATTCGCTGCTGTGGTCAAAGTTTGTGACTGCAACTGGGTTGCGCCAGGTGGACCGGACTGCACCGCCGAACCCAAGTCTTGTCACAAGGACATGCTTTGGACATGATTTTAAGAATAGATACCCGCAGAGTGCCGCATCGTGGATCATAAGCCTCGGAAGTTCGAAATTCTCTGTGCAAGCCATCGACCAATGTCGAGATGCAAAGTTCAGTAGACCAAGGTCGGGGTGAACGAAGCTCCTTTGACTTCTTGAGCATGTGCATGAGGGGAAGCAGACTGACCACCACCAAGTCGAACCTGCTGCTGGTTCGACCTACCTTGACCACGCTCTGATGAGCGGGGCCATCTGTTTCCAGCGACGCAACGACGCAGCAGCAATGTCCATTGTCGAGACTCGACACCGCAAATCGCGATCCGATGTGGGTGGGGTCTTTCTTGGTCTTGACTCAAGGGGAATATTCCAATCGAGACCGGAATGCCTTCCAGCCCAGCTACATCAGATGGTTTGCAATGCAAGTACGACGCGTCGTCAGCCGTGAAGTGACCCGACGGAGCAACATCATTTTGGAAAGGATCGTTCAATTCTCGCTACAAAAGTCCAGAGCACTGCGTCTTTTAATTTTTTTAAATTTTTTTCGGCTCCCCAAGTCGTACACCGCCTTTAGAATCCCAGATACGGTGTTTGTTAGATCATGATGGCGCCTCCCAGGGCGGCCAAGCACAAGACGGTCAGAACACTTGCCCATCCAGCGCTGGTGGTCGACCAGCTCTGCAGAGATGGCGCCGCGCCCGTCTGCGTCGAGGTCGCGCTGGACGACGTCTTTGAACCAGAGGTGCCCGACGATGGGGAGCCAGAACCAGAACCTTTGCCCACCAGAGCGCTCAGCTTGGAATCGTCGACAAACGATGCCTTGACGGAGCTGTTGGTGCATTCCGACGGCCGGTCTGCCTTGCCGTCGACAAAATTGACGGCGACGCACTGCCATGCTCACAACCAGATCAGCTCCCACGTCCGTCTCGGGTTTTTTTTTTTTTTTTTTTTTTGGAAATACGAGAAAGTCGGGCACTCGTCTGTCTTATTAGCTCACCTGGTATAGCAGACCATCCGTCGCTGACGAAACAACGCCAACGAGACCTTTTTGCCGGCGTACCTGCTGGGCACGGTGACTGCGGGCTCGCAAAAGTCACCGATACCACTCTGCTGCACGATGGGAAAGATCTGCTCCCACCCAGACTCGGCCTTGTGGTCCGTCGTGACACGGAAGAGCCAATTGCCTTGCGGATGGGTCAGCTTCATTGCCAGGGCATCGCCGCCAACGTGGAAATCCGCCAGCGTCTTGGAAAAGTCGGGAGCCGTGCCGCCACAGGGGCCTTGGTCCTCGGTTCTCTCGTCGAAGGCAGAGGGCTTGGGATGCTTGAGGACGAAATGGGCGGAAGCCATGCCGCACAGGGTCAGGGTCGATAGGAGCGCAAGAGACTTCATTGCTGGGCTGGGGGCATCTAATGGCGAGAAATGGACCGTGGGGAGATGAGATGGAATTGATACGGAAGCAGATTTTGCCGATCCAGAATCAAAATCTTGGAGAAGTGCGATGCGAACTACGGCCCCTTTTTGAAGGAGAAAAAAAAAAAAAAAGCCAGAGGGCTGCACCTGTATCACAGCTGTGTTGCCAGCTTTGTTGGGATGCACAAGACGGGGAACAGTTCGGTCTCGACGTCACCGAATCTGGCCTTGTCCGAGCAACCGTTGTCGTGGAGGTCCTGCTGACTCCTGAGCCAACACAACGTCTGTGACACTGTGTCCAGAAGATGTCGAATCAAAGGGCATCCTGGCCGGGTGCCCTGATCAGGAATTGGCCTTTTAGAACGGGTCCGGGCTTCCGAGTGAATGGGTCAGACTCTGACGCTCAGAATCATCGTTTCCCGTAATATTACGGAATTGAAGGGGATTACATGCATGGAGTTAGAAGCACCAGCAAGCAGGTGCGTGATTGATTCATGTCCCCACGATCCAATCAGCGGGGTCCCGGTCCCGGTCCACGCAGGTGAGAGTGTTTGAGCAAGTTTGGGTCACAGGATGCGCATATCGCGTTAGTCCTAATCCGGAATGACAGTCCCCATACCTAATTTTAGTGTGGCTCGCGTCTATTGATTTTCACTATTAATTAAGATGAGGTTGGTATCACAGGTGTTGGTATCACAGGGTGACTGATATCAGGATCAAATGTGTGGCTTGGGGAATAGGTATGTTTCAATATAGGTTAACAATTGCACAAGTCAAAGGGACTTGTTCGCTGCGGGCTGCACCGTAACATAATGCTTGTAATGCCCGTAAGAACAGCGAGCTTGATAGCTGATTAGTCCCTTCCCTTAGCTATTAGATAAGCCTATTCTATTGAATTGCGAATCCTGCCTGTACCTTAAACTATGCTAGGTGTAGTATAAGGGCTATTACGGACCTGCCGTCGCCTGCCTGCACCATTAGGGTAACTTATTGCGTTGCGTTGCGTTGCGTTGCGTTGCGTTGCGTTGCGTTGCGTTGCGTTGCGTTGCGTTGCGTTGCGTTGCGTTGCGTTGTGAGGACTCGTAATCATAAAAAGGAAGGAATTATTAGAAAAGTTGCAAGCGTTGCACGTTCCGGTGAGCTGCCTGCATTTGCCACTAATAAGAGCTGGTACATTTGGCAGGAGATTAGGTGCAAATGTACTTCTCCTGTTTTGGGACTAACGCGATATGCGCATTTATTAGTGAGTCACTTTAGTCAACATAACATTTATAAGGGGGAAGTAGTGTTCATGTAACCTAGATCAAGTTTGATCAATTCCTACGTAACTTGGGCTAATAGAAATAGCTAGCTCGTCTGTTTGCATGCATTTTGCGTTCGCGCAAAGTTTGCACCGGCTCGTGGATCACAGGCTTGGTGGGTTTTGGCGCTTGATCTGCGTGCATGTGTATTCATTCCCCCGACAACGCGGTTCACGCACTGCATCTCCAGGACTTGTTTGCCAATTTCTTTCCAGCTGTGTTTTGCCCTAATCGTTAGTCTGATTAGTTCTTGTAGATAGGAAAGGATAATAATACATACGCGCCATTGACCTTATTGTACATGAGCACAATATATTCGTTGTTTGTGTCCCTCGTCAGCTTGGAAGAGTAGTTGGGGTCCTTGCACACCGCGTAGGATCCGTCGTCAGGGTTGGGGTACTTGGGGTGTTGAACCGAGCATGTCGTGGTGGCGGCGCCATGGTGAAGGTTGAAATCGAGGCGCTTTATAAGATCTTTGGGAGTGACCGGGGTTCTGATAAGGACGGCGTCGCTGACTGAGACGTCCTCGGCGCTAGCGAGGGCGGCCGCAGAGCAGAGGAAGAGGATGGCCGTGGCCTTCATCTTTTGTGTGGATTTGTTGTGTTATAAAGGCGGTTACATGTAATGATGGATGATGGATGATGGATGATGGTTGAGTTGAGCGGGTGTGCGTGTCCATGTTCTTACATGTAGAAATCGTGGCCTAGCTTGCTAGCATTATATATTGTCTTCTCTTGTCTTTTGGTTCCAAGTTTAGAAGCCGGTAGTTATCTTGGGCATGGCGTTAAGGACAAGGCTAGCTAAGTAAGGTTTAGGGTGTGGTTAAATAATAAGTGCCTCTTTTCATTTCCCGTCCTTGATACCGCGTTCCAAAATGCCGAACAGTCCGAAGAAACTTACATACATACATACATACATACGTATGTACAAATGAATTTACAAATCTACTTGACAGGAATCAGCGAATCAGGTGTCAGTTCGAAACTGAGGGAGGCAGGGGCTAGGATTGATATTTTATGCATAGAAATGTACATATGTACACGTGCATCTTTTAGTAGCGCTGTGCATTTTCCTTGTAGCTCTCTAAAAACAGTTTTAATACAAACTTTACATAGGCATAAAAGATTGTACAGAGTAGCCGCCCTGTATAAATCCACATACAACTTGTACCGTGCAAAGTCGGTGCGTACTTTGCACCGGCTCGTGGATCAGACCCTCATCAGGGGGTAGAGTGTACTGTGCATGCAAGCCATGGGGCATTCAATTTCTCCCGCCGGCTTGCCACATGCTGTGACATTCACATTGTGCCCAGATTATCACTATTAGCGGGGAAGGAGACGCTAGGGCATCCGTCTTCTCTTTCCCAGCTGGTGTGAGGATGTCGAAACTGACGCCGCCGAAGCATGATGCTAGATAGGTCGAGGCCCATTCCGTCTCTTGAACAGTACATAACAAGTCAGCAAGGCTCCCAGTGCCTCCCAGTGTCTCCCAGTCCAGTGGGAGGCCACTATGCAAGTGAGGCGAATCGAATCCTGCTCGCTCGCTCGTGCGACTCGACTTCGGGCATTCAGCGTCTGTTCTACGTTGGCCGAATCCTTTCCAGCCCCCAATGCAAAAACTTGCGCAATCTGTCTCCGGGCGCGCGCCTTGGCCATGGGCCTGCGAGACAGGAAAGTCGCACAAGCACGCACCCCGTGGTTTCTCCATTCAAGTTCCTGGCACAAATACCTTGCGAATTCCTCCACCGTTCGGTTCTGCGCGAACGCGTGGGACAACTCTCGGTGACCATGGATCACGAGCACATGCACCACGATTCGGGCTTAGGGATGGACTACAACTATGCCTTTGCCCAAGACTATTGGTACATTCTCGCTGGCGTGGTCGGTGTTCTCACCGCGGTCCGAGTCGTCCATCTCTGTGCCGGAAAACAAAGGTATGAGGCGCAATGTCTGGACCACGAAGAGTGTGACTGTCACACGTTCTAAAATTCCAAAACTCCCGTCACAGATTGAAAGCTTGCGAAGAGACCTCTATCGAACATGCCACCAGACCAGATGGCCATATCAGTCAAGCATGGGCTACCGCGACGGCCGCCATTCGAGAAATAAGTCATCCTCAGTTATATGTCTCCAAGCCCGGTTTTCGTTGGGCCACTCCACCGCCGATGGGCAGAATTATCGTCTCGCTGTGCTACTGGGCAATGATTATTTACTTCATGGCCTGGAATGTCGTCGTCGACGACGCCTATTACTTGGAGCGGATTGGTTATCGAAACGCATGGGTCAGCATTATGCAGCTGCCCTTTGTATTTCTGTTATCCATGAAGTTCAACGTGGTTGGATTTCTGATCGGAAGCAGCCACGAAAGACTGAACTGGCTGCATCGATGCGTCGCCCGAACCATGTTCGTCACAGCGACTGTTCACGGCTGGCATTTCTGGACGGAGTGGGTGCGGGCCGACTTTGTCGAGTACGAGCTTCAAATCATGCCCTTGGTGAAGTACGGCTTGGGCGCCTGGGGATCTTGCTGTTGAACGTCGTTGTTGGGTTTGTGCCCATCCGAAGGATGGTGTACGAGATATGGCTGATTCAACACATCCTCTCGTCCGTGGCCATGCTGGTACTACTCAGCTACCACATTCCAGCAAAGGCTACATATCTGCTGTGGATGTCGGTCTCCTTCCTCGCATGTGACAGAGCAGCAAGATGGGCCGTGACCGGCTGGCAAAACACTCGTTGGAAGGTCGACAGGTCGACGTGCAGAGGGATGAAGCGATTGGGGCACAAGGTGTATGCGCGAGCTGTCGGCGACTCCGTCACTGTCTTGACCTTTAAAGATGCTCACTTCAAGTGGCATCCGGGCCAGCATATCTACCTCTGGATTCCGCGGCTCGGATTTCTCGAGTCACATCCATACACGATTGCTTGCGCCCATCAACTGACCGGAGCAAGCTGCTGCAACAGCGTGCAGCTCGTTGTCCGGGCGCACAAAGGATTCTCCAAACGTCTTCATCATTACGCGGTAAAACACCCCGACAAAGGTCTCACCGGATTTGTGGTGGGCCCTCTCGGCGTCACGACCAACTGGAACGCGTACGAGACCATGGTTTTGATCGGAGCCTCGACCGGGGCTAGCTTCACAATTCCCATCCTAGAACACGTGGCCAGCACGAGGACCAGGACTTGTGTACGCCGGATAGAGGTTGCCCTGATGGCGAGGACTTGGGAGGAGATGCAATACTACGCCGAGAGAGCTAAAGCGGCGGCGACAACAGCTCGAGAGAAGGGCATTGAAGTGACGCTGCACATTGCCATCACAGGCACTTCCGCAGATGGCGAATCTGGAGTACCTCTGGTTCAGCTTCGGCCCGCGCCGAAGACGTCTGACTCTCCCTACGAAAAGAAGGGGCTGGAAGAGGGGCTTCGATCGGATCGAAGTGGCAATTCGGATTCCAACGACTCTCGGAATACCACGTCTACCATGGATCACCAAGTCCGGCAGTACACGAGCCGCCCCGACATTGAGACACTGATTCGGCGGCCCGTCGAGCAAGCGTGGGGAGAAAGTGCGGTTGTTGTCTGCGGAGGAAAAGAGATTGTGGCACGCACTCGGAATTGCGTGAGTCGACTGAGCGACGAAAGGGCGGTGCATAAGGAACAGGAGCGCAGGGGATATATTTGCATGTGGAAGAGTATGCATTTTGAAAGCGTTTAGATTGGCGCTGTACGCCACTGTACATACGCAGAACTCGACTCGAATTGCACCGTGCAGCTCCCCCTCCCCTTCTTGGCTTAGAGCTAAATATCCCTGCTCCTGCCGTGCTTCTTCGTCCCCCACCCACCCCTCCTTCCCTCCTTCCCTCCTTCCTCCTGTTGGCCCAATCCAGCGCTGCCATGTTATCCTCGCCCTACCATATAATACCAGCCTCGGTGCAGCCAGCAACTTTGCACGCCAAGAAAACTGAGCACCAGAAAAGAACACCACTGAGCCGTCGTTTCGAGCCATGTAGCCAAGACCAACGCAGGAGGGGCATTTTCCTCTCTCCTCGAATCTGAGGTTGCCTGGGTTCTTCCACCATCACATAACTTCCTCCCTCGCCCTCTCCCTCTCCCTCTCCCTCTCTCTCTTCAGCTCGACTGCCGAGACGTCTCTTGGCACACCCCGTCACACGACCGACAGAGTGGCACGACGGCGACGCCAGCGATGAACCTTGCTTGGTCTTGCTTCGCCGCGACATTCACATCAACACACCGCTGATGGTGGTGCGATGGCTGAATGGCACTTCCCCAGCTGGCCGATGCTCGCGCGAGCGTTGGCAAGAGGCTTGGCTTGGGCGACGGATATCATTGCCATTGTCGTTCTTTGCTTCATTGCGCAACGATGGACCGGGACATGCGGAGCCGTCACTCCAGGAATAGTAGGCGTAAGTAAGCTTTTGCCACCATAACATGCTCATGCGTCTCGCAACGACAATGATTAACATGCTCATGCTAGACTGTCATGGCCCTCCTCATCGATAGTTGGCAGATGATTGCCTTTGCTGGGCAGTCCTTCGGTTTCGAGCCCATGAAGCCTCACAGGACTCTGGTGTACGACACATTCTCCTTTGCAGTCACTCTCAGCGGATTCGTGTTGATGATGCTGGTCTCCAATACCACGGTCCAGCATGGAGACGAGCAAGTCGACTACGTTGGAGAAGATGCGGCAAGAATTCATTTTCGCAAATCATCAATGACATTGGTGGCGATTTGGCTACTGGGGGTCGTCATGTGAGTCCAAATGATTTCACAGCCCCTTTGTGAGGCCAAATTCTCACAATAACGAGCTATGGAAGCGGCTCATGCACAAGTTCACTAACATGTTCGTAGAGCTTGGCGCATTGGGCTCGCCATATGGGCTTGTGTTGATTGCTATATAAACACTATCAACAGGCGGCGCGGAAGTACGTACGGCCGACAAGAGGTTGAAGAAGCACCATCGAGATGAAGGACATTTCATGGACACATTAAGCAGCGTTGGGCCGAAGCATGCATGCCTACTACTACTGTTTTTCAATCTCCTGTGTCGATATATGTTTCTAATGCTGTCCAGCTTGAACATGTGATGAAACGTTTACAACAAAGCTATACTTGCCTGGATTGTCCAACGCCGTTTCGCCACCAAAACCAGACGATCAAATGGCCCAAGCAATTCAGCAATGGCAAATCATGGCACTGAGCTCACCAGACTCAAGCTCTGGTACTAGTACACCCTCCATCGCTAGTTGCGACAAACAGCCCTCTAAAAGTCCCCTAGCTCACCGGAAATGCCACGGTCGAACGGCCGAAATTGCGCGAAACCTCAAAAGATGTGGTTTGGACGCCAAACTTCCGCCATGGAATGAATGTATATAGCTGTGATGACCCGGTATGACCCGGTTGACGAAGCCCGCTCCAATTTCAATCAAGTCCAGACGGACTAAAATCCCACTGAGGATACTGAAAAGCCAATCGGCCATCAGGCTCGACACTGACCCTGGGATTGGGCATCCTGGTAAGCTTTCTAATAGTGTTCATATTAAATCGATTCAACTCGGGTGAATACGATGGATCATTCTAGACATACGAGGTATTGTTGCTTAGAAAATACACAAACGATTCTGCTTAAACGATTCTGCTTGCTGAATGATTGAGAGTATTCTGTCGCTGAATTGTCAATCATAGACCTTGAGAGCATACAGGATCAAAATATCTACGAGTCCCGTGATGGAATCTGTTCTGCATGATTGAACGAGAAACAATTCTACAGTGTACTATAGACGTTGTCGAGAACTTGTTTTTGGGTATCTTTTCTTCTTGCGAGCCTTGCGACAATGCTAGACTGTCAATTAAAACTGATATGTCGTTGTCCATGCCTGTGAAGCGAGAAGGAACCTCGCGATACCAGCACTGCCACCCCGTCCGTTGTGGACATGGCCGAAGCAATCAAGGCATGAGCGGCTGCTTTCTAGCCACTGCTGCGAAAAAGCGCCGGGCAACCGATTCGTTTCCTGTCCAGGTTCTGCACCGTTTTCAAGCGAGATCAAGTGGGTGCCTTCATCGAGGAGCATAATAGCGCCATCTGCAGCTTCAAAATACAAGCTTCCGGGCCTCTACCTTTGTCAAGAAGGGTAAGTCTGTTGAACAGGAGGAGTCTGACTTGTGCGGCGCGTGTGGCTAGAGAGAGGCAGCCTGTTCTCCCGTGACCTCGTCCTGTCCCATTTGGAATCTAGTGCTCCCGTAAGCATAACCGTCCCTGTGAAGGGCAGTGTGATCTTGGAACAGGGTCAACGAAACGGATATGTCGGATGAACAATTGATGTCCCATTGCTAATGCGGAAATTGTTTGCCTTGTTTAGCTATAGTAGCCGCAGTCTATGTAATCTGAATTGAAGCAGGTAGATGGATGCAATCAAGTCAGCCAGAGTTCGTGCTAGTTTGAGAAGAGAGACAATGGCCTTGTTGACCCCTGCACCCTTTATTCGCGATGACGTTGAGGAAACCGATGATGGCATATTGAGAATGCAGCCTCGCGAACAGAGGGAAGCCTTGCCAATGTACTCGGTACGGACTTGCTGTTCTGTAATCCGTACGGAGTAGTACGGAGTAGTACGGAGTAGGAGATCAAGCCGATAAATTCGTCAGCGGCGAACTATGGCGACCCGTCATGTTGTGCTTGTTGACTTGTTGAGGCAACAATTTTCCGTGGACTGACCCCTGATAGCCATCAGTCGACTACATACAGTACAAGACTAGTCCAGGCAGCACTGACCACTGCTCTCACACTGTCACTGATCAAGGCTGAAAATACGGCTGGCACGACTGGCAAATTATGTATAGCCCCCAGGAGCGCCCCACTCACGACCCTTTGTCCGCTCGGGACGACCCAGGACAGGACAGACGGGAGCCAAGCTGTTGCACGAAAAAAAAAAAAAAAAAAAAAAGAGAGGCGCAGCCGACTGGCCACTTTTGTGCGGACATTTAGACATTTAGACATTGATCCCTTTATGCCTTGCGACACAACCCCAGCTCCTAGGTATTAATGGTAGCTAGGGCCTCCTGCTAGAGCTTATTTTTCTGGGGATAATGTCGGCACAAATGAGTGGCTGCGCCTCTTTCGTGCAACACAAGCTACCGATTGATCCGTCGTCAATACTCAATACTCCGATATGTACTCCGTATGACTTGGCGAGCCGCCTCTCGGTGTCGGAATGGGGAGAACTCACCAGTCTACAACTCACCAGTCTACAGGGGAACCCCTGAGTCAAGGGGCGGAGCCTCCCATCATGCCGCCAGTTGTTTACTTGCAGACGGATCCGTACTTGACTGCATCGGGGGCGCTTGTTTCGATGGGCCATGTTTGTCAGTGGTGAATGATGAGTGAGTGTTTGAGCAAGCGCTCCAGACCACCGAGTTCCCAGTTGCATCAACCAACATGGGCGTTCCTGATTCTCACAGGATGGACGAAACGGCCCTGTTTCTCGTCAGAGGTCATGATTTATGGCCAACGTCACGTCCTGGCGCGAATCCTCTGGTAGCACGTGCGTACTTTGGATAGCCCGGGCTATTTTCATTAGGTTATTTTCCATCGCCCCGGGTCTCCTGCATAGGCCCGAGAGAGGCTGCCAGGCCACCCCTCCTAGACCACTAGACACTGGGCTTGCAAGTTGGGGTTTGGCGCCTGTTTCCAAGTTCTGCAATTTGCCATGGACGCGTGGATTGAATGATTTCTTGGCATCCTGGGTCCGTTCCAATTTGTCCACTTTGGCGACTGTGCCGTTATGCTACATGTACATACATACAGGATGCGAACCGTTGTGCTCTGCATCTTGCGCCAACAGTTCGCCTGTTCGACGTCCAGGACGAGCAAGTTGCACACCAAGACACCAGGCAGACACCAGCGCTCGACCACCTCGACCAACGACCATTGGATGGTGGCGGCCGCCGATGGACTGACTGTTCGCTCCACTCGGACAGGAGTCATACTACATTTTGGATGTGCTCCGTACATACATGCATGTACAGAGTAGGCAAAGCCACCCACCCAACAGAACTTCTGGTGGTGGCAGACCTGGCAGTTGGAAGTTGGGGTGACCAGGGGTGTAAGCAGAGGTGTGGGGACAATGGGGGGGAGTGGGGAGTGCGAGAGGCGAGAGGCGAGAGGGCGCCGCAAACAAGCGACCTCACGACAACTTACAACCATCACTCGTTCTCTTTGTTTTTATCAAATACCCGCCATGTCGCACATTCTGATTCCCAGGCCACGAATACCTTTTCCTCCTTCTCCTCTACAACTTCCAAATACAACTGCTTCATTGGAAGAGAGAAGACCTTGTTGGCTTTTCACTTGACTGCTACCTATCAACCACAAACTTCCTGCCGCTCATACTTATACTGACACCACCACCACCACCACCACCGCGTTGAGTCGCAACGCAACGTCCGCGCCAGAGTCCAAGACAAGTCTCTGCATCATCGCTGCGTTCATCACGCCCGTTATACGTTTATAACCACCAAAATGTGCACCACCGATTTCCACACCTACGTTTACCCGGATGGCCACAAGGAGACGGTCAGCAGACCTTCGCTTTGCCCATCATCTCGCCACAACCAGCCTTGCTCCAACAATGTCCTCTTCAATCATGCGGCCCAGTCTGTTCCTTACGGCCACCTAGTTGCGCCCGCTTTTGGAGGCCCATCTAGCTACCGAGCACCATACCTCCGCCATTTCCTCCAACTCCCTCCTACACTCCTCATCGTACATCTACTCCCAATCATCGCTCTGGCGACGAATCAGACCGATCCTACCACAGCTCAAGCAGCGCCAGACGCAGACGTCCAGGAGTCTATGTCAATGGACAGAGAGTAGAGCCCAGTCGCCATGGCAGAGACCGACGAGAACGCATTCTGCTTGTGGACAACCCACCCACACCACGAACACCGCCTCAGGCATTTACATTTCCATCGAGTGCTCCCTCGTCCCCGAGCTTTGCCAACAGTTCGCCATTCATTGTTGACGCATCTCCCCGTGGCTCAACGTCTCGTCTACCAGTGATTGTAGACGAGCGAACCCGTCATGACCGACCAGGCCCCTCCCGCATTCACATTGAGCTTGTTGACGGCCATCGAAAGAACAAGCAGACTCGTCAGACGTCAGCAAGCTCACATGATAGCCGAATTTCGTACACCAGTGCCTCCGAAGATGACGAGTTGCGCCGCCGCCGACTTGAACTCGAGCAGTTGCGTGCCGAAAGGCGTCGACAAGCGCAGGCAGAGGAGATTCGCCAATCAAACCTTCGGGCAAGAATTGCAAAGGCAAATGCGGAAATCGCCAGTCGGGAGGCTGTACCTGTTGCGCCTGCCCCGTTGAAGCGATCATCCACCTCGTCTGCAGCCAAAGCCGCGCAGTCGGCAAAGGAGCGAGAAGAAGAGCTCCTAGATGTTGTTCGAAGGCTCGACATCAAGGAGAAGAAGAGGAGGACAGAGGCCGCGTCGCGCGGCGTCAGGAGGAGGAGGAGGATGAAACCCAGCGCTATCGATTGATGCAGCGCATGGTTCCTCGACGAAGGGCCACGGTAGGACCTGGCAGCCGCCGACATCGTGTGGAATACGATGATGGGGTCTACAGATGGGAGTGAAGGATGTAATGAGTGGTCTTGTCATACTAGATTCGAACATTTACAGCGAGCGATGGCAGTTTTTCCTTTCTTTCTTTCTTTCTTTCTGGATTTTGGGCAAACACGGCACAGTAACCATGAGAGCGAACTTCGGAAATACCTGTTACACAGAGATGGATATGGATACGGGGCACATAAAATAGGCTCAATATAGAAGGCAACGAAAAGGAAGACGAAAATTGGAACTGAAACTCTCGTTCATTACATGTACACACACACACACGAAAAAAAAAAACAGATTTCTAGTGAGCCAAGCTTCCATTGTCCATCCTCAAAGACTCGCTTTATGGGTTACCGAGGCGGCCACGGCCTTGAGTGTGATCTGGCACAGTCAATGTCTAGATACGAAGTGGCTTGTCATAGAGGAAGTCATAGAACATAGGAACTTCTTGTTGTAACAATGAATGAAAGAAGTCAAACATGCACTCTGCGCACCCCCACACCACCCCACCCCACCCTCGCTCGTAATGAATCTGCAAAGGTTGGTCAATGTATCAGGAACAGCGCCTGCCGCAAGCGCCATGCACACATGCGCCACACAGCGCTCTCTGTACCCAAGACTGCAAAGAAAGCCAAGACAATGGAAATGGGAAACCTTTGGGACGAATGACACACCCCCTTTCTTCCGTTGACTCACCGGCCACCCGGGCATCGTTTCAAGTCCAACAAACAGCTGGCGGCACCCCACCCCCCTTCCCCGCGGTTCCATCTGTCGTGCACTCGTGGTCCCAAATAAACCCCGGCGCTGGCACCCGTTTCTTGCCGCACCGAAATGGTCCTTGCTGTCGACGGAGCGGCGTTGAGTACGAATGGTGGGGCTTGAAGGAATGAGGCTGCGGTGCAGACGAGGCGTGGGGATTTGTCGATTTCTAGGATTTCATCCGAGATTTCCCATGAGGGCTGAGCTGGTGAGCATTTGTCTGTAGTGTAGTGAGACATGCATTTTTTTGTTAAAAAGGTTGTAGATAAAAAAGGTTATAGATAAAAGAGTATTTTTTTCCCGTGGGGACTGAGGAGTCATGGATCACATGCTTTGGGAGGCGGCGGAGTCGTCCCGTTGATGGGGTTGGTGGGCCGGGTGGCTTTGCGGACGCTGTTAGGGTGGGGATGTGGAGTTTGCGAGCTTGCGCTGTCTAGGTTGGACGATTCTGAAGACATTCGAGTTTAGAAATGGTTTTTTTTTTGGAGGAGGGAGGGGGTTCGTAAGTCGTTGACTTGGATTTTGGTATAGAATGTTGACTGTGCCAATGGAGATTTTGTGACGCTGTGACGTTGTGTAACCTGTGGGCGATGGCCAAGCATCTCTTTTCGACAGGAATAAGAGTTTACATACGTTAGCATTCCATGTCAAGTTTTCTCATCAATCCCAGGTCCCGGTAGCGTAATTGGTATCATGATCCAATGCTTAATTTGAATCATCAACACTTTTTCGTCTTCGAAGTCGCTGGCGTTGCAGCGTCGCAGTTTCATCAAACTTGAGGACCCCTTCGCTGTACGTTGCGCCTTTTCAAGTCTTGACAATCTTGAACGAATCAGCCCGTTCCATCGGTTCTCCTGTCAGAGGAATCTCGCTTTACTTGCAGAAGAAAGTCTGTAGTGGAAGGAGAGAGAAGCTTGGAATGAGGCGTCGACGGCGCAGACCTTGGTGACGAGGTTTTAATTAGAGACGGGGTATATTTGTGGGAAGATGATGGGTGGGTCCCGCACGCCGTGACGTCGAGTCGAGTGCTAATCAGACGGCTCTAGCAGCTTCCAGAAGCATCGCCGCAGAACCAGAAAAATGACGATCGGCATTCAGAAACCTCCAGCACCGGCAGTCGCCCTTCCAAACGAACGCAACAAGTCGCATCATCACGACGTCAACTCGCATCGCGCACGCTCTAGAAACTTCCAGTCACCATGACACTCGCAACTTCCCGACGATTCTACACCCCCTCACGGCCTCCTCCCATCCAAGTATAAATTCCCATCACCGTGACCTTTTCCTCTCCATGAAGAAACCTCTCACATCCCAAGAACAAACAAGAACAAACAACAACCACAACAGCAACTTCCACTCCCCAAAAAAAAAAAAAAAAAAAAAAGGAACCAACCCACCACTTTTTTATGCAAGCTCTCAGATCATCAACTCGTCCATCAAGCATCATCAGAACTCTGCGAAAACGAAACCCCATTCTTCGCAACCCCACCAAATCAACTCCCTCGCGCACAATGGCCTTCTTCCCACGCACCTTCGACGACTCCTCGTCCTTCACCCCCTCTTCCGCCTCCTCGACGACTTCGACAGCTACTCCCGTCAGGGCCTGCAGCAGGGCACCAAGCGCTCCAGCGTCGCCATCTGGCAGCCAAAGTTTGACGTCCGCGAGACGGGCGACAACTACGAGCTCCACGGGGAGCTCCCGGCATGAACAAGGACAACGTGCACCTCGAGTTCGCCGATCCGCAGACGCTCATCGTGCGCGGCAGGGCGGAGCGCTCCTACACCTCTGGCACGCCGCCCGCCGGCCTGCTCGACCAGTCCAACAAGGCGGCCATCACCCAGGGCGGCGATTCCCACAAGGCCTCGGTGGAAGATGCGGACGAGGGCGGCAGCAGCGGCAACAACAACAACAACAACAACAACAACAACAACAACAACGCCCGGGTCGAGAAGTCGGACAAGAAGAACGCAGAGAGTGGCGTCAAGTACTGGCTGTCGGAGCGCAGTGTCGGCGAGTTCTCCCGCACTTTCAACTTCCCGTCCCCGGTTGACCAGGACTCCGTCTCTGCCTCCTTCAAGGACGGCATCTTGAACATTATTGTGCCCAAGACCAAGAAGCAGGGCTCGCCGCATTGCTATCAACTAGGCAGGCAGGTTGCCCGATGACGTACACACGTATCTGGTTTTTGTTGCGAAATCACGAAATTGAATGTAAATTGCTGTCTGGAGGGATGGATGCATGGTTGCGCTAGCATTTTCAGATTGTTGAACTTGGTATGGTTTTTATCAGCTTCGCTCTCTTGTAGCTCTTATAGCTGTCGAGTAAAGTGCAGTTTTGAGTTGAATGATAATTCACGAGTTTCATCCAAAGACCATAAAATCGCTGTTACAAACGCATCCAGAAACAATGGCATTGAGCCCGAACATTGAATCAAATCATTCTTTGATAAGACTACACATGTCACTGAGCCACAATACATTAATCTCGGGGTATCAAACGCTTAATTCCAGAGTCCTCATACCGGAAAAAAAGTACAATACAAAAACCATCGCATCTTATCAAGTTGAATTCATGCCGATCGCTGCCCTGCCCATGCCCATGCCCATGCCCCATATATTCGATGCAATTTCACCCAAAAGTCCATGTACGTATATGTATGCGACCAAATTAAATGACTTCCCCGTCGAAAAAAACGCTTCATTTACGACAAGACCAAGCGCCAGCTGTCATGGCCGATGCAAAAAGGACTCAACCACTTGCGGGCGGCACCTCTCTAGGCCTCCTTCCCAGCTTCAAGGTCGGCACCTCCATCCCCTTAAGAATCGCCTGCGCTTTGCCCCCTCTCAACTCCTCCCAATGGCTCCTCAGAAGCTCTTCCCCGACGACGAGCTCAAATCCGGCCAGGAAGCAGAAGCTGATTTCGAGCCTCGCCAACTCGACTTCGCTTACGCCCCCGACTTTTGCAATCTTGGCATGGGGTACGATAAATCCTCGAGGGCCTTCATCGCGACACGAAGCCCCGCGAGGACCAGCCTGTGGGCGTTCCTTTCGTCACGGGTATGGCGCGCTCCTCAACAGCGAGTCGGTGGATGTATAGAGATGTGGCGAGGTACACGGCCGTGCTCATGGGACAGAACTGGTGCAGGCGTGTGAGATACTGATTTATCGAGATGGGGGCTCTTTCTTGCTGTAGAACTTGCGGGTGATGGCACCGTGCTGGAGATTGACGGGCTGAGAGTCTGCACCGATGATGATGTAAGGCTGCGGTTCGGGGAATGGTGTTTGAGTTGAACGCCATCGATGATGGGCTCTACGTCGGTCGACCTCGACGGCGGCGGTTGGCTCGTCGTGCTTGACGCTGCGCTTTGTTTCTGCACCATCAACTGGGCGGACATGCTGGCGCTGTAGGCCTGCAATTTATTCATCCCGTCGCTTGATGCAGCGCCCGCGGGTTGGGACGTCGCCTCGGCCTCTTGCTGCTGCTGCTGCTGCCGCTGCCCTAGTCTCGCCAAGTTCTGCTGCGAGCGCGAGCGGACGATGTTTTCTTTTCGACCTGCATATCGCTCATTTGCGGGTTCGTAGGGGCTCTCGGTGGTGGCGTGGGCGGGATGTCGCCAGTCATTCGGACGAGGAGCTCTACGCTGGCGCTGAGTAGTCGCAGGGCTTCGGCGGCGGGCAGGCTAAAAGGTCATTATCGCTGTTGCTGCCAGCACCGGGCGCCTTGTCATCGATCAAGAGGGCACTGGCTGCGTGGGAGTCATCGATTGTCATGGGCGCGCGGGCATTTGCATCCGACATGGCTATTTCGGAGGATGAATGGGCAAATGAGGGGTCGAGAGGCGCTCGCCGGCGACGGTAGCGACGACAAGTTAGTACGCCTGAAGTAAGGGGACGGAGGTCGACGGGCAGAGAAAAAAGTTCGCTGTCAAGAGAAAGAGAAACTATCTCGAAACATGCGCCTCGGTAAATTTAGACGCGATGAGATCCCCACCGTACAGCCATTCATGATATGCCGTTGCGAAATCGAGACGACGTGATTTCAAGAACGGCTTGTCCTAGTATAGGCGCAAATATGCAAAGATGCAATCGAAACTTATTCTTGGTGTCGAGTGGGTGGGTGGCTTGGTGTGTGGGATCGTCACGAGTTGCGCTTGTTACTCGAGTGTTGGTGCGAAAAAAAAAAAAAAGAAGAGAGAAACAAATGTCTGACTCGGACCTACGGCCGGATGCGGAACCTCGTCGCGAGGAAAAGAGGATATTATCGGCCCAACACGAAAAATAGGCGGTCACGAGGATATTTCACGTAAAGTCTACATGGAAAGCTAGTGTTGAGATGAAGATGGGTGGACGGCTCGTTCGATTGTGTTTGTTGTACCGCAGTCGCGGCTCAACCAACGGCTGCAAGTGGTAAGTGGTTTTTTTTTGGGGGGCGGGAAGGGAAGGGAAGGAAGGGAAGGGAAGGGAAAGTTGAGCCGACCGACCACTCGTGACTTGTGTGACTTGTGACTTTGGCCGTCTTACGATTTAGAATCCTTGTCCTGTCCCGCTGCATCTTCATACCACCCAGGTCCTGCTTTTCAGTTCATGCACGTGAAACTTGGCCAATGGGCACCGACACAAAGACCTCATCGCTATTATGATGGTCATGTCCGCCCGCTTTCCGTGCAAACATGACTCCCGACCGCCGGACGTGCGAAGCAAATCCGAGCGCAACAACAACTTGATTGACGGACGAGATGCAGGGCCTGTGGACGTGTTGTGCCCTTGTCAGGTGGGTTCCGTTTGCCTCTCAACACCATGTCGTAAACGGAAATATCACGCAGAACAAACTGACTACTTGAGCCTCTATAATGGCCTTCGTTCTCGGCATCCGTAGCCAACTTGATGCCTAATGCGCCGCCGCCGGACCACCTAGACCTTCCCTTAGTTAATCCATGATCCCGGTATCGTGGGCTGGATGTTATCATGGACAAACGTGCTGTTCGTGACGGCTTCAACGACGAAGATGGTGTCTTTCGATGCACCATCTGTTTGACGTTGGCGCCCCTCCTGATCTCGCCCGCGTCTGCCCCGAGGCTCTGCGTGCCGACGTCGACGTGGACGATGACACATTGCAGTTTGCCCGTGAGCCTGGCGTAGCTTTAAGGGGTCGACTCTCAGCGGCATCACTCGCCAAGCTAGGTTTTGGAAGGTGTGCTGGAATTCTAAAACAGACCAAAGATCCGTGTATGCTAGCCGCTGCTAGCATTGCACCTTACAATTGCTTATAAAACCCGTGGTTGGTTGGTTCCCCAGCGCCTTACACACAAACCCAGACGTGGCCTTCCTTGCGTCTGCTCTGATATTCACTGGTCAAACCAGAATCTCTTGTAGCCTCCGTTTTGCATCTCCCGCACGCCAATTCGTCAGAATTCGTTGCTTTGATTCTTCCATTCTCTCAACAAACGTCTCCATGCCGCCTCTTTGCCGTTCGCCTAGCAATGCGACCCCGGCCTCCCAAAGAGGTCCGTCATTCTCCCTGGTACCAAAGAACCGTTCGAAGATACTTCCAATACACCATATCGAATGCCCAGCTCTTTCTTGCCGCATAATTTACCCAGAATCGGCCTGTTTGCCAACTTTCTCGCACGTACTCGGATATGTTGAAGGGCAAGCTATTCCACTCTGTCTGCTCTTCCGCCTCTCTCATGCTGTAGAGCCAGGTTTCAATTCGTTTGCCAAATGCTTTTGTCCAGTCCTCTATTCCATCTTCCCACATCTCCGGCACCTCCAGCAGCAGCCGCCACGGAGGAATCGAGCATAAACTGGCTCGGTGCTACGTACGTGAACTCC
The DNA here is from genome assembly GCA_023658505.1 of Epichloe gansuensis. Taxonomy (NCBI): domain Eukaryota; kingdom Fungi; phylum Ascomycota; class Sordariomycetes; order Hypocreales; family Clavicipitaceae; genus Epichloe; species Epichloe gansuensis. Next base: position 216,984 of record CP098281.1, read on the forward strand.
CAGTCAATAGCAGCGGTGATGTCGCCCTTTCGTCGATGAGAAAACTGGATGGCCTCAAGTCATCGCACCAGAGTCGAAAGTGGTCTGATCCGTCAGGCATCTGGCAATCAGTCTTCGTGATTTGGCAATGGGCTGACCAATTGTCGCCCGTAAATCCAAATCGGGAGAGTTTTCCTTCTTTTTGCCAAGTTACGGAATAATTGCTTGGCTACATACTTATTCCGCCAGTCCTCCTTTAAGGTGACGAGGTCGTTACGCTGGAATACCAGTTGAGCTAGTAGGTGCATTTCCGCCAGCGCAACGCACATTCGTCCGCAGATCCGTATGTCGTTCCGTCGGCTGGGAGAACGTCACGGGGAATGTTTGCTAGCTGAATTATGTTGCTCATTCTGCTGAGATCCTTGACAATGTTCGATAAGCCTGGAGGAGAAGCGTATCGATAGGCTGATGAGATATTTTTTCTTCCCAAAAGCCGCAAACGACAGGTGATGTGATTAGAGCACATCAATTATAGCGATAATATACCTTCAAACACCCACCGTCAGTGTCCTCCTGAATGCAAATTGCTGGTACATGGTTGGGATTGTCAACGCTCGAAAGAAAAGCAAGTGTGCTTGTCAAATAGGGCTCTTTCTCAAATTTCTCAAATGGGAGGACGTAGCGATCGGATTGATATGGTGAAAACGAACCGGGAGGGTTTGCTGACGGCCGGGTGGGAACTGGATGCAGGAGGGTATAGCAAGGCTATGCTCTCAGCGCAGGTAATTTGGATGGACGCCTAATATTCTAGCAAGTGAGTAAAGCCTTCCGTTCATATCAAGCGGGATCAAATAACAATGGTACAATGTTAATATAAACACTTCTAATCCCTGTGCTATGAGTTCGACAGCGACCCGTTGCATGTTTGAACTTTCATCGCCCAGTCGGGTTACCGGGGCGTTGTTGAAGAAGCTCGTGGGATCGCTTGCCTTCGCTCCCGACTCTTCATCTCCGAGAACAACAAGGCTAGAATAGGTGCACAGTCAGAATCTGGGACATACTGATAATATCTAAAGTCTTCCAGCCACCATGATGCAACTAACCCAAATGTGCTAGGTCCGCAACCAGAGTGTCATTCATTCCTGCCATCTTGCTACAGTCGCTAAGGAGCATAATGTGTCAGGATGATCTATACCAAGCACGCTCTCTTGTATGAGAACGCGTTTCCGCATCGAAACTAGAGCAGCTCCAAAGCCGCCTTGGTCTTTTCAGGTCATAGCTAAGTTAGCCATGCTGGTCAGCGTGGAGGGTTATCGTGATGCTCCTCGCCAAGAATTCCCTTTCTCATCTCCATCACTCGAACGGAGATGTACGAGGCATATCTTCAGTTTAATGTGCAATACAAGGCTATGAGCCCTCAAAGACAACTATAAAGAACCGAAATATCACGCTTCTGAAGGCGCCGAGCCTGGTTTTTGACTCAGGTCTTGATCTTGGATCTCTATATGGCCCATTTTCTCACCAGAGCCCACAAAGTTCTCAAAGAGAAATGACTGAGGCTGCGGCGACCAATTCAAGGCCATTCATGCTGTCGAGTTTGATTGCCAAGTGAAGTAGTGCTGCAATGTTAAACTTGGCATGGTAGAATATGCTGCTTTTTATTTGTTTACCAGACATTGAGCAGGTGGGAAGATCTTTGAATGTGGTAGACGGTGTGCAGAAAAAGCCTCCTTCCGCTTTAGGCACTGTTTGGGATCTACGGCAGGGGCTAACCACCACCCATCAAATCATGCTTCTATCGCTATTGTTGGAACAAGCATGATATCAATCGCGGCACGCAGCCGCAATTACCCGGCAAAAGGTCGGGCCGCGAGGGGCGCGCGCGCAACGCGCGCCCGCAAGAGGTGGCCCCACATATGACTCATCGGCCCGCCCTTCTGATTAGGCGAGGACCCACAAGTCATGTGACCCATAAAACGCACCGCGTTTGTGGCCACTTCTTACGATCCGGAAAAGCCTCTCTTTCCTCCCTAATACACACTTATAACTAATTAATTATAATGCCTAGAATAGAAGATAAATTCCTATTCCCTAGGCCACAATCCTAACGTCAGGCACCTATGATACTAACACTAATCAGTGGTTAACTTCACAGATAACCACACGGTTTTTCCTAACCGTAAATTAGTAAGGTTAATTAGAAGAGATAGCTATACCGTGAACCCGCCCTATAAAATAGAAGGGCCGCTAAAAGCGTGTATAGTTATGCTAAGGAAGTCTAAGCACTCTCTTATAACAAGAAAGGAGCTTTATAACTCCTAAGATCTAATCCTAAGACCCTATAAAGACTTTAAAGCTATTAAAGGATTAAGGCCTAGTTAGTAACTAGTCTAACCTATCTTTAGTTACTTAGTTAGCGTGTTTCACTACGCACCTAACCCTTAGAAGGCATTCTCTTATAATAAGAAAGGAACTTATTACTCCTAAGATCTAATCCTAAGAACCCCTAAGGGATAAAGATAATAGCCACGCTTATAATCCTTTAACCTGCTATATAACTAACACTATACCTCCGTTCTAACTTCCTATAATAGAGATAAGAAAGTTAAAAGCTCCTTAGTAAGGAGAACCATTAAAAGCCTCTCTCTCTAGCCTTAACTTTAGTAATGCTAAAGAAAGCACTAAAGTTAAAAGAGACTAAAAAGGCAAAGGTTTATAACTTAATAACCCTCTCCTAAGACACATTCCCTAGAGATATAAGACTTTATTATATCTAAGATATTAAAGATAGCGAAATCGTTTAATCTTAACGAATAAGGTAATAACCCTAAGGCTATTATAGCCTATATTCTCTTTAAGACAGTGGTATACTAGTCTAGGAGCCTTATTACTAGAAGCCTCTTTACTAACTTTATTAAAGACTTCTACGGATAGATAAGAGAGATATTTATAATTATAGACTAAGTAATTACTAAGTATTTACGTGACTTCCTTCTCTTCTAAGGCATGTATATAGATATAATAGCCCGTAGGAAGATCACGGTAATGCTTAAAGAAGTTGCTACCCGTAAGGAATTCTAAGATTAGCAAGAAGAAGAGATATAGGAAGCTATAAGGAAGTACACACCCTTCTAAAAACGCATTAAAGACTAAGACTTCCTTAATAACCTCCTTCTAATCCCTCTAATTAGACTAAGATTATAACATTATTAATAGAGCAATCTAGGAATCCCATAATCTTGCTAACGTTATTCCCTAAGCCTAACCCTATTAGGCTAATTACATAATAATCCTTAGGAAAGCCCTTATTAGAGGTATCCCCTATTAAGATAAGAAATCCCTCCTTCTATACCTCTAAGAGCACCTCTTCCCTCTAGACCTATACTAAAGCAAATAATTAATCTCGCGAAGCTTTATATAAGTAACATTTAATATAGCGTAGATAACTATAAGGTCCTTAACTTAAAGTTAATAATTGTTAGAACACCAAGGTGCCTGCGCAGGTAATAATACCGTTGTTATTGAAGTCTATGATAGTTGATGATAATCTAGGAAAGAGAAGAGAGAGAGAGAGAGGAATCTAGCTAGCTAGAAAGTGGGTGAAACCCGTAAGTGGGGCAAAGAGGGGTGGCGAAAAGGGGCAGCTAATCACAAGGCGTGCATCCCTCTGAGGGCTCCACTCGGCCCACAATTGGCGGGGTCTTTGGCCACGACTAATCCGATGATAATCCAAAGGAAGCAACACTAGCAGTCTCTCTTTTCTCGTGGCCAAAGGGGCCTAAAAACGCAATAAAAATCGAATCAAAGGAAAGTGTACACAAGTGGATCCCTTAATGGGAATCCGGAGCCCTGATTGGCCCGGTTGGCATCGGTCAATTCAATTGATCCGATCGCGACGAATCCTCCCCTTCGCCTCCGTCAATTCCCTCTCCACAACGCTCGCAACGCTCACAAAGGTCTCTTAACCCAACCTTCCACACGGATCGTCAATTCGTTCGAATTAATTAAGGTTATCAGCGCTTAATTTGGCGATCCCTTCGTCATCGCATCAGCCGGGTTATCGTTGCTGTTAATCCATCTAACCTCATAGATTTCGCGCCTCTCGTACGATTAGCGAAGGGCTATGATATTAATCATCAGCCTCTTCTCTTTTATTGTGCCTAGCTTGACAAGGCATTTGTACAACGAGAACAAGTCGGTACAAAGGATCGTAGGGATCCAAGGCATTTTCAATCGGTCCGTGATCTAATTAAGGGTCGTAGATATCGCGTACGCGATATTAGCACCTTAAACCATGCTGTATAGCTCAGAGGCAAGCGTGCTACGCATAACCCGCTTGCTCTTCGTTAAACTATATGTGATAATATTCCCTTTCGCGATAAAGGTGTTGTCATCCCTCTTTACCTCGTTACCGATTACGATTACATACCTGATCTGTGAGCTAAGATCCTTGTTGTTTGCAAGCGATCTATCTACGAATACAAAGAGCTTCGCTTCTTTGAGGGTTAGTGGGATATAGCGTAATCCTTGTTACTAATTCTTAATCTGCCACTTAAGGCGTTTATTTAGGCGTATAATATCTTTAGCAGCTAGTTCTTAGTGTTAAGCTACAATTAATAGATTATACAAAGCTTCTAGTTGGCAGACAGTCGCAATGTAACTTCCTTAGGCTTATTGTTCTACGTAATCCTGCCTTGCTATTAGAGATCGAGGGTTAACTTCCTTAATCTTCTAACTTTAGCCTTTCTAGGTTAGGGTTAGTAAGTTATTAGCGTTTTAGGTTAGGATATAGCCGTTAAAAGTAAGGGGATTCCCGTTTAATAGTTACTGCTTCTCTTTAGCTATAAAGTTAGCCTTCTAGAGCTCTTTTTCTTCTTTATTAAAGAAGTTATTATCGCTTAGACCTAGCGTGTCATCCGTTTGCATTCTAATGATTCTAAAGAGGTTTTTATTATTCGGAGCTATAATTAACAAGCAGGGATTATATGTTAACGTTGTTATGTTAAGGTTATCCCTGTGATAACGGAAGTACGTTGCCCACTAGTAAGTTCTAGCCTTTGCAATGCCGTAAAGAGGCTTAATAACCTCCATTACAGTGCCTTCTGGAAAGTGGTGCGCGATCTGTTCTGGCAATCTCATGATAATCAGCCTCGTAAGTTTTGTTTGCGATTGAACGTAGGCTTAGGTAATATTGCGGATCCAGAGGCAAATCCCTTTTTCTTTAACAAAGGAGCAATAGCTACAATCAGCCGTTAGCTTGCCCGTTAGATCGTTAGCGATTACGTTAGGATGAATTCCTTCTCCTTATCATTGTGGCCTTGTACAACGAGGCAAGACTTCTTGTACGGCGAATCCGTGCCTTTACCTTTAATCTCTCTCACTATACAAGAGTTAAAGATCCTATGGCCGCTATGCTTTGTTTGATTAAACTTCGTGAATCTAAACACATCACGAGCTCGCAGAGCGTCAATCTCGGCTTAATCTAATTGCTTAAAGGGCTTTCCTAGGGTCGTAATCTTCCTTCTTAGCGGAGTTAGAGGGCAAGGTCCTAGTTAGCTTTTTCCTTTGCTATTAGGAACGCTTCTATTAGCAATCCTCTGGTTATAATCTCTCTAATTAATACCTCCTCTTAATCTTCGTTAATAACTACGAAGTCCTTGCAATCCTCAGGTCCTTCTATGTCTTAGTTAAGGAGAATTAAACTATAAGGGCTTTTCTTAGCCTTCCTTGCTTTCTCTTTACTAGCACTAGGAGTTCTACTCCTTCTTTCACTCCTTCCTTACCTCTGCCCCTACAGAGGCAAAAGAATCTCTCTTATTTGTAGTCTCCTTAATAACTTAAGGTTTTATCTCCTATGGCCCTCTATAGCACATAGGTCCTTGTAGTAAGGCTTTACCACTGTAGATTGGAATTTTACTAGGCTATAGGGTATTTAGATAGTGTAGGTCTCCCCATTAGTAGCAATTAGCTTATAAGGGCTGTGCTAGCTACCCTTCTCCTTCACACACATACATTAGCCTATAGTGGCAGCTAATGTATTAGCAATGTGTTAGGCCATTCCGGGCGTTAAGGGCATTGCGGACCTGCCGTGAGGCTAGGTGGCGGCGTACCTTATTAGTGGCCTTCTAAATTGCCTTAGCGCGTTAAATAATAGAGACGCTTGGCGGTAACTCGTCTGTTATGCGTGGGTAGGCTCCAAAGACTAGCAGGGTTAGCACTAGTCTATTAGGGCCTGCTAAGTTATTAACGGCTTTAACGGCCATCTAAAGACATTGCTCTGGCGTGATCTCCGCGCTAATTAAGTCCGTGATAATCTTGTAAGCCTAGCGTAAAGGTCCATGGTACTTTTTAACCTTTCTAATGCTACTGTAGGCTTTAATTGGCATCTTATTAATCTTAATTAACATTAATTAAGCGTAGTGCCTGAATTTAGCGGAGGAGAAGTTATTGCTAGCGTCATAGACAATCTAATCTAGCGGTCTAAGATAGGTATTAATCTAGCACTCTCTAATTGCATCCTAGATATCTTAGGCCTTCTGCTTCTTAGGATTAAGGAAGCGGGCTACTTAGAACAAAGTCGCTGAATTAATAACATAGAGGACTGGTTAGTTATTAATCTGCGCGATGTTAGCAATAATCTCATAGTTAAAGTTATGCTTGTCTTTAATTATGAATTTGAACTAGCTAGGAGCTTTTCCTTTTATTTAACAATGGTGGCAGACTTTGGTTAACTTCTCAATTGCCCGGCGTTTAACATTATAACCGGCCCGCTAAAGGATCTTTACAAGCCATTGAACGGAAGGGTAACTAAAGCGACAATATAATTAACGGATTTCTCCTTCTAAGAGGTGGAAGGCAACCGTTTCTTTAGCCTCTAGCAGCCACTAAGGATGTCCCTATCGTTGCACAACAGGCACAGTCTTATTGCCTTAGATTAGCACGTTCGTAAGGTTATTAATCTTAACTTATAGCTTATCTATATTAGTAATAGAAAAGAGGAAAGGAATTGCTATATTAAGGACGTAGAATTCGAGTTCTCCAAGTTCTATAGGCACACGAAGCATGCCTTTGCGGTTGCAGATCCAGCACCGAATTTAACGAGTTATGGCTCATAGGGGATTATCTTTAACAAAGGCATTAATTATAACAAAGCCTTTGCTTGTCCCTAACCTGCCGTTGATTTGCCTACCGCCCTAGTGTTAGGCATAATCCTCTAAAGACTTCTTTGGAATAGCACTCTTTAGAGATGTAGCAAGTTAATCCCTTATTAGATTCTTACTATTAATACAGTTCCTGCTTTAGGAAAGCGTGCCAAAAGGCTTAGTCATCAAGGGCAGCAAGAACGTTAGCATCTACAAGATTACGATTATCCTATAGCTCTAAGTAAAAGAATTATGTGATGCTTAGATATGCCGCCGGTGATAGCTCTTTATTATCCTTATCGCTGTCTTCAGTCTTCATATAAGCCACAAGATACGGTTCCCATCCTTAGCCAGGGCCCTTATCAGGCTCGTTATTATCCAGCCCTTTATAGGAGGCAAGAAACGCCTAGAATCTCTTCTCTAAAGGGGGTGTATAATGGATCTTGCTAGCGAACTAATAATCCTTCTCCTTTTAGCGTTCTTCGTTAGAGTGATTAAAGGACTAACAGCTGTTCTTGCCACACACAAAGCAATGCTAAGGGCTACGCCTTAGGCTCTTACCATAATAGCCTCCCCTGCCTCTAGGCTAACGTCTGTATTAACAGTTAGTAAACATAGCCTTAGGAGAGCTCCCTTATAATTACAGGTATTAGGTAGCCCTCTTATTTAACTCTAAGATTATAATTACTTTACAGAGGTCTCTGGCGAGACTCTTAAAGCCTAGGAGTAATTGTACTCTACCATCTAGCATTCAGGCACACTGGCTATGGCATTTAACGTTTGCTTATAAAGCTTAGTATTTACTATATTAGAAGGATATAGGCCTTAATAGATCTTCTTAAGGGTAGCTAGCATGATTTTAAGGCACTTAAGCCTAGTTTTGTTAGGGTTCTTAGCAATAGTGCTACTTAGAGTTATGCTACTCTATTCGTAGCGGTAGAATTATTAATTACTTTCCGTCTTAAAGCGCTAGCGGATACGGCTAATTATCTCTTTATATGTGAGGTTTTAACCGAAGAGATAATCAAGGTAGTATTGCTTAGCATTATTAATTAAGATAATTAGGAGAGCCTTTCAATAATGCGTTTAAGGGAGGTTAATCCTATCACACTTATTCTTAAAGAGCGTGACTTTTAGGGCAAGGAAATCGTACAATTATCCGCTATAACAATTACTATCTTTGTACATCTTTATAAGTTCTAAGATCTTCTTTGTGATCTAGTCTTTAGAAGAGAATTATTATATAGGTGGCAAGGTTTGCTGTGGATAGGGATCTTTAGGGTGAATTGCTTAATGTGATAGGGTTCGCCACAGAAGAGGCTCTCTTACGGGTTAAGGGGTTTAAAGGTGCTATTAGGTTTAGGAAGGACAAGGTTCTAGGGTAAGCAGACAAGGGGTTAAGGAGGTTAATGTTTAGGGGTTAGAAGATCGTAATCTCCCTTTAGGCCACAATAGCCTTGTTTCTTGTTAGACCACCTCTTCTAGAGATGTTATGATTGCTAATCCTTAGCCTCGTCTTACAACAACACCATGGTCTCGCAGAGAATTCCGTAGCTCTCTAATAAGGTCTCTATTAGCCGTTATAAAGGTATTCTCAGACTATCCTTTAAAGTCTTCTTAGAATGATTCCCAAAGATTGTTATCCCTCTAGTCTTAATGCTCGCTAAGGTTAATAAACCTTGCAATGTAGTTATTAAGCTTAGACAGCGTGGCGGAATTAGGGTTAACTATGATTCGTTCTTTCTAATCTTTTGTAAGGGCATAGGAAAGAGGTTATAGTTATGTTAGCAGTTCACTCTCTTAGGGTCTCTTAGGTACCATTAAGGTTTAGGATGGTTTCTTATCACTAGAGAATTAAGGCTCTTCTCTTAGTGATAGTCCGGGCGATTATGCAGCTTCTGCAGCAGCTTAGGTCTTCCCTCTTATTACTGGTCCAGCTTCCTAACTCATTATAAGTGATGGTTATTAACGTTAGGTTCAAAGCGAATTAATTCGATCGTTCAGTTAGTTTTCTTTATAGTAGGTGTAGGATTAGTCTCTTTATTAAAGATAAAGATAATAATAGAAGAAGTTAATCCCTGGGTTCGTGATGGACGTAGAATCAGTCTCTTTATTAAAAGTGAAGATAATAATAGAAGAAGCCAATCCCTTAGAAGCCTAACGAGTCCACAACCGGAATTCAAGTCTCTTCCTTTAGCACACTCTCGCAGCCATGCCCCTATTCCTAAGGATCTAGATAACAGGAAAATGACTATGGCGTCTGCAGAAATGTCTCTTCTTGTGATACCTAACTTATCTATGGTTGTGATTAACCACTAATTAGTGTTAGAACACTAAGGTGCCTGCGCAGGTAATAATACCGTTGTTATTGAAGTCTATGATAGTTAATGATAATCTAGGAAAGAGAAGAGAGAGAGAGAGAGGAATCTAGCTAGCTAGAAAGTGGGTGAAACCCGTAAGTGGGGCAAAGAGAGGGTGGCGAAAAGGGGCAGCCAATCACAAGGCGTGCATCCTCTGAGGGCTCCACTCGGCCCACAATTGGCGGGGTCTTTGGCCACGACTAATCCGATGATGATCCGAAGGAAGCAACAATAATCTTCTAAGGGAAATGCAAGATGCTAGGCATTAAACCCTATAAGGCTAGGTATACCCTTAAGGCTATGCTTAAAGGAAAGCTTTAATATACTATTATAAGTATCTATATAAGCCAGGAGATCCTTAAGACCTTAAGACTCTTATTAACCGCATTAAGAGAAGATTTAAGACTAATAACATAAAGCAGAGGTATCTCCTTAAGTAGTAAAACACTAAGCTACGCTAGATTATGCAAGAAAACCTAGATAAGCTAAAGATTAATTACTTTAAAGAACTTATAATAAAGCTTATAAACCTTTAATAAGTAGTTCTAGATATTACTTAATCTAAAAGAGTACTCTAAAATTAATTAATCTCCGCCTATTATAGGATACCTAAGTGTAGAACTTGCCTTATTAACCCTCTTACTAATCTCTAGCTATTCTATAAATATATAAGGATGTTAATAAGAATAACTACAGAGGAATTAGATAAGAAGCATTAATTCCTATTAACGCCTAATATAAGAGAGTAGTATTAGACTAACTGTAAGTATAACAGGTATAGTAAAGAAGCCTATTATAGATAATTACAATTATAAGGTAATAAAGGCGCTCCTTATACAAAGAAATGCTATATATATAGCAAGGAAGGCTATTAGTTAACTAAATACTCTAAAGAGGAACGCAAGAAGGCATATTAACGCTTTAAGAACTACTACCTCATAAAGCTAATAACCCCTTCCTATAACGCTTTCCTTACCTAGTATAAAGGCAAAGAGAATAATACTGCTTCTTCTAAAGAAAATAAGATTTCCACCTATATAATAGAACTTAGATTTAAAGAAAAAGCAATAAAGGAAAGATACTAATAAGCTTCTTTACATAAGGCATAACAATTAACAGATATGTAACTATAGAGATCCTTGCGAATTAAGTAGCTATGCATGCCCTTATAAAGGAGGATCTATTTAATCTCTAATAACTAAAGGAAGCCCTAACCGCCTTCCTTCTTTAAGATTATTACTCTTTAGGTGTGTTCCAAGGCATTATCCCTAATACTAGGGCTATAGGTTACTTATTAGCAAGGCACCCCTAATTCCTTGCCCTATAACGGTTAATCCCTAAGATCTAGCTTAATAAATCTAAAGCTAGGGAGGTAATAATTCGATTTAGAAGCGGCAAGCTAATCCCCTTAATTAGATTAATTAATATGCCTACTCCCTTTGGTATTATCCTATTCCACGTAATGCCTATAAACACTCCCTTCTTGCTATGTTTAGCAGATATAGACTACCTAAAGATTAATTTCTATATTTCTTAGAACATCCTTTAATAAGGCAATATTAAGGTCCTTGTTATCCGTAAATAGGGGCATCCTTAGATGCTTTTACAGAAGGAGAAATCAATTACCTAGAGTTATCTAACTAAGATAGAACCGGGGTGAACTCGCCGCTATGCAGCTGTGGCAGAGCAGTCGAGGACCAATATCATATTATAGTGAACTGCCCTAAATATGACTACTGACGCCCCTAAACGCGCTAGCCCGGAGACGCACAGGAGGCGAGGCTAGCCCTGAACTACCCTCCGAAGGCAAGAGCAATAGCCAAATGGTTCCTCGGCACAAAACGACTCCAATACTACTTACTAGCATAAGAACTAGCAGCTAACATACGTAGTAGAGAGGAAGAGCTAGAGCCGGGGCGCTTCTAGCGCACTAGAACTAATAACTAAGATATAGACACAGTAGATAACTAGGAGAGATATAAGATCACATGGTTTAGAGCCGGCGGCAGGCTGGCTAAAGAATTACATTTCTAGAACTATTATTAGATTAATTTTAACTATATAACGCTAGGTATTACTAGTCCCACTAGTCTGCCTCCGCCCCTTTACTAAGCCATACCTACCTAACTAATTACTCCTCCTCTAGGACTGGAATCGCCCTCTATTACCTTAGCCTGCCCCTTGGCGGGCAGGGCCGCGGCTAGGAGATGGTTTGTCTCTGTGGCGTGAGCGTCTAGACGCCGCAGCCAAAAGATGACCTTATTATGTTGCTCCCTACTGGCGCTAGACCGGCCTAGGCCTGTAGCTAAGGCGCTGCGCTTCTTCTTACTTTAATTGCTAGTATAGAGCTTCTTTACGCAATCCTAATAGTTATCCAGGACCTATAGAACCATTAGACCTAGACTAGACTTAATATTAAACCGGAATAGCAGTACTTACACTACCCCTAGTGACTATAGCTGCCTAAACTTCCACTAGCTACTAGTGCTTATTCCGTTAACCACTTAAGTTAGGCTAAGAGTAAATTAGCACTGGATCTGGCCTAGAATAGAGGCGCTAACTACCTTTGAATATCTATAGTTACGGACCTAATAGTTAAAATAGGCGTTAGTAGCTAGCCTTATATAAAACAGTTAGCCTTGCTTCTAAGCTAGGATAGATCTGACTTACCAGTAATATTATAGCACTAGTGCCTAGGGTAGTTAATTAATTGAGATTTATAAGAGACATATTGGATCCCGTGGGGATCCCTAACTATAGCGAATTAGCATTAGAATAGAGGTAGGCTAGGGCTAGAGGGGTTATACCTTTAAATCCTTAGCCATAGCCTGCTTAAGCTACTTCTTAGTTAAAGACTTTTAAGGATATCGCTTGTTTTTAGAGTTTTCCTAGGCGGATTAAAGCCGGATAAGCATAGAACGTAAGAGTACTTACAGTAGCAAGCGCTATCTTATTAGATAACCTAATAGATCTGCAGTAATGTTAGCAATTAGGCTAATACTAGCCTAGGAGTGCCTTAGGTAGCTCTAAGGAAGAAAAGAACCTATAGGAAGTTTAATAAAAAAGAGGAAAGAAGGAAGACCCTTATAGGGGAGGAACCTTTCTTATACTTGTATAGGGAGAGGGGGCTAAATTATAGATATTAATAAAGAAAGAAGAACATAAGACAAAAATCTAGTTGGTTAACGCCTAAGAGACCTAGGCCTAGAAATGGCTAGGAACTAAACTAAACCTATACCCCTACTATAGAAGATAAATAACATTAGGTGCTCTGACTTCCCTAGACTAACGAGCCAGACCTAGGCTAGAGAAGGCTAAAAAGTGGGGCTATAGAAGAGCTAGCTAAAAAGTGAAAGAGAAGTGAATCACCGCTACAAAACCGAATCTAGCACGCTGTAAGATAGTATAATAAGCCTAGAGCAGTGCTAGAGCAGACCTAGGACAGAGCTAGGCAGGGCTTAGAACCTAGGATTTTCCTTTTCCTTTTTCTTTCTTTTCTTATTAGGATAAGGCTAGCGCAAGCTAGCAATAAACACCTATAATAGGCCACACATAACGCGACGCAGGCCCGGTGCAGGGTTAGCGTCGGCCCGAACATAGATGCAAGGGGTTTTTCTTCCTATTCAAGGGTTTTCCCTTTTGACGAAGCAGCAGGAGTACTAGTACTAGCCCTACATAGAGCTAGCTAGCGTAAATAATATATATATAACTAAGATAGAATTACGGCGCTTACATTGCTAATTTAGTTACCCCTCTGTCCGCTGACTTTATAATATGCTTTCTAAATTAGGCTATAAGGTAGATTTCAAAACCATTAGATAATTAATGAAGATCTGCTACTAATGCTAATTAAATACAGATAATCCATATCGCTTTAAATTCACCCTAAAGAATAAATGTAACTTTAACTATAAAGTAATTGTGGATATTATATATCTAGATAGCAATTGCCCTGTTCTTTATGCTGTTAATACAGCTACCGCGTTTAACACGGCTAGGTTCCTAAAGGATATCACAGTAAAGGTAATATAGGAAGCTCTTTGCCTTTGCTAGATTAATACCTACTAGAGTCCTCTAGATTAGATTATAACTAATGCTAGCATAACGTTTAGAAGCGAAGAATTCCGCTAATTTATAGCTGTAATATTAATCTTAATTAAAGAAGTCCCTATTAAGGCATACCATAGCATTAGCAAGGTTAAGAGATATCATAGGCCACTCTAAAGAGCCTATAATATTATCTAATGAGAATGCCTATTAACACCTAAAGCTATAGCCCTGTAAATAGCTATAAAAGCCCTTAACAATACCGTAGGCCTAAATAGCATTATTCTAACCCTCCTTGTCTTTAGCGCCTACCCTTAAATAATTAATAATTCTCCTCCCTTGCCTAATATTAAATAATAAGCTCTTATAGTGTAAAAGGCAATAAAGGAGATTAAGAGGTTACACGCGCTCTGTAAGGTTAAGGAAGCTATTGCTGCGAGGAATAGCCCTAATACCTTGCTAACCCTTAACCTCCCGCTTATATTACTAGTTCTTATCTAGCAAGAGTATAAAGGATAGTAAGGCCTGTATAAGCTCCTTGTAATAAATAGAGAGAGCTATACCCTTAATCTTCTATAAGGTCCTAAGGTCTTTAGGTTAACCTCTATTAAGCCTTATAATAAAGACCTAAGTAAGGAAAGGCTATTACTAGCAGGAGGTAATAACCTAGAGGTAATTAAAGGGGAAGAGCAAGAGGCATAAATTAATAACGTAGTACCTCTAGCCCCTCTAAAAGAAGGCTAGGAAGACCACAAAAGAACCCTCCTATAATTGTTAATTTAGCAGATAATCTTAAGGCATTTATCTTAAGCAAGGAGGAGGCAAATCTTAAGCTTACAATCTAATTACGTAAGAAAGGCATAATTATAACTCCTAGCAAGCCTTTTAAGCTCTTAACAAAGACTAAGATTAATACCCTAATTAGCAGAGGCGTGTTTAAATTTATTGCTTTTAATCTAAAGAAGCACTAAGGGATTCAAATCTTTAATTCCTATATTATTAATAAAGTGAAAGGAAGAATAAGCTAGCTATATAAGAAATTAAGGCTTATAATCTAAGGCTTTAGTAACAAAGCAAAGCAAGCAATCCTTACGTAAGCCCTAATGATCTAAAGGGCAAGCTAATGATTAATCCTTGTAATTGCCCCTTCTCTTCTTATAAAAGGATTTCTCCTTTAGATTTAAGATATCACGCAGGCGTACGTACAATTAGAAACGCCGCTAAATTGTATAATCCTTGCCTAACTCCCTATCTAAATTCGTGATCAGCACCCTAAAGGAATAATCATAAGAGTTATTAAGCCCCTCTATAGAATTGCAAAGGCTAGCATACACTAGTAGGTAACTTACCACAAGCATCACAGAGAAAAGCTCTAGATAATAACATTAAGCTACGATCCATGCTTGCTAGTTACATCTGCCGAAAACCCTTAATTTAGATGCGTAGGAATATAGACTAACAATACCCTTAGCCTATTAGATAAAGGATTCTCCTAATAGGAAGAAGATTAACTAGCTACCGCTAAATTCGCTACAAAACCAAAGCAGTTTATTAAGCCTAACAACCCCTTGTATTTAACAGTGGAATTATTTAACTAACTAATAACACTATTAAAATATAGTAAAAAGGGCAAAGTAATAAGCTATAGTTAATCCCGCTAGAAGAGCTAGAAAAGAAGTACGTGGAATAAAGGGCCTAGGGTGCTTACATTGCTTTAATCTACTAACCTAAGGCAAGCTTTAATCTATTGGTTACCACATAATATTAAGAACTAATAACTAAGAATATTAAGGAACTTAATCGCTATATTAAGTAGCAAATAGACTACCTAGATTAAGGATTAATCTTTATACCCCTTAACCTTAAAAGAGCAAAGCTATTTACATTTATTAACAGATTATTTACTAATAACAAAGACCTTACCTTGTAACTAGGCTACGTTCTTATCCTAGCTAATAAGGAGTATAAAGATAGTAAGTTTACACTATAAGGCAATATTATACACTATAGCTTAATAAAGAGCAAGAGAGTTATAAGAAGTGTGCTTGCTTTAGAGGTCTATAGAATAGTAGTAGGCGTAGACATAGCTTACGTAATTATAATAATATTAAAGATTATTATAGATTAATTAAACCTCCTAGAGATCCTAATTATAGTTTACATAGATTTATACTTATTATATAAATGCCTTATTAAGCTTAGGACTATAAAGGAGAAGTAGCTTATAATTAACATTATAGCCCTTTAGCAATTATATAAACGCCGCGAGCTCTGTGAGATTAGATAGATTAATAGCGAAGATAACCTAGCTAATACGTTTATAAAGGCAATGCCTAATAAAGCCTTAGAGAGGTTTATTATAGGTAATATAGTAATAATCCGGATAGAGGATAGGTTACCTAGACCTAGCACTGCCTATAAAGAGGCAGGGGACTAGAGCCTTAAAGCCTATGCCTAAGCCCGCGCTAAAACCAGCGCTAGAGGCACTGGATAAGGTACCCCAAGTATAGCATAGTCACGCAGGGCGCGGGCTAAGGGATTAGAGGCAGTAGAATTGTATCTTTAGAAGGGGCGTGGAATTATATCTTTAGAAAGGGGTATAAAATCATAGCCTTAGAAGGGGTGCCTCTCCTAAGTCTTTATAGTAGGGAGGGGAAGAGAAGGGAGCGTAAGGGGGCATAGAAAGGTATAATCTAATATTATACCTTTAGAAGGGGAAGAATTATAGGTAATCTTCCCTAGGAATATAATTTAATATTATATTATAGTTAAATAAAGGGCCGCGGGGAGGGATAATCTAATATTATACCTTTAGATAGGGAAGGATTATAGGTAACCTTCCCTTGCAATATAATCTAACATTACGTTACACTGGTTAAAGGCAAGGGCAGAAGGCAAAGGAGCCTTCCGCGAGGAAGAAGAATAAGCAATTAGAGAAGCTAGTTATCTAAGGCTAGCGGCGCATAGGGGAAGGAAAGGAGACTATTATTATTATTTCTTTTATTAGTTCTTTTATTTATATAATATATTTATTTAATCCCTTATATCTTCCCTTCTTAGATTAATATTATGCGTTAACAATTATGTTAAAAAGAAAGAGGTTCTAATGTTAGAATAAGCATAATATTAATCGCGGCACACAGCCGCAATTACCTAGCAAAAGGTTAGGCTATAAGGGGCGCGCGTAACGCGCGCCCGCAAGAGGTGGCCCTACATATAACTCATTGGCCTGCCCTTCTAATTAGGCGAGGACCCACAAGTCATGTAACCCACAAAACGCACCGCGTTTATGGCCACTTCTCACGATCCGGAAAAGCCTCTCTTTTCCTCCCTAATACACACTTATGACTAATTGATTACAACGCCTAGAATAGAAGATAAATTCCTATTCCCTAGGCCACGATCCTGACGTCAGGCACCTGTGATACCAACAGCTATTCAATGTCGTGGCCTTGAAAGCAATGCCGTCTAGCACTTTGCCTGTCTCGTTGGATTTGCGCCAGATCAACAAAACCAATAAACAGTGGGTTGGCAAATGTCTTCGCTTATTATGAGTATTAACATGGCCTTGACAAGGAGAGTGTAGTATAAATAGAAGGAAAAGTAGCTTTTATATAAAGTCAGCATATTCTTACTCCTTATATGAATTAACCAATAAAATCAGCTAGCGTGTCCCTTATATACCCCATAACTAAATTATACACGCGGTGGATCGCGGCCTAATAATCTCTCTTATTCCTTTTATGAATCAGCCTAATCACACTAGGCCGACACTACTCCGCATTTGGATAGGCATGACTCTTGTCACTACAAACAATCCCGACAAAAAGTTCCGACATGGCCACGGAAACAGATGAAGCTCATCGCAATCAAGATGTCGCCGCTGCGCTTTATCCAGGCGCTGCGACGAGCGCGTCGCACGATATCACCACAGCCGCCGGTGCAGCCGGGACGACGACTGCAGCCGGGACGACGACTGACTCGACAGCTCGGAAACACAACGGAGATGATGAGCCGGCTGCCAGTCCTCGCGACAGTCATGAGGCGTCCTCGCCATTGCCCTCCTCACCACCTGAGCATGAGTCTAATGCAATGGCCATGAAACATTCTGCCGCCAGGGCTTCTTTGCTCATGCTCCCTCTGTGCCTGTCTGTGCTACTGTCCGCTCTCGATCTCACCATCGTAACGCCAGCCATCCCCACGATTGTCAGCTCCTTCCACTCCGTCACAGGATACATATGGTTCAGGAGCTCTTATATCCTCGCAAGCACTGCCACCACCCCGTTGTGGGGCACCATTGCAGATATTTGGGGTCGCAAGCCCATTATGCTCATCGCCATTGTCATCTTCTTGTGTGGAAGTCTTCTGTGTGCCCTGTCACCGACCCTGGTTGCCTTGATTGTTGGTCGTGTGGTTCAGGGCATTGGCGCTACTGGCATGAGCACAATGGTAAACGTCATTATATGCGATGCCTTCTCTATGAGGGATCGCGGTCTGTATTTAGGCATCACATCGCTTGTCTGGGCTCTAGGATGTGCCGTCGGCCCTGTTTTCGGAGGTCTTCTGACTACAAAGGCAGAGTAGGTCTTTCCTGGTTCGTTCATCATCCACGTCATCTATAACTAATGCTCCGTGCAGTTGGACATGGTGTTTCTGGATCAACTGTTCGTTGTGAAGTACACCTTGCGCACGAGAATGTTGGTTACTAACACCACCATACCGCCTAGTACCAATCGGAGGAGTTGTCTTTGGTATTCTCGTTCTCTTCCTCCACGTGTCCAAGCCCGGCACTCCTATCATCCAGGGGCTTAAGAAGATCGATTGGACAGGCGGGGTCCTCCTCATGGGCTCTGTTTTGATGGTGCTTCTAGCACTTGACTTTGGTAACGTGGTATTTCCCTGGTCCTCCACCACCATCATATGCCTGCTGGTGTCTGGCCTGGTGGTTCTAGCCCTGTTCGTTGTCAACGAATGGAAGTTTGCAACGGAACCTATTATTCCACTTCACCTCTTTTCAAACAAATCTTCGTCGGCAGCATTCGGGGTGTACAGTTGTAACTTCTATGTCTTTATAGGACTGGCGTATTCCTTGCCGCTTTACTCGCAATCGGTTCTCGGCGCCAACGCTCTGAATTCGGGCATCCACCTTCTCCCACTAATTGTGGCAAACTCTCTCTCTGCCGCCTTTGCCGGCATTTTTATCCAAAAGACCGGAAAGTATCTTCGCATCATGTATGCCGGCCAGATCTTGAACGTGCTCGGCATAGGCCTTTTCGTCTACTTGCCTTTCGAGAAAGACTTGGCCAAGCTTTTCATCTTCCAGATTCTGGTCGGCCTTGGTGTTGGCATGAACATCGAGCCACCTCTCTTAGCCGTGCAGGCCGTCAACGCGGAGCGTGATACCGCAGCCGTGGTCGCCACCATGAGCTTTGTGCGCTCCATCGCCAATGCCATCTCTATTGTTATCGGGGGCGTCATCTTCCAGAATGCCATGACAGCTGCTAACCCGGGTCTTGTCAAAGAGCTAGGCGCTAGTGTAGCGCAAAATTTCAATGGCAACCAAGCTTCAGCCAAGGTGGATGTTATCCGGGATTTGCCCCAAGAGCAGCAACTTATCGTGCGACAGACATTCTTCCACTCTCTAAGGGCCGTGTGGATTATGGTAAACAACATCTGCTTTTTATTTTTCCTTCTTTTTTTTTTTTTTTCCGTCTTGTGTGTTCCAATCTCCTTGAAACATTGCTCGTTGCATTTGCATTTCTTGAGAGTTTTCTCACGCTGATGATATGATTTTCCTTCTGCGCAAATAGTACGTGGCATTTGCAGGTCTATCGCTCGTGCTGAACTTTTTGTGCGTTCTCATCACCTGAGCACTGAGAATCAAGAGGCTGTCCTTGGTGCAGATCGTGATGAGAGCAAAGGAGATAATCAAGGCACCGAACTTCGAACTCAGGCGCAGAGCGGCTCGGCAATAGTCTGTTCGAACTAGACCGCAAAGGAGGGAACAAGTCGTGTGGGTGGCAACATGTGGATGACAACGTAACCGATGCAACATCACTCGAAATGCGACTTAGTTCACGTTTGTCTGCGTTCTGCGGCTTGCCATCTGTCCGTGGCGGTGCACATGGCATGTCAAAGGAGGACTATCGTCTATTCAGTTGAAATGCTTTTATCTGGCTACCTGTGAAGCGGATAATTCATATTGTACTGAGCCGTCAGTCCATGATTCACCCACTTAACAGGCTTCATGGGTGAAAATCATCGACATGTCAAATCGGTAGAAGAGCTGTTCAAACTTGGCCGTTAGCTCCTATCTACACTCCTTCTCCTTTCTTTTGCTTTGGTGTGTAGGAAAGTGAAGCATAGGACGTATAGCGTTGGGCAATTTATTGTTTACTTTTTCTGAGTACATCGCGCCTCGAAAATCACTTTTCCCATCTCAACGTATGCTAACCGCTGTACCCAGACACTTCCACCGCGTGCCTGTGGCAAATACAAGAACAAACACAGCCGCCATCTTCTTAAGATTGTCCGGTTCAGCGTCCAGCCGGCGACTAGGCTCATATACATCGGCGTCGCCACCGAATATGCTCTTTTCATGCATTAGGCTGCCCATTCAATCTGATCCAAGTTTCCGCAGGGATATACTTTTCCACATGTTGGTTTGCAGTCAGGAAGAAGATGGTGTTACTCAGTCCGGTGGCTGTGGTGTCTGTGCCCCCGAAGAGTGACGAGAGCCTCTGATTTCAACTTGCTTCCTCGTCAAGTCGGAGTCAACAAAGGTCTGAAGGACGTCGTTACGGCGAATGGCCGAGTCGCCAAATCGGCGGTCGCAGTGCTCCTTGATTATGCCGAGAAAGCGACCAACACCGTGCTTATCAGTGGGTTTGGGAAGAAGACGTTTCACATTGGAAGTATGTATGTTTGCTGGGAAATCGAGCGGTAATTATATTACTAAAAAGTTGGGGAAAACGAAGTTAACGTCTGCAGCAATTCGTAGGTATTCATTCATCCACGATTCTACTGGCACGCGCCTTTGATCAATTTCTACACGTGGAATAATTCCAACTGCGGTGCGCCGACTACCGACCCAGCCCCTAGGCCTCATCGGCACGGTCAACGCTTTGCGGGTTGTGAAATACATCATTGGGATCCCATTTCGACTTGATCTGACGCAATCTGGGCAACTTGTCCCCCAGTACGTCTGTTGTGCCTCGGAGCGACCAAGCTGGGGTCCACGTACCCAGCGTAGCGAGTGGTGGCGCCGGGCGAGCCATTTTGGATCACATCCTGCATTCCTTGGGCGAACTTCCTGTTTTTATCGCTCAGTGGCAGGCCAACGACATAGGACTGGTACATGATGAGCTTGTCACGATGTGGGTAGGCCGTGGAATCAGCAGGGACCTCGTTGATGGCACCGCCCTCCGAGTCGAAAATGACAGCCCAGATAGGAGTGCCGGGATCCGTGGAGCTCGTGTAGTTGAACAGCCTGTTGATGGTATCGTGAGAAAGCGCATCCTGTTGACGAAGGGCGAGAGATTTGCTGTAAAATTGGGTTGGTATACTGCTCAGAGCGAGAACAGTCGTTTCGGCAATGTGGCCGATTGAACCGAGCCAGTCCATGAGCTTGAAGTCGAGCTTGCCGCCGCGCGGCATCCTCTTCGGGATGCCGGTCGCCTCATACTCCTTCTTCGTCCCATAAAAAGTCCCCGTGATGACGGCGCCCAAAGGTTGGACGATGAACAGAGTCGAAAACCGCCTGTCTAGCTTGGGATCATTGGCCAAGTCTTGCCACGACTCGTACAAAGGTGCCATGTCCTGCTGGCTGCCAAGACTAAACTCATACACGTATTCGACGACGCTGTCGGGCTGGGGCTGGGTGCGGACAGTAAACTTTGTGATGATGCCAAAACTAGCACCGGCTCCTCGCAATGCCCAGAACAAATCTGGGTTCTCCTTCTCACTTGCCTGGCGGATTTGACCATCGGCCGTCACAACTTCGACTTGGAGGACATGATCGAGCATTGTCCCCACATCCGGGAGGATGGTCCAATGCCGCCCTGTATAAAAGTGTGAGCATGATGGAAGCGTTTTGCATCTGATGAGGGTGGTTCTGCCCCCTGAGAAATGGCTTGTTTCCTCGCTCCCCGGAGAAGATGCTTACAATCGTGGCGTGGCCTCCCACACCGACGTCGGGACAAGTACCGTGGGCCACGGCGCGTTTTCCGTTCTTGTGTAGTTGCTCATCGAGCTCTCCGAGCTTGTAACCGGCGCCAAAAGTAGCTCGCCATGTCGCACTGTCCATTTCGAAGTCCTTCAAGTTGACCATGTCTATCGCGAGGGAACCATTTTGGCCGCCCAAGCCGAAATTGCTGCATCATCATGGACTGTCTGTCAGCGCAATCTGACGGCATTGGACATGCATGCATAGAAAATTCCACCCAGAAGATGAACCTACCCATAGGAATGACCGCCCGATTTGGCCTGGACATGAACCTTTCCCTCGACAGCACACTTGACAGCCTCGGCAACCTCGTTGGCGGTGTTGGGTCGGATGACGGCAACTGGGACGATGTCGATAGCTTTATTGTAAGGCTTGACCCAGTACTGCTGATAGAAGGGGGTACTAGGATAGCCCACGCAGCCGGCGCGGCCATTGCAAACAGTGTTCAAACACTGCTGCAGCGACGTGCTCTGTCCAGCTCCCATGGTCCCTGTGATGGCCGAGGACGCGAGCGAGAATAAGGATATTTATTGCAGGTATTCAAGGGCGAAGAGGATGGTGGTTGCGAACTTGGCGAGGTCCGGTCTGTTGATATCTGGCAGGGCCGAGATGGTGTCACCCGCAACCCGTGACTGTGACGAAAGGGACGCAGGAGCCTCGCGCAAGGTCTCATCTATGTAGTCGGTCGGGCAGAACATCGACAATTACCTGTCCCTGGCAACCCGCTAGCGCAACAGTGGATCTCATCTAAAAGTGAATCAACGGCAGGAGGAGGAGAGTGACGAGAAACGAGAGAGGCGGCCATCAGGCAGCATCGGCCAATTGACATGACATGACACGCAAGGGGCTATCCTTGTAGCACGGATTTCCCAACCGACCGACCGACCGGCCGAGCCATATGTACGATGCTGATCCTGCCTTGTCTGGGCAGGCATACTTGCCCATACTTGCCCATATTCGATACGGCAAGAGCCGTCGTCGAGATTGTCCAACTTTCAAAGTTGAGCTGAGATTATCGACCCCTCACTCTCACTCCTCACTTCCATGCTCTTTCTCTCGTGGCAACCGACGGTTCCCAGATCAAGCAGAAAGCAAGGTTGGTCTGTCCAATTTGGGCAATATTGCCCGACGAAGCTTGGGAGTGCCCGGCAACGTCGGAGATACACACGAGGCACAACGGCTCGAAAATGACGCGTAGCAGTTTGCTGGCCCGTTGACATCGGCACAGAGCTTTTTCAACTACCGAGACACAGCTAAATTCCATTTTTCTATTGACATGTTTCATGATGATTGCTGCACGGTGACTGTTCCTAGGAGTCGCGACGTAGCATCGGTAGTAAATTGGCAAGTGACCGATGTGTGAATCACCCGGGCTCTCCCTGGATCACCTAAATAGGCTCAGCGCTCAGGGACGGTTCACGAAGCCTACATGATTAGCTTAAATTCATTAAACTGGAAGTCCTAGCCAGCAACTTGTTGATAAAAGATGAATTAAACTAAACAGAGATTGGTTACGCTATCCAGGTCCGCCCCGCACGTCCCCTAAGCTAATCCTAATTGGGCGATCCACGGAAGGCCCGGGTGATCCACACACCGGTCACATGTCTTTTAGACCTGCGAACAAGATGGAGATCTTGCGGCACTCATTTCTAGTCGTGTACTTATCACAGCTCCTGACGAAAGAACAAGGCAAGTTTGTCCAGAGTGGACACTACAAAGCCTCACGGTGAGTTCAAGGGCACAGCATCTTGACCTTGGCATTTTCAGACGCGTCAGCACGGAAAAATCCAACCCGATCTGTCTGAGCACAACAACAATGAGATTGAACCGGGTATCCAGACACGCTTCAGACCATTCGTCATCCTCGAGCTTGGCTACCTGTGGAACGGCACTCTGAGACACGAGCGGATCAGCCCAGGCAACGTCCGATTTCCCCGTCAAGATGAGGCATTTGGCCAGCTCTAGACCGGGAGAGTTGGCCAAATGGGACTGCCCAAGCTTGAAGCCAATCCCGACGACCAGAACAGACGGTTTGTAGTCCGTCACTATGCGGCCACAAAGCTCTGCAGCGATCCTCGTCGCCATCTCAGAAGGCCGATTGGACATTCTTGCCGAAGAAGCCTGGAGGATGGGGAAGTCATTGTTGGACAACAGGTAGTGAGGGTTGATGGGGATGCAATGCCCGCCAACACCAGCGCCAGGCACAAACGGCAGATAGCCAAAGGGCTTGGTGTCCGCGGCACGGCACACCTCAAAGGGGTCGATTCCATGAGGGATGCAAGCATCGGCCATTTCGTTGGCATACGCTATGCAGACCATCCGCTGGCAGTTCTCATATAGCTTGGTCATCTCAGCTACTTCCGGGGTCGAGACTGGAACAACATGGTCAAAGACGCGCGAGTACAACTGTCTGATGCTGTCCAGCGAGCCCGGTGCAATGTCGTCCAGTCCAGAGATGATTTTCGGAATGGCTTCCGCGGCCGGCGTCGTACGTCCCGGATCGACTCTCTCCGGCGACATGCCCGCGTAGAAGCCTCTTTCCACTGCCAGGGTCCCAGGAACTCCCGGGTCATGCCGACGGCAACAGAGCTCTCAATGACAATGGTCGAGCCCGTAGTGCCGTGGCTTGCGACCGTGCCGAGGGCGCTGCGGAGATAGGACGAATCGATCCTCTTATCCGGCAAGAGAAGTGTGGGAACGGCGATCAGAAAATGCGTGGCACGTCCGATGTCCCTGGGGACGTGGTGAATTGGACTCTGGCATTGGCCTTGAAAAGCTGCTCGACTTGATCAATGCGAGTCGGGGAGACATCGTATCCAAGAACGTCGAATGCGCGAGAGAATATGTCGACGAGATGCTGTCCGACGTAGCCGACGCCGATGACAGCAACGAGAGGTTCTCGCCTGGGATCAATCGGCTGACGAAGCACTACCAAGTCATGGGACTCATGACCAAAGTCGACCTCGACCGGCTCACTCGGAGGCGTGAGATCGTAGTGGGCGCGGTCGACAATCTCGAAATTGGTGTCGGGAAATTCCTGGGCGATTATTACCCTCGACATTCCCTGAAAGGGGTGTCATTGAGTTGTGTCTTGATCTCAACGCTCATGCTTTCGATATCTATTCGTTGCGCTCCGTTTTGGAGAGGGAGAATACGTTGCATTTGACGGGGGAAGAAAAAAAAATGGACAAGCAAGAAAGAAACATGGGTTGACGAGACGGTCTGGTTGTGGACTGACTTGCCATCTTCAAAAACAAAGATTGCCGGAGAGCAGAGACAATCGGTCTGATTCGCTCTTTTGTATGAAGCCTAGCCAATTTTCCCTCAAGTCTCACTGTCCAGTGTCAATCCGTCGAGGAACATTGTGGCTGAAGTCAGTTATCGTGTGAAGTGCAAGCCAGCCCAACAGAGATCGGAGTCATGCTGGAGAAGATGCCCATGTCAACCCAGCAGTTACGAATCTCGCCTCTCGCGCGTGGAGGTTTGTCGATCCGGAGACTCGCCGGGCTTCTTGAACCACGACAGCTTGGCCGCAGATGTCACAAAAGCGTGGTCCTCGACTCCTCGTATACCATGCCGTAGCAGTGTCTACGGAGTACCCGTTCAGTACTGCATCAGCATACCAAAGTAATCCAATCCCGCGGTACCTGAACCTCGGATACGACCGGATTGTACGTCCTGCCGGTGCCCGGTGCCGTATGTAGTAGTATGTGCTACTACGACCTGACGCTCGTGCTAATCAGCGCTGACGAAGCAGCTTGCATGGGAAAGATTCGTGCACGAAATTGCCCTTTTTTTCTTTTTTTTTTTTTGTCCCATTCGCATAGTGCTCTAAGCTCTCCATCGGAATGTCAATAGCCGGTTCTGGTGGCACAAGTCTATTTCGGAATGGTTGCTCGTCCACTCATGCGCAAAGTGTCTCCGCGTGCGACCTTGTGCCGCAGACGGTCTGGGAACACACAAAGACCAACCACCGAGACTATGCACCAGTCGCGTGGTTGCTGCCGCCTGAAATAGCTTCGGGTTGCATCACCGTTTCCGAGGGTTGCGGTTGCGGTGCTACAGTCACCAGTGTGCTTCAGACTTCCTGCAACCCCTTTCTTTAGCTGAACACGAGAGAAGGCCATCCATCTTCTGGACAGTTCGATGCAGAACACGGGCCCTACAGATGGAGAACCGTTCAGGTGATGTCGTCCTTTACTTTGGCGAAGAATAGGATGCTTTCTTGAGTGAATTTTGATGAATGTAACTCTCTTTCTCTCTCTTCGTCTTCTTCGTCGATGATGTGGAAGCGCCGGGATTTCTACCATGGGCCTCAACTCCTCGCGGGGTAGCTCGGCAAGTCTTGGAAGGCGGACATAGAACGTCCCTGCTCTTTCGCCCTTTTTCCCGAAATAGTTGAAGTGTGAGTGAGACGGGAGGACGCCGCTGTTAACAGCAAGAAGGACAAGTTGCGGTCCAATGGCGGGAAGATCAGTGTCGTATGCAGTCAGCAAATTAAGCCCACGGCTCACGGTCCACAAGTTATAATCATTTCAACCCGGCTTGGTCCAGTCAAACACGAAGACGGAAGCAGCAAATAAGTAATCGCAAGAGCCTTTACGTCTCCTCGTTTTTTTTTCATTTCTCCTCTTGCTGGAACAACCAAACCTCCTGTCCGTATATACGTGAGATAGGTGAGAGATGGTGAAGCTGCCATGAGGAACAGTTTCATCGCCAGTGTGCTGGCCGCCGTTGCCGTCTCGGCGTCCGCCAACAGCGCTGCCAAGTTCAACCCAGTCAAGGTGGCCTCCATCTGCGGCCCCGGCCGCGGATCCTGCGAAGAATCTTGCTGTTCAGAATTCGGGTACTGCGGAACCTCGGCCGAGTACTGTGGTGGATCGCAATGTCAGTTGGACTACAGTCGCACGTGCGACACTTTGTGAGTTTTCCGAGGAACAATCAACTCCGGAAGGGGGCTCGAGACACACAAGACAAGACACGATGCTAATGCCGTCCGTCCATACTTCATCAGGGTCGGCCCCGGCGGCAGTGACACTTCGGATATCCCTCGCCCACGTATCGGAGACGTTCCTACGGCCCCCGATGACCTCCTGCAAGGAGCCCGGGATGGTGGCTCTCACGTTCGACGACGGGCCCTCGACATTCACCGGCGACCTGCTGGACATTCTGGACAGGGCCGACGACGCAAAGGCCACCTTCTTCGTCACGGGAACAATCTCGGCAAGGGCCACATTGACGATGCCGCTACCCCGTGGCCCGGCATCCTGCGCCGCATGCATCGCGCAGGTCACCAGATCGGCAGTCACACGTGGACTCATCGCGACATGAACGAGATCAACGACACGATTCGTCGTGCCGAGATGTACCGCAACGAGATGGCCCTGCGCAACATCTTTGGCTGGATCCCCACCTATTTCCGACCTCCGTTCCTGGATTGCGGTGCGGAATCCGGCTGCGAGCGTGCCGTCGAGACGGCGGGATACCATTCCATCTCGACGAACCTGGACTCCAAGGACTACATGTACGACGATCGGACCTGATCCAGAAGTCCAAGGATCGCATTGCAGATGGCTTGTCGTCGGATGCTGGCAAGAACTCGTACATTGTGCTCTGTCACGACGTCCACGAGCAGACGGCTTACAATCTGACGAGCTTTGTCGTGCATCTTGCCAGGAGAGAGGGTACAGGCTTGTGACGGTGGGGAGTGCCTTGGGGATCAAGGGGCAACTGGTATCGACCTGCTTGATGTGTTACCTTGGTTGAATGGCGGACAGGCTGCTTCTGTTACGCTGCTTGCCGGGATATAGGCAAGATTTGCATATATGACGGCAAGACCAGGGACATGTACAGAAGGGGATTTTCATACGTGGTTTCCATGTAATGTAACGTTTGATTTTTTTTTGATTTTCCGCTTTGCTTTCCACCACGACTACTTTCCATATTGCCACTGAAATTTCCGATGAATCTTTCTGTGTAATTTTTTTTTCTTCTTCCCGTCCCCTTCCCACGCCGCTTCGTAGGACAAAACGTCGGCATTTTCGAACACGAGGTAGCCAAGGAACGTGTGTCACGTCCGAATCACCAGTTACACGGGGCTCCACGATGCACGCATACATAACCCATGTAGACCAATCTCGCGGTTGGTCGAAGCCCAAATAGGCTCTTTTTGGAAATATTGGGGAAAAAAGACTCCCTTGAAAGAAGGTTCGGATCTCTGCAGAACACGAGGTCTATCCCCTTCCCCGACTATTACAAAGTAGGAATCGGGACCTCTAATTGGCCATGGGGTTGCCAGTCTGTAAGTTCGTATCAAACCAGGACGTTTTTAGCTGCAAGGTCGTGTTTGTGTTTATACAAGGCTTGACTTCCGAGGTTCCATGGCGTTGTGAGAAATTGCTGAAAGTCATGCTGGACGAGAATACGTTCCGGGTAGTCACTGGATACGACTTTTATTCTTCTCCCCTTGTTTCCACGACGGAGACACACTATGGAGAGGTAGGTAGGTGTAGGATGCTCTCGGTCTCTGGTGTGTATGCATTGCTTTAAACTGCCATGATGGCGTACTTGGAAGCCCTGGCGCTGCCTACATGAATCACATATACCTCTTTTCACTCCAGAGCCCAAGAAGTCGAGACTGAAGTTGCGGTCCACCTTGGGATGAGAGTTCGGAGATGCTCCACGCAACGCAGTCAGTGTGTCACGGGGAAAAGATGAAGACGCGATACCATCACTTTGCTTCGTCGAGCACGGCGCCGCCTCGCCGCAGCTACCGCCCATTGACCAGTTACTCCCCGAAACCTCCGGAACCTGCGGCAGTCTTGAAAGACTCGTGCTGTGTGAACTTGGCTACCAACCCTAGCGAGACGGTACGTTCTCCAGCATCTAAAGAAAAACCCTTGGCTAATTTTTCAACTGAAACCAAAAACTAATGTTCAACTCAGACATTAACAAGAGGGACACCAAATGTCGGCGGCGGATCGTCTACTCCCGGTCCACGGGTACGGACTTGTCCATAGATTATCACGCCAACAGCACCAGCACCAGCACCAGCAGCTCCGCAATAGCAAGAGTGCATCAAGAGGAAGCCAAGCTCAGATGGAACGCAGAGGATGAACTGAAGAGGGTGTCAAGGAGCTTCTGCGGCTGCAGAAATGGGCCCTGATCATCGGGTTGATCATCCTGAACTCGACCCTCATCGCGGTGAGCCTGCTTCTGCCGCAGGCAATCTACCTCTTCCTCGTCCTGCTAAGCTGCAACACGATGCTGCAAGCCGGCATGGTCGTCTGCATCGCGGCAAGCGTCATCTGGACCAACATCCTGTGCGGGTGCCGCGGGGGAGGAAGGGGGAGGAAGGGGAGGAGGGGAGGAGGAGGAGGACAAGCGCCGCCGTTCCCGCAACGGGGCCGAGAAGATGGTCATGCTGCTCCCCTGCTACAACGAGACGAGGAGGAGATATCGCGATCGCTCGACTCCCTCGTCTCGCAAAGGGAATCGGCCAGCACCCGCGGCTGATCCTCATCGTGGTGGACGGCATGGTGCGCGGTCCCGGCATGTCGAAGACGACGCACGACTACTTCCTGCAGGACATACTGCGCGGCGACGACGGGGTGACGCGCCGCTTCGAGAACGGGTACCGGGCGAGGGACGGCCTCTTCATGCCGGTGACGACGCGCGTGGGCACGTACAAGGACGTGCCGTTCGTCTTTGTCGGGAAGCGGTACAACCAGGGAAGCGCGACAGCCTCTGCTTCGCGCGCTCGTTCCTGTACCACTTCAAGAACCGGGCGGACGACGTCGACGTCGTCACCATGTTCAACAGGGAGCTGTTCGGCTACCTGGGCGGCTGCCTGGTGCAGAACGGGCTGGCCGACGTGGACTACCTGGTGGGCATGGACGCCGACACCGTCTTCGACGAGCTCTGCGTCGCCGAGATGGTGGCGACGATCCGGGAGAATCCGAAGCTCGTCGGCGTGTGCGGCCACGTCTGCGTCGACTTCGACGGCGGCGGCGGCGGTGGCAACTTTGGCTTCTGGTCGCTCTACCAGTCGGTCGAGTACTCGCAGACGCAGGGCCTGCGACGCATGTTCCAGTCGAGGATCACGGGCAAGGTGAACTGCCTCCCCGGCTGCTGCCAGCTCATCAAGGTCGACGAGGCCACCTTTGGCGACGCGGTCCTCCGCGAGAGGTTCGGCTACTGCCCCAAGCCAAACGACGTCATGACGCAGCAGATCATGGGCAACTACTCCGAGGACAGCATCCACGCCTCCATCGTCTTCAGCCTCTTCCCCAACAAGCAGACGGCCCAGGCCCTGCGCTCAAAGGCCTTCACCGTCGTTCCCCAGACCTGGACCGTGTTTCTGTCCCAGCGCAAGCGATGGGCGCTCGGGAGCATATCCAACGAGTTTGTCATGATCTTCCGCCCCGGCATCATCCTGATCGAGCGCGTCCAGAGCATCGTTGCCGTCATGACCTGGGCGATCACGCCCTTCATCATCGCCGCCGTGGCTCAGTTGATTGCCATGCTCGCCCGGAAGGGCGCCAGCATATTCGAGGACAAGACCTTTGTGGGACTCATTAGTGTCCTGTGGGTACGATACGTAAGTTTTTTTTTTTTTTTCTTTTTCTTTTTCTTTTTGTTTTCTTTTTAGATTTGCAAGATGGAACGCAGACTCACTAACAACATGTCTCTGCCACTGAAGCTATACTCGTTTTGTATCGGATTCTGGCTGCCCCGGAACAATCTCGAAAGGATCCAATACTTTGTGGGCTTCTTCGTCCACTTCCTCACCTCGCCTTTCATGAACATCATCGTGCTCTTCTATTCTTTGCTTTACGCAGACGATTTCAAGTGGGGAAAACGAGGGAAGTGGTCAACATTGAGGGCGAGAAGGGTGATGAAGAGGGCGGACGAGGCGGACGAGGGGATATGTGAATGATGAAAAATGAAAGAACAAAGCACTACTTTGCCTACTTTTCTCATATAATTCTAGATCCAGAGACTGACATTTTGAAAAAAAAAAAAAAAAAAAAAAACTTACTATTATCTTCTAAATGCTCGTGGCCAACGCGCATCGGATTCTAATCATGTATTTGCACTCATTATTGCTAGCTATGCCCAACTAGGAGGACAAAGCGACATCCGTGGGAAAGGCTATCCAGTCAGTCAGTCAGTCAGTCAGTCACCACAACTCGGCGTTCGGACACAGACAAAATATTGGCAACTTCAATTGAGCCCTCGAACATGATGCTACGGAGAGCTACCAGAAGTGTACGTGCTTTCCTCGTCCGAATGCGAATCCAAGTACTCCCTGACCAGATTACTCAGCCTAAAGGCCTCGGGGTCATCCACCACCCCGATAAAGGGAGGCCACCGGCCGTGGACTCGCTTCATCTGTCTCTCCTGCCAATCCGCCGCGCCGTCAACAAGCTCCGCTACCTGGGAGAGCAGTCGCAATTCGCCGGGCCCCATCTTGCTTTTCAGGAGCCGAAGCAAGACTTTGCAAAGATAGAAGCTCTCTCCCAGGTCTCGCAGGCCCTTCGCCGCGAGCACGAGGGTGGATTTGACGGCCTCGACATGGTCGGGCGGCGAGTCGCGCTCCCGGACCGCATTCAACGACTTCCACGCCAGTTGACTGAGGATCGAGGCGAGGAATTTGTCGCCGACTTCGAAGCCGTGGCGGAGGTAGTACAGGCGGGTCAGTAGTTCCAGACTGTCATCTGCGTTGACGACGACTTCCTTTGTCGACGACGATTCTCCGGCATTGGCCGCGGCCGCGGCGGGGGCGGCTGCATCGCCGAAAAGGTACCGGATAGCACGCTGTGGTAGCTCATACTACAGAGACGTTGGACGTTAGCACACGATTGATGATGAAAGTGAGACCCGGAGCAGGGCAGCAAGCTCGCTCGCGCGCTCGCACATGGCAAGGAAAAGAAAGAACGAAAGAAAGAAAGAAAAACCTCCCAAGCTCCACCATCCGTGTGCAGGAGAAGCAGGGCTGGTTTCTTTGAGCTTACTGCAATATAATCTGACTTGGTAGTGCAATGTTCTCGGCTTTTAAGGGCAGAGGAAGCTTTTGATACCAATCACATAACTGAGCATAGATGGTGGACATCTTGTCCTGGGATACTACTGAGGGCACTGTGTCCCCGAAACACCGAATACATATCTCGTGCATGATGAGCCTTAGCTCAACAGTGGCCTTGAACTGAAGAGCGAAGTGTGTTGGATATACCATTCGATCACCGGGATACCTCACCCACACTTCGCCAAACCATGATGGATCATGTGAAGGATCCGGCAACTGAGCTTTGGGGGATGTGCCAGTACCGGCATATCTTGGAGAACATAGGAGTGAAGTCTGTTGATACATTTTCATTATTAGTGCAGTGCTCGTTCCTTGTGGCGGGCTGCTCGGCGGGCTGCTCATGCAACAATTTGAATTGTTTCACCTACATCTGGTAGCTGAACAAGGCCCAGGCTGTAAAGTCCCGAGCCCGTCGCATCGTCATACTCTTGACGACCTTCTCCGGGGTGAAAATGCCGAGTGTATGGGCAACCTCTGTTGCCCGAACTGTGTATGACCATCCGATTATATCACGGCCTGACATGCTGTGCGCTATATTCAGGAGCACCCCCGCCTGCACAGTCGTGAGTCTACTCCTCTCCATCTCCATCTCCAGTTCCCAGAGCCTCTTGGCCTCTGTTAGGAATCTGTACCCCAGGGTGTTGGGGCTCCAATACTCGTATCTACTCCGAGCACCATTGTATGACATCTAGACGGCCGAGGTTTAGTCCAATTCTCAGCAGCAAGGACTTGGGCGGGGGCTGCTGGCTGGAGCGTATGTACGTACCGAAGCACTCGCGAGGAGTGCGTTGACAAGTAGTGCCGAGCAGAATCGATTACGTCCTGCCGCCATATCCGCGAGAAAATAGTCTTTTTGAAAGCAACTAAGCCATGTGTACTCGTTGAGGAAATACACTTGCAGTATCTTGCGCATCATGGCGTCATCGGCACTCACGGCGGTCCACTCCGACGGCTTGGCGGAACCAAGCAAGGGATCGACGATGCCAGCGGCATGGTACGGCTTCGTGTACGGACTGTGACCTTCGGCGGACATGTTTACCATGGCGTGCGGCGACTCGGTAGCATCGTCCATGGACCATTCGTACAGTAAAGATTGGAGATAGGCGGTCCTGGAGCGCCTTAGATACGCAGGCATCTCGGTTGAATAGGGAATACGTATCTATGTCGTGTTTCGGGCTTCAGTGACACTTGCAAGAGGAGGTCTCCTTCCTTGATCCGGGAGAGAATCGCCTGGGGATCGATGCCGCTCGGATTCGGTTGAAGATTTCCATGGCTTCTTTTTCGGGTCGGCATCGTAGAAACTCGAATATCTCTGTATAGGTATTTTTGTCATCTTGCATCTCATTCAGCTTCCTCTTGAGTGCCTGGGCATGTGTTTCTTCGGATACCACCGTATCGTATTCGCACTTTATGCCTCGCCTCGCACATGTTGCGCATTGGGGGCGCTCTCCACTACACTGAAACCCGGTCCGTTAGCCGGTGCCGAGCCGAAAACACTGAAAACAACTGGATACATCTGCCGTTGCAACTTGTCAATGATACCTTGATCTTGCGTCTCTGGCAAAGCTTACAGGCTGCTTTGATCAGCTTTCTCTGTCGAACGGGGATGTTGATGGGATTGATGCGATTGATGCGATTGATGCGATTGTTGCGATTGATGCGATCGGCGAAGTCATCGTCGCTGCTTCTAACGTCGGCCGGGAGAATCGAACGCGGCTTCTGGTTCACACCATGGCTGCTCGATGCGCCCCCATCCATGACTACCGGTTGGACATGTGGTGGTGGTGTTGCGGTCGCTCTCTGCCAACACAGGACACGGGCAGCAGCACACAGGCAGCACACGGGAGCAGTGTTGAACTGGGCGACTTTTGGGTCTCCCAGAGATTTCTCGGCGGAGAGTTTCTGCCGTGCCAGAATTTCGTCATGTAGGACCTACATCGGTGGCGTTCGGCTGCTCTGACGTCATTGGACAGAAGATGGACGAATTGTTTTCGCCATCCAAGAATGACAAACAAATCCGAGGTCCCTCCCTCGTATCCGGGATCCGGGGACTCAGGGACCCTAAGCCTTATGCATATGTAATAATAAATGCTGTTCAAAGTACGGAGTAAAGGGTTCAACAATCTGGCAAATCCACCAATGGCTGGCTTGCTTGCATTCCTTGCATTCCTTGCATTCCTTGCATTCCTTGCATTCCTTGCATTCCTTGCATTCCTTGCATTCCTTGCATTCCTTGCATTCCTTGCATTCCTTGCCCCTGAGGAGCGAGCGAATTTGAGTTCCTTCCTTCCTACCTGCCCTGCCTTGGGACTTCGGGAGATCGCCAAGACTTCGAGGTATTTTGCGGACCAAGCCCCCATCCCAACTAAGCTTAGCACAGCTCACGATGACGCGTCCCTGCTTGCATTCTGTCTCAGACGCCTCTTTGGCGCCGTCCCAGAGTCCGAACCAATCGGCCATGTTCCGCACTCCCCTGTGATCTACAGTACGATCCCTATGTACATACTAACGATCCAGCCCTCAAAGAGGCAGGAGGTTGTCCGTTTGGCAGCGTGGGATCGGCCACGACCCAGCAAAAGCACGACCCGGCAAAAGCACGCACGACCCGAACAAAGCACGGCTCACGACCCGGAAAACTCAACGCGACGCGGCATGAGCCAGAGTGTATTGGCGCTTGCGATCCATTTCTTGCAAGAACGAGGCGTTGGTGGAGGCGGTGTGTTGATTTCAGAATACAGAGTAATTGGTCAATGGCAATGAGAGATACATTTATTCTTCCTTCATATGAATGAGGAACATGTGTATCTTACAGCCTTAGCCGAGTCAATCAAGGCCATCTACGTTCGTGAATCATAGGATATTGCCACTCCGTGCAATACAATACACATCCAAAAACACCACCGTCCCAGCTCTTCGCCACCCCGACACCCCTACATCTACAGCAACGAGACCGCCCCCATTTCTATACGCATTCTACCCGGACACTTCCTTTTCTTGCCCCCTCACGTTGCACCGTCAGCCCCAGAAACAAGGAACACCATGCGCCGATGCCGTGCGTGAAGCTTCAAACAAGAGTACAGTATTTACACTTCTTCCGTTCCTACCGCTTCGTAGGCCCCACGAGTCCTCATGCCCGTCAATTGCATCAGCGTCGGACTCTCGTACATGGCCGTGTAATCAACCTTGCTACCGCCGAGCACAGCAGCACCGTTCTCTCTTTGGCCAAAAACTGGGGCGGGATCACACCAAAAGTCCTTGCAATTGGAGACACATCCTCGGCTGTAAGGGTTCTTCTTCTTTCGCCTGTTCTTGCCCGTGGCAGCTCGCGACCCGTGATGGTTTCAATGAAGGATCTACTCCAAGAATGCGACTCCATTGCTTCAACACGCCACCTTTGTGTTTGGCTCCATGGCCTGCGGATTCGGCAGTAGAGGCGGCCGCTGCAGCCAGCGATGGATCAAGCGGCGTCCCGGTTGATGTGAGCACCGCGGTAGCCTCGCGTGTGTGGATACCTGTCATGTTTTCGAATGTGGTCATGGCACGAGAGACTTGTACCAGCTGTGTGAACACCAGCATGGTGACCCAGACCAGCTGGAGACTGACCCATGCAGTCAACAGCAGTGTGTAGGCATCTGCATTGATTAGCTTGCATAAGCCAGTGCCGAGGACGTTGCAGGTTTCCGAAGATTTGGTCGAAATCAAGCCAAAATCTATTTAATGTGAGCCTAGGAAAAAAAAAAGGGGGAGGAGGAGGGGAAGAACGTACAGTAGTATACTATCCAGTCATAAACAACTATGCCGAACGTAAGGCATACGAGATACAAGAAAAAGTGCCTATGGTTATTAATGCCGATGCAGTTGTAGACCCAGGGGCAGTGGCTGTTGGGAGCTTTAGTATTTGCTCACTATTTATACTGGCAAATATCATGTGCGAGGTACTCACTGGTCGTGCTTTGCCACACAACGTTGACAACGTCTGCAATGTTTGCTTCGTAGGGGTGTTCGAATCATGCACGTGACACAGAAATTGGACTCATCAAACTTCCATGTCTCCAATAGCTCATCAATCACAGCCCGCTGTTCCGCAATGCCGTTTAGTTTGGGGACAAATCCAGGATCATATCGCATGCTAACCCCATAGAAGAACGTTGTCAGACCGAATAGGGCGGCAAAAATGAGGTTCAGAAACGAGTGTGAGCTCTCGCCCCCAATCGTGCTCCACGAGACGGTGGTCAACCAGTTGACACCAACCAGGAAAAGGGACCCGGCAAAAATGCCAGCCATCCATGGCTGTGTTGGGTCAATGTCAGCAACTCTGGGTAACAAGACACGAGGAAAGCAAATAATGATTTACCGTCTTGTGGAAGTGACGCATATCTGGCGGAGCATATTCCAGCACCTGTGTTGCACACCAGTGACAGCAATACACCACGCCCGCTGCGAGAGGCACACCGAAGAAGACAGGGGCGTATGACAGAACAGTGAGCACACCCCAGATCATCACCCACGGCCAGAAGAATAGAAACTTGGACGTGAATGCCCTCTTATCCTTTAAAAAGTAATTGGACCCCGGCCATGGAGGCGTTGCCGAATTACCATCCTGGTCGTAGCCGCATTCTCTCAAAGCTCGATGCCACGCTGGCTGCGTATTCAGTTCGCTAGCTGTCACAGCCGGTGTCTTTCCGCCTTCCGTCTTGGCAAATCGATCGGCGCCGTATTCGATAAGCTTCAAGATGCACCCAGGATTTCCCTTTACCAAGGCCCAATGTAATGCAGTGAAGCCCTGTTCATCGGTGGCATGGACGCTCGCACCCCAGCGCAGGAAGATATCCACACATGAAGGGAAGCCTTTGTATGCTGCCCACATGAGCGAAGTGTGCCCGTACGTGTCGAGGACGTCAACGGGGATGCCTTGGTGCAGCAAGAGAACAATCAGCAAGACGTTTCCATTGAAAGTCGAGATGTGAAGAGTGTTGTAGCCTTGGGCATCGGTAATTAGAGGATCGGCGCCGTGTTGAAGAAGCAGGCTGACAGTATAGTAATGGCACCGCTGGGCGGCCCATTGAAGAGGAGTAGCGACAGAATCGCCGCCTTTGTGGTTGATTTCGGCGCCGTGTTCGATGAGGAACTTGCACATGGCGTATTGATTGTTGATAGCGGCCCACTGAATGAATACACAGGTCAGTTCACAGAATCCGGCGCAATGTCTTCTCTGTTCCTTCTCTTCTAGCTCCACAGCTCAGAAAGCATCCAGGTTGACCGGAAGGGGTTCCTCACATGCAGAGGTGTGATGCCCTCCTCGTCACTGTATGTGGCATCGAACTCGCCCGACTCGAACAGCTTCTCCATGGCAACGATATGGCCTATCCGCGCGAGCTGCATAACATCATGTTCAGGATCGACGGGTGCAGCAGGTGCTGCGTCGCCGCCAATCTGAGCATCAGCAGCCGTCAGACTGCCCATTTCCATCTCGTTGTTGAGCTTAGGGGCCGCGGCGGCAGACTTGGTTGCAAGCTTTATCGGGGGCGCACCGGCACTCGCGGACAAGGCGGGTATGCTGCTTGGTCTCGAGCTACTCATGTAACGAAATGAACAGTCGGAAACCAATGTGGAATCCTTGTCGTGGGGAGGAACCGCGACCGGTCGAGCCGAGAGGAGTGGTCGAGGACTCGAATGGTCTTGCGAGGGTGACGAAACCAAGATCGAAGCTGACAAAAGTAGGAGGCGCAGCCCAGAAAATGGCGTTGGGTGGGAGAGGAGACGTGGGAGACGCTGCCGATGCGGTCAAGAAAGGAGGTAAGAAAAAAAAGAGACGAAACAGATTCTCAAAACAAACAAGCAAGGCTCAACAATGGCTAAGTAGCAGTCACGAACAATTTTCATGCGATTGAGCAGCAAAACTGGTTTGTCGCAAATGATGCCGAAATTCAGGGCCGAGAAAGGCTGAGAGGCTACATAAGCAGGAGGCTCAATCCAAGGCTCCAGTTTTCCGCAAATTTGCCGACGAATCATGAGCCAGACCCTGACTGTACGGAGTCGGTATTAAATACATTGTAGAGCAAATCCAGGCAGAAATCAAGAGACGAATGTTACTGAAAATGCTGCCGGGACGAAATTCGCACTGCACAGGTTCATTGATTGATTGACATCCAGACCACCGAGAGGCAGAAGTAGCGTACTTCTTCTGGTCAGAACTTCTGTGGCTGAGAAGCTACCCCGCCACCACTTTTTCCACTCTACTGTCTGTGGCGCCACCCCAATTCTCTGGGAGATCCTCCCAAGACAACACATTGTCGAAAGCTTCTACACACTCGGTATCTGTATCTGGCATAGATATATATACTACATCTAGTACAGGTCAACCCGCCAACCTCTGCTGCCAGACCGCGTCCTCCCACGAAGCGGGATTTTCTCATCCACACACCAAACTGGCCCCCAATGGCAACAGCCGCCCAAATCGCCGAGACGCTCCTCACCCCTTCCATCCCCGTCCTCCTCATCGGCCTTCTCGTCATCCTCGGCGCCCCGCTCCTTCTGCACGTCGCGCTCTCCTCATCCTCCACCTACACCATCCCCCGACCATCATCCTCCTCGGCCAGGACAACGCCGGGAAGACGTCCCTCCTCACGCTTCTCGAGCGCGGCACCGGGCCCGCCGAGACGCACACCACGCAGGCCTCGCAGTCGGTCGAGCTCAACGCCACCACCGACGCGAAGACCAAAGGCTCGTTTCGAAACCATGCCGACTCCACGGGCACCTATACCAAGTTCCTGCTGGTCGACACCCCGGACACGGAAAGCTGCGCAACGTAGCGATGGGAAGCTCTCTCGCGCAGAGAAGCTCAGGGCGTGGTGTTCATGGTCGATGCTGCTGCGCTCGGAGAACAGGATTCCCTCGCGCCGACGGCGGCGTACCTCTACGACGTGCTGCTGTATCTGCAGATAATGGCGAGCGGCAAGGGCAAGGGCAAGGGCAAGGGCAAGGGCAAGGCTGTGATTTCGGTCCTCATCGCCGCGAACAAGATGGATTTGTTCACTGCTTTGCCTGCCAGCCTGGTCAAGTCGCGGCTGGAGAATGAGCTGGGCAGGATCCGGTCATCGCGAAGCAAGGGTCTGCTGGATTCCGGTGTTGGCGTCGATGAGATTGGATCCGAGGAGCACGACTCGTGGCTGGGAGAGTACGCGTCCGACAAGTTCAGTTTCCAGCAGATGATGGAGTTTGACATTGACGTGGAAGTTATCCCGGGCAGTGTGACGACCGACGCAGCTGATGTAGACAGGTGGTGGTGGTGGATGGCGAACCGGGTGTGACGGACGGGGACTGCGAGTGGGCGGCAATCAGAGAGCTGTATGATAGTGTACTAAAATGCTTACGAGGAATATCCATGATGGTAAATGCAAGCATGTCGTATTGTATATTTTCATCTATAAACTTGCCATGTACTATGCTCTCGCGAAAAAAAAAAAGGCATCTGTGTAGATGTTGAGTCTACGAACCCACTCCCGCTAGCCCATGTTGATTGCTCAGATATCCCACCCCTTTTTCATCCCACGTCGCAATAATCAAAACGCCCCAGGTCAATCGTGCCTCAATGCCATCATCAGAAATAGATGAGAAGAAAAAAAAAGGTACGCAAACCCATCGGACTTGGATAATGAAATGAACCAAGCGTCTCGATTCGAGGATCAAAACGACGAGCTTATTTCTTGTTCACCATCCAGCTCAGCAAATCAACCTTGGTCACAACAGCAATGGGCTTTGACAAGGAGTTCTTGTCGGCGCTGCGTTCGGTGACCACGGCAGCACTGTTCCATTCGAAGAACTTGCTGAGCGTGGAGAGGGGCGTGTCGAGGTGATCTCGACGAAGCGTCTCTTGGAGCTGACAGGCTGGCCGGTGGCGGCGGCGCTTCGGCGAGGGTCGGTGACAATCTCGTCAGGGCGGCCAAAGCTGAACATGACGTCCTTGACGGGGCTCTGGGGCGTGGCGCGGCCGCGGGAGATGTAGGCGAGGAGGTTGCCCAGGGTGACGAGGCCGACGAGCTTGGACGAGGCGGACAGGACGGGCAGCTGGTCG
Source organism: Epichloe gansuensis (assembly GCA_023658505.1). Classification (NCBI taxonomy): domain Eukaryota; kingdom Fungi; phylum Ascomycota; class Sordariomycetes; order Hypocreales; family Clavicipitaceae; genus Epichloe; species Epichloe gansuensis. The sequence continues at coordinate 256,897 of CP098281.1, forward strand.
AAGCCCTTGTCGCGCATGGCCTCGATGGCCTCGGAGCAGGAGGCGGTGTCGACGACGGAGGTGACGGGCTTGAGGCGGAGCGAAGCAATAGTAGCGCCGGCGTAGGGGTCCGCCGACGAGTCGGAGCTCTTGGAGGTGGTGGAGGGCTCGACACCGTTGGCGGCGGCGAGCAGACCGTTGGCGGCGAGCCAGTCGTCGTCGGCGAATTTGGAGAGATAGCTTCGAATGCTGTCTGGCAGGACGACAACCACGACATGGCCCTTCTTGAAGCCGAAATCCTTGACGGCCTTGAGCATGGCGGCCATGGCGGAGCCGGAGCTGCCGCCGACGAGGAGACCTTCCTCGGCGATCAGGCGTCTGGCCAGGACGAAGGACTCTCGGTCATCCGTCTTGTACCACTTGTCGACCACGTCGCGCTCCAGCACGTCCGGGATGAAGTCGTAGCCGATGCCCTCGACCTTGTACGACTCATTCGCGTGCTCCTGGTTGAGCGTCTCGGGCACGGCCAAGATGCTGCCGTGGGGATCGGCAGCAATGACCTTGACATGCCTGTTGTGCTTCTTCAATCCACGAGCAATGCCAGTAATGGTACCGCCAGTGCCGGCGCCCGCGACAACGGCCGTGACCTTACCGCCAGTCTGCTCCCAGATCTCCTCGGCAGTGCCGTGCTCGTGGGCCAGCGGGTTGTCCAGGTTGCCGTACTGGTCAAGGATGTGAGCGTTGGGCATCTCCTTCTCGAGACGACGGGCAACACCGATGTGCGACTCGGGCGAATCCCAGGCAGCCTGGGTGGGCGTGCGAATGATGGTGGCGCCGAGGGCGCGGAGGACCGACACTTTCTCCGCCGACATCTTCTCGGGCAAGGTGATGATGGTCTTGTAGCCCTTGATGGCGCCGACGAGGGCCAGGCCGATACCACTGTGTTAGCCGCCAAGAAAACCCCCATCCATCCATTTCCCCATCGATCAGTATCAGTTACCGTTGTTGAGGGCACGGATCTCGCGTTGTGGGTGGACGACGTACGTGTTGCCGCTGGTGGGCTCAATCAGAGTATCACCGGGTTTTATCCTCCCGCTCTTCTCGGCCTCCTCGATCATGCGCAGCGCGATTCGGTCCTTGACACTGCCGCCGGCGTTGAACAGCTCCGTCTTGGCGTAGACGTCGCACTCGATCCCCAGCGACTGCGGCACCTTGTTGAGTCGAACGAGCGGCGTGTTGCCAATCAGCTCGGTGGCGGACAGCACAGTGGCGGGCTTTCGCCCGACGTGCGGTAATCCGTCGTCAGCCATGTCCCTGTTGTCGATGGATGCGTTCTTTGGTGTTCTTTGGTGTTTTTCGGCGGCGGGCGCGTCGGGGTGTAGAGGCAAAAGAAATGCAAAGTGGACGAAGACGTGACGAAACGGAACAAGGAGTGGCGGCGGCAACCCGAAAAGTGGGATGTTGCCCGTTCCAGTCTGCAACCGGATTCTTTACTTTTTCTTTTTCTTCAGTCCCGCCTTGGCCCGTGATTGCCCCCTCCGCGGCGGGCCCTGCGCAGGCTGTGGGTGCCGAAGCTATGCGCTTGGCGGGGCGGGACGGGACACAAAAGAAAAAAAGGCTCGAACCTGACCCGATGTCTTGGACGGCCGGCCCAGGACGGGGAACGGCACCCGCCCGCCCGCCGCCTTATTTGGCGGAATAATTACTCCCCGTTGGAACGACAAGTTGGGTTCGTTCAATTATTATTCCCCTCAGTCAATATCCGTCCTTTTGCACCAGAAACTCCTCGTCGAAGGGAGCGTTTATCAAGCACCCGCTTGTGCGTAACCAGCACGCCCAAATGTGGCTCAGGTGGCTAAGACAACCAATACTAGCTGCGTATAGTAAATTACAAAATAGCTTAGTAGTGTTTATCCGTTCTATCCGCTCCCTACGCTGCCTTTCTACGCCCTAGCTAAGCTAAATCATCTCTACCTATAGCTTAGCCTTGGCTATAGTCCACTCTTGTGATTATGATAAATACAATAGCTACGCCTAAAAGTCTTATATTTCCTAATTATTAATATATAAGGTATCTTGTGCTTGTAATAGTAGGCTGTATTGTTATGTAACTATTACCACGTCATCTGCCACTATATCATCTGAAATCTCTAGTGTTAAGTTATTAGAGTTATAGTTGCTAAGCCTATTAAGTGCGCGCCCGTATAACCGAGGATGCTCCGTGCTACGCTTATCGATATTACCGTCGTTATTGGTATTATTGATATTATCGTTGTTATTGATAGTATTGATATTGACGTCGTTCTTGATAGTATTGATATTACCGTCGTTATTGATAGTATTGATATTATCGACGTTATTGATAGTATTGATATTATCGACGTTATTGATAGTATTGATATTATCGACGTTATTAATAGTATTGATATTATCGACGTTATTGATAGTATTGATAGTATCGACGTTATTGATATTATTATCATTATCGATATTTTCATCGTTATCAATATTATCATCGTTATCAGGAACTTTAATAACCTCACGTGAAGCTATTTAGACTGTACCAATTATAGTAGGTGCTATCAAGGGCAGTGGTAATAGGGCATTGTAAGCCTCTCAACCCTTATTAGCGACTCTATCACAAAAGATTATAAGCGTTTAGCTAGTGTGAATAGCTTTTAAATAACGATATGCGATTGCAATGCTTAGTGGCAATGCTTGTGCGTTATTACGTGCGTTATTTTTTTAGCTATGGAAAATATTAGGTTCTGACTACTAGCTTCCCCGCAAAGAAATAGCTGTGAGCCCGGTATTGGTTGCTATATGCCACCAGCCGCATTTGGGGGTTTCTTGTTACGCAGAAGCGGGGTGCTCAATAAACGCTCCCCTCGTCGAATCGCCGGCACCGACTCGTCCGTCAACAGGTGCCCTTGTACCCCGGACTATGTATGATTCAGGATTTCCCGAGCAATCAATCAATATATCAATCGAATTGAGAAACGAGAGGACTGGGTTCCGTCTCGCTGCGGCCGGTGATACGGCTGCCGTGCCGTACTTTTTCTTTTTCTTTTTTTCCCGCTTCTCTTCCGCCATCATGACCCTGTGCTCTGCATAGCTGCACACACACACACACACATATATATGTATGTATATGTTTATATCAATCAAGTCTATACGCCGCACTCTATATAAACATCGTATCCTCGCCATGGATATCTCCAAACCAGACAACAGCGTTCTTTGTGTACCCTCGCCCACCTTTTTCTCTTCAAGATGATGATTATCAAGAGTATAGGACTCTGCCTCGGCCTGTGGGCACTGGGTGCAAACGCCGCCGCCATCCCAGGACAGCCAGACTGCGGCTGCAAGGGAACCGTCTCCGACAGCTCGCTGGTCGGAAAGGTCCTTTGCGGCGATAAGCGGCTAGGCCCCGTCGACTTGCACGCAACGAAGGCAATCGACTTGATGACGAAAGCCTGGAACCGGTTGGGCGGGCTGTGTCCCGACAAGTGGTTGTCGAAATGGACGGGCAAGGACGGGCGTTTCATCTACCCCAGCCAAGACGGCTTTCAGCTCGACTACAAACGCACTGCTGTGAAGCAAACGGCCGTTCTCTGCCCCGGCACGCTTATCGACCGTTTCGGCGGCGAGAAAGGCTCGTTCTTGTCCCCGGCTGGCATGCCGTACGAGACGAGATCGGTGCCACCGCAGAACCTGGTGACTGGGAAAGAACCCAATAGGTGCGTGAATTTGGTCCCTTGGATGTGGAAGTTTATGCAGAAAAAAAAAAAAACCTCCTCGATGCCACGAGACTCTGACAAAGACACAGTACTTTATTTAATTACCATGTGTACAAGGTGGTAAAGGAGATGTCCGTCACAGCGGGGTGCATAGCGCCATGGTTCGACCAGCCCGGTCTAGGTATTCAGTACAAGATGCACGGCAGTGTAGCCGCTGCGATAGAGAGCGGCTTCTTGAAGAGGGTGGAACTGAAACATGATGGTTCACTTCCCACGAGCGACCCTCGAGCGAAAAGCAAGGCGAAAAGCAAGTGCAAGGCGACATTGCTCAACTGTCCTAGATACAGTATTGGAAGTTCGTGACCTCGAATAAGAATGCTTGATGAGCATCTTTGCCGGGGTTCTCGTGTGTTTTCGTGTATATATCTCAGACGCCAAATGGAGCATTCGCCACAGATTGGGCGCGCACTCAATTGCGACAGTGTCTCGCGTGGAATGTACATTGTACCGCATCATTGTTCTCCATCTTCTGACCAGAAAGCGAGTGGCAAAGGCGGAGGCGGTTGCTTCTTCGGAACTTTTGTACTTGTCAAAAACGCCATGCAAAGCATGCAAGACTGTAATCCGTATCTTCCAAGCATTTTTCCGTATCAGGAGCCAATCTGGATGTTCTGGATGTCCAGGGTCGCGACTGCGCCACGCAGCCCCATGCCAAGGCTAGGGCTGTCCGATGCACGACGCCAGATTTCTCGATATGGAAGTTGCCAACCCGTCGAGAAGTGAGACCAAGACGTTCCTAGCTCGTCGCCAAGAGATAGAGACAGGCCGGAGAAGAATCCAGAATGAATCCATCGATGCGGGTGAGTTCGCGGACGTGGTAAATGATTGCAATTGCAACCATCCAAGTTCCACCGCCATCACCTGCAGGAAAAGGCCTCATGCCATCATTGTTTGGTGCCCTGTCGGCAATTTTCTTTTAATGCGCCTCTATTGTTCAACCTTCCTGTTTGGGTTGTCGCTGCGGAGAATATGTAAAGCCAGTTGCCGAGTGACCAGTCATGCAAGCATCCGAGTTAGTGATTCGTCCATCGTGCAGTTGACCATGCCTAAAGCAGAAGAGGGCCCTCCTGTATACGGAGTTGTACGGACTTCGGAGCCCACTTTTTGTACTTTAATACACATTTGTGCATCGTGGGCTTCGTCAGGAGACTCAGGAGACTTAGGATCTGTTTAGAACGCGCAGGACGGTGCTCCGTCTTGTGTGCGATGTGAGAAACCATAGAGGTACCATGGAACTGAGAATCGGATGGAAAGATACATTTTTCTGTTTTAGGCCTAGTGGCCAACTTCATGAAGTGATTCCTACTTAGTTGCCCTGCCCTGCCCTGCCCGTGCGTGTATCTGCAAGCCTCTTCGGAGTAGAACCAACCAGGCGATATCAGCAACAAAATGCAATACGACATCATGGCAGAACGGAGAGGGGAGGGAGGGGAAAAAATAGAGCTTAAATACCCGACTGCAAGCCCACGCTCGTTTCTCACGTACTCCGTACATGGACTTTTCCATGCACTAGATAGAAGCTGCAAGTCGTAGCCTCCTCGAGCATCGGATTCCCCATCCATCATGAAGCTCATCAAGAGCTTACTATGCGCAGGCTTGGCAGCCTCGGCCTCTGCCTCGGAGCCGCTGACTCCCGATAAAGCTGAAGCTGACATCAAGACGGACCAGTAAGTCAAGCTGTCCGGTCTCAACTTTCACGTAACAAACAAAACACGCCGTCTTCGTCGCATCTGACACGACGCCAGACTACGAACCGTCCTGTGGAACCTCAACAAGATAGCCAGGGACAATGGCGGCAATCGCGCATTCGGCACCCCCGGCTACAACGCCTCGCTGGACTTTGTCCTCGAGCGCGCCGTCGACCGTTTCGGCGCGCACATGGATACCTTTGTCCAGCCATTCGACCACCTCTTCCACCAAGTGCGCAAGATTGAAGTACATGGCCCCGGCGGCCATCTTGTCCATGTCGTCTCGCTGCTGTATAACCCCGCCACGCCTCTGCCCGGCGGCATCACCGGCCATCTGGTCTACGTGCCCGTCGACGACGACCGGGGCACGGGGTGTACCGAAGACCAGTGGGCCAAGATGGACGTCAAGGGCAAAATCCCCCTCGTCAAGCGCGGCACATGCGCCTTCGCCGACAAGGTCAAGTTCGCCAAGAACAAGGGCGCCACGGCCGTCATCTTCTACAACAATGCGCCTGGAACGGCATATGGCAGTGCGACGCTGCAGGCCATCAACGTGGGCAAGCTGATCCCCTCGGGGCTGATTCCTCTCGAGGATGGTGACGCCTGGACCCGGCGTCTCGAGGCAGGTGAGACACTCGAGGTCAGGCTCGTGGTTGACTCGATTTCCGAGACTCGACCTTCCTGGAACATCATTTCCGAGACCAAGGAGGGCGACCCCAACAACGTCGTTATGCTGGGCGCCCACTTGGACAGCGTGCTTGCTGGGCCTGGTGTCAATGATGATGGCAGCGGCACGGCCGCTTTGCTGGAGATTATGGGCTCGTTCAAGAAGTACAAGGGCTTCAAGAACAAGGTCCGTTTCGCCTGGTGGGGTGCTGAAGAGTATGTGTTTCTCGTCCACTGCCTCGCTCCCCGGGGAGGGGGTTTTACCCGAAATCACGCACTCGCGCTACTTTGTCGAGTGAGAAGCTAGGCAGCTAATCGTGCTCACAGGAGCGGCTTGATCGGGTCCCTGTACTATGGCTCCGAGCTTTCCGAGGCCGAGGCTGACAAGATTCGTTTCTACTTCAACTACGACATGATTGCTTCCGTCTACCCGTTCTACGCCGTGTACGCGGACAATGATGCTCACCGGCTTGGCGCCAATCCCATCGTGGAGTACTTGAGGAGCGAGGGCAAGCCTGCTGATGTCAGGTGAGTAAAAATGGGCAACTTTGCTATTCCCACCACCGAATCTTTTTTTTTTTTTTTTTTTTTTTTTTTTGGCAACCACGTCTAATGCCCTGTTTCATCAGGAAATTCGGCACCTCGTCCGACTACGTCGCCTTCTTGAAGTTGGGCATCCCCTCGTCTGGCATCTTCACCGGCGCTGGTTCTCCCAATGACCCATGCTACCATCTTGTCTGCGACACCATCCAGAACATCGACTGGGATGCCATGACCGTGAACACCAAGGCTGCCGCTCGAGCTGCAGCCAAGTTTGCTGAGCCTTGACGGCGTTCCCCGCCGAAACAAGACGAGCGTCAATCCGAGGAGCAGAATGGGCATCCGACGAACCTTTGACACTTGGGCTGATACGCTCAAGGTGGTTGATAAGACACATAACTGTCGCTCTGGAGATGGCGTTATTTAAAGAGGCATGTAAAGGCATGGAAATTGGCATGAGTGATAGAAAAGTGCATGAGCGTGCATGAGCGTGGAGTTGTGGCGTGGGCAGGTTCATGGAATACACAAATAGTGCATGAGGCTGTGAAGCAAACAATGAAAACGTCATACCCCGACTTCCTGAGCATTTGCGTACCGCACCCACGAGCGCAGAGCTGGGGTTCAGGGCCGGGAAACCAAAGGTTTGGCCGCCCAAGGCCAACCAGGACTCGCGATTTTCGTGATGCCAGGGAATAGAACTTGGGAGTTTCTTGTTGTTCGGATTCAGCACCTTGAGTACCGAGAATTGCCGCTGCAATCTCCAGTCGCAAGATCCGCGCGGGTAAAATGACATTCCCGGGCAGCATTTCCAATCATGGCCTCGGTGGAAGTAAAGTGACGGTTCTTCTCTCCACATGTTGATGATTGTGTATGATGAGAAACAACGGACATCATAGTGAAACGCACGACGTTGAAGATGCGGGACAGGTCCAGTCGGTCTGCAGGACAACAACCCCGTCGAAGGATCTGCTCTCAAAGATGGCTCTCATCCGGAGTAGTGTCACCGATGTGCGGGATAGGAGGAGACGTTGACACTGCGGCAAAGTCCGATCGGGGTTTAGTCCGCACATGGCGGGCACCGTGCTTCGTGGCAAATTCAGCGATTTATAACTTCTCTGGCGGAAAGCGGCGCTCCACGCAAGCGCATTCATTCTTGGTGCTTCGTACAGCTCAAGTTGTGAAACAGTCCAGGAAGTCCAGGAGCAAACTCTTGGCCCAACACATCCAACACATTGATGGCTGATCTGTGATCCCCACAGCATCCTTGGCGCAAACCCAAACAAAGATATGTTTACCACATTCGGATGGATCGCTGTCAAAGCTTTGCGCCGATCATTCTATTTGTTGGTTGCTGCTGGGACGAGGCTAGTTGCCATTCGGGGTAAGTGTCCGTGCCAAAGTCATGTGTGAGCCCATTCCAACCACCAAGAGCCTTGGCGACCATTCGGAATAGTCGGCATTCATGAGGACCGAGTTGTTGGGTTTGAAACAGCCCAAGCGAAGCAACCAAGTATCCCACGCTGTGTCTAGTATATAAGGAAAACGGTGTCCCCCCTTCTCTAAAAATAAAGGAATGGTTCATGTATTGATTGCCTCCATCAAGTAGCGAAGTGAGACGAAAAGACGAGACGCTCCGTTCTTGTGGCCCTTTCAAAGCTCAGATTCATCAGATACACACGATGATGGTACTATCGAGCCTCAAGCTGGCAGCCGTCGCCGTGCTCACGGTTGCGACCAAGGCGGCTCCTGTCCAAGACCTGGCCGTCCCAGCTCCGCCAACCCAGGATTCGTTCTATACGCTTCCCAAAGACCTCGGAAACCATGCCCCTGGAACCATTTTGCGTCACAGGAAACCCCCTCGCCCATTGCAGCTTTCCGCTTCGCCAAACAAAACCTCAAAGATAGCCACCAGATCTTCTACCGCACGACTGACAACTTTGGCAATGCCACGGCTACCGTGCTCACCGTCTTGGTTCCTCACAACGCCGATTATCGCAAGGTCATCTCCCATCAAAATGCAATGGATTCTGCCTACGCCAACTGTGCCCCTTCATACGCCTTGCAGTTCCTATCCGATGATAGCGGCTTCTTTGGCACAGTCGAGACCCAGGCAGAACTTTTGGTTATGCAAACTTTTCTCGAAGAGGGCTGGATCGTCATCATCCCCGATCACGAAGGCCCGAAAGCTGAGTTCCTGGCCAACAAACAAGCAGGCTACGCCGTTCTCGACGGCATCCGAGCTGCTCTGGCCTCCTCAGATCTTACCGGAATCAAAAAGGACGCCAGGGTAGGCATGTGGGGTTACTCTGGAGGAAGTCTAGCCTCGGGGTTTGCCGCAGAGCAGCACCAGACCTACGCCCCAGAGCTCAAGATCGCTGGCGCAGCCATCGGTGGCCTGGTTCCCAATATTCTGAACGCCCTCAATGCCATCAACAAGGGCGCGCTTGCCGGTCTCCTCCCCGGCGGAATCATTGGTCTATCCCATGCGTACCCCGTCTTGGAGAAACTGGTGGACGACCAACTCTTGCCTGAACACAAGGAGAAGTTTTACAAGTCGAGGACGCAGTGCTTAGGAACCAACATTGTCGAAAACCCGTTTGTCGACTTCTACGCCCAGGTCAAGGACAGGGGCTTCTTCGAACAGGAGCCCGTCACGTCAATTTTGGCCGAGAACGGTCAAGGCCAACATGTGCCCACGATACCGCTCTTCGTGTACAAGTCCATCAACGACGAGGTATCTCTTGTCGAGGACTCGGATAAGCTTGTCAAGTACTACTGCGACAACGGCGCATCAGTCGAATATACTCGGGATTTTGCATCACAGCACGGTAGCCTTGCCGTCACGGGCATAACATTCGTGCTGCCCTGGTTAAGAAAGATTATGAATGGCCAGCAAGTTCCACAAGGGTGCTCTACCAAATCTTTTGTCACTACGCTCACGGATCCAAGCTCCATCGGTCTCCCCAAGGTCCTTTTTGATGCGTTTTCGGGCCTTCTTGGGAGACCTGTCGGACCTGGTGGCGTCTTGCTGTAATGGTAGACTGTTGGTATCATTGATTGAACAAATTTTCGTATTTTCTCTTTTTGGAGTGTATGATATTCGAGCTATTTATTATAAACACTCTTCAATTTGTGTCGCGATTAATGTTGGACACCGCATCTCTGGGTACACGCGTGTACGTACGAAATTTGTCGGTCTAATAACTCCAGCTGTCCCTGCAATAGGATGTATTCATCATACAGTACGCGCCATTCTGGTGCCTGCATTGGCGCGCGGACAGCAAACGACGCTGTACATGACGATCAGTGTGTATCTCACTCAAACGGGTGCATCGGCAACGGTCGCAGAATTTCGGCTGTTGGCCGTGGTGAACGAAGTAGAGCTCTGACGAAAAGGTTGGTGAAGAGTTGTTTGTTTGGTGCAGGTTTGGAAACCACTTGGTGGAGAATTCAGTCACAGCACAACAAGCCACGTTTCTTACTCGGTTGTTGAAGAAATCCTTAGCTAAGCTTTTCGCCGTAAATCTCCGGAATGGTGGGGGGGTGGGTACGGTGGGGCGCGTTCCTTCCCAGCGAACCATTCCGGGCTCCCCCTCCTTATTGCCTTGTACTGCGACTCGTTCAGAGGCTTCCAGTGCTTTCGCTTTGATGACCTATCCAAAGAACCAGAAGGCTTTCACGAACAACTCAGTAGCCATATACAATTCGGTTGAGCGTATTTCGAAACCGGTGGCTCGTCTTCATCGTTCAAGGGCTGATTCCCGGGTCTATACTATCGCCAAAGTGTACAAAGTGCGACTCGCGAAAACAGGAAGAGGGAAAGGTGTCAAAGTCAGGGTCGAGAGCCACATGGTGCCAGCTTTTTCTGCAACTCAACTCAATACACGATATTCATCAACTGCTCATTGATTTCTCAACGGCAAAAACACTCCCAAGTGAAGAAGAAATATACCGCGGCATGCCGGCGGTAAGCACTCACAGTGCAAAGCCATAACCAATGGCTTATACAATTTAGAATCTTTGTAGGCAAGCGGCGGTAGGTCTTTGTGCCTGCTCAGTAATTCGGACGATTTTTGATTGTGAATTATCCAGAGGAAGCTGAGGAAAAAGCTATTGTGGGTAACCTCTTCTCCGTGAGCATGTTGTTTGTTTACTTGCCTAGATCATGTACCCATTGCTAAGCTCGAACTCGATGTCTTCTAGGTCGTCGAAGATGCTACCAAGGTGATTCAAGTCAGGAATTATTTCTAAGTGAATCCCAACTGTAAATTTAGGAGGCATCAGAGAGTTTGTATGTCAGACAGGAAGATTTCTTGGACTCATCGCTAGCTAACAGTCACTTGAATAGTTGGAGGAGCAAATGCAATGTCTGGACTTGCACATTTTCTGGCCAATCGGGCAAAACGAATTGAGCTCGTCTTCTGTACATTCGAATGGTCATGTTCCAATTTCAAAAACTGTTTTATTATAAGAAAACACGAAGAACAATCTGTGTACAGCTCAACCTGGAAAAATACCCCGTTGCCCCTCCCCTAATTAGACCAGACTAATGAAAGCACATATCAAACAAAAACAATCAATGCAGTCATATGAAATCCAAGCACTAAAGTGTGAATAAAGTGCCACCATCACATCCAACTGACCCTGATTTGAACTATACCACGTTCGCCACTCATATCAAACGACGTCGATGTAAAAGATGAGGAGTCAGCACCCAAACTCCCGAGGAGATTGAGTCGTCGGCCGAGAGAGCATCATGATCAAACAAATCGACCTGAATGTAAATTTTGCATCCATGGGCACAGCCACATTTGTCCTCTGCAGAGGAATCGGCTGGCCAGGGCTCACTGACGCTTTCAGCAGCCGAGGTGTGTAAAAGATCAATCGGGGTGTCATATGCAGTAGAGGTGGCATAGACCCGTCCATAGACATTGGCGGGGTTTTCATCATCGCCGTTGACCATTATCAACTCGAACTGCGCCTCGGCAGCGTTGCTCATGATGACGTAGTTGATCGCCAGGGCGCCGTCCTTGCCACTGACAGTATCAGTCCTGACGGTGTCAAACACGTTTGTTGGGTCGTAGGCATTCCACCCGGTCACGCCCACGCTGATTTGATCGTCCCGGGTAAGGATGTCGTAGTCAAGGACGTTGAAATTGAAATTGAAGTCTCCAGCGGCCGATATGGCTCGTTCGGGGCCCGTCAACGTCAGTTTGTCGTTTACCGAGATTTTCTGATAATCTGTTTGCCCACGTTTGAAAAGGAGTAGCCTCGCAGGCCATCTGTTGCCACGATTGAACCATACGCCTCTGCTGAGCTTCCCCGAGTGAGGCTCGTGCACTGTATGAAGAAGACTTGTACAAGAGGTCTTCCATCAGGAACCAGGGCACCACCCGACTCTGCAGCCTCAGCCGCAGCCGCAGCGGGAGCGGGGGCCGATGCCGATTCCGATTCTGATGCCATTTCGACTTCTCTTCGAAACATGGGGCTTGCCGAACCACCCGCGTTCTGGCGCAGCAAGATGGCAATGACAGTAATGGCCTGTGCTAGATTGTTGATTTGCATACCATTCGGCACCTGGAGCTGGAGCGGTCCCTGAGGAAAGTTGTCTGAACGGAGGATTGCGTTGGAAACGAGACCCCAGCCGTTCTCGAGATCCAGCATCTGTGGGTTGGGTAGGAATCCCCCGTGGTGTAGGTACTGCCAATCAGGTCGCTTATCCAGGAAAACCGCATGGACTCGCACACCATCTGTATGACAATGATCAGCGCTCGAGCTCTCGTGCTGTTATCCTCCGAAGTTGCGAGATCGTTGACAGCCGTGTTGAGCTGGCCTGGCCGAGGCGGATCTGATCTCTATCTTCCCCGGCAACCCTGGTCAGGCCCATGTAGTTGCCCCGAACCCCAGGAACTGAGACCCGGTGACGAGATGCAGGTTTCCGCCGTTCGCAAACTCAAACCATTGCCCACCCGCTTCGTTGCGGTATGCTTCAAGGTAGAGGTTGTCTCTACGGAGCCTGAACCGGACAGCAGCCTGGCCTGTGCGCAGCACGACGTCGAAGAATCGTGTTGGTGGGTTGACTTGAGGGTACAGCACGGGGAGTGAATGAGATAGGTTGTTGGGATCTGCGGCGCGTGTACGGAGCTGAGCGATGAAGCTTTTATATCCGTCTCCGGAGCTGGCCACCTGGAAATTCACCTCGAAGTCGACTGGTGCGGCAGCCATTGAATATATACATGTAAATCTATATATATATATGTAGGTGGGTAGGGGGTGAGTGGGTATTTGATATTTGATGTGCTCAAGGACAGAATGAGATATCAAATATATGAGATGATTGTAGGTCACCAAGTAAGTCTTCGTGAGACCAGATAAGTCGGAGAAAAGGCCGACTAATAAGTACCAGCCTCAGTAGTAAGTACTGGAAACCCGATCGCGTCGTCCTCTTGCCATTGAAGCCTTATCAACCCCCATTAGGCTCTTATGCTATTCCGTTGCATGCAACGATGCATCACACATATTCTGCACACTTTGGCCTGAATATTCCCTTTTTCTTTTCCTGCTTTAGCCACCACAGCATGTGCAACGCAATAATTTTACTGCAGAAAGAATATGTTGTACTACGCACCCCAGGCTCTTATGCTATTGCGTTGCATGCAACGATGCATCACACATATTCTGCACACTTTGGCCTGAATATTCCCTTTTTCTTTTCCTGCCTTAGCCACCACCGTATGTGCAACGTAATAGAATTTGCTGAGAGTGACTTCACTGCAGAAAGAATATGTTATACCACGTACCCCAGCCCGGTGACCTGTGCCTGCATTTTGCAATGGAAAGGGAGAGATTGCAATGAAGCAGTGAATTCGTAGCATTTCATAAGAGAGTCTGCTTACTGAAGAATATATGTTCTTCTTCTTCATTCATTGTCAACAGTGACCATTTACACCATGGACTCATTTGTACGCTATCAAGATCTGAAATTCCTTGGCAACAAGCTTTGGTCTCAACCAGTTTAGTATTGTCAGACCTACCTCGTCAAGCCCGCATTCGTGTGGCATTCTTGACTCTTGAGTCGGCGAATTAAAAGTGTCGGACCGACAAACCAAGGTATCTGAGATCATGCGCCGCCACAGAGTGTTCACAACTTCACACAAGCTGACCATACCATGCCCCCTACTGAGACCTCACCATCATGTATGCTAGCAATGCACATGCACACCTGACCAGCGACACAGCAGCTTGACACTTACACAACATGACGAGCGTACGAGCGGGGTCGCGCAGTGTCGTCTTCAAGTGAGATGTTATATGGTCCAACGCGCTACGGGATACTTGCCCTTTCATCTGTGCTAATAATACCCGGAAAACAGATTCCATTGGGTGATACAGTCGATTGTGCCATGGTTATATCCCGAGCATGCCCCGACGCATTTTGAGACAGAATCACATATGAGGGAGTGCGTGAAATTTGATGATTTCACTTACTATACTCCGTAGTCCCTCAATGTCTGTACGACCTTGAATCGTTCTTCTGGGTACTGTTTTGGACTTGCGTTGACCATGACGGCCGCGAGAGGAACGAGTAGTTCCACGATTTGAGAGTTGGAATTATAAGGTTGCAGAGGAGGCTGGCATATATTGAAAGGGTTTAATCAATCATGAAATACTCCGCAGATTTCCTTATTGAAACCACGGAGGAACGCTTTACCATATAAAGAGTGGTGGTCACAACGGGTTGACCGATGGTCACCCACCCAGAGGCCAGGATCCCACCTCCAAGATCACCATTCTCGACAGAACAAAACGGTAGATGTTGATCTTGATCTTGTTGTGATTACCTTGTTGGCTGACGAATGGCGCTGTCTCTGTTGTGCCGGCTTGGTTGTGGTTTGTGGCTTGCCGCAAAGACCAACAAACAGATCAGCAAACCAACAAGTCACATGACGTCAACATCTGAGGCGGTTTTCCTTCGCTGTGCTCGTCATCACGATGCTTTCGCCTATTTCCATCTTCCGAGCTGGCTTTCCTCGCCCATATCCCCTCATTCTGTATGTGGCAACCTGAAGCTGGTCAAGGCAGCGCCACTGTCGGCGCAAGATGGCGCCATCGCAGCCGATGTTGCTACACGTAAGCTCACGACACGTTCGTCGGAGATGCATTCTGAAGCACTAAGCTAGTTCTTATTGCCATTTCTGCTGAGATACATCAGAGAATTGGCAAAAAAAAGACAGTGGCCCCAGCGAACCACTCCAAGATACGACCAGGGCAGGGACCAGGGCTTGTTGGCTGGTGGCAGTTGGAGTTGAAACGTACGGATTGCCATTTGTTCAGGACAGGCATCAAAGTAGAAGTCTATGTCAGCACGACGAGTACAAGCACACGCACGGCCTCTTCGTCAGCCCAATGTCGATGCGTCTGATTGAAGAAGCAGGCAGCAGCGTGCTGGATCTTGATCAAAATGGAGTTGGCCGCCGCGGCGTTACGTAACTGCTGCTTGCTTGGCTCTTTTCAAGGTTGTATCCCAGGGCCAACACGATGTTGTCACGACGTTGTCACGACATTGTCAAGACGTTGTAGTGAGCGCGGCAGGACACAGTGACTGACTGGCGTTTGACTGGCGTTTGACTGGTCAAGCATTGCCGAGTGATGTTCCGTATCACGTGCACTCTGGTAACCCGTTCTAGAATTCGGTCAGGTCAGCTTGTATTGCTCTTCATGAATGCGAATCCTTGCTTCGCAAGCAACCACCTGCATACGGAGTACACAACGACCTGCGCATTTCTTGATAAGATTTTTTTCCACGGCTCATCCCGTCCATCATTTGTTTCGTACATGCTGCAAAGAGCCGCATATTGAAAGAGTCCATAAGCTGAGGAGCTGTGGGTGTGGCACCGTGAGTAGCTGATGAAGGTGGAACATGTGTCGAACAAAAGGCGATGGAATCGATTCGATGGCGCCATCGCATGCAAGCACCGGCCGATGAAGTGGCGGAATCTGGGCCCTTCCTTCCCTTCTGTGCCTTTTGTGTGACGGCACCGGCACTGGCACTTGGCACTGGCACTTGGCACTGGCACTTGGCACTGGCACTTGGCACTGGCACTTGGCACTGGCACTTGGCACTGGCACTTGGCACTGGCACTTGGCACTGGCACTTGGCACTGGCACTGGCAGCGCCCGGCGACTTTGCTCCGCCATTCGGAAATCTGCTCCTCCGAAAAGTCTAGACTTTGGTCCCAGCCCGCCAGCCCGCCAGGCACTTGTTCGCACTTGTTTCGTGTCTCACGACGGTGCCCATCTCGGTAATAAAACATGGCTCTGGCGCCTTTTCCAAGTCCATTCAATGTACAATGTACGGAGCAGTACTCCGTAGGCCGCCAGATACCCCAGATACCAACGTCAGGAGGCAGCTTCGCGTTCTGGAGTCGTTGCTCCATGCGCGCCTTGTTTATTCATGAACACATGGTCTTGCACATCAATTCACACAAGCAAAGCAATACAGTCAGTCATCAGAAGAGCGAAAATGGAGCCAGAAAACACTCTCACGGCACACGAATTGCGACCATCGAAAGCGAACTCGAACTCGAACTCGGTCGCATCCGAAGAAATTGTGGGGCCCAAAGTCGCGACGAGCCGGCCAAAGGAGAAGGCAGTCCATGTGGTTGTGCAGGAACTAGTCGAGATGGACAGGAATCTGCGATTATCTACCAAGATGCAGCAAGAAGCCATCAGGGCGAGCGTGCTTGTGTTCAATGCTGACGAGGATGGGAACGTCCAATTTGGAGCAGGGTGCAATGGAGTTCATAGGACCTGACAAATAAGCAGGTACAGAGTTGGTCTTGTTGTCCATTCACCCCCTCCTGACTCCTGAGCCTCTCTACTTGAAACTTTATGCTGATGCGCGACTGGACAGACTGTGTGCAAAACAGGGCTCACTCCTGGCCAACTTTGAACTCGGGGGCAACTCGCATGAGAGAGGGCCCCGACAATGCTGATGGGCAAATTTCGCACTAAATTGAAGCCTCGGGAGCTGAAAAGGGCTGGAGTTACCTCTCTGCCTCTCCATAGTAGGATTCTCGTTGATGACTTGTTGGCGAACAAGGGAACATGAGAGGAAATGTTCTAGAGACATGGTGGACAGCGGAATCTTGTAGTCAATAAAACCTGGGAATTACATGGCATCAGTACAAGAGATCTCAATTGGCCCTTCCTTTTCATCGTCTGCATTTGCTTCAAGAGGAGAGTTCATAAAGTCGGGTACCAAGGCTGAGATTGTCGGTAGCGGTAGCTCATCATGCCCAGCTTGTGTTTACTACGCCGTCTTTCGGCACACTGCCGCGCCCAGAAGTTATCACGGCGCTGACTTGTCTGCAATGTCTAATCATTCTGTCCATCTCCACGACTGGCCTTTTCGGCCGGGTAGCTTTCAACAATGGCCCGGTCGTTGACTTTGTAACTTTGCCGCACTTCCTCTCTCAGATCAAAGTAGGCATTGCCTGGTTTCGGGTGAGCGCATGGCATCATCCCGCGATCTAAAACATGTCATGTAAGTTCATAAGTTGACAAGCAGCTACGTGCGCACCCCGAATATTGGCTGCGATCATTACGAGCATATGCTCAACACAAGGTCACGTCAGAGCCTCGTCGTGAGGGACCAAGAAATAATTAGAACAAGTAGATCTCTAATCACGTGACCAACAGTTGGCCCTCGTCTCATAATCTTCATTTCATTGGCGAGTAAATATTTCAATCTTTTTGTCCATCATTTCAACCACGTATTGCGATGGTAATGGCTCTCGTAAATATCTTGAGAGCCTTCACACGTCGCTCAAAACTCCCGCTCAGTCATTCTGCCAGGGGACGGAAATCTGTAGGAACAATTTCCGAGGAGAGCCTAAGCCGGTACTGTACCGGGGCTATCACCCTGTGAGAATCGGAGACGTGTTCAATCGAGGAAGATACAAAATCGTCAGCAAGCTGGGCTATGGCGTGTACTCTACCGTTTGGCTTGCATTCGACTCCGAGTAAGTCCTAGCAGTGTTGGAAAGCGATACTTTTTACTGAGTTGGACCCAGGTCGAAGCAACACGTTGCACTCAAAGTTTTAACGGCGGACTCTTACGGCCAAGAAAAAGACACATTTGAAATCGATATTCTCCAAAGAATACGGAGTGGGAGTGCGGCTGATCCTGGGAGGCATCACATTCTACGGCTGCTTGACAACTTCAACCATGAGGGCCCAAATGGAAACCATGTCTGCCTTGTGTTTCAAGCCATGGGGCCCGACATGTCCGGCTACAGGCGTCTGTTCCCAAGCTCGAGGATTCCTCTGCCCCTTATGAGGGATATTTCAAGACAGTTACTGCTCGCTTTGGCATATCTGCACGACGAATGCAGAGTTATACACACTGGTGAGTCCGCCGATCCCGGCACTAATACATCCAGGATTTTCTCACCGCTTACCTCTACTATTGGTCTCAAGACATAAAACCGCAAAATATCCTCGTCCATACTGCGTCCATCAGGAGATGTTCCAGCAAGCACCGTCTAAAGCATTCAAGTCGCATGGCTTAGTGCTCCCCCTCCGCTGGACTTTTACACTGAATCTGCTCAAGTCTCATCCGCGAAGGAAGACTTGGCTGAATCGACTAATATTTCCATCATGTTGACAGACTTTGGGACAGGTAAGCCATTTCAAATCCCAGAAATCAAAAAAAAAAATCAGAAACCAAACGGGCGCGAAGCTTTGCTCATCTAACGACTTGCTTATAGCAAGTTGGTTCGACAAGCACCTGACAGAGTGGATCCAGCCTCAAATGCTGCGAGCCCCGAGGTGATACTCGAAGCGGATTGGGATCACAAGGTTGATATATGGAATCTGGGATTAATTGTTAGCTTTTCCTTCCACGAGTCGTAACACCCTCCTACATCGCGTGCTTATAGCTTTCCCGCAAGATATGGGAACTTGCTGAAGGCCGACTTGTGTTCGATGGCACGTGGTCGCCGAGTGACCCATATTCGCCCGAGGCTCATTTGGCTCAAATAACTGCCGTACTTGGCAATATACCCAAGTCGTTATCGGACCGTTCTAAGAATCGACATCGATATCTTGATCCTGACGGTATGAACTTTCTGCGTCTCGGGGACCAACGCGAGATTATACTGATCGACTATCATCATCTGTACAGGCAACCTCCTCAGGCCGTCGAGTTTTCCACCGTGCACTCTGGAGCAGATAAGCAAGAATCCTAAACTTGTGGGGCAGGAAAGGAAAGACTTTTTGGCTTTTATTAGGTCAATGGTAAGAACGGAACCAGGGGAGCGATTAGATGCGAGGGAGCTGCTCGCATCGCCGTGGCTGGCTTGACCGTGTGAGTTGTCCTCTTCGAGAGAACAGCGGATATATGGAACGGACGGGTTTCTTTGAGAAGATGCTGTAGATTTCACGAAGATGGATAGAAATGTTTGTTCATTTCTGGGCATTGCTGACGCCATACTTCCTGCGGGCTATCATCGGCTACCTCACCCCTGTATAATGCCATGAAAATTTGGTAACGTTATGCAAGACGCTATCCTGTCAACCCACTCACGCAGAGCATTGTTTGGAGAAGAGGGGGCATGGGATTCTCCAATGATACACTGATGCGCCTATGGAGTGGACAGTCGATTGAAAAGCATATCCGACTGGGTGGGCGAGACCAAGACTGGTGAAAGATTGGGCACTATTTGGCTCAATGACGGCCAGCTGACCAACTTGCACAATGATGGTAATAATGTTTAACCATGGAGGGCCTCCTGTCGGAGCCCAGCAGCCAAGTTGGCCAATCGGGGTCGGGAGGAACGAGAGGGAAGATGAGCAGCACGGTCCTCCACACCCTCATGTCCCACGTGGACCGGAGGACCGAGGCCTCGTTGATGGCGAAGAAGAAGTACATGTTTGCGAGCTGCGACATAGCCACCGACGTGCTGAGCGGCAGGGCCGATGCGTCGGCCGGGGCTGACGCTGGTGTTGCTCTCTATTTTGGGTTGCGAAGCTTGTTGGCGGTCGATCGAGGGGTGGTGGCGGCCCTGGGTGGCCTACCCGGGAGGTCGTTCCTCATTTAAGCGCCGAGAGTGATTACAAAACACAGCGGCCTCCAAAAAACTTTTTAACTGAGGTTGGTGAGGCAGAAAAGTATTGACACATAGAGCAGCGAGAATCAGTCCCGCGAAATGGCTGTCTTTGTCGTCTAGACATGACTACCAGTTTCTCATAAGAAACCACTCACTACTTTGTGCGCTCACACGCTTGAGTGAACGCTGTCAAAAACACCACAGATTCAACAGGAACTTACCGCGCAACATCCATCTTCCCCTTGTCCCTTTGAACGTGGCTGAAGTGGCAAGAAGCCTTTCCAAGTCCTCTTGTCTTAAAGTTAGTTGGTAGTGGTTGTTGGTGAAAAGGGGGTCCTTGTGGGTCGTCCCACTTGAAGCTTAAAGCTGCTGCCGACAACTCAAACCGTTCTGGTCAACCTATCAAGTATCGCTGACCCCGTGTTTCGAGCGAGTCCGAATTGCGAGTCATTGCTAGATGTTACAATGTATGTACGCACGTATCCTCTGTCTGGCAGCACGCCATGTATCGGCCGAAACTGACATTGCAGATTTAATCTGGTCCGGTCTGGTCTCGGGCATGACCAGCGCGAGTGCCTGCGACAAGTGATTTTTCTGCGTGACCTAGAACGCTTGAGCGCATGGGCAATGGCGAGCGACGAGCGTGTGTGATGGACACAATTCAACTCATCATGTTACTATAGTGGGGAAGAGTGCGTTGCAGAATCCCAGCCGCAATCTCCAGGTTCATAACCCCGGCGGTGGCTGTGGTCACATGATGTCACATACGGAGTAAATGCTCCATAAAAAAAAAAAAAAAAAAAAAAAAAAACATCGAACACGGAGGTTTGAGCATGCGCATTCTACAACATACGGTAGTTTTCTGTTTCTGAAAAGGACAAGTCTCTCTGCCTTTGCGTCCCAAAACTGACGACCTGGGGTATTAACATTCACTGCTTTTCTTTCATGTTTGCTGGACGTCCCGTCGTCTGCTGTTGACTAGTACGGAGTACATATCAGACACAAGCAGCGACCCGTTGAGACCCCACTGCGCAAGAAAACGGCGGCCAGTCTACATATGTATGTACTACAGTGACCACTGACAGGTGGGTACTACATCACCTTGTACAACTACTAGGGTCTACGGTAGTGTCTACGGTAGTGTCTACGGTAGTGTCGGCGGTTCCTGTTCCTGTTGCGCACTGGCGCTGGCGACTCCGTACCGTTACAGGCTTACAGCGTCACACCTGACCTCCCTCCGTTTGTTTTGGCCACCCACCCATTCTATTCCTGACGCCTTGTTCATCCCTTTTCGACTCGTCCCCTTTGCACTTCTGCCCTTTGGCTCGTGCCTTGCATCTGGACATTTGCTTTCATTCTTTTCTATTCTCCGCCTGTCTGTCCCTTGTGTTTGGCTTTGGCTACGACATTCTTTTGCGCGCTCCCGTTTCCTCTCGACCAACGTTGGGCCCTTTGTTTTGCTCTCAGCTCGTCTGTTCCCGTACATAACCGAGCCTAATTTGGCACGGGCAATGGTCACCCGAATTCTGCGACAATCACGATTCCGACCCGTCCGTCCAACGCAACATCGCCCGATGCTCTTTAATACTTTATTTCGACACGGTTATTGAAGCAGAAGCTGAAGAAGGGTTCCTCAAGTCACCGGCGGCCCGCCTCGCAGGACTCAAATTCCTCGACTCGCAAGCCGTTGCACCCTCCCGCATTATAACGCTCCGTGGTGTTACCCCGGGCTCGAAACTTTTTCTTTTTATTTTTCCTTCTCATCTATTTACGTCGCTCGTGACGTCTATCCGCCCTCTCATCAACAAACATTCTCCTGCAAAATACGATAAACTAATTTGAACTCACTCGGGCGGGCGCCATAAACTAAGCTGGGGCCTCCCTTGCCTTGTCCTGGTGGCTTTAACTTCCCTTGCGCATTCAAAACAGCGCAACTCTCTTGGCGATAGACTTTAAACTCGTGTCAGGCAATCTTTCTCATCCCCCTCTTTCGCAGGGCAAGTCTACTTCCCTTGACAGACCTGATATGTATGTGTAAGACACTGTGGCTCCCTTTGGTTCCCACTTCGACTTCGTTGGTTTGCGCCTAACCAATGAGGCTCATTCGATAGTTCGTGGGACTGTCAGCTGTCACGACTTTTCTCTCTGATACTATAGAAGCAGAAGCTGACACTTGTCAATTAACAGTCTTTGCAAAGCTCGCCTTTCTCTTTGGCCACTTCAAACCCTGACGCCGGCCGGCATTTGACTGTGACGACCAACACAACAACATAAGGAAAAACACAATGGCTCGAAATCTATCCCCGTGATGGAATGGGCCTTGAACCATCACAGTGTGGTTTTGATGATGATTATGATCCGGCAAAGACGTCTCCCACTCACAGAAACAGCTCTCACAGTCAACTCGCTTCTCACGAGCAGCGATTCCGAAGTCTCAGCATGTCATTGCCGTGGAGGAGGTCCAAACACTCTATTTCCGGCCACGATGAATCCCGAGGCCTGGCTCAGCATATGCACGATGTTGCAAGCGACGACACACACGAAGACTCTGAGCACCTCGCGGGATCAAGTGAAACCAAAGGCCACCGCGCCTCTGGAAATATCAAGGGCATCATTCGTCGGGCATCCATGTCACTAAAAGGCTTCGTCCACCGAAGACCCTCACTCGCTGCAGATCCCATACAAGAGCAAAGCTCTCATGATGAGAGGCCAACGACTTCCCATGGTTCATGGAGTCGGTCGCGACAGGCAACCGGCTTCCGTCACTCGCGCTCATTTTTCGACCTGGACACACACCATGATGCGCATGCGCGGCACTTTCTAGTCCCAGGGCAAGGTGACGAGCCTCCCATCATCCCACAGCATACTGGAGCCGCAGCGAAAGCCTCGGCGGCCATGCAGAACGAGTTTCATGCCAGGCATCGTTGGTTGACTGCCCCCTCGAGCGAAGACGGAAATGATCGGGAAAGTGGAATTGGCATCGCTGTAACCCGACCGTCCATTGACCTGGATAGTGCAGAATGCGACAGTATCTTTGAGCAGGATCCCAACATCAGCCGCATCGACTTCGTTTCCTCGCTTCCTACGGAACTGGCCATTCATGTCTTGGCTCATCTGGACGCAGCCACCCTGGCCAAGTCTAGCTGCGTTTCTCGGCAATGGCACAATGTCGTTATCAACCAGCACGTCTGGCGCGAGTCTTGCTTGAGGGAGACTACAAGCACATACGCTACAAGCCGGCCCGTGCAACCCAACACGGAATGGGCATCCCCAAGATTCTTCCTACGAACGACTGGAAGAAGGTCTACCAGGCCAAGGTGGACTTGAGCCACCGCTGGAAGGAGGGCAAGGCTCGTCCTGTATACTTGAATGGACACACAGACAGCATCTACTGTCTGCAATTCGATGAGTATGCTCTGACTACACTATCCTCAAGACATGAGCTTCTTTGTTACTAAAGGTCGTTTTGCACAGATTCAAGATTGTGTCTGGCTCGCGAGACAAGACCATCCGCATTTGGGACATGCATTCATTGGAGTGCAAGCTTGTTATTGGCCCCCGAGGTTGTCAACGGCAGCAATATGCTGGTAGACGGCGAGGAAACCCATCACACTTTGCGGCTGGCTCGGATAATAAGCGCACAGCCATGTCGGTGCCAAACATCGTGTCGTTCCCTGAGCACCACAAAGCCTCCATCTTGTGCTTGCAGTACGATGATGAGATTCTGGTTACCGGCTCGTCCGATGCCACTTGCATTGTTTACGATGTCAAGGCTGGGTATAAACCGATCAGACGCTTGCAACATCACTCCGCTGCTGTGTTGGACCTTGCCTTTGACAAGAAGCACATCGTCACCTGCAGCAAGGACATCAGCATCTGTGTCTGGGATCGAGAAACTGGCGCTTTGCTTCGTCAGCTCCGTGGCCACGCCGGCCCAGTCAATGCCGTTCAAATGCGCGGCAACACCATTGTTTCTTGCTCGGGAGACTTCAAAGTGAAGCTGTGGAACATCGACACGGGCAAGAACATTCGCGAATTTGTTGGACACACCAAGGGGCTTGCCTGTTCCCAGTTCTCCGAGGATGGAAGATTTGTCGCGTCTGCCGGCAATGACAAGGTGATCCGAATCTGGGATGCCAATACCGGAGAGTGTGTGCGCCAGATGAAGGCGCATGAGAACCTGGTGCGAAGCTTGCACATTGACAGCGTGAGCGGCCGACTGGTCAGCGGCAGCTACGACAGCGACATCAAAGTTTGGGACATGAAAACAGGCCATCAGCTCCTTGATTTCCCCGCTGGCACTCCAGCTGGGTCCTCAGTGCCAAGAGCGATTATCGACGCATTGTCAGTACAGGACAGGATCCCAAGATCCTGATTATGGACTTTGGCGCCGACGTCGACGGAGTTGAGCGGCTAGAAAGTAGCATGGTGTAGGCAGAGTGACTCAAGAAGCGACGTTCTGGGTTCATGGGCCTTGTTGGTTACTATGCGTGCAAGACGCCATGGACCCGCGATGTGCCCGCGGCGAATCCTTTGCATGAAAGCAATAGTCTTCGTCTTGAATTTTTTTCTTTCGGGATGATATTGTCTATTTTTCCTCCCCTTTCCTCTCCGTTCCGTTCGGCGTAAGGGGAAATTGGCATCCGGAAGCGAGTTCATTTTGTAACCAAGTAGCCTGTGCTCCAACTTGTATATCCGGCGGCTACAATGCATATTGGGAGACAAACTTCTCGTGCGAGGCTCACTATGCATCCTGCATCATTGCATCATTGACTGGCATTTACATATATATTTTTTTCTTTGGGCATGAGAGGTTTTTTTTTGCATTTCATAGACTAGGGCGGTTCAGGCCAAATTTGCATGGCCACATGGGCATTTGGGACGTTTTGTCTGTCTGCTTGATGGGCTTCACGTACATGATGGGCCTTGACTCTTGACTGCATGAGAAGCAGTCCGAATAGATTGTCTATACTTTACTTTACCAAAGTACGCGTACGCGTGTTTGAAAAGCCCACATGATACGAATTGCATGTACTCGCGGCACTGACAGAGAAACTCCTGTTCGATCCGCACTACAACTGGATCGAGAGTCCCCGAACACTTGCATTGAGGGTTATCACGAGCAAGCATGATGTGACACTACGGTACTCACACGAGGTGCATTCTCGTCAACTACCTCCCAGCACACTGTAGTTTGGCCGAGGCCATAAGCCTGACGTGCGGTTGGCTGCCAAGGGAAACAGAAACAGAAACGCACGCGGCAACCACCTCGAAACGTGGGGAATTGAGACCCAGCAGGAGGGCTGTCTCGAGGCAGAGATGCGATGCGGCGCGTGATTTGGGGAGGGTTCGATGCAGCGGGAGTTGGCGGCGGAGAGTTACTTCTGCAGATGAAGGGTGCGTGTCTTTGTCACATGGTCTTGCTGTGGATGAAGGCGTGGGTGGGTGGGTGCGGTAACACTGGTGAGTGGGAGAAGGTGGTGGAGAGAATTGGAAAAGTCGGGATTGTGGTGCGTGGGATTCAGCGGTATTAGAACCCCAACATGTCGGTGCTCGATTGCAATAACCTGTTCACTTGGCTGTGCTCCGACGTGTCGGCTATTCAGGGAATTGGCAGGGTTTTTACTACTCATTCGTGATGTTCAGCAACAGGTTGTGGGCACGGGGAGGTATTGAGGTATTTCAGGAAACATCAGATAACCAGACCTGACTTGACATGTGCATCGAGGACGCAGATACGCGACTTGTGGAGTTCTAGGCCCGGTGTTCCCGTGTGACTTGGTCGGTGAGATGCTCGGAGAGACAAGTCGGAGGATTTGAAGATTTCAGGCAGGTGACTTCCGTTGTAGCATCGTGGAGAAGAAGAGGAGTTAGAAAAATGGCACCAGTTTTTGGTGCCCGCCCAAGTCTACTTTACATGCACATGACGTGGAAACCGCCATGGAGGTTCGTGCCCCTTCGAGACTTCGAGAAGCGACTTTTGCTCAGGGGCGCGAGTCCGAGGTCACCTTGCATCCATCCCTGCTGCTGGGCCGTTTCGGACGTGCTGCCGAAAGATTAATCGTAGGGCATTGACGTGGACGGGCGGATGGACGGACGGACCATGCGCGGAGGGCAAGGTGAGATGAAAATTTCCGAAACGGCGTGCGTCGGACGATGGGAGTCTGATTTGTGGCGGACGGATAAATGTTTGCAGTTGAGTCCTGTGTAATTTTACGTGGTGAGATGGGACTGAACGATGGTTGTGGAAAGAAAAGAGGACGGCGAGAGAACTCTGTTCGCGACGGACCGAGTGGGAAGGAAGGAGGGACCCTGGGTTTAATTATGGTGCAGTCATTGAAGACGAATTAATCGATTCATGTGGGATTATTGCATCGGGAACTCGGGATTCGGAATGGTGGCAATAATAGCTCGTGGGACTTTTATTTTTATTTTATTTTTATACATATACCACGACAATAAAGAGGGACTTTCCGTTCACAGAATGTGGGCACAGACACAGTAAATGTCTTTGCTGCGCCAGCGTACGGATGACGACGGATTACGGATTACAAAATGCAACATGGGAATGCTGAGTCTCGACAGTCAACGTTGGGCGCGAAGATCAAACGTCCGATGGACCCGGGCAGGCGCCCTTCTCGAATTGGCGACATCAAAGACAAAAGATGATGCGGGAAACGGAGCGATGGAATGAATGCTGGTGTACGCGCGGAATTGGATCCCGAGACCGTGACCCGCAGCGAATCCGTGCCTATTTTTGGTCATGATTAGCGAATATGAGACCCGATATTGATGGCGAATGTTTGATGATGATATCATATCGGTATGTCGCGTTCGTGGCTGGTAGATATCATTGGCACTGCACGACCACGAAGAAAACAAAATCTTGTTGATCTGCACCATCAACACCACATGCCAGGGCCCAGGATCAGACTGCTTTGCTGTTTGGGGCATGTGGGGCCTGGCCGTCGAATCGAAAGCCACAGGTTGTCAGATCAGATCATGCTCAAGATGCCGGGGTGCTGGTCTTGGTGGTTACATAATTGGCAGGATTTGGTGGATTTGTGGTTTGTGAGAGGATCCATCATCCTACAATGACTTGGCTCCGATGCGCCAGCAAATGTCCCCACTCGTCACTCGAGCTCTCCTTCGGCCAAGCCCCTTTCATTGTTCTCCACGACCTCTGACTTCTTCTCGGCCAGACCACCAGACTTCTGCGTCTGCACCATCCATTCCTGACAACCAACAAGTCTCTTTCATTTGTCCACCTCTGAAACGCCGACAAGTGGTGCTCACGCCTGAGCCACTCATTCGCCTGCTCCCAATTTCTCGTGCCTGTCGCTTCATGGTTCGCTAGTGCCCGTCCAAGTTCCACTTCTACTTTCTAATAGTCTCTGCCGCATCGAATCGAACCTGTTCCAGACCCCCTCTATTTGTCTTCGCCTGCTAGGACTTTTAGGCTTCATAGTTCGTCCCCGCCGCCCAAAAAGGCTGTCAAGGAATTATTGGACTGTCAATTTCTTGATACCGGCCTCGCTGGCAACAACCTGGCTCGGCAAGACCATATCCCAAAGAAGTCTCGCGTGAGCATCTTATTCTTTGCCACGTCGTGAGAAAGGCGCTGAGGGTGTTGCCCCATATTACGGTACTCGCACAGGCTCGAAGAATCCCTTGTCGTGTCGTTTCCGGGCCTTTCTGGACCTGACGCTTGCTCTGGGAGGTTACCTACTCAACGTTACTCGACTCCGAAGCAGTGGCTTCTGCTAGCCTGCATGCTCGATTCACTTCTGTGTTTCCCACCTCTTTTCGGCTGTTCGGATGACACAGGATTCCTTCGGATCTAGCTGAACCAGCATTAGCCCGTGCTTGCACAAACCTTGGCGGATCGCTGCCGTGCTGTTCGTGTTGGCGCGACCTTTTGCTTTCATCTTTCGACCGGACCCTCCACAAAGTGTACGAAGGAGGAGATTTGTGCTCGGGAACAGCCAATTTACACCAAGAAATAATGCGAGAAGCCTCCCGAGTCTAAGGCCAGGTCCATCAGCGCCACAGATTTCAGCTGAGACGCCAGTTGCTAGTCCCACGGTGCCTTTTTGGGAGGAAAACAACCACCGAGGCTGTCTCCAAGGTGGCGGCGACTGAGGTCCAGGCGGCAAAGGCGTGGACTATTGCCTTGCGCAGTCGATTTGTTCCAAATTGTGTTCCAGACAAAATTGCACGGGGATCTGGTCCGAAAATTCTTTCCGCGCGCATTGAATAGCATTGTGTGTACTCCGTATAATTTGCACATTGTCATTGCTAAACCTAAACCTCTATCAACCACAACCACGCACGAGCACTCCTCCACCTCTCATCATAACCAGCAATGGCCGGTCCTGAAACAGACTCCTCGGGCGGGAGCCCAGCCAATGACGGCGCTCCGTTCCTGGCGCCGCAGGGGGCCATCTGTGCGTCCAGGACGGGCTGTCAGGCACGTCGACCCCACACAATGGGCAAGACAGTGGCGGCTACCACCACGACCGACGCTTCAAAAGGCTGGGTCTAAATGCCAACGACGGGCGGCGCGCCCATCGCGCAACCATCCAGGTACGTAATTTTGCATTGTTTGCCAATTCGATGCCAAACGCAAGTGCGCAAATGAACAAGAAGAGGAAGAGAGGAAAAAGCTGAGCGACGGCTGAGGTGGCGTCTCAGTCCCAGTCTCAAGTCGATGACTGTTTGTTTATATGAAAGAGCCACCCATTCATTCCTTCCTTCTATTGATCTGGCCGCAACTTCTTTGTTTCATTGATCTGCCCATAGCGTTTTTCTAGCCGACTAAAATCAAGACTCTTTTCTTCCATTTTCTTTTACGTTCCCTTTTCCATCAACATCTGCCCTTTTCCTGCTTACTTGCCATCCGCTCAAAGCCAGCTCAACGCCCGCTCAACGCTCTTTTTGCTTGTCGACGACTCTGCGAAATTTTTGTCTTGGTTTTGGTGCCACACAACCTTTTAACATTTCCAATCGATTCCCCATCGGTACGTCTTCCGCGCTGTATGCAACGTTCCCCACGATGTCTATCAAGCAAACCCTCGCCTGTTCTCCCCACCTCGATTTGCAAGCATTCTCGAGCTACACCAGGACGCAGCTTGGAGAATCCTCTTGCTGCATTTACCCGTCACCTCGCAAGCCCTATTTGAGTTTTACCTCAGTTCACTTTTTCTATCAAATTCATTCGTCTAGAGAGGCATCCACATATACACAACCAAGCCTGGCAATGCCGTGGCGGCGTGCGTCACTCTCTACCACCAAGCTTGTCGTGCCTTCATTGAATGGAGTGTACGGAGTAAGCATGCAACCCATTGAAGCCAAAGGGTTGTGGGAGGAGAATTCACAAGCGCAGGGCGCAACTCATCTGACACCCCATTTTTGCTACACACACCCCTGCATCCTTCCCCCTTCCCCGTCCGTCACAGCATATCGATGATTATCTTTCTTGGCAATATCAGAAGGGTCATTAGGCTTTCGCCTAACCAGATATTTCCGTGGCGCTGCTATCCACGTCGGCCTGTCTTGTCATGCACTCAAGTCTCGTGCAAGTGCTGGAGCATTCAGAAGGGCCGGATGTGCCCCGAGTTGCATCCATGGTGCCAACAAGCATCCTGCTTGTGCGCTGGGTCCAGTCAGCATCAACTGCCCGATCATGGCCATTTTCCTATTGTTAGATCGTCCGTCTTCAAGTTTTAGCTCACTTGTCACGTTGATTGCTTGCCCGGTACCAGCTATCATAAAAGGGCTGTCTCCGCCGGCTCGTTCCATATGTCTTCTGATAACTCTCCCAATCACTTACTCTTTCATCCCTTCTTTGCCTTCATTTCTTATCCTTGCATTCCTTCGAAGACTCTGACATTATATCAGAGTCAAGTGTATCACTGTTCGAAGCATCTTCTCGTAAGGTTTGACTTTTACGGTCACTGGCGTTGCCTCAACTTGAGACCTGATCATACATGAAGATGGCCAGTCCAGATCCGCTAACTATATAAGTCTTTGTCGTGTGCAGAATTCTACCTGTGTCGATCGTCGGCCACGAAAATCCCATAGATCATCTACAAGTAGCTGCTTCTACTTCATGATGGGGCTGTCGACAATTGTTTCGGCGTCCCTTTGGCGCTGCGCCTGTTCACGCTGCCAATCTCAGCGGCACCGAGTACTGGTGTCCAGGAAGGCAGTAGCCAAAACGCCCTCGCTACCAGCTCCAACTGGTGGTTGGCCAGCATCCAACGCCAAGGCAAGCCTGCTTTGGCGGCGCAAACTTCAAGGTGTACCGCAATGTCAAAGACTATGGTGCCAAAGGTGACGCAAGCACCGATGATACCGTCGCCATCAACAACGCCATCACTGACGGTCAACGCTGTGGTCAGGGCTGCGACTCCAGCACCACCACTCCCGCTCTCGTCTACTTCCCTCCCGGTACCTATGTCGTCTCTAAGCCTATTATTCCTTACTACTACACCCAGCTTGTTGGTGATGCCGTTACTGTGCCCACGATCAAAGCTGCCGCGAACTTTGCGGGTATTGCCGTCATCGATTCCGACCCTTATGACAACAGGGGAAACAACTGGTACACCAACCAGAATAACTTTTTCGCCAAGTTCGCAACTTCAAGATTGATTTGACCGGGTTGCCCAAGTCCACGGGTACAGGTATTCATTGGCAGGTCGCTCAAGCGACTTCGCTACAAAACATTGAATTCAACATGGTTCGGGACAGTTCCAGCGACAACAAGCAGCAGGGTATTTTTATGGACAATGGTTCTGGTGGCTTCATGTCAGACCTGACGTTTAATGGTGGGAGCGTCGGGGCCTTCCTCGGTAACCAACAGTTCACCACACGTAATCTCACGTTCAACAACTGCAACACTGCCATCTACATGAACTGGAACTGGGTGTGGACATTCCACGGTGTTTCCATCAACAACTGCGGCATCGGTATCAACATGGCCAACGGAGGCAATGTTCAGACTGTCGGTTCCGTCATCATTGCTGACAGTACCTTCCGCAACACTCCCGTCGGTATCGTCACCGTTTACAACCCCAACCAGTCCGGCACCAACGGTACCCTTATCATGGACAATGTTGACATGACCAAGAATGTCCCCGTGGCGGTTCAAAACGGTGGCACCAAGCGGACCATTCTCGCCGGCAACGCGCTTGTCAGCTCTTGGGCACAAGGGCGATCGTACAGTGGCACTACCGCCGGAAAAGCTTCTCAAGGCCCCCGTAATGCCGTCGCTAAGCCTGCTGCTTTGACAGATGGCAGCGGCAAGATCGTCACTCGCAGCAAGCCTCAGTACAACGATGTCCCCGCCTCCAAATTTGTCTCGGTCAAGTCCAAGGGTGCCAAGGGTGATGGTAAGACGGACGATACTGCGGCCATCCAGGCCGTTTTCAACAGTATCGGTCCTGATCAGATTGTCTATTTCGACCACGGCGCCTATGTCGTTACCAATACGGTCACGGTTCCTAAGAACGTCAAGGTCGTGGGCGAGATCTGGCCTCTTATCCTTGCCGGTGGCAACAGCAATTTCAAGGACATGTCCAATCCCAAGCCTGTCTTCCAGGTCGGCCAGCCTGGCGACGTTGGCAACGTTGAAATGCAAGACCTCATGTTCGAAACTCAAGGACCTCAGCCCGGTGCCATTCTCATGCAGTTCAACGTCGCTGGCCAGACCAAGGGCTCCGCAGCTCTCTGGGATGTTCACTTCCGCATCGGTGGCTCCGCTGGAACGCAGCTCCAGTCCGACAAGTGCAGCAAGACTCCTAATGTCCAGACCAGCCCCAACCCCCAGTGCATTGGCGCCTTCATGCTGGTGCATGTGACCAAGTCCGCAAGTCCGTACTTCGAGAATACCTGGTTCTGGGTTGCCGACCACGAGCTTGACCTCGGTGACCACAACCAAATCAACATCTACAACGGTCGTGGCGTCCTCATTGAGAGCACCAAGGGCGCTTGGCTCTGGGGACTTCCTCGGAGCACAATCAGCTCTACAACTACCAGCTCACCAATGCCGAAAATGTCTACATGGCTCTCATCCAGACTGAAACTGCCTACATGCAGGGCAACCCTGACGCCAAGGTCCCGTTCAAGGTCAACTCCAAGTTCTCGGACCCAGACTTCTCCAAGTGCACCAGTGCTAAGTGTGCCCGAACCTGGGGTCTCCGCGTCCAGAACTCCAGCAATGTTCTTGTCTATGGCGGTGGCTTGTACAGCTTCTACGATAACTACGCACAGCCGTGTGTCAACGCCAACAACTGCCAGGACAACATGATTTCAATTGAGAATTCCAAGGTTGGGCTCTTTGGCATCAGCACCAAGGCCAGTGTCTCCATGTTGAACCTCAACGGTCAGACGACTGCCAAGGATGTCGACAATCGCAACAACTTCTGTGCAGCCATCGCCGCTTTTGAGTCATCATAGAATGGTGATCACGAGGGCAGCCATCGGAGGGACAAAAGCCTCACGAAAGCCCGCACAAACCGCATACTACCATCACCACTACCATCGATGACCTTGCTCGCATGCATGCGCCGACAAGGACTATACACGAGACCTTGACACTGAGCATGCAGAGTTCGCACTCATCTTGTAGCTCCGTCTCAACTGTGACTCGGACTACGACGATCTTTGTCATAGCCACTTTGATTCATTGAACATAAATGAGAAATTTGTACATATCTATTAGGAATAGCTGTCCAGAAGTAAAAGAAGAGCTCGCGCACATTTTGATAGTCTGTTTATACATTGCTTCTGGGGCCGGGTCTGACTCAGAGTTAGGCAACTCGGAGAAGGGGTGAGAATGTAACAGATGAAACGCACACACCGTTGAGTGTGCCTGAAATATAGCTTTGTACAATACTGGTCATTTCTGTCATGAATATGATGGTGTGGATGCTTGTGCCTTGTGTGCAATGAGTGACGTGGCCCTGTTTGCTACATGACACGAGAACTAAACTACCTACCTGCCTACTTAAGCGCCCTGTTTCCAATCTCCTCCACTTACTGGGCAGCGCTTGATAATGAGGATGATCATTAGGAGATGACAAGCGTAAAGTACATGAACAAACAGTTTTCCAATGCTGGAGAAATTCCAAATTCCAGAGTACACGAGTCCATGTTTGACAGGGACCGATGAACAAGAAACAAGAATATCAGGTTCGCAAATAGTGCAGGGCAAAGGAAATGGCAACGGTGACTCCCCGTCGATACGAATTTCACCAAATGAAAAGGACTTGTCAAGTATCCCAGGCAGCTCTGGGAATGAAAACGTGCTCCGTGATCCTCGAAGGGAAGGTTCTCGGCGTTGGGGTGGCGAGTCACGATCAATCAGAAAGAGAGCACCGGATTCTGACGCTCTGCAGATACTTTACCCCGAGAGGTACAGTGAGTCAGTCGTCTGGATGGGGAGCAAAGGAAATACGTCTTAGCGAGAAAGATGAGGACAAAAAGAGAGATAGAGTTGTTGATGTGGGCAGGAATCGAACCGAAGGCTCGCGAACTAAGATTAGAGATTAGAGTTTAGCATTTTGGAGTAGTACTTCCGCTATGGCATGAACTCATCTTTGGCTCGTCCCGTTGGAAGGAGTAGTCTACTCTGGGTTATATAGGGATGATGTATGTGGGGGTGAGGGGGACGATGGATTAGGTTTGGGGAGCGGAATGGGGTTCATCGGGATGGAAGGAAATAGAGATAGGGAACGCGCAATATCTGGAGGCGAGGTCTTTGGAAGTTGAGTTTTTTTATTGGTTTTTTTTTTGGAAAGGAGGTGGTAAATTGGAAGGATGGGGGCTGTCATCAATATCATGTTCATGGTTAGGATTATGGGGAGACGGTGCAGTTTTTATTGAGCGGGATGGAAAGGGGGAAATGCTCATGTTGGAGTATTTTAGATAGGGTGAGTGATAAATGATGGGTTATATTGCTCGCTTCGTGATCTGCACTGCTGCTTGGTCATAGGATTGGTGCCGGGAAGAGAAGGAGCACAGGGGCTTGTCTGTAGACTACTATGCAGACAGTAGGAGTTCGGAAAGTTTCGTCCCCATCAAAAATCGGACACTTGCCATAACGTACCTCGCTTTTAAACAGGCCCAATGACTGCCAATCAGTCCAGGAGACGAGCAGACGGCGATGCTGGCCAGGAGTCTGTCAAGCAAGTCGGAGCGTTCAAGGATCGGCCCAAAATTTCGACCCTGTATCACAACTTTGTGAGCTCAAAAGAATGGAAATGGCGTGAGACGCAAGATTGGTTTCCCGCCATCAGTTCATACATCAATCTCAAGCCCGCAAATCAAAGCGCCACAGAGCCAACAACTGGAATTTAGGTGGCCGGAAACGCAGAAAAGCACAGTTCGGACCCACGAATATTCCAAATCGACAGTCACACTCGATTGTATTCGCCGTGGAAGATGGGCATCGCCTCCCAGCAGGCCCGAGAAGGCGATATTCTCTGCTGGATGGGTGGACCAGACAAGACAAAGGCAGTGGTTGTTCGAGCCTATAAGCCGGATCAATTCTCCTGTGCTCGGTCGGATGCAGAGATACATGGAACGGCCGTGGTCGCTGCAGACGTGGTTGGAGGTCAAGGGAAACTTCAAGTGGAGAGGAAGAGGAAACATGCCCTCTGAGTTTGTTGAGGACCTACATGTACTAGTCTTGGAAATGGATGCGCGGACCATATCCGTTCGATTGGCCTAGCTTTGATGGATATATTGCTGCTCACAAGGCACACTCCATGACGGAGAGGAAGGCGCAACTCGGTTTTGCGTGGGGTTTCCTAGTTGTTTTTGATTTTTCCACTTGCTGGTTTCTTTCTGGCAGATGATGTACATATGCGCGGCTCAGTTGCATAAAGCAAAGACAACCTGCATGATGTATGGATGTACAGGCCCTGCAAATCATGGCGCACCGAGCAACACATCACAACATGGGCAACAAAACAAATGAGGTTTGATTAAATATAAATGCGATTTATGCAAAGGGATATTTGTGTGTATGGATACTTATATATGTCAGTGTCTTCTCATGCGTCTTCATAAGCCATCTATTGCCCGCCGTCACTCAAGATTTCAAATTGGCCTCCGCGCACGGTGCATCTGCTTGGAATGCATTCATTCGCACCCTCTAGTCCACTCGGAAGCTGAAGTCTTCCATTGTCGACCAAGGCTCCAGAATCCCGCCCATCCTTGTCTTACCTTACGATGCGAGGTCCACAGTTCATTCCATTCTTGCGACGAAATACCATGGTAGTGCCTTGTTGACTTTCTTGTTCTGGCTTGCACGTCGCTGCTCCGTCGTTCCAGACCTGGCTATAGGAAAGACCATAAAAAGCGACGACATCCGCCAAATTTGATGTCTCTCGCCGTCTCTCACGCCTTGCTCCTGGATCCTGCGGCGTATATATGTGCTGTGCAAATCAGAGTGCCAGTCGATTCGCGACTTGGCAAACAAAGGGGGAGGGGCGGCCTGAACAAGTCTCTTGCGCAAAACAACGATGCATCATACTCAACCAGCCCAGCCCAACATCTCCAATGTCCTCTCGCCTCCGACGGAGTCATGCCGGCCACACCAAGCTGTCGAACCTGGGTACCGCCTCTCAACCGCTGCAGGCCAAACGCAAGCTTCCAACTTTCTTGCTCACTCATGACAAACACATATCTCTTTCCTTCTTGATCACGAACGGTGGCACGAAGAATGTGCAAGCCCTTTTGCTTCCATGCTCCGGTCTGCCCGGCGGAAGACTGGATGTGGGTATTCTTAAAGGTTCGGTCGCACAAACCGAGACGGCAGCAGTCCTTGCAGGCACGCATCATCTCGGTGAGATAAGTATCGGCTTCGTCGCCAGTCAAGACCTTTTGCCATCATGGTCTGCGTTTCTTCGGGCTGTTGCCATCTTATAAAGCAAATGGGGGCGCTCTTGGGGCCGGACGAGGGATTGGACGCCGCAGAGGCAGACGAATTCAAGCAGTGCGGGGGCACCATACCTCGACTAATTTGAGCGTCCATGCCTTAACGTCCCATTCTCGCTGGGGAACGCCGCGCACGTCATCGTCGATGAAGAGGCCTTCGGTGGTTATGCGCAGAATGAGTCCATCCGTGACGGAACCCACGCCCGAGACAAGCTGACTTGCCGGCGTCTTGGAGTACTGGTTCATGAAAAGGTACACAGCCTCTATAACAATCTTGTCCGGGTCTTTCGTTGTGTAAGGACCACGCACTGAGGGCGGCGGTGATGTTCGCGATGTTGTGTGAGACTGTGCCCACGATGCGTCGGAGCCAGTGAAAGACGAAACGGAGGGTCGGCGGTGTGTCTTTTTGGGATGATCATACGGTCGATATGAAAACGCATCGTCGTCGGTGGTACTGACATAGGTCCGCGCAGTCGGGGCAGGGGTTTCTTCTCGGGGCTGTGAGGGGATTTCGTTGGCGATGTGCCCGCTGATTTGGTTTGTGGTGGTCGGCCATTCGGCCACATGCTCGTCCGTTCGCCAACGCTAGAGTAGGCGTATGATGTGCCAACGCGAGTTGCACCTTCTCCGACAGCAGCCGCTGCTTCTTTGTTCTTCTGTTCCTCTTTGGCCTTCTCCTCTCTCTCTCTCCGCAACCTCTCCGCCAGCTCTTTGCGCCGTTTCTCGGCTTCCTCTTTGAGTTTCTTATCTTTTTCCTCCTTTTCCTTGCGCTCCTTTTCTTTCTCTCGCTCCTGTCGCTGCTTTGCTTCCTTGGCTCGCAACTCTGCCAGTCGCTTTACAGCTTCTTCTCTACGCTTCTGCTCGGCCTCTTTTGCTTTTCTTTCTTCTTCCTTCTTCCTGGTTTCTTCTCGAGCCTTCTCCCATGATCCCTTCGGCGTCTGTGGTTTCGGCGTACTCGGCTGGGGAGTTGGACGTTGCGAAGACGTCTTGGGCTTTTCCTCTTGAGGCGGAGGCGGTGAAGGAGAGGGAGGAGATGTCGTCGGTGGTGAGTGCGGTCGAGACTGAGGTGGTGGCGGTCTTCTTCCATCAGGGGCGGCGGTGGTGGAGGTGGAGGACTGCTATGAGGCGGTGATTGCGGTCGAGACTGAGGCGGTGGTGGTCTTCCTCCATCAGGGGGCGGCGGTGGTGGAGGTGGAGGACTGCTATGAGGCGGTGATTGTGGTCGAGACTGAGGTGGTGGTCCCCCTCCACCAGGAGGCGGCGGAGGTGGAGGACTGCTATGAGGCGGCGGTCGCGGCGGCGGTCCTCCTTGAGCTCCGCCATTTGGAGATGATGCGCCAGGAGTTGAAGAACCGAACCCGCGTGGTGTGTACCCTGCTCCACCTCCGCTGCTGTAGGAGCTCTGGTGATGACTCGAGCTTGACGGACCGTCCTTTTGCGTTCTTCCCAGAGCCCAAGCGCCGAACCCAACACCAAATATGATCATAGTTATGCCCATATTCCCTAAGCCTTGAAAGCTCTCCCACCAGGCACGGAATGCGGGAGCCATACTCTGAAACAGAGCGACTAATATCAAGGCTGATGCGAATCCCGCGAAAAGCTGTTGACGTTGGGCTTCAGGGATGGCAAGTACAGGAATCCTGAGCCTGCCGAATGTTCCGGTATGACGAAGATGTCATACTTGCCTGGCGGTAAGCCAGACGATCTTGGCATCTCGCCATGCGGCGGAGGCGGTGGTGGTGCACTCATATCGCCAGCTCCAGGGGTTCCGTTATCTACTCAATCGATTTGAATCTAAGCTATCCACGGCGAGGACGACGAACAATACGACTTGGCGACGATTCGGGTTATAGGGGTCTCCGTGAAGCCATCAGACGATGTGTTCGAGAGAAGAAACTACCGAGAGTCAGCGATTCCGCTAGATATTGATATGATATGTCAAGTGTATAGGAAAACCAGTCGGTCGTTCAACACACGGTAAAGACTCACCAAAAGGAACGGCTCGAGTGAAGAGGAATCGGGCAAAGCAAATGATAACGCCGGGCTCCGAAACAAGATGCAAGACGACTACAATGAGGAAGAAAACAAAGAACAGACGCAGTGGCTCGCAATGCTACAAACGGACAAGCAGAGGAAAAGGACCGAGATATCACTGCACCGCAGGTGATTAGTATGAACAAGATTGTTGATGCAAGAAGTACAACTGAAATGAGCTGGGCCAGATTCGTAGCCAGCGTTTACTGCCATCACCGCACGCCAAGCAGATTTGGTCTGGTGGGAGTTTTCGAGGCCGGTTGGGGAGCGAGTGGTGCGGTCTCTCTTTGTTTACCTGGGGTCTGACGAACCAGGAGCAAAAAAAAAAAAAAAAAAAAGCGACATGGAGGGATTGGCCAGGACAGCTCCTTCTCTCCTGGCTTGGCGGGAGTGGATTGGCGCCCTCCTGGGCCTCTATGTATGTAAAGTTGGGCGGTAAAGTTGGGTGGGGGCAAGCAGTGATTGGAGCGCCAGGGCCAAAGGGGCACGTTGAGCAGGCCAGGGCCAATTTGAAAAGGCGTTACCGTGGGCTTCAGTGGTTCCAGTGGGCTACGGAGGGGGTTTCAGTGGATGTCGACAGCCACGCCGCCGCTACGGTTGGTCCCGTCGGTCGCCAGAGCTGCGGGTTTGTTGCACTAAAGAGCTCACAGCACCGAGCAGACTTTTAAGCAAGTAAACATCACGCATCTGTTATTAACATCGGAACAATTGGCACTATTAGCTGACCTTGACAATCGATTAACTCGACTCACCAAAGGCTGAGCCGAATCTCAAAATGGCCTCTCACGCTGCAACCCGCGATCCGATATAGTCGAATGAGTACTTTGTCGACTCAATGGAGGCGACCGGACAGAATGGGATTGAAAAACCTGTTCAACGCTCTGCAGGAGAACACCCCGTCGCTCCCAGGAACATCCTGGGCCATGCATGTCCTTAATAATAGGTGGAAGCGAAACGAAAGAGTCATCGAAACATGCAGCTCACTGCAGAAACCGTTTTCGATGCCGTGGCAGCATGGGGTACGAAAAGTCCCTGGTGTCTCGAATCAACCTGGCACCCCAGATGATGATGATTCAAGGGCCCAAGGCACCCTGGCGAGGGGGAAAATACCGTACATATTCCTGCGAAAGACATGAACGACTTTCCTCTGTGTTTACACACTTGCGCCTTCGCTTCCGCGATGTAATGAGCGCAACGAAGCCAGGTGGCCTTCGCGTCCACTTTGTCTGATATGAATTTGGGCTCCACAGCAACCTACCTGGTCAAGTTCAGTGAATAACGAGACTGTCCCACCAGGGACCACGCAAGAAGAGTCTTGCTCGTCAGCGGCTGGGCAATCTTGACACTCAAGATGACGTTTCACTTGGCGAGATACGCCGTAGATTGTGGATTATCTCTACGTCGTGAGGTGTGTCCGGTTGGCGTCTGTTATCCTTCCCACCTCCGTAACCGATGCGATTTGTGTGAGGGAGCGATTTTTTTTTTTTTTTTTTTCCCAAAGCCAGCAAAAGGTGGTGGTGTCATCCAAGCTGCCAAGAGCCCAGACCCTTTGTAGAAACCAGTTGCTCTAGCTTCCCCAGTTGTTGTCCGGGCAACGGTGCATGACAGGTGACGTAGTAGCGCCAGGACCCCAGTCTAGTCTGTTCTTAGACAGGGGGTGGCAGTGGCTTCCAAAAAGACTCCAGAGGCAAGGTATTCACGCCATCAACGCAAAGGCTACCCTGGACATTTCGTAATTTTTATTTTGTTGGATATATCGAGTACGACTAGTGAACACACGTTTCCTGACAATGTTCCAATTCTTCTGCGCAATTCTCAATCAGAAACACCAATTAGGAGTAATAGAATTATAATAAAACTACACATCAATCAACGCCTGCCTCTGGCCATGTAATAATATTCATGCCAGCAGATTCATATGTCATACAATGCCGAGTTCCAGAACGGTAGCCACGCCAGAAGGGTATCAATTCATGCTTCCAACAATCAATCTCATATTCCAGGATATACGCACAGACATGGACCACACTCCGTCCCGAAGTTCGCTAATATTCAAAGACACTTCACGCCGCAGACTCCCTTACTGTCCCAAGCCAAAAACATGCAGCAGGACATCTACCACCCAAGCCAAACCCTCAGTGGCGCGGGTGCCCATCCAGACTAGCCAGACTACGACTTCCAGGAGAAGCAGGATGCTCTGTACGATGAGCATTGCAAGCACTAGTCACAACTTCTTGATGCGGTTATTCGCCACGTCCAACTTCTTATGTACCCTGTCCACATCCTCATCTAACTGTGCCAGCATCTCCGTCTGGGCATCAACCTCGTCCTTGATCTGGAGACCCATTTCCTTTTGACGGCGAATGATGGTTGTCAGTTGGTCGAGGCTGAGATCCTGATCGGCGAGCTCTTTCTTCTGCAGGAGGAGGACGCCCTCGTTGTCCAATTCCTGGTCTTGGCAGTTTCGGGGAGCGGTGCGCCGAGAACACGACCTGCTGGACGGCCGCCCTTCAAGAGGGCTGCTTTCTCAGCGGTTGCGTTGGAAGTAGCTGTGGATGATGTGCCCTGGCTACCGCGGGCGTTGTTGCTGCCAGACGAAGTGGGCACGCTATTGTACAGCTTGTCGAGAGCGTCTCGCTCCATTCGTGCCGTGGACACGAGGTCTCTTCGGCGGCGGAGCTCACCTTCTCCAAGGCGATTTGACTCTTGCATCTTGCGGAGGCCATCGGACAGTCCGCTAACGAGGGTGCCCGCCTTGAGGAGAACCTTTTTGCGGCAGAACCTGCTTCAGCCGTGGCCGTGGTGTTCCCGCTCTCAGATGCGGCGTCTCGCCGCG
Source organism: Epichloe gansuensis (assembly GCA_023658505.1). Lineage (NCBI taxonomy): Eukaryota > Fungi > Ascomycota > Sordariomycetes > Hypocreales > Clavicipitaceae > Epichloe > Epichloe gansuensis. Next base: position 297,497 of record CP098281.1, read on the forward strand.
AGAGATGCTGTCTGGCCTCATTCATGTTCTGCTTGAGCTCTCTGTACATGTCCAGCCACGTCTGCGGATCGGCTGCCCCCGTTGCCGCTGGCCTGACCATGCCTGAAGCCGATGCAGTCGAGTTGGTGGCGCTCGATGAGCTAGGAGGTTGAGAAACGCCCTCCACGCAAAGGTGTCTCGCCACCGTCGGTCGGGCGTTTCCGCTATTGTCCGCAGATACTTCTCCAGGCCAGCTTGTCTGTCGCGCGTCAAGTCGGGTGACCCGACTGTGGATTTAAGCCAGTGCTTGCCGGGGAGAGGCTCCGGCGGCGGCGAGCCAACCTGCTCGACGAGTGTGCTGTGTAGTCTGGCAAAGTCCGAGTACCGCTTTTGCACGACAAATGATCGCAGAGGCAGTCGAAGAGTGATGTTGTATAGCGTATAGGGTTTGGATGAGCCTTCGTCAGAGACGCTCGTGGACGGGATGGCGATTTCGGGTGGCGGAGCCATGGCCACAGGGTGCTTATGGCTTGCGTTGACTGTAACGCGTCTCCGTCTTTCTGCTTCTATGGAATATTGGGCAGAAGGTCAATTGTTGGAGAGTTGGTCCGTGAAGTGAAGAAGTTGGACTTCACTACTGCTTTGCACGGCAGGGCAATAGTGATCCCCAGGACAGAAGAAGTTCCAGATTTCGCCCTTTCTCGAGGAGCAAGATAATGAACGATAGCCAAGTCGTTGCAATGGTCGTCGATATGATAATATGGAAAAAGGGGAAACTTCTAATAGTATTCGCTGCGTAATACAGAGACGATATTCTTAAATGTCCAGAGTGGAATGAAAGTTGGTGCAGCAGTGGTGACGACTTGATGGAACAGGAGCAAGATTATTATTACTAATTAGTTAACTCCATGTTAGCAGACTTAGCGGCCGAGTGTGACTGGACCAGCAGCCGGTGGGGGTTGCTATACCACAGTTGGTTGGCCAGCCAGCTTGTTGATTCTGACATCCATGCGACATGCGACATGCGACAACATGCCTCAATTTGTTCAACCAGATGGCAAGCACCGCCGTGCAAGTTGTAGCCTTTATGTATGCGCATTTTGCCGACTCTTTTTCATCATGCTGTATGGACAAATTATGGTTCTCAGGTGCTTTCCGTCGCGTAGAGAAACAAATTACACTACCATCACAATTCTCACTAGGTGTACCGTCACGACCTCGGCATTGTTTCCGCCAGTCCTTGGATTTGCTATTCAATGTAATAATCAATACAAGCTTCATGTAAGAAAGCGAGAATTAAAATTACTATATGCCATGATGCATCAATTTTATACTTTCGCATAATAGCAGCTAATTTCCATAAAACCGGCTTATGAGAACCTCTTACCCTAGATGAGATTCACCCTTCATGGGTCACACAGCATTCGGCCTGAGTCGACGACCCACATGGCTTGACGTCCCCAGACCTGAACACCCCAGGCTGTCCAACATCACATTGCTTTGATCTATCGGGCAGTCCGACAACTTCTTCTAGAGAACGTATATTGTGCACCCAGACCCCCTTCGTCAGCTCATTTAATGCCAGTCATAAAAGCGTCGTGCAGCGACAGCCAAAAAGCGTTGCCGCCAATTTCTCGCGCCTCCCCATGGTTTTCCATATGTACTCGAACCGTTTTGTGGTCGACCTATCCCAAAGGAAAGAGACTTTCTACAGCTTCACGTCGATGGCACTCTAGAACGTCTCCTGGTCGTCCAGTGGCTCGCCTTCCTCAGGAATCTCAAAGCCTTCCTCTGTAGAATACAGGATAAGTTGAATCTGCTTCACCAAGCCATCCTCCTGCTTCTCCAGTTCGGGATCCTCATCGACAGCCTGCTGAATAAGCAGTTCGATGTCACGGAGCTTGCTGAAGTAGAAGTCTCGCTCGCGCTCGAGACCAACGACGGTTTCCTTGAGGGTGCTGTTTTCCTGTTGCAGCGCGGCAGATCCGGGACCGACACCTGCCGTCTTGGCCACCCGGGAGCGGCTGCGGCAGCACCGCCTCGTCGGGCGGCACCAGTAGACACAGGAGTCCTGGCAGCAGCGGCGGCGCCAGTGGCGGGAAGGGCGCCGCCTTTCCGTCGTGCAACAGCATCGTAGTCGTGATCGGGGAAGTTGAGATCCCAAAACTTTTTGGTCCACTGCAAGAACTCCAGATTGTCCTGCATCTTGCACTTGATCAGAGCCTCGACGGGAATAGGCTTGTCAATCTGATGTTTGGTGAAAGCATCTAAGTTGCAAGTTAGAAAGCGCATCCTCCAGTCCTTCAAAGACACGTAGCCGCGCCGAACATACTTTGTAAAACTTTGAAATTTTGCACATATGCCCATTCCCCGTTGGCGTTGAACTTGACCCTGGACATTGGCAAATCCATGTATATGCTGTCGAATACCTGGCAAAGAGCAGCACTGTTCCGAAGCAAGTCAGAAAAATACTTGTCCAACCCACGTTTGACCCTCCGACCACATTCATTCGCCGCACAACAGTCCATGTTGTCTCCTGACACCTTGCATCATGGAAGCGGGGAGGGGCAAATATTTAGGTCGGTTGAAACTCACCCAGTACCGCATTGCTCAACCTTGGTCATGTTGAGCTGTAAAAGGCTGTTCAGCCATTGAATAAGTTCTTGTCTGTGCCCAGGCGTGTCAGATTTTTCTTTTGTTAAGCGTGGAAATGATTTGACACTGCGCGGCAACACCAACCTCGATTCGCCCATTTTGTCGTGTTGTGTTATGAGATCGACGGTATGAAGGGGTGTTTTTATTTTGGCGTGGGGAGCCGGCCGAGAGTTGGAGAGGTAGCTAGTGCGCGCAGGAGGTGGCACAATAATGAATTGCAAGCGGCGACGAAAGCTGTGAGTACCAAAGAAAGAGAATAGCAATATGAACTTCGGAGATGTCGCTGGCTGTCGTGCTGTGGGTAGCCGAACGGGTCGAAGAAACGATGAAAGGCGAGCCGAAGAAACTAAAGCGTTGACATGAGCAACTTTGGAGTCTCCTCCCAGACCCCGATATGGCGGGCGAAGCTGGTGGTCGTCCAATCAACCGTGGGGCTCTGGGCGACTCGCTCGCAAATCGGGAAAACAACGGACTGGGCAGCCAGACCCTCAGCTTGTCCCGATGCAAATCGGCCAAATGAGGGAATTTCATGTACACCGCCAAAATTTCTGGCGGCAGAAAAATGGCAACCGCACAGTGGTGCGAATTTGCGTTGGTTTTACAAACAGGCACGTTGGCACCCAAACAAGATCATACAGCAGACCTTTGCACCTTCCCAGAAACAAGGGCCAGACATGGCGCCTATACACAAGAGAAAGCCAGTCGAGGACGAATTCGTCACGACTCTTTCCGACAACGAGGAAGGACCGCTTGAGGAAGAGATCACATCTCAGCCGCCACCGAAGAAAAGACAAAGACTAGCAAGAAATCCAAAAAGGCCAAGGAAGACGACAATGATGGCCCTGAGAAAGAGGAGCCCCACGGTATCTGGGGCCGCAACGAGGACGATGATGGTGCCATGGATTCGGACTTTGAGTTTGTGGAAGACGACGCTGGTGAATTTGGCGAGGACGAGTTCGAAGGCTGGGGATTTGAAGGGGCTAAGAAGGGAATGTCTTCAGACAAGAAGATGGTTGACCTAGACGACATTATTCGCCGACGACGGGAAAAAAACCCGGCAAAGACGAGGCGGAGACCGGCGAGGTAGAACAAGATAATGATGAGGAGGGCGAAGACGATGAGTCTGAAGCGGACAATGATATGGCTGTTGCCATGGATGATGACGATGATGAAGTATTGGCCAACGACGCCTTTGGTATGAATGCCGACTCGGAAGCGGAAGAGGAAGAAGAGGAAGAAAACGGCAATGACAATGAAAACGGTGAAACGTCAAGGAAAGCCAAGCAGTCCGGTAGTAAAGATGGCGACGAAGAGCCTGCGTCAGACAACGACTCGGTAGCCACCCCGGTCCAGCATCCTGACGACGCTTCAGATAGTAGCGACGACGAGGATGCCGAGGAGCAAGCGAAGCGAGATGCATTTTTGCGCCGGAAGAAGTTAAAAAGCCTGGTGATAAAGCAACCGCGTCCAATTTCCAAGGGATGTCTCTATCAAGACCAATTCTTCGTGGTCTCGCAGCTGTGGGCTTCAACAATCCCACACCTATCCAAAGCAAGACAATCCCCATTGCTCTCATGGGCAAGGACCTTGTCGGAGGTGCAGTCACCGGTTCCGGCAAGACTGGTGCTTTCCTGGTCCCCATTCTCGAACGGTTACTCTTCCGCCCAAACAAGATCGCCACCACCCGTGTCGTAGTGCTAACTCCCACACGTGAATTGGCAATGCAGTGTCATGCAGTGGGCACAAAGCTTGCTCGATATACCGACATCAAGTTTACACTGGCTGTGGGTGGTCTCAGTCTAAAGGCACAGGAAAATGAGCTTCGACTACGACCCGATGTAATTATTGCCACCCCCGGTCGATTCATCGACCACATGAGAAACTCTGCCAGTTTCAATGTCGACACTGTCGAGATCTTGGTCCTTGATGAAGCTGATCGTATGCTCGAGGATGGATTCGCGGATGAGCTGAATGAAATTCTCACTACCCTGCCCAAATCGCGTCAGACTATGCTCTTCTCAGCCACCATGACATCCACTGTCGACCGACTTATTCGTGTTGGCTTGAACAGGCCCGTACGATTGATGGTTGACTCGCAAAAGAGGACCGTGACTACACTGGTGCAAGAGTTTGTACGTCTTAGGCCAGGACGAGAGGAAAAGAGGATGGGCTATCTTGCACATATTTGCAAGACCTTTACCATGAGCGAGTCATTGTTTTCTTCCGTCAGAAGAAGGATGCCCACCGAGCACGCATTATTTTCGGTTTGCTTGGGCTATCGTGTGCCGAATTACACGGTAGTATGAACCAAACACAGGTAAGCTGGCAAAACGGTGTCGTCGTCCAATTTTTTTCTCGACTAGACGGTGTTATTGACGAGTCTATTGCAGCGTATTTCCAGTGTCGAATCATTCAGAGATGGCAAGGTGTCGTATCTGCTTGCGACAGACCTTGCCTCGCGTGGTCTCGACATCAAGGGCGTCGATACTGTCATCAACTACGAAGCGCCACAATCCCTCGAAATCTACGTCCACCGTGTCGGCCGTACTGCTCGTGCAGGAAGAAAAGGTACAGCGGTTACCTTGGCTGCCGAGACGGATCGCAAAGTTGTCAAGGCTGCTGTCAGGGCAGGCAAGGCCCAAGGAGCCAAGATTACCAGCAGAATCATAGCACCCGCAGACGCAGACAAGCTGCAAGAGGAGATTGACGCCATGGAGGATGATATTAATGAGATTATGCAAGAGGAGAAGGAAGAAAAGCAGTTGGCCCAGGCGGAAATGCAAGTCAAGAGAGGCGAGAACCTGATTGAGCATGAGGCGGAGATCAAGTCACGCCCCAAGAGGACGTGGTTTGAGACGGAGCACGACAAGAAGAAGTCAAGACAGGCTGGCAAAGACGAGCTGAATGGCCTCAAGGAAGGACTCAAGAAGAAGTCTGCCAGCGGCAAGCTCAGCAACAAGGACAAGAAGAAGCTTGACTCAAGGGCCGAACGGGTCGACGGTGGCCGGGCTTGGAAGAAAGGCAAAGGCGATGCTGCGGCCGCGGCCAAGGCTAAACCGGGGAAGGGCAAAGGAAAGAGCGGGGGCAGGGTTGGTAGCAAGATGAAGGGCAAGGGAAGAAAGTAGATGTGTGGGAAGAGATGTCAGAAAACTAGAATTGCTTGTAATTCCAACGCAGCATGGATGTATAGAGATGGATTTGATGTGATTAGGTGCTCTGGCTGGTGGTGTAGCTCGACGTACATAGATGATGTACCAGATAATCACTGTCCTTGCTCTTTTGGGCGTGGAGTGGAGTGGAGTGGGCCGGAGTGGGCCGGAGTGGGCCGGCCACTTGCGCAGACACGCAGGTCCGGGCTAGGCTAGGCTGGGCTGGGTTTGGGGGCCACGCCACGGGGCCAAGGCTGACGCCATCACCCACTACCAACCACCAACCAGCAAATACCCATACCAGCACTTGAGCTCCCTGCCTGCCAAACGAACGACCACCTACCCACGGATATATGTATATGGCATGCCCATCTACCGCGCATGATGCTCGAGACGCTCACGGTAACAAGATAAGATAGGGAAGAGAAAGACAAGCCAAGCAAGCTGGCGCTCTTTCGAAACCTGGTCGCTAGGCATAGCCGCCGGATCCTGCTTGGCGCTCGCCCACCCCGCCCCTCAACGACACCTTTATCGACACCTCCCAGAGTACCGAGAGGAGCCTCCCTCAAATATGTGAAGGAGGCCCGCCAGAATCTTCCAAGGCAAACGAGATGCTTTCATTCGCCGGAATGGCACTGGGCTCCGGCCAAGACGCGGCCGATTTGTCACAGGACGTCGGCGAGAGCGTCGGCGAGAGAGGAGGGGAGGAGAGGGGGAAAAGAGGCTACCGCCGGAGGAAGCTGGCGGCCATGGCTGGCAATTTTACCGAAGCGGACAACAAGCAGTCACGGACCTCCGCGACTCGTACGTCCAATCCAGAGGGAGGGGCATGGATGATTTCGGACTCAACGAGAGCACACACATCCCCGGCGCATTCCCCGATGTGGCCATCACGTCCCAAGGCAACGAGCAGATGGTCTTGTTCCTTCGTACGGCAAGAGGCACGTCAAGAGAGACTGGACACAGGCCGCGAGAAACCAAGCGTCGTCTGATCAATCAGCACAGAGAGACGAGGAATGGTGGCGTCAGGAATGGGAGAAGCATGAAGACGAGAAAGCAGTCGTTGATATCGATACGAGAGGATGGATATACTCGCCGCACGTCGGGCCCATGACGAGGAGGAACCGCATTCTCATTGGTCTCGCACGCCAGTTGAGCGGCATCTCGGCCCCTAGAACGGACCCTAGAACGGACCCGGCACCTGAAGGATCGACCACCGGCGGCGGTATTGCCGGCGAACTGAGGACCCAGCATCAGATACACGAGGCAATTCATGAACAGGAGAAGATTGAGAAGGAAGCTGCTGTAATCGAGAAACGCGGTCAGAACGAGAAGCGGGTGGCATACGCTGGCGGATATAGCGAGCAACCGAAGGATAACAAAAACCTCGGCGTTGTTGACACCGCTGCCATGCCGCGACATCGACGAGGCGGTAGCTTCACTCCAGATTCCGCACCAGGCAGCCCGGCCCTTTCGGCTCGACAGCCGTCTGCTGGAGTTGGCGAGCTCACCGACGCGGAGCTTGCTGTCGCCAATGCAAACCTGATGGCTCGCGTCGCGCCGTTCCTGACAAATCCGCTCGTCGCCATGCCCATCACCATCTTCTTTACAACGAGACCAAGTCTCAGTCGAAGACCGTCTTGACTGACGACGCCGGCCACTTCAACGTTCGCGCTGCGCTCGACTTCATACCGACCCACGTCAGGGTCCTCGCAACGAGAAGCTGTCGGCGACGCAAGAGGTCAAGATCACAGAGCCGGCGGGCATCAGCCTCATCAGTGATATTGACGATACCATCAAGCGCTCCAACATCTCAGGCGGCGCACGCGAAATCTTCCGCAACACCTTTGTGCGGGATCTTGGGTGCCTTTGTATTGACGGCGTACGGGAGTGGTATACTGACATGCATAGGATGGGCGTCAGCATGCATTACTGCTCCAACAGCCCTTGGCAACTGTTTCCCGTATTGGCCAGCTACTTCAAGATTGCTGGCCTTCCACCTGGCTCACTACATCTGAAGCAGTACAGCGGAATGCTCCAGGGAATATTTGAACCCGTGGCCGAGCGCAAGAAGACGACGCTCAACCGACTTATCAAGGACTTCCCAGTAGGAAGTTTCTCCTCGTTGGCGACAGCGGCGAAGCCGACCTCGAAGTATATACCGAGCTGGCATTGGCGAATCCCGGCCGAGTCATTGCTATTTTCATCCGCGATGTCACAACCCCAGACACAATCGGATACTTTGACCTGGCTTTTGGCTATGCTCAACGTGGAGTATCGAGCATTACGCTCGATGACGGGAGAGCAGGCCATCATGTAAACCAGGCGACTAGACAATTAAACTCTGCCCCGGTGCAGTTCCCCAAGAAAAGGCTGCCACGGGCCCTGTGATGGGCACCTTGATTGACTTCTCTGATGAACCCGAGGAAGGCAAGCTTGATGAAACGGCCGCACTTGCGCAGATCAAGCAGCAGAACTCTGCTCGAACTGTTTCTTCAAGCAGCGCCACTGAGCAACACGGCGCTCGAAAGCCACCACCCCCAACGACCCGCGAAGCCGGCTGCTTTGCGAAGCACATCCGCCCTCGTCAACGTCTCTACAGCTGCGGAGAAGATGGACGCAAAGGCCGACATGCCCCCGCCAAAGCCGAAGCGTCCACAGGATCTCGGCCTCGCAGGGCGGGCGACGATTCCGAGCGCCGGCGACGACAATCAAGACGCCACCCCGAAAGCCCACAAACCCGCGTTTCTCAAGCAGGATCCCGTGCCGCCTCCTCTGCCTAGACGCATATCAGGCCTCAAGAACTTCAGCCCCGTCTTTTCGGCCGAGGAGGAGGGTCGTCGGCCAACGCCGACGTAGACTATGAGCCGCTCCCGCCATCCGCGGCCGCGCCCCGTGCTTCCTTTGGCTTCAGTTACCGATCAGGCTCGCGATCGGGCCCTACCACCCCCTGGTTCGCCCACGCTCGGCGCCCAAGGTGTCAGCAAGAAGCTGGACCTGTGGAGAAGGCGACTCATGCGAGCTCACGAGCAACTCGATAGCCAGGGTGTTGTTCTTCACACCTGGCGGACGGGACACGACGTGGTGGTTGAGGCCATGGGAATTGTGAAGCGTGCGCAAGAGGAGATGCGGAAGGGGCGATAGTGATAGTGCCGTGGGAAGTTTTGCGATTTTATTTCAGCATAGCGACTAGATTCTAATACATTAATTGGGCGAAGGTTTTTTTGGGGGTGACTGTTGCATCCTCATTCGTACGTGGTGCGTAATTTGATTGGGCTGCTGCACATGTTGTGAGACGTTGTACCTGTTGCCTTTTTTTTTTTTTTTTTTTTTTCACCTGTACGTTTTTGTGACATGTGCCAAACTTGACGTGGAGGAAAGAGGACTTGGAATCTTTCCTTGTACCAATACTTGGAGAACAAACCCTGAAGGAAATATTGATCGTGAGCGGCTAAATTACTTTTTTTTGCCGTTGAATGAAGCCAATAGCTTACCCCGGCAATAAGAAGACATAAAATCATCCCATGTACGTCCTCGTTCAAGCTCTTCAAGCTCTTCAAGTCATGAGGCCATCAAGCCACCTTGTTGGCCGTCCTCCACCCATTCATCAAATAATACACAGGCAGCAGCAGCACCGCGCCCAGCACGCACAACAAGGTACTAAACAGCTGCCACAGCGTCCAGACGTACCGACCAAGACGGGGCACCAAGAACTCCGCGCAGTCATTCATCCGGTACAGGTCCTCCTGCGCGGCAATGTAGTACTTTGCGCGCTCCTGGCCCTCGGCGACGTCGGCGGCGCGCTGCACGAGGTCCAGGACGGTGACGAGGCGCACGCGGGCCTTGTACAAGGGGACGAAGAAGATGGCAAAGGTCTGGCGGATGCTGACGAAGAGCTGCCCCGTCTTTTGGTCCAGGACGGCCGAGTCGACCGAGATGTCGACGGCGGGGCTCAGCGTCCTGTACCAGCGGTAGATGCAGAGGAGCAGCCATCGCGAGTCGGCGTTGGGAGCGAGGCGGACGGCGCCCTTGTCGAAGGACGGGACGTGGCAGAAGGGGTGGGTGAAGGAGGCGTCGGGGAGGAAGTATTCCGTCAGCGTGTCTTGCTGTTGCTGGGGCGAGCCGGTGGTGAGGGCTGTGATGACGCCGGCGATTTCGCGGACTGGGTGCTCCATCGTGTGGTGGTGCGTGGATGTGGGTTGTTTGATGTGGGTTGTTTGATGTTTGGATGTTTGATGTTTGGATGTTTGATGTGGGTTGTTTGATGGGGAGAAAAGTGCGACTTTTGTGATTGTGGTCGTCTTTGGATGGATGACTGAGGGTGTACATGTACATGTGGTAAGGTAGTAGGCAAAAAAAAAAAAAAAAAAAAAAAAGAGCTGATGAGTGGTTTCGAAAACAACGTCATTATTTTCCCAGTTTCCTATGTACAATACGTACACACGGATTATTACTGAGAATGCCCTCTCCAACCGGAGCGTTTCCAACCAAGCCGTCTGTCTCCGCTCTCCATAAACACGCCACATTTACGAAACGCCCATCACATGTCAGAAGGAATCACGACGGATGTCTTGACGTCATTGGCCCCCTGCCGCGTTTCTACATGTAACCTGTTCCGGCGAGGCCGGGCGGGAGGGGCCCAGCGCGGCTTGCTCCGGATATAATTGGTGAGGCATTGTGCTCCGTACCTGGAATCGTGGATCAAAGCGGAAAACTCTAATGATAAGGGCATGACGAGGGCATGATGAGAGGGGCATGACGAGGGGCCATTCTTAGCTTGCGTATACGAAACGAGCTATTACTTCTTTCCTGTTTTCTCTCGGAATGATTTGATGGTGCAATTTTTCTTCACCCTCTTCAATTTTTATTTTTATTTTTATTTTTTGTTTCTTGGGACAGTACGGCAACTCTGTTTTGCTTTGACGCTTTGGAACAAGATGACGGCCCGACGGAGCTTGTGAATCCTATTCTTCATCCGTTGCTCTTTATTTACCAGATTGTGCAATGGCTCATTGACATTGCTCTTTCTCCGAGCCCGCCAAAGGCAGATGCGGAGCTATCTAGGCCCAAGATTGCAATTGTTGGCGCAGGTAGTACTTTTCTGGTCTCCCCCTTGTTCGACGGTTCAAATCAACAACGCATTGGGTTCAATCATGTGCAATTGCAACTTCGAGATTGCCGGCTACCATGGCGAAAAAGGAGCATGGAACTGACTTTTTTTCTTTTCTTTTTTGCATGGAACAGGAATCACTGGGATAACCAGCGCAGCCCACTGTGTCGGCCATGGATTCGACGTGGTGATTTTCGAAGCGGGGAGCAAGGAGAACCTCGGTGGCATCTGGAGCGTAAGTTCCACCTTGGACTGGACCAGATGGAAACTTTTGTCTTCCGAGACTCGAGCTGACGTTGGGGTAATTGCAGAAAGTCAATGATACTTCTGCGCTGCAGATACACTCCGTCATGTACAGGTAAGCTGCGCGATGATGGCTCCGAAAGTTGCTGTATTCGTAGCTGACCTGGTCGTCGTCGTCGTTGGATGTCAGATTCCACCCAAGTATCCAATGGGAGAGAGGCTACCCGGATCGTAAGCAAATCATCGAGCAGGTGACGCAGCTGTGGAAGCGCTACCGCCTCCAGAAGAAGACGCGGTTCAACTTCAAGGTCACCAAGACGTACCAGGATGACGACGGTCGCTGGATCATCAACGATGCTTCCAATGGCCGATTCGAGGGCTTGATTGCTGCAGTGGGCACGTGCGGCGACCCCAAGATGCCGAATCTTCCTGGGACGGAGCAGTTCAAGGGTGAAATCTACCACAGCAGCCAGCTGACTGGGTAAGTACTAAGGGCCTCCGTGGCACGGTGGCAGACTCCCTCCCGTTTGGAGATGTAGAAACTAACGTAGTAGAAACAGTAAAGACGCCAAGGGAAAGTCCATTGCCATCATTGGAGGCGGCGCATCAGCAGTTGAAGCTCTCGAGTTCGCTGCCGCCGCCGATGCAGGCAACATCTCCGTCATCACGCGATCAGACAAGTGGATCATACCCCGGAACATCATCGTCGACACCCTTCTTGCCTTCAACATCTTCGGCCAGGAGACTTTCCTGTCCTTCGTTCCGGAATTCCTGATAAGGAAGCTGTTCTACCGCGACCTCGAGGACATTGCTCCCACCGACAAGGGCCTCTTCATGGACACACCCATGGTCAACTCGGACATCATGGACAAGCTCCGCAGCGGGAAAGCCCAATGGATCCGCGGCGACATCGAGACCCTCGTCCAGAACGGCGTGCGGGTGAACCGTCGTGCAAAGGGCGTTCCCAAGGGCGGCCCGGGCCACCAGGAGGTCATCGACGCCGACATGGTCATCATGGCAACTGGCTTCGAGAGGCCGTCGCTGTCCTTCCTGCCCGACGATAGCTTCACGGAGCCCTACGGTCCGCCCAACTGGTACCTGCAGACGTTCCCGCCCGCTCACCCGTCCGTGTCGGCCATCAACTGCACGTACATTTCCGCCATTGGCTCCGTCGGCAACTGGCACATTGGCATCTACACCCGCATCCTGCTCATGTTCCTCGTCGATCCTCTCACGCGGCCCAGCCCCTTCTGGATGCAGCGCTGGATCGACATGACGAAGCTCCTCAAGAAGACGAGCCCCACTGGTGCCTTTGACTTCTTCACCTACCTCGAGCTGGTGTGGTGGTTCGTCTTCTGCGTCACCTTCAACCCTTTCCGCTGGAAGTGGGCCGTCTTTGTCTTCTTGGGCGTCGGCATCGACTTGCCAAAGGCGTTTGTGGCAAGAGAGAAGAGGCTGCTGAATGGCGCCAGGGATACACCAACGTGGACACTGGCTCAAGTATTTGAGCTTGATGACGGGGGCAATGGGTGCATGTACTTGCTATTGGGATGTGGTCAACAAAAGGTGGTTTGAAAATGCATGGTCGGTGGGTTTCGGATGTTGAAGATTGCAGCCTCACATCTCAGGCATCACTTCCGATGCAGAGTTTTTCGTATTTGTTGATTGATTCATCACGAGCTTCGTTTGTATTATGTCTTGGTTCATTACAGGCTTTATTAGAAGACCTCGTTTTATAATTATTTGTTAGACCTTCCTGTGAATTAGTCCTTTTGTTAACAATCAAAGCTTCCTTTTCTTCGTGTTAGATTTCCCTCTAGCTAGTCAATCAACATCTTCTTCCTTCTTTCGCAACTATCGGATATAGAACGTGCATGATGAGAAAATTCGAATTGAACAAGTAAAGCTTATTTTTTTTTTTCGCTGACGTTTGAAGTCTTCTCGAATGGCAGCTGCTGGACAATTACCCAAAGAGGCCAATAGATGAAAGCTTACGGGTTGCGAAATCTCAGACCTCGGTAGAACAGGCGAGCTTTCCTGCATTGGCCATTGGCCAACCAAATGAGCGGCGATCTGTTTCCATCTCTGTGAATGTTGTGAATGTTGTTCGCTCATCAACCTCGACATGTTTCCTCTGAATCCTCTCACGGTTACGCGACCGTTGCTAGCGTCGCGATGGGCCTTCACAAGGGAACAACCTCTGTGCCCTCCCCGTCTCAACACTTTCGCACATCGAGAATCACGGCGCGCAAGCTGGCGCCGGCATGCTGGCCGGGCGGAACCTCGCGGAGGACGACGACGACGACAACGCGCCCGCGCCCGCGGTCCGAGCCTCGGGAATTCCCATCCCACGGGTTCGACATGCTCGACAACGACCGCCCCCTCGAGGAAGAGCAGATGCCGGAGTACGATCCCGACCACTTCTATCCAGTCCGACTCGGCGAGATATTCGACGGCAGATTTCAGACTGTCACAAAGCTAGGGTACGGGTCGTCCTCAACCATATGGCTGGCACGAGATCTCCAGTAAGTGGAAGACCACAATGAGCATGATAGGATACGATACAAACTGAACATGTCGTACAGAGACCACCGATATGTTGCGCTCAAAATATATATACACAATTCTGCACAACACCGTGAATTACCATTCTATGAGCGGCTACGTGACCTTCTACCTGGCCAGCATGCTGGCGCGGATAAAATCAGAAATCTTTTCGGGTATTTTCGCGTCGCTGGCCCTCGTGGCACCCACATGGCCTTGGTACTTGACGCCTCACAGATGAGTTTGCGAGACATGGACACGGTCTTCATGCGGGGTCGCGGCTTCGACGAGAAGTTTGTCAAATCAGCAATTACGGAGCTATTGCAAAGTCTTGATTTCTTGCACACGCGAGTCCAGGCCGTTCACACAGGTATGCATTCATCTATCCATCCGACGCTCAGGTTAACTCCTGCTAAGTGCATGGCCAGACGTTCATCCCGGGAACCTCCTCCTCGGGACAGAAGACAATTCTCTGTTCAAGAAGCTGGAGGAGACCGAGATGACGAACCCCGTACCACGCAAGAATCTGCCAGGTCGAACGATATATTCCTCTCGACTGATGAAGCCAAAGGTCGGGCCGCTCCTCTTATCTGATTTCGGAGAGGCCAGATTAGGGCCCGGACCTCACGCGGGAGACATCATGCCCATCGTGTATCGAGCTCCGGAAACTCTGCTATGGATCCAGTGGAGTTACGCAGTTGACATATGGAGTGTTGGCCTCACCGTAAGTCTCCCTGCTATCGTCACCTGCCCCCTTTAACATGTATATGTATATACATATCATCAATTGCTCACTCTCATTAGGCATGGGACCTCCTGGAGGGCACGCCATTGTTCAGTGCCAAGAACCGAGACGGCGGCTTTTCCGACGGCGTTCATCTCTCTGAACTCATAGCCGCCCTGGGTCCACCACCCGGAGAACTCTTGAACCTCCACCCTGCACGAGCGCGTGAATACTGGGACGATGACGGTACGTGTTTCAACCAACGCAATCCTGTCTTCAAGTTGGCGTTCCAAGCTGATTCGCATACGCAGGAAACTGGGGTGGCTTCGTTCCCATACCTTGGGAGAAGACGTTGGAAGCGGCAGAGACGAAGCTAGGAGATAAGACCAAGTTCCTGCAATTCATGAGAAGAAGCCTCACCTGGGATCCTGCCATGCGACCCACGGCGAGGGAGCTTCTGTGCGATCCGTGGTTGGAGCAGTAGGTTCATGCTCACATTAGCCCACCTTGGTTTATAGAATCTTCTAGATTGAGCCCCGAGAGACCCCTCCGTGCCAAAGTTGTCCCCTCCGCCCTCAATTCTGTAAGCCATTGCTCCAATGAGAAGACGTGGAATCTCCCAAAGTTGTCACCAGACATCAATTGATAGCATTTGGTAGGTAGGCAAGTCAGAGAACATGGCTCTTGTATCATCCGTGACTCCACCACTTGATTTGACAGTGCTCATAGATGTTTTACTGCCAAGTTGGGTGTCGCTCTGTGATGCCAAGTCACACAGCTCACCAGAATGGGCATTGATAAACCCAGTGGTTAAAGCAGTCGACAACATCACCCACAATCGACAGCAGGCCGTCACATTGACCGCGCGTAGAGAAGCCATAGGGTTTTTTTAAAAAAATTTTTGTTTAAAAATATAAAAAAAAAGAATAATTATTAAGACTATTAGCATCAGCATACAATCAAGCATAAAAAGCTGTCTTGCCGTATCCGTACAGCGGGTATTGTGTGCCCAAGAGCACGTAAACATATTCAAAGCCTCCCAACTCACACCATCAGCGCCACCATCAGCGCCAATTTACCTAACTTGAATCGCCTGAGACACCTTGGGATACAGCCTGACCATCTCATCGTACAACTCTCTATGTTGCTGAATCATCACCTGGGGATCCCAGCCGGCCGCCACGAAGATTGTCTCCACACCGCTTGAGATCGGTGTCGTGAAAATCAAGGCAATTTGGGTACCAATCACGAAAGCGAATGCAACGACGACTGGTGTGAAACTTCCATCTTTGTTGTAAGCCGGGTTGGTGAAGATCAGATACAGGTAGGCGAGCAGGGCTGTGGCAAACCCAACAAAGAGCGACCCAAAACTGAGAACGGGTCCGATCAGACAGTCCTGCATCAAAACTTTAGTACATCATCGTCATGCGGGGCTACAAGATCGAATCCAGTCTCATTTTGTGTTGGGGGTACACCTGAGAATGTCTAGACAAATGATGGGGTGATTTGCACTTACGTTGATGAGCGCGTCAATGCCTCTATCTTTCAGCATTTTGAACGTGTCAGAAGCCGCAGGAATATATGCTTTGCCGTACAATGCGATGTGGCAAAAGGCGTATTTGTTCAGGAACTGAAGGGCCCAATCAAGCAAAGATATCAGGCAGCCCACCACGCAAAAGACTGCCATGCCAATGAACCCTCCAAAACCACCCTGGTCACCAGCCTGCTGTCTAGCGACCGAGCACAGCTGACGCAACAGCTGTACAATGGCCACCAGCAGACTTCCAAAGCTGATACTTCCAAACGAATAGGTGAGAGCTCTTTTGGCGGACCCGCGCGTGGCTCCTTTGGGAAAGTTATTACCACCACCAGAGAAGAACCACGATCCGTAGACTCCTGCAATCGTCGTGTGGATCACGTTCTTGATAACTTCACTGAACCAGTAGAAACAGAACGAGGCGAAGACTATCAATCCAATGACTTTGCCTTTGCTGCAACCGCTGCCGTTGGCGCCACATTTGGGGTTGTTCCTATCCGGCTCGTACGTGACGTAGATGGCCGTCAGAGTGACAGCGAACCATGCAGAAAAGGCCGCAGCCACAAGACCACCAATCATTGACACCATGTACACGTGACCATGCTTCTTGCTCACCTTGATGGCGGTCTTGAGCATCAAGGCTGAGAAGGGGATGCGAGGGATCCACGAGATGAACGCAATGATTGTGAAGCTGGACATCCGGGTTAGCGCAATTCGTCCCAGGGATTCCTCAGACGCTTCCCAACTTACACACTGAAGATGAGGAAGACGATTCCCGCAGACCAGTATTTCTTGTAGAGATAGAAAATGGCAGTCCCCAGTCCCCACACAATGTTCAAGATTCCAGTGATCCAGATGAACTGTTTCGGAAAGAATCTAGCGAGACTGATGTACAGCCAGGAACAAACCACCGCGACGACGAGGCCAAACGCAAACAGGATAATGGTGTTGTTGTTAAGCGAGAAGGAATTATTGCCGCCATAAATTGCTCCTCCATGCGCACCGGTGACGTAGCCTCGGATAACGATTGCAGAAAGTACAGTAAATCCGGCGAGGAAAACGAGGAGCTGCGCGAGCAACTGTTAGCCTTTTGTCTTTGTGCGAGACCGGCCAAAGAAATATAAAGAAAATAAAACAGACAACATACCAGAATAGCGGCCCAAAGATCATTGTACTTGGGCTTCTCAATCTTGAACGCCTGATCAAAGGTATAGTTCGGGTCGTTCTCCTTTGGCGGGTTGTACGAGTAGGGAGGCGGCTGTGCATACTGCTGATAGCCATTCTGATCTTGGCCCTGGTAATAGTATCCCTGAGGCGGCTGCTGCTGATACTGCTGATACTGCTGGGGCTGTTGACTCTGGTTGTTGTAGTAGCCCTGCTGCTGCTGTTGCTGTCGCCATTCCGCCATGGTGACACCACGACAACCGCGACTCGATTTTGAATTAAAACTGTGGTGGGTTCTGAAAAGGCCATGCACGCGCGAAAGGAGATGCGCCAACAAGTGGCAATGATGGAAGAAGAAGCCCAAGCAAGGGAGGAGGGGTGGAAGTGGGGGGAGGAGATGCCAATGTTTTTGTGCAATGTGATGATGCGGATTGCCAAGCAACCAGACAGAGGTGTGGAGCCGCAACCTAAGAAATCACCTCAGACATGGCCCAGCTTTGAAAACGAGAAGGTGGTTTGGATTTCGCGTGGTTCGTGGACCCAATCGTCGGCGCCAACGCTCGAAGCTCGAAGTTCGAAGCTCAAAGCTCAAAGCTGCCTCGAAAATGTTAAAATGTATGACGATGTGGAGCTGCCTCTGACACGGGGCTGGGATGGGATGGAGAATCGCCCAATCAGAGGCGGAGACGGCTCAGCATGGTCCAGAAAGGCCGCATCATCGCTGTTGCTTTCTCCAGCAGGGAACATTGACGCAATGGGCTCTTGATGTTATCCCCGTGAGTTATCGAAAGTCAGCTTCGACTTCGACCTTGCAAACTGCTACAGGTCCATGAGTCCATGACAATCGCGCAGATCGGTCGCTTCATGAAATCATCCGTCTCCGCGCAACAAAAACAACAAGAACAACAACAGCTCATGGCCCCACTTGGCGTGGTGCTTCCCATCCGAACCTGAGACTCAAAGAAAGTCATGACGCCAGCAGATTACGCCAGTACCTTGAACCATTGATTGTAGCATGAGCCAACCTGCACTGAAAGAGTGCTCAAACACTAGCACTATTCGATTGGTCATGTATTTGACGAGATTGCCGCAATATTGTATTGTGAAAAATCCGCGCAGTAGAAACATGACCTTCGTGACGGCATGAGTGGTAGAGAACCTACACGAGATCACATGAGGCCGGCAACTAAAGAAGTCGAGTTATGCTCTATTACTACATCACCACAGACAGTGCCTTCCGTGAATAACAGAACAAGGGCCGTGTGTCTAGGAGCCCCTGATCAGGGACTTATTGATGACTAGATATACGCGTCCGTCATGTTAGGAAGGCTCCTATACGTGCAATACATGGGCCGAGGACGAGCAGCATACCGGTAGGCAGGTGAGATATTTTCACCACAATTCCGGTACGGGCGTACTCCGTACCGTAAATTCATTCACAAACATACGTGAAAGAAAGGCCGTGACGCATGCACAACAAGTGCGTCGAATCTTGCCGGTGCAATTTCGCGCATCTCGTTTGCCGAGTTTCCGCGATTGGACACACATACATGTATATATACACATATAATACATGTATAAATCGATATTAGTATGCGGAAGTTTCTCTCTCTAGAGCCATGCTTTGATAACACTGATGGAATGGCCACGACTTGTGAAAGTGGTACGATTCTAGTAACGCGTCGCTCGTCGGTAGTCTGTTGTATGAGAGCATGGCCCAAATATCAGCAGCCAATCGACAACCAAATTGCAAATTGGGTAAAGACGTGACCAACCCGTTGGCTAATGTAACGTCCGTCCATCACCCGCCTCGCAGGGTGAGACGTCCACCAGAAGCATCCCGCAACCACAACCCCACAAGACGGCGCTACAAGTGCAGATCTGTGTCTCCGACTCTATCAAGGCGGGTGATTCAAAATTACCTGCTCCCAGGCCAAGAGGAGGCCAAGAGGGGCCGCCAAGCGCGTCCAATCTCATCTCGGAGCTGACTGACATGGCTGGCGACGGGCTACCGGGGCGCGCAACTCCACCGACGACCCGACGATAGGCATCCCACGACAGCCACGAGCCGGTGATGCTTCGTTCTTGCAGGGCCAGGGCCGGACGTGATTTCGGAGCTCGAAGCAGTGGAGCGGGGCGCATATCGAGGACACTTGAGATAACTTGCCCATGCATCAGGTCGAATTCACCATGCCTCCAGAGCACCTCGCAATATCAACAACAGCACATAACATGACATGACAGCTTTGATCCCGTCATTCTTACCAATCCTAGGTGTTCCATCACCCATCACGTCGATAAAAGCTACGCCGAGCCAAGGGCCCTCATCTAATAAGTGGCGGGTTGGACGTTGAAAGACGCAAAGAACTCACGATGCCCCACCGCAAAGGGACAACAGTCCGTCCATGTTCACGTTGTGCAATGAAAACGCACTCTGCGGCGTTTTTATCGAGGGCTGAGCTCAGCGCTAGACCAGTCGCGTGTGGTCGAAGGGCGTGGCGTCGTATGACTGACTCGCCGCCGTATGTACCCCGTCTGTCTCTGTTCTTTTCCTTGGAAAACCACCCCCTTTCGTGACGCCCCGCGAAAGGGAACAAGCATCTTACACATTACCGAGTATTACTGTCGTAGCTGTAGTGTTGGCGTATTACTAAGCCCTGCTCCTGCTAGCGAGGCGTGTTTGTCGCGCTGACTTCCTTTCCGGGGCCCTTTGCCATTGCCGCGGTGCTTCTAGTACTCCCCACTCACAACGGTGAAAAGTCGGCTGCAATTTTTTTCTCTCGTGTTTCCTTTCTGGGCTCCAGTGACCCGGTCTCGCTGCTGCGATTGATGGCGATTGATCATGTAGCGCTGCCGGCAATGAACGAGGTATTAACGGGTTCCGGGTTTCGGCTGTTCTGGCGTGGCAGCAGCGGATCAAATCGGTTTCGCCGAAAGATAAGAAAAAGGAAAAAGGAAAAAGCTGCACCCGGCGGTTTCTTGAACAGCTGCATGGCGCTAGCGTGATTCCATGCAGGCTTCGAAAGACTCTCTCTAGTCGAGCCCCCATTCCAGTCCCTCGCAGATCCCACAATTCTCACAGTCATCCGCGCTCCGGCACCGGTTCTGCAAATGTCTCTGCCGCTTCCGCACCGTACCCGCGTGGAGTTGCGTTATGACCATGAATTGTTATCATAATGTGACCCGATGAAGAAAAAGGAAGGGGGAAAAGGGGGCTCCTCACCCCACGCCGGCTGATAACGCTGCTTATATACATATGCCACTGCATTGAGATGAGCAGAAAACTTCACTAGTCATGAATCCATATAATTGACCCGGTCGTCCATAATACCACACGCGATCCCAAAACCCTCTCTTTCCCCATTTTGGCCCCCTCCCCTTCGTATAGAACAACAAAGAAAGAGGGATCAAAAATGCAGTCGCCCGAAAAGACGCCGCGCGTTAGCAACGAGCAGGATGGCAAGCATGAGGCTGACGTCGAGACGGGCCAGTCGGGTTTGACGCGATCGCTGCAAGGTCGTCACTTGCAATTCATCGCCATCGGAGCCACCTTTGGAACGGGATTATTTATTGGCACATCTGGTGCGCTATCCAATGCTGGGCCGGCCTCTCTGTTGATTGCGTTCTCTTTTATAGGACTGGTTGTATACTCAGTCATGGTACGAAGCCGCAGCGACTCTGCGACGTGGAGAATTGGAGCTAACATGATCAGGTTGCCCTCGGTGAAATGGCCGCGTACATGCCCGTGGCGGGCGCCTTTACCGTCTATGCCAGCCGATTCGTCGACCCGACGCTCGGATTTGCCATGGGATGGATCTACTGGTTCAGTTGGTCCATCACGTTCGGCCTCGAGCTGACGGCCGCGGGCCTCATCATCCAGCTCTGGAACGACACGATCAGCATCGGTGTCTGGATCGCCATCTTCTGGGTCATGTTCACGGCCGTCAACTTCTTCCCCGTGCGGTACTTTGGTGAGATGGAGATGTGGTTCTCCAGCGTCAAGGTCATTACCGTCATTGGCTTCATCATCTTCGCCATCTGCGTGAATGCCGGCGCTGGCCAGCAGGGCTACATTGGCTTCAAGTACTGGACGTACCCGGGCGCCTTTCGGGAGTACCTCGTCGAGGGTGGCATTGGCAAGTTTGTCGGCTTCTGGAGCGTTCTTGTCACGGCGGGCTTCAGCTACCAGGGCTCTGAGCTCGTTGGCATCGGTGCCGGTGAGACGGAGAACCCCCGCAAGGCCATCCCCAAGGCCATCAAGTCTACCTACTGGGGTATCTGCATCTTGTTCGTGGCGACAGTTTTCTGCATTGGCATCAACATTCCCTTCGACAATGAAGACTTGAAGAGCGGCGCGACCAATGGCTCGGCATCGCCTCTGGTCATTGTCGCGAAGCTCGCTGGGGTCAGAATCCTGCCGGATATATTCAACGCCGTTTTGCTCACGGCCGTGCTATCGGCGGCTAGTTCCGACATTTACTCGAGCACTCGAATTCTGTACGCCCTCGCCGACGAAGGTCTTGCCCCGTCCGTCTTCAAAAAGACGAACCGTTACGGCACGCCTTACTGGTCCGTCGTCTTTTGCTCGCTCCTGGGCCTTCTGGCCTTCCTCAACCTGTCGCAGAGCGGAGGCACCGTCTTCAAATGGCTAATGAACATCACGGCGGTAGCTGGCTTCATCGTTTGGGCTTTGATATGCGTTTGCCACCTGCGCTTCATGAAGGTCCTCGCCGCGCGCGGCATCCCTCGCAGCTCGCTGCCCTACATCGCCCCCTTCCAGCCATATCTGTCGTTGTTCGGCCTCTTCTTCAACGTTCTGATTCTCTTCACCAGTGGATTCACAGTCTTCATCCGTTGGAAAACGAGCGACTTTTTCGCTTCATACGTCAGCATTCTCCTCTTTGCTGTGCTCTACGTCGGCCACAAGCTCTTCTTCCGCACCAAGATGATCAAGATTGAGGACATTGACCTGTCCATGGGGCGTTTGGAAATTTAAAGCAAGCCATGCCTGCATTCAATACTCTTGCATTAGGTATATCTTTGCTTTTTTGGGGGTTTTTCTTTTGGATAATTCGCATTCAGGGCGTTTCTGTTTTTGTTTGCATGCATACGTGGCGATGATTTAGAGAAGCTCATGGGCCGATGAAATGTGTAGTAGTTACGACCGGTCTTGTCTATAGTAATGATACCCACTTGTTGGACATGGCTTGCATAACTTCGCGGAGGTGACTGCTGAACAATGTATGCTTTCTGCTGCGGCGCTGCTGTTTCTCGAATGACTGATCTTCGACCGTGTGGACAGACGCAATGCGAGGTAAAACATGCCCTGGTGGCGGCAAAATGTTAGCGCATGCCAAAAATCGCAAATAAAGTAAAGCATCACTACATCGCCTACTCTGGGCATTGATTGCGTGTAGATGCCAGATTTGCTCATGTGGCCGTTTTCCACATGCCAAACGACCAGAGACTAGTCCCTCCCGTCAAGAACCTGGGATTGTTGACGTGGATTTTGATCATTTTTGTTGACTTGCGTGCCTGACTTCCGTGGCCATTTTGCCCCACCATTAGGTATCCGGGGCCTCACCGCCATCCCAATCGGGCGAGGTTTCATGTGAGCGCTTAGAGTCGAGGCCGGTGAAAACGGCTGTTGGTCCCATCTTGCTCTGGCAACTGGGTGGGTGACTCATCATCAGGTGTGATCCACGAGCCGGTGCAAACTTTGCGCGAGTGCAAAATGCATATTAACGGACGCGATAGCCAGTTTTATGGGCTAAATTATATAGAAATTGATAGAATCATATCTAAGTTACATAAGTATTACTTTCCTATTACTTATAATATAGATTTTTACCTAGGGCTACGTAAATGCTTATAATAGGTTAGAATACCTTACTTTATCCCTACTTTTCTATTTTTTTACTAATTTCTAGGTATAAAGTTAGCACTTAATATAGTGTATATATAAAGTTAACATAGGTATAAAAGATAGTATAAAGTAGCCGCCCTATATAAATCCATATACAACTTATACCGTGCAAAGTCAGTGCATTGCACCGGCTCGTGGATCACACCCTCACGGTCCTGGAGTAATGGAGGGCGGCAGCACTTGGGTCCGGTCATCAGGTTGCCACTTGCAGCGCTCGAGCTTGGTCCCTGCATGCCACACTCATCAAACTCGAAAAACCCAAGCAGAGCAACTATCTTTGCAAGTTTTGCAAGTCCACCCGCCACGTAAAAAAAAATCTCATCCCGCAACCATGCCCGAAGACACCACACCAGCCGCATCACCGGCTGCTCCTCATGAGCCACCCTTCACATACACAGCCAACCAAGGCTACGTCGAACCCGCACAAGAAGATGCCTCCGAAGTGCGCATGCCCTGCGGTGCCCCTCATTTAGAAGACCACAACAACCAAGACGAAGACGATCTAGACGACATTTTTCAAGATGACGACGATGTCGACGAGGAAGAATGGACAGCAGACGCAAGGGACCTGACCAAAACGTATAATCGCCAGCGCCAACTTCACGACAACACCAATGGAGGCGCTGCTCTCCCCGCTCAAATCAGCAGAAGCCCACGGCAAACACATTTGCCAGTGTGGACGACCAGGTAGCTACTCTGTCGAAACACGCTGCCAAGATTCGCCTCGATTCTGTCAAGCAGAGTGAAGAGAAGGACAAGGACAAGGCCGACCGCGCCACGAGCGAACAGGTGTTGGATCAACGAACTCGCATGATCTTGTTGCAAATGATCAACCGTGGGTTCGTGAGCGAGGTTCATGGTGCCATCAGCACTGGAAAGGAAGCCAACGTCTACGGCGCCGTATTAGTAGACGACAAGACAGGAGATGTGATGCAAAAGGCCATCAAGGTCTACAAAACAGCCATCCTCGTCTTCAAGGATCGAGAGAGATATATCACTGGCGAGCACAGATTCAAAGGTGGCTTTGACAAGGGCAACAACCGCAAGATGGTCAAGCTTTGGGCGGAGAAGGAGTTCCGCAACCTACGAAGAATCTATAACGCCGGCATTCCTGCCCGGAACCCATTTCCTTGAAGTTACACGTTCTTGTCATGGGGTTTCTGGGTGATAAGAAAGGCTGGGCGTATCCCCGACTTCGTGATGCCGTCCTGACAGGAGACGATGTGGAGCAGCAGTGGAGGAGTCTGTACATCCAGCTTCTAGGTATCATGCGCAAAATGTTCCAGGTTTGTCGGCTAGTGCACGCCGATTTGAGCGAGTACAACATTCTCTACCACAAAGGTGTACTGTACATCATTGATGTGTCTCAAAGTGTGGAGCCCGACCACCCCGGTCCCTGGAGTTTCTGCGGATGGATATCAAGAATGTGGGCGACTTCTTCCGGCGCCAGGGCGTAGACACACTCTCCGACCGCGCCATCTTCAACTTCATCACGGCCGCTGGGGACCCTCTCAAGAACCTGGCCTCCGCGATTCGCTCGAAAAGCTGTATGAAACACGCGAAAATGCTGCTGATGGTGACGACGAAGCAGCTGCCGAGTTCGAAGTTGACAACGAAGTTTTCCGAAACCAGTATATTCCTCAAACGCTAGAACAAGTCTACAACATCGAAAAAGATGCTCAGAAACTCAGCCAAGGCGAGGGCAACGATCTCGTCTACAAGAATCTTCTGGCAGACCAGGTCGTCCAACCCAAGGCCCAGGGCGAACAGGGAGAAGAGTCATCAGACTCAGAGGATGATTCCGATGACGGCGCCAGCTTATCCAGTGAAGAGTCTGGTGACGAGAGTCGATTTGAAAAGGGTACTCCCAGAGGTCGCAAATTTCAAGACAAGGATGAAAAAAAGGTTCGCATACACATCTCTCCTCTGCAAGAGTCTCGTGCTACGTCTTTCCATGATGATCATGCTAACCAGCAACAGCAACACAAGCAGGAGGTGAAAGAAGCCAAGCGCGAAAAGCGTAAGACAAAGATGCCCAAGCACTTGAAAAAGAAGCTTGTGTCGAGTACCTCAAGACGCAAGAAGTAAAGAAGTTCAATGACTGGGAGAAAAAAAGGGGGACATTATTGTGTTGAAGTCCGCCGCGGTTGACTTACAAAGTTAGCACGACGCTCCAGCCAATGAATAAAAAAATTCCGCGTCATGCTTTGATCACGATTTTAATTGATGAGCTTGATGTGAAGCCCTCCAGTCGGATGATGAGCATTGACTGTCGTACCTACTTCGGGAGTGTTTATCGCCTGTTCAAGCAGGCGTGTAACATCTTGATTGTGTGCGATCTGATTCGCTGTCCTCATATGAGAGGCGAAACGGATGATCAAAGAGAGCCCTGACGACTATTGATGAAAGATTGATGGTGAAAAATGTCCATTCCTTTCCATGGTTGTGATGGAGCATATGACTAAAGTTCCATGCTCCCAACTCTGAGCAGTGGTGGTGCTCATATGAACTTACAATATAAATAACGTAGAAGCGCCCGCTGCAAAACAAACCGATACTTACCCTGTCCGATACATTTCCAATCTATATTTGAATGAAATACTGTCGCTAAATCAAATTCACGTCATTACTAGAAGTAAAATTGTTGTTGCGGTTGTCCAGGCGGTGGCTGTGGGATAAAGTCGAAGTTCATTGCGTCCACGCTGGCGCCCCAAGGATCGGGGATTCTAGACACCGTCAGTATGGGATGTAGTCAAGTAAATGGGGATATACACATACCACCCCAGATGGAGTCATACAGGTCCATAGGTGCCATTAATTGCGTCTGATCTACCGTCAAACCTGGCAGGCCATCAAGTCCCATGTTGACTGGGAGTGGTTGAGCGTACGGTAGCCTGTCTTGTTGTTAGATGGGTTGAGCTTCCGTGGACCATGCATGTACTGCTGGCTGTAAACTTGCCCTGAAAAGTCCTGCAACGATGCACCATTTTGCAGCTCAGCCATGGCGAGCGCAGCATCTTTGTGGGCATCGCTGCTGGGCAGTCCACCTTGGATTTGAGAACTGAGATGCGACCCATTCTGGTTGCCCGTCATGAATGGAGGCAAAGGCGTCCGAGTACCACTTCCTCCAGCAGATGAGCCGCCCTCGCGGTTGAGGGCCGACCCTATGACGGTTCCGTGCTCGTAGATGTTTCTGAGCGCAGTGAGTGCTCGCCAGAGCGGGCCAGATAATTCAATATCCTTGTCGCTCACTGCAATGTGAGGTTCGGGAGAAGTCGCTTCCTTTGCTGCTGTCGCGGAAAGGGCAGCGATCAAGTCTCCTTGCAACTGTCGAATTTCCGGTCAGTCTTTGTTTCGCACAGGATCCCCAAGAGAAGAGCTGACGAGAGTCCATGGTATGTGAATGCCCAGCTTCGAGTGGGTATCACGGACAGTTGATGCATGGCCAGAAACATTCGAACGGTCTCGGTCAGGTTCTCCTTGCATCGGTCTGCCAGTTCCTTCTTCTGCTTGGGAGCAAAATCACAGGTCCGCTTCAGCGCTGGGCGACAAGCGACCGATATGACGAAGGACGTGTGGAGCCGGATGGCGAAATACTGCAGGCGATGCAGTGCCGTTTTGCATTTGTCCTTGTCTTGCATGTGTGGTAAGGATCGCCGACGGAGATTTTCGACAGCCTCACAATTGTCCACAATCTGGCCGTATGATGACGTTAAGGTGGCATCGGGATTCAGACGTCGCGAAATTATCTCAATGAGATGGTACATCATTTCCAAGTAGGTATGCGTGCCAGCTGCTGCCTCCAGACTAACGGGTATTTCGCAACTAGGAAAATTGGTCATTGGGCACCTTTGGAGTTTGTCAGATTCAGCATCGGCGAGGGAAAAAACTCCAAGCAGCGCTTACCGATCAAATGAGAGAGATGTGAGAGTGTCATGCCAGACACATGTCCACCATAGCTTTCTTCGAATCATTTCTTTTGCTTTGGCGTCTGGCGGAAGACTGTCACGTCCCTCCAAGCTGGCCGTTGCGCGATGCAGACCCAGAGACTGTGCTAAGCGACATGTGAGCCCTGTCAATGCCCAAGAAGCTTCTGCCTTCATATCGTTCAGAAGAACAAAACTCGTCAGAAGCAATGCTTGAATGGAGTCAAACGAGGGCCTGGTGGTTTTAGCACGAAACCTCCCACAATCCCGACAGCGTGTGGGAACATACCTGAGTAAGAAATTGCCAAGCCGTAAGAAATGAAACGAGATTTGTATGTATTTCTGTGAATCACGAGTTCGAATATGATATGGCGATTCGTGGTATTGAGAGCCGACCGCCAAGACTGCAAAGAGAATGGCAAGCCAGGATGCAGTTACTGGCCGGGAGGACCGGACAGAGCTGGAGGCGTTGCGGGATCGGTCTTCAAGATATATCATGAGTTTCGATTCAAAATCATCGATGTCATAAACAAAACCCCAGAATGGCTGGGGATCTCCTTGTACGTGCGAAATAGCCTGTTCAGGGTTAATAAATGATGCGGAGGCATGAAAATGTTTTGCCCACGCACTTCATGACTTCTCGATCAGACGGCAATTCGGCCGATATATCCTGTGCCAATTTGTGCAGATGCAGCGAAGACATGAGAGGAAATGGTGCAGAAGTATCCAGACCGAGAATCGACCGCATGTCCCGCCGAATATCAACGTTATCATTTTTCTCATTGGGCGAAGATTGCTCTCGGAGCAAAGCCGGAATGCTGTTCTGACCCAGATAACGGTCTCCCACAGATTCACTTTCGTCGAGAGCATTCTGATATGCCTACCAAACTATTGTAAGAAAAATAAATATCGTGGCCATGAACACTAAAAATAACATGCCTATGGCCCTTGGCCAGCTGTCCCCGCGTTCGGACTTTTGGCTTTCATCTTGACCATCGGAAAACGAACGAACCCGCTTTCGGGATAGACCGTTTTGGGTAGAAGATGCATTCTTTTTCGTGGAAGCGCGGTTGGGCTTATAAGAGCACAGTTGGGGATGTTCCCGTTTGACGCAATTCTCGCATGGTTGCTTATTGTCGCATTTCACCTTGCGCTGCCGACAGGGCCAGCATGCAGTGCCTGTGAGTTTCAATTAGCCTCCCAGATAAATAAATATTGTGCTTGCCCAAGGGGCGGATAGCCATTTGCGTGATACAATAGATGGAGCATAATGAATGCAACGTACCATATCTTACTTTGCGATGAGAATGAATGATGCGACTTGCCTCCTCTGGCGTCAGCTCTTCAATGGGAAGGTCTCGTCCGGTTCGGCAGACTCGGTCATGACGCAGGCGACCCGATGACAATTGACGCGCGCACACAGTGCCCCGAAGTGAGTAGAACTGTTGTTTGTTTGGGCAAGCGAAACAAATTGCCACGTGTTGGCCTCGAGATACAACAACCTTTGTTTGCAGTTGGTTATGGAAACGCTGTGAAGAATGCCGAATACCGAGAAGCCGGTTAGGTGGGAATGGAGTTGGTTGAAAAGTGAAAAATCTGGGAGCGTGTGCTAATCACACTGTGACGGTGGTCGGAATTGCGAGGCTGAATCACAGTGCTAGCCTTGCAAGGCGTTTGTCGTTGGCCCACTATTGAGAGCTGACAGTTGCCTGCCAGGTGCCCCGCACTGCAACCGCCGAAATAGGACCCTTGGCTACTCCGTACGTTGTAGGCATAATATGTATAATAATAATAGCTGATAGGAAAATGGCCGGCGTCACGTGGGAATTTCTCCTCCACTTTCTTTAGCGTCGCTCGGCCTGTCCCGTCAGAGACGTGACGGTGGCACCAATCGTTCATCTACTAGCCTCTACCACATCAGGCAATGAATCTTGCTCAATAGTTGCTTTCCTTTTGCTCTGTGCTGCCTTGAATATATTACCAAGGCTGCCTCCTGCTGGTCAAATGGAACGGAAGAGGTTGTCAGCCGACATCTCTCACTACCCCAAACGATCCAGATGGCAGTCTAGCCGGGAGCTGTCTGAGACGTACAACAACATTGACTCTGTACCCTCAAGGTCTAGGCGAAATTTTCCGTTAAGTGGTGAAAGCTTAACCGTCAATGAAGATAATGGTTCAACGCGGTTGTCCAAAGTTTCAACTTCGTCTGAATTTATTTTATCCTTTGCCTCGTCAACAAGTACTCCACTTTCAACATCTCACGACTCCTCGTTTCTATCTTCCAAAAACACCTCTTTCTCAACAGATATTGCCACAAGCCCTGAAGAGAGCTCTGCGGAGTATTTCAGCTGCCCAGAAAACTCACAGATTCGGACGAGGAATCCGCAACGGGTCTCTGTTTTCCACCGAACCCCTTGACAGAGAGACTCCATGGTGTTTTCCGTAAGGGCCTCTCGACTTCAGCCGTGTTCACCAAAACTAATTAACCCGTTTTGAATAGCCAAATTTGGAAACGGGAGTTTTAATGATGCACCATTGGCCGTCGTTTGGGAAACAACACGAATTGCTCTCCATTGCGGCGCGAAGCTGGATGAGACCAACATACAATACAGAGACTCCGGTTCGTGGGACAATCAATCGAAACTCCGCGGTATCTTGTCGCAGCACAAAGCGTTCAAGAACAAACAGTTACCGGTGCCTGCGAGTGAGAAATCTTGGGACGCTGCATTGTCATCTTTTCAGTCTCAGCATGATGCAGTCGTGTTATCGGGCCAACTTGTTCCGAATCACGATGGTAGTGGACCACTTTTCAATCTTAAACTTGATCCATTGCACACCAAGAAGGGTCACCGTTTAATTCGCAGATTTGGGTCAGATAGATTTCTGGAGCTGTCAGTGCCGTCCCTGGATGATATCCGGGAAGCCACAAAATGCACAGACGATTGGATTACGAGGTGGTTGGTTAAGGAGAAGCATTATTTCCTAGGTAGACGATGGTCCGCATTTTTTTGCAAGAAAGATGAAGCAAAGAACAAGAAATGCGAAAAGGGAGGGAAAAGAATATTCTGGATCAAAATATTCTTCTTTGCCTGCGATGGGGACAGCTTTCGCAAAAGCCTCGATGGAATACTCCCGCCACACGACGACGCCAAGATCCTGAAACAAAGGGTGAAGGTGGAACTTAACCAAGTGATAACCTGGGCTATTGGAGACTTGATGACGACGAACCAACAACTTACCAAACTGTTTTCGAGAATTGGTCTAAGTGAGACAATCCTCTCCCCTCCCACCCCCTTTTTTTCCGTTTTCCGCAAAAATTAAAGAACTAAGAAGTGTACCCAGGTCTCACAGATACAACCGCAACAGTCGTCCTGGAGAAGCATCACATATATCATTGGCCCGAGGACATTGGTAAAACCCCAATGAATGATGGAATTGGTCAGCTGTCTGGAAATCTGGCAAAGAGAATCGCCTCTTGTCTGGGTCTCACAGACGTCCCGAGCGCCTTCCAGGCGCGCTTTGAAGTGCGAAAGGGATGTGGATAGTCGACGATCGCAACGCTCCCCTTATGTTGTAGGTGACGACTGGATTATTACATACCCCTCCCAAAGGAAATGGGATTGTGATGACGAAGATGCTCATCACCGCACGTTTGAAGTTCACAAGTGGGCTCAAGAACCCAAGCCTGCGTCATTGAATCAACAGTTCATACCATTGCTTGAGGCTCAGGCAATAAACCCAGAGTTAATGAGGAACACATTTGCATATCATCTTCGCCGAGGCCTCGAAGACACCCTCGAGGAACTGGAGAACGCAATGCGTGATCCCGTGGACTTGCGGCTGTTGATGGAGCAGGCACGCCGCTCAAGTTCAGATACAACAAGCCTTGATGACGACCGAGTGCCCTATTTGGGCGGTCTTCCACGGCGCACTGAAGACGTAATAGCCAACCTCGTAGACAGCGGCTTCAGCCCGGAAACCTGCAAATACCTACAGGTTCTGTGTCTGGCTCTGGGAAGGCAGCAGGCGGAAGCTCTCAAAAGAAAATGAGCATCCAGGTGCCTTGCTCTGCCTATCTGTTCATGGTTGTGGACTTCTCCTCGACTTTGGAAGAGAATGAAGTCCATGTATCTTTCTCAAACAAGTTTCAGGTCGAAGGTTTCTGCGACACGCTGTTGGAGAATATGGATGTTCTCGTCGCGCGGGCCCCGCGCATCTACCGACCGATATTCAAAGAGTCAAAGTTGTGTCACTCCCGCAACTTCGGCACTTGAAGGATGTAATCGTCTTCTCCACCAAGGGCACAACACCACTGGCTGACAAACTATCTGGTGGTGATTACGATGGAGACAAGGCCTGGGTCTGCTGGGATCAGGCATTCGTTCAGAATTTTCGCAACGCCCCCACGCCAGTACATGATTTGGATGCCACGAAATTCGTTGACAAGCTTGACCTGCCTATGAGCCGAATCCGGAAAAAAGCAAAGGACGTATCAGACATCTGCGACAATTTCATCTACGAGGGCATCACCTTCAACTTGAAGCAATCTCTCCTGGGCATATGCACCAAGTACAAGGAAGACTACTGTCGCAGTCGTGGGAGCGTGTCGTCCCCTGAGATCATTTTGCTTAGTAAACTACTCAGTCTTCTGGTCGACCAGACCAAGCAGGGGCACATATTCACCCAAAAACATTGGAAGACATTTCGAGACCATTTAAAGCAGCTCAGTTCTGCGCAAGGTGGACCATGCAACATCACCAATCGCGAGCGAAAACACGTTCTCGATTATCTGGGGCAAAAGGCCCATTTCATCGTTCACGAAACCTTGACGAAGCTCAACGGCGTCTTTGAGCAATCAGAAGCGCAATGGTTTGACAAGGACTTGACCGCCAAATTTAATAAATACGACGAGGATCACAAGTCTGTTCAGGAATGGACCAAGCTCAGAGACAAGCTGCGCCACGATATCGACTCCTCGCAGATCAATGGCTTGAAGGAACTGTGCCTGAAGATACGAGCGGGGCCTTTGTGGACAAGGTGAACAAGTTTTATCCCCAGTGGCAACAGATTCAGCCTCTCGAAGAGCTAAGATCGTCCAAATTCATCCAAACACTTTTCTGTGACGGAGACGAAAACACTGACTCGAGCACCTGGGAGCTGCTCAAAGCATCCTACGCGATGAAGCGACTCCAGGGCCTAGAAGCAAGTTCGTGTGGCAGATGGCAGGACGTCAGCTCGGATTCTTGAAGCTATCCAGGTCTCCTCTTCCTTATGCAGCAATGACATCTGAGATGTACGCGGCGATGCGATGCGACAAGAAGGTTGCAGCAAGGAGACGAGCCCGTCGCTTGGGCAATGCACAGGGATGTCTTGCGACGCCTTGGGTGATGAGGACTACGAAATGATGGATGGCGACTGAAGAGCATGGGATAGCGGATATCATATGTAGGACAGGCGTTTTGTATATTTCAGGATTTACCCTCACGGCCCGATTCCGCCGTGGACTTCACCTTCACTGCCACACGAAAAAGGATCTTCACCGCCAGCGCTTCGCGTTACTTTTTATTCCAGACATCAGATCGCTTCATAGCATGTGGGTTTTCCATTTTCCTTTTTTTGTATCGTCAAACTCGTTGACGGCGCGCGACAACAGCTCTGAAATTCTACCATCTACCAAACAATGTTCTTTACTCTCGCCTCAATACCCGCCTCCAATAGCGTGTTGTGTCTTCCCTTTCGAAAAAGGTCTAAATGCTGACGTTCCTCGGAGTTCTAGCCTAGCAAATCTCGCGTCCACGGCGTGTCATCTTAGATCTGGGTAGGGCTGAATGCGGCAGACATTTCTGCGCATGCTCAGCAACATGCTTGGCATATAGATGGCCAATGCCAAGAGACGCAGTGTGAATATAGGGCCCGTGTTGGGCATATGCTCCTTGATAGCGCCTTGGCTGACTGACTGACTGCATGAGGAGTAAAACGTGATTTGAAGCGCTGTATGCTTACCACATGCAACTCCGTACTGCCGGCCTACCTAGGGGGTAGGCGATGAATATGCTCCTCTAGACCATCTTATGTGTGGTGTGGCCACGCTCCGTGCTTCTGCAACAGAAGAGATGCCGCGCTGCAATCTGACAGGCTCTCGCAAACTTGATCGCCTTGGCCGCAGTGATCAACGCTCTTGAGAAATCTCGAGCAAGAAAATTTCAAGTTGATACGAACATATCCGTTGTGGAAATAAATGTCCAATTGAATCATCCATAACATACATGCATCATAAGACGTTTAAGCCCACGCCAACGCTAAATCCACCAACCATGGTACATCAGCTACGCCGTAACAGCAGGCTCATCCCGCGGCTCAATCAGCACCTCATTCACAGCAACGTGCTCCGGCTGCGTAACAGCATACAGTATAGCATCCGCAATATCTTCCGCATCAAGGACCTTGGCACCCGTCGGCTCGCCGTACTTCTTGAGGGCCTCCGCATCAGTCGAGATGTTCAGGAGGCCCGTGTCCACGTTTCCGGGCTGGATGGTCGTGACGCGCAGTCCAGACCCGACGGTTTCGAGCCTCAGACTGCGGAGGGTGGCTTCGACGAAGAACTTGCTGGCGGAGTAGACGCCCAGGCCCGGGAAGGCGGCGCGCCCGGCGTCCGAGGAGATGGCGACGATGTGGCCCGTCTTTCGCTCAAGGAAGCTGGGGACGGTGGAGGACAGGCAGTGCAGCAGGCCCTTGCAGTTGATGTCGACGGTGCGCTCCCACTCGTCTGTCTGGCAGTTGGCCATCATGGTGAAGTACATTACGCCGGCGCAGCTGACGAGGATGTCAACAGGGCCGAGTT
Organism: Epichloe gansuensis; assembly: GCA_023658505.1. Lineage (NCBI taxonomy): Eukaryota > Fungi > Ascomycota > Sordariomycetes > Hypocreales > Clavicipitaceae > Epichloe > Epichloe gansuensis. Next base: position 331,295 of record CP098281.1, read on the forward strand.
CCTCAGTAGTTGTATCCACAAGTGACTGGACTTGTTCCTTGCTCGACACATCTGTCTTGTGGACGAGGATCTTGCCGGCGGAGGATGAGAGCTTGGCCTTGACCTTTTCGAGCTCATCGGTTCGACGGGCTGCGAGGACGATATGGGCCCCTTCTCCTGCGAGCTTGGCCGCGACGGCGGCACCGATACCGGAAGATGCTCCTGTGATGACGGCAACGCGACCGGCAAGACGGCCCTTCTTGGCGGCACCGACGCCATTGAGCTTGAGGCGAAGAGGGGCGCGGCAGCCAGCCGCGGGCGAAGAAGTGTCGCGCATACGTCTCCCACAGGTTCCTGTCGATTTTCGGTCTTGAAACGCCGTAAAGGTCCAGCGCCGGTTGGGTCGCACCATCATTGAGGATGGTCACCAGCTCCAGTGTGTCAACGGTGGGCATGCCACCGCGGAGGATATCAACGGTGAATGGGTCGTCTCCGCCTCGTCCCGAACCGCGCTTCTCCTTCCATAGAGCTACCCAGTCATCCCAGGGGAGTCTCTTTGTGGGATAGCCGAGCGCCTCCAGGTTCTTGAAGACGTTCTCGGCGGTGACGGGGTTCGGGTCGCCCAGATGGTAGAGTTTCTGCTTCGTGCACGGGTGGTTGGCGAGAGTGACGATGGCCCGGCTGACAAAGTCGACCGGGGTCATTTCAGCCAACCAGCCATCGACCTGAGGGTGGTATCCCAGATGAAGAGATTCAACGATCAGGGCGTTCAGAAGATCGTATGTGTTGGTAGCACCAGTTGTGCTATGGCCACTGATGGTGCCTGGTCGATACACCTTGACATGCATGCCTCGTCGCCCAGCCTCGTACACGAGCGTCTCAGCCACCCACTTGGTCTGGCCGTACCCGTCAGGAAGCTTGGTGGGCACATCATTGATGTCGAGCATGTCTGCCTCGGTCCAGGCTGTCTTGGATGGGGTAAAACACCATTCGTTGATACGTGGTGCACAGTGGCGCCACCACGCGCAGCCAATCGCAGGACTTCTCGGGTACCGCCGACGTTGGCGTTTCGAAGAGCAGCATAGGGGTAGACCAGGTTGACGGTGGCGGCGGCGTGTACAATGACGTCTACTCTCGAGGCGAGCTCTGAGAAGGCCTCGGGCGAGAGACCAAAGCGATTTCGGGCCAAGTTACCGGGTACGACCTCCATTCTCTCAAGCATGGCGTCGTTCCAGATTCCTGGTCGATCAAGTTCTTTCTAATTCGTGCAATACCGGCGGGGCGACAGTCGACATTGGGGTCGGTGAATCGGATGAGACAGAGAATCTGAGCCGAGGTGTTATCCAAAAGCGACTTGAGGAGGAAGGCCCTAGATAACCCGTGGCACCGGTGAGCAGGATTGTTTCGGCGTCGTTGAGTCGACACATGGGCTTGCCGTCTCCTGGATGTCGTCGGGGAGAGCAGCATCGGCTGCAAGAACAGAAGGTAGATCAGCCTGGACGGCAGCAGTGTGGCCATCTCGGGCGGCTCGAACGGCGTCCAAGTGGCCTTCCAAGGTTGGAGTACCAGCAAGAGGGGCGAGCGGGACAGTGAAGCCAAACGTTCAGGTCAAGCGACCAGCCAAATCGGCCAGGGTCAATGAATGACCGCCCAAGTCGAAAAATGTGTGGCTCTGTGAGATGGCGCTGGCGGGGATATTCAGTGAAGCAGCCCACGTCTTGATGATGGTATCCATCTTGATCCTAGTGTCCTGCTCCTTCTTGGCTTTTACGGTGGGCGTCTTTGGTGATGGTGGCGGCGGCAGAGCCTTGAGATCAGTCTTGCCAGAGACATCATGGGTAGGCAGCGCGTCGAGTTCGACCCATAGAGTAGGAATCATGTAGTGTGCGAGATGTTCGGACAGCGCTCGACGAGCCACGGGACTGTAGCCCGACTCATCGATGACCAGGACAGTTCGGTTGCGCGCCTCAACCTTGTCGGGCACAACATACGCCACCAACTGCTTGTCCAGACCATCACCGCGAGCGACAACAGCACAGGCCCGAACAGCGAGATGCTTCACAATGGCAGTCTCGACCGCTCCGGGCTGGACCGTATATCCTCGCGTCTTGATCATGCCACCCACTCGACCCGTGATCTCAAGCAGACCTGAAGGGAGAACGCGCGCCATGTCTCCTGTCCGATACATTCGAGCATGCAGAGCAGTTGAAAAGGGATTCATCTGGAACGACTTGGCAGTCGTCTCGGGAAGGTTGAGGTAGCCACGAGCCAGCATTTCACCACCAACGTAGAGCTCTCCGCTGATGCCCACATCAACTCTGTTACCCGCATCGTCGAGGATATAAATGGAACCGGGGTCCATCGGAGGACCGACAGGGCACACGCGTGCTTCATAGTCAATAAAGGTTTTGATGTCGCCTGCAGCGACTTCGTGTGTCTCGCTGGCGCTGTACACATTCAGCAACCGGACAGCGGGCAGCGCAGCAAACGCTCTGCGGCAGAGATCCGTCGTGACAACTTCACCATTGAGCCACAATGACTTGAGGTGAGGGAGCGTCTCGGCCAGAGATGCGTGGCGAGCCAGAACCGTAGCCAGCAGAGTCGGTGTCATCAAAGTATCGGTGATTTTCCGAGCAGCCAAATACTCTACCAGAAGCTCGGGATCGTAGCTCGCGCTGTCTGGGACGGCAACCGTAGTGGCGCCACGGAGGAGCGGCCTCAGCATCTCCCAAGTAAAGAAGACGTTGCAGGCTACCCGGTCACCAGGCTGGAGGTCGCTCAGACCGAATCTCAGGTTGTATGAGCGAACGGAGGCTCTGTGAGGGTTAGCAATACCCTTGGGCTTGCCAGTCGTGCCGGAGGAGTAAGAGACAAAGGCAAGTCTATCGAGGTCGTCGTCGGCCGGCAACGGAGGCTTGGGCTCTGCCAGAATCGGCTCGTGTGCGCCGACCGTCATGTCTGGCTGATCCACGACAATGACGGGAATGTTGACGTGCGCTAGATTGCTTGCATGTGCTTTTGTGTCAGAATCACGGCAGGCTTCGCGTCGTCAATGACATCGCGAAGAAGGGCGGCAGGGTAGGCGAGCTCGAGCACCAGATAGGCACCGCCGGCTCGAAGGGCCGCCAGAGAAGCGACCACATTATCTGCGCTCCTGTTCATGAGCACACCGACAAGACAGTCACGGCCGACGCCGTACTGGCGAAGGCGATCTGCTAGTGCCCATGTTTCGCTGTCAAGCTCGGCGTATGTGAGGGTTCGCTTCTCATCTTCGAGGGCGATTGCCTGGGGTGTGGCCTGAGCCTGCTGCTCAAAGAGCGCAGCTAAATCTTTGGTCGTATCGATCTTGTTGGACATTTCCCTGTCTGACTATCTGACTGAGTTTCAGTAAAATGAACCAAGGCGCTCGTCCGTGTATGGAAAGATTTTTGTGTGCCGGTGGCGCCGTTCGCAGGCAATCTGTCACGATTTATGTCATAGGCGGGTCAATTGAGCCTACAGCAGCTTCATACAGACAGACCACTTGAGAATGTCGAAAATTGAGGCACTACAGACGACTCAACACGCCGCGTCAGGGAAAGAGGAGGGGGCTCAAGGGGGCGGGAGGCGGGAGGCGGGAATTTGGGGCCACGCGACACTTGACGCAACGAGATGTGAATGCAATTGATGAGGGGCGGTCATGATTTTCTGGGACTCGCAAAAAAATCCACTTTCCGGCCTGGAAGTGGAGGGGGTCGCGTGGAGGCAAACAGACGACGTCGGGACAGGAACTCACTCCATCCCTTTAGGTGCCGTAAGGGAGCAAGCAGGTAGAAGACCCACTTCTTCTGGGTACGCAAGAAATACCTTGCGTCAGCCAAACAACAGGCGTGGCTGCGTTGTGTGCGATGTAGCGATTTGTACCTGGCTAGATTGTTAGTACTTCTATCATAGGCCAAATAGCGTGCAGGATTAAGTAGCTCACATTTACCCTTATCCTGATTGGCCCATATCCCTACAAGTGACCAGCTTGCTCCTTACGGCACCTAAAGGGATTTGTAGGATTGCGAGAGGGGTCCCCGGCTGGACCAAGGCGAGGGTACCGGGGTGTGGTCGTGCCATTCCGTCATCCCAATCGTCAGGGCCATTGTAAATGGCTGCGTTAAGCTGGGTTGGCGAAAGGGCGCCAATCACGGATTCATTGCAAGCAGCAGAGCCGTTTTCACGGTCTGTCGCTGCTCCGGCTTGAACGCCCAAATCGCCAACCCAATCGCAGAACATCCAAGAATGGTCCATCCATTGGTCAGGATGTACTCCCACATTTCTGCCAAAAACTATTCCACACTAATGTCAGCAGAAGTCTTATTAGATGAGAAAGAAGCAAACAGTTGTGAGGCCTTACACCTGGCATTTTTATTTTATTTTTAAAAAAAACAAGACGACCGAAAAGAAAATTAAAAGAATTGAAAAAATTGAAAAATTGAAAAAAATTAAAAATTTGAATGCGATTTCAGGTAGCGGATGAAGGAGGGAAAAGGATGAAGGAGAGTAAAGGATCAAGATAGCGAGGAGACTCTGAAGAGAGCATACATATGAGTCGCCTTCCTTCCTCCGCGCACCTTCCTGCTCTGCGCACTTTCCATTTCAACAAGCGAACGCGGGCCACTACCCAGGCAGGAACCTGCCCAAGCTACGTAGACGAGCCAATGATCAAAACTTTGACGCAAGCTCCTGCTTGCTCACGACGCCAGCTTCCATCGACGTGTGGATGGAATGCGCCGAAAGAGATATTGGCGGGATGATGCATATCACTCAACACCGCGGTCTTGTCTACAACGAATCCCGTGGACTAGACGCGTGAAATCTCGTGCAAACAAGTCCGGTGAGCAACGACCTGGCAAATGACGAAAGGAAGGTCCGCAAGGGATAATTGATCAACTTCCGGCCCTCGATGCTTTCCAACGCCCATAACGTAAAGTCGGCTCCCATAATACCGCAAAACACCACCCAAGTCAAAGGTTGAGAGGCGTAGTAACCGAGTCTTGCCAAAGAACCGAGCGATGCAGGAGCTTGTATGAACGGGTGGTATATTTTTAAGAATTTGTAGAAGCAAACGAGATAGGCACACGATCCAACAACCGAAATGACAGCCATGATTTTGAGATACAAGATGTCTGGCTAATGCTGTTGTGAATTAAAGCTTTGCCAAGTCAATCTTTGCGTATGCCGTTTCTTAAATCGTCGAGGTTCGTCGAGGGGAGATGGCTTTTATGGAATGCGAGGAAGACCACTGAGACTGTTTGCGTGAATGGTGCAGGTATCGATTCTTTAGGATTTGTGATTGTGCGATTAAAGGCGGATCGAGAGAAGAATGAAAAGGGATCTTGCTTGCTCTAGCGAAGATGCTCTTTTGTATCTAACCTGAAAACTTTATTCAAGTAAACTTTGCTCCATGTTTGTGATGAAAAAGCTATTCGCTGCGCTCAGAAAGCTTGTCACCAAGACAAAGGTTAATTAGCAAAGTATGTTGTCGTGGGGAAGCATATTGATAGACTTTATGTTGGGTGGTAGAAGCAATGCCAAACCTTGATATCAAGCTTATACCTCCTTGGGAGAGGATCTGAACATTTTGGCGGGATCGCGATTGAGTGGTAGATGTGTTGGATAACCGGTCTCCATTCCCTGCTTCCCGATGAATAAGCCCCAAAAGGCACCTTGCTTCCTGCTTCCCCATTGCCCCAGGCGCTTTGGGCAAATTACATACAGTGAGACATTCTGGTGGATCACCACGGCTCGTGCTTCTGGGGCTTGAGGCCTCTGGCTTCGCGCACAAGGGCTAAGAAAATGAGGCATTTGGCGCTGTGTTGAACTTAACTTAGTAAAACCTTGGAAGAAGTCATCTCCGAAGAGACCCCGTCGAGTCCCTCGATTCTCAACACCCCAAGTTTGGTCATGGTCATGGTGCATTGGCGGAATCGAGCGTATTTGTTTTAGCCTGTAATTAATTACGCCATGCCCAAGCGCACGAATAGCAGCCAGACTCAGAAAGAACTCTGCATGCTCCAATAGAAACTCTTTCGGTATACGGGGATTAACCAAGAAGTGAAACATCGGTCCCCAGAAAGTGTGAGTGCTACGCTCCGCATTGCAACCTCAAATCCGGGGTAAAGCTGCAATGCCATGCATGAAGACTCATGGGCGTCCTTTACTCTGACCCCCGTGGCAATGCTACCTCGCCCATGTCTTCTTAATTTTAAGCTTGACGGAGTGTCGGAACGACGATGCGTTTTCCCGCTGCGCAGGTTGGTCTGTCTTCGGAATGAGGAGTCGATCAAGTGCACGCCGTGCTGAGCGGCAGCTAGTGGCCGTGTGGCCTTGGATTTTGTTCATGTCCTTCTCTGTCTTCCCAAGTGCTCTCTCTTCTTGAGTGGCGTGGGGTGAATCTGGCTGGTTATATAGTCTCAATAGTATAGGCATTCTGGAAGCAAACAAAATGTAGTTTAAGAAACAACAGCTATGTACGTGTTGCAAGACGAAGTAAATGTATGGATGTTGCGAGCAAGATAGCACAGTAGAACCAGAGTGTATGTATGTACTTCAAACTGCCGGGCGCATAGCAGAGGAGGAAAAAGGAACTACTGCGAGCCCATTGCCCTCGACCGTGACGTAGGCCCAACTCCTCCAACTCCCATCCTCGATTGCTTCAGCATCCGACTCGTGTCAGCAAAGCAAGCTCCCATGGCGCTTCGTCGTAGATGCCGGTAATATCCCCAGGTACTCCTTGATACAGATATTCCATTCCGCAGGGGTCGATTGTCATCGTCTGATCAACGTTTTTGCGGACAGCCTCTCCATGACTGAAGTTCTTGGTCCATGCCTTTCCGGAGAACTTGACATTGTTGAAGCGAATGAACGGGTTCTGTTCAGTATCGGCCAAGTCCTTCCACTGGCCCGACAAGCTGTCGGAGGTCCATGATCTGAAGTAGCGAAGTCCGTCATTGCCAGCGGCTTCGACAAGGAGGAGGTAACAACCGCCGACGTTATACACATTGGAAGCCTCGTAAACCGCAAACTTGGAGCCCTTCAAGACAACGACAGGCTCGCTCATGCCACGGGGAAGTCGGCAATAGACGTCTCGGCGCGGTACAAGTGACCGTTGTCGTCGGAGGAAAACATGTGACATTTGGCATCGTCGCAGGCAACCCACATGTCTACCCAAGCGCCATTGAAAAGGCTCTGCCTGACAGTGGCTGGCACACTGCCGTAGAAGTTCTTGGCGGCAGACCATCCGGTAGGGTCGTTGATGTCGGGGTTGGTAGAGTATGCCGCAAACCCATTGTGATAGATCAAGTACCAGAGCTTCTGGGGTGCAAAGAAGAAAATCTGTGGAGCGGCACGATAGCGTGTTCCGACTCCATTCTGGGGAGATAGTGGAAGGTGGCCTCTCGTGCCTGCGCCCAGTCGGTGAAGCTCAGGTACACCAGGCTGGAGCCAGCCTTGTTTACCGCGCTGGCAAATACATGGTATTTCCCGTCATGATAGACCACCGAGGGATCCTTGAGGCCTTTGATGCCATGGCCGTCGCTCTTTGCACCGATGAGCGGGCCGGTCGAGGTCCAGGAGAACTTGTTGCTGATGCAGACTCCGGGCTCAACAGGCGAAGAGATTGCACTGGCGGCGGCAGCGCCGACCCAGGCCAAAGATAGGAACTTCATAACGTCCAAGGGGTGGGTTGAGGCGACTGATGGCAAAAAAGCAGTCAGTGAGCAGTCAGTGTTGAAGTCTTTCCACTCTGGAGGAGAAGAAATGAAATCTGCTTGCTTTCCGTGTTCACATAATAATAGCTGGACGGTGCAGCTTTCTTATCAAAAGTCTCCCGGATACTGCACTTGAGAGTGAAGCAAGTATGTATTTTCATCTGATTTGACCACACACCCCATGGTGCACTTGGTCAACCGGTTTCCCTTTGGCTCGATTAGGCAGAACAAGACTCGGTGTGGATCATCGGTTTCACGGATTTAGCCTTTTGGGCGACCTGCGACGAAAAGGATTAGCCAGAATAAGAGGGAGAATTGTGGTCGGTAAAAACAATGCAGACAGTCGCCCAGGTAATACCCTGGGGCGCTTCACCATCGGGCCTGTCCTGGCAGGAGTTTGGATTGCATGTCGGATGGCGATGGCTCGCCTCTTCTTTCTAGAAAGAATGAAGTGGATGTCGCATTTGTGGCCTGCTTCGGGTTTACCCCTGATTAAGTGGGCCTAGAAGAAATTTCAAGATTTTCCAGTCGCTGGATTGGCTTAATAACGGTGATCCGGCGTGGGTGATCCGCACACTGATGACTAGAGACACCCTGGCGTATAAATAAAAGGCGTGCATAGTGGGCGTATGCCAACCTTGTAATAGTATAAACTTGAATATTAAGGTTTTACTCCCCAACTTCCCTGACTACTTGACTACCTGAATTGATATCAACGTGACTTGCATTGATTCTCATCAACTTCTTCAGTAGGATCTGAGGCGTCAAAAGTTTCATCAGCTTGCAACACAACCGGCCCTCTGACGAACCGCCCGACCATCAGGCAAGGCTTGAACCCCCTTCGCGAAGGTCACTATCCCCTCCCAAGCGAATGCGTTTTCTCGACACGACGAGAAATTCCATCGCCCCTTCATCAGTCGCGAATACCACGATTTAGGAACGGCTTTTGTGGCCCGCCGCCACACACAATAGCTTGCCTCCCCCTTCGGATGCAGCAACATCATTGCCGTCTGATCAGCCCACCCGGGACGAAATTTCCGCGTACACAAACCATCATTCATGAGTAGTTACGTCGAGGCAGTGCAGCTGATAGAAACACAAAGGATAATATACCGCGCTTTATTCCAGGAGAGTATATCGGCTGAACTTGAACATGCGGAGCTATGATCAGACCATTTTAACTTTGAATCTGAGCTCTTTTCCCGTGGTATCTCGCCATGACGGTGATTCAGGGTCTCGTCTTACTAGATCACTGTAGGCTGGCTGTCATTTCAAGCTGTAGATATTTCATTCCCCGTTTCACTGCCCCCAGAAATATTAGTCAAAGAGCAGTTTTCTTGCAGTCTCCCAAAAAAATACAGCTCGATTGAGAGGAAAAACTAAATGGTTCCACTTCCTTTCTCGAACGAGATCCTGAGCTGTGGCTGCTTAAACCTGCTTAGGCCCTGAGCCTTGGTGAGCAATCCTGAGCCATCCTGAGCAACCCATGAGTAACCATAAGTTGTGTAAGTTATGTAAACTTAAAGAGGACACGTATGTTTCTCTATTGATTCCTTGTATTACGCATTGCGGCTGTCTAAAATTAGTTAAGGCGTAGCATGTCAAGGTTTGTTCTATCTTGTTCTCTTACACACTGTAAGGGAAAGTCATAGAAGGTTTATTGTGAACTTGGCATGATCGGGTATATCTTGTCTATCTAGCGCTATGCTCAGCGACATCACAAAACCTTACGCCGCTGGTCCAAACAATCTAGTGCAAGGTGCAGAGCATTGCACCACATTGTGTATTGTATTGTATTGTATTGCAGTGCAATGCTCTGTTTCCTTCCCTTTATGTTAACCTTTTTATAAGTTCTTTTCTTTTCTCTTAGTAGTATTTTATCTCAGTTCTAGGCTTATTGTTAACTTTTATTATAATTATTTAGAGAATTAATATCTTATATTTATAGGAAGATTCCTCTAGATCTTAATAATAGCGACATAAAGTTATGTTTCCTTAAATCTCGGCCGCGCAGAATGCATCTAGGTACGTGAGAGACGATGAATTCGCTGCATCTATCACGCCTTTACAAATTTTGCCCTCCGCAATAAATCCATACCTATAGAATAATCCCGCCATCCTCGCACGTCGAATGAGTCGCATGTCGACTTCTGACGCATTGTGAACCTTTGTAAAAATTCCTGCCAGAAAAGATGCTCAAGTTCATGGCGATTATCGTAGCAATGCCATCCCTCAGAATCCATATAGCCAAGGATATTCTCAAGCCCCCACAAGGCAAAGCCGAATGGAAGAATCCTCGATTCGGCCCAATCAACAATTCCCGTGATATTACCCGATTTAGGATTTACCAAGATGTTCATCTCACACAGATCCTGATGGCTAAGGACCAAAGGAAACGTTCCAGAACAGAGGGATGGTAGACTTCGACGAACTTCTCTTACATTCGAGGCAAATCGAGATGGTAGGAATCGAGCAAGAAGGTCAAACTTGGACTGAAACTGGACGAGTAGCGGAGCCGTACTGTCCTGATCTGATTGTTGGTTGCTATTCCATGACTGCGCGAAAAAGCTGCGTAGACTATTAGCTCTTGCTTGAAACATGACAATGAGGCATGCAAGTACCTCGCCAGGTCTTTCACTGTATTGCGCTGTCGGAATATAGCGTCAGGGGCTGTGCGGAGGAGATATGGCGCGTTGTAATGTAAGCTATCCCTGGAAGATTCACCATCTCGTAAACGTGGAGGGGTGGGATTGACCGATAGTGCCATGATACTTGCAGGTGGCCACGAAATCTGGATGAACCACCTTGGCCAGACTCATCACATGCATGTCAACTTTTGAATCATGGACTCGAAACTGGAAGACCTTGGTAGTCCCCACGGTCACAGTGTAGCTGAATGTTCCCTGTATCTGCACAGGGCTGACCTGCCCGTCCGCATGAGCCTGGGCGAAGTCATCGCACTGCTGCCTCGTTGCGCTAGTGTTTGATTCGAAGAAGACGCGGATTGCGTCGTCGAGGCAGTAGTAAGTAAACATTGTTGGTCGAGAATTGTGAGGCCGAAAATGATGCTTGCGCTGGTCTCGGAACAGCAACAGGGAGAGGCCCGTACTTATAATAGTTCGGTTGGTGTGGCGCGTGCGCTCAAAAGTATTTCAACAAGAACAAAGGAATGGGTGCTGGAGCAATGAGCCGCCCGCCGCTCTGCCCCTGTGAAGTTGACAGTGGCTGGCTGGGAGCTGTAAAGACAGCTGCCAGTTTCGTTGTAGCTGAAGTCATCTTAGATTGCTTCTCTGTTGTTTTACTGCAATGACTCGGCGATGTTGATGGTGTCGGCGTTTCCACACGTGACGGAAGAACGACGATTATTACATGCCTGGGCATTTGAGTTATTGACTCATGAGTCAACTCACGACCAGGTCATGTGACACCGTTGTGCTTTCTTTCCATTTGGGTAATGTGCTTGGCGACAAAAGGGATATCCAATTAATGTTTATGTTACGCAAAATCAAGTCACTGCTCGTTATCACTTGTCAAAGGGGGTTGTTTTTAGATGCCACCCCTCTCTGCAGCGCCTATCAAGTCGGCGCTACCGAAACCAATAGCTGTGAAAGACCAAGATTCGCTTGCCAATGCAGTCGAAGTGACGTAGAATGAAACCGCAAACTTGTGGCTCTCCCTCCATGGCTTCCATTTCGCTGTCTGCGATCGGCGGGGCGGTATCAAGGATTTGCTGTTCCGTACGTGCATGCAGACCTTTCGGTAATTGCTATTGTTCTGCAGTGTCTTGGTCTTTTGGGGTTGGCGATTGTGGAGATATTGCTTTGAGTTTGAGATCTATACGAAGATAATATTAGCCGCCAAGTGGCTCTGGTCAAAAGTTTTGTCCGTGACTAAACACTGAAAGGAAAGGCGCATTTGTGAAGCTACGGAGAACCGCCCTGTCTGAGAGCTTCTTCAACCCATTGCCATAATATATGGTCGGCAAGGAAACTTGGGTTCATCTCCGACATCAGCGTTAGTTTTCTAGCTATAGCAATAGCGTCGGAATTTGCAATTCTCATAGGAGGGAAGAAAACCTGCTCCTTCCCCGTATTTCTTCTGCTGTTAGATCTTCCTCCTGTAGCTCAATAAGCAGCTTCTTATTCTCGACCCTTTGGCTCGTTCATAAAACAACTAGAGGATTCCTGCCTCGTCAGCGCTTGGCTTATATATTAGCCCAAATAACTGCCGGAAATGTTGACTGCACTAGTGCATCATAACCTTTGCCTCTGTGACCTCCCAACAAATATCTTCATTTAGAATGCGCAGCCAAGAGTTCAAGCCTGAGATTCTAGGAGCCAAAAGCTTTAATAGTGGGATGCAGCAGCGAATTAACGGGTCGACGTACTGCTTCACGTGACCTTGTCCAGCCCCGCGCTTTCCATCCGCGGCTGGAAATCCCAACTCGTTCATTGCTACATATTCTTCAAATTTCATAACTCCACACTGTCATCTGCCTCAACCTTGATTACTCATACATGCGAATTACTAGACATATATTGCCCCGGCAAGCCTGTGGCGCCCACATTTCTACTGTCAACAAACTAGACAATCAGTTTACTTCTCAATTTGTCCATATGTCTTCCGCGGCAGATATCGCGTCGAAACTGGCTTATATTACCGGACTACTTAACGCTGGTGGCACGAACGAACAAATGAAGAAGTGGTATGACGAGTACAAGAAACTTAATGCGGAATTTAAAGGCAGCCAAAGCGGTGCAGGGTACAAGAACACGTACTGGATGATCACCAAAGAAGAGGACATGTGGCGATGCCCTTCAGAAGTTTCGACGTCATTAGCCATCATAAAGGCATATTTGGGCTTTCAAACCCTGCGGGAGCAGGCCGGCCGTTTTCTTCAATTACTCTAAATATCTCTATTGTCTGGAATGTTCGCGTGGACGAAGTTAGGAAGAATGACGATGCTTTTAAACACTTCAAACACGAGTGGGAAGTACTTCAACAAAATTGCCATGTTGGTTATTATTGTGTGTTAGCTATGTTTTCCAGCACAACAGCCCATTGAATGAACATGTTTAATTCAAAGAAATCCCATTCATCTACGTACCTGGATATCCCTCATTGCAGGCCAGGGAGCTCGAGCTTTCATATTTGCCACAACTAGTGTAACTCTGGTCAATCGCGGGAGAGTCCGACGGCTCTGCGATGAAGGGCCTATCAGGGTCTTGCTAGGTAGAGTGAAGGAAATAGCACCTATGTCGTAGCTAGTTAGGGGTGTGTATGTGACTGTCCCCTCTAATGTCTGTCAGATCTTTCGGATTCGTGCTTATAATAGGTAGTGCGCCTTGCTTTCTCAATGAATAGACTCAAATTGAGATAACCGAGACCACCGGTTGAAGCAGTGGGAAGCATCTATTTAATTCCGTTCCAGAGGCAACAAGTGGACGCCGAACTAATCCGAAACTGGCTGCATATGGTGCAGTTGGGTAGATCCAAACCACGACGGGGTCGGAAGCGTCATTAAGTGACAACGGATGTCGGATGTCGATGACGAGGACGCGGGTCCACTGCTTCGCAAACCGCCAAGTAAATGCACTGTCGGCGATTCAATCGCAGAACCATTTTACGTCAACTTGGCTGAGGCTTTCGCGCATGCTCCAAAGCTTCCGTCACTGCTCAAACTGAATTAAGCCTGGGAGGAGGCAACTGGTGGAAGAGCAGAAGTGCGAGAGTCCACTCATTGTCACGCGCCGCAGGATGAGTGTCAGGAAGCTTATGGAGGCTGATCCGAAGCTTGATTACTCGCCGCCACAAGTCGTTCTTCCAAACTTACCATGTGTTTTCCGTTTTCTTCCTCCCTTTGAGCTTGACGAAGTCGACAAATCTTTACGCACTTGACCAGCCATGGCAGATTGATACAAACGAAGCAAGGCTAGATCACGTGAAGTCGCACGTGGTAGTACGAATAGGGTGGCCACTTTTGTCATCCTTGCCTCTCTCAAACCTCTCCGCGTCTTCCCCTGTCAACTCAAGGATACGCTACTATCGGCTTTACCGTCAAACCTGACTAACTTTCACGAGAGCCCACCTATTCGATTGGAATCACACATGATATCGACTTGGACGCACACGCCAATCTTCTCCTTGTATAATAGTGATGGACGGAAATGGGAGTCAAGCGAAACGGGTGCTTGTTGCTGTCTCGCATAGAAGCCCCCATTGGGACAAGGCGTGGGATTCCAGCGAGGCGCTGATTGCCATTGCGCTTGAACTTATGCTAGAGAAGCACTTAATCTCCCCGATGTACGAAACGACTCTCGTGCTGTCAAGTTTCTGGCGACCGAGAGGTGGGATTTGCGGACTTACATCGTCTTTGACATCTTTCACGATACCTATGATCCTGATACTGCGCATCTTTCAGGTGGAACTAAGCTGCCAGTTATCTTAGTGTATTTAAGCCAGAAGGAAAGCGTAAGCACTGCTGGCAGACCTATGGCGAACAAAGTCAATAGCGATATCAGAGCTCTTCATAATGCGACTGGTCCAGACAGCAGACCGCCGTTCTTTGTCGATCACGCAGACGGGAAAGTCCCCTTCTATCCTAACCCACGGACTTCACGCGCATCAAGTATCATGCTATAATTGAGGTAGAACAACATCAACCGTCTTACGTACGAGAACCCAGTATCGGAACTCGGGGTCAAACATCATCTTGATGGGCAACCGCTGTGAATTAGATCCGATTGCATTACAAGTTTCATGCATGATGACAACCCTCGTCAAGCAGGTCACAGACCAACCGAATTAACGCGCCTCAAGCACCCAACAGCTCTAGGTGACTCTACATAGATTCCGGGGTAGGGATGCTGCAAGTACCACAAGCGTCGGCCACATCTGTTACATTCGAGCCGTCCGCGGCGGGAGTATGCACGATTCGACGGTCAGGGGAACAAGTCGTCCAAGTGTGGTCAACGGTCTTCTATAGTGTTCTACTGTCCTTTACGGACACTTGATAGGGTCTTTCGTCAGGTTCGCCGTGCCGTCCATAGTTTCGTTTTCCTCACATCTATAATAGTACACCCGTCGTCGGTGTCAAGAGTTGTCCAAGGGTATATCGGTGACGCAGGGGAGAGCAACATGAATCAACGGCATTTGCCAATTTTGCCGTCGTACTGCCTAATGAAGACATTTGTGAAACGCGGCAATTCGACAGACTCTCCTACGTGTCATGGGCATTCGTCGTCTCCAGAAGCTGACGAACGGGAGCAAGCCCAAAACGCGAACACGGCCAGTGACGATGACGGGCATGTTTCAAAGCAGAACCCGGGTTTTTCTCCAATTGCGTTCATGTCAACTATTACCCTCAGTTCTTCGTACAACCATATTTGCCGGAGCCGGCAGAACCATGTATGGTTCACTACCTATGGAGTACTTGACATGGTAACTTGGCCTTGCCAGACGAACCTTTTTTTCTCTACGAACTAGACGCCCACGCCAGCGGCCTTACTGACACCCTTTGCGCTTCCGCATTCAGCGCCTCAATCTCGGCTTGGACCAGTGGGATTCCCGTCTTGGCTCTGTCTTGCTCGGTGAGCTGCTCCATCTCCCCGGGGAAATATATCCTGTCTACGCCCGCTGCCTTTTCTGCCCCGACCACCCTCTCATACAAATACTTGATTCGATCTCTGAACTCTTCCAGATCCATGAACAAGTCAGGTTTGACAGCAACCAAGAAGTGGCCCACGTCCGCCGGTTGAGAGGGGTCATACGGTCCTGTAACATGTCCTGCGAACGCCGATCCGGAAAGGACCCCGAGAACACGTCCATCATGACGGACAATGCGGATCCTTTTGGTCCCCCATGGGCAGCATGACACCCTCCAAAGCAGCCTCCGGATCGTCTGTAGGACGGCCTTCGGCGTCGAGGGCCCAGTCCAGGGAATCCTGTCGCCTCGTCGCTTGGCTTTGTAAATCTTGCCCCGGGCCGCAACGGATGGCGCCATGTCGAGGATGAAGTTGGGCATGGCGCCGGTCCCGGTGCGCCACAGGCAATGGGAGATACACCCAGCAGTTTGCTTTTGCCCCCGTATGGCGGGAGTGCAGGGCTGGAATTGGTGAAGACGAGGCTCATCATGTTCGCGTCCAGAGCTTGCTGGACCACCCAGGCCGACATGCCGAAATGGTTCGAACGCTTCACGCTGGCCATGCCGATGCCATAGATCTTGGCGGATTCAATCGCCGCAGCCATGGCGACTTGCGCGGCTACGAAGCCGAAACCATTCCGGCCGTCAACGTGGGCTACTACTGGAGTGGCTTGGTTGACCTCTGGCTGCGCAGAGGGGTTCAACACGCCCTGTCTGATTCTCTCGACGTACGAGGGAATTCGGTTGATTCCATGTGTGTCGACGCCTCGGAGATCCGCGGCAATCAGGCATTTTGCAATGATGGCCGCGTTGTCTGGCGGGACACCGTTTCCCTTGAGGATATCGGCTACCAGTCGCTTGGCTTCGCTGGGCGAGACGTTTATGCGCAGCTGCTCAGGAGGCTCTGGTGACATTATGATGAAACAAAACTTGAGACGGGAGATGAAAAGTCGGCAATTTTTTTCTCCTTTCTCCTTCCTCCCTTTTTCTTTTTCTTTTTCTGTTTTACCGCTCAACGGCTTCTCGCTGAAGTAGGTGAATGGTGGAAATTGTCAACGGACTTGCTCCGCTCGGGCTAGAGTGGTGTTTGAGGTGTTTGAGTGGGTGGACGGTGTTCGGCCTTTTGCCGTCAGCAATTGCAGTTCCACAGTGCACACTGCGCCGCCATCATGTTCGGAATCAGAAAACAATTCTGCCTTGTGTTGTTTGTCTTTTCTCTCAAGGACAATCATTGTGTGCCAATTACAAGGAGCGAGCAAGCGGCAAGGCAGACACAAGTACTCCCTCCCTCTGCCAACGTTGTGCAAAAATGAGTCAAGGACGACACATCCTCGCGTAATATAGCTACCGCGAGAGCTCGACGACGCGCATCTTGTGGACGATTCCCACAACCAGCCCGGCCTTCCAGCCTATTACATACTCAATCCACTTGTTTCGACTTGCCAAGCTCAACTCCGAGGTAAAATACGTCGCCAACAGCGCCGTTCGTTCGACAAACAAACAACACCCGTTTACGCATACCCGACCCGTAACAGACATATATGAATGGGAAACGAACATGATGTCTCGGAGAGCAAATAGACCAGTGGGACGGGTTACCTCCCGGCGGCGATGGCCCTCCCATCCCAGAGCATCTCAGCACAGTAAGTATTGTGCTTCTTCTTCTTCTACGTCCCTACCCCAGATATGGCCGGCCCAGTCCCCTCACAAACTTGGTATGCTGCGCCAACGTAACAGGCTTCTCCGTCCCATCCCCAGCCAACTTGTTGATGCGGATGGTCACGAATGCCAAGTTGCCACCTACTCTCTCCGCCGTGCTGTGGATCGCAACCGTGTCATCCACCTGCGCGGCCGACAAGAAACTCAAATGCATGTCGACTGACGCGCCGGTGCTGTCGCGCAGGTCGTGCGAGCAGATGGCCAGCCCCGTGGCGAAATCGACGATTGTTGCGCTGACGGCCCCGTGGAGCCCTCCTTTACTGTTGAGGTGCGTCGCCGTGAGCCGGAGGAGGAGCGTGACGGTGCCGGGGACGACTTTTGCGAGTTTGATGTCGGAGAGGATGAGGCCGTAGATGGCTGATCTGGCAAGGAGGGTGCGCATGAGAGATTGGACTTTTGCGGTCCTCGCTTCGGCGGCGGAGTCGTCGGTTTCGTCGTTGGGTGAGGATTCGGGATTTGCTGATTCCAGAGTCATTGTTTGTGAATGTGTGAATGTGCGTGGGTGTAAATCGGGAAAGCGTTTGTTGAACGCATCTTGACCCTTTTTTTTTTTTTTCCCTCCCCAAAGGTGGTCTTGGGGATCCACAGGCGCGGAGCCGGTGTCGGTGGTGGTGTTGGAGAGGCATGTCAGCGGGAGGTTTGCGAGAGAAGATCTGTTCATGGGTTATTACTATGTGACTGGATTGTGATTTACTCATGATTTCTGACTTCTGATGGGGTTCAACTAATGTTTTCATGCTGTGAGTGACCCGTCGCGGGACAATAGAATGCGGTAGTCGACCAAGAATAAGAGGCACGACTTCTCTCTCAAGAATGCAACCCACCCCTCGACATTGCACTTCCATGTAATGATCCCCAATATCCCCCGCCTGGGCCAATCTCCAAAGATAAGACCATCCCTGCCGCCTGCGTCGCACGGCCGTTTCCGCGCCGGCTATCAACGATGAACGGCGGGGCAGGCAGGAAAACACAAAGATAGCTGCATCGGGCGTACATGTATTATGCACCAAGTATGTTTCTCATGATAACGTGCGGAGGTCTGAAAAAGAGAGAGAGGGAAGCCATCTCAACGGAGAGACGGCTGGCCGAATACAAGGAAATAATTATTTCCAAAACCCAAATGGTCGCCAATACTCTCCATCTCCATCCCCAACAACTCATCACCACGAGTCCACGAGTCCAGGACCTCTTTCACCCACCATGAGATTCGCCCTCATTGACGTGCCCACCAACTCCGTCGCCATCGCAGCCCTCCTCGTCGCCGTCAACCTCGTCGTGTGGGCCGCCATCGCCATCGTCCTCCACCTCCACCCGCCGCTCATCTCGCCCGCCGCCCTGTCCT
Source organism: Epichloe gansuensis (assembly GCA_023658505.1). Classification (NCBI taxonomy): domain Eukaryota; kingdom Fungi; phylum Ascomycota; class Sordariomycetes; order Hypocreales; family Clavicipitaceae; genus Epichloe; species Epichloe gansuensis. The sequence goes on from CP098281.1 coordinate 349,713, forward strand.
ACAGCCTCGGCCTGCGCCATGCCCTCGACGCAGATCACATCTCGGCCATTGATCTCATGACCAGGCGGCTCGTCAGTTTGGGCCAACGACCTGCCACAGTGGGCACCTTCTTCTCCCTGGGCCACTCGACCATTGTCATTGTGACGTGCGTGGTTGTGGCGGCCACGAGCGGTGCTTTGCGCGATCGCTTCGACGGTGAGTTTTTTTTTGTCCAGACTCGAATATGTATATGCGAATGCGAATTGTTTCACTCATCCCCGTCCCACCCCTAGGATTCACCCGCGTAGGCAACATCGTCGGCACCACCGTCAGCGCAACCGTCCTCATCATCCTCTGCGTCGCCAACGCCTGGATCCTCTACACCCTCGTCGAGAAACTTCAAACCGAACTCGACCGCCGCCGCAACGGCCACGAAGAAACAGAAGCCCACTTCAATGACCTCTCCAACACGCGTCGCCTCAAGGCCGAAGGCGTCGGCGGCGGCGTCATGACCCGCATCTTCGACTTCCTTCTCAAGGCAGTTGACCGGCCGTGGAAAGTGTATCCCCTCGGCGTCGTCTTCGGCCTCGGCTTCGACACTTCTTCCGAGGTCGCTATTCTGGGCATTTCTAGTCTGCAGGCTCTTCGGGGCACGAGCATCTGGTTGATTCTCATCTTTCCGGTCCTGTTTACATGTGAGTCGTTCCTTTCACCGCTTCAACTTGATGACTCTCTCTCTCTCTCTCTCTCTCTCTCTCTCCTTCTCCTTCTCGTCATCTCCTTTTTGATTCATCGACAATACTCGGAGTCGGGCTGATTTGGAACAGCGGGCATGTGTCTCATCGATACCCTTGATGGTGCGTCCATGCTCGCGTTGTACACGTCCAAGGCCTTCTCGAGAGACATGGTTGCATTGCTGTACTATCAAATAGTGCTTGGTGGAATCACCGTCTTGGTGTCCGCATTCATCGGTGTCGTTCAGGTGCTGTCGCTGGTCCAGAACGTTGCTGGGCCGGAAGGCCCCGTGTGGGATGGAGTCTCTGCTATAGGCCATCATTTTGACTTTGTTGGTGGTAGCATATGCGGCCTCTTCCTCCTAGTGGGAATCGTTGCCGTCGTCTTATACAGACCCTGGAGAAGACGAATGGACCGCCGGAACCACGGCTTGGCCACGGCCGAGGAGGAGAGCATCCATGGTTCCGAGGATCCTGCCTCACCGTTTGGCCAGCCAGAGGTACCGCAGCCTTCTGCCAGCACAAACTAGCGTCGTCCGCTGATATCATACAGCAACATACGAAATATTAACGGACCTACTTCTCCAAGAAGGAAAGAAATCCACGCTTTGTATAGCAATGCTACAGGCTAGGCTACATGCTGTGAATCAAAACTACCACCCTACTTTATGCGGGCATCTTCACGCTTTAGGGTTCTGCCACGTTCTGCTCCCGCCAGTCGAACAGTTTACAAAATGCATGCCTTGTACAGGAAGCACATCGCCTCTGCAATATGCCCTTCTCCTCCACTCTCACCAACGGTGACTGTATTTGAAGCGTTTTGCAGACCTCATGCCTATTTTCATCCTGCCTGACTGAGTCGACTGCCAGGCGATCCTCGCAACAATGACATAGCCATACTCCAGGGACTTTGAAAGTCTCCCTTTCCAAGGTCGACTCCATCCCGACTTGCACTAGGTCGGGATATCACCTGCGCTGAACATGCTAGTGTCGCTGCTGTTGAAGCCGAGGTTGGACTCATCATCATCAATCAACGGCCTTCTTACCACAGCCGGCTTGACAGGCGCAGCTGTTCCCAAGGTGACGGTAGCTGTGTCCGAGATGATTGAGTCAATCGATGGAAATTGGCGACTCTCACGAGATAGACCTGCTATGGGACTAAAACGCCTTGGCTCGCGCCCGGGCAGCTGCAATTCGTTTCCGCCCTTTCCAAACCCAACGATGCTAGTGCTGAGATATTCGTTATATTGACCGTAATCATCTTCGTCGGCTTCATAGCCATCGTCTTCATAGTCATCGTCGTAATCATCATAATCATCTTCGTCTTCTTCTTCTTCCTCTTGGATGTGATCCACAGCCTTGTCTTGTGGAGGTTCTGGAAGACAGGCAAAGAATACAGCTTGAGAGCGTGGTACTGATGGGCCCAAAGAAGGCTCGTGATGTTCGCTCAGCTTTGCAGAGAACAGTGAAGGCTCATTTGAAGACTTTGGAGGTGTCGTGGGCTCTCCAGAAACACCCTCAATCGCTAGCAAAGCAGCCGTTCTCCATCCCTCGCTCAAGCTCTCATTCTGTGTAGGGTTACTAAGCCTTGGAGCGGTGAAAAATTCGGCTGCCGATTTTCCTCCAGTCAAGCGCATCAAATCCTCATCAGCATTAGCTGGGTCGAAACCGGGGCTGATCACTCTGGGGACATCCGGACGTGGGCCAGTGTGTGATTCTTCAGCATGATGATCCAAATCCATCTGTCTGGGAAATACCTTGCCACACCAAGGGCATTTGACATGTATAGACAGTTGATGACGAGCTTGAACAGTTGCCAAGTCAGTCGTGTCTTCCGATGACTCGTTTATGGATTCTAATTGAGTGCGCCGGTGAATAGTCGTAGACGTAGAGCGACGGGAGCTTCGCTTGGCTCGACGCCGTTTAGTCCGCTCGCTGATGAGAGCCAGTGTAGAAGCCCTGATTACTGTCGAACTGCCTGCTAAAGGGTTTGAAGGATCGATTGAGTAGACACTAGAGTCCATAGCTCCCAATGTCCTCATCTCCTCGGGCGACAGCTCCTGATCATCATTGTCGTCATTATCTTGCTCCAGCAAACGGCGCGTAGCATCATGGTCCCCAGAGCCTTTCTCTTGTCCCCGCTGGTCATTTTTTGATAACCGCCGACGCGTTGCCTTGAGCAAAGACTTTATCTCCTAGGGCAACCCAAATGGCATCGTTGCGTGAGGGCGGGTGGTAGGTAGGTTGTGGAGATTGGGAGGAGAGTCGCTCAAAACGAGTGTCACGAATGATGGTTTGGAAAAGTGGAGGACCAGAATGCCATCAAGAAGGGGTGGGGTGGAAGAGAAAGTGGCAAATCTAATGATGGAGTGAGTCTTTGTGTAAATAGTCAACGAACAGAAACTTGGTTCAACAGAGGCGGAGGGCAGTCTAGAGCAGTCCAAAGAGGAAGTCTGATGGTTCTGAGGAAGGCGTCATCGCGCACACAGGTTACCAGGAAAGAAAGAGCTGGGTTGTACTCCGTAGGTTGTAATGCACTGTGTGGCATGTGACGGCTAATTTGATGGCTGGATAGTTGGTTTGGTTGCTGGACGATCAAGGAGAGGATGGATGGCTTAACTTATTATTAGTAAGACGCTTGAGACTGGTGAGTGAGTGGTGAGTGGTGAGTGGTGAGTGGTGAGTGGTGACTGATGACGTGCGAAGATCGGAGGTGCCTTATTGCCTTTATCGCGCCCGGCCTTATCGCAGAACCCCATTGCGCCGTAAACCGCAGGCTGGAAAGTTGCAACCCATCAAGCTAGCTCGAGCTCGACGCTTGCATCAACAAGTTTGCATCAGCGCCATCCCGGCTGCCTGCCTGCCTTGCCTCACTTCGCCTTTCCTTCTGCCTCAACCGCATCTTCCTTCACCCATCCATCCCCATACTGTCCGGCATTCAAAATCAATCACCATGTAGCTTCATCTCTTCTCCATCGTATTTCTTGTATACATCCATCACCCGTCGAACCATATATATATATATTTATTTATTTACAGCTCATCTCGAACTGCAACGAATTGAACCGAATCCCTGATCGAGTACTCGATTGCCACCATGGCGGCCTCGCCAGCCGCTTCCTCTCGCCGCAGCACAGGCTCCTCGTCTGGCTCGCTGAAGCGGTCAGATGATCATCTGCAAAACCACCATCCATTCCCATAGATACACTTGTCAATCATTTACTTGTTGCCAAGCGCTCCCTGTCATCCATGAATCATGTCCTGCGAGCCAACGAACTTGCGACCTCGGCCCGCCAGTCTCACCAAGAGACGCTGCTGCTAGCTGCCCAGACGACATTTGTCCGCAACTCGATGCTCGATCAAGTAACTATTCTCATGCGTGTATGGAAAAGTCTACAAACCACCTACGAATGGGGCAAACGGGACTTCAAGAAACTCGTCAAGGCCATGGATGAAGTGGATGCGGATTTAACTGGCACCATACATATGCTGCGAGACACCCAAGTGCAAAGCATTCTACAGCCCAACGACAGAAAAAGCATGAATCTACTGGATTTTGTCGATGAGACGAGCGTGCACGGTATGCGGGAGGCCATGAAACATAGCATCCAAGATTTACAGGTAGGTTGTTCAACCGAGCTACAACCTTTTTTTTTTTTTTTTGGTGGTGACGAGATAATGCTGACCTATTCTTTCAGAACATACAACAGTCTTTTGACGGTGATCTCCTGCGCTTCGAAACTGACATCCGAAATCTTCAAAAGACTCTTGCTGCATCACCCTCGTCGGGTACTGACGAGGAAACACCGCTAGCGATAGTCTCATTGCTACTCAGCATGGATGACCATTCGACACTCATGGCTTCACTGCTAGCCTCTTTGACCAAACATTTCGACATGTGCGTCACCGCTATTCGGACCACTGAAGGCGCCGCAGCCCTTGCACGTCGGAAGGTAGCCGAAGCTACGCAGTCACAGGGCAGTGATGGAGTCTCAATTTCTGGCGTGATTGCCGAGCAAGAATCACACATGTCCGAGCTCGAGCCAAAGACAGCAGAAGATAGAGCAGAGATGCTCAAGGTCGTTGTTCAAGACGCGGAGGAAGTTGACGATGTTGTACAAGAAATTCAAGAGCGGCTCACGGCCATGGAGCAAGAGTCTGCTGTCGTACAAGGGTTTCTGGACCACGCAACGGCGGCCTACACCGGTATGCTCGAATCCTTGACATTGTTGGGGGAATTGGTGATCGGCTCGGCGACTATATAGCTGCAGAAGAGGACTTTAGGCAACGCTGGGAGCTGGAGAAGGAGGGAGTGTTTGAGAAGCTGGGAGAGATGAAAGAAATGAGGGAATTCTATGAAGGATACGCAAGCGCATATGGTAGCCTTGTGTTGGAAGTTGAGAGACGGCGGGCCGTCGATGAGCGAGTCCAGGGCATTTGGCGCAAGGCCCAGGAGTCGGTGGACAGGATGCTCGACGCGGATCGGGCATCTAGGGAGGCGTTCCGGCAAGACGTTGGCGAGTATCTTCCAACGGACCTGTGGGCAGGCATGCAAGAACCTGCTAGGAAATGGACTGTGGTTCAAATCAACGACGACGAATCCGGCGCAGCTAGCATGGTAGACAGAACATCAGCGCAGGGATTCGCGATTGCTGGCAGTGCACGCAAAGGCACGCTGGACGAATAGTGTTGGTAACTTCCTACCGTTGCGCTATCAACAAGCAAACACCTAACACCACGCCAAAATGCCTCATTTCATACGGAGTACATATGTACATGGCCCTATGGAGCGCTCATCCACCACTGACCAGAGTGACCAGAGTGTGTGTCTGTCTCACTGTAATACATAATTTGCCTTTGTTGGGGTTTGGGCGCAGCGGAAGCGAAGGCGCCTTTTCAGGCTAATCATCAAAAACAGGGAGTTGAGACCGACTACGGAGTACGGAGTACATACGGAGTATATATATGTAGGTTCGGGTATCATATTTTCACATTTGAAAATACATAAATGCAACGCTGCGCTGCGATGCGAGTTTGAGCTGGACGAGAGCCAATCAAACACAGTCTATATTATCCAAGGGGTCAGGTCCCAACCCACTCACTTGTCTGGCGGACATGCGTCCGACGCGTCCGGGCCCGAGGCGATCCATCCATACGGGGGTGCTCACCGAGCTTGACAGATGCGACGGTATTCTTTTCAGCATTTCCCAAGCTTGAGTCTGGCACTGCATGTTGTTCGACGATCTTTATTGAAGCTTCTTGTCCTGAAGCAAGCGTACGTTGTTGCAACAACCGGCATAATATACATACATACAGTCCACTTCCTGGCGTGGGCACAGCAATGCGACTGGACTATCAGCTCATCGTTGGCTTATCAGCCTCGGTATCGGCCGCCGCCTCCGTGAATTTCACTTTCCCCAGCTTTGAATGGGACTCGATCCGGCCTACGAAAGACCTGGAATACCATGACTGCTACACCACCTTCAAATGTGCTCGCCTCGAGCTCCCTCTGGACTGGAAGAACACGTCCGATCCCAGAACAGTCTCCCTCGCCATGATCAAACTGCCCGCCAAAGTCTCCGACACTGATTCTACGTTTGGCGGCTCGGTCTTCACCAACCCCGGTGGGCCGGGCGGCTCGGGCGTGGACTTCGTCCTGGCTGCTGGCCGGAACTTACAAGAGTACATCGACATTCCGGGCAAGAGACACTATGAAGTCGTATCCTTTGATCCCCGCGGCGTCAAGAACAGTCGCCCCGTGGCAAACTGCTACCCGGAGGGCGTACTCGCGCGAGATGCCGTGAGATTGCAGTCGAGAGGTCTGGGAAGTCTTTCGCGCGATGCGGGCAAGCTGGCGTATGGCTTGGCCATGACTGACGGTTTTGGGAAGAAGTGTGCGGTCGTAGACGAGCAGGGCCTCAACGGAGGAGACATCCTTGCGTACCTGGGGACACCAAATGTGGCGCGAGACATGGTCGAGATGGTGGACAAGATTGACGAGTGGAGGAATAAGCCGGGGAGGAGTGGGGTGGTGAGAGGATGGAACTCAAGAAGAGAGGGCGCGGAGAAGGCCATGTCGCAAGATTGCAGTACATTGGGTTCTCGTACGGCACGGTCCTCGGAAATTACTTGTCGTCCTTGTTCCCTGGGCGAGTTGGAAGAGTCGTCCTCGACGGTGTGTGCAACACGGATGACTATAGCAACGGAGGGGTAAGTCATGACGGCTATTTCCGAGAAAGAAAGGCAAAGAAACAGAAGTGAGCTGCTGACCGACTGCAAACAACAAGGGCTGGCTTACAAACACGGTTGACGCCGACGCCGTCGTCGACAAGCTCTTCACGGGCTGCTTCACGGCCGGTCCCGAACTCTGTGCCCTCGCCCGAGATTCAGACAAGTCCGCGTCCGACATCAGAACCCGATTCTGGACCTGGCTCGAAAGACTCGATGAATCGCCCATCTCCGGCCTGTCAGCCTCCGGCAACGCCGTTGTCCTCACCGGAGCTGATATCCGCCTCCTGCTAAGCCAGTCTGCGTACAAGCCCGTCACGGCATACGGACCCATCGCCCAGCTCCTCGACTCGGCCATGAGAGGACAAGACCTACGGCTTCTCCTGTCGAAACTCGAAGCAGCGGTTCTCGGCGGCCTCCTCCAGGATGCCTGCCCCGTCGCCAACGAAACCACGGCCCCGGATCAGGGCTCAGACGCGCAGACCGCGGTGGTCTGCGGCGACGGCGACGACGTCACCTCCAAGAACATGACCTGGTGGCAGTCCTACATTGACCAACAAGAGTCGTCGTCGTCTGTCCTGGCCCCGTACTGGACAAGCATCCGATTCCCCTGCGCGCGATGGCGCTTCAAGGCCAACTGGGTCTTCCGCGGCCCGTACACCACGCCAAAGCCTACCGAGTTCGGACGCGAGCCTGAGAAGGGCAGACCCGCCGCTCCTCTGCTGTTTCTGACGAACCGACTCGATCCCGTAACACCCCTGTCCGCCGCGAGGGCCATGGCCAAGAAACATCCCGGGGCGGGGGTGGTCGTCCAGGAGGCCATCGGGCATTGCGCCTTTCTGACGGCGTACAGCGAGTGTACCAAGAGGATTGTGGCCGAGTACTTTCACACAGGGAGGGTTCCTGATGGGGAGGTTGCGTGTGAGGCCGAGTGTGGGCCGTGGGACGCCGGATGCCAGGCGGGCGTGAGGACGAGTGAGCCGTGGTACGTGAGGAGGTTTCCGCTGGGTATTTAGCGACTTTTTTTTTTTTTCTTGTTGAGAGAGTATCGGATGAATGTTGTGGGGACAGTGATTGAGCGGTGGAAGTTGGAAATCCGTGTGTTCAATTTGTGAGGAGTTGTATATTCATCCGTGTTTGTCCGTGTGTCTTGAACTAAAATGTATGTATGTATGTAAACTATTTCGACCCGACTTCTTTCACAGTGTGAGCAAATACTGCTGACTACACCAGGGCCGTAACGTAAGCGGATGACCCAATTGATTCCCAAGTCTGAGCCTGAAGGCAAGTGACCACTACATACAAAACATGTGCAATGAACTGTTTTCAGTTCTCATTAATACACGACGGCGGACATTTGTGGGCCATCATTGGATGGAGCTCTCTTTTATGCGCATAGTCAATGGATGAATTCAAATAATCTGAGAATCTATGGTAGGAGTCGCAAGCGCCAACACCAGGTGTGCAAGCCTTTCGGGAAACGGTACCACCTCATGCGTTAGCATACAGAATTGTACCAGATGACGGTTGCATGCAGTCATGGCTGCAAACCTCCTTCCCATCAACGACGGGCGATTTTCTCTTCGAAACATCGGCAGTTCCACTTGGCGGACCTGCTACAAGCCATCACCTAGTATGACCCAGGCTTCGGAGGGTGGCCCATCTGCATTCTCGTGCATCTCCCGCTGGGAGGGGGTGTCGTCGAGCTCGCCATCGGAGAAACAGTCGTAGTCGGAAAGAACATCGGTGACCAAATCAGGGGTTGCGAGGTATCAATGTCGAAGGAAGGTTCAGAGTTGGCCAGCTCGTAAATGACACGCAAGGGAGGCTGCGACTCGGCCGCCTCGCGAGACAAGTGCTGCGTGGTCTCGGCGCTGGTATCGGTGTGGTCGTCGGCTTCGGGGCGAGTCAAAGCCATGAGGTACTGAGCGAGGACTTCGTCGTCGCCAAGATCAGAGAAGGAGAGATCAAGATGCAAAGGTCCGTCGAAAGGCTTGCGAGCTCTCCTATGCTTCTTGGCGGGGCGGATCGAATAAAGAGGTGCTTCGTGTCTGATGCTGTTCAAGTTGAAACTGTCACTACCGCCACAGTCCTGTTCGTCATCGTACAGCAGTCCCAGGCGATAGAGATGGGCGACCTGCTGGTCGTCATTGCCGGGCTCGAGGCGGCGCCGAATATGGACCTTGCCCTTGGCAGTAGATGCATCCCGGAAGGCGTCTTCTCTCTCGAGCGTGGGTCGTCGCACGAGTCGATACCGGTCGGATGGGAGCTCCATGTCGCTGTAGGCGAGCTCTCTGCCATCATCCTGACAGTCTATCTTGCGAGGGGTTTGGTCATTGTAGGCGGGTCTGCCAAAGTTGTCGTAGTGGTTGCGCAGATCCTGTCGGATGTGTGGTCTCAGGCTGGCCTTGTCAATCTGACCGTGGTCCTCGTGACAGCCCGGGAGGATTTGGTGCTGGCCGTTTTCCACGAGACGCTTTGCATTGGCGCGGACCAGGCGACTGAGCGAACGATGCTGTGGTTTTATGACACGGCGGTGATGTGCTCTCCGCTGTGCCATCTTGAGGTGGTCCTCTCCAGGAATGTTGTCTGGGATCGTGGTCATGTTGGCGCGGCTCAGTGATAAGTATGTATGTGGTCGGCTTTCTTAGGTGATGGAATTATGGTGACGGAACTGGCCAGTGACTGTTGATTACGGGATTAGCAGCGTGTGTTCGCGGTTCGCTACTCGTTGCAGATCTGGTGGATAAGTTGTCGAGATGTCGGGATGTCGAGATACGTAGGGCGTGGTGGCGATGCTGGTAGGAGAAGTCACAATCGAAAGGTCAGGAATCAGGAACACGGGCCAGGCTAGGCTCTTGTTGTAGCATGGATGGGGAGGCGTTTCTCCAAAGGGGCGCAGAGATGCAGGCGCAGATGGAAGGGGCGAGAGTCGCAGAAAGCAAAGGTAATGGAATAATGGAAATGGGCCGTCTCAAACAACCTGCCGTGGCGAGTCGTGACGAGGCGACTTACATATATCATCAGCGAGGCTTCATGGGGACGGCGCATGCTGATTGGCTGTGGGTGGAGTCATGAGGCAATGACGACAAGCCAGGCAATGGGCATCTTGTGACTCAACGATGTCCTGTGACTCTTGTCGTTTAAAGTTATTCTAGTCAAATAGCCGCTGTAGCCACATCCGTGTGTGACCATGCATATAGTCTGAAATGACGCCTTGAACCTGTCCAGCCCAGCGACTCTGCCTGCCGTGCTCGACTCGTCTTGGATTCCCAACTCCAACAAGTCAATGGTCATGACTCATGACTCATGGGGCAGGCAGGCATCCCCGTACTATCCCCACTCCGCGGCGGCGTCGAACAAGGCAGCGTCAGCATCTTGCGCATCTTATGCATCTTATTACGCATCTTACTTACATGTACAGTTTGCGCTGATGGGGCACGAATCGGGCATCCATCATTTACATAAACATTTAAATACAGCCTCACATCATCCATATTCAGCCTCACTCACCCCCTTCTCCCACGCCACTCACCGCCCCCGAGCAAAACGTATCCCGATACTTGACCATGTCAGCGCCGATGACAAGGACGCTGTTCGTGTTGCTGGGGGTGTGCGAAAAGGCGGCGAGCTTCTCCTACTGATAGATGCTTGTGGAGAGGTTTGGGCATTTATTTATGCCGTCTAGATTTTTGAGTGGGCGCGACGGCAAGCGCGTGCTTCGAAATAAAAGGGTCCGTGGAAAGTTCCAAAATGTAGATCTGGCTGCCGACTCCGGCGTCATAGGGATAGCACGGAACATTGGATTGCGCCATTTCCTCTTTGCCCCCAACAAGAACACCAAGACGGGCGAATCGGATGCTTGTCGTGTCACTTATGAATCGCCTTGCAGTGCAGGCTCAAGTCCGAACCATTGGGAACCCACCAGAATTGGCTCTCGAGTTCCGTTCTGGCATGAATCAGCCAGACTATACAGCCTTATATCAGGCAGGCAATTTTCGACGGACAACATGTTATTATACGCTGCGCGACTCTCATTCTGTTCTCATATATTCCCCTCAATTTTCACTATGCCATTGCCCAGTATGCTCATTCATAGCTGCAAATCCTTGTTAGCAAGTCCCACAACCGCATCGCCATAGTCGAAAACTACAAATTGCGCCTTGAGAAAGACATCTCCGAGCACGGAGAATGGCAGGCCCGCGGACGTCTGGATGCCACCGAAGCAATACACAGAGTCGACTTGACCATAGTTGAGATACTGCGCGGGAAGCTTGCCGTCGTACGAGCCGATGCTGATCCAAAAGTTGGGTACCTTGGCGTTACAGGGAAATACCATCATGCCCAATTTTGGGTCGAGGAAGGACCCTTGATTTGAGCATATAGGTTGTTTACCACGCTCTGTGGCAGCAGCGTCAAGGACGTCCCGGTATCGACAATGGCGTTGATTATGTACCTGTGTTCCTTGTTGCCGACCCAGTAGCCGGTTGTCGCGATTTTCCAGAATGGACTGGATGGGTCGATCTGCGCATACTGAATATCGCCCGTATACTCGGACTCGTTGATGTATCCGAAATTGTAACTTCCGGGGCGCGCGACCGAAGATTCGCGGTGAATAGTGGCAGCGCGAGCTGGTCCTTGATGTTGTCGATGTATGTTCGTTTGGGTGTCGGGCGGACCGTGTTGGCGGCACTGTTCGCCATGCCGAGGATGCCAGACACGAAATTGTCAGACGCAATGTCTTCCGACACTGTGACAGCGGACTCGATGGCTTGAACTTTGACAGAAGTGTTTCCTATTCGTATCGAATCTTCATATACAATGCCAGATGCGCCAGCACCATCGCCGTATTTGATAGTCCAACTCTCCCCGTCGAGCCGCTTACTTGTTGACGAGTTTTGAGGACGATATAAAGTCTGACCCCGTACCACGCTTGGATGAGTGTCTGTTGAAAATGTCCAACTGCCGCAGGTTAGCAATGACGGTGAACATGCAACAAAACACCTGGCCAGGATACCAACTTACAGATCGGCTGATCCGGTGTCTAGATTCAATGGAATAGGCTGAGGTGGTGTGCCAATATCAACCACAACTCCATATTCTGAGTCTACTCCTTGGCCGGCAGGGCTTGTACGGTTCCTGTCTGTCCTTTGCCATCTATTGAAAGAGTCAGATAAGGAAGGCTATTTAGAAGAATGACCAACTGGCTTGATTTCCACCCGCAAATCAACCGATATCTCCTACCTTGACTGAGAGCAGCAAATTTGATGCGTAGTTCAGGTTGATGTCAATAGCTTTCGACACCGCATCAGGCAACTTCTGCGCATACTTCATGTGAGCACGCATGAGAGCCATGGCGCCATCGCGTCCTGTGAAGTCCTTGTTCTTGATTTGATTCAAGGTAAAGGATGTGCCACCCGGCTTCGGCGCTCTCGTTTCTCGCGTAGAAGAATGCTTTTGGCCAGTCGCAGCGCCCTCCGCCGCCAGCGCGGCCAAAACAGCGGCGGCAATTGAGGCCTTCATCGTTACACAAGCGAAAGTATATGGCAAGATGGGATCTGAAAAAGAAAGGAGAGGAAGAGCACAAGGTCTTCTTCGTCTTCTCCTCCCGAAGGAGGGCACGAGCGATAATATGCTGCCATTGTGCCAATAACATTCTGAATAACTAAAGCTTGGCTGACGGCTTCACCACGGGCGATGTCTCTGGGCCAAGGGATGGTATGTTGAAGAAGCCGAACCTGATGGAACGCAGTGAACAGGTGGCCACGGCTCTATTATCAACGGAGGAATGCTGCCATTTCGAGTGCGACACATTCCTTGGGGGCTGCTGAAAGAAGAAATTCCAAAAGCTGGGTAGCGCGACAATGTGAGCATAATGACATGTTCGGCGGCACGGGGCGGCGTGCGTGAGACATTGAGAAATTAAGCTTGAATCCGCGTTGCCTTGCCGGACTGCCCTTGAGTGAGAACGGCTTGGAGGATTGCGCGACGCTACGTATGGAGCAGAGATATTGGGGGATGAATTAAACTCAAATCGCGTGGCGAGCTTCAGACTTGGCAAATGCCAGATGAAAAGAGCAGCTTGCTCGTTCAGTAAATATCCGAGAGCAATTACGGAGTATGGATCCATAATAATTCATCGGAGAGAAGAGTCATCTCGAGTCCGTAGATCTGGTGAGGGATCTAATCTGAAAATGGAAAGAGCGGACCGCTCTCGCAGACTTCCTGGTCCAGTCGACATACAATGGGACCAGAATGGGGAAGGTGCGCCCCACCACACCTGTACATATGTACATTTGATGAGGCCTTTGATTCAAAAGATGATCGATCAACTCGAGTGCTTTTGATGATGATGAAGATAAGTTCTACGCGAAGCTCCCAGCAGCAAAATTTTTCAATGTATGTAGGCCGCTAGCTAGATTCAATAACTATCATCTGAATATAACCTGATTGACTGCACTAGTCCATCTACTACCCCTATCGCCTTGGTGAAACCAACATTAGACACCCAGCCAGTGCAACAATTACCATGCAAGTGATAAAACCGCAGTGATAGATCTCCGGTGTAACACGGTATGCGACCCGATGTGGGAACAAGCTTCGAGGTTATAGTAAGAATTACAAAGGATCAATTACGCTCAATCAAAGGATCTTTAAAAAAATGATAAAGCTATTAGTAGTTAGGAGGTCAGGGCCAGCGATCCCATGACTACAAGAGTTAGGGCTCTTGAAGAGGTATAAAAAGGAGAAAACAAGGATTTTTGCAGACACAAAAGTATTATTAGAAGCAGGGGAGAACAATTATTAATTCAACCTCTTTTTATCAATTCCACTGTGTTAAATTGCTCACTGATGTTGCGCATTCGATACAACATATCCAGTCATTTCTGCACCCACGTATCAGGGGTAAGGGAACCACCTCGGCAGCAACAAAAATAAAGGAAATGGAGGTGGAAGAGGCAACCAAACAAGAGTTTTAGCTCATTTCATGAGTGTCGAGAGATAAGACATGTCAAAACGTGTGATCGAAACTGAAAATAATGTGCGACAGACCACGCTGCCTTGCCATCCATCCACCATCACCACTTGGTGTACCAGTGGCATGTAGAGAGACGAAAGTGGGATAAAAATAAGAACTCAGAGCCTATGCTGCACTTGTTGACCTCCAAGATCAAAAGCGAGCAATTTAAAAGTCTTTTCATCATTGTTCTTGTCGGGCATCGTGGCCGGCCACGCCTTGCCCGCCTTCCCCTTTGCGAACACAATGCCCTACTGCTGCTGGCACGAGCAAGGCGTGTAGTGAATGAGAAAAAAATGGAAAGAAAGGGGATTCCGCAGCTTTTATAGACCAGACTGTATTGGACTTGTGGAAATGTGCGAAGCAGTGATCAACCTTAAATTCCTGTGGTCCAGGTTGTGCTAGATTAGGCTTTCTCATGCCATATTGCCTTGCTGCTCCATCTGACTGCTGCTTTTCCAGAAGCATATGAGGCTGTTTTAGTAAACTCAATCCATGTGAGGCCTTCAAAGGCCGACATCGGCTCGCGTCAGGCTGAAGGCGGCTGGTGTATAAAAATGCCATGGCTTTCCTGACCGCCCAGCCTCTGTATGTACTAGTGCGGGGTTCAAGGTGATTTGCAGGGTTTCAATCGTTGTATACTCCGTACACCCACCCCACTGTACATACATACATGTACATAGCACACAGGCCGCCATTTCTCCGGGCTCCATTTGCCCATTTTCCTCTCTGCATCTGCGGCATGTTGTATTATTTCTTTCTCCACTGGTGACGGTTCGCCACTTCCAATTAACCTACAAAATGGCTGACCTGTCTCAAGAAGAGCGTGGTGCTATCGACGGAAATCCGATGGCGTGAGCAAAGCAGTAAGCGAGGCGGAACGAAACACCAATTAATTGCCCAGTGTGTCAATGTGACGATGGCACACATGCACCAGGACGACCACGCCTGTCGTCCGAGTCTAGATACAAGAATTCTCACCGCGATGGAAGCCACGTCTTGACCACATGCTGGGTTCTTTCACGCCACTTCACCTCGTTTCACTCTGCAAAATAGCCGACTTGGTTCAACTTCCCTCCCCTTCACTCAGCCACCATGCTCAGCGTAGCCGACTACCAACATTCCCAACAGTCCATGGGTCGTCGCTGGGCTGGTCGAGCAATCAAGTTGAACCAACACCCATTGTGGCATCGACACACATGGAGCATATAAAATGCCGATTGCCGTTCGAATCTTCTTTTCGTCGTTTCCCTGTCTGGTCCGGTTCTGCATTCGCTACCATTCGTATTGATTGACAAGATGAGAGACTTCGTGTGCGAGGGATATGGCACACGCCGAAGTGCACAAGGTATTCTCGCTCGCGGTATCCGCATGGGAACTTCGCCAATGACATATACCAACAATCATTTCTTGCAATTCTCTGTACAAAATACATCTCGCCACTGAAGATCCAGCAGTCACAAAGTCAACAGCGCAAGGATGACCGGCATTTGTCTCGACCAAGGCATCCGAGGGTCAATATTTGAGAAAGGCGTGTCGACGGTGCGCGGAGTGTGTTGGCCAGATGAGTGATTGACCCGGCCACGTGTCAGTGTATTTGGTCGTTGATAGCAGGCAGACTCGCATCTGTTCATTATTCTGATGCTCCGGGCAAGACATTGCATAGCACTCGCGGGCTAGACAGAACATGAATCGTTATGCGTACGCGACTGAAGAATCCCGATAGCCCAAAAGCCCAACGATTACGAAATTATAAATGAGTCTGACTGTTTGTCCAGTACGGTCAAGCTCAACTACCTTATCAATACATTTATCCTTCTCTCGCTTAATTATGCCGGGCGATTTCCAGTGAAGTAGTAAACCCGTATGAAGCAAGGGAAACTTTTCTTCATTCATGTTGCACTTACAACTACGACGTGAGTCAGGGCTCGGCTGCGACAGCGAAATCTTTCTGCACCCACTCCGTCAGCAAGCCCGAGTGAGTCGATACAGAAATGATATGCTAAAACGGTTATGTCCTTGGGATATATCGCTCAAAATCAGGCTACGACATCTAGAATCAGGAAAATCCGGACTCGAAATACATGTGATGGAGATAAAAAGTAACAAATGGCAGAGAGAAGCATGTCTTCCAGAAGCGATGTTGGGAATCATACGGAACGCTCAAGGAAAGAGAGTCACATTCACGCAAGCAGCACAACACCGTCCCCCGATGCGAGTTCCAAAACTGATAGGATGGCGAAGCTTCGCCCGCTGATTGTTTAAGAAGCTCTTCCTCATGCTTCACAGCCTCTTTGAAGGAGTACCTAGTTCGTTGTAACAGAGGGCGATGAACCCGCCCCCTTTTCACTTCATCATGAGTCGCCACCCAGAACTTGGCTTTGCAGACCTTGGCGGCTTTGATGCCGTTCAACGCGCCAAGGTTGAGCTGCTTGGTCATCCAGATGCGCACGTCGTCGAGGCCGTGCAGAAGAGCTAGGGTCTTGAGGCCTGACGATTCGATGCCTGCCAGGTCTCTGCTCTCAATACCGTGGGGAATAGATGACGGCTTCGCCCCCATCGCCTCGGCCAAGATTGAATGCGATGAGTGAAGCTGCATGATAATACAGCGCATTCCCGGGTGTGATGACCCGGCCAATGGCCAGCCAGTCTGGCAATGGACCAACAGTCAACCGTGACCATTCGACGCCCGCGCCTAGGGCGGGTGTGGTGATGACTTGATCGAAATAGCTCCAGCTTCGTATCAGGTCAGCCGCGACGTCCGAAGCATACACGGGTGTTGAGCGAGGGAGCTCAAGCAGCGTGTTTTGGTGACAATGGTCAGTGAACTCGTGGGAGATGATGACCGCATCGATCATGGACACGGACGAGTCATGAGTCGAAGGTTCCGACGACGCCGTTTGTGGTCGGTACGGCGGAGATGATTCCGGCCCCGGCAGTTCACCGTGGCCGTTGAGTGCTGCGCCGGTGGGACTGCTTTCAATGTCTCGAAGGACCTGATTCAGACCGTTTATCGTTTCAACGCTGGGGGCAACAACGTGCCACTGCGTGCTGAAGAGCGAATGGACGTCGGACTGAGGTCCCTGCAGCCATGGGTCGATGAGCATGTTGAACCGCGAACGGCCCGGGGCACCTTCGCATTTGGTGGATACGGCAATTGAAGGAGCCATGTCGTATCCGCATTGAGATGTACTAGGACCGGCCGCGAGGCGGTTCGTTCGATCAAATCCGCCCATTGCTCCGCACCGCTAGCGACCTGGAAGCGTGGCGGTGACGACGACGCCGAAGGTGAGGGAGGCTGCATATCGTCACTTGCACGGAGTGGCTACTCCGTGCTGGCTCTCAACTACTGGGGCACGGGCGCCAATCGGTTGATATCAGAGATTTCAGCCTCGAGTCCTGCGAGCGTGCGACAGAATTCTCCCGAGCGCAAATACGAGCGAGGCTTGTCGTACCTGTCGCACCGTGTTGCTGGGATATCTTATCGTTCAGCGGTCTTGAGCTTATCGATGGTTTTATTTTTTCCTTCGACGGTCACAAAAGGTGCTCCTGCCCGCGCTGAGTTGATGATGGCGTCTTGATCGAAGCCAATTTGAAATTGCGCGTTGCAGTGTCAGGGCCAGGACGAAAGGATGACATGGCGCCGCCGCCAACCCGGCCTGAGGCAGATGAAAGTGGGGAAACGATGGAATTCGAAATTGACGTCTTCCATTCCGGTGTCGTTTACTAATTACTCCGTTATACCTGGTCGTGGACCTTGGACGACGCCAGGCTCCAACCCCGGCCTGGTCAGCGCGGGCGCAAGGCGTAAGGCGCGTTATTGTCTCACAGCAATGCTCCCCTCGTGACATGACAAGTCAGTCATCCAATCGGGGTATAACGGAGAAATGATTGTCAATCAGCCAGGCTCTGTCCGTTCTTGCAGAGCCTTTCAGTTGGCGGTAACAAATGGCCGATGGATACGGCAACGTCGCGAGGAACAAAGAACAGGATAGGGAAAAAAAAATCATCCGCTTGCATGCGATCAGGATGCTATGAGAATGGAGACAAATGCCAATGTTCTTTCGCGACTTTGTCCAAATACAGCGAAGCAACTTGCAAGAGCACCCTTCATCTTACAGGCGTTCAGCCCATTCATACGACGTAATCTCCGTCGTTAGACTTAATCGGGCTTTGATGAAATCGCAATGGCTCACCCTTTGCACCTACCAGATCGCCCCTGATAAGTGAGGCCTTTTTTTCTTTTTTCTTTCAAAGTCAATTTTGGACTACTTCGATGCTGTGTGCATCTAACCCACGCAATTGAGATCGTCAACATGCCAGACGACAGCAGATGACTGCAGACGACTGTCTCCATGAATGACTTCATGGACATGAGACGGTTTTGCTAGTCAAGGTTGCTGTCGAGGATGCCAACGCTAGGAACCTAGCCGAACTACTTTTTATGGGTTTGAAATAGTGAGGCATCATCACATCATAGCATGCCCGTTGCATTACGTCGGCGCGCAACTCTTTTTTTTTTTTTTTTTTTTTCTCGCAGCGTGGCTCGGGAGTTTGAGCACATCATCTTCACGGACGGACGCAAGACGACAAGCCCATGACGCGTTGCTACCCAAGCCGGCAAAGTTCTTCGGCGGTTGCGACTAGTGATTGAGAGCTACGGATATTTGGAATCACCTTAGCGTGGGAGCTAGAGCTAGCCCGGCTTATTTTTTTTCTTCAAGCTATTGCCGGACGAATGACAATTCGGCGACGTATCTCGGTGTTGTTTTCCAAGAAGAAACACTAATTATGTACAGTTCCCGTCCCCTCTCGAGATGCACGCTTGCTTTTTTTTTCGCCTGCTTGCTCGCTAGGCACAGACCGATAATGAAATGGAGTCACGGAGTGCAAATCTCGACGATGGATGCAAGAGCGCAATTCAAGCGACCGAGACAATGCTGGCATGACCCTTGTTGAGGTTTCCCTCATGGGCCAATTGGTGGCTGAAGGTCCCGCGCAGAGCAATCTTACCCCTGCTTGAGCCAACGCAGGGGCTGTGGACATGATTTCAAAAAGGAGTACTCGGTAAGCGTTCCCCTGTCTTGGACGGAGGACCACGTCCATGCTTTTTCTATTGTTTAAGCTCGAACAGAGCATCCCCGGTGCCGAGCTCGTGAGCAAGTGGCGTCCGTCTCTCCACCTCCTCGTCCCGACAGGGCCAGATCTTGGCAAAGGTGCCCTCCAAACAACATAAACAGGCGACATAGGCATAGGAGTTGCTTTTTCAGCCGATCTACCGGCCGAGCCGATGGGCGACGCCGGCAGACAACCCGCCGGCATGAACCAATTGGCGCTCCTGTTAATGTTGTATCACTCTCCTCACAAGGTGTACGTTGGGTATACCATCTCCCTTGCGTAATAGTGAAAACGCACCCTCTCCTATGCCATCTTCAAGCACGGCTCTCAACAACCTCATGATGGGAAGGGCTATGAGGAACAAGAGTGAAGAACGAGGGGAAACTAGTTGGCATGCTGTCCCTTTGGTGATGGTCCATGGAGAATGGTTTTAGTTTGGCGCCATTGAACTAGTTTATGTAGTACACCGAGCTAATCGCAGAGAACTGTCGGCCTTGGCTCTGCCCCAGCTGTTGTGGGGGGTCTCATGTCGAAGACATCATGGTATTAGGAAACAGACGATGCAGGTGTTGTGAGGCAGTTGGACAACTCACCAGGACGGGACTGAAGTTTCCGAGGAAATGGTGTAGCTCTATTATGCGGCAAGAGGACCTACTGCAGGTTCAATGAGACCACCCATCTCTAGAATCTGGAATCTGAAATTTGGATATAAAGAAGACAGACCCTGTCTGCAACCCAGTCGAACCAATGTTGGCCTTTTTTTTTTTCCTTTTTTTTTCTATCTTCCCTTCTATCTCTGTTCTCGATTATCCACTCCATTCCTTACACAACAACAACAACAACAACATGTTTACATCGGCGCTTCTGTTCGGCTATGCCGCAGTGGCAACAGCGATGCAATGTAGAAACCTCACGGTTCCCGTGTCTGTCAGCGCCCGAAACGGCGACTTCGACCTGAAAGCACCTGCTACCGAGATTGAAGTCACCGACTTGTCCTTGGCGATCAGTCGAGCTGGAAACAATGCGACGGCGCAATACCTGAAAGGCGTAAGCACAGTCCTCCCCTTTTTTTTTTTCCACTGGTTCCCGAAATTAAGAGAAATAAAACACAATGTACAACGCGAAACAGTACACGAGCTGACACAACTTTTCTCCGATGGGACTCCATACAGTACAAGACGGTTTCGGGAAACTACACGCTCGCGGCCACCTACTGCGAGCCTGACGACGGGCCCGGCCACGCGCTCCAGATCCTCACTCATGGAGTCGGCTTCGACCGCAGCTACTGGGACTTTTCCTACAACAACTACAACTACAGCTACGTTGCCCGGGCCGTCGGCGCCGGCTACTCGACCCTCGCGTGGGACCGTCTCGGCCTCGGCCACTCGTCGCACGGCGAGCCCGTCAACGAGATCCAGATCTTCCTCGAAATCGCCGCTCTCAAGGCCCTCACCGAGCAGGCCCGTGCCGGACTCCTCTGCGGCGTGCCTCACCGGTATGGCAAGACGGTCCACCTGGGCCACTCGTTCGGATCTGCCATGACGTTCGGCCTCTCGGCCATGTACCCCGGCATCACGGACGGCATCGTCCTCACCGGCTTCAGCCAAGTAGGCCAGTTCCTGGCCTCCTTTATCCTCGGCGCCAACTTCGCCCCCGTCAAGGAGATCGAGTCGCTCGCCGACCGGTACGACGTCGGGTACGTGGCTCCCAAGTCCAGCATCGGCGTGCACATCAACTTCTTCGGCCCCGGCGACTTCGACCCCAAGCTTCTCGAGGTTGCCACCGCGACCGGCCAACCGGCCACAGTTGGAGAATTGCTGACCGTCGCGTCTGGACCTACTACGAGCGAGTTTGCTGGCCCGGTCATGATCATCACTGGTGGTAAGTTGACAACTTTTTTTTTTTTTTTTTTTTTTTTCCGAGTCTTGGCGATGGGGGAGGGGTAATCAGATTAGTTCACCAGTCTAACCGTCCTTCTAGACCGCGATATCCCCTTTGCGGCGGCAACTGCATGAACACCATGGCCATCAACGGCTCTGCCCCCAACTTGATTGAGAACTCCAGGGGCAGCTTCAAAAGGCAAAGGTCTTCAACGCCACCGTTGTGCCCGAAGCCGGCCACGGATTGAACTACGGGTACTCTGCTCCCTACACTTACAAGGCCATCACCGACTTTCTCAATGCCAACATCTGAGCGGCCTCTGGATAGAGAAGGTTTTTTTTTTTTCTTTTACATTTTACTTCATATATTCCCATGTACATAATCCATGACCAGGGCTATACCAAACCTGGTGACCTATTGATATTTAAAAATACATTTTTTTTTTTTTCAAAATTGAAGAGATACGAGATTGAAGAGCAGCACATCATGTTATTGTTTCTCTTTCGCAATAGGACGGAGGACACTGCCCCCACGAACTGTAGACCGCCTCCATTGGCCATGATTCTTCTCGACCTATTGCCGCCCGTGCCGAAAAAAATAAGAATGCAGTGTAGTGTAATACGAAGTTGCACAAGTCGCGCAATCGTTCCTTTTTTTCTTCCCGCTGTGCGGCGCCGGCCTGCATCTCAAAAGGGAACGCTGAGACATGGCCTCAACGGGTTGCTTCTGGGAACAATGAATCAAGGTGGGACAAGATGCCGTGCTCCAATGGGATCGGATCGGATCGATGTTTTGTTCTTGTGAAGACGGAGCGTCATCCATTGACATTGGAGAGGCACCAGGTGGATTTCAGTGCGATCGTGGTGGAAGCAGGGGGTGATTTGACTGAGGATTGAGATTGCCGAGAGACAAGAATGAGTCAATGACTTGCAGCATTATTTGGGGCGAGACTTGCTTGGCTTTTGTCTTGCGTGTGTTTTTTGTTAAGGCTGCGCGGGCTGCGCGAGTGACGTTGTCTTATCTGTTTAGGTTAAATGCGATGTGGAACTGGATCACGACACGGGAACTTGTCGCAAGGTCTGTCTGCCTATTTGCAAATAAAGCTGTTCAAGATCGATTCTGAACACATTGTAGGAAAGACATCTGAAAATAAAAAGAAGAAGAAGAAGAAGAAGAAGAAAAGGAATGAACGAGGGCGGTAGGTAGTCTCTTTCACAACACATGGTTTTTAAATAAAAAAACTGGTAAAAACACCGCCGCGGTGAGTCGAGCGGAATTGGCGAAAGTAAAGACGGAATAAGCAGACGGCGTAGACGGAGTAGGTTTTGACGCTGTGTCGGCGAGGACGAATTAGGAAGTTGCGGGGACGCGGGGCGGGCTCGGGGCCGGGCCGTGGTCGTTCGCTACGGCCAATGGAGTGCGCACCATAATATGGCTGCGGGGATACGAATTATGCTCAACAGCTTCGTTACCTGGTTCGCCTTTTGGGAGTTATTTTACTCTTTTCCATTGACTCTAACAAAATTAAAATAAAATAAAAATAAAATAAAAGCCCGCCATGTGGTGGCATGACGCTCCGACTCGTTCGTCTTGTTCATCTTGTTCCAATGTACATGCGGCACGAATGCAGGCAGGCCTCTCATTATTTCGAGATGTTCTCCCCATTTTATTTTCAACGGCCATTTGCCAGCGCGTGCTCCTCGGCCAGCCTCTCCGCCACATTCTCCTCAAACGCAAAGTTCCAAATGCCGCTTGGCGTCATGCTCCCGTAATCCTGCTTGCCCTTGTCTTCCCCATGCGTGCTCTTGCCGCCAATGTGCTGCATCACCACCGGCGTCAGCGCCCATCTCAGCCCCCTTGCGTCTGCGTAGTCCTCTATGAAGCTGTCGGTCGGCGATCCGGACCACCTGTTGTCGCGGAACAGCGGGAGCAGCTCTGCCTCGACTGTCGCGCGCGGGAACACCAATCCTTGGCCGCAGCATGCGTAGGCGGGCATGAGTCGGACGCCGGCGTGCTGTGGGAAGACGCAGTTGGCTCCGGCGGCGAAGAAGAGCATCACGAGCAGGGGCGCGAAGACGCCGACGACGACGAGGAACACGCGGCGAGTCAGGTACCCGCGCGTGGAGACGACGAATCGCCGTGCCGAGTGTAAGAGACACAGGACGCCGGCGGCAAAGGCGACGCTCCAGCCTGCGTATCTCGGCCAGGATTCTGCATTCCACCCCAGAAGACCCTCGTAGTAGAAGAGGCGCAGGTAGAGAACTGTTGTCCGCGGTTCCGGTCAGCAAAAACAAAATCATTCACTCTGTCATTACATGGATGGGTTTGGGTGGGTGTTTTTATGTTTTTAAACTCATATGGGCCACGAAAGGGGAAAGGCGTACAGTCGGTATGTGCTGCTTCCCAGGATTCCATCGTGGCGATCCCCATGGCCCTCATGGTCCGGTGTCGCCATCCGTCCAGGAATACCACGTCGTCTTCGACAAGCAGCATGTAGGGGGCGCCAGACTTGGCACACTCTTCCATGACGATGGAATAGTCGAATTTGGACTTGACCGCGTGGCTGTGGTTGCCTTCCATGAGCTTGGCCACGGCCAGTCTTTCCGCGTCGTCGTGGTACGAAGGAGGCCGTCGGCCATCTTGACAAGCCACGGCTGGCCGTGGTCCGCATGGTCCCGCTGGTTCGTGTGCGCCAGCAAGACGACAAAATGGAGACGGGCGCGCTCCTTTCGCTGAGCCCATGCTGGAGAGACCCCATCGTCGTCTTCAGGTAAGATATGCCCTCTCTTTGCACCGAGGGAATCCCTATGCACAGCTCGGGTGGATGCGTCCTGGCTCCTGCGGCAGCTCCCCGTCCCTATCGAGTCGGCGTATCGTCTTGCTTGTTGTATCCGATGCACCGAGTACGACGGGGCGTGCGCTCGCTGTGCCTGGAAGAACTTGGACGTCGGGTCCTTGCAACATGCCGACCGCACATATATCACGAGTGAAGAGTACTGCCATGTCATGTCGTTGGTATGTTGTATAACGTCTCTGCTCGCGGAATTTTGAAACCTCGGGCAGAGAGAGCATGTACGGGCACGACGCAAGATTGAAATAATGCTTCTACTCACTATGAGGAGAAACCCCAGAACAAGGGCCGCGTTTGCGGGCGCATGATGAAGGACCGGGTACGTGAACTTCATGGAAATGGTCGAGTCTGCGGCTCAGAGAGGCGCAAGCACGGCGAGAGGCAGAACCCTCGTGGGAGAGAAAAACACATATACATAAGAAAAGGACACTTGGATCGAAAAGATGAATGAATACTCGGTACTCGGTACGCAGAATGTCACCTTGAGGGATCCATGCCCCGTGCCTGCGTCCAGGCCAGCCCGGGGATCCGGATCCCATCTCTGAGGGATTTTCTCGCCCAAGGGCATTACGGAGTACATGTATGTACCGGGCAAGTTTGGACATGCTGGTAATTAGAACATGTATGTAAGAGGAGTCAGCACACCAGAGGCGCAATCACCAACTCCGAAGAGTGTGTGTGCCCGACAAGGGGTCCAACAACATCGGCTAATTATGATTGTTACCAGGATATGAAGCTTTTTCACTTTCCCACTGCCGCAATGCCGCAACGGCCGGGCCACCTATCTGTCCGGTAGGTCTTGTGTACACTGTACACTTGACACTTGTACAGTAATAAGTACCAAGTTGGAGTTATGTGGCTTGCAAGTTGGCCAATGAACAGTTCTTTTATGGTGTGTATTTGTAAAGAGAAAAAGAATTGAAAATTAAAGATAAATTGGTACAAAACATGGGAAGTTGTGCTCCACCCACATCTATGAAAATGTTTCCCTAGAGATGGATGGTTTTTTCTTTTCTCTTGAAAAAAAAAATATAAGATAAGCTAATTAATCTATTAATGTCAGTTTTAGTGTGCTGACCCTGCGTTGTTTTATCCTCACTTTTTACATGTAGTGCCGGAAGCTTCCAGATGGCACCGCCACCACTGGAGGGAGCCCACGCCGAGGCATGTGGCGCGTGTGGCTGGTGCTAGTGCTGGTGATGGAAGTCGAGAGCCACCAAAACGACGTCACCAATGGAGAAACAACATCTCGCCACGATTCTTCACCACGTTTGCTTGCCCACATTCCGCACCGCTCAAACTCCCTCACAGCTCCATCATATAGTAATGAGCCAACGCTGACTCCTGACTCTGATTATCTCTCAATCCTATTCATCTCACCCCTTCGCTCCCCATGGGGACGACCCGCCGCAGCGCCAACCTCGGCGCCAACCTCGGCGCCAAAAACGTGGACGACACGGCACATGAGCCCACGCGACCAGCGGCGACCTACTCGCCGCCTCGCAACTCGCCATTCCTCCCTACCCCGATCGAAAGCCTCATCCTTGCCATCTTCCCGCTTCTTCTACTCTTCGGGGCCGTCTTCTCCGTCGTCTCGCCGCAGACGCGCTCTGCGCACTACGACCCGACGACGCAATCACACTCGCAGGACCCCAACCTCGCACCCAGCTATTTCGCCCGCAAGTCCAACATTTTCAATGTCGTCTTCGTCAAGCGCGGCTGGGGATGGACCACCCTCGGGTTCTACTTCTTTCTCCTGACGCATCCTAGCGGCGGCGCGGGCGGTCTCGACATCACCCCGAGACGGTTCCGAGCCATTCTTCGCTGGGTCGCCGTGACGGGATGGTGGTTCCTCGTTACGCAGTGGTTCTTCGGCCCCCTGATTGATCGTGGGTTTCGATGGACCGGCGGAAAATGCGACTTGGTACAGCAAGAGGCTGAGCTGGGCGAGCCTGGCATTGGGGACGCCTTCACCGCTGTGGCTTGCAAGGCAGCTGGTGGCAGGTGGAACGGCGGTCACGATATCTCAGGACATGTGTTCTTGCTCGTGCTGGGCACTTCCTTCCTGCTGCAAGAGGTTGGATGGTCCGTGAGCCGGTGGGCAAGTAGATCTACGGAAGAGAGATGTGTCGTAATGCCCGACGGAGCACTGAAGAGTGCCAACGTCGTCGCTGAGATGGATGCCGGCCAGGGACAGGGTCGGTCCTCGCTGGGCGTCGGTGGCAAGACTGCTGTGGCGATCGCGGCGCTCAATGCGTGGATGTTGTTGATGACGGCCATTTACTTCCACACGTGGTTTGAAAAGGTACGTGTGTTCCCCTTGGGTAATCAACGGATCTCAATGCGGCTGGCTCTGACGGGGATGTGATGTGATAGTTGACCGGGCTGCTGACGGCACTCACCGGTATCTACTTGGTGTATATCCTGCCTCGATTCGTCCCTGTCGTTCGGGGTATTATCGGGCTACCCGGGATTTAGAGCACTGATTGATTGGCCTTATTAATTCGAGAGTGATTGCGGAATGACGTTCTGTCTTTTTATGTAGCGATGAGCATAGCAGGGGCTTAGCGGCGGGGGATTAGATAAAACCTTGATGAATGAATTGCAAATCAAAACGTGCTTCAAGCGAGTCACTGCACGCGACGTCATTCGTCTTTCAAAGGTGTTCAAGCAAAGTGTCCTTGATGCCCTGATTCTGTTGTGCATCGTCGCAGTGAATTGTCGCAGTGAATTTCTTCAAAGCTCCTCGATGCAGGTCCGCCCCACCAAATCTTGTTTCAGCTTCTGCGGGGCCATCCAACCCGCACCCTCATCAATCCACCTCACTCATAACCATCACATTGAATCAGTTGTGCGTCCAGGCACGTCTCCTTGTACGCAGCCATGGCAGCACGGGCAATGACCCCCGCCAGTCTTCCTGAGCTCGTCAAGACGGCGTTTGCCAAAGCCCGCGCAGATGGAGAGCTACATTACTTCCCGACCCAGGTCACCCTGCTATCCGTCGGATCCGTCCCAGTTCGTCTCTCCACCACGCTTTAGCTCAATGTCGTCAGGGAAAAAAAAATTCAAAGCATTTCAATTCAATTCATTCATATTCACAGGGCACATAGTTCCAACTGCGCTTCTCACCAGCTCTGGCCAACAAGCCCAAGGGCCCGCCGCCCGACCCATCTCGCCGCCAGAAACCCGTCGATCCGTTTGCGCACCCGGCGCCATCCTTGTTCATAACGGACCTTGGCCCGTCTCACTACCTCGTGCTCAACAAGTTTGCCGTCGTGCCCGAGCACTTCATCCTCGCCACCAGGGACTTCAAGGAGCAGACTCACCTTCTAGAGGAATCGGATCTGGAGTCGACGCTGTCCTGCATCGAGGCATACGCGCAGGCGTGTGGCAGTGCCAAAGGGGACGACGACGACGACGACGACGACGGGCTGTTCGCCTTCTTCAACTGCGGCGAGCATTCTGGGGCGAGCCAGCCGCACAGGCATGTCCAGCTACTGCGCGTGAACCGAATGAGAGACGGTCTCGAACCTGGGTCGGAATGGAGCGTGCTGGCGGATAGACCAGATCTCGACGAGGCGCCGTTTGTGGTCTTCTCGGAAGCCATCCGGCTGGGGATGCCGGCTTCCGAACTGCACAGCATCTATCTTCGTTTGTACCGCGAGGCATGCCGGGCAGTTGTTGAAGCACGTGGGCGCAGTGGGAACGGGTCGGCGGCGGTGGAGGATGATGATGATGATGATGATGATGATGCCCCGGCAGATGGGCCTGCGCTGATCAGCTACAACATGGCCTTGACCAGGAACAGACTGGTTGTTTGTCCGAGACTTGCGGAAGGTGGACCCGTGTACGGTGGGGATGGTCGGGAAGTTGGGACGTTGGCCTTGAACGGAACGTTGCTGGCTGGCACGGCGTTGGTAAAGAACGAGGAAGAGTGGGATGCGTTGCAGAAGAAGTCTGGTGCGCTGGTGGATGTGCTGAAGAGGATTGGGCTGCAGCGCGAGGGGGATCGAAGAGGTTAGATTATAGAAGGCAGATAACGTTGTGACTACCGATACGATGTGTAACCTTGGGTCGAGGGGCACCGCAACCACCGTGGATAGATGGTGTGAGGTGGCACTAAGAGAAGAATGAGTCTATGCAGTTTTTTTTTCTATTCAGGTAAGAAAATCTCCTATGTCTATATCTACTAGTCAGGGGCTTATCTATTCCCCAGCCTTTCCACCTATATGGCTCGTTTCCCGAAACAATGTCTAGAACTTCTGTCCGGTGACCTCGCACCACTTTTTACGACAGGTAGTATACGCGAATGCATGGGATCCCCCTGATCGCGGATGTACTCCGAGACCCCCTTCCAGGACACCTTTGGTCGGGCTCCTTTGCCAGTGTGAAGGCGAACTGCCTCTTCAAGTAGATCGATCTGTGGCAAGACGGGTTTCCCAAATCAGTAAAAAAAAAAGTTGAAAAAAATAAAGAAAGGAAATCCGGTCATGACCCGGGCGACGACATGACAACACAACCACTTACGTCTTTCTGCGTCCACTTTGGCTTGCGAGGGCGCTGGGAGCTATGCTTGGTGAGGGCCCTATGTCGGCCACGGAGAGTCGATTCCTTGACTTGGAAATTGTTTTCTTGGAGAATCCGCTTGTACGACTTGCCTTCCTTGCGAGACTCCACCAGAACTACGTCTTCGTATGTCCTGAGTTCGATTTCAGCTGAAGGGCGCTCACGCGGAGTGGGCCTTCTTGTGTTCTTCCGCGGCCGGCACGTGGCGACTTGCCATCGAACTCGGCGGTGGTGGTGGGGAATTCCTCCTTGGGGTCAAGCTCAAGGCATGGCGATGGCGGCACCTGATGTGGCAATGGGACCGGGGAAGCGCAAGGTTCAGCAATGTCGAAGGGCGTGTTGGGCTGAGACGACGTGGTGGCCGGTGGGGATGGAGCTACGCCGTGGTGGCCGTTGTTGAGCTGCCACTCGTAGATGTTGTCGAAGGCATGGTTCGGTAGGTAACCCGACCATTCTCCCAGGTGGCATTCCGAATGGCATTTTGCTGATTGGGACGCCCAATGCCCGTCCTGCGGCACGGACGATATCATGAAGGAAGTAGCATCGAACAAGCTGAGGTTGTCGAATGCCGGGCAGCGATTTGGGTTCCAGGGCCTCATGCTGTAGCATTCGTCCAGGCACAGCGTTGAATCAAGACCAATGCTGTTTCTGCTTCGCACGGGAGCATGTGGCGTTTCTATGAAGTCGGGTGATGTCTCCGTTGCAAAGCCGGGATGGTATAAAGTCGGGAGACTTGAGTTGATGTTGGTAGGTGGCAACGCTGGGTACGCCGAGTTGAAGTTGGTCTTTTTTTTTCCCGCGCACATTAGTTTAGTTTACCTATGTGCAGGAACAAAACACGTACCATTGGAAAGCCCATGGTGGCCGAGAACCCCTGAGAATCCTGGATGGGAAGTTGTGCGTTTCCATCAACAGCCTGGTACGGCAGAAAGGGGTTACTCATCATGGTATGGTTGATAGACGACGGCAGCTTCAAATATGATGATGAATGATGATATATATGCGGTCTCAGATGGTGAATTTTGTCTCTCTTTGGCTTTCTTTCTTTCTTTCTTTCTTTTCCCCAAGAAGCGTGCAACAAGCCAAATTTGTGTGAAGATACGTGAAAAGACTTGCTTTCCAAATTAAACGGCAAAAGTCTCCGAAGCAAGCAGTCGATGTTTTGTTTCAACCACAAGAAGCGAAAAGCAAAGCCGATTTCCCCCTTCGTCTCTTACCCGAGATGAGGAATCGCATTAAAAAGTAGTGCTGATAATGATGAAAGAGACCAATAACAAAATGATAGCCAAAGGTGGGATAATAGTGAGAGGCGGGGGGGTGGGATGGGATGGGATGGGACAGGGGGAAAAGAAACAAGATGCAATATTTATATTTCCAAAATACCAAAAGAACTTTTCTCACTGCTCGGGCTCTGCCAGCTGGAGAAGACTGCCAACGGGCCGTCAAGAAAACGTGGTCGGCTGGACAGTGACTGAAGAGCGGCAGCGCAGGGGCGTTTTTTTTTTTTTTTGGCAAAAGTGAGCGGAATCTGAGTTGAAGGCACAACAACCAGTTGTGATTACTTCGAGCACCAAGGATGCTTTACAGGAAACATGTCCAGGAGGGGCTTGGTCTCTTTTATCATGACTTGGGAATAACAGGTTTTTTTTTTAAATCCATTTCTATTCCAGCCTCTTTGTACTTGAAGAAACAAACCGCCGCTCTGGTAGACTGATAGTTGGTCCCGGGGACGGACGGTATACTCGCTTGTGAAGCAGAAATGTTTCGAAACTGTCGTTCTTGAACTGTTTTAGAAAAGAAAAAAACATCACTTTCGCTAAGAGTGTGCTTCCCATGCGTGCAGGTAGTTGCCATCCCTGTTGGACGTTGAATTGAGTTCAGCTTTCTGGTGTTGAACTGCCATGCAGGGGTGTACTTGAACACGGAGTGGTCTTTTGACTTGAAAGTGAATTTGTACTTCTCATGACTGCCTTGTTTGCACTCTGGGGAGCAATGGACCTGTAAGGAGGGGACTTGATGGCCATGGAATACTACGGACACCGTGTAGAGCATATCGGCTGTTACTGCTGAATCCTGAATCCCATATGTCTGACATCCTACCGCAGGTGTGTGTGGTGGTGTGCTCGCAAAACTCTTCTCATCCATCACCTCTTTTTTTTTTTTTTTTTTTTTTTTCTTCACCATCGATCGGGTTCACTTGGCGCAAAGAAAGGACTGATGAAAGGAACAAGTAGACTAGCCTCACGGAAAGCAAGCTTTCTTTCTGTACAACTACATACATGCACCAGACAGACGGCATGGACCCTCCGAGCCATCCAGCCCAGCCCGGCATCTCTGTTCAACGTGGCTTCCACAACACCCAATGTCGTGCATGACATGGAACGAAAGTTGAAGAAGAAAAAGTATCATCATAATTCACCTGCAGCAGAGCCTTTCGGATCGTCTACCGATCATCGACTACAACGTGCAGGGCCACATGCACGTTCGTGCGCCCGAAGCGGTCGGGAATGCGCCAGCACGCAAAGAGTAAGTGAAAATCACCAAAAGGAGCTCGCACAAGCCCAAGCTGGTTACAGAATTTCTCTCCAGCCAAGGGGCAGACCACCAAGTTCCGCACATTCGGTCCACAT
Organism: Epichloe gansuensis; assembly: GCA_023658505.1. NCBI lineage: Eukaryota > Fungi > Ascomycota > Sordariomycetes > Hypocreales > Clavicipitaceae > Epichloe > Epichloe gansuensis. The sequence goes on from CP098281.1 coordinate 380,718, forward strand.
TCTTTGTTTGGCCGTCCCGCAGCGAAACGCATACGACAAACGCTCTTCTTATCCAGAGAAGGAGAAGGAGAAGAAGAACAACTACATCCCGCGACAACGCTTCCAGAAACGCAACCACCCACCGCGCAAGAGCCCGGATCTGCCTGTCATACAAACAGTGCCGCAAGCCCTAGAAACCAACAGTGAGAACACACACACACACACACACACACACACAAGACACCAGATGCAGTTGGAGATGACGTACAGGTTCTGAAATTCTAAAGGGGAAAAAGTAGGGGCGGCCCCAGTCAAGAAGCGACCGTTCTGTGCTCCCCTCCAGGACGGCTTGCCGAAGCCCGTTGGGGATTTATGCAAGCCATGCTGGGCTGGGAATATAGTTGGCAGACAGGAGGGAAAGCCATGGCCTCTCGGGAGCCGGTGCGTCTGTTTTGGAAGCAGAGTCGATGGGCCAAGGGACGCCTACATGCTGTCAAGCGGTCGGGGCAGTCGGCGATCCTTGGGCGTCAACTTGTCAGACGGCATTCAGACGACGGCATTCAGACGCGCATCGGTGCTGATGCGCCACAAATCCCGGCTTTCTGGATTGCACGACTAGCTAGGTGGCATGCAGGCTACCTGTTTGGTATCATCGCGTGACGGGTGAAAGAAAGGCAGCAGCAAGAAGCATGTGGCAGAGCGTATCAGTGTCACGGCTCAGCCCCTTCTTCACAGACCAACACATCTTTTCCGGGACGCACGCTGACATTTCCGTCCCAATTGGCATCGATGCAGCGAAACCAACAGATCTTTTTCTTTTTTTCTTGAAACATGCAATTCGTCAATTTCAGACCCTCCAACGCCGACACACCGAATATGCTATTGTAGAATACGTATACACACAAACAAGAAAGCTTTATGTCCCAGCACAAATTTAGACAATACAAAGCATATATGACCTTCAAGGATGGAGAACGTTTCGAATCAAAACTTTGACTCTGTCTCAATCGTCCCATTCCTCGTCAAGCTGGTCAATAAGGCGATTCTCCGCCTCAGAATTCATATGTCTTGAACTCGTGTTCAAGTGGCTATAGCCTCTTCGTCCAGGGAAGCATCTTGCGCATGAGGAAAACAACATGATGAACATGTCCTGTCAATCGTCAATCAGTCTCGCGTTCTGTGAGCTGTCAATTTTCGGGTTGCATTACACATACGCTGAAGAAGTTCCAGATACCAGCCCACAAACTATAGTTTGGCAGTTGCCGCCAACCGCGAGCATTTGTAACGGTTCGATTGTAGAACACACCACCCAGAGCGTACACTAAGATGGCGATCACCAGGATGATGCCAAACACACTTCCTGGCCCAACGCTGCCGGGCTTGTGAGGCTCGGCTCCGGCGCAGGCATGGACTGAACGAGCCTCGAAGAAATAGGAACACTCGTCTGGCGACACGCCAACAAAGGAGAACGCGGCCTGAGCGTTGCTAGGTCTCGGTCGCAGAGAAAAGAGATGGTCGTGGATTTCCGCTTCGTAGCTGTTTCCTTGTCATCGTCGTCCTTGGCGAGCGATTCCACCACGTGAGGCCGGCCCGTCGAGGGTGAATCGTTGCTTCCCTGCTATACTTGGGCGAGTGAGAGGGAGCATTCCGCCTGCTTTTGCTCGACTTGGTCGTTCCGCAAGGCGACCCGCCCGTATATTGTAAGACCAGCTTGCGACCACGACTGACCAAGTCCATTGACTCGGAGCTTGTAAAAAAAAAAAGTCAGTAAACCCGGGCACCTGAGGAAATAGCCGGCAGAAACGCCAAACAAACCCTATAGAGTATATGCTTCCATGCGACGTGTAGTAAGCGCTCACATTACCCCATGAGCTCTGGGGCAATCCCCTCACGTCCGCCACCGGATCGACAACCGCTCCGCAGATGTTGAGCGTGAAGTTCTTGCCATAATCGTAGCCCCTCGAGTGATAGTCCTTCGTTACGCCCGTCTTGTGCTGCTTCCTTTGCGTTGAGGATGCGCCGCCACGACGGGTCGCAGGTCGAAGAAGCCACCGGTGCCTGACGATGCCGTTGCCGTACATGCCGGGACATGTGTAGTCGACGACGACTCCTCCTCTTTGCACTGGCGAGGGAAGCGGCGACGAATGCCGCGCTCCAAAGACTTGGCCGCATTGTGACGGTGTGTAGTTGAGTTGTATGGGGCCCTGTGCGGCAACGAGTGCAACAGTGGATATGGTCAAGTATCGTGCTCTATCACCAATGTGCGTGGCAAGAACAAGCAAACTGCGAGCAGGGAACGAGTGCGCACGTAAGACTCGACAGCGACAATTGCGATAACTCGGAGGGCGTGTGGCACTCTGAGAGAAAGAGTACGAAGTAGCCCGGTCAGTCAGTACTCGTGCCACGCTCCACTTTTCCGGCCTCGATTTCCTGGCAAAGGTGGTGCAACCAAAACGGCCACGTTAGTAAAACGGTCACGTTAGCAATATGGCCGCTTAAGAAACGTGTGAATTTTTATCGAGATATTAAAGAGCTTGTTTTAAGCAGGCTTTTATATTAGTTCTTATAGCTTTAACACTGTTTATATGTAATTCTGGTCTCTGATATATTGAATTTTATAATTTCTCTTTGCTCATTAGCAGTGGCCAATGCATCTGACTTTCATAAAACATCAGGATTACTGGCAATACCCAGTTAGTGCATCAATCAACATTCAAATAATGCTATCTGATATATTATCATTTCTTCATGTGGCCGTTTTGCCAATAAGCACTGTGTTACTAAATGCGCATACCGCGTTTTCTTAATATAGCAACTTGCGACAACTGACCATGTTTGCAGCAGTGCTCAAGCCGTCAGCCACAGATTAACTTGATAAGAGAGGCTTCGCAGCCTCTTTTCCGGCAAAACAGTTCATCCGCAAGATCCAGTAAATTATTCCCCTTGCAAACCAGCGCTAAGCCACTTTGGGCCATTCTGACCATACGTGACGTTAATGAGACGATCCGGATGCTCAGCTCGCCGAAATAAATCTCGAGAACGTGACCCCAATCGGATTCAGGAGCAGCCGTAAAATTCTTTGTCGCATCGTCCACCGCCCCCTCTCACCAACTCACAGTAGTGACGTGCTGGAGTTGTTTACGACCCGTCGATTTTTTTCCAACAGGCGGCTGGCTTGTCGACCCGACTCCGGGCTCAAATCGAAAAGCGTTCCTAGTTACTCGCGTATTGGCAATACATGCAGACCATGCCATCAAAAACCAAATCGCCTGTCAAGGGTGCAGCTGCTCCAGCTGAGCATGGCTACGAGTTTTTCGGGCCGTGAGTACACAGAAGTTCCGCGATCCTCTGCATTCACAGTCTCCGTGAGGAATGATTGCTAATCAATCCCGCTTTGCTCCATTAGCCCTGGTGCCTTTGGCATTTCTTTCGGTCTACCTCTCCTCGTCTACGTCTTCACTTTCGTCTGTAACGACATTTCGGGATGCCCTGCGCCGTCGCTCCTTAGCCCGCGTTCCTTATCCTTGGACCAGCTGAAGCTCGAGGTCGGCTGGCCGCGTGATGGAATCTCGGATTCGCCAGCTGGAAGGCCACCGGTGCCGTTCTGGCATATTACCTTCTGAACCTGGTTCTGTATCGAGTTTTGCCCGCGACCGAGGTGGAGGGAACTGTGTTAAGCTCTGGCGGACGCCTCAAGTATAGATTGAACAGTGCGTATTGTTTACTGGTCACAGCTACTGTGATGACAACAGGGGGCTAATCAAAAACTGTGCAGCTCTCTACTCCAACGCAGCTATTCTCGCTGCATTGGCTGCCGGTACCGTCGCCCAAGGGGCCGAGTTTCCCGTTTGGACTTTTATCAGCGAGAACTATTTGCAAATTCTCACGGCCAGTATCAGCATTTCTTATGCTATCGCTACATTCGTCTATGTCCGCAGCTTCAGTGTCAAGTCCGGCAACACGGAGCTTCGCGAGCTTGCTGCAGGTGGCCACACTGGCAACTTGCTCTATGACTGGTTCATCGGCCGTGAGCTCAACCCGCGAGTGACGATTCCCTTATCGGCGAGGTTGATTTGAAGGAGTGGTGTGAGTTGCGCCCCGGTATGATGGGCTGGATCATCCTCAATTGTGCATGGTGCGCTCAGCAGTACCGCAACTATGGGTTTGTCACTGATAGCATCATCTGCATTACTGTTGTGCAGGCAGTGTACATTGTTGATTCTTGGTGGTTTGAGCCAGCGATTCTGACGACGATGGACATCACCACCGACGGCTTTGGAATGATGCTTGCGTTCGGTGACCTAGTTTGGGTCCCTTTCGTCTACTCTATGCAAACTCGATATCTTTCTATACATCCTGTATCCCTTGGTCCTGCTGGTTTGGCTGGCACCATTTCCCTCATCGTCCTTGGCTTCTACATCTTCCGTTCCGCCAATAGCCAGAAGAACGCGTTCCGCATCAACCCCAAGGACCCCAAGGTCGCTCACCTCAAGTATATTGAGACCAAGACTGGAAGCAAGCTTCTCATCTCTGGCTGGTGGGGCATCGCTCGTCACATCAACTACCTGGGTGACTGGATTCAATCTTGGCCCTATAGTCTCCCCACTGGTCTCGCAGGCTACCAAATTCTGGCTGCTGGTGCTGGTGCGGCCAGCGAAGGTGCCTTCATTATGAGGGATGGCCGTGAGGTCATTCAAGGCAGCGCCCGTGGTTGGGCAATGCCGATCACTTACTTCTATGTTGTTTACTTTGCTGTGTTGCTCATCCACCGTGACCGTCGCGATGATGAGAAGTGCCACCGCAAGTATGGCGATGACTGGGAGAAGTACAAGCAGATTGTCCGGTACAGAATTATCCCTGGTATTTACTGAACAATGTGATCTCGGGGTTTCGGGAGGTGTCGCAGACCACATGTAGGAAGGCTGGGAGGCGTGCTACATTGGTTTTGGGTTGGTTAACAGAGTGGTACAACGACGAGCTAGTAGTAATTAATTGTTCAAGGCAGAGGGCTTATTTTCTGACACTTTAACAGATTCTCAATGGCCTCCGCCGTATTAGAGTCGGACTTTGAGCAATAATGTAATCCAGATGATCTCAGGTGGAATGGTAATGCCTCAATGTTGGCGGAATGAGTTTGACCTTCTGCTATGAGCGTAAAAATGCGCAGACACTACGAAACACTGTGCAAAGCCGGTGAACATGCCAAGACAGTCATCATACACGTGTCGAATTTCATTATGTATGTAAAGAAGTGCGAGTGGCATTGGCGTTGATATTCAAGACAGTGACATTTCTCTAGGGTAGCTTCGATTAATTAATTGCCTCACCTACATCACTTCCGGCTCCATACTCGTAGAACGCTAATACCAGAAACTACCCGCACGCACCTGTTGGGAGAAAGCATCTTACCTGGTCCTTGCATTACTTTCCCAGGACAACCATGCGCAGAAACGCAGAAACGCAGAGTGACCAAATCTCACGGTCAGGGATATTATTCGTGAAATGGCCGATGGGGTTATTCATCTGTAATGTGTGGCCCCGTGGGTACACGAACAAATGACGATCGTCATGATGGACATTGACGAAAGCGGTAGATCGAGCTCTCACGAGCTCAGATGGCCGTTGGGGCAACGGATCGAAAAGGCCATCTCATTGCACTGCGTAAAGCGAGAAAGTTACATACATGCGCTTGAGTTGAGTGGACAAAGGTAAGGGTCTGCTCGCGGATGAGGGGGATGACGGGGCTAGGCGACCAAAGGACGGGGTCTGATGATGCCTTGACGCATTGTCAAGCTGGTAAAATTGATGGGCGAGTCTTGGATGACAGATGGCTGCGGGGAAAAGCCGTTGCGGCATCATGGAACCCGTCGTGCATTTTGCCGAGAACATTACGAACCCGCCCCCTGCGAATCGGCCCTGAATGATTTTACTAATCTATGTACGTTACATGCCCTGGTTTTTCGTTCCTATAATAGCTGCGAATAGCTTGTACATGTAAGTAATACTATCATTACATAGAGAGCTACTCCGTATAAGCTTTCCTATTTTTAACTCAGTTATAGGCAGGCTTGCTTTGCTTAACCTTCGTGGTTGTGGTTGCGTGGCTTGCAAAGTTTGCAGCCACGATGATTAAGCAGGTACCCACATGACTGACGAAGCAATCCCGCGTGGGTTGACGTCGCATGAATGTTTGCTAGTGGGGCGCGTAACCTGCAGGGGGTCTTCGTACCCGGCTGCTTCGTCAGCAACGAAAGTCATCAATTCAACGCCCTTGACAGCATCGAGTCCATCAATTTCAAGAACGTTTAGCAACGGGCCCCGGAGCGAGCTCGATTACGATGCATTCCTCCCCGCGGACGAGACCTGTGGATCCGGTTCCAATTGCCCCTGTGTACAGACCCGTGAATTTTCCCGAGATTCTACCTACCGGGATCCGTCCGCTGAGAATGCAGATCTCCTTCAGCAAGACCGAACGGCTTCCCCGATGGATGCAATCGTCTCGTCGTTGCTGCTGGCCCGCACGCATATGCATGTATGCACATGCCCAAAACGTCCCGAAAAGACTTGGCGCCAATGCGCTAGCTCCCGGACGGCTGGTGCTTGTCCGCCCCCTCTCCACACTCCAACCTTTCCTCTCGGGGCTTGTCGTTGCGTCCAGGGGTGTGAGTGCGTAAGCTGCACAGAAAAGTGTTTGATGCTCAGAAATGATTTGCGGATCGTCGTCGGCCGCAAGCTGGGGTGTTCCTGGCGGTGTCAAATGTCTTGACTCAGCTTGAGGGTTTCACCGATAATTGAAGAAAATGTCTCTTGTGCAATGTCCAAGGGCGAGATGCTACAATGGATGAATCACTTTGCATTCCAGTGAAAGGCCAGTAGTATCATCCCTTCGAGAAGGAATAGTCGTCCAGAACAGCACCTAGACCTATGTACAGTGACAGAGCGTGCCGCTTGATGCTGTGCTCACGTAACGTATGTAGATCCGGATCAAGCCATAAAGGTAGGTAGGTGGTCATTGTTTTTGATCTAGCGGAACTTCTCTTGTCATCCATCTACTCTGCACTAACCCGGGTTTGCATGTTTGCATCCTAAACCCCGTCACGGAAACAGATGCAGGGACCATTGCATCAGACGCACGGAAAAGGAAAAGAAAGCAGCAGTGCTGTTCAGACGTACATTTGTTGCCCCCTAGCTGCACAGGTCGTTCGGAATGAAGCCGATTGACTTTCTGGCACTTGTAGGATATCAACAACCAAGATAAGATAGCATTGCATACGGAGCAGGGCGAGATGAGATCGATCGATCGTCTTCTTCCCCGTCCAATATTCTTGACCTCTGTTGGCCATTGTACCTGGACACAATAACTGCGATAACTGTGATTGTGGTGGTGTGTGTTCTGGGAGCGTGTTGGCTGCCACACTTCACACTTGCCAACACTCTCTGGCAGATTGGCAGACCAGTCGCTGGTGATGCTCACCCTCCACAATAGGGAATTTCAAGATTAGCGTCGTCGGTCAATGGTAGAAGAAAAAGAAGAAAAAGAAAAACCGTCGCGCTAACATCGAAATGCAGGCTTGGATCGAATCGGATGGATGGTGATGGATGGTCAAGTGCCAGCCAGCTGCTCATGTGCCAGCCAGCTGCTCATGTGCCTGTCACTGATCAAGGGCCGTCATTCAAATCATCAATCAGCCCGACGCCACCGGGCGATCTGCGGCGAAGGCGTTCTTGGCCTGCAGCCGTCGACTGTGAACTTGGAAAGTGCAAACGCAGATGGACAAAGTGAGCCGACGCCCGCGTGCAGCGGGACACGAGCAGCGGGACATGATGCTGTGCAACGGCCGCTGCCCCTCACTGGAGTTAAAAAAAAAAAAAAAAAAAAAAAAAAAAAAAGACACTAGAGTTTAAAATAGTATGAAAGTTCCGGATTGAAACTGACTACACATGTTGGGTCATGTCTTGGAGGACATGTCTAAGGATGAATCGACATTGAATCCACGGAGTAATCCCATACGTGTAATCCGTATTGCCAGCAAACGGATGGGCATTGGGGCACATTATTAAGGCACTCGTGGCTCCCCTCAATCAGCCTGCAACTTGATGCGCCCAATGAATGATGAATGAGCATCATCATCAGACAGCATCAGACAAGCATCAGACAAGCATCAGGCCAGACGACATCCCCTCGCTCATATCATTTTATGCAAGCCATGCCAGCCAGCACTTGGCCCACAGGCTGGAACGGGGCTAGTGGCTCCACCCTCGCACCTTCCCAGCCGGGTTCAAGCTGGTTCAAGCTGGTTCAAGCTGGTCCAAGCTGGGATGTTGCCCTCGACTTGCAGCCAAGCTCCATGCTTTTGTTTCCGGCTAGTGGTCCTGTTCTTCCATCTCCCCAGCTCCATGCCTGCTGTGTGCGGGATTTGTGTGGATTGCAATTTGATTCCATGAAACGAAAGAGCCATATGACAATTGCCCCAACAATGCTCCACCAGCTGGGCCAGAGAGGAGGGAGTGGCAGTGAGTGGCAGTCGCACGCCCCAAGACGACAGACCTATTTGCATGTAAATATTTGCATGTATGCTACTCCGTATTCATTCACTCCTCGACACTCTTCGACACCCCCGTCACCTGTCTGAAGCCAGACCGACCTGTCGATGAACTGAGACCTCGGGCTAGGAGTCTTATTTCATAACTAGACCCGGCTGCCCGTCACGTTTCTTACATAACTGACCTTCCGAGACCCCGTTTGTCGTCGTCGTCGTCGAGCCTACGAACTTGTCGAACTTGCGCCAGATTTCTTCTCCCGTAAAGCACGCCGGCCAGTACGGCGAAAAGACCACTTGCGAGGACAAGACTCCATCACGATGAAGTCGTCATCTGTATTCGCCGCGGCTTTGCTCACAGCCGTGGCACAAGGCTCTCCTACTAGAGAAGCCGATGGTTCCTTGAATGTAAGCTCCTTCTCCCTGTCTGCTCTCACATGCACCACGCGAACAACGAGACATTGGCGAGATAAGAACGAGGTCCAACTCGACCAGAGGGCTCTCCTCATGGATTGACTCTCCCACGCTGCTGCAAATTTCCTCCGTTTCTCACTTCTTTCCAATGCACTCGGATGAACCATATTCTTGTGTGCTGTACGGTATGGTACGGCTCTTATGGGGTCACGGCGCGTCCAAGCGGAGTCTGCGTTCCCCAAGATATTTCACTACCTCAAAACAGAATGGCTCGCTGCATGCGCTGCACGCCCAGAAGTCCCCCACCTGAGCTCGAAACACGAACGTTTTGAACGCGAAGGCACGACATCAGCCCTTGCACGTGGCATTGGTGTGCGTCAGCCTGTTTCTTCGTCATCACGAATCGAGGCAATAAACAACGATGAAGGTTTTCCTGGCGACGGCGTCGCTCTGGGGTGGATTTTCGACGGCATCTTCAATTGCTCAAAATCCGCTTTCCCATGGCTCTTCTAACGCGCAAATATCTTTACAGGTCGTTGCTTCAGATAGCTCGATATCACATTCTCCTCCTCATTATCCCTCCCCATGGATGAATCCTCGGGCTTTGGGCTGGGAGGAGGCCTACGCCAAGGCCGAGGCCTTCGTGTCCCAGATGACCCTCATTGAGAAGGTCAACTTGACCTCTGGTACTGGGTGAGCATCTCGATGCGACAACGCGGAGAGAACGCGGAGAGTAATCACGGCTGACGATGAAACTCTAGTTGGATGAGCGACGTCTGTGTCGGCAATGTAGGATCAGTTCCGCGGTTAGGCCTGAGGTCCCTCTGCATGCAAGATGGTCCGTTGGGCATTCGATTTTCCGACTACAACAGCGCCTTCCCCGCCGGACTGACCGCTGGAGCTACGTGGTCTGAACGCCTTTGGAGAGATCGTGGCAAGGCCCTGGGTGCCGAGAACAAAGCCAAGGGCATCGATGTCACTTTGGGTCCTGTCAGTGGCCCTCTCGGTCGCGCTCCCACCGGAGGTCGCAATGCTGAAGGTTTCGGCACCGATCCCTACCTTCAAGGCAAGGGCCTGGCCAGTACCGTGATTGGTATACAGGAGGCCGGTGCTGTTGCTTGTGCAAAGCATTACATCGCCAACGAGCAAGGTTGGTCAGCCATTCTAAATGCCTAGCTAGTATCAAATGTCCATTTCGCTCGTGTTGCTAACGCGTGGCCTGCAGAAAACTTCAGACAAGCCACAGAGGCAGTAGGCTACGGCTTCAATGTTTCCGAAGCCATCTCATCAAACGTGGATGACAAGACGATGCATGAAGAGTATGTTTGGCCTTTCGCCGACGCCGTCAAGGCTGGTGTAGGCTCCATCATGTGTTCTTACAACCAAATCAACAACTCGTATGGCTGCCAGAACTCCAAACTCCTCAATGGCATCCTCAAGGACGAATTGGGCTTCCAGGGATTCGTCATGAGCGACTGGCAGGCTCAGCATGCGGGCGCCGCCTGTGCAGTCGCCGGCCTTGACATGAGCATGCCCGGCGACACGCTTTTCAACACTGGCCGCAGCTTCTGGGGCGGAAACCTCACGCTGGCCGTGATCAACGGCACTGTGCCTGCCTACCGAATCGACGACATGGCAATGCGTATCATGGCCGCCTGGTTCAAGGTTGGGAACACCGTCGGCAGCCAGATCCCCACAAGCTTCAGTTCGTGGACCCGCGGCACGTACGGCTACCGCCATGCAGCTGCCAAGGAGAACTGGGAACAGCTCAACTTCCAGGTTGATGTTCGTCAAGACCACGCTGCCCATATCCGCGAGTCTGCTGCCAAGGGAACTGTTGTCCTGAAAAACACGGGCTCACTCCCCTGGAAAAGCCAAAGTTTCTTGCCGTCATTGGCGAGGATGCTGGCCAGAATCCCAAGGGTCCCAACGGTTGCGACGACCGTGGATGCGACGATGGCACCCTGGCCATGCTCTGGGGCTCAGGCACGTCGCAGTTCCCCTATCTCATCACCCCGGACAGTGCGCTTCAGCGCCAGGCAGTCGAAGACGGTTCGCGTTATGAGAGTGTTCTCAGCAACTACGAGTGGGCAGCCACCCAGAAGATCATCAGCCAGCCCAATGTGACGTCAGTCGTTTTCGTCAACGCCAACGGCGGGAGGGCTACATCAACGTGGATGGCAACAGGGGCGACCGCAAGAATCTCACTCTGTGGAAGAATGGCGATGATTTGATCAAGAATGTTTCTTCCATCTGCAAGAACACCATTGTCGTCATCCACAGCGTCGGCCCAGTTGTCGTCACCGATTGGTATCAAAACTCCAACATCTCGGCCATCGTTTGGGCTGGTCTCCCGGACAGGAATCCGGCAACTCCATTACCGACATTCTCTACGGCAAGACAAGCCCTGGTCGATCACCTTTACCTGGGGACCGAGTCTGGAGAGCTACGGAACAAATGTCATGTACAAGCCCAACAACGGCGGAGACGCACCCCAACAGGAATTCAAGGAAGGGGCCTTCATTGACTACCGCCACTTTGACAAGATGGCCCCGAAAAGAACAGCAGTGGGGCTCCCATTTACGAGTTCGGGCATGGTCTCTCATGGTCTACCTTTGAGTACTCCGACCTCCAAGTCCAAAAGCACGATGTTCGTCCCATATCGCCACCTCAAGGCAAGACTATTGCCGCCCCTACCTTTGGTAACTACAGCACCAAGCTCGAAGACTATGCATTCCCTTCGTACATTCGCTACATCTCTCAGTTCATTTACCCCTGGTTGAACACTACGTCATCCGGCAAGGAGGCGTCACGCGATGCTCACTACGGCAAGACGGCCGAGGAGTTCTTGCCCCTGGTGCCACTGACGGCTCCCCTCAGCCCCGCCTGGCTTCGTCTGGACAACCTGGTGGCAACCAACAGCTGTGGGATGTCGTGTACACAATCACTGCCACCATTACCAATACCGGCAAGACCATGACGGATGAAGTACCTCAGCTCTATGTCAGTCTCGGTGGAGAGAATGAGCCGGTCCGCGTTTTGCGTGGCTTTGAACGCATTGATCGTATTGCTCCCGGACAGAGTGTTGTCTTCCGACACGAGCTTACTCGTCGCGACATCAGCAACTGGGATTCTGCTTCGCAGAACTGGGTCATCACCAAGGCTCCCAAGAAGGTTTGGGTCGGTAGCAGCTCACGAAACCTGCCCCTTGGCGCCGAACTGAATTGAGATGAACTGAGGAGGCATGGCTATTGGCGTGCAAAGGATGGGTCAAAGCGGACGAATGATTAAACGAGCGTGTTCACATAAAATAAAGACGAAAACAGAAAACCCACAACACAAATGCTGCACACACGCACGACATGGCATGTATAGAACCAGAGTTGACAAGAGGCCCATGTATAAATAAATACCATAGTTAACAAGGACATTCAGTGAATATCACCTTTTGCTATCTGACGCTTTGCCAACAATTTGGCAACGGCGGATGTGAATAAACTCTCTCTCTTATTCTACGTGGCATCCGGGGCTTATTGGTCTTAGAGAAGTTTGTTACCCGCTTTGATCCAGAACAGGGCGATGTAAATGCCCGTCACCTGCCAGATGGCTGTTCTCAGCCACGACAATCTCCGGTTTTGAACGAGAACGTAGGCCAGCGTGTATGCCACGCGCAACACCAGATACCCGACAGAAAGATGGTTGAGCGTGGCCGTGTCAAGCTGGGCGTAGTTGCCCGCCAAAACGGAAGCAGCAAAGAGGCCGATTGTTTCCAGCCCATTCAGGGACGCGGCTTCGGCGCGGAGAATTCTTTGTTTTCGCTAACATGGCCGTTAGTTTACACATTGACCCGATGTTTTTTTTTGGTCCGTTTGCCCTGTTTGCCCTGTTTGCCCCTGTTTTTTTTTATTCTTTATTGTCTTTTACGTTGTGGATGGAAAGAAGAGATGGGAAGAGCTGGGTTATATACGATTTGAATGGAAAGAGAAGATGGGAAGAGCTGGGTTATATACGATTTGAATGGAAAGAGAAGATGGGAAGAGCTGGTCTATATACGATTTGAATGGAAAGAGAAGATGGGAAGAGCTGGAACTAGCTAGACGTACGACTTTGGGAACAGAGGTATCCTTGATGAGCGTATCTCGATAGGCACGAGGATACGAGTTGTCGTAGACGCGGCCTGCGGAGGCGACGGCGTAGAGGTGCGGGAGGAGAGAGAGGCCGAATGCGGCGGGGACCTGAAATGATACCAAGGTTGGGGTGTTAAGGAGAGTGTGGTGTTGATTGATTGCGTCAAAGGTGGGATGGATGGACTGACTGTGAAGAGGAGAGGTTCCGGGAGAGGTCGATGCCGAAGAGGGACGACATTTTGGGGGTAATGACTGCGGCTTGCAATGTTTACTTGGCTTGGGATGTCGAGATGTCGATGGGATGATGGGATGGTGGGTGTTGGGTGTTGCTCGAAAAGAGAGGCGCAGCCGACTGGCCACTAAATTTCTGCGTTGGTTCCCCTTATACCTATAACAGTGGGATGGTGTTGAAGGTTTGAGCTGGCCAAGGACCCCGTCACGACCTCGGCATTCATTGCCTGGTCAGCTGATGAGTGGGCGTGGATGATGCATTGCCTGCCTGCCTGACATTACGTGTACATATTATCCCTTTGGATGTGGTAAGGGAGCAAGCAGGTAGAAGATCCAATTTTTCCGGGTACGCGAGAGAGACCTCGCGTTAGCTAAAATAAGACGCTAGAGCCTGTTACATGCCTAATTTATTAGGGTTTTAAGCTAAAATAATATAATTATAAAGCTAAAGACATCTTAGAGAGGTCTTTATAAGCTACTTAAGCGCTAGGTAGCTAGTAAAGATGAGGTGTAGCTATAATGTAATATAGTAATTTATACCTAGCTAAATTACTAGTACTTCTATCATGGGCAAAATAAGGAGCGGGATTAGGTAGCTTAAATCCACCTTTGTCCTCATTGGCCCATCCCCTTGCGAGTGACCAGCTTGCTCCTTACCACATCCAAAGGGGTCAGGGAACGTCCGGCACAGACAGGGATCGGCGCTCTTGGTACTCTTGGCATCACATGTGGCATGGAGTTGGACGACGGGGGTCGGCTTGGCAGGGTTTTTCCTCGCTTGGCTGGCTGTGCCTGGCAGTCAGCCTGGAGGTTTCCCAATCGGGTATGGAATTTACAGACTTGCATAAAAACACACGTATTACATACGTATGTACATTACACGTACAAATACGTGCGGCGGGCTTGCGAATGTCACGAAGCGGAATGACGGCGCAACTCGACAATGGTTGATGGTTCCGGAGTCGCTGCGAAGGTGCATACATAGATGGACGCCTCTGAGCCAGTCATTTTTTTTTTTTTTTTTTTTTTAAATTGCATCATCAGTGTCATCATAGTCCTAGTTGGTATCAAGTATTCCCCCTGGTCTACATAGAGCTGCTGCCCTTCCTCTCAGACAGCAATATTGATGGCGTTGACACCCATTTGGTCACGCAGGAAGACCTGAAGCCACGTGGGCCAGCCTCGGATGCCAGCAACGGTGGCCTGCTGCTCTGGGATGATGAGCTGGGCGCCTCTCCTGCGGAAGATCTGTTCGGTGATGGTGGCGGCCACGTCGTCGGGGGTGAGCAGTCGAACACCACCCTTTTCCAGCTGGTGGCCAAAGTCCTTGACCAAGGGCGTCCGCACAAAGTTGGGGTGGGCAACCGAGGTCAGGACGCTGTCGGCCTTGTACAGGTGCTTGAGCTCGACGGTCAGCGACTCGTGGAAGGACAGGGCGGCGGCCTTTGTGGCGGAGTAGTCGGCGCCCTTGGGCAGGGCGACAAAGGAAGCCATGCTGGCGACGGTGACGACGTGGCCCTTGTTGATGTCGATCATGTGGGGAGGAACTGCTGGACCAGCGTCCAGTGGGACATGGTGTTGACGGCGAAGATGTTGCGCAGGAAGTCCTGGGGCATGTCGAGGATGGACATGGGGCGAGTGATGCCGGCGTTGTTGACGAGGATGGTCGGGTGGCCCACGTCGCCGCGGATGGCATCGGCCGCCTTGGCCACCGAGTCGGGCGAGGTGATGTCGCACCGGTAGTAGCGGACGAGGGGACGGACGACGAGGGGTCGTCAACGTTGGCAAAGTCGTCGGGCGGCTCCTGGACGTCGAGGACGACGACCTTGACCCTGCGGGCGACCAGGCGCTTGACGATGCAGTAGCCGATGCCGCTGCACCCGCCCGTCACGACGGCGATCTCGCTGGGCCAGTCCCATCCCTTGGCGGCCGACACGCGCCAGGCGTTGGCGGCCATGGCGCTGAAGCCGCTGTTGATGCTCTTGAGGATGCCCATGCCCAGCAGGACCTGCAGGGCTTTCCGGGCCATCTCGGCGTTGAACCGGGCGTCGAACCCGGCGGGAGGAGCCTCAGGAGCTCTCGCTTGAGCTCGTCCGGGGCATACGTCAGCGCTGCGAGGAGCGGCCCGGAGAAGAAGGGGGACTGGATGCCGGCGCTGAGGCTCTGCAGGGCGCGGACGGGCGCGGATTCGATTATCTTGACCAGAGACATGATGGTGTGTGTGTGTGTGTGTGTGTGTGTGTGTGTCAGACGCCGCGATTGTTGCAGTCAAAGGCCAGCCTTCGTTTTTATTATTTTTTAAAAAGAAGAGGAAAAAGAAAAGGAATCGACAAGAGCAGAATTCACCCTTTGATTTTGGACGGGGTTTTGCGAGAAAAGACGGCTTGCCTTATTCATATGATTATTATACAATGCAGAGTACAGTACAGTACAGTACAGTACAGTACAGTAGAGTACAACACAACACAACACAACACAACACAATTCAAGTGCGTACTACGGATTTGCCCGGTGGCCAGCCGTGTGAGTCCAGTCCTGTCCCGCCTCTTGCCTCGGTTGAGTTCAAATCACTGCTTGTGCTTGGGCGTGCTGGGGTGGGGCTGGTTCTTGAACCGGGGTACGTACCCCTGGAGAGAGAGGGGGCGTTCCCGAGTCGGCAGGTGGCAGGGAAGAGCGCAGATGAGGACGAGCACATGTGCGATGCGCGTGCATCTACAAACTAAGATTGATCGGGACCTGGAAGGAACCTTGTGGACCTGCAAACTGCGGGGAGCGTCGAAAACCAAGACTTGGTGCCGGCCCATCGGAGGAACCAGCTCGTCCGTGTCGACCGCACTGCTGACCTTTGACTACCATATGATGACTAATTAACTTGAACTTGCCACGACTACCACGACTGCCACGACTGACTTGCCATGATTTTTGCATTCGCCACCGCGGAGTCTCTAGGACTTCTGGGGCCATTGGCCGCAACAGACTGACGCTGACTAGTGACAACGACCCGACGGCTGATTAGACTTGGAACATATAAAAGAGTACGTACTCCGTAAGACTTCAGCTATAACTTGCCTTCTTGGTCCGCCGGCCCCCTCCCCCTCCGTTGATGCAATCTTTGCATCTTTACAAACGCCTCGCCTCGACAGCAACAAACTAACCACACGCCATGGCAGCAACGCACATGGCAGCAACGCAGACACAAACCCGCGGCCGGGCTGCACCGGCGCCGGCAGTCACATCGACGGACCGGCCGTCAAACAAGGCCGCCGCCGCCGCCGCCGCCGAACAAGCCGCCCACAAGGACTCCATGAAATCCACCTGGCGAACCAGGGACCGCAGCGAGTGGAACGTGTATCAAAAGATACTCGACAAAATGGGTGCTCACCACGTCGCCCTGGACCAACCTGTTCCCAAGCACGCCAAAAGCGAAAAGGTGCCTCACCTGGGACAAATCTCGCAGCACAAGTGGATTCTGTTCTACGCATTCGTCCCCCTCGTCCTGCACCAGCTCTTCGTCTCGCTGACGGGATGGAGACTCGGCAAGCACGCCGCCTTCCACTTCTACATGGCCCTCTTCAACTTCACCATCGTGAGGGAGGTGCACATCCTTCGCCGCCTCGGCCACAAGCACGGCTTCCTCGACGGCGACGTCCACGACCGGGACGGCGTGCCCGACCACGGCGCCGGCAAAGTCGTCTGGTCCCTGTACAAGACGGTCGGCGCGCGCCTGGCCATGATGGTCTGGCTCGCCTACGACCCGGACCGCAGCCCAGCCGACGTCATGGGCGGCGGCGGCAGCTGGAAGTGGTGGGCGCTGCTCCTCTGCAGACTGGCCTGTACGGCGTCGTCCTCGACTTCTGGTTCTACGTCTACCACCGCGCCATGCACGACGTCCCTTCCTGTGGCGCTTCCACCGCACCCACCACCTCACCAAGCACCCGAACCCCATGCTGACGGCGTACGCCGACGAGGAGCAGGAGTTCTTCGACATGCTCGTGATCCCCTGCTGACCTGGTCCACCTTCCGGGCCGCCGGCATGCCTCTCGGCTTCTACGAGTGGTGGATGTGCCAGCAGTACATCGTCTTCACCGAGGTCTGGGGCCACAGTGGCATCCGCGTCCATCTGGCCGCTCCCACGACGCTGAGCTGGCTGCTCACCGCCCTGAACATGGAGCTCTGCGTCGAGGACCACGACATGCACCACCGCAAGGGCTGGAGGAGGAGCCAAAACTATGGCAAGCAGACCCGTGTTTGGGACAGACTCTTCGGCACCTGCGGCGAGCGCATCGAAAGCTTCGACGCCAACGTTGATTATGTCAATCAGGCATACATGCCGCTCTTTTGAAAAAAACAGCCATTTCGTGTTTGCGCTGGAGAAACCTGTTTATTTTGACCCTCACCTTGCGGGGACGGAGCGAAACGGGACCTTTCTGGAAGTAGATTTGTAAGGGGGGACCGGATCGGATCGGTGTTCAGGTCTGGTGTTTCTATGGCCATGAATCGATGAGGACGACCTTTGTTTTCAAGACATCTTGCGAGCGAGCATGGTGGCAAGTTCAAGCCTCGATACCTGTTTTTATAGAGTGTGGGTGTGCAAGCTGTTTGGACAAATGGAACCGGGTGCGCCTCTAATGTATCTGTGATTGAACGAGCATATTCTCAATAGGGGGACGCTTGGGCACAAGGCAAGGAAGGATTCGTGATGATCAGCTCCTGTACTGCAGAGTTTTTCAGTTTTCATATCCAAGTCGTACATTCGTATCTCACCTGCGTCACGTCGTGGGTACAAATTCAATGTTCCTTGTGCAATGAAACAATAAAATTCACGTCGCTATCAAGAGCAGCTGGTTATTATTACCCATGCCCGTCAGCGGAGGTCTCACCACATCAGCGACTCCGAGGCGTACGACTCGAGATCTTTTCCGGATCTGCGTGACTACGTAGCGATGGTGGGCTCGGGTCGCGAGTTCTCCGGCCGATGGGGTCCTTGAAAGAGGCCCGTCTTTGGCATCCTGCCTGGCCGGCGGGCGTTGTCCATTGAAATGGTGAAATGACAGTGACGTGGTCTGACTCATGGTCGTCTCCTGGCGAGCTTCAACGAGGGAATGAGTGAGTCATGTTGAGCATATGATATCATTTTATCGCAGCCACTATTAGGAGTGCGCACTCCTTTTTTGGCCGGGCCGTATTGTTCTATGTAGCAGCGTGTCAAGCGAAACCCCTGCAGCAACCAAAGTTCGGCGTCGTGCGGGGCCGCGTGGGGTTGCTCGTTTCGGCAAGTCGGCCTAAATCAAACTTGAAAGGGGGTACGGAGCGCGGAGTTATCCGTATCGGCGGGTTTGCATGTATTTGCATTTCTTGGCTGTAGCAACAGTTTCTCGTGTCTGGGCTGGATAGAGCCTGTTGACTGCGGAATAGGAGCAGACAACGGTAGGCACATGGTAGGCATGTGCACGTAATGTAACCCCGTATAGATCATATTGCTAGGCATGCCGTTGCTATAGCTAGCTTTTGAAAGGCATAGAGGTTTTGGGGTAAACCCCATTCTTCGGAACTGTTGGTACTGCAACTCGACTTGCCACACCCAAGGCTTCATCAGTGAGAGAGTCCGCGGACCACGCCACGTGGGAAAACTGGCATCAAGTCGCGCTTCGGCTGTCTGCCAATTGTTGGTTGATATTCAGCCTCACATCTCAGGCATCACTTCTGATGCAGAGTTTTTCGCACCCAGATCCATCGCGAGCTTCGTTTGAAGCTTCGTTTGGAAGCTTCGTTTGGAAGCTTCGTTTGGAAGACCTTGTTTTTATCGTTTGTTATCATCCGATGAAACTATCTTCGTTTGCTTGTTAAAGCCTACTTATATGGCTTCCTTTTCTCTTCTTGTAGATCTCCTGAGATAGTCAATCTACACATACCTTTCTTCCTTCTCTCGCGACCCTTAACAGGTTATGAGCCCGGCGCTTCTATCGCGCCCTTTTCTTTCATTTTACCCTTTCATCTTCTAGTCGCAGTCTTGTGTATAATTACACATTTTTTTTTTTTCCTGACATCTTATAAAAGCATAATTGCTTAAGCTTGCGGGGCGGCAGAAGACCTTTTCTTTCTTCTCCCTTACCTAAAAGTCTTGATCAAATTAATCACAAAGGCTTACTTTACAACTTCAAAAAAAACTTACACAACAAGGAATTGAATGCATGACTTTGAGCGTGTTATTTGACAAATTGCGACTCTGCGGCACGCACACGTTAAGCGTGAATTTCATATCTTATAATAACTTCACGATTTTATGATTTCCTTAAAAAGTTACCCTTCTAGGCAGATCTTATTAGGCGGTAGGCTAGGACTTATTATTCCCTAAGGAACTGCCTAAGTTATCTAAAACTAATAACCTAGATCTATTGCTATTTAGGCATTAAATTAGTAAAGCATAATTAGTAAAGTAGGTTAAGTAAGTATAGTAAATTCTTAGTAAAGCAATGCCCTTTAACTAGGCTAAGGTAAAATATTTAAGGGTATTTAAAAACGCCTTTTAGGCCGCTTATACTCTTAACTTTATATCTCTATATATTAGTAGCTATATAGTAATCTAATCTAAAGAGAGCTACCGCTATAACTCCTACTAGACTAAATTAATAATAATTAGTATTAAGTAATTATAGTGATAGGAGTATATAAATTTTAATATATAACCCTTTGCTCTTATTATAAGCATATAATACCTTACTCTTCCCTCTCTATTAAGTAATAATAATAATATACCTACTACTCTAGCTAGTAATAATATAACTATGCTAGGAGTTAATAATATTACTAAAATATAGTACTTATAAATAGTAACTATTAATCCTCTAAAGGGAGCTAAAAACTATAAGGAATAGAATATTTTAATTAAGATATAAGTTAGAGTAATAAAGCTTACTCTATATCTTATAGGAGAGATTAAATAGTCTTAATTAACTAATAAGTATTATGGAATCCTATCTTTAATTATATAGTAAAGTCTCTCTTCTTAGGTATAGAAGAATATCTCTAATGCTAGATAGTCTAACTTAATGCTAGTTACCTAGATAATAGATATTATTAAAAAGGATTACGGATTTAAGGCTAATATTGCTATTATTAAATTACTTAATTAATTCTATAAATCTAAAAGAGTTAATTTTTTAACCACTTGCGCTTAGCTTAACTATTATTAGAACCTCTAGAACTAGATTTAAAAGATTAGAAACATTAATAAAATAGTATAGATCTTGCAAACCATTAGAGGCGTTAAAGGGTTAATTCCTAAACTCTACTAAAGTTAGAGAATAAAGGCTTTTAGTAAAAAGGGTCTCTTAAAAGAAACCATGCTTATATATTTAACTTATAAAGTAAATAAACTAGAGAAGGAGCAGAAGCTTAACTTTACTACTTAGAAGACTAACTTAAAGTCTAATAGAAAGGGTAAAGAGAAGCTAAAGAAAAATAAGACTTCTGAAACCATTAAAATAGATTATGAATGCTTAATTCGCCCTGGATAACCTTTTTATATAAAGGATGCTTACTAGAAGCTTTATCCTAAAAAGAAGCTAATATTAAAGAAAGGGAATAAAGATAAATTAAAGTCTAACTAAATAAACGCTTCCCCTAATATTATTACCGCTAGGAGTAATCTATCTCTTATAGCGATTAATTAGGAATATTCCTTTTAAATAACTCCTAACCGCCTAACTAAGGAAGATTATATTCTTAACACTAGATATAATACTTATACCTTTAATATAACTAAATAGTTTATATACTTAAACACTAACGTTAATACTAAGCTAATGCTAGCAAGTAATAGTGAATAACTTAATGTTAATAGTATTAGAGCGTTAAAATCCCTATTAGCAATAGCTACCTAGAACTCTCTAACGCTTAATACGCACTAAAGGCTAAGGTTAATATAATTTTACTAGGCCTCTTAAAGAGAGGAGGCGTTATAATAAATAGATTTAAAGACTAATTAATCTTAAAGTTAACAGGCGCAGTCGTTAGTTAATATAACTAGAAGTCTAATGTAATATTATTAATCCTTTGTAATAAAGAACCTTATTTTAATTTCGCTGCTCTATTATATAACGCTATAACTAAAAAGGTTAAATTTAGTCTCCTTTATAAAAGGCTAGGCTATATAGGAAAGGAACGTATTATCTAAGCCTATAAGGAAGCAGGAATCGTAATTAATCCTATCTCTTTAGCTAATTTTCATTGCCTAGCTTGTTTCCTATCTAAGGCTTTACAGATAATTTATTACAAAGAGTCTAATAATATAACGAATTTTCTATTGCGTGTCTTCTAGGATTATATTAAATACAAGCCTAAAGGGATTAGAGGCAAAATTACATATTACACGCTATTAATATCCACACGCGTTTTTATTAGGTTATTCTAACTATTAATAGATCTAACGTAGTTAAAGCTATTAAAGCCTAGAAGACTACTATTAAAAACGGAAGTAGTGGCTTTACTATAAAATACTTTTATATAGATAATATAACTAAATTCCTTAGAGATAAGTTTAAATCCTTCTATTAGAAAGAGGGAATTATCTTTTAAACTAGCGCTCTATACGTTCCTATACATTAGGGAATTAGTAAATAGGTAGGTTAAACCCTTATAGAGATAGCAAGAGCCTTAATAATTAGGCTAAACTCCCTAAATTGCTCTAGCCTTATGTAATAAAGCATGTAGCTAAAGTTACTAACCTATTACTAACCTATAGTAATAAGGATAATTAGTTACCTTAATAAGCTCTATTTAATATCTTAGGCCTTAAAAACAATGCCTCTATTTATTATTTGCAAACCTAGGGCTATATTACCTATGTATGCGTTCCTAATGAATAATGTGTTAAGGCATAGAAAATAGTAGCTAGGGCTAAGTAAGGAAGACTTATAGGAATGGATAGCCTAAAATGCTACCTTTATAAAGTCTAGCTCCCTAAAGAGCAAAGAGTTATGTAAGCAAGAGATATTTACTTTAATAAAAGAGACTTACCTACTAAGTTAAAAGATAATAAGGATATTTACATTACGGATCTTATTAACCCTTCTTTTACTAAAGAAGGATATTATATTATTAAGATTCTAATAGTAGCAGAGGAATAAGAGCTTTAACTATATACTTAACTTAATTCTAAGAAAAAGAAAGTTTACTTTAAAGATAATATTTATTCTACTTACTTAGACTCTAATAATAACTATTAGTCCTTAGAGGAAGAGGATTAGGATTAGACTCTCCTAACTCCCTTACCCTCTTAGAGTCCTTTATATTAAGAGGAACTTACTAGATACTAATAGAGAAGACTTAATAAAGAAGATATAGTCCTAAAACAACTAGGTACCTTCCCTAAAGAAGAAGTTAAAGATAATAATGCGATCTAATAATAACTTTAATCTAAAACCCTAAAACAAAGCCTCTAATCTAATACACGTTATAACTACCTTGAAATTATGACTTCTAGCAAAAAGAAGGCTCTTAGCTCTTAATAATCGAACCTTACGATTTAATACTATAATAATAATATCTTTAACTATAATATTAAAGACTAGAACGTCTTGTATGGCTTTTTAATGCTTAAGGTAGCTAATATTGCTAATACAAAGATTAACATTCTAGCCAATTAGTTTCAAGCTAAATCAATAAGTAATTATCACTCTTTCTAGAGGCCTGCTAAACTTAAAGAGCTTATTAAGATTAATAAGATAAATTACTAGGACCTTGTATATCTAGGTAAAGATAATAAAGTCTTTAATAGCCGCTAGGTCTATATAATTAAATATCTAATTAACTCTAAACTATACGCAAAGGCATAATGGGTTATAAGGGGAGATTAGAACACTAAAGTCTTTAATAAGGAAGATCTCTATACAGTAGTTATATATTTAGTCTCTTTACGTGTTTTCTATACACTTATTGCTATCTTTAACTATAAATAGCAGTAATATAACGCTATTAATGCCTTCCTTAATGCCTATATAAAGGCTAATATTTACATTAAATAACCATAGGGATATTAAGATAGCTTAGCCTAAGTCTGTAAGCTTAATAGGGCTCTTTATAGCCTTCCTATTTCCTCTCTTTAGTGGCTTAATAATATTACTAAAGAACTTAAAAACAGGGCTTTTAACGCCTCTTAAGCGAGCTTTGCATTTTTAACGCGATAACGTTATTGTTGGAACACCAAGGTGCCTGCGCAGGTGATAATACCGTTGTTATTGAAGTCTATGATAGTTCATGATAATCCTCTAGGAAAGAGAAGAGAGAGAGGGAGAGGAATCTAGCTAGCCAAAAAGTGAGTGAAACCTGTAAGTAAGGCAAAGAGGGGTGGCGAAAAGGGGCAGCTAATCACAAGGCGTGCATCCTCTGAGGGCTCCACTTGGCCCATAATTAGCGGGGTCTTTGGCCACGACTAATCCGATAATGATCCGAAGGAAGTAACACTAGTAGTCTCTCTTTTTCTTATGGCTAAAGGAGCCTAAAAACGCAATAAAAATCGAATTAAAGGAAAGTGTATATAAGTGAATCCCTTAATAGGAATCCGGAGCCCTGATTAGCCTGGTTAGCATTGGTTAATTTAATTAATCTAATCGCAACGAATCCTCCCTTTGCCTCCGTTAATTCCTCTCTATAACGCTTGCAACGCTTATAAAGGTCTCTTAACCTAGCCTTCCACACGGATTGTTAATTCGTTCGAATTGATTAAGGTTGTTAGCGCTTGATTTAGCAATCCCTTTGTTATCGCATTAGCCGGGTTATTGTTGCTGTTAATCCATCTAACCTCATAGATCTTACGCCTCTTATATGATTAGCAAAGGGCTATGATATTAATTATTAGCCTCTTCTCTTTTATTATGCCTAGCTTAATAAGGCATTCGTATAACAAGAACGAGTTAGTATAAAGGATCGTAGGGATCCGAGGTATCTTTAATTAGTCCGTGATCTAATTAAGGGTTATAGATATTACGTACGCGATATCAGCACCTTAAACCATGCTATATAGCTTAGAGGTAAGCGCGCTATGCGTAACCCGCTTGCTCTTTATTAAACTATATATAATAATATTTCCTTTCGTGATAAAGGTGTTATTATCCTCTTTACCTTATTACCGATTATGATTACATACCCAATCTGTAAGCTAAGATCCTTGTTGTTTGCAAGTGATCTATTTATAAATACAAAGAGCTTTGCTTCTTTAAGGGTTAGTGGGATATAGCGTAATCCTTATTGCTAATTCTTAATCTGCTACTTAAGGCATTTGTTTAGGCGTATAATATCTTTGGCAGCTAGTTCTTAGTATTAAGCTATAATTAATAGATTATACAAAGCTTCTAGTTAGCAGACGGTTATGATGTAACTTCCTTAGGCTTGTTGTTCTACGTAATCCTGCCTTGCTATTAGAGATTAAGGGTTAACTTTCTTAATCTTCTAACTTTAGCCTTTCTGGGTTAGGGTTAGTGAGTTATTAGCGTTTTAGGTTAGGATATAGCTATTAAAAGTAAGGGGATTCCTGTTTAATAGTTACTGCTTCTCTTTAGCTATGAAGTTAGCCTTCTAGAGCTCTTTTTCTTCTTTATTAAAGAAGTTATTATTGCTTAGACCTAGCGTGTTATCTATTTACATTCTAATAATCCTAAAGAGGTTTTTATTATTTAGAGCTATGATTAATAAGCAGGGATTGTATATTAACGTTATTATATTAAGATTATCCCTATGATAACGGAAGTACGTTACCCACCAGTGAGTTCCGGCCTCTGTAATGCCATAAAGAGGCTTAATAACCTCTATTACAGTGCCTTATAGAAAGAGGTACGCGATCTATTCTAGCAATCTTATAATAATTAGCCTCGTGAGTTTTGTTTGCGATTGAACATAGGCTTAGGTAATATCGCGGATCCAGAGGTAAATCCCTTTTCTTTAACAAAGGAGCAATAGCTATAATTAGCCATTAGCTTGCCCGTTAGATTATTAGCGATTACGTTAGGATAAATTCCTTCTCCTTATTATTATGGCCTTATATAATAAGGCAAGACTTCTTATATAGCAAATCCATGCCTTTACCTTTAATCTCTCTCACTATGCAAGAGTTAAAGATCCTATAGCCACTGTGTTTCGCTTAATTAAACTTTATAAATCTAAATACATTATAAGCTTGTAAAGCGTTAATCTTAGCTTAATCCAATTGTTTAAAGGGCTTTCCTAGGGTTATAATCTTCCTTCTTAGCGGAGTTAGAGAGTAATGTCCTAGTTAGCTTTTTCCTTTGCTATTAGGAACGCTTCTATTAGCAATCCTCTAGTTATAATCTCTCTAATTAATGCTTCCTCTTAATCTTTATTAATAACTACGAAGTCCTTGCAATCCTTAGGTCCTTCTGTGTCTTAGTTAAGGGAGAATTAAACTATAAGGGCTTTTCTTAGTCTTCCTTGCTTTCTCTTTACTAGCACTAGGAGTTCTACTCCTTCTTTTACTCCTTCCCTTACCTCTGCCCCTATAGAGGTAAGAGAATCTCTCTTATTTATAGTCTCCTTAATAACTTAAGGTTTTATCTCCTATAGCCCCTCTATAGCACATAGGTCCTTATAGTAGGGCTTTACTACTATAGATTAGAATTTCGCTAGTCTATAGGGTATTTAGATAGTATAGGTCTCCTTATTAGTAGTAATTAGCTTATAAGGGCTATACTAGCCGCCCTTCTCCCTCTACACACATATATTAGCCTGTAGAGGCAGCTAATGTATTAGTAATGTGTTAGGGCTATTCTAGGCGTTAAGGGCATTGCGGACCTGCTATAAGGCTAGGTAGCAGCGTACCTTGTTAGTGGCCTTCTAAATTGCCTTAGCGCGTTAAATAATAGAGACGCTTAGTAGTGACTTGTCTATTATGCGTAGGTAGGCTCTAAAGACTAGCAGGGTTAGCACTAGTCTATTAGGGCCTACTAAGTTATTAATAGCTTTAATAGCTATTTAAAGACATTACTCTAGCGTGATCTCCGCGCTAATTAAGTCTGTGATAATCTCGTAAGCCTAGCGTAAAGGTCTATGGTACTTTCTAACCTTTCTAATACTACTATAGGCTTTAATTAGTATCTTATTAATCTTAATTAATATTAATTAAGCGTAGTGCTTAAATTCAGCGGAGGAGAAGTTATTGCTAGCGTTATAGATAATCTAATCCGGCGGTCCAAGATAGGTATTAATCTAGCACTCTCTAATTATATCCTAGATATCTTAGGCCTTCTGCTTCTTAGGATTAAGGAAGCAGGCTACTTAGAATAAAGTTACTAAATTAATAACGTGAAGGACTGGTTAGTTATTAATCTACGCGATATTAGTAATAATCTTATAGTTAAAGTCATGCTTATCTTTAATTATGAATTTAAACTAGCTAGAGCTTTTCCTTTTATCTAATAATAGTGGCAGACTTTAGTTAACTTCTTAATTACCTAGCGTTTAACATTATAACCGGCCCGCTAAAGGATCTTTATAAGGCATTGAACAGAAGGGTAACCAAAGCGATAATATAATTAATAGATTTCTCCTTCTAAGAGGTAGAAGGCAACTATTTCTTTAGCCTCTAGTAGCCACTAAGGATGTCCCTATTGTCACATAACGGGCATAGTCTTATTGCCTTAGATTAGCACGTTTATAAGGTTATTAATCTTTACTTATAACTTATCTATGTTAGTGATAGAAAAGAGGAAAGGAGTTGCTATGTTAAGGACGTAGAATTCAAGTTCTCTGAGTTCTATAGGCACATAAAGCATGCCTTTTACGGTTATAAATCCAGCACCGAATTTAATAAGTTATAGCTCGCAGGGGATTATCTTTAATAAAGGCATTAATTATAATAGAGCCTTTGCTTATCCCTAACCTACTATTAATTTGCCTGCCGCCCTAGTATTAGGTATAATCCCTTTAAAGACTTCTTTAAAATAGCGCTCTTTAGAGATATAGTAGGTTAATCCCTTATTAGATTCTTACTATTAATATAGTTCCTGCTTTAGGAAAGCATGCTAAAAGGCTTAGTTATTAAGGGCAGTAAGAACGTTAGCATCTACGAGATTATAATTATCCTATAGCTCTAAGCAAAAGAATTATGTAATGCTTAGATATGCTGCTAGCGATAGCTCTTTATTATCCTTATTGCTGTCTTCGGTCTTTATATAAGCCATAAGATTCGGTTCCTATCCTTAGCTAGGGCCCTTATTAGGCTTGTTATTATCCAGCCCTTTATAGGAGGTAAGAAATGCCTAGAATCTCTTCTCTAAAGGGGTATATAATAGATCTTACTAGCAAACTAATAATCCTTCTCCTTTTAGCGTTCTTTATTAGAGTAATTAAAGGACTAATAGCTATTCTTACTATACACAAAGCAACGCTAAGGGCTATGCCTTAGGCTCTTACTATAATAGCCTCCCCTGCCTTAAGGCTAACGTCCGTATTAATGGTTAGTAAACATAGCCTTAGGAGAGCCCCTTGTGATTATAGGTATTAGGTAGCCCTCTTATTTAACTCTAAGATTATAATTGCCTTACAGAGGTCTTTAGTAAGACTCTTAAAGCCTAGGAGTGGTTATACTCTACTATCTAGTATTTAGGCACACTAGCTATAGCATTTAATATTTACTTATAGAGCTTAGTATTTACTATATTAGAAGGATATAGGCCTTAATAGATCTTCTTAAGGGTAGCTAGTATAATTTTAAGGCACTTAAGCCTAGTTTTATTAGGGTTCTTAGCAATAGTGCTGCTTAGAGTTATACTGCTCTATTTATAGCGGTAGAATTATTAATTGCTTTCTATCTTAAAGCATTAGCGGATATGGCTAATTATCTCTTTATATGTAAGGTTTTAACCAAAGAGATAATTAAGGTAGTATTGCTTAGCATTATTAATTAAGATAATTAGGAGAGCCTTCTAATAATGCGTTTAGGGAGGTTAATCCTATTACACTTATTCTTAAAGAGCGTAACTTTTAGGGCAAGGAAATTGTATAATTGTCCGCTATAACGATTGCTATCTTTATATATTTTTGTAAGTTCTAAGATCTTCTTTGTAATCTAGTCTTTAGAAGAGAATTATTATATAGGTAGCAAGGTTTACTATGGATAGGGATCTTTAGGGTGAATTGCTTAATGTAATAGGGTTCGCTATAGAAGAGGCTCTCTTACAGGTTAAGGGGTTTAAAGGTGCTATTAGGGTTAGGAAGGACAAGGGTCTAGGGTAAGCAGACAAGGGATTAAGGAAGTTAATGTTTAGGGGGTTAGAGGATTGTGATCTCCCTTTAGGCTATAATAGCCTTATTTCTTATTAGACTACCTCTTCTAGAGATATTATAATCGCTAATCCTTAGCCTTATCTTACAATAACACCATGGTCTTACAGAGAATTCCGTAGCTCTCTAATAAGGTCTCTGTTAGCTATTACAAAGGTGTTCTTAGACTATCCTTTAAAGTCTTCTTAGAATAATTCCTAAAGGTTATCATCCCTCTAGTCTTAATGCTTACTAAGGTTAATAAACCTTATAATATAGTTATTAAGCTTAGATAGCGTGGCGGAATTAGGGTTAACTATGATTTGTTCTTTCTAATCTTTTATAAGGGCATGGGAAAGAGGTTATAGTTATATTAGCAGTTCACTCTCTTAGGGTCTCTTAGGTGCTATTAAGGTTTAGGATGGTTTCTTATTACTAGAGAATTAAGGCTCTTCTCTTAGTAATAGTCTAGGCGATTGTGTAGCTTCTATAGCAGCTTAGGTCTTCCCTTTTATTGCTAGTCTAGCTTCCTGACTTATTATAAGTAATGGTTATTAACGTTAGGTTTAAAGCGAATTAGTTTAATTATTCGGTTAGTTTTCTTTATAGTAGGTGTAGGATTAGTCTCTTTGTTAAAGATAAAGATAATGACAGAAGAAGTTAATCCTTAGGTTTGTGATAGACGTAGAATCAATCTCTCTATTAAAAGTGAAGATAATAATAGAAGAAGCTAATCCCTTAGAAGCCTAATAAGTCCGCAACCGGAATTTAAGTCTCTTCCTTTAGCACACTCGCAGCCATGCCCCTATTCCTAAGGATTTAGATAACAGGAAAATGACTGTGGCGTCTGCAGAAATGTCTCTTCTTGTAATACCTAACTTATCTGTGGTTATGATTAACTACTGATCAGTGTTAGAACACCAAGGTGCCTGCGCAGGTGATAATACCATTGTTATTAAAGTCTATAATAGTTCATAATAATCCTCTAGGAAAGAGAAGAGAGAGAGGAGAGGAATCTAGCTAGCTAAAAAGTAGGTGAAACCCGTAAGTGGGGCAAAGAGGGGGTGGCGAAAAGGGGCAGCTAATCACAAGGCGTGCATCCTCTAAGGGCTCCACTCGGCCCACAATTGGCGGGGTCTTTGGCCACGACTAATCCGATGATGATCCGAAGGAAGCAACAGTTATCCTGCTTCTTTATATAGATAATATGATTATCGCGGCTAAAACTAACTAAATTATTAACAAGGTAATTACTAAACTTTAAAAGCATTACGAATTAAAGCGATTAGGTGAAGTTAAGTTATTCCTTAGTATTAAATTTATTCGTAATTAAACTAACCATACTATCCTTCTTTATTAAAAACTGTATATATAGGATATTATAAAGAAATTCGATATTAAGAATATAAATAGATTAAATATTCCGTAGCTTCTAAAGACTAAAATTCCTGCTAATTAGAAGGAACTTAAAACGGCTTTTAATCTATCTAACTAGGCAAAAAGAATAGGAAGCTTTAATTAGCTTTCTATTATAACTTAACCTAACATAATATTTACCATAAACTAACTTAGCGGTGTAAATTTAGCACTAAAGCAGGTTTATATAAATCTTATAAAGCATCTCTAGCATTACCTTAAGAATTCTAATAATTTAGGATTATTCTTAGTGGTATTAGCAATCCTAAAAGTATGCTTTTGTTGGTATCACAGGTGCCTGACGTCAGGATCGTGGCCTAGGGAATAGGAATTTATCTTCTATTCTAGGCGTTGTAATCAATTTAGTCATAAGTGTGTAGAAGGGAGGAAAAGAGAGGCTTTTCCGGATCGTGAGAAGTGGCCACAAACGCGGTGCGTTTTGTGGGTCACATGACTTGTGGGTCCTCGCCTAATCAGAGGGGCGGGCCGATGAGTCATATGTAGGGCCACCTCTTGCGGGCGCGCGTTGCGCGCGCGCCCTCGCGGCCTAACCTTTGCCAGGTAATTGCGGCTGCGTGCCACGATTAATATTATGCTTATTCTAACATTAGAACCTCTTTCTTTTTGACACAATTGTTAACGCATAATATTAATCCAAGAAGGGAAGATACAAGGGATTAAATGAATGTGTTATATAAATAGAAGAATTAACAAAAGAAACAACAATAATAGTCCCCTTTCCTTCCCCTACGCGCCGCTGGCTTTAGATAACTAGCTTCTCTAATCGCTTGTCCTTCTTCCTTATAGAAGGCTCTCTCTGCCTTCCGCCCTTGCCTTTAACCGGTGCAACATAATGTTAGATTACGTTACGAGGGGAAGGTCACCTATAATCCCTTCCCTATCCAAAGGTATAATATTAAATCATCCCTCCCCGCAGCCCTTTATTTAACCGTAATGTAATGTTAAATCACATTCCTAGGGAAGATCGCCTATGATTCTTCCCCTTCTAAAGGTATAATATTAGATTATACCTTCCCACGCCCCTTACGCTCCCTCCTCTTCCCCTCCCTACCGTAGAGACTTAGGAGGGCGCCCCTTCTAAGGCTGCAATTCCACGCCCCTTCTAAAGATATAATTCCGCGCCCCTTCTAAAGACATAATTCCGCGCCCCCTTCTAAAGCTACAATTCCGCCGCCTCTAGTCCCTTAGCCCGCGCCCTGCATAGCCGTGCTATACTTAGGGCACCTTATCTGGTGCCTTTGGCGCAGGCTTAGGCGCGGGCTTTGGCGCGGGCTTAGGCGCGGGCTTTAGCGCTCTAGTCCCCTACCTCTTCGTGGGCAGTGCTAGGTCTAGGTAACCTATCCCTCCATCCGGATTATCGCCGTATTACCCGTAATAAACCTCTCTAGGGCTTTGTTAGGCATTGCCTTTATGAACGCGTTAGCTAGGTTGTCTTTGCCGTTAATCTATCTAATTTCGCAGAGCTTACGGCGTTTGTATAATTGCTAAAGGGCTATAATGTTAATTATAAGCCGCTTCTCCTTTATAGTCCTAAGCTTAATAAGGTATTTGTATAATAAGTACGAATCTATGCAGACCATAATTAGGATCTCCGGGAGGTTTAATCGATCCGTGATAATCTTTAACGTTGTTATAATTGCGTAAGCTATGTTTACGCCTACTACCATTCCATAGACCTCTAAAGCAAGCACACTTCTTATGATTCTCTTGCTCTTCGTTAAGCTATAGTGCACAATATTGCCTTGCAGTGTAAACTTGCTGTCTTTGTACTCCTCGTTAGCTAGGATAAGGACGTAGCCTAGTTACAAGGTAAGGTCTTTATTATTAGTAAATAATCCGTTAATAAATGTAAATAGCTTCGCTCTTTTAAGGTTAAGGGTACAAAGATTAATCCTTAATCTAGGTGGTCTATTTACCACTTAATATAGCGATTAAGTTCCTTAACGTTCTTGGTTATTAGTTCTTAATGTTATGCGGCAACTAATAGATCAAAGCTTGCCTTAGGTTAGCAGATTAAAGCAATATAGGCACCACGGGCCCTTTATTCCACGTACTTCTTTTCTGGCTCTTCTAGCGGGATTAACTATAGCTTATTACTTTGCCCTTTTACCGTATTTTAATAGTGTTATTAGTTCGTTAAATAATTCTACCGTTAAATACAAGGGGTTGTTAGGCTTAATGAACTGCTTTGGTTTTATAGCGAATTTAGCAGCGGCTAGTTAATCTTCTTCCCGTTAGGAGAATCCTTTATCTAATAGGCTAAGGGTATCGTTAGTCTGCATTCCCACGCATCCAAATTAAGGGCTTTCGGCAGATATAACTAGCAAGCACGGATTATAGCTTGATGTTATTATCTAGAGCTTTTCTCTGTGGTGCTTATGGTAAGTCACCCACTAATGTGTGCTAGCCTCTGTAATTCCGTAGAGGGGCTTAATAACTCTTATAATTGTTCCTTTAGGGTGCTGATTACGAATTTAGATAGGAGTTAGGCAAGGATTATACAATTTAGCAGCGTTTCTAATTATACGTACGCCTGCGTAATATCTTAAATCCAAAGGAGGAATCCTTTTACAAGAAGAGAAGGGGCAATTACAAGGATTAATCGTTAGCTTGCCCTTTGGATTGTTAGGGCTTGCGTAAGGATCGCTTGCTTCGCTTCATTGCCAAAGCCTTGGATCATAAGCCTTAATTTCTTATATAGCTAGCTTGTTCTTCCTTTAACTTTGTTAATAATATAGGAATTAAAGATTCGAATCCCTTAGTGCTTCTTTAGATTAAAAGCAATGAATTCAAACACACCTCTGCTAATTAGGGCATTAATCTTAGTCTTCGTTAAGAGCTCAAAAGGTTCGCCAGGAGTTATGATTATGCCTTTCCTACGTAATTAAATCATAAGCTTAAGATCTGCCTCCTCCTTGCTTAAGATAAATGCCTTAAGATTATCTGCTAAATTAATAATTACAGGAGGGTTCTTTTATAGTCTTCCTAGCCTTCTTTTTAGAGGGGCTAGAGGCACTATATTACTAATTCATGCCTCTCACTCTTCCCCTTTAACTGCCTCTAGGTTATTACCTCCTGCTAGCAATAGCCTTTCCTTGCTTAGGTCTTTATTATAGGGCTTAATAGAGGTTAACCTAAAGACCTTAGGACCTTATAGAAGATTAAGGGTATAGCTCTCTCTATCTATTACAAGGAGCTTATATAGGCCTTACTATCCTTTGTGCTCTCGCTAGATAAGAACTAGCAATGCGAGCGGGAGGTTAAGGGTTAGTAAGGTATTAGGGCTATTCCTCGCAGTAAGGGCTTCCTTAACCTTACGGAGCGCGTGTAACCTCTTAATCTCCTTTATTACCTTCTACACTATAAGAGCTTATTACTTAATATTAGGTAAGGGAGGAGAATTATTAATTATTTAAGGGTAGGCACTAAAGACAAGAAGGGTTAGAACAATGCCGTTTAGGCCTGCGGTATTGTTAAGGGCTTTCACAGCCATTTACAGGGCCATAGCTTCAGGTGTTAACGGGCATTCGCATCGGATAATATCATAGGCTCTTTAGAGCGGCCTGTGATATCTCTTAACCTTGCTAATGCTATAGTGTGCCTTAATAGGGACTTCTTTAATTAAGATTAACATTAAAGCTACAAATTAGCGGAATTCTTCGCTTCTAAATATTATGCTAGCATTAGTTACAATCTAATCTAGAGGACCCTAGTAGGTATTAATCTAGCAGAGGCAAAGAGCTTCCTATATTACCTTTGCTATAATATCCTTTAGGAACCTAGCCGCGTTAAACGCGGTAGCCGTATTAACAGCGTGGAGAACGGGGCGATTGCCATCTAGATACATGATATTCACGATTACTTTATAGTTAAAGTTATATTTATCCTTTAGGTAAATTTAAAGCGATGTGGATTGTCTGCATTTAATTAGCATTAGTGGCAGATCTTCGTTAATTATCTAATGGTTTCGAAATCTACCTTGTGGCCTGATTTAGAAAGTACATCATAAAGTCAGCGGACAGAAGGGTAACCAAATCAGCAATGTAAGCGCCTCAATTCTATCTCAGTCAGATGACTCCAGGCAATTAATCTCTCCTTCTGCAGAAGCATCCAAGGATATCCCCATTTATAGATAACAGGGACCTTAATTTTGCCTTATTAAAGGATGTTCTAAGAGATATGGAAATCGATCTTTAGGCAGTCTATATCTGCTAAACATAGTAAGAAGGGAGTGTTTATAGGCATTACATAGAATAGGATAATACTAAAGGGAGTAGGCATATTAATTAATCTAATTAAAGGGATTAGCTTACCGCTTCCAAATTAAATTATTACCTCCCTAGCTCTAGATTTATTAAGCTAGATCTTAGGGATTAACCATTGTAGGGCAAGGAATTAGGGGTGCCCTACTAATAAGTAACCTATAGCCCTAGTATTAGGATAATGCCTTAGAACACACCTAAAGAGTAATAATCTTAAAGAAGAAAAGCGGTTAGGGCTTCCTTTAGTTATTAGAGATTAAATAGATCTTCCTTTATAAGGGCATGGGTAGCTGCTTAATTCGCAAGGATCTCTGTAGTTACACAGCCGTTAATTATTATGCCTTATGTAAAGTAGCTTATTAGCATCTCTCCTTTATTACTTTCTTCTTTAAATCTAAGTTTTATTATATAGGTAGAAATCTTATCTTCTTTAGAAGAAGCAGTGTTATCCTCTTTGCCTTTATACCAGGTAAGGAAAGCATTATAGGAAGGGGTTATTAGCTCTATAAGGTAGTGGTTCTTAAAGCATTAATACGCCTTCTTACATTCCTCTTTAGAGTGTTTAGTTAACTAATAGCCTTCCTTGCCATATATATAACATTTCTTCGTACGTAAAGCGCCTTTATTACCTTGCGATCGTGATTATCCATAATAGGCTTCTTTACCGTACCCGTTATACTTACGGTTAGTCTAATACTACTCTCTTATATTAGGTATTAACGGGAATTAATGCTTCTTATCTAATTCCTCTATAGTTATTCTTATTAACATCCTTATGCGTTCGCAGAACGGCTAGAGATTAGCAGGAGGGTTAATAAGGTAAGTTTTACACTTAGGTATGCCGTAATAGGCGGAGATTAATTAATTCTAGAGTGCCCTTTCAGATTAAGCAATATCTAGGACTGCTTATTAAAGGTTTATAAGCTTTATTATAAGTTCTTTAAAGCAATTAATCTTTGGCTTATCTAGGTTTTCTTGCATGATCTAGCGTAGCTTAGTGTTCTGCCACTTAAGGAGATACCTCTGCTTTATATTATCAGTCTTAAACCTTCTCTTAATGCGGTTAATAAGAGTCTTAAGGTCTTAAGGATCTCCTAGCTTGCATAGATGCTTATAGTAGTATATTAAAGCTTTCCCTTTAAGCATAGCCTTAAGAGCATACCTAGCCTTATAGGGTTTAATGCCTAGCATCTTGTATTTCCCTTAGAAGATTATTAACTTTAAATTAAGGACCTTATAGTTATCTACGCCGTATTAAATATCACTTATATAAAGCTTCGCAAGATTAATCATTTGCTTTAGTGTAGGTCTAGAAGGAAAAAGTGCTCTTAGAGGTGCAGGAGGAGGGATTTCTTGTCTTAATAGGGAATACCTCTAATAAGGGCTTTCCTAAGGATCATCATGCAATTAGCCTAATAGGGTTAGGCTTAGGAATAACATTAGCGAGATTGTGGGATTCCTAGATTGCTCTATTAACAATATTACAATCTTAGCCTAATTAGAGGGATTAGAAGGAGGTTATTAAGGAAGTCTTAGTCTTTAATATGTTTTCAGAAGGGTATGTACTTCCTTGCAGCTTCCTATATCTCTTCTTCTTGCTAATCTCGAAATTCCTTGCGGTTAGTAACTTCCTTAAGCATTACCATAATCTTCCTATAGGCTATTATGTCTATATACACGCCTTAGAAGAGAAGGAAATTACGTAGGTACTTAGCAATTGCTTAGTCTGTAATTGCAAATACCTCTCTTATTTATCCGTAGAAGTCTTTAATAAAGTTAGTAAAGAGGCTTCTAGCAATAAGGCTCTTAGACTAGTATACCGCTATCTTAAAGAGAATGTAGGCTATAGTAGCCTTAGGGTTATTACCTTGTTCATTAAGATTAAACGATTTCGCTATCTTTAATATCTTAGATATAACAAAGTCTTGTATCTCTAGGGAATGTGTCTTAGGAGAGGGTTATTAAGTTATAGACCTTTGCCTTTTTAGTCTCTTTTAACTTTAGTGCCTTCTTTAGCCTTGCTAAAGTTAGGGCTAGAGATAGAGGCTTTTAATAGTTCTCCTTGCTAAGGAGCTTTTAACTTTCTTATCTCTATTATAGGAAGTTAGAACGGAGGTGTAGTATCGGTTATATAGCAGGTTAAAGGATTGCAAGCGTAGCTATTATCTTTATCCCTTAGGGGTTCTTAGGATTAGATCTTAGGAGTGATAAGTTCCTTTCTTATCGCAAGAGAATGCCTTCTAAGGGTTAGGTGCGTGGTGGAACGCGCTAACTAAGTGATTAAAGATAGGTTAGACTAGTTACCAACCAGGCCTTAATCCTTTAATAGCTTTAAAGTCTTTGTAAGGTCTTAGGATTAGATCTCAGGAGTTGTGAGGCTCCTTTCTTATTGCAAGAGAGTGCTTGGACTTCCTTAGCATAACTATACACGCTTTTAGCGGCCCTCCTATTTCATAGGGCAGGTTCACGGTGTAGCTATCTCTTCTAATTAACCTTGCTAATCTACGGTTAGAAAAACCGTGTGGTTATCTGTGAAGTTAACCACTAATCAGTGTTAGTATCACAGGTGCCTAACGTCAGGATCGTGGCCTAGGGAATAGGAATTTATCTTCTATTCTAGGCGTTATAATCAATTTAGTCATAAGTGTGTAGAAGGGAGGAAAAGAGAGGCTTTTCCGGATCGTGAGAAGTGGCCACAAACGCGGTGCGTTTTGTGGGTCACATGACTTGTGGGTCCTCGCCTAATCAGAGGGGCGGGCCGATGAGTCATATGTGGGGCCACCTCTTGCGGGCGCGCGTTGCGCGCGCGCTCTCGCGGCCCGACCTTTGCCGGGTAATTGCGGCTGCGTGCCGCGATTGATATCATGCTTGTTCCAACAGCTTTAGGTAAAGGGATTTAGTAATGCCTCTCTTGCTAATAACCTGGATACTAGAAGATTAACTATAGGCTACGTTATAATGCTTGCTAGAGGACTAATTCTCTAGTAGTTAAAGAAGCAGACTCTTATAGCACTTAGCTTAACTAAAGCTAAATTTATTAACCTTATACTAACTAGTCTTTTAATACTCTAGGTTACTAACCTTCTTAAGGACTTTAGAATTAATTAATTATAACCACTGCTCTTATTTACAGATAGCTAGAACGCGAAGGCTAATATGCTTAATAAGAAGCATAAGGGATAAACTTATTATATTAATCTACGCTATAAATAGATTATTTAAAAGACCCGCAAAGGGCACTTTTAACTTTAATAGATTGGAACTTAATAGATAATTGCTAATAGATTTACGAAGGGGCTTAACCGAATTAAACATAGTAATTTTGTACGCCTTCTTTATATAATAAAGGCTAAAGACTTTATTAAAGGAGACACTTTAGAAGATCTACACTAATTATTGCTTTTACTTTTATTTTATCTCTTTTCTTTTCTCTCTTTTAATGCTCCGCTAGGGGCGGTGTTAGTTAATATTCAGCCTCACATCTTAGGCATTACTTCTAATGCAGAGTTTTTCGCACCTAGATCCATCGCGAGCTTCGTTTGGAAGCTTCGTTTGGAAGACCTTGTTTTCATCGTTTGTTATTATCCGATGAAACTATCTTCGTTTGCTTGTTGAAGCCTACTTATATGGCTTCCTTTTCTCTTCTTGTAGATCTCCTGAGATAGTCAATCTACACACACCTTTCTTCCTTCTCTCGCGACCCTCAACACCAATCACGTCGTTTCGGCTCATTCTGTCCGTCCCGTCCGGGTATATTGAATACGGAAAGGCACTACTACGGTGTACGGAGGATTGCTACCAAGTACTACGGGTTCAAGGCTTGCCTTTCCAAGCAGGCATCTGGTCTGGTCAAAGAAACGTCCCTTTCCGGCATCCAGCATGGAAAACAACTGCAAAAAAAAAAAAAAAAAAAAGATGATGCTCCATCGTCGAAAACGTGCGTCTTTGGGCCGCGAAAGCAATAGTTATTCAACTCGAACCGTAGAATTACCGCATCCATCTTGCCTCTGGCTCTCACAACGTGATGCCGCCAATCTCAAAAGTCTGCACGGATCCCGCCTCGAACCACGACCGGAACTGTGCTCCCTGGAGGGGGCATCCTCCTCCTTCTCGTACCGCTTGCTTCCGTCGACGACTGTGTGCCATCGTCTCACCAGGTCACCGTCCTTCCAAGTCCTCTTGAATCGGGAAAGATCAAAGTTGCCGTACTGGGCCGAGCCCCAGTTGGCCGCGACAATGACGAGAACCTTGTTCTTGGCATCGTACGCCGCCGCAGTGTTGGCGTTGCCGCCGCCCAAGATGGTCATCCCCGGTCGGACGTGGCGAGAGAACTGCGCCAGCACAAAGTACTTGGTGTTCACGGATGTGAGCGACCCTGCTGCGTCGTTGTCGCCGACAATCAGACCCCAGCCGCCGAGGTCGACGGCCTGCCAGTAGACCCAGGCAGTGGGATGGAGCCAGTAAAAGTCCAGAAGCAGATTGGTGGCCATCTTCTTCCCGGTGGCATCGCCGTCTCCGTACTCGCTGTTCCACAAGGCTTTGCTGGAATTCTTGGCCAAGGAATAGAGCGTATCGCGACGGCCGCCGTCTCCGTTCTGGTAGCCGTGGACGTTGATGCGCTTGACGGCGTCCTTGGTCGTATTGCGCATCTTTTCCCACGTCGCGATTGCTGCGTCGTAGGTCGTCTCGTCAGAGGCCGCGATGAAGCTTCTCGAGCCCCGCCTGCTCAGCTCGGCCTTCAGAAAGGCAATCACCACGTCCATCGTGCCGACGTCGAAGTGGCAGCCCTCTTGTGTGCCCACGGTGGCGCCCCAGTAGGACGTCGAGGGCTCGTTGAATGGCTCGACGGACTGGAAGTCGATGCCCCATTGCTGGCGAGCGTGTTGGTCCATGGTGGCCATGTATTCGGCATGGTCGTGGTAATGCGTAGGTAGCAGATTGTCCAGGGAGGCGTTGGCGTTTCCGCAGGGATTGTGGTTGTAACACATCCACCACATCGGGGAGTTGGAGAAGAGCTCGAAAATGTCGGCCCCTCTCGCCTTGGCCTTTGCAGCATCGCGCGTTGCTTCGCATCGACGGACCAGTCCCAACTGGAAGATGAGGGTCGGAGCTTGCCCAGTCGAGCCAGTAGCCCTCGACTCGACGAGAAGGCTTCATCTTGGGCGAGACGACCATGCTGCTGCCGTGGTAGCTCTTGTTGCTCGAGGCGCCGGCGTTGTATCGCGCAATGTTGAATCCCAGGCCCGGAAGATTCTCGTCTTTGAACTCGTGCCATTCGGTGCCAAAGACGACATCGGCGAGATCGTCGCGATCACCAAACGCCTTTGCCCACCAGGCAAGAGAGACGCCCCAGCCTTCCCATGTTCCCCAATTGGAAGAGGGATCGATGGTCGCCGAGATGTCGGCAACTGCCGCGGGTATGCTGGCGAGAGTCACCGCTGTGGACAAGATTGAAAAATACATGATGAAGCCCTTTTGCCTGAGACCTCTGAGACCTCTGAGACCTCTGGAGGGAGCTAGTCCGCCTTCAACAAGCTTCTTTACATACCTTGGCTGTGTTAAGGCCCAAGGGTACTTTTATGTTGTTGTCGAAACGCCTACAGGCTAATTACGACGCGAGGCTAATTACGACGCAACCAAAATGGTGCCAGATTTATTAATGTCCCTTGCCAAGGACAATTGAATCCTCAGGTGAGTTATTTGTATGTTTAGCCTATATCAAAGCCCATTGATTGACAGTTCTCAAACGCGCAGCGACGGATTCTTGAACGCGCAGCAGCAACTAATAAGCCTAAAGTGGTATAGCTAGGTAGGTTTTAGCAAAGGGTCAAAAGGATTCTATAGATAAGGGAAGTCCTAACTAAGGTCTTACCTAACTATTAGATATCTTAATTAACAAAGGTTTTGTAATCGAACAAGGCCATGATATTAGTGGAATAGCTCAATATTGAGTATATAGAACTTCCAGGTACTTTTTCGAGTAAAATGCGGTGTAAGAATACTTCGCTTCTGCATGTTCAAAATCCGTTGCTGCGCGTTTACCTACTCATTGATTGGTATCGGTATTGGCGGCCTTGGGCTTCAGATGCCCATATGTTCTCACTCGCTCCTCACACCAGCATTCAGGACATTCGTAGGAGTAGGACGACTTGTGGCTCCATGAGTTTACCCTGTATTCGTAGTCGTCAAGTATTCCATAGGAATGCTCTTCTCGATAGCGCTTTCCTATTCCCTTCCAGTAGCCTTTCCTCTTTGGCCTATACCGATAGCAGACACAGCAAGGAGCCAACCTCTTCAGCGGACGGCCCCGCGCGCCTAGAGGTTGGACGACGCGTAGAATCGCAAGCATTGCGGAGCAGCTCAGGCGGGAAGCACGGTGTTTGGACGCACTGGGAATCATTATGACGGCCATGGATGAAATGGCTAGCAAGTGCTTGCATGTGAGGGCTAGGAACAGCTGATCAACTGAGCGGGCATTTCTGATGACGAGTAGCAAAATCTCGGTGGGAAGAGCCAGGAGTGCTGATGGCTGGATGGCTGGTGGCGCTTCAAGGACCTGCACCTTTCTCGTCAGCAACGAAGCTCGAAGCAAGCGGCACGCGACACACGGAACAGATGCAGCCTACCATGGGTGGAACCCGAAACACATCCCAATAAGCATTCGCGTGATTTCGACGGCAAGCCTCGAGGTGAACAGGCCATTGCACGTAATACATGGTGTACTCCGTACATGTATGGTGGATGATGGATGGATGTCTGCCATGCGGGAAGGTGGGTGCGGGAAGGTGGGTGCGGGAAGGTGGGTGCGGGAAGGTGGGTGCGGGAAGGTGGGTGCGGGAAGGTGGGTGCGGGAAGGTGGGTGCGGGAAGGTGGTGGGGGGGCACGGCACGACCAGTGAAAGAAGCCTACATATTTATTATTCATATATTCATACATGTATGTACTTGCATTTTGTTGAAATCTCAACATCCCCACCCGTCTTCAGCCAGGTCGTTCCCATCACCAGGGCATCGCATAAAACGCATCCTTGGGATTCGTGCCAAAGATGCCGTCGACGCAGTCAATCAGCGTCACACAGCATCAACTCTTCCCAGCCCTCCGCGCCATGTTTCCAGGCCCGCGGTACGGCCGATGCTCGGGCACTTTCTTGGCCTTGAGAGTCTTTCCCATGCAAAGCACGAGCATCGAACGGCCTGTCCCAAAGGGCACGCCGTGTCGACCATGACACGAGCCAAGGTTGTGAATTCTAGCAAGCATGCGGCGAAGCGGGAAATGGGGACAGAATTTCCTGCTGCTTCAACTTCGAAAATGCTCGGAAAGACCGCCAGACGGTCAGTGCCGATGGCTGGAGACTCGTATTTGCGGGTGCAACGCTGCAAGTGCGACTGACAAGAAAGGAGCGACGATGAGATGCACCCGCGATCTGGCTCGTCTGGCTTCGTATTTTCTCTTGCATCGCTTTCTTTGAAGTGGTAAGTGGTGAGTGGTATCGATGTGATGTTTAACACATACATACAGCAAATGCTCTATCTGGACTCGAAGCTTCTCGTATAAATAGAGTCCGAATTTCAACCTTCAAAGACACAAATTCTCGGTATAGACTCTCTTCTACACCAACATACCTGCTTCAATTCATTCGGAACAGCTCTATTATAATTTCAATTTTCCCACGCACTCCACACACCGAGCCAGTTACTTCGCGCCCATTTCACTCCATACACCATGCACGCCGGCCTGTTCCTCGCCATGGCCGCTCTCGCCAGCTCAGCCAGTGCTCTCACAATTCGAAACAAGCACGTTGCCGACTTTCGCCTCTTCGGGGAGCAAGGTTGCTCGAAACAGAACCAAGGGGTCTGGACGGTGATAGATGTAGACTTCAAGCCGAATGAGTGCAAGAGTCTCCAGGGAAGCCCAGCCAGGTCAATCCTAAACATAGACACCAACAAGGGATGCACTTGTAAGCGTCACCCAAAAATCCCAGAAAATCCAAGAAACAAGATCTCTGAGCCGACGCCGCGAATACTAATTTCCAACGCAGTCTCTCTTTACGCAGACGAGGCCTGCGCGAAGGCTAGCAAGAGGGACTGCCCACCGGGCGAATGCTGCAATAACTCGCAGGATTGGAAAGCCTGGTCCATGGTGTGCTAGGGCGCATTGACTACGAGCTCGAAACGATGCCTTTATTCCGGAGTTGGCGGCAATGTAATATCTGCTAATTTTTAATTCATCCCCGTTTTATTTTCGCGGGGCCCCTTGGTTAAGGCAATGACCTACATGCATGATCATAATGAGCAAAAAGAAGCTTTGCTTGCTTGTATCAGTAGACGGAGGAGGAGGGCTGATGGATGAACCCTGCAGTGTCGGAGCCGTAGTAGAGGCCCGAGAATATGAGACTATCACCTGTTGGCCTGCCCATCTTCCAATCTGGGTATATCGAGTCTATCACCATACCACATCCACCTAATATAGAATGAAGTGGTTACTTATCAAATGTGTAGGTTATTCATCACTTTTGTGTACCCCGGTTGTTCTGATGCGAGACTGATGGGATGGTTGTACCTGTGATGTGAGCGACGCGCGTGACGGTCGCTTTCTCCATCTACTTTTATGCACACGTCCAAGACAGATATGCCTGGGTTTCTATCGAACACATGTGAATAGTAACGGAGCAATTGATTCTCAATTATTTTGATCTAATTCTCAAAGTAAATCGAATGTGTCTTCCGCTTTCACCCTTGATCGGCGCCCCAGCTACAAGTCTGCGTCGCACATGAATCAGGCAATCTGCACGCACACCTTTCCAAAGTGCCGACCCGACCACTGATACTCATAGGCCTCCTTGAGGCGGTCCAGGTCAAACAGCTTGGCATCCACCACGGGCCTGAGCTTGTCGGGATTCGCCTCGATGGCCCGGCACATGTCCTCCATCTGCTGCCTGCTGCCGACCAGAATACCGCGAGTAGTGCAAAAGTTGTTCAGGCACTCAATGAAACTGGGCTGGTCCCTGGTGAAGCCGCCGACGAAGCCGATGATGGTAATGATGCCAGAGACCCTGATGGCTTTCAAGCTCTGCTCCATGGATTTGGGGCCCGCGACCTCGACGACGTGGTCGACGCCGACTCCGCCGGTCAGCCTCTGTGCCTCGCCGCCCCATTGGGGATTCTCCTTGTAGTTGATGACGTGGTCGGCACCGAGCCTCCTCAGCACCTCGACCTTGTCGCTGGACCCCGTCGTCGCGATGACCTTGGCACCGGCCGCCTTGGCGAACTGGAGGGCGAAGATGCTCACGCCGCCGGTTCCCTGGGTGAGAACCCATTGCCCCGGCGCGACCTGGTGATCGGACGCGCCGTACAGGGCGTTCCAGGCAGTGACGCCGGCGCAGGACAGGGTGGACGCTTCGACGGCCGTGAGGTTGGACGGTTGCAGAACGAGGCCCTGCTCGTTGAAGGCGCCCACGGATCGGAGAGTGCCGTGTCGAGGGCCGCCGAGTCCGGACGCGGCATTGGTCTGGGTCAAGGGCCCGCCGATGTGTTCTTGGCTGAAGACGGTGACGACCTTGTCGCCGGGCTTGAAACGAGTCACTTGCTTGCCGACGGCAATGACGGTTCCCGCACCATCGGATCCGGGGATGACGTTGTCCCTGACGGGAAGGGTATTTTCCTGTGGGATGATGAGATCGCGATACTAGAAGGGAAGAGGCAGACGTCAGTAGCTTTTTTTTTTTTTTTTTTTTTTTTTTTTTCCGTGTTCGCGCCAACATTCGGCCCGTCGCCAAGGGTTTGGTTGAAACGGGGAAACGGCCAATCTCACATTGAGGGAAGCGGCGTGGACTATTTCGCAAAAAGCAGGTTAGCGACCAAGTCGAGGCTGTCTGGTAGGAGGGATCGAGACAGAAAAAAACATACGCTTCACTAGGACTTGGCTGTGTCCCAGCTCGGGGATCTCCTGCTCCGAAAACTTGAGCGCATCAAAGCCCTCGGAGCCATCGTGGGAAGAAACGTTCCACTGCTTGGTGGTCTTGGGGATAGTATCTTGCGTCATGATGTGTTGCCACGCGGATGCGACGATGTGTGCAGCTTTCTGTGCAGCTTTCAAGATGTCTAAATTTATCCTCCCGGCACTCCGGCTAAAGTAGGCCTATTTATAATCTCTTATGTATGTTACTCCGTACATATAGCGTGGGGACGGTAATGCCCATGACGAGATGCCTTCCCTGACGTGACGTATATCGTGGGTCCAACGTCTTATATATGATGTCGTCCATTGAGGGAGTGAGGTCTTGTTGCATCTATTAGTCTCCTTCCTTCCCGGTCCGGAGGGAAGGGGCAGTTGGGGCACTAGCCCGTTCTCGTATGTATGTATTTCGGGATGCGATTGGAGAGTAATACTAGAAGTACATGGTGGCAAAGTGGTCGGCATTCGGGGTTGAGGGACCATAGACAAGACTGACAGGGTGCGGCGCTGAGGCGTAGCCAGCTCAGGGCACTTGCACGCCTGTGGCGCCCGATATCTGTCCAGTAGAAATTGAAGTTGATGAGTGAGGCCCGCCAACGTTGAAATGGGATTAGTGGGGTTGGAGCCCTGGCACGAGCCATGAGGACAACAACCACCACAAGCTGCCATCTATAGCCTTGCACAACATTCGTTCAATGGCATCCAATACCACATC
The DNA here is from genome assembly GCA_023658505.1 of Epichloe gansuensis. Lineage (NCBI taxonomy): Eukaryota > Fungi > Ascomycota > Sordariomycetes > Hypocreales > Clavicipitaceae > Epichloe > Epichloe gansuensis. The sequence goes on from CP098281.1 coordinate 425,650, forward strand.
GCCAAACGCACTCCAAGTCACAGTAACGTCCAGCTCAGACGCACCATCCCCTCCCCGTCACCAGCGTCCCGTCGACCCGCGACGCCCAATTCCGCATCCGCCAGCCGCACCGGCATCGTCGTCTTCTCAGGAGGCAGCGCTGCCAATAGCCTCGTCGATGTTTTCGAGCGCGTGCGCGAGGCCAACAAGACCACTCTCAGCTACGTGATTCCCATCTCCGACAATGGCGGTAGCACAAGCGAGATCATCCGTGTATTTGGCGGGCCAGGTACGGGCAAACAGACGTGATCCCAAACAAGACAGGACAAGACAGGACAAGACAGGACAAGACAACTGACTTTGCGCGCACAGGAATTGGCGATGTACGCTCACGACTCGTGAGGCTCATCCCGGACAACAACGTCCCGGAAACCATTGCCATCAAGCACTTGTTCAATCATCGCCTTGCCAAGACCTATCAAGCAGCGAGGGCGGAATGGTTCGAGATCCTCGAGGCAACCCATCCGCTATGGACCGACATCTCGTCGCCCAAGAGGGAGCTCATTCGATCGTACCTGAACAGCTTCAACCTGGACGTCATCAAGCGCATGCGACCCAGCAGCCGCTTCGACTTTTCCAGAGCCAGCATCGGCAACCTCTTCCTGACGGGCGCGCGCCTGTTCACGGGCAGTTTCGAGGCAGCCATCTACCTTTGAGCGCCATCTGCGCGGTTCCCGGCCGCATCTCCGTCCTACCAGCCATCAACACCAATTTCGCCCATCACATCGCCGCAGGACTGCAGGACGGAACCGTCATCACAGGGCAGAATGACATTTCCCATCCAAGCCACCCGACGGCCGCGGTTCCTGGCGTCGGGGTCGCCGCCTCCACCACCACTGGCACCACCACCACTGGCACGCAGGCGACGCCCGCCATGTCCATCGGGCACGAGACGGAGGAGCACGACCAGATCGAGGACGCAAACTTACCCGGGTCGCTGCCTGCTCTCAGAAGGCCGGCGATTGCCTTCTCCAAGGAGGAAGATGAGGACCTCCCGTCGCGCATCAGCAGGATATGGTACATCAACCCCTACGGACAAGAGATCCGCATCCCTGCCAACCCTCGCGTTCTGGATGCCCTTCAGAACTCCGGCACCATCATCTACAGCATAGGCTCCTGTTCACATCGTTGATACCGAACCTGATTCTCAAGGGCGTGGGCGAAGCCATTGCCGGCCCCATGATCCGAAACAAGATCCTCCTCCTGAACGGCACAACGGACCGCGAAACAGGACCCTCGGATAATCCCCTGTCGGCACTTGATTACGTGGCCGCCATTGCTGACGCCTGCGCCAGCTCAAGAGGCTGGCGGGCGCCGGACGAGGATGAGTACTCGCTTTACGTCACGCACGTTATCCATCTCGAGGCACCGACGTCTCCCAGGGTGGACAAGACCAGGTTTACGGCGCTGGGCATCGACACGGTGCGTCTATACGGACCAAAGGACGCGTACGGCCGCGTGGGCCGGTATGATGCTGCGGCTCTGGGTCAGACGCTCGAGACGATTGTCGGTAGGAAAGATGGCAGGGCGGACAGGAGCCGCAGAAACACACTTGTCGGTTGATGGAGCGCTGGTATTGAACCTGACTTGTGCAAGGGGGAAGAAGAACCGCGGAAATGTCCACCTGTATTTCATCATTGTATATGGCATCGTACAATGTGGAAAACGCTTGATCTGATTCACCGCGCAGGAGCAAGCGCATTGCAATTTGTCCGTGGATACGGCGGGACATCCGATATCAGGAGTCGAACCCGAATGAACCATGTACAAAAAAAAAAAAAATTTATGCAGGGTTACTACGAGACCGGACAATCCCGATTCTTGCACGCCATTTGCATCCCCCTTGTCCACATCACCTGCTGGCCATGATGTAGGCCATGACAAGCGGCCACGCCGTCGACAGCAACAAAGCCAGCACCACCGACCCTCCCCAACCCGTATCTTGTCGGCCGGGCCCTTCCAGCGATCTATGAGCGCGCAGGTCGTAAATATCATGGCGAAGGAGTAGATGGCGCATCCCCAGATGACGACGAGCACAATGTCGGCGAAACGATCGGTGGGACTAAGAACGATCTTGGAGGTGTCGGGGACGAGCGTCGAGGATGGATTGTTGCCCATGGTGGAACGATGGCCTCCTCGTGAATCGTGGATTCGACGGATGCATGTATAGATGTTTGTCGAAGAAGAATGGAGGGTTGCAAAGAATGAGAGTGTACGTGATTGACCAGCAACGTGCCGTGTTTCCGTCTCGCCAGCGAGTTTGAAGGAAGGTGAGGTTTCGATATGAAAAAAACCAATAAACCAATAAACCAATAATAAAATGACTAAATTACCACCAAATTTCCTCCGATAAGAACAAAATGAACAAAAAAAAAATTATCTCTAAACTGATGAATTGAAAACCCCTAGATGGGAGGCAAAGAAAAGCAGACCCAGCGATGGAAGAACAGGGCCAGCCGACGCGATGAATCAAGACACGACTTCCCGCCGCTCGTCTTGGCAAACCGATTCCAGAAACCACCGGGCGGAAATGAAATCCCTATCGTGTCCGTATTTGAATGATTCCCATCCATCACCACTTACACAACTCATTCCTCGAACGGGGAGGGGGTCATGACGGAACAGGGGACGCCCGTCGTCGCAGCCTTGCATGAAAGCGGTGGTCCGACCACTTGCGGACTTTGGCGTCGCACGACTTGTTCTTCTCAAACGTCTGATTTGGGTCCTGACTTGTAGGGAGATGGGACTTTTTATCCTTTTTTTTTGCCCGAGAAGATGGGTATCGAATCATTTTCATTTGGGAATGAATGTATTCTTCTTCTCGAGAATCCGCCGCGCCGCGATGGAAACTGGGGCTGTGATTGCTGGGCTGATTGTTCAGTTGTCTTTGAGTTGTAGCCGCTGGGGTCTTGAAGCAACACTTGTCTGGAAACTCTGGAACAGTCTGGTATTTTATTTCCCACACTCGAAACCGGTTACGTTCATGGATTCCTGCCCGGGCGGGGCTCTCCGTCAGGCGATTTTGCTTGCTACGCCAGTTGACTCCGTCTTGAACTTGTCTTGCCCTCGGATGTGTTTGATGCAGCGGTCGCCGGTGGTGTGGTGGCAAGTCCCACCCGTTTTCACGCTATCGTCTGAAAAGGGACGATGCACTTCTTCTTCTTCTTCTTCTTCTTCTTCTTCTTTTTTTTTTTTTGGCAGGGAATCAGTCACACTGAGAGACATGCTGTTGCGAGGTCTTCGGGACAGTGATTGCCGGCCAAATTGGTGTGTCCATTTTCTTCATTTTTTTTTAGGGTTACGTGCGTAGTTCTCGTCTCCCTCTCGTATTATCTCCTTGCGGAGCTCTCTGGCTCCAGTGGGAACCTACTGCATGGCCGAGCATACAGATGTACATGTACGTAGGTAGATTGATTGGCGCGGGTCAATATTGATGCGGCATGATTTCCCCTCTTTGATCAACATGAATTCACCAATATCATGAATATCCTACATCATCAACCCTGAACGTGCCAGAGCAGCCAAGCTCCAGCACTCTGCGGCTTTCACAAGATCGCACTGCCTACATGTACAATACAACCCTGGTTTTATTGTAAGAATCTACATGCCCCACTTGTGGCAGCGCTTATCAGCTAGCCCGCAGCTAATAGGGCTAAGCTTGTTAGAGTAATGTGCAGGGAATGAGCGCTACCCGTAGGTACCTTTTCTTTAGTGGAAATTACAGCTGACTTTAGGTACCTCTGTCTCACGCTCATTTCCCGCTTCAGCTGCTGATTGGTGCGATTCCCCTGCATGTAGATTTTTACAATAAAACCAGGGTTGTATTGTAGTAATTAATGCCTTGTGTGCTCGTCAACTCATGTCCCTGTCCCCGGCCCCGGCCCCTGGACGGAAGATGCACGACCCGCTGCGCTATAAAAAAGGGGCCTGCCGATTGGTGACGCACTGCAGTAAAAAGATCCGTTCTTGTTCCGCTGGACTAACCATGATCGATATGTAAACGTCCTGGTAGTTTCCCCCTTTCTCTCCCTTCGGCCGACACCCAGAATTTAGCGCGCCGGATGCCGTAAAAACCACCCGACGCACGCCAATCCCCTTCATCTCGCGCATCCTCTTCCTCTTCCTCCTCTTCCTCCTCCTCCTTTCGAATCCTCACTCTCACACCGACCGACCGACCGACCGACCGACCGACCGACCGACCCCTCCCCTAAAAATGGTCACCACCCGCTCCTCCTCCTCCTCCCGCGCCGACCCCCGCCCCCGTCCCCGTCCCCGGCCCCGGCGTCCCGGCCAACACCGCGCCGCCGCCCACCCTTCCACCACGCCCCTACCCCTGGACCCTCCTCTGGCTGGGCGTCTCCCTCCCCCTCGTCATCTGGGACACGGGCTACGTCCTCGGACGGCCGCACACCATGGAGGGCGGCCTCGCCCACTGGCCGCTGTGGACGCCGTACAAGCTCTACGGCGAGGTCGACCACGTGTACGGGTGGAAGGCCGTGCGGGACGGGTCCGGCTTCACCGCCGCCCAGGGGCTGCTCAACCTCGTCGAGACGGCCTTGTACTTGGGATATCTGTGGCTGTGGCGCGCGAGGGGCCATGTCACGCCCCGGGGAGCAAGGTTGTTTCCGGACGAGCCGGAGCCGTGGCCCTGCTGGTTGGGTTTAGTGCGGCCGTCATGACGCTGAGCAAGACGGTTCTTTACTGTGAGTTTTTTTGTGTCTGTCGCTCTCTCTCTCTTTCTTGTGTTGGGTGAATCTGTGCGATGATGCGTGGGCTTGGCTTGGCTTGGCTAATGACGATAGGGTGCAACGAGTACTTTTCTGGCTTTGATAATATTGGGCATAATGACTTTTTGACCCTGCTCTTCCTGTGGATCATCCCCAAGTATGTCCCCTCTTTTTTTTTTTTTTTTTTTTTTTTTTGGCCTGGTCGACTATTTTCTCTCCTTCCGACTGACACGAACAGCGGCGCGTGGCTCGTCGGCGCGACATACATGATTGCGTCCATGGGTTCCGAAATCGTCGACAACCTGGGGACACGGCCCACGTCAAGAATGAGTAGGCATTTATAACGATGGGGATGGATTTGGGAGGGGGTTTCTTCTTGCTGCGCTGGAGGAAAATGAGTCCTTTAATGTTTTCTGCGAAACATGGCGTTGCCGTAGGCCTCAACGGGACCTGTAGCTATGCAACGGCCTGTCGATCGAGGTGTCAAGTAAGGTGTTGGCGATGATGAAGCATCATGTTGATTACAGAATACCCCGTATGTGTTTTTTTTTCTAAAAAAAGAAGGAAATGGGGACATTCGATTGAGTATAGTATCTAGGTAAGAATGCATCTATTCCCCTTGCAATTTCCTAAAATATGTATGAGAAAATGCATCGCGCAAGTCGTGAATCAAGCATGCGCAGCACGCAGAGGGAGGGTATCATCTGAGACTAAATTTCATGCCGTGGAGGTGTGAAAAAGGAGAAAATCGTCGAGGTGGACGTTTTGGAAAACTATTATATATATATATATATAAAATGCTCTCAAGATGTGAGCTGTGGGGCCGTGTTCATGATGATTTTTGACAAGATTCGGTCCTGCTCTGTGGTGATGAATCAGATGATCCATCAATCACCTCATTTCAGTCAGACCACCCAGGTCGGCATATTGCGCCCAGGCATCGCTGATGCCGTCGCCCGCCTCGTCGGGCCCTTTGCCATGGAGAAATGTTTGCATAGCTGACCAATCATCACCCGAGTCTCCGGCCAGGACATACGGCATTTCGAGGGGCGATTCCGACAGGATGGGAGAGTTGAGTGATGATTCAAGAGTGTCCGCCATGCTGGCCGAGCTCGGTACAGTGCTTATATTGCTTGACCCCGTCTCCGAGGCCGTCGAGGCGCTCCGGCTCGCGAATACGGTGGGCTGCGCGGGTTGTGTTGCCGCGTCCGACTCCATGTATACTTGATTGGTGCCGTTGCCGTAGCCGTGGACCACAATCTCGTGATGGGAATGATGGATTGCCGTGGGCGCCAACGGCGCGGGAGGTGGTGATGTCTTGTGCAGTCGCCGCATCGATCTTCGAACGTTGGACCTTCGGTTCAGTGCTTGCTTGATCGAGTTGCTTCGTTGCAACACGACGTGGCTGTCCGCCGGTAGAGAAGCTCGCCTCGACATTGACGGCATGGACGCATCCTCCTTGTGTGTGAGGGCAAAGTAGTCAATGTCGGGCTTGATCTCAAACCTCTCACTCTCAGCCGCGGCAGAGTCTGACTTCTGTGCTTCGAGCTGCTCAGTCAGACGACTCAAGGCGGGCTCGGTTTGACTCCGGGGTATCCCGCCCGGGAGTCTATCATCTTGCCATGGAACCTTGGTGTGTCTGGCGATGGAGACGACATGCGCCGCCTTGGCATCGTCCGGCACGCCTGGCGGGCGTTGGGCGGCATTTTGCAGAGTCTGATGCACTGCGTAAATGAGTATCCAGCGGATCTTGCGTCCATCAACCAAAGATATTCTTTCGCGTCTGTCGAGCTTTCTTGGCGACGTTGCGCACTCTTCTTCGAATCTTCGGTAGGCTTTGACAAGACTGTTCTCGAACGATTCCTTGTTCCAGTTTGATGCTTGCACGAGAGACACGTGGTTCAATTGGCCATCGTTGTCGCGCTGCTTGACCACTCTTCGCGGGAGCCATGCCGAGCGCTTCGACTGGATCCGTTGATGTTGATGCGGCAGCTTGGGAAGAGGGTGCTTCATCGAGTCGAATCCGTTCCGCGTGTCGAAAGACTGAATGAGCTGCAATGTGCAGATGCCGCCGACGGCAACAGACGGCATCGCCTCTGACGAATTATAGCCGTCGTCAACGAGGAGATTGTACAGTGCCGTGAAGTCCCGTGCCATGGCGCGGTAAATGCATCCGTCAAAACGCACCGGCGGATAGTAGCCCAGCTTGGCACTGTAAAAAGAGAGCAAGAAGCTTCGAAAGCGCTCTAAATGAAGACGAATGCCCGTCGGGATGCCCAACTCGGACTCTGAGAGCTCCTGATCTAGGAAGCCTTTGAGCATATCCGTCGTCTTCTTCAGCCGCAGGTCCAACTCATCCTTGCAGTCGTGCATGAGTCTCCGAGTCGCTAAACTCATATGCTGTACATGGCTGTTGTCAGTTTTCCTTTGTATTGTTTCCGAGTCTTGAAGATGCAATGCAGCAGCTGTAGCGATATGTCTAGACTCTCCTCCCAGGGGGTTAGAACCTACTTGGAAGTCTGCTTTGCCAGAAATCGTCACGTCACCCATTCCCACACAGTGAGCCAAGGCCTGCAAATAGAGGCCCTTCAAGCGAAAAGTCTCTGCCAGGCGCAAAATAGCCAATGCATGGTCTGGCTGACCCGCGAGGCACAAGTAGCCCTCTTCTTCGAGATAGCGGATCAGATCCGCAACATTGTCGACTGAACCACCAGACCGATACTCATGCATGCATTCAAGCAGTCCGACCAATGCTTCTCCCAAAGTTTCTCCAACAAGCGACTTCCTCAGGACCCATGCGAAAAAGTTTCTCATCAACACGTGGTGACCTTGACGTTGTCTGTCGCTGGCATGTTGTGGTGGCGGAATAAAGAGCTCAACCGTTCGTTTGGGATTGGACCGATACCATTTCTGAATATCGCCAGGACGGCGCCAAGGTCTAGGGGCCTTGTCGGCAGAGCGTATGACCAGAAATCTTTCTATCAGGGGTAGCACCTGGTTGAGAGAAGAAGTGAGAACGGCAATTTGAATGAAGCCGTGCACTCGATGTCTTGTCCTTTGCAAACGTCGTTGTAGCTGTGGAGATAGATCAAGCAGGTGCCATTGCGTGTACAAAGTTCGGCATCCTATCATGGCACAGGACACAGTCAGTCAGGCATACAAGATTGAGGCCATGGATGATGGAGGCCCAGAATTGAGCAAGCGATGACAGAACATGACAGTGCCTTCCTCCACAGGCTTTGGGGTACTCAGAACTTCCTTACCTTTTTCGATTTGTCCCAGCTTATGCATATTCGCCTCGCTCCATCCCACCGCTTAAGCCTCATGCTTGAAAACGAAGCCACCAAGCTGTTGTTGTTGTTGCTGTTGCTGTTGTTGTTGGCGGTGGTGGAGGTAGCATCAAGATACGTCATCAAGCCAGAGCTACGAGCTCTGATGTTACTTGGCAAGTCCGGAAACTTACTGACAGCTTACTGGAAGAGTTGCAACATCAACACTTCCCGCCACGCTGCCATTTCGATGGTCTATCTTTACGGGAAACCAGAACGTTCCCGCTATGCTCCTCCACGGGTTGCTTCGGGAATCAAGGGGCTCCTGTCTGGTTTCCTCGACGTCGGAAGCGCTGTGTGAGTCGTAACAGCAAAACCTGCAAAATAGACAGTGAGTACGGAGTACGGAGTGTGTGATTGTGATATACCACGACCACGAAAAAGCCCGCTCCACAGGGTGACGGCTGGGCAGGCAGGTTCCTCTAATATGCATTCCCCGGATGGACTTGTCAGTGGGTCGACGTTTGCTATCATACATAGACCAGGGCAATCGAGATAGTAGCCCATTAGCCCCATCCATCCATGTACATACAGTATGTATCCATGTACAGTACATACTTACATACATAAGCAGTAGTAGTTGTACTCCGTAGAGTAGCAGTAGTAGCCTCTAATAGTATTAGGTCTGAGGTGCTGGTCCACGTTGTCTCAGCGTGTGACAGGGGTAAGCTCTGATGAGCTGTTCACGCTATTAGCAATGAGCAACAGCTCCTCCCAACATTTCATCAGATTAACCAGGGCGGTGGCTGGATTATTATGGGGATGACAGCAAGCCAGGGATGAGCTGAGCTCACTCCGAGAGCAAGCACAACGAATATTAACGGCGCTGCCTGCTTCATGATTATGCGTTGTTTCCTTGCCGCACGGATGGAATGAATTGTGGCCGTTGTTACCGAGTATTATTACATGGAGTTTCTCAGCCGGCGATCCGGGATTCGTCAAACGATGAATAGACGAAAACTTATGACAGCCCTTCTTTCTGCCTTCTAAAACTTCTGGGGGCCAAGACCGACGACGAAGCAATATTATAATCATAATAAAGCCCCTCTTTGAGGGGTTTCAAGAAATGCTGCTAGTACAACACCCCCAGACCCCAGCCTCGCCTAACCTTGCAACAAGGGCGGATTAGCCGGCCACCGTGAGGCTGGCACAACTGGCAGCCACATGGGACTCGGGAGCCACTCGATAGCTTTATCGCAGCTCGTGTATGTATGTAGTGCTGGTAATGGACAGGGCTTCATAGGACAAGAAAAGTACCTGATTTCTATGAGACTTAGGGTGGCCGGTAATGGCTGCCTTGAGCCACAACGGCCATATCGTCGGGTACCGGAGAACGCAAGCCAGAAGGGAAAAAAAAAAAGAACAAGAAGAAAAGGACGCTCCGGAGCAAGTCAGTCAAGGGATTGGACCAGGTGGTGGACCGTGGTACAGCATCCATTGGCATGCTGTCGAGGACATGTTCGTACAGTGATGCGCGGCTTGCCGTGGCCCATTTTCTTCCCTGGATCATATGATAATGATTGACCTCCATGACGTACACATTTCTCCCAGCCAAGCACCAAGGTCGGGACGACATATGAATTGACCTTTCGAACTTACTGCGCGGCCTTGTTGCGGTGTGACATCATCTGCACAACCTCTTCAGCGATATTTTTCACGTTCAAGCATTCCTGCCTTGGCTCCTCAATTTAGCGGGCTCGAGGTTTCCATGCCAGAATCGGCATTGCTGGAGACCAGGCCAGCTAGTAGTAGGATCGAGATCGCCGAATTGCTCGGAAAGCCATTGGGATTGCAATGTTGATTGATGCCACCGTGGAGCACTGGAGATGACGATTGACCCAACGACCCCCCACAACCCCCTTCCTTGTCTTTGTCTTTGGTGGTACGGAAGTACATGCGGAGTACAGTCACCTGATTGGCAGCTCGCCCAAGCTTACCTCACCTCACATCAGGGCCAGGTCAGGTATTATTATTACAAGGCAGCTTGGAAAGGCCGCTCCGTTGTCGCGGCCAAAGGGGTCCAAGACAAAGCACGAGGAGAAGCGACACCGAGCAGACGGTCGGACATGAGTGTCCCTCAGAAATGGCGCTTCCAGTCCCATACACGTTCATTCAATGTCCCTGCTCGGATCTATCTGCTGCTGAAAATGGCAATCCCTCCGGGAGTGAAGAGCTGGAGGAGAATGATGAGCGAACATTCGACCCTCGTGCTCCGCGTTCCAACTACAGCCTATATCCCCTCGAACATCTTTTGTACTGCGAGGATTGCCAGCAGATACGCTGTCCGAGATGCGTCACAGAGGAGATTGTGACCTACTACTGTCCGAATTGCCTGTTCGAGGTCCCAAGCAGCAACCTGCGCAGTGAGGGCAACAGGTACGTCTGCCCAGATCCGAGCCGTGCATCACCAAACACGAATGCCGGCTGACACGGAAAAAAAAATTAGGTGTACGCGGAGCTGTTACCAATGCCCAGTCTGCATTGGCCCGCTGCAAGTCGGGTCTCTGCAGGCCGCCTCCGATGCGAACACACTTGCACCCGAGGGTCAGCAGAATCCCACTGGCGGTCCGTATGCACTCTTCTGCCAGTATTGCAACTGGTCGTCTACCGAGATCGGCATAGAATTCGATCGCCCGAGCGGCATACACTCACAACTCACCAAGTTGGACAATGGCGGCACACGGAAAATCACACTCAAGGACATCAAGGAGAGACGCAAGGAGAATCCGGATGAGCCACCAATACCGGACGAGCAGGTTGACCGAGACCTGCAATTCGCCAGTCTGAAACTCTTTTACCAGGAGCAGCTCACAGATGCACATGCTTCGTTGGGCGGCGTGCCGTTGCATGACAGCGTTGGCTTCTCATCGCCGGCGGCTCTGTCCAGGATCATGTCCCTATATACAGGTCGGGGCCATGCGGGGAGGCTACAACAAGGTGCAACAGATGTGATGCGCGAGGCATCCAATACAGAGCAAGGGTTGAAACTGGCCCTGCTTGACGAATCTGCCAGTGTGAAGAAGATGATGATGAATGGAGGATGGAGTACCACAACGTCTACAGTCCAACGTCTCAATCAGACATGTTCATCGCGATTCAATGACGAGCTGAGACCTATTCCGTATCTCCTTCGTACGAAGCGTTCGAAGCGGTGTCCCACTTGTCGACACATCATTTCGAAACCAGAGAATAAGGTCACTTCGACGAGATTCAAAATCCGCCTAGTGGCCAAAGCGTACATACCCACCATCACTATTCGGCCGATGCAGCCAACTGCTGCACCAGTACCTGTCACCTCGAGACCGGCTGCGAATGAGGAGGCTCCCTAACACCGTTGAAGCCCTATCAATACGTCTTGACATTCAAAACCCGCTCTTTGAACGCATCAAGGTTACTCTCGCCACACCAAACACTACCCCCGGACGGTTTGCCAGTAAAGTCACCGTACTGTGTCCTGAATTCGAGGTGGACGCAAACATCGACATGTGGGATGATGCATTGAAGGATGCCGGTAGAGACGGGAGACAAAAGGAGACGGCGCTGGCCAAGGAGATGCTGCTAAAATCTGGGAAAGAGGTCGCAATTGGGTCAGCATCGTGCTTGAAGTAGTACCAGCATCTCTGCGGCCAGGAAATCGGAATATTCTGGGCAAAGGCGACGAGGCTGATGGCGACGACAGCCCGCTCAGGGAGGACGAAGACATTCTAGAGATACCCATGTTTGTGAGAATGGAATGGGAGGCCGAGGCCCAGAATGACATGGGCACAGCGCCTGGGAGGGACAAGGAGGCTCGCGAGAAGAGAGAGCTGGCATATTGGTGTGTTCTCGGTGTGGGGCGCATCAGCCAGGACTAAGATTCATGTACATACATACGAGGGAACCAGGAACTAGGACAAGCAAGAAGATACCCTTTGAAAAGTGAAACTTCGATGGGCACGACAACAGATGTGGCCGAGTGAATGAATTCAAATCATCATGTGGCAGCCCATATCATTATCAAGCTACCTTGCTCATAAGACGCCAAGCCCATTTTTTATTGACCAAATCATCATCGGATGCGACAAGATGAAATACCAAGCACTCCATGCCCCGAAAATTGCCATGCCATGCCCAAAGTTCCACTCTTTTACTCGGTGTTGCCGCTCAGGGGAACTCGAAGTTGACGTTGCGTCCAGTAAGCCGGCGGTAGACCTCGGCGTAGGTGTCGAGTCTGTAATCAACACCAACACGCTCCTTCTCATCGAGGATAACCTTGAGGATCTTGCTGCCGTCTTCCTTGGTGCGAATACGCTTGCCAACAATCTCGACGGGGAAGCAGAGATCGGCCAAGATGGCGTCGTGAACAGCAGTCAGAGTGCGGGAACGAGGGCGCTTCTGCTTCTGGGCATTGCGAGAGCGGGCAGATCGCTTGGGGCGGGGCAAGATGCGGCGCGAGGCGAGGATCAACACGTGACGGTCGGAGAACTTCTTCTCGAGTTCACGGGTCAGGCTGTGAGGACTCGTGTCAGTACGCACGTCCATTTGGATCAAATTTGCCTATTGGGTCGCAAACTTACCGCTGCTGAGCACGGTGGAAACCCTGCAGGGAAGGGACGGGGACAAAGATGACAATAGCCTTCTTGCCGTGGCCAACTTCGATCTAATCAAGACCCAAAGTCAGCATGCGAGCTCCAGGACATAGCCTTGGACCGCTTCCCGTCCTGTTCCAGAAGTCAATTGTACGCAGGCTCGGCTTGCGTCCCCAAACGAGCATGAAGAAATTTTCTTTTTCAAAAAAAATTGTCTGGTACTTCAAAATTCCTTCTCGATATCGAAGCCGATTGTTTCGCATTGCCCTTTTCTGTCAGGGGACGCTTGTCGTAGCCATTGTATAGTTTCCTTTTGGGAACAGAATCTCGAAAGGTGTCTTAGGCCGGGAATCTAGGTTTCTTCATTTCATGTTCTCACCTCGCGGGCAGAGACGAACTGCAAAGGTCGCAGGGCAACCTTGAGGTCGGCAGTGTTGGTCTCGAGATCGTGGAGAGCCTGAGCGATTTGCTGCTCAAGCTCTGAGGGGTTCTGCCGCGAAGGGCTGTTGGCGGCGATCTTGTTCAAGGCCTGGGCGCTCATTTTGACTGCTGGTGCACAAACGGTGATGATGGTGTGTAGAGCAATTGGCGAGTGAAGCTTTGGGAAGTTTTGCGCAATTGCCAGCCGGTCGCTAAATTGGGGTTTGCGTGCCCTGATGGCTGTGGGGACGAACTAGCAGCAGCAGCAAATGTGGGTTCGTGATATCACGCGATATCTCACGTGATTTAACAGGGCAGAGTGCGTGCGTGCCCGATTTACTTTATGCCAAGACTTTTTGGCCTATGCCACGCAGATCCCTTTTTCTTGAAGAAGCAAGATTCAATATCGTATGTGCTGCTCAATTGGTCAGCCGCAGACCACGCCTGACTCGTTCTTTGTTTGATGAACTGTATTACCAACGTCGGTAATATCCAGTCTTGCAATGTGGAAGCCGGTTTTCCGTGCACTAGAAACTAAGGTCGTGAACCGTCAAGCGATACTGCTTTGTTTCTTACTATTTCTTTTCTTGTGGTCTGTGGTGCACTGCTCGTAGATTGCAGTCTTTGGTCCTATGCTTTTCTTCTCTCTGTTGCGATGCCACAAGCCCAGTTGACATGGCAAGTGCCAGCTGGCTGGTCTTTCAGTCCTGGCAGCTGTCAGCACGGGGGTGTTGAGAGTACGGCATCTTGCTCTTTCCTTGAAGTTCCAAGGAAGCGGAATTTTCAAATTCGTCTCTAAAAAGCAGGAACGTGATCCAACACTGTAACAAGCCCTTCGCCTAAGTAAGATCTTGGGCATGAATCTCAATCCTTCCCCAATTTGTATCCTTTCAACCTCTCCAACTCTTGTCCTTCATTCAGGTCCTTATTTATAGCCATCTTTCCTTCAGTACATCGGACAAGCACTCAACTCGCTCTGTTACGACCTCGTCTCTCTCGTCTCTCAGATTGTTCTTCCTCTACGACGAACCTACAATGAGTGTTCTAGTGCTGCTCGTGACCTGCGGCATCGCCACGGTGCTGGGTCAGTTCAACCATGCTGCCAACTCATTTGCGTATCAAGGTTGTTCATCCGTCGACTTGTCTTGCTTTACTTCGCCTGTTGATCTGAACGGTCGCCCTCTGGTTCCGGAGGTTTGTCAGCAAGCTTGTCAGGGTCATCGATTCGCTGCTCTGTTTCCAACGTGAGTCTCTTCCCATGGGCTTTGTTTTTATATGCACCATTCTTACTTTAATCAGTGGATGCCGCTGCGGAGACGATGCCAACGCCATCAAGCCACTCGATGAAAGTGTTTGCAACGTTCCCTGCAACGGAGGTCCATCCCGTGGCATGTGTGGGAGCGTTTGCACAGTTGAAGGGCCTGGCATCGCCAATGTGTACACGAAAACCGATGCGGCGAGTCAGCAGCCTCAGGTTTTGACATTACAAACAACTTCAACGTTGACTTCGTCCGCATTGTCGACAGCTACAGAGCCATGCACTTCCCTGGAACAATCCCCGGCAACAGAGACCGAGCAGCCTGGTAGCTTGATCTCACCACTTGGTCCAGCGCCTGAAGCTCCGTTGTCGACAGCTACAGAGCCATGCACTTCCCTAGAACCATCTTCGGCAACAAAGAACGAGCAGCCTGGTAGCTGGATCTCACCGCTTGGTCCAGCGCCTGACGCTCCAAGTACTTTCACCTTCGCCCTCACCTCTTCCAGAGCTCAGACTTCAGTGCCATTGACCACAGTTCCAACATCTCCAGGGGAGCTTACTACGCCATGCCCATCGGAGGGCACCTCCAGTCTGGAGATCCCGCCTGAAGTGACGGTCCCGCCAGCCACGGAAACATGCAACGAAGACCCAAGTGGTTTCACCACGAGCACCAAGGCATCAGTTTCTTCCGCCCCGAAAATCCTACCACAATGACTCCCCGACGTACACATCAGAAACAAAGCCTGCCCCAGCGCCTCAGACTTACTCAGACCCACAGATGTCGGGGCAGCAGGTAACTGAAATGGCCAACAGCACCTCGGATCCAACTCCAGATGGTCCGACTTATATATCTGCAAGCACACTGTGGCCTCTTCCTTCTGACACTGTTAGGCCAACTGGACAACCCCTGTGCCTGTTCAGGTGACTGGGTCAGATTCTACACACGGCGTGGTTCCGCCGCTGGCGACTATTGGAGGGCTAGCTTTTATTGCAGCAATCATCGTGTAAAGACTGCTGAGGTGCAAATCACGCCGTACTGTTTTACTAGGGCAAGTTAAGCCATAGGGGTATCTTGTTGAGTTTTTTTGGGACAGTTTTGGAAGTCAGTTGATATTAGCTGGTGTGAAGATGATAAGCTACCTAGTACCTCAAAGTGGTCAAAGGAATGTTCATAGACCCCGTAACCTAATGCTTGTCAAAAGTTGTAATTTAAAAGAAGTATCCTTAACCAAGTTCTTGTCGCATACAGACCACCAACGTGGTCTAGGTGCTATATAATACTTTCAGAGCTTCTTTACTCCTGTGCAATTGCAACGTGTAAAATACCTGCGGAAATGAGGTTTAGGGTAGGAGTCCGGGGCACAGAAGGCCTGTCATGAATTACCGCTTGCAATGATAAAATGTCCCTTCCTTTCTTCGCAGGTAAGACCAAAATTCGCTGGCAGTGATTGGCAAAGAAAGGATAGAGCAATAGGGGTAGAAGGGCGGATATTTAGTAGAACTTGATACAAACCATGTTGGCTTGATCCACCCGAGATGAGGCTTATTACACCACCAAAAACAACCAACGGCAAGTCAGGGATGGACGGATCAATATATGATACCCATATGTAAGAATTAAGTACGATTAGTTTGCCGCAATCCTATCATTGGAGAAGAAGTCGCGATACTCCAGAAACATTGCGTGATGTATGCAGTCAGTCATGTGATGACGACTGGTACCTACATAATTATGTACTGTACTGCCCAGCATGGCGGGGCAACGGCTCGAGAGCCCCACGCCACCCACCTCTCTATGTACATACGTTACTACGTAATGGGTTGTTTACTTCCTCAACCTTGGCATTCCATCGAGGCATTGCGATCTTGTTGTCTATTGGTAGGGCGTGAGGGTTTTGCACTTGCCCTTCAAGATGCAGTCTGGCATTTCGGGTAAGGTCCTCTGTTCCTGGATATTTGACATCATTTATTGACTGTATGTGCTCTGCAGCATCGCAAGAGCTCCAGGCCGAGTTCAACTCGCTGCTCTCATCATCATCAACGTTTGGGCTCATCGTTGGCATCGAAAAAGAAGCCCTCGTCCCAATTACTACCCTTCCTTCGAATTCGCCCTCGTTCTATGATAACCTTGCAAGTTTCAAAAACCATCTGCAACCCAATGTCGCCCTCTACCTCCTCCTGAAACGCCACGAGGATGAGCCATGTCTGGCTGCGGTCACGTATATTCCGGACTCTGCACCTGTGAGGCAGAAGATGTTGTTTGCATCTACAAGGTTGACTTTAGTCCGCGAACTGGGTTCTGAGCACTTCCGAGAGACGATATTCGCCAACTCAGCCGACGAGCTGACTGAAAGCGGCTTCAAGAAGCACGACGCCCACAGCAAGCTGGCTGCTCCGTTGACAGAAGAAGAGCAGACCCTTGGCGAAGTCAAGCGTGCTGAACAGGAGGCTGGCTCTGGGACGGGCACGCGAGAGATTCATCTCAGCAAGAGCTTTGCCATGCCAATGGCTGAAGACGCCATGGCTGCCCTCAAAGAGCTGAAACAGGATGGCGGACGATTGGTTACAATGCTGGTAAGCGCACCAGTTGTCATGTTCCAAGATGGAGCACTTTGAAGACTTTCTGCTAACAAGGCGTAGAAAATTAATGCCGAAAAGGAGTCGGTCGAGCTGGTTGACGAATCGCCGCGACCGTCATCAATCACTGAGCTGTCCCATGCGATTTCCAGTACCGAACCCCGATTCACATTCTACCGATACAAGCACACACACAACGGCACAGAGCAATCCCCGTACTTTTCTTCTACACTTGCCCCGCCACACCGGGTAACAGATGCATCAAGAAGCGCATGCTGTACCCTTTGATGAAGCGAGCTGTACTCGATATCGCCGACAGGGAGGCAGGGTTGACGTTGGAGAAGAAATTTGAAGTCGAAGAGCCAAAGGAAATAACGGAGCAATCAGTCATGGATGATCTTCATCCCAAGATGACAACGAGGACCGGGTTCAACAGGCCGAAGCGCCCTGGTCGATGAGCTAATATGCGCATGACATTCGTGGGGCAATAACGAAGATGATGAAGACAAAGTAGAGTATCATTTATTTCATGGACGGCTATAAAAAAAAATGAAGACGTAAGAGATGGCAAGATTCTCCACTTGTGATGTCCAAAAATCATTTGACAAATAAACTTCGGTCGTAAGCTAGTTCTATGTAATGCCAACTTTGGGTTGCGGACTACCAACCCCAGGAAAATTCGATGAGGATATGAAAAAAATGAGAAGAAAAGAAAACAACGTAACCCAATGTCCAAGTGACTCTCAAGATGCGATTACCTCGATTGAATCGGCAATGCGTGCCCAGGGTAGGGTAGGATAGGGTAGACACTTGAGTGTTTGGTCGTGAGGAGGGGGAGGGGGCTGGCCCCAATGTGGTCTTGTAATAGAAGAATTGTCGGAACTTGATGTCCAAGAAATGTCGCTCAAAGGAGCAAAAAGAAATAAAGGGGCGCATCACTCATGCGCACCTATTCCTCGAATTTGCCGCCGACAAAGGACAGATTGCTATTCTCAAGCTTCGATCTCAAGTACTCGTAGACGGTGAAGGTAACGGCTTGGCCGGGAGCAACACGCATGATACGGGGGTGATGCCCTTGTAGAAGGCATGGAATCCTTCTTGTCTGATGCCCACCAAAAAAAAAAAAAAAAAAGAAACAGGTTGGTTAGCAGCAAAGCAGCAAAGCAAAGATGGATGAAGAACAAGGGCGAAAAAAAAAAAAAAAAAAAACTTACTTGAACATGTCGGCCGAGATGTGAGTGATCCTCGCCCACGCACTCACGCCCGGCCGGGCAGGCGTCTTCTGCAGCCTCGTCTTGATGGTGTCGATGGGGGCGTTGCTCAGGGGCCCATGGCGCCGGAAACGAGACCGATGAGGGTAGTCTGCCAGCTGGGCAGGTTCCTGCCCTCGAGGTCGGGCTGCCACATCCCGAGCCACTGCTTGAAGTACGAGTAGGCGGTGAAGTTGACGGCCTGGTTGGTGCCCTGGCGGAGGGCCGTCAGGCTGACGCCCTGTAGAGGGCGCCGAAGCCCTCCTCGCGCACGACCGTGTACAGGGCGTGGGCGGCGTTGCGGTACTTGGGCACGTCGAGGGGTCGGCCATGGAGTGGTGCTGGGCCTGGAGGCGGATCTTGATGACCTCCATGGGGGTGACGACGGCGACGGCCTCGGTCACGCCGGCGGCGAGGCCGGCCAGGAAGGTCGCCTGGCCCGAGACCCTGCCCGTGGTCCCGTCGGCGAGCAACTGCTTGTATGCCTCGAAGGAGGTGAAGCGGATGGCCATCTTGGGCACGATGCCCGTGAGGACGGCGCCGAGGCCCTTGTACAGGCCGAGGGGGTCTCCTTCTTGACGATTTCCACGCCCGTCTTGATGAAGCCGCGCTTGGGGGCGCCGGGCTGCCGGGCTCGTCTGGAGAGCTGCATTCGGACTTTGATCGTGTCTGCCCGGGGGAACGAACCGATGTCAATTGTCAATACGAGCTTCTTCTTCTTCTTCTTCTTTTCCTCTTTCTGGCATGGTTTTTTTTTTTTTTTTGGCCGTGTAAGAGCCCGCGGGAGCAGACATACATGACGTGACAGGACCAAGAAAAAAAGAAAAAAAAACAATGACTTACCGAGGGGATGACAAGCGAGAGCCTCCATCATACCAGCACCGCCTCCGGCTGTTTCATTTCCGCATCTATACGTCAGCTCAATTGCTCCAGTGGCCGTGATGTGTTTTTCACCCGAAGGGCGGAGAAAAAGAGCCCCCAAAAAAAAAAAAACGAACCGATGAGGTTGACGGCCGCGGTGGGCGGTTTCCTGTTATTCTCGCTGGAAGGCATAGTGTGCGTAATTTGTATTTCCAGGAAGCAATGAAAGCCCTTTCTTTTCTATTCCTTCCTTCTCTTCTTTTCCCCTTTCCAGTGCCAATGCACTGCTGATTTGCCCTTGGGGCTGCTCGTCGTCGCGTCCGGACCGCAGCTTACAACCAGGGTAGCTTGCTTGCACGTGCCAATTCGGACCCGTCGGTCGCTCTCTCGTTCACCCGGTAGACACGACAAGACGGACAAGACCTCGGGTACGCACGCACTCGAGAAGTCGAGAGCAAAGATGGAGCTACTCGAAACCTTTTTTTTTTTTCCCCGTTTCGTGTGAGTAAAACAACGGAACAATGGTCTTGGGAAAAGGAAGTGAAAGGAAGATAAAGTCGGCTTCTTGACGGGGAGGTACATACATGTAGATTCGGCTTTTTTGACATATGATTCTGGGGGCCCTGGATGTACGTACCTACCTGGGCGGGCGCGATCGGATGGGCGGCGCCTTGGTGGCTGAGATTCAAGGTCAAGAACCTTGATTTTGATTGACGTCGTTCCTCTCTGCTGACTTGTCCCGCGGCCTGCTGCTGGCTTCAAGGCTTCCTTTTTATATAGTTTTTATAGACCGGTTTCCACTCCCTCCCTCCACGTCCGCTTGTGAACTCGTGGCCGGGGCCCTCGTTATTCGGGCTACGGAACCAGAGTGAGTAGAAATGCCATCATCTTCATCGCAAACGCTACATACAATACATCCCTTCGGCTAGCGCGCCCATTGGCCCCCGGCCCACCCTTTGCCGAGGCACGAGCATCGACTGCGCAAGGCCAACGTTGCGAAAATGCAATGGCGCAGATTGATAACGGCCTGGTTGGGGTTGCGCTTCGTGATTTGCCATGATGGCTCGGCTCGGCTATGCTTCGGAGAACCGATCGAGTGCTCCGTGCTCATCTTCATCTCCATTGTGCTTGTACGCTGCCGCATCGGGGGCGTTGTAATCTCCGCCGGAGGATTGAGCCCCATATGGAGTCAAGTCTTTCTGGTCATGAATGTTCCGGTGCAAAGTGAATAGATGATGTCGCCCGTGTGTGAATCTGAATCTTCTCAGAGCCCCCGATGCCACTACTCACTCACACTTGCAATCCCGTTAAACCTACATTGGATGGGCATCATCAATTACAGCACGGACGCACCAACAAAACGTGAGAGCAAGAACTTCATTACTGCGAATCTGTCTATGGCAGTCCGTCCCTACCAGCCACAATGTCCTCCAAAAAAAAAAAAAAAAAACGCCATCCCAGTTCCCCGGTGAAAGAAAGTAAAATCTAGTTTTGTGTTTCTACTGTCCTGATTTGAAACAAGAGTAGTACATATTGCCAATTCAACATCACCTTGATGAAATATTGGCCCGATCCGTGGGATAAATTTTGCGCAAGTAGTGTGGTATCTTTTTTTGAAACACGTCAGAATAAAGCGCGGAAAAGAAGAAAAGAAGAGGGAACAAAAAAAAAAAAAATAGAGAAACAGCTTTGAGTAATATGGGACCAGCGAGACATCATGTGGCTGGTGGTCCCCTTGCTCGTTCGTTGAGGTTGTCGTATCATATGAGTGCAACGTAATTTGCTGTCATCAAAATGACTACGACGGCGTTCCTCGCTCTTCCAGCGTCTCGCCTTCGAAGCTATACAGGCGCACTTCGCCGTCCTCGCTTCCGCTGGCCATTCTGCTGTCGCTCAGTCCCACGCATGTAACTGGGCCGGCGTGTCCAGTGAAGCTCCGCTCGCATTTGCCCGAGCGAGGCTCCCAGATCTTTGTCATGGAGTCGTTGGCGCCGGTGACGACGCGCAGAGTATCGCCAACAAGGCCCCAGATGCCTTCTACGTGACCAAACATGCTTCGGATGCATTTACCAGTGGTGATATCCCAGAGGCGAACAGTGTTGTCCAGGCCACCGGTCAGCATGTAGCGAGGAGGAAGGGGCCGCGATGTGTTGTGGGTGAAGCCATATCCAAATGAAGCGCGTGTGTCCGCACATTGCTCGGCCGTCGGCGTCGGCGTCGGCGTCGGCGTGGTGCTTCTGTCACTGTGCACGGAAACCGCATCGGTCTGGTCTTCGCTCGGTAGCTCATCCGGCTCAAAGTCGGGCGGCATGAGGAGCACCTGTTGCACCTGTCCAACGTGTCCTCGAAACGTCTTGATACATTGCTTCGAGTCAAGGTCCCAGAGCTTGACCGTCATATCGTCAGAAGCAGAGAAGACAGTCCGCGACGGAGAGTCAATGCGGACGTGGTTCACCCAGTCGGCGTGCCCGCGGAGACAAAAGGTTTGCTTGTTCTTGAAACTGAAAATTTTGACCGTCTTGTCGATGGAACCCGATGCCAGAGTGCAGCCGTCAAAGTGGACGGACAGAACGCCTTCGGTGTGACACTGCAGGGTGCTGAGACACTCGCCCGTCTGCCAGTTCCAGATCTTGATCGTCTTGTCAAAGCTTCCGCTAATCAATTTGGAGTCGTCGAATTGAAGGGTTCGGACAGTCGATGCGTGGCCGCGGAGGGTTCGAATGACGTCGCCGGTTTCAATGTTCCAGATCTTGATGGTGGTGTCGTAGGAGCCTGTGGCCAGAATGTTGTGGTCAAACTGGAGGCAAGTGACGCCATTCTCGTGGCCCTTGAAGGTTCTGATCGT
Source organism: Epichloe gansuensis (assembly GCA_023658505.1). NCBI lineage: Eukaryota > Fungi > Ascomycota > Sordariomycetes > Hypocreales > Clavicipitaceae > Epichloe > Epichloe gansuensis. Next base: position 447,524 of record CP098281.1, read on the forward strand.
GCATCGACCAGTCTTCCAGTTGAAGCCCACTTTGAAGCGATCGCGGTACACGTCTTTCCATGGGCGGAACTTGCGCTCAATGTCAAGATGTGATCGAGAGTGACTCGGTCCGTTTAGTCGTGGTCGTTTGGCGGAAGACTCTTCGGCGCCGCTGCTGCTAGACCGTTTGTTGGACTCGGCTGGAGATCCAGGGCTGTGCCCATGTGTCTCGATGGATGGCTCGGCATTGTCAGTGTGGTCACGGTCATGGTCATGGTCGTGGAGGTGGTGCGATGATTGATGCCGGCTCCATGCCATAAGCTTCTTCTTTTCCAAGAGCGGCAGTCCCCATCCGCATTTGGTACATTTTCTATCAATGTGCTGTTCGCACATTCTGTGCCAGACAACGTCGTCGTCGGCCAAGCTGCGCCAGCGCCGACTGACTTGAGCAGCCTTGCACAGTGATACGGTGTCGAGGTGGGAGAGGATTTTATAAGATAACTCGGTCGGCAACGCAGCGAGAAAGTCAATCTTGAGCTGTTCCTGAACTTCACGTGAGACGGTCGACAGCTGAGGGAAGCAACATTGCGTGATGATGCCCTGCAACATCAGCTCTCGCTGCTTGGACGGTGCCGCAGAGAACAACGACCAAACGTGCGTAATGGCCTCTTGGTCGGCATTGGGCAAGCTGTTGAGTTCCTGACACGTCCTGTTAGTGCACGTGCTGGGTCTCCCAAGTTGCGGGCATGCGACCATGTATACTTACGCTTTGAATGAAGCCCATCTTTGATTCGTCTGCGGCTCGTCTACACTTGGAGTCTGGACGATGGCGGTAGCAGAACTTGGTGTTGGGATCCTTGGTACGAGCCCAAGTCGCTGGGCTTGTTGAGTCGGCTTTGATGTTGCCTTTGCCGATGGGGGCATATAGCCCAGGAATGTGTTCCTTCAAGAAAGGGCTCACCGTCTTGACCACGAGCTCCGACGCCATCTTCTTGAGTCGTGTGTTGTCTTCCTCTTGAGGTCGTCTCCGATCGCAGTTGTCGCGAGACGGCTGTTGTTGGGTGGCGACCGGTTCAGCCGATGGTGATGATGGTACGGTCGGTTGTTGGTGGGAAGATTCAGACGGGATGTCGGCCTGCGTATTGGACGGAGAGACGGTGTCTTGGCCATTGTTCAATCCTATCGCGGCAGACTCATGCTGGCGGTGGCCGTGGAGGTTCGCAAGTGTTTGCTTCATAGCGGCGGCGAAGGCGAATCGCGCAGAGGAAATGGTTATGTAGGGTCGGGGAGTCGAGGAAGAGCATGAGTCGGTCTTCTGGTTCAGGCTTCTGATGCGAGCTGGTCGAATGATGGCGTGCTCTCCGGGGAGACTCGTCAACAGGAAGTGACAGCCAGGGCAGCGCGGAAGACATTGAAGGCGAGCGAGCATGGACCAGAACTTGACGGGATCAGTTTGTGGCCAAAAAAAAGCTACGGCAGCGCTGGGAGTCGGGGACCCTGTTCATGAGTGCGTGCGTAATATTATTACTCCGTACTCTCATCAGAAGTATTACTCAGAGTGCCTGACGACAAAAAAGTCGATGCGAGGGGACAAACGGCTGTCGGTTGCCTTCTCCACTGCCTCCACTTTTGCCAGCCGTCTTGAGGGCCGGAAATCTGCCCCTCAGCCCCTCAGCCCCTCAGCCTCTCAGTTCTTTTTCTCCTTTCAATCGCTTGGGGCACGCAAATATTATCGCTTCGCTTGGCGTGGCACGAGTAATTTCCCGTTCGCGATTGTTCTACTCGATTCTGCCTGAATTGAGAAACCCTTCCATCACTTGACAGCATGAAGACTATGTAGCAGCAGGCCGCCTGGCAACCTGGTAATACACATATGCATGCAGTCTAAACAAGGCCGGGCCAGTTTCAGATGCCTCTCCGCCCCTGTCTCGCCCCTGGCTGCCTGCTGCCTCGTCATGTACCTATTCGACGCTAGAAGCGGCTTGTGCGTGCCTGTCAAAGTCTGGGAGAACGACGTCGAAAGAAGGCTAGCAAATGACGTGCGAATCGACTTCTTGTGCTTGCAGAATTGCGCCATTATCACATCACGACTTGCCTGACTTGCCCGCAATTTGAGTGGCTGGTGGGGCCACCCGCCAGCACGGCCAATCAAATGGCTTTTTGATGCCCACGTCGAGATTGGGTCATGTTGCTCTGGATGCTTTTCTTTGGAAACCTTGTTGTCTTGGGAATATTTCGTGGCTTGGCTCATATTCGACGATGCCGACGATGAGCCCTCTCTTCGAAGGCACTGGATGTATGAGCTACTTGATCTACTCTCGACCTCGACGGCGACCAGGGCAACTCTCGTGTATCCATGATTCATTGAATGGTATATACCGACAAGGACTCGATGGTACGATGTCCAGAGCCTCCCCTAATGGTAAATGCCTCGGAGTGCCGTGGACTTTTGATTTCGCCAAGAGCCCTGCTGCTTCATGATGAGAGCTGCGATCAACGAGCATATATGCTCAACAGATATGAGATCATGGACGATGGGGAGCGGCAAAGGTAGACATTAGACATGCCCTCGAGCTCACAGCAAGTCCGCACTGACTGACGTCTGGTGCAGTTAGCAACCAACTCACTGGCTGGACAGCTGGCAGGCAGTCAGGTGTTATGGGTGTCGCAGAGAAGATTGTGATATTTGCCTTCTCCGCAATGTCCTTGTGGATAAGTCCACCACCGAAAACTTTTGTGTGCGTAGTTTTACGCTCGAAACTGTGTCCATACTCTTGATTTGTTCAACTACTTGTCAACCACTTGATAAAATTCCCACTGCAGATGAGCTTGCATTGCGCCATAAGAAAGCACACGATGAGCATAAAGCAGAAACTGCAGCGATCTCTCTACCTCCAATAAGAGAAAAAAAAACCTCCCTGTCATGATTACCTGATTCAAAAACATCAGAAAATGTTTGAGATGCTGGGTACCCTTTTCGTGTGGAGTTTGACTCAAATGCGGAACTCAAGCTATTGTACATCAGAAAACCTTTCAAGTGTTCAACAACTCACGTCCTTAAATAGGCTATCGAAGTGGCACGAAGACGTTACAACGAACCATCGCATCGAAATGCATATCGACTGACGGATGAGATTAAAAAATATGCTTAGACTCAAGGAACTACCGTTTTCGGGTCATCCAGGATTAGCAGTCTCCAGGAATACTATGGCCAAGTCTACTGAAACCGTTTCGTAATGCAGAACCGCCGCAAGGGCCCAAACCTGGATTCGAGTTGTATTTGCCAAACCCCATGGCGCTCATGATGTTGGCATCGAAGCATTGGAAATAATGCAACAGCCCGAGAGGGCACTTGTTGACTACCTTCCTCGCTTTGAGCGACCACAGTCTACTACTGTTCCCAGACTTGTCAAACTCTTCTTTGATCGATGACAAAAACTTGCGAAGTGCAGCTACGAATTTACTGGTCGGTTTTCATTCTGAATTCTCATCAACAAAGGCATTCCAATGGACTGCAAGAGATGGCCCAGGGCTTGCTGCTCATACCGGGATATAGCTTGTTCTACTCTCTATGCGAAGCTTGACCACAAGGTCCGTGTGATGTTTCTGCAAAATATTAATAATCCGCTGGATGAAGTTTGTCGTCGATCAACCTTCGTATATAGAACTCCTGGGTTGAAGAAGAGAATCGTTCGTTTACATTCATGGCCAAAAGAGTCACGCTGAGTGTCAAAGACCGGGCAAGGCAAGAAGTAGTCAATTTGCTGACTCTAGTTCAACATTTCTCTCGGAGCCTTCGAGAAACAAGGCTAATGTCGACTCTGCTGATGGTGACGGACGATTCCGCACAATATTCACACTGCATGAGGCGGCGTGGCTTGAATTCAAAGATTACCAAGCCAAGTTGTCCTAAAACTGCTAATACGGCGTTTCACAAGATTCAAGAGGACCAGAACGGACGTCATCGCATCCCAAAAATAGACATCTTTGAATACAACAGGAGATTCAGGAACTGTACGGAAAGGTTATCCATGCCACGCCTGTGGCATCAGAGCAAGAAACTTTGTTGGGAAAATTCTCGCCAGATCTCATCCCTTCTTCTTACGGGCTCCAAATCTACGATATCCATAGGAGAATGCAGATAAATAAAGCCCATAGACGCGCATACCAAGACTTTGCCGAGCAACATCTCATCAGTGTGCGACTGTATCGGAGTGATACTTTACTGTGACGGCTCAATTCAACAGTCGCTTTATGAACCGAGTAAGAGGACGCAAATTCGAAGTTCCTCGATTACTGGTGCCAATGGAATGCTGATGACAGCTGATGAATTGCCAACTTTCCCATCCAAATGCCCCGGCGTCAGGTATACGAGGACAGCTCCGAGTCCAGAGTCCAGACAACGCCATTCATAGGAAATCTGTTCTGGCTAAATCAAGCCAACTCTTGGAAGAATCATGAATCACCTCTGTGGATGGGACCGCTCTCGATACCATCCTGATCATCGCTTCTGCAAAAGACAGCGCTTTCATCACAAGAAGAGGCTGAGGTCCCTGGAAGTATTGCATCAAAACAGAGAGCACATCCGAAAACCCGTTACAGCACAAGGCATGGAAGCTGATGTGGTTTCCTTGACATCGTTAGCTCCAATGATTACATCAACGGCTCAAGTCTTCCCAACATTGGCCGTTCTAGGACAAGACAGGGCGAGTTTTAGTGATGAAGAATCCGAATTGCGGAAAACTGAAAAAATACAGGACTCTTGCCCAGAAACAGCCGGCAATGGGGAAGAACGGTCTCACGAGTCTGTGTTGGCCCCGAGAGCCTCTGGGGACATGTGTCGGAGAAAGATCACGATACTATCGTTTGTTGGGCCGACGTAGTTGATAGGAATACTTTTCACCACGAAAAAAAAAAAAAAAAAGGCGCAGTCAGGTATTCTGAAAGAACATTTCACAGCACGAATCATCGTGGAAGAAATGCTTTGAGCCACCTTTCGAGTCAATCATCATGAATGAGAGATTACTCGAACTGGTGTGAGAAGCTGGGAATGGCGCCCGTAATCGTCGAAAGACATAAAGTATAATTGAATGTCTTTCTTTGGGCGGGCTCTCGCAAAGCCACCTGGTACCACGCGACACACGGTACAGCTGGGCCTCACAGCCATCTTTTTCTCGTCGCGATGAAACAAAATCAGTCATGAAAATCATGCACGAGGTCGGACCGGGTCTGGACTCTTCTGGGCAGCAAGGTGGATGACGGCAATCACGTCCGCCAAACCAGCCAAGTGGTGTGTGTGCCTCTGCCCCTTCGTTGACGTAAAAGTGACTGAGCGGTAGATGTGAGATCCGACAGCAGCACTAGTGACACGACTCTTGCCTAACTTGTCGCAAATGTCTTCATTTGCCCACTGTGGTTGGTGAGAATGTAGTGGCCGGTCGGCATGCCCCATCCCCATTCCTCGAGATGTCGCATTCCAGTGTGAGGTGAGGCCAACCGCAGGACCACGAACAAGTGACCTCGTCAGACAGCTTGGCGCGAGAGCAGCCAGTCGCAGACGATGTGAATTGGAGCTTTGCCTCAGGAGCTCTGCCGCAAAGCAGAGAAGAAAAAAAGCTTTGCCCGTTCAGGTCTTCATCTTCCTCTCTTTGTTTCACGCTTCAGCATCCATCGTCATCATCGTCATCATCGTCAATCTAGCCCGACTGTGAACGTGCATCATGAAATGCACAGCGCTACATGAAGAACCCCTGTGTGACGAAGTTTGACAAGCAGGCGAACAATCTGTCCCTTGTTACTTGCAACACCCATCGATGAAGAGCGGCCTTTGGCCCCTTTACGATGGACATCGAGCCACCTATTCGCTATCCTCCACGTATCATCATCCACGATAGCGACAACGAGACCGAATCGTCTTTTCGTGCCTCCGACGACACGACCATTGCAGAGAGTGAGGATATTTCACCGAGCCTTCGACAACCCCCGGCGTACGGTGACGAGGAGCGCCGCCGCGGTATCAGGAAGGATTCGACGAGGAAGATGTCAAGGCGAGACGCAAGGTCAAGAAGACACTGTGCATTCGGCTCATGACATCGATATTCATCACAGTCCTGGTGTCACTTATCGTTGCGGCAGTCGTGGCAAGGATTCATGACAGCCAGATAAATACCGATTGGAGCAGCAATCAGACCGTCACGGACCATAACCACACGTAAGTCTGTTGCAAGTCATGAGCCGCATTGATATTTGACCTAATCATAGCTTCCACGCTCCACATTCATAGATCGAATGGCACAAGTTTTACGATGAGTTCGAGTAAAAAGTCGACTTCAGCACAGCCTGTGATGACGGCCACGGCCAACTTACTACAGCATATGAAGACAGCAGTGGTGGCAGAGAAAGCAGAGCCAACGGCGACCTTTGAAGCCAGCGCCAGCACAACGGTAGCAAACGAAGTACGAACCGTGGATTGCGCATCGCCCGGTCTATTTGCCGATGCCTCCTTATTACGGACACAACGCCCACGGCAACGGGCAAGCCCACGTCGAAACGTCTGCGAAGCAGTCGACAGCCTGCGAAGCACGAAGATGATGAAATGACTGGTATGTCGATATATACCTTCAAGGGTTGTCTCTTGGCTCGTTCTACCTACAAGGGTTCCGGGATCGGGGATCTCGTTCACAAGTGCACCATGATGTGTCCGGATAAGAGGTTGGAGACGAACCAGGCCCGTCATGTCGTGACAGATGAGTGGGGTGCTTGCGGTTAGGTTCTCTTTGACCAGGCTTTGACCAGGCTTTGACCAGGCCGAGTAGTTGATAAGACTTTGCTTGGGTATCTCTTGCGAGAATGGCGTATAGATCAAAATGCGGATGGACATCTAATTCAAAGTCGAAAATGTGTGTGTAGGCATATGTTCATAATATATCTTGAGAGCCATTTAGAGTCTTGTTCATATTCCACTTGTCCCAGAACGAGAACCCAATATTTGAGGTGACGTCTGTTCGTACCTGAAGTGGGATACTTGACGGTGGTTGCTGGATGTATTGGAAAACACCGATCTCGGTCAAGCAGGTATCGCTAAACTGATCGAGCCAATGAAAAGTGCCTGCAAATTTTTAGTAGCCCAATAGTCATGGTTGTCGAGTTTCGTTGAATTTGCCCAAGATCCGTTGCAACGCGCGATAACGAAGAAGACAGGCAGGTTGGACCGCAATGCTCGACGTGGCTGGTGCGCGAGTAGCTAGCTGGCTTGTCTTATCAAATGCCCCACTTGGAAAATCGAAATTTCTCCATTTGCTGCTTCAATCGCAAGATGAAGATTGAGCATAAGTTTACAAACCATACAAGATTGCCATACTCGATGCAATCATGGCGGCCAGTGACGACTCTTCTGCTGAGACCAAAGCACCTTCTGCGGAGCATATGTCTCCTGCGATTGAGAGCAAGCCCGATTCTGCCGCCCCGTCTGTCACTCCCGCCGAGAACAAGAAGTCTAATGACCGAAACGGGAATGGAAAGAGAAATAAAGAGAGGGACGAGCAGAGCGAAAGTGAGTAACTCGTCGGAATTCAGCGCGCTAATAATCGTAAGCATTGGCCCTGACCTGACACTGACCAGACCGTAGCCGTCAGCAAAGAACGACAAGAAGCGCCAGAAGAATGATGACTGGCGTGAGTTCAAGCGTCGGAAGATAAGCGACAAGACCGGTGAAGCTGTCGAGTCCGATAAGAAGAACCCATTTTCCAAAGAAGAGATTGCTTCGGAAGAGCGAAGACCGAAGCGCAAGGTTGCGGTCATGATTGGATACTCTGGAACGGGATACAAGGGCATGCAAGTGAATGGTGATGAGCCAACGATAGAGAGAGACCTTTTCAAGGCCTTCATCGATGCCAAGGCTATATCGAAGGCCAATGCTGACGACCCTCGCAAGTCGAGTCTTGCGCGATGCGCCCGCACAGATAAAGGTGTCCACGCTGCTGGCAACGTGATTAGTTTGAAGCTGATCATCGAGGAGGAGGACATTGTGGACAAGATCAATGCCCACTTGCCGGAGCAGATCCGTGTATGGGGCATCCAGAGAACGAACAACAGCTTCAATTGCTACCAATACTGCGACTCACGTTGGTACGAGTACCTCTTGCCGAGCTATTGTCTTCTGCCACCCCATCCGCAGACCTACCTTGGCAAGAAGGTGGAGGAGCTTAACAAAGAATATCATGCCGAAGAAGACGTAAGCTCCAGAATGTCCGATGTCAAGAATTTCTGGGCCGAAGTTGAGGAGAAGGAGATCAAGCCTATTCTCGCAAGCCTGGAGCCTGAGCTCAGGGCCGTTGTGATGGAGAGAGTCCATGCTCAGGAAGCGGAGGAATACGATAATGCCAGAGCCGCAGCTGAAGCCGAAAAGAAGGAGGCGGAAGCCTCGGGGGCTGCAGCGCCTTCTGACGATGCTGCCAAATCCACTGTCGCCAACGACAGCAACGAGCCGGCCTCAATGCAACCCAAGAATGCCCATCTCGAATCTCACAAACCCAAGCATCGCGATCTCGGCCCCGTAGACTTTGCCCTCCGCGACATCAAGGCCACCTACATTGCTGCCAAGCGTCGATATCGCATATCCCATGAACGCCTCCAGTGCCTCCAGTCTGTTCTGGACAAGTACACAGGCACGAACAACTTCCACAACTACACAGTCCAGAAAACATACTCCGACCCTTCCGCCCGCCGACACATCAAGTCATTCGTCGTGAACCCGCAGCCCATCATCATCGGCAACACAGAATGGCTGTCCCTCAAAGTCCACGGGCAGTCGTTCATGATGCACCAGATTCGAAAAATGGTTGGTTTAGCATCTCTCATGGTCCGCTGTGGCACGACGCTCGATCGCGTCGCCGAGAGCTACCAGGCGCAGAAAATGGCTATCCCCAAAGCTCCCGGACTGGGGTTACTGCTGGAGCGGCCCGTATTTGAGAACTACAACCGCCGTGCGAAGGATACCTTGGGCAAGCCCGAGATTGACTTTGGCAAGTACGAGGAGAAACTCTTGGCGTTCAAAGAGAAGCACATTTACAGCAGAATCTTTGAGGTGGAGGAGAAGGAGAACACGTAAGTTTCCTCCCCGTTACTGCATTGCGATTTCAGTGCCATGATCCACTGTGTCACTTACTAACCTTTTCATGCGCCGCAGTTTCCACGGCTTCTACAATCAAATTGATCAATTCAAATCGAATCATTTCTTGTGGCTGACCGCCGGAGGATTGAAGGTTGCTGAGCTGAACAAGGAGACGGATGCAGGAAAGTCACAGCAAGATGTGGACAAGGCACTTGGCGATGAGGATGAAGAGGACCCCGAGGGTGGTGAGGGTTGACCTCTACCACTTGGAGCGTGCGTGCCATTATCATAACATGACGGAGCACAACCTCGTCGAATCCCATCACGTTTCATTCTTTCCCATTTTGTAGAAGACTCGGACCTATATCAACGCCATTGCCCATCAAATATATCGCCAGTCCGTGAACCCCACAGGCAATCGCGTAGAACTTGATTTGCTCGCATCCTCTCAACTCAACACCTCCCACGAACCACCCCACCGCTCCGCCAACGCAGCCATCCTCCGACCCTCCAGCCCGTTCAACAACGCGGCGACCTGCGCAACATCCTCGTCAATCTGCGCCTCCTTGGCCTTCTTCTCCGGGTTACCCTGGCCAAGAGATCCAAAGACCCACAGCTCTTTGATTTTACGAGACAGCGTGAGGAGTTCTTTGATGGAGGAGTTCTGCCACGTATGAGCATGGGACGGAAGACCACGTGTATGTAATAGACATTTTTGTACCATGACAAGAAAATGAACAGAAAAGTGAGAGAAGAAAGCTTACGAGTCCTTCGAAATCCATCCTCATTGATATGCCCGTCACAGCCATAGTCTCTGGCGTGGCGTTGTTCTGCTCCCCTCTGCTTGGACTGTCGCATGCATCATGAGGGTGCGGTAGCGGGTGAGAATGTCGGCTACGAGACGGTTGTGGTTGTCTGTCTGTCTTGTTAGGTCCCTTGCCAGAAAGTATGAATGCATGAATACCGTTCAGGTAGTGAGGCAGCTCAGATTGATGCGCGTGCAGATGAACGGTAACTAAAAACAAGTTCTGCCTTTTATGAAGAGAGAGGGGGAAGTGGAAGTCGCACGTACCCCATAGATTAAAGGCTGTTTGCTGCGTCCTGTCCATGATGAAAGTGACGCTGGTGATGGCATCGCATGCAGTATTGGATGTGACACGGAGTTGTAATAAGTTGTAGATTTGTTTGATGGATCGGACAGGAAGAGTGGGGATGGCAGATGGAAACGATCTTGTTGAGGGTGGCTGGTGGGGCTGTGTGGCTCAATTTGAAAAAGCGGCATTTAATAATGATTGATCTATTCCGGCTATATAAAGAAGTACGGGCATTCTGCAGCTCTTTCGGTGATATGTCAGTCCGATGCGATTCTTGCATATATTGCTGCGTAATAACGATTGATCACCTGGCAGGCTGGCAGGGAGAATAAGTGTGCACTGCGTTGCCTCGTATTGCGTTAGCCTCGCAATATTCGCGATATGGGCATTCACTACGGAGCCCGCCTCGTGGCACCTTGGCCAGCCGGATGCCCTTAAATAGCTCTAAATTATAGGCAGCTATAATAGGTTAATTTTCACAAGAAGTGTGTATTCTGCGTTATAATATGTGTAAAACTAGGAATATACCTAACTATAATCCGTACTCCGTATAAAAAAATACGTGGATGAACGGAGTACCTCTTCCGTTTTCGGCCTATTCGAAAATCCGTTGCTGCGTGTTTACGGAGTAATTACTCCGTGCGTATTAACGTACCCAATGAAAAACCCAATGAAAAGAGAGAGAGAGAGAGGTCTGGTCAATCCTTTCGATGCGGGACCGGCCGAAGACTACCAACTACTCCCTCCGTACCAGGCACCACTATTACCACCGGCCTTCCTTCCGTTATCAGGGTTATCAGGGGCGGGGGTTTAGGGTAGGTAAAAGGCACGAAAGGGGGCTTTTAATTATTTTCCTATTCCCCCGGCGGCATGGAGCATGTGCGCGGGGCAGGGCGCTGATCAGCTTTTGATGGAGAATTTGGCTTAGCACCCTTGTCAGAGATGTCTCAGACTCAGGAGGCGTCCAACGCACTCCGTGCTCGGTGGAAGATTCTGATGTTGCTTTCTGGCGATGGTAAGTCTGGTAGACGGCAACGAGCCCAAGACCATGTTGGATTTTGCTCGTCACCTTGTTGCTGGATGGCACCGAAAATTGAGCCCAACTGCTGTGCGGCTTGTCGACAAGGACGTCACTCGTTATGAAACGGTCGCATTGTTGGGAACATGGGACAGGTGTTTTTTTTTGGAGGCGGTGTCGTCGAAAGAGCTGCATTTGCGGGTCTGCTGACATGGACGGCCATGGCCATGGCGAATCGCCATGACACGGTTCGCTTGGTGGTTGATTTGATTGTCAGGCACGCCGTGGCCGTTGGTGGATTTCCCAGACTTCCCAGACTTCCCAGACTCCCGTTTCAAGAGCTGGATTGGTCATGAAACCTCCGTGCTCCGTACTAAGCATTCGCATCTTGAAGTTGGACCAAGCCGAAAGTAGATTGCGATTTGATTAGGAAGGCGCAGCTGGCAGCCCCTACCCAATGCAGACAGAGTACGGAGAAAACCTCCCCTATTATATGCTGATACTTTGGCAACGAGGCCGACAAGGTATTTCTCACTTTACCAACTTAATATTTCACTTTCTTTCACTTTACGTCTTTCTTCTTTCTCCCTCCCCTTCCTAGAGACTTATTCAGGTCCCATGCTCTCATTATGGCCTGCTCCTAGTTCCTATATTCCTTCTTCTCCATAAACACTTCTTTCCCTTTCTTGCGCCTTTCCGTCCAGTTCTTCCAACTGTCCAGCAGCATCCTGATCCTAAACAATACTTGCACTGTGTGTCAATCCGAATAAAGATGGCCGACGACGGAGCTAACATGTCGGATTTGGAGCCGTCCGGGGCACATTCCACCCAAGCGTGCACGATGACAAGAAAAGGCATCAAACATCGGGACAGTCTCCCACTTCTCCAAGATTCCCACACGCTTCCCTCCCGTTTCATCGCCGCACCTCTCTCGAGATCGACGACTACTTTACCGGCCCACGTGATATCACAAAGCACTCGAAATGGCCGCTCTTCCTCCAGATGCACGGCAGCATCTTGCCCAAAATGGTTCTACCCTGATTTTCGTCGGCATGTGGTCAACTGCCATCATGGTGATCCATGTGAGTGGCATCTGTTGCAGTCGACTCGGTGCTCCTCACGGTTCTTGGTTTCGTGGTCGGTTTAGGTCTTTCCTTCAGAAACTCGACTGCCTACGAACGATATGCCGAAGGTCGGAAATACTGGGCCATGCTTGTGCTTTCATCACAGGTCCTCGGTCGTGTCTTTTGGATCCATGGATTGGACCGGAGCGATGTGGATCCTCGAGAGTCGGCGTTGAAGAAGCTTAGCTCCATGAACCTGCTTGTTGCTTTTGCCGTTTCGCTCAAACACTCTCTTCGATTTGAGCCCTACACGGCTTACCCGGATCTACAGAACCTGGTCGGCCATTTGAATACATTTGCCAAGGAGGCCACGGAGGTGGACGCAGCCTCGATCAATAAACCGAGGAAGAACTTCTTCAAAGAAGTAGGGAATATCTGGGTGTCTCTTTTGCTGCCAGTAATCCTCGCAAGACACTCAAGAAGGCATCCCGTCCTCTCGGCAATCTTCCAATGGAGATTCTGAACCACATTGCCGTTACCATAGACTACATGGTCGGGAACGATCAGCTCAAAGTCCCCATGCAGCAAACTTTGGCCTACAACAACCTGAGCGTTCTAAACGATGTCATGACAGGTTGCGAGCGAGTGCTGAATACACCTCTTCCCATTGCATACACAATCTCCATCAGCCAAATCACTTGGGTGTATGTTGTGTTGCTCCCCTTCCAATTGGTTGGTAAGCTTGCATGGATCTCGGTCCCTGCTACAATCGCAGCGGCTTACATTATTCTGGGGCTGCTGTTCATCGGCCGAGAGATTGAGAACCCTTTTGGACAAGATGTCAATGATTTGCCCCTGGACGGCTACTGTGAGCAGATCGCTGCAGAGTTGGATATTATCGCTTCATACGACATGGAGAACCCATATGGATTCTTTACTAATGGCAACAACATGCCGCTCTACCCTGTCAGCACGGCTTCTGCAGGTGTTTGGATGCAGAGAAGTGAAGAAAAACTTCGAGAAGCCATCAGGACCAAGCCGAACAAAACCTTTGAATGGCGAACGAATCGCTTGGGGCAAATCAAGATCCAAGATACCCAAACAGGCGACCACAACGTTTGAGTCTGTGTCGCACTACACTGCCGACGTCTAGCAGAGCGTAAGAGAGGAGGGTGGGAAAAAAAAAAAAAAAAAAAAAAAAAAAGGCCAGAAACATGCGGATGCTTTGACAGATATATAGATATTTCTTGTGTTTTCTTCTGTCTTTTGGTTGAATTTCTCGAGATTGCATCGTGGAATTGGCAAAAGAAGGAAAAGACAGCAACTAATTTACGGTCCAGATCCCGTTACGGAGTTTAAAAGGGTAGGTTTTATATCAATACACACAGGTTTGGACGCGCAGCTGATAGCATGCTGTACAGTCTATGGAGATACGGGAAATGTATAGATGAAACCTCTCGTGCTTCTTTTGGCCCGTTGAGAAGTGTTTCTCGTTCCCATATAAAACGCCAATGGCATATACTGCCGTGGCTAGAACTGGGACGACGGGAGGGATTGCTGTGAAAGCAAAAGCGAGGAACATGACGTGGCCGCAGATGCAAAAGACGGCAGCAACACCGGGAGCCTCGACAAGTTGCCAGGTTGGTCATCTGGTGTCATCATCAGACGCTTCCTCCCCGCCGCCATCTCTCTCGACCACGTCCTTGTCCGAGGTCTCCTCCAAGTACAGCATCCGACAACCAGGCTGGGCAGAGCATACGGGTACTTTTCGAAGAAGTCTGCCCGGTTCATCCATCCGATCAAGCCGCAAAGGAAAACAGACACTTGACATTTGCAATTTCGCAACCATTCGTTTCACCGCAAGAATCGTTGGCTCCTTTACCTAGAAGACCCATCGCCTGCCTATAAGCCAACTATCTAGCATTGTTGCCCGACTTAACATGACTGCCCCCTTTTCCCCTTTTGCTCACGGCGCGCAGGAAACCTGCCCATCTATGACGTTTCCTACACCACATGAGGCGTTCCCACTCATATCTTGCGATGCCACAGTTACCATCCTAAATGTTTTGTAAATTCCGTACTGGTCAGCATTACACTAGAGCGCAGTTAGCATTAAGACTACTAAACGGGTAGGAATAACATGTGTGCGTCATGAAAATCTTACGCAATAGGTATGAAGGCGGTTATTTTCGCAACCACGATTGCCTTGGGTTCCGCCGTTGCAATACATCGGCATGGGTTTCCAATTGTTGTCTATGTCGTCGTCGTCCTCGGCCATGACTATGGCTGGGATTAAGAGGAGGAAGAGAAGCTTTATTCTAGCCATCTAGTACGGATTGGATCGAATTAGATCCGGCAGGTGGGAAGAGAGGCGTATTATGTACCACTTGTCCTTCTTATTTTTTTCTCTTTTGGGCCAGTCAAAGGGTGCTGGCAGGCTGCCGTTATATATATGTACTGGCGAAACGCAATCTCTGGAAGCCTGTCGGGTGTGTTTCAATAGAAAAGGGTAATATTAAGCCTACTATCTCCGTAAAACGCTCCGCCTAAAATTATCCGTGACGCTCCGGTTAATATTCATGCAGGTACTGGAATTTTGCCCCTGAAATTGATGAAGGATGCATCCATCACCTGACAGGCCACCCATAGCCCTCTAGGCTCAGGCCAGTTGGCCAGTTCATATGTATGTATGTACATGTCATACGGAGTACAAGACCCATCCCCTGTAATATATGCCAACTGTAATAATGTCACGTCTAAAAGTCGCAGCTACGAAAAGATGCCAAGGTAAGGAAGGGGTAGGTGCGTGAAGATTTCGAACTCTAACCTCCTCCCTATCGTACATATATGGGCAGTCTTCGCTATAACGAGGACCCTCTATTATGTGGCCACCTGTCTCTGCCCTTCCTGCCTCCATGCTCCTGACAGTTAACTGACTTAACATGACTCCCACCCCCTTTTGCTCACGCCGCGCAGTAAATATGCCCATCCTTATTTATTCCACAATTGGGTATATTATGCTTGTTTCTCGATTCCACAGTTGTCGTTCTGGGGAATTGATATTCACCGTACGGCTTATCAGTATCGACACACTAGAGCTTAGTTAGCATTAAGACTACTAAAAGGGTAGGAATAATATATATGCGTTATGACTATCTTACGCAATAGGTATGAAGGTGGTTATCTTCGCAACCACGATTGCCTTGGGTTCCGCCATTGCAATACTTATGGTAGGTTGCCGGGGGCCGCTGCTGCCGTGGCCGCCGCTGCCGACGTCGCCGCTGCCGTCGTCGTCCTGGGCCATGGCGATGGCTGGGATTGAGAGAAGAAAGAAAAGCTTCATCTCGGCCGTCTAGTATGTATTACGGATTGGATTGGATCGTGTTGGATCCGCGGGTGGGAAGAGAGGCGTATTATTATAGACTACGTATCTTTCTATTTTTCTCATTAGGCTGGCTAGTCAAAGGGTGCTAGCAGGCTGCCGTTATTATATTTACTCGCGAAACGTACGTACTCCGTAATCTCTAGAAGCCTACCAGGTGTGTTTCAATAGAAAGGGTAATTAGCCTGTTATCTATGTAAACCGAGCTTCGCCTATAACTTATCCGTGACGCTCCGGTTAAATAAGTCAGGTTGTAGGAGTGTAAGACAGTCCTTACGACATATGTATGTAAAGGACAATCTCACGCTCTGTATGTAAGACGCTAGTGATGGCTTCACGGGTCTTATTAGGAGTAATTGCAAGGTGCAGCGGCTATTAGCATTGGCGGATCTTTTTGGTCTATTAGGAACTGTAGCACACCTTCTGGGGCTCTGACACACTCCCACATGTACGGAGTATGTGTAGCCTAATTCGATATTTATGCAACTGGAACTAGATTTCGAGGACACATTCACCCACCCATTATTACCTAACAACCCACCACAGCCCTCTACATAGTAGGATGTATTAAGAACCCAGAAGGTGTGCTGAACTCCCCAATAGACCAAGAGATCCGTCAATGCTAGCCGCTGCCAGCATTGCACCTTACAACTGCTTATTAGACTTGTGAAGCGACACCAAGCCTTACATGGGACCTCAGGCTTGATCCCCTTCCCTGTACTCTCTCCGCGTACATAACTCTTTACTAGTGGCTAGTCTACAGGGCTTAGACGCCCGTTGGGAGGAACTTGGCACCTAGTTGTATGGATTTGTAAGATCATTCAGGGGTACGGATTAGAGTGTAATTTACCGAGTACTGCATATACATACATAGGCAGCCAGCATTGGTTGTCGCAGCTAATACCTTGGCCACTCTTGGGGGTGCCTGGCTACGCATAAGCGGGTGCTTGATAAAACGCTCCCTCTCGCAACGATTCGTTTCACCGAAGGCATCTTTGGCTTCTCACAAGGCTCATTTGCCTATGTATTATAGGCTAACTATCTGGCATTGTCAACCGACTCAACATGACTAACCCCTTTTTTTCTACGTCTTTCGTGCAGTAAAGAAGCCCATGACTATTATGACACTCAGAGCTCCCTTTTTATCCGATGTCATTACAGTTAACTGTTTGTAATCAGCAAATTCATCAGATTTGGCATAGACACACTAGAGCGCAGTCAGCAAGTTTACTAGAGTACCAAGGAATAAATATGCGTTTTCTTACGCATTTGGTTTTCAAGCCGTTGTTTTCGCAACCACCATCGCCGACGGCGTCCTGAGGCATGCAATACCCATAGCGGGGGTGTCTGGTTTGGGGCGGGGTGGTATTACTTTGGGGTCGAGTGGTACTACATGAGGGCCGCCGTCGTCGTCGCCGCCGCCCCAGCTCCAGCCGCCGCCGTCGCCGCCGTCCCTAGCCATGGCCATAGCCGGGATCAAGAGGAGGAAGAGGAGAAGCTTCATTTTGGCCGTCTAGTACGGATTGGATCGGATTTGGATTGGATTCGCAGGTGGCAAGGTTGGTATTACCACTCGTCTTCTTATGCGGTCGATGCTGTTTGTCAATTTTGTGCTTTCGTTTTGGGCTGGTCAATGGTGCTGGCAGGCTGCCTTTATATTGTGTACTCGCGAGACGGAATCTCCGGAAGCCTGCCATGTGCCTGAATCCCCAAACCAAGTGTTTTCAATTGTAGGAACGGTAATGAGCTTATTAACCACAACGTATCCGTGACGCTCCGGTTAATGTGTACGTACATACATGTACACTACATATACGGAGTACAACCCTTGAATTATTAATAATAAAGAATTTACATGACAGGGGCAGCAAGCCAATCAGGCGTCAAACGGAAGATGGGGCAGGCATGGGGTCAGGAATAGCAGGTACATCAAATTATAAGCCATCTACAAGGATGAAAAATGTATCTTTTAGTGGCGTTTAATCCCTTGCATATCCCCTTGTGACGCTCTACATACATAACAGCGGCTCTACTTACTTACGCCCCACTCCGCCCTAGCTCTAACGCAACTGCGGGCAGCTGTTAGTGGGCTCGACCTGCCAGCTGCCCCATGTGGCCCATGTGGGGCAAGTAGATTTGTAAAATAATCCAAGGGTTGTATTTAGTCTAAATCTAGTGAAATAGTCCGTACCTAGATTTGCCTGAAATTGATTGAGTACGTATCCATGTATGCATCCATCACTTGACAACCCACCCACCACAGCCCTCCAGGACCTCAGGCCAGTTGGCCAGTTCATACTCCGTATTTGCCCAAATGTAAAAAGACCCCTTGAAACTGCAATGCCATTACGTAAGGTGGTAGTAGAAGGATCATCACCGTCGTTTCATCCCCGGATCCCCGGATCCCCGTTTCCCCACGGGCCTCGCCCTCGACTGCCTCACTGTATCAATAGTAGCGGAGGAACTCATGTCTTCTCTTCAATCTTCTCGTTCAGACGTTTCTTGCGTTTCCGGTATTTGTAGATGAATATGGCTGCCACGACGACCACCGATAACCCGACTATTATATATGCTCGTTAGTCGACAGGCTTTTTATTATTTTTAATTATGATTTTTTTTTTTGGCTTGACGGCTGACGGATGCTCAGAAAGAGTCCTCTCAGAGGCCCTTGCGCCAGGGGATCGTCACTCATACCGAAGGCGCCAAAAATAATGGATACTACGGTGATGCGCCCTGAATCCTTCGCCGAGCGGCCTACTGTGTCGGCCTCGGCCCTCCCGGTGCGGGTGTCTGTCCCTTTCGGGAAACGGTTCTGTGCTCGACGACGACGGCGTGGCGGTCGGACTGGCGAGGTCGAGAGGTGATGAGACTGAGAGTGGCGGGGGTTGAAGGAGAGGTAGTGCTTGTTGACGCGAACGAGGAAGATGCCAACGATGGAGTCGCTGATGCTTCCGTCGAGGTGGTAACAGGTGGCGGTGCGTTGTCGGGTGAAGATGCAGACGCGGACACAGATACAGATGAGACTGTTGATGGCAGCGCCGGCCTCGTTGGGAAGGAACTTGTCGCAGACTCGTCGACGTCGACGATGCGCCCGGCGCACCACCCGTAGCATCACCAGGAATAGCGTGCGTCAACGTCATCTTGACCACCGGGGCTCTTTTCAACTCGTTGCCATACGGACGACCATACGGACCATCCGTCTCCTTCATTCCTCCACCAGGAGAGTCATCACCGAGAGACTCGAACCACTTCTGGGCCCTTTTCCGACTCTCCGTCGGCATGGCCCGCGAAAGCCTCATTCTCGTTCAATCGACGTTGTGCTTGTTGTGTGTATGCAAGTTGAAGGGAGCGACTTCTTCCAACAGCAGCAGCAGCAGCAGCAGTATGTATATACAGCATGCTCGAACGATAAACCAACGAACCCCCAAGGCAATATACTCGCGCTCATCTAGAAGGTAATTGAAACCCCTTCGCATTCATCATCAAGCAGAGTGGATAATGTGAAACGTTTGTGAAGCAGACCTGCGTAAAATTGGGGGGGTTTCGCGTGGCGCTGCTGATGAGGGCCTGTCATTTTTCACGCCCTTCCGTTGTAAAAACCCGTTTGCTTCCTTGTCTTCTCTTTTCTCTCCTTTCTCGTAGTAGCCACTGCCTTTTTCTACTTCTATTTCCGTCTTTGCGCGCATGACGAATGTTTCGGGCGTCAAACTGTACGTCTGTTGTTAGGCCTCAGGGCTGTCCTGTGTTTGATGTTGTCTGCATTCCTTGCAATTATTCGTCCTCTCAAATTGGAGCGTACTCAATCATCACACGTTCACTTTCGTAACATGCTGCCCATTTTATCACGAGCGGAACAGACGAGAAGTAGGCGATGTGGCGTGATACGACAATTATGCAATGTGAAAATGAGATGATGCCTAAGATGTGAGGCTGTGAGGCTGTAACATCCAACATGGAGCATGAGCAAACTCAAGGAACGGCCGAATACGGCAAGTAGCGGGCGACCAGACGCAACCAGGCCGTTTCCTCCCCAGCCTCCTCCCAGCCTCCTCCCAGCCTCCTCCCAACAGCTTTTAGCAGTTTTGCCATATTAAAAAAAAAAAAAAAAAAAAAAAAAGAACAACAACAACGACAACAATCCCCCTCGGCGCCACCAAGTTGCCAAAACAAACACCAACCAACCCGGTACGGATTACTGCGCGGCCAACAAAGAAGCTCAAATTGACATCATCCACAAGCTCAATTCCCTCCCACGATGCCCACCGACCAGAATGACCTGGTCCCCGACGATGCCGCGGCGCAGCAAGGCGCCACGGGCGATGTCGAGATGACGACCGAGGACGCGGACGTCAGTCGCGCTCCCAAGCCGATGAGACGACCGCAAAAAGACGGCCAAGTGGCAGAACCGGAGCCGTCGCGCGTCACGTTCATGACGTATCTCGGCTCGCCGGTGGTGACGCTCGTGGTCGGGCAGGACGACACACAAAGTCTGTTGACAGCGCATCAGGGTCTACTCGAGAAGAGCCCGTATTTCGCCGACATATGTCGCCAATTCGTAGACGATGGGAGCGTGCGTACATGTCCATCTCCGCCAAGGAAAAAGAAGAGAATCCTGGCACGCGCGCCTGCATCCACTGCAAGAGTAGCTAACATGCATTCATCTTCTTGTCTTTGTAGCCACGCCAAATCGAGCTTCTCACCGAGGACGCCACAGCAGTAGGCTCGTTCCTCGAATACCTCTACACAAACGAATACTTCCCCCGCAAGATCGCCGGCCAGCGAGTCCTCGAAAAAGACCCCGAAATGCCCGCCATCGACGACTCAGGTGTTCATCTTCTCCGGCACGCGCGCGTCTATACTCTCGCAGAGAGGTACGGCGTCCCCGAGCTCAAGAAGCTGTCCTCTTCCAAGATTCACTGCATCGACTCCACGGCCAAGGGAGAGATTGAGTACGCGAGATACGTCTATGCGCATACTACGAATGACGACACCAAGGTTCGCGCGCCGATCGCGAGTTTCTGGGCTACGAGGTCGCACACTTTGCGGGCGGAGGCCGAGGACGAGTTCAAGAGCTTGTGCTTGGAGTATCCTCAATTTGGTTATGACGTTTTGAGTAAGTTCCTATCCCATCACAAATCGCAAGTGCTGCATCGTCATCCGAAGCTCGGGACTCGTCACTAATTGATTTTGGCAGCGCGCGTTTTGGACGATAAGCTGAAGCGCGAGAGGACCGACAAGATGCATCCTGCTACGGGCAGTGTCCGCAAGAGAGCGCGCCATTCGAGCAGTGCTGCTGGGTCAGTTGTGTAGACGCTGTGACTTGGTACCATATATTTGGGCTGGGGAGGGGCGCCAGTTCTTGTACACACAGTGAAGCAGCACTTTGGGAATTTGTGTCTTGGGACGTTTTGGACGTCTTTCTTCTTGTATGTTCCTCTATGCTCCAGAGTAGTCATGGGAATAGACATGGACACGGTTATCTCGCGTAATCGGGACCGTAATCGGGACCGTATTCGAAACGTTTTGGGTGTGTTTCGTGCTTTTGGCGATTGTGAGCGGCATATTCACCATTGCAGAGAGCATACTGGGCGTCTGATTTAGTTCTGCGCCATGATGGAATATTTCATCATGTTCGTTCATTGCGGACTTGCTGGTCCGATTCCATGAAGAGTTCGAGTTGAACCCGTCAAAACGACCCAGCCGAAGATGATGCTGATCCTGGCAAGACATGGCGAGCCGGCAATCTTCGTCAGCTAGGTTGAGTTGGGCGTTTAGAAGGAAGTCAAACTTGGGACCCAACTCTCGGCAAGAAAGGCGCCGCCGCACGGGAGCAGGTATCAGCCAGCCGCTTAAGCTTCCGTCATATTTGTCCGTGTGGTGTGTGCTCCGTAATACCGTAACAATCGTCACAGTACGGAGTATTCAGAGTACTTGTTGCCCGGCCCAATGTCGGCTGCTGCTACGGAGTAACTCCGTATGTACATGCCTGTGTACATAGACACACAACCCCGGCCGAAGACGTCCTTTTGGGAAATGCGATGGCAACTGGAACTGCACGCCACTCGGAACCCGGCACCGAATTCAAATGACGCTCGACTCTTGCTTGGTCTTGTCCCCATAATGATCCAGAATTGCAAACGGAAGATGCACGGAAAATGCATCCTCATGAGGGGCCAGTGGAGCAAATGAGGGGGGTCTGGTCAGACTGTCCTGGTGGCGTCGACGGACACACGGACATTCGCAACCACATTGCTCTCTTGTAATGATGGGTATGATGACATCCTGTCTGTGACTCTGTGAGGAATTCAGGCCTCGGAAAGACATGAACATTGATGAGTCGGCACCTCTTGCCGAATCGCTTGGCCCATTGCGTTGGCTAAAAGTGGGTCGGCTGCCGACTATCCGCCTGTCCAGATGTCCAGATGTGCCGGTTTAGCCGATCGAGACGCCTTGTCTCAAACGATCAATCAATCGATCCCCTTTGAAGTCGATTGTGTCCTCGGTTCTGAAAATGATGCTCTAGAACTGTTCATCTCATTATCAACGCGTCAACTTCCTGCTTATTGCTTCCGGCTTTGAATGCGGTGCCTTGCATAATAAGCATTTTCACCATCAGCCAACAAAGTCCTCAACTCTTTGCCGTCGTCGCTTCCTCTGCAGCCAGCCAGCCAGCCCAGCCAGCCTCCTTTCGCCAAGCCGTCGTTCGTCCAGACCACACGAAAAGACACATCCCCACTTGACCAGCTTGGCCCCATGTCCTTGAGCATGGTCTCGCCTTCTTCGGCGGTTGAGGAGAAGCTA
The DNA here is from genome assembly GCA_023658505.1 of Epichloe gansuensis. Classification (NCBI taxonomy): domain Eukaryota; kingdom Fungi; phylum Ascomycota; class Sordariomycetes; order Hypocreales; family Clavicipitaceae; genus Epichloe; species Epichloe gansuensis. Next base: position 469,974 of record CP098281.1, read on the forward strand.
TCGGTAACGACAGCCATCATCGGCTTGCTGGCCGTTGGAGGCAAGATAATCGATCATTTGTGGGATCTCAGTACGACTCCGAACCAGAGGAGCAACGCGGTTTTCGCTCGGGCTCTGCAGGAGATCAAGCAATGTCGATCCACCATTCACGTCTTGTACAAGACTCTCTCACTGCTCGAGTCGGCCCAGCTTCCGTATCCCGAGCGCGGAACATGGATCAGGGCTGACGACCTCATCGCGACTCTGACGGATACTGTCCTTGCCGTGTCGGCTCTGCAAGCCATCTGCGAGACGCTGAACCTGGGAAAGCCAGGGCTGTCGACGCCGCCACCCGACGATGCTAACCTGGACTTTGACGGCGGACTGCCTTCCAAAAAGACGATCGAGGGGCTGTGCTCGCGTATCCGTTGGCACAATCTGTCCATGACCATGATGATGACGATTTTGAAATGGTATGTCTGAGATGACCTGTTGGCTTCATCATCGAAAATAAAATATTGACTTTGACTCTTTGCTCAGCCCTGGCGAATCGGACGCCCAGAACAGCAGAGTGGGTCTAGATCGGCGAATGACGAGGTTGCTGTCAGCAAACACCGTTTTGTCGGGTCGAATGCGTCAACTCGACCACGTTTGTTGCGAATCGCTACTACATTACAGTTCGCCAGCTCGGCATCCGAATTTCTGGTCATTGCCGCGACTGGCACCATATCCCGGCACAGCGGCAACAAATCGACTCTCAGCCACGGCTCCCCATACTAGCAATGTGACGACAGCCGCAGCCGAGGACAACGGACCCGCTGCACAATCGTCGTCTCCCCTGCGAGGGTATACGCTCGCAGATATTGCCGTCTTGTCCACCATTCCTCTGCCCGTGACCACCAACGAACTGGTGGACGGGAACCCCTTCTATACCTTTGCCTATGCGCGGCGTGTAGGTGGCGATCTGAGCGAGCTGATGGCGTCCCAAGCCGGGCAGGGGACAAGTCGCAGCCTTGGAATAATCCTCGGCCGAACGAGTAGCAGCGTCGATCATGGCGCAAGTTCAAGTAGCACGGGCGGAAGTAGCAGCGACAGCAGCCCCGTGGGCGTGGGCGTCGGCGTCGGCGTCGGGACAGAAATTGGATCGGAAGCCAACGATGGCCATGCCAAGGCGAAGAAATGGAAAGTTCGTAGCTTTAGAGTCAGGAGACGATGGCGAGCCTAACCTAGCGAAGCCAGCCGTATTGAAATATCTTTTTTTCGACATCTTCTTCCTCAAGAACACTGCCACTGGACATTATCTGCATCCGGCGGGGCGGGCGTCTTTGCCACGCAACAATAATGCCAAAATGCCAAGGCGTCTTGAGGCCAATACCCTTTGTACATGTTCTGCGTTTCCATAGGGCAAGACACTATAAGCAGTCAACGTCGATTTAGTCACTTGGCCGATGGCGAAGTTCCGTGTCCGTCGACATGCTACATTACAATGGACCATCCTTACACACGCACCTTGCTTCACGACATACACAAGGGACTCTATTAGACAAACCGACACATCTGTGAGAACCGCGAAGACAGGAGTATCGTTGAATGGACATGTATATCTGATATATTATTACGTTATGCACCGTCAATACTACACTCTCCATACGACGACTGCTAACCGACCAAACTCTGACTTGCAGGTACAAGTTGAGGTCTTTTCCCTCTTCATCTATCAGTTGGCTAGACGGGGCTAAATTAAAGCCCTTGCAGTCCCTTTCACTCCCATCTTCCCCGTCAACTTGGTAGGAGTGCTTACAGCAAGAAAGCAGCGAGACCGGCAGCAGCAGCAGCGAGGTTGTATCCACCGGCGGCGGCAGCGCTGGAGGGACGGAGGAAGCTGATCCAGAGGGCTTATTGGTGCCGGTAGGCATGTTGGTGCCAGTAGGCATGCTGGTGCCGGAGGGCATGGAAGAACCAGAAGGCATGGAGGTGGCATTGCTGGGCTTGACGACGGCAGCGTACTTGTCGCACTGGGCTTTCTCGGCCTTGGGGCAAGAGCTCTGGTCAATGCAAATGGCCTGGAGATGCTCGCCCTGTGCCTTGATGAGGGTGGCGGGAGGGCTGCAAGCCTGGTTGAACGCCGTGTTGAGAGACTTGGCGACGAAGGCGATGTCGTCCTTGGCAACACCGAACGAGGCAGCAGCCAGCCCGACCTGACCGATGAAGTAGTCCATCTCAGGCTTGCCCAGACCCATGAACTTGTGGACCTGTGTTGAGAGAGAAAAAGTAGAGTCAGTTGGCTGAATGGGTTGTGTGTCCATGGGGGGGACGTTTGTTTCGAAAAAACCTACCTCGTACATGGAGGCATGGCCATCGTAGGCATCAAATCCAGACATTCCCTGCATGGAGCAGCCGAGCAGGGAGCCGAAGTACTGATACAGGTGGGTGAGCAGGAAGCTAGAGTACACACGAGTTAGGTCACCCATCCTTCCACTATGATCTGATCAAGATGGGACTCAAGCGAGCGTTTCAAGACGTACTATTGCTTGCTGGTGTTGTCTTTGGCAGGCTTGTTGTTCTTCAAGGGCTCAGCACCGCCGCCGTCCAAGAAGTTGACAGAGGATCCAGATTTGCCGCCAGTGTTGGAGGATGCGAGAGCACCGTTGAAGTAAGGAGCCAGGTTGACCTGCTTGCCATCGACTTCACCGGGGCGAGGATACCGGGGACCTTGACGCCAACATTGGGCATGGTGTCTGTAATTGCTACTGTTACGCTTGTTCTCTGTGGAATGAATGGTCAAACTGGGGTACAGGGGCTCTGTAGACGTACAGTTGCCAATGACGACGGTGTTGACGAGCAATGTCAACAAGGTAGCCTGGTTCTCGGCAGTGTTGTTCTTCAACAGAGCCTTGACGTAGTAGTCGCAGATGGGTTCATTCTCGGGACGCTGAGCGCTGACGGCAGTGCCAGCGGCGGCAGCCAGGACGACGTTGCTGAAACGCATGATGAAGGGAGAAAGCGAATTGACTGATTCGAACTGAGTATGATTTGAGGTGGACAGAATCTGGGCTTGATGATGAAGATGATTTTATAATGAACGATCGTCCTCGATGTACAGTGAAGACGGTTGTAAGAGAAGAAGAAAGGAGGAGAAGGAGAAGGAGAAGGAGAAGGAGAAGGAGAAGAAGAAGAAGAAGAGGGAACTAAGAGCGCTGGAGGCAGAGCAGCAAGAGCCGCACAACTTATTCACGACGAGGAGGCGTGCCCATAATATGTAAACCTTTCCCTTTCAGGAACCAACTATTACTTGTCTTGGACGGGTAATGAGATACGGCTGGACGAAGCTCCGGGTGTTGGTTGGGCAAATTTGGGGGCCCGGGGAGGGGATCGATGGAGAACAACCGGACGGCGGATCAAAAAAAAAAAAATCACTTGGCGTATTGTCTCTGAACACGGTTTTGCGTAACTCAACGGGCAAGTACAGAGTGCGAGCCCGCCGCTGCTTGTTGGGCTGCTTGAAACGAACCAAGTCTGCCAAGTTGGTGAGATCTGGAACGGCGCAGACAGTTCATGCTGATCAGTGTGATTACCGTGATTACCCAAGAAGCCATTCAAGCCGAATACCAGTCCCAAATCACGGAGTACCAACATGCACAAATGCAAAGAGGCTTTCCCCCAAGCCAACATAAACACAGGCTTTGGCGCCGCTCCGTTGTGAACTGGTGGCAGCCTGGTTGGCCCAATCCGGAAATGGACCTTGCCGAAGTGAGACGTTGCTGTGAAAACAATGCATGCATCGTGATTCGAGGAAAAGAAAATGTACGGAGTACACGCACGCATGGGCTATTGTCCCTCTCTCGGATACCTTTTGCCCCGTCAGTATTGAGTTCAGCAGGCGCTGGAAAGCAGTGGATGATGACATGGACATGATGATGCATGCATGCATGCATAATGACTGATTGACTGACTTGACTGGCCTTGGGTTCGCTCCGTGGCTCCATCCGGACAGGACTAGTGTCTTTCTTTGCATGGGGCAGAATTTGATTCCAAAGAGCTCTCCACCCCACTCTCTAGCCTTTGCTTTTTCGTTTCTTTCCTTTCCTTTAGCTCCCCTTCCTTTTCCCCGGGTTTTGTTTGCCTTGTCCACTCACATGCAGTGGACTGACTGACTGACTGACTGACTGACTGACTGACTGACTGCCGGATGACTGGGGATCACAAAGGTCAAAGGCCATGCATTATGAGACGAGATATCAGATTCCTGCGCGTCTCTGCGATTTATCCGAGTTTTGATGGCCGCCGACATTGCTGCGCATGCGAAAGGAACGACCCGGCCAGCCAAACCCACAATAAAGGCGCCCCCACCCCTGTCCTACCTGCCTGCGCGGGGGCAAGGGCCGTTGGCCAATGACAGACGGCCTTTTAGCAAGCATCGAGACTTTCCGCATTCCCAGGCTCCAGCATCGCTGCACGGGCAGGCGCAGCAGGCGCAGGCGTACAGGTGGAACCCCGGATCGAGCGTCTTCCGAGATGAACTAATCTGTCGGCTGGTCCTGGATCCGGGTCGGGCCCAGGGTCCAGCCAGTTAATTACCACACAACCATAATTCGTCGGGATGGAAATTCCGCCAGAACTCGTCACTCGTGCAACTCTTTGTCGATTCCGTCGAATTTTTTTCTTTTTCTTTTTTTTTTTTTTTTTCTGAGAGCGAGCTTCAAGATGGTGCGCCACTAGCTTGTGTGCTTGTTCAATTGTCAAAGCACTCGAGACATTCGGGAGCCGCCTCGATGTCTTTAGTCGGACCAGCTTCCTGGCTTCCAAGTCGATCCCAGAGCTCATCGCTACTCGAAAGTGCACCTTGTGCAGGACGCAGTGTGACGTTCAATCCTCTCCTGATGCCGCCAGTGCCTGCACGACCTTCCCCCTCGTGCATACCGCATCTTGTTCCTGTCAAGTGAGAACAAGGAGTATGTATCAATAACAATGTCCCGCCGGGCCCGCCGGGACCAGCCGCTCGCGAAAACACAAGCACTTGTCGGAGACATTCCTGGATGCCAAAGGCCGCTCCATCATAACATAAAGGATCGGTCACTTTTCTTCCGGTTGTCTCAAATGATAAGGCTAGGCCGAGCAAGGCGGCCGTCAAGACCACTCTCCGCGCCATCCTCGTAGTCACGATGGACATCTGTGTCTCCCCTGCATCACACAAGGTTCCTGTCCTGGCTGAAATGGCGCGCAGCGTTGCCGTACAGGATGAGGATGCCACGCGATGCGGCAAGGTGTTGATTTTTCCAAACGTAATCTCGAGTAATCACGGCCAGTACGCAGGGGGAGTATTCCCCTTTTCGCGAGACGAGCGGTTGGACGGGTAGGTAGGTGGGCGATGCAACTGAATCATCACAGCTTGGGCTGTTGTAGATTACGGAATATTTTCTCCAACCCAAGGGTTTCGTAGCTCGTCAAGTCACGCTTTCTTTCCGAGTATAAAGTCCATCGAGAGCCTCTTGTCGACACCATAAATCTACTGCCTGGACGGGGCCGGGTCTCTAAACCCAGCTTATCCAACTGCATGCTCGACAAGTTCTGTCCACCTCGCCCTGCACAATCCCTGGCGTCTTCCATTCTGTGATTGTCTTCTCCATCGTCGCCGTGTTTGAGGTGATATTTCGCCGCGCAATGTAGCTCGCGTGGGACGACACGATAGGAAAGGAGGGGAACGGACGTTGGACCCCGCCACGTATCATGCAATGAGCGCGCATGTTCTCATGTGCATATTATACGAGTCACTGTGCTTTTCTGGTCCTTTGTGTAATATATTACAAGACACCGCCGATGAGATCGACCCAGTCCAACCCTAGCTTCGGCGGATACCTGCCATCACGTCTCCTGAAACCCAAACCCAAAATTGCATCATCACGCCTTGTTGGACTGTTCAACGTGCTCGAGACGGGTTTCTCACCTTTCACAAAAAGAGATGGAAATAGATACGAGAAATAATGCAGCCATCTGCTTTCAACATCGGCTCCATCGGCTCCATCGCCCCGAAGATCAGTTCGCGTGACATGGCCACCACTACAAGTCGCCACTCCTGTGATCGAACAACGTCTGCTGACGCCCAACGCACTCGAGCCGTACATTGAGGCCTCGCACGAGTTGGCATAGACTTGCGGCCTCGGCTGCCAGGTTCCTGCCAGGCCAGTCACTCGCCGTCGCCAGTGGGAGCTCTCCTCGCCGACTGAACAAATATGCCCACATCGCCAGTGGTCGTCCTCAAACCGTCTCTCGCGCGAACAAATGCATCTCATTACATGACCATTTTGTTCCCATGATACCTGCGCTGCGGAGAGCTCTGCACTCCAATCTGCTTGCTCCTCTTGGGAAACCCTTCAAATGAGGCAGCGTAAGTAGCAACCGAATGGGCGATCAACTAAGATTTATTTGTCAGTGAGGACTGCTTTCATCATCCAATATCGAAAAAGTCAAGAGACGCGAGTCAAGTCCAACTCACCTTGGTATTGACCTCCCAGGACGTCAAGTTCAGATTGCTCAAATCATCCCCAATCTGATGATAGTTCTTATCATACCACTCGCCGGCCTTGCCTCCAAACATGGCCTCTTCCTCCTTGGTCTTGACGCCCTCTGCACCCGTGGCGATGCCACCAGCGGGAATGCCGCCCTTGATGAAGCCGTCGTAGTCGCTGCGTCCATCGAACAGGACGAGGGTATAATTCAATCCCTGGTCCTTGTACCAGTTGATGTACAGGTCTCTGAGAGCCTGTGAGCCAGCGGGGCTGGAATCGTCCGTCGCGTTGTAGACCTGGTAGGCAAAGTTGGGACTGGCCATCATGTCGTAGTCCATGAAGAGGCGGACCTTTAGGTTCTCCTCGCCGGAGAGAGACGCGACGTAGTGATCAGATCCCAGCAGACCTTCTTCTTCGGCGGACCACCAGGCGAAGCGCACACAGTTCTTGATGCGGTAGCGTGCCAGTTGGACGGCTACCTCCAGCACGGACAGGGAGCCGGAGCCGTCGTCGTTGATGCCGGGGCCTTCGGCGACAGAGTCGCTGTGGCCGCCAAGCATTACGCAATTGTCGGCATCTCCAGAGGTACTCTGCGCAATGACGTTGTTCGTCTTGATCGTATTGACGGTGGAATCAATGTATGCCGATGCAGAAAGGACTTTGCCCCTGGAAAGTAGCTCGGCGTACTCCGAGCCCTCCTTCCCGCCCAGTCCAAAAGTAGCAACCTGTTTCTTGGATGGTGTCCCAAGAGTGCCGTGAATCTCTTCCGGGTCGGTGTTGTAAATGACGGCTGCGACGGCACCAGCTTTGCCAGCGAGCAGTGACTTGGCTCCAAAGGAGCACTCGCCGCGCTTGACAAAGGCAACGTTGCCCTTGACAGCAGACGGATAGTCCGACTTCTTGCACCCTACGTCGTCCACGAGAATCAAGTCTCCAAACACGGGCTCCTGCGGGCCGTGGGCGGCGTCAGGCCCATTGTGGTAGTCGTGTTGGGAACATGAGCCCCTATCGTCAGCCGGAATTCGCGCACACTGCCCGACACGGCGCCAAAGGTTTGCTGAGACACATTGTAGTATCCGCCCAGGGCAGCAAGTTCCGACCTGATGTAGTCAATCGTTGCAAGGTGGCCTGCGTAGTTCTAGGGTAAGTAAGGGATTCGTACACTTCATCCGCACGCTCCAAGCAGCAGCGTGCCCCGAGAGGTAATACCGTGGAGACAAGATGCACACACCTTTGCTGCCAATCACCCTGGTGGGATGGCCATACTCTTCCTCTCCCTGCTTCGCAATCTCGTACAGCTTCTCGGCGCGCTTCCACAAGCTACCAATCTTTATTCGATCCTGCAAGCCCTCGGTGCTGACAAATGGCTTGGAAATATCGTCTTGGCTGGGTCCGCTGATGGGGATTTGCAGCTCGGGGTGGTTGAGCGGCTGCTGAGCTGGAATCAGCACCGCCGCCGCATTGGCGGCAAGCACGACAAGAGACAGCTTTGCCATGGACACACAATGCCACCTCTAATGCTGGTGAAGCCGAAAGTTAAACGCAAACAAGACGTATATGCGATGACTCCGATGAGAGAGGAAGGGGCGTGAGTTCGTGAGCAAGGTGGCTGGGACGGGGAACGAGCTTGGCTTTATCGGCATCACAGCTGCACTTGACGCCATCCGTGTAGCCGAAACCGGTAATTTGAAAAAGCAACCACTTGAGTCACACGATGCACGCGAGCTAGGCTGCACCTCGAACGCTGATTGGTGGGAAACGGCTGCAGCGCGCAGATTTTCTATAGATAAGCTTGCATATCGTGCATCTGCGGAGTATTGCTATTCGCGGCCAGAAATTGCTATCAGTGCAGCTGCCCCAATTTTTTTAAATAAAATATAAAGGTGATTCCATTACATCCTAAATATTAATTTCTTAGTGAAGAAATTTTTCAACTTTGGATAAAAGTAGACATTTCTTGATATAATCGAGAGGACAATTGATAACCAAGCAGGAACGTACGGGGCACTCGTGTATTGACGAGGGCTAGGGTAGGTCTGTGGGCTGTTCATCAATTCACAGCCCACCGTCCGTCCGGCCATTCCGAGGCAGCTTTCACCTATTCATAGCCCAAAACACCTCGCCACGGCAATCAGACTCCAATATTAAGCTCACGATGGTGGTTAGGATACATGGTGAGATTGAAGAATTAGGTATATACAATTTAATGCAATAATGGTTACTTATGTGTAGCTCTTGCCAGGGCCATCCGCGCTGACTGGCAGCATTCGCTTCTCAACCCGCGCACCTAATCGCGTGGTATATCAAATAGATACCCTCAAAGTGCAAGACTCCGGGCTGTGTATGCATGAAAATAAGGGCCATCGGAGTCCCATCGCCGCCAGTACCAGCCTTGCGTGGACGACTAATGCCAAATCATAACGCAAAATCAGCTGTGACACGACCAAGGGAGTTTGGTGGCGCGCCGCTTTCGATCGATATGTTTTTGATGACAAAAGAAGACATGGGATGGCTGTGTCCCCCTGAAACGCCAAAAAAACGACCAACGCCGAATCTCACTCTTCCCAGCCGGAAAGGGGATCGTCTAGGAAGGGAGTAAGCTTATGCAAAGCATGATGAATAATTATTCGCGTAATGTAATATAGAATGCCGTCCTCAGCCGATTGTCACATTCTTCTTCCACCCCGTCGTCGGAATGGGTTTCTCGAGCCTCAAGATCCACAGCAGGTAGTCTTCCACGGGCAGGAAGACGCACAGCACGCGATTAAGCATGTAGCCTGCCAGGACGACAAACACGGCCGCAAATGCATCCAGGAAATAGTGGTTGGCAGTGCTGACAATGGTGATGAGCATCCACGTCGGATACCAGATACCAAAGGCAAACATGGCGGCCCTCGCAAACGCGCCGCGACGATGCTCGATCGGCTCCTCGTCGTCTTCCTCGATTTTTGCCGGTCGAATCGTGGTCTTTCCAAGGCACGAAAACAGGCCTCTGACCACGCCGCTCTCAGCAACAAATGTGCACCCGATGCAGAAGGCGTACCCGAAATGCATGCTAGGCATGGCTGCGAGCAGATTGACGAAATTGCCACCCATCCAGACTGACTCGGCGTCCTCCAGACTGACGGAATCCACGAAACCAAACTCCTTGGGCAACAGTCGCGGGGGCATGGTCGGGACGAGGATGAATATGACAAAGGCGAGGAAGTTTGTCAGCGTCATGGTTCGGCGAACGGTGCAGAACCGCGCATGCGACGACGCCGTGGAATAATAATAGGCAAGGAACGAGACGGTCCCCGGCAGATGCACAAGGGCATATCCGCGGTTGAGGAACGACAAGATCCAGGCTCGGTAATCGCCCGACTCGGTGCCGTGCAAGAACCAACGTTGGACCCTCCACTCGAGCCACTTCTCGGGCGCCTGTCGATGGCCTCCCCACAGCAGCGCCTCGAAATTGAGAATCGACAATCCGTGCTGTTGGGCCGAATCCCACATGCCTTTTTGGCCACCATATGTCGCCTGCGCCAAGACCTTGGTGTATCGGTATGCGCCGAAACAGGCCCCCAGTAGAACATCTCGATCAAGAATGGAAACTTTTGCAGAACGCGCGAGTGGAAGTTCTGCGCAAACCTGCTCGAATTGGGTGTGGTGAATCGCAGACAGGGACCAAAGAAACGGTATTTCGGGGTATGTTGGTCGTGGTGGCGTCGAAACAAGAGATCGCCGAACTCATCTGAGCTCCTGGGTGACTCCTCATCTGGAATCGGTTGGTATCGACTTCTGGACTTGAATACTGAATAGTCTTTTCTGCGAGTGAAGAACATGGCCAGCAGAAGCACGGTCACGGTAAGCTGGAGGGTTTTTATTGCAAGTCAGTAAAGCTGGGCCCAGTCTTGAGGTGGGATTATGAGCAATGACTTTTTTTTTTGCCTCCACAGCCAAACGCAAATGGCAAGCTGAAGTGCTTTTGTTTCAGCCTCTTGGCTCGTGGGAGGAAAGAAAGACAAGCGCAAATGAATTGATTTCATCTACTCACCACAGGCTCTACAAAATCAGGCATGGGAATGCCGTTGGCTGCCTTCCATCCTCCCTCGGGAGTGTCGTCGAAAGAAGCTGGCATTGCCATTGCCATGATGCCACTGCTAACAATTCTTGAAAGATGCACTTCATGTCATATTCTCGGGTCGTTGCGCCAAAACAGAAGCAATGGGCTCTCTGACAGGCTGGCGGACGGACAAATTGACTGAATCGGTGGTCCAAGCTGCAGATGCCGAATCCCACCTTGCCAACTCTTGAATTTTCACGAAGCTGTGACAACTTGCTTGTCTGTCTGTGGCTGGTGGCGGAAGCAGGGGCCGGGTCAACGATACACGCGTCGTCAACTAATACGGAGTACAGTACGGAGTATACCCCTTGCAGATCTACATGAATGACAGGGGAATGGTGTTAGCAGTGAATTGAGGGAGACAAGGGCCAGGATCAACAGTACCTAAAAATTTCTGAATACTCTGCATGAGAAATAATGTATCTTTTTAGCGGCGCTGTACGCATTTACCTCGTAGCTCTCGAATAACAGAATTACTTACAGCTGATCGCAGCTGTAAGAGAGGAGCAAAAACTGGGGCATGTAAATTCGTAAAATCTTTCCCAGGGGGACTGTACATACATAGAAGTGTGTTACCCAAAAACAATCGCTGTAATCCGTACGGACTGGACCTCTCTTGCCTGCCGAAACAAGATCCAAGGACAGCAGGATTGGCCAAGCCGAGGGCAAAGGTGAGGGCAGGGGATTTTGTGATTTTGGCTAAATCGGCAGAAACATAACCCTTGTTTTGTTGTATGTACATGTATATAGGAAGAAGATGGGGAGGAGAGGCGGGACTGGAGAAGGTGAGACGGAAAATAAAACAAAAGGCGGTTGAATTCCAGACAGTTAGTTATAAGCATGAAAAGAGAGACGTCAAGGAGTGCTCGAAACCCTATCTACGACATCAGACAGTCAAGTACGGGCCCGATACTGCGATACGAGTACTATTACTAGTGGTAATAATAATAGGCCCCGCGTCGAGAGAAAAGCATGGCGAACGACTGCGGAGCGGAGCGGCACATACCGTCGTCATACGTACCGAGTGTATGTATGTATGTAGTCTCGCTCGACTTTCTGCGACTTTCTGAAAAGTCCGTACCTTGCACCTGGGATTTCGGACCCGGACAAATCCTTGCTCGATCTCCGTCGACACGAGTAGCTATGTACAGTAATAGCCACAGTGACTACTCCGTACCCGTGATTTTCGCCTGACATTTGGCTCTAATCATGTAGCTACTGTGTCATTACGCTTGAACTGCGCTTCCGCTGTCGCCCACACTTCCCCACACCCCCTCCACCTCGAGCTTAGTTTAGCCTTTCGAGTAAAAGAATCAAGCGGCTAGGCGTAAAGCCCTACTACCGATAATGTCTTGGACAAACAAGCATATAGCAGGGACAGCTTCCGAAATGATAAAGGGGGCGAAATGTGTAAGCAACGAACTATTATTTTTGCACGTTCCGATTACAGATCATGGCGAGGGAGGAGGAGAGGGGGGGCGTGGGTCGGACGCACGAGGGCAACCGTTACCACGAGCCAAACGGATTATTCGGAGTAGTAACAGTGAATGTCCATCTGTCTTGGAATATGTGGTGGGCAGCGTACGATGGGGCATACATAATTCCAAGGGATGCTGGAGGCGGCTTGAGTTAGGGCTTTGGCGTGGTTGTCTAAAACGCTGTCCGCTGTGCCGATCTGAGTCGAGGTTCATCGTTGAATTCATCATATTCATCAGGCAGCATTCCAAATCTGCGTCTGCAAGTGCGAAAACGAAGCATTGTTTACCGTGCGGGTCTTTCTTTCTTTCTGCTGGATTTTCCGGCCGGTCAAAAACAAAACATGAAATACATACAGGCCATTGGAATTGGCCATTGCCCATCGCTTCGTTCGTTGCCAAGACGCCATTTGCATGCATGTCGAGAAGGTCCTTTTGGGCGCACCCGAGCGCGCATGCCAAGCGGATTATGTGCGGCAGCTGATGCAAGACGTGAATCTGAATCTGTCTGTCTGTCGGCAGCTGTCAGGTCAGTGCTCGCCGACGCTCTCGTGGGCATCGGTGACGTCGTGGCCAGCCAGCCGTGCTCCTTCTGTCTTCCAGTGGTTGGTTGGTTGTCGCTTCAGCCCCCTGGCCGTGCCAAGACCACTGTTCAGGCATGTCTGTCGGACCCAACGGGTTGCAATCCTTTGTTTCTTGTCTTTCCGTACTCAACAACAGGGCAGCTTTGTTGTTGATCATATTGGGTCCGTCCCTGCACACACATGTCGACAAAAGTCCGGACGGTGACGGTGGCATCCTCGGTCCCGGAATCGTGCGCTGGCAGCCCTTGCCTTGTGCTTTCGCAACAAGGTGAGTGAGGTGGGTGACGACTGGCAGGTGAAAGGGGCACGCACGGTATCTTTGCCAAGATGTTCGGACGGCTTGTTCGGGAATGACTCGGGTCTTTAGTGCTTGCTTGGCAAACCCACATGAGAGAGGTATCGTGGCTGGCAATGACAAAATTATCGTTGCATTCCACCCTAGCGAGACCAATACCAACGTCAATCAAGACTCAAGATGTACTCCGAAAACAGCTGCACAATGGGCATCAAGGAGACAGGGAGAAAATGCCCTTTTAAGCGGATGATCCACCGGCCGTTACCACCGCGACAACGGGCATTTGTTTGTTTATTGCCGGCTGTGCTCCGTCCGGACTCTGGAGTACATACATTAGTAGGAGACCGATAATGCCGGCCGACCACATCATCATGTGCACACGGCTGGAATACACACACGGCTGGAATGGAATACACAACTCTCCCGAGTCTCACTCCAATTCCCCATCCACGCACCCTTCCTGCCCATTGACAGGATTACATCTCGCCACCTTGCCCCCTCCCAACTCAACCACGTACTTGCACCCCCGTACCGCTCGCTCGCACCCTCGACAAAGAAGTCGCTCGACACAATCTGCGCGCCCGACTTGAAGGCCCCGTCCCGCTGGAAGGTGGTGCAGTTGCGGACGGTGCCGAGCGCCGTGTCGGCCATGGTGCGCACCCAGTAGCCTGCCTTGACTTGTGTCTGCATGTTGGCGATGTACGAGTCTGAGACAGGGTCGTTGAGCTGCAGATTTGTCAGACGCCGTTCTTTCTTGGCTCTGCCACGCACACAACAAGTACGCATTGCATTTACATGTGCAAAATAGTGGAAGAAGGGTAGAACCAAAAAAAAAAAAAAAAAAAAAAAGGGGGCTTAACAAAAAAAAAAAAAAACCATACCTTTTGAAAAGCACACTCCGCATTGCCCGGCAGAGAATTCGTAAACAGCACCCTCCTCCAGATTCGTCCTCCCCTCCCTATACTTCCTATTCACCGCATCATCCCGCGCATTGTCCATGAGGAAAAGATCCTGCCCCTCGCCGAATCCAGATTCGGCCACCCGTCTTCAGCACCGACTCCTCGAGCGTCGCCCCGGACGGCGAATGTCGTCGGGCGTGATGAGCTGCTTCGCGTCGAAGACGGAGCGGATCTCGGCGTCCAGCCCATCCAGCAGCTTCGCGTCGTCCACGGCACGGCCTTTGCGCCGCCGAGCGCCACGCCCAGCCCATCAGCCTGCTTGAACTCGGTCATGATGGTGAGGGCACGGCCCCGGGTGAGCCTCCATCCACGTCCTTATGACGCGCAGACAGCCCGTGAAGGTGCTGCACACGGTGTTGACGTCCAGGTCCGGGATGTGCAGCACTTTCGTGCCGGACTGGTTCCACGCCGCGTCATCCGGGTACGCGAGGTTGCCGACTTTGCGTATCAGCGGTCGGGCGTAGAGACCGCCTTGGGGTCGGCGAGGACGTCGAGTCTTTCACGAGAAAAGAGAGAGAGTGAGAGAGGAAAAAAAAAAACATGAGTTGAGGGTTTCAGAGGGAAGGGAAAGGGGAGGGGAAGAAGATTTGACGCACTCTAGATTTCGCACGTGCTGCTCCTCCAACTGCACATCCAGCTTGTCGTGCCCGTAGTACAAGTCCCTGACACTAGGCGAGAGCTTCTCCATGACAGCCTTTTCCGCCTCGGACGCCTCGACGTGGTAGCTGTTGTGCGAGCCCACGACCTGGATCTGGTTCATGCGCATCGCATTGCCCCAGACGAGGCCGTTCCTGGTGTAGTCCATGCCGCATGCTGCGCCGACGACGACAGGAACGCTGCCGCCGACGAGCACGAGGAGTTGCTTGAGACCCTTGGACGAGAACTGGGGTTATTAGTTGAGGATGCCCAGGGTCATTGCAGGTAGTCATTGGCGAGGAAGAGGAAAGAAAGCCATGCTGACTCGGACGTACCATGGTGACTTTTCTTCTTCTTCTTCTTCTTCTTCTTCTTGCGTCAACAGTTCGACTCGACGTAATGAGCATTGAGAGACAACCGGGGTGCGGAAGTCGTCGTTCAGGGACGAGCGGAATTCAATTGATTAACTTATTAACACGGAATAAGCTTCAACAAATAGTCGAACCCCCGCATACATAATGCCTTGCATATGTGCTAGCCCTGTCTGGTCTAGTCCGCCTCTCAAAGGCGAATGAGATGCGACCGTTCATCTGCGGTATTCCCACATCCCGGCAGCCCGCTCGACCCGTCACATGGAACGAGGTGACACACACCCATGCACGTGTATGTACTTGCTGCATCTTTATCACGGTGCTTGCTCGTCGCGACCCCTGAAGAGAAGATAACTAGTCTACATAGATATCTAAAAAGTGCCATGTGTATATGTGTACAGAATGCAATGCAGTGACTTTCTCGTAGACATGTCATGACTGAGAAATCAATATCCCGCTCTCCCTCTCCGAGCCGCAAAAACCATGGCCGCCCGTCGTCAATCCTCCAGTTTGCTGCTTACCCTACGTGAGCGACCACTTCGGCGGAGACACGACGTATCGTGTTGCACTTTGGCTATACATGTAACAGAGCCTTGGATTGGCTTGGCATTTCCCTTGGCTTTGCCACGCTGCAGTTTTCTGCCCCTCTCGGGCTCGCTGGCCTCCTCCGTCGCTTCGCGCTCCACGATGCTTTTTCTGCCTCGGGCCTTGCGTTCATCACTCGTGGTCAAAAACCGATGCACAAGTCTGTGATCCAAAATTCGCTCTTCCTTGTCCGAGGGCCCTGTCTTGTCCGTCTTGGGCCACATATATCCATATAATTTGGAATGTCGCTCGCATCGTGGGCATGACGCCCTTGTAAAATAAGCATCTCGTTGAACAAAATAGTCGTTGCAAATGGTACATTGGATCCACGCCATTTCCGGCTCAGCGAGTAGTAGAGGAGTCAGAACGTAGTCCCCTGGCGTGCGAACTCTCATCGGTGGAGATTTCTGCTTGACAAAGTCTCGTCCCTTTTGTTTCTTGCAAGTCGTGCTCCTGTAGCCGCGGCCACCTCGGATTCATCCACAGCTTCAATGCTCACGGCAATCAGGGCAACGGTTCGTGGTTCAGGGTGGCTAGATGCGTTTAGAATAGCTGATATCGACATCGTTGCGGCAGTGCTTTTCGTGGGCTGCAATGAAGTAGCCAAGTCACCATGTGACGAGCGTGGTGATTCCAGGCTACAAATGCTCTCGGGGAGAATGGAGCCATGGCAGCAAGTGAGGCGCTGTGCTTTGACTCGATAATCCTTGTCTCCTGTCTAGATCCCTTGATCGGAGTTTGAGCTGTGGGCTCAGGGGTTTCTTTTTCGGGTGATGTGACATCTGTTTCAATAGCCTCTTCGTGGCTGGATGATGAGCTACCACTGACTGAGGTGCCTCATGAAGCGAAGCAGGTATATTGGGTATAGGCTCGATTGTGTGCCGCAGTTTCTTTGTTGGAGTAACAGGCGGTGTGGCCATGGCATCAATGGGTCGCTTTCGACCGTTGGGTGTATTAGGTACTGGTAACGCTGCCGGCGATGAACCATGAGAATTACTAAGCCGCGAGCCTTTCGGTCTTGTTCGCATCACTCGTGGCCGAATACCGGGAGTGACGGAGGAGTCCGCGATCCTCCAATGCTATCCTCCCGTCGTCGTCGCCGCAACGAGTACACCTCAGTCCTCTCCTCTTCCACATTTGTCTGGACACTTGCAGCAGCAACACCTTCTGCAGGCTCCCAGCCGTTTCTCAAACCCCGTTCGCAAGTCTTACAGAGACATTCACAGTTGTCGTTTCCAAAGTAGTTGTCTCCGTAGGTAACAGTGATTTCTTCACCAATCTCGATGGGCCGAATAGCAACGATTTCAATCCCTGCATGACTGGTAGTCATCAGTTTTGCATTCGCGTCGCAGTCGTGGTTCGCAAAACGTGCAGGGCCCATGAACAGGCTTGTGCTCTTGCTTCTCGAGCTCACTACAATGCTGAAGTCCTTCTTTCGCACTGAGATGTCCTGTTCTTCCTCTGGTGTGATGACGACTTGGATGCCAGACAGATACTTGACAGATTCGTTGCGCTTGATGTATCGTCTTGCTGTGATGCTCGCTTCATGAGAGACAATGGTGTACCGGTTGGTGGAGCTGACTTCCCACGGACAGTCGGGCATATATATTTGCACATATCGGCGCAGGTGTCGCTTGAAGTCGTCCTTTTCCTTGGCTGTCTTGAGACTACTCATAAATCTTTTCAATCCATCAGTAGCAAGTAATCTCTCCTCCGCAGCAGCCAGATCCCTGTGAAGAATGACCTCATCCCGGATGATCTTGCTAATGACGTTTTCGGATACGCCGCGCGAAGCATGGTAGGATGGCCGATTCTTGGGCACAGTCGTCCAGTAGTATACGTGGTCGACCAGCGCATCCGTCAAGATGTCATCATATGCCGATAATTGCGCCAGCGTGAGCCGATGCTTCACCGGCGTCGAGATTTTGGGCGCAGGCATTACAGTGCTGTGGCGACTTCATGCACTTCCGGGCGAGAGAATGAGAGAGAGCGAGTGGTGCTAGTAGGTTCAGAGAGACCACCTTTCCGGAATGTAGTCAGTCTCGTTTGTGAAGGTCCGAGGTCGGGCGCTGGACTGTGGTTTCAGCGCAGCTGGTCGTCCGAGCCGTGACCAACGTCTGCAAAGAGTTGCCGATTTCCGCTCGATTCTTGCTCGATTCTTGCTCAATTCTTGGGGATTGCAATCAGTTTCCCTACACCCGTGAGTGTCCCCTCGTAAAAAACGCGCAAAGCTAAAGTGAGTGAGTCAGCTGGTGAGATGAGCTTCCTGCTCATAGGTACCCTGCTTTCTCTCGCAACGTCATTGCCCGAAGAGCACGATGGTGAAGCGACTATGCCAAAAGAGATGGAATAATGAATCTGTAAGGGAGGGACTATGTGGAAGGGAGGGACTATGTGGAAGGGAGGGACTATGAATAAGAACGCCGAGTGCCTGCCTGAATGACACGCGACCGCGTCAACAAGTTGCAGACAAGATCAGAAATGAGAAGAAAGTGAGAAGGGCATCTCCCGGCTGCGCCTTTCACCCACACAATGAGCCATTCCAACGGGGCGGCTCCTTCCAGTGAAGTAAGTGCATTGAACCACCCAGCCCCCAACGATTCGCTGGCCGGACGACCGCAGGGGAAGCCTGGAGGTGCAGCTCGACTAGCCAAAACGTGACACAGCACGTGATTCGTTTCTTGGAAAAAGCCAGGTTCTTGCATTCGCGATTATGTACCACTGAAGCTATTGCGTCTTGGGCCATTCCGCCAATATGATTCAATTAAAGGTATGCCGCTTAAAGCCCCTGCCGTCATTTACATCAGAGCTGACTCAAATCCCTCACAGACGATGCTCAACTGCATCGATAATTCCAGTGCAGCTCTCGTCGAATGCGCCCTCGTTGTCGGTCAGAAGCGCCATGCTCGTATCGGTACGTTGATTCGTGCATACTTGAACCAAAACTGCACCAGCCAGGGTCTTTATCACTAATCCAAGCTTGACTCTAGGTGATCGCATTGTGGTTGTCGTTCAGGAACAGAGAGGCGCATCCTCCTCTGGCATGGCAGGAATCTCTGCCGCTGCCAAAGTGAAGCGTGGTGATATCAGACATGCCGTCGTCGTTCGCACCAGGTACCCCACGCAAAGACGAGACGGGTCGATCGTCAGGTTCGATGACAATGCATGCGTTCTACTGAACAAGTCTGGGGACCCGGTCGGATCGCGAATCAACGGCGTTGTTGGAGCAGAATTGAAGAGGAAGAAGTGGAGCAAGATCTTGTCAATGGCTCCCATGCAGGCATAAACGAGGGTAATAATTTGGAGGCCTGAAATTTTTAAATCTGTCTGGATGCAGCAGGAGTCCAGATATTCAGTGAGAAGCCAGAGGGTTTTTTTTTTTTTTTTTTGGGGGGGATGTGGCCGCGAATGGAGATGTGACTCTCCTCATCAGAGGAAATACGGTGTATCATTATAATTTGGCATATGCGAGGCGTTTAAACAAGGGCACAAAGCTCGATTTCAACCTCACTACTTTTACATATTCATGATGTTTTCTTTCATAACAATATCATTCGGCGCAAAACTTGAACTGTTGACCATACTTGTATAGCCGAATCTAATTTTAAACCATGACCCTATTTCCTCCCATCTTCTTTAATGCTCTTGATGATATTTTGGCATCAAGACCCGTCCGGTTGACCTTTGTAGGCCAAACGACTTCATCCTCGTATAGTAAACCAATGCGCCTTGATACAAACAATCCTTCCCATAAACGCCACTTCGCCGTTATATATGCTGTGAGACAAGACCAGGACCATCTTTCAATCGTACGCCATCTGCAATAATCGTAATGTCGGTCTAGGACTTTGGGTATCATGACTCGTAAACGACAACTAGTCGAAAATATGACCGCATTCACAGCAGACATAAAACAATTTCTTGCCAGCCAGCCATGTTAGTTTGATGCGTTTCATTGCCAAGATGCGCCATGCCTCTCAACGACGGAGGACATGGAGATTGTGGATGGCTTACCATGCCAGTTTCGGCACTTCGCTCCTGAGATTGGAAGAATACTGCTTCTTCGTGGTTGCATCTGGGGCACGTCTTATTCGACCGAGGAAGCTATAGCCAAGAAAGACAAAAAGAATCATGCGTCAGCCAGCAGGTTCAAAGGCAACGGTCAACGAGTTCCAACATCCAAGGACACACGCTTCGCTGCAACTGCTCGCCATGTCTTGGGGCTGCCAATTGTCGTTACACCCTCCGGCCCACATTTAGTCGTCCCGGCGAAAAAGCAAACATTCGGACGCCGTCGCAAGCAAAGCAGACTGCTCGAGTGTCGTTGTGTGATTAAAGCAAAGATGAAATCTGTTGTTCATTACAGAGCAATGATCATCGCACCGTCGTTGGTGAAATCCGTCCCCTCAGTCGTGTCGGAAAGCGTCTCGCTCATAGATGGGCTAGACAGGTTGCCATCGCTTGATTCTTCCATGACCTCTTCGTCGTACTCGTCGAAGGGATCTTGAAAGTCGGTCCAGGGAAGGGTAAACTGGCAAAGTCCCATACTTTCCGTGTACTTGTTCTTCTCTGACGGCGCCCTCTCAGTGCCAGCCACCTCTGTTGCCAGTTCTCCACAAGTATCGCACCGAATGAGAAGCCCACAAGATAAACAAAGGACGACTGGAACTTGACTAACCGTTGGATCAGATCCAACATCCTGGGTCACACCGGCAGTTTCGCCAGCGGAGTTATTCAGGACATTGCGGAATACGCAGGTGGACTGTGCCTCCTCGGTGTACTGGCAGGTTCGGCAGGTAAATTGCAGCTTGTGAGCATCTTCGTCCTCCTTGGGGTACAACATGTTGGAGCATTCGGAGCAAAAACGGAAGGTAATTTGTTCGAGTTTCTTGGACCCGGAGCCCTCGTAAGACGCAGTTGACTGTGGAGTAGCCATGCCTGCGATTTGGTTTTCTTCGTCTCACGTGTGCCGAGTACGAGACGGGACTAAGGGTACTAATTCTGTTGAAAATTATGTGCTTCTTGTTTGATGCAAATGATGAAATTAAGCAAGATGTCGCGTTTGTTACGTGGTTGCGAATACGAGATACACGATCGTAATCGATGATAAGATGAGCGAGTTAGTCCGTTGCTCTTCGAAATGAGCCGGGTTGGGTTTGTTTGATGGAGTGGGAAAAAACGCGCAGGCCGGTGATGGGAGGAAGGAGAGGCTGGAAGGCAAAAGTCGAAAGGCAGTGTGACATGATAGTCACGTGACTAAAGCAGTCGCGCCTACAAATAGCGCCGCCCATAAGGGGCTTATTAGTGAAATAGCCGCGGCGTTGGCAATGAGAGGTCACGTATATGCATTGCCAAGTTTAAAAAGCGAACGAGATGATTTTAAAAAGCCAAATACAGATGAGTTTCTTTATCAATAACCAACTCTTTTCTACAGGGACGTTTTAATCTCCCGCACCGTGTAGCACGTACATGTACGGAGTAAGACGCGTGTTAATAATAATAGGCGAAGCGGCATCTGCAACTTGCTTGCCTTTGCTGCAGCCCACACGTTGATGACTCAGAATTCGAGCCACGGTTCCGTTTTCTCAATACCTAGCTAGGTATGTACAACATGTACACACATGTGCATCCTCACAAGCCCCTCACCTCCTTCCCTTCATTTTCAGCCTAGACCAAGAAACGGACTGGCCCTTGCACAAGCCTTGCATTCATTTTTAGCTTCCCATCTGTAAGCAGGTCCCAACCTCTTCACATCTTCACATTTTCAACGCTTCCAATAGGTAGGTGGGTATGCACCATGACGAATCGTCTCCTCGCAGAAAACACACAAAGCGTGCATGAACGCCCTCCCCCTCCCACCCTCCTGGAGACCCCTCCACCCGACCGGAAATGCTGGAATACAATGTAAAGCAGATGACCTCTTTTGTCGCCCATCGTGGCCCCCTCCATCCACCTGTCCACCATGTACACATGTAGTGACACCATACCCAAGTCGGCAAACCCACCCCCAAATTCATCTATGTAGTCGCCAGGTCAAGAGCAGGCGGATGGAACCGAACAGCCGATAAGATCTTGCATTTAGCGAAACTCCTCCTGACGCTGACGAACTTCGTTTTTCAAGAACGTGACCTCTGCAGAATGGGAAATCGCCGCGAAACACTGCATGTTGCGCATGCTGAATGTGCCTGAAGACGTCCACCTCGTGATCGACAAAGGTGCCGTGTTCAACCATGATGGAGGGTCATCCGTCCGCGGGGAAGGGAATTGATTGTCGGTCCAGGCACGCACCGAGACTTGTTGGGGTGTGATTCACGAAAAGCCTGCCAAGTTTGCAGGGACAACTGACGGTACAAGTTATGTGTGAATTGTTATAGGCTGGCTGCTTCGTACTATCCAGGGGAGGAGTAGGGGCGGGCTTCTAGAAACACAAACTTTCCTATGTATCATTCTCCCGATAGAGTTTGCAGAATAATTTACTCCTGAATTTTCAAAGCAAAAAAAAAAAAAAAAGACCACTCCATTCTTAGCATCTTAGAAGAACGGGGATTTATGAAACGTTGATAGAATTCTATGATTTTCCATGTAAATTCTGATTAAATGGTCAGCGCGTCTTTTACATACATGTATACATGGCTACATACGCTGCCTGCCAACTTGGCAGGCTTTTCGTGGAGAACACCCTTGTAGAAGGAGAACTGGGTTAGCCAGTTCTACGGATGTATGTACACTGATTCGTCCAAAAGAGCTAACGGTAAGTTGTACAAATATGTATGTACGTTGGAGAATGCTGCGCTTGTGTGGATTGGACCAGGTTGCCGAGCTGCCTTCTCTTTCCCCACTCACACCTGTTGGATCCAATTTGTGACTGACAGACTCGAGGTCACAGGTTCGGGCGGCGTCTTGTCGCGCCCTCTCTGGTTAGCTCCGTAATACTACTCTACTCCCTTCCCACTGCACAGCCGCACGTCATCGCACTCAGTCGACTCTGAATATCCCAAATCCCCAAATCGCCATCCCCCTCCCCGGAGACCAGACTCTTCCTCGCCGCCAACACGAACGTGACGACGACCCGGCTTTTGAGATTACGACGCAGCCTCCGCGAACCGTTCATCACACCTGACCATATATATCACCTTCAATTTCTCTACCATCTCTAGCCGACTTCTCCCCCGCCCATCGACAGCTGCCGTCACGACAATAGCAAAATCTCCCATCCCCTCCTAGCTTCTTCATCTTACCCTCATAATGGTATGTCCTGTCTATCACCCATCCACCCCCGAAATTCGCAGCTCGTCTCTGAAGCAGCCCTCATCGCGCTGCGCGGCGCCGCAATCAGTATAGTAATGGCACGCATGTTCTCTGCCCTGCCCCCTACTTCCCGTCATATTCGCCCTCTCAAACCTCCCAAGATAGCCTGCCTTGGCCCAATCCTCGACTAACCCCCTCGTGTGCTTTTGTGTTTCGACCATTGCAGGCTGATACTGGTCTCCCTCCGAACTGGGAAGTCCGCCACTCCAACTCGAAAAACCTCCCTTACTACTTCAACTCGGTCGAGAAGGTGTCCCGCTGGGAACCCCGCAAGGCACCGACACCGAGAAGCTCAAGACCTACATGGGTGCCCATCATAGTGCGGGTTCGCGCCCTGGCGCTGTCCCGGGGTACCAGAGGGCAAGATTCGCGCCGCCCACTTGTTGGTGAAGCACAAGGATAGCAGACGCCCTAGTAGCTGGCGAGAGGTAAATTGCACTCGGACAAAAATGCCTCCCTCTCAATGCGCAATGAGCCCATTTGGTTGGAATTGGGCCTCTGTGCGGTTCGTTGAGTATAGCTAACTGCTACCACAAAAAAAAAAATACAGTCCGAAATCGTACGTACCAAAGACGAAGCAATGGACATCATCAAGGCGCACGAGCAAAAGATCAAATCCGGAAACGTTTCCTTGGGAGATCTGGCGCCTACTGAGTCTGACTGCTCATCTGCTCGCAAGCGTGGCGATCTTGGATACTTTGGTCGTGGGGACATGCAGAAGGAGTTTGAGGATGCTGCTTTTGCTTTGCGGCCTGGTGAGATGAGCAGAATCGTCGAGACAGCCAGTGGGCTGCATTTGATCGAGAGGTAAGCTTATCATTACGCACTGTGAGGGTGCTTATTTCATCAACTTCCAACTTCTTCCCTTTCGTGCGCCAGTGACATTAGGAAAAGCTAATTTCGTGCCAGATTGGAATGAATATAAAGTCGGTAAAAATGATTTCAAGACATGTCGACACCAGCGGCCACAAAAATACCATGCGAATGCAAAAGTCGAAAGACGATGGACAAAAATCAAGAAATGCAACCATGCAATGTCTAGATTTGCATCATACAGAAAAGCTTCAACTTGTTCACTCAAATCGCTATATCATACCATGTTTAATGATCCTCATTTACATCATTTGCTATGTCATTCATTGCCTTTGTAGTTGTGCTCTATATATGAGAACCTTGTGTGTGCCAGCGTTAGTAAACTCGTGGTAGCTATTCTGGCTGATATTGTCTATTTGAACAGTTGGCATCCAATCATTGCATTCGTGCGCTGTGTCATCAATCATGACACCCGAAATAGGAGGAAAAAAAAACGACTTCGAATCATTGCGTCCAGTATCCTTTATGTATTTAGTATCCCTTGTGCCATACGTAGAGGCGAGTGGCAGGAATACTAAACTAACATCTGCTTCTGCCCGCTTATCGCGTCGATAATGCTTGCACCACGCCTTTGAAAGGCTCAAGTGTTGTGAACGCCACTGTCATGACTCCAAAGATGGTCATAGACAGCGCCGCATACGGCGCCGCGCGGCTCTTCACTTCGTACAAGTACGAGACCCCATGGCAGCCCCGTTGATGCCGATGGCAGTGCCAGCTGCGACAGTCGTAGGGGTATCAATCATTGCATCCCGTTCCGGGTCCTGCTCCTTGTCGATGGACCGATCCGAGGTCGGAATCGACAGCTTCTCCAGAAGAACTGGATACAAAAGCTGGCCGATGATGCCGTTGCTGACCACAAGGGTTGCATTGAGCGCCAAGTTCCCTCCGAGGGTCTTGACAGCCGGCTTGGCCAGCGCCAAGGTTGTGCTCCGAGCGGCAAATGCCAACGCCTCTGGCCCGTCTAACCCGAGCGCAGATGCGAGAAGCACCGACAAGAAGACATTTCCGGCGGCAGCGACGGAGCAGAAGAAGAAGACTGCGAGCCCTGATATGCTGAACAGCTGACGTCGGCACTCGTAGAGCTTGAAGCCCCATGCGACTATGCCGCACTCGAGAAGGGAGAGCGCGAAGTCGCCTGCTCCGAACCAATAGGTCGCATTGTCCGGCAGGGGTGCTGACCTTACGGAAGCGGTCCAGAGTGAGTATAGGGGCGTTCCGGTGCTGAAGCTCTCCAACAAGTCGGTGACACTTCCGCTCTGGCTGAGAACCCTCTCAGGCGAGTGTAACCAAGCATAAAGGTTGTGGTGACGAGCACGGGATTGATCATGGTAGCCAAGGTGTGTCTGCAGCGCACGTTGGCAATGAGGAAGAACGCCTGCTTGACCATCCGCTGCAAGCGGACGGCGACGATCCAGCAAAGCCACAGTGCAAAGCCATCTAGCGCTCTGCTGTCGGACAGAGTCATCTCCAGTGGTATACCGATGGATATGATCCCAACAAGGCATGCCAACAGATAGCCGTTGCTTTTCAACAGATACCAAGCACTCTTGTCATGCTGCCCTGAGCTCCCAGTGGAAGAGGGCTCAATTTCCGCAATTTGATGCTTTGGATGGTCTTTGGACGACGACGATGACGACGACTGACGATCAGCAGTCGCAACCGAGTCTTCCGAGGTCACATATTTCCATTGACTCTCGTAAGGATGGGACGCCGCGGGAAGCGCCGCGCTCTTTTCTTCCTGTCGACAAGAGATGGGAGTTTCAGCAGCATGGCGTCGCACAAGTCCCGAAACATGCGACCGGAAAGACGATAGAAGGGATAGCCCTGCTAGGGCCAAAAGAAGACTCCTATCCATGAGACCACATTGGTGACAACTGGTTGTGTGATTAGCTGAAATTGTTCATCGTCAGCCGTGACTTGTTCCGGATGAAACTCACCAGACGTTGCGACAATGTAGCCGATATCGCGCATGCTGAGCATATGATCGAGCATGATTATGGGCACGCTGAATCCCACCCCTAGCTGTGCGTTGATGAAGTCGACCTGGGCGTGGGGTCCTCAGCAAATAATTCCTGTACAGTCGGAGAGAAGAAGTAGTACACTTACCTGGTCTTTGATCCAGCGCCGATACAGTCCATCGCAACTCCGAACATATCGGCCCGCGACCGTCATGGCGGAGAAGACCAGGGCCATGCCCAAGATGGACGCGAAGTATTGGAGTTGCGCCGACGCCAGCGCCAGGCTTAACCCCAGATGTTCAGCTCGCTTGTAAGATAGATAAGCGAAATCAACAAGACGTTCACAAAGTGTTGAATGACCTCATTCCACCGGCTTCGCCAAACAGTTGAGTCAGACATGGTTAGGAAAATGTCTTGGTTCGGTGGTTCGGTTCGGCGAAGGAGACGGGAGACGGGAGACGGGAGACAGGAAGCGCAAAACGAGAAAGAAGAAGAAAGAAGAAATCGCTTAGGATACGGGGCTATTTGAACACCGACGAGGTCCTGTGAGATGGCGATGTGCTAGATGGGCATTCGGAGGTAGGAATGCATCATGTGTACGAAACAGGTTCGTGCTGTTCACTGTGCTACCCGCGCAGCGTTTTCTAGAAATAGGTGTCCGGGTTCGTGGATTGGCGAGCCGGTCGACTTCTGCTGCCAAAGCGGGAGCTTTGGTTTTGTTTTGTTTTATTTTGTTTTATTTTCTTCAAACGAACGATGTTACACCTGGATTATCTCCTTGGAGGTCTGGCATGTTTTCATGCGAGGCAGGAAGCCGGGTCGGTGGAGGTGAAAAGGGTCTCTTGATGACGATGGATTGATTCGACATGAAGACAAGCTCACTTCACTTTCCAATGTGGCACCAATGAATGTAATTGTTGAGATGGACTTGGCGCGGCGGAACAAGAAGTGAGGATTCGGCAGGGTTCTGCTTGCAACACAGTCACAATGGCCAAGAAAAGCGTCTGATCCAAAGGTCAGATGATGGCGCTGTGATGGGGCAATGCGAATCTCCGAAGCCGCAACTTTGGAACTTTTGCCTCTGGAGATTCGCTCGTCGTTTGCTCCTGTTTGCGTCTGCACTTGGACTCCAGAACACATCTGGTTGAGTTGCGCGTTTCTGTCTAATCAACGTGGCCGAGGTCTTCGCAAGTCAACCAACCCACCATGAGGATCACGGCGGCCCGATAGGACAGAGAAACGATATGCCATGATGGTCGCAAAGCATTTCAACGGGACCAAAATTGCGATCCAATCCATCCGCTCACTTACCATTTGACACCGCGAAAACGACAAGGGCTTTGCACCTTGCACCTTGCACCTTGCACCTTGCACCTCGCATCTTGCATCTTGCGTATGGACTCTGGCCTGTAGGGAGTGGCTCGTACGATATCAACAGACTGGCAAGCATTGGAGCGGAAGCCTGCCGGTAGACGTGAAAGTATCGTTTCGCCTTGGTAGAACAGATCCAGGGGAATATCCGGCGAGAGTGATACAGGTGAGACTTTGGCCATGGCACCGACAAAAGCGAAAGGGGATAGTTTGATCAGCAGATGTGATGATGAGCATCACGGGACGGTGCGTGAATGCGAATCTATCGTGACCGGCAACAAATGTTTTTGATGGACCATGGAGCAGATGAATTTGCATGTACTCAAATGTATGTAGTCGACAGTCGTTGGTCCAGGCGGCACCGGGCCGGCAGCCGGTGGACGAATGAAAACCTGGCGGTGCCTGAGCCATGAGCTGATGAGCGAGCATGAACACGTGCCGGAGTTCATACATAATAGTACAGTGATGGGGATTTATTATGGGATGGGCAGTGACACGGCCGCCACGCGAGCATAGCAGGGTGGCAGGGTGGGTGGCAGGCCGCCCAAGTTGATCGTTGATCAGTGACGATGGATGGTTGGTTGGTGGATGGTTTGGTGGATGGTTTGGTGGATGGTTCAGGGCCGGGGATGGCGGCTCAGTCTGCCGGCCACTAGCCACTACTGCCACTGTATGTATGTAGGCCACGGGGGCGTCTTCCAGCTTCCACGTCTTACGTCTTCCACGTCTGGCCACACCCAGGCTGATCTGATGGATCTGATGGTGGATGGACAAGTCAAGTCCAACGTCTCGTTCTCGTCTCCTCCCATCTGAGCCATCTCTCACTGATCATCCGGGAGTCATCGCCGCAACGTTGCCGCGTCCTCCTTCATGACATGCAGCAACATCATCCATGAAACAAGCGCAACCCATCTCCATCGTCATCACCCAAATACTCCCAAATACTCCCAAATACTCCGTACGCCTCCTCGGATCCGTACTCGCTTCCAAGGCGGTCAGCGACATGCTCTGCTCCTAGCCTTCAAGGCTTAGCTTATTAGACCAGCCCGTGATACAAACGGCATTCCCCGCTTCCATTACCAGACCAGCATTCCATCACGTCGGGCCATCACGTCGGGCCATCACGTCCAGGCACGCCACCTCGCTTCATCATTCTGTTCAAATGCATGTCCAACGCAGGAAGCAGGCCGAATCGCTCGTGCTGCGAGCCTCTCGAGCCTGCGGCATCCAGGCCAGGCGTGAGGATGTGCAGACTGCGCTCAACGATCCCAAACACGGCCCCCTGTTTGTCGAATGGGCATCCCTGCATCTGGGAAGCGACACGCTGTTGTCAGCCGATGAGCTTCAAATGTAAGGCTGTGAGCAAAAATACCGACAATTGCTAATTTTGAGATGGACTCGCTGTAATATAAAAAAATGAGAATAAAAAAACTAACAACCATCCCCCGTCACAGATATATGGAGCTGGACAAGAGGGGCCGCGTGGATCAGCTGGCAGACTCGCACGATCTAGCCAAGGTCCAGGCAGTCACCGAAGACGACTTGAGGCTGGCCGTCGAGCAGCTCAAGCGCTCTACAGAGAATATCAACAAGCAAACAGAGACATTGCGGCAGCAGCAAGATGCCTTGTCGCGACTGGTCAAGAAGCAAGCTGAGGACAATGCTCGCCGAGAAGAATTGGAGCGTGTGCAGAAGCGCAGGAAGGAGGTGGAACGGACCCAGCTTACAAGAGAGGTCAGATATACTCCCCAACCACCCTACACAGAAATCGTTCCAACGTATTGGCAGGTGGAGAAAATCACGCAGCACCTAAGTCTCCGGCTCGCCGAGCTCGAGCACGAGGGATCATCTCTAAACGACGAGATCAGCACGTTTCTAGAATCAGACGACAGGCTGCTATCAAGCCTTCAGAAGCTGGGATGGGAGCTTGACCAGCCAGACCCTGATGAAGCACAAGCTGTTGAAAAGCTCCGAGAGACATGCATGCGGTACGATGCCAGCTACTCTTGCAGCCTTGCCGGACATTCTAACAGTCCGCTCACTTAGCTTGATAAAAACGACTGTCGAAACCGTCCGCGCCAGGCTTGACACAGCCTACCTGGAGACGCTGTTCACGGCAGAGCGGTCAGGCGCCGTCAAGCCAGCCACAAGAGAGGAGGTTACGGAGCTTCAAGAAGAGGTGGAGTCGCTGTACTCTGAAATCCTGTCCGTTGCTCAAATGTCCACGGAACAACAGCACCTGGAACCAGCTCTGCAGTCCATCGCCGCAAAGAGTGGGCATAGCCTTGGCAAGACTGTCTCGTCATTGAAATACGTCCGTCCTCCCATCCTCTCAACCGACCTGAACAGGACGACCCCACTCTAACCATATTGTAGATCGATGAATGCCTACGATACTTGCAAGAGAGGATGGCAAGGCTGCACGCACATGTCGAGTCACACAAGTCGTACCAGGCTGCTGCTGAAGCCATGATAGCCACAGCCAGGGCCGAGTTGGCCGTCGATGCAACCCCACCAGTACCGTTTCGAAACAGACAATCCCTGTATCGCCAGTTCGAACGCGCAGCAATACCTCTGGAGCGCGCGCACGACGATCATCATCCGGCATCCAAGAGGAATCCGCGTTAGAAACCCTCCTTAGCAGTCTTGCTGTGTCCCTGCCTTCAGAAGAAGAGAGTTCGAGAGCAAGAGTCAATGCCATATCAAAGGTGGTAGCCGAGAGGGCCCGCAAATGCGACGAAGTTGCCAAAGGAGCCCAAGAGAGCCTGGAAATCACGACAAGGGCACACCTCAGCGACGCGAAGCTTGCCCTTCAACTACTGAGAGATAGCCTCCTTGCTGAAAGTCCCTTTGGAGAAGTCAAGCTCGTGGATCCAGATATAGAGGGGTCGATACTCGTCCTGCAGCAGGAGGTGGAGAAGGCCAAGGAGAAGTTGCGGTCCTTGGAGGGACAAAGCGTGATGGCCAGGAGTGTGAAGAAAGAAGAGTTTGTTCAGAGATGGAGCTCGTAGTGTTGTAGGATAATGATCCTGATTTAGATGCTGTATGTAATATGCCGTCTTTGCTGATTGATCACGAGCTTGGCTTGACAAGATACTTGAGATTGATCCTTGACAAGTTTGAGGTGGGCGCCGTTTTGGCATTATTCGGTTGACCATGTCAGAGCGCTGGCCAACAACGAATCTGCCCCCGTTTGAAGCTGCGGCATGTCTCGTGATGATTCACAAATGAAAGGAAAGCCTTGAAAAGGGCTACTACGCCTCGCCGCCCTCTCTTTAGTTTAGCAGTCGCGCCGCTGTCTGCAATTTTTGACTTGTGGCCAAATGAAATTCGTTTTGCCTTGCCATCTCCACCTTAACTCGTCATCTCTGCCATGCTACACCTCCGGGAGTATTATCGAACCGGCCCTGAACGATGCAGTGCAAAGGACCGACGATTTGGGAATAAAATAACCGCGTGTCGGGACTTCCATGGAGTCGTCCCATCTGTGCATGTCACGAAGCAAGTCTGCCACTTCTGTCACAACATCATGGGAATATCAATAGCAAATATCTATTCCCAGCTATCTCGGTCCTGAAATCCACGTTGCAATCCCATGGCAAACCTCAGCTTGTAAAATGTTCCGGTGCTCATTCCCTGTAATCTATCTGCAACCCCCAGATTCGTGGACATCAACAAATCTGCAGTCAAATCATTTCTGCCTGTTCTTCCGTCTTCACAAAGACGTGTCCCGTATTCCCTTTCTGCTTCTTCGCAGGTTGAACGCCCGCGTCCTCGTCCCGTTGCCGTTCCCGTTCCCGTTTGATCCTCGGGCCGAAGTCCCTCTCTGTCAGGAATTCGCCGTCGAGCATCCTGCCCATGTGCGTCTTGTCAATGTTACTTCCGTAGTTCCTGATGTTGGTCATTAGAAGCTTCAGGAATGGCACGGGGCTGGACTGCGCGTTGAGCCGGTTGGGCTTCGGCGGCGTGTTGGGGCTAGGGGTATGAACCCATCTATGTCGGCGCTCTTGAACGAGTCGTTCCATGCTAGACCCAGATATTCGCACACATTGACGTATTCCTTGAAAGTGTCAAAGTACAGCTGGCCCGCAAAGAGGTTCAGCTCAATCTGAAGATGCACGGGGATGCGACGTTTAGCTGCAGCCGATCTGGGGACCACGTACAGCTGTAGGTCATCGATCGGTGCGTAGCGGCTGTTTTGGCGCGGCGCGTAGACGTGAAGAGCAACGTGGGGGAATTGATGATCGTTTCGTAGAGGTCTTCTGCCTCGAGGGGCTGATGAGCAGCATGTTGTTGATGATACCATCCCTGTCCGCCGTGGTCAGGATGAACTGGACTTCTCGCTTGTAAGCATCCAGCTTCCCCGTGCCGCCTCGCTTGATGGTTGTGGCAAATCCGCTGGAGACCTTGAGGCTTGAAGCATACTGAGAGTTGGAACAGGTCCCGGCCGTGGTATCCGACAACGTAGCAAAGGCCGCAAAGATGCCGCCTTTTGTCCCCTTGGTGGCCGGAGAATACCACTCTTGACAAACGACCTGACATCATTGTGTAACTCATGCTTGGCAGGTATCTCTGCTGGCGCTTGCACAATATTGCGCTGTTCTTGTACCTGTGCTTGGACCTCGAGCTCTTGCTCCTGCTGTCTTTCCTCACAGCCATTGAAGTTGTTGACGATGCCAATGCCAAAGTCATGGCGTCTCTTGGCGATTGGGTCGATGGGCTCAAGAATCTCGGTCTCGGGCACCGCATCGCGTGGCCGATACAAGTCCTCAATTGTTTCCGTATTATCTTGCTTCAGGGTTCTTAGATGCCGCATTTTGACATCCATGTCATTCGCCTCATGAATCTCTTCCCAAAGTTTTGACTGGCGCTGGAATTCGTAGCCTTGCTTTTCCCAAAGAGTCATATGCTGCCTGGTTTCTTTCCAGGTTTGCTGGATGACCCAGCGGCCGATATCAAGCAACGTGATGTCGCCCGTAGTAGTCGTCATCTGACCCTGGATTTCAGCTGGTACGCAAAATGTGACCGTCTGGCCTTCTCCGAGTAATCTCATCCTCATGCAAGCTAAACGTCTTTGTCAGTCGCCGTTTCAAGCTTTCAGTGCACATGGAGTCATGTACTCACCCTGCGCCAGCTTGTCTTTAGTAAGACCGCGCCCAAGAGTCACGGCGGCCTGATAGTCTGACGGAAGCTTCAAGTCGGTTCCTCTTGTATGAGCCTCGTCGAGATATACGAGACATGTGCCAAGGTTATCCGACAGGGGAGAAGCAGAAAGGTCCTTGACCAGCCCGCCTGTGTTGCGAACCTTCAATTTGTTATTGTGGAAGTACACCACGCCTTTGATGTCGGAACTTTTCCCAATCGTTAGCATCTCAAGCCAAAGTCGAGCGACTTGCTCGTTGGTTAGGTCAATGAAGAGTGCTCCAACGTCGATTACTACACGAACATCGGGCTTTTCTCGTAGAATGTGTTGTAATATTTCGCTAGACACCTCATTACTGTCTTGCTGAGTGCGAGACCCAAGCAATAGAACAGAATTATTAGTAGAGAGCATCTTTTCTAGTACAAGTGCATCAGTATGTTGCTGGCTTGCCAAGTCTTGTTGTACCACGGAGAGAGGGAGGATGTGCTGTGAGTCGTGAGTACCGCTGAACCCAGTGGCAGGATTATCTTTTACTCGCCCCAAGTGCCATCCTGATGCGGAGACTTTGGATGTATGCTCCTTTAATTGACTTGGAAATATGATTAGCATCAGAAAATAGTTAATACACGCTGGCGAGAACTTGAGGTGCGGAAAAATCCTCTGGCAGGATCCGTTGTCCTGTATGTTGATACTGTTAACATCTTGAAAGTCCTTCGGAAATTCAGGATTGTTGTTGAACCAAGAGTTATACTCATCTTGCGCATTGTCCGACTTGTCGAGTAAATGAGCGAAAGCTAGCTTAACATCATAGTCGTCTAGACCTTGGTAGTAGTAGGCCAGAAGTGTCTTGACAATGATGGTGTCAGGGTGACTGTACTCCGATCCGACCGTTGGGGTATCCTTGGCTTGATACGGGACTGCCAAGTCAGTTTTGGGCTTTCTTTTCTTGTCGAGGCCGTAATTTACACGATAGCGATCTTGGAGAGCACCAGTTAGCACTCCACAGGCCAATAAGCCGCGAATAAGGTATAGAGACCTTGCAAAACGTGAAGATGGAGGCAGGCCGGTGATTAGCTGTACGGTGTCTTGGGACGGGTGCATCTTCGTAACGAACTCCAGGATTTGGCCTTCGTGACACCGAAACTTGGGCGGTATTTTGAGGCCTCTGACCCCGGCCTTGCAAATCTCGCCAGCGACCAATTGATTGAGTCGTTGCACGGCCAGATCGTTGTTGAGCATGATCCTCGGGAAATGCGTCATGTGTGTGGAGGTGACCTTGATATTCGCAGGATCCTCCTTCATAGCGAGTGTGGCTTGTTCGCCCACGATAGCCAAGACTTGCGCAATAATGCTTTGCCTCTCCAAGGCAAAGTCTACTGTCTGTTGTTTGCCAAGTGGATAGACAAGTTCAAATTTGGGTGAGAAGATCTCATCACTCTCATCCACAATTTCTCGGCAATGCTTGTGGAGAAAGGCTAGTATCTCAAATAGAATTTCCTTCACGGCTGTTCCATGTTTAGCTTCAGAGTCTGATGCCATTAAGAAAAGTGACAGCATATGCTCTGGTTGAAGAAACAGAACTCCTCTATTATCCCTACACTCGTAGAGCTTGTCGCGGAGGTTGCGAGCCACTGCTTCGGTTAGCCTGATTGACCGCGAGAGGCATGACAAAGGTAGGTCGGTTCAGTAACCCGCCTAATCGGTTGCTGAGCAGCTCGATCATTTGTTCTGCCTGTGGTTTACCGGAAATGACACAGACTAGATTATTACCAGAGGTTAAAGATGCTGCCGTGATGGGGATAATTACGGACGATTTTCCTTCTCCCATGTTTAGTTGCAAAATAGAGTTCTTGGAATCTCGAGGGCTCATCACTTCCTGCGCGACTTCGGCCTGAGTATCGCGAATTCGAAGGTTGTTCTCGACCTCGAAAAGTAGCCACTCTGGGTGTTTCTCGATATCCCATTGTCTTGGCCGTAAACACTGTAGTTCCTTCAGGAAAGATGAAAACGAGGCTTCCGTGGCCTTTAATATTCGGTCGCATAACTGCACTTGGGTCACCCGATCCGCAAACCTGGTCAGTTGCACTTTCCACCTGGGGGCAAGTGACCGGGTGGCATGAGTTGTTGAAGCAAGGAATAAGCATTAACTGGAGGAAGTTGTGAGGTAGCTGCAGCAACTTTGAGTGCGTCAAGCCGCCATCAGAATCTGGCGTGTACAAAGTCGTCCGGATTGAATTCAGAAATTCTTCGATATGATACTCAGCATAGCCTCTTAGTTTTTACCAATTGGAAAACTTCTGCATTAGGCTTTGCCAAGCAAAGCCTAGAACTTGCTTTACCTAGTTGCTGTGTGCTATTCCGTAGACCATTGATGTATTTCTGGTGGAGTTTGCTTGTGATATCTTGAAGCAATAACTGCGTAAGAGATTGTAGCTGTTGGTCATCGTGAGCTTGATAAGAGGTGTCCACTAGGCCTTGAGGGTACGTGATGTCCGGGATGAATGGCGGATCCATAAATTGGAAGATGCTGTGGATACTGATGCTTCTGGGCACCATGGTTGAGTTGGCCTGCTTCTCATCAGTTTCGTCCCATCCAGCAATGGGAAGTTCTGGGCTATGGAGGGGCATGGCCTTAAGGCGAACGTAAAATTCCTCGAAGTGCTTCTCAAGGTTCGAGTTATCAGTAAGTATAACAAAGTATTTTTACACCAGACAGGAGCTTTCCAGAGTCTAGCTGCTTTCGCAGCGATTCCACCGCAGGGGGCCATGTAGGGAGTGTGGTAGGATGAGTCTCCCATTGCGTTTTGAAAGCATCTGCGATGTGCCTCCTTTCCTTTAGAATCGCTTTATTTGCCTCAAGCGTGACCCTGTTAACGATTGGCAAGATATCTTTGATAATGGCCTTCGTTTTTGTGCAAATCGAACGTCTTTGAATGTGGCACGGCAGGCGCGGTTCGTGGGTCAATGCGTTGGACGGCGTTCAGGATCTGGATGGCTTCTATGTTGGCGTCTTGAGCAAAAGCCAAGGTCGCTAAGTAAAAGGATGTGATGTATGGATAGAGGCTTGTGTTTTTGTTCGAGTCTGAGAAAGCACTGTAAATACTAAACCATTTCTCGGGAAGGAAAATGGACGGATTTTGCAGCCATTTGGAGTCGTAACTAAGGTCAAATTCTTTGCTGCCTTGTGATCTGGGAAGACCGACAGTTAGTGTCGTAGCGGATCCTTTCAGGACATTGACCATGCTTGCGACAAATTGTTTAGGCGTTTTAGCAAGCTTGAAACAATTAAGATGTGGCCCTTCTGAACCGCGTTTCGTGGTTTGAGATACCGCGACGACTCGTTCAAAGCGACTCAGTTCCAATTTGCTGCCTTTCACGTTGCTACTGTCGCCTGAGACCATTTTCTCCTTGCAATCGGCGGGCTTGACAGGTTTCTCTTCATGTGAGCGGCCGGGATAAATGCTATCTAGCGCAGCAGTAATTGCACTTGTCTCAGCACCCCAGCAATAGAAAGGCGATGAGCGGATTGCAGCTCTGGTATATAAATTCCTTATCCTTTCTTTTGGCGTTCTCACCAATCTCTTCCCATCAAGGCCCTTGGAAGAATCAGATTGTGGTTGCATTTGGCCAGTGATTATGCGGAATCCAGGATGATGAGACAACGAACTAATGCCTCTGACCCACGAGATGTTTTGGCGCAAGGAACCATTGGAGGTGGCAAGTTCTATAGTACCTGATAAAGCAGAAAGTTGAAGAAGAGTCTTTCCACTGATTATAGATAAGCTTCTGATGGACCGAACCTCGGCTGATTGAAGAATAGCTAGTGCTCTCTCTGTACCTGTGAAGCCGGTGAATGGATCACGCAAACAAAAAGACGTCAACGCGTGGAGATAGGACAGCCGTAACTTGCTGTCCATGCTATTTCCTACTAGCCTTCCAAGGTAAGGGTCCAGCTCGTAGGTGTAGTAGACGTCGCAACGTTGGCTCGTGTCTATGGCAATGTTGGCGTGTTGATGGTTCGTGGGTACTTCAGGGTTGATCGCGCCTCCCGGAACCATCACAATTCTGTCCAGGGTATTGTTCACTAGAACAAGCTTTTGCTTCAATCCAATCAAGGTGCCGATATCTTGGCGTTGGTCCACCCTGAAGCCTGGAAATTGACGTGAAAAGAGGTCTTCAGAGCCGCTCGGAGCCATGAACTCTAATCGTAAGTTGGGGAGATGAACCTCAATGTGCTGATCAGACGGGAAAAAAAGGATGAAAATTTCCTCTACCTGTTCCAGAGAGCTGAAGACATGGAGAAAATGTGCTGCCGTTTCACTTGAAGGATTGATCAAGATACCGCCATTTGACCGAACAAGCTGCCACCAGTCGCCTTGTTTCTGGAGCTGCCATTCACATTCAGCAGCCGCCCATGGGGTTGTTTTGGCTCGAAAGCTTAACTGATCTTCATGAAACCAATGAACATAATCCCGGGTAAAGACAAGGGTAGTGCCTCATTCAGCACTCTTTGAGGGATCAAGTCATATCTTTGGCCATCCTTTGATGCAACGACCGCCAGGTCGTCCTGGAACGCTGTAGAGGAGCTATCTTCACTTTCCAGTATACCAAGTGATACATGATATTGCTTGAAGGGACAACTGAGTTGATATTGCATCCCTGGCTCCGAAGACTGGTGAACCTCTAGCTGCGACTGGCCAAATAGAGTGTGATATTCTTCGTGATTCCCAAACTCACTTGCAATTTTCATGGAGGGTAAACCATCAACCAGTACCTCGCCTGTAAGAAGATTGTACTGAAAGATCTGGCCACTAGACGTCTCGTTCTTAGGGCAGGTCTTTCTCACCCAGTATGTGTCTTCTGCCTCCCACTGTCCACTGTTGCCTAATATATTGGATGCACACAGCCTTTCTTGAAGAACAGTATCAAGACATCGAGTTCGAACTATGCGCTTCTGAACCACTGGCCATACAAGATGTAACGTCCTCTTCCATGCCAGTGCCAATATGGACTGAAGCTGATCACAGCTGTCGGCCGTCGCAATCCCAACATGGCGATTGATGATTATAGAACACTCTAGAAAGATCTCAGAGTGGGATTCGATTTGGAGTGTTGATTCCAGCAGGGATAGATCGAGATTGAAGGTCTGGCCACAGATCAATGCAACGTGAGCTGCCTTTGAGAGAAGATTTGACGAGTCTTCGTTGCGCATACTCGCTTCTGAGTGCAACTGTCGTATCCATCCACGGCAGATATCGCGACATTTGTCTAAGCAGTATAGGTGTCTTGTGCGGAGCTGCGAAGGACCTTCTGATATCAATCTCAGGAGTAGTAAGTTCAGTATCCATAATTCTAGCGACGATTCCCAGTTCCCTCTGATCATCTCTAGCTTCTCGTCAATCAATGAAAGCATCGCCTCATTGAAAGTCTCGCAACTCAGCTGGGAGGTGGCTGTTTCTGACGACTGGGTGATGATTTGAAACAAAACAAGAGCTGTTTCCGGAAATCTTAGGTTAATTGTTGGCTGAGCTAGTTCTCGCAACAGACATGTCCATCGAGTGTGATCGCTTAAAGCCAATGTAGCTAATGATCGGAACTCTTTCTTTGACATGGGATTAGAAACAGGCTTATCTTCAGCAATAGAAGAATTTGCGAGTTTGGCTCTATTTGGACGTAGAGAATGTTCGAGGAAGGCTTGAAGGGATGTAGCAAAGCTGGCCACTTGGACAGTGAGCCATCGAGGAGGGTGGTAATGGGAGAATATTTCAGACCAGAGCCGGAATCTTTGTCCACGTATTGCCACTTGAGGCTAGTGGGAAGACAAACGTCTGATTTTCCCAAGTCGGGATTGATCTCGAGCGGCGTCTGTCTTGTTTGGGCCGTCATTGACGATAAAACAACTCGATTCTTTACCTCATTCTTCTCGCCGCTCGACTTCTCCTTCCAGCCCTCCTGAACGGCAAAATCCGTAAAAGAAATTTGATCGCCTAGCTTTTGATTCATGCAGGCGACTCCCAGAATGTCTGTTCGCAGAAAGATCGTGAAGTCTCTCCAGGATCTGAACGATGGCGGTGCCAGAAACTCACAAGTCATGACTTTCTGTTCCGTTTCATTTGAAGGCAGCGGCAACTCACAGGGCCAAATGGTCATAGCCTCCGCATCTTTTCTGCAGCGACATCGCTCACACAGCTCATCTTCTTGGTCTTCATCCTCCTCTGAATCAGACACCTTTTGCATTCACAACTTTTGGATGCGTGCTCTTCCATGAGGTTGTCGAACCTTGACTTTTGAATCTCTAGCTCATTTATTTTGGCCTTCTTCCTTTTTCACTGTCTGCTTTGAAAGTTTTCAGCTGATCTTTGCATCTCGAGTTGGCGTTGGCAAAGGCCACCTCCGCGAACAGGGGTCTTCTTTTCCAATCTTCCACAGCGCTGAGCTATCATATTTAGCAGATCTATGTCTCTGAATCAGATAGTGTCTGACTTGCTGGAGTCGGGTGACATCGGCCTTTGAGCTAAACAAAAGTGATGTCCATATTTCGCTGGGTATCGGGGGCTGAAAGAGTTGAAGCCGAAGGATTGGGTTGTAGCGGCGGCTGATTTATCACAAGCAATCCAAAGCTCAAGTATGATGAGCAACATGCTGGATAACTCTCCGGGGCTGTTCTTATAAAGCGCCATTGCAGCGCGGAAGTATTTTGCCGCTCGTTCGTGGAGCTGAGAACAGGTGCTTTGGTCTGCAATTCGACCTGCAAGCCAGTCGTCTAGATTCCGGGCAGTCCAAACCTCAAACTCAAAAATGTTAAAGATGAAGTAGTCTTCATTGGAGGTCGAGCATGGGATCAATGGTAGGTCCTCTGGTGCAAATGAAGATAAACGTGGGCGGTGACTTTGTGGCTTAAGCTCGTCTGGCATTGCTGACTTTCGAGTTTCAATGCTAGATATAAAGTTATCCAAGTCTGATAACTTGAGTAATGTATTGGCTGCAAGTGAATCCGAGTCGATGGAGCTGATTTTCACAGTGTTAGCCTCCTTAGCATCGGCGTCGATAATATGTTTCCAGCGTTTCTTGAGAAGCGCGTGTGCGCCCTCAAGGGCGATGGTGACATGTTCCATCCACTTCTCATCATTTGTTAAACAAAGCTTTCTTTGACGACCGCTGAGTTTCTGTACCATGCAAAAAATCATATCGCTTTCGGGGTCGATATCAAGTGCTTTTGCAGAATCTGAGACATGAAGAATATCATGAACTTCTTAAACGTGGCTCGATTTGTCATTAACAATTGTAGACTGACTCTGAGAAATAGCCAAAAGAAGATCGGCGCCACGGTACCTCGTTGCGTTCAGCCCAGATAACTTCTTCTCTAGTGTTTTTTGAGTCTTACAGCCTGAAGATGAGGAGAAAGTGCCATGTAGATAGCCATGGAGCAACTGGGTTATGACGGCGGGTGATTGAGTATCTTGATCTTGCGGGCTGCGTCCATTTTGGGTCTTCTCCTGATGACTCATTT
Source organism: Epichloe gansuensis (assembly GCA_023658505.1). Taxonomy (NCBI): domain Eukaryota; kingdom Fungi; phylum Ascomycota; class Sordariomycetes; order Hypocreales; family Clavicipitaceae; genus Epichloe; species Epichloe gansuensis. The sequence continues at coordinate 509,632 of CP098281.1, forward strand.
CCGTCATATTCGCCAGAGTTTTTGATATAAACTTAAGAAAGTTTGCACTCTCAAAATCGGCTTTGGGAATAGAATTAGCAACATCGGGAAAGTGCCGTATCAAACGACCCTTTACGCTGAGAATAGTGTTATTGTCTGGAGTTAGTTCCCACATGCTAAGCTCGACAGTGTCGCGTTGTCCTTGGACCAGCAACCCGGCATTATGAGGTCTTATGTAGATAGGGAACCCTGGCAATTCTAAAAGTAAAATAAAAAATAAAAAGTTTAGCTTCACTTCACATGATTCCCGCCCAACCAGGATTAGACAGGGTATTCTTACCTTGCTCGCCGATCTTCTGGAACGCCGCGTGAAGTTTTGCGGATCAATGGGGCTACTGATGCCTTCGAACTCTTGAAGCGCCCGAAGGCCCTGTTGTGCATTGTCGATTTGGACTTGTTCATCTAGACAGAGGAGCGATATTGAGACAGCGACTGTAGAAGTAACTCAAGAAGTTCGTCTTCGAACTGGACTTTGTCTGCCTTATTAGGCAGTCTGCGAGGTAAGAAAACATGGTTGATTATGCAGCACAAGATGTCCGGATCATTTTTGGAGGATGATCCATTTTTAGAGATTAGAGCTGAGCTTGATTGCTCAGGGAAAAAGGGAGACGTGATGTAAAAGAAAGGGTACAGGAGCATACTTGAGAATTCGTAAAGAAGTGCAGGGAAGAAACAAAAGCACTAATGAAGTGCTGTCAATCAAAGAAAAATGAAAAAGCTTGATTGAGTAGTTGTACGTGATCTTGGAGCTGAAAGTGATAAGATGGCAGTTAACATCTAAAAGTGCAGTGATGTAGAGGGGAGAGATGCAGAGAGGAGAGATGAAGAGAGGAGAGATGAAGAGGGCAGAGATAGTTTGGCCAGTCACAGAAAGTGTTGAGAGAGTGTGTGTTGAGGTTGCGTGACGGCAACGTTGACAGCTGTTGCCGTCCTTCAGCTGCAAGAGACTGGCGAGCGAGTGTAAGTGCTTAATAAAAGTGGTAGGTATTTGTATTTATTCCTCCTTTCTTGAAGGTGCAGAAGCGCATTGATTGCGATTGGCGATGGAATATGAAATATCAGCGCCTATCAGCGCCTATCAGCGCCTATCAGTGCCTATCAGTGCTCGAATGAGATTCATTGCTCCTTGTTCAAGTGTTGGTTGCACGTACACTCATTGCTCCTTCCTTCTTCAAGCGTAGGTTGCGTAGGTTGCACGTACACTGTGCTGTACACTGTACTGTGCAGTCATCAGTGGGGGCTTATTAGGGACAGGTCAAGTCAAGCATCACTGACTGGTTCGTTGACCATGGAGGCACCGAGGCAAACCGGAAATTGCGTTTAATCCACGATGGGACGAAAAGTATTGCAATTGCGACTCTTGTACGTACTCTTGCTCCAGATAGATTCAGAATGATCTAGGTCAGGTCATGGATATGAAGAATGTATTTCTTGATATCGTCCCTTGCGTCAAACGATGCAGGTCCGCAATCACCCTGCCTATTTCATCATATTTCAACTTCTCCAGTTTGCGCCATCACCATCACCATCACCACTGATTGACCAGCAACCTTGTCAACGACTCACTCCATTTGCTTTCTACGAGCCGCACACCAACAAGGCACAGCATTTCTTTCTCATTGTCGGGCCTCTTTGCGCTCATCCCACTTCGCTTAACTTGCACTCGTGAGTCGCGACGTTACATGTGCCAAACCCGCGCCCCTTCGCTGATCAACTAAAATGGTGCGACACGAATCGAAAAAGTTCACGGCGGCGCATCATCTCATGCCAGAGATGCATGACAAACACCAGACGATGAGACGTCGGATCCAGAGTATTGCTGCATCTGGAGGATATCTGAGGATAGCTATTTCTTGACGAGCATCACATTATTACTTGTGGACGCAGGGATATGCCATCGCATGTATATAAAGATGCGCATAGCCGCTTCCAGCTGCAGAATGAGGCATAGCATCTATCTTCAATCTCATCACTGATCAGTCCATTGCTTCCTTCCTTCTGCATTTTCTCATAAGCACGACATAAGCACGATATAAGCACGACCTGGTGTCAAAGCTTCATCTCATCTCATCTCTAAAAAATGGTCCGCATCACTTTCGTCGCTGCTCTTGCCCGTACGTCTACCCGTCTATGCATCAGGTACATGTTATTAGCTCGCTGACTCACAAGCGCAGTCGCCGTCTCGGTCTATGCCGCTGGCGACCCTGCTGGCGCCAGGAATGTTGGCAATGGTCAAGGCAAACAGTTCATCACTGGAGGCTGCGTCTCCAACGCCGATTGCGCTTCCAAGTGTTGTGCTCAGCAGAATGGAGCTGGTGGTGTCTGCTCGGGTCTTGGTGCGCAGTTCCAGGCTGGCAAGACTGGCTGTGGCTTCAAGGACCGCGATGCTAAGAAAACAGTCAACAAGGCCAAGAAGAAGGCCAAGAAAAACAAGCGCCACGCTGTAGCCCTAGAGGTTTAGAATCATATTACTGGCGGCCGGCCGCCTTGGGCTCTGAATAAAAGAAATAAAAATATGCGGTGGCTTCACGCCTAATTTCTCACCACTACGGAGCATGCCAAAGTAGACAAAGGTGGACGAAGGTATTCGCCGTCCATCATCGTGCCATTTAGCAGCGCCAATGCTGACGGCCGATCCGTTCTTTGCTGGACTTATTGGCACTTGCTACCGGTTCTCTTTGCGAGCCGCAGTGGATGATTTCCACACTACTACTCAAGAAAAGATGGTCAAGAAGCGCTGTCGATCTCTCTTTCAGGAAGGGTCATGGGCCGATGGCTCGCTGACGTCCCTCCCTCCCTCGCCGTTGAACCTTGAGCATGTCCTACAATCGTGGCTTTTATGTTGAACTTGAATCCTTCCCTACTTCAAGCCAGCCAAACTCGATCCCAACGTCTGGTACCACTGTACGTGGAATCACATCCCGCTTGACCAGACCCCCTCCCAAATTCACTCACCCCTCAACCACAGTAACAGAAAGCCGTGTCGACGACTACCACAAGAAATCCTTCCAGTCGCAGCTCCAGATTCTCGACCCCGACAAGAAAAACGGCGACAACCTCGCATGCTTCCCTGTCCCCAAGACCCCTCAATACTGGCAGTTCCTCCCCGTCGACCCAAACAACCCAGCTCGCTACGCCGTTCGCGACTCGGCGCGGACCATCAACAAGCAGCTCGGAACATGCTACAACCGCGACGAGATCGACGAGCGGCACACTCAGCTGTGTATGCTGCGCTCCGACGGCAGTGACACGCAGAAATGGGACATCGCCTTGTTCCCCAGCAACAACGAGACCTATCGCTTCCAGAATGTCCAGAACGGCACCAGTTACAACCTGGACGTGCAGTATTTTCCACTTTGTGTCTAACATGATACATCAACAAGGTCCCCGCCACCAGCCCGACCGCCAGTACCAGTGCCAGTGCCAGTGCGGGTCCGGGTCCCGCTGCTGCTTCCCTCGTCAAACGGCCTCTAGGAGCTCCGGCGTCGGCATCAGCGTCGCCCTCGCCGGCCTCTTCATCTGGCGCCGCCACAGACGCAACTCCAAGCCCAACAGGGAGACTACTCCTCGTCTCTTGCCGGCGACACCAACGGCCGCTTCCACCCGAGGGCCCATCCGGATAGCAAGACGGGAAGCACCGGCGCGTCTCCTGCGCCGCAATACTCGTTCTACGCGTCGCATGCGCAATCGCAGCCCGCGCACGAGATGCTGCACAGTCCTGTCCCGCAAGAAGTTCCCGGAGAGATGCAGTACGAGCTGGATGCCAACTCTGCTGCGCTGTCAAAAAAGTCGTCGCGGCCACGATGAAAGTTGCATGCCAAACGTGGACATGTTAGATTACGTGACGTGGTGATGCCTGGAGATACAGCGAAACTGCGACTCCTTCATCTGGAAATTAGAGGTTTTGTAATTGATGGGGAGATGTGCCTGATTGGCAAATTGCTCGAATTCGTGTAGAAAACTTGCTTGTATATATATATATGCCTGTTTACGTACGTGTTACATATTGAATCACAGGTAATAAGTAGGTGGGTGTCCACTGTCGCGGCGCACATGTTCCAGATACAGACGAATAGGCTCTTCTTTCAATGCGACGTCACGTTACCTCCAAGCTTCAAAGTAGAATAAAAGCCCACAAAACCACAAAGCACACAACGGTGCTTCTATTGTATTCATAATTCAGACCGCTTTGTCCCATGCCTATACAAATGAAAGAATGTCTTATGCTTTGGCTGGCCGAAGGTATTCCAAAACGAGAAACAAATCCAAGCACTACAGCAAAAACAGAAAGAAAAAAAAAAGTATGTACGCTCTCAACGCACGTCCCACCAGAACAGCGCGCATCAACGGGCGCATGTGCCGCTACGGGAACGGGATGCGTTGATAGAACGCGTCCGCCCATCAGCGCGCTCCTATCAACATAAAATCGTCCCCTATGTGTACTTCCTATCCAGGGAAATGCCTTCATGACGGTCTGGGTTGCATATCCCCAGCGAGGTTCATGTGCATAATCGCGTCTGCTGTCCAGTCCGCCTCGTCATCCCCGCCTGCGAATTGTCCCAAAAGTTGAATCCTTCTCTCCCGTCAACACCAGGAAGACTCGTTCTTGTCGTCATGGTGCTTTGGCTCTCGCCTCCTGATGTGCCGGGCTTGGGTCCCACCGCTGGGGAGGCTGGCCGCTCTCGTGTATCCCGCCGTGCTGCTGCTGGGCATTTTCAAAGTAGTCGTGAGATTCCATCGGCTTACGGTGTGCATGGTTTTCCGACGACATGCCCTGAACAAATGGAGTCGGTGTTGCTTGATCGTCTATTGTCGCCATGGACGATGACCGAGGAGCCGGAGCCGGTGGTGGGGGCATGTGGGACATGCGGTTCATTTGGACATCAAACTCCTCCTGTTCCAAAATCTGTGGTGCATGCTCAACGTTTCTCAAGCTTGAAGCCCCGGCGAGGATTCCAGAGCTGCGTAGGCTTCCGGTTGATATCCTGTTGGCATCCATTACACTCCCGGATTCTCCCATCGCTGCAGCATCCAAGTCACGAATGGCAAACTGCGCCAGTGTGCGCAGCTTCCGAGTGACCCAACCAGCAAGGATTTTCCCACGCTGCTTTTCGCCGAGACGGGAGCGGGGAAATCTCCTTACTGACGAATGCTACGATATCGACAATGATTTGATGCTCGTTAAGAATGGCATTGACAATGACTGGCACGATAGAGGCGAGATACGGCTTTCGGCTTACTTCGACAAGTACTACGATAAGCCCACCTGCCTGGAAAACGGCGCTGTGCATCATTGTTAGCCAAAAACAAAAAAAAAAGAGAGAGAGAGAGAGAGAGAGAGAGAGAGAGAGACATCAAACGAGAGACGGTAGGATGGTATTTTCACTCACCAACCACCAGGCACGATATTGCGATGCGACCGCTCTACCGAGGACTCAATGTCCATGGGGAAATGGCTCAGACCGTTGATTTCGAAAGTCTCGCCAATATTTCCGAGCACAAAAAGGACTTGCATGTCAACCAGTGCACCCCAGGTCCTATAGGGCGGCTAACATTGTGCAGGAAGCCCAGGTCGCCGGTTCTGACGTAGGGCAGGTTTGGATCGCCGTCAACGGTTCGTCCGTCAAATCTTTCGGCATCAAAAGCGTCCTTTGAGCCATAGAATGACTTGACGCAAGCCTCCGAGTCAACCCAAATCTCTCCGTATTCGCCGTCGAAGCAGTGCGTGCGGTTCTCGGGGTTCACGATGGCAATCTGTGTTGAAACCGGTACCATTCCAGAATCTTGAACAAGCAAAGCTCTAGGATCAGCTTCTGGATCAGTGGGTACGATGAGACCCCTTCGCAAAGCCTTCGTGTCGAGCCACAACTCTATGGGCTCTATACACATGTATGATCTCGACGCGACCATGGGGTTCAAGACATGAGAGTACACGGTGTTGATTGCTGTCCGGTCGAGACCCGCACTGGCAAAATGCAACCGCACCTTTTGGAAGACATCAACCCGGGGCGACTATCAGCCGTGATCATCATGTTCTTCAGCTCATGCAGAGTAAAGCCCTTGGCTGGCATGACAGCCATGGCGTGGTCCAGCATCTGAGGCGTCGCATACGTATCCTTAATCTTGTATCTCGAAAGTGCAACAAACAGCGACATTGGATTCTGTGCGAACTCGACAGGCGAAAGCAGGTACGTAGGGAGCCAGTATAAATGCCCATGAGGCACGTGTGAATGAATCCAAGGCCCGTTGTGCTTCGCACACACCCCAGCACTGGACGTGAGCTAGTCATCTGACACGTTTCCTTTTGTACCTTGCACATGCCCATAATGGTATCGTGGCCCAGCTGAACTGCTATTCTCCGCTGGTCCGGGGTCCAGTACGTCCACACAAGGACAGGATAACCCGGGCGAATCCAGGCGGGGTCAATGGTCAACCCAAGATCTCGGAGACCGCTGTTCTGCTTAGGAGGCTTCGTCGTGTTGAACACACTCGGAATGGCAATCTTCAAGATCTGAGCTGACTGCTTGATGTGGCTCGCAACCGGTTTGAGTTTGATCAGATGGTCTACTTCCTGGTTGACCAACACGGCTTTGACGTTGTAGTCGGCGACTATGTGGAGGAATGCCGGAACATCCTCATTCAGTCGGTTCTGATCGAGCGGCGCCATTGGTATGACAACAGCGCCAAGGTTGATGCACGCGTGAATGGCAAAAACAAACTCCTCGGAGTGCGTGTACATAAGCACGGCGTGGTCTCCGGGTCGTATCTTGACCTTATTCTTCAGATACATGGCCACAGCGGCGACCTTTTGGTCGAACTTGCGCCAGGGAATGCCCTTGCCCTCCCTGCCACGCCCATCGATTGTGCAGTAAGCAAGGTCGTCTGGTTGTCGAGCCACGCGCCACTGAACAAGATCTGTGATGCAGGCAAAATTGTTGAGAGGAGTCGAAGTACGATCGTCAATAACAACTTCCCTCCGATCAATACCCGAATACTGCTTTTCAGCGGGCGCCAGAATATCAGATCGTGACTCGGAGGAAATTGGGGACCAGATGCCCCTGATTGGATCAACACCAATGGGGAGGTTGAGGACAGCATGCTCTACTCCAAACTTGACGTGAACGCAAGGCAAGTTGCCCAGGTCGAATTCTCGGCGACAAAGCATGTTCCCGATTTCTCGCCTGCCGTTCTTGATGACCCTTGGCAAGGAGTTGGGTGGAGTTATCATGACGCAGTACAGCCTGAGGTGATGTTCCTCCATGAGTACTTCCATGACCCTCTCAGCCAGCGAGTCAAGCAGAGCCGTGTCTGGTTGTCGAGGGGTCCTCCCGAGGCGAGAGGTGCGGTAGATGCGGAGGCGGTCTCGACAACGACAACGGGAAGGTGCTCGTCATTTACGAATACATCGAAGGCGGAGCAGTCATAGATTTTGGGAACATTCTTGACTATGCTCACGACCATGTGCTGCACGAAAAAGTACCTGTACTCGGCAATTTCGTGGCCATGCTCAACCCATTCCACCTTTTGCCTGATGCGATCTTCGTAAAGACCCAAGATGAAGATCTTTCCTTCAATTACTGTGCCAAGCAAACCGGTTCGCAGAAACTCTGGCTCCACAGGCGTGGGAGTGGGATCGCCGGGTTCGAACTTGTACGGTCGGGCATGGAAGATGAGCTCCGTGTTCTTGGGCTGCGCCCAAAATCCGCCCGACAGAGAAGGCGAGTCCACCCAGATTTCTCCAACGGCGTGAGGAGATGCCAGCAGGCCAGTCTCGGGGTCAACGACTGCCAGGGTTGCGTCAGGAATCGGATAGCCAAACGTGCCCCTCTCACCATTCCAGGCTCGTTTGGTGCCTTCTTGGCCACCTCTTCACCATATGCCATTACAACCACCTCGTTGGTTTTGAGAGCCTCGCGATCCAAGAGGACCTCGTTCATTTCGGTGTTAGCGTTCTTCTCGGTGGTCTTCGTCGTTCCTCCGCTCAACAGGCTACCGAATCCGTTTGAGGGCACAGGTTTGGCTGTTGCGTCATCCTCATCCGATTCGGAGTCTGTTGGAGCCTCCCGTTCTAGCTTGAGTGGCACGCCCATGCGTTCCTCTCCCCTAGCCAGTCCCTCACACTCACGACCATTCCGCCATGCTCTGGAAGGCACAGCATTGGCGCGACGGCTTGCCTCGCCCTCGGGTTTCGCAGTGGACGCAGCCATCTGTCCGCCAGGACTTCGTGAAACTCGCCGTCCACGGTAAGAGTATCGATGAGGCAAATTTTGACGGCTTGGAAATTGGGCTCCATCCCCTTTTGTAATTGCGAGTCGTCATCGGATCCTGCTGATAATTATATGCTGCCCGCTTCAAGCCAGGATAATCGGCTACCATTATAGTCGCTTTGTACTTGGTGATGAGATGCGCATAGAGGCCCGGCACGTCGACTGCCTTGTTGTCAAACCAGACCGTTGTATGGCCGCCGTAGATGGTGAACAAGACACCCAAGATCATGCCTATGCCCTGTCGCGGTTCCAGATATGACAACAAGATCTCGTTGCCAGCTTTCCTTCCTCCAATCAGAATGCCATTCTTATCTCTCAGAGAAGGATTGAACGTGTCTCCGAGCCCGCTTTCAGGAGTAGTACATACGATGGCACTCATACATGCCATCTGGTGCATAATGGTACGGTGACTCAGGACGACACCCCTCAAGTCTCCGGTCGGTGCCCTAGAGAACTCAATGTATGCCAAATCCGGAACAGACAGTGGGGGTATTTCATCCTTTTTCTTAGGGTGATAGCCCCAAACTCATTCGTCTTCCACCACTCCACTCCCTTGGGCCACGTCAGCTTCTGAGCCGTGATGTCTCTCTGGAATGCCTTGAGGTTGTTATCCGTCGTGAGGGCGAGATGAGCCTGGGTCGAAGTCAAAATGAAATTCAGACGCTGATAATCTTGCAGGTCATTTATAGGAACAGCAACGACACCGGCAATGAAACAGCCCATCAGAGCAATGGCAAAGTCAATGATTTCAGTGTCGCGGTAGACCAGGGCCACGCGATCGCCGCGGTAAAGTGAGCTCTTGTCTCGAATGACTTGGGCAACTTTCTCGGCCCTAGATGCAAGTTTATCCCAAGTGATGGATGCGATCTCCTTGCCCTTGCCGTCAAGTACCCAATACGCAGGCAACTTGGCGGTCGTGCGAGCGCGGTGCCGCAGAACAGCGGCCATGTTCTCAAACCGTGACATAGGTACACTGCTGTCATGTGGATCGTGGATTGCAAACGGAACATCTCTTGGCTCCAACGGCTGCAGATATTCCAAGACTTCAGGAGGCGGGAGATCGCTCGCGGTAAGCATTGGTGGAGGCATGGCCGCAGTAGGGAGAAGGCCTCTCCTGAAGAATACCTATGTGGTGTTGCCGTATAACCACCACCTCCGGGCTGAGGCTGGTCATAGTGTTGCTGACCAGCAAAATCAGAAAAGTAACCCTGGGAATCCTGCAGCGTCTGAGTCCTCCCGTCAAACACTTGCTGCTGCTGCTGCTGCCCTGCATCAGCATATGCCCCGTGTTGGTCTGGATTGAAAGCGTAATCCCTGGACACCATGGTTCCACTACGAGATGGTACGTCGCTAGATGCCGTCGCCGTTGGAAGAAAAAGAGAGTCACGCTGCACAGAACCAGAACGCTCGGCTATAGCACCACCAGCCCGCAAGAGGCCGACTGGACTGTTTTCTGGCGCATGTGAGGCATAAGGCTGATGGCTAAACCCTGAATTGGAGCGATATGCTGGAGAGTCAGGATCGGCACCAATACCGCCGACAGCATTGTATGCTGTGGCTCGGTGGCCATCGTAAGGCGCATGTGTCGGGCTATCTGGATCGTGAATTCGCAGACCAGTCCGAGGAGGGCGGTTCGTGGATGGCGGGGGTGGAGGAGCAGGCGCTTGCGTGGGGGCACTGGGTTCGCCGTAGCCGTACTGAGCGAGAAGTAGACCTCGTCGTTTTTGATATCTAAGTGTCGATATTGTCAGGATCATTAGGTTTGGCTACTCTCGGTGAAGGTGAGCCCGTGTCAGGTGGAAGAAAGGTTCCGGGTATTTCGAATAGAAACGACGCTTGTTTCGCATCGTTTGCGGCCCGGAAGACTGGGGCAAGGTGAGCGCTTACCCTTTTTCTGTGATATCTCCCTCCTGAACATACGCTCAGCGAGTGTGAGCACTCGACGATTCGACGGAAGAAAGGCACATGGGGTTCGGGGTCGGACTGACCTCTAACTCGCGCTGCAAGTCATCGAGCTTGGCCTGGAGCTCGGGATGGAAATCAGCCATGGTGGTGGTGGGAGAGCGGCGTCTGGCCGACCGAAGTGGCTAAGACTGCAGCGATTTGGGGAATAATGTGTGAAAAATGTTGTTACTTATACATGGCCTGGGTGAAGGCCATTTCAAAAAAAAAAAAAACAGCAAAAACGTTGCGTTGTTGATTGGTGTAACGGAAATGGGTAGTAGTGGTGAATGGACTGGGGTGGGATTCGAAAGCTCGAATGCCCAACAAGTCTCGTGACGTAGTGGGCAGCAGGATTAGAAGATGTCAGCCAGTAATGGCAAGACCAGGCCAATACGAGGCACTGCCTGACTGACGGTGGCAATCAATCTCCCTCAACCGGGCACCGATTGCCCCCAGACGACGGAAAAGCCAGAGTGCAGTCAGTGCTCTATGTACATACATACTTGCCGCTACTAGGACCAGGCCAGGGGTATCGGGTTATCGGGCCAGCCAGCCCTGAGCAAGTGAGGGTGTCAGTTCCCCAACTTGCAAGTTGTCTGGGTCCCACCAATAAGCAGCACTCACGGAAGACTGCACTCTGCTAGGCGACGCATACAAATTGTCAGTGGATCCTTTCGTTTGATTGTTGGAAAATGGTGATGCACTGGCAATGAATGCCATGGCGAACAGACGGCTCGACATGGTTTTAATTCGGGAGATAAAGTATAGAGAACGGAATCCAGCCCAGATAATCGAGTCAAGGAAAGAAGGTCACTTCAGATCCGCAAATCCCATCGTCCCATCCCCGATACTATGATCAATATACCTCCCCTGGAAAAACGGCTGCCCAACCAACCAATTGTTTCCAAACGCATCGCTCCCCGAACGCTCGTCGTACAGTTGTCGCCCTTGTTGGCAAACGCCAGTGCCTCTGGCAAGATGTTGAAGTTGCGCCCACCGAGAGAGAAGCCCATCTTTGGCGGCGCACTACACTTGTAGTACCCTGTGATGATGCCCCCTGCGTGCGCACCGCCTGAATGCCCGCCTCTTGGAAAAGACTGCTCACTTGCTCCGTGGGACCAAAGATGACGGTCGTTCCAGAGTCGGTGATCAGTTTGACGTCCGGCCGGACGATCTTGCCGTTGAGGGTGAGTGCGCCAAAGACGGCCCATTCGCCTTGGATGGGGACCGTGGCCAGCGAGCCCGCGAAGAGGTCGGCAGGAACGGTGCCGTAGTACAGCTCGCCGGTGCGGTCGGTCTTGAGGGCGAGTCCGAAGCGGCAGGACGAGAGGGATCCCTGGTCGCAGAGGCTGTGGATGAAGGGCGATGCGCCGAGTGCGCTGCTACTGCCGCCTGCGTAGCCGATGAGGCCGTCGCGCGGGAAGGTAGGCGGCGCTGTTGGCTTTCTGATGTCGCCTAGGGCTTGCTGGTGTACGGCGAGATCTGCGCCGTGCTGGGAAATGACGTCTCTGTATATTTCGCCGCTGGCCTGTGATGATAATGCAGAGAGCGGTTGGATGGTGGTCAGTGGTCAGTGGTCAGTGGTCAGTGGTCAGTGGTCAGTGGTCTGGTTGATTTGGTCCGGGTTCGAACAAGAGGAGAGAGGGAAGCCATGCGAGGACGGACCTACAGTCAAGGTTCCGGAGCCGTCGGGGTTGGTGGTAGCATACGAGATTCGAAATGGCCTTCCTGTGTCGTGGGAGCTCGAGCTCGCTCTGTAGACGCCAGGGTTGAGAATAGCATCCGAGGAGCCCGTGTCGATCAGGATCTCGAGATCCTGGCTTGCGCCGATGGTGAAGTGCGAGAACCAGAAGCCCTTTTTTATTTCGAGGAAAGATCAGCCAGGACTCGGACCTCAGGACTCAGGACGTACCTGGAAGAAGCACATGGAATGGAGTGGACAGTCACGCAGTTTGAATCACGTACCTGCTCGGCGAAGAGATCGCCCTCATTGCCCACCGCGGCGTGGCCCTCGTGGCCCTCGTGGCCCTCGTGGCCCTTGATGCTCGCCACGGCCCGCGCAGCCAGCGCGTCAACCTTTTAAAATGCACCTTGTGCCAAGAATCGCACTGCGCGGCGCGTAACACGGCCAGCAGGCAGATGGCTACCCTGAGAGACATGGCCGGGACGTGCAGGAAGGAGACGGTCTTCTTTCACTGCTGTCCTCCTTCCTTTCGAGAATCAAGCAGGGGCAGTCGTCATCTTAAATGCATTGCAGTCAGTGCCTGCGCGACTTTGCCCGAAGAAGCAACGTCTGTCGTCTGTCTCAGAAGCCATCGCTGATTACGCTTACACGTACACACGACTGGTTAACCGGACGAGGCAGTCTGGTGACTGTCACACACACAGTGGTGAGTTCAGACGCAGATTGGCTGGTACTCAGTTTTGAGAAGGTACCAACCAACCATTGCGTGCCATTGCGTGCCATTATTATTGCGTGCCATTATTATTGCGTGCCACTTTGTGCCGGTTTGGCGTAGATTGGCCCGGCAGCTGCCTGTTCTGGAAAGGCTCCTCTTTATTAGAACGCGGAGGGGTGAAAGTGCTCTGTTCTTGCCTGCCGTCAAGTTGCTGTCGGCTTAATTCCGTGGAAAGCCGATGCAAGTGGCTAAATGAGCCTGACATTTACATTTCGATGATGATGTGAAGCAAATCTTCTTTCATTGGCAACAGTGTGAGTCTCAGACGATCTTGATTCAAATATCTGTTCGCAACAAGTGGCTCGGCGCAGTGGCCTTGCCTGAATCGCGTCCATTGCACAATTTGATTGTCGGCTTGGTTGTACCGACAACATAGGCAAACTGCTGGAGGCTTTGTTCCACTCACACAAAGGGAAGGTCATAAGAAAAGACATGGAGCCCAAACAATCTCTTGGAAGGCTGTGAAGAAGTTCTCCACCTTTCTTTTTAAAGGAAGACTTTAATATAGTTCGAGCAACGACTAGGGGCAGCAGCTATGCACGAACACCCCTCGATCATAGATCATGGCGTGGTAAATTCAAATCTCTCCAAAAGAATAAACACACACTGAGGTCGGTAGTAATGACACACGCATCAAGAGGCAATTAGGCATTCAAAACTGGCGTACAGCCAACCACAGAGACAAGAATGGTCCTCCTCTGAAATGAAGCCGCAAGGGCGAAGGGGCCGACCAACAATCAACCTCTGGTTGCAATGAAGCAACTTTTCAACAAACGCGGAGTTGTGCGCCCTAAAAACTCACTCGTTTGATCGCCTCTGGAGATATCTGATCTGCTTGATGCGAAGTCGAATACATGCTCTTCAATAATTACATGTGGTGGCTGTTCTTGGACTAAGTGACGATTCCGACCATGACTGGACTTTTCTCCCTTTGACCTGTTCTGGCCACGGATTCATTCTGGCCGCTCACGTTACCAAACTTCTTTATGCCGTGCCATTGATGCCCTCCCGCGCAAAGGCCGACAAAGTCACTACATGGGCGTCTGTTACCCAAAGACTGCTCCTCCGCGCATTCATTGAAGAAAGGAACAGAAAAAGAAGAGAAAACGCCGTCCACGACAACCCAGTCGTCAACATGTGCAGCCCTTTACCCGGCCATCGGCTGGCTTTGTGCTCAAACACCCTGTATTCATCTTAAATGTAGCCTTTTATAAGTCATAAGCGCCTGGGGTCCTTCTGAGCAAGCATCCTCGCTATATGTGTCGCATCGTTCACTGCTATATACCTTGCTTCTTCGCTAGCAGTCATCACTGCATAGAGCTCTACTAAAGACGGATTCTCCCAAGCAAAGCGCTCCGCTCTCTGTGTTTCCCCGAAAGGATAGCTTCGAATTTCTTCATATCCACGTCGGTTATGAGCCATGACACAAGATTACCTGTCCTCATCATACGACGATCACACAACCGGTCAGGAGCAATTCCGTCAAGTCACCCCAAATGTTGCCCCTTCTCCCGTGGCAAATCATGGCATAAGCCATACCTCGCCATCTGCAGCACTCATGCTTTCCCCATCTGACCTTGCCGGTGAATCTTTACATGACTACTGGAACGCCCATCAGCAGTTTGGCAACGTTTCTGTTCCCCTGGATCCTGCCGATTTCGACTCATGGGAGTTCACAGACAATTACCCCGACTTCTCTGACTATAGTGACCCTTTTAACAGCCTCACAGTCGAAACTAATGCTGCAGCAACGATGGGGACGATTGATGCGGCTGCGGCTGCGGCACGAGGCGTCCGTCCCGAAGCAAATCGCAGCGAGCGTGGATATCGGAACAACGAGACTGCGTCATCTTCTGATGTGGCCGCATCGCCAGTACGGGATGAAGAGGCGTTTTTGAAGTTACTAGAGGGCGTTCCTCTTCCGACACCAAATGTGATAGAACTGCGTAGCTTCTTCGGCGAAAGGTCTCCAGGAAATGGTAGTGAGTACAGTCCAAACCCCAAAGATGCTCGGCACAGATTGCGTGCCCAACAAGCCTTCGCGCCCACAGAAGTTGACGTTGGCGATTTAGACCCCGACACGGCGGCTTTAATTCTCCCAACTGCCAAAAGAGCCATCGTCCCGTCCGGAGTGAGACACGGCAGGTTCGGTGTTGCAATTGTAATAATAGACAAAGGTCTCTTCAACAATCATCCTCCGTCACAGATCCCGACTCGCCCACCGGGACGCAGAATGAGTCGTCGGGGCATCAGTCCTATTACACCGAAGATCAGCTAAACGCATCAGACGCCGACGCCGAAGAGCAAGTCACTCCTCTTGTGAACAAGGATCAGGATCCGAACGCTTTCTTGAAGGCAATGAGGGCAAAGTTTCCCTTCTACAAAACGGACATCTCAATCAAAGACAGGAGGGCCGGCTTTTATACATTCGACAAGCACGGACGTCCAGCCCTCCACAACAAAACTCACAAGGAGAACGGGGACGAACGCGTCAGGGTAAACCACAAGCGGAAAACAGATGACAGTTGCCGCGCAGAAAACTGGTATGATGATTGGAAGTACAAGCCCAAGCCATGGGGGCCAAAAGGTAAGGATGACAGCCGGCTATTCAACTACCTTGCCGACGCTCAGCTCAAGTACTGCAAATACACCACCAAGGAGATCAAACATTATCTGGAAAATTGTCCGAGGTCATACACCTTGCATGTCCAAAGCGAGCCAACACAGGCCAACCATCGACGAATGCACACGAACGGGAAGGAAGCCACGGAGGATAAAAAGATGCAGATGGGCGAACTGCCCCGTCAACGGCAGACCCGTCACGGGCTTTTATCGCGTGGCGTTTGACGAATTCGCAGCACAAACTGCGCTCGGTATCAAAGACCCCTACAAAGTGGCCATGATTATGCATCTTTGGTGTTTCGAACAGATTGTAGACCCTGTCGAGTACTACGAAAGGGGAGTCCTGTTGGTAGATACCCGGACTTTTGGTGGAGCGGAAGAAAGAACAACTTTTCCTTTCGCTCGGGGCAAAAGTGATAGAAAACGCCTTCAACACTTGGTTTGAGGAGAACCCGGCGGCTCACCATTTGCCTCGGCCTCACCCAGAGTCGCTAGGACACAAGTTGACCTCCTGGCATGATCGTAGCCAGGGCCAGTCCAAGGCCAACCAGAGAGAGCGGCGGAAGCAGGAAAAGGAGCTCAAGAAGGGCAAGGGAGTGATCAAGAGCATGGACTGGCACCTCGGGAACCTGGATGCCTTCGCGAAACAGGGGCGGGAGGAAGCATGGAGGAAGTAGCAGAGGCAGAGGCAGGCGAGAATGATCGAGACTTGCAACCAAAGGAGCCGCGTGCAGGTGATGGCGCCAGAGAAGACGGAGAAGATAGAGAAGACGCGTTGTCCAGGTCAAAGCCGGCTGCGGAACAGAAAACAGCGGCCGAAAAACGAGCAGAGACAGAGACAGCCGCTGAGGGGACGGCTACGACGGCGCAGGACGCGGGGCAACAAGAATGGCAAATGAATAATGGCTCGGAGGAGGCTTCCTGGGACTTTGACATTTTCGACATGGATTCTTATCCCGAACAGGAGTTTCTGTTCCCCTCCACATCTGGAATGTGCGACGGGCAGGCATACCAGGCATCCGTCTTCGCTGGGTCGACGGCTTCAGCGGCCGGAGAAGCTTCCCGGGCAGCAGCATCACAGACAAAGAGGGTTCGCGAGGGAAGCGATGGCGATCAGGATAACCCCGAGGGGAGGACGTGTCGAAGCGGCGGAGGACGGCGACAGATGTCAGTTCGGGAAGCGGCATTTGATGAGACATGCCTTCATGTACGAACCAGATGTAGGAATACCGCACTTCTTCGGAACTTAACTTATGTAATGCTTGGATCCGTACTCTGTAATGATAGTAAAGTGTACCGAGTATTAAGTCGGCAGTTCTTGTTGACTTGACCCACTCAGCCAGCCGACATCGGGTGTCACGACCCTTGAAAGTTCCCATTGCCCCACTCAATAAAGTCCGTCCCCAGTCCAGTCACAGAGAACCTCGCGCCAGCTCTTTGCTCCCACAACCGCGAAGCAATCGTGACAATTCTCCCCAGAGGCTCCGAGGGACCAATTGGCCTCATAGCAGCCCAATCGACCTTTTCTTTCCCTCCCTCCCCTCCCCCTTTTTTTTCAATTCATGCATCGTCCCCCGCCTTGCCAAGCCAGATTCGCCCGCCATGTCAGCCTCATTACCTGGAACGAGGGACCTTCCGGTTTCGCAGTACGATCTGAGCACGTACCTGGGGAGAGTGAAGCATGCGGTTGGAATAACGGATCCGAGGTGTGTATTTCATTCTCCTGAACAACGAGGTCTCAAGTATAACATGTTTTCAAAGAGTCATCATGATCACAAGAACAAAAGCATCTCTTCATTCATCGATCGTCATCGCAAAATGCCCCAAACTAAGAAAGTGCCATGAACAGCACCCTCCTAGCCGGCACGAACGGCCTCGAGCAAGCCAAGAAGCTCGTCACCAGCTACAAGACCGGCAAGATCGAAAGCATGACGCCCGAGCTATGGCATGCGAAAAAAGTAGTCGACTCGACGTTACACCCTGGTAATTTTCCCCCGATTTTCTCCACCTACCGACAACCTTGCCACAAAAAAAAAAGAAGAAGAAGAAGAAAAGACGAGTTTCACTTACACGACCCTTCTTGAAAACCTACCAGACACCGGCGAACCCGTCTTCCTCCCCTTCCGCATGTCCTCCTTCGTCATCACCAACCTTTTCGTCACAGCCGGCATGCTCCAGCCCGGCCTGCGAACCCCGGCATAATTGCCTGGCAAGTGGCCAACCAGTCGCTCAACGTAGCCATCAACTCGGCCAACGCAAACAAGTCGTCCCCCATGACGACCGCCACGCTCGCCAAGTCGTACGCCGTCGCCGTATCAGCATCCTGCTCCGTCGCACTGGGCCTCAACTCGCTCGTGCCGAGGCTGCGCGTCGCCGAGGCAACCCGCAACATCCTCAAGCGGCTCGTCCCTTTGCGGCTGTCGCCACGGCCGGCGCCCTCAACGCGTATCTCATGCGGAGGGGCGAGATCGCCACGGGCATCGACGTGCGGCCCGTGCTCTCGGAGGAGCAGAAGAGGAAGCTGCACGAGGAGGGCAAGTCTGAGCGCGACGTGCCTTCGCTGGGGAGGTCCCAGAGGGCCGCGAGGTTGGCCGTGTACGAAACCGCCGCGAGCAGAGTCTTCAATAGCTCGCCCATCATGATCATTCCGCCCATGGTATTGTACCATATGCAGACGAAGCAGGCTTGGTATAAGCGCTTCATGGACGGGGAGTACATCAGGACGAGGCCGAGATTGGCGGCTGGCATTCCGGTTGGCTTGAACTTGGTCCTCATTGCGGCTACGTCGTTTGCTGTGCTGCCCCTGGCGCTGGCCGTGTTCCCGCAGCAGCAGGAGATTGCGGCGGATAGCCTGGAGGAGGAGTTTCATGGAAAGGGGGCAGTGGTGGTGGGAAGGTGTGGTTCAATAGGGGTTGTAAAACATTTGTCCGTGGGCAACTGCTCTGCTGTTCCACTACTGCATATTCTTGTTCAATTTGTCCGGATGGCGTCTCTCGGTCACAGCATATAAATAGACTATTCGCATGCGCGTCTGCCTCTCTCTGCCTCTCTTACCCGGTCAATGACGCTTGGAGAAGAGATTCTAAGTGGCGCGCATGTATTTGTCCAAAATCTAGCAAGAAGTGGTATATTCGTACAATCTCGTCCTTTAATCCGACCTCCCCATCAACCTCTCCACGGCAGGGATATAACATGCCGCCTTTTGAAAATCTCCCAACCGAACCCTCATCAGGTCAAAGGCCAGCAGAACGCTATGCTCCTCCCCTTGCACCGTTGCGCCCCGCAGCGGGTCGCGCTTGGAGTATCTCTGCGAGAAATGCGTCAACAGTGTCCTCCTTGCTTCCATTTCTCTCGCTACCCCGAGTGCTTCCGCCATGGTGGAATGCTTCTTGGCCTTGGCATGGTCCTGCATGTCGTCACCAAATGTGCATTCGTGAATCAGTAGATGGGCTCCTTTGCAGGCGGCAGCAAACGCGCTGGAGGGTCTGCAGTCGCCGGAGTATGCTATTCGTAGCCCAGAGGTCAACTCGAGCTCTGTTGCAAAGGACCGCCAGCAGTGGGCGACGGGAATGCGCTTGATGCCAGCGAGGCCGAAGTTGTCTTCGCCAAGGTCTTGGGAGGTGGTGATGGCGCGATCTTTTCTTTGGGATGGGGCAGCTGGGGAAGCGCAGGCGGTGGAAGCCCATGTCTTGGACTTGAGACAGTTCTTCTAGCATGTCGCGGTATCGACCGATGCAGGAGATGGCGAGCGTGGCAGTATTGTTGCTGTCTAGGAGGGATTGTTCGTACCAGGCCTTGATGAGGGACACGGTGCCCATGTGGTGGTCGGCGTGGACGTGGCTGATGACGATGCATTTGAGATTGCGAAGGACATCGGCCGTCTCTTCAGCATCGAAGACACGGCGGATCTGGCCGAGTGTGCCTTCGCCGCAGTCGAGAAGATAGTTTCCGATGCCGGGGACGCGGATGAGAGTTCCTGAGACGTTGCGGTGCATGCTAGGTACAGACGAACCAGTTCCGAGGGGATGATCTCGGCGTCTCTGTTAGGGATGTCCTTCTCCGTCTCTTCGACACGAGCTAGGAATTCTGGATTCGCAGCCTCGGCTTTTGCTTTTTCAGCCAAAGAAACCAGCTCTTCATCTACAGATTGCGCCGCGCCCAGCAAGTCTGGGAATGGTGCCATGGCTTGATCATCAAACACGAGTCGTGGCATCAATTGTAGCTTTTTCCTGCGCGACCCAACTCAATTGGTGAGCCAGCTGGCGGTGCCGGGTACGCGACCTTGTTGTCGAACTTCGGCAGGGGAAATCGTTCAGGATCGATCCTGCGCAGCTTGGTCTGAATTTCCGCAGCGCCAAGGTGTGTGATCATGTTGGGGCAAGTATCCTGCGCACAAAACACATGCTTGATCTGGGGTGCTTCTCTGTGAATTGCTGAACTCTGGCATTGGAGGCGAGGCCAGTTCCTAAGATCCAGTACATCACATGGATATGCTCCATGATTGCCTTTGTTTCCCACTCTGGTCTCGCCACAAAGGATTCTATGAAATCCGGACTCTCAATATCGGCAATAATGATCCCCCTGCCCGGCTGGGGCTCACCCAGCACCATATCGGGTGTGACAACCATGCCGTCCTTTCCCTTCACGGAATGCCCTGCAGTGAGTAGATTGAAGTCCTGAACTTTCACTCCAAATTCCTTCGCAGCCACTACGTTGAATTTGCCTCGACGGCCGTGGCACTTGATAATGTAGGACATGGACGTTTCGCCATAGGCAGTTCTCGGTAACGGGATGTGATTGATCGCCAGAGTTTCTTCATGCTTTACATCGCCAGAATTGTCGCCAGGTTCAGGGAACACCCATGCTGTTTCCTCTGGGTTTTGCATCTCGACACCATCACATGTAAACGGGCCTTTGTAAGCCTTGAGCATATTCCTGTCGCCCACGACGGCGGCATCTGTGGGTTTGAGGTCACGAATCATTCGGGGTAGCAAGACCGATCGACTGCTGAGGCTGCCGTTAAACATGATTCTTTCCACAATCATGCCAGCAACCTCTGGATCAGATATCCCTGATCTCTGTTTCTGAGGCAAGTCTGCATGACTGTGGTTTCCATTCCCATTCACCATTTCTTCGTGTCTTCGTTTCAGTGGGCTGCTCGAACAAGCTCTCTTGACAGGGACTTTCCAAACCCGAATAGAATCATCTTGCCAATCTGGTTCCGAATTATGTGAGCTCGTGCTTCGAAGGTCTTGCCGGAGCTCATGAGCCCGTACGCTAATTGGTTGTCGAAAAATCACTGGCCGGCAAGCAGCCAGGATGTGGCTCAGGTTTTCAGCTCCATGAACACCGACTCCTCCATGAGGCGCCGGCTCCAGTAGCGTTTTTCCCTTTTGTTTCCTCTTGACATTCACCGAGACTGTGTGTTCCCTGGCAGCGTCAACGACACCGCCAACACTAAGCAGGTATCCGACCAGGCCGCCCATTTGCTCCCAACCCACGGTTCCGCTCAAGAAAACATGCTCCGTACCCCCATAGAAATTTTTCGACTTCCAAACGCTCGTTGAGTTCCCTCGGCGACTTGTCCGAAGAGGTAGGATCGTTTGTCATGATGAAGATAGATACAAGTTCCCGGGGTATCAGTCGACGGAACGGTGACGAGTTCGACAGTAGTCGTCATGATTGTGGCGTCGGCGTGTCCTCTATAGTTTCGAACGACCTTTACATATGTTCGAGTCGCAGAGGGTTCTTTGGACAGGCAGGCTTGCTTTTTGTCAATTGCCGAAGGACGACGAGATGCTGCGAGGCAGGACAAACTGCGACAGCTGGGGATTCAGAAGTCGCGGGCGAAGGAGTGTTGCCGGCAGACAGGGCTTGAGTACAGAAGAACAGGCTCGTAGGCTCGTCACACCCCATGATTCCATCAGCGAAGGCTGGATGGGCGCTGAAAGATGCAAAGGAGTGAACAGCCCAGATCTGGATCCGGAACTCTGCATCAGCCCCACGGTAATAAACTTTTTCTGGTTGTTGACTGGTTCCGCCGCCCCGACGCAGCTTTGGCAAGGCTGCGGGGCACTGGGCACAGCACTTTAGCCAATAATAGCAGCGTCAACATCCAATTTGCTATTTGCTGAGGCCGAGCACGAACAGTACTCAAGAGGCGACCAGACGTCTCAACCAGAATCAGTCAAGGAAAACCAGACTGCAAGTGGACATCACACCCCAAGCTGCCTCGCTGTCACCTATTCACGCACAGAACTGAACAAGGGCTTTGGGTCGGACACGGCAATATCGAATCAGTCAAAAGGCGTAGAATACAACTATGCTAATGTTCTCCACATGATCTAAAGCACATCAAGCTGACAAGGTGATTGAGCCGTTTAGCAAGTCACCAGGCGGGAAACGATGCCTTGTCATCCCAGTCAACGTTTCTCTCCTTGCACTCGATCCTATCCGTAACCGTTCCGAATATCGTATCCCAGATCCGTGAGTGCTTACCATAGTTGAAGCTGCTCTTCCACCCTCTTCGGTGATGCAAATCGTGGTCTTCGATGATGCCCTCTACTCCGAGAGCTTGATACAGCCAACTTAACGGCGAAGGAGCAGTCGCATAAAGTCGCAGTCCACTGTGCCCCAGCACCTCTGTGAAGATGAGATACTGGTGGCAGATCCACAGGTCATAGAACCCCAGGGGCAATCCAAACCCCTTCTTGAGGGTGTAGAAAGCCAGCAAGGGAATGACAACCACATCAAAGATCTCCTGGACACTATCGGCGTAGAGACTCAATAGTGGGCTAGGATGTTTGGTGAGGTGATGGGTGCGATGGAAACGCCAGAGCGTGCCCTTGTCATGCATCAATCTGTGGTACCAGTAGAACCAGAAGTCTACAGCGAGGCCGTACAGGGCAATTTCCACGGGAAGCCACCACCATTGCATCGAGGATGGAAGTTCCTTTTGCGATACGCCAGGATGATGACGAGCATGGGGCGGATGTTGCTTGCGGAGATGAGCGAGAGGAAGACCTTCTTGACATTGGCATCTGGGACACCATCTCGCTCATGCTTGTCACCGTCGAGAAATCCATGGACATGGCCCAAGCGACGGAGAATCTGAATCTCCCGAACGCCATTGTAGGTGAGGGCGATGTGGTAGAGGGCAAAGGTGCCAATGACACTCAGGTTACGACCCGTGAAGTGTACGAAGGCGTAGTGAATGGTAAGAGGCCAAATCGCGTGTAAAAGGATCCATCGATGCATCTGCCAGTCTGGCAAGCAGGGCACCGGGTCCTCTTTAGAGTGTACCGGCACCGGCTTGTCTAGCTCAAAATCATGAACATCTAGCAGGTCTAGGTAGCGGTGATAGAAAGTCCACTGGCTGCGATCCGTTTTGCGCCAGGTCGACTTCATTGAGTCCTTCGGGTTGCGTTGGACTTCCATGAAAGGCGATGTCTCCAATGAAAATATCTTGTGCGCAGAAAAGCTGGAAGGAGACGGAAGAGGTCGGAAATCAACTTGAGAATATGGCCGTGTCTATATAGGCATGGCCCTTGAGATCCTGTCCTTGGCGGTTATCTCAGTTGGTCCGGCTCCGTTCAGCATCGAAGCTGTGACTAGACGGACGATCTGGGCTGGAGCTCCAGATTTTGGCCAAATCGGGATAGTTCAACCATTCTGCAAACTCCGTTGACATCCCGCCTCGCATGGAATGCCCATTCTAATCCACTTCACCAACTACTAGTCAGCAAATCCCCCGCCCGTTGCTTGTTCAGTTCTTGTAGGTCCATCTTACTGTCACAAGTCTGTTCGCCAATTCATATGGCCCCTAAGCTGTCGGGGTAAGGCAATCTGTATCCGTCAAAAACATTATCTCCAGCACAGTCGTTCAGGTTTTACGTTGAGTGTGGATGCGTCCGTTTGCTTCCGCTACCGTTGCTCACCAACTTACTACGTCATGTTCATCGATGACGGCAAGTTAGTTGCAAATTTTCGGATCACGGAGCCAAACCATAGAATCGAACTGAAGTCTGCATGGAAGTCGGACTTGCGTGGTAAATATCGCGTTCCCAAGAAAAGAGGATTTAATATTAGCAACGCCTTCCGACGATGAATAATATGTAAAATTCAGGGTTTTGGAGCCGTCGTACAGTTGAAACCATCATGAGTGGCCGGACATCTGGTTTCCAGTCCAGGACGAATTCACCATTGGTTGAGCTAGTTCCAAGCGTATTTCGAGGTCTCTCAGTGATCTTCTCTATCAACATCGCTGGTAAGAAAAAGAAAGGAAGAAGAACCTATTGTGCCTTCGTCATTCGATACTTGTTGATCAATATGTGGACCTTAGAGGCCAATAGTTCCCAAGTTCATCTGGTGCAGCCGTCACTTCAGCCATGTCTATTAGCCGTCGATGGACGGCAATGGGAAGTTACAGAGGCGCTACCTGTATTCTTCAACCTTGCCCATCTGATCTGCTTAATCTCTCCGCGAATAATCAAAGATGGTTTGTGGTTGGGTAGTGATATTGAACAACATGGCATGCTGTGAATAAGTGCCGCGCATTGAGTCGAGCGTCAGGGCCAAAAGAAAAGATTGTGTCCCGAAATGATACCATTAAATGTTCGAGGAATGCATCGGTACCGGTGACTTGGAAGATTTGGCAGCCGCTGGGCATTGGGTAGGCGAATGGGCGAAGATTTGGGTGCGGGTTCGTGAATTTTGCTCACAACGTTGCGACGGAAATCATATCAATCTGCAAGGGAATGATTGAGATGAGAGCAGCTAGCGAATGATAGGCAAAACCGCAAGGTTTGCTTAGCCAAAGGGTGGTTTCAGAACTGCTCCCTTGAAAGAACAGCGATGTGGTAATATTAAATGTGGAATAATAAAGGGCTATCGCTCGGTTTGCCAGCAATGGCGGCTGTCACCTGCCGCTGCCCCTGTCACCTGCCGCTGCCCCTGTCACCTGCTTGTCACCTGCCTGTCACCTGCCCGCCACTTGCCCAGCCAGGGTGGACAGCTGCGTTCGCACCAGACTTACTTCTATGTACATACGGAGTACAGCAAAGCCAGTTTTGTCTGTCTCTGTCTACCACCGACACAAGCCTCAACATATCTGGTGCATCAATCAAGACCACCACGTTAGGCGCATTTAAGCTTTCACTGATCGCCGTCCGATGCGCTGATTGGGTGCGCTGTCCAACTCGAATGATGTCTGCCGAGGCAGACAAACATATCACCATATGTATGTTTGTACTCCGTATGCACTTCTTCCATCCACCCGGTCAAACGTGTACAATATCAGATCAGTCAGGGTCGAGGCCAAGAAATGGGGATTCAGCAAACTCGGGAGCGTGGGTCGAGGGCTCTTGAATTGTCGACCCCATTGGCTGACTACCAGGCAAGGTTGGTTGCAACCCCAGGAGTTTCTGGGTGTCAAACAGGGCCTACGTGTATTACCTACGGAATCGCCGAAGTCACCACATGATGTCCTGGTCCGCATTTTGCATGCATCTGCTCAAGGGTCCGTGATTGATCCAACCCCTGTCTTCCTCTTCCAGCTCCAACAAGGTCCTACATGTAATATTGTATGTAGTTCCTCTGTCCACAGACCAACAACAAGGTGACGGGATCGCCCTGGCATCACGGCGCTGCGAGCTCATTGGTAAAGATGTGATCTAACTGACAAGCTCCAATCTTGCTTTAACGATTTCTTTTACCTCATTTCGTCCTCGTGACGCGGTCCTCGCCAGGAGCCAACAAGGCAGAACCATCTCTATCGAACCTGCAGTTTCTATTCGCTCCAGTCCGAGTCAGTCACTCTCCCGCCGACGTCGACAGCGCGGCAACTCCGGGCTCAAGAGACCGACTCGCGACCTTCTGGCTCAAATTTGGGCGGCATACAATACCACGAATACTTGTTCACGTCACCATCATCTTGAGCAAGCTGTCGATTCCGTCGTTTTGTCGCACTTTCTTCGTGTCGCGGAGCCGTCTTGGTGGCAAGGATTACCATCTTACCACCACTAAAAATTTGCAGGGCGGGCGAGCATATATGCTCGTATAACCGCAGCCATATTTGGGGTGCGCACTCCGTTTTGGAATAAAATCGAACAAAGGCGTACGGAGTATCAACACTGAAACCAGACATCAGACCGTTTGGCCATTCGGCTGCCTTTGGGAGTTTGGAGACTTTGAGTGTAACTCAAACTAACAGCCACCACAAAACGGTGACACGCGCCTGCGATTGACACTTGCATCATTCCATCACGTGCAGTCATTGAACCTCAAAACTTCATCAACATCGCAAACAACTCATTCTTAGATCGCGTATTGATTCGGGCATCTAGCCGACACCTTCATCGAAAACGAAAAAGGACAGGGACTCTGGATTTTCCCTGTGATACCTCAATGGCGACTTAGATCGCAGCCTCGCATCCCCAATCTACGGCACACTGCACCAGCCAGGTTCAAGGAACCTGTAAACGAGTGATGGGAGACACAGCGGAACCTGCGTTGCAGGTCATTATTTTGGTATGTTGGACATGATACGATTTGAGCAATGCGAAACTATCACCTGTTACGCACAAAAATTGCCTGTTGTCGTCGTCGTTGAGAGTTTGCGCAAATTTTGTGCTGCCCAACCCACAGGCATCTCATCCCACGACGAATGACTTGACTCACACTAGTGACGACGTGAAAGCTAATATTGCCTAGGGCTCCGGGGAGGCCCCCAAGAATCCAACATCACAGCATTCTTAGTACGTGCCGTCGCTGAGAATTGGTCCAAAGGATCAATTGTTGCCGTTGATGCCGGTGTACATTTGTCCGCAATAACACGACTCATCGAAGAAGCATACCCATCCTCACCGCCTGCCGGTGTGCCGTTCAAAGTCGATAATGGCCCGTTTTCGGGGTTGGAATTACCATATACATCTGCTGGCGCAAACGCGGCTTATGTTACGCGTTCTCTCGTCGATACGTATCTCATTACTCACCCTCACCTAGACCATATCTCAGGTTTTGTCGTCAACACGGCAGGATTGCCTGGGACCCGCCCGAAGAAATTGGCCGGGCTTCCAAGTACGATCCAGGCGTTCAAAAGTCATATTTTCAATAATGTCATCTGGCCCAATTTGAGTGATGAAAACAACGGAGCAGGGTTGCTGACTTACCTACGGCTCGTTGAAGGTGGCAGCCCCGCGCTTGGAGACGGCGAGGGCAAAGGATATACAGAAGTTTGTGATGGCCTTTTAGTCAAGACTTGGAGCGTCAGCCATGGTCACTGCATCGAAAAACACCCACACAGGGCTCAGCATCAAGCACATCACCACGGTTCGGTAGTCATGATGCTTCATCGCAAGCGCCCCGGAGAGAATTGCATAATCACATATCATCGCAAGCTACCTCCAGAGGTCAGACGCACCTTGGCCAGGCAGCACTGTCCGCAGCGTCCTCCTCATTCGGCGGCAACAGTGAACAAGAAAAGTTTTGTGTCTACGACTCGAGCGCATATTTCATTCAAGATCAATCGCACCGTCGAGAGGTTCTCATTTTCGGAGATGTAGAACCAGACAGCGTATCACTGAGCCCGCGGAATCTACACGTCTGGCAAGAGGCGGCTCCCAAGATAGCCGCTGGCACATTGGCAGCCATATTCATAGAATGCAGTTACGACGACTCTCAGAGCAATGACAGATTATTTGGACACTTGAAACCGTGTTTCGTCATGGAAGAGCTGCGAGCGTTAGCAAACGAGGTCGAGATGTCTCGAAAGATGAAGGGAATTGAATCTAAGAAGCGCAAACGTGTCAGCATAGATGAAACCCTTAGCCACCGGCCAAGCCCTATTCTGAAGCAAGGATCTGGACTCGAGGACCCATTATCACCCAAATCCATTCGGCCAACAATGCCGAAATCAGCGTTTCCTAGCGGAACCACGACAGATTACGATAATATCCCACACCCAGGTACATCCACCGACGAGCTCTCTCTCCAGGACATAGAGATTCTAAGGCTGGTGCCGAAGTCTCCACGGCCGCTGGAAGGGCTCAAAGTAGTCATTATCCACGTCAAGGAGCGGCTAGACGATGGCCTGGCTGTAGGGGAAAGCATACTGACGCAGCTCCTGGAGTATGAGAAGGATGCGAATCTGGGATGCGAATTTGTCATCTCTAAATCAGGAATGTCTTTCTATTTCTAGATGACTTATAAGTGGCACACAAAAGGACACGATGCAATGACAAGGGGTGGGGAGAAGATGTAGATGAAAGAAATACGCTTTGCATGTCAAGCGCGAGACCACCTACACAGTATAACGAAGTATGACTGGATGACAGGAAATGATTCTCTTCTGATGATGATTTGCGAAGATGTTTCTCTTTACGCTCCTGATAAGTCTTGTGACTCATCCCTACTTGGTGAATTCCATATCGTTTCGTTCCGATTCGTTCCGATTCGTTCCGTTCCGTTTCGTGCCATTCCTAGACTGACTTACTTCTTAATCTTGTCCAGTCCCGCCTGGCCACCGAGATCCTCGTCAAACTTGGGCCTCGGCAGCTCAAAGCCTTCATTCGTTCTACTGTACATATTTCCGCCCAGTCGGCCAATGGGTCTCAGCACCTAGATGACAACGTTAGCAACAAGACTCCACAGGAGCAAGAAGAAAGAGAAGAAAGGAGCTTACAGCAGGATCAATCAGGCTTCTTTCCGAGTTGATAGCGTCCTCCCTAGCCCAGAACCTCACACCCTCCAACACAACCATGGTGCCCGTCTTCTCGCCCGACGTCCTGCTCTCCCACTCGCGCACACTCTCCACCTTGACCTCGATGCTGAACACGGCCTCCTTGACCCTCGCCGGCTTGACGACCTCGCAGTCATGCACCTCGGTCAATCCGCTCACGACCCATTCCGACACACCAAAGGGGGCATCGATGCTCGTCGAGTTGGCCGCCTCGACGAACTGGTCGCTGATGATGTTGACGACCCCTCGCTCGTATCGAGCAGGTTCCTAAGCGAGTCCTTTGCCCTTGAAACGGGGCACGCGAAGCCGATGACGAAGATGGGCGGGTCGTGGTTCATCATGTTGAAGTAGCTAAAGGGGCGAGGTTGGCGGCCCCGTCGCGCGAGAGCGTCGACAGGAGGGCGATTGGGCGGGGGCGATGGCCGAGATGAGCAGCTTGTAGTTGAGGGCCGCGGGGCGCTGGCCATGGTGAGGATCGATGGAGATGTGGTTCGGGGCAGGGGACGGCGAGGGCGTGTTGGCGCCGGAGCCGAACGACCATGTTGGTGAGGCGGTCTGGGTGTATGTGAAGGGGGTTGGACGGCGCGGGGCGCGAGGCGGGGCGCGAGGCCTGCTGCACCTTTTGAAGTCGTGGGGGTTGCGGCTGATGCTGGTGCTGTCGGACATGGTGAAGGGGCGTTTGGGGACGAGTTGGGAGGGCAGGCGGGTGCGGATGCGAGACATTCGCGAGGGAAGATGGAGTGAGTGTGTGCGTTGAAAAACGTGTTGACGACAATTTTTCTGTGGGATGGGGAGAAGGGTGGGGGGGATGGGATGTTGTATGTAATTTGTAGATGTTACAAAGTACTCCGTACTCTGTAGATCCATGATGCAATTGAAATGTACATGTAGGGCGAGTGGATGCGTCTGGGTCGGGTCGATTGGGCCAACCAAACAAGGCTTTGGGTCGATGGACGGGAGCAATTTGCAATTTCGCAATCAAAACGTGAGAATAGAAAAACGATAACTGAACAATCATTTCAACGAAGAAAAAAAAAAAAACAGAACCTATCTATCTACAGGCGCACTAGTTGTCAAAACTGAAAACACAACTTCTTTTTCTTCTCGCTTTTTTTTTCCCACGGCTGGACCTTTACAACAAATTCTGTTATTTCCTCACTGAGACACCCACCCCCACGGCTGTTCAGTGGCGCCGCATGACCCTCCCGTTTCTCGGGACTCGATGCCTCCCGGGGCCCTCTTTTCTTTCGCCATTCCCATTCCCGTCTCGGTTCCTTCGGCTGCATCGGGTAGGTCCGGGCCCCTGCGCCGGATCCCGTGGTGCCTGGAGCGGCTTCTTCCGACTGGTCGGGCTCTCTTCAGACTCGCCGTTGGATATCCTTGGATTCCCTTTACCTTGCAGCTTGATCTATCTTTGGCTAGCGGCTGGGGCAAGACTTAGCACGCACGGCCAAAACACTTGTATTGGCCGGAGGCTTCTTTCATGTTTCCTTCAATGCTCCCCTACAGAGCGTAATCCTTCTGTGTTAATCAAGTCAAGTCAGCCCATTTGCACGGTCATCGAGCTATCTTCACCGAGGTTCTTTGGCAGGAAATGTACTTACGGATCTCGTTATTCAACCAGTGGAATAAGTTCGACGGCTGGTGTCTGCTTGAAGCATGTCCGAGGCAATAGAGCTAAGCTCCTTGGTCATGCTTGCCATGTAAGCGAGGCGCTTCTGCACGTCACCAATCTGCTGCAGGCTACGGGCATCCTCCGGCTTGTTCAGACCACGAACAATCTCTTCGACGACACGTCTCTGGTCGAGCCACTGCTCGAGAAGCGGCTTGGATGGAACGTGCTTAGTGTCTGCCACTGGCATCGACTTGAGCGTAGCCTTGCGGGTTGCATTGGTCTGCTCTGCAACCTCCGTCTTTCTCTTGCGGCCCTTGGCAGGTTGACTGCCGGCGCCAGGAGGGGAGAGCCGCCAGCGCTTCCGTGATCGTTGTGCACGCGCTTCATGTGGTCTCGCAAGTTCCACTGGCGTGGGAATCCATTACCAGGAACGGCACGTTCACATCCATCGTAGATGCAAAGGAAGGGCTTGTCGCCGTGTCCATGCAACCCGTGAGCTTCACGCTCGTGGCGAAGAAGGCAAGCGGTAGATGAGAAACGAGCGCCCTCGCAAGACTCAGCCTTGCAGCGGTATGGCTTCAAGTGTGAGTCAACAAACTTGCTACAGCGCGAAAGATGTTTGTTAGTTCGATGCCGTTCGGGTCGTGTGTTAAATACATCCACGCATGTATGAGGAAGGGATCAGTCATCTCTTACTCGTAGTTGCACTTGAGCTTTTCGGCCTTGTGGTTGCAGCTTGCCTGCCCTCCCAAGGGCAGTGGAAAAGACCATCAGGCCCAGGAGTGGCATTCTTGTACAACTCATGATCTCGAGCCGAGGACTCACCATCACTTCCGTGTCTACGAGAAGCGAATCCATTTGAGATGGCCAGCCCGCCATCCTCGAGCTTGATGTTTTCCTTGCTGCTCTCCGAAATCAAGGAGACCTTTCGCTCCGCACTGATAAAAACGAGACCTGTAAGTAAGTTGCTCAAAGACGCGCTGGCCTGCTATCTTGACATACCTGGGGAGTCGCCAGCGATCTCAGGAGAGTTGGGGTTCAACGCGCTGGGCAGCCATACATCATCAATAGTAGCAGGGGATGAAGTTCGAGAAATGGAACTGGAGAAGCAATCCCAGGAGCCTGGCGATGAGCTGTCTGGCAAGACAGATTCAGGCCCCAGGTGCATCTGCGCAGGAACCATATGCATGGGGTTGGCATCGGAAACAGCAAAAGCACCAGTAGCAGTAGCCATATTCATGTCAAGGTTGAGTTCGGGCCAATACATCTGAGGATTGGCGGCGGCGGCGGCGGCGGCGGTATCCGCGGCTACCAAGAGGCACGAATCCATTCCGGCCATGGTTCCAGCAACAGTGGTAGAGTGAGGAACATTTCTGAAAGCGGATGCATTACCTCTGCTCATTTGAGATGATTGAGAGAGAGACGAGCCTGAAGATCGGCTCGAATCTGCTCTAGACATGGCTTGTGCCACGGTTGAGCTTTGTGCGGTGATCCTTGGCATGGTCCACACAGAATCCATGGACTGAGCATGTTCTAGCCTTGATCCTCTGGGAGTGGTTTGTCCTGATGTGAAAAGATAGTCCTCGGCTTCTCCAGAGTGGGATGATCCATTGTCCGAGTATTCATGGAAGTTTTGGGGCCATCTCCGGCGTTTTGCCATGATCCATTCAACAAATCAGTTGAAGGTTCTGTATGAGCAAAAGAAAATATGCCACCAGTACTTGAAACCATTGATGACTGAGGGTAGCTGTAATCGCTGTTATGGTCAGTATGCAAATACTACAGATTTTGTTGACTATGTCCTTTTTTTTTTTCCGTGAAATAAAAGTAACAAGACGGGCCAGAATGACAAAAAGAAAAAGAAGAGCAAAAGGGCATGAAGCCGAAATCAACTTTGATCTGCGATCAGGTCAGTCTACATCTCGAAAGATTATGCGGGAGATGCTACAAACCCAACTGAGTACATGACGTACTTCTGACCTTGACATGGCAACAGGGTCTTTGTGAGTCCATGTTCTTGTGGCGGAAATCCGGAAAGGGTATGGCCCATAGGTCGTGTCGATGGGCCTGTAAGGAATGCTTTGCAAGGACATGTTGTCAGGTCGTGACTATACGTCATCCTCCAGCGTCTGCAGCATTGCTGATGACAGAAGCACTCGAAAAGTACATCACGCGCCAGTGACAGAGATTGGTCCAGTGATGGCAGTCACGACCGCCATGAAGTCAAAGGGAATAATTCGAGAGTATCATAGGTTGAGACATGAACTGGCGGCTTCCAAGTGCGACAGACAAATCCTTTGGTGCGAAGAATGCTGAAGTGGATCCAGAAGGTCTCCAAGTGACATTGTCCAGAAAACTTTCATGGGATAAACAACATGTTGGTCCGTTTTGTTCGCGGCTGCGATGCAATCAAATTGGATTGCAAGAACTATGTAGTTCTTTGACGCTTACCAGTCGTCAGATGTTCAAACAGAATTGATAATCTGCGATCCAAAAATATCTGATATAATGCAAACTGACAAGGGGGGAAGCACAATGCGATCCAATGTGACCAGTCCAATAATGTATATCCTAGTTCGAGTAAAATGGCTCCATTCAAACTGTCCAATAATCAAAGATCAGATGTGGTCGTCTTAGATTTCCTGTCTTGGTCAACATGTTTGTTAAACATGGTATCTGTGACTGTGTAATTCTTGTTCTTGCTCCTTGCCCGGCTCGGGCAAGTACTGTGACCAGGTGTTCCAAGTCCAATGGTGCGAATGTTCGTCGAGTTTCCTGGGAAATCCAAATGGCCTCCTTGATCCGTGGCAAAGCATGTCCGGGTAGACCTGTTCCAGGGCTCACGATCCGTTGCTCAATAGAAGTGAAACGAAACGAAACGAATACATGAATTGGCACGTAACATGACGACCAAAAAAAAAAAAAAAAAAAAAAAAGTTTCCTGGAAGCTGAAATGGAAGAAAAACAGTACCTAGTGAGTGATTGAACCTCATCGAGGTCAACTGAATCATTGTAACCTGGCATGTTGGCCGGGTTCGACACAACAAGAGCAATTGGCATTGTATCCTGGAGTATGGTGTGAAGCAGCACACACAAACACCCAATAGATCGAAATTAGATCAATGGGGTTGGTTACGCGGCAGACCAACAGTGAGCTTTGGGGCAAAAAGCTATAGAACTGGTTGCCTAAAGCGTTCTGATGCAAATGGGCAAGATATTCAAGTCCTTCGGTTGGCTTTGGTCAGATGTGGGGAGGGGGATGATCCTTTGGGCTGGTCTCTTGGTGGCGAGATCAGGTAGAGAAAGCAAAAGGCTTCTTGGCCCAGGCTAAAATAACGAAAGGCCTGTGTAGAATAAGGAAGAGTAAGGCGTCGGTCGCTTGGGAATTGGGCTGCGTGTCGGGCAGAAAACGAACGAAAAGGGAAGGGTTGGGCTCACGGGGATCATGCGGGTTTTTATTGTTGTAGTGGAAGCCTGACCGCGATATCAGCTCGAGGTTGGCATCAGCGTGGCCCCACTAGCTGGCCGGTCGAGTGACGCACCAGAGAGGCAGAAAAGGTCGGCGACAGGGGCTGTCGGGGAGGGTCGCATTATGCGTTGGCACCGTTGGCACTTCCATGGCGAGTGATTGTGCTTGAACCGCCTGTGATGCAGGGGTGAGGTCGTGACAACAACTGACTGGTCCTCCTCCTCTGATGAATGCCAACATGCCTGCCTACATGTACATGTGGACGGAGAGGTGTGGCTCGGTGGAGAATGGACAGCGACTCGCAACAAAATCAATTTTCATTCAGCACTGCGACGAAACGTGACGGTGGTTGGTTGGGTGGGAGCACTGCCCGCCGACAACGAAGCATTGCATGACTGGGGCTGGGCCAGTAGGAAGTCGCGGATCGTGGCCAGTTGACCAGCAACTTTAGACTGGCTGGGATTGTGAGACATTTTCTCCTTTTTTTAATCTTCTCTCTTGCTCTTCCGTCGTCATCTCTCGTGCTCTCCTTTGCTCCTCTACTAAGAGCTCTACTAACAAGCAGACAAGGTATTGGGCGAGCAGGGTAATAATACGGAGTACCTTGCTAAACAGTTGATAGATTTTCTGTCATATTACTCCGTCCGGCCACGTCGAAATTCTGGCTGGCAGGATTGTTTAAAATAAACCTCGGCGTCAAACGCGGCATGGCTTTTGATTCGGAGCCAAATTTCGACTATTACCAGGCCTGACTGACTGTGACCGGGTTTGCGGGTCTACCAATGAATGTTATATGGCCAAGTGTGCTGCTAATTCCTGTGTGACCAGCCAGCCCTCCTCCCAGTTGCGCTCACGATCGAATTGCCGCGTCCCTACGTGGCCGTGGCTGCATCCGTTGGCGGTTTGTGCTGCGAAGCGGGGTCGCCAGCGTGACAAGCGAGAGTCTTATCACCTTGTTCAAACCAGATATCTTGATGATACGGCGAACCGACGAATAGGATACTGCCATGATCGCTTCATGCCAATAAAGATGTCAGAGGCTGAACAACGCATAACGATCCAGTCCGTTCGGTGTGATGAAGTCGGCATGGAACCAACTTTTTCAGCTTGATAAGATCAATCGTGGATGCCAGCACTTGCTGCTATCCCCTTACTAGCAGCGCGAATTTGGCGTCATCACAGACGGCCATTTTGCAAAAGACCGAGGGACGGTTAGAAAGAGACGGTCGGGACGGCGCGCCCAGCGAGTGGGGTCGTGGCTGGATGACTGAAATGAGGCCCCCTCATCACTTGTCTTCTTTGACGCTTCCTCGCCTCTTCTTCGGATTTTCTTCTTCTGGCATATCGACACGTGATATCGCGTTCACATTTTCAACGAGGGACTCGTGGACCACACTTATTACAACGGCTTACTTTGTCCGGGCGCTTTGGTTCGATCGTTGGTTGGCATTCCAGCGAACAACATCACGAATGATGCATCTCGTTTACGGAGTATTCATTTTGCATTTCCTGCGTCTTGTTTCGGCCATGTCGCGCAAGTGACTTGGTCGAGAGCCTGTGGAACCCATTGTTGTCGACTTAATCAGTGTCATCACGCAAGAGTAGCGCCAGTCGAAGCCAAGCGTTTGTCCTCTTGAAGGGTGCTGTTGGAATACTGGCAATTTCGCTTCATGTATCAATTAACAGTTTGGTAGGGTTGGTTGAGGGCCCTTGACTCTTGTCGGAACTCTGGCTCGAGTGATCTTATGGCTTTCGTTCTCGATGTGACAGGTGATCGACTAAGTCAGGCGAGGTCTGGTTCGTGAGGGAGTGTACCGCCGTGAAGGCTTACTACCCTTGATTGTGTCTTGTTATCTTATGTTCGACTGTGTTTTCGCTTCTCCCCAAGAGTTGACTAATTTGGTGCTTGAGACTCCGATATGCATCGTCTGCGATACTGTAGCTCCCTACCTAGGTTTGACGTGCTAGAAACACACTTTTGTCCTCGGTAGTGGGGCGCAATCGATTTTTCAGGATCAAGGCGAGGGACTGACAGAATGCCCTTGTGAACCTTCATCTCGTGTTTCAATCGTTGCTGTTATCGAAGTTAATTGGCTACGATGGATGGCAGAGTTCTGGCCGTTCTCAGTCACGAGTTGAGTGCGGGTTGTGAATGACGGTGAAGCCTTGGTGGCTGGGGTGGAGCAGCGCTAAGTCTAACAGAGCGGCCCTGTTTTCAAATAGAATCAGCAGCCAGCCGAAGGAACTTGTGAAGTAGCTCAGTCAAGCACGTGGCCAACAAATTACTTTAGCAATGCCAAAATTCGTGGCTGTCGGTTCGAAAATGACAGGTAACAGATGGATGCAAGACCTCAGTGGCGATGCCATCCTTATGTTCAACACGGCGCATGCCCCCACAACCAAAGCCGAACATTAATTCACAGCCCAACTCACTCAATGTTCCCGACAAAACATACATGCCAGAAATTGGCGAAGCCAGGCACCGAAGTAGCACGGTCGGGCATCGTGGGCCAAAACAGATGATTTCGGTGTCGTTCATTTAGAGTGAATGAAAAATTTTCATTTGTGGCACCCTAAGTGTTGGTGATTTTCATCATCGGTAGCGTGGATCATGTCATGCTCAGGGAAGGCCCCTGTTCAAGATTGGATACAAGGTTGGATGGTGATGTGCGCGACTCGTAAGCTGCTGATTTGGGCAACGCTCGAACGATGCCCAATTGCCTCGGCCCATCCGCTGGAGTTCACGTCCATGATACGACGAAGGGGTGACGGCTGGGTGATGCGGAATGTGTGGATGCCGAGTGACAGAGGATTGTCGGGTCTTCATTATTCTTCTATTGACGAGGTTGTTTTTAGGCATTGCAAAGCGTCTGCCTCTCTAATTCCAGAACTAGTGTTATACTTTAAAGACATTTGTCAGCGAGGGAAGACGAGGCGGAAAAAAAGGGCTGGGGGCAGGAGGGACTTGTAGGATACCAAATTCCTTTTATGAGCTTTGCGGTTCAGCACCTTGGAACTGCAGTATCTTGCCTCTCGTTCTGCCAATGCCACTTTTGTGAGGTGATTCATTGAGCAGACAAACGAGGAGAGACAAACGAGGAGAGTGTGCGCCAAAGTGCGCAACGCCTTGTCATGACGGCGGCCGTTACAGCTGGCGCGGCGCGTGGCAGCTGGCTGCTAAGAGCTGGCGGCTGGTCTGGATCGGAGAGACGTCCTCGTGACCCGTCCAACCTGGGCCACCAGGGACGATTTGCTGGTAGCGCGCAAGTCACTGGGATCTGGAAAGAGCCATGCATGGCGACCCGCATCTGGAGCGCTTGTGCCTGATCTGACGCCAGCCAGTACATATACATAGTTGTTGTTTGTTGGGTCGCCAAAATACGCCATTCATTGACCTGATTTGATTTATTGATTTACCTTCAGTCCACGATACGGGGTATTATTATTCCTCTTGCTTCCAGCAGAACCGATGTTATACCCGAGGCTCGTGCGCCTGCTCTATGCAGTATCGGCATCTACATGTAGAGGAATATGGCTTGCATGCACCATAGCCGGATTGTCCACATGGAGCCCAGCCTGGCAGGGTTCGACAGGGTGAATGAAATTGGCCACTCGGGCGCCGGTGCCTTGATCTCAGGATCAGGGCGAAACCAGCTGGACCTGTTGGTGTGGCTTCGTGTTCCAGCACTCGAGTCCAAAGTTGTCCCCCAGAGCCGGGCCGTCGGCGCTCTGCTGAGTGAGTATTACATGTACTGTCTCTCGTACTCCGTACTACCAAGTTCAATGTTACTCGCACGAGCATCATGTCAGAGGCCTGACGGAAAGCAGCAAAACGCCACGCACGGGTGATTTAAAATACGAATATATAAATTACTCCGTATCCGGACCAGAACAAGCCAAAGACATGGGCGGTGCAAGTGGTTTTTCCACGTTCTGGACAGGGCAGCAGGGTACCATTTGTACCAACAAAGTACATGTACATACCAGCAATGGTCCAGCATTGATGAGACTCCATGAAGCAGCTTGTGCCTGTAGGGATGTGATGTCGCACCCATGATTGTTCCATCTGCCGCGCCATTTCTCATTTCTCATTAGATTCGACAAGGGTCTTTCCCCGCTAATTTGTCCTGCCCTGCCCTGCCCTGCCTTGTCTTGTTGCTAATACGGAGTACCAGCTGCTTACTTCTTGCTTCCTCCCCAGCCCTGTTTCGCCTTGTCGGGTGTGTGCCCGTCGGCTCCGTATTGGGTCGCGTGGCAGTTCACGATAGAACATATAACATGTACGTTCCTCTCGATTTGTCCTCGACCTGGACTCTCTGTTTTACCTCTTTCAAGCAGCCATCTGACACTATATCTTGGATCTCAGTTCGGTCCTTCCAATCATCGTCATCATCGACACCATTATTCCGTTGTAGGCTGTATACCCCCTTTTTTTCTTTCTCAATACGCCATCCCGGAAGTACCCTCAACTTGCAAAAGGGGTTTCCATCCAGCCTGGACAGGAACCAGGTCTATAACGGAGTATATTGCACTTAATTCAGTGCCTTTCTCTTGCACTAAGAGGCCACATCCTGTCGACTTGGTCATTGCAGGTGTGGACTTTTCTTGGTCACCTGCGCTTCGGATCACACCGCTCCTAGCAGCCGCCAGGAATTGCTTGCCGGATTGTCATCAATTTCATGCGTTGACCGAGCCAATTGGATTTTCCCTTTCTTTTCTTTCTAATCCCTGCACTGGACTTCCTGGATTTTGTTCCATTAATAGACATAAGACCATTGTTTGCATTTGGACTGCCCGTCCTCGGGATATTTGGAAAAAAATCCGTGGAGACAGCCCGAAGCCATATTACGCTAGATTCACAGCGCGTTTGGTATTTTTCTGTTACTTTTCCTTTTCTTTCGTCGTGTCTTGATAAAGTTCCCTGTCTCGGGAGTTTTTACGGAGTACTCCACCCGGGATAAATCGTGCAGGAGACCTGATCTCTTGATCGTGCCGTCGCAGCATGATTCCCGGAGACATGCCGCCATCCGCATTGGCCTACACCAGCTCTGTCGCTGCCAGAGATCCATGGAACAAATCTCAGAGGTGCGGGATGGGCCACGCCGCGTGAGACAATATTACATCATGGCTGACAATGAACGCAGTGCATTAGCTGATCCTTACGGCAGCGCTGGATTTGGCAATGGTTTCTACGCTCATCCCAAGTAAGACGCAGAGCCCTCAACATCGAGCTTCATTATTCTGTGATCAGTGTGGATTAACATTGGTCTTAGTGGCATCAACTACAATGGGACCTCTTACAGCCAGACTACTGTCATGCCTAGGAGTGCGAACGGCTACAACTCGCGGGCAGACGCCTCGTCATCTGGTCCTTCCAACAACTACGCCTCTCGTTCGCAACTAGTTGGCGCACCGGCCATGGGCCCAGCACTGGGTGGCTATCAGAACTCAGACAAGGCTGCCTCATGGGACAGCCATGAACGTTACTCACCAACTGGATCGCTCGAAGACATTGTTGCGTCACCTAGCCTATCCGATTACTCTGTGGACAACGTGATGGGCTTGGGCAGCCCTGGCCAAAAGCCACGATCTGGCGGCAAACGAGGGTCGCAGCGTCGGCCGTCCAATCGAGATGAATTCGATGGTCCTCACCAGTTTCTCCAGCGTCCTCCACAGGAGCTCATCGACATGCAAGAGCGGGAGCTGCCGCATCTGCCCACCAATCTCCATGTGCAAGAGCAGGACACCGTGTTGACCCAAGTCAACGATCGACTTTCGCAGTGCGCCTTTGACTTCGTTGCCAAGTACCAATTTCCCATTCCTCTGACTCAGGACATGAGGCCTGTAGAACGGCCACAAGATCGAGAATGGACGGAGTGGGTGTACCTGCTCAAGAGACTGGCCACCAAGCGACGGATTCCCGCCAGAGTGTTGTACAATGGCCAAATCAAGCAGTTTGTCACGATTTTGGAAAACTCATTGGAAATGCGTCACGCCGCCAAGCACCAAAGTCGTCCTTTGAAAGACGACCGAAATATTCTGCAGCTCATTTCAGCTGGAATCCAGGTCGCCAAGATTCTCAAGGATGCATCGGCCATGGACTACCTTGACCGATTATACGTTGATACGGAAACCAGGATCCTGGAACGCACCAAGGGGCGATTCCGATCCTAAAAATTTGTCGCGACTTTAAGTATGTCGACAATTCACACGTTTTTAGAAATGTACACCAGAATGCCTGTGTGCACTACAATCTGACTGAAATCTTCCCTAGTGAGAGGAGATTTTCTTGACAACAGATTGCAAGATTGAAAGTTTGAAATGCAAAGGAGGGCAGGGGACCTATTCGGAGTTTCCTCCCCAATTCTATCATGTTCAACTCGAATGATACAGTTACACAGCTAGCTATATGGGGCTATACGACTCTACGGCCACATGGGGAAATGAAATGCTTTACGATAATGTCTCTTTATCTTTGGTTTTTTTTTTTTTTTCGGAGGGGGTGATGGATTCTTCACAACACGGCTGGTACGCTCGTTGCGGGAGGAAATCATTTTTCCCAATCAAGCCACGGCAGGCGGCTACATGTCGGTTGTCGTTCTGTGTATTTTTGGGGGACAGGACGGCAGGACGGCAGGACGGCAGTACATTCGGATCATGTCATGTATCTATCTGTTTGTTTTGTTTTCTGGTCCTGTTCTAGCATGAACTGCAGGCATTGATTCTGTTGAGGAATTTGTGCCTTGAACTTTGTGCTTGTGACAGGTGTTCGTGTGTTAGTTGTACATTAGATCATTTTTGAGTTCATTGGGTCGAGCTGATGGCCACTGTATATTGGTTTAAAAGCCGGTATTACCTTCACCTACTTTATTCACCTTATTCAAGGAACACTCACAGACTTGAGAATTCAAGTGATATCTTTGGTTTACATTGGTTGGTATCGGGTAGGCTGGGGCTTGGGCAATGGATGCACGTCGAGACTGAAACTGTTGGTGACAAACACGCATTGGAGGTGCCATACGGCCTTCCGGCCATTAATTTGTCCGAGAGATGGAGTGATCAAGTTGCCAGTTTGTCATCCAGTCAGGACTCAGCAGCATGGGATGCATGTGGTCCAGTGACTGGCTCCGAGAAGCCCAGTCCAACGCTTCTTTGTCCTTCAGCCAAACTCGTTCGGTGTTCCCTTCCGGTATAGCGCCTCATGCTCGTACATGCTCCCAATCGCGCGAGGCGAATACACAACCACCATCGAGTTGCGTCTCTTTTGAACTCGCTGCACCCCATCATGTTATCTTCGATGCAACACACAATCTGTCGCGTGCAGTTTACATCACACATAGACGTACTTGATTTCGAAACTAAAAAGTCGAATCGTTGATTGTGCCAGAAAGGCGAAACGAGAGACAAAGCGCTTACAGCTTTCCAGGCCTGCAGAAGTGAGCTGGTTCTTGAAACAGCCCACGACGACAGGTGAGGTGTCTTTTTTTCTTCTTTTTTTCTTTCTTCTTTCAATTACAAAGAAAGTCACTTTTCGTCACAAGAAAGCCGCCAAAACAACGGATCTCTGCAAATCGAGATTCTCTCGAACGACATGGCATCCGTCACGTCTCATACATCCCCTCACTCGTCGCTCTACGACTTCGACTCTACGGGCGACGACGAGCCATGGCATTACCTCGATTATTCCAGCGGCGCATCAGCACCGGGATCAGTGGGATTTCTTCCCAGCCCTGCGAGTGGCAGCTTAAATGGATATGCCATTGTTGGTCATCCGCACTTGACGCCGCCGCAGGCTTCAGTGTCACCTTTGTCGCTGGTGGAAATGGATCAGACCATGTTTTTGCCCGCGGGGTCGACATTCCCCGGACAGAACGACCAGTTCACGAGTAATTCAATAGCGGCGAGCTCGGGAGGGCCATCATTTTTCACACCTCAGCAATATTTGTTCTCAGGGACGGAAAGGGAGTTGACACAACAGGAGCTGAATGGTGAGTTTGAACAGGCATGGCCGTTCGTCTGGCAAAAATGTAAAAGACCTGCAGAGAGGGCAAAGAAAGAAGAGTTTGGAGATTATGGCAAAAGCTGACCCCTTGAGTGGTACTTATCTCCAGATATGACGCCGTTTATGACAAACTTTCAGGCAGACTTCTTCTCGACAGTGGAAGACCACTCGACCTCCTCGGTCGCTCAGGCAGCCAACTTTACAACAACTCAGTCTCTCTTTCCGCAGGATCCCATGGCTATGGCGCCATGGAACGCCGGAAGTCCGAACGTAACAAACGCGCAGATGATCTCCTTCGAAGAATTAATCCCTTCGCCTCACGTAAGCAACAGCGCGCCGTCTACATCTTCTATATCCTCGCCACAGAAATCACCGCCCGTCAAGGCTGAAACAATATCGTCGTCACCATCATCGTCATTGAGTTTGAAATCACCACTTACGATACGCAAAGTCAAAGATGGCAAGGTTGAGAAGCGTAAAGCAGAATCTTCGGGAAAATTTGTCATCATGACACCAAACTCCATCAATGCCCAGGCCGGCCGACCCAATCCATTTGAGTGTTTCGACGCCGTGCGTGCCTCACAGCGCGGGCGGAAAGGGCCCCTTGCCAACGAGACCAAGAAAAATGCCCTTCAGGTTCGTAGGCTGGGTGCTTGTTTCTGCTGTCACAGCCGAAAAGTCAAATGTGATAAGGAACGGCCGTGCAAGCATTGTAAGAGGCTCATGTTGCACGTTCCTCGGGTAGTATGCTGGCAGTTCCAGGATTTCATCCCAATTTTGTTTCCAGGCTTTATTCGCTCGCACTTCCGAAAGGAGGAGATGGCCAAATTTTTGAAAGACAATGTGGATGGTTTCCGCGTAGGAGGCGTTCATCAATCATGTGAGGTCGAGTTGTTTTCGGGACCGCGGTTCAGCGCCGTGTTGAGTGTCAAAGCGAAGTTCTTTGCTGCAAAGACGTGTGACGTTTTGCAGCACTGGCATATGAATACGACGGATCAGGGTCGGGCCAATCTCCAATCGAGTGGTAGTGCGCCAATTGGACTCGAGTTCAATACCGTTGCGCAGAGAGACGATCTGCGCAAGCGAGTCAAGGCGTATATTCAGGACATCATCAACGAGCCCTTCTTTGCGGAGCAAGTCACCGATTCGTTCAGGAGTACCCAGCTGCCGACGAAGATATTGAGAATCGTCCAGACGTTTGCGAAACAATCCGATGTGAGTGCCCTCGGCCATTTCCTCCTTCATCTTACTACGAGAAGACCAATGTGATGAAACGTTTTCAAATACCTAACCAAGGGTCAAAAAGTCACACTTGGTCAAGCGCGCACTGTCCATCTACGCAATGCACTACATCATGACGCGCCACCTATGCCTCGCCAACAAATCCATCCTCGCTCTTCAGTCCTCCGGTCTCGTGCCTCAGAACACCCCTTGGGTCACGCCCCGTGTCCTCGCGCGCCAGATAAAATCTCTCGTTGACGATCTCATCATGCGTGAAATGCAGCACATCTTTGAGATGTTCTCCAAGTCCCTGAAGCCGAAGCACCGTCGAGAATGGGCCCCTTGTACAGCGGCGTTCCTAGTGCTATGTCTCTTCATGGAAGCCGTCGAGACGACGGCCGAGAATTTTGCCCTCTCCCAGAATGAAATCAACCGGAGGAATACGTCGCCGCCCGAGTACACAAAGGATTTTGCCATCACAATCTGTAAAGAGCTGGAGAATATGCCGTTCAAACAATTTGCCTTTCAGTTCCACAATATATACCAGACTCACGCCAAGGATGTGAATACCAAGAGTTTCAATCCGTTATTTGATAATAGTTTTATGGAGCAGGGAGAGTTGGATGGGCCAGCGGTAGAGATGGTCAGAAGCATGAGGGAGCTTCTCCATGGAGAGGATTGTAGGTTTACTCAATCATATCGAATCATGATATCCCCGAGGCCTGAGTGCTAATTCGTCGTTGTGCAGGGCAAGATCTCCAATTCCTCGCAGATGACGAGATCATCCTGAACAGAGGCGAGCATTTTCATCCCATTGATAGCTCGTTTCTATACACTGGTCGACTGGTGGCCAAGTTTTTACTGTCTTTCACGAACGAGAATATCATTTTTGGTGGGCAAATGTGAAGACACTTCGCGTGGCACATGTCCTCGGTCGGCGTGGAATTTTCTTTTATTTCTTCTTGTTTCAAATACGAGCTACGACGAGTGTGAATATGTGCAATTATAGAGCAGAAACAAACACACACATGCACGGCAGTATTGTGACAGAAAGCATGTTTGCCCGATTCTAGTCCTGAAGCCACACTTTGTATCTATGGGTTCAGGGTGGAGCGGACCGGTTGTCTAGACCTTGGATTGTTCTCCCACGTACGAACGAATAATGAAAAGTTACACACTTGCGCATCGAAAGCAGCGAGGTGTAGGCAAATTGTGGGTATATCACGATGACCAGATACAAAACCATGAAAACTCTTCGCATCAACAAGCTACCCGAGAATGGAGACGGAACCCAAGGGAAATGGAGTGCATGTCCGACAGCGCTATAAATCAAAACGCATCGAGTGAGGACTGAATCAGAGAATGCGCTTGCATAAAACGAAAGTCCACCTGACTCCAAACCCAAAGACTTCGAGCTCTCAATCAGCGGGATGAAGGATTGTGCAAGAGTGAACGAGGTTGTTGAAGAGGAAAAGGAGTGAGGCGGGTTGGGCGATGGGGAATTTTGTTTTCTGCTCTTTGTAGTGGGAAGTGGGAACCATATGTATCACGTGATGATGGTGTCACTTCGCAGGCTTTTTCTATCACCAGCATCCGCGACCCTGGCTCTTTTCCCTTCTTCCCCTCTTCTTCACACACATACATTCGTGCACGATTAATCAACCGGTAATGACTTCGCCAACTTGCTACCGGTCATATTTGCGTGCCAGAGTAACGGATTCTATTGCCTTTAACTATTGACGGCGAGATTGATTGGATATCTCCTCGACTTGGGTGGTGCTTCTGACAGATCTTTGGCTTCGGCTTCGGCTTCTTTGCTTTGACAGTGCTTAGGGGACCACTTGTGGATAGGTGTTAGGCTGTGAGGCCATGTTGTGCTATCGCTGTGTGCTTGAGCTTGTAGCGGCAGGGTCATAGTAGCGGTGAAGCAATACCGAGTGCGCTTGGCTTTCGATGGGACAGTTGGACTGGACTGGCTATCACGCGGTGTTTCCCACTTGACGCACATATTGTCTCGTGCCAAGAACCGGCTTTCGATGCAGAGTTCCTTCCCGAGAAGAGACTGGAACTTGGAGAGGCTACAAACCCTGACTGCTTCCGTGGGCCTAGATAGTTCCTGCTTCACTGCGATGCGTCGAGTATCTCACTCGACTGCATGCTTCTGGGTCGGCATC
Organism: Epichloe gansuensis; assembly: GCA_023658505.1. Classification (NCBI taxonomy): domain Eukaryota; kingdom Fungi; phylum Ascomycota; class Sordariomycetes; order Hypocreales; family Clavicipitaceae; genus Epichloe; species Epichloe gansuensis. The sequence continues at coordinate 554,180 of CP098281.1, forward strand.
TCGATGCATCCGTGATTGTTTGTTGCGTTGCCAACCATACCTTAATATGATATCGCCTTGCACCTGTTGAAATATACTTTCATATATTAATATTACTCCCTGATCAGAACGCGAGAGCTCCCATACCACCATTCGGGTTTCACTGTTTCTATAATAGCTTCGACGGCGTTGTCACGACGGCCCATTCTGTTTCGCTCTTCGAGTATTTGAAAGCCAGGAAGGCGAAGAGCGACAATTACAAATTCCGCGTAGTACAAATGTCCAAGACGAATCACACACTGGAGAATGGCAGGTTGGAGATCATCCTTTTGGCTGCTGCAGTGCTCGTCCTCGTTTCTTTGCTGGCAGTCCTGGTCCTGGTCTGTGTCAGTCTCAAGCAGTCGCATAGGCCTGCCATAAGCCGCCATGCCACCGCGTGGGGAGGATCCTGGAGTGAGCGGTGGGATGCCGGTCCTCCAGAACCGTATCGAGACGACGATAATTTCTTTGGTCATGTCCGGCGACGAAGCATATCGATTGCAGAGGACGTCAAGAGGAGCTTACAAGCTTGAAAAGGTGGTGCCATTGGCAATTCCGAATCGAGACAATATAACGGATCAGAGGACTGCAGAGGACTCGTTCTCAAATACTGCAGGAATTTCGCGGGAGGCGGGCGTTCAAGCCTTGGAATACACCATAGATTCTGACGAGTCCGGCTCGGGCGACTTGGAGTCGCCAGCCTCCAGCACAGCACTAGAGCAGAAAGTCGGGACGGTCACAAGACGATCGGAAAGGACTGTCATCCATAATGACAGTTGCGATTTGGAGGCACAAGATTCCGAAGACTCCGACCCATAATCAGACCAAAGCGAGCTTGTGTGGTCCATGATGCAATGTTGATAGTCTGGCGGCTGTAGGATGTGATACGCTGTACAAAAGAGGTTTATTCTTCAATCAGGCTAGTCAACTAACCCTTGGCAGAGCTCACCCCGAGCTCATGCTATATTCTATCTTGCTTGCTCCATTTCCCGTCGCTGCCCGACTGTCGTGATATACAATGGTTGTGCCCTCGATCGACGATTCCTTCGATTAATTAACTACTCATGCGCTTGCTTCTTTAGATCGCGGGCGGCAATTTTCAAGTTGGCGTTGCACTCCTCGTAAGCTCGGCCGGCACCGAATCCAGCGCCTATGAAGGCAGGGAACGCTCGTCGCTTGAACAGGAGGACGGAGAAGACGACACCAAAACCGAGACCAATGGTAGACTTGACGAGAAGATTCGACAGACAGCGATCCCACTGTACGCGGACACTCAAATTAGATTATGGAACTCGAAGTATTTTCTCGTAATGGAATAATATTACCTTCTCGTTGAGGAGTGCCTCGCTAACGGGTCTGGAAATGGCGCTCGATGGCGCAGATGCAGGGGCGGACTCAGCCATTGTGAATGCTGGATTGGTGCGCATAAGCATTTTGTAATTTTTTTAAGGAGAACCCCTCTTGCGACTTACGTTCGTGGCAAGACTGATGCAAATGGGCCGTCACTTGGAGCTATTAGCAGCTTCGTCTGGGGAGACCGTGATGATGTCAATCCGTCACGAAAAGCAGGTCGGCGAATTGGCTCATGCTGCCCGAGGGCGGTGAGGGACCGGGCGGTTGCATGCGGGCTGGGTGCGACCGGCAGAACTTTGGAATTTTTGGCCCAGTAGGTACAATCCGTAAAAAGAGCTGCAACAGTAAAAGGTACCGTGGGGTAGTCAGCGTCCAGCTGAATTTTTATTTTCCATTTCATTCTTCATGCGCCGACGTTGAAGCTGAATTGGCATCCCATGCAGTAAGATTCTCAAATCATTTTATCTGTGCATGATCATCTGGAAAGAAAAGGCCGACGATGGTACGGACATGTTCTCACTGACGGCAGATGCAACGACTGACCTCTATAGGACAACACGGATCTCATCAAGACCGTGCGAGGCCTGGATCAAAATGGCCCTGGAGACAATGGCCCTGGAGACAATGGCGAAAACCTCCAGTCGCTGTGGAATCTTCTAGTTGCGACTCCTTACGATAGCTTTCACGCGGCAGAAGAAAGTACTTTGCGATGGCTTCTGAAATCCATGACTGGTTCTCCAGAAGCAGCCGAAAAATTGCGACGATATCCTCTTACTTGGACGATCCTCGATTGCGTCTTCCAGAGGATACCTTTGTTCTCGCTCGCGAAATCTCTTGCCGACCGGAAGTTCCTCCTGGTATTACAGCACACGCTAAAAGACGTGGCCAAGCCGGTCGAGTCCACAAATTCATTGCCGTCGTCTAAACGCAAGCGATCGACAACAACGAGCTTCTCTATGGATCTATTGCGAAGCCAAGAGGGCTGCTTAGACACCGCGCAAGCTCTTTTTCGCGCTGAAACGGCTCCTTGATCGCTTGGACAGTACTGTAGAGAGATTTTCGCGAGACAAACTTGGAGCCGAACATATTAAATCCCTGTTTTGTACATCAGCGGCAGATGCAACGGCCATTGCCACACCGGCTTTGAAGATATGCCAAAATCTCTTGTCTAGCGATCTGTATGATCAAATAGGCGATTGCGAGAACTGGGTCCGGGTCATTGCCACAGTCTGGGATCTTCATCTGCAAGGACTGGATGATGTGTCAAAGGTTGCCGAGCATATTTTCGAACCAGCTGCAATTATTCTAGCAAAGCTTGGCGCCTTCAAATCGCCAGAAAAGATCCTTGTGCGAGACAGCTTCAAGAAAAATTGGCTTTCTGATCTTCAACACTTCATGTATCGCAACTTTGTGCTCCCGGGCCGGGCTGCATTCGTCAACAAAGGAGAGCTTGAAGCCTACAATACTGCTCTCAGTTCATGTCGCAACACAACACACCTAGCCGTACCAGCCTTGTACTTTCTCGCATCATGTGGCTATGAAGTCATGGCTAAAGGAGGGCTGCGCAAAGATAACGTTGAGTGGATCAAGCAAATTTTTCAAGTTACCGAGCGGGCAATTCGAGATCGACCTGATCGCAACTCACTCATGCAAAGCATCCTAGGAGAGGCCATCGAAAAGTCCTCACCGGTTTCTGTGCTGGATTTGCGCAGAGTTTGTCGAGAATACGCTCTGCAAAAGAAAAGCACAGACTGGCCATTAGTCGCCAAGATTGCTCAATGCGAAACAGACGTTTTCCAATTGTCTGACGATGGGGTTCAACTACGAAAGGAAGTTTGCGAGAGGATTGCAAAGCAAGACAATAATGACGGCGACAAAGAGGCAATTGCGGAAATCATTGAAGCCATGAAGGATGGTTTTCGTACTCGACGTGACCTGCCGGGCTTTTTGCATTTGTGGTTCGAACAACTTTGCGAAGCCGAAACCCGAAAACTTCAGGACAAATCGCCCTGGTTCCAATTTTTCAGAGTGGGAGGTCAGAGAAGAACTCCCTTCGAGATATATTGGAGACGGAGATGTCTCCGCAGCGCCTGAATGAAGGGATCACTTGGGTGAAGAACAATTCGTCCGCTTCTAACCCGCAGGCGATTTCAGTATTTGCGTCAACGCTTGCGCAATCAGTGCGTAGTGAACAGTACGTTGATGCTGTTGGTCGACAACTGTTTGACTTGGTGGATGGGTTCAAGCGTTCATCTCCGTTCTCTGCTTTGCGATGGCGGGCCGTATCAACTGCGGTTTCATGGGTACATCCGAGCGAACGAGGCGACATATGGAGGGCAGTCAAAAGCGCTTGACCAAGACGGCTGAGAAGTCAACTCTTTTAAGCGCGGAATCGTATGAGGCTTTCAAATGCTGCTGCGAATTTTGGGACATATTTTCCCGGATGACGCTCATGCTGAAGAACCGGCGGTTTTGGTTGAGGTATGGATACAAAGGCTATCTGCCGATGTTGCTTCTGCGCGTGTCCTCGAAGGAAGAATGATGAGCTCAACCATTGGTCTGGGAGTAGATGCAGAATTTGATGAACATGTCGGCTACCAGCAATATCTTGCTTGGATACTCAATGGGTCTAGTCGATTTGTCAAACTGTATTTTGCAAGGGCCAAAGTGCTGCCGCTCGCTCTGACTGGTGCGCTCTCATCCCGCAAATCAAGCACTGCTGGCGTTGCCACTTTGTGGACTGCATTGCTTTGTAATGAAGTTAATCTGAGCGAGGCAAATCTTGCAAGGTCTTTGACAGACCGACTCATCACCTCCCTCGACGAATCACTCAAGGAGAGAGACTGGCCAGGCGAAAACGGACAGATGTGGATGAAGATCCTTTCGAGCATACCGATGGACTTGCTCGACCGTTCACAAAGAGAGAAGATCATGATGATGTTGGCCAAAAGACAGTCTTCGATGACGAATTTCCCGGCAGGTGTCGATTTGGCTGGCTGGAAGCTGATTCTGGGCCTCACTGCCAAGATCATGAAACGACCGACATTTTACGAGGGCCTTCGGTTTGCCCATCTTGTAGAATGCTCGGAAGCCTTGTCAAGCGCCTCTTTGCCTCCCCAAGACAACAATGAATTGGTAATGGAGCTCATTGAGAGGTTCTCTCTCATGGCTACTGCTGTGCTCAAGCAAATGGCTGACCACGTCGATGAGCGCAGCATCAAGTATTTTCAAGAAGCTTCTACATTTGTAGCGAATTGTGAGAAGCAATCCATAGACGCGAAAGCTGACCATTCTCGTTTGCCGGCTTTTCACATGACTCTGCTCAGGTGTCTAGCCACAGAGCTCTCGCAGTCGACTAATGCTCGGTCTAACAAGGATTTGGTCTCGTTGTTGATGCAGACGCAGCAGGCTGTGTCGAAGTGCGTTATGAATGTCAGTTCATTTATCTCTGACAAGAAGTTGCTGGACAGCCGTGACTTGCGCTTGGATATGATCATTTTGGCGGCCACGGATGCTGCGTCCGCAGCCTCTGAGCCATTTGGTCTCACAGAGCTCAAGTCGTCTTCTATGCGCAAACTAGAGAAGTACACCAAAGAGGCTATGCAGAGTGGTGATATAAGAGCATGGAAGATTCAAATTTTCCTCCGAAAATACTTTTTAAATGCGGTGAAGGTGCCCCAGCCTAGCTCTTTTGGTGACCTCAAGAAAGTGCCCCATGGTCTTCGCGAAGCACTACTCAGGAGCTGGTCGGGTCGGCCACCGAGAACATGGATGCGACGTCCAAGCTTGGCTACTTGGGGGATTGGTGCATGGTTTCAAGAATGGATGTGATACGGATGGTCAGCTTCTTGCCATAGAGCATGTGGCTGGCCAACTTATCAGTAAGTTTGCTCTAAATCCGCAACGAGAAACCAGTGTACTGATGCTATAGCAGGCTCGACCGATTTTCTTGCCAACACAGCAGAAGGTTTCAGCTTGAGCACGGTGCACAGCGAGTTGACTTCCTCGCTGTTGAAGCGACCCCTTACCCGCACATCATCTGCCGTATCCTACGAACCCTCCTGGAAAGGCGACCTCAATGCATGGGCCAATGGAACATTGAAATCACGCTCAGTACAATGTCCGACCTCGCATGCCTCGATAGGGATGACGAAACTGTCCCGTCCTACTCTTGGCTCTGCAGGTTGGTCGAAGTCATCATCAAGAAACACCGTATCCGCCTCGAGGGTCATTTCCATTTGCTCCTCAGCACGATGCAGATCCTACTCCGACGCCTCATCACCGGACAATCCTCGCCATCATCTAGCCCGAAAGAAGCACTCGCGCAAGAAGCCCACGCACACTTGTACGCCAAACTCGTCACCCTGATCTGCGAACCAACCGCGGGTGCCGTGTCACGCTCTCAGCTGCATAGCTCTCTGGACTCGGCGACAGATGCGGCGAAGCGCTCCGCCGGCAGGCACATGTATCTCCTGCTTGTGCAATATGCCAAACTGCAACTCGAGTCCAGTGTGTCAACGCAGGTCCGCGAAGCGCTGGAGCCGGCGATGAACTCCATTTTCGACATTACGCCACCAGAGGGGAGGAAGATTTTGAACGATGCCATGGATGCCAGTGGGAGGGCAATTCTGAAAGAAATGTTCAAGAGATATCTGAAATTTGGTAAATGGAGCGGCGTTTGAGGATGGTACAAAGAAAAGAAAGGGTGGTTCATTCTTTCCACGATTCAGCATAGCGGATTTTCCAGATTTCTTCAAAGTAAAAGGGCCGTTGATGCTATTGGCTTGTTTATACACTTTTTCTCACGACTTATTCTTTTACCTTTGATCCTCTTTCCATGTCTTGTGCAAGCTAGGGTGACCATTCTTCTTGCCATACGCCCTGATCTTGCCGTGCAAATCAGCTTGGACAAAGATCCAAACGATACTGACCAACCAGGCGCCCAGCGTATCAAGCACCCAATTATTGCGGAAAGAACCGCCCAACATGCCTAATCTCATCAAATTCCCCAGCCAGTTGACCGTGACAAAATAATCGCCATTTTCCAACCCCGTATCGCCGCCTCGGCAACCTCATCTGGCGTCTGTTTCGGATCCGTCTCCTCCAGAATCTTGGTCACTTCCGGCTTGACTTTTTGTTCGCGCTCGAAACCCGGGGACAGAATGGTGCCGGGTACACTACGTGGATCTTGACGTTCTGCGGGTACATCATGACTTCTTGCGAGAGGGTATCGGCGAGGCCTCGAGTGCCCATTTGGACGGCGCGTAGGGGCCATAGCCCGGGATGGTGTACAGGGCTACAGCGCTGGTGGTCATGATGAGATGTTTGGGCTCTTGCGAAACAGGGGCTTCGGGGATAGCCACTCGCGCAGCACGGCATGCGACATCTCGGCGGTGCCGTAAAGTTGACGTCCATCTGGCGTCGGAGAGAGGCCATGTCCATGTCGATGAAGAGCTGGGGCGTGGACATGCCGGCTACGCACCATACTATGTCTGGGGAGGCGTTGTCGTTCCAGGCTGTGGCTTCGGCGATGAGGGAGGGTGCGTATGAGGGGAGGATACGTCGGCGGGTAAGTAGGTGAAGCGTTGAGAGGGATTCTTGGCGGCGGCCTGGTGTACTTCTTTGATTAGCTCTTGGTGTGTCTCCCGGGGAGGGGGTTCTGAAGGTTCGGGATTGGATTTGACGGGAAAGGGGCAAAAGGGGCGCACCTTGACGGCTTTCAAAGCTTCCTCGAGCTTGGAAACACTCCGGGATACGAGAATGAGATTGGCGCCCTTTGCGGAGAGCTGTTTTGCGACGGAGAGGCCCATGCCTTCGGATGCGCCTGTGACGAGGACCGTCTGGTTTTATCATGGCGGGTTAGTAGGTGTTGTTCAGGGAGATTTGGACGATGGAGTGGGGACGGACGGACCTTGCCCTCTACGGGCAGCTTGTTTTTGCTGAAGAAGCCCATGTTGAGTGCGATGAGGACTGTGAGGATCGTGGGGAGGAGAATCCAAGGGGAGGAGAGGGTGGAAATGTCCATGAGGGTTTAGGTCTGGAGCTGACCGAGGTGCCGAGGCTCCCGTATGCTTGCAGCTTGGCGGATGGCGCGTATAACGAAGAAAACAAGTACCGGGTCATTGGGGTGCAGAGACTGGAATTGTTAAAAGGATGTCCTGGACTGGACATGTGGATGGATAACAAGATGGTCGGTGTTGGTCGGTGTTGGTCCGTGCTGGATGGTGTCGGATGGGCAGTGGAGCTGTGCCTGGCGCGGGGCGCGGCGTGTTGTGTTTTAGCGTGTTTCTAGGGTGTGAGCACTGTGAGGGTCCAGCGGCATGCAGATGCCGGACATGGATGCCGCTTCAATCATTCATTGCAAGCGTCTACCATTTCGATATCCTGCGCGTTGAGAAAACCATCACATCACATCTCCGAATACTCATCCGAGTCTCATGGCATAATCCTCTCTCAGCGCGTGCTACCGGCACAGGCGCATTTCGCCATGGCCGATTCCAGCGGCGTCGACGATTCCAAACTTGCTGTCCCCAAGTTCTCGTCCTTCAAGACCAAGGAGCCTGTTGCGCCCACAAAACCGCAAGGTTCCAAAGCAAAGAACGGGGAAGGAGGTCTTCCAGAGATGGGCACAGATCTGACAAGCATCATCGCTCGAGCTATCATCACAGACATAGTCATGAGTCGTCCCACTCGCGGCGACACCATGAAGGCTCGTCACGCCGTCGCCACAAATCGCCTGAGCCGGTTTCGGAGACGGTTTCGGAGAAGACCTCGCCAGAGAGGACGAACTCGAGTCTCTTCGTGATTGACACCAAAGGTGATCCATTGATTTCCAAATATGGAGGCATTGACCGCGCCCAGATCCCATCGTACTATCGCCACGGTGGCGGCAGAGTCCTCGGCACAACCGGCAGATTGCTTATTCACCGAGAGGGGGCTAGGGACCAATTCAGCCTTATTTTTCCAGGAGAGGGTCTGGGTCTTTCTGACAGAGATGGTTTGCGGTCCAAATCGCTGCGTTTCAGAGGGGATCCGATCCGCATACGGGCAAAGAGGAGAGCTACAGATGGGAATAAAGAGCTCGACAGTGGGTTCCTGCAAATCGGAAGGTCGAAAAAGCGAAAGCAGAGTCAGGAAGAGAGCGGCTCCTCCGGTGACGAGGGGCCGTCTTATCGATCTATTGAGGGCAAAGCCAAGACCCGGACTTTCGATGACGAATCGGGTGAAACCTCATCTGAGGAGGAGGAGGCAATTAAGATTGAGGAAGATGACCCTCTCAAATGGAAGTTTATCCAGTTGAATAGGAGAGTCAAGGACCACCCTGGAGATATCGATGCGTGGCTGGAACTGGTTGATCACCAAGATGACTTACAGCGAGCGGGTGAATCTATCGATGAGCGCACAACTGCAGGTACAGCACATGGCTTTTCGGAAATCAAAGTTTCGATGCTTGAATCAGCACTTAAGAACACGTCCGCTTCTGAAGATAGACAAGTGGTGATAGTGCGCCTCATGCGGGAGGGCATGAAGATCTGGCCTGCCAAGACTGCGGCAAAAGGTGGTCAGAGTTGGCTGGCGACGAAGAAGCCAATTTTGAGCTGTGGAGGGCTCACATTGACTTTGCCATGACGAACATTGCCGCCATGAATTACGATGACATCAAACAGATGCTACTTGAGAGGCTGCGGAAGGTGCTCGCCCGCTCCCTGCCTCCACAAAGAACAATTATTCTGAAGCAACTTATGTGTTCTTGCGGGCGATGCGATTCGTACATGACTGTGGGTACAAGGAGTTGGCGGTAGCATCATGGCAAGCAATACTGGAAATGAACTTCTTCCGGCCTCCTCATCCAGAAGAAGCACGCATGGATTCATTTCGTGACTTTTGGGAAAGTGAGGCGCCGCGCATAGGGGACACTCAAGCACAAGGCTGGGTGCATTATGTATCATCCTTGGGGCACGTAGATGCTCCTGAACCACAAACAGCGAGTCCGACGGAGCATATACCCACAGGAGATGTCTACAAGGCATGGGCTTGCTCCGAACGGCGGCAAGGAGAAGCCGCCAGAATGCCAGCAAGGACAATGGACGACGGGACAGAAGATGATCCTTTCCGGGTCGTCATGTTCTCTGACATCGAGCCTTGGCTATTCTCTATTCCGGAGTCATGCTTGGATGAGCCAATGAAGGAGGAGTTGATCGATGCCTATCTGATATTTTGCGGGCTGCCGCCACGGTCTCGGTCAAGCAAGTGGACACAACTTGCCTGTTCAGATCAGTTCACGTTTCGGTCTGCTCTTCTCGGAAAAGACACGCCAGAAAAAGCCACGGAAATTGAAAATGGTGAGAATGTTCAGCGGAAAACGCCGAAATTTGACGCTAGAAACGGTTATTTTGTTATGTCTCCTACGGTCCTATTTTCTGGAAACAGCTGGTTTAGTTATTTCAGTATGGATCTGGACAGCCTTGCTGTGGACATGTTTTGGGTCTTCAACACGCTGAAGCAACTGGTTCACTTGGCAGATGTACAGAGCTTAGCGCTCTACTACCTCGGATTCACTCACAGATTCAATTCGTCTGCCCTGAAAAAGTCGGCCAAGGCTGTACTGACAAAATACTCAAATGCTGCCGAGGCGTACAACGGATATGCTCTTGCGGAGTTTGCAAATGGCCATCCCGATGTCGCAGAGAGGGTGATTTCGTCAGCTGTGGAGTCTCCATCAGTACGTTATTTCGTTTTCAAATTCAAATTGCCGACAGGTTGCTGACCGTTCCATTTAGCTGTCAGCGGGTGCTTCGGGTTTTCAGTTATTCAAGTCATGGAGCTGGATCGAATTAGAAAAGGGGAACAAAATAATGGCTACAGTTCGACTTTGCTCGGCAATCGATGAGTCCTTTCGTCACTCTACGACAGAAATCAAGGATATATCCCCATCGGTCGTTTTAAAGGCAAGACAAGCTTTGGAATCGGGGATTCATCAAGCTTTGTACGGGGGCAGGTCCGAAGATGCCAGCACCCTGGCAGAATTCATGGTGTTGTGGTCATATCTGACGGAGGGGGTGTGTCGAGCCCACATCTGCTGAGCAAGGCAACATATCTGCTTCAATGCGCGTCATGGAAAGTTTATCGGCGGAGTTCAGCTCAGCAGGGTATGGTGATACTCCTGGCCATGAACGGTTGCTTCAATTCGGGGCACGGGTGTTGTATCTGAATGCCGGTCGCGGGTAAGTGACACTTGGGTCAAGGACGACTGAATCTAAGGCTAACTGATGCCAAGGCCATTCCGCAGAGCGTATCTGCGTGATCAACTGTCGGGATTTCTGGAGCGGTTTCCCGAAACACCATCTTTCTCGCACTTGTCGAATGGGCAGACTCTAGCCTAAGAGTCGTGGACGAGACTCGACAATTACTTTATGACAGGATTCTCATCAAAGGCCGCGACTGCATCACGAGTCGCTTATTCTCCATCCAACATGATCTACTTCGAGGAACCATCCACAGCACACGTGCCGCATATGAGTGCGCCTTGTCTGGCGACGTCTGCAAATTCAATGTGGGCCTTTGGATCTCCTACGTGCGATTCTGCTACCAGAGCAAGGAGTTGCGATCAAAAGCGAAGGATGTATTCTACAGGGCCCTGAGACATTGTCCGTGGTCCAAGGAAATCATGATGGAAGCATTCAGCACCGTCATTCGTGATATGAAGTCAGATGAGTTGCGACCGGTGTACGGCACAATGGCGTCCAAGGGGCTGCGGGTCCACCTTGATTTGGAGGAATATGCTGAGCACTGGAGGAGAGATCGGACAATGGCGAGATAGAGTATGAATTGAGATGGAATTCCGTGTCCAACTGCGCTATCCTCGTTCTCGCATGGCATCCCAAATCCAAGGCCCAGAGACGATGGCGGAGATGCAGTCGGCTCCTTCCCTGTTTTGCACAGCCCCTCCCTTCCCTCACGAGCAGCGCGGCGCACCTGCTGCCTGCGCGTTGGAACCCAAAACCTCCCAAAACCTCCCAAAACCCAGCCGTGGAAACCCAGCCGTGGACTGATTTCGGCCCACAGACACAGACCCAGCTAGCTCTATCTATCTATCTAGATCGACCTCGAGATTGATGAACGCCAGTTGGAGATTCTTGGCAAGCAGCCACTTCATCACTGACCACTTCGAAGGAGGGGCTCGTCACCGTCACAGCCAGCCCGACACTTGTTCAGCCCTGAAACGAGTACTCAAAAAGGCAAAGAAAGGACTCGGATTACCTTTTGCCGATTGATTTCATCTTTTCTTCCCCATGCACACGTCCAGCTGTCGAAGAAGCCGAGATGACTGACGCGCAACAGCAGCCCATCAATGCCTTGCAACAGGCCGGCGGAGGAGCCAGCCAGGCACTAAAAGCAACGCCAAATTTAAACTCCACCGTCGTCTCTTATCTGAAGCAGATCTTCGAGTCACACGCTGGACAGGACCGAAAATGGTCTGCTGGGCAGGTTCGGCGATTTATTCAGCAAGTGCAGGGGAACGATGACACTACGCCAGCGGCGGTCAAGTTGCTTGGCGAGGCCGATGTCGACCTCGACGGCTTTTTGGCCTACATGACGTCTGAAGACAGTGCAATAACGTTACCCTGGAAGACTTGTGATTTATCATGGCCGCTGTCGAGCTACTTCATCAGTTCGAGTCACAACACCTATTTGTCTGGAAACCAGCTGTATAGTGACAGTACGACGGATGCATATACCAATGTTCTCTTGCGAGGGTGTCGTTGCGTCGAGATTGATGTGTGGGATGGCGATGAGTCCGACCTGAGCTCTGCCTCGAGTTCGGACGATGAAGGCACTGGTGCAGGTGACAATGTGGACAAGCCCGAAAAGCAGGGCGCATTTACCAAGCTCAAGCGAAAGATACCAGACAGCATATCTACCAAGCTAGAAAAGATGTCACTGGGCAAGAAATCGGAGCGCCCATCTACTGGTAAAGATGAAGCGAAAGAAGACCCTGATGCGAACACGGATGGCGACCGCAAGATTGTGCCAGAAGTAGCTGCTGTCGAGCCTCGAGTACTCCACGGCTACACATTGACTAAGGAGGTTTCCTTTCGACATGTTTGTGAGGCTATTCGAGACAGCGCGTTTGCTGTTTCAGATCTGCCTCTGCTTATCAGTCTAGAGGTGCACTGTGGTGCTGAGCAACAGATCATGATGGCCAATATTATGAAAGAAGCTTGGAGAGACATGCTTGTCAACGATGACGAGATCAAGGATGGAGCTCTTCCAAGCCCCAAGAGTTGAAGAGAAAGGTTCTCATCAAGGTCAAATATGCGCCGCCGGATGCTCCAGCACCGGATGTCGACAGCAGGGAAGATGATCGTCTGCCTTCTGAAAAAGCACCCGCCAAGAAGCCTTCGAAAATTGTCCAGGAACTGAGCAAGCTTGGTGTGTATACCCGCGCTGTTTCTTTCAAGTCGTGGACACAGCCAGAAGCGAGCATGCCAACACATATCTTCTCCCTGGCGGAGAAGAAGTTTATGGAGCATCGCGAGAAGCACGGGAAAGAGCTTTTCGACCACAACAGGAACTATTTGTTGCGTGCCTACCCATCAGGACTGCGCATCCGCTCCTCGAACTTGATGCCCACCGTTTTCTGGGGATCCGGCGCCCAAGTCGTCGCTCTGAACTGGCAACAGACAGACGCGGGCATGATGCTCAACGAAGGCATGTTTTCAGGGACAGGGGATATGTCCTCAAGCCACAAGGTACGTCTATACGCAAACCGGCGCAACTTCTGCATCTCGTTTGCTAAAGGCATGCCACCCAAAAAGGGTACCGTTCAAATATACGCCCCGAATCCACGCCACCCTCGGTCACTTATGAGAAGCTCAACCTATCCATTACGTTCTTGGCAGCTCAAAATCTCCCACTCCCGCCTGGAGATAAAGTAGGAAAGAAATTCCACCCATACGTCAAGACCGAACTCCACGTGGATGCATGCGACTCTCATGCCCTGGGCCGACCATCCTCGAATAATGATAGCCATGACTCAGAGATTCGGCACAAAGCCCGAACCAAAACCCAAAAAGGCACAGATATTGACCTTGGGCAACAGCAGATCTCATTCCATGACGTTGATGGCCTCATTCGAGAATTGACGTTCGTTCGGTTCATGGTAAGGGACGATGAACTCGGCATCGACGACTTGGCGGCATGGGCGTGCGTGAGACTGGATCGCCTGGGCCAAGGATTTCGATTTATCCATTTGTTGGATGCGAAGGGCCGATTGACAGAGGGGACTATCCTGGTCAAGGTGGAAAAGACACTGGTGGAGGATCGACCGGATGCTTAGGCTGCATCATGAGCTGTATGTCGGATGATGTAGTTGAGTGCCTTGGAGCCTTGCATCGAGTCATTAAAATGCATGCGTGGCATATTACGTGATGTTCCTGACAATTGGCTGCCCTGATGTTCAAGTTTACAGAATGTTTTATGCCGCATCTATGGATGAAGTACAGATTGGGAATTTCGTTTACTCTTTTTATTGCCAGCCCGAAAAAGGGGACATTAATATTCGATCGCTTCAAAATCATGAAATCCAACCTTTTCATACGTAAAAGCCTCCATTTTTACATGCTCTCCTAGTAATCATCGCTACGTCTTTGCTTGTCGCGTCCCTTGTCAGACAGTTTGTCATTGCCCAGGACATTGCCAACCTTTTCAAGGAGCTTGCCAGCAGTGCTGCCACCGCCGCGGTTGTTGTCATGATCGTCACAGCGGCTCGAACCGTATGAATCATTGCCACCGGAGCCGTAGCTGTCCGTGTTGCCAGAAGAGCCGTAGCTGTCATTGCCGCGGGTACGACCTGAAGAGCCATATGTGTTGCTGCCTCCGGTGCGACCTGAAGAACCGAAGCTGTCATCGGCATCGTCGCCTGATGAGCCCAAGCCTCCTGTGCGGCCAGAAGAGCCGTATGAAGAGTCTTTACCACCGGCTCGGCCGGATGTACCGAAGCTATCGTTGCCACCGGTGCGACCAGATGACGCGTAGCTGTCGTCGTTGTCGCGGCCGGAAGAACTGTATGAAGAATCGTTGGCGCCGGTGCGGCCAGATGAGCCGAAAGTGCTGCCGCCTCCAGTTCGGCCAGATGAACCAAAGCCATCATCGTCGTCACGGCGGGATGAACCGTAAGAGTCGTTACCTCCGGCGCGACCAGATGAACCAAAGCCATCATCGTCGTCACGGCGAGATGAACCGTAAGAGTCATTACCTCCGGCGCGACCAGAAGAGCCATATGAGTCGCCAGAGCCAAGTGCATCGTGGCCGGAGGAGCCTAGGGTATCGGCGTTGCGTCCGGAAGAGCCATACAAGTCGCCGCCACCCGTACGGCCAGAGGACCCGTAAGAATCATTGTCGCGGCGGTCGGATGAGCCCTGGCCGCAGGTCAGTCGGGCACTTGACTACGTGCATGCGAGGGAGCAGGTGGTGAAGTGAAAACTCACGTAGCTGTCGTTGTTGTTGCCGTAGCTGGACTAAGTCGTGCATCAGTATGAGTGATTCCGAGCACTGCGGGGTCGGCTCCGGTGAACTCGGAGAGGGCGTTGATAATGAAGGCGAAGTACTTACGTTGTCGTTGTACGACATTGTGGAGTTTGGTAGTTGGTAGTTGGTAGTTGGTAGTGGGTAGTTGAGGGTGGTTTGAGATGATGTATATCTTGGATATGAGACGTATTGCAAAGTTGGGATGCTCGGGACCGTGTTCGACGCTTCTGGACCTCGAGCATATATGTATTTATATATATATGTGGGAGGTGTGTAATGGGAAAACAAGCTTGATCCAGGTCGAATCCGGAGCCGTCTTGATTCGAATGACCCCAACTCTGATAGTCGCAAGCCGCAACTCCACACCTATTACTTCCTCCTCGGGTTCGCGGCCCATCGCGGACGCCGAAACAACGTGGCCGTGGGCTAGTTCAGCTGAATCCCGCCAGCTTACTACGGCCAAAGCTGGAGTTGGAGCTGATCCACTGCCGCGCAGGAGCTCTGGCAAACTCGGAATCCTATCCGACGGAACGTGCATCCTTCGGCTGGCCACGAATTGTCACAGGAAAAACAAATCATTCAGCCAGTGCGGCGTGCTCCAATACGCCCTATAGGGTTCGTATATTGATTTTTTGGGGTTTAGCAAACACGTAGCTGTCGTGTTGCGTACTGACCACCCATGACGTGAGGATACGTACAAGTGACGAGGTAGGTAAACATGTACCTTCTTTGCGACCGGGCATGCCGGGACTCGGAGAAGCCTCCAGTCTGTGAGGGGGAGCTTTCGGGACACTGAGACTGAGACTGACTGACTGCATACTTGGTAAAAGTGGGCGTCATCACAATCGAAAAGAGTTCAAAAACGTCATCACTCAGTTCCCAATATTACAACCGACTAGACGTGGCATCACCATTCAGCGCGCCACTCATCATCAGCGACTGCGGCGCACCACCAGACAAGACCAACTCTCTACCTCCTTTGGTCCCCCACCATGCGACGCCAATTGTCGACCTCTCGACATCCATCTCTCCGCTCACGAGAACGTCCCAGAACCTCTTCTTCACCGATGCATTCAACCGCGCGTCTCGGATCTCGCTCATCGCCAGCGCTGTGATGCCGAGCCATTCCTCCACCAACGGCAGGGGCAAGAACGGCAGAGAATCGATGAGCGTCATGACCAGAGCGCTTTGCTCGGACAGTGCTTCTTGTTGCCTCTCCTCCGGGGCTCCGGCGACTGAGTCGAGATTTCGGGCAACAAGGGGTTGGGTACCGGCGGTTGATAATTTGGTGCGCAACATCTCCAGCAGCGTTTCTGACAAGTGTGGATCCATGGCTGCAATGGGAAAGGGAGGCGATACAATTTCCATGACGGTTTTGAAAGCGACTCTGAATTGCCGTGGTGATATGTGCAGGGAAAAGATTCGAAGAGCTTGACGATGTAGAATGGCGTCATCTTGATGGTGAGCGCGCCATGTTGAGGACATGACAGAACGGACAGGATCGCGCTGTGAGCGGATTCGAAAATGTCCGCCATGGAGGGGCCATGGGCCCTTCTCGAGACAGGTAAGCAATGGCGGGTTTGACAATCAACGTCTCACACGCGTCGGTAGACAACGAAAGGGGAACATGTTCTGCAACGTTGAGATAGTACAGATCCAGGGTTCTGAGGAGGTGTGTCGAGGGGATGAGTAGTGCGTCTGCCGGACGTATCTCTCTCAGGAACGCCTCTGTGGCGAGCGCATCGCGACTGAGAACATCGAGAGACGTCATGTACGCGAACGTGTAGACTTGAAAGGCCCCATTGCCGTTCCTGTTGGAGATGAAGAACACGTTGCGCAGGATCTGCAACGACTTTGAGGCAATGCCGCAAGCCATGCCGTGCTTGAGCATGTGCGGGTCCAGCAGACTTCGAGCAACGATGGCTTGCAAAACGGCCGCGGTGCTGAACAGGAGCTTTTTGAAGACTTGCCACAAGAGTGGCCAGGTAGTCTGTGCAGTCTCTGGACTCAAACCAGAGCCTTCGAATGCGGAGTCGATCTCACTGAAGCGGTTCTTCTGCCAAGTGTCGAGCACTCGGCTCGTGAAGACCAGAAGCGCGTCCTGCGCCTGCAACACGACCGTAGTGTCTTTGGCATGCCGCACAGCAAACGCCGCCAGCCTCGACAGGGGCCCCATGTTGGCCACCAGAGGTTGCTTCTCCATCTCTCGTAGAGAATTGCAAGAAGCGGAATTCGCTGGCCATGACAACACATGACCGGGTTGTAGCGTTGTATCACGGTCGACCGATCTAAGAAACTGCGCGTCGCAAAGCCTTCTTCCCCGGTGATGGCCCAGACGGCAATGGGGAGCAGCGCGTCGCAATTGAGTTGAGCTTGATGGTGTTCTGAGAGAAGCGGGAAAACAAAGTTGAGGGCCGTGACAATGGATGCAGCGGCGGTTGGTCCATCTTCCATGTTGCCTTCGAGTGCAAGATTGGCAGCCATGACCACGGCTTGCTCCAGCGTGTTGCGCAGGGCTCTGGATAGCGCATGCCCATCGTTTCCCTCCATTCCCATCAAGACACCCGCCAAGACAAGTAGATGCTGCCACCTTCTTGATCTGTCGTCGGCTCCTTTTGCCACGGCGCGAGTCCACTCTTCGCATCCGAGACCACTGCCGTCGACGGGTCCTTTGCGCTTGGCGACTTCGAGTTCATTGTCGCGAACCCGTGCGGCGGCAGTACTGTAGATGCTGATGACTCGGAGGGCCGTCCGGGCGCCATCTTGGCGGTGCCAGATGGCTGGTGCAGTGAGGAGCTGCGAGGTGAGGACTCCGAGGTTCAGCGGATTCGAGAGATGGGTGAGCAGATGGACCGTGGTGCCAATTATCTGATCAGTCTTGGCGGCATCGTGGACATCTTGGTAGTACTGAAGAACGGTATTGAGAAGTCTATCGGCGGGCATGGCGATGCATGGGGCTACGCCCTGACTGTTGACGTCAGGGTTGGAAAGTTGACGATTTGACGATTTGACGGTGACGGAAAAGTTCTTGCCCGGACGCCGTGGCCGGAGGTTGCTCACCAGCTGGCGACTCAAGGTGGGGCAGGGCACGAGTTATTGCCGAGGCTCCAGTGAACTTGGTCGTCCACTCACTGATGTCACAATCCAAGCTTCTGTTTTCAGCTCCCTCAAAGTACCCCCGTACTCCTTCCAGTGGGGCACACTCCACTCCGACAAGCCACGCAAAAGCTGCATCGTTCGTTGGATCTTCCCAGCAAACGGTTCATCAGCGTTCTCGAGATTGGGCCCAAGTTCCAGGGTTTTCCAGGCTTATGTAAAAGCCATGTTGGAATCACGAAGAACGTAAATCCATCTCCCTCCCTGGCCTGTCCTCCCTGGCGTCGACCACAATGGCTTACCCTGGTGACCCGCCACCAGACTACGAGACGCCATCCTTTCCCTCGCTCAATATCAGAACGCTCCAAGATCGAACACCGAACCGAACCTATACACTGTACCACATCTCGGATGTATGGAAGTTCACGGTCCTATGGACACTGATCACCTATGCAGCTTTTCACCTTAGCGCGGTGCTTGTAGCCCTGTTCAACCATGGCTTGAAGAAGTCGTCGTGGCGGTTTCTGTGGGCAGTTCCGATTACATACCTTTTCATCGCAGGCATCGAGGCAATCATTGCAGGCAGCATTGTTGGTCTCGTGTGAGTGCTTTCGGGTCTAGAGGCATGCGACTGTCATGGCTGACGGCAACATAGACTTGGAGCCGTGTACAAGGCCGGATACTACGAGATGAACACTTGGATACCCTGCACTTGGGGGTTCATCAACGTCTTGATCCTGATTATCTCCTCGTTCTCGGTACAAGGTGGTCTCTGAACAACGATGAAGAGCGACACGGTTAATTCAAACAACATGGTGGGCCGCGATTGCTGCATTATATGGCTAATGTCATGCCTTGCGTCTCGCGATATGATGCAAAAGATTGATCCTAGCCGGTGCTCGATAAATCGACTTCCGCCGCATTTGGGTCTCAAGCTTACACATCGCAAATCATGCCAGAATTCTAGCTAATTAAACCTACAATCTGATCTGAGCTGAACATCTGAAAATGAAGCGAGTTGGCGTTGGATCATGATGGCCAAGCAATGGATAGGAAGATACGACGCCAAAAGCCCATTCTGCCGCATACTCTTACACCATGGACTAGACTGTATTACTCACTGCCCAAGTTGTCAAATATGACTTAGATCCTCGAAAGCATAGAGAAATACAAAAAGAGAGAAAAAACACATACAACACCGGGAATTCGCTGGTCGTCACCGACCCAACTACTACTCCAGCGCTCGCTAGATTCTCATGGGAGATCGGACGGGATCCTGATGTTTGCTAGCGGCTGTGGTCATATGTGATGGTCACAGGTGATAAAATGAATTATGGAGGGAGTTTGTCACAAGGCCAACATCAGGTCTCAATCTTGCCTTGACCATCTGGATTCCACCATGCAGGTTATTATGCACCGAAGCCAAGCCTTTGATGGGCTGCAGAGACTCTTCTCGGTTGTCTCAGTATCCTGGGTCTCGAGGTTCACGGAGTATATCATCAAGTAGACCAGCACATTACTACTGTACATACTTCCAGACGGTGATTTCGCCGCTGTACTCCGTATAGTGTAGTATGTAGAGTTCAAACATGCATTTCGCACCGTTCGGTTCCGTGCCGCCCCACCAGCCACGCCTTAATCTACTTTTGTACGGCTCCGTTGAAAGCCAATCCAATCTTCTTCCTGAACAATATGAAGACAAACAATCGCAACTCCAATTGCTGGCCAAAGAGCAGCCGCCACAACCAGAGTCAGCTTCACGCTCGAGCATCTTGTTGCTGAGAAAAAAAAAAGCCCTCATGGGGCCCTCATGGGGTTACTCCTCGCCAATGACCACATGACAATTTTCAACCCACCCATGGACAGAACAGACAAAGACAAACTCTCATCGTGAGCTCAACCCCAACCCCAAGCTTCTTTCCGATTTCCCATCAATCAAACTCCCCTACTCCTAGCTACCAATCTTGTCTGGAAGCACCAAAGCCGTCGTCCACCACAACCATGGCGTCGTCAGATTTCGCCACCAACACCGAGACCGAGCACCACGCTCATCAAACAACGTCGTCTCGACACCACCACCACCACCACCACCCATCACCACTCGACTTCGACCACAGGCACACCGTCCCCGTCCCCGTCCCTTCCCGCCAACACGTCTCCGGCAATGCCGCGCAGACCTTCAAGCCCATCTACCCGAACCAGCCCATGTCCCTCTCGGGCATATCCCTCCGCGCCTTCGTCCTCGGAGCCGTCTTCTCGTCAGCCCTCTCGGCCACCCTCCTCGCCCTGCTCCTGACGTCCTCGCCCCTCTGGCGCATCCCTTCTTCGTCTCCGCCCTCTCGCTCTTCCACTTCCTCGAGTTCTGGACCACCGCCGCGCGAAACACCCCGAGGCGACCGTCTCCGCGTTCCTCCTCGCGGCCAACTGGCCCGCGTACCCAATCGCCCACGCAACAGCCTGCCTGGAATGCCTCGTCACAAACACCCTGTTCGCCAATCGGCGCTGGGCGCCGCTCCGTACAGGGACGCCGCTCCTTGTTCTCGGACTGCTCATGGTGACGGCAGGACAGGCTGTGCGGTCCATGGCCATGATGCACGCTGGGAAGAGCTTCAACCACACTGTGCAGACGAGAAGGGCCGACTCGCACACTTTGGTGACGACGGGCGTGTACGGCTTGCTCAGACACCCTAGCTACTTTGGCTTCTTCTACTGGGGCCTGGGCACGCAGATGGTTCTGGGCAACGCATTCTGCTTCGTCGGGTACGCGTACGTGCTGTGGAGGTTCTTCAGCAGTCGGGTCAAGGTGGAAGAGGGAAGCTCGTCGAATTCTTCGGCGACGAGTACGTGAGGTATAGCGCGAGAGTCGGTACGATGATGCCGTTTGTGGGCTGATGGGGGTGTTTACGCTCGCAGAGCTTGAATGGTATTTTTGTGACTCGCGAGACAAATAGCAGCTTCATCATATTCGTTTTTTTTTCAAAGAAGAAAAAAATTCAACAAAAACAACGTCTGCGTTGTATGTCCATAAGTATGCTCTCCGAGGTTCTTTGATTCACCACAGCAAGATTCGTTTATCTGACCCAGACTCTGCGCACAGGCGTCGGCAGAACGGGATGTTGCAGCAAGATCAACCACTTGATGGCAATGATGATGAATCTCGCATCATGATCCACTCCCGTCATAGCTTTGAGCTCACAGTACCATGCTGCTGCATACCCTGAGAAGAAGAAACGAGGTGATAAGTGAGGAAGAGAGAGACAGATGGAGAGGCAGAGTGCAGCACGCTGCTATCGGCATATCGAAAGGTACAAGATGAGCTGGCCATCTGCGTCGGCACAACATTCAATGTACACATCAAGGGATGCTGGCAAACATCATCATGGCATGTTTGATGATCAATAAGCTCTGCTTCTGCGACTGCCTAGTTACGAAATATGAGAATAGCCAAAAGTATGCAATAGCAGCAAATACAAGCGAGTAACGCAGTGCAGTGCAGTGCAGGGAGTGCAGGGAGTGCCCTGTACACAAATCGATGCAGTCGTACAGATCGGCAGACAATATGACATGTTACCAGTATCGAGCCGTGTCAGTAACGACATGCCATTCCAGTGTACATTCAGACTCATAAGTGGGCAGGTCAGCTGTTTGCACGGTTGTGCATCCATCCATCTTACTCACACGATGTCGCAGATAAAACGTCTCATATATGGTGTTTGGCTGCAACATACTGGTAATAGTGTATTTGTACTACGCAGTTATCCTTATTACGCGAGGCCACGAGAGGATAATAACCAAATCCACGTCATAACGGTCGTGTCTTATGAATCCCAGTAATACCTCATGACACGGTCTGTACCGGACTCACTAGAATAGGTTGCCGACTGACGCTGCCATACTTGGCCTGCCAGGCATAGAAGTACATCAAGGCGGCAAACGGCTGTCCAAAAATGGTAAATGACACCCAGAAGATGACGTTGCCCATTACGCGGCCTGTATGTCCCCATTTCCTCTTTTCCATAGGAGCGGTGATGGCTATTAGGGGCAGCTGCAGAAACATGCCTAGAAAGGCGACACCTGCGCAGAAAAAGTTAGCTTAGGGAACCCTTTATGGCGCTAGGGATTTTGCCAATATGCAGGCTGTTTTAGGGGGTTCAGAGATCTTCTATAAAAGCGCTTTCCTTACCAATGATGTTGTGGGTGGGCACTCCGACAAGAACCTCGTGCAACACGGCGGAAACAAAGAAGACGGTGCAGCTGGCAGCCCAGGGACTCCATCCCCTGCCAATCATGGGCACGTACACATGGCGTTTGAAGTAGGTGTAGACAGGTTTGTTCCATGTTCTCCAGTAGGCGCCGAGACTTTCGCTATTCCACCAATCGTCGTAGAAAGACCGATCGCCAAACCGAAGAACCTCGGCCAGCGCATTGAGGAAGGACTGGAATAGGGCGAAGAAGCCGGCTAGCCAGATGACGAGGGAGATGGTGGACAGCTTGAGAAGGCGCTCCAGAATCATGATAAAATCGAGGGACGTAATCTTGTCCAAGGAGTTCTGCAGCACGGGAGCGGCATACTGGAAGCTCGCAAACCAGATAAACACGCTAAGGCAGCACACTTCACCCAGTCTCTTAACAACAAACACCCATCGGATCTTGTCGGTGCGTGGATACACGGGCTGGTAGACCAGCGTCGGCGCCCACCAGAAATATATGAGGTTCCCAAAGTAATGTTTTGGGGTATGGACACTCAGAATAGAGTTCGGGGACCTGCTCGCACTTGTCCGGGTGAAGATAGGCATGACGAAGATCGCGGTTGGTGAAGGCGTAGGAAGCCGTCTTGAGTGATACGATGACAGCGTGCATTTCGGTGAGGGTGCCGACGAGAGGGTGGTGCACGTGAAAGTAGACGACATAAGTCGTAAGAAGGAAGGACAACGCCATGTTGATGACATGTGCCCAGGCGGCCAACACCCATGTTGTGTGAAACTGCTTCTTGTCGTCTTCGGATTGCTTGGATGCTGACCAGGACTTGACTTGCTGTTGAGACCCGCGCGCTTGTCTGGCGGCGGCCAATTCAATTCCGTAGGCAACTAGTAAGTGGCAGGGGATCAGGAAGTAGAGGATTCCACCGATGAGGATATCTTCATTTGTGTACGAGTGACACCGGAGGCATATCAGCACGCCGTACTGGAGGAGGACTTGCGTGTTAGAGGCCAAGTATAGGCGAATGAGGGAGAGGCAGCTTGGCGAAGTGTCGCGTACCTTTTTCAGATTTTCAATCATCAATCGAACGTTGCCGACGACTGATTGGCGTGTCTGTTAGCTTTTCAGCAAAGGAAGAAAAGATGCTGAAGATTAAAAGGATAACCTAGATGAAATAAAATGGACTGGACCACCATGACGTGATGACAGGAAGGAAAAACCCAGACGACTTGTAAGTTGGCTTACCCAGAACGATGACCATGAGATTGCGAAAGCCGATGAAGCTTGGTGTAGTGTCAGAATCATGGCTCAAACAGGACGGCCGACTCTTGGAATGAACGGCAGCAACATGGCGATAGTTTTGCTGCGGCGACGTGTGGATCTTCTCGACGGTGGTTGCATCTTTGGGCTCGATCTCGACCAGGTCTGCGGCTTTGCCATTGCGTCGCTTGCTGGGCTTGCCATTGGAGGCGTCGACAGTCGTGGCTGTGGTGGCCGCCTTGCTCATGATGCAGCAGCCGCCTGGCTTGGTTGGCGGTCAATCGTCGGGGGAATGGAGACGGCCGAGAGCGACAATTCTGGAGGAGATGGGAGAAGAAGAAGAAGAAGAAGAAGAGGAAGAAGAGGAAGAAGAGGAAGAAGAGGAAGAAGAAGTTGTCGAGCGCCGCGCGCATCGACTGCGACAAATCGACGCGATGATGACGGTGGGCGAGCGATGGCTGCGGGCCGGTCACTGTTCAGCGCTCAAGCTCGAAAATAGAGGGTCAAAAGTCTACAAGCCTAGGCTCACTGTTCCTTGCTTGTCCTTGCTTGTCGCAAGCCAACAAAGCAAGAGCGGCTTCGCGCCTGCCAGTCTGCCAGCCAGCCGGTTCTGCCAGCCAGCGAGCGGGTCCTGCCTGCCGTGCCTGCCTTGCCTGCCCTTGCCTGCCCTTGCCTGCCCTTGCCTGACACAGAACAAGGACCACTGGCATGGCCCGCTCGTTGCTCGTTGTTCGTTGCACCGGATAATACCAGTTGTCAGGTTGGTTGCTGTGCATGTATTGTTATTTAGCTTGTAGATCTGGTCTTCTACGGAGTACCGAGTGCAAGCATTGCTTCCAGTCATCGCTCAGATCACCGGCGACTGCTTGGCTTGGACTTGTTTTCTCTGGAGCGCCATACGCGTTCACGTCGCAATCGAAACAACGAGCTATGTAGACTCGGGCTCTCTCAAACGAGCGGCATGCAGCAACTCGGATCCGCTGCCGAATATTGCATGCCGTTGCCAACGCCAACAATAGCTCATGTCAACAACAGGGGTGCCAACAGAAAACAGTAATCCGTATGGAGTATCTGGCCCCTCTATTATAGTATAGGCAGAGGGTGCGCCTTTCGCTACACGCAAAATTCTCCGGGGCCGCGGGACGTCGGGATTGACAACTCAATTGGGGTGCTTTCCCTTGTGCGCAAATTTTCTCATCGCGGCTACGTTGACTTTGCCACGGGAGTTTTCGCATCATCTGATCTTTGTTCTCTTGTCCGTTTTCGGAGTCTCGGATGGCTGGTTTCAGACGTCAAGTCCTCTGCAGATGTCATTTCATAATAATCTCACAGATATTATTAATAGCGGCGCTGCCCCAATGCGGATGCCCCTCGAAACTTTGAAGCCAGGCTGTTAGTAAGCGTTTGCGTGCTGCGGTGGCTGAGATGTGGAGATGCGCCTGCCTTCTCATCCATTTCTCGTCCATTGCCTCGACGCGGCTTCAATCACATCTGGCTGTACATACGCAAAACTTGACCACGGATCTAAACAAGCTTACAAACATGGCAACCCCTCCTTTGTCCGAGAACAAGCAAAAAGATGGCTCGGGGCGAGCTCTACCATGCTTTCGTCCCCGAGCTCCAAGCCGAGCGCGTGAGATGCAAGGCCGCAATGCGAGCTTTCAATGCTGCGGAAGGGGAGATATCACGACGCGAAGACGTCAGACTTTGGAGAGAGTGGGTTCTCATTTGTGGTTCTCATTTGTAGCAACACCTCCCTCCGCCATTTATTAAACCATCACCATCAAAATAGTCGCTCACCAAAGACGCCCCCGCCTCCAGATTAGTGGGCGACCCGACTCCTCTGCCACCGCAGCTGTCTGATGCGGCTGCTGACAGTGCCCAATTCAAGGATGATCCGGTAGTAGAAAGCCCCGTGAGGATGGACTATGGTACGCAGGTCAAGTTGGGCAAGGGCGTCTTCATCAATGCATACTCAACATGGATAGACACGTGTCTCATCACGGTGGGGACCGCACCATGTTTGGGCCGAATGTATCGCTGTTCAGCGGTGGGCACCCATTGGAACCCGAGGTTCGCAACGGACTGAGAGGTCCGGAATTCGGCAAGGAGATTCATATCGGGGAAGACTGCTGGGTTGGTGGCAACGTCACGATCCTGCCTGGCGTCACCATAGGTCGCGGCTCGACTGTTGGTGCTGGTAGTGTGGTGACCAAGGTACGTACGTGTCGGATCACGACGACTGTGAACGGTTCACGACGACTGGGAAGCATGCACAGGACTGACATGCGAAATTAGCATGTGCCGCCATTCCACGTAGTCGCCGGCAACCCGGCGCGAATCATACGCAAGATCAAATCAACTTTGGATCCCAACCAGAGCGATGGGTCTAATCGATAAAGCCCACCCTCACATCAGACCAGTTGTCCATCAAGCCCTGTTGTTGGTGTGTCTGTGATGGCCAAAATCGGAAACGTGATTTATCTTGAATTTGTCCTTCCGATCATTGAACGTAGTAAACGCACCTAGTCACGGATTAGAAAGCTTGAGAAGCGAAAGCATTGAATGCATTGACAGAAAGGAAAGACAAATTTGAAGCAGCTTACATGTATGTAAGGACAGCTCAGTCACATGACCTGTCGCTCAGCCGGTAGATCGGTAGATTGCCGCTTAAACTGCAACGCTTCTTTCTCTTCTCTGCAAGTTGCCCACTTCAACTTCAACACATCGTCCAACTAGATGCGTAGCTCAGCATAAGAGAGTCTCTTTGACTTTGAATACTACATCAGCCCACCGTACCGTATACGGCGCATGCTTGAATTTCGGCCTCAATAGCCACAGCCATGGCTTACGAGCCACGTGGTGACCATGGGGGAGGGGGCCAGGATGGTGCATATGTCAAAGTTCGAGGTCGAAGTAAGTAGTCGTCGCCAGCTTTCTCCCGCTGGACTTGCCGAGTGCCAATGGAAACATTTTGAAAGGACATGCCAGGGTTGCGATGAGGGTTGCGATGAGGGTCTTCTGATCATGTTGAGTATAAAGACAAGTGTCGTGAGATTGGTGTCGTTGGAGGCTTGATGCAACGCACAGAGATTGGGATTTTACGGATCAAAGTCGCATTCCATCATTCAGATTGCTCTCTGTACTAACACGCGCGAAAAGGACCCGTTACAGACTACAGCTCTACAGTCACTCATTGGTTACGGAATAGAGTACCAAACTACAAAGGCTCCTATACTGGCGAGAGAGAACGACCCAGTGCTAGCTACATCGTGGATGTGAGATGGGTCTTTCGCCTTGGGAACCCATTGGGCAAATTGTACTGACATGGTTCAGATGCTCCCTCCAGCTGCAAGACCAACAAATGCAGCTGACACCATCCCTACCAAACATCTTCATTCTTCACTAAACAAGATCAAACACCCCGTCAACGTCGTTCGTTGGACACCAGAGGGCCGCAGACTACTGACAGCATCAACAAGTGGCGAGTTCACGTTGTGGAATGGCACAGGGTTCAATTTTGAAACCATCATGCAAGCTCACGATTCCGCCATCCGGGCATTGGAGTATTCTCACAGCGACGACTGGCTAATATCGGCTGACCATGACGGTCTTATCAAGTACTGGCAGCCAAACTTCAACAATGTGCAAAGCATAAACGCGCATTCGGATCCGATCCGAGACTTGGCATTTAGTCCCAATGATTCCAAATTCGTGAGTGCCTCGGACGATTCAACGCTCAAGATTTTCGACTTTGCCCTCGGACAGATGGAATCGAAGTTGGAGGGCCACGGCTGGGATGCCAAGAGTGTAGACTGGCATCCTACGAAGGGCCTTCTGGTTTCTGGTTCAAAGGACCACTTGGTCAAGCTATGGGATCCAAGAACAACGCGCTGCCTCACCACACTACACGGCCACAAGAGCACCATCACCAAGGTCATGTTTGAGAGAGTTCGAGGTGCTTGTCTCGCAACGTCGGCGCGAGATCAAACGGCTCGTGTATTTGATCTCAGAATGATGCGCGACATCTGCCTGCTGAAGGGCCATGAAAAGGACATCTCGACTCTAACGTTCCATCCTGTCCACGCCAATCTTCTCACTACAGGTGGCATGGACGGTTCTCTCTTCCACTATCTCCTGGACTCGCCCAATCCACCGGCTGGCCAACCCCTCACCGTCAGTCCCTATGATAGCATGGATCCTGCATCCACGCCTGCTCAGGCAGTATGGCCGATGCATAGGATACCATTCGCACACGATTACGCCATCTGGTCCCTTGATTGGCACCCGCTGGGTCACATTCTGGCATCGGGATCCAACGACCGCATCACTCGTTTCTGGACTCGAGCGCGACCCGGCGATACGGACGTTGCCCAAGACAGATATCATATTGGAGAAGCAGCTGCCGAGGCGCAGGGTACGTGGGACCGTCGCGGAAACCGCCGTCAACGTCAGGAGGAAGAGCAACAGGAGATGGAGGATGAGCTCGATGCACTCGTCGATCAGGATGCCCCAAAGCTTCCCACAGTTCCTGCGTTGCCCGGCATCCCTGGCTTGCCTCTTGGCGGAGGTTCTGCGCCTCCCGGCCTCACAGCAGGCCTTGCTCTTCCTCCACCTGTTCCAGGTGTCGTTGGATTGGGAACCAACGGCCATGCGCCGCCGCCATTCCCTCTGCCCGGCCTGAACGGCGCCCCTCCACCCCCTGCCCGGCCTGGACCCCAACAACCCTCCTGGTCCCACACAGCTCCTCGAACTCATGAAGAAGGCGGGCATGCCTCTTCCTCCGCCGGGTGCTTTCCCACCAGGTCTCATCCCACCACCAGGCAATGTGCCTCCTCCTGGGACTTTTCCTTTCCCCATCCCGCCACCACCGCTTCACCAAACCGAGGAAGAAAAGGCCGAGGCGCGACGCAGAGCTCCACTACCAAGTCAGGAGGAAAGTTTGCGACAGGAGCAAAGACAGGGAAATACACTCGTATCCGGTAGAGCGACAGTTTGCTCCGAGAGAGGTCAGAAATGTATGCATGATGAGAACATACTATAGGAGAAACGGTAGATTCGGTGTCGGGATGAGCGAGCATGAAACTCCTTGGGTCTGCCGATATCCTTGGTATTGAGATGGCATGACATTGTGAGTTTGTATCATAATACTACTACTTTAACCATTGCCGCCACGATTTTCCTCGGATCGCCGTCTTCCTAGTCTATCAGTCTGTTGAGCCGAATCTCACATCTTCTCCAGTTTCAGAAAAGCATACATAGACGCGAATCTCTCATGACAGTAAGACTCGAGATATTTTCTCTCATACGCAGCTCCCACGACCTCCAAGAACTCTGCTTCTTCCTCCTTACCGAAGTGTTGTTTTCCATTCACCTCTGCAGCCTTTCGTTTCGCCTCCCGGACCAAAAATGGCGCGAGGACTGCCAGGGTGGCGCCTCTGGCGACAGAGGCATATTCCTGCTTGCTGATACCACCGGAATGGTACAAGGTGGAGATTGGGTGCTCTACGAGGGCTTGGATATTCTGCACGACGCGCCATTGACCCTCGTTGGCCGAGATGGCTGACAGGACCTCGTCCATGCTACGGACATATATTGGTAGGCGCGCAATGAGCGATGGCAGGACGTGGTACGTGCCGGAGACGTCCTGAAGGGCTTCCGCCGTGCACCTGGAGAGTTGAGGAATGCGCATCGTGCCGCCTTGGATGGGCATGGCGAGAACCAGGTTCCCGCCCGCGCGCACCTCTCTGTGCCGCGCAGCCAGGAACTGGACGAGGTCGCGGTGCGCCGATTCAGCCAGCGCGGCAGGGTCTGCTCCGGCGTCGTCGTCCTGCGGCGCGTGCTGCATCCAGTGGAGGCAGTTGAAGCAAAATCCCACGTGGACGAAGTCGTCGGGGAGGAGCTGCTCGTAGAACGACCGGGGCGCCATGACGGGGTAGACCTGGAGTCTGTTGTCCCGCGACAGCCCGGAGAGAGAGGCATGGATGGTGGCGGACAAGCTGGAGAAGTCGTTGGAAGGTGAATCGTTGAAGACTAGCGTGGCGGAGGTGGCGGAGGGCTGCTTGGACAGGAACCCTTGGAGTAGCTTGACGCTTTACACTTTGTTAGTCGGAGAGGTTGAAAGAAGGAGAAGGAGGAGGAGGAGGAGGAGAAGCATACGAGTTGCCGCCTTCAGAGCATCCGTAGTCGGCCAGGGTGATTGATGATTCTGGCGCAATGGGTCAGCGCGTCGAGCGGTTGGTTGATTGCATCGTCTTCTGGGAAAGCTGGCATGACAGATGACAGACCTTTCAGATCGGTTATTTCCAAGCTCGCGAGAGCCTTGTCCACGGCCACCTGCTGAAAAGCACTGTGCTCATTGTAGCAGCCGCCTCCCTGCATGGCTTCCATATCTGCGAATGACGACGTTTGCGCCTTGTGCTCCCAACAAGTAAGCTATTGACCGGGGCGTGCTATAGGGAGTCGAATGAATACATCACGTATCCGAGCTTTCATTTCACTCTTTATATCCGCAGTACATTCGGCGTACTCCCGTCGAGAGGGCCCGTTGCGCCTCCGGACATTATCGGGGAGGTCTTTTTAACTTCGTGGCCATGCAGATCGCTTCCACAAAGTCCGTCCGATGTTTGGAAAGTCCATTGAGGTCCATTGAGCCGTTACATTTACATTGGAATGGTTCAACGTCAATCCCCATGTTTACTTTCACATGGTCATTTGTCTCATATACATGGCCCAACGTCCCGAGGATGCAACGCATGTCCACATGTGCTCATGTGCTGACGTCTGCCGCGGAACCGACATCGTCATTGTTCGCGAGCTGACTGGTGGCATCTATTTTGGAGACCGAAAGTGACGGTTCAGGCACCGCATGGGACTCGGAGCCCTACTCCCGCCCCGAGATCGAGCGTGTGGCTCGGCTGTCGGATTCCCGGCCCGTGGCCGTGGAGATAAGACGGTCTGGTCTCCGGACAAGGCCAACGTCCTGGCCACCAGCTGCTTGTGGCGAAAGGTCATGACTGAGACCTTTGAGAAGGAGTTCCCTGACCTGAAGATTGAGCATCGGCTCATTGACAGTGCGGCTATGATCTTGATCAAGAATCCACGCGGACTGAATGGAGTTGTTGTGACCAGCAACTTGTCTGGTGACATTATCAGCGACGAAGCTAGTGTCATTCCCGGCAGCATCGGTCTTCTCCCGAGCGCGAGCTTGAGCGGTATTCCCGGATGGCAACGGCAAGTGCAGCGGCATTTACGAGCCTATCCATGGTAAGTTGATCATATATACATATCCTGCCCAGAAAAACCTCTTGTCGATGCCAACGACCCACCGCACCGTTCTGGATGATGACGCACGAAGAGCTCGCATATATTGACTGTATCATGACGCAGGCTCCGCCCCCGATATCTCTGGCAAGGGAATCGTCAACCCTATCGGCACTATTCTGTCCGTCGCCTTGATGCTACGATACTCGCTTCATCTTCCAGAAGAGGCCAAGGCCGTGGAAGCTGCTGCCAAGGCTGCCATTGACGGCGGGCTGAGAACAAAGGACATGGGCGGCAATGCCGGCACCGCGAAGTCGTCAAGCAGCTGACGGCGATTTTGATCAAGACCTAGACCCGGTGTGACGGCGTCGTTCTCATGTTGGTTTTTCAAAGTGTTTGATTCGCGAGAAGAAGCTGCACATGGACAAGGAGGGTGCCTAAGCGGGCCATGTTGAGGTAATTAGCACCTGATCGTGTTAGTCAGCTACATACACTGGAGGCCCACTTATTTATCTTGTTGTCATTAAGTTTCTATATGAAAAATTAAAATCCATTCCAGCGCATATTGATCAAGAACTTGAAAAAGGAGGGCGAATAGCCACTGTGAATATCTCAACCAA
Organism: Epichloe gansuensis; assembly: GCA_023658505.1. Classification (NCBI taxonomy): domain Eukaryota; kingdom Fungi; phylum Ascomycota; class Sordariomycetes; order Hypocreales; family Clavicipitaceae; genus Epichloe; species Epichloe gansuensis. The sequence continues at coordinate 585,520 of CP098281.1, forward strand.
ATCGCATCCTTTCACATCCCATTTATTCATTCTTTTTCTCGCGAATCATTTCCATGATACCCTTCTGTCCATTCCTAAATTCCAAAAACACAGCCCACATCACCTTTCCACCACCCCAGCACAAAAACCAAATGCTCCAGTGCGACATGCCAACTCCGGGCAGTGAAAGACCAGGAAAGAAAGTTGAATGTGTTTACGAGCTGATTCTCAGTCGCTGGCATGAAGTTATACACTCGGCTTGAAGCCAAGTTCGATTCGCGACTTCTGCAGGATCAAACCCGCCAGCTTCAACAAGGTGTCGCTCGTGAGAAGCTCGAGCACCTGCAAGTGGGCGAGTAGCTCCTTGCTGGCCCAGTTGCGTAGCTCAATTGCATTGAGAGAGTCCAGGCCAATCGCAGAGACCGAGGATGTGAAATCGAGGTCGTCCTCGTTTACGAGCAGAATGCTGGCCAGCTTCCTGATCAGACCAGAGGCAACGGCTTCCTCTGCGTCCTTGGCACAGGCAGCTGTTGAAACGAATTGCCTGATCGAAACGGCCTGGGAGACTTCGCCGTCATCACTTTTGGAGGCTGCCTTCATCAGACTGCGGAATCTTGCGTCGTGGATCGCGTAGGGCGGTCGCGAGCTGTTCTCGATGTTGAGGCCGGTGAGGATCTGAGTATCGGGTGACCAGCTGTTGAAGCCCTCGATCGCGGCAGCCAAGACGGCCTGCAGCTCCGCCTCGCCAGCAGTGTTGCCCTTGAGATTGCTCATGACGATGCCCCGGCGCTCTGCGTTCTCGCTGAGGTAGCCTACTTCGTCCATGGCCGGGAGATCAATGGCCACTCCGGGCAAGCCTTGCTCACGCCTGTGCCTGGCCAGGCCGTCGAGGAACGTGTTGGCAGCTGCATACGCTGCCTGGCCCTTGTTTCCTATAATGCCAGCTATCGAAGAAAGAACGACAAAGAAGTCCAGCTCTTGTCCAAGAAGAGCTTTGTGTGCGTTCCATGCTCCCGCAACCTTTGACTGAACGACGGCATCAAAGTCTGGGAATGTCATCTTCTCATAAAGCATGTCCTGAGGGGGAAAAAAAGCAGTTCATTAGCATCGGGTATTACTGTCTCAATCATGTTGTTGGATTGAAATGGAATGGGATGGGACTTTGACTTACTCGGAGAACCATGGTAGAGTGGATCACGCCGCGGACAGGAGGAAGTGACGCTGAGCACTCCGTGAGAGCTGCTTCAAGACTGGAATAGTCGGCGATGTCACAGGCTTTGACGTGAATCTTCGAGCCCGAAGCGCCAAGGTCGTGGATCAGTTCCTCCACTTTGCTGTTCGTACCGCTACGAGACATCAGTATGACACTGCCTGCTCCCTTCTGCACCATCCATTTGGCCATTGAACGACCGAGGCCACCTGTACCTCCCAGGATCACGTAGGATGCGTCGCCAGAGAACATGCTTCTCTTCTTCATGGGCATGTGAGTGGCCTTTACTTGATCATGGGCGTTGTGGGTCAGAACCAGCTTGCCCGTTGTCTTGCCTCCCTGCAAGAGTCGAAGGGCCTTTTCCACGTCCGAGATGCCCATGGTGGTGATGGGATAGATCGGACCAATCTTCTTCTGCTTCATCGCTGCCAGCACTGCATCCATGACCTTGCCCATGATGCGAGGTCTCTCAGCGGCGAGAACAGTCAGATCCACAGAACTGAACAGGGCATTGCTCTCAAAGCGTCTCATCTCGAGCCGGGTATTATTGGTAATGTCTCGCTTTCCAATCTCGATGAATCGGCCAAAGTGGGCAATGCAGTCCCAAGTCTCTCGTAGGAGCTCACCGGCCAGCGAATTGAGGACGACATCGACGCCCTTTCCTCTAGTCATGGCACGAATCGCAGGGCCGAAACTGGTATTTCGACTATGGAAGATGTGGTCTTCTGGGATACCATATTTGTCCATGATCAGCTTCTTCTTGTCGACACTGCCGACCGTGGCGAAAATCTCTGCCCCTATCATTTGCGCAAGTTGAATGGCGCATTGGCCAACGCCGCCCGCTGCCGCATGGATGAGTACTCTCTCACCAGCCTCGAGACGGGCAATGTCCAAGAGGCCATAATGCGCGGTACAGTAGGCGACCGGGATCGACGCAGCAACTTCCATGGACATGTCATCGGGGATCGACGCAGCGCTGGTGGCCAGGCAGCGAGCAAAGGTGCGATACGCCCCAAGAGGCATAGCACAGACTCTGTCACCAACGGTTAACGATGTCACAGCCGAACCAACTCGGGCAACTGTTCCGCTGCACTCGACCCCGATGTACGGACTGGCGAGCTGACCCATAGAGATCACAACGTCTTTGAAGTTCATTCCGGTTGCCTCGACAGATATTTCAATCTCATCCTTGTCCAGAGGCATGTCGTCGTCATCTCTGAAGTACAGGGTGTCTAATGCTCCGGGGCTCTGAATGTCGAGCTTGAGACGCCGGTTGGTTTGATGGAATGGTTGAAGATAAGGCATTGACGTCTGTGTTTCGCGTTGAATAAAGGTATTCAGCTCGGTATCCTCGACAATGCGAGGAACGACGATCTTGCCATTCTCTTCGTAGAACTCCATGTCCGCGGCCTCCTCGGATTGATGGGCAAGCATGTGTTGGAACGTGTCCGTGATCAGCAGCGCCTTCTCAGATGCACTGGCTTCTCCGGCAGCGTCGAGATCAAGTGTTCCGATTATCTTGTCCATCTCAGAACGAAGTGTTCGGGTTAGGCCAGAGCCATGCTACGGTGCGGGTTCTGAGCATTTTGAAAGCGCCAGAGGTAACCCAGAGAAACATGGCGGAGCTGAGCAGAATGTTCTGAATCCGGTCAAACAAATCAGCGGACATCTTTTCGAATACGGAGCAGTCCAATTCGTAGAGATTGATGCACGTCCTATTCGCGACAATGGCTTTGTCGAGAGAGCTGACTGTAGGAGGTTGTCCTGTTCGCAGTTCGATGTTCGCCGCCAGACTATGAATAAGAGGATCGCTCGGCGAACGTCCGGTCAAAATGACAATGTCCTTTGCGTCGCTCCAGATATCACTCTTCGCAGCATGTCCATTTGTGGCATCACCACTGGTGACGACTCCGTTGTGATGGCCATTTCCGTTGACTGACGTCCCATTCGTGTGCGGGTCATTGCCCAACCCGTTTGTGTGTACTCCGTTATTTTCAGCTATTGATTTCAAACCATCATCACCATTCAGCGGAGTCCACATGGTCTTGTATCCGAGCCTCTTTATTTCCATGGCATCCAAGGCGTCTCCCTTGACAGGACTGAGTTCGAAATCCTTGATAATGATGGACGGCACCTCGGGATCGCGGGAGCTCAAAACGTGGACCAGGAACTTCGTTGTCATGGGCTTAGACAAATCAGCCTTGCTATTGAGGAAGACATCGAACTTTTCACCGGCCTCTGACGAAATGGTCTTCTGCAACTGAATTTCCCCACAGCCGGTGGCATGTAGAGGCATTGCAGAGCGCCTCGACCAGCTCCGAGAATCGCAAAACTGTTCTGGAACACAAGATCCAGGAAGGCGGCATTGATGATAGTGTCGGCCTCGTATTTCTCGGGCATGGTCGCCGCGGTGTCTGGAATGACTACTTCACCGATAACGTGTTCAAAGTCATCAGACGCCGAGAGACTGTGAATGTTTTGCAGGGTCGGCCCATAGCCCGCGCCCTTTTCGCGCAGCTCATTGTAGAAGGCAGTGGTGGGAATGTCGGTCTTGCAGACTTCCTTGGCCTTGGCAACCATGTCGACTGTCTCGTGGTTCCTGACGGCACAGACCTGGTTCGCCTCCTCGCGCTTCGAGACGCCAATGAGTCCACGGCAGTGCTCGGTCCAGCCGCGGTCCGCGTGGTAGGAGTGAATACGGAACTCGTCCCATCTGTCTGAGTAGGAGCGGGTGCCCTCGGAGTACTGCCGCAAGTTGGTGATCAACTCGTATTCTCCGTCATCCTGAAGAAGCAAAGGACGAGTGACTTGCATCTCGCGGATATTGAACTGGTCAAACTCGACGCCACGCATCGACGCCCGCTGCGCAGCTGCTTCAACACCCATGCTCACGAAGCCTGAAAGGGAAATGCAGTGAGCTCTTGCATCTTGTGATCACGCAACCAAGGTATATCTTCAGTGCGGATGACATTCCTCCAGCTCGGCTCAAGATCGCTAGCAAAGCTGGTCATGAGGCCAAGCAGGTCGTGGCGGGGAATGGCTTCAGTCGATGATGACGACTGACACGGCTCTCCCGCCAGTACTTCTTCGCAGACCATGGATATGGGGCAAAGTTGGAAATGTGACTGGGCTTCTGGTCGAGGATGTCAGGGTTCACGCTTGAAAAGTCCAGCACCGACCCCTTCTTGAAGAGATTGCCTGCAAGCATAAGCATACTTCGAGTAGCATCTTCCTCGCGTTTCAACGAGGCCAAGTACGACGTCTTCTTGGCCTTGTCTCCTACAGCCTTGAGAATATGCTTGATGGGCCCCTCTAGTGCAGAGTGAGGCCCAATCTCAATCAGGACATCTGGTTCCTCGGAGTTGCAGAGCTCCTGCAGTGCTGTGGAGAAGAGCACAGGCTTGGTAAGATTTTCCACCCAATATTTGGCGTCTAGCTCAGAAGCGTCCTTGAGCAGCTGACCCTTCAGGGAAGAGTAGAATGCAACGTCCGCCGAGGCCGCATCAACGTCTCGGATGCTGTTGAGGTAGGAGTCGGCGACCAATTCCATGTGTCGGGAGTGATACGCGACCTCGACCTTGAGCTTACGGTTGAACACACTCTCGCTTTCAAGCTTGGCGGCCAGCTCATCGATCGTGATGGAATCCCCTGATACGGTGATTGAGTTGGGTGAATTTTCACAAGCAACCGTGCAGTATCCATTGTGTAGCATCTTCATCATTGAGCAACAGTCTCCATGCCGGCTCCAACAGCCAGCATGGCACCTTCAGGCTTGGACGACGCGGATAGCATCCTGGCAACCGCCTGGCCTCTATTGAATGCAGCTGAAAGTGCATTTCTGAACGACAGGGCACCAGAGGCGTACGCGGCACCAATTTCTCCGCTGGAATGACCAACAACTGATGAGGGTTTGATCCCCAGGATTGGAGGAGGTCGACCAGACCCAACTGCACGGCAGTACATACCGGCTGGCTGAGGTATGCCTTGTTAATCTGCGTCTCCTCCTTGGATCGAGAGAGCTCCTCAATCAGTGAGAAGTCAGCACCGAGCTGTCTCAGTGTGTCGTCGGCATCATGAATGGTGGAAGCGAAGACGCGATGAGAATGCATCAGCTCCCGGCCCATTGCGTGCCATTGCGCTCCCTGGCCAGTGAATACGAAAGCAATTTTGGATTTCGAAGAGCACGAGTGGGTTTGGCATCAGAACCATTAAGACAATACGCCAAGTCAGCGGTTGTCGAGCCCACCATGGCAGATCGCCAAGGCAGATGAGACCGACGGTTGCACAAAGTATATGCAATGTCACGAATGAGGCGCTTCTCGAACACGCCAGGATGTCGTTCAAGATACACGCCAAGTTGCTTGTTCCGTTGCTTTGCGGATTCCTCGTCGTTGGCGGAGGTAACGAACAACCGCATCGCCGTTGAGGCAGGTGATAGCGAATTTTTTGCTTGTGCTTGGAATTTCTCCAGCACGCAATGGGCATTGGAACCGCCAAAGCCAAAATTGTTGATACTGATGAAACGCTTGTCTTTAGGCCAGGGACGGACGTTGGTGGCAACCTACTTGCGTTAGCTTTAGACAGGCAAAGAAAGACGTCACATGCGACTAGAAGAAGAGACCTCACCTTCATGTTCCACTTGGAGAGGAATCTCTTGATTTTGTGACTCATAATTTGCATTGGGCAGAATGAACCCCTTGTCAAGCATCAACGAGGCCTTTATCATCGACACGATGCCACTTGCGGGTTCGAGATGGCCGACATTTGTTTTGACCGATCCAATGTACAATGGTCGACTTGATGTGCGCCCTTCCCCAAACACAGCACGAATAGCGGTTGCTTCAAGCGGATCGCCAACTTTTGTGCCAGTACCATGTGCTTCAACGAAGCCACAGTCACGAGGGTCGATCCCTACCCTGGCATACACCTCGCGCATCAACTGTTCCTGCGCCAGGATTCGGCGCCGTGATGCCGACTGTTCGACCATCTTGGTTGATACCAGTATTGCGGATGACAGACCAGATCTTGTCGTTGTCTTTGATCGCCCTGTGGAGAGGTTTGAGAATGAGACAGCCGGTGCCCTCGCCTCGTGCAAAGCCGGACTTGGCACGGTGATCGAAAGCATACGTCACACCTTGCTCGGACAGCAAACTGGTGCAATTGATATTAGAATTGTTGAACATGTTCTTATCATGTTTGATTGTGCAACATACCGATTTGTAGACAAGGAGGCAATATGGTCTGGGGTCAGATTCAATCGTGAAGAGGCAACCACTGCCTGTTCGGTCTCGCCTGACCATATGCTCTGAACGGCCAGATGAACAGCGTGCAGTCCCGAGGAGCACGCTGTATCTACTGAGAAACAGGGACCTCTCAGATCAAAGAAGTGGGCAATTCGGCCAGCGAGGATAGATTGATGGTTGCCAGTGGCATCAAACATAGGGACCGTTTCCATGTCTTTGAAAGAACCGAGGTGATAATCCGATGGGCTAGAGCCGACGAATACGGCCATGTTCTTGCCGGCAATTTCCTCTTTCGGGATTCCAGCACATTCCAAGGCCTCGTAGGTGCACTCTAATAGTTGCCGTTGCTGAGGATCTAGAATTGTGTCAGATGGATTCGGTATTGTCGTCACCACTTCAGCCTTTTTTTTTTTTTCCTACTTACCCATGGCTTGAGCCTCTGCTGGCGTAATATTGAAAAACGTTGCATCAAACTCGCTGATATCACGCTGAAGGAAATAACCGCCCACGCTGTTGAAACATCCCTTCTTCCCGGGATTGGGATGCCAATAGGCTTCTTTGGACACCCTATCCTTGGGAATCTCAGACCACCCACTGCGAGCCCGCGACATGAGCGTCCAAAATTCCTCCAATGTCGAGACTTCACCAGGCAGGCGGCAGGACATGCCAACGATGGCAATTGGCTCCATATCTGCGTCCATGTCGAATGAAAAGAGAAAAAGTGTTGCAGTACGAGTGAGCTTCTCAGTGACTCTTGCCCGGAGAAAAGTTGACGACGACAGAGCAACGAGATACCAAAAAGAGAAATGGAGAGAAAGGCACGAGGCGTGTCACACAAAGACGGAGAAGACTTGTTGCCATGCGCTATGCTTTATACCCGTAGTTTGGTGGTCTCGCCCGGTTGCCACGGCATTTATTTGGGATAAGCATCTGGTAAAAAGAGTTGCAAGTGCTTGAGTGCTCGAGAATACCAAGGCACAGGACATCAGGTAGCAAATTGATGAAAACAACTCCGGAAAGCGCACAATAGAATGCCATGCCTCGCAAGTCTCACATCTGCTATTAACGCTATGAAATGTCCAGACTAAACTAATTCATTAGTTCTCATTAGTTCTCATTAGTTCAAGTGTCAGGCACACTGCATCTTCGATGCCTTACGATCAGCTGACGCTAAACTCGAAACAAACCGAATTGATGCATACACCATCGCACTGCCTTGTCGTCTCTCTTCGAATGTCCCGCTGCTTGGCTTTAAAGCTTATTTCCTTGGTGTGCTTAATCTAAAAAACTGGGCGACTTTTTCTGCCAGCTTCAAGCCGTCTACTTCAGATTGTGAATGGCTTTACCGGGCCTCCAAATTCAAACATGATGCTTCATCTCGGCCGCGCCCAAGCCCATTTGTCAAATCATGTTCATATTATCAAGACTGCTAGGCGGCAAGGGTAGTATGTTGCAATTATGGATGGGTGAGCGGGCTTGTATGGGCAGTTTTGTACCCAGTCGCCTTCGCCTCTTTGGTACGTGTCTTCGATACGAGACCGGTCGAATGTTGGAAAGGGAGTTCATGACTACTGTGAGTCGAGGTCAGGGGCACTTTTGGAATGAAAGACACATGATTAGCGTGGGCATGAGGTCCCACTGCAACCGACTTCTCGGGACGAACAATGAGTAAAGTTTTCTAGTCTAGCTATTAGCTAGCGACAATGTCTGGAATGTAGATTAACATTAAGAATCGCCCTCAGCGGTGCTATTCGTCCCTAGACGCACCAGATCTGATGGTCGATGGTTCCGGGAACCTCCAGTATCTCGGCCAGCCGGTAGCGCTTCATGTCTTCCACTTAGCATCTTCATCTCAGCGCGTGGATTACATGGACACACGGGATAAGATATGCCATTCTGGACTTTTCTGTAGATGATGATTGGGATATTACTACACCGGCTCCAGGAGCAGAATCCCGACCAGCTCGTTCCAGTGGCCGAGAGGCACCACCTTCGTACAACAACCAAGCACCTGTTTCTCGACTAGGCGTACCAGCTCCCGCGGTCACCTCTCGTGCTATGAAGGAAGCCACAAAGAAGGCCACAGACCATACACGTGCTGTTTTTGGAAACGCTGGGAACCGGATAGCCAAATCACTTTCTCTGTCCGAAGGCGATGTCCAAAGTCAATATCCAAAGGCGATATAGCAAGGTACCCCACGTAGTAACCGTATGCAGATAACATCTAAAGCTGTGAGGTTGTGAAAGTGTGGGAGAGGCTCCACAGAATAATGAAAATGTCATCAGACAAAGTCTAAATGGCAGCATTAGACCAGATACATGAAATTTCAGAACGGTAGGAAACTCGTCCGGTTCGGGTTGGCAGTATTTGTTCAACGAAGTACATAACCAGCGTGGCGTGCCACCAAGCGTGTTATGTCATATTGTTGTGTGAAATAAGAACAAGGAAAATTCAATCCACGATTGTTCTTCTTCTTCTTCTTCTTCTTCTTCTTCTTCTGCTTCTGCTTCTTCTCATTCTTCTTCTTCTTCTTCTTCTTCTTCTTCTTCTTCTTCTCTTCTTTTCTTTTCTTTTCACTAATCGACCTTGCGCAAGATCTGAGGCATAGAGGCCAAAATGAAATTTCTGTGTCTACACGGGGCGTACGGAAGCGCAAGCGTATGCAATGGCCCCCATTCCCATTCCAAGGTGCTGTTGAAGTACTTGCTCACCATTGTTGGCAGAACTTTCAAGTACAGCTGGGTCCCTTCGCTGCGAAGGCCTCAGAATCCGGCCAGCTCTCGTTCGAATGGATATCGGGTCGTCATGAAGTCATTCCGCCTCCTGGCTACGATGAATACTTTGGACGTGGTCCATTGTACCGATTCATTCCGTTTGACGGCTTTCAAGCCCATGAAGATATCCTTCGCAAGCTTTCCGAGTTTCCGCAGGAGCGACGCCTGAAGATACTATGCGCCAGCTCTGTCGATCTGGGGATATAGGATATTACGATGCGGCAGGCGTTCGTGCGGCCATCTTGGATATTCTAAAAGTTGTCCGAGATGATCCTGAAATCGAGGTGTGTAGAAAAGAATTGTCGAAACTGGAAGTAAGCAAGCTAATTGTTGGTAGGGCATTCTTGGCTTCTCAGAAGGTGCCGTTGCTGCTTCATCAGCAATTGTCGAGGAAAAGCGTCAGTGGGAAGAAGAGGGCATTCCCCGACAACTCAAGGTATACAACGACGCATGGATTCGAGAAGAAATTGACTCCGACTGACAGCAAAGTAATAGTGCGGAATTTTCTTCGGTGGCTGGCCACCACTTTCACTGGCAGGCGGAAGTTGTTCTCCCATGTTCGCGGATGAAGTCGGCGAGGCCGTTGACATCCCAACTTGCCATATCGTAGGCTGCGATGACCCCTACATCGATGGTGCGATGGCACTATACAGCACGTGCGACCAGGATTCGGCCGAACTGTTCGACCACGGGAGCGGGCACTTTGTTCCTCGTGATCCACAGACATTGTCAGAGCTCTCGGCCGTCATAACAGCGATGGTACAGAAAGCCGAGTCTCCCTTCATGTCTCATATTGACTCGGAGAGCATGTCAGAGTCGACAAAATCGCTTGATGACTTTTCACAGGATTCTGAAAATAGCTCAGCGATTACTTCGCTCAATGATTTTTCCCAGTGTTCTGAGAAGAGTTCGTCCAAATCTTCAGTTGTGTTTTCTGATTGCGAGTCTTTGGACGGTTGATCCACATGTGTGGTTTTTTTGAATATCATGTCTCCCTCCCCCTCCCCCTTTTTTTTAACTTCTCTTTCTTTTGGGATAATATACACTCAAAGGGCAACTGCTTAATTCGATATATATTGCCTCGACGGCGCCAATTTCAAATGTAGCAGGGTCACAACTATCACAGAGAGGAGTTAGTAGCTTGATTTTACATGGGTAGATATTTATCAAAAATCTAATAATGAGCGACCGGAGGTAATATCTTTCGCCAATGTGCACAGAATTAAACAAACCCTGGACAAGTCGAAGCTCAATCTAGGCAGTGTGCCGGTCGTTCCACACAATGATGATTCGCAGGCGACGACCACTTTACGGCAGCGCATCTATGTCTGGCTGCCAGACACCAGCACGTTTTCAGGGCGTGTGACTATTGAGATCGGCCAAACCCAATGCTGCAATAGGCAAGGCCGATGTGGTAGGAAACATGGGCTGAAAGTGCTGGTTCCGTGTCTTGTTGGCGGTGCTTCGTCTCCGGCGCGCATCGCCATCGAGTCCAAATCGGGAAATGCATCGATCCTTGCTAACTTTGCACACCAGTTAGCCATACTGGGGGCGAGCAGAATGAAGCAGAAAGGGAAAGGTGACAAACAACTGGCATGTTTGATGGTTGAAGAGGTGACGTCTTTGGAGTTGAATACTGATCTGGGTCACTGGGTGGGGCAGGCCCGCTTGGACTTTGAACCCAGTGGATTTCTGAACGCGTGGTAGTAACTAAGCCTAAAACGGACGAGATACCTCGGCGTTTTTTTGTTTTTTTGCTGTGAGATGGTACACTTAGGAACGCGCACTACGTTTTGTTACGATACAGAACAGAACAGGTGTGGTCAGAGGCAACCTTCTTCTTGAGGCCGGATTCAGCACTCTAGAGATAGGGGACAATTTACTTCTTACACATGATCTCATACCTATTAGTAGCTTGCTCAAGTGAAACCAGGTCAAATTGACGGTCGGGTTGATGGTCAAATCGAAGATTAGATCCATGCATCTGACGTCTTTGACCATCATTTCGATTGATCCCTTGATTTGAAGACCTTTAATTCAATCAATTTGTTGACCTTTAACCTTTGATTCTTTGGCCTTTAATTGATCGGTTCGTTGACCTTGGACCGGACCAAAACTATCCTCTGATATAGAAGTTCTGGGTCACGTGCTAGTCACGCTCTAGGTCATGTTCTAGGTGACGTGTATCACGTCTAAAGCAGATCCCGCCTTACATGCACGTGACTAACAAGGACCCTTTTTCTATGTGGTTGCGCCTGTCTCTGCCCTTTCTGTCTCCAGGGTAGTTCCATTTGAGGGTAACGCAGCAAGATAGCTTCCTAACCTAACCTAGCTCTCTTTCCCCACGCGCGATACACGCAGAGAAAAGACAAAAGGTTATTATCAGATAATGGTTGCGTGTTCTTTCTGGATTTTGTAGAACTGTAGAATTGTGTGCCATTTTTGCGATTTGTGATCAAAAGTCGACTCAGAGGCAATACGCTTGCAAAAGCCGCCGTCTCAAAGTATAGCAGATTGTGGAGTGGAAGAGTTGGTCGTGCGGATTGATCAAAGATGCCACTTGAAGTTGGGCAGCATTAACATGCATGTAGAGAAGGCTTTGGAATCCGCGCTTGAGCATCAACATCAACACCGTAGAGCAAGGGTCTTTTTTTGTCCAAAAAAAAAAAAAAAAAAAAACCCTGCATCTGTCCTTATTACCCTGAAGCCATCTTCATTCAAATCCAGGGTGCTTAGTGTTAATGACGTGTACAGTAGCACTCCGTATATCCGTCACATCCCCGACTTTTCCCCAGGTGTCCCATGTCATTCGCGACTCCCAGCTCGACCGACACCTACTGTAATACCTAGATGGATGCAACAAGTCTATCAATACATGGGCTTCTTTTTAGGGCGGGTTGGGCGCGCTAGTCTGTAGATGCAACGGAAAGTACTCCGTAAATGACGGAACATGCATTGGCACATGGGGATGGGTTGTGGCTGCGTCACTGATGAAGAGACACTGGTCATTATTATTATTCATTGTTCAACTTGTCTTGCCCGCGTGTTACTACATAATAACCTAGTGGGGTCTTGGGAGACCGCGTCCGCGGCAGGGAGGAAGCGGCCCTGACAAGAGGCTCCCCGCTTAGTTTCATACATTCGGCTGGAGGAAAAAAAGAAAAAAAGAAAAAAAAAGGAAAGAAAGGAAGAGAGGAGGAAAAGAGTTGGAAATTCAACCACAAAAACACAATCACATCGCTCGCCTCTGTTTGTAATAATAAGTGCCAAAAATCACAGCGGACGCCAGCATGAATTAGTTAAAGTTGTCAAGCCTGGTTCCGTGCCTGGAGGTAGGTGAAGGAGGTGGCTGGCTGCCGCTGATGAGCTTGTCCTGATCCTGTCTGTGCCTGCCCCACCCGGTCGCCGTTCGCGCGCGACCAGACGTGACAAGTCACTGATCAAGCTGCCAGACCAGAACAGCTCGACAAAAGTAACACCAGACAAGACCAAACAACAAATCTTGGTCCTCGTCTGCCTCATCTCATCACACCGCGACACTGGGGTCTATTGCACTGCACTTTTGCAATTCCGTCTTATTCTTGCTCCCCCAATTGATATCCTCTTGTCTCTTCCTCTCCTCCCAGCTCGTCTCCTTGCCATACACGGAGCCGCCCGACACGGTCCCCATACGTACGGTACCTAGGTATACACAACACTCACTCACACACACACACACACACACACGCAACATGACGACCAACGCCTCATCAACAAAGCAACGCGCCGCCTTGGCCCCGCTGGACGCGAACGTGAAGCCCTCTCTCCCGTCACCCAAGATGCTCAAGGACGGGACGGTGTCGGCGATTCCCTCGACGGGCGGCACCTCGCCTCTCAAGAGAGTCCTGCCCGCGACTCGGGTGGGCACCAAGAGGTCCGTGGAGGAGGATACGTGCTCGCATGGGAACAAGAAGGCGTGCGTAGAAGAGGCATGTTCTTCCCTTCTTCTCGAATCCACTCAATGCACAACGCTGCGTCAAGGACCAAAAAAAAAAAAAAAACCGACAAAAGTTTGTACTAACAAGGTCGCGTGGTTTCCTTTCCCACAACAGGACGCGCGCCCCATCCATCACCAACCTCGTCGCCGTCCACGTCCTCCATCTTCGACACCTCCGCCGCCGAAGGAGACGCCTCGTGGGCCACGACCACCACGGAGCCAGACATGGTCGGGGCCATTGTCGCCGACGCCCCGGCCCTGTTGGCCCCTCGCCAGAGAGGGAGCATGACGCGGGAGCAGGCGAGAGAGGCACGAACTTCCTTCATCCAATCCATGACTTGAGAGAACCCCTCTCCATTGAAAAACACACATGACTAACATGGACAATGTTTCAAAAATCCCTTACAGAAAGCCGAAATCTTGCGTCTCCGCCTCGGTCTAGCAAGCTACAAGTTACGAACCGGCCAGACGGGCGTCCCCTCGCAGACCTACAACACAAGCCCTTGCCGCCTCGACCCTCTGTCCGCGCACAACTCCCCAGCCAAGATGTACATGACGCACCCGGCTCCGGGAATCCAACGTCTCATCTTCCACTATGGACACCACCGGCACGCGATGTGCGAGTTCGAGCAGTCCGGTGAAAGGAGGAGCTGCGAATGGGCTACTGAGTCTTTCAAGAGCGAACTCTTCTGTTTGAAATGACGCACACTGATGAGCCGTCTGTTTTTTTTTCTTTTTTTTTCCCTGTGTGGGGGTAATCTTTTTATCAGAACAAGAACCTTTTTGTGCGGTAACGCGTCATTTTGAAAGCGAAGCAAACTAGACGGAGATTCCATGGCAAGCAGAATGGGCGTCCACGCGTTGTGCAGCATATAGAACATGGCCTTGGGTTTTTCGGTGTTGGGTTTCAAGGGAAACAAGCCACGGGTCAGCATTTTGGACGCGGTCAACGCGGGGTATTTGACCTTTTACGAATGGCGGCATATTTTTTAAATTTTTTTCGTGGCGTAAGGAACGAATGGAACGAATGGTCTTTTGAAGTTTTTGATAATGTTTTTCTTTCTTTGTGGAGTCGGCGTTGGCAGCTGAGAAGACCAGACTCATCCATCGCCTTTGTACTTTGTACGTGGTCTGAGTGTGACCAGAATAAACGGTTTCAGTAATGATCCAAAATGCCAGCTTGCTGACTACATCTCAGTATCTTGCCACAAACACTAGACATCTCACTCCATGGACTAATCCTCTATTTAACGCTCAACACCTCAACACGTCGACTCACCGCTCATTCTCTCTCATTCTCTCTCATGCTCATCATGACTCCTTGTCCTCATCGTCGCCGTGCCGTGCCATGCCAAGCCCCTTTTTCGTGCGCTACGTTTAGTCAATCAATATCTTTGGCTCCAAAGTGCCGTAGTTGGCAAAAACTTTTCGAATAACTTGGTCGCGAATTCTACATCGGCTGAGCCACCAGTCTCACGAATGCTGTGCATGCTGAGCTGTGGATTGCCCAGGTCAAGCGTTCGCATGCCCATCTTGGCCGCCAAACCGGGTCCAATTGTGCTACCGCATGGGGAGTCGTTGCGCACGACGAACAGCTGGAGAGGGACACCGGCGAGACGAGCACACTCTTGAACAAGGACGATGCCCGGCGAATTGGTGGCATAACGCTGGTTGGCGTTGATCTTGATGACGGTACCCTTGTTCATGGCTGGTTGGTGAGACGACTCGTACTTGCCGGCGTGGTTGGGATGAACGGCGTGGGCCATGTCTGCCGACACAAGGAAAGATCGTGACAAAGTTTGTTCGTATGCTGTCGACTCCTCGCCTTGGGGGTGAACGGCTTCGTAGCTGTCGTCGCTGGAAGCATCCCGGTTGCCAGGCAGAGACGCAAGGCGACGAATGACGGACGGCAGCAGGTTGGAGTTGGCGCCTTGTGCGGATGTGGAGCCGATTTCTTCGTGATCGAAGCAGGCGATCATTCGAATGGTTGAGTCCTCACTCAGCGAACTGCTTTCCCGGACAGAAGAGATGAGACCCTCTACAGAGCAGTAAGTCATGCCCAGGTTGTCCAAGCGAGGGGAAAAGATGAGCTCATCCTTGAGGCCACCGATGACAGGCTTCTGAGTGTCGTAGAGGACGAGTTCAAAGTCGACGATGTCGGCTACCTTGGCATTCAGCGCCTCGGCAATGACGTCCAGTACAGCAGGGTGATGGCGTTCGGACATTTTCTCAAGCGGCTTGAAGTCTTCATCCTCCCCAGCCTGGGCCGCAGCGTCCTCGTCGGTGCTCTTGTTCAACTCGGTGGCGGCGAGACCGATGATGGGCAACAACTCCGACTCCTTGTTGGGATCGAAGTTGGTCTGTCGGTGAAGGTGAATAGCGAGGGTGGGAATGCGTAGCAAGGGCTTCTCGATCTTGATCAGCTTCTGAACAAAATTGTCGCCTTCCTTGACGAGGACTCGGCCGGCAATACTGAGATCACGGTCAAACCACGAGTGCCAGATGCCTCCACCATAGGCTTCAACACCGACTTGCAGGTAGCCGACATTGGTCTTTTTGGAGACGGGCTTCAGTCGTAGGCAGCAAGAGTCGGTGTGAGCTCCGACAATCGAGACGGGGTTTCCTGGGCGCCACTTGCGACCGATGGCAAAGGCCACAATGGACGAGCCGTTGCGGGTAAGATAGTATTTGCCACCTGGCTGGAGGGTCGAGGCCCAAGAGTCGCGTTCCTTTATCAGCTTGAAGCCGGCTTTCTCGAATCGATGTGCGGCAGTCTGAGTGGCGTGGTAAGCTGGTTGATGAAGCTGTTAGCTTGAGTCTCACTCATCCACAGGATCATATCATCGGGCGAAATAAGTAAGCTACGCTACTCTTGGTTTTCGGACCTCAGGGCGCTTCGAGGCAACGAGGCTTCGATCCTACTCGGCCAGGAGTAAACGCACAAGAGGGAGCATCATACGGGTGGGAGAGTCATTGACAAAGTCAACAAAGTCGAGAGCAGCCTTGGGTGGAGCCATGATGGATGATGTGGTCGAGAAGTCGCACGAGAAACGGAATCGAGCTGGTATGGTGGCAAGCTTGCGAGACCAGCGTGTGACGTTCCGAGACAAGGGCGCGAGCAAGAGAGGTACTCGCGAGAGCATGAAGGGGGAAGACAAGGCAGGAAACGACGTTGCTGGAGGTTGGAGGCTGGAGGAAGATCGAGCAGGGTGGAACACGGTAATGAAATGGCCGTGATTGGACTGGTCGAATGTGCAAAGCTCCAAAGTTCGACAACGAGAACGGCAGATGATGGCCCCACTCCCAGCCGTGGTCAGGTTGTCAGGGTCCCGCCCGCCCGCCGCTGGCCTTCCCCGCACTGAACCGAGCGCAACTCCTCACTACATACATGTATGTACATATTACCTCACCCCTCGACGAGGCGGGGCACTCCCACATTGGCGACGACATGATCGGTACATGTACAGTTCTACCTACTACGGGGTACTTGACAATTATTTCCTTCGCTAACTAGGACAAGTTTCAATCTTGCAACATACCTTGTAAGTTTCTTTATTGATCATCTTGCCAAATGTCCCCTTGAGCCGCAACGGCATCTTTGTGGCAATTCCTACCATTTCGTTACCCTTAGCAGTACGGCTACCAGGTTACGGATACGGAGTACATGTGCATACCTATCGAGTTAATACCAAGCCAGAGCATAACGACGACTTTGTTGATGAAATTGTTTTTATTTTGTTTAAAAAAACATTCGATATTCTCGCATCTCTACTCTCTGAAACCATATAGACTTGAGCTCCAGGCAATTTATAAAGTCGTGCTCTACCCTCAACGCCTTGTCCCAGTGTGACAATATCAGAATGTGCTCCGTAGCACCGGGCAACGAAGTATTGTGCGCATCATCATGTATAGATCGGGCCCCGCCAGTCTCTTACGCCAACAAATGGAATCCATACCCAAATCTATACCACAAAGGCCAAATCTGCTCACTTTCTCTCGGGGTAGGAGTACCATTCTCTTCGCTGACCGACTTCATTGCCGCCGACTCTTTGCCAAATACCAACCCCGGATGTCCAAAACACAGAGCCACAGCAGCAAGAACGATAAAGACTCCTTCGAGCACAATGAACGGGATCTCCTCGCGGATCAAATGACCGTCGTACCCATCCTTCAGCTCAGCTACACGATAGGCGCAACGAGCCAAAATCAACAAGGTGGAAGCTATGAGACCGCCGAAAAAGGTTTTCAAGCGCCAGCCAAGGTTCCGAGCGCGGCCAGAGCGCGCATATCGGATCATGTAGTCGGCGAAGCAAGCCACAAATGCAGTCAGAACGATGACCTGGAGGGCGAGACCAGCCATGGAGATGTTGACGCCTAGCTTGTTGTCCCCTGTTGAGTTGGTCGACATGGCACCCCTGCGGCTTGGAGGGCGAGGCATACGACATCAAATGGAATAAAGATCCAGTAGAAAAGTGTAGGATTGAAACAGGACAGCTCGGGGCGAGATTGACGATTGTTTTGGAGAGGGTGACGTAAATCGATGCCGTGTAAAAGACTGGCGCAATGGTAAGACAAACTATAGAACGAAAAACCCTAATTAGTGGAGGGAATCATCGTTGACGGGAAATTTTGACTCCATTTGGAGTGAGAAGAACTACCAATCTGGATCATGAAGCCCACAAACGAGAAGGGGTTGTTGTAGAGCATGATTCGCCCAGCATAACCTACAACCTCACTCAAGCAGCCGAAGAGCATGCCGGCCATGAAGCCCCAGCTCTTCCATCGATATCCAAGGTAGCCATGACACATGCCAACTAGGACGAAGAGGACAAGGAAAATGACATTGGCGGCGAGGGAAGGTTGGAACCCGTAGAGGCTCCATTCCACGGGGCAGTTGCTCAGGTTGCAAGTGGCGTTGGGACCGAAGATTATGGCACCAGGAGGAAGTTGTTTCGACATTGCGGTCAGTGTTTTGATTTTAAGACGGGGACGTAGGGATGCGCGCGTTGAAGGATATTGATTGCCCTTGGACTTGTCTGGCAGACTAGTATATATACAGCTGGAGTGCCTTCTTCATGGTTTATTTCTTATCCAAGCGTGCTGGTGGCAGTGCCCGTGAAAGATTCCATCATTCAACGAGTTTTGCATAATCCCACTGCGGCATGATGACTCCGACAAGTCAGCCCTTTGCCTTTGGGACTTGGAGTTGCGACTCGCCATCCACGTTTTTGGCTTCGACAACCGTAAGCCTCTTACTCATCAGTCAGAACGCCCGATTGGTAGTCGGATGCTTTCTTGTCAGCAGCCATCCATTGTAGGACAAGCTGAGCCAGCCCTATCAGGAGCTTCGGGGCGCAACGCCATGAGTGCGGCTTAGACTACACGTAGCCTCGAGCTGAATCTGTTCACGAATATGGGGCTGACATGCCACGAAGATCGATGGATAGATTAATAAGACGAGTCTGAGGCGAAGCGAGTCCGAGGGATGCGAGAAAGCGAGGCGCTGGGACCCCGCCGAAAAAGATGGGTCGTATTGCCCAAACAGGAACCCCAGCCAATAACAATCGCGTTCACGAGCCCAGCGGTCACCGAAGGAAGCCTCGAAGGAAGTTATTAAGTGGAGGCAGGCACAACGTTCCCGTTGGAGATGGGAAGAAAAAGAAGCTGTCGTTGAAACGTGGTGGACCCATCTCAAATAATACAATGACGGTTTTTTTTTTTTTTCGCCCAGAAGGCCTGACCTCGTTCGTGTCCACACAACAAACCGCGATGGTAACGAAACGAGCCGAGTCAATAGAACTAGTCCGACTGCAGTAAATTAAATGTGCTGGTAAGAACAACAACCGTATTGCTTCCAGTAATAGATCAAGGCAAATATTTGAGGCAAAGCGTGCCAAGGAATCTGTAACCAAAACCTACAAAAACGGTCCAGGGACCCCAAAAACAAGTTTCAACTTGTAACAATCAAAAGGCCCTTGATTTGACGCAAGACGGCACTGCACATGACGACTTTGCCTGCACTTCCTTCAGCTTCCCTCCAACAGGAGGCGTGATACAAGATCTGCAAAGGGTTACACATGCGCTTTTGCACAAGATTCAAGATTTGCGGCGCGGACGCACGAGATGGACCATCAACTGAGGACAAGATGGTGTCTCAATAATCCGGAACAAGCCTCATTTTCGTCGTGCGTTCAACCAAGTGGAAGTGAGGCAGACAGGGACATGCCATCCAATACCACGGGAAGAGACCCAAACATAACCCAGTCATTCCCCCAATGTATGGAGAACATCATCTCATTCAGAAACTGTTGTTTTAGAAACCACAATGCCGACAACACAAGCACGCAAGCACCAGATAGAACAGAAGACAATACAGTGGTGGATGAATAATGGACAAACAAGACACAGTGACACAGCCCTCCTGGCGTGTGTGCCTCCCGCCCGTCGTCACACAGTGCGACACCGGTTCCAAAGAAGGGGATCGACGCACGGCCCGTCCAACAGCTCAACAGCGATGAGCCAGTCTTATGTGAGTTAAAAATGGCAAGAAGAGTGAAGAGTGAGCCAGTCGTCAGGTTATTGGGTCTGTTTGTTCGCCTCGTATGAAGCGGGAAGATCAATCAACAAGCATCAATAAATAGGTGGCCAAAACAAACAACCACAAATGGAGCTGGAACCACATCAGTGGGGAAGATGGCCGCGCAGCAACGCCCGAGCTGTGTGGACTGCCGTTCTCAAGAAAGTAGGGATGCATTGCATTATTAACAAGCTTTCTAATTATTATTATTATGCTCTACTCCGTACAGATTGCATCTTTGATCCTTCGAGAGGGAGGAAAATAGCGCATTTCCTGCTCATGCGTGTCCAACCCAGATCAGCACAGCCTCCCCCTGGCCGAGAGATGTCCCGATTGTCAAAGCTTGACCTATTATTTCTTCGTACGGAGCGGAGTAGAATAGACTCTCCTGACTCTCCCTCTCCTTTCGGATACAAGTAAAGGCAGATGGGTGGTAATTTTGCACGATTGCCAAACTAGGCCAGCGTGGCGCTGTGATTGGCGAATACTACCCGCTCTAGCCAGGTGGAGCATGGGCCAATCAGAGGTGGAGCGACAATTGAGTGCAATTTCCCTCGACTGGGGTTGTGGCCAAGGAAGACAAGCATCTACATTATGTTGTAGTCCTGCTTGGTGAGGGGGCGCCACAGCCGAAATGAGTCTCAATGTAAAAGAGACATTGACGATTATGGACATGGGTTGGGCGTTGGGGTTTCAGAACAATGCCGCTTCACCTTTTGCGACTCCTTTGTCCGGATTGTTGGTTCTTTATGTACTTACTTTTCGTGATGCGCGAATTAGTGGGTTTCGGATCAAGACATTTTTCTTGTGCCCGATCTTCGATGAAAGTGTCGATGCCTCATCTTTCTACGTTTGGACATGATCAGCCATCAATGGGTTCGAAAAATATTGTTTTTTTATAAAAAAAAAACCAAGCCATCCAGGGAGGGTTTTTTCCCATCCGAATGAAGATCGCCTCACCCGTGCATCCACCCAATACGATTAGAATATTCATATAAACCCCTTTTTAAGCGCGCACCATTTGGTTGCCGTAACTGCTAATAATATTCAGAGAATCTAAGTTACACTCTGTACAATTGTCCAACGCAGATGCCGAGATAAAAATGCCCGTCGTAAATATAGATTGCCGTAGCCGTCAAGCTTCAACTATGTCGAAAGAAATTATCTAAGCAATGATCAAGACAGCGACACCAGCGACGGCTGCCAAGATGACGGAGCCGCCGAGGAAGCGGCACCAGCATTGGGGAGGCACGGGGTGCTATAGTGACTCCAGTGTTAGTGACTTGATGTTGACCCATGGCTTCAAGAGGGCAGAGAACATTGGAACTTACGTGCTGTTGGCGGGAACAGTGGGAGCAGGGGGTACGACACCAGTGCCAGTGCTACCAGAGCTGGTAGGGCAGGGCACATCATTGGTGATGTACTCGACCGAGGTGAGGACGGTGGTGTAGCGCTTGGTAACGGCAGTGACGGAGTGGTTGCAAACCGGAGCCTGGGTGGAGGTGGAAGGAGGCAGCTGAGTGGGGGCGGCGGAGTTGGAGGTGACAGGAGGGCAAGGCATGCCACCGCACTCGCCAGAAGAGCTGGCAGGAGGAGGACAAGGCATACCACCGCACTGGCCGGGCGTGCTGGCGGGAGGACAAGGCATGCCACCGCACTGGCCGGTGGTGCTGGACGCAGTGGTCGAGTTGCCCCAGACGGGGGCGGTGGGGGCAGGGCAGATGGTGGTAGAGACGGCGACGGTCTCGGTGGTCACCATAGTGCTGTGGGCCGGGCAGTCCTTGACAGTAGACGCGCACGCAATGACGGTGTGCACCTTGGTGGAGTAGACAGTCGAGGTGCTCATGGGACCGTTTGTAGAGTTGGCAGGGGTGTTCCAGTTGGTGGTGGTGGTGGTGGTAGTGGCGGCCTCGTTGTTATGAGCGAATGCGGTACCAGCCATAACGGCGGCGGCAGCGGCAGCAGCAGTGAAACGCATCTTGACGGTGGTGACCTTGGTGATTCGTGTTGTCAACGAAGGAAAAAAAAAAAAAAAGTTGGATTAAAGATTGACGGGAAGGCTAGTGTGGGCGTTGTAGTAGTGGTTATTAAAGAATGGACGACCAGAGGTCAAGACGAGTCAAAAGCGGTGCTTTAAGAGTGCGGTGGCTGGTTTGGCTGAAGGGGAGAGAGGGTAAAAAGGATTCGGGAGTTGGATGGAGGAGGGCGCGATATTAATACCAATACGACGGCTCATGGACTTTTATCCATCAAGGACCCAGTTTCTTCCCAGTTTTCCGGTTGGTTCATCCTTTCATTCTTTTGCTTTCCCCTGTGCGATGCGTCTGCCACTTCACTCTCTGCCTCTCACTCGCGCGCCCATTCTTCACCAGCGAAGGTCCCCCGGGAAATTGCGCGGCGCCAGTCCACGCTAATCCAGGGGTAAACGGCGCTCAAAATCCCAACTGTGGGACGCGCCACCCCTCCACTTTTGCACATGGGTTGTGGTCCTGCGTACATTGTAGGCACGGCGTGACGGCAGCACGGGTGCATACGTACCCCGTCGAGGTCAGAATGACCAGAATGCCAGCCTTTGCGCTCAAGGTATTTCATTTGTTCACTTTGCAACTGTTCACTTATGTATTCTCTCGGCTCACGGAGCGTGTGTACATGTACGGAGTGTGTGCTTGTTAAAGTGAAGAGGCATTCGGAGCCTCGGATGCGTCGTACCATATTAAGCCCCAGCATTTCTTATTAAGTTTGCAGCATCCTAGATGAATCCCCGTCATGTCTTTCTCCCGCTATCTAATGTATGGGTGGCTGCAGTATGTACCCCGTAATAGTACATGACAATAATAGTGAAAATAAACATAAAAATGAAAAATACCGCTGCCCTGCATGATTATTATTGTGATTATTATTATTATCGCTCCTCATGTGCTGCGCACTAGTCTACATGTACATGATTATCTCAGTCACACTTGATTTACAAAACCAGCACGCCAGGCTACATGACACGTGGATGGATGCATTTATTCATTCCCTTTACTCCGTACATACATATAATACAGGTAGCTTCTCTTCTTCCCGCTGACGGAACGACGCTTGTTGACCTGCACTCTTAATAGTTGAACTCACGCGCTTTCACTTTCTCTGTGGCCCCCGGCCGTGTCTGGCCTAATTTGCCAAATCTCGGCTGCATCTAATATGGGGCCACCGTGCCATGCCAGCCCAATGCTTGTTTGGACGAGAGTGTACCTGAGACCACTCACTGGCTGGCTGGACCGTGCTCGCCTGCTAAGCCCGGGATCTTGAGTCGAATTTGGCAATGGATCAGAAAACGAGAAATTACTCCGTACTTCAAGGCAACTTCGACCTGCGCGCGGGCCGAGCTATTCACCATTGTTCTGCTCATGTCATGTACGGCACCTTCGCCCGCGCGTGACTGCCCGTGACTGACTGATTGTCCCCGAGTTACCAACGTCGATTATGCAGTACCGAGTACAAACATAACATGGTCAACAAGCTGCCTTGTGCATGCACAACCTGGTAAACTCAAGCATGGCCTGCTGTTGTTATGCAAGCGACTTGCTGGCGTTGACATCATTCAGTTCATGGACACGGGCTCATCGCAGCGACGCAGCCAACTTTGCTCAGGCAATGCAACGCATCATGTATGATTATTATACTCTTATCAGCAACTCTGTGTACATATGTATGCATGTTCCACCAGTCAAGGGCCAACGGGATGGACAGTCAATAGTCGTGTCTTGCATCCGGCGGCAGTAGCTGACAAGTCTCACTCTGTTACCCACAGAAACTGTTTCGAATTCACTTCCTTGAATGGTGGTGCATGGACCAATGCCACTGAGTGTGGCCGCGATGCGCCATTGCACCGACGTCATATTGGCGGGCAGTGACATCGGTTTTGGGGTGGTGGTGGTGGTGATGGTGGTGGTGATGGTGGTGGTGATGGTGGTGACGCATGTAGAGGTACCTACCTACCTGTATTCTGCGGCTTGAAAACGGGCAACATCTTTAGAAGTTCCCCGTCGCTGCCGTTTGTGGTTGCATAACTTACATGTATAAAATGTGTGCAAGCATGCACAATGGCCGAGCAGGCATGGGAAGCATGGTATTATGTAGGTATTATGTAGACAAAAAGGGGGCATTGGTACGCGGCTTGTACTCCGTAATAACAAATCACCCATACGAGGCACGGAGTACACGATCCTTTGTGCTCTGCTCCGCGCTTATGCAGGAATATCTAAGATGATCTATGTTGTACATCCCACCCAAGCTAATGCCGGTCCTCTCCAGCAAGGTTCTTAAGCCACTCATTCCACCAATTCCTACCGAGCACATTAATTACGCGGCGCAAAGTCTGCGGCCTTCTTGTCGCCACGCAGCAGTGCAGCTCATCAGCTTGATGTTTTCCCATCAAGCAGTGGCAGTTTTCCGTGGCTGTATGTACATACGGAGTAAGCACCCAACAATTTTCTTTGCTTGCTTCAACGTGGCACGTGGGACCGGCTGCCGAGCTGCTCGATTGGGACATTTTATTTCGCGGGCCAACAAGTGGAACAGTCGGGGAGGGGTTGACGGATAAGCTTGCCGCTGCACAAGCCAAACCTTATCACTAGTTTTTATTGTGTCTGGTGCTCTGTGGACGACGGCCGGTGGCGCCGTTACTGCAGCCTGTAATAGTATTAACCAGACCCGGTGCTCCTTCGGTTTAAACGGTGGCGATGTAATTAATGGTGATTAATACTTGTCATCACAAAAGAATCTGGCCCACATATGAAACGAATTGAGTGGCCAACTAGGTTTTCGTCCCATCGCTAAAATCCAATGTTCCTTTCCTTTCCCACTTCATCTCATCGGTTCGTCGCACCATGTGAGATCGGATGTCGAAGCTCGACGCTGCCAACGTTGAACCAATAATGGCAGGCAGACAGACAGAGCCCCGGCGCTGCGGCGTGAAACGACAAATGAGATCCAAGCGAGTGCGTTCACATATGTATGTAGTATCGCGCGAAAGCTTTTCGCTGGATGACTTATTTACCGAGCTGTTCATCCTGACCAAGGTTCCCGTTGTTATTAATGACATGGGAAGATGATGTGACCAGATCAGAAACTTGCTGCATAATTACTTATTACTTATCCAGCACATGGTGACCTTTGCTCGCTGTAAACGGAATTTGGACAATTCTCCTGTTGGCTCGACTTCATCCTCTAGATTCTGCACAGCACGACGTCATATTCCCACAATGACATCCGACTATTCGCGCCCAAATGCCTTACAACCGTCAGGCACGTCAGGCAGGTATTCGCCAAATTTGTCACGTCACCATTTGATGACATTCCAGAGTAGAACCGTGGAGGACATCGAGGGCCAGAAAAGTGGGTCATGGCACGAGTAATACGTACCCAATACCCATTGATGAGTTCGACTTTCTCATGAACCCGGATTGCGGGTCATTACGGAAAAACCACCAGTCATCTTTACCGTGAGGACACGTCTGCCGCTCGGGACTCTCCTTGCCAGCAGCACGGTCAGAATGTATCGATAATGCCAAAATTATCGAGGAAACTCCTCCAAGATCATCATCGTCCGTTATCATCAGATCCAGTGTCAGAATCAAAGCAGAGAGATGCTCCGGGAGCTCCGAGAGCTCCGACTACGGATCGACTGTGTGCAGAATCTATTCACACTGTACATACACACCGTGGCTCAGTAGCCCCTGGAGCGCGCAACCACAAGAGGTTTGTCCGAAAATCTCCCGCCCCGATGTCTGACTTGCAAAAGTACCCCCCCACATCGGCACGCGAGAACTGCACTGCACCGACTTTTGGGCTCAGCAGAAAAGACGCAACACTTGGGAAGCAAAGAGACCGTCCCTTTTTCGTGGGCTAGGCGATTCCGGTGATACAACCATCTGGGGTCTTCGGCCTGCACTGAATCCCAGATCCTCAACTCGGCCACGCTTCATCATCATCACTTTCGAACCGTCTTCTCCGTTGGCATAGGCATGACTCCACGGTAGCCTTGTCGTCACCCGAGTCCCGAACAAGCATGCTGCATGCTGCGTACACGAGGCTGCCGGAATTATAGCAGCGTTCATTCTCTCAAACGACCTGTTCTTGCATTGTTCCTGTCCCTCGAGGCAGGAACTTCTCATATTTGCCATCATGGAGGCACAGGTGGGTGCATGAGATGCCTGCCCGCGGCATGGCCCTTGACTTTTTTTTTCCTTGTTGCATTCGAACTCTGCCCCGCCATTCCCGTGTCCTGCCCTTTGTCATACCGGGCTTGCTGCCTCCTTGCGGCCCAACATGACGGCATGGCTGCTTCACTGAACGTCAAGTCTTGACAATAAGTCTCGACAATAATGCTTTTGCTTTTGTTTCTATAGGATGAGAGACTATCATGCTGACCATGGCCGTTCCGGACCCCCGCAGGTTGAAAATGCCGTCGAAATCTTGTCCAACCCCACGTCCGACCAGTCGGTGAAGGAACAGGCCTTTGAATATCTCACCCAGCTGCGGTCTAATCCTCAAGGCTGGCAAGCATGCACGAATCTCTTTGCGCGGACCCCACGAGCCTCCGAGGTCGTTAGAATGGTATGCCTCGAGGTCGTCAACTACGCCGTTCACACACAGAGTCTTGATGCTGAGAGCTTGTCCTATCTGAGATATACCCTCCTCCAATACGTCCGGCAGAGCTATGGGCCCGACGCGCAACAGGAAGCGGATCCAGTGTCACTCCAGAACAAGCTCACCCAGACCTTGACTTACCTCTTTGTTTTCCTCTATCAGGATGGGTGGCAAAGTTTCCTCGATGATTTTTGGGAGTTGACCGGCATCTCAAACAGCAGAGACAGCATCAGCGGTGTTCTCTTCTATCTTCGAATTCTCTCTTCGATCCATGACGAGATTGCCGATATGCTGCTGTCACGACAAAGCAATGACGCCAAGCGAAACACCGAACTCAAAGACCAGCTTCGAGCCCAGGACATGCATAAAGTTGCCGAGTTTTGGAAGCAGCTTCTTACCAAGTACAGTGACAACGACACCGTTGTGGAGCTGGTGTTGAAGGTTGTTGGCAAATGGGTCAGCTGGATGGACATATCACTCGTCGTCAGTCAGGACATGATCAACCTGTTGCTTCCTGTAATCGGCCGTACCAACGCCGGCGGCGAGGATAAAGTTCGATATACGGCCATTGACACGCTCACTGAGATTTGCGGCAAGAAGATGCGCTCAGCAGACAAGATGGAGTTGGTCTCCTTCCTCAATCTCCAGGAAATCGTCGGCCAACTCATCGGCAGTGCTCCCTTGAGCACTCACAAGGGCACTCGAAGTATGACACTGATTTGGCCGAAGCGGTGGCCAAGCTTGTGAATACCGTCATGTCCGATATCGTCAAAGCTCTGGACGACGGTCAAATTGGCGATGACACCAGAGAACGAGCCAAACAGCATCTCCACGGCTTTCTCCCTTTTCTCTTGCGACTCTTCGCGGATGAGTACGATGAAGTCTGCTCTACAGTCATTCCCGCGCTTACAGACCTGCTCACCTTTCTGAGAAAGCTGGGTCAGCTTCCTCAAGTCTTTTCCAGTATGCTGGCTCCGATTCTAGATGCTATTATCCGGAAGATGAGATATGACGAAACATCCACATGGGGAAACGAGGACGAGCAGACCGACGAGGCCGAGTTCCAGGAATTACGCCGCAAATTACAGAACCTGCAGAAAACGATTGCGGCTATTGACCAAGCCCTTTACATGAACATGCTCAGCAATTTGGTTGCGAACACTTTTCAAAATCTAGATCAACAAGGATCCGAAATGGATTGGAGAGACCTCGATCTGGCACTATATGAAATGTACTTGTTCGGAGAGCTGGCATTACCGAATCAGGGTCTCGGAACCAAGAACCAGCCTTCAACTGAAGCTTCCGAAAGGCTCGTGGTCATGATGCAGAAAATGGTAGGATCCGGTATGTCGTTGACTATTTGAATCCCTGTTGAAGGCTCAATATTCCTAACCTTGGTGCGTTTCTTCGAATTTTAACATCTCTCTAGGCATCGCCAGCTTTTCTCATCCTGCTATTCTGCTGCAGTATATGGAGATATGTGTACGTTACTGCATTGTTTTCGAAAGCCATCCGTCGTACATCCCGCAAGTCCTGGAGAACTTTGTCCGCCTCGTGCATCATGATCATGTCCGCATCAAAACGAGATCGTGGTATCTTTTCCACCGTTTCATCAAGCAACTTCGCAGCCAGGTTGGAAACGTCGCGGAGACTGTCATATCATCGATCGGTGATCTCTTGCCCATCAAAGCCGAGGTACCCGGGGAGGATGCCGACGACGACATGTCATCCGATGAGTCTGATCATTCGGCCGATGCCCTGTTCACTAGTCAGCTGTACCTCTTTGAGGCGATTGGGTGCATTGCCTCGACCAGCAGCACCCCGGCTGACAAGCAAGCACTGTATGCTCGATCAGTCATGGACCCTCTGTTCCAGGACATGGAAATCCATCTTCCACGAGCCAAGTCAGGCGACGCTCAGGCAACCCTTCAGATTCATCACATCGTCATGGCTCTTGGTACTCTAGCCCATGGATACTCGGACTGGAGCCCTGGGTCTGCGGCAACTCAGCATCACCCCCAGACAAGGCCGTCTCGGATGAGTTCTCGAGGGCAGCAGAGGCAATTCTCATCGCTCTCAACCAGCTCAACTCGTCGGCTGAGATCCGAACAGCATGTCGCTCCGCGTTCTCAAAGCTTCTTGGAGTCCTCGGTTCGGCCGTGCTGCCGCAACTGCCTCAGTGGATCGAAGGCTTGTTATCTCAGAGTTCTTCCAAGGATGAAATGGCCATGTTCCTACGCTTGCTCGATCAGGTGGTGTTCGGTTTCAAGGCAGAAATCTACGACGTACTCAATGTACTCCTCACTCCTTTGCTACAGCGCATCTTTGGAGGGCTCTCGAGCCTATCTCTGGCACCGACGACGAAATACAGCTTGCAGAGCTCAGACGAGAATACCTATCCTTCCTACAAATTATTTTGAATAACGGTTTGGACGGTGTGCTCATCAGCGAGGCCAACCAGGGTTTCTTTGAGCCGATGATTTCATCCATCACCGAGCTGGCCAAGATGTTGGACGGGAACATTGGCCCCAGTCGACTTGCGTTCACTCTCATGGCTCGAATCTCGGCTATCTGGGGTGGGCCAAACGTCGCCACCATTTCCCAGAACCCTACCGCTCCTACTGGAGGCCCGAACCCCTCAATCCCTGGGTTTGATCGCTTCATGATTGACCGCTTCCATTCGGTATGCTGGGAAGTGATGCGCAATCCCAGCTTCCGTCCCGCTCAAGATGCCCAGACCAAGCAGGTCCTGACAGAAATTGCCGGCCTGGAGCAAATGATTTATACCAAAACAGGGGATGTGTTTATTCAAGAGTTGCAAAACGGGCTGTTTCCTAGTCTAGGTATCAATGGAGAGGAGTTCCTGCGATCGCTAACAACATCGGCGGACAAGAGGGATTCTCATCGTACTTGCAAGCTCTTCTCAAGAGCAGACAGTAGAGAGAGTAAAGGAGGGAGGGAAAGAGGAGAAGGAGGGATGCCGCCAAAAGCATGTAAAGGCAAAGACGAAGCGATGAGCATATTGAAGACCAAATCCCTTTTTTATCTACTTAGTCACTATCATCATACGGGGCAGCGGACAAAGTGCAACCACGATGCATCTGAAGAAGGAAATCATTGGATGCAACAAAAATCCCACAAGTTCATACCAGGAGTTGGAGGCAAAGCCATAGATGTTATTTTCCATATTGACATTTCGAAGAAAAAAAGACGAAAGAGGTATTCAAATTCTTGACAACTTTGTTCATGTTATTAAAAATCATTCCGCTGTATTGCTGATAGAAAAACAAGAGACTATTAATAAAACTAAACAAGACATAGTCATCTTCGTCCCAAGGCCTGCTGAAGCAGACGGAACAGCCTCTGTTCCTCGGCGTCGAGTTCACAAGTGCCATCTTGCTCTAGCGGCTGGTCCTGTTGCTGCTGCTGCTGGTCCTGTTGTTGCTGCTGCTGCTGCTGGTCCTCTTGTTGTTGCTGCTGCTGCTGCTGGTCCTCTTCCAGTGCTAGCCCAAGAGCCCCGACAGGTTCCAAATCAACGACGGCAGCGCTAGCCTCTGGCTGCTGCTGCTCCATTTGTTCCACCTCCTGGATAAACTGGAGCAAGTCCTCGTTGGGACCTTCTCCTTGGTCCTGCTGTTCGTCCGACGATTGTTGGAACATGCTGAAGAGCTGCTCGTGGCCATAATCGACCTCGGCAGCGCCGTTATGCTGCTGTTGCTGCTGTTGCTGCTGTTGCTGCTGTTGCTGCTGTTGCTGCTGTTGCTGCTGTTGCTGCTGTTGCTGCTGTTGCTGCTGTTGCTGCTGTTGCTGCTGTTGCTGTTGCTGCGTATTTTGTTCCACCTCCTGGATAAACTGGAGCAATTCCTGGTTAGGATCTTCTCCTTGGTTCTGCTCTTCGTCCAACGATTGTTGGAGCATGCTGAAGAGCTGCTCGTGGCCATAATCGACCTCGGCAGCGCCGTTATGTTGCTGCTGCTGCTGCTGGCGAGATGGTGATGATGATGGTGGTGGTGATGATGATGGTGGTGGTGATGATGGTGGTGGTGGTGATGATGGTGGTGGTGATGGTGGCAGCTGTGGCAAAGCCAACTGAGGTGTTGGCGGAAGCAGCTCTCGATACGGGAACATGCCCCGTTTGCTCATCTTCCTCAGCCCACGCACCGTACGGGCGTGGCTCTTCCTCCTCTCCTCCTCGGCCTTCTTGTACTGGGCCTTGGTCATGGGCCGCGCATCATCACAGACTGCGGCAGGGTTGCGGTTGTTTGCCAAGGCAACCACGCCCAGGTACGCGGCGTGACGGCCCAGATATCGGCTGGGCAAGTTGACTTCAATCATCAACTGACAGCTGCTTGAGAAGCGGGACGTGGCTGCCGACGAGTGACGCAGGAAACGTCGAGCCACTTCGCCATCGGGGCTGGCATGGATGAACTGCCGCATGGCTTGAATGAGGGCCTCGATGTTGCGCGAGGACTGTGGCCGAGATGGCTGCATGTCGGGGCAGACCTGCCCGGTGCTGGAGCACATGGTGAGTAGGAGGAGGTCCTCATGACGGGGACCGCCTCTTTGTAAAGGCCTCGAGGACCTCGGCCATTAGAAGGCTTTCAAACGGCCACGGGTTGTTGACCTTGTCGAGGGGGAAGTTATTGGCCAGAAGCCAGCCTGGTACGAAGCCAAGGTTGTGAGACCAGGCCTCGATGTTGCCTCGAGTCATCATGAGGGCTGCGGTGTCCTGATTCATGGTAGCGGTGGGGAGAGGGCCGCGTATATAATTATATACTATTGTATATAATATCCAAAGCTATAGAGGTATATGCTCTATGCTTTTAAGTATACTGTCGTATACTGTGTGTCTTAGTAGACAGAAAGAAGTGAGGTAAGGTAAGGTAAGGTGAGGGGAGGGCGGCGTATATAATTATATACAATTGTATATAATATCCAAAGCTATAGAGGTATGTGCTTTATGCTTTTAAGTATCCTTTTGTATACCGTGTCTTGGTGGACAAAAAGAAGTGAGGTGAGGGGAGAATTGTGTGAGTGTGTATCTTGATGAATAGAGCTTTCGATACAAAGGTGGCAATGACAAGATAAGGATAGGAAGAGACAAGACAAGAAAGAAGAAGACAAAGGCAGGTAGGGCACCCTTAATATACAGTCATCTCATAAGAAAAAGCCAGCAACGCAGACTCTTTCGAAAAGACTATTTCCATCCCACGAAAGCATCCAAAAAGTTTACATCCGAGGAACGAAACCATAAAGATAGAAGCACTGCCACAGAATAGGATTCAGGGAAACCATAATCCCGACGACGGAATGCCTCTCCTGAACCCTGAAAAGAAACATTTCCACAAAAAGACACGTACTAGACGAACAAGAAAAACCCAATCGTGGGCTTTTCCTCCTAAAACTAAGACGTGTCTCCTCCAGAACACACCATACCTCCCCGTAGACTGTGAATTCGAGATTACAGGCTGTGTATTGAGCAAACAAAAGCAGACTGACTTCCCGAGCCAGCTCGACGTGCAAAGTATAAGAGCCGTATGGGACAACGCGCCGTTTTAACGTTTGCCAGGTGCTTTGTCGCTAGCCAATGGCATTCAACCCTTGGTAGGTGGTAAACCTTTTTTAATTTCTCAACGCAAGATGTATTTCGAAAGTGGCCGAAGATGGGAAAAGAAAGGAGCATCTGCGATGTTGTCGCTGTTGTTCTCTTTTCCACCTGGCTCTGACGGTGACGGTGACGGTGACGGTGACGGTGACAGTACGGTGATAGTACGGTGTGATGGGAAACACAGCATCTTTGACACAAAAAAAAAAAAACCCCTAGGATGACTGTCAGTGGGAAAGTCTCGATTATACTTTTGTGCTTGCTCCAGAATCATGCATATGTATAAAGTATACATGCTGGAAGATTCGACCTGCTGACTGACCGAGGCGAACTAGGAAAGCGTGCTCGCGGTTTAGAATTTGAAGTGGGAAGAATTAGTAGGAAAGTATACTGGAAGCAGACTGTCTTTTCTGGTCGGACCAAGTCAACCTTCAGCAAAGATTGTCCAACATGTCCGAAGATGTGTCAATGACGGCAGGACTTTGATGATCGGATTCGTTCTTTCCACCGCAGGTTCTATCGGGGATGGGTTGCTTCCTGCACCACTTCACGTGGTTCGAAGCTGATCAATAAATAGTAGATAGTGTTAGCTTAATGTAGACCGTCATGACTCGACTACAAAGTCGTACCTGCAGCATGCGTATTTCAGTTTCACCGCGGTTGACTCATCCGGTCCAGTGGCCAGCCTGTCTGTCACCTGTCTGTCGCCTGTCTGTCGCCTGTCTGTCGCCTCTTCAGCTTAGGTGTCTTCTCTTCGTCTTTGCAAGTCCGGCATATTAAGATCTTGATTACGTTGTATACACACACCCAGAAGCCAACATCACATGTATTAATCTCTCGGCGGCGGCCCCTCCCTCCCTTCTCTTTCGGACTAGATGATGTAGCCCCCATTGCTCAAACTCCGCCACTCTCGCACGCCCTTGGCCTCCTCCAATTCAACACACCACCACAGTACTTCTTTGGCCTTCTCGGCTTGTCCACTCTCCTCATGAGCACGAGCTAGGGCGAACCATGCATCAGAGTTATCCCAACCAGTCCCCAGGCGCGTCAGTCCGGACAGGAGGGTGAATGCACGTTCGCGTGCAGATAGACGATCCACAAGGGGCAGCTTACTAGCCTTGTAAGGGGCTGGCAACTGGTCATATGGGCTTCTGCCGGCAGCATCTTCCTGAGGCGACAGCGGCACGCCATCGTCAGTCCTGGTGACCACCGGGCCAAGCCCCAGTGGTGAAGACGGCAGCGCGTCCGCAAACACCTGTTGCACGGCCTTTCTGGGCGACGTCTGGCCTGTTTTGTCACCGTCATCGGGACCACCTAGGGCCGGCATGGCTGGTGGAGGCAACAGTTTCTCGCTGAAGACATCCAACAGTATGTTGGCCAGCTCGGTGATGGCGACCGGATGATCCGGAGAGTGGGTGAGAGCCTTTTCAAAGTCCGGTTTGGCACTATACGGAAGACCCTTGGCGACACCCAAGAGTCCCAGCTATTTGCATCGTTCGTTAGCGACTTTGGAAAAGACTGATGTTGAAGAAAAAGGTGTTGATGGGCACAAACTAACCTCTGACCATACGTCACCCCACAAGTCATCGATGCTCCTCCGCTCTGCCCATCCGCTGCTTTTCGTGACCCCTTTTCCACAAACTTCTTTGGATAATTCTGACTCAATGCCCGACAGCAGCTTTTGTGCTTCCAAAACTGCAGCCCTGCCGTCGTCCAACATACCAGCGCGGCGGTAGAATCCATCAATTGTAAGCCAGATTTTGATGAGGAGCGATAGCCTTTGCGCCTTCTCCTTCTCCTTCGGAAACTGAACGAGGGCAGCACATTGGGCGAGGCATGCGTCATGTCAATCATCGATTCAGTCACGTCGGCCGAAGATTTGGACGTGGCAGATACAATCGACTGAAGAGGCGAGACGGGTTTTCCACGACTGAATGAAGGTGCCCGGGCAGGAGCTAGCTTATTCAAGCTCTTAAAGAAGTTGGGCTGGTCAGCCTCTGTCGTAGGCGTGAAGAATGTCTCTCCATCCACCACAGTGGCTTGGTGGTGTGCTGGCCCGGTGTGAGTTGCCGGCCGTTGGCGACTGCTGCTTCGGTCACGTTTTCTCAGGCTGTTCCTTTGTTCCGACTCGCTTCGTCGCTCCTGGCTACTGCTGGCTCGCCGCGAAACCCTCCGGCAGTATCGGTATTTTCCTCAGTGACTTGAAGTGCTGGAGCAGCAGCAGCAGCAGCAGCAGCAGCAGTGGGGAATTGTTAGAAGTTGCCGGTCTTGAAGGTAGGCCGGAGTTTTCACTGACTGTGCTGACGCTGACCTGTCTGGTTGTCGCTGATAACCGGTCTGTTTTGTGGCCAAATATACTTCCCCGGATACTTCGGACGGTGCCAGAGGTCTTTGGTGTTGCCGAAGGAGTTGGGGACGAGTTCACGGCTGGCTGAGCTGAAAGTGTACCGAACATGCGAGAAAACAGGAAAGAAGCTCGGAGCTGGCATTGACTGCTGCATCTGGCCCTTCAACGAGCTCCACCAAGGCCAACTGTGTCATCTTGACTTCGAGAATACTTTCTTTCTCTGAATCATCCATATCGTCCACTAGGCCTCGGGAAGAAGCTCCCGAGGTACCATTGGCTGCGTTCTCTTTGAGATGGTCGCTACGCAAACTTGCTTCAGCCTTACCAAAGAGAACAGATGGGTCCTTGAACTGTTCCAAAGCACCCTCGCAGGCCCGAGATGCCATGGTGTAGTCTTGTCTAGAACTCAAAAGTAAAGCCAAAAGATGCCAGACCGGAATCAGTGCTCGTTCCTGCCAATAAGGCCCGTGATAGAGACTGTAGCTTTCTTCCTGGCCCTTGTTGCACAGCAAAGCAGACCGTACCAGTTCAATAGCCGCAGTCAGCTCTCTTCTCTCCGCCAAGAGTAGGGCGAGACTGAAGTAGCTTCTGATGTCCTTGGAACGCCCGAACTCGGCAGCCAAAGATTTGCGAAGGCAGCGAATGCCTCTCGACTGTATTTCGGTCCTTGACCCTGCTTCGTGCGTGATTCTGGACCAATGGGCATGAGACAGGCCAATGGCTTGCCAGGCAAGTGCAATGATATGTGGCGAAACGAATGTCTTGACTCCACTTCGTGGTTCATCTTCCAAGTTGAACGAGGTCCCGTTTTCGGCAGATTTGATCTGTGGCAGCTTGAAAGCCAATCCTCCAGCTCCGCACCAAGCTGTCGAGCCTTTTCGCTAGCAGCGAGTTGATGGCCGTATCGGCACAGGGCCAAGATGGCCTGGGCCATGGTTTCCAGCACAATACCATCTTCATCCAAGCTCGCTTCCATTTGACCAGTTTTTTCCACTCTTGCCTTGCCCTTCTTGACAATTTCCAAGTAAGAATCAAAGGCCTTGAAGGCCAAATCGAATTCTGCCACCGCGAGATGCACGCTGAAGAGGGACCGAAGGATGCATGTAGAGTGGTATGTCCGGGTCGCAGCGCTATACAAGGTCTCGAGGACGTTGCGGCTCAGGGCAGCCCGACCACCAGGCCCTAAATCCTGTTCTCTCCAGCCTCTGCCACAAAGGATGGTCCAGTTTGCCACTACCCGCTTCACAAACTCCTCGACCTCCAAGCGGTCTTCGTCAGCCCGGGGAAATCTAGTCTCGCTTAGAATCAGCGCTCGATAGGCAGCCTCCGTTTGCTTAATCTCCAATCGAAGCTGGGCGCGTGCAGGCAAGTCGGATGGAATCGAGTGGACATGCCCTGGGGTATAGGGCAGGTCCGTTTCTAGAATGCGGATAGGGTCTCATAGTATTCGGCCCATATTCTTCTTCGCGGAACAGAACCTTTGAAACCAAATCCGCCTGTAACGGGTGCTCCCATGATGTCCCAGTACCTCGCCCAAGCCCGAAAGCCAGCAATGGAGTCGGGGTCGTCGAGGTTCAACTCGTCGGTTTCCACAGCCTGGCTCGACAGCATGCAGAACTCGGTCAGAAAGAGCTCAGACCAATACCGCAGCTGTTTGCGCACCCCATGGCCACACCATACTCCTTCCAAGGATGGTGCGGCAGACCTAAGAGCCGAGAGTGCTTCTGTCCGTTGGTCGGTCCGCATGAGGCAATTAGCTTCGAGGTAGCCAGATTTCAGGGCGCACAAGTTGGTCCACTCCGAGATTGTGGCAGTGCG
Organism: Epichloe gansuensis; assembly: GCA_023658505.1. Lineage (NCBI taxonomy): Eukaryota > Fungi > Ascomycota > Sordariomycetes > Hypocreales > Clavicipitaceae > Epichloe > Epichloe gansuensis. The sequence continues at coordinate 621,686 of CP098281.1, forward strand.
CTTGGGCGAGATGCCTTCAGACTCGAGGCTCGCGGGGAGGGTAGCAAGAGCTTGGCTGTATTCGCCGACAACCCAGTGCAGCCAACCCATGCAGACCTTGGCTTGAAATCTGTCTTCGTGGTGGTGATCCTCTCGTGCAATTGCGGCTGAAAGATTCGGGAAGCGGGTCGAAACTTGGAGGTCCTCTGCTGTTTGAGCAGCGGATGGTCGTGCACCTGCAGCGGTTACTTGAGAGATGGCGCATTCCGTTTCGGCCGCCAAGGTGAGACCTGAGAGGCATTGATTAGCGTGGTTCTCGCAAGAAGCTCACAGGGCAGGGAGCACAGGGAGCACAGGGAGCACAGGCGTGGGAAATGGATGGTGAGCTCTCAGCAGCAGTCGACGAAGCGTAACGTACAAGTCCTTTCAGGAGCATGCTTGCGGACCTTGCGGACCAGCTCCGGCACAGCATCCCAGTTTCCCTCGCAGCGCGCGCCATTGAGCTGCTCGATGTAGTTTGCGGCTTTTGGCTAGACAAGCAAAAGAATCCGAATTAGCTTGGTGTCTTGTTCGGTCGGGCACTGCAAGGTCTGAGCATCTTACATTCATATTGCGACCAGATCAGGGGCTTTGACGGACTAGAACTGGGGAAGCTCCGGCAGCATGGCGAAAGGGGCCACCAAGCAGAAGAAGAGGTGACGGATGACGGCAACGAAGGACACCGGCTGGTGAAGAAACAGTAAAGCAGTAAGTAAATGGAGAGAATGCAACGCCAAACTCGGGCTGACTGGATGTGGAGGCGGCGTCACAAGCAAGGACAGACAAGAGTCGGACAGGAGTCGGACAGGACAAGCCCATCAGATGGTGACCGGAAGTGAAAGTGTAAAAGTGTGAGGGTGGGTGGTGCTGCAAAACTGCGTGCAACAACAACCCGAGAGCCCTGGCCAGTCCCGAGGCGGAAATCGTCACTGTGCTCCTTCCTCCCGGCCCCATACTCCGTACTTCTGGCCAAGCACCAGATTTACAAAGTACAAAGTACAAAGTACAAAGTACAGGTAAGCTGTGTATTACGGAGCTGTACCGAGTACGGAGTACCTCGGGGCAGCTTGTGCGGTGCTCCCAGCCAAGACAGCCAAGACAGCTGCGCACCAATCAGAAGCCCAGATGGACCCCCACGAACCAGGGACCAGAAAAAAAGTTCGACAAGCCGTTCCATCAATTTAACATACATCCGGCTGATGATTGTCAAGCACAGTTATTAACACCATCTCTGTAACATCCAATTGGGTCTTTGCCGTTCTCTAATCTGCGTGCCTCGCAATCCTGAGATCCCCGGCCTACCATATCATACCATAAATAACTCCAATAGGTCCAGGTCGGGTTTGCGATTTTGTTGCTTCCTCTCGTTTTACTTACTCTACAGTGCAACCGCAACCACCACGCCTGCTATCATCGCGTCGACTCTGAGGTTTTGTGCTGACATGATAAGTCATCAATCATCTCAGCACGTGAAGGCCGAACCCAGGCTATCGGAGAAGATCAGTCATAGGGCATCATGGCTTCGATACCGCCTTCAGATCTGAAAGTTCTTTGCAGGAAACTTGCTTCCATACCTCAGGCACGACTACCGCACGCCGTTCCCTCGCTCACAAAGCATATACTGCGCTGCAGAGATGTATTGTCCTCGCCACATGATCTCAAGTCCAAGGATGACGGCTCTCAGAGTGCCCAGCTCGTCCACAAATTGCGAGCCAGTGTCACCACGCTTTTGAATGGACGCAGTCGTGAGGCCAGATTTGCCGCCATTGGCCTGATCAAGGCTATAATTGACGTAGGAGGCTGGGAAATTCTTCGCACGGCCGATTCATGGGTTCGCGGCTTGTTGTCTATCGTCCAGGTATTTTAGGTTCTCGGTGAGGATGCGCGAGACAGTGGAGGCTAACGCGGTCATGTAGAAAGGAGATCCATTCCCTTCAAAGGAACTGGCCATCTTGACATTAACACGTATTTACGTAGCGATACAGCCATTTCAGACTCTTGTTCGCGAGATAGCAACCTCGACTATCCCGACCTTCATCACAGCATGCCTCCACCTCATCAAGCCTCAGGCTTCAGGCCGGGCGTCTGCTCCTTTGGGCACAGTCGAAACTACCTGTGACTCTTTCTCAACGCTGATTCCGTTGTATCCTGCTACTTTCAGACCCAATAGTTCGGCCTTGAGGTCTGCTGTTAGGGTTTCTTGGCGCCAACTTCCACAGATAATTTACTGGTTCCCCAGTCATTACAACGAGCAGCCAGGAAACTAGTCATCTCCCTTCCTTGCGTGGCAGCCAAATCCGGCGGGAGCGAAGAATGGGCCAAGCTAGTGGATGCCTTGCTTCGAGAGTTGCATGCTACTGGTGATCAAGTTTTGCGCGCGGTAGACGAGTCCTGGGAAGGCACCTCGGGCTATACGAGACAAAGCGTTGGGCCCGAGAGTGAGCCCGCGGGAGGAAGCACTTCAAACGATCAATTACCTCCATGGGCGGGACTGGCATCCGGGGTAGAACGTCTGTTGGGCATCTTCAACTACCTGGCCGATTGTCTGAGTTACCCGACAAAGGCACCGGTGGTGATCCCTGTCAGCGCCCTCGTGGATGCAGTTTCCAGAGTCTGTTTGATTGCAAGACTGAACCCGAAAACCCAGACTTGGGATCAAGCACTGGAGACGAACGCCGCCATCAGCCGAGAAGAGAAGGAGGAACTTTGGAGCTGTATGCCAGACATTCATCTATCAGCTCTTGCATTGACGTCGCAAATGCTGCACAGGTTTGGTCAAGGAATGATTGCGCTGATCCCCGAAGTTCTGGACCACTTGGTCCGGGTTTTCAAGTCTGGTATTGCCAACGCTTCTATCCGAACGGCAGGGTACAGACTCCTCAGCAGTATCTTGACGTACGTTGGCCCAACGATGTCGAGAGCAGCTGTGGGCTCAATAGAGCCCTTGATTGCCGCTTGCTGTCGTGACCTCCAAGAAGATGCAGGCTTTCTCAAGCTTTCCGCCAAGCCTGCCGCAACCTCGAAAGCTGACCCCAAGAAGAAGAACAGCATCAACAACAACAGTCTCGCCAACGCAGACCTCTTCCTTCAACCACAAGCTATCGCGGCCGAAACCTCCGTGTCACTGGATGCCCAACACAAGGCTGCAGCCAACGAACTATTGAAAAGACTGTTGACAAGCCTGCCGCAGCATCACCTGAAGCCTACTCTCCGCGGACTACTCGACAAGACGGCCATCCTAGCAAGAAACTGCGATGCCATGATGGCCAGCGTTCTCAATCCTTACAAGGACCAGCGCGGCCGCATGTATCCCAGCATTCTGCCTCATCTGTCACAGCAATATCCCCATGATCAGGGCCTCGAGATCCTTCGAAGCAACCTGCGTACCTCGACCGTTCCCAGTGGCGCAGAAATGCTTGCAAACGTGACAGAAGCTGAACAAGAGAGCGAGAATGACGATGCCGATGACAGCCCTGATAATGACCAAGAAATTCGTGAGGCCGGGGGATCCACCTGGAGTCAACACTTCAGGATATCCTGCGTCCCACAACGCAGCAAGACGAGGAGGCACCCAATGGAACCGGAAATGCCAGCCTACTACCGATTCAAAGCAACCCTTTGAAGCCAGTACGCCCGGCAACCCCAATACAGTCGATGTGAACGCCACATGGACGGGAGATTCGCCCACCAAACGCAAGCACGAAGACGTGGTTGTCGCGCCGTCAAAGCGCCAGGAGATCGCTCAACCACCAGCAGTAGCAATTCTCCCAGAGGCGATCCCTCCTACTGAACAACAGGAAGATGACGACGACGATAGTGATGTGAGCGTTCATCTGAACATGGAGCTCGATGACGATGACGATGAAGACGAGGACATGTAGATGGCCAGTGTTACAAATACCGGCGGAAATGGACAGGCGCAACAGTTGTGCAGGAATCGGTTAAGGCAGTAATTTTTTTTTTTTTTTTTTTTTTTTCAAAAACTAGAGAAGACAAAATCGACCGCCAGGGCTAGAAGTCATTTGGAAAGGATCTCGGTTTCAATAAAGTTGGTTACACTACATAGGCGGATACTCAGGCTCTCGTCATAGTAACATAGCCTTGAGGAGAAGCCATTGTCCTAATCACACACAGTATTTTGAAAACAGGAGATAGATTCTCATTAAAAGGGGAAACAAAGTCCCATGTATTTTTATCCTGGGCTCACATAGCGAGCAGATGAACCTTCCCAGTAACGCCTATCCAAAGTACGCCTCATGACCGTATCCTCGAAATGGCCATTCAATTTCACCCTCCTACATGAGGAAGCCAAGCCACAGTGGAACCCCTCTCAATGTCGAACAGGAAAATAGAATCAATCAATCTCTCAGCCATGCTCTCCTTTTCTCCTCCTTCTTAGCCCTCCTCTTCTCTTTGAAAGCCTTGAGCTCCGATTTCGAAATTCTTTGATTTGATCTTTCGGCCTTGAGACTGCGCCCATCGTCGGCAGTCGCAGCGGCATCGACATCAAAATATGAATTCATCTGCCGCTTGATTTCGCCTCGTCGGTGTGCCGACCTGGTCCCGCGTCAAATTGTTGAAAATGGCCCGTGAAGCGGTTGAACCCTGCTGTGGCGACGTACGGCTCGTCTTCCATACTGTGGATCTCGGGAGCAACGTATGATGCGTCGGGCTGGGTGTATTTCTGGGCATACCATGCGTTGGGATCGTAGTCGCCGTGGATGGCTGGATTGTACCCTCCCACTATGGCGTCGTTGGATGGGGAGGGGCGGCACCATTCGCTACGGCGGCCGTCGGAATTGATGATGAAGCTGGAGCTAGAGATGCAGGTGTATTTGATGGCGCTACAGCCGAGTCTGCTGTTGACAGGTTCGAGGCGCGCGGGTTGTCCCACTGCGTCTTGCCCGTGAAGCGATTGTAGAAGAACCAGGCTTGGGTATTGATATCCCACAGACAGTCCCATCCGTCGTCGGCCTGCGGCACGGCTTCGTTTGGTAGTGGTGGTCCAGAAGAACCTGGGACGGGTTCACTAGGCAGAGGAGGCGCAGAGGCGATTTGCTCTTCGTCTCCGCCATCGACCTCGCCTTCCTCCTTGTCCGCAGATTCTGATCGCGACGTCGGGGAGGCAGCGTCTGCGTCTGGGCGGCCCTCCTGCGCGGTCGCGTCTTCGATCTCTTTTGTTGCGGCGCCGCGACTGGGGACTCTTTCGCAGGCTGTGGCGACGCGGGGGTAGTGGAAGCAGTGGTAGCCATGGCTAAGAAAACTGTATGAAGAGATTCGCTCTTATCCAAAGCAAAGTGCGAAGGATCTGTCATCTACAATGGTGAGCATCCCGAATGTAGCGGATTTACATCATGATGCGTTTATGGACCTGAGACTTAGCAAGATCGGATGAATATGATGGATGTTGATGGGCTTTGTAGCAGAAAAATGATTGAAGAATCTCTCCCGAAATTTGCCAAAAGGGAAGGAAAATGCATAGAGAAGAAAAACAGAAGAAGAAGAGTTCTCCAAGGCAAAATTGAAATCCCTGGATAGTGCAAGTCAGCTAGCGCGGCACTTGGTCGGATGCTTGGTTGGAATGAGCGGAAAATTTCGAGGCCGAGTTGCGAGATGCCTGATGGAGAGTGTTGGGGGTCTACCGACCGAGTCGGCTAGGGCGGGGCCTCTGACATCTAAATTAGGCAGGAAACACTGGACAAGATTTTTAGTACCTTTGTGGGTTTCGAGACCCTCGCGTCACGCCGACGAGAAGCGACGAGCTTTCATTAAAATCGCGGGCTTCACATGCCCCGTCATGAGCTTGACAGTATGAAGAAACGGTGTTCCGTACTGGTGACTATGAAAATGAATATAATACATTCCAAAACACCTCTCCTCCTCTTCTTCTTATGACGAAGCACAGACAAGGATGGGGCTCGTGCGCTGACAATATCTGATGAACGACTTGTCAATTGATCTGCACACGACTCAACAACCCTCGAGATGAAACTGTTTTCACGATGCATGGCCAATTCGTCTTCCTGACTACCTCTCTATCCCTCAACACCGTCGCTCTCGCAGCTGCCACGCCCATCTCTGACTCCAGATGCACATGCTACCTCACCAACGGCACTGAGCCAACATTCTACAAGACCCACCGATTCTTCGACTTTCGCAACCTCACCCAGTTCGCCTCCAGGAGCATCCCAGATATCATCTCCTCCCCGAAGACACATCCTCGGCCCCTCCCACCAGCTCCTTCTTCACATCCCCCTCTGGACATCGACGTGGCAGGCTCAATCATGGAACAACTCCAAGTCAGGCACGCTCAACGGCGACGCCACCATCCTGATGATCAACTCCCCAATAACATCTACATCCAAGCCAACAACGACTCTTCCTCGTCGGACTCGCCCCCAAACACACATCTCACCATGCGGACGTCCCGACAACCCACCTTCCAGACCTCGTCTGAATTCCAGGCCCTCTCCCCACTTACCATTATCTATCTCTCCGCACGCTCGCCCGCACAACAGGCAGTCCTGGCGCCGTATCCGCAGTATTCACCTACCGCGATGCCAAATCCCTAGCAGACATCCAAGAGGCAGACATGGAGATGCTCACGCGCGGGCCCAGAAACAAGGTCCAGTACACGAACCAGCCTTCGTACAACACTGACGGAGGCCAAGGCCAGGAGGTGATGCTAACCTCCGTGCCACGAGAAACGCAACGTTACCCTACACCAAAGAATGGACAGACTGGGCCGTCTACAGGCTGAACTGGACGCCCATGCAAAGTACATGGTACGTAGACGGCCAACAAGTCGCCAGCATAGCCTTCCAAGTGCCCCGCGACCCAGCGGGCATTAATTTCAACACGTGGAGCGACGGCGGCTCTTGGAGTGGTAACATGAGTATAGGCAGCGAGGCGAATCTACAGATCCAGTGGATTGAAATGCTGTATAATACCACCGAACAGACAACAACTCGACGGGACGGGAAAGGAGCACAGTTGGATCCACAAGATTCTGCCGCCGTCAACAAAGAGGAATGTCGAGTGGTGTGCAGCATCGACGAGGCTTCGAGACAAGAGGAGCTGCCGTCAAGCTATGGGGCGACGATGAAAGCCAGGCCGGAGTGCTCGTGTCGGCAGTGACGCGCGCACTATTGGTCAGTCTTGGTGTTTTCTGGGCCTTGGTGATGACGCTGTAAGACATGATGATAACGATTAACTCAACTCAATTTTTTGTTATGGAACAAAACTGAAATTGTCACGAGACTACATTGGAAGAGTCCTCCATAATACTCACTTACCATTCATCATCTCTGTCTGGCCTATGCCCCAGCCACATCTGCCCTCCACATCAAGAAAGACACGCTGCTTTGCTTCTCGTCCAGCCGTTTCGACTTCGAAAGTTTCAACACAATCAAAATGACAAATTCCAGACGGAAGGTGAGGGTGAGGGTGAGGGTGAGGGTGTCGTACTCCGTACCACCTCCTGATACAGACCAGAGTCATGTGATGCTCTCGTCCGTGCAGACTGGGGAATCGCGCACGCTGGTTGGCCGCCCACGCCAGTTTTTTGCCGCGTGAGCTCTGTGGGGATGTGAAACCGGGGAAATAAGCATACATACATGTACATTGAGCGACGACGCACGGCCAATCTTGGCACTTGTTTGCACCTCGCACATGGTCCATACACATAACAGGAAGTTGCTCACCAATCAACCAATCAAATCACCACCCAGTCAGCCATCTCGGCCATCGTACTCAACACAAGTCGAAAGTCGGAGGAGTACAAGATCCATGCAATGCCGGCTACGACGACATACCTGTGTGCTGTATGTACTTCGTATCCCGTATTTCACGCCATCAATGCCATGCACTGGGGATACCCTACTGGACCCAGCACATACTTTACATACGACGCTATGTCGACAGAATCTACATTCTTGCCGAGTCTCACGATAGTTCTTGTTGAATTTCTTCTTTCCCCGCCCTCGCTACGGCTCGCTACGGCGCACCAAAATGGTACCACACTTGGCTGAGACCCGCTCACCCCAGCGCGCTCCTCGCCGTCCTCGTGATCCGAGAAATGTCTTCCTTCAATGTCATGCTCACACGGACCTGAGACACGCCTCCTCCACACCGACCAGGCGTTGGCTTGACGAAAGCAGTTTGGTAGAGTGAGTGAGAGACGACAAGTAGTACCATTGGCCATCGACCATTATCGTCATCCGCCCGTCAGGCTCGAAGGAGAATGCATTTTTATTCAAATGGCCTTCCTGGCACCCAATGCTACCATCAATGTCCGTCCCAATGCTGATATATATCTGATATACACGAAACATAGTAGGCAACTGCCACGGAACAAATCCGGAGAAGAAAGAAGCGTCATATTGAAACACGCTAAACAAGTGAGGCGGATAGAGAAGAAAAGAAACACATCCTGCAAACTATCGACTGCCTGAGTTGTCGTAAAATAATTGAATTCAACGTGTTCTTGTTCCATTCGTCGTTGTGTATCTTCCCGAGATCACGTATTTCCCTTTGCCCGCTGGCGCCGAAAGAATCCATTTTAATGCAGTATGAATTGAGCATCACTTCTGCATGAATCTTTTTCCCCTAATGCCTTGGGTTCTGTTTGAAAATGAGACTATGAATAGAAGAAGAAAGCTTTTTTGCTAGGCCCCCGTGTTCGTGGAGTCTCGAGTCGCTGGGTATATCTTATTAGTCAAATCTGTCTATCCTGATGGACCGATCTGCCAGGACGCCTGGAAGGAATGCAGACATCACGCCACAAGAAGCGCCGGTGAATAGTGGGCACAACACAACACTGGCCAAGCAATAACAACTTTTATAAGAATTACAACTGTAATAGAATCGGCGCAGCCACAATAATAATAGGTCGTAACAAATTTTCGCTCAAACGGTGTTGACATGTAATGCTCGTTCTTTTTTTCGAGCCTCTCAGCTTAGAGCAAGACTTGCGTGTCTCCACGCAAGCCAACTTCGTGTTAGACGTCGATACAGCGGAGCCGCATACTAGTGCAGAGCAAATACATCACTTTCGGGAATCCGGTTCGGTGTTTCAACCGGGAGACCGCTGCTATGCGCTGAATAGTCGGGCTCAAATTCATATATTGCCGAATGCTTCGCCTGTACTTCTTCGAAGCTCGTGCTGAGGACTACAGTTGGCCGGGTTGTTTCCTTCTGTGTTTTTTTCATTCAAATATGCGTCAAATACTGATCTTGACATCGTCGTGACAACTGTACTCGTACTGACATGGTTTTCTGGTTGACGAGATGAGTGCACCGCTGATGCAATTCGTTGTAGAGAAAAGGGTCTACAGCCCCGTCATCGCATGCTGGTTTGATCGAAAGAAAATTGATGATGATTGGGAAAGCCATGCTGGCGCTCAAGCCAAAGGGGTCCCAGTCCTGATGATCAAGGAGCGTGGTCGTCGGTGGGAAATGCTGTCCAGAGACCGATGCGTGACGGCCGCCGTCTTCATGGTGCGGGGGCCTGTAGAAGTTGGAGAGAGTAACATGGGTTGTGTTGTGTCACTGTTAAAAGCGACGCTAAAACCACCAGATCCGCTAGGAGTTTCGAGCTCAGAATCATCGACCATGTCGGCCTGATTATCGTACTCGTGGTCTGCCATTGTAGATCAAGTCAGTGACTCAGCAGACAAGTCTACTTGTGTCTTTTTCTAGAATGACTTACCCAACGGGTCGACATGATTTTGGAATGAAGGGGTTGGGTAGAAGGAGGCTCCGGCGCCAGCTACAGAGCTGCGGGGTGTAGCAGTCTGCAGTACAGAGCTTCGGGGCTTGCATTGCGCCACTGAGGGACATTTGCTGGCGGCCGAGGCCTGAAATACATCCTCGCACTGAGATGCTGTCCGAAGGAGCAGGAGAAAATTTCGAGCCCGCGGTAGTGGGCGAATTTGAATGAGACGAAGGGGTAGGGCGGTTCTTGGGTGAGGTGGCTGCCTTGGGAGCCTGCGAGCCGCTGCCGACTGGCTCCAGCTTAGGTGCGATGCTTGTTGAATTGGACTTGCGATTGTGGTGCTGCCGATTCATGATAGGTCTCTGGATGGTGGGCGGTTGTACAATGTTCCGGGGAACATGTGCCGGGCCTAGATTAGGCTGTCGGCCTTTGCTTGCAATTCAGCCTGAACATCGATGCCTAATAAAACAGAAGCCTTGTTAATAACCATCAGGCGTCATCATCAAAGTGGAGGAGTGTCATTGCTGGTAAGTAATGAATGACCTTTCTCAAGGAGAATTCGCTCCAGCAGCGAGTTTTTGTACCGCAGCATCAAACACTCATCGGCAGCGTTTCGATGGGCGGACTGGAGATTGTGCAAGTTGGATTCATGAACCCGAATCGTCTCCTCAAGTTGTTTAATGTACTCGGTTCGGCGCTCGCGGAATGCGGCCTGAGCCTGACGATTCCGCTGCTTGCGCTCCTCCGATGTTGCGTATATCTGACGCCTTCATGTCAGTCAACTTAGTCTAGCTTATCGTGGTTGCGCTGTGTGCACTTGGAGAAGTGAAGTATGACCAGAGTATTTCAAGAGTTTGTCGGGTGTAGAGAAAACTTGGGTGGAAAATAAGAGGAGGGCAGCGCGTGGTGGAGTCAAGGAAATCGGTGACGGTATGGGAACGAGACGTGCATAGTGCTGAACAGCATGAGGTGTTTACCCATGCTGGTGGCAGCCCTATCAAAGGGTGAGGTGAAGACAAGGATGAAGTTGTGCGGTGGTCAGGTGAAAATGTAACAACGTGATGCTTGCTGGTGGTACTCTTCGTCTGGCATTAAAGTAAGTGAGGGGCAGTTGTATTATGAAACTCACCGGCTTCCGTCCGCCCTTCCTCTTGGGCTGTTGGGCGTCCTGGCTGTCCTGGATGGGGTTGTTGCTGTGACCGGAGGCAGGTGCTGATGCACTGTGGTCTCCTCAAGAGGTGAGTCAACAGAGTCATCGGACTCGTCACGATGCGGAGGGTTGGGCTTGTTGTCGATGGACATATCGTCGGCCATCCCAAGGAGCGGTCACGGCGCAGGGCCTCTGAAGATGACAGCCGCCGTGCGGCAAGCGCCCCAGTCTCTGGGGAAACAAAACAGTAGCAAGTGACGAAAACGTCAGCGATAGGCCGAAGGGAAGCGAATTGTCAGCAACGAGTCGCGGGGTGCAGCAGCGATAGGATGAAGTCGGAGGCTTCTGCGTCGTTGTGATAACGATCAAGATTTTGCTTGGTAGATAAACAGGCAGTAGTTGCAGCGACGGGCAGGGAAAGGGTGAGACGATGGATATGGCGGCGGCAATGACCGGGGAGAGAAAGGGAAGGCGAGAGAATAAATCGACTCGAGCACTGCGGGGAGACCAACAGGCGCCAGACACGAGGCAAGCCAGGCAAGCCAGGCAAGCCAGAGCCGACAGCAGTGGACTTCTGGCTGCAGGGCGAGAAGCAGATGCAATTGTCGTTCCTCAAAAGCGGTGCTTGATCTGGATCTGCATCTCAGTGATGATGAAGTCGGATGGACTTGACTTTGGCAGCGTCGGTCCCCATCGCTTTTATGTACATACATACATAATAATGTCATGGCTGGCCCACGCTGGGAGAGGGTGGGAGAGGGTGGGAGAGGGATTCCCTCCGTACACGCAATCGCAGTGCCTCGCAGGCCTCAAAATGAATGAAGTCGCCGGCTCGCCAGGCGCCGGCTGCAAACTGTCGCGCTGCCATGTCCAGATGTTCCACAGCGAGGCTGCCGGGGGTCCCCAGGGCCAAGGACGCTGGTGCCGTGTTGGTTCGTGGTTCTGTTGCAAACGCCCCTCCCTGTCCATCCTGGATTGCCGCGTGTGTCTTGCTCCATTCGTTCAAGCGTCCAACGAGGCAGACGACCTGCCACCGTCCGGCGCTATGTAATAAGGGCAGTAAGTAATAGTTCCAGTGGGTGGTCCGGGGTCTGTTCGTGTGCAAAGGCCCCAGATTACCAGGGCCCAGTAACCCCACCCCCAAAAAAACTCTCTTCACAAAACACCAAGCTGGTGGAGCGAAGTCGGACTCCGAATCCGAGGCCAGACCGTGTGGGTTTTCTGTATGTGTGTACATATTCCCTTGCTTGTTGCCTGCTACGTGAAGTGACATTGACAATCAGTTTCTCTTTCTTTCGTCATGCTCGTGCCATCGATGGTACCAAACCAACCCGAACAGCCGCCGATGGTGCAAACTGTTTTCAAGCCATGCTCCGTCACTGATCAACGGCCTTCTTCACCAAGTGCCAACATGAAATCGCGCGCTTGAAGCCAGCGCATCGCACATCACATCACCTGGTCTGTCTCTGGTTTCCTCATCCATTCAAAATCTTGCTCGCGGACCCTCCCAACCCTGTCCACTATTCCATCACGGTTGGCCAGCCCATTCCACCACTCGCCGATGTCGACGGCCAGCAGCGGGAGCGCAACACATCACTCTAATAAAGACACGACGCATCAATGGTGTACGGAGTAGATGCAAGAAAACAGTGTGTAACTTGACATGTTCGTGGAGAACGGAGTAAAACTACTTTCAAAGAAAGCCGATGATCGACAAGAGTACACACAACCCGCACAACCCACTATGTATATATTTTACTCCGTTCTCCGTTTGTAGTGAGTCGACGAATAAACTAATTAACCCCGCTTTGGCACTCCACTGTCTTGACGGGGTCTGGTCCAGTCAGCCCGTTCGGTCCCCGTTGTCTTCTGATCAGAGCAGTTCATGGAGATGCGAGAATGCCTGCTGGTCCCGCATCTCTGCAATCACCACTCCCATCAACCATCTTACACAGTGCACTTTGGCTGCCGTCTTGTTGAAGTCCTCTATCTCGGAGAGATTGTGCAGGTTCACATGGTGGCTGGCGACAACGGGCAAACAAAGAAAAGAAAAGGCTGTCTAATTGCGCAAAGCGAGTAAGTCACGTGCAGTAGCAATTTTTTATAGTAGTGAGCTGCGCCGGAAGTTATACCTCCTTGTATATTTTCTTTATGTTCCAACTCCACCGGCATCAAAGTTAAAGTCCGAAGCAGGCATAAAAATACCTGCACAAGAAAAGAATTGACGGAGCGTGGTGGCTAGTCTACGCTAGCAAAGGGAACCCCCAATGCTGCACGGCCTGAAGAAGCGTACAAATACCAATCGCCTTGTGATCTGCGGAAAAGAGGGTAACTTGACTTTGACGTCGGAAAATTTCCTAGACACCTTGGCCCAAACAAGCCACCTCCCGCCTCCTAAACTGGGCTAGTAGCTCACAAGTGCTAGTAGATTAGAAAGTCACCAAGCAAGCCACTTTATTATTACTCCGTCGGATGTTTTTAGTGTCCAGGAGACCTGATTTTTTTTCTTCGAGACTGACGGACAGACTATTATTGCGATTGCTCGCGAAACGACGAAATGAAAACAAAGATCGTCACAAGAAAAAGTGTTGTCAATGGTACTATTGCAGTATGGTTCCAGTGTTCAGAAGCTCAATCGAAGACGCCGAGGTTTGTCTCCTTCCTTTCGAAGTAGGAGCAAAATGGCCTTGGGCCCAGTGGCCGTGACGTTCTGTCGGTCAGATACTATTAAACTAATCAGCATTGACAAAGCGCAATGGAATTTCTGTGGTTATTCCATTCTTGATCATCGTGGTCTTGATGGTCAGCTGTGATGGCAATGAAATGCTTCTTGCCGGAGATGCAGTATCTGGTCCTTTGATGCCCAATTACCAGCCGTTTTGGCGACTTGGACTTGGAGAGTTGTCCACGGCTGTTTATTGGATAGGTTGCATTTATTTATTCACAAAAGATATTGGAGATAATCGTTTGAGTGAGTCCACACAAAAGACAGTACGGGTGGGTGCAGCGCCGTCGCAGGCAAGGAAAACAATGGCTTTTCTTGTTTGCATGCACTGGCAAAATGGTCATTTGGTCATTTATATAGTACTAGTGGTACGCCAATATTTGCGCCTCAATGGCATCTTCCTCCTGCGTGGACTGGTTGGTTTCCGAGAGGGACGGGAAGGAAGGTGCTCCCGAGCGATGACAGGCCTAGCAAGTCCCCTGACCCACCATGGGTTTCGAGGTAATACTCCGTACTGAAGAGATGATCACGTCTATCAGTTCTGGACAAGGTCCCAGAATGTGTCTCTTCTTGACGTGAAGAGGTCCCATCGCCCGCTGGGTCCCACTGGCTGACTGAGCTGTCTTGCCTCATTCCGGGTCATGCCGACACTTGTTGCTTACGGCACACTTGCCCCAATGTTCCCAGCCTCATGCCAGCAGACCTACTAGTCTTCTCGTGCTCAGTCTATTTCAAGTTCTTGCCTTGGCTGAGGGTGGTCACACGCAATCAAAGGGATTTGGCAAACGATCTTTTGGCCCCCTTGAGAGAGAATATTGTACAATACTGCTCGTGCCAGAAATTGCTGGACCAGCATCCCGGACAGCAGCTGAAATAGACTCGACAAAAGAACAAGAGCACACAACCTGGCGCTACCAGCATGCGGTTGGGCAAAACATCGAGTACTTGGGCAGGCAGAGACCCGATCACGAGGAACTGGGCAATTGCAGGATACACGCAAGAAGCTATCGGATACTTGTCCCTGATTGACCAGGCATAACACGAATTTGGAATGCACCGAGCCATCCCTCGTAGTCGGCTGTACATGAAAGATCGTCAACGGTTGACAGGCAGACAGGCTCGCTCACTGATTGAGTCTGACTATCTGCAGTACGCCATGATTGGGGCCAATTGCCCCCAATTTTTTTTTTTCTTTTGATTCTCCGGTGGCCTGCCTCAGGGCAACATGGCATTTTAGTTTGAGCTGACAATTGCAGTGGGAAGCAAACATGGTTCAGTATTTTTTCGTCCGATGCCGTTCTCGCACGAAAAGATACTTGAAAGGTACCCCGCGGATTCTGTTGCACACGCCATGGCAGTTGGTCAGCAGCTCAGGTTGTCACGAGTCGTTCGCAGGTCGAAAGCTTGAGACCGCGCTAATACCGGGATGTCAGGAGACACCGTGCTTAACAGCGGAGTAAGTACATAATCATGCAGTAGATTTTGATCATAGTCGTAATTATACCTTAAAAATATTTATTTTTATCAAGTAGATGTTCTTTATATAGAACTGTTGCCACATTTTGCATTCTGCATACTATTGAAAACCACCAGGCTAAAAACACGATGCGCACCCTTAGTAGGACTGCGGCTATGATAAAATCTCATCACATTCAGCACATGCCATCTACTGACTTATCGGTTTACACGGGCTATGACACAATTACCCGCAGCTGCCACGGCAGGATTAAAAATAAAAACAAATGTCGGTAGACAAATCGCTGCCTCTCAGATGCTTCATGACGCTGATTCGGTACATTGCCAGGAACGATATATGTATCAGCTACCCGGTAGACAGTGCATATACCGTGCATATCGCACTACACACCGTTCGTGCCACTGGCCCAACAACGGCATGTCGCGTAGCTTGGAAGCTTGAAAGCTTGAAAGCTTGGACCACATATGAAGTAAACAAACCGTCCTGCATGAACATCAACATACATACACCTCATTGTACCACTTTTTTGCCCACTTGACATCATACACCGTCACCACATTACATTCCTCTGCTTTGCTCCTCTGGCCCGCATTGCGCGCATTGCGGTTGTCCTAACAGAATTATCTTCTTAGTACTAACTAACTATACTGGCTGAGCTATTCGTAAGGACCACACGATAGCACAATCATGTCGCCGCCTCGTCGACGGTCGGCCAGGTTGGCCAGTGCCAGCGCTGTTAAGGTATGCCTTCTTCACTTGCGAACGACATGTGGTACAGTTCATCTTCACCAAAGCTGTATCTAACCAGAGTTTGCATGTAGACAAGAGCCACTCCAGAACTGGGATCCGTCGCCGAAGGAGATGAGACGCCGTCCCGAAATTTAGGCAGGCGCGTAAACGCAGACACATCCATGCACTCACCGATGCCTGAACCGACTACACCGGTTTCCTCTGCTTTGAAGCCTCCTCGTAGCGAAATGCATCCTAGCAGATTCCACTCCAGCACTGGTGCCCCTTCCTCTGCCCTCAGGCTCGGGTTTGCCGACATTCCCAAGGAAGGCCGAGCTCCTAACGGCCAAGATGGAACTCCTTCCAAGGTCAATGGCATACCTAATTCAAACTTCACATTTCAAATTGCTCGTGAAGCTGCCGACGCGAAGCTCAGCAGCGACGCTCAGCGTATGCTGAACGAGATCCGCGATCAAGCAGCCAAAATCAAGGCAGAACTGGTGGCACAGCGAGAGGCCGAGGGCGGTGTGAGTATTGCAGATAGACAATTTGCGAAGCCAAAGGGTAAAGTTGGGCGGTTCAGTTCTGCTCATATGGCCGAGTTCAAGAAAATGGATTCGATTGAGGGTCACGCATCTGCTTGAGGGCACAAGAGGGTCGTTTTACTCCAGTCAAAGCACTGAAGCGCACTCCGTCCAAGGCCAACCTGGACTCTACACCGACTTCTCAGAGGACCGATGGAGCATTGCGATCCGCTGGCAAGATGGACGAAGACGAAATTCGAAACGCACGGTCGAAGCCCAATCTCAAACGGAAATCTTCTGCGGCCAATCTCGACAGTGACCGCGACAGGCAGACAGTCGCGAAGAAGCACAATACGAATTCGACACCAGGGAAATTCTCGACTGCTGCCAGAGCGCCACCATCGAAACATGCTGCGAAGAGAGTCAAGCAGCGACAAGAGGATGATTCGGCCACTACGCGGCCCAAATCGTTCACCACGTCACCCAGCAAGTCCAGCTCTATTTTTCTAGACTTGCTAGTCCTAAGAAGGTGCCGGTGGCCCCTTACCAGCTTCCACTACACCAACGAACAAACCCACAGTGTCCTTGGTTCATTCACCCTCGAAAACCAGTTTGATTTCATTGCCAAAGTCTACTTCGATTAGTAGTTTGAACTCCACAGTTTCGAATGCCGCCGATCTCAAGCGCCGCATTATCAGCCCCAGGAGCTTTAACAGAGTCAAGTCTATTCTGCGAGGAACTACAAACTCATCTGAGGATGGCATGAGCGCCATACCGGCCCCTCAAGTTTCACAAACTCCAGATGCACCGAGGATCAATAAGGAGCTACCTCCTATACCACTCACCACTCCACGCCGTAAATTGACGAAGCGCGTGACCTTCACACCTGATGTTGTCTCAGCTGTGAATGCACAGAACTCTCCTTCTCCACAAAGAGCTAGCAAGTTGAAGCTTCGCCCGGCATTGAAGACCATTGGGACGCATTATCCAGCACTTGACGAAGTCCTGGCCCAATCAAGTACTAGCCACTCCTTGTATCCAGATCTCTCACCTTTGAAACAATTGGTTGACAGCCCATCATGTCGAGCTGTTTCTGGATCTCCTTCTCGACCAGGCACATTTACGTTTCGAAGCGACCACACCATCAAATTTACTGATACCCAATCGTCAGGATTCGGTGCTTCGCCTGGCCAATCTAGTGTGCGGCATGTTAGTGGCCCTGCCGGTTCGAAGAACATGCCTGGAAGCTTTCCTACGCAGGTACCACCGAGTTCGCATCCCAACAAGGAGAATAAAGATCCAACGCCCATAAAATTGCTTTCCGGCACAGCCCATGGAATGCAGAACAAGAAACGTCATCGAGCTAGCTCAGATGAGGATGATTTTGACGGCGACCGCGCCGCCAAGAAGCGGAAGAACGAGAATGTGCCAGAGGGCCAAGAACTACTAGCACCCAGACTTGTCAAGTCTGGCGTCGCTAGTGTCATCCAGACAAATCGCTTTGCTCGTACACCCAGCAAGACTCTCAAAATCGCACCCCTGGGCGAAATCCAGTCCGTACTCCTGCAACTGCAAGCCCGTCAAAAAGAAGACTGGTCTCAGCATTAGTCGCTTGAATATGCTTTCCGACCAAAGAATCGTGTTTAGCTATCGAAGTTGGTGTTCTTGAGACTTTGGTAGACTTCTTGGGAAAACCAGATGGGGATTTCGGAGCGTTCTGGGTGAACATGTCACCACCACCCTGACCGATTTCTCGATGGAAGGACACCGTCTCTTCTCGTTAAAATAGAGGAAGACAACTTGTAACTTGTACAAATACTGCCAGCGGTTGGCGCGGTCAAGCAGCATACTTTTGACAGTAGCTGCTTGATATGTTCTCCAGCATCTGGAAACATGCTGCCTAGGATGGCGCGGGTACTCGTCGTTTGCGTTTGCGTTTGCGTTCGCTTTTCTATTTTCTCTCTCTCTTTTCCTTTCATAGGACCTTGAATGGATATTGGCGCAAAGGAAAACTGTGAACATAATCTGTATGAGTTTCAGCACTCTTGAATTTAAATAAATTTCGTTACTTGATGGATGATGTTTCAACATTGACTGCTGGTTATGTTGAGGCGTTGACAAGCAAGAATGAATATGAGGAGCTCCTTCCTCATCCTGGCCTCATTGTCTTCAGCCACAAAGACGTGTGCAGGCACACAGAAGCAACGTCTTTCAGTTGCCTCTCAACTTCACCTCTCAATAACATTTACTTTTTACTTTTACCAATATCATTTTCGACTTCGATATCGAGGCTCGATTCATTCTTTCTCTTCTAATTGTTTGAGCATGCGCTGTCACTTTATAGCGTTGTCACTCTTTGCCGTAGCTCTCCTTTCACAGTCGGACGTTTACGCTGCTCAAAACTCTCCGAATGAGACCCAGGGTGGAATACCCAACCCAAATCGACTTGCGCAGAATGGCACCAAATGCACATTTCGAGCCTGATGTGTTCACGTGTACTTTCTGTTATCGTCTTTCGGCTCAGAAACCCCATATTCTTGGACGGTCTGCGCGGCTCACCTGTGCCGAGTGCTACGTCATTATTATCGACCTCTCGATATGCTGGTCCTGCGGGAGTTGGTCTTGCGAGAAGCAGACTGTGTGAGCTTCGGGTGGTGTTTCTGGCATCGAGCTTGCTATGGCTGCTTGATCTACGGGAGTCGAAAGTTGTGCATAGGTGTGCTGGATCTACCCAAAGATGCGACCGATACAAATGAAGATGTTGAACACGGCCAGAACAACCGAAGGGCAGAAACTATGCAGTCTCCTCTTTGTGCATTATGTGCTGTCGAGTGCGAGCTTGATTCGCTGGATGAGCAGGGAATACTTCAACGGGGACTGAAGAGAATCGATTTGATTGATGGAGGAGTGACGAGACGTCGATGGATTAAGAGGCCCGGAAATCAGCTCGGGAGTTGCTGGCCATCGAAAGCAAAGAACGAACAGTTGGGCCGCGGAAATGGGGATAATCAAACAGAAGGGAAGCAAGATCCACCCATGTTCTGGGTGAACATGAACGATCCCATTAATGGACGTTCTTTTCGGCCATATCGTTCGAAGCCTGTCCCGTGGCACATGCAGCATGTTCCTCTGGAAGATGATGCAGTGGAGTCCGATCAACAATTCGTCTCTTCTGGGATCCCAATGAGAAAGCAATGGATTGCTCACCCTCTTGAGCGAGATGGGCGAGATGAGCGGTGGAAGCGACATTCAGAGCCATGTCGTACACTTGGCTACTAAAATGTTTCGACTAATTCTCCTAGGAACCTAATAATAGTTGCACTCTCCGTGTCTGAGAGGTATAAAACACGAACAAATATAGGCATCGTTACGATAGATAGCATGGAGTAGTCTTTATTCTCAATTGACATGGACAAACACCACGATAGTTGAAGGAGAGGAGGGGCGTCGGGCAGACAAAGCATCCGAGGAAAAACACGAAGCAAACGGTGATGGGGAGACGCGTTTGTGCCTGTCACGATCTTGAATCCGAGGCCAATGATTGGCTCAAGATGAAAGCGGATCAGTCCTGCTGGATTCACTGCGTGCTGGTCACCTGGTGTGGCTCACTTCGGGAATGGCCAGCTAGTGCCACACATGGACAAAGGCTGCGCCTGGCTAACAGATGCCGGCGCGGAGCCCTAATAACAAAATCCACCACACAAAATTACGGAATTAAGCGAAAAGGTGGGCCAACAGCTATGTACATACGTATCGTATCATACAGCACCGAGGCCGCGTGCGTTGCTTGGTTGTGCTGTGCTGGTGCCGTGCCGGGCTTTACTCTGCTGGCTCTATAGTCTGGCCGTCTGCGTCTGCACCAACAAGTATTATGTAGAGCGACCCCAGAACAAGCGGATCGTGCAGTTTCTTCCCACTGCCATCACCACACTCCAGTCCACACACAGTCCACAGCTGCTGACTGACTCTTTTTGTTGCCGGCGCCTCATCACCTTTGCGTGCTTAATCCTCCCCGAGGTCATGCGATCTTAAGCACCTCCCCTTCCTCCACAAGTAGCACCCGACCGCCGACACCGACAATTGCAAAGTAGCCGACTCACCAAAGGCCATCAAGATGTCCCAGGTCGCTTCTCAGGTATGCTGTTTTCTCTCGTGGTCTCTGGCCATTGCCGTCCACTCCTCCCGTTGCCCGCCAGCCTTGGCTTTGGGCCTGCCTGTCTTATACCCAGTTGCCGTCAATCATCACCATGGTTGTTCCAATCCATCGTGACTGCAGAGCTAACTTAACTGCCCGATGCCGTAGAACCGTTTCGCCTACTTCGGTATGGACATTGCCCAATCCTAATCCTTCGCGTCCGATTAGAAATCATCCTTGGCCGTCCTTGATGCATCATGGCTGGGATGTCTCGCTCGCGATTGAAGCTAAGCCCCAAACCATTAATCTCAACTGACGCGACACCACATCGACAGGCAACGACGACGACGGCGAGGACAAGCCTATTGCCCCCGTTAAGACCGTCGACAAGGCTACCACTCGCACCACCAAGCGCACTGTTGAGCCCCAGGCTCCCGCTGCTGCTCCCAGTCGCGGCACTGGTAACCGCCGCGGAGGTCCCCGTGGAAATGAGGGTGGTAAGTTCGATCTACACGGGATCAAATCGCTTCGAGGTGCCTCAAACTCCATTGTTCAGAGGGCGAGACGCTGATGGGTTTCGTCAACAGCTTTCCGCGACCGTGGTGCCGGTAGCGACCACAACCACGCTCGCTCCACTGAAGAGGCCCCTAGAGATGGTCCTCGAGGTGGTCAAGGTGCTCGCCTCCGTGGTGGTAAGTGTCCATTCTTGAGTCGGCCCGATGACGATCTCCTCCTTCGCGTCGGCTACTTCGACAGAGATGTGGGACGCAATGTTGGAAGTATTAACAAGTCACTCGGCAGGCCGTGGCTCTCGCCGGCCCCGCGAGGGCGAGGACCGCCACACCACTCGATCCGGTGCTCACGCGTATGCTCAATTCCACGCCCTCATCTGTCACACGGCACTCACCGTCTTTTAATCAACAAATACACTGACGAATCTCGATGTAGTGGTTCCGAGAAGCAGGCTGCCCTGTCATGGGGTGCCGTTGAGGGCGAAGCTGAATTAAAGGACGAGCAGGCTGGCGAGGCTATTGCTCGATCTGAGAAGAAGGCAGCCCTCGCTGAGGATGGCGCTGGCGAGGAGCCAACTGAGCCCGAGGACAAGAGCGTCTCTTACGTCGACTACCTCGCCCAGCAGGCCGAGAAGAAGCTCGCCCTTGAGGGTGGCTTCAAGGTCCGTGGGGCCAACGAGGGTAGCAAGCTCGACAAGAAATGGGCCAATGCCAAGGCTCTCGAGAAGAACGAAGACGAGGAGTTCATCTCTGGCAACTACGGCAAGAAGCAGCGTGAGCGTGAGCGCAAGGTCAAGCAGACCCTCGACTTCGACCCTCGCTACGTTGAAGCTGAGCGCTCTCGTGGTAGCAGCCGCGGCGGACGCGGCGGACGTGGCGGACGCGGTGGCGAGCGTGGTGGCGATCGCGGCCGTGGGGCAACTTCCGCGGCGGCCGTGGTGGTGCCGCTCCCATCAACACCAAGGATGAGTCCGCCTTCCCCAGCCTCGGCGGCAAATAAAAACGCCTCAACAATTGGCGTACAGTGGCCCCTGATTACGGTACTTTTGACGTGTACATGTGCCCAGATACCCCAATATGGCTTTGTATGTGTCGACATGGATGATGTACCTAGTTTAAAGAGGAGAGCCCTTCCCAAGTATCATTTTGTGTCGGGGGACCGTTCTTTATGTGAAAAGAATGGCACCCCAAGGCGCTTGCTATTTAGAGAAGATGTGAAGACGAAAATAAAATTGGTCAGGTGCGTGTCTAGAAAAGTTGACAGTGAGAAAGAAAGCAAGGGGAAGGAATAATAAAAAAACATTTACGATACAAGAGAGTTCAACAGGCTCCATAACCTAGCAAGGGACAAAAGTAATGAGAAGAAAAAAAGGCCAGGACCGGCAGTTCGATGGACGCCTCCTTTTTCATCATACCCACGCCCAGACTACCTGTCGGATAGGAAGGAGAGGAGAGGAGAGGAGAGGAAAAGCAACGAACCCCCTCCCTCTCTCTCCCGGTTCATTGCTTTGGTTTTGCTCTTACATCTGCGTTCATATCATTTTTCTCGCTTGTGTGATTGGAGGGCATTCTTTCGAGCTGCAGAGCTGCAGGAGACTTGCCCTCGTCATGCCCATTGTGGTACATTGCTGATGTAAGATGTTGGCTGGCCGTCTAACCTTTCAATACCTGCCTCTACGAAGGAACATTGGCTTGTCTACTACAGCCGGAGCCCCTTTCGTGAATATATCGGTCAAGCCCGCACTTGTCAATCATTCATATTAGGCTTGTAAAACCATGGTCTGCCGCTTTTGAAGTCGCTCACATTGCCTCGTAATGCAATATATCTTATCTAATGGTGCCCACCCATGGATGCAGGGGAACAACAACAACGACAAGCGTCCAGTATCAACATGAAAATGCTTTCCCGTATTTGACCTCCTTTCCTCCACACGATGCCGGTAAGTTGATATTTGATGAACAAGTATGTACTAATCCAGATGTGGAGTATTTTTCTAGAAAAGGAAAAAAACCCCATAATTCCGTCGCCATGATGATTACCAATGTCAAAAATGCTGTCTTTTGTTCTCTTTCAACCACCCTTTCCTACCGAAAAGACCGGAACAATTTATTCGCCAGCGGAGATACCGCGGTTCCGATACCCAACGCATTATCTCGCTCGCTATCTCGTGTACGCCTTCGGATCATGTTGGGTGTATTCGCACAAAATCCACAGATGTACACGCTCGGCATCGTTCGCCTGGTAATGTTGATACATTGTCCATGAAGCCACATTTCACACGACTCGCTGTAGAACCGTCTTGTTAGTCATTTCCAATCTTGTGGAGCATACCCAATGGTAACATACCATTGGACCATGAAGCCTTCTCCCTCGTCTGCCTTGCTATTGTTGCACACACAGCGCATGCCATAATTATCGGGGCCGTAACTGGACTCGGTCAGACTTGTCGGCGAAATGATTCCTCCAGGGAAATTGCGTAGATTAGTGGTGTTGAACAATCGTTGGCATCTTGAACTGCTCAGTCGCAGGGATCGTTTTTGTCGATCCTCAACTACTTTACGCAGCTCGCTCGTGGCATCCCCGACCTTGCCAGGTCTCTCATTGACCACAGTCTCTGCCTCGCTCTCTCCTTCGTTGGCCGAGTTGCTATTGCTTCTTTCGCTCACACTTCTCCTTGATAAGTGAAAAATCGAACCGACGGGTTTTCGGGGTCCGGAAGGGCAAAGGATGTATGGAATGAGTTATTGCGACTCGGAATGATGATCGGCTCGTCATCCGTATCAGAATCTTCGCCGCCCTCTACTGATGAGCAATAGCCCCCTCGACTTGTCGCCAGGTTTTGAGAGCTGCGACCCGAGCCATCATCAGAGAACTCCCTCCGCCCATAGTCGTCTCCGCTCGGGCACGTCCATGTGCATCGATGAACAACCGCACCGAGGTACGTGGGCGGGAGTGTGGGGACGTTTCAGGGATGGATGCGAGACTGGTCAAGCGCTGCTGGTTTTGAATGGCGATATCCTCCTGACAAACGACCTGTTGACTTGCTGGCCGGGAGCGCGGGACCACTAGCTGGTCTGGCTGCAGCAGGAGCTAAAAGTGGAAGGGCTCCTCTTTTGACGGGCTTCTTGCCTCGACTTTCACTGACGCTTCGGCCGAGCCCTGGCCTTCCTGATGGCTTCACAGGTGAGCTGGCGATTGCTCGATCTGGAACTTGGGTGTTGTTCTTCGTCTCCCGGGAGCTACTCGACCTGCGGTTGTCTTCTCCTTGGGCTTTTCCTCCTTGTACAATTGCTGCCTCGGTTGAACCAGACTGAACATAGCTGCCGAGATCAGCACCCGCGGCTGCACTCTGGGGGCGGCTTAATAGGAGTCCAGGGTTCACTGCGTCACTAGCATTGGTTATGCCGAATGGATCGTCGTCCATGCTGGTCGTATTGGTAGCAGGATATGCTGCTGGTATTATTGAGTGACGACCACCGTCGGTGCAGGCAGGGCTGGGCATGGGTGGTCTTGGGGCCAGTGTCCTTTCCTGTCCGGAACAAGGTTGTACATTTTCTTGATTTGAGGATGGCGGGGCATTTGGATCCTGGAAAAGCTGAATGTCACTGTTCCAATCAAATGAACCAGTATGGCGATGAGACGATGGCGTAGGGGGTTGGAATAAAAGAGTTCCCGATGTCGCGAAATCAATATCCATGCCCATAGACATGGATGGGTCCCAGAAGTTGGGCTGTGTATTACCGGCGGGAGCTGACATGGGATATCCAAACATATCCCCAACATCACCCATGAAGGCTGCCATGTCCTGCTGTGAAGGATCATGAAAATCTGCATGACCGAAACCTTGGTCATTCTGCATGCTGGGCTTCGGGACGAGCTTGCGCCCTCCCTTTCGAGCTGTGGGTGGGGGTGAGATGACTTGCGTCGGTTCAGTTTCGGTAATGGTGCCTCGCCGAGCCCTCTTGGACGAAGTCGGAGGAGTCCTGCACAAGGCAGGACTTAATTGAGAATGTGGAATGATGGCCGAGGGACTCTTTTGTATGATAGACTGATCGGGAGAGGAGATTGATCGATGGGCGTGATCCACTGGTGGCAGACAAGCGCTCGAGTTGGATGAAAAGTGATGAACATGCGCTGCTATTTCGACGGCAAAGCCCTCAGCAGACAACATACGTTTGTGGCCCAGCGAAGATGTTGATGATGCAGTTGCCCCGGCAAAGTCAGGAAATATGCCTTGTGTACCTCGTAGATTGCCCGGGGTGGCGTTGAAGACGGAGTACTCTTCCGCGAAGCGAGGAGTAAGACCGCCGGCGGCCTCGGTAAAAGAGCCCTGGTAGGGTTTGGGTGTTTCGAAAACGGGGCTCGGAAATGCGATGGATTTGGGTGTTTGTTTCGGTGTGGGTGGCTGAGCGTTTGGATCTCCAAAGCTACTACACCGTATAACACACGATGTTGTATTCACCAGTCAGTCCAAACGTGCAGCTCTTTGTTTGAAAGTTTGATTGATGATGGTGGAAAGTGGAGATTGGGAACTTCGGCCGTGGGTGGTGGGTGGTGGGTGGATGGATTGATGACTGAACGTACCTTGCGGCCAGAGGATCCTCGCTCATAGCAGCTCTGTGACGGCAAATTACACTATGACAAAAATAGGTTCATCCCTGGGTCCGCATCCAGGCCTTGAATATGGCCAGTGGTGTGATGTGAACAAGTTGCGTGCAAGGCGCTCGCGTATACTCGATCAATTGGCAAGGTGATGCAGTAATACCAACCAGTACGCACAGCAGACCTCGGCGGTTGTGCATTGCAGACAACCAGCAACGTAAACTAACTGGTCGGAGGAAAGGACGATGACGAAAGCTAGCCCAGTCCCAAGCCAAGTCGGCGGTGAGATTATGCGCAGAGAAACCAGGAATAGGCAGGAGAACAAGGCGAACAAGGCGAACAAGGCTAGTAGAGTGTTTTTCACAGCCTAGAGACGCAAAATGGAAACAATCGTGTGTGTGAGAGAGAGAGAGGGACAGGAGTTCGTCGGAAAAAAAAAGGAATCAGCAGGTCGCTAAGGTTTGTAAAAAGCCTGCGTCTTCAAGGGGCAGACAGAGAGGTTTTGTTAGCTGTGAGTCTGTGACGGCAGAGTATTCCAAACATGTGGTGTGTGTGTGTGGGAGTCAAGGGAGGGGTGATGGGATGGAGCTTGCTTCTTGCCTTTGGCACCGTCGTTAGCCTAAAATTCTAGTCAACAAGGGGCACGGGGAGACACCCCGCTACTGAAAGAGTGTGAGAGAAGGGAGACAGAATTTAGTTGTTTAGTCGCCGTGCAGCTGGTTTTGAACACGACAGAATCGAATCAGGGGGATGTGAACTGTGAACTGGTGTTGAAGCTGTCCCTATATGAGGATAGGATGATGGCTGGGAAGGATAGGATGTCAAGGCGAGCCGCCAAAGGCAACGAAGAACTGGAAACTGGGATGGAATAATAGCCAACGACCAAACGGCGGGATGAGCGAGGGATGAGATGGAGCGAGCGACTGGATCGGTTGGCGATGATTGTCTGGTTCTGGTCGCCGTGGTCGGTGCACCGGGGTCTCTTGTTTGTCCAGGCAGAAAAGGCACAGACAGTCAGTCGACTCAACAGTGCAACGCCGGACCCAGCTTTCGAACTTTTTTTTTTTTTTTTTTGTCTAGTGAGGGGACAACCAACGAGCAACCGGTGGATCGATCACTCGCTCACTTTCAATCGAACAGCGAAGACCCCTCAGATCCGAGAAAAGGGCGGAACAGGGATGTTTGTTTGGATGACCTGAGTCTTCCCGACTGATTGACTGACTTGACTGACCTGGGATTGACCATGGCTCAGATCAGCTTCCTCCGGGTCCTTGCCGCGACTAATAACAACAAGCAAGGATTCGCTAATGAAGCCGTTTCTGTTGCAAACCCATCGGCCGTGCCCTGCAAGCTCCAACTATCAATCATACATGTATACGGTTGTTTGCCAGTTAACCGAGTTACCATCTATTTTGATCGTCGAGGCTGCCTTGGCCAGTCTGGTCGGGCTGCACTCTGGCCACTTTGGCTGTATGACAATGTGACAAGTGGATGATGTCCGCCCGTCCCCAGAACCCTTGCTTGATACCATGACGAGGTCTCGCTGTTGCTCCTTTGGTTGCATCGACATGGAGTTTTCCAGGAGAGAGTGCCGTGTTGTTTGTTGTTTGAGTGGCTCAAGAGACAAAGCCGAGACTCACAACGCACATCCGTTCGTTCCACTGTGTCATGGGCCATGGCCGACTGCAACCTCTCAGTACGGAGTGGGCGTTTGCATTGCATCTCTCCTCGGCGACGATGATGGGGGCACAGAGAGAGAGAGAGAGAGAGAGAGAGCGGCGCATTTCGGAGGGTCGAGCGTCTGGTTGTCGGGGAAGTCTTCATTCTCGCATCTCGAATGGACGCAATGCACACACACACACATGCAGCTTCATAACATGACTATTGGCGCATATCTTTTTCGAACCATCAAACCATCAAATCAAATGCCGTGGCCACCCGCTCCTTCCATGCCGAGTCACTTCAGGACACCTAAAACGGCAGGCACAATCCCACCGGGCACTTCCTTCCTTCTCATAGTAGACCATTCACGTCGTTGCCCTGTCGCCCTGTCGTCCTGCCGCCCTGTCGCCAATCCATTATTTCATCGGCCGCCACCGAAGAAAAAAAGGGCAAAAGAAAAAAAAAGGGGGAAACTGCATCAGGCTGGATTGATTCTGATGGAAGCACCCACCTACCCACCCACGCTGCCACGCACTCGCAACTTGCAAGTCCCAACCCGAGCCGAGTCAACACGTTGGCACGTTGGGTGCAACCGAAACCCGTGGGGTTGTGGCCCGAGAGTTTGTGGGTTTGTGGGTCAATTCGCCTTGGGATTCTTACCGAAATAGGGAAATTTGGCCCAACCCCGGAATTATCGACCTTTTTCTAACAGATCTCGATCGACTTGCACAATTGCGTCAAGAGTCTCTCTACAACTTTTCCCACCTTTGGCAGTGCTTGAGCCCCTGCCCTCCCGGATTGATGGATGTTCCACACGAACTATGCAAAATCCCGATTTTGACTGCTGGAATTCCCATTCTGTTCCATGCCAAGATATGCGGAAAAACAAAGATGTCACGTTTCCAGTCAGGGAATCGATTGACCTGCTCTCCGCTCTCCGCTCTCCGCTCATTTTCAACGAGTGAGAGGCCATGGACCTGATCCGTCATTTGTCGTCCATCACATCACTTTTCCCTCTCAAAAGTGTGTAGACACAAGGTTGGTCATCAACGCATTCAACGCATCGCCACTTTGGCTCGTCGTTTGGGCCAACACATCAATGAATCTGGCAGAAACCCCTTCAACCTCAAATTGGGCCTGTTCTTGGCATCAAACACACTAGTTCGAGGTCCGTGAAGCGCTTCCAAAGTCGTCGAATGTCTGGAAGCAATGCTGGGACACGACGCTTGTTACCGTGGTGGGAAGGGAACCCGAACAAGTAAGTCATGCTAGCACGCTTCACATTTGATCCGTAGCAAGATTCTGGTAACACGCCCAAGTTGTCATCAATCTGAAGGATGAACTTGGTCATGACCTCGCCGAAGCAGTAGCTGAAAAGAGTTGGGCATGAATAGCGGACATGACACAATCTGAAAACCAGGGACCATGTGTGGGTGGCGCACTCTGCTACTCCTACTCCGTACTGTATATAGCCTTGTTTAGTAAAAAAAAAAAAAAAAAAAAAAAAAAAAAAAAATCGAAAATTAAAAAAATTGGTGAAACTGCTCAGCAGCATTTGGGCTGGGCTTCAGATGAAACAATTCCACCACGTCAAGAACGTGCTTCTGAAACGAGTCTCCCACGCCGCACTAGCACGCACGCACAGTATCACCGGCAGCCGAGCGGCTACAGATAGACAATGGGCCTTGGGGTTGGTTCGTCGAGGCCTGTTCTTGTCTATTGTCTGTTGCAGCAGCTCAGCTCCCGCCGAGAATGATTGGCTGCGATGGCACCACAAGTTCCTCTTCGGTGGAAGCAGGACAGAACGCCGAAGAAGGGAAGCGCATCTCGTCAATGCTAGCAACGCATCGTGCTTGCATCATGCTTACGATTGAATCGTGCTGTCCTGCTTACGAATGCACAAAGGGCTGCTCTACTACTGAAATGAACTTGTTCCCTTGCATCTGTCCATGCCCTCCCCTTTCAACACATCAACACATCATTGTTCTCGTATCCAAACGTCCGATTGCTTCCAAGGTGGAACGAATCAAGAACGAGATTGTTTGAACGGGCTGAGGGAAGGGGGGCTGATTCCTACAGCGGAATAGTGGCGAGGAAGGGTAAGCAGCTTGACGGCAAAATCATTGCCCGTCGTTACAAGATATGCGCCCTTGAAAAAGACATGATTCGTTCACATTGTCAGCTCGGGAAGCTGAAACATCATCCCAGGTCGTCTGTTGGAGGTGAAGATGACGCCATCCGTGAATTCGTCTCTCCATACATCAATTCAAACCACGACGAACATTCACCTACGTCGAAACAAACGCAGAATGGCTATGCTGCAAGAGAAAAAAAGGACGCTACGGTATTCACTTCCTCTCAAAGAACTTTCCCAGTACACCAAAAATTGTTCATTCAAATCTCTCCTCGCTGCCGAATTGACCAATGGGGGAAGTTCCGTGACCTGGCCTCGTCACATCCTCCCTTGATCACAAGACTTCAAATGCAACCTCATATGCAAATCTTGATGCGTGACACGATGGACTTCACAACCCCACACGACGGCCTGGAGAGGAGCCTACCAATCCCGTCCATGAACAAGAATGGGGAACATGAAAGTAAATGAAACAAACGCAGGCTCAAGTCCGACCAGCTTCGTTGAGCAAAGGGCGAAAGATACAGCAGACTGTATATGCCCTACAAGTAGTGAGATGACCTGAATAAGGACAACCATGGTAGGATAAGAAATTCGCTCACTGCGAAAATGCTCCTTCCACACAATCTGTAGCGGTATCGTATTGAGATATATAGACGCAAGAGAAGTAGAAACACAAGAGCCAAAAAAAAAATTGGACAAAGGGTCAGAGGCCGGACAAACAAAAAGAGCAAGCATGACAGATCATACATAATTTGGTCGAAAATTACATCAACGAAAGAATGAGAAGAGAAGAGAAGAAGAGGAAGAAATGTAGAAGAACCAGCACCAAACAATTTGCAGCAAAAACCTTTTCAGGTCTCCATCCCAGGTCTTGACAGGTTTCCCCAACTTCCAATAGTTCTACAGTTTGAACCCCTGACCATATGTTCCTCGAATACCCAAAAGCCCATGCAGAAACCGTCTATATTCCCATTTGCTTCCCAAAGCATCGCACATGAGTCGTGACTGAAAAGTGAAACTGTGCTCCGAGTCATCCATTTCTCTCGACAGCATTTCTAATATTATCGTGACTTCGTGACATCTCTCAATCCTTTTTTTCTTCATCTGAAGAAAAGAATAATGAGTCGTCCAAGTATTCATGTCCATGACCATAGAAAAAAAAAAATACAAAACCTAGGAGAGTTAAAAATTGAAACAAAATTGTCTATTCAAATCATGTTGTCCATCATTGATGCCGCTCCTGGCATGCAAAGAGACTGAGAACCGGGCGGGTTGTAAGGTTCGGATGTTGGTACAACTGATGTAAAATTTGATACATCTGCTTTTGCTGATGCAGAACCTTGAGTTGAAGCTGAGGTATTGACATCGTGGTTGGTGTGCTCAGGCTCGATGCCGGCGTAAGAACTTGTGGTGTGACGGGTGTGTGTGGTCTAGTAGCTTCCGTCTTGGGACGAGCACCTTGTCCTGCCGAGTTTTTGTTGCAATTTGTCTCGCGTCGTCTTTTCGGATTATCCTTGACCTTTTGGTGGGTGTGACACTATTGAGACCGCGCTGTTAGTTTCGGGCTGTCCCCCTTTTTCTTGGGACTCACTGGGTTCGACGGTCTACTTACTTTGTACGCATGCCGAAACCATGTCGTGCCCTTTTTCTTGCTACTGACCAGTGGTATCCAGTCGTTGCAGCTACCACAAAGACCCTCCCAGACGTCTGGGTTACCGTCCATGCGTCGAGTATCGAGAGGCTCCTCGAAGGGGCTGCCAGTCGCCGCGCTAATGCCATGCGTAAATGACTTGTCGTACCAGAATGCCGAGTTTTTGAGAACAAGCCACCTCCCCGGCTTGCAGATGCCGCACCATCCCTCACGCTTGTTTCCATGCCCTCGGACCCATTTGGGGGTATACAGATCGCCCTCAAAACGCAAAACTTGCTCGTACGGAATCAGGTTCGAATCCGATGGGTTCATATCTTCCTCGGGTGGCGGGATCTGCTCCTCTTTCAAGGCAGCAAATAGATCAGGAGGATCGGATAAATCTGTGTAATGGCCGTGTAAAGTGTGAGCATCGCCGTTACTCTGTAGCATTTTGAACAGTCCTTGGGACGGCAATGGAGGCGGCTGCTCAAACATGCTCTGATGAGGCAGTTGCGACTGCAAGATCATATTATGTCGAGGGAACACAGGCTGACCAGGTAGATAGTATGGTTGATGATGCGGGTGCTGGTGCTGGTGCTGGTGCTGGTGCTGGTGTGAATGCTGATGGCTGTGAAAGCTACCCATGTGCACAGAGGTTGGGCCCGATGGAATCGGTGGATAGTTCTGGAGGGACATGCGCTGGTTCGCCCCGTACCCATCCTGCCCATGATTTTGGTAGACAAGCGGAGAGTATCGTCGATTTTGCATCGGGGCATAGGATCCAGTAGACCACCGTTGATTCTTGGACCCTTCCATACTATATGGCGCAGATCGAGCGCTGGGTCGCGGGGAAGGAGAAGCTCGACCACGGCTCTGAGCCCGAACCTGATCATGTCGATTGTGAGAAGTGGCCCGAGGCGAAGCTGCTGGGGACTGGTGAATTGACGACATGAGTGATGTTCGATTTGAAGTGGGTAGGTACTCTGATGCGTAGGACGGAGCCTCTGAGGTCGCAGGAAATCGTCGTAGGACGAAGGCATGTCAGATAATGGCTCACAGCTCGAAACGGCCAATGAGGAGCCCGAAAATCGCCTCTTGTTTATCCCACCCTCCGAGTCCAAGTTGTCCGAGTCTTGCTGTTGATCGGAAAACCTCAAATCAATGATCGGTACAGTTTCATCCGTGGTGTATGCGTGACCGATCGGACCCTCAGTATCCAGGCCTTGAAAGTCGAGAATCTCGCCGCATGATGACTGGTTCCATGAACCTGGGGAAACAGTCAGCTTCAGGGGACATATCGTCGACACAAATGGGATCGGGCTTACCTTCGGAAGGCAGGGAGAGCGGAAGGAGATCTTGGGATGCAGAGGTCGGCTGCGAAGTGGCCGCTTCTGTGGGCTGCTGATGCATCGGAAGGCCACCCCAGGAGGACATCTGGTGAACAGCATCTCCCAATTCGTATGGATTGTCCGTGTAATTTGTCGCCGGCCTCTTTCGTGGCTGTGAAGTTGGGGGCTCATCCACGTGGTACCACCGGATAAAGATCCGTCGTTCCCATGTATTGCGTGGGCGCTCATATCCAATCTTGAACGAATCAAAACGATCCCAAAATGCTGTTCGAATTTAACGTACCGCGGGGTGATAGAATGAGGTCAAGACAGTTCAGCAAGAACAAGGCGAAGCTTTTGATCGTTGAACCCAGTCGGCGAAGTGCGAAGAGTGTTGTACAGCGCTTCTCGGCGATAGAATCAATATTGCAGTAAAAGTCTTCAAGACATGTGAGCAGCCCAAAATATTTGGGAATAGACGACGAGAGTGTTGCTCTTCAGCCTTCCACCTGAAAGAGTCATTTATGTCAGTTTGCGCCTGAAAGCCTAATGGCAAGCAGTTCTTCCCCATTGGGCTCAGTATCGCTCGTTGTCTCATACGACGTCAACGCGACATCGATGCCTATGATAACGTGAAGTTGCTGTGGGTTTCATGGAAAGATGACATACTAGCCACGTACAGGAGACGAGTCTGTCGGTTCGTTGTCGCAATAACAATCGGCAAGTTCAACTCGACGCTATCGATTGAGTAGCGCTGGTCGCGAGTATCAAGGTTGGTCGATGATGGGGTTTGGAGGAAAGATGACTTCATTCACAGTCGCGACCAGCTCTTGCGGTGTTGACGTTTATGGAAATAAGTATGAATACACACGTTTCCAGGTGCTATAAGTCGTGACTGGGAGACTTGTTTGTCTGTGAGGAGTGAATAGGATAGGAAGGCCACTGCTGCATATATGATCCGAAAGTGAAAGGCTTTGAAGGAAGCAGAAAGAGGGCCAGCTTCTTTCACTTACTACAGCAGACTTGATGGGCTTGTAAGAAAGAGAGAAAGAATGAAGTATGCGTCTAAGTAGGTATAGAGATATTTCCAAGTTGGATTCCAAGCTGATCTGGGACTAGGCGAAAACCAAATGAATGATGTGCCCTTGGTGAGGCTTGTCGAAGGCAGATAGAATCAGGACAAATGTACGGAGTACACGCGACTAAATGATCTGACAGACACGACAAGAGAGCGGGTCCGTGGGAAAGGTGTGGTTCTCTTTAGAGGGAGGACAAAGATGCAAATGGGGAGACCAGGAAGTTGGAGAGTCAGGAAGAGGCGTGGGAAGCTCTTTCAGGATGGACCGGCACTGGGCTTGACCGCAGACGCCGCCCAGATGAGATTGCATCTCTAGGCGCTGAGTTTGAGCTTGAGGAGTGTGTATTAATTAGATGGGGTTTGGGAAAGGGTACCGGTACATCCTGTCTTCACTCTCTCGCACTCACTCTCCATCCTCGTCCGGTCGTAAGAATGGCTAACAAGTTTTATGGAGAGGCTAGTCTCTGTCTTGGCTGTACCTCGAAAAGAACACGAATAATACTGTACGCGTCCACAAGTCGTGGAAGTGTGTTGGAAGGGGGCCTTCGGGGACCACGGAGAGATTCCAATGTGGCCGACTCATTCATCCAAACTTCTCAGGCTAACAAGGTCAGGCTCGCAACACGGTACCCGGACAGCCGGCGTCACCAGCCCGCCAAATCTGTAAGCTGGGGTTGTTGATTTAGACTAGGACTACCTGGACCCGTTGAAAGTCCACCCCTTCTCTGAGCGCTTGGCCAAGCCTGAGAGAGGATGAGGCAGCGCACAAGTGTCGGATGAGTCGTAAAGAGAGAGCAGGTGGGCTTCTAGGAGCACTAAGTAGGGTACGAGAGCTGTCGCGGAACATTGAAGGGGAACCGTTGATTAGAGTAGCGGCTTCCAGGCTTGCTGGAGAGTTTGTCGGAGAGAGTGAGTGGGCTCGAGGTGGGCTCAAGGTGGATTTGGGCTATACTTGGGCGCGCGTCAAAGCCGTTGCTGGGCTTCGTTGGAAGAACACCCCCCCAAAAGACGCACGACAACGGCCATAGACCAGGGCGGGAATCTCTGCCGGGACTTCGAGTGGCTGTCAATTGCTTCTCACTCGAGCACGAAAAACAACCACTATGACAAGAATTACCGTCTGGGGGTTCAATGGAGCCTGGTCCTAGATAACCAAACTGGTTAGACGGCGTGACGGAGTCGAGGATCCCATGGAGACGAGCAAGGTTCCAGGTTTGAGAGTTTCAAGTTGGAAGGATGGTGCAGCAGGCAGCAGGAGGATCCCTTTTTTTTTTTTTTTTTCTCCGCCTCTCCACCACTTTTGCAGTTTTGTTGCTGATGCAGCGAAGGCCGTCGCGGAGGAGGACGAGGTCGTTCATTTCGGATGTGCAAGCAGACAATTGAAGGAAAGGTGGGCGATAAGACGGACGATAGACGATAGACAATAGACGACGTGGTAGACGGTAGACGGTAGACGGTAGACGGTAGACGGTAGACGGTAAAAACACAGTAGACGGTTGACACAGTAGACGGTAGACATAGTAGACGGTAGACATAGTAGACGGTAGACACAGTAGACGGTAGATAGTTAACGGTAGACGGTATATGGTGGACGGTACGTCGTAGACGGCAGACGGTAGGACTGCCCCACCCTGACAGACGACAGACGACGGGAAGCCATGTTCAAATTGGCAAGTGGTCCTCTTGGTCGCGCCTATCTTCCAGGAGCCACCACAAGTACGGAGTAACCACACCACCATCACGCAGGACCAGAGAGGCTGCAGAGGAGTTCTGTCTGCGTTCTGTCTGCATATGTACAAGAACCCATGGCATGGCTTCCTCGTTAAATTGTTCAAGACATACATGCAGCCCGACAAGGTCATAGTCGCAGATGCATATATCCAGCCGGCCGGCCAGACGAGACAGACAGTACTTCGTACAGCGTACACTTCCACAGAGCCACTGGCATGCCCGCTGGCCTAATTCGACCAGTACGAGCTCGGTATACAAGAACATCTCAACACATAAATCCATTGGCTTGGGCTTCCGTGCTTCCGTGCTTCCGTGCTTCCGCGTTTCCCACGACATGGAAGGAGTCAAGGCAGTACCAGGGAGGGTGGGTGAGTGAGACGAAGGCCGGAACCTGTTGACTTGATTGGACTTGGTCAAGGCCCGATTCTGTAACACGCAGCCGACCAATCAACAGTGGCTCCGGGACCGCTGCCAAACAGCTTCCTCTCCCCAGCCCTGCGCCTCGGCGAGTTGCTCTGCACGCATACTCCGTACATACACAGTACAAATCATGATAATAGTGAGAGGGAGAGCAAGAGCAATAAGGAAAGGAAGCCTTGATGAATCTGATAGGTCAGGTACCGCATATCTCATCACAACCCAAGGTGCGTCTTCCAGCCCACCACTCACCGCGTCCGTCCTGTATATGGGAAAACTTTCCTCCGCTTTCCTATCCGCTCGATCCTACGGAGTACCAGAGCAAGTCATGGCATCGGAGGCAGGTACGAAGCAAGTTTGAGACTTGGAAGATCCGATGCCGCAGCTTATCGCCCCACCCTCGTTGTATCCACTGCCACGATAGGCTAAAAACGGCCGTCGTGAAACCATACCCAGCCAGCCAGGTACGGCGGAGCACTTTCTCTCGTTCGACCTTGATTTTCTGTGCTGCGCTTTTCCAGGGTTCCAACGTAATACCGGTGTTCCCTTTGCCAGAGATTCCCATTGAGAACAATTTGGCCACTACCATGTTGTGTGCTTCTACCACAGTCTCCGAGTGGGCGACTGTTGAAAGTGCCGAGTCGACATTATTACTGACAAGTCGATTCCATCATGGACAGTGTCCGTCCGTCGCCTACCCAAAGCAATTTCTGAAGTAAGTGCCTTGGAAGCTCGAACATCCGACAGTTTGTTGAAAACAATCTTCTGCTTGCCGTCAATTTGATTAGATTAGACTTTTCGGCACATTACATGATGGGCCTGTTCTAGGATGTAAGGTTTCAGTCTGGACCCGAGTTGCTATTCAGAATGTGTACGTTGGGTTCCATGACAGCGAAACTTACAAGGTTCTGTAAACCGGGAAAGCATTGATAATTGGGAGGGAACACAATTGCTCGTACAATGTACGGTCGCGAAAGAGGTTCCGAGGTTCCATCACCCATCGAGAACTAGAAGAGTTATTATTATTACTACAACAACAATCTCCCGTTCGGCAGAAGATGTGAAGCGTTAGAACAGTTCTGCCATAATTACCAGTCTCCACCATCTGCCGACGAGTACTCGGTTGCCATCTCATTGGTACGCGCGGCTTTGGAAGAATTTTGACAGACGACAGATTCAGCCTTCTTGGGCCCCCGTCGCTGGACGAAGCAGATCAGGTGTTCTCAAGACCTAAAGCTTGCCGCAAAGCTCTATAGAAAGCAACAACCATACTAGCCTGTCGCCCAGGCTGGGAAATCCGTTCTGATCATGGACTCGTGAATGGAATAATCCGCGAGTGCTCGGAGGATACAAGGCCCAGGTGCGACACACACAAGTTCACTTCTTGTTGGGGCGCGGCTCGGAGCACAGAGAAATAGGGACACATCAGAGTGCACAAAGCGACGTGGCTCCATTCGGAGCTTGCCGCGCGTTCCAGGTGGATCTGACACGAGATGAGGAGCAGGATCTAGCAGCGGGCGGCAAAGCGGATGATGGTCGTTGCTGCGCGGGTTGAGGTCGGGCAGACGAAGAAGAAAAGAGGTAATAAGGCAAGGGACGTACCGCTGATCCAGAGCCTCTCATACGATTACGATTACAGGAAAGTGCTTGGCCTATCGAGATCTGTCGACTGATCAAGGCTGCGGAATATAGCAACAGTATTCAAGCATGGAACTGAATTGGATTCCATGCAGTATCAATATCTTGGTTACTTGCCTGGTGTCTGGTCTGGCCCAGTTGGAAGAGTTGGCGAGCGTTGTATGTATGTACTAGCTAGCTCATGAATTGAGTGGACAAGAACAGCTGTGGTTACGTCTTGTTGCAGAGGACAACGGACCACGCGGAAGGCTAAAGAATGGACAGGAAGCTTGCCAGGTATCTCGGCGATTACATATTATTACGGAGTACATACACTACAACCCCTGGATTATGTATTTTATGTACAAATTTACATACAATACAACCCTTGAACTATTTTATGTACAGTCTACTCCGTACCCCTGGATGATTTTACAAATCTACATGCCCTATTTTTTTAATTCCGCTCTAACAACTGCGATCAACTGTGAGCAATACAATTATTAGAGAGCTATAAGGGATATGCATAGGGTATACATGTAGAGCGCCACAAAGGGTACATTTATCTCCAGGAAGATTACTAGTAATATAAGGTAATTATTAATCCTAGCCTCTGTCTCCCTTATTTCCTTACTAACACCTAATCCGCTCAATTCCCCTGTCATGTACATAGATTTGTAAAATCATTCAAGGGGGTACTGTATAAATCTACATGTACTTGCCCCACTGGCAGGTCACCCAATAATAGCTGCCCGCAGCTGCGTCACACCTAGGGTGGGGCGGGGCACGAGCTACTATTAGAGGCTAATTTATTAGAGCGTTACAAGGGGATATGTACAGAGGATATTAAACGCTACCAAAGATACATATTTTTCTATGTAAATCACTTTTAATTTAAGGTACTTGCTAATCTTAGCCCCTGTCTGCCCCATCTCCCGTCCGACGCCTGATTGGCTCGCTATCCCCTGTCATGTCAATACAGCCCTTGAATTATCTTACAAATCTACATGACAGGGGATAGCGAGCTAATTAGGCATTAAACGGGAGATAGGGCAGACAGGGACTAGGATTAGCAGGTACCTCAAGTTATTAGTGATTTACAAGGAAAAAGATGTATCAGCTGCTCCACGTGGGGCAAGTAGATTTGTAAAATAATTCAGGGGTTGTAGTGTAGCGTATGTACATATTTCGTGTCTGGGGAGGATCGTAGACCGCTGCTGAGTGCCGGCAGCAGCGGGTGCAGTCATACCATTCCAGCAGTCATCTTCTCGATGATCCCTACATAGGAACATGCAATCTGTCAACTCAGCCTTAATACGGGCATTGTGTTGGCAGGGGTGGCTAAAGGGAGAGGGGGTTACGGTAGGGAGCCATCCAGCATCCTCGTCAAAAAAAAAAAAAAAGAGAAAAGGAGCAGGGTTCAAGATCCACCCCAGTTTCGCTAGTCCGCGTCTCAGATCTGTCTTGCTTCTTCATTCTACTTCCACCAGCGGAGCATTCTCCGACGCG
The DNA here is from genome assembly GCA_023658505.1 of Epichloe gansuensis. Lineage (NCBI taxonomy): Eukaryota > Fungi > Ascomycota > Sordariomycetes > Hypocreales > Clavicipitaceae > Epichloe > Epichloe gansuensis. The sequence continues at coordinate 660,383 of CP098281.1, forward strand.
AAAATCAGGCCAAACTGAATTGAACGTCTAGTACATGACCGTTGTAGTCTTTCCCCACTAGCCTAAAAAAAAAAAAGCGTGGAAGCAAAATGGAAGCCTCTCTCTGTCCTTTTTTGTTTTTGTTTTTTTCCCTTGCCCTTATTCCAAAGTGGATATGACTGCTCGGCGTGGTCCGGACTACTCGTGCATTGGCATGGACTAGTTCATCGTGTGTCATGAAGGTTTTTTTTTGGGGGCGGAGGTTGTAAGCAAGGTGGTTGCAAATCGCGGTGCCCTTTTAGAAATCAGCTTCCGACGTGGCTTGGGAATAAGTTGGATGGACTACGGATTTGTCGTTTCGCTGCGTTGTTTGATGGTACGTACGGCCTGGGGTTTTGAAGATGCAGATTCGGGGAGGGGGTTCTATTTCCTTCCATCTTCGATGGGGTCCCATCTTTGTAGAGATAAGCTTATGGGTTGGTGTCGCATCGGCGGGGAAAGTCTCGGAAAATAAACACAGCGAGGGTCGAGCGGAATGACATGTTTTATTTTTATTTTTGTGACAGCCTCTCGCTGTGAGATGGTTACTTTCTTGCTTCTACTTTCTTTTCGTTATTTATCATCCATTTTTTTTTGTACGTCTTTTGGCCGAACATAGGGCGTTGCGTGGGCGTGGACGCGATGTAGGTGAAACTGATGGCGAGTTCAGAGTTGATGATCGACACGGAGCGACACTTGGGGGATCGTACTGGGATAAATCTTTAATACATCATCGACACGAGCTTGGATCAGCCTTCATTCTTCAACGAGTCTACTATTTGTATGTCCTTCTCCCCGTCATGTGGAAGAAGGTACGTCATGCGTGCGCATCGTCGGATCGAATGTACCTTGACTACTTTCACTGCAGGCAAGGCCCGTGCAAGAACATCTTGTAATGATCTACTTCACTTCTCAAGATGGCCCCCGACCCAAATCACCCTGCCCATCTATGTATCTGTTCTACACCCATGTACGCTAATACATACTACGGAGTACACTCTGATCGCTCTCAACCACCACCAACCACCATCTCTTCCACCTTTATTCTATTCCCCACCTCGCATGATAATAATCTCCGATTTCCACCAAATGTACGCCGACGAACTTGGGGCCCGATTTTCACAATCTTGAATGAATGACTAGCTGTTGAATCCAGGGACGGTTTCCTACGCTCCATATCCCGCGGAGTGACTTGCATAATAATAACTCCGTCCTTTCGGGATAGAACAGGAATCAATGCAAATCGCTCTGAATGGGGAGTGAAGCCTTTGTTGACAGGTCACAATCGTTGGCAGCAAACTTGATGAGCTGTGATGTTGTTTCCACAAAGCTCAATTTCATCCGGTAACAGCCTCTGCAATACACACCCCTCAAAGGGTCGTAAACCCCTCAAAAGGGTCCGTCTGCTCTTGTCGTGCATCTCTACATTGGTTATTTTATTCCCAATAACCATTCATGCCTTATGATGAGTACTTCTCCACACACCATCTCGTTCATAAGCACACATATTATGGGTAGACTACGCCGACGCTGTATGTAGTGGCCCGGAAGATATGTTCTCCGCAGTGGCACCATGCTCGCGTTCCTGTATCTTGTAGTTAGTTGACTGAGTTCCGATGGAGTTCGGGGACGCGCAGGTCCCTCCGAGGCTTCTCTTTCTTTCTTCTGGGTGCCAGCGCAGATGTTGCCACACTGACCGACCACTGACCAACACGCGTTATTATGCAACATATGTAATGTATTACACAAGTAGATGGCAGCCCCCTCAGTTTGATATCCACGCATCACACATACATATGTATACATATGTCCAGGAGAATTATGGGGTGAATGACCAGGTTTCGCTTTGGTAGTATTGATACACCCTATTACCCTGTACATATGTACACTTGTTCGCACCATCTTGACCTTCAGTCCTTGTTGATTCGTTTCCAAACCTCGTTTTCTGCGGCGGCTATACTCTCGCCAGCAGAGGCTGCCCACTTCTTTGCCGTGTCCCAGACGCTTGCCTCACCTTGATCCTCATATGCTGCTGTTGATCGTTGATATTGGTTGTAGCCTGCAGCATTCACGTCCTGTTGGTAGCCGCCTGCGGGCGGCGAATAGCTCGCAGGAGGGTACTGCCCTGAAGAAACGTCGGGGTAGGTCCAACTGCGGCAGCTCCGATAGGCGGTGCCGTTGTTGAAGTTGATGATCGTCCCTGTGTTGGTAGAGATGCCTGGGGTGGTTGGTATGCCATTTGCGGCGGCATGGTAGTCACGGGTGCCGCCGCTTGCTGGCTTCTCGCCGACTCGCCGGCCTTTGGTGGAGGGGTAAAGCATTTGAGGCCGAACGACCTGGAGGTACAGGAACAGCGCCCGGCTGTGGCAGAGGTGGATTGCCAGTTAAAACAGAGCTGCTTTGGGTGGGTGTAGGCAAAACGTCGTTTGCCTGCGGCGCTGCCGTCTGCCTGGGGAGTAATGGTGTAGAGCCCGGTTGCGCAGCCGGATACGAAGCGTGAGGAGGATTAACAGCTTCAGACGTCTCTGGTTGACGCTGACCAGCCTCGCCCGCGTCTCCCGAGGGTGCCGTTTTCGAAGTGACACCGCTTGGCTTGGCAGGATTAATAGGGCTCGCACTATACACCGGGATAGGAGCCATTTCAAAGAAGAATTTGACGTCGACCTCTCGTTTGCAGCCCGTGTGTTTTGCTCGTTCTTCTGATAAAGAAAGTAGAGGGTAGGTGTTTGGCCTTGGAGATCCTGGATCCTGGCTGTCGCTGTTGTGAGGCGGAGAATGGCTCCTATTGGATTAAGCGGTGGTGGGGATACTCTCACGGGCGGATTCAGTTATGAGAGGGGTGACTTATGAGAGGGGGTGACAAGTTCGTTCCAATATTAGCATGACGATGTGAAGAGGTAGGTAATCAACCTGTGATGTTGATGTCTTGATAGTCGACTTCTTCACAAGCAGCAACGAAATGTGGCAACGTCATTGTGGCGGGTGACGTCAGGTGACGCCGGTTAAATGAGGAGGTCCAGACACGTTGCTCCGGCTTTTGCCATTCTTCCTTCACCAATATGACGACAAAGTTGCAACGTATAAATACATAGAATGACAAAGGAAGAGTGAGCTGGACATTGTGGCCGTTGCGAAAGTCATTGCAGGGACGCATGGTATGTTATTCGAAGAGGCAAGTGCCGCATCAAGGTGAAACTCAGTTCTGACGTGTTCATGTAACCACACTGCTGCATTCTTAGCAACGTCGAGAATGATGCACATGCATGAGAATTGATTCATGACTTTATGTTGTACAACGACTTCATATGTACATACGTACATACGTGTACACCAAGCCCCACGCGGGGTGAACACTAACAGCTATCGGTGGCTACAGTGAGTGGAGCCATTAGGAAGAATACATGGGTGTCTACGCTAGCAGAAGGTACTCTCTACCCCACTTAGTGCTACACTAAGCAATGAAAAGTCCTGTTATTGGCCTCTGAACAGGGATTAGACTGTACCATGAGCTTTCAATATGTATGTATATCCCACCGGACCGCCGAACCGCCGAACCGCCGAACCTGAGGAGCACGGACAAAGGTTTGGCCGGTCCCGACGTTCTGCTACATATTAGTGAGATCAGAGAGAGGGAGGAGAGGGGCATCAGCGACTTGACGGACCAGCCAGCCAGGCTGGAGCTCGTGATTGGCACTGGAGCAAGTGAGGCGCGCCGGGAATTTCGTGCATCCGTCGTTGGATAGTCCAGCCTCGTAATCCATCCATCACACGGCTGGCCAGTCTGCCTCGGCAACGGCAAGGAAGGATATCATCATGGTTGGCAAAGTTTCCGAGCGAGTTCTCCTGAGGGAGGGTAAGTGGAGCCATCATTCCTCACTTGCAGATATCACAGGTTCAAAAGAGCAACCAGGCTGACAACGAAGCAAAGGGTTGGAGAGAACCGACAATGGCATGAAACTTACGACCTGGCCGGATGTTGCCCCTATTAACCAGAAGAACTACTACACGTAAGTGCTTGAGAATCGAATCGAGGTCGCTCGTCATGTACTCATACTTTCTTGTGTTCGCGCAGCGACTACATGAAGCGGGATGATCAAATCCTTGCTTTGCGACTCCAAAGCGATGCAACACGCGATCGACTCGTCCAGTCCGCCCGAGACCACGATCGAAACCTGTCCAAGAACGCGAACGGTGAAGTCCCTCTGGCCGTTCCCGATCTCGCCGATGAAGATGGCGCCGCAACACCCTGCGGTGGTGTTGACCCATCGCGCATCATTGTCATTCACCCGGGCAGCCAAAATCTTCGCATTGGTTTCGCCAGTGACGCTCTTCCACGAACGATACCCACCACACTAGCTGCAAAGTTTCCGCAGACCGAATCTGAGATGTACGAGGCTCTGCCGCGGAGACATTTCGCGGCCAAGACGACGGACCAGCAGTATGGCGAGGAATGGACCAAGAAGTACTCGAAAATGTGCAATGAGCTCAAGACGGAGATGCGCGCCAATAAGAGAAAAGTTTTGCCGAATTCCAAGGAGCTTGTACAGACCTTCAATCGCCGTACAGAGCCGGAAATTATCGAAAAGCACAACGATCCATTAGAGATTAACTGGACAGATGTGAAGTCACTGGAGGATCCCGAATCGCCTGCCTCGTGCTTCATCGGCCACGATGCTCTGCGTGTTCCAGATGACTCGAACCCCAAGTTCAAGCTTTGGTGGCCGTTGCGCCATGGATGGTGGAACGAAGACGACTACTCCAGCCAAGAACACCTCTACGATGACTTTGAGACTTTGCTGGACAGAGCCCTCCGGCAAGAATTAGGATTGACGACCAATAGCGAATGGCAGCAGTACAGCTGCGTGTTTGTCATCCCGGACCTCTATGACAAGCGATACGTGGAGCAAATTCTACGCTCGTGCATGACATGGTTCGAGTTTAGTAAAGTTTGCTTCGTGCAAGAGAGCATGGCGGCGACCTTTGGCGCGGGCTACACTGGAGCCTGTGTTGTAGATGTTGGTGCGCAAAAGACATCGATCACCTGCGTGGAGGATGGTCTCTGCATCGAGGACTCTAGAATCAACATGAAGTACGGTGGATTCGACATTACCGAAACCTTTATCAAGATGATGCTCTACGACAATTTCCCTTACCAGGATATCAATCTCCAGCGACGCTATGATTTCCTTCTGGCCGAAGAATTAAAGATGAAACACTGCACCATGGCGCAGGCAGACATTTCAGTGCAGCTGTCTAGCTTTCACGTTCGCGCCCCCAATCAGTCGACGAAGAAGTATACATTCAAGACCTATGACGAAGTGATTCTGTCGGCCATGGGAGTTTTTGATCCCTCAATATTCGACAACAGCACCAAACTTCGAGGGCGACGGAAACTTGTCGAACGATCTTATAATGCTTACGAAGTGGACATCCCCGATGATCCATCCTCAGCCGCTCAGCTGGCCATCTTGGCTTTGGTGAAGCCATCCATCTCGTCGTCGGCTACGAACGGAGCATCGCAGTCACAGGAGGTTTCGACACCGAGCAAAGAGAGATGCTCGTTCAATTTCCTCGGCAAGGGAGAAGTTGGTATGAACGGAACACCTGCTGGATCCCACGCTGGATCCCCGCGCCAGAGGGCAGCGGGACACCTGCACCATATATTTTCGGAGCCGGTAAAGATGGCTTGAATGGGGACAGCCCTGCCCCGAGCGGTTCTCGCGCGGCCGGGACGCCAGTACCTGGACAGGCATCCCAGACGTCGCAAATGGCGCCCGCGGGCCTATTTGTCGACCCCAATGCGCGTAGTGCTACGTCCATCGCCGTCGAAAGAGACGCGGTGCTTCCGATGGCTCCCTTGACATTGCAATTCTGACGAGTATTCAAAACGCAGCTAAAGGCGACGATAAGAAACTTCGAGACTTGCTGGGCAGTATCATGGTAATAGGAGGTGGCTCCAAGATTCCTCAGTTCACGGTGGTTCTGGAGGAGAAGATCAAGGCACGGCGACCTGATCTTTTCGAGAGAATTCTCGTGAGCAGAAGCGCGAGAGACATGGACGAGCAGGTGGTGACGTGGAAGGGGCCAGCGTATTCGCAAAGCTCTCTACAAACGATTCGTGGATCACCCCTTTGAATTTGAGCGGCTTGGTGCGAGGACCTTGCATCACAAGGTGCTCTGGGCTTGGTAGTGTGGCAGAGAGCAGGAAGGAACCAACGAGTGAGCTTGTCGTGATTTTCGACAGGTAAATGACCTGAAAGGCCTGAAAGGGAAAAGGATATTGGAGTTATGGTATATCAACAACAACTGTTGGACATTTGCGGCCGGGTTTCGTTGGCATGTTTGGGCTGGGGATTCCTTATATGCGTACTTTTGATGAGATGAATGGATCAGGTTTTCTCGAGGTTTTCTCGCAGTTTCTCGCACCAAAGGGTAGTAGTGCAATGGCCCATGCCGACCGAATATCTGTGGTGGACCGTGGACCTGAGCTGTCTGTGTTTGACTTTGATCTTTTGGCGGCATGCCATCCATCCATGTGAGTCGTGCCAGTCAGTAATACTACTACGTCGACTACCGAGCTTATGTAATAAATTTAAATTGCAGCTCCGACGGATGGATCACGCGGTCACGCAGTGCTCCTTCTCATTCGACGCAACACTCCCTTCGCCAAAAGCAAGCATTCATCTGCAATTCATCTGCATTCGTCTGGGTTGCGCGCCATGTGACTCGGTCAACGCCTCGCCTTCAGAGGTTATCCATCATCTTGCGTCCTGGACTCGAAGCCATCAATATGGCACGCCTGGCACGCCTGGCACGTTTCCTGCCATTTGCGCCATCCACAAGCACGACCCAAGCAGTGACGTATCTGCTCGGCATCTCCCTCTTCTCCATATCATTTCTTGTCTTCCTCAACAGCTCCATTTCCTTCCTCGTCACCGACCTCATCGGGCAAAAGAAGAATGTAGGAGATGTCGTTGGCACGCTCGGCTTTGCCGATGAAATCGTTGCCCTGGTAGCATGTCCTACATGGGGCCTCGTATCAGATCGGCTCGGCGTGCGATGGGTCGCTGCCATGGGATATAGCATCATTGGGATCGCACTCGTGCTTTTCGTACAAGCAAAGAACGTGTATCCTCAGCTATTGCTCGCGCGAATCTTTTTCGCGGTCGGAGCTTCGGCGGCGTACGTACCTTGCTCCCCCTTCCGGCTCGCATCCGGGGTGAAGAAAAAAAAATGATGCGGACCGACATGTCGATGTGCTTGCTAACATGGTGGGATATTGGATCGTGGATAGTGCTACAATGGTGACGGCCATACTGCCGTCGCTAACAGACGAAGGCGACGCGCATGATGGAAGAAGTCCATTGAGGTACAAGCCCAACCAGCGGTTGAGCGTTGCATTTTCGGTAGAATCGGAAGTGACCATTACGCCGGAGCGGTACTATACGCGGTCATTGTCGAACGACTCGAGGGGATCGCAGGGGCTGCAGGATGCAGCAGGTAGGCTGGGAAAGCCATCTGCGCTGGCGGGATTCGTAGGCCTCTTCACTGGCTGTGGTGCGCTTGTTGCGCTGGCTTTGTTCTTGCCGCTGCCTGCCAAGTTTGGCGAGCTTGACGGCGTGACACCGGGTCAAGCCGTGTCATATAGCTTCTACGTGGTTGGGGGTATATCGTTGGCGGTTGCAGTATTTGTTTTCATTGGGTTGCGCAATCTGCATGGCGAAGAAGGCAAGGGATGGAAGGTACTCTTGGGGGCCCCGGAGGCGCAGGGAAATACACTGGCGAGATCGAGCGCGGATGACGGGAACGACCATGAAAACGGATTGGGGCCTCGGAGACGACAGGTATGCACGCACGGCGTTTTCACTCGAGTATCACGTACTCGGTACCTTTGGCAAGAGTCAAGAAAGACACTGGTTTTTTTTTGTTTGGACTGTATAGTACCCATTTACTGACATTGGGCGGCTATTAGAAGGTGGTTCCGTATCTACATCTGATGAAGGATTCGGTGCTCCTAGGGTTTACGGACTCGAGGATTGCTCTGGGTTACATGGGTGGGTTTGTGGCTCGCGCCTCTACGGTGGCCATCTCCTCTTCATCCCCCTCTATGTCAACACATTCTTCATCAGCAATGGCTTCTGCCAAGGATCACCAAACGACTCGTCCCCGAGTTGAAGAAGGAGTGCCGGGCAGCATACGTGCTTTCGTCCATGCTCACTGGGGTGGCACAACTGACGGGACTGCTGTGTGCTCCCTGTTCGGCTACTTGTCAGGACGTGCGAATCGAGTCAACTATCCCGTCGTCGCGGCTGCCGTGCTGGGCATGGTTGGATACGTGATTCTACCGCAGCTCTCGAGCCCCGAGATCAAGAACGTAGACGGACGGGGCGGCACACCAGCCATCTTGCTGGTGGTGGCGCTCCTAGGCGTCAGCCAGATCGGGGCCATTGTGTGCAGCCTGGGCTCTCTAGGCCAAGGCGTCATTGCGGCGGAGCTTCCTCCCCGTCGTGTGCAAGGCGAGCCATCCATAGCACCGGACGAAGAGGACGAAGTCGAGTCGACCGAGTCGGAGCCCTTGATGGGCTTGTCGACCAGCGAGGATCCGGCGTCGCGTGTGCGATTCAAGGGCTCCATTGCGGGCGTGTACTCGTTGTGCGGGGGCCGCGATTCTCCTGTTGACCAAGCTGGGAGGCGCCTTGTTTGACTCTGTGTCGCATGGGGCACCATTCTACATGATGGCGGTGTTCAACGGGGCTTTGCTGGTGGCCAGTTTGTTCATGGATGCCTCGCAGGCTTTCGCGAGGATGTAGCGTAGCCGAGGTGTACCGATGAGTAGCGATGAGTACCGAGTATCGAGTACGGAGCACGAATTGATGAACATTGTTTTGGTTTGGTAATACAAAGCTGAAAACCCCAGTGGCGCCACGCCACGATTTCCATTCCAATCCACGGATGCCGTGTAAGTCGACGGGATTGTCAGGCGCCGATCCGATGCCCGCATTCCTTGGTGAAGGGCAAGAAAGCTCCGTAGTCTGCCACGATGCTGCCACGGTGCAATCCGTACAACACCGACCCGATCCGACCGCCTGCAGCCCGGGCGTCCAGTCTGGAGGAGGGAGCCTGGGAAAAGGAGCCACTGGCTGAGGCCACAACGCTGCTGTGTACTCGGTACGGAGTGATACGCATCACAGACCGTGCAGGCGTTGTCGACTTGGCGACGCGGGCTTCTTGTCGATACGAGCTTGACGGCAGGACGGGTGAATGACGTGACGACTTGACGAGTATGCGACTCCATCTCTCCATCTCTCCATCTCTTCATCCGGGATGGGAAAGGACAGGACAGGACGGGACGGGACGGGAATACGATAAAGGGGGGAAAGATGATGGCTGGGCGTGATACGCACTCGCCCTCTGGCGCTGGTGCTAATGCAGGGCCAAAAGTATATTGCTGAGTCGTACTCCCGTACGGAGCAAAGTAACTCGCGTCCATCTCGGTTTTCCAGCCACCTTCGGACTACTCCTCCTCGGCACCGAGTACACCAACCACGGGTTGTCCCAACACCAACAAGCTTCAACCTTATTGCGTGCTCAGGACCAACTCGGGACGGACTACAGACCCCAAAACGAGCCGATTGAAAGCCGATTGCCCTCCGAAGAAACGACTTGGGAGAATGAGCCGCCAGCTGTCGCGGACGAATCGTGACCACACTCCGTACTGGCTGCCACCGCGAATGAATTAGACTTTTAGAGGTTGCCGCGGGGGTGGTTGGGCGGAAATCGGTCAAAAAAAAAAAAATTATAAAAATCATAAAAGAATACACACAATGAAGATTGCCCAGTGATATTCCTGCCCATGAACGCTGTACGCTGTGTTGTGCCTCCAAGACAGACCACGGTGAGCTGAGGAATATACCTGATGACGGCATCATCACCACGACCAAGCACTGCCTTTCTACGGTGATGATGCATACGGCGTGCGTGTGCGCGGGTGAGAAACCGGGGTAATATCCCATCCAGTACACGCGGTGATGTTTTTCCCGACAACAGAACATGAATGCAGTGGTAAAAAAAAAAAAAAAAAAGCCAGATTAGAATTCCACGGTCAATCTTTGCCCGGGGCGGCCGTTGGACAGGATAAAGTTTCGAGCCATTTTGTAAAATGGCTGGGTAGATCTCGTCCCTCCCTCCTTTTCCCAACCACGTTATCGTTGCCCAAAGGCGAGGGCGAGGCTATTCAGCCCCCCTTCATCCATCGGACATGCATCGCACGGAGGAGGAAGTATCACCACACCCCTTTACTTCCTCTCCAATCTGTACACTGCATGGGTGACGCCATCACACTCAGATGGGCCTTCGCAACGAGCAGGAAAAAAAGAAAGAGGACAAGTATTCTTTGCCGAACTTTGCCATGGTTGAACGAACGAAAAGCGTCGAGGAGAACAAGGGGGCTGGACTCGTTCAGAAAATGGATGCCATGATACGGAGAGTTAGTTACTCTGTAACTCGGTCATGACGAGACAAGATCCAACAGAGTTTTTCTCTTCCGGGCCAAACAACATGTTGACGAATATAAACCATCCCAGCCTCCCTCTGCCCGTCCAGAGTTGTTCACGATTGGAACATATTCACCCTCCTCCATCTCCAACCTCTTGTCTCCGCCACCAGCCTTTCGTTTTGTAGCTCGGCTTGCCTGCAGGGCCTTTTTCAATGTTAATTGTAGAAGAAGAGATATACAAAGATTCAAACTTTCGGGGAGAAGAAAAAAACTACTTAATCAGGTCTTGGGGACTCCAAGAATCGTAAATCAAAAATCAAAACCCTGAATCCTGCAATATCAACAAGTTCTGCGTTGGCCGTGGTTGAAAAAAAACAACAACAACACACCTTCCCTTTTACTTTTTCACATTATACATTAGACCTTTGATATAGGGCCGTCTGATCTTGATTTCACTATGCGCTTCTTTGCATCGGCCCCGTGGGCTGCTGCCGCTGCCCTTGCGGTAGTTGGCGCGAGTGGCGTGGAGGAGAGACGGGGTCATGATGGTCATGGCCATGATGTTCATGCGTCGCCTTCGCCTACGACGACGCTGGTGACTTATACGACTGTGACGACTTGTCCTGTTACGGCGACGGAGACGAGGGGCGGAACGTGAGTTGTTTCTTTCCTTCTTTCCTTCTTTCCTGTTCTGTTCTTTTCATGTCTTGTTGTTATTCCTTTTTGTCATTGGTGCTCTTATACTTTGGTGACGGGAGGATGGGAAAGCTGCTTCCTAAATCCTGACACAGAATGCTTGACCGACTGACCGACTGACTGACGCGACGTTATCCCAGAACCATCCATGTGACCAAGCTCACTACATCGACCATAACGGTTACGAGCTGTCACGGCTGCGGGGACGGCGGCATCGTCACGGTCCCGGCCCGACCGTGACCGGAGGCACCACCACCGAGGTTGAAGTCACTTACACGACCGTCTGCCCGACGACGGAGACGGTCACGGCCCCTGGGACAACCTACCTGACTACCAGGACCGTCACCAGCAACGTCGTGACGAGGGTGCCCACCGTAATCCACGAGACGGTGACGGGACCGGCGGCCACCCGCACCGCCACCGACGTCGTCCTCACCACCATGACCAGTCTCTGCCCCGTCACCCAGGTCACGACGATTGGGGGCCATGAGCAGACCGTCACGTACACGACGACCAGCCTGATCGTCACCCTCGTGCCCACCACGCGGCTCCAGACCATCGCACAGCCCAACGTGACCAGGACCGCTGTAGAGGGCGTCACCTCGACCATCACCAGCCTCTGCCCCGTCACCCAAGTTACCACTATCAGCGGCCGCGAAACAACCGTCACTAAGACTACCGTTAGTCTTATCACGACGGTCATCCCGGCGACGTATATCGAGACCATTGTTGGCCCGGATAAGACCAGGACGGCCGTTAAGGGCATCACCTCGACCATCACCAGCCTCTGCCCCGTGACCCAAGTTACCACGATAGACGGCCGCGAAACAACTATTACGAAAACCACAGTCAGCCTTATCACCACCGTCGTCCCGACTACCTACCAGGCGACCGTGACAGGCCTAAACGTGACCAGAACGGCCGTCGAGAGCATCACCTCGACCATCACTAGCCTCTGCCCCGTCACCCAAGTCGCCACGATAGACGGCCACGAAATAACTATCACCAGAACCACAGTCAGCCTCATCACCACCGTCGTCCCGACCACCTACCAGGCGACCGTGACAGGCCTAAACGTGACCAGAACGGCCGTCGAGAGCATCACCTCGACCATCACCAGCCTCTGCCCTGTCACCCAAGTCGCCACGATAGATGGCCAAGAAATAACTATCACCAGAACCACAGTCAGCCTCATCACCACCGTCATCCCGACCACCCACCGGGCAATCATAACGGGCCCAGACGTGACCAAGACGGCCGTCGAGGGCATTACCTCGACACTCACCTCCCTCTGTCCCGTCACCGTCGTTAGCACTATCAACGGCCACGAAAAGACGATCACCTACACCACGACCAGCCTCATCGAGACCGTCGTCAAGAACACGGTCCGCGAAACCGTCACCCAACCCGGCGCCACCGTGACAGCCATCGACATCGTCAAGGCCACCCTGACAAGTCTCTGCCCCGTCACCGTCGTCACCACCATAAACGGCAAAGAGGAAACCATCACCACCACCTCCACCAGCCTCATCGAGACCCAGGTGCCCGCCAACACCATCGTCAAGACCATCGAGCGACCCGGCCACACAGCCACCCTCACCAACATCGCCTACCTGACACAGACCAATCTCGTCCCCGTCACCCAAGTCGTCACCGTGGGCGGACAGGACCACACCGTCGTCGACACAAAGACCGAAGTCGTCAAGATCCACCACTCCAGCATCATCTACCAGACCGTCACCGCTCCCGGCGAGACAGAAACATCCGTCCATGTCATCACCGCCACAGAAACCATCGGCGGCGTCGTCACCCAAACTGTTACCGTCCCCGGCAGTCCCGCCACAACAGTCATCCAAAGCACAACCACTCTGCAGCAGACGGGGCCATCGTCCACCGTCCTCGTCACCCAAACGGCGGCGGCGCCGACCTCGGCTGTCGTCACCGCCGCAGCGAGATCTAACAGAGCTCCCGGAATGGGTGTCTTTGCAGGCTTGATTGGTGCGATGGCCATGCTTTGAGGACCAAAAGGACACCAGAAAAAAAAAATTGCTTGATTTGACCGCATCAGACGTGCCAGATTTCCTATGTTAAGCCTTCTTCTTCTTCTTTTCTTATATATACACATCTTGGATGATATGACGGAACATGCCGTGCGAGTTCTGATATACTCCATAGGGGATGTCTGGTATCAGTACCCAGACGTATACCGTCCATGTCGCATTTTCTATTTCTTCTTGTCCCAATGTAAATGAGTAATGGTACAAAAATGATGGGAGAAACGGAGAAGATATATCACGATGAGGGGATAGGAGGGCAAGGAGGGGCGTAATTTGTTAGCATATTGCTTCTTCGTATTTAATATTCATGAAGCTTTATTTATTGGAAATCGATGTCGTCTTGTGGTGGCCATGCTTGGGAAGCTATTGCTCCATCCTTGGGCTTGATTTCGTTTCCAACTAGTAGTTGCTGATGTTTCGAGGTTCAAAGCATTTTAGGTGCAAATCTATCGACTCATCGACAGCTGACATCTCGTCGGGAGACAGTAGAGAACGACGCCCGTCTGCTTGGTGGACAATCTTGTCACAATGCGTATGCCAAAGGTGGTCATGCCACGGAGAAGAGCTGGCGAGTACAGATGATGAATGCGAAAAGAAAAAGAAAAATGAATCAAAACATCACTCACTGATCGATCCCATGGGCCATGGCCAATCGAGCTGTCCCCACGCACCCACGCACCCACCATCCATCCGATCGACGACCCCACCAATCAGTCTCCCGAGTCCCATCCCCACGATCCAAATCCAAACCTCCCATTCCCAGCCTCACCTCAACCACAACAACCAGACCAGACCACGTCCAGCTGCGCCCCCTAACATGGCCCCCATAGACAAACTCGACCACGATGGCCTCGAGCGTGCGCCCCACCCCATCCTCTCTCCTCCCCAACAGCCCCTAACTCCTCGCAGAACAGCTCAAAGACATCATCCAAGACCTATACCAAATCATGGTCCAGGTATCCACGTACGATACCACCGGCCGAGCAAGTCGCGAAGTTCTCTCAAACGAAATGTGAAGAAAATTCCACAATCTCGCCTTTCCAGATCCTTTCCAACGAGGAAACCCCCAAAAAAAAAAGACGGGAAAAAAAGGAAGAGGAATCAAAATACTAACATACATTATCAGAAAAACCTCTCCCAGTCCCTCCAGTCCCTCCACGCAACAACGTCTTCACCGCACGCCACGCTGCCTTCTGTGCCGCCCGAACTCCTAGAATATGTGGAAAACGGTCGAAACCCGGATATTTACACGCGCGAGTTCGTGGAGCTCGTCAGGCGAGGGAATCAGCTCATGCGGGGCAAGTGTCATGCCTTCGGGGAATTTCGAGACGTCTTGGCGCGCGAGATGGCTACCGCGATGCCTGAGCTGAGGGCTGATGTGAACATGGTACTGCGTGCGACGGGCGGTAAGGCGATTATGAATGGATCATCGGGGTCGGCAACGGGTCCTGCAGGCGGGACTTAGTGATCAAGGTTGGGTGATGTCGATGCGACGAGCGAAATATGAGAAATTGATACCCCCGACTGGTGCCGGCCAAGTCGATATGAAATACACTTGTGGTCATGTTACATAGCCGAGTGAACAAATGCTTATACGTAAATGATGTACCATGCATCGTTTGTGTCTACATGCTGTCTACTCTACCTCTAAATCCATTTGTGCGTGCCGCGTCCCAGATCCTCACGAGGGCATATTGATACACCCAATGTCCTAGGCCATTCATTCCCATCTTTTCACTCGTCAAGGGGGGCCAAGATTGCATTAACTGGTGAATCAATAGAAAAACGAACGCCCTGCAAATGTGATGTGATGTGTATATGCGATGCGATGCTGTATCCCAACGAAATTTTCTATCCAGTCGGTTTGGTGGTTCAGCCGCCGTTAACTGTATCTCGGCTGAGCGTATTTCGTCAACACGTACGCCAATGCCATGCTCAAAACAGCAACAACAACGAAACCAGAAGGAAGCAATACAACAGCCCCCAGTAGAAACATGCCGTACCACCGCAAATTGTCGACTAGCCGACCATGGGCATCTCGACGCTCTTGATGCGCATGCCTCAGTTCCTCTTTACCTGTGGCATACTCGCCCCGGGATTTTGCCAGCAATCAGAATCACCATCCTCATCTTCATTTCGATCCACCTCTATCCCTTCACATTCACTTTCTGTCTCGTCAGAATCTGCTGCGGGTTGTCACTGGAAAGGGAATCCGCCACCGCGTGAGTGACCTCCGGCTCCATTGCCGAAACTGAATGTGGCACCACCGCCGGGAAGCCACCGCCTCCTGGGAAGCCACCACCACCACCAGAGAAACCTCCTCCCGCTTGTCGGAAACCACCGCCGCCGAAACCGCCTTGGTTGCCCATCATACTGAATAGGATCTCAGGGTCGATACCGCCCATGCCACCGCCCATGCCGCCTCCACCAAACATGTCTGCCGGGTCCAAGAGATCGTCGCCATTGTCATACGCAGCTTTCTTCCTGAAAAAGGCCATCAGTTAATCGATGAGCGATGAGTCAAGGGAGTCACAACTTACTGAGGATCGTTCAAGGTTTCGTAGGCTTCCTGCATGTCCTTGAATTTGGCTTCGGCCTCAGGATCGTCTCGGTTCTTATCAGGGTGGAGCTTGATAGCCATCTTTCGATAAGCTTTCTTGATCTCATCAGGGCCACAGTCCTTCTCCAAGCCCATGATCTTGTAGTAATCTTTTCGCTGGCTCTTCTTCAGCTCAAGCTCCGCCTTGCGAACCTCTTTGGGGATGGTACGGTCCTCTGGCTCCATGTCCTGGATCGCCTTCCACTCACGAATGGACTCTTCCCAATTGCCTGATTGACCGAGGGCATTGGCCTTGGTCTTCCTGGCTTTTGTGTAGCTGGGGTCAAGGCTAACAGCCCGGTCAGCGTCCGCAATGGCGTCATCAAACCGCTTGAGCTTGATTTTGCATTGTGCGCGGTTCTGAAGAAGCTTGGCATTAATGCCTTTGTTCGAGGGATCAATTTCGAGAGCTGCGGAATACTTGTCAATCGCAGGCTGCCATCGACCGGACTTGAATTCAACGTTGCCCTCTTCCTTCATGCGGTCGAGCTTTTGCACTATTCTTAGCCACTTGACAGCTTCACGGAAATCTGGGTCGCAACTCAACGCCATGCGGAATGATTGGATGGCCTTCTCGTTTTCGCCCTGGCCGTAAAGAACTCGGCCACGGAGGACAAGAGCCTCAGGGTCCTGGCTGTTGTTGCGCAGAAGGGACATGGCGATATTCTGAGCCTCTCCTAGAGCGTTTTCGCGGCCCATCTTGAGGTACGCCTCACCACGCATCAGTTGCCACTTGCGAGGCTTCGTGACTCCGGGTCCCAAGCCACGCTCGGCCTGATCCAAAGCGTGAAGGACCATGGACACAGCTGTACCTCGCTCGAGTGTTTCCTTGGCGGCATTCATATGCTGCATCATTTCTTTTGTGGGGCCATGTCCTTGGCACTGGGTGCGGGTGAGATGCGCCCGAAAGTAGTCAAGGCTTCTTCGGGTCGACCAAGACCAGTGTAAATACGGGCAAGTCGTAGTAAAATCTTGGCGTTCTGAGGGTCGAGATCAGCTGCGCGACTGCAATCTTCTAGTGAAGCAGCATATTGGCCGTTGGACATGCGAGCGGCGGCTCTGTTGCTCAAGTAGGTAGATGAGTCGGGGAAAAGGTCGACGGCTGCAAATTGTCAAGAAAATCAGTCAGCGGATGTACTACTAAATGGAATGTTCACACGCGTAAACTTGTATCCCAGAACCAAGATTGCATTCATTACCTTTGGAGTATTGCTCAATGGCCTTTGTGTAATTTTTCTCTTTGAAAAACCTGTTGCCCGCAGCCTTGTACGCCTCTGCATCATCTTGCGGGGTTAGCACAGGGCTAGAGGGGTTTGATCTGTGCGGTGGCGGCAAGGGAGCCTCTTCACTGTAATTTCCATTGGTAATGGGTACAGAGAAGTTCGCCTGAGCTGAAGCATTCTGATTCCGTGATGCAGGAGCAGAGGCGCCATTGACCGGTTCCCGGTCGACATCCATTTGATCACTCATAGTGGAATTTGACAACTTTGACAGACGACGACGTTCCTCGGGTGGCAAATTTAGCGGGTGCGTATCAATGTCGATTTTGCTGCGCCGCGAAGACGAAGTTGAAGGCTCGGTGGAGTGTCGTGAGAGTCTGGCGTGGCGTGGAGCAGATGACTTTTCAGCGTCCTTCGGTTCACGGTAGGATGAAGGCCGAGAGCTTTTTTGACGGAGACTTATTATTAGAGCCAGTCGACTTTGTGGGCGACAAAGGTTCCGAGTGTTGTCGCTGCTGGAACAAGTCGCGCTCGTCAATACTTGAACTGGGCGTATGCTTCTTTGATGTCGAGGTTGACGACGGCTTTTTGTTCCCACCAAAGAACTTCATCCTGTGAGCAGGCGCCAAACGGGTTCGGTCTTTGCTAGGTAGCGGGACGGCCAAACCGAATGGAGCAGGGCTATCCTGAAACAAGGTTATGCCGGATACTGGAACTCTGAAGGGGGCGGCGGTTGCTTAACCGAGCATAGAAGCCTAAAGGGGTGGGCGACTCGGGAAAAAGAAAAAAATGGGTGAGGATTAATCCTTAGGAGGCGTATAGACCGTTCCGAGCAACAAGGCAGCTAAAATTTCTGTGCTTCGCACGAGCTAGCAGCAAATAAAGTCGTTGGTGAGTGCGGAATCGATTTTGGGGCAAAGGCTGGCGGTTCTCCCCTATCTTCGTAGAGACGTCGGTTTGGCTCTCGAGGACGAGCAAAAGCGGAAAGAAGAGAGAAAGGAGGAAAGAAAGGGAAAACCCTGGCCAGGACAGGATGTCGGGAGTCGGCGGGTATCAAAGCGATCAAGAGCGCAGAAAGAGACAAGAAATTGGCTGATCCCAGCCCACGATTTATCAGCTGCGCAAGCAGAAGGTGACTGGACTGGCCGGACTGGACTGGACTGGCCGGACTGGACTGGACTGGACTGGACTGGCCACTTGACTGGGCCGCAACTAAAAATGTGACCTTGCAAGGCACAACAGGCAGGAGCTCTCCTCTTTCACTGACTGACTGACGTGGTGTTTGATATGATGGAAAGAGGCCCGACTGTGACTGGGCACCTGGACTTGACATGAACAAATTTGCAGGATGACTGCTGCACCTCGCTTGCCGCCTCTCTGTCCTTTCATCATAAATCTCCCCACCTGCCCGGATTTCGAGCCGTTCTGCGGATACAGAAAGAAAGTGCCATATATCACGAACGCACGTCAGGGGTAACAACCAATCCCCGGTGAACGGGGATTGCACCAAGTTCTGAAGCGATAACAGTTATGGTTTTTTCTCCATTGTTCCATTCCCTTTTACTATTCGGACTTCTGTTTTAGTTGGTCAGAAGCACAACGGGTCAAGTTTGAGCCAGCCACAGGTCTCCGCGGGCATATTTTCTCTTCTTTCAAATCGCACGCAGTCTGTCTTTGCCTCCTCCAACTTCCCAAGCCAGCCCAGCCTTTCTGTTTATCGCAGCAGCCCTCGCAGCAGCCCTCGCAGCAGCCAGTCTGCGACCCGTAACCCGCATCGTTGTATCAGCAACCACAGTGGGCAAGCTCAGCAGCCCAAGCAAGCGTTATCCTATCATCATGATGTGACGCCGGGGAGTGGGGGAAGCACCTTGGCGTGTTCAACTTGTGTGCATACAGCCGGGCTAATAAGCAGGCCGTGCGACGTAGTGAATCGAGCTAACGGGGTCTTGCGCTTAAGGGAAAAGGTTTCTAGAAGGTTCAGTGGGTTCGCTGGAATTTTATGTACTTTTTGAGAATATCTCCGATCTGGCGCGACCAGACACATAGGTAGGTAGGTAGGTCGGTGAACTATAGTGTCTGGCATCTTGATTGCGAAATCAAATCGCCTAGCATGTTCTAATATTGGCGATGCGGGTTTGTGAAAACGCCCAAAAATTTAGCGCCTCGTGTGTAGTCACTTCCCGCGTATTATGCAGCTCAATAATCGAAGCATGCGACTCCCCTCAGCCCATGTACCAAACTTGTCCGGAACAGAGGCTTTGGAAATTTTCCAGAAGTCATTATTCACATCACTGGATTTCTTTTCAAGTGAAAATACATACATACCCAAAGTAATATAATTCAATCCTGCACAGTCGCCCGAACCCTTGTAAGCGTTTATCAACACCTCGGACACATGCCTGACCCCAACCGCGTCTCCTCAGACATGACTACTCCGGGGTATCGTTTGATGATCCCTCACCTCCTCCGTTTGAACCCATTATCGAAGAAACGAACTCGTTGTATTTGAAGACCTCTCCTTTCTTTGCGCCAAGCTGGGCATTAATATTGCGGTTGAAGGCGCGCCTGCCTGTGAAACCGTTGACAATTCGGTCAACCTCCGCTGGCGTCAGCGCCTTCTCACCAGCTTCTGGTGCAGTGTTCAATAAAGCATCCCTCAGCTCGGCCCAGTCGACCTGGCCGCTGTCATCATCGTCGAAAGCTGAAAAGGCTGAAAGCAACTCGGCGCTTGGTGACAGCTCGCAAATAGTTTCAGCAAGCGAGTTTAGGAAAGCGGCGAGTGAAATTGTCTGTGGCTTCGAGGGAGGAAAGAATTGCGACACATCAGCGGCGCCATTAGGAAGTCCTTCACGAGCAGCTTGTCAGTAGGAGCACTTGAAATGAAAGGGAAAAGGCAGAATTCGCGAGGAGATGCCATACCTAATTGGCTCAGCATATCAGAAACGTCTTCCCGGTTTACGACACCATCACAATCACGGTCAAGGATTTGAAATCCGTCACGCAAGGTTCTGACCTGGGCTGACTGCAGTTTTGACAGTGCATTCCCGCTCCCCAAGGCTTGAGCTGTGTCAGGCCGTGACTGCCGAGAGAACCTCTGTGTGGAGGCAGTCATTGTGTCTGATGATTGTGGGCGTGGTGTCAGGTTGTTCTGCGGAGTTTTCGGTGTGCTCGCTTGATTGAATCTCGATGCTCCTGATCCCGACGCGGCTTTCGTCGGGGAATTGGTCGGCGTGGTGTGTCGCAAAGGCGAAGGAGAAGCTGGCGATTCTGGGCGGCGGAATGGCGAACTGCGAGACGGAGGCGACCCGTAGCCCAGAGGAGACGGTTTATAAGACGCTGCGACAGACTTGACGGTGTTAGAAAATTATTATTCATGCATCTGATGGGGCGGACTCCGGCGCTTATTACCATGCTCGCAACGGCGATTTCGTACGGCGAGGGATGTTTATGGTTGGCCAAGGAACGTCCTGATCTTGTGGAGATCCCGCATGCGTGGTGTATGGAATTCAAGTCGATGGTCGATTCATTCCTCCGATTCAGATTGGAAAGAGTCAGCACGCCTTAGGCTATCATCGACATTCAGTTGGTTCGGTAGCCGAGATCTTGTGGTGGATTGGAGATGCAGACAGGAGACCGACGAGCGACGACACCATTTCATCTCGTCACCGAGCACAACGTAAACAACCGAGTACAACAAGCCCATGGCAACGACATGACACCAGACACCAGACACCTGCATGGGGCAAGTGGGGATGCTGTGGCTGCATTTGTGGCGTTGCCCGTCGAGGTGGTCACCAGCCACGACCCGGCTGCTTTCCCCTATTATGTAATATTAACGTAGCTTGGCAACTTGGCATTGGTCCCTTCCTGTAATCTAACACCAAGGGCGGGCTGACCTGATGAGATCGTAGTCTGTCCGTGGTGAGCCAGGGTTTCCGTGCTAGTAAGAACCGGCTGTTCTTCGTTAGTCCTACGAAGTGCCGCATGAGTCTAGTCGAGCATAAAAGACTTGCAATGTTTCACCATATGCTAAACGCCGAAATTTATCCCTCCAGAAATGAACTCGGCGACTAGGAGTAGGCAGTGCTTGATTCAGGCTATTATAGAGTATAGGAGAGCATAGTACTGTATACATGGCAGAGCATAGCAGAGCATATTAGCAGACGGTCGAATTTGAACTCGCGCCTGCACGTTGATGGAATCGCGGCTAATACGGAGTACTTGGTCTGATGTACATACATGTACATATGTACATATGTAGGTACTCCGTACGTGAGGTGCTATTGGTGGGAAGGGTTTGGAGGCCGGCTGCTCTTGCCCAGACGAGAGAGCCAGCCCAGCCAGCGCAGGCCACAGACGCGGCTGCCATCCAATCCACGGCCTTGTCGGCCCCGGTCATGCAATTTAACAATTGGACGGGGACAACGGAGCCAAGGAGCCCTGCTGGCCCAGTGCTGGGTCTGGTTAGTTTCACACCAGCGCCCTCTTTTCCTGGACCCCGCCCTCAACCCCTGCCCTGGTCCTGAATTTCAGGAGTTGTGATTGTGTGTCGTGTCTGGAGGTTCTATCCGGCGCAATTGCTGGCAGATCATGTCTCGGTGTTACCCTCGTCGCCGACAATCCATCATCATTTCATGTCTCTCCCCAGCTGTGCGTTGTCAGGAACTTGCTGCTGTCGCAAACTGGCAACCGCTTTTGTCACCGCGGCGTTGATGGTGGTGCTGCGGCGTCGACCCTGAAAGCTGCCCTCTCTGGAGCAACAAGAGCGTCGAATCGACAGCTTCCAAAAAGTCCATCCATCACTATTCATATCGGCCGCTTTCTCACATCAGCCGTGCTAGGGACAGGCTGTCCGATCGGATAGCCACCGACCAACGACGGCCGGGAAAATCCTCGTGCGACGGCTTCGAGTAAAACGATCCATCGGCCATTCGATCAGTGACTTGTCTGCATGAGTAGAGATCAAACACAATCTGCGCCGCGGAGACAATCCGCTTGTTCCGTTTCTGGAGAGAGGGCGTCGTTCAAATCTCGCCATTGTCAATCGAGACTTTTGACACTGGCGTAGGGCCGACTCGACGGTATACAATGGCCACCGCCCTTCCGTACTTGACTCGGCAAACTGGCATGAATAACCAGTCAAATGGTTCCCTGTCAAATCGACGAGCTTCTCTCTCGTCCTTCCCGTCGTCACGCTCCCCGTCGCAAATGTCCCAAAACCTGCGACAAGTTAGGTCGCCTCAGGATTCAGACCGAACCTCTGAACCTAGTGTCAAGTCCAAGACACCTTCGTTAGCACCATCATCCCAGCATTCATCTTTGTCCGTGCCTAGACGTCTCAATGCCGATTCTAGGTCCTCAAGAAGGCTCAAATCGCAGTTCCCCGGGGAACAGGAGATAATCATGTCGAATATATCCTCGTGGCCTCGTTCGACATTGATCGGGGGCCGGTGATGGAGCATCAATATCCGGTAGCTATAACTGGTGACGAAAATATGCTCGCGGAATTGATGCTTCCTGATCAAGCCCATGCACGCAATCAGGATTGGACCATATTCTTCTTGCACAAGGACACAAGTCAGGAAGAGGAGGATGCTGAGAGACAAGCAAAGGAGAGGAGGCGAAGGATACGCAGTAAGAGGCAGAATACGGTCAACGGAATCATTACCGAAGAAGACGACGAGAGTGAAGATCAAGATGACCAAGACGACTGCGATGATGTGGATGATGAATCGACAGACAGCGAGCCCGAAGGCGGAGAAGGGCCGCCCCTAATCCACGTACTGAATCTCGTCAATACTAAACATGACAAGTCGGTCAAGCGGGTGCCGTTGTGAAAGCTATGGCTATTTGCACAAGACATCCATTCCTGCACATCTATAAGGTGCGTTGTTGCTCCCCATTCCGACGTATGAAGCGACTTGGTTTACTGATTGAAGATTTCATGATGATGTCCATAGCCCCTTTTACTTCTTGCATTAGAAGAATACTTCAAATCACCAGTACCGGAGACGCTTTCCATGTTGTATGATGCTGTAAACGCCATGGACCTTTCTCTGATGCCGCGGCTGAGCCTTCTCGAAAGACACCTCTTGTTAGCCAGCGATAACAGAGACTTGTTTGTGGAGAAGTTTGAACAAATGATACAAATGAGGATAGCGGAAGATAAAGCAGACGGAACGACTGACAGACACACCGAGGATGCACGAACAGAGAGGAAACCATCTGGAATATCTCGAGCTGGCACAAAGGCGCATGTCGAGGGCGGCAATCAATCACTCTATTCTGTCCCCAGAGACACGCACGAGTTCGAAAGCAAGGTCATGTATAAAGGGGTCCCGATCCCATCAAAGTGCCGACGGCGGTCATGCCCGAGACTGTTGGTGACTTTTCCTTGATCAAGCTCATCCAGAACTTTTCAGATACTCATGCCAAGTCACCGCAACCGTTCGCCTTACACCCACATCTCACGACGAATGGCGTCAACACGCACCCCATCATTGTTCTCGTCAATGGCCTGCTCACGCAAAAGCGAGTTATATTTCTGGGCCACAACATGCCATCGGGAGAGGTCGCTGAAGCCGTCCTTGCGGCCTGTGCATTGGCGTCTGGGGGCTTTTGAGAGGCTTCACCCGACACGCGTTCCCCTACACGGATTTGACCAAAATCGACGACTTGCTGAATGTCCCGGGCTTTATTGCCGGTGTTACAAATCCTACTTTTGAGAACCACCCGGAGTGGTGGGACATTCTCTGTGATTTGCCTAGCGGCCGCATCAAGATTAGCAGCAAAATTGAGTCGGCGCCTATCACTGAAGGGCTTCTTTATTTCCAACAGCAGAACCCGACACTGGCCAGCTTTGCAAGCGGCACCGCGAACAATACGCAGGATCACACAGGCGATGTGGCATTTATGACGGACATTCTCAAGAGCATTGCGATACGGCACGGAGAAAGGGTCATCCGAGCCAAGTGGAGAGATTGGGTTCTGAAGTTCACACGCATCTCAGCCCAATTCGAAGAAAGTGTGTATGGCGCTAGTGCGTTATACATTGGAAGTGAGGACGAAGGGATGATACTTCCCGGCGCGAGTGGCCACGGTTATGTCTGGTCCGATGATGCGGCAAAGAATAAGGAACTTGCCGGCAACGTGACGAGAATCGAGGGTTGGCGAAACACCCGGAGCTACTATAGTTACATACAGGTGAGTGACGAAGGCCTGAAGTCTTTTGGTCTCTCTCGGAATTTGTTCCAATGTTACTCAACTAACTCGTACAGGATTTGGCGCAAGTGTACACGGTTCGACCACTTAAAGGACTCGACCTGGCACACATGCATGACCGTTTACGAATGCAACGTTTGTCTCCTACGCAGAGCAAGGATATCTACCTCACCCTTTCAAAATACATCCACTCCTATGACGAGATTTGTCTGCTCCTGGACGTGGCACCCGAGTCCCACGCAGGTCTATTCTACCTTGCACTGGGTTTGTTCCACCAAGATCGCGATGTGCGACTCAAGACGAGTGAGCTGTTGACTAGAGTTGCCGAGCACGAAGCAGGACAGCATTGGTGGAAGGGGCTCAGTCGATTTGAGAAGTTGGCATACGAGCGTATCCGTCGCGAAGTCGAGGCCGAGATGAAAGCAAAGTTGGAGAAGGAGGGCTTGAGTCCCAGCCTTGAGCGAAGAATCAGTTGAAACGGAGCGGCATTTCTTGAAGTGTGGCCCCATTTCCCATTTCCCATTTCCCATTTCGAAATTATTTCCTTCTTGACTTCCCCTCGCTTATTTTTATCTTCCCAGTCTTCCATTTCTCTCCTGGCGATATATGACCATAACGTGGGCGGCGTTTTTTTTTTTTTTTGTCATGGGTTACGAAGGACGCATAAAGGGGGTTTCATGGATACGGGATCATGGCTGGGTCATTTTTGCTTTGGGAAGGGGGATTCTGGTTTATGTAGAGCGCGATGGGGACTACATTATTATGCAGGGAATGAATGAGTTGATCATGACTCACATCTTATTCACGTGGTAAAGAATCCCGACATCAATCGTTGCAGCTCCGATGCAGTGCTTTCCAAAAAAGAAAGAAAAGAAAAGAAAAGTCATTCTCCATGGTTAATGGTCCATCACGGATAGACATTCCAAGTAGTCGTTGAACATTCCCACCTTGATCACAACAGCCCGAGCGCCTTTGCCGCAAACTTGACATGATCCTCTCCAAAAGTCGAGACGAAGAAGTATGAGTGATCATAGCCCTGTGCGCCTGAGAAATCCATCAGCAAACCGTTCTCCCGTAAGAACAGGAAATGAGCAGAAGAACAAAAAAAAAAAACTCACATCCTGATATCGAATCACTGGTCCATCCACGCCCGCCTCCTCGACGGCCTTGGCAAAGTTCTCTGGCAACAACTGGCCGTTTTTATAAAAGGAGTCGGCCGTTCCCTAGATCCCTGGTTAGTCAATCTACCCCACCTGGCTGTTGTTCTCCTCCTCCTCTTCTCCTTTCCACCTCCTCTTCTTCTTCTTATCCCCCTTCACTTGCTCCAAGTACTTTTTTTTTTTTTTTTTCTCGTCACACATACCACATCAATCAGACAGTTCAGACTGCCCTCCCAAGACTTGACCAGCTCCGTGGCATCGTGCTTCTTCCACTCCTCCCTATCCCCGCCCAGGTACCCGGCAAAGGCCTTCTCCCCACGGGCACCGCGAGGGGTTGCAGACGGGGAAAAGGCGCTGACGCTCCTGTACTTGCCGGGGTTCCTGAGGAACAGCGTCAGGGCGCCGTGGCCGCCCATGGAGTGGCCGGAGATGGAGACGCGGCGGGCGTCGAGCTGGCCGAAGTGCCGGAACAGCGCCTCCGGGAGCTCCCGCGCGACGTAGCTCTCCATGTTGTAGTTGCTGCTCCAGGGGTCGCGGGCGGCGTCGACGTAGAAGCTCGCCGAGCTGCCAAAGTCCCAGTCGGCGTGCTCGCCCGGGTGGTCCGTCCCGCGCGGGGACGTGTCCGGGTAGAGGATGGCGAGGCCGACGCGGGAGGCGTGGGCCTGGAGGAAGCCCTTTTCCGTGCAGTTGTCGGGGTGCAGGTCAGGCCCGAGAGGAAGATGAGCAGCGGGGACGGGGCCGAGGGGACGCGGTGCCGGGGATGAAGAGGTTCAGGTTCATGGGCGTTCTGGTCGTGGAGGAGTCGTGCGTGAGCTTGTGGATTGTGCCGCCGAAGGAGGCGATGGTTGAGTTGGTGGTGAATGCCATTTTTTTTTTTACGAATAAAATCTGTGTACTTGTACTGAGAAGTAGTGGTGTTTGAAACTTTCTTGTTTTTTTTTCGTGTGGCTGAAGTTCGAGGGAATAGAGAGAGGCTCTCCTTCTTTATGTGGACGATGATGGTTTTGCTTTATACATGAGCTTGAGCTGTAACAATGGAGGAGAAGGGGGAGGTCCAGCTTGGTTCCCCGCAGCAAACCCCAGACGTCAGATGGCGTAGACTCGCCGAGTAATCTCCGGTCCGGCGAAAATCACGATTGTTCGGAGATCGGAGATTGGAGCACGTACAAGTTATTAAGGGATATATTACTAGTTATGAAGTATATGTGATTTTTCACCTCGAACAAAAAAAACCACGACCTATTGAATTCAACACTCGTTCTCGTCCTGAAGGAAGGAAGAATGAATCATCGCCAAGCTCGACTCTGTTCTCCCACGCCCCGTCATAATGCCAAGCCATCCCCGCACCAAAACGCCTCACAGCCAAAAACACTCGCATCATTCAAACGAACCAAACAAAATGGGGAAAAATTGAGAAAAAAATAAATAAAGAATAAAAAAATGAAAGAATGAAAGAGTAAAAGTCCATGTACAAGTCAAAGGTCCAACAAACGGGGGTCGTACATCTCACGTCATTCCATTCCATTACACTACAAGTCTCACTTCCCGTCTTCTTCATGCGACAGTCGAAACTCATGATATACTTGTCCCAGCCGATGGCGCCCAGATTCCACTTGTGCTCGTAGTTGAAGTCGACTGCGCCGAACGTGCACCCCGTTGGGCTCTTGCAGATGGCGCCGCAGTCGACGAGGCGGGGATTGCATTCAAAGTCCTCGCCGTCGACGGCGAACGTGCTGGTGTTTTGGTAGAAGGGCTTTTCGAGCTGCTGGCATTGGTCGAGGGGGTAGACTTGGTGTTTGCATGTGCCTGTTGCGTTGACGCCGGTGCAGAGGAGGACCTGAGAGGTTGGCGGGCTGTTAGTGGCGGCGTGATTTGCAAAAAAAAAAAAAAGGGGGTTGAGGAGTGAAGAGTGAGGCGGGATTGACGAGTTCGTTTGGTTATGAGTTGTGTAGATACGTGGGTGGGAGGGAAACTTACACCACCAACTTGGCGCTTCTCAACGGGAGATGCGGAGACGGCGGCGGCCGAGGCGAGAGCAGCGATTGTCGAGAGCCTCATCTTGTTTGAGGAAATATGTATATCGCTTTGGTCGAGGCGGGTTGTGGGGTGTAAAGATGGCAGATGGCAGATGGCAGATGGGCAGAACGAGTACACGAAGAATGCCGGTTGAGGGTATTAAAGTGAAAGCGGGCAAGTCAAGTCGGGTCGGGCCTCTCGTGAGCAAGTTGGTCTGGTCAATCTTACTATTAATCTTAAATCTGTGCCAGGCAATTCAGGGCGGGTTTCTCAGAGAGCAAACAAGGGAGCAGCAAGAGCAAGCTGGTCTGGTGCGTCTGGTGCTGGGGCTGGCTGGTCCCACGGCTGGCTGCACGTTGGCATCCCGCCCAGCCTCTTTATATATGTACAATGAGCCTCCGGTGCGCTCATCAGAGTTTAGATTTCACGGCCCAAGTTTGCTGGCGACCTGGTCCATTGTAGTACGTACAGACTACTTCCGTCCGTAGTCCGTAGTAGTAGATGAGTCGTTACATCAACACAACGAAGGGCGGGCAGCGCTAGTTGCAGTACATGTACATGTACATGCCGTTGCAGTGCCATGTCTGTCATGTTCTGGTGGGCTCAGGCCGCCTGACTGACCCCGCTTTCCCGGGCACCACAGCGAGGTTCCTTCCAGCTATAAAACTACATACGCTGTTCTACTGTTCCCCGCCCATCACGTCATATCTCCGCCATAACCTGCGCTGCGCACTTGCGCCGATGAATCAAATGACGATTCTAAACTTCAAAGCCGAACATCGAAGCCGGCCCACGATACGGGGTCTGGATGTATTACGTACGTATGTAGTCGGAAGCCGCTTGTACCCATTGTACCATGGCAAGCATCTTGATTGCTCGTGTTTCTGTCCTCAAACGGATCCTAGTAGCACAACATCACGAGCTGCTGACCTTGACCCGTCTGGTATTCTGCCAGAGTATTTATTGCCTTCAACAACCTGGCTGCCAATCCTGCCAGAACTCGCTACATCCTGCATCTCCTGTCTCCAGCGTGACATGCAGAGCCCGTCTTTGAACTGCTCCGCCGTGATGCTCGCGCCGTCCAACACCTCTCGCGCAGCTTGCCAGTCCTCGTGCCCGTCGTCTACACATGAATGGTTGCTCCGTCGTGCGTGACGAGGTTGTACCGCATCTTCAGGTGCGCTGTTTGCATCTCGTTGTTTTCTCCGTGGTTGCGCACAATCATCCAGTCTGGCAAACCTCTCGTCATATGTATGTACTTGTGCCTCAAAGACAGGGGAGGATGAGACAAAGGCCATGGAGGGCACAGGCAGGGCGGACAAGGGAGCTAGCTGATGGGCGGGGCCGGTTCGATCTTGCCTTTTTGGCTACGGGATGCCATGTGTGAAACGCGGATGAGGAGAAGGATGAGGAATTTCATAATTGGAAGGGGAGTGTTGCGACTTTTCACGCACTTAATGAAGAAACATGGTTAGGTAAAGGTTTCTGTTTCCTGGGTTGGTTACTTGGACATTTTTTGTGCTATTTCTTCGGAAGACGCGGCCGCGACGGAGACGGCGACAGCGCTTAATACATGGGAAACAATGGAACGGAATGAGTCTGATAAAATTCATTCACGAGCTCGTCGACTGGCGTGGCATTCATGCGTGTCGTTTGCGCTTTGCTTTGCGCTTTGGCAAGGGGGATTGCGGACCACCGTCATGTAGTCTGGTGATTCTGACACTTCTGGGTATTTATTGTTGACAGCCGTGCCTGTGGTGTATGCGTGAACAACTCTTCTCCCGTAAAACAGCTTCGAGACCACGCGCATCTCTTGAGATGAAATATCCTGCATCTCTTTCTCGGTTTCTATCCATGCCCAACATTTTCGGCCTAATTTCACACACACACAAAAAAAAAAAAAAAAAAAAAAAAAAAAACGCCACGCTCATGAATCATAAAGGGCGACCGACCAGAGAGCTCAATCATGGCACGATGCTGGTCATCATCTGCAGGTGGATGCCGTGACTTCTACTGCGATTCTGAGTGATGCGGCACCGCTTCAATGTCCGAGACGGACCTTTCGCAGGACCAGCAGTAGAACTTGAATTTTTCTTCCTGTCTTTCTACTCATTGCAGCAGCTCCTCGCAGGTCCAGTCCTCGTAGCTGTGAGATGTCAGGTGCTGTACTTTTCGTAAGCACACGCAGTGCGTGCAAAAGTGAACACTTACTAGCCGTCTGGAAGATATCGTCGCACGATCAAGGGTATCTTCTTTTCTCGAAGTTCCTTGATTGCGATCTGAAGCGGATCGGTCTCGCCCTCGAGGTCTACGAGCACGGGCGCATTCATGCTGTTTTCCCATTTTAGTATCCCATCACAGCTAATCTCAGGGCAGACAAATCGTACCTGATTTGCAGGGCTCGTGTGCCCAGAATACGCGCCCGTTCATATTTTGTCATGTACGGCGTGGTTGTGCGTTCGCTCGGGAATCTTCTTGTCTTTGATCGACTTTTCACCACCCTTCAAAGCATTTGCAGCCGCCGAGGGGTCGCCAGACACGACCACGTTGTCCGCATCGTCTCCGTTTTCAGCGCGCTCGCCATCCTCGCCTTCTCCGACTTCGGGCTCGAAGTACTCTGTAACATCCTCGTCCTCGAGCATGGGCTCGTCACTATACATGCTCGGTCAGCTCGCTTGTCGCCAAATCAGAGACGGCGCCAGATCGACTTACCCGCCAACGTCAACATCGTCATCGCCAAAGTCCGACATATTGAAAGACAGCAAGGGTCCGGCTGTGATGTCGCAGGGAGGAGAGAGGACTAAGACTCGTCGCAAGAGTGTCGCGGTGGTGGGTGGTGGTTGGCTCGAATCATCAGCCTTGTAAAAATTGCAGCCTCTCAATTGAAAGATCTTTGCAGTCCAGGTTTTGCCGTGGCTTCCCTGACCACCCAACTTCCGAGCCCCTTGCATCGATGTGGGTGGGTAGGTGGGGTGGTCCTGATAGGCTGGCTGTGCAGCTCGAGCCTTATCGGTCGTAACCGACCGAAAAAAATTATTGTCACCGCCTGGACCAAATCTATATTCTGCCGTTGAAACACCCACCAGTTATGGGAGGATCAGGACGCCCTCTCGGATGTGAATTTTGCCCGGGCAACTTGCAGCGACCATGAATAAACGAACTGCCACCGAGGAAGCTTTCGAGGCGTCTCCTCTCAAGAAGCGGCATGCGGGTGGTGCACTTTCACAATGTAAGTACGCCCAACTTTTTCCCCGTCCAGTCCATCAACGACGAGAAGCACCATTGCTGACACAAACGCAAAAGATCACGACGATGGCGACGATGGCGACGATGACTTTACCACAGCCGGAACTCCAAGCTCAATGACAGACACCGATTCCCCTGTCACTGCAGCTACCACACCACGCACCAAATTTCCATCGGATTTAAAGACTTTGGCCTGCACATGGCCAGACTGTCCCAAGACATTCAATCGCCCAGCCCGGTTACGAGACCACCTCAACTCACACACACAATTCTCGACCATTCAGATGTCCATATGACGATTGTGACAAGGACTATATCGAAGACAAGCATCTGAAACAGCACATCAAAGCCGCACACACCAACGAGCGCAAATATATCTGCCAAGTTCCCGGATGCGGGAAGAGTTTCGTAACAGGCACCCGACTAAAACGCCATCAAGCGGTCCACGAAGGCGCAGACCGCTTCCGCTGTCAAGACTGCGGCCAGAGTTTCAGGAAAAGAGAAACGCTCACAAAGCATACCCGGAAAGAGCACTTGCACGTACGAGCATACGCCTGCACCGAGCAAGACTGCACCGAGTCGTTTGATTCCAAGCCAGCTCTCAAGAGACACCGCGACAAGATCCACGGCGACCTCAAATTCTGGTGCGGCGAGTGCGGACTAAAACAGGCGTCGGATGGCTCGCAACAGCGCGTAGGCTTCACGACCGAGTTGCTCCTCCAAGCCCATTTGAAGAAAGAGCATCAAAATTGCCTCTTCTGCGACTTCAAGTCCACGTCAAGATGGGAGCTCGATCAGCACGTCGACATGCACCACTCGGGCAAGACCGTCAAGGACCGCAAGATCCACGCCTGCACCCACACTGGCTGCGAAAAGAAATTCACGAAAAACTCCAACCTCAAAGCCCACATCCGTACTGCCCACGAAGGCTTCCGCTTCATATGCGGCCAAATCGCCCTCGCGGGACCCGGCTTCGAAACCTGGACCAACGACCAAGGGTGCGGGCACAAGTTCAGCACCAAAGTCCGTCTCGAAGACCACATTCGCTTCCGCCATCTCGGCCATGAGCGTCCCAAGTTGTCGAGGACGGAATCTCGCAACGATCCAACCTCTCTTATCGAAGAACTCACCGGCGTAGCAAACCAAGTCAAACGAACCATATTCTGTACCGAGTGCAACGAGGGTTTCACGCGCCATCACGACCTGCAAGTTCACCTTGCAAAGGGCCACGAGCCCGAGCAGCCCATCAACGACCCGATTTCCTTCCTAGACGAGATGGATGACTTTGCGGGGCAGCCCCTTTCGATCAGCACTTCAATGAGTCATCCTGGCCCTTGTCCACGGAACGCGATGCCATGTTCGCCGCGCAAACGGATCAGGGCCCTCCCAGGGATGACTGGCTACCAGATGAGGCGAGTCTCTTGTTCTTGACCAATGAGACGCCCCACAAGATGGATTGGAACATGAACATTGATCCTGGACTGGCGGGGCCATAATTGCCTTGTTTGTATGGGAAGTCCTGTCGACTCTGCTTTGCTGTTGGTTGATACCCCTTCGTTTTGCTTTGGACCTTGTGTCTGTAGACATGGCTGAAACATGTATTTATCAAAAGGTTGCACAAGTTCGAAGAAGAACAAGAAGAAGAAGAAAAGTGCTAGACGGAATGGGAAAAGGTTAACTGTGTGGCCACGATAATGACATCATGTTTGGTACAAGTTACAAAATATACATCTGCTAGAGAACAGGAATCGACAGGAATCGACGCGTGAATATACCTCTTGAGCACCTTTGTCTCGGAATTCACGTCGTCTTTTAGAAACCAGGTTCAAATTGACTTGAATAGTCGAATACCTGTATTATTGCCAGTTATACTAGTTCTATCAACACCAGGCTGACAGAGTGCACTACTTCATGATGAGCCAATACCCTATCCCATGGGTGTTTTGCAGGTAACCCAGTCCAGAAATAAATTATTAAAGTCGAATCCCAAACTCCCCATCATCTATAATTTTGGTCCTGCGCAGAAGACTGACGAGGCCATCTCGCAATCTTTACCCGTACAGCGAAAAAAATAAAAATAAAAAGTACGGTGTAGCACATTCAGTGAGGCTCGTGCGCCGCAAACAGCGCATTACTAAACCCCAGGACCACCATTCCCAAGAACCCAAAGAATATACACAAGTTGCGATTGTGGTTCAGACTCAACCCTTCCACAAATAGCTGCAGTCCAACGCTCACCATGATTCCTGATGTCACGGCGAAAAGACATGCATAGACAACTGCGTTGGGGAAATGTTTGACCTCTGCGCGAGCTTGAACCATATTGCCGCCATGCCAGCGCCTATAGGTTGTGATAGACCTCCTAGGACGGCAGACCAGGTGATTGCGCGCCAGCGAGATCCAAGAGCCATGTACAAGGGTAAGCACATGGCGAAACCCTCGAGATGTTGTGCACAAAGAGAGCCATGAAGACGTTGAAGCCGAGTGCGGGGTTGGCATGGTTAGTAGCATAGGTGATGAAGCCTTCGGGAAATTTGTGGAGAGCAATGGCGATGGAGGTCTGGAGACCAATGGAGAGGAAAGCGTTTGCTGGGACGTGATGATGGTGCTGTTGGCTCTCGACGTCAGCTTGCTGCGTAGAAGGACACGTGGAGTGGTCGTCGGACGCGATTTCGGCATCTTCGTCCGTGGCCGAGAGAAGAGGTTCGCGAGAGGCAGCTCTACTCGTGCGGAACAGAGGGCTGACGAGCTGATCGCTGTCGTGAGCGCGAGCGTGAGCGTGAGCGTCATCGTGAGCCCCAGCACCGTGAAAGACGGACCCGGCTTGCGGGTACAAAGGACCCGTGGTGGTGCGTATCATGGCTGGGTGGCGAGAATCGCTCTGCGAGCATCTCTGCGATGTCCGCGTCGACAAATGCTTGAAGCATTCCTGTCCACATGGATCGGTATAGCCATAACATGAACCCTCCTCGTCGCAATTGCACTTTGTGTCCTTGACAAAGGACATGAGTCGCTTCTGCACACGGTACATTGACGGTCGCCGCGTGATCGACTCTGTATCGGTCGCGACACGGCGACGAGAAGATGGCAATGAACTCGTACTCGTGGGCCGCTGCATAATTTCACCACCTCTAGCGGAGGCATGTCGCTTCGGCGGTTCACGGGTCTCATGGCCGTCTTGTACCTCTACCGTGGATGAGAGCAATGGTGTGGACTCGCCGGCGAGGGTGTCGCCGTCTTCGCTGGCAATATTATCAGCGCCCAATTTGGCAGCGTGCGCATGCGAGGACCTTGGCCGAGACGAACGTCTGCGGGCTCTGCTGACCCGAGATTGTCTGCGGCCGTGGTTGCACGAGTGGCTCTTCTGCGGGGTAGCGCATCGTCGTGGGAATGATCGCAATCGACGATGTGGGAGGGCATGTGTTGATGCAGCAGTCGTGATACGGCCTGTATGCCAAAGAATCCTCCGATGAAGCATCCCATAATGAGCAGACCGGCGGGTTGATCATCCCAACCGTCTTTTTCGAGGTAGCCTTTGCTCTCGGGAAGCATGCTATATAACGCGGAGAACATCTGCATTTGGCAAGAAGATTTGTGGTGTCAGTTATTGTCCTGGCTGGTCATGCGTCATAATCAGGCATGGATGGATGGATGCGCGCATTCTCACCATGACGCCGAAGCTCAGGGACAGCGAGCTCGCCAGGAAGAAGTTGCTTTCCTGAATGCGAAAACCGTGCTTGCCCGGGAACAGGCGGACGATGAAGTCGACGCAGATGATGGAAGCGCCAAAACACATGCTGCTCGATCATCCGTCAGTTGGTCCAAGGGGTTTCGCTGTCAAAAAGAGCAAGACCGATTATAAAAACGCACCTATGCCGCTGACGACGCACATGATCCACCCGCGGGCGTCATTGTCGAGATTCCGAGCAGCCAGCTCCATGGCTGGGTGACTGCTACAATGTCCACGGGAACGTAGACCAGATTGCCATACGAGTTGCTTTGTCGATGAACAAAGAACTGGTTGAGCGGAAGATAGCCAAGGTATTGTGTTTTGGTGATGGGGAAAGAAAGGGAAAAAAAAAAAGAATAGCCGCAGATGGACAAGCCCCGGACTTTGTTTCGGTCTGGGTCCAGCGGAAGGTTTGTGGCGTCGTTGACGTAGGGCCGTGCCAGCTGGGAAAGGGTTTGTTTCACCAGACGGGACAAAAGAAGGGCAGGCAGGACGGACGTTCAGGTCAAGGAGATGGCAAAATGAATATTTATTGCAACAGGCAAGCGCGTAAAGTGCGCATACAACGCATCATTAACCACAAGGGTTCTCGCCGTGTCGCCCTACATAGTCAATAGCCACGGGCGGCTCGCCCGCTTTCACGAGACACGCGCGACGACGTCGAAAAAAAAAAAAAAAAACCGCGGCACGATAATAATGGCTGTCGCTCATGGATCATGGATCGTTTTCTCTCACATCCTCTCTTCATCATGGTCTCTTCGGTGCGGCGAGGATGGCTTCGAGAAAGAAGAATCAGACATGGTTTACTCTGTATATGCATGCCCCTGCATGTCTCCTCATTGGCGTAGATGCCGGCGAAAGGTGGGGTTTGGACAGCGAGGCGAATCACGGCCCAACACCTCGTCGGGTTTGGACATCAGACATCTGCCGACCCGTCGCGCCGAGCTTTGTCACTGACTTATTGTCTGCATCCACCATATGCTGACTTCGAGCGACAGATGCACAGTGGTGCAGGTCGTGATGATTGATGTGTGGAGTAGCACCAGATTCTTGAAGAAGTAGCTTAGGAGGGATGGCCAAATCGTTCAAAGACTCAGCCATTTCACGTTCGGCAAGTCGTCGTAGATCCGATGGAGATGTTATTTTGCGTAAAATGATCATTAGCTGGCGAGCTATACTTGGGTACCTTCTTTGATTGAATGGAACAACAGACGCATGGATCGTCTCTTTTCCATGAGTCGCTAAAGATGGAATCTGCAACAACACAACAGCCGCAGCTTTGGGTATCACAGAACATCATCACATGATGAAAAATCTGCCCAGAAAGCTTCCAACACGGTCCCTTTACAATTGAGACGGGATTTCGCATCGAGTCAACCTGGTCACGTGCTGGTGCTAGGCAGTCCTCCGCCCCCAGGCAGCAAATACCCAAATACCAAAATACGGGCCCAAAATAACCCTGTCGCCACAGCTGAAAAGGACTCATCGGGTGGCGGAAAACTTTGGTCTGGCGATAATCCCAGCCATGCAGACATCAAGGTTCCCCCTCTCTCTCTCTCTCCGCCCGAAAGAAGAAAAGAAACCCACTTATTATATGTTGTACAACATGTGGTTGGCTGCGACCGGCCGGATCGGTACTCCATTTGACAGGGGTGTTGAAGCCATCAAGGTGTATATGGAGTAAGCTTATTTTATGTATGTACTTAAGGAGAAGAGATGTGGCTATTGTTCCTGTCCTGCACAGTTTGCATGTCTTTTCACGATTTGCAATCACTCAGCACAGGAACACTGCTCTGTACGGGGTAGTTCATCAAGCTTATTTTGCGTCCGACAGTGCGGAGTATTCCACTCACGCCGCATGCAACATTGCCTCGAGTCGTCCCCTGTAAAGACCACGATGATGCCTTGCTCGCCATTCGGCTACCATTCAGCTACCATTCAGCTAATGCCACAGCTACCATTCAGCTAATGCCACAGCGACCATTCAGCTAATGCCACAGCGACCATTCAGCTAATGCCACAGCGACCATTTCCGTACGGAGTCCACACCCCCTCCCCAGTGACCCCACAGACCAATCAATGGTCGATCTGGATCCAGCCTTGCTTCGAACCTGTGCCATTCTAATTTCTGACCCGACTCCAACCCACTTGACAACGATTTGATTTCGTCGCTGATTCCCGGCACCAGCTACTATGTACGCATTACGGCTTACGGGGATACAGGGAACGAACTTGCTGACTGCTTACTTTCCGTATTTGTTTTTGTTTTTATTTTTATTTTTATTTTTATGTTTATGTTTACATTTATGTTGGATGGCTGGAAGTGATTGTCGAACCAGCCCGCTACTGCTCACTTCCGTCCGGCACTGCGTCCCCATCACCAACTTGTCCCAACCAACATGCACCAACCCAGCGAGGTTCTCGCACGCCACTTCTTGGCGCTCGGTCAAAGCCAGGACGAGCTGACATGGACCTGATGGCCCAGATCGCCAATTATGTAAAAGCGTGTACGGGTTGCGGGGCAGGCTGGTATTGTGTTGCATGTTCGCCGTGCTTGATACAAGGCTCGAGTGGGAACTCCGAGTTGTCCTGTCCCGTCCCTTTGCTGTTCTGTTCGCATGTTGGTCTATGCATATTCACAATACGTGCTCTATTACGGAGCTGGTTTTCAGCATATATAGTTGTTACCTCGCCCAGTTTTCCCCGAGTGGTGTCGACGCCTTAAACGCTTTTCCTCTCCTCTCCTCTCCTCTCCTCTCGTCGTATCTTGCTTGCCTCGCCGTCGTATCGTCGAGCCCGAACCCTACAGCAACCTCCACAGCAAACATGCAGTTCAAGTCCTTGTTCTCGGTGTGCCTTCTCGGCCAGGCTGGTTTCGCCGTCGCCCAGGCTGCCAGTGACGCGTCTGGTTCCAAGACGCTGCCTCCTCGCCCACCGGCTCCGGAGCCTGCGAGCCCCATGGTGACCACTGTAAGTGATGGCTGTTTTCTGACCATGA
Organism: Epichloe gansuensis; assembly: GCA_023658505.1. Lineage (NCBI taxonomy): Eukaryota > Fungi > Ascomycota > Sordariomycetes > Hypocreales > Clavicipitaceae > Epichloe > Epichloe gansuensis. The sequence goes on from CP098281.1 coordinate 697,839, forward strand.
ACCACCGGGTCTCAAGTTCTCGCCGTGATACAGAGCCTCCTGATGGAACAAGAACTTCGATATGCTGACTCGATCGATCCAAGGGCACTGCCACGCCGCTCCCTCCACGGCCGCGAGCTCCGTCGACACCGTAACCGCCTCGGCCACGGCCAAGTCCTGCGTGCCTCACGACGACCATTGGCATTGTCCCTCTGGTGTCTCCAAGCCGGCGACTCCTCCTGCTCAGACTCAGACTCAGACCCAGTCCGGCGCCAAGCCCACCACCACCACCACCAAGGCCGACCACGACCACGACAAGGACAACGACCATCACGGAACTGACAAGGAGTGCACTCCTCACAACGACCACTGGCACTGCCCATCCGGCATTTCTGCTCCCACCTATCCTCCCACTGCTACCCCTCGACTTCTGCTGCCAAGTCATCCGGCGCTACCTCCGCTGGTGCCGCCGCCACCACTGCTTCCAAAGCTCTTGCCGGCGGCCGACCTACCGTCTCTGTTGGCTCCGTCGGTGTCGCCGTTGCTGCTTCTTTGGCCGGAGCTTTCCTCTTCGGCACCATGCTGGTATAAAATGGAGTTGATGATGGACCGGAAAGGAGTCTTTTGCCCGGAAAAGATACGCACATACTCCGGGGGTGTACTAGGAAAAGTTTTTTTCACATGTTGTGCCATGCATGGATGATGGTATTTAGCTTAGACGAGACCATGCGATCTACCCTGTAGATCTACGAAGATGGCTGTTATTGTAATATAGGCCAACCAGACAGACAATGAATCAAAAGGGTTTAGAGCCATACACGGTAAACCTACCCGTCAAGACCGTGGAGCTGCCTGCTCCCACTACCGTTTGCTCTTTGTGAGTGAAGACGGGGGTACGAAACGTCGTGCAAAAAGGCAGTGTATTAATGCAGGTGACTGTTTTCAACGGTGATGCCCTCAGGGGTCGTCGTGGCCATTTCCAAGTCGCACAAGACCGGATCAGTGGGATCAGTGGGATCAGCTGGTCCCCTGACCCACTCAGGCGGCCCTGCGGCAAAGGGCCCATCACCAGTGAATTTTCATTTTATTTTTTTCATTCTCAACACGCTGCCTCCTCCCTCCCTCCTTCACCTCTCGACTCCGTCCCATGTGTTCATTCTGCTGATTCTGCTCGACACCTCCAAGACCCTCCAAGACACCACGCACATGCTTCGCGGCGGCGGCACCATCCCTCGTGAGCAGTGAATCTCCGTCACCACCACCACCCACCTCCCTCTCTCCTGACCAGAGCTCCCCTCCTCCTCTCTCGTCCTCGTCGTCCTCTCTCGTCCTCGTCGTCCTCGTCGTCCTCGTCGTCCTCGTCCTCGTCCCCTGGATCCTGCCAATACGATAGAAATATAAATGCCACCACGCCGAGCAGCCCACGCCGCCGCCAACATGTCCAAGTCAACTCTCGCCATGTTTGCTGCCCTCGGTGCCGGAGGCGGCGCGGCCCTCACCGCAGCCGTCTATTCGCTACGAGCATCTCCAGAAAGCAAGAAACCCGAGTCGCAAATCGCCGCCGCTCCCACCGCTCCTGCCGCTCCCACCATGCCGAAACCACCAAACAGCGTCCCCGCCAACACGTCGCTGGCCATGCCGTCGCAGCAAAACGTCTTCTCTTCCGTGCCCGTCGTCGCAGGAGGCGCCGTCAACCCCGCCGGGCTCTTCGAATACGGCTTCCCGGCCCTGTCTCCGACGTCGCCAACCGATCAGCCCTGATATCCAGCTACGACCGACGAACCCGCAACCCGCAATGGGTGGTCGAGCACATGACGGCCGAGTCTCTCTCCCAGCGCAACGGCGACCGAAAGCACAGCGTCTTTGTCGAAGACGACTCGGTGCCCGCCAAGTTCCGCGGTCTCCTCAAGGACTACTTCCGCAGCGGCTACGACAGAGGCCACCAGGTGCCCGCCGCTGACGCGAAATGGTCCCAAAAGGCCATGGACGAAACCTTTACCTGACAAACATGTGTCCCCAGGTGGGCGAGGGCTTCAACCGCGACTACTGGGCGCACTTTGAAGACTTTTGCCGCCGCCTCACGGGACGGTACCCTTCGGTGCGCATCGTCACCGGACCGCTCTATCTCCCCGCAAGGATCCCGTCGACAACAAATGGTACGTCAAGTACGAGATGATTGGCAGTCCGCCATCCATCGCCGTTCCCACGCACTTCTACAAGGTCATCTTCGCCGAGGACGGCAAGGCAGGCGGCAATGTTGCCATCGGCGCCTTCGTCCTCCCCAACGCCCCTATCCCCAACCAGAAGCCCATCACCGACTTTGAGGTCCCCATCGAGGCGGTTGAGCGGGCGAGCGGCCTGGAGTTTGCCACCAAGTTGCCTGTTGCGAGGAGGAAGAGGCTCTGCGCGGATACGGCGTGTGCGCTGGTGATCCGGGACTACGCCGACAAGCAGAAGGCGTTTGGGAAGGGGGTGACAAGCGCGCAATCTCACCGCCGCCGAGCCCATCAAGTTGAGCACCATTAGAGACGTTGATGTCGAGTTTTCTGCATTGTCTGCGGGGAGAGGATATTGCGCACTGTTTGCATGGCGACGTCTGTTTTTTTACATTGGAGGAGAACTTCGGGGTTTTGGGGGTTCTGCATATTTTCGCATAGTTTCATGTTACTCGATACATGTACTAGAACAGAGCGCAAGCCTGTGGATGCATTTTGATTTGCGTAGGGAGATGTGAGGATTATAATGTATATTGCGACGTGGTAGCTCAATGCATAATACCCCGTAGACACGACGATATTGGCCCTGAAGGTGAAAGGAAGATGGATCCAATGCCAAGCCAAGCCAGGATGGATATGGATCCATGACGGGCCGACAGTCCTCATTCGTCCCGACAGCCGAATGACATCTGCCATTCTGGCGCGCAAAGCAAAAACAATGGCCACGACCCTGAGAACAACTCGAATCTGCTGCAGATCCATACATACAGGAGAAAAGGTCTGCACTCTTCTCCACTTGCTATTGTGCTACATGAAGCTTGACAAGATGACGGGTTTATTAACAGGGTTGCAGGGTTACGAAGTGGGGGTTGGCCGAAGAGTGAATCGATTTCGTACCATGATATCGACAGAGTGAATCGATTTTGTGTCGCTTGTCTGTTCCGCTGAAGTTTTTTTTTTTTTTTTTTTTTCTCATATATAGCAGATATCTGCTGCACCGACACAGAGCATTCTTCATTTTCCAGAGTCAACAGCCAACGTCAAGTCGTAAGCAGCAAACACTTCCCAAACGAATCCCAAGTCTCCTCCCCATCCATCAGCACTCCGCCATGGAACAACTAGCACAATCCCTCCTCTGCTGCCTCCCCAGCAGCTCTTCTCGACGTCCCCCGACACGCGATGGAGAGGAAGACGTCGAACGAGCCCTCCTATCATCCAAACCGAGCACGCACCACCACGACACGCAACGGCTCTCCAACGATGTCGTCAACCGCCTGTACTCTGCCGACCGCGAAGCCGCGAAGCCGAACCTCGGCTCCGTCGTCGACGCAACGGGGTGGTCCAGCGCTGGCGACCAACGTGCTGGCGGCCCTCGTCAAGGCGCTGGAGGACGACGGACCGGAGAAGATGGGCGCGGCCATGAGACACGCCTACGACGAGGCCACTAGGGTTCGCGGCCCTCGAGTTCCGCGACCTGGTCCGGCGGACGAGGGAGCACCCTGCCGCCGAAGCAGCGTGCGCCGTCTTGTTGACAATCGTGGCGTTCGGCGTGAGTATTGCTATTCGTGCGGCCAAAATTGCTATCGGTGCGGCCGCTCCACTTTTACCCCGCTCTAGACCCATATTTTTTTAGGCAGTAGCGAAAATTTTTAATCCACCCTCTGCCATGGCTTACCACTATAGTAATATATAACTTTTGTTATGGACTAGCCCTAAGGCAAAGCTATAGGCTATCGTGATGATATTAAGAAACTTAAGGGAAGGAAGGAAAAGGAGGATGTTACGGATCCCGTACAAGCCCCTTATATCCCCTAGTTAGCTTATATCAGCCCCTTCCCCACTCCTCACTCGCATATTAACACTAAGGCTTAGGCAAAGCCTAAGCCCTTACATATACCCTTACTTACCCCTTCCTTACCTATTCGTGTTAATGTTATTATAAATCGCCCCTTACTAGGTGATTATCTATGCCTGCCTATTTGCGCGTTATGTTTAATATAGCGCTATACCCCCTTATTATCCTAGTAGCCTTTATGTCTTCCCTTACTCTTACCCTTATATCCACTATAGATAACTATTTAATAATCCCCTTATTAATATAGCGTGTTTAAGTTATATATAGGTAGGGCAATAGTATAACCCCTCCTTATAGTTAGTTTGCATGCGTTTAACTTAAGTGTTATACCTTACTATAACTTATACCCTCTATTATTATTATTATTATTATCCCCCTCTACCTATTTATATCCTACCCTACCCTATAGTTATATATATAAATATCCCACTAAGAATCCTACCTAATCTAAACCTTCCCTTAATAATAACTATCCCCTTCCTATTATAAACCTATCTCACTATCTATTCCTTCTCCTACCTCTATCTATTATTATCTTATTCTTAAGTTACCCTTATCTATCCTATACCTAATAGTATTATACCTTATCCTTATTAACCTACTCTTCCCCTAACTAGTACTAGTCTAGTTCCCCTAAGACCCCTCTACCCTATATCTAGCTTAGGCCCTTAGGGAGTTTCTCCTAGAGGGAGATTCTAATAATAAGTAGTATACTACCCCTAAGGTGGTTTTTTATCCTTATAGGCTATGTATTAAACAAGCCCTTACTATAGGCATACTAGAATATTACCCCCTAAGTCTAGCAAGTCTTATCCCTCTTGCTAGGGAAATCACATTACCTATGTTTAGTTAACTAGGTTCCTATCCGCTAATCCTTGCCTCTAATGCGCGCTAAAAGATCTTAAAAAGAGATTGCTATAGGAACGTATATTATCTATCCTAGGGTCCCTTAGACCCTAACTTAAAAGCAAAAATACTAGTTCTCTCCTAGCGCTATTACGCTCTTATTACCTATTAGACTACTCTTCTATAAGAAGCCTAATTTAACCTAGCCCCTATCTAGTCCTCTCTTAGACCCCTCTAGCATTATTCTCCTCTGCCTTAAACATAACTAGGAATAAAGTAATTCTATATAACCATAGCAGTCCCTTAACTAGCTATAGTATAGGAAATTAAATATAATAAGTTATAGGTATTCTATTCTAATAGAATCACTAGATTGTAAGCAGCCTAGCCGCTATCCGTTAAGAACTTCGTGGTAATAATACTCCTAGTAAGGCCTCCTAGGGCCTATCTAGCATGTCCTATGTTATTAAAGCCAGCGATATTTCTCCTTCTTACTAGTAGCGTAAGCGCCGCGCCTAGAATATAGGCAGTGGTTGTAATAAATCCTATTATATTTACTATACGCCCTATAACCCTTAAGACTCCCCTTCTATTAAATAAGTTAAGCCTATAAGTTAACCCTCTAGAACCCCTATTAGACCCTAACTAGGTCCTACTAGCCCTAAAACTTGCGTAGTAACCCTCCTAAAAGCAAGGTAAAAGACCTTACTATAAACGCTAATAGTAAGGAGAAGGGTAAGGATAAGTATAAGTATTCTAATATATAAGTAAGAATAGAAAGCTAAAAGGGTGTAACCTAGGTTCTATATATAATCTCCTTTTAAGGATAAGTTTTATTAAATTAAACTAGTCTATTATTATATTATATATCCCTTATTCCTTTTTAAACTTATTTAGTGCCTATATATCTTTTATGTTTTTACCGGTTCCTATATTAGTTATGTATATCCTACTTACTTTATAAGAGTGTTCTAGTTCCCTCCCCTACCTAGTGCGTTTTAAGCCACTAAAATCCTTTCTATATAGTATTTCTTTATAAGTTTAGGGTTATCCTTTATTAGAACCTATTCTAGGCCTAGCTAGGAGTCCTATAACTATTAGCTTAGGAGAGGGTCTATTACTGCTTATTTAATAAGATCCACGTGGAAAACTAGGTGTATACCCTTTAGGATATTAAGTTAAATAGTAAGCGAAGTTAGGACCTTAACTATAGTATACTTAGCCACCACCTAGTTAAGTTTGTATAAGGGCTAATTAGTTTTAATATTCCTAAGTAATAACTACACTTTATCCCCTATATAGAATTATTCCGCTAGATATTATAAGGCTACAGAGGTATCCTGCTATTATTGCTACGCATATGCAATAGTGGCCTAGGTAAGAGATATACCCTCTTAGAGGTGTTCTAGGAAACAAATAGCTCTCCTTTTAATATAGTTACTAATAGGACTATATCTAACTGTGTTTAAATAGGTTATAAGTTATAACTATATAGGAGTTTATTTAGGCTTACCCCTATGACTAAAGAGTTCCTATTATTAATCGCTAGCTAGCAAGCTATAAGGTGTTTAGGCTAGTTATACTACGAAAAGGAAATATATACCTATAGTATTACCTATACCTCTTAGTTTATTCTCTCTATACTGCTATTAGTCTATGGGTAGTAAGAGGTAGAAAGGAGCTAGTCTATACTAATACTTAAACATAACATTATTTAAAAGTTCCTTAGCTAATTAGAACCCCTATCTGTAATAATTAATTAGGGAAATCCCTAGAACTACTACTAAACCATTTTAAAACGTTTTACGTATACCTTAGCTATAATAGAAGTTATTGCCTTTAGCTATATAAACTTAGATAGCCTATCTATAATAACCATAAGGAACTGTGGTTTCTCTAGGAAGACATTAGTAAGTTTATTATAAAATTAATAGAGATTTAAGACTAGTATCTATTAGGTATTAGTAGTAGCTTTAGTAAGCCCTAGTGGCATTACTAACTCTTATAGCTACCCTAGTAGAAATAATTACAGATAAACCTACCCACGTCCTAAGCTATCCTATCCTAGTGGAATTACTATTGTAAAATCTAGAACGTAGTGTTATACCCTAGGTGCCCTATTACTAGTAAGTTATAGGATTACTAGATAAGGGTTATTATTAATAGCTCCTAGGCTAGGACCTAGGTTTAACCCCTAAACTAAAGCGCCCTATATACACTAATTATGCAATCCGCTACCTATTCTCTTATTATTACCTCTAGGGGAAACTTTTATACCCCTTTCTATATAGCCTATAAATAGATAAGGTAGGTTAGGTCTAATAAAACTGCCTAGTCCTAAAGAGTCTAAAGATATTTTATTATAAAGAGGCATTCCCTAGTAGTAATAAAGCTACCTAGGGTAGGGATAGACCTAAACTAGAGTTAGTCTAGGTCCTAACGTATAGTTATAAGAGCGCTATAATAGTAATAGGTTATAGGATATATCCTATTCTTAAAGGCTTACCTACCCTATCCTACTCCCTTTAAGAAAGGGTATCTAGTTATTATACTTAAGCACTAGGTTTATAATATAAATAGAAGTTAAATAGGGAGAGGATATCTACCCACTATACTTAATATTCCGTTATAAGGCAAGGAGTAGTAAAGTACTCTAGGTTCTTATAATCCGTATATATTATAAATAGGCGTGAGACGCCTTATAACTTTACTAACCATGCCTTAAGGTAAGATATAATAGCTAGTAGTTCCTTATTATAAATGGTATAGTTCCTTTAGGGGCTGTTAAGCTTGTAGAGTAATAAGTAACTGGATATAGTATACTATTAGGGCCTTCCTATAATAGATAACCCCTAAAGCTATGCTAGAGCAATTAGCTTCTACTACTATATCCTAGTTAGGGTCCTATTATATAAGGACTAGGTATTTAATAAATAATTCCTTTAATTATTTAAAAGCGTTGTTTTCCTCTAGGCCTTATTAAAAGGGAACGTCCTTCCTAGTAAGCTAGATTAGGGGGCTGCTATTTTAGAGAAGTCCCTAATAAAGTTATAATAGAAGTTTATAAATCTAAGGAAGCTATAGACCCCTGTAACTTTATAGGGGCTAACCATTCCCTAATCACCGCTACCTTCATAAGGTTAGGGCGAATTAAGCGTCCTACTGTAATAATATAGCTAAGGTATTAAACCTCCTTCATAGCGAATGCAAATTTATCTAGATCTAGATATAGGCCTGCTGCCCTTAATCTACCTAGTATTAGCCATACCTTAGCTATATAATCCTTCTTTAACCCCCTAAATAGATAAGAATATTATCTAAATAGGCTATAACAAAGTCCCTTAACGCATCCCCTAAGGATTTGTTTACGTAACATTAGAATGTTACTAGTGCACCTACTAGGCTAAATAGGTAAACTAGCTATTTAAATAGTCCAAATCTAGTGTAGAACGCTATAAGATGCTCCTATTCTTCTACTATACATAGCTTATAAAACGCTAAGCGTATATTCACTTTTATAAACTAATACACTTAGGATAAGGAATAAAGTGTTTCCTTAATTAATAGGAGGATAGTAGTCTTATACTATTATCTTATTAAGTATGCGATAGTTAACGTAAAACCTCTAATCACTATTTGCCTTTTTAACTAGTAGAACAGGTGCTACCGCTAAAGAGAAGCTAGCATAGATCTATCCCTTATCTATAAGGTTAGTAACTTAGCGCCTAATCTCTAATAGCTAGTCCTAGGGTATGTTATATAGAGGTCCCTATGGGAGTGCTAGTTATAATCTATCTGTGTTCTTTTAAAGGTAAATATAGTGGTCTAATAAGCCCTTATATAGGGGTAGGCTATCTGCTTTTAACTTATTAAATAAGTCTATAAAGTCTATAAGCTCCTAGGTAGTGCTAAGGTATTAGGCTATTCTAGTTTTAGTCTTAGAGCAAAAAGTTATAATACTATTATAATTTCTTTTAAGCTTATAGTAATAAACCTTATAGTAGTATCCTTCTGTTATTATACATAGCATGCCTCCGCGGTAAATAAGGAACTAATTATCCCCTATATTAGTATCTCTATAGTATGCTCTAAGGATTCTAAAATGCATAGGCCCTTAGCTATCCTAATAACTAGCTATTGCTTTACCACGTGAATTACTATATTATAGTGTTCTAACCATAGCATCCTAAAGATTACGTTATAGGTTAAACCTAGAATAATATAGAGGTATACTAAAGATTCCTAGCTATCTATATTAATCTAAGTATATACTATATAAGTAATAGATAAGGTTTCCTCCCTTACTTACTTTCCTTTTCTTTCCGTTTCTACTATAATTTAAACTTATCTTTATTTTAGTAATTAAATAAGCTCTAGGTTTAGCTACCGCGCTGCTAATTCGCTAATAGCGCTATAATAATCGTAACTATAATCAATTTAAACATAGAGATACTTATATATATTAAAGAGTATAGGGACTAAGAATAGTAGTTAATCTATATACCGTTTAACTCCCTCTTCTAACACTATACACTAATTATAGTTAAGATTGTCTAGCTAGGCTAGCTAGCCTTTATACCCCTATATAAGCCTTTGCTTAGGGGCTACTTATTTTCTAATAAGTAGGTCTTAACCCCTTTATCCCCGCTATCTATCTCTGCCCTATAAGTATTAATACACACTCTTAGTTAGTAAGGTAAGAGTAAAGGGCACTCCTATATCTAGTAATCCTTTAAGCTATAGTGTAAATAATACTTATCCTTATAATACCTAGTTATTTCCTCTACTATAACTCACTTAGCATATTATAGTTTAGTTATCTTCCTTAGTCTACTCTTTTTCCCTCTAGCTTCTTATATTTAACTACCTAAGTTCCTACCGCGCAAATACTTATTATTAGTGTGTTACTATTATAATTAACTTAGGGAGCTAGTGCCTTAACTAGGATAGGTATATAGTAGGAATAAAACTTTTCTCTAAGGCATTAGCCTTAATATTAACTATAATACTATAGAATTAGCTAATCGCTAAAGAGTAGTCCTTATAGTCTACCTCTCTGCTAATAGTACACTCCCTTATACGCTTATTAAGTGCATATTAAAGTTTTACTAGTTTTACCTTACTTACCTATAAGCTACCTCTTACTAGGGAAAGCTTCTATTTAAAGCAAATAAAGAATAAGGTAAATACCTCCCTAGCCCTTATTTAATATAATTAAGTTTAGTAAGGGCTATTTCTTATTAATAGGGGTTAGCGAATATAGATTCTAAGTAATCTAGAAAGGAGGTAGGTTTATAATTATATTTATAGCCTATTTTAAAGAATACTGCAATGTAGGGTTAGACCTTAGGCCCTAAGTTCTAGTATACGAATATCTACTAGTCCTTATTAGCACTAATAAAATCCTTATCTACCACTAGTTTATGCTCTATAAGAATCTTCTAGGAAGTAAACGTAGCCTTATCGCTATTATAAGGGTTACCTATTAGGATTAGTTTCCGTCTAATCTAGGGTATAACTAGCAGCGTGATAGGTAGGACTAGGAAGGGAATCTATTTAGGTTAAGCCCTTAGGGACTGCTTTATTTTAACTTATTTATATAGCATCGCGATTTCCCTTATTATTATTTAATCACAAGTTAAAGTGATTTAAGTTAGGCTAAGAGGGCCTCTATAGGCAGAGTAGTGTCTATTAGTAGTGTTATACTTCCTAAGAGTATTAGTCTCTAGGGCATAGCGAATCTATTATGTCTGTTATATCTATTGCGTTTATAACATTTAATGCACTTATTGCGTTTTTAGTAGCCTTCTTTAAGGCTAAAGGAAGTTTCTTAAATATTATAGACTAGCCCTAAGGCAAAGCTATAGGCTATTATAATAATATTAAGAAACTTAAGGGAAGGAAGGAAAAGGAGGATGTTACGGATCCTATACAAGCCCCTTATATCCCCTAGTCAGCTTATGTCAGCCCCTTCCCCACTCCCCACTCGCATGTCAACACTAAGGCTTAGGCAAAGCCCAAGCCCTTACAACTTTATAGAGTTAAGTGTAATTATTAGAAGCATTAAGCAAAAGCCTAGAAACTAGACTCTAGGCTAGAGTCTGCCTATATCCTCTTTTCCTTTTCTTTCTCTTTTCCCTCCTATAAGTAAATTTATTAGTAGTATTATTATATATACCTTATTATTACTATAAGGACCTTAATAATTAAATCTAATAAATCCGTAGTCCTATAATTATTAGTAGGGCTTAAACTATAAGGAATAAGAAAGACCCTTAATACTAAGCCTTTATAATTAATAGAAGCTAGTAGCCTAGGTAGTAGCTTTAATCCTTATAGCTAGGAAGATCTTATAATAATAGTATAAGGTAGCTTAATTTAAGTATCTAATAAACCCTTTTATAAGATAAGGTAGGAATAGCCTATATAATATAGCGTTATTAATAATCTATATAGCGTATAGCTAGCTAATTAAGTAATAATAGGAATAGTATAGTAGAGTTAATATAAGGAGTTTAGGGTTATAGGAATTTAATAGCCTTATTATCTCTTAATATTATAGAGGTTATTCCTATAATATAGTAGGCAGTAAGAGGCATTAAATTATATTAGCAAGCTCCTTAGTAGCCTCTAATACCCTAGAATAACTAGTTAGGCTAGGTAAAGTGTATACTTTTAAAGAAAACACTAGAAATTACGTTTTTAAGCGAATTAGCTTAAGAGGCCTTATAGCTATAGTTAAATTCGCAGTATCCTAGTGCCTTTATTAATTACTTTAATAATTTAGAAGTATCTATATATAGTAGTGTAAAATAGCGGGGGTATCTAGTAAAAAAAAAATTACAAATCAGGAAGTAAGTGGGGCGGCCGCACCGATAGCAATTTCTGGCCGCACGAATAGCAATACTCTTCGGCGTGCTCGTCGCCCTGGCTCCGTACGTCCTGGAGCTTCTGGGGTTCGGGAGCTCGGTCCCGTTGCCGGTGAGTTTTTCCAACTTCCAGACATGGCCCTCGCCAAACTTGCGTGTGTGTACAGGATATATGTATACATATCTGACAGTCGAGGAGGCACGTTCGCGTCGTGGTGGGAGTCGACATACGGCGGCTACATTCCCGCAGCATCTCTCTTCTCGTACTTGCAGCGTCTGGGCATGGCGTGGGCCCGCGCATGAATGAATGAATGAATGAATCACCGCCTCGGAGAGCAAGTTTGCAGGTGGGGTGGTGGACGGGGAAAAACGATCTGTTCATTTGACTCATGGAACCCTTGCTGTTCAGATCTATGTACTGCTGCTTGCCACGGGAGGCATCAGCGACAACAAGCAAGGCAAAACCAGTGATCCCCCTTTTCTTTTTTTTTTTCGGTTGCAGCCGTCGGCAACGTTTTATTTCATATCGCTCCGCAACATGCACATTTATTTTGCCGCAGGCGGGAGAAGACAGGTCGGGATGGGGTGCAGCGCGGCTGCCTGTGCCGTCATGACCTGACTCGCCTTGGTCGTCTTGGCGGCGGAAACATCAGATGCACAAAATGTCCGTGAAAGCAAAAAGCAAAAAAGCAGATAAAAGCCATGCTACTTGTTCGTCTGTTCTAGCTGTTTTAGATATGCCCCTTTGCCTATATTCATTCCATCCACCAAGCCTCGTCATCGGTCATCGTCATCGTCATCGTCATCGTCATCGTCACCAACTTCATCCGAGTGAAAACACTGTGCACACCACCACCATGCAGCGCCTCGCGTCCCCAGCAAACCTCTTGTCAGCAAATCTCCTGTCCAGAGCCTCCTCGCTTCATCCCCGAAAACACCACCACCACCACCACCTCCGCCGCCGTCCATCCAAATCCCCACCTCTCCGCCGCGACCCTCTCCTGCGCCCACACCACCCAGCACGTCGACCTCGTCGCCTCACACCTCGCCGCCCAAGGACAAGGCTTGCTCAAGGTCACGCTCGACTTCGCCGACCCGGACAGCCACTACCTGCGAGCCCTCGTCGCCAGCCTGCACCGACGCCACGGCCACGGGCTGCCCATCTCGCACAGCGCCTCCTCTTCCTCCTCTTCCTCCTCTTCCTCGTCCTCCTCCTCGCGCGGCGGCTGGTTCTGGGACGTGCGGCCCTCCTCGCCGGCGGACCACCATAACCACCATAACCACCATCGGGCTCGCAGCGAGACGGCCGCCGACTTCCCTGGCACACAGACTGCAGCTACGAAGACGCCGTGCCTCGCTTCTTCGCCCTCCACGTCCTCCAGCACGATCGCTTCCGCGGCGGCACCCTGTCCGTCATGAGCGTCGCGAGCCTGGCGCGCCGCCTGTCGCCCTCGACGCGCCGCGCCCTGCAGGAGCCTCACTTCAGCTTCTCCGTGCCCCGCGAGTTCGTAAAGCGCCCCGGCTGGGACCGCGTCGTCGGCCGAGTCGCTTCCACGCGCGACGGCCACGACATCATGCGGCTGCGCCGGGACATCCTGACGCCGCTGACGGGGCTGCCGAGAGCGCCCTCGACGAACTGGGCCGAGCGCTCGCCTGCGCTGACGCTGACCCCGGCGCTGACCCCGACGCTGACCCCGACGCTGACGTGACAGACGACCGTGGTGTCGTCCTTCACTTCGGCGCCGAGCATCTGCCGAGGGGGAGCGTTGTCCTGATGGATAATTCGAGGTGGCTGCATGCGAGGAGCCGTGTCGAGGACCCAGAGAGGCATCTGCGGAGGGTCCGGTGGGATGCGCTTCCCTTTGGAGACCATTAATAATACTCGTATTGAGAAGCATGTCGCATGTCGCTAACATTTCATTATCTGCTCGCTTCGAGCCCGCACACCTCAGCGTAGACTGCTTCTAAAAAATCAAAAAAATCTATAAACATAAAAATCAAAATAAAAATAAAGACCCCCAACTAACAATACCAAACAACTTTCCGCCGGGTGCACAATACAGGGACTACTAGTCGACTGACCGACCCGACCAGCCCATATCCAATCAATCCTAGGAGTCCTAATCAATCCTCCCGGACTGTGTGATTCCATCTTCACAAGGTACATGCATCGGGGCTGCTGACAATGTCGAAATTCGAAATCTTCTTGCCTCTCCATGGCCCCTTTGCTCGACTGCAGTCAAGAACGCCACGACCAGACCAGCCACATCTAGTAGAACCACCCCATCCTACTCCGTACATCAAGTTCAAAGTTGCCAACGCCGAGGCAGACCACTGAGAGCCTCCTTAGCTTTGCCATCTGCCGTTTTTTTCCCTTCCGAATAGACAAACAAAAGGAGGTAACAAGGCAGAGAAATCTTGTCTTTGGTTGCCGACTTACTCCTAAAACCAGCCCAGCCCCGCGTGCCTCAAACTCGTTATTCGGGTATATGTATCCTGCAGCTCAAAAGTGCAAAGTCCAAAAGAGAAACACGAAAAAGCCCACACGAAAATGGTTGCAAAGCATCTACTCAGCCCGTCATCAATCATCGCCTTTTGTGGCCGAGTTCCGAAAAACAAAACAAAAACACCTTTTTTTTTTTGCCCCCCCCCAAAAAAACCCTCTGAATAAAAGTAGCCAGTCTTTCATTTTTTTTTTTCAGCATCTTCATTCATCCATTCAAACAATTTTGCGGCCCTTGGAGACCGCGACTAAAAGCCTACAGAATAGTGGCTCATGTCAAGCTGAAATGGTTTGGAAAAGTCAACATTGACATCGTCCCAATCCGGCGGTGGTCCCGGGTTGAGGTCCAAGAGTAGATTGGGATCAAGACTTCCCAGGTCTCCTTCCAGTGACGTCTTGTTCAGATCCAATAAGATATCAGGGTCGAATGCCTGCCAGCTCACATCTATCTCCAGAGCAGCTCCTTCCGAGATATCGCTGTTGGGTTCACTGGCTCCACTGTCTTTGCTGGACCCGGGTGTATCGTTGGGTGTCAGGATCGGTACATCAGGGCGTCGTTGACAATGTTGGGTAGGCCTTTTTCGAACCCAAGATTATTGAGCAGCGCCTGAGGATCAATCGTGCATCCGGCCCAGGGACTGGTTTTCCGTGGTTTGGAGTCGACATCCGTCTTATTCGCCTTCCCATCCCCCCACCCTTGCTCAAACCGCTACTCGTCCTCTTCATGGCATTCCCATGCGACGACGCCGGCGTCGCTGCAACATTGTTCTTGGGCGCCTGGCCCTGCTTCGAGGCCGATGTACTCATGGCTGTCGCACCCTCTGCCGGCTTTGGCACCTTTTTGGGGTGCCATCGGGCTCCAGGCCGAGCGCCAAAGCCAGATTTTCCTTGACAAACTTCAACGGATCCTCCTTTGGCTTAGTATGCTCTTCTTCGACGTGGCTTTGGAGAGCTTGTTCGCTGGGAAGCGCTATGGCTGCCATGTCACAGTCTGGCTCTTTGCAGAGGAAGACGGGCCTGGGTGGCTCCGGCCGGCGAGTTTCTGGAGAAGCATTCTTTGCTATTTTTGGTGAAGGTGTGGCGCCGCTCTGCGGTGTTTGTCCCAGGTGCTGTCCGGAAAGCTTGGCCTTTTTCCGAGCGGGTGGCAGCTGAAGATTGATGTCTTTTGCCTTGCCGATATAACTGGGGTTGCCATGAGGCGATGACGCTCCAAAGGGAAATGGGGGCTGCGTGGCGGTTGGCGCAGGAGGTGCTTGAGCACCTTTGCCGCTCGATTTCTGCTGGTTTTTCAGCGCCTGGGAATTCTTCTCTAGGTTGGCAGCATTCAAAGGCGCGGGCTGGCCCTGCACATTCTGTTGTTGCTGAGTCTGCTGTTGTTGCTGAGACATCACCGACTGTGCAAGCTGATTCGGGGTCGTCGTCCCCTGACCAGATTGTGGTTGCTGTCCCGGTTTCACCATGCCCCTTCCGTACATGTTGGCAGCCAGGTCCTTGGCCATGCTCTCCAGCATGGCTCGAGCTTGATCAATCTCTGCTGAAGTGATGCTGAACTTGTCCTTCAACACTTTCATCGGTTCTCCGTCCGAGAACTGCCTCATAATACGTAGACGCTGCAAAATCTGTCAGTTACAATTCAGATCAATGGGGAAAACCCTGACTCGCGTGGTCATGAACCATTGAGAAAGGGAGGAAAAAGGGGGCGTTGCAGTGGCTGCCACTCACAGTTCTGAAGAACATTTTCGCTCGCGCGTCATCCCGAGTGATCGAATACCATTTAGTCAGGCCGCGGCTGACCTTATTCGTGTCTGCGGCAATACGCTGAAGTTTGGCGCCAGTCTCACTATACTCCTGCGGGCTCATAGGAATATCAGGCATGGCCTCCTGGCTAAATTGCCGTCCTTCTTCGTGACCAATGACGCGTAGTCGGTTGAGAGCTTCAGAATTCGGTTGCTGCATCATATTTGCAGCCTGGTTCTGGCCGGCCATCTGAAGCTTCAACAACTGCTCATATTTGGCCCTTTGCTCCGTACTGAGGCCGGCAAGCTGTTGCGGTGTTAATGTAGGCACGCCTTTGGGGAGCTGTTGGTTAGGCTGAGAGGCTTGCCGAGGAGCCTGGCCAGTATTCGACATTGTGGACGAAGTGTCTGCAGCATCATCGGTGTTTGGTCGTTTAAGGCTCTTGGCAGGTTGGGACTGATTGTTGCCCCGAGATTGATTGTTGAGCTGACCCTGTTGCGGCCTATGTCCAGCAGATTGCATCGAAGCGGTTTGCGCCATGTTCGTGGGGCTTGCGTGAGTTTGCGACTGGCTTGTCCGGTTCGGTTGCTGTGGAGTGTGCTGCATTTGGATCGGAGTTTGCCCACCCATTTGTTGCTGTCCAGGGGTTTGCGGCTGGCCCGGTGGATGGCCTTGCATTGACTGTGCTCGCATCTGCGCTTGCTGTTGAGCTTGCCACGAGTTCTTCTTCATCATCATCACCATATTTCGCAGTTGCTCGTCAGGCACAGCCGCGAGATTTGCCCGCTGCGATCGAACATTGATGAGATCCTGCGGCGTCACATGAAGGACGTGTGCTGGAATATTGCCGAGCTGCTTCTGCATGGCCATCTGCTGCTGGTTCGACATTTGTACTCCGGCATTCGGCATGGCGGCTGCATTAACATTCGGGTTCTGCCCGGCTGCACGCTTTTGCATCGCGCCTTGAAATTGCCGTTGTTGTAGGTTACCTAGCTGGCCACGGGTGGCGTTGGGTAAAGCACTATTATTCTGGCTAAGCCAGCTCTTCAACTCGCGCCACGTTTTGACTTCCACTGGAAGCGGTCCAACAAGACTTTGCACATGTGGTGGCAGCTCCATGGCGTCCATCATGGCCTGGGCTTGACCGTTCTGCATCGGCATGCGTGGGATCTGCATCTGCTGCTGTTGATTGATAGGCATGCCTTGAGGACCTGCGGCGCCCAGGTTCAGGTTCATTTGTCCGCCAAACTGATTTTGGGGGCGGTTCTGTTGTTGTTGGTTCATTTGGCCTCCATTTAACATCTGTTCCTGTCTCTGGCTCTGCCATTTTCGAAAGACCTCATTCAGCTTGTCGGGCGGTAGCCCTTGGATCGACAATCTTTGTTCCGGTGTCATGTTGGCAAGCATATTATTGAAAGCTTGGTTATTTGGTCGCTGTGTGCCTTGATTGAATCGTTGATCACCAAAAGGCACTGTGCCTTGGCCCATTCCAGGCCCACCCATCGGATTCATGCCGCCTGGTGCCCGTGACACGGGTGTGTTCAAGGTATTCATCCCCGGACTTTGCGCCGGGGCATGCCATTGGCTGGTTCTGCTGCTGCATCTTCAACTGCAGCTGGTTCTGGTTTTGCTGGGCAGCTTGATTCATCTTCATTTGTTGGAGATTCGCAGTTCCTTGCTGTTGTTGCTGTGGCTGCTGGCCCTGACGGGGTGTCTGGTTCTGCCCCTGAGCGCCAGAAGTGTTCTGGTTCCCGGGTTGGGGAGTGGCGTGCTGGGCACCACCAGAACTAGCAGGCACAACCATCTGACCAGCTTGCTGAGCCATGAGTCCGTTCAATTGCTGGTCTTTGATGCTCTCCATGTTGGGAGTGAATGGGTTGAAATCCGCTGGCTGGTTGGCATTCATCATATTTTGTCGTTGCTGGAACGATTGTTGACTCTGTTGTTGTTGCATCATGGCAGCAGCAGCCACTTGTCCTCCGCCTTGATTCTGAACACCAGCTTGCTGCTGCTGCTGCTGCTGCTGCTGCTGCTGTTGCTGTTGCTGAATGCGGCTAGCATTGTTCTTGAGCATCTGATAAGCCTGATTCTGGAAAAACCAAGCCAAGGGATCTCTTCCTGCGACTGGAATTCTGCAAGCTGCTGCGGTGACAATCGTTGCTGCAAAGTCAATCTTGTAGCAGTCTTGTGTTCATCCGACGCTTGTGCCATCATCTTTGAAGCGATGTCCAAAACTTTAGCGCGATCAGACGGGGCAAGACGTGAGACGTCGTTGGAGAACTGTTGAGGTTGTCGATTTTGCATTCCCATAGCCTGCTGATTAGATGCCATGGCTCCACGGCCAGCTTGGTTTACCATGCCCATGCCCATGCCCATGCCCATCTGCTGTTGTGGCATTTGAGGCTGTTGATGCGGTTGTTGAGCCATCTGTGAGTTCTGTATTTGGTGCTGAAGATGCTGGAATCCTTGCTGAGACTGTGCCATACCGCGGCCCATTTGTGCTTGCATGCTCATCATGGCTTGAGCTTGTGCTTGTTGTGCTTGTTGTGCTGCCTGAGCCTGTGCATTGGCATTGAGTGTGTTTTGAATGCTGGATTCGTTTGCTTGTCGCTTTTGAAAAAATCCAGAGTCTTATTCGCCATGGTTTGATCATATGACTCCTGCATTTGGTTAGAGACTTGGCCGCACGACTTCATGAAGGAATGGCTCCAGGGCGGTTTTTCTTTCTTTTCATAGTTACCTTGTTCGGCGACTTATAGAATACATCTCGTTCGAAATTGCAGCCGAACTCCGCGGCTCGCACATGATCGATGCCGTTTATTGCCAGTGCAATATTGGAAATGCTGTTGAAACGTTAGAAATTGGTCTTTGAACAAGCATAATGAAATGGCCATGTTGCGTGGGTAATGGCATTGGCCGGCAGCGCAAGTGACACGTACAGATCCATGGTTTTACCCATGCGGTCGTTGAGGCTGATGTTTCCTTGCCACGTCAGACCGTTGGCAGCCTGTGAATTTGTAAGAAGATTTTGGTACACCATCTGCTGAAGCTGATGAGAGGTTTGGGGCCGTCGCAGCTGCTGGGGCATCATCTGACCAGCCCCAGCCATTTGCTGCATATTGGCGGCCATGGCCGCTTAATGTTGGTACTTGGCACGTTCCGACTCGTTGGTTTGGCGTGTCTCCTAGAAAATGCGAGTCTTTCGGTCAGGATGATGAGCGAGGAGAGTCTGGGGCGTTTCCAGAGTGTTGTATCAGTAGAGGACGCGAAGGAAGAGGGATACGCGATCAGGAACGAAGATTCACGGGCAGTGATCCGTGCTGTCGCGCGCAGACGTTGCGAAGATGACCGATGGCTGCTCGTGCGGACAAAGGGGCGGAGACAGATTGGATGGATTCTAAATCGTGGCACAAATAACTATTATGAAGTCCAGTAGATTCGAAGCGCGTGGTGGGGTATTGTTGGAAAAATGAGATTTGTGTGTCGTACAGGACCCGAGGAAGGTTTGTTGATCACAGGCAGAGTTTGTGGCGGCAGAGCGGAAGCAAAGTTAGTAAATGTAGGGCGTCGTTGTAGTGAGCACAATATCCTTTTCGTCCGGCCACCCACTCGCAACGATGCAGAAAGAATCCGCCAGGTCGCCGAAGTGACCGAAGTGCTCAGCACGCTGGGAAGTGGTGATTTTAAAGCTTAGCAAACGACGGATGAGGCAGAAGACATGTGTCGCCCGTTGTCCACGAACACACAAAGACACTTTTGCAGTCGGATCAACAGCAAGAACGAATGTCAAGGACTGAAGACGCTTCTCTGGGAGAGCCGTAGGCAGATCGCGCGACCTCCAACTTTGTTGGAAAGCGGAAAGTCGTGGAAAGTGGATGAGGATCGACGTGGGCCTCCGCGGGTGAATGAAAGATGATTGTCGTGGAATATACTGGCAAGGAGGTCCTGGTCAAGAGGCATGAAGGAGTCTGACGGATCGCGGGGGACAGAAAAGGTAGTCGATGCTGGAGACGAGGGACAGAGTCGACAAGATGACCAAACAAAGCGGCTCAAGGAGAAGAAAGATGTTGCCGTCGTCTGAACAAACCTCGAATGTTGCAGATGAGCGGTAGAGTGAAGGCGTGGAGAGATGGGCAGGGTGAGAAGGCTGGTGCGGCGACTAGCACGAGGAGCGAGAGGAGCGAGGTGAGCAACGGCGGCAGCAGCCTGACGACGAGACAGGCGGGACAAGACAAGGCGAGAACTAGGCAGGCAAAAAAGAGGGTGGTGGAGTGGAGGGCAGGCGGGTTGGCCAAGACACATCAACCCCAGGACCAGGACCATGAGACCCAGAGGCCCCCGACAGGAGGGCAGCAGACAGGACAGCCGGCTGTTACAGACACACCCTTGCGTGAGCCACCAGACTGGAGTTGACCTCAGGTGCTCAGGTCACGCTCACAGTGACGCCGACTGCCACCAGATTGACACATTCACGCATCCGAGTGCCGGTCTGGCGGGCTCATGGGCCTGGAGCTTCTCCACTGTAGACAGCATTACATACATACATAGTGAGTTGCCTCTCGCACCAGCAGTCAAGAGTGGAGGGTGTGAGTATAGCAACAGCCTCCCGCCTCCAACTGTCTGTCCATGTGCACTATGACCACTATGACCAGGTACGGTCCTTTCTGCTGTCTGTCAAGGCGGCTTTGGCTGAAACGCCCACCATCACCAGCCAGGGCTGTGGGCTCATAATCCAGGCGGCCGCCTCATCAGAAGCACGCGAAAATCCCAACCGGCAGTCATTGAGAAGATGCAGATGTGGTGGGGAACACAAGGTCCCCGTCTGGTATGAAGACAATGACGGATACCGGACACATGCTGTCCTCAAAAAGACTGAATGAAGCAAGTACGTGGAGGACTCATGCATATGTATGCATGTATGTATGTATGTACATACTAAGACGGCTCGTCGAGTCCTTGCACCTCTCGGGCGGGAAATCGTTGTCTCGGAATCTTTTTCTGTTTAGCTGCTCCGAGTGCACAGAAATCATTTCGGTCAATTGATCCGGTAGTACAGACCATATTACGTGTACGGAGTAAATGCGCAGATACATACATACATAATTCATTATCTACATGTATCGCTCCGTGAATCGATCTCTCCTGCTCCCCGCAGTCCCTTTGTCCGTATGTACTCCGTATGTATGTACACGTATCCACTGCAATCACGCCTGTTTCATACAAGTACGGAGTACGGATCAACATTCTGTGGATCGAAATGCCGTTCGACATCTGGTTAATATTAGCACCCTGCGCGTAATCGAGCGTTCTTCAACAAGCGGAGACAGATCAGAAGATCGTGTTGAGGGCGATTGTGCAGATAATTATGAAAAGTTGCGGACGAAATGCAATATCCTGGGCCAGCCCGCCGCCGTCTTATAATGCCAGAACCGCACTATACGAAGTACCTGGGTATTTGCATACATATTTGCGCCGTCGACCGCCGCTCAGAATCTACAATGCTTCCATGCTGCTCCAAGCAAGTGAAGTGCTCTGGCAATTGACTTCCCGGTCATGCTCATTGAATCTTGTCGTGACCATCAAGTAGAGCTGCTGGGAGAATGGATGCCATGCTGCCTGTGTACCGAGTATGACCAGCGGGAGTCAGTCAAAGAGGAAGAAAAGAAGAAGAAAATATGTAATACTGCTTTCTTAATACTGGGACAAACAGACCGGACATGGAGCGACGGGGCTAGGGCCGCGAGTGGACACCCTTGGACACCCTTGTCCAAGTAGGAGGGAGTATGTATGTATGTATGTATGTATGTATGTATGTAGGGGTCAGGTGGATTGCAGTCCAGATTGCCAGACCACCACCACCATCGGCCAGGTTGAGGCTGCCACCAATCCATGGCATGTTCAAGATGGTTTACAAAGTATGTACTCCGTATGTATGTACATGTATGTGCTCTTAAACCAAGTCAAACCCACATTCTCTAACTTCTTATTCCATTTTTCTTTATGAAAACACAGATGGCCCTGAGGCAACATTGGGGTCCTCGGACAGGGCTTTATTTAACGTGGCTCGACCCGAGCGAGACCCGAGCAGACAGAGTGACGCTACGAACCTGGCGTCTGACAGGGCTTGAGCCGTCCAGCCCCAATCCACCCAATCCACTCAATCCACTCAATCCACTCAATCCACCCAATCCACTCAATCCACCCAATCCACCCAATCCACCCAATCCACTCAATCCACTCAATCCACTCCGTCAGGAATCTCCACGATGCCTCGCGGCTCCCAGCCCGTTCATCAAGCAAATTGCCAATCTGTCTGTCTAGTAGTCCTAGCCTTAGGCTCGAGGTAACGGCTTCTCGACTGATATCAACTGCATGCGAGCGATGAACAAGTCCCATTTCAACATCTCCCGACCAACTTCCTTTTACCCTTTTTCCCCAAAACAAAACAAAGGGTATGTACGGACTCTACGGAGTATTATCGTATGTATGTGTGTGCTCCGTACGTTGACCCTTGTAGATGATAACCCTAGTTAGCATTACCCAAACAACCTGCTTTACTCCGTACACGACTCCACGAATACAATAGAAACGACTTTCGAACCATGGAAGAAAGGGGCGTCGCCGTCTCTATATGTTTGCCTGGTGTCGATTGAGGAACTTTCCTGGTTGCGTTTCGTTTATACAATAGTATGTATATACTCTGACTTGTAGCACCACTGCGCCTTCCCCAAAACACTGCGGCCGATCAAGCTCTGCGCTTGAGGTTGTTCATCTTTTCACGCACATACATGCAATAATACCGGTTTCCTCTGTCGACATGTCCACGATCCGATATCAAACATGGAGGACCAAGACAGCAGTCAGCGCTGAGCTCAACTGGGCCGCTCCTGACCTAAAGCACGTCTTGCATTTGCTCTCAGGCCGTCGGTCAGGCCGAGATGTTCGAATGGCATTTTTCACACTTGTTGTACGGAGTCACGCAGCTTTCAACACGGACAACGGCGTACATGGCTGGCAGCCCAATGCCGCATTTGCACCCACACACTTCCACACCTCGCCTCCCACGTTGCCATACCGAATGCAAATATTAATTGGGCTGCCTGTTTCTTGGTCCCCTTGCCGGCGCCGATCTAGGATTACCCCTGTCTACGTAGCGCCACACATGCGCATGGATGCCACAACCCAGCCAGTACAAGTACATACATGCCAGCCTAGCCTAGCCTTTTTCTCACTGCCACTCACAGTACGGAGTAATAAAGATGTAAAGATGGCAATGTTCAAAAGTGCTCCCAAAGCTATCTATACTTTTTACTCTGATGTGGCTTCTTCAGAGAAACACCAGCTTAGCAAGCATGAAAGATTCAACCGGCACAGGGAGCAACATAAGCTGGAGCAAAGTACTTGTTTCGGGATCGCATCACACACAAGGGCAGGCATCCTGCTGGACATGCTGCGCATTGTCGCATCTCGCATCATCTTGGAAGACATTGGAGAAAGCCAACAAGCTATATATACTTCCTGTACGCACATCTGGTTTCGATACCACAGGAAGACAGCAGCCGCTCCAAAGCCAACATTGAAATGTCACCAGCACTGAAGAAGTAAATAACTGTGGGCTTGCCCATCTAAACCCTTCCCACACGGACACGGCAGCTCGTGCAACGGAGGTGACAGCCTCAAGCCCACATGTATACGGAGTCAAGGAGTACATACAAAGTGCTATGTAAAATATGTAGCTAGCAACTTCCCATACATACATACATACGTCTCAACTTGGTTTGCCCCACCCCTTACTCATCCTTGGCTCAACTGTCAGTGGATCAACGAGACCCTCCGGAGGGACTCGAATCAGAGCCATCCATCCATCCATCCATCCATCGCATATAATCAATTACCTCCATGAGTTATTAACGGAAGCTAGCTCGTTCATGATGAACAGTTCGCTCTCTGCCTGCCTTCAATCATCTTCCTCCTCCGACACGTACAATGCCAGAATGCCTCCATCCACGTCGTGACGTGCGCCGGGGAGTGGGGGTCGGGGAAAGGGAAATGCTCCACTCTCCCCGTTACGCCCCCTTGCCCGTATCGCAACTCCAAACTTTCAGACCTCGCCACTTAAGGGGACTGTTATTTTGACCGAGAAAAAGTTCATAAAGTCCTCTCTCTACACGCAACGGCCGAGGCACGATAGCGGGTGCGCCCACGCCTGCCTTCTTAAGGGCACCAGAATGTGCTTCTCGCTCAATAATGATTGCTCAAGACGCGGGTTGTTTGTCACGCCATGCCACGGAAGCCGATAGATGGATGTCTGTTCTGCCTTGCATGAATCCGGAGTTCCAGCGAAAAGTGCATTAAATAGTGGGGCACGGTCATGATTCAGACCAATCATAATACATGGTGTGGTCCTCCCCTCCTCATCCCCATCCCCATCCCCGACAAGGCAACGTTGCGTATAAGTGGGGCTGCTCGAGGTGGCAGATGACAGGAAGAAAGGCAAACGAAAAGACCCATTCCTGTCCACCCACTTTATGTATGTACGCTGGAACAGGCTCCCTCTCTGGCAGGTTTGTCAATTGCAGAGCTCCGGCGGGCTGATTATGTTTACTTTCTCTACATACGGAGCACATGCATTACCTTTGTTTTGCTTGGCCGTAATACCACTCATGTCCAGCCTCTCTCGTTCCACGGGCAGTGCGTCGGCAAGGCGGCTGGTCTTGTTGTTACGTAGTTGTCGCAGGATACCCTAATTAGGAGTACCTAGTCAAGACGGAAGAATAGTGCCCATGGTCTATTAGTCTGAAGCAGCCTGCTCCTTCCACGTCAATCAAGACCTACTAGTTCGAGTCCCGAGGGCTCTACTCCGTACATTATATGTTGACATGTACATACTTCTGTCAGGGAATGGGGATGGGTGGACCCGTCAGAACCCCCTCGCCCGCCCAAACCAACTTCCACTTCCACTTCCACTTCCCCATCCCCTTCCCCATCCCCACGAATCGTTGCGCTGTTCCTGAATCCACCCGACCAACCAGTCGGCGCTGCGGCACTGGCACGTACAAACTCACTGTAGTTCCTGTTCCTGTCCCCATGCCAAAGTTGGAAAATAAAAAAAAATAGAAAGGTGCAAGGTGCAAGGTGCAAGGTGCGCTAAGAGTATAAGTATACTGTCAGTTGCGTGTCAGGCAGGCTGTGATGGATCTCGATATGCGCGCTTGTTCTGTAGCGCGCGGCATTGCCTTTGCTGTTCCGTTCCGTTCCATTTTAGAAAAGAGGAGCCGCCTCCCCCAAAAAAAAAAAAAAAAAAAAAGGAGGGGGGAGGGGTGAGCATCAGGCCAGGCACAGGGTTGAATCTTTCATCTTCAAATGAGGAAATAAGTACAACTAATACGGAGTGTATCGCAATCAACTGAGGAAGCAGGTTCGCTGCAAAATAGTCAACCAACATGCCGTATGTAATGTAATACTCACGAGAGTGGCACATGCACCGTAGATTGGATCTGCCCTACATACTGCCCATCCCCACGACTCTCACGGCTTCATCCATCTCATTCGTCTGGTCAATCATACTGTTCTCCCGCCATCCCACTGATTCATTCCCCTCCTGCAACCAGGCACATGGACCGAAACCGACTCCGCAAGGACACGGCAAATACATAAATCAACATGGATCGACCAGTGGATCCGCAAGCATGCCACCATCATCAATCACCGCGCCTAGCCCGCCACGGCACGCCCAACCATGCCTGCTAATTGTCCAAACACAACACCCTTGAAGACGTTTTCCCCATGCTCTGCGTCCACGCCCCAGCTTCGTGAAGCCTCTCCTTCCACGCGTGCTGTTCGTCTGCACCGAGTTGATCCCACGTCCTGGCCGGCCCGTGCGAGTCGACATCGTGCACCTCGACCTGGAGTTTCTGTGCAGACTTTTCGTCGCCGTCTTGCACGGGCGCGGGTTCGAGCAGCACCAGTCTCTCTCCTGCGCCGAGCATCTTGTCTCCTGCGAGGCTAGCTAGTGTTTTTGAAGAAATATGCCGGTTGGAAGTCGGGATTGCGCAGAGATCCATGCCAAGAGGGAAGAAAGCGCTGCGCAAAGATGATGGGCTTGCCAACGCCGTACATCTCCTTGACAGACTGGCCGACTATGGCGAGAATGAGCACAATGACGGCAAGGCTCACGATGAGCGGTCGTGCGGATGGGCCGCGGGAGCGCATGGCAACGATATAACGGGCTGGCCGGGGTGGCCCATTCTTGTTGCGAGGGTGCGAGGTGTCGGTGAACTTCTTGAGGGAATGTTGTGAACTACCACGCTCTTTTGAAGGGAAGTGCTGGCGAGTTTGATGTACTGTGCACGGATATGTGTCTTGGGCGTGATGAACGTCGATAGGGCAAGTCCCGAAATCTGCCCCTGGCCGTGGACGTTTTTGAGCGTGAACAGCGGATGCAGCTTCATGAGAAGACTGAGTGCGGACGAGACTTCATGTTCCAGGGTGTACAACGATATCGAAGAGTCATTGTTGCCGGCGACAGCTACGACAAACTGCGTATTGCCCACCGGATCGGTTGGCGTAGTGGGCAGGGACAGGTTGGCGACTGCCAGGGCCGTGGCCGAGAACTTGCCAGGTATCCGCGCTGTCACAGCTAGTCTGGCCTTTTCGTTGTCCGAGGAAGGCAGCCGAAGTCCCTGGATAAGTGCTCCCGTGTTCTTCTTGGGCAAATTGGCCACCGCGAGGATGAACTCCGGCGTCAAGTATCGAATTGACCGGAAGTGCGGCCTTTCTCCATTATCGTCCGGCATTGAAAACACCAGCTTTGGTTCGCTGTTGACCTTGCTGCCAATTCGGACCGTGTACAGCTCATATCTGTGGCAATACGCCAGCTGAAACTCGTTGGCGCCCGTCTGAATGATATCCAGCGCCTCGGCCTCTTTGGTCAAATCAGAGCACCCCGCGTATCTTGGGATTCGGCGCCGTCGCCTCGAAAACGGCTACTTGCGGTTCATTTCCCAGGGCAGACGCGGCTGCTCCTATGGGCCCAGAAATGCGCAACAACCGTTGGTACATGCTATCGTCTGGGTTGGTAAAAGCGCCGTGCGTGACATCTCGGAGATTCTGCACTCGGGGAAAGCTCTG
This sequence comes from Epichloe gansuensis, assembly GCA_023658505.1. Taxonomy (NCBI): domain Eukaryota; kingdom Fungi; phylum Ascomycota; class Sordariomycetes; order Hypocreales; family Clavicipitaceae; genus Epichloe; species Epichloe gansuensis. Next base: position 724,974 of record CP098281.1, read on the forward strand.
GGCTTCGTCGGGGCGGTGCCCGTTGATGATGAGTCAAGCGGTTTTGCTCTGGAGGGCTCGGCAGAGAGAATGCGTAGGTGCTGGTTCTTGCCTTTGGCGATGTCGACGGCAGACGAATTGACACCGGCGAAGATGTGTGTTGTTTTACCCCTATGCGAGCCGACGGCAAGTGACATGACGGTGTCTTCGTCGCGAGAAAGGTCAAGTTCGCCGGCGATTCGAAGTTCGTCTTGGCGCAATGTATCTAGAACAGTCTGACAAGAGGCAGGGCCGGCCATGGGCCCTAGGTCAGCCACCATTCTTTGTCAATCTTCCGGCGTGGTAGATTGTTGCGTGAACGACGTGTAGTAAAATTGACAGGCATCAACTAACAATCTTGTTCCCAACACCAGACCTCCCAGCGCCACCTCCACCTCCAATGACCAACCTGTTCGCATCTTGAGGGTCGAAATCAACAGCGTAGATGGGGTAGTCGACCTCGATCTGCGCGCGGGGAAACGGAGAAGGCATGACGGGCAGTTGTGGTCTGTTCCTTGAGGCGACACTAATCCACAAGTTGGCGATTGATGGATTGCTGAGCAGATTGAGAAGACGGCGACTAGGTTTACGTAGAATGAAGTCGGAAAAGAGCCGCAAAGAAGATGATGGTGAGCTATTATAAGGGGGCGTTGACGTTGCGTTGGGGGCCGACCAGGGCAACGCGCACGCACAAGGCCAGATGGATCAGATGGATCAGATGGATGATGGTCTGAGATGGATGGTCTCAATGTCTCCGAGTCTGAAATGTCTGGTCCGGTCCGTCGAAGAAGTCTGTGTGTGGACCACTGCCAGTATTAGGACCAGACTGCGAAAGTGGGGCCACTGCCTCGGCTGGCTGGCTGCGGCGGGAAAGTCGCCTCTCTTGGTATTATTTGAAGATGCAGATCTGGAGCCGTGCAGTGCATGTCAATTCGACAAAATAGAGTAGAGCTTTTCACATGTTTGAAACCTCCTCCCTGGGGACAACGGTTGACAATGTATTATTATTACTCAAGCTACTCCCTCAATGTAACCATGCAACAGGCGAGCAAGAATCGCTCCCAATGTGTAAAACTGGGTAACTTATATAAATTAGAATAAAATCGGGTAAATGGCCAAGGAAAACCAGGAATATCGAAAAGCAAAGGCGGGAAAAAGCGAATGAAAACACAGCAACGCCTTGAAACACCACAAGCTCTGCAGCTTCTCAACCTTTTCTTGCCAACAATGTGCCTGTTATTCTGTAATTTTGCTTGGGTATCTTCTGTACATTTGGTTTCGTATGTTCGCTTCCACGACGGGTGTTGTGTAAGAATATAGTAAAAACATAAAAAAATAAATTCATGGAAGGGGCTGTTCAAGCAAATTCTGAGCTTTTTAACTGGAATCAAAACAGAATGAAAATCACACAAGACATTCGTCTTCGCTGTTCAAATGGCAGAAGTCTTCTTCATGAGACCGTGAAGTGGCATACAACTTCCTTTGCAATCGCACCACGTAGATCAGCCCGATGCTGCACGCCTGGAGCTCCCAGATGTCGAGCTCGCGACATGGAGTCGACTTGGCGTGCTTGGCCCTGTGGGGAGTATCGCAGATTTGGCCCCTCGCGGATGAGCTATTTTGTCCCTAATTCTTGGGCATCTTTAGCGTCGCAAATGCCGCCAGCGCTTCGATTAGTTGAAAGAGGCTCGTCGTAGATGTAGGTGATGCTCATCAAATGCCAGATGAGTCGGTTGTCCGGTCATCATTATGCACCGCCCTGCTTGACCAAGTTGATTCGGGAAAAGACCATTCGGAACACAGTAAAATCCTCGAATCAGAGGCATCCACTTCTCGCACTCAAGGTGGTTGGTAACTGACTCTGGAACTTTCCCCATGCTCCAAAGATTTTGTATAATCTCGGCACCTTTGCCTTCGCTTCTTAATTCAATGCATCCAACAATTCTTTGCATGCCTGAATGAATTCACCAAGGATGATGGGGTTGATTTTGATTGTCTCCCGATTTCCTCAGGGTAGTTGCCCAGCCTGTTTCAACCTGTCGTGGGGCACGGGACGCCATTGCCCCGTTCGAGGATCGTGTTCATGGGCTTGTCCTGATCCCATGTGTTGAACGACGGGCGGCGGTCCCTCCATGGCTCTTAGAGGTGGCAGTCTCTCCCCGGTTCCAGAGGATGTTGCCGAAGGCGGCCGCTGTGGGACTGTACTGTAATAAGGCTGGCCATGGGGCGAATTCAACGTCTCGGGGGCAAACTTGGAATAAATAGAGGTCCGGTACATTCGGGTTGTTCCTCAATTTTAGATCGGTGAAGAGGCCGGTCCATTGCCGGGATATCACCTCCATCACCTTGAGCCGGCGTTGTTGCGAGTTGATGTGTGACGGGACTGTGGTCTGAATGCGAGCCAGTACTTCGTGTCGGAGTAGGGCTCGGCGGCCCTGCTGCATGTTGCTGAATGCCAGGGGTGTGGGACACGATATCTCTCAGCCGGTTCCTCTCATCGCGATAGAAGTCACGCTGGTACCTCATATGCTCCAGCTCATCGGCTATCTGCTGCCTCTCGTCCTTTAGATCCTGAAGCTGTCTGATGTTCTCCTCTTGTATTGTCTTCTTCTTCCGGCGATGTCTCGTTGACGCCTTGGCATTCCGCTGACGCTTTTCATCTGCCTTCCGGGATGCTTGTGAATAGTCGACCTGAACCGGTATCGGAGTATCACTGCCCGGAAGGGTCATGAATGCCTGTTGCCCTTCCATGCTCCCTGCGGCTCCCATGGCGGACCTTCTCATCACCTCTGTCCACGTAGACGAAACTTCTGAAGAGCGAGTTCCTGGTGGAAGAGGCGTGGACGACGGCCCCGCTTGAAATCGGGAATGAACATTGAGGCGACTGACGGGGACGTCACGAGATGACGCTAGGTGTGATCCATATGAAGCTTCTATAGCTCTATTACCGGTTTGTGAGAGAGATCTGGGGATGGTGTCGATGTCTGCGATCCAGCAGGCAGGGCAACTCCTTGAGCTTGGTGAGGACTGGGAAGTTGTCTGGGCTTTTCCGTAGTATCGGGCTCACGCGGACGTTTGGCTGGCGTTGATGAGGCGACAAATCCTTGAGATGCTGAGTCAAAGTCGCGCGATGGGCCACTGCCCTGTCCAATGCCAGTCGGGCGAGACACCTTGGGACTGAGAAGCTTCCTTCCTTCGTGCGCTCCTGAAAAAGGCCAAGTTGGAATTGGTGACTGGCGATCCGGCCCGAACAAAGGTTGGCCAGAGTTTGGTGTACCCGGATAAGATGCAGAAGCCGAATGGCCCAGTACGGGCTGTCGCGAAGCACCTTGGATAGAAGAGCGATAAGCATTAGGAGGATAAACAAGCCGTGAAGTCGATTCGCCTGCTCCTTGAAATTCTTTTGGCCGCGTTTCAGGTGGATTCAGAATGTGCAGCATGTCTATAGATTTGTTGGAGGGATTGTGTTGGCCGACACCAATACCATCTCTTGTTTGTGAGTTTATCTCTGCAAATGCGGCATTGCCACCAATAAATGGCCCCGAATGGCGAGCTTCTGATTCTGTTGATCTATCTGGAGAGGCCAGAGATCGACGAGATGCAGGCCGAGACGCAGGTTCTCTCTGTGACATCGAGACCCGTGTCCCTAATCGGTTTTGGTCCTGAGGACCAGCACATTGATTTCCTTTCTTCTCTGGCGCTGTCGCCGGCGAAAAGCTTAGGAAAGACTGACTTTTCGGCAACCCTATCTCTCTCCAAGATGGGGTAGACGGCGTTTGAGGAGAATTTGGTGTGGTTCCGGTACTTGAGTCGCTAATGGCGTAGCCAGGGCTGTCTTGAGCTGATGGTGCCCGCTGAGGCAGGTGCGCAGTTGAAAGCGCCAGGATGGTGGAAGGGTGATTAGGACCAGCTGGGAAATACAAACCCAACAGTCCTAATGCTATCGGTGCGAAATACAGGGGCAGGTGAAGGCTCGGAGTAGTAGTGTACGTTCTTGGTCCGGAGTCATCCACCTGAAATCAAGGCGTCGTCTCAAGGCTTCGATGGGTAGGTACCACCAGAATGAGAAGAGAGATGGGGACTGACTAGATGCAGTCGGATTCTAAGATCGCTAGTAGTGATACGTACCCAGTCAAGGTTGGGCAGCTGGTGGAAGAAGGTAAGGAAGCCAATTTTCCCCGTCCTGCACCAGCACTCAACTCTATCGCGTTTCCTCGAGGCTCATAGCTTTTTGAATTATGTCGCTCGAGACTATTTTGATTTGACGTTGGAGAGTATAAGTTGTTTGCAACGTGAGCCCGCGACCACCAGGATATCGAACTTTGGGCGCCAATTGTGCTATAGGCAACCGGTAAGTTTCCGATCGCAATCCTCACGCAGCGCTGTCGGGATTATAGTCAGGCCGCGTGTACAAAATAGATCGAGTTCGCATATCACGAGAAAGGCGGTAAGTGGTGCTTTACTTTGAAGAAGTCAGGGAAGTCCACGGGCAGTTAGTATGTGGAGAGAAATGGGTTGGGGTGACTTTCAATAAAGAAATGTCAATCACCAACGTCTGTTCGAATAGCTACCCCTGATCAGGTTAAAATAGTACCAATAGCATCAGCATCAGCCACGGCGCAATGGAATGTGTGAGGGTGTAAATGGTTGGACCCAGGCAAATCACACAATGTCGGTTCGTCCGCCGCCCCCAACTAATTTTCCAAGCCAGCCGCGACTTGTCTTGCAGGAAAAAGAAAGAAGAGTAAAAGATCCGGGAAAGTATGCGTGAGGAAGTGTGTGTGTTTGGATGGAAAAGGGGGATAGAAGGAAGAAGAATGAAGAAGTTGTCAACGAATTGACTTTGGCCGTGGCCAGCCTGAGTTCGTCATTGTCATGGATGCCACCCGGGACATCGGACATCGAACATGCAAGCCGTGCTCGGTTCGGAACCGCAGCATTGTCCCAGAACAAGACTTCTCTTTTTTTCACTTTCTTTCTGTCTCTCTCTCAATGTACAATGTGTTGCCGCTCCAGCTAGCATGAACAGGGGTCGTCAATTCAGTTGCCAGGCTCCGTGGTGCTATGGCCACCCCAGTAGCGACAGGGCTCGAATGGTTGTTTGGTTGGGTGCTGAGTGGTTCTTGTGAGGAGGCCCAGGCTAGACCGGGTGCGGAATTTCCTTTTGTTCCCTTGTGGCAAGACATGTGCAGAAGACTGGGCGGCTCTCTAGAACTCTTAGTCGGTATCTAGACAGGAGCTTCGCCGACCCTTTGTGCATGGGTGAGATAACGATCTTGGATAGAGAGTGTCAGACCAGCCAACACATTGTCTCCTGCTTGAAGGATCTGTCTGAAGAAAGGACTTTCTTCTATGACCATTGGCATGTGGAGAGTCTATGGAAAGCTTGAGGGTGATGAGGAGGATATCCACATGACCTGTCTGAGTGGTCGAAAGACACACCGTAGTTCACAACCCTTCAACGCCATGCCTCGACCGTGTGATAATTGCCGGGGATGTACATGTCCAGGCATAGTCTACTCCGTATGGAGCGATGAAGGAGAATGCTGTACATATGGAGTATGTCTCTGTAGAAGGTGTCAGTGGCGCAGACGGATGCTTTCCCAGGACGCCCACACGGGTCATTGGGCTGAAGACGAACATGACGAGATTGCATGGGCTGGCTGGCTGTATCCGTAGCAGCGTGGCAGCTGCATAGGGGTCAGCGCGGACGGGTTTCCTGAGACGGACGGGCAGCATGCCATAATAGCTTGAGAATAGCAATAGCGGCCAGTCGAAAGGCTCCATCCATCCCCATTGAGACCGAGATGATCAGGCTCAGAAACCAGCAGGCAGGATGAGTGGATGAGCGTCTGCGTGTGATACGCCCAAATCGCACAAGCGCGAAGATGGTTTCCAAGGGGTCGACAAGTTGAACTGAACCCTTGGCCCACGCACCCAATTAATCTGTCGACGGCCGGTGCGCGGCGGGGTTTCCTACATATCATGTACATATGTACATAATTATTTGTACATACATGCGGAGCAAGTATTATGTGCTGTGCCTATATGTACATACATACTATCCATCCACAGCTTCCCCAACAAGAGCTTGAGTGGGCCGACTTTTCAGTTTCCGTTCTCAATTGGGGCTAGCCTGCTAAGCTGCAAAGCTCAGCGACGACGCCACGACGCCACCTGCTCGGAAGAGCCAGGCGGACTAGAAAAGCAATACCTTGCAGAAGAACGGGCCCTGGGGCCGGATGAAGAAAGACGAGACAAAAAAAAGTTTGAAAGGACACCAAGGCGGCTGGGCGGCTGGGCGGTCGAGGTTGTCGACAAGCCGTGATCGACGTCCCGGCTGCTATCCCTTGCTGCAGCCGATGGGGCTTTGGAGCGATGTGACCAAGCTTGCAAGCCAAGCAACCATGATGAACAATGCATAATCTTAGCCAGGGTGCTGCCAGAGGCGTCTTCACTTTCCTGTGCCGTGCCTCATACACATACGTCAGCAATCCTCATCACTCATGACTAGTAGGACTACATACATGTACGTCTTCGTTATGGAGGAGTGAGTATCCTAGTCTTTTACGCGCCCTTTTGATGGTTCGGATTACATCTCAGCTCCAACTGAAGTCGTCTCCTCTGGTCCACATATGACCATGACTGAATGCCGAGCCACTTCAAGCATCATCTGCCATGATGATATCGGTAGAGGGCTACGAAACCATGAGAGTCGTCAAGTCGTGGCGCATCATGTTGTTGAAGAAGGCTTGTCAACATGTCCACACGGAATCCCCTCTTTGGATAGATCATGTCCTGCTTTTTGCCTGCTTCAAAGACGTCTACAACATAGACCGTGGGGAAAGAGTGGGTGCATCACAGCATGTTTCTTTGTGCCCTTGTCCTGGCCTGGTGTGCAAGCGGGTGCGCCTGATTTAATCGTTAGCCAACTCACAACCTAATAATAAATAATAGCAAGTTGGCATTCATGTATGCGCTTGCTGCCAAATTGGCCTATCGGCAAGTCGGCTGAACCACCTTGTAGCTGACGTGAACGAAATCCGAATCGGGCTCGTGCGTTGTGGCAAATGTCAAGTTGCGAAACTCTAGCTGATGGCCGGCTCAACGGAGACTGTATGTATGTACGACATGGCGGGTGACTGTTTCTTACTCGAAATGGACATGACAAGTTGGTTTGTAGGTTTGTATGCAGGAGTGTGTCGTGCTCTTGGGCGTTGAGCCTTGTGCGAACCTGGAGGCAAGCAGGTGGTGGTTTTTTTTTTGGGGGCGGCCGAGAAATAAATTACTTCGTCAAGTTGAGGCTGCAAGTGGCAATCCCAGGTTTGCGCCTTCCTCGGCTCGCCACAAGACCAAATCCTCCCAGGCTTTATTGGCCTCCTTTCTAAGGTTCCGTGCGGAATTGATGGACTACGAAATCCAGAATGCTATGGCCGAGTGTTCAGTCTCAAATGATCGAGGCGGTTTATACTCGGTACTCCGTACAAGGCACTATTTATCAAGCAACGCCGGCTCAAAAAAACGTTCCGTGTCCAATGTGTCGCAGCAAATATCGAGAAGACATGTAACTTATATTATGCGGCGCACAAAAGCACCAGACTTGAGCTATGCGCGATATATATCTACCACGTTTTCTTACTCTCAAGACAATTTTTGAAAGACAGATGTCATTGCCCAAGGAATGGTTGATCGAATGTGCAGACGTCGGCCAGTACGGAGTACATGTTGTAATGTAGAACTTCCAATGGCTGCAAGGACCCACGGCGACCGCCCTGTCACTCTCACACGACCAAAGTTGAGGCATTGTATTAATATCGTATGCGAGGCAGCTACCGGATCCGGCAGAATGGTAAGATTGGTTATCGACGGGGTGCTATGTACTGTATCGAAGAAACAGCTTAGAAATGACGGACGATTGAATCACGCTCATGTGCAGACTCACGTCAACGGCGGTGGCCTGATGTCTCTTGCACCATCCTCAAAAGTGGAGGAGAAAGAGTAACTAGCATCATCGGCTTATTAAACTTAAATGAGCAAAAGCGAAAGCCCCCGTCCAGTGTCGCACCGAGCTTGGGCAGAAGTGACTTGACTAGTGGTTTACAAACAAGGCTCATTGCCCGGATTCAATGTTTGACTTCGGGGATTCGTATTACCTCAGCCTCGGGATGTTGGGAAATTCCACCCCTGTTCTACTATGTGTATGTACATACATGTTTGTATTGTGGCGTTTCTCTCCCCAGCACAGGCGCCAGGCGCCAGGCCCCATGGGCCATGTGTCATGGGACGAAGATGGGATCTGGACAGGAACTTGGTGGCAGTGACGAAAACAGATTGTTCACTGCCAATAGCCCCGCCGACCGTTGGAGGCGGTTGTTGCATCCCAGTACTCCGTATTATTACTGCGACACCACTATTGTAATTCACGATGATTGCGGAGCATGTTGGCGCAGCCCTGGACCGTCGTCAATGGTCATTCATACAAAGTAGGGATGATACGTCGTCCCCGTAGTCAGTCGCGCGGGTCCCTGCGTGTTGTGGAGGATGATCTGCATGTCAACTGGTTGACGAGGATGGCAGCGAAATGAGACGCGAAATTAAATCGGTCAAAATTTGTGACGAGGGCCGTATTAAGAGTCCTGCCAGGCTGCCACCCACCCACCCTGCCTTTGCCTTGCCTGCAAGCATTGCCGCCGTTGGTACAAATTTGGATGAACATGGATAGATCTGCTTCGGGTGACCAATCCCTGGTTTGGACATGTCACATGGTCCGGGAGATTTAGTTGACGAAATGCCGTATAAATGTGAGACAATGATGATTCACTTCGTCCCCGCGGACTTGGATACGCAGCACGGTTATCCAAGGCATCAGTCGCGACAAACACCGTCCACACGCGGGCGGATTGGCGACAAAGCATCCGAAAAGTGGCTGGTTGGCTGCTGGCAAGAGCAAGAAGAGCAAGGGCAAGGGCAAGGGCAAGGGCAAGGGCAAGGTCAGGTAGGTGCTTTTTGTCCTGGCTCCGATCACTGGCATGCAGGTATGATATGCCATGTGCGTGAAAACACAATGACGGTGAGGAGAAATAACTTCCTAGCGTGGTGGTCTTGTTGGCCAGCGTGGCCAAGCTCAACCAGTACATGTAAGTAAGTAACATGGGATGTCGTCGGGGTCGTTGGGTGGTCAACAAGTCATCAAATCATCAAATCATCAATGTCTACCGAGTACGGAGTACATATGGCTTGCATGTAGCACCTGCAGCTACGGAGTACGGAGTATGGAGTAGACACATAGATGCTCCGTACTCCGTTTGTACATGCAGAGCCTTTCAGCCTGACATGGTGCACATCCGGTCGGTTCATGCAGGCCCCCGCGCCTGCCTGTGGACTTTCGAATCTACGTGGAATCCCGAACAGTCCGCGTAGCTTCACCATCTTATTACCTTGTTGGTAAGGGAATTCTTGCTTTGGCTCGTTTGGACGGACAGGAGTATGTATGTAGAAGCCCCAGTTGTCAGACCCTGGCCCTCCTCTGCCCATGTTTGTAACCTTGTAACCGCTCGTGACCACAACGAGCCATTTGACCCAAGTTGGGATAGAAGGACAAAGCTAGTTGTGGTCAGCGGGCCAGGCACGACAGCAAGCTGGAGGAGGGATCGACTTGTCATGGTTTTCTCCCCACCCAATCAATCGTGGATGTTGGGGCGGCTTGTTGATGCCTGACAACGATGTGTTGGTGCATGCAAGTGTATTACGGAGTCCTCCGTGTTGTTATGTACTGGCGACAGTGGTGTGCGTGCTTTTTATTACATAATAGACACACGAGGCAGGAGTCAGGACACACAAAGCACAAAGTACATAGAATAGAGCTGAGCTACACAAATCTGCACATGGCGACAATGGACGGAGAAACGGTGCTCGTGGCCGTTGACTATATCGACTGTAGGTGCCGGGAAGAAAAGTATTTCATTTCATCATTTAGGTTGGACGTGATTGTGGAAGAGTGGAAGGCACCCTTATTGTCATTGTCGCTGGCGTCTCACAGTGGGGTGTTAGCCGCGGGATCAACGGCCCGACACCCTCCCGAGGTGTGAGGTGTTGATGGTAGTAGGTAATTGATGCCGAGGCATTGATTGTTGCTTGTGCAAAAACTTGTCCTGACGTCGTCATCCGACTGCCCCCACCGGTAGCAATCCATCAACTTTCAACTACATACATGCCAGATTTCTCATCAATGCTGCAAATCTACATGCTTGTGTACGGAGTAAAGGAAGCAACTTTTTGAACACGGACTTCACATGAGCCAACGTCATCGAGAGAACTGCCTCCTCTGTGCCTTTGTGGAAACATAGTCGCTGTCGGACACAACAAATGGGGGACTGATTCAAGATGCAGCATTGGTCAGTCGATAAACCATGGCTTGATCTAGGTTGCGGGTTGGCTGAGGGGCCCTTTTATGAAAACGAAACCAACTCGATACGCTTTGTCGACATCAAACGAAAGAGAGTGCATTCCGTACCGCTGGAAGGAACCGAATCCTCCGTACAAACTTGGCAGCTCGACGTTTGCCCGACGGTGACTGCTGACATCGAGGGGTTGACCCCGTCAGCGCATTCTGATTGGTATTAAATACGGACTCGCGATATTTGATCGAGATACGGCATCGTACGAGATCTTGGCACGCTTCAACGATCCAGATGATGAACGCCTGCGCAGCAACGATGGAGCTGCCGATCCTCGCGGACACTTTTGGGTGGGCAGCATGACAGACTTTGGACACGGAGAATTTCAGCCCGAGGGTGAGTGGCTGGAAGTCGGCGAGTGTTTCAGCACGCCATCTACTCCGTACGCATCATGATATGTGAACACAACCACTAACAAACAAGGTGCTCGATGATCTCACGTGGTTCTCAACAGGCTCTCTTTATCGTTTCCGCAAAGGAAGCAAAGAAGAAGTCGTCCAGGGCCTCACAATCCCAAACTCGATAGGATGGGCCCCCGACAACAAGACCATGTACTATACTCACTCCAAGGTCCGCGAGATCTACGCCCTAGACTACGATACCAGCTCCGGGGCTGTGTCAAAACAACGCCTGTTCTATCAGCACCCAACCTCGGGGAGCCAGATGGGTTTCGCATTGACGTCGACGGAAACATGTGGACGGCGATATATGGTGAGCCGGGTCCTCAGGATCAATCCTGAGGGTCAAGTCACGGGCGAGATTTCGCTGCCAACGCGGAACATTAGCTGCGTGCAATTTGCCGGGACCCAACTCGTCATCACGTCGGGGGCAGATGAAGATGGCGAGGGGCAGAGCAAGCGATATGGCGGCAGTTTGTTCAAAGTGGATGTAGGGAAAGCTGGTCTGGAACTTTTCAAATTCAGGATGTAGTACCGAGTACGGAGTACGTGATGAATGAAATCCGCACAGAGGGGATTTCGGCCCCCTCGTGCCCTCGTGCCCTCCCTTCCTCTCCTCTGGGTTTATTGTAGTCAGGACAGCAACAAGCGCTCGGGTACGAGGCATGTTGTAGATGGCATGGTGTCGCAAACATGTCCGTCCAGAGAACGAATTGCGAACGAATAAATACCAGGAAATGCTCCGCATGACGGAGTATAATACTCGGTACATTTGTTACCAATAACTTATTACCATTTTGCCATCTCCATGTTAAAGTTCAGTTCCGTGCTTGCTAATTAAGGGGAGTGAGTGGCGGGGCTCATCCGCTTATCCGCTTATCATCCTTCCGCTTATCCGCTCATCCGCACATCCGCACATCCGCACATCCGCACATCCGACTTGCTCACCTACATACGTACATGTACGATTACGATTACGGAGTACTCAGCAACACATTGTTTATTATTTATTCACCTGACCGACCGACCGACAATGGGGGTTGGGAGTATAAATCCGGCAACATGACGACGACGCTCGCTAAAATCGGGCCAAACTGCGAGGAACAACATGCAACGTGCGACACAACGAGGTTGCATCATCACATCATATGTATCGTATATTACCGTCGTACTATTTATCATACTACACCTGTCGTCTGCCCCATGCCGGCACAGAACGACCCCACGCGCTAAGAATGATGCGCATTTGATTGATTGGCATCATCTAGACACCAAGACTAACTGACGACGATTTCGAGCCCAAACCACGACGCTCTTCTGCCCGCTCCACCCCCAGTTGATATCAATACAACAGAAGACGACCTCGGAGAAGCCCAGCTGGGGAGAGAGACACCATCCGACCGTGTCAGAAACGCACAGCTATGTCGTTCTGTTCCGCAATCGACAGAGCCGGTTGGCCACTCGAGGCAGGCGGGCTACGAAAGGATGGGAATGTCAATTCCACTCTGTACGATACAGTGCAATGCAATACAATAGAGTACGGTACGGTACGGTACGGAGTGGGTATTAATTAACCCATTTCTCGGCTCCTCGCCGTCTTGACCGCCGTGTTCACCGCCGAAGTTGCGTCCATTCCGACAAGAGCACTCGAGGGCAACCTAAAGGCCAATTGTAATGTGCAAGGGGCACAATGTCTACGGAGCAACTCCGTACAGCTCATTCGAGACCGGCAAGCCGCCAAGCTGTCTCCGAACGAACAAGGACGTGCGGAGTAAAGGGACAGGGCTGGGCAGGAATATGATGCATCATATTTTGGGGTGCTGTACATACTCCAAGTACATGTACCGAGTACGGAGTACCTCACACAAGTCAGTAGTACTGCCCCATGACGAACTCAATTCGTCCGTCTGACCAGAGGGCCCAGAACAAAGTTGGTCGGCCTGTAATTGTAAATTCTCGACGGATGTACATACATAGGAGCAACGCACTGCTCTGTACATGTCAGCGAGTGTGCGTACAGCCCTCGTCAAAATGGAATTGGCCATAACGTCCGGTGAGTGAACAAGTCGGACATCGGACATCCAGAAAACCTTCGGGGCCGGGACGCACGTGCCTGGCCGGGACAGCAGCTTTCTCCCGTAGAAGCCGTCCCGGTCATTCGGTAGTGCCAAGGACAACCGGGGAGGTGTTCTATCGTCCATATTCTCTCGCAAGTCTGGAAAGCCAGGACGGGATAAACGTGCTCTCGTAGAAGAAAGAGTACGACAAGCATCTCGAATTTACGCGGATCAATCGCCGTTCTACCCGTGTCATCATTCCCCGTTCCCGACGTCTTTTTCGAACCTTGAACAACGCAAGCGAGATCGATCGGCGTGCTAACATTCTTCCGACCACCTATAGTTGGTGCCGGCGAACTCTCCTCTCCCTCTCCCACCACCGATCCCTCCCTGGAAAAAGGGGGCCGTGGACAGCGCCTCCCGCCTCCTCATCTGGACACACGCTTCGTAGACAATTTCGAGCAGCAGAGACCCCGGGATTCTCGTCGTCATAGCCCATCTCTTCGCTTGATTATGCCTTGATTCGCAGCTCCAGGTGGGTTGGCGACGCGAGACCAAGTGAAGTTCGTGCCCGTTGAGGTGGGGAGCTGGCACCCGAGTGGAAGGCCTATATTGCGTGACAGGATCCCGAGGGACCAGGTCGTCTTCACACGCAGGATGTGGGTGTGAATTAGTCGTCTGGTTGCGCTGCTGGGTTGAGTCTGAGTTGGCACGACGTCATGTAAATATGATGCGATGAGGTGAGGTGAGGTGATATGATGCAATGAGACGTAATGGGATGTCTCCTCTCCGTTGTGATCCAACTATTGCCGTACAAGGCTCTGTTCTCGGACACGGAAATGTGATCTGTACCTCGTTTGATCGTCGTCGGAAGTGGCCCTTTCAGACATCGCATGGCTTTGTCCGATCCTTAGTCGGCTAGCTGCACGTCGTACTCGTTCTCATTGTCGTTCTGTTCCAACAAACTCATGACAAATGGACGATATTATTGGCAAAATTTACACAGCAATGACCCGACTTTGCGGTCATTGATGAAACAACATGTGGGCTGCAAAATATCGAATTCTGTTGTATATAACGGTGTTCAGAAAGCTAGCTAATTGATGCACTAATGTCAACACTGTTGGCATTGTTTCTCATATCCATGGTCACCCTCGTAAACGCATTGTTTCGCTTCTCTTCATTTCCCTCCGTGTTGTCTCCCAATGAGGTCTGTGTTGATCACCAAATCATCCTGGTGCCTCATGTGGACGACAATGGTCAGTGCTTCGATTCCTAACTCATCTGCAGCACTCCTTCATACCGATGATGAGCTCCGTTTCCTTTCCGCTCACTGCTTCCCTCACAAAGTGCCAGCATATCCTCACTCTTCAAGATCTCGTCTCGCAACTTCAGATACCGGCTTCTCCAGCGGCACGAGTGAGGGCTTTCAGACATTGCCCTTTCGCGAGCTGGTTCGTCTGAGGCAATAGTTGGATTTCTCCTTTCAGAGCTGGGCACCTTTGCTTCGCCATTGGCAACTTCTTGCTCAAAGTCCTCTTGCACTTTCTTCCAAGCTAGCGAATGCTCAATGGCCCGGATGCTTAATCTGGGCTCTGTGAACGGGTCCTCGGTGTTCAATTCGCGGCCTCTTCCTCTTGCCAAAGAGCCACTCCTATGGCTGCAACTTTCAGAGACCTCATCGTGCGAAACAGATCTTTTCAAGTCTGTTGGGTTGCATGACTCACATAGAGTACTCTTTGGTGAGGACTTGGGTGTTTGGGTTTGGGGCTTGACTAGATTCCGTCGCCAATCTGATACGGAGTCGCCCGGGGTATAAACTTGGATGGTGCGTATTGTGCGGTGTCTTCGACTTCTGCACGGCTTTCTTCTTGACTTGGAGGACTTTTCGTCATTTCTCTCGGCCCTTGCAGACTTCCAAGGGTGCTTGAGACTCGACGAAGTGATTGCCGAGACCACGGTGGACAAGGCTGCATTGAAGGCCGCCCGTCCCTCGGAGGAGTTCCAACTTTTCTGAGAGTAGGCCAGGGTTCGGGCTTTAGAAATGGAGTCTGCGGCACGGGGCAGAGATATGTATCCTGCCTGTGCCGTCTATACCCCGTCAAGCTGGGCAAGTCAGGTCCAGCGCTTGTTGTTACAGGCAAAGAATTTGCCAAGTGCCCAGGAATCACCTCATTTTGGCTAATGCCCGGTACTGAGTCCGTCTCGAGCATACTCGCCTTTGGGACTCTTGCTGGCCCTGGCAGGCTGAGCCTTGTCAAAGCCATTGCTGTCGGCAATATCTCGATTCCTCGGTTTGAGCGTCAGTGGTTGTGGCCGGAGGGCACTTTCTTGGTCTCCATGCTCTCCTGTATTAGATGGCAGTTTCGTTGCACTAACACTGCTTGATCTTGAGGTTATCGAGACTTGGTGTGTGATGGACCTGGAGTGATCAAGGGGCGTCAGGTTGCGCAACTGGCTAGGTTCAGCCTCCTTTGCTATCTCGTCCTGTTCAAGATCGTGGAGATTATAACCACTTTGAAGGACGTTTATTTGTTCATCATCTTCCAGGCTGTGTGAGCGAGGTCTGCGTGGCAGTCTCGTAGGGGTTTCTTCGCTAGCAGTCGCAAATGAAGTCTGCGTTGTCGAGTCTCTCCTGCGAGGCCAATGCTCAGAGGCTATGCCGTTATTCCCCAAAGTATTCTGAGACATGTGAAACTCTTCAGCATGGCGACACAGCTTAACAAATTTGCCTTGAAGTGCGTCGCTCAGACAGCCGTCCTGTCGATTCCGGGTCATACTCATTGGACTCACCTGGGCCGAGCAGCAAAGGCTATGTCTCTCAATCTCCTGCACTTGGCCCTCCGGTTCATGGTCCCGATGCATACTTGGCTTGTCGGCGGCGACATTGCTTGTGCTTCTGTCCATGAACCGGCGAGGAACATAATCTGAGAGTCGCCTTGGTCGACTGCCACGAGCGTGTGTCGTCGCCTTGGGAGGAGCCGACGACGTCCCTTTGGAGTATCGATCGGCCAAAAGAATGGGTTGCTTGTGACTGGACCTCGGGTTGGTGTTTGCGGTTTGACCTGAGCGTTGGCAGCCAGCGGAATGGAAACGTCTCTGTTATCAAGGCCTGTGCTTTCATTCAGTACCTCTGTTTCTTGAGATTGTATCGAATTGTCTGCCGAGATGCGTGTATCTCTCTTCAATCGTTCAGAGGCACATTTGTAGCAAAAATCATGTCCACATCTGCCACATTGTTGTTCGTAAGGGAGAGCCTCGCCACATGAATGACACAACTGTGTCGCTTTATCTAGACGAAGGTGAAGCTTCTTGTCTTGATTCAGTGTCAATCCCTGGGGAAACAGCGTGGCATCCTCTTGAGTCTCTCCAACAAATTTCGTGACTAGCTTGTCTTCGGAGACCCCATCACCAGCTGATGTTGTGAATATCCTGCAGTGAACGTCAATAAAACTTGGCTCCAGTAGTCCAGGTCGAAGTTCTCACACCAGCTCTTCTGACAGCACGTCTCGTTTTGAGCGTACACTTTGCCCCTGGGATGAGCCCTCAATCGGCTCAAGGCAATTACCCTTTGCCAACGCCCGACCAATAAAGGTGTTCTCAAGTGACAATGGGGTGGTGTCATTGCTCAAAATGTTTCGAGAAGCTGGAGTGGCGAACCGTGCATTAACTCGGCGACCCCATCCAACCTTTCTATCATCCCCGTCGCTGTCCATATTGAGAACCGTGTCTTTCGGGGCAGTTCGCCGGTTGCGATGGAAGGTAGCTGTTGT
The DNA here is from genome assembly GCA_023658505.1 of Epichloe gansuensis. Taxonomy (NCBI): domain Eukaryota; kingdom Fungi; phylum Ascomycota; class Sordariomycetes; order Hypocreales; family Clavicipitaceae; genus Epichloe; species Epichloe gansuensis. The sequence goes on from CP098281.1 coordinate 741,677, forward strand.
ATTCGAGCGCTGACAAACCCAGAAGGGACAGGTTTCTCGGGACTGGTGGTATTTTTGCAAAGATGATGGACTGACATCAATCACGTCGAATATTTCGGTTAAGCAATATGCCATTACCTTCTCTAAAGTACCATAAATATAGAATGTATTGGGTGAAGAAACAAGTAATACCAAGTTCGGGTACCTTTGGATATTTTGTGCTCTCTGTGGACTGATGAAAAGATGAAGGGTCATGGGCTTGTTGCTGACTGGGGCTGTAATGGTGGTATTGGAAGGCAAGAGCAACTTGAATGGGTTCCGAAGGCAAAGATGCTTCCCAGCGGCAAGCGCGACGCACACATGAAAAGGGACATAAACACAGCAAAATGCAGACTGGTTCACACAGATGAAATATGAGTCATGGGTGACGGCACCGCCGACTGGTATCAACTGTACGGGTTCGGGGCTACTGGTTGTAAAAAAAAAGTGATGTACATAAGGTTAGACACCGGTAAAACCGTCTATTTCACATGGGCAGAGAGTGTCTCGAGAACCTGTCATCGCAGTCAATAACTTAAGCACCCTTACGGCGGAAGCCAGATCGAAACTCACCTCCAGCTCAATCTTCGCTTCAGCAATATCCTGCTCGCTTCCGCTGCCACTGGCGACCTTCTGGGCCTCGGCGATTCCAGCTCGGATGGCTTCGGCGCTGAAATCCTCAATAGGGTAACCTTCGGGGAGTTGATGCTCATAGTCGAGTTGGGCTGGACGGTAGCGAATCCACCGGCAACTGTCATGGTCAATTAGTCACTGTCATTGCCATTTCCCCAGATTCTCCCATGGATCTTGCGCTGATAAATGTCACAATTGCCCAGTGGGGACAGTATATGACGTACGGAACCACTGCTTGGCACCACCGCTCTCCTCGACAACCTCGACAACACCAGGCTTGAGCTGCTCGATGGAAGGGACGTGGTTGGCAAGGACACCCATATCACCAGACTCGGCGGGGATGTTGACCTGAACGACATCCTGAGACTTGTAGATGGACTACACAGATGCGCCAATTAGCTCTCGTCATTTTCGACTCGCATAATCCGCGCAGATACATCAATTGCGTTCGGCTAAAACATAGGATCGTCCTCAGTCGCTCGTTCTCCATTCGGGGATTCATACCTGATGAGGCAGGGACATGGACAGCTTGATCTAAGCGAGTGGGGATTAGTTGTGCCTCATCGCTCAGCTCGAACAGCCGCACGGACAACGCGGAAGGTGTTCATGATGGGCTGTGAGGGTTGAAAGGGATGTTGAGTGAACGTGAGCTCAAATCGAGGTCGTTGTCTACGATTCTTGTCGGATGCCGGGCAATGATGGGTCGGCTAACGGAAAATCGACTTGATGATCATCACGTGATATGCGACGTGACGGTTTGGCGGCATCGCTCTGAGCTACCCTGTACAGGACCATCAAAACTTCTAGAGAATCGACACTGATGTTCCACGTCGACATTCGAATTGACGATAATTGCCAATACGCTTTGTGGCCATTTTCAAGGAAAAGCTAGCATCTGTTTTACGGTATTGTGAGGCTCTGAGCGTGTTATGCTCTTTACAAGGTGCTATTGACATGTTTACGTTCTGTTGACAGCTCCTGCAGCAGATTCACTAACCCGAATGTCGAGAACATATACGAAGTAAAACCATCATGACAAGCATCACATCCTACATGGTCGCAAATCCCGTCCTGATCGCCTGTCGTACTTACCACTGACAACAGCAATATATCCGAAGCGTTCGTCCTTGTCCACATTGCAAGCTCATCCAGCCCTGAGTTGGGTTGGCGACATATACACACAATAATCATCTCTTAGTTAAGCAGCATCAGCTATCACTATCAAGACACACGACCACTATGGATGATAATTCAGCCACGACACGGAGCAGATCGAAATCCCGGGCAAGACAAATGATATGCACTGTTTCCCTATTTCGCCACTTGGGTGCTAATGCACTAGTCTGTCGATCAGATTCCACGATCTCATCACGAGCTAACTTAGAGACGATCGATTCCAGCAGTGCTGGGCCGAAAAGCGAAGCCATTGAACAATGACACCACCTGCTATTTTCTTCCATTTCCCACCACCGAATTTGAATGGGCCAGTGAGACCTGGAATTGACCACAAAAACGGTGGCAAACCGACCTGACAAGAACCAGTCCCGACTCCTGTGCTTCACATGTCGTATTGCTCCAGCCGGATCATGAGTGCCCCTATTCCGGCCCCCATTCACAACATTGCCAACCAACATTCTTCAAGACATAGGGCGACGGTGTACCGTGAGTAGTACTACCCAGCTGAATAATAGTGTAGTAAAGTGTCTAAATGAACCACTGTACGGATTAAATAAAGTGGTTACATTGGCACGACAACGAAAACTGCAGCCGGAGACGATTGAATGCCAATATTCTACAATGGATTACGTCCACAGCTTACACGATGGAACGAACCTTGATCAACATTCATATGACCTTTGGCTTTGTAGCCAGGGGCTTGCAATACCGTTGCTTTACAAGCCGATACTGATACCTTCAAACACGACCCAAACAAACAGTCTTTTGAACCTTCTGTCGTGCTCTCCGCTTCCCAGCACATGTAAAACTCTGATAGCGCCGAGTAATCCCAACGGGTTTCTAGGCGGCGTAATGAAATACAACCGACCAACCCAGCACATGTACAAAAGGAGGGCGACAGCGGCCACTCGGCACGCAGCACCATTTGGCAGAGGGGAACTATCACCAATCTGTATGTTACGTAGAGAGACATGTGACAAGCAGAGGACGACAATACGCATCGGAGAGCAACAAGCTGAGCGGTCCTGGAAATAGAGTCCTGCGGAGATAAATCACACCAGCTTGCAGTGTCAGAGGTAGCATTCCTTCGGAACCGGGGTCAAAATGATCCGAAACATAGGTCGCCTTCTGAAAGTACAAAGAAACAATAAGTTGATCATCATGATTCAATGTTCCAGAAACAAGCCAAGCTGTGCGTTTGCGAACACCAGACATCTCACAGAAATGCAGCGGGACCAGATCTGTCCGAAATGTCCGGGAGCCCGTGTGAAACGAGACATCCAGCAGCATGTAATCCGTTATCCGTAAGCCGTAATCCGTAATCCGCAAGCCGTAATCCGCAATCCGTAAGCCGTAATCCGCAATCCGCAATCCGCAATCCGCAATCCGCAATCCGCAATCCGCAATCCGTAATCCGTAATCCGTAATACGTAGTCACCCACCTAATAAGGATAGGTGTGTGGCCCAGATGTTGCAAGTCAGCTGCAGGCCAAGGATTCAAGACTCGAACAGGGCCATGGAGGAATGCGCATGTGTCTTGAGCCCCCTCAGTTGCCTGCCTTGTCGTTTCAGGGGCGACATAATCAACTCGGCCAAGAGCGTGACACGTTCATTTCATCAATGCTGGACTCGACTGGGTCACAGCAGGTTGGTTGTCATTTGCCAGCCACAAGCGCCGTTCCTAATAAGATATGTACAATATCGGCTTCCCAAAAAAAAAAAAAAAAAAAAAAAAGGGGGCAGCCCTTTCGTATGCCTCACCGCCAGTATGAGCGCATCTCTGGCCCTATAATAAGATGTGAATAGCGTAACATGGAGTAGATTATCAACAAGTGGCAGTGGATGGGTGGTTATTAGCGGCGCGATTAGCAATCAGAACGTCACAAGCTTGAAAAGCTCGGACGACACCTCCCTCAGTCGACGGAGAAAGTCCAACGAGGCCGCCGACGTGACCTGCGCATCATGTTTGTGCAGACGGCCGGGCTCACTTGCATGTGCTGATGTAGGATTCCCCTCTTTACGGGCTCATGCCACGAATGCAATTCAGGATGCGGGGTAGCACAAATCTCATGTGCGTCCAGGATTTCCAGGGTAAAATGCCTGGCAGAAATGTATGTACATACATACATCAGATGATACTGCGGCGATTCAAACATGATTCGAGCCATCCGCATAGAAGTTTGGAAGTTTTGTTGCACGGATTACTCCGAACGTGCTTCTAGAAATTGGCTGATGCTTGAGTCAACGATATGGCCAACATGAAACGATGCTCTCAATGCTCAAGAATTGCGCCCGACACATGTTGGTCCAGTCTGACGGTCCTTTAAACTACCATCAGCTCCTTGCTCGAGCAACGAGTCAATTGGGATGCAAGGCAAGGACTGCACTAGAGCTTCCCAAGAGGGAAGAATGAATAGTCATGGCATGCATTCAGTCTGCCACTGTTTCAAGGATGGCTTCGGTGACAGTCAAGGGGTCATGCAGCACAGGGTCGCACTACACGAATCTAGGCCATCCAGGCGAGACCGCGTAGATGCCGGCCGAGTGAAGACGTGCAGAATGACTGCAGAATGACTGCAGAATGACTGCAGCCAAGATGCGTTCCGTTTATGGATTTTCATCGTCATACCGCAAATTGTAACCCGTACCGTAGAAGCACAAAAACAGCATCAGAGGGCCAGCCACGTCAAATCGTGGACTCATTCATCACGTAAAAGTTACCCGTGGCTCTTCAACGTGTTTCAAAAGACCTGACCGCCTCGTCCTGGCCGCCTGGACTGGGTGACTGGGGTGACTGGGGTGACTGGGGTGACTGGGGTGGGTGGTGCAGGTGGTGCCGGTACCGTGCTCCGTAATAATATGTAATGATGAACCAGTTCCAGATTGGCAATCACGATGGACAGTTTGTTGGTGGCGAACCAAACATCATACTGGGTGGAAGCAAACGAATGCCGGAAGGAGGGCGGGGGCACCTCTGTCGTCATCATAGCCAGTCGAGGAAAAGGCTATTAGCAGCGGTTCGGGGTGTTGGACGACCAGCGAAAGAATTGAGGAGAATTGAGAATCGTTGCTCTGAGTGCAGCTGAGTCGACAGACGATCTACGGAGTAGGAGGTGGATGATTAAAGACATGGTCGCATCCTAATAACCACGCTAAATTTGCATCCCTTTTTTTTTTTTTTTTTTTATTGCGCGCGCCCTGCACTGCACGGATGGCGTCCTGCCAGTTTGCCGGTTTGCCAGACCCGTCGTATCACTGCCGTCGATGGTCTCAAGCGATTGAACATCGAGGTCAGCTCGGCCAGGTGCCAGGATCTCAACTTACTCTTCGGAAGTACTGTGATAGATAGTACGGAGTTCTGTAAATAGCATGAAGAAGTGCGCAGTGTTCTCCGTAAGCCTTATGTAATCCGTAATTACCGAACTATTAGTGTATGGGACCAGGTCTTGGCCCTTTTTGTGTCGGCCGAACAGGCCTCTTTTTTTTTTTGGCCCTCTCAATGCGATACGTGGAAATCGGCCACCTGATGGTTGCCTGGGTGGGTGCTGCCGGATTCATCGGATTGACAGACTTGGAGAGTGCACGCGGAGCTCCGCCATGGTGCGATTGGAATGGTGCGATTGGATGAGCAGTCGTTGGTTGCGAAGACAAAGAAGAGACATTCTGCCGGCCTGGCCACGGGCCACGGCGAGAGCGGAAGCACAGTACGAATTTAATAGTACGTTGGCTGACCGCCGCTTTCGGGTTGTGTCCACTGTCCGGGTGCGTTCAGTGTTGCCATTTCGCACAACAGGGCCACAATCCAACCGCTCCTCGGTGTTTCCCGTGCTGATGTACGGAGTAATATGTATGTACTCAGAAATCCTGCCACCACCGCCCGCCCCTGGGACACCACTGACTTAACTAATAACTTATAAGTTAGTAATAATAATAACCGGCCCAAATTCACGGGGTGAGAATTTCAGTTCCCTTGGGCCTTTCCGAGGCGGTGGCTTCTGCCAATAGCACATCGATCCGTGCGTCGTTGTGCTCCTTTGTTACAAGTGCACTGTGTACTCCGTACCACGTACCCGCAAATACATCACACTGTACTCCGTAAATATCAAGCACTTTTGTTTTCCCTTTCTTCTAGTGGCACGATCAGCAAAGCGCCTAATCGTCGCGACCTGTCCAAAATAGGGAAAACGGTACGATTTGATCTGCATTGGATCAGCATCGCCCACACGAACGAGTAGTTTATGACTCTGTGGAAATTGTGTCGCTGGCTTCCCAGTTGCCAGGTCGGTTGATTCATGAATCATACCTCTTGGGGCATGCCGCCGGTGACAACCGAGTACCTGCCTACTCCGAGTACCTAACCTACTCCGTACATCAACTTGCGTGTCGTGCCGCGTGCGCAATGCCCGCTCTTCGCGTCCATCTCATCCATCACCTTGCAAAAGCCAGTGAACTCTCACGGTCCAGTAGGCCGGACTTGTTGGCTGGACAGGACGGGCAAGGGCAAGATCCAATCACACTGGAAATGGGTCAGACGCACAGGTACAAACGCGAGCCAAGCATTCTTGCCAAGCATCTCATGTCGCAACTCATCAATCTCATCAGTCCGACCATATTACTGTTTGGTGTGCGGTAAGGGCCGGTCACCCTCCGTACCTCCTGCTTGCGCGCTCGAGTAAGGACGAAGGCACGGAGTTGTATTCCACATATGTATTATGGAGTAATACGGAGTACATACATTTGATATCTGTTTGATGCTGTTTACATGTATTAGGCGTATTAGGCCTGATGCGGGCTCCATTTCAGTCCATTTTAGCGCTGTCGCCGCCGCTCACACCGTGTCGCCGCCACTCGCACCGTGTCGCTGCTGCTGCTGCTGTCTGCCCGTGGTGGAACTGTTGACTCGCCGGCGGCCGCCCCTTCTGGCTGGTGTGGTCTGTCTGGCCCAGGCGGCTCTGCTACTATCCGAGCACAGTGCCAGTCTGGGCCGGTCCATTCAACCTGTGGGCTGGCCTGTACGGAGTAATAGTAATAAGTACACACAACACCAGGGCAAGAGCTAGCCTGGTCTGTCAGAATCTCCAGATATGCATGCTCCACCGCCTAACAAGCCGTGCAAGCCTGCCACCACTCCTCCTGCTCCAACAGAAGTCAACAAAAACAAGTCGCAAACTTGTCCGTCCGTCGACCCACCTAGCCTAGACGTGCCAGACGACCCTGGGCGTGCCGCTCTACTCCCAGTGTTTTCAGAGTTCCCACTGTTCGAGGTTTGGCGACCGCGGCGCCTGCGTTTTTCTCCCTCTATTACTAGTACTCTATTCCTAGTAGGCCCACTCAATATATTCCCGTCTCGCCGCTCCAAAATTCCATCTGGCTCCTCCTCCCTCCCATCATAGTGCCGTCTCGATTTTCCTCTGGCCGGCTTTGCCTAACGCTTCATCGAGTCTGCGTCTTGGCTGCGCCTTGCCCTTGGGCATCTGTTGCGTTGGCACTCACACTTACACTCACACTTGTGCCGTCTGTCGAGTCTGTCGAGCCTGTCGAAACAGGCGGGAAAGAAGCGGTCCAGTGATCGCATTGCCTCGCGAGGATCGGCAACGTCGCAGTGCTTATTATTATTCGCCTGCGGTCTCACCTCTATTCGCCCGACATCCCAGATCCCTTGTATCACCAAACGACTTTCCAACTTCGTCAACGTACCACACACCTGTGAACTGTTATCCTGTCGTTTGATACGAACCCCCACGTCACTGTTGACAAACGTCGTCTGGAATCCGCCAAGCTCTGTACGACCACATCTTTCTCTCTCACCTGCATATACCTTCGTCGCTCCAATCCTTGATCTGAATAATAAACTTCTTGATCTGATCCTTGTCAGACTTTGTGTTATTATTTCCGGCGCTACTCCCACACTAGACTGCACAGTCAACAAATACCGCCAGTGTCGGCCGCTTGCGAAAGAAACCCTCGACAACATTTATTCCTAGCGGGATCACACCATAAAACCACCTGAATATTTCAAGCCGTGGAACATGTCGAATTGTCGATTATAGCACTACGGTCCGACGGGCCATCAGAGGTTTTCGTCAAGACTTGTCCTGGAAACACACGACTAGAGGGCTGCATTGGTTTGCAGACTTCAGCTGCGCGACGCATCGCCTTGGACTTTTGCTCTTGAAGAACACGAAGCTTGTTCCTCAAACCTTGTTTCTCAAACCAACTTTGAAGTCGATCCTTCGCAAAGCCTAATCTGCCGGAGCCTTATCTATAATCGATTTCAGGTGTATCGATCTTGCTGCCCTCAGCCTTGAACTGGCAGAGCCATATATCTCACTTTACGCCATACTATACACCCACTTTGCTCCAGGACTCGATTCACCGCGACACAGCAATGGCGGCCTCCTCTCTTACTTCGCAGGTTCCCACCTGGGCCTCCTTTGCTTCAGATGAAGCCGAGGAAGTCGACGAGCCTCCTGAGATCATACAAAACTTTGCAAGAACTGTCATCCGACGTCAGCAGGACCAACCTTCACTGCTCACCAAGGCCATTATGGGTGAGCCGGAAGAGCATTCGTCGCATCACGCTCACTCCATTCTGCTGAACAACCAGCGCCGACGTTCCATGACCAGCAATGTGAGCGTTGCCTCGACCGCCGATCTCACCAGTGACACGGGAATGACAAGTCCCTGCCGCACAAATACCCCAAGCCCTCCTATTCCGGTGATGGCTAATCTTCGACTACACACTGAACTCGCCGAGCGCAAACAGCCTCCCACCGTCACCAACCACGCGCCTCAACCTCCGAAGAAGCGATGCATTCAATTTGTGTGCGCCGCCAAACCCCCGTCGCTCAAGCCGAGCCTATGGTCAAGGCACCATCCGTTGAACCAGCCCCCAGACGGCCTTCTATCAAGTTTGCCTGTGGAGCTCCTCGACCAGCTTCGACCCAGAACACGCCGCCGAAGAACATGGTTAATTCCGCTGCATCTCCTTCGTTGCCAGCTCACCCAGAATCTTCTTCCACTCCCAAGAAGGTCTCCGCGCTCTCCACTGCCCTCCACGCTTCACCACGCCCAACTGCGCTCTGTCGCCTTTCCAGCAAGACCACCTTGTCTCGACCCAAGTTCCTTCGCGCCAACTCCAAGGATTTGGTCAAAGATGGCTCTCAATTCCATGAATTCGCCAGTGGCACCGCAAGAGAGGAAGATTGGATAAGACAAACCTCGTCAGCCATCTCAACCAAACTCACCATTGATGACACATTGTCCAAAGAAAACCATTTTCGCCGTCTTGGAGCTGAAGCTGAGGAAGAAGCCGAGTTGGAAGAGGCGGAGGAGGAGGAGACGGCTTACGGCGAGGATGATGCTGAGGACGAGGACGAGGATGATAATGATCATGATGACTTCGACGACGAGGACGATGAGCTGGATAATAAAGAAGACGGTGTTGGAGAAGACTCCGATGGTTATCACACGGATTCTGAGACTGGCTTTGCGGAATCCGAAGACGACGAGGATGAAGACGAGAACATGATTCTTTGGACTCCCAGCCATGCCACTGTTCGCCGAAACACTAGTACCAACCCCATTTGCCGATCTTCTGTCCATGAGCCTCAATCAGATTCCTCCGCGGCGAGCCACGCCAGTCGATCCAGCATGCGTCGGATCAGAACTAGACGCATCAAGATTGAATCTGATGCTCCAGATTTGCCCGATAGTACCGACTTCGTCTGTGGTACGCTGGACGAAGACAGGCCTCTTGAGGAGGCATATCTCTCTTGCCTAGCTGCTCGTAGAAACGAGAAGCTTCGACTCATTCCACAGGACATTGACCCCAGTTTCCCAGCTTCGGATCCTGACAATGATGACGAGGAAGAAGCTTACAATCCTGTTCACCACGACAGCGATGAAGGCGTCTGGGTTCAAGGCAACATGGAAGATCTCCACCATGGCCAGCAAGACCGCTCCCGAAGACGCAAGAAGAGCGAACAAGCTTCGCCTCGGAAACTTCGCTCCCCAGCACCAGCGCCGAGACGACATCATTCTCCTCCGCCCAAGGCTCGCGGCCGTTCTCCCAAGCCGTTGTTTGAACGTCAATCACCCAGAAGAATGCGCTCCCCAGCACCAAAAGCTCTCAATACTCCATCGCAAACACCTCGACAAGGCGCACATGTTCACTTTCACTTGGCTGGCCGGCCTGGCTTGACACTGACAAAATCTCTTCCACGCCCCCTGCCCTCTTCACTGCCATGAAGGGCGGCAAGTCACTCAAGCATCAGCACGAGTCTGATTGTCACCTTCGCGGTGCTATCGACATTGTCAAAGGTCTGGAGCGCAAGCGACAGCGTCGCAAGGAGAAATTCTTCCAAAAGTACTGCAATCGGGCGCGACGAGGTCAAATCCCCGAGCGGAAACCACAGCCTGGACGTGGAGCTGAACGCATGAAGGAACTTGGATTACTCATGGCTGGCAAAAGGGATCAGGGCAACTATGTCCTGTCTGTCTAAGGAGAAATTTGCCGATCATCGAGGTGCCCTTGGAGTTTTCATTCGAAGACTTGCTGCAACAGTATTGGCGTATCTGTAGGTCTATCCCCGGGGCCAGCACTGTCTGAGTTGACAATTTCTATTATTTTCACATTTTGCCACTTTCATTCTTGTGCAGTTCGTACATTATGAGTTGACGACTTTTTCTTGTTTCTGTAAATAGCCGAGGCCCCCAGTCATGAAAAATCGTGCCCGGGCGAAGTGACTGTTTACTCGAACGTCCTTCTGTACATACGTCTTTTTCTTCTTCTTACAAATGAGCTTTCTTTCCTTTGTGTTATGTTGGACAAGGCCATGTACATTGGAGAGGCACACTTGCACTCGCTAGAATACCCTTCGTTAGAGAGTTATCGGAGTCAATGTATAGGCACTCGTCAGGCGTTGGTGTCGGAGTATATAGCACAATTACATGAAATCTGACGTGAAACCTGCTTTTTCCATGTGACTTGACTCATCCAGCGTTTCCACAGGAGACGCTCGATATGGGCGTCGAGGCGTCTTGCCAAGTGAGCGGATTTTTTTCAAGCTGCGTTGTTTTGATGCGTCAATACAGGATTGCGTACACATGTACGGAGTAGGTAGACAGCAACTACGATACTAAAGGGCCTGTCAGGAGAATCTAGTCCATGAGAGCCCAGTGGCAGTGCCTTGTTTCCCTTGATGAACTAAGTCAGCAATACCCAGCTAGAGTCTTTTGACGTTTTTGACATTAATACTGGTAGTGTCGCCTGGCAATATTGTTGTTGTTGTTGTTGTTTGGTCGCGTCACCGCTATTAGTGCCCCTCTGGCTGGCCGTCGGCTCGAAGGTCCCAGCGAGGAGTACGGCAGCCTCGATTGCTGCCTGAGATTCCAGGCACGACACCCGTCCGGCTCTGGCCCTGGCAAGTACGGAGTGAGAAAGTCGAAGTGCGAGTCTCTTTTGGTGTATCGCAGCAATCTGTCTACTCGCCACGTTCCACCATAGAGAGACGACCGACCCCAACATCCCGTCATCACAACCAACCTAGACTCTTGCTCAACGCTTCGACAACAACGACGACGACTCGGAGATTCTAGCCCGTCATGTGGATTTTTGACTGGTGTACGTTCTGCCCGCCTCATTTGTCGTTTTTGACTGACACGGGCCGCTTGTACGGTGGTTTTTAGTTTACGATGTTCTCTCCAACCTGGGGCTGCTGAACAAGCACGCCAAGCTGTTGTTCTTGGGTCTCGATAATGCAGGAAAAACGACGCTTCTGCACATGCTAAAGGTACGTCGGAAAGACAACTGCTCTTTGTGCTGCCGTCATGTGCCTGTCATGCCATGTCACGACATTGCGCTGCCGGCAACTCACAACCCATCCCCATGCTTGGTGGACATCAAGGGGATATATTTGCACCGCTACGGCAAATGGAAAACCGCTCACAAATCATGCATACAGAACGACCGAGTCGCCATCTTGCAGCCTACCCTTCACCCCAGTGAGTCCCTCCCTTGACACATTCGTTGAATGGTGCTTCGTGCGCACACAAACGGCAAATGCTCACGACTTGTCACTAAACTGATTATTCTAGCATCCGAGGAGCTTGCTATTGGCAACGTTCGATTTACAACTTTCGACTTGGGAGGTCACCAGCAAGGTAAGTGTTGCATACACCGCAAATGTGCACATCCCGCTCGGATTGCCATTTTGTTTACTGACTTGCAATCTACTTAGCCCGACGTATTTGGAGAGATTATTTTCCCGAGGTCAATGGTGTCGTTTTTCTCGTCGATGCCAAGGACCATGAACGCTTGCCCGAAGCCAAAGCTGAGCTCGACGCCCTCCTGGCCTTGGAAGAGTTGGCCAAGGTCCCCTTCGTCATTTTGGGCAATAAGATCGATCACCCCGATGCTGTGTCCGAAGACCAGCTGAGACACGAGCTTGGTTTATATCAAACTACTGGCAAGGGCAAGGTTCCGCTGGAGGGCATTCGACCCATTGAGCTCTTCATGTGCTCTGTCGTCATGCGCCAGGGTTATGGTGACGGTGTAAGATGGCTTTCTCAGTATGTGTAGAGAGGGGTCTTGTACAGGACGAAGATGCCGTTATGTTTGTATAGGCGTGCAGAGACGGATTTGGGAGAAGACAAAGCGAGGCGCTCAGCGTACCGTGTATCAGCCGTGATGTGTGTGGACGTAACGAGTGGTTCATGAGATTCAGCATTCTCTTGAGGCGAGCAATGGGTCGTGTAATGCCAATGAAATTTTAGCAAGAAGAAGATCAATCTATAATGTGTTTTGTTTCAATTGCCTTCGTGATGCATGTGCTGTTCGCGTAAATGCCGTGGAACCAAAATGTGACGACAAAGGGAATACGACAATCAGCATTTGAACTGCTTATGCATTGAGACCATCGTTTTTAGTTGCGAGTTGCCTCAGGTGTTGCGAAAGCTACCGGTATTTTTATATTTTATCAGTTGCAGAAATCTCACGACTAGATAGACATGTTTTGAGCTGCCAATGAAGCTGAGGTGGCGGGCGGCGGGCGGCGGCGCTGGTGTAACTGTAAAACCCGCCCCATCCATATCAAGTCCCCAACGAAAGCAGACGGTCGCCCAGGAACCAACCTAAAAATCCCGTCCCAGTAGTTAATAGCCGACGTCATTCCTCTACACTCTATGCTGCCGTGGGGGCGACGAGAATCAGACAGAAGCGTTAAAATTTCCCCAAGTCCAATATCCCTACACGCCTGACCCCGAATGCACTACAAGAAACCACAACACGCGTCGAAAGTCAGCCTGAATCTACAAATCAGAAGACAAGCTGTGATACTTGCTGTTCTGTCCCCTCACAGGTGGCCAATGGCCAGCCGGAGCCGCAAAACAATGTCTGACAACACGATTTACGGCTTCCCACCAGAATCCTTCGACACATCGTCCCTCCCCGATGCCGACCATGACTTCATCAAGCCGGAGGAGCTGGCTGCATTCGAGACGGCTCTCCAAGCGCCCGATCCACTGCAAAGCCCATCCGACGACCCGAACGTCGTACGATCTCCCTTGAGCGCATCCAGCTCCTTCAACCTCACGAAGCGAAACTCACAAGCTGGTATGGGCGATGACGATGACCATACACATACGGATGCCATCACCGCCGCAGCTGCGGCTTCAGGAGGCGAACTGTCTCACCCGCCCGAACAGCATACCCAGGGGACCTTTTTACAGCACAGAATGACTGGGCGCCAGTGAACCCCAAGTTTTATAGGAAACGTCCAAAATCCTTCAAGAGCGGAAGACGTCCCAAGGGCGCGAGCAAAGCCGTGGAGGGCTCCTTGGAACACGCACAAAAGATGAGACTAGGGAAGGCTACTTCTACCAAGTAGCGAAATGGCCTCTATTGATCTTTGTTTTTGCATGGCTGGGCAGCTTGGCACTTGCCTATCTCCTGACGAGATGGTACATTTGGGTATACGAACACTTCTTCACCTGGCGTGGACGGAGGAGACACTTCGGAGAAACATGCGCAGGGCAACGACGTACCAGGAGTGGGTTGCCGCTGCGAGAGAACTGGATGCCTTCTTGGGAAGACCAACCTGGAAAGAGGAGAATGAATTCGCTTACTACGATTCGAAAACGGTGAAGAGGGTATGGGATCAGCTGAGGAAGCTGAGGATGAAGGCGGAAGCTGAGGAGGGCGGGACGGTGAAGTCCAACGGTGATCATAGGACTGCCGTGGAGGATCTCAAGTCATTGGTGGAGGCCTGCGTCAAGAACAACTTTGTAGGTGTGGAGAACGCAAGGCTTTACAGTCAGACGTACTACGGGACGAAGAACTTGGTTCAGAACTTTGTCGATGAGGGTAGGTTCCTTCGGAATGAGTTCACATCGAAAGCTGATATGTCACTATTCTGGAGGCCATCTTGCTGACTTGAAATTCCGAGGATGTAGTGGAGAGAAGCATCAAGGTGCTCATTAGAACGAAACGACTGGAAGCCGAAGAGAAACGCCTGCTGTTTAAGCACGTCCATGCGAATTACGGACGCACGGCATTGTGTCTCTCGGGAGGAGCTGGCTTTGCATATTATCATCTGGGACTTGTCAAAGCTTTGGTGGATGCTGATCTGCTTCCAGACGTCATCACAGGCACTAGCGGGGTGCTTTGGTTGCTGGTCTTGTAGCAACGAGGACCAACGACGAGCTGAAGCAGCTTCTCATCCCGGCACTTTCTCACCGCATAAATGCATGCCGTGAGCCGGCAACTGTTTGGCTCCCACGATGGTGGAAGACTGGCGCGCGATTCGACTCGGTTGACTGGGCTCAAAGGTGCAGTTGGTGGACCAGAGGCTCCATGACATTCCGCGAAGCGTACGAGAGGACTGGGCGAATCCTCAATGTGTCTTGCGTGCCTGCCGATCCGCACTCGCCCACGATTCTGTGCAATTACCTCACCAGTCCTGACTGCGTGATATGGTCCGCAGTTCTGGCATCAGCTGCTGTACCAGGCATTCTCAACCCCGTGGTCCTGATGATGAAAACACGGGATGGTACGCTGGCACCTTATTCGTTTGGTCACAAGTGGAAAGACGGTAGCTTGAGAACCGACATTCCTATCAAAGCCCTCAATACTCACTTCAACGTCAACTTCACCATAGTTAGCCAAGTCAACCCTCATATTAACCTGTTCTTCTTTTCCTCCCGTGGATCCGTCGGCCATCCCGTCACCCATCGCAAAGGTCGCGGCTGGCGAGGCGGCTACCTCATGTCCGCCTTTGAGCACTATCTGAAACTCGACATGAACAAGTGGCTCAAGTTTGTGCGCCACGCTGAGCTTCTACCCCGACCGCTCGGCCAAGATTGGAGTCAACTTTGGCTTCAGGAATTCAGTGGCACAATCACCATTTGGCCCATGTCCGTGCCGTCCGACTTCTGGCACATACTTTCCGATCCTGGCCCCCAACGCCTGGCACGCATGATTCACCAGGGACAGCAAAGCGCTTTCCCCGTGTTGAAGTTTGTGGCGAATAGGCTCAAGATTGAGCGGCTGGTGGAGCAAGGGAGGAGGGAAACCAGACCTTGGGTGAGGCGAGGAAGTCTCCAGACCATTATGAGTGAGGACGACTTGAGGAGCTTGCTGGTAGAAGAGATGGCCAACGGGACGACTGAGGAGGATACGGACGGGGATGAGGCTACTGCGTTTACTTCGTTGGTGGACGGCTGATGGAACGGCGAGGTAAACTTTGTGAGGACCCTTGGACCTTGATCGTCGCAGCGTTCATTTCATAGCGGGTGCGGCTTGTTGTGATTGCTCAGCGGCATTGACTTGCTTTGGGAGGCTCCTTTGACGGACTTGGCAAGTATTTTAGATGGCATTTCTCTTTACATGAACTTGACAGCGCATTGGCATGCATGCAACATCACTAGATTAGAAACGGATAGCTTGAACTATCATTCATTGCTTGCTTGCAATTTTATATGTTTAAAAGGTCCATGGAACTGCTACGGAACCGTTGGATGAATAAGAAAAGCCTCATCATGTCTTTGTATTTTATTTGTTTTATTTGATGAAATACGGAGTATCAAAACAAGTTAAGAAAAAAAAAAAAAAAAAAGTGCTTAGCGGCGGCTCATGAACCGACAGGGCAAGCCCGCGTTAATTGGGCAGGAGCCCACATGTAAAGCTCCCGCCCGCTGGACTGGACTGAACTGAACACCGTGGCGGCATTGCGTACGAAGCACGGTTAATCCGACCGCCGACTCACGCTTAGAGGACACACCCACCATTAACACCATCCCATCCCCCTCGTGCTGATGCTGATGCTGATGCAAATGCTTGCATCGAGGCCAACTTTTCTTTTCTTTTCTGCTTTGCGAATCCGCCATAATCGACTCGCGCCGCTCGCACGGAACGTGTGAACAGAAGGACGTGCGCACTTCTATTCTATTGGGCGGGTAGAAGCTGTTCTTTTGACAGCACAAAGTCCCAAGATCGTCGTGTGTTCCGTTTTTAACCCCGACGTCACATCTCCCACTCGTAGCAGGCTGAGCTCTGCCCGGCCGTTGTTGCCGCGATGAGCTCCGACTACTCATACGATGACCAGGTAAGAATAAGACATTTTTGGGTTTGATTCTTTTTTTCCATGGAATGGCCAGGTGCGCATGGCTCTTAGTCATGGATGGTCATGCAGAGTTGCTGATCTGGGATTTTGTGTCTGTGTCTTTGGGGATATCTTTGGAATATCTTTGTGTGCTAACGGTGCGAGTGGTTTTGTAGGCCCAATTTTCCCGTTCTTCATCCTCACATTGACGGGCCTGGTCACGCTACCTGTGACGTACAGCTTGCTACAGTCCAACAAAGACGATTCGCATCTTGCACCTCGTATCAAGACCGACTACAAGATTCAACATGGCGACGTAGTTTCATCATTAAGGGCGACACAAAAGAGGAAGCAGAGGAAGGTTAAGAGGGCTCTCGTTGCCATTGCTGGCTGGGCTCTCATGGGCTTCATGGGATATCTGATCATGACAACAGAACCTGTTGTGAACAAAATTTGGAATCCCTATGACATTTTGGGCATCTCGGAGGTATGTGAATACTGCCGCCGAACTCTTTTTATTTTGTCCCCGTCGCTAGCTACGCGATGTGCTCGGTGGGAATGAACCAGGACGAAGCTAACAGAACCGCGTGCAGTCTTCCACTGAGAAGCAAATCAAGTCACATTACAAGCGCTTGTCTGTCAAATTCCACCCGGACAAGGTCCGACCTGACGTTTCGAAGAACGAGACGGTGGAATCTCTCAACGATAACTATGTCGAACTCACCAAGGCTTACCAAGCTCTGACCGATGAAGATGTGCGCAACAATTACATCCAGTTTGGCCACCCTGATGGCAAGCAGAGCTTCAGCATCGGCATCGCTCTTCCCAAATTTATTGTTTCCGATGGCAATGGCAAGTATCTTGTTCTGCTTTATACTGGGCTTCTCGGTGTTTTGCTGCCCTACCTGGTGGGCTCGTGGTGGTACGGCACCAAGAAGCGATCCAAGGAAGGTGTGCTCATGGAAAGCGCCAACAACTTGTTCCGACAGTACGACGAGGACATGGACGAGTCTGGCATCATCTGGGCACTCAGCGCCGGCAAGGAATACGATAATGTGCTCAAGGGGATCTGGCTGATTCTGGTCTTTCCAAGCTGGAGTCACGAATTACTGCGGAGGGTGAAGCGTCACCCTTTGCTGCCGGTTTCTCCGTTAAGGACAAGGAGAGACTCGAAGATCTCGAGTGTGGTGTCCGCCGCAAGGTGTTGGGCCTTCTGTGGGCCTATCTTGGCCGCGTAGAACTTGATGATGCCGCGCTGACCAAGGCCAAGTACGACATTGCCCCTATCGCTCGAGCTCTCAACCAGTCCTTTGCCGCTATCTCTCTCGCCTTTGGCAACATTACTCCCATATCTGGCTCTTTCCTCGCCAACCAGCACATAATTCAGGCTCTATCGCCCAAGGCCTCCCCTCCTTCAATTGCCTCATTTCACGCCGCGAATTGCTGCGGCCGTTGAGGGCGACTCCAAGACTCGCATGACGGTTCAGCAGTTCATGGACCTTCCGGATGCTCAAAGACGCAAGCTTGCCGTCGGCAAGGGTTTGTTATCGGAGCAAGAGTACAGAACCTGTGTCAGTGTTGGCAAGCAGTTGCCTTATCTGCGTGTTGCCAAGGCATTCTTCAAAGTCACTGGCGAGCGTGTCATTATCCCGTCTTCTCTGGTTAGCCTGGTCATCAAGGGCCGTTTCATCCCCCGGTGCCGAAAACGTGCCTGCCATCAATGAACTGGACCTCGAGGACGTAGATCCTGCCGAAGACGATCTCGATGCTCTCATGGGTCGCAAGAACAAGACGATCAAGGGCGCTGATGGCAAACCCATCTCTGTTGAAGAGCAGAGCATTCTGCCTCCTCTGGCGTTCGCTCCACACTATGCCCGAGATCACACTCCTAAATGGTATGCATTCCTGAGTGATTCGAAGCAGGGCAAGATGGCTGTCCCCCTTCACTTTTGACCGATTTGACGCACCCATCTTCGACGAGCAAGGCAAGCCCACGTTCAACATGCAGACCCTCAAGGCGCAATTCGCTGCGCCCCCGCAAGCCGGCCACTACACCTTTGTCATGCACGTCATTTGCGACTCGTACGTCGGTTTCGACACCAAGATGGAAGTCACTCTCGTGGTGGAAGAGGCTGCCAAGGCGGCTGAAATGGACGTAGCGGATGATATATCGGAGCCCGACGAAGGTAAGTCACGACTCCAAAACTGGTGCTTAAAGAGGTTGGCTAATCAAAACGAGCAGATTCCATTGCCGGTCAAATGCACGCCCT
Organism: Epichloe gansuensis; assembly: GCA_023658505.1. Lineage (NCBI taxonomy): Eukaryota > Fungi > Ascomycota > Sordariomycetes > Hypocreales > Clavicipitaceae > Epichloe > Epichloe gansuensis. The sequence continues at coordinate 760,374 of CP098281.1, forward strand.
CAAGACGGGCCAAGCACCACAGCCAAAACGACGTACACAGGATGAGTCAGATGATGAGAGTGGCACGGAAGATGAAGAGGATGATACAAGCGACACCAACACTGATACCGAGGACGAGTCATGATTTGGGGAAGAAGAGTTTGTTGGTTTTTTTTTTTTTTTTTCGTTTCTTGAAGAATTCATGCTAGATAATTGTTGTTGTGTTTATAGTTTGCAAAAGAGGGAGAAATAAAACATGGAGGGCGGTGAAGGGTAATGTACCTCGTGATATCATTTAATCAATACACCTGGGAGTATTTGCGACACTTTTGCGATCCCGCGCAGGGTACTACACACAGTGAGTTCGACGTGCACAGAGTCTGGCCGATGAGAATGAATGGGCTTTGATTGAATTGCCATCCAGTACATGGAAGGTGCTCCAATCTGGTGCGGTCCGGCCACAGAAGTACAATTGAATTTGAACTACTCGTGCCACGCCGTGCCGAGATTGCAATACACGATGCGTGCTCGAAACACGATTCCGTCACAGACAACAAGGCGTGACAGACGACGATACGATGGTTCAAGGCGTCGTGCCTATTCGTTTCTACTCTACTCTAGCTACGTACATGCCACATTAGGAGCCACCTCACTTTCCCCCAGAATACCTCGCCTTCTGACGTTTTTGGCACGGTTGGTGTCGGCATGGTGCATTGGTCTTTTTGTTCTTCAACAAACTCGCACGCCACATACTTCTACGCCCTTGCCTTCAATCCGAGCAGGTCGCCCGAAATACGACTCCATGAGATCCTGCACGAAGCCTGCGTCGGCGGCGCTCCATACATCGAGGCCCATTGCCTCGAGGGAGTGGCTGTCAATAGTGATGGCACTGGCTTCTAGGCCCAGAGGTCCGTTGTTCAAGAGAACCTCTGCTTCGTCTTCGCCTTCTGTCTCGGCGTCTTCTTCGTCTCGGTAGCGAGAGGTAGGCCTCGTCGGCGCTGTCGACGAGGTCTATTAGGACGGAGAGCATCTGGGTCGTGAGACGGTGGAAGTAGGCTATGATGGCGAGTTCAGTGCGGGCTTCGGGCGAGCTGATGCTGTTGGTGGTGGTGCCGGCGGCGCCGCGGCGACCCGCGAGAGACGAGAGTGATTCGGAGAGGAGTTCGCAGGATGCTGAGCGAGGGCGGGACATGGACACGGGCGTGTGTGGAGCGGGAGCGAGGTCAGCGAGGAGAGCGGCGTCTCGACAGGATTCTTCTTGTTCCTCGGACCGGAGCTGTTCGCCCGCAGAGGCCCACCACATGTAGCCGTTGTAGGCGAGGGCTGTCCAGGTCATGGGCTCGATGAGCCCATCTACAGTTTCGTCTTGTTCGTCCTTGACCAGGCGGTGGGAGTGGCTGCTGGAGAGACGGACGGCAGAGGTTTCGGAGCCCGGTGAGTCTGGCTCTTGCTCCGTAGCCGATGCCGCTAGGCGCAAAAGTCCGGTTCGGAGGGCGTTGAAGCGCCGTAAATCACGTTGGGTGGCTTTGACGGGAGTGCCGCGGGGATATTCAACCGTTGGCCAGGTTCTGTCTTGATTGGTTGCGTGGGGAGCGGATGGAGAGGATGAGGACGAGGATGCGTGCTCTGGTGGCATGGTGATGAGCATGTCCCACAAGGTGTCCTTCATGGCGAGGATGCTATCCGTGGTGCAGGCGATCCAGCCCGAGCCAGCTTCGTCCTCTGGATCTGCTTGCCCGTCTCGGCGGCGCTTGTATGCTTCAAAGTCCTCCATAAGGAATGGTATGTCGTGAACTCCAATGGTGAATAAGGGGCGCAGACGAGGTGTAGGTGATGATTCGGGTAGTCCATCGGTAACAGACAAGGGTATATTAGAAAGAACAGATAAGTCGTACACTAGGATGAACCGGGAGTTAGTAAGAGAGCGTTGTTGAGAAGATTATCATCCTGTCTGTTATATGTATACATGTATGTACAAGGGGGCCTTGGGTTTGAATAAACGCACCGAAGTCGCAGACTTGATGAACCGGAGCATGGCAAGAAATCAAGATGCGTTTACGGAGCAAAGCTGCTCTCTGGATGGGAAAATCAGAGGCCCAAACTTGTCCAGTAGGTTGACCAGGCTCCAAGCAGGATGATATGGAGAGAGTTTGTGCTCCTGCGGGATCAAGGCCGTGCCGTCAGATGCGGACCGTTTCCTACCATGTCTTCTCGATGGCTCCTGGGTATGGGTATCGGGGATACTGGCTGTAGCCGAGCCGGCGGTATTTTGTGTCCTTTCATTCTCCTCGTCACTCGCCCTGTTTGCATCCCAATACTGCTCTAAAATGTCGGTTCGATGTCGGTCCTTGGCCAATTGACTTTACAAACACGGCCCGCTTGTCAGTACATGGGAATCTCTCAGTCGACGCGTATTCTTGTAGAATTTCCCGGAGGGGAAGAAGGGAGGGGGCCTTCTTGGAAGAGCAAACTCACGCTGCCACTTCCTTGAGCTTTTCCGCATGCCTCCAGGCCCGGCCCAGGCGCCCATAACTCAAGGGCACGAGGATACCTACGGCGATCATGCGCGCATTTCTGGCGTCCTCCTCTTCGCACGGCTCATTGACAAAGGCACTGAGGCCGGCGTAGGCGCCGTCAACAAAGTATATCAGATCGTCGCGAACGGTGTGCAGCCCCGAGGGAAGGGATTTGTATTCGACACGGCCGTCGAGCCCAAGATCGGGGACGGCTCGCTTCCATGTTATGGTGTATCCGGCCTTGGCGTCGAAATCGATGAGGAAGAGGGCAGCGATGGGGAAGCTCGGCGTTGGGGTTTGGAGCGATGGACAGCGGCAAGGGTGATTGACAACGCTTGGTTCCAGGTTGACTCTTGCGCGAGGGGGCCATTGTGACGACTCTGACGAGTGCTTTTTTTTTTCCAAGCCGGGCCAGGGAAGAGCAAGGTTTCTGTCACGAGTTCATGTTCTATGATCGAGGATGGGAATGCCTGCCTATCGTCTGCAGAGTTCGAGCAGTGGGGTCCAGGCAGTTGTCAAGGGGCCAGGATGGCCGTCAGGGTTGGGGAGTCTGGAAGCAGTTGAATGAAGCCAGGGATGGGGGAGGGTCATGTGGTGGTTGTCGAATGAATGAATGGCCGGCCGCCCCATCCCAACGTCCAAGTTCCACATGCCACCAACTTGGCAAAGCGATTCTCTCTCCCCTCCTCCCTCCTCCCTCCTCCCGAGGTCTTGCCACGAAGAAGAGACGAAATAGTTGGAGAGAGAGAGACCGTACGTCGACGAGCAAAACGACAGCAAATCCGAACTCGCCGTTGCTCCCTCCCATCGTCAACATGCCCGTGGTCGACTACGCCGTCAGAGTCTTCGTCGGCTACGTCGCCACCACCGTCTTCTTCTACATGGCATCCTACGTCGTCCCCAAGGCCAGCTTCGTTGCCCGCGCCCTGGCCTCGTACATGTCGCTCATCGTCTGCACCTTCTTCGGCGCCCTGGCCTCCATCGTCTTCACCCTCATCGGCAAGCAGGGCATCTCGCAATGGGCCACCGGCCGCCTCTACTACTACACCACGGTCCTGACGACGGGCATCGTCTTCGACATCGACGACCCCAAGAACGTGCTGGGCACGACCCGCCCGGCCGTCTTCGTCGGGAACCACCAGACGGAGCTCGACGTCCTCATGCTCGGCCGCCTCTTCCCAAAGTGGTGCAGCGTCACCGCAAAGTCGGATCTCAAGCACATCCCCTTTCTGGGCTGGTTCATGCGCCTCAGCGGCTCCATCTTCATCGACCGCAAGAACTCCAAGGATGCGAGGGACGCCATGGCCGGCGCCGCAAAGGAGATCCGGATGAAGCGCCAGAGCGTCTACATATTTCCCGAGGGAACCCGCAGCTACGCAAAGGACCCCGTCTTGCTGCCCTTCAAGAAGGGTGCTTTTCATCTCGCCATCCAGGCTGGTGTGCCGGTTGTGCCCTGCGTCGTCGCAAATTACAGCCACATTCTCCATCTCAAGACTATGGTGTTTCGATCCGGTAGGATTCCCGTAAAGGTAACTGGACATTAACTAATAGCAGCACCCCCCACCCCCCCACCCCCTTTTTTTTTCTCCTTTTTCAATCGACTTATGATTCAACAACTTTGCATGCTAATTGTCCTCCAAGTCTTGGACCCGATCCCTACCAAAGGCCTCACTGCCGCCGACGTCGAAGAACTCACCCGCACTACGCGCGACCTCATGCTTAAAGAACTCTTGGCCCTTACATCCAAGGCTCGAGGCAGCCCGATGGCCGTCCCCGCCGCGATGAGCTCTTCCGTGGATCGTAAATCCAAGTAAGTCCCACGCAGCTACCCACTTGCTCATATGCAAAAAAAACCGGCGCACTCGGAACCGTCACAGCACCCGCGCTCTGTAAGCCGCATTACCAGACGACTACGATTACGCTCGGTCGTTTGGTGGAAAAGAATCTCAACACGGGCTGCCTTCTATTTGTTCTCAGATGGTAGTAGACCAGCCGCTCGATAGATGAATATATGAAAGAAGGACAAGACGGAACGAGACGGAACGAAGCAAGGAAATGATTGAAGCATGGCGTCATTCTTATCTGGAGTCCATACCATACAGGAACATCAAACATGATTTGATTGATACCCCTATATAGAACAAACCACGTTGGTTCAGGTTGATCTTGAAGCACAGTCAATATACTTTACCTATTTGTACAAATCCCGTGCAAATCCTTGATGGGTCACTGGTCGTTCATTCTGCACTGTCGGATGAAAGTATGTGTTGGAACAAGCATGACATCAATCGCGGCACGCAGCCGCAATTGCCCGGCAAAAGGTCGGCCCACGCGCGCGCCACGCAAGGGCCCCACTCGCGGACCCGCAGTCCGACCCTCTGATAGGTAAGGCCCGTGGATCATGTGACCAACGCGCAGCCTTTCTATCACGATCGAGAAAGCCTATCTTTTGACCTCCCTTTCTTCCCTTCTTCTGTAGCTTAGAATAGATGAAAACATACCTGCTCCCTAAGCCAAACATTTGATCCTGATATTAGGCACAGTATGGGATTCATGACTCTGCAAAGCAACGTTGGGTAGATTCAGTATGTGTGGCTAAAATGTAGAGTATCCGCTTTTGTCCACGCACGCCGCGTACAACGCCAAAAAAAAGGACAACAGTTTAACACCTCATGAAAGCATAATAAATAAATAAAAATCCTCTTCGTGACCCCATCATCTTGCATCAAGCACATAAACATATACAGAGGGGAGGGGTGGGAGGAGGGTCCTAAACATGACTATTGCGGCAACAAGTGCCCATCTCACCTTACTAATACTCAGTCAACGCCTGTAACGCCTGCGTGAGCGTCACTACTCTCAAGCTCCGGCCCCTCTTGAGCCCAGACCCCGAACCAGCGGTATTCGTCACCGTCGGGCTCTTCTCGTCGTCCCACTTCCTGAAGACGCGCTTCATGTCTCGCGGAATTCCTTCCAGAACCACCGTCGAAATGGGCACAAAGGGGCGGTCTTCCATGCCGGATGCGAGAATGGCATATTCTTGCACAAAGTCAAGGGCAATGCGGAACGAAGAGTACTGTGAGTTGGCCCGCGATCCAACGATAATGTACATTTCGAAAAAGGCGTCGAGGATGTATACGCTCGCTGAGGAAAGGTCGGCTTGGTTGAAAGGGCTGATCTCGAAGATCTGCACTCGAGTTGTCAGGACTGTCCGGAAACAGAAACAGCATGAGCATGTCTCCCAAGGGAAAATAGACATACCTGTTGGCGCGAGTCCGCATCCGAGCAAAAGAGCCGGCTGCAGTACTTTTCATAGCTTGGCTTCAAACGCCAATGATCAGCAGAGTGAGGCTTGGAGCTCTTGTCCTCGAAAAGTTCCCAAAACGAAGCTGGCTCGCTGCCGTCTTCATATTCAATTAGTTCGCCCATCAATGTGAGATCCATGCCTACTAGCCTGGCACAGCTAACCTCCGTTATGTCGCTGCCTTTGCCTTTCCACATGTAACAGTTGCCCCTTTGGTCACAAGGTACGTAAATCCAGCGCACAAATTGGACGGGCTGCAGTCTACTTCGTCAAAGGCGACTTGTCCCAGGTATCGTCTGCCGCAGAGCATGTTTGGTACAAGCATGTCGTACTTTTGCTGGAGCCTTTTCTTACAATGATGACCCCGCCGAGCGCTTGCACAAACTCAGCTGTTTCCTTCCCCTGCCGGAGCTTGACGAGTTTGCCTCCCAACGTGCGAGCTTCGCGTTGTACAAAGAGCTGTGCGTCTTCGACTGATGACTCGGGTACTTCGTCGCCTACCCAGAAGTAAACCTCGAATACCTTCTTGCCCGATCGGTTGGTAAAGTTGTGCGCACAAACATACATTTCCTGGTCAAACAAGACTCGCTCGTTCTGCGGCGACAAGGGCAGCTTCTTCCCATCGCCTAGAATCTGGAACATTTGGAGCTCGAGACTTGTCACCTTATCACTAGTCTCTGGCCGGTTCATCAAAATCTGCGCGGGGTCGATCTTCATGGCCTGCCTCGTTTGCGGAGGCCCAAAGAAGTCTGACAAAATAGCAGACACCTCATTCGCTTGTTTGGTAGGCGATCGTGCTGACGAAGCGACGGAAACCGGTGATTTGAGACCTTCCGCTGAAAAGCCGGATAATGGCCTGCTTCGTCTTTCAAGACCACCAGGAGTTGGGGTTTCGTCAAACGATGGCGTCGCCAAGGGCGGCAACCGAACGCCAAATCGAGGCGATGCATCCCTCATGGAAGGAAGCAAATCTCGGTCACTCTTGGTAGGCGATGGTGGGTCCGCAAGCTTGGTTGGCGACCTCGATCCCGTTCGCTGGTGATCAAGTCGGGCTTGCTCCGCGGAAGACTCCAGTTCGACATTTTGAGAAGGTGTTTCATCCATGGAGCGAGACATCCGCTTCACGTCTAGCTTCTTCGGCGGCGATGGCGGAGCATCCTCACTCTCAATTTGGGGACTAGTCTTGGCGGGAGAAGTCGGAGTTGACCCCTCGGTCCCATGAGCTGGGGTCGTCCGCGAGACACTGGAGGCGCGTGTGCTGCCGACTCGGGGACTGTAAAGGTTCAGCTGGCCTAGGTCCTGAATTTGGTGATGAGTTGCTCCGCAATGATGCCTTGAAAGCAACTTGCTCCTGGATTGACAGACCGGCAGGCCTCTGTTGAAGCGGGAACACCCCATCTACATCAGCTTTTTCAGTCTGCGGTGGCCCCGCTGGCTGTTCAAGTTCTGACCCTTTTGTTTGTGGTGTTTTCTCTGATGCTGACGCAGAAGCTGACTGGTTCAAGGGCGGGCCAGAACCAGCAGTAGTTGCCGTTGCTGGTGAGCTTGCGGGCGCCTTTCTTCTTGGACCTCGAGCTCGGTTCTTTGTCATGTGTGTCAGTTGAGGTCCTGGGGCAGACGGCTCTGTCGATACGCCAGCTTCCGATTCCACGAGTTCTCCAGTATCATCAGAGCTTTGCCCACCATTGGCAGACACTCCGGGTGGTCCTTTGCCAGCAATCCAGCCAAGGCTGGATTGAATCGATGGGCCAGCTTGCCACCTCCGGCACTGGCTCGGCTCTGGGTGGAGAGCCTTGCTGGCGCGCTGGTTTCCTTATGAAAACTTGGCGGTGCTCGTGGTTCGGCCTCGGCCTTCGCCGCCTGAGGTTCTGTTGATGCGCGCCCCGAATTCTCTGTACTCAAGCTTTTGGTAACAGGCGGAGGCTGAGCTGTGTTGGGCGATCTGGGTGAAAAGGCCGATCCGCTCGGCACTCTCTTAGGCCCTGGAGTCGGCTTGGATGAGTCGGCTTTCTTGAAAGACGCGCCGGCAGGAGTTTCCGAAAGACAATTTCTCTTGGCCGCGGTGGCCACTGATTTGCTTAATTCTGCTCTTTTGGCTAATCCCTCAGGTACTGGCTTTTCCGACGCATTGCTTGGCGTCCTCGTCACCCCTCGGCCTTCCATTTGGACAGCCTTGAAATCTGCCTTCTTCTTTAGAATAGCTTCTTTGAATTCGTCTCTGGGCTCACTCTTCTTCGGGCCATCTGTGATATTGAGACCCGCCTTGCCACGGAGAATGTTATCCTTCAATTCATCTGCAGCAACAAAATTCTGCGTCTTAGTCCTACGCAAATTGCCGAAAACATTTTTAAACTCTGGCTCATTGGATTTGGGAGCTTCCTTTTCGACAGGGCGTTGCCTCAAGTTTGATCTGAAGTCCTTGGTCGGCGGGGTTTGCGGTTTCAGCTTGACTGGAGGTGGGCTCATGGTGGGCGCAAGATATGTATTTTCGCCAGCTGTCGATTGCTCGATTTTATCTTGGACCTTATCCGACGGCATTTCAGGTTCATTCTTGGGAAGTTCTGGGTCTGATTGCTTCTGAGAAATGCTGGGCTTTGAACCATGACCATATGCAGGTCGATTTGCATTTGGGGGCGGTGAGTAAATGCCGCCGAGGCCGGTAGGGTTAGATTTAGCCACATTGCCCAGAGCCGACTGTCTCATGAGCCCCCAATACTAACTTGATGCCTGTGTGAGATGGATGTCGGACGATTAGACTCCAAAGCAGCCTTTTCCTCCATGTGGGTTGTGTCGGTGATGGGGACGGTTTGGGCGACTCTGGTCTATTCAATGCACTCTCAAGCCAACTTGACTTAGTCGGACTCCAGCGTCTGGGATCCATGGTTTTTGATGGGCTTGCCGGAATGCTAGCAACCTCCTCGTCTCGCTCGTTATCATGGCTCGTACTTCCCATGGAGCCTTGGCTTGATGATTTAGAAACATCCCTAAGCTCTGGTGGTTTGTCCCCATGTCGTGACGTAGGTCTGCTTGAGGTCGGGGTTGTAGATTTTCCTCGAGTCGTGTTCTGTGGTCGGATGCCCGTGTGTACGGACGACCGATCGTAGGTTCCCCGTGCCGCAGCGACAGAATCAGCCCGCGTCAGACCTGGAGGGCTGGTAACACTCCATCGCTTAATGCTGTCGCTGCGCTTCATCATTGCGCTCTGAACGAAACCTCCCAATCCTTTTGTGGGCGACGGCGACCGAGTGGGTGACGCCCTGCCGGACACAGTAGAGGATTCGTAAGCCTGTTGTGCGTGTTCAGATGTGCCGTCTAACGTTGGCGGCTTGAATGTAAAAGGAGAGGCAAGCTTCGAGTGGTGCTCCTCTTCCGAGTCAAGTTTTGGCCGAGAATCGGTCTTTAAACCAGCATTCGCAACAGACATGCCCGGCAACTGGGCTACGACGGATGGCATGTCTAATCGGTCCTCATCTTCAACCTGATTGCGCCGGAAAGCCGCTGACCCTTGTCCCCGATCAGCCGTCTGTCGAAACCAGGATGGATCTTTGGACCCCAGAGCTTGGGCGATTTGGTCTTTGGAGAAGCTTTCCTCGGTGGCGGATGCTGGACCCTGCGTATCTGCTAGAGACCTCTGGGTCGCATTTTGGGCCGCGACCATGCTCAGCGGCCGGGCACCACTTCGGGAAACGGGCCGCCTCTGCCACGAGAGCGTAGGTGTTGTCCGGCTCGGAGGCGTCAAACTTTCGGGTTGAACGGTTTTTGTTTCGACAGACACATCATTCTCTCTAGTGGGCAAGCTATGAGCTGACATTGAATCGTCAGGGTCGATAGATGGAGAGGCGGACTGCTCGCGAACGTGGGAAGTCTTGCCAGGCGAGCCGAATCGAGTGGCATCAAGAACCTGTACGCTCTGGCGATTCGGACGCGGTGACGGCGTTTTCGTAGGTGATGACTTCTGGGGAGAAATGGATCTGGCGCGTTCTACGACAGAGTTTCGGTGTTAGTTTCGGATAGACAGGCTCCCAGCGCTTGTCGACTGGACGACTCTGGGTGTCGATTTGCCAAGCAGCTGATAGCAACAATATGTGCTCATTCGGCAGCTGGCAGACGACTTTTCCATTTGCATTTCGGACATCAAAAAGGGTCCAAGCTCCCAAGCACCTAGTCCCTTTCCCCAAACACAGTCAAGAAGACGCACGGTGATGGACTAAGCAACTTACCTTCTCTTCGAGCTTGGCGCTCTCTTTTAGCCGCGAGAAACTCCTCCCTCTCGCGAGCGCGAGCCTCATCATCTTCAATCTGCTGGCCCCGCAGGCGTTCGACCTGCTCGAGGAATTGGGAGACTTCGTCAGACATAACTCGTCTTTGTGGCTTCGTGTCAATGCATGCAGATGGCCACTAGGATCAACGGTTCATGTCATAAATAATGTGCGAGCAAAGTGCGGAACCAAAGGGACGAGAGAAAAGGGAAGAGTAACGAACGACCACGACAAAGAAAGAGAAAGGTCGCCTTCTTGTGATTCTCCTAGAACCCACGAGAATGTCTGATGTTTACTTTTTGGGGACCTGTTTGGAAGGAGGAGGGGTGCAATATTGTATTGCTGGTGTCCACAGATCTGAGATGACGAATAGCGGATACAAGACGGGGCCCCATTAAAAACATGAGAGCAACCTTGCATCACGAACTCTTACTATTTTAAAACCCATTTATTGATCTACCATGATTAGAAACTTGTGCAGATATATGCATTCAAAGCTTAAACTTGTGTTTCAAATGTTAATATATCGTTGTTCATCGTAGAAAAATGCCACAAATGCGATATTGAGATTGAGGTTTAATGTCGTCGGTTGTGCCAAGCAGGTTCAGAATGCTCGTGACTCAAATATTGCACAGAGGAGGCGAGCCGTGAACGAACGCCTGAGTCTTCCGGAACGCTATATATGATGAAGGCGAAGATGGAGGTATGAATAGGTTCCTCGAACTGAGCCTGATGGTATTCAATCGATCCCACACTTGAGCTTTTCCGGCCTGAACCTCTTCGCTTCTCGCTCACATCCGTGGTCACGCGCCTGCCTTCGTTGTGGGCAGTAAAGGGACCTTTGTGAAGGTTAGAGAAACAGGATGATGGCTTTGTAAAACGTCCCATCATGGTATCCGAATGGCAGGCTTGTTTGTTAGCCATGGTATGCGGTGGAATCTTGTCGGCTGGCCATCCTGCGTTGGTGAGAGACACGGGCTCTTGTGAATATCTCCTTCTCTCCAAAAGAAAGAAAAACACCACTATAAATCCGGCCGTCGAGTGCCACGTTTGCATGCAGTAATCTTCCTTCGATCCTCGCCATGCGCCAATCAATAGAGAAACAGTCTCTTTTTCGCATCTGCCACTACCCAGGCCAGACCTTCTTGTAGATTCTTTCCCGTCATGGCACTGCATCGCAGAACATGCCATTGGTGCGAGCGAATTTCGTCCAAACGTAAAGCCTGGGAAACAAGAATCAGCGCCCCCATTCCAACATGGAAATTTCACTCCAGAGCCACTTGAGTCTTACCGTCCGTATTTCTTCTTCATCCATACAACCCTCCACATCGGTCTTGTTGGAGAAGATGAGCAGACTTGCTCCAGACAGGCGCTTCAGTTTCTTCAGTAACGTGTTGTGCACATAGACTGGGAAGCAGAAAAATAAATGCCACCGATGAGTTGTAACACACCTCCTCAAGTAGTAGTCCATGTAGTTCCTCCCTGCAATCTTCAATTCTGAGACGATCCGTAGCGTCAACCACCCATATCAAAGCGTCCGTCTTCTCAAAGTAATTGCGCCAATATGATCGCAGCGTTTTTGACCACCGACGTCCCCTGCTCTTGTCAGTAATTGCTTACCCCCAGTTCTTCTTGAGTGGACTTCTCTCCTCGCAGATGACTCACAGATATTTAACTTGTATCTAAAATAAATAAGTAAGCGGTGACCCTGGTGTCAGGGCGCCGGTGTAAGACTCACCCGTCGTAATCGATAGTCTTGATGATGAACCCCAGTGTTGGGCTGACTGTGTTGACGTCCTCACCCATGATCTTCTTGACAATAGTGGTCTTTCCGGCATTATCGAGACCACTTCAATATCTCAATTAGTTAAACGAGACTTTTCCAGGCTCAGACACGAAATATTACTCAAGCAGGGACAACGCACAGCATCAATATTCTCATCTCCTTATCCTTGAGTCGGGCTTTTCGCAGAATGGACAACATGACGACTGAAGTGCAGTATTGGGGGTCACAAGCCTCTTTGGAAACTTTGAGCAGAGACCCGAGTTTCCTTGTGGCAAAAAAAAACGTGTAATCTTTTGCTGTGCTGCTCAAGCTATCGTACTTGGAGCTCAATGAATGTTGCGACGTATTCTTCGACCACACGTGATTGGCTCTGCTCAGTACCAAAGTGGTGCCTCACGGACACTGCGACCCATGAGCCCGCCCGTTTCAATCACAAGTTGCCAAGTATGCACGACTTGTCTCAACCGCAACTTCAACGATGTCCGTTCGAGCTGGTCTTGAATAAAAAGCCTGATATCAGTCACCTCAAGATTCATGGGCGCAAAGCGTTTGCAGTGACATTAAACGCACAGCTGAGCCTGGACCGGAAGAGAAAGCTAGAGCCGAAAGCTCACATTGACTACCTTGTTGAGTTTGTTCCAGCTGTCGATTTTCGAAGACTTCGTCCTCATCGACGATTACGTCCCTTGTGACTGTCACCTTTTTGAAGCCAGAAGGGTTGCCTTCTTGCAACAATGAGAAATTCTTTCGCGCTCAGGGATACTTGAGCAATAACCCTAGCTACCAGATAGATTCCTGACATGATGCCGTTACACTATCGTTCTCTCATGCATGTAGAAGTTCAACCGCATACCTGGACTTCCCTTAATGAGAGGATGAGTGGGTCATTCTTTCACTGACTCCTAAAGTTTGGTCTTTGTCGGCCCTAATAATTGATTGTCGAATATTGGCGATAACATATTTCTTCAGATAAGTACTCATTCAGTAGGCCTATTCTTCATCATCAAACTATGTATTTCTAAGGTCTTTTCTATTTCTTCTTCGATGTCATTCATGTCAACTCAATTGTTGAGTCTTGTCCATTCGTTTCATCATATTCGACCTGCTCTCTCTGCACATCAGCTTTTCCTTTATTCGCAACCTTGATCGTATCAGCAATAATCATTTCATGATCCTTGTAAACATAAGGTCCTTCAGCAAATGACTCTCTCAAGCATTGTTCCAATTTTCGTCATTCCAAACCATAGCCGAACTATACCACGGAGTGGATGGCCTCATCCGGTATCAAATTTTCGTTTTTTTTTGTGACAAGAATTGCCCAACAAGGCATTTTGAGATTTCTTGCCACCAGCACCTTGACTCGACTGCTCATCTTTCGCATCGAACTAATATCTGCCGACAATCTTTGCAGTTGGTGTGATAATACGCGTCCAAGTCACCAGGTCTTGCCAATGCATATGTCGCTGGCCATCCTCTGTGACCAAGCCGTCTCTGAAGCGACCGACTTCTTCAAAGTCAAATTTCTTCAAAAATGGGTCTTCAGTTCATCATTTCTTCCCTTGTCGTGTGATTCAATCACTTCAACATGAAGATGCGTGTACTGTCGTACATTGCGACTGGCGGGAAATTCATAAACGCCGTGAAATTTATCCTTGTCGAGCTTCCAAATATGGTCGACGACGCTTGTGTGGAATGAAGATATGGATATTAGAATGCGGTCTAAGAGGGCCGAACCGTACAACTTGTGTCGATGAGCTGGATGTACTATCAAAGTCAGACGCCCTGAGTATCGCGCCAGGGGCAAGGACGACCATCCAGGCTAAGCCGAGAATTTGTGACGAAGGCAAAGCCAACTATGGGCAAACTGGGTCTTGCCTGCTCTGCCATATACCGAGCAAACTTGTCGTAAACTTTTTCGGAATGCTTCGGCCACTTCGATCGATCTAGGAAGTCTTCCTCGGCCGGCGTAACGACGATGAACGGACGGCTGTCAGCATAGCATTCATCCCGAATATGGGCCACGCCCTCGGCAGTCATCTCAAAGCTCTTGTCGATCTCTGATCTGAATGTGTACCTGTTTTCCTCATTGATTATTTCTGCAATCGCGGGGTGATCTGACTGAATCGCAGGGCGCACAATGCATTTTGCGTCTGGCCAGACTATTTCGGATTCGATCGAGCGCCGAGAACCAGAAGCCTCATAATTGAGAGCCATTTGCAAGGTCTTGGCGATGTTTTCGCGGCTTCTGAGCTCTTTCTTTATGTGAAGTTCAGCGGTCATATTGATTTGTCGCCAAACAATGTCATTATAGTCTCTGCAAGGTCCTTGTCTCGTACATTGGACAGTCTCAGGCTGAACAATTGCCGGAAGGAACTTGCCCTCATCAGGATCTATGTCACAACGACTATTGACTGGATCCTCAAGGTCGTCGTGAGGAATCAACAAGGACGGCGACGTCAGGTATTTAATAAGCCAAGCCTCCACAGGGTTATGACAGCATTTTGATGTATGTCCTCACAATCTTCATGGACATCTTCCCGAGTTGCCGCATATTGAACCACAGAATCAGCCTGTTTCGGAACATCTGGATTAAACTCGACATTTTGGTCTGCGTGTTCGGAAGGACAGATACTGCTTATACTCCAGCCCTCATCGTCAAGGCCAGTTTTTGTCTCAAGGCCAGGGGAGAAGGCATCGCCGCTTGAATTACATGCAGTGGTGCTGGCGGTGGCCCGTCGAGTGTGTCTGTTGCCGAGATTTCAATTTCAGAGGTTGAACCATGGACGCCTTCTTGATTACTACCATCAGGTTCCAAATTGGCCGACAAGTCGGACGCATTTCCTTCGGGAAGTGCCTCCAAAATCGATTCGCTGCCAAGCTTCTGTGGTGGTGGCGGGGATTCAGGACGTTTGCTCGCTGGTGCATCGTGTGAACCTGAAAGTTTTGATTCATCTTTTCTGGGTTTTTGAGCGTCTGGTTCATGACTATCAGGTTGTTGGGCACTGGCATCATTCCGGTCGAGCGATTTGGGTATGTTTTCTTTCACTTCGACAACTGCAGCTGTCGATTCGGAAGATGGCGATGAACTTCCCGAACAAATGATGCTATTTTTGATAGGAGGTGAGCCATTAATCCACAACTTCATTTGTTCGCAAATCTTGGAAAGATTCTCGTGGTTTTTGAGAGGCGTCGCTGATGAGGTTTTTGCCATCGGCGAAGCCATATTTACATGGCAGATCACTGGCCTAGTTACCGAGTAGACCTTACAACAAAACAGAATAAGAAGGTGTAATCACGTTCGTTTTCGGAAATTGATAGTCTTACAGCCCGTTGAGGGAAATCTTGCTCCCGTTGGATCTTGTCAAAGCCGGTGGTACGCAAAATGGTGTCTGAACAAGAGAAGAGGGAAGGACAGTGGAACCCAGATTCCATCTGCAATCAAGCACTCGGTAAGATGCTGAGGCTTGAAAAAATCCACGCAGCTGTTGCGCGCCTGCTGAAGCCGTCAGTAGCTGAACTGTCAACAGCTGGCAAAGCTGCCACCCGAACCCATTGCGTTCAGCTTGCCAGGTCGCGCTGCATCAATCAAGGTTATGATATTTCACCGTCTATTCTTTCAGAGAAGGAAATACACATCTTGCAAGAGTTTTAATGGTTTGAGATGCTGAACAACTCGATTGCGAGACTGGCAGGCTGCACAAACGCCATTGATTCTCAATTCACAAGTCTGTCAACAGGCCACACAGTGTAATGCTCCGTACAGAAATTTGTCGCTCCGGACACCAGCGCTAGCACGTTGGTTACATCCATAGTGAGTAATAATCATGCGCTTTCATATCGGCCGCGTGGCCTAATGGCTAAGGCGCTAGATTTCGGTTAATGCAAACCCGCCGAATTCTCTAGAGATTCCAGGTTCGACTCCTGGCGTGGTCGTGAATCAGGTTCGAAGACTGTTTTTGTTGTATGGGATAATCTTTTGACCCCAAGTTTATCTATGCATGCATTCATTGTCCGTACGTAAGCTTTTTTTTTCTTTTCTTACATTGTATTCGATGTTCTTAATGCGCTAATAGATATAACAAGTCACCACAATGTGTAATGCCCAACCGCCGAACTTCAATCTAAAAGACGATAAATCTGTCACGTAAAATATCATCGTACACTCTGTCCGATCAATTTACATGATATCACGTCTCCGAAGAACAAACAAAGTTGGTGTGTCCTGTTTCACCTCAGCTATCATCTGCATTTCCTATGTTGGGGAGCGACTACTTCGAAAAAGTGTCGGCCTATGTATGATCTACTAGTCTCAACAATCCAATATATCGGGCCATTAGCTCCTTTATTGCTTTTTTTTGCAACACATCTGAGTCGTTCTTATTGGCTCTAAACAATCGAGAATTGGTACTAATGGCAAGAGCCAGTCGAGGCCTTGCCAGGCAACCTGGCTGGGAAATCAGCAGCAAGACTCGATGTCAAGTTGTCGCATCTAATCTCTTGATTCAGTTGCGAGTACAAGATCGTGTGCGACATTGCAGTTCTTGTTGTCGCTTCCAGCCGAGATCTTCATCAATCATCGATCAGCTTGAGTGGCCTTCGCCCACGTAGAACATTCTATTTTGTGAGACTGTTCCAAGAGCCCTGAAACCAACCTACGGTCCTGGCTTTTCTTTTCTTTTGAAGCGATGCACAAACAGGTGAGAGACGCCGATATGTTGTCACACTTCGGCTCGAAACCCTCGCCGCTCCATTTTGTTTGCAGACGGTCTGGCTGCGTTGAGATTACCGCCATAGCTTGATTTACTGTAGTCCGGAAATGTATAAAATCGAGGGTATTTACCTTCACCGTAGCAATTTCTCGCACCAAAGCACACACCTTCAGTAGAACAACTGTTGAACAACTTTGAAAGTCCATACACATCATGAACGGAATATCACTTCTTCCAGTCAAGTTTCTTATTGCACTGGCGCTTCATGGCGTCATGGCTGAGGACTTGAATACAGGATCTGTGTTGTCCACACGAAATACTCTTGTGCTGGGGAAGATATGCAAGTCCCTACGACACGATTGTGGTTTAGACCGCTTGCCGTCAGATGTTGAGGTGTGACCCTAAGAGATTCTTCAAATAGGCTTTCATGCTAACAACTTCACCAGAAACTGTGCTCGCGCGATTGCGAAACGGCAATTGATGACAGAGACCTGAAGCATGACTTGTGTGATCGCTTCAAAAAGGTATTGTCCCGCGTTCATTTGAGGCTCCCCGGTCTAACATCAAGCAGTACATTGAGAGTCTCGGCGATTGTGCCAACAGCCCTTTTATTGTGGTTGAAATGCAATGCAAAGACAAATGCAGCGGGTGCTCCTCTGACGATGACTGCGGCAAGAATCAGGTTTGCAACGATCATGTCTGCAAAGCGACTGTCACTTGTCAACACAACCGCGAGTGCAACGGTCAAGTGTGCAAAGACCATAAATGCGGAGCTTGCACAGCCAATGCAGACTGTGACAGCAACAATCTTGAGTGCGTCAAGGGGCTGTGCGTTCCAATCAAGACGCCTCCTCCAGAATGCACCAAGAACTCAGACTGCAAGGCCACCCAGATATGCAAGGACGAAAAGTGCGGCCCTTGCTCGACTGATTCCGATTGCGGCGTCGACCAGCTCTGTGGGAAAGGGGTATGTATGCCAAAACCACCTTCTTGCGGACAACCTGGCTTTGAATGGGCACAATGGCGAGGTCCATCGTCCTGGAGCACCGTCAAGTCGCCGCCATTCGCAGAATATGACCCTATCACGTTCAAGAGCCAGAAGCCGGAGCATGATGGACGAACCAACAGCTTGCTGATCAACAATCCCAATGAACTCTACGGTCAGCCCCTGGGCACGAACTTGGCTTCTGTCATCCACCAGGGATTTCTCTTGGCGCCCGAGACAGGCAACTACACCTTTGTATTCGGGCAAGCCGATGACATTGCTCTTGTATGGCTGGGACAAAACGCTTTCAGTGGCTGGACCCGGGCCAATGCAGACATTGAGCGAACTTATATCCCCCGCCAGGTGATGAAACTCACACGACGAGGCACCTTGAGCAGGGGACCTACTACCCCGTGCGAGTCGCCTGGGGTGACAAGGAGGCAACGTTGCCATGTCTGTGAAGATCATGGCTCCAAATGGCACCGAGTTGACGGGGCAAGATGGCGGCTATTTCAGAACCGAAGCTTGCGATGGTTCTTACGAGAAGTTCCCAGCTTATGGTCCAGCTTAGACTGCTGTTGAGGCGGGAACCAAGGCATCTCCTGGTTTGATTTGAATATGTGGCAGTAGAATTGGATCCAAAGTTTTCGTGTTTTTGTTATTCCGGTCGTTCGATCTGTTGTGTTGAAAAGCAGTAGTTACCTTATCTATGTAAGGATGAAACAAGTCTCAACTCACGTGAGCATGGTGATTGATTGACATTGATTGATTGATTGCTGCAGCCTGCAGATCTGCCCAACAAGCTGTTGAGAAGCTGGGCTGACTCGTTTTGAGGGCCGCCAATGCGCGCGCCAAGTTTGTACATGTGGAACCTCCAATGCAATGTGCAATGCAGACTTGTTTGGTTCCTCTTAATACCTTCTGTCACCATCCTCAGTCCCTCCGAAGCTGCACTTGCCTCGGCACTAAAACTCCAATATCTATTCTATTAGAGCTTTGTTCTACACGCATTATATATTCAACATGGCTCGCAAGTTTTTGTCGGCGGCAACTTCAAGATGTAAGTAATAGCTTCTTGAGCCGATCCCAAGCTGCGATTGCCCCTCCATGCCCCGCGCGAGAACTTCCGGGACGAAGCTGCCAAAAAGCGCAGCTCGACGGCCTTCCATGGCATCGACAGATCACCGTGGTTTTGCAGCAAAGTGCAATGACTGACGACACATATCAGGAACGGGTCTGTCTCGTCCATCAAGGAGATTGTCAACAACCTGAACAACGCCGTTCTTGATGCCGAAGTCGGTTCGTACCGTTCCTACGTCCACACTCCCATCCGTCTCCCGGAAACTGCCCATTGAGCAATCCCGCGTCTGACTAGATAATATCAGAGGTTGTCGTCTCTCCTCCCGCCCTGTATCTCCAGCTCGTCCGTGACAACCTCCGCTCCGGCATCGAGGTTGCTGCTCAGAACGTCTTCGACAAGCCCAACGGTGCCTTCACTGGCGAAATCTCTGTCTCCCAGCTCAAGGACAGCAACATCAACTGGGTTATTCTTGGTCACTCTGAGCGCCGTACCATTCTCAAGGAGTCTGACGAAATTGTCGCCTCCAAGACCAAGTACGCCACTGAAAATGGCCTCAGCGTCATCTGGTGCTGTGGCGAGAGCCTCGAGGAGCGTGAGGCTGGCAAGACGGTCGATGTCGTGACCAAGCAGCTTGAAGCACTCAAGGCCCAGATCAGCGACTGGTCCAAGATTGTCATCGCTTACGAGCCCATCTGGGCTATCGGAACTGGCAAGGTTGCCACCACCGAGCAGGCTCAAGAGGTGCACAAGGCCATTCGCAACTGGCTCAAGAGTGTCAGTGACAAGGTTGCCGACGAGACCCGAATTGTGTATGGAGGTAGTGTCAACGAGAAGAACTGCGCAGAGCTTAGCAAACAGCCCGATATCGATGGTTTTTGGTTGGTGGCGCTTCTCTCAAGCCTGCTTGTAAGTCCTTCTCCATGTTTACTTTATTCGCCGAAACGATTATGCATCTGCTGACATAACATATTGGACAGTCGTCGACATCGTCAACTGCAAGAAGCAGTGACTACGCCAAGAGTCAAAACTCTAATTCGTGTATCTTGCGAGTATGACATGAAAATAGATTGTTTCAAAAATTATAAAGGCATTGTATACCCTCTTGCTATAATTTGTGTGCTTTGATTCATGTGATTTCCTCGTAAAAGTTGACTTCGGATTCGTTTTGTAGTTTACCCTTCTGCCTTTGTACCCTCCGTGACCAAATGTGGTCTTCATCCTAGATATCCCAGCCGCTATGCTGAAAATAATATATGCCCATCTGAAGAAACAATAATACATACACGACAACTTGGTCTTTTTGTTGCCATGATGGAGCTCCAGGCCTGTGGTTCGAAAACAAAAAGAGCAAACAAGATTTCATACAACCATTCCTTTTCCGTGGTACGGAGACCAAATACCTCTGATACTGGGGTTGGTGCTCGTAACCGCCTTGTTCGTTCTCTTTAGCTTCTCACCGCTGGCATCGCGTAATAGCTCGACTTTATGTAGAATCTCATATGGCGATAAATTTCGCACACATATTGGTTTGGTGCGTCCGTTGATGTAGTGGCCGATGATGACCGGATGTTTGCCTGGTCTGGGTGAGATGGTGAATTCGACTTGAGGGTTTGCCGCTGCAAACTTCGGAAGCAAAGACTTGATGAAGCCGCTGGAAATTGCTGTCAGTCATTCCATTTGGACAGTGAAATTCTTGTAGGATGACCAAGGGACTTACTTCATCCCTTTAGAACTGCCAGCCCAATCGCAATAGTGAAAGTCCATCTTCTTACACTGAAGAATGAATGCACCCAGGCCGTTCTGTTCAACGGTCAGCATTCCTCCTTATTGAATAATAATGCATCAGGTAACTCGCGCTTCGTACCTTGCCGGTTGCGACGGTGCGCAATGCTTTGACTGTCATCTTGCCCTCGTCGCACCCAATACCTTCGCGATATCCAACAACGTAACCAAGGGAGATGTCGCTCAGAATGGAGACGCTCGAAAATCCAAGCTCACGTTGGGTGGGGCGACCAAATCCGGCTTAGCGCCAAACCGGGCCAGCACCGGCAAAACCCCAGTCCGCTAGGCATCTACGTCCCCGAAACGGGCACCTTATAATTTCCAGCATTTTTCATGAAAGTTAGTAGGTGCGGCGCGTGTGGCATTTCATCATTTACACAACGGCTTTCGGCACAAGATCATTACTTGGTCACGAGCCGGCGAATGGTTGTTAGCATCGGATTGACAGCCTGATTCGCCCCTCACCATGACTGACAAACTCCCGCCGAACTTGTTGGCCCTTTTCGCGCCGCGACCTCCCTTGCGATGGGTCGAACCTCCTGACTATGCGCCTGAGAAACGCAAAACGGCTGCTGTTGATGGCGTTGCATCGTTTCTTCCCGAGCTGCAAAAGTACAAAGAGACGGATGTGTATCATCCAACTGAGAGTTGGCTCGAGGCGAGAGATAGGAAAAAGCAGGAGAAGAAAAAGGCTGTTCAGGAGCTGCTGGCAAATGCCCCCAAACTCTGTATGTACAAGATCTTTGCTGGAGTCGGTTTGACGAAGCGCTAACAGCATCAGATAACCCCAACGAAGATCCTAACATCCGTGGCGATGCGTTCAAAACGTTGATCGTTGCGCGACTGAGCTACGACGCTGATGAACGGGATCTGGAGAGGGAGTTTGGTCGATTTGGCCCCATCGAACGCGTTCGTAACCTAAACTTGACAACAAATTTTTGGTTTCAGTGGCTGACTCTGATGTAGATTCGCATCATCACCGATACACACGCGCACGAGAGGCCCAATAAGAAGAAGAAGGCTCATCGAGGGTATGCATTTGTGGTGTTTGAGAGAGAGAAAGACATGAGAGGTAAATATATCCCCATATCCCCTTGACGACTCCAAATCAAGCGCGGCTTTTGCCGGATGTAAATCTATGAGATGTGGCCCTCAGGCTTGCCTGTCTCTTTGGTAACGCATCGTGAGACTCAATACGGGCCCTCAAGCTTGCCCGGTCGCAACACCTCATTCTTTTCTTCCCGTTCCTCAAACCTGCTTCCCTACAAACTGGTGAAGTTTTCTCCTTCATGGTAAGAGTTGCTGACGCCTGCGCCACGATGGCGCGACTACTATGTAGCTGCTCTGGACTCTTGTGATGGCATTCGCATCAAAGACAGACGAGTGAAAGTAGATGTCGAAAGGGGACGAACTGTTAAAGGATGGAAGCCTCGTAGGTTAGGTGGAGGCCTCGGCGGCCGCGGCTACACCAAATCAATGCCCTCACGACCTGGTGGCCCTGGTGGATTCAGCGGACCTGGCGGTGGTGGCGGGTTCCGTGGAGGTTTCAAGGGTTTCGACGGAGGTCGAGGCCGTGGCGGGTTCCGTGGCGGTTTTGGCAGCCGTGGTGGTGGCGGCGGCTTCAGAGGAAGTGACTCCGGTCCTCGAGGAGATAGAAACGGCTTCGGCGGAGCACCCAGCGGAGCACCATCTGGTCCTGGAGGTGATCGCCGAAACGGCGATCGCGGCTTTTCCGGTGGATTCGACTCTAGAGGAGGACGAGGTTCTGATGACAGAGCTGGTGGTGGTTACCGTGACGGTGGTCGGCAAGGTGATCGTGATGGTGGTCGTCGTACAGGCGGCAACATGGAACCTATCGGACGCCGGGATGGTGGGTATCGCGAAAGAGAACGTGACCGTGACCGTGACCGTGACCGTGACCGTGATCGGGATCGCGATAGGGAAAGAGACAGAGGAGGACGGGACTTCGACAGACCTCGTGATGACGATAACCGAAAGCGTGGATATGAAGGTGGCCATGAGGATCCCAGAAAGCTGCGACGATACTAAATCTCATTCCTTTCGCCGCCAGGTCACGAGTTGGGTATGCCAGCGAGAATCTATCAAGCATCTTGAGGGCTATCAGGACAAGACGTCGAGATGTCTGGCCATTCGCAAACGCAGGGGCTTCAGACATTGGAATCACTTTCATGGTTCGTTTCAGATGCCATCATCGCCTGATGTGTATACTTCTTCCCATTCGTCCGCGTGCAAGGTCATGAGCCCGGCTTTCGTATAGAAAAGCTGCCATTTGACGGGAAAGGTAAACTTCGGACTTTTTTTTTTTTCTATGTTTGTATTGGTAGGTTAGAGAAACAGAAATCAGCGTGTAGCACCTGGGGGTGGCTACATATGTTATACTATCGAGGTAAGGTCAGAGGTAAGGCACACATGTGACTACTGACCAATGTTGCTAATATAAGAACCAAGGATGACTCCAGATGCTTGTGTGTAAAAGTCACATTTAACATGGTCGTATGTATATCGGGGAGAGGATCCAGGACAGCGATGACATTTAAGAAAACAAATAGCATTAATGAGTGGCCAAATTTCAACAATTATGTATGAAATGATTTAATGGGGTCACCTGGGATCTCTTTATAAATAGTTAAAAAAAAAAAAAAAAAAAAAAAAAAAGGATGCATCGACCGCCCATATTCGTAAACCATAAAACGCCTAGACCCGTGTGGAAAATCGATGCAGTTTTCAAAGTCGCCAGAGGGATCAACATGTCAGAAGACCCAAACAATCAATCCAGACGTCAAATAGCAGCAAATCTCTGCCTTTCCACCCTCTGCTAGTCATTGATTCCAGTGTTGGTCCATTAATTTCCATGTATTTTAAGTACTTTTACTTTGTTAGTTTTCATCAACACCCTCCATGGCAGTCGTCTCGACCTCTTTGACATCACCGCTTGCTGAGCTCCAGTAGCTGTTGGGAAAGTGATTAGCATGTTTCCAAACATTTCAGTCTTGTCGGGCATGAGTCATATGAAAGGCGGGAAAGCGGGGACTGGAAGGGAAAACCTACGCCAGAAGCCTGACCCTGAACTCGGAAACGCACACTCCGAATAGCTTCAGCAAGCGAGTCTGTCTCGAATCCAGCACATCGCCCTCCTTGCAAACCAGGTATCCCTCTCCTCGCCACTCTCTTCACCGAGCACTACTTTGCCCTTGACCATTCGTGTGGGGACGTTCAACTTTCGCAGTTCCGGCTCGATTGAATGCGCGAGAGGCACATCGTACTCCACGGGGACCTCTCCCGCTGTGGCGTACACCACGCCCGGGGATTTTGAAGTCCCTGGGCGAGGCGACGCCCGCGCGGGCAAAGTCCACGGGGCAAAGTTGGCAAAGTAGTCGAGAATAGACTGGACGGGTCTATTGGTGAGGATGAGGCCCACCGTGCCGCTGAGGTACTGCGTCAGATCCTCGATGCCAGGTGCAATGGCTTCCGAGGGGTTTTGACCAAGTGCTTTGGCCATGAGCTTGGTCTTGCCGAAGAAGACCCTACTGTCGTTCAGCTCGTGGCGCACATCTTTCAATGCGCTGTTCCGCATGTTGTCTACGCTGAAGACGAAGCAGTGCTGGTATTCGGGGACGGCATCGCGAATGTTCTGGAAGAGCTTGTCCTTTTGTTCGCGCGTCTTCTTGGACACTTGGGTGAGGTGGAAGGTCTTGGCTCGTCGTGACTTGGGCATGGTGGCGGCGGGTTGAGAGACCGACTGTTGATTTTTGGGGATTATTGTCAATTTTGCCGTGGGCGGTAAAGAAAAGAGAGGAGATGGAATCGAACCATGCACTCTCGTGTCTTGATCGAGCTGCGGTAGATTCGAAGATGGAGGCTGTAATACTGCTCAAGGCGGTGGGTGGGAACGGGCGGTCCTCTGCGCGGGAGGGTTGGAAAAAAAATAAGTTGCTTGCCATATCGATAAGATGGGCCTGATGAAAAAAAAAAAAAAATTGTGGTATTAATCGTGCACCCACTGCCACCCACAGTTCCTCACAACCCCGCTATCGCGGTGCCTCCAGTTGGCCTGCTTCGGATGCTATTATGCAAGAGAAAAAGTCTCTCTCTCGTGCCACACTCACTTGATAATTTCCAGCATCGATGTCCATCCGGTCATTTGATGCCATCTTGTCGCCAAAGTGGCAGGCTTTGCATCGGTCATCGGGTGCAGCACCCGGAAAAGCTTTTGAAGCTGACATGACTGATGCTTCTCCTCTCATGGCCAGCCAATGAGACTCCAGCAACAGCAAATTCAGAGCAGACATTTTGCGCAAATCAGGAAGCCCGAAATGTCTCAGACAAGTCGTGAAGCGTCCGCATGCAGACTCCCACTGCCGACATGCTCAAACCTGCAAGAAGCAACGTCGTCTTAGCAGACAAAGAGCATCAGAAGCTGCCTTTGGTCCACTTATTAGCCGAGTCTTCTTCACGCGACATGTTGTCCCTCCCCACTGGCCGAGAGGTTTCCCGCCCGTCTTATAAGCCGCGTTGACTCACGCCAGGCGCCGCCGCCATGATTTCGTTAGATGGAACCCGACTGGCACCAGGGTCAAGTACCCCAATGTCAGTGTTGGCGGTTGGTCCACGCAAATGGCGATCACAGGCAGCTTCGTTCTCGTTGGTAAGCAGAAGTGCTAGGTAGTCGACTTGCGCGTATATTTTTGGTTTTTCCCATCCAGGAATTCTTTGTGACGCACGCAGCTTGAACAACACTATATACTTGGTTTACCAAAACGAGTCGAATCCCCGTGCCTTGAAAACAACATTTTATTATACGAATAATAACTATTGAAGATAATGAAAAGAATGCTTCTCAGTGAAATCCTTCTTAGCAAAGCCTACTCTACACGCGCTCAAGGCAATTTACCTAATTTCTTTCCCCTTCTGTCTGAAGCATTGATCGAACATACGATTTTTGGATATGGGTCTTTGTCTCCACTTGAAAACTATATTGTTTGCGCCACGTATGTAGGTCCCTGCGGAAACAATGGCACTGGTTCATTTATTAGAGCTCTTGATCAAAGTGCTGCCACCAAAATATTTGTCAAGAGATCCATTCAATGTATAAACTCAATACACTCAATGTGCCCCAGATGTGAGTTGATCAGGAAATGCAAACTGTTCTTTCGTCCCAGGTTGTTATTGCGACAGAATCCCGTCCTGCCGGGCTGGCCCTGTATCTGCCTTATTAATACGACCCGTCCGTCGCAAACGAAGAGAAGAAGGCAAAGGAACTCCTCTTGACTTCGGATCTTTGACGCACGGACCAACGGGCACTTGACGATGACCACTCACTACCTTTGTTTTTTTTTTCCTTACTCCCTTCCACTCCTCTTCAAGACTCAACAACGTAGTTTCTCAATCATATCTTCACCTCGTCCACCCCTTTTCTCCCCTCTCCTCTACCCGCTGCAGCACCAGCTTCGACTGGCTTCTGTTTCTTCGCACATTTAATCCCTCTTTTCTATTTCTAACCAAGGCTATACCAGCTTCCTCGGTTCTTCCCACCTACCTTGCCCATTGGCCGCCTTTATCATCAGGTGTCAATTTTTCCTAGCCATTGTCACCTTCAAGATTCATTGTCATTACACACCATCATCGCGAATCGACTGCACAGGCATTTCAAGCTCGCAGACTCGCCCCTTCAAACCTCACTTCGTACCGACGACCACGCGATCGACTTCACTGCCCTGCCGTCCAACCTCTCCTCCCACCTTCCATCTAGGACATAGCAACCATGTCCACGAACGGTAACTTCGTCCAACAGGAGCAGTACAAGAACGGCGAACAGGCTACTTCTGGAGGTGCCGATCCCAGTGCCACGAACAGTAATCTCTCCAAAGACGAAGTCGGTTGGTACTTTGTCGAGCAATACTACACAACCTTGAGCAAATCGCCAGAGAAGCTTCATGTAAGTTGCTATTCAACATCATGTATGAGCTTTGCGAAGCTAGGCTAACTTGTGCGATCTTACACAGCTTTTCTATGGCAAGCGTTCTCAATTTGTCTACGGTCGGGAGGCGGAAGTGGCCAATGTATCTGTTGGACGCCAGGTAAGAATTGTCATGCATTTCTAAACCTGGATAGCATCATCAAGCTAAGAGTGTGATCCTGCTCAACAGCCAATTCAAGAGCGCATCAAGGCTCTTGAATTTCAAGACTGCAAAGTTCGAGTCTCCAACGTCGATTCCCAGGCATCGTTTGATAACATTGTAATTCAAGTCATCGGTGAAACCTCCAACAAGGGTGCTGAGCCCAAGAAATTTGTTCAGACCTTTGTTCTTGCACAGCAACCCTCCGGATATTTTGTTCTCAACGATATCCTGCGATACATCAGCGAGGAGGAAGAGGACGAGGCTGCCGAACCAACCGATACTTCAGCCGACTTGCAGGAGCCTGCCCCTACTGCCGCAGAGCCCGAGTCTATCAAGGAAGATGCCGTTGAGGAGCCCAAGCTCGACGCAGATGCCGTTGACGAGAAGCTCAACGAGACTGCTACTGCTCAGGTTCAGATGCCCGTGAACGGTGGTGATGCCGCTGAAACCCCAAAGACCGCCGAGGCCAAGTCTGAGCCTGTTGCGGAGGCTGCTCCCAGGAAGCCGTCAAGGAGACTGCGACTGCGACTGAGCCCGAGAAGCCCAAGGAACCCAGCCCAACTCCTGTTGCTAAGCCCAAGCAGGAGGAGGCTGCTGCTCCTGCTGCTGCTCCTGCTCCCGCGCCTATCATGCCTCCCAAGCCCATGACTTGGGCTAGCCGTGCTGCTGCTGCTGCTGCTGCTGCTGGACCTCGACCCGTGGTTCCCCTTCCCAAGACTGCCACTCCCCAGCGCAAAGCCAGAACCGAGTTCCTGCCCCTGCCGTCGCCCCAGCTGCCGCCCCAGCTGCTTCTCCTGCTGCCACCGCTGCTCCCGCTCAACCCGCCGCCGCTACCACCGCTCCTGCCTCTGAGGCAGTTGCCAAAGAGTCATCTGGATGGCAGACCGCCGGCGCTGACTCCAAGCGCCAGAATCGACCCCAGTCTATCTCTGCTAACGTCACTGAGAAGGAAGGTACGCTCGGATATGTAAAATTTGTCAGCGACAAGGTCCACGACGCTGATTTGCGCGGGGCCCTGGCCGCACATGGCGAGCTGGCCTACTTTGATATTAACCGACAGAAGGTACGTCATGCTTGAAGACCAATTCTGAGAAGAAGTAAACATGGCTGACTTGGAAATGATAGAACTGTGCTTTTGTCGAGTTCAAGACTGTCGAGGGTTATCAAGCTGCTGTCGCTGCCAACCCTCATGTTGTTAACGGCGTTGAAATTGTCGTGGAACCTCGACGACCCAAGTCTAGTGCCTACGGAGGAAATAACTACAACACTGGCCGGAGTAACGCCTCGGGAGGACGTGGTCGTGGAGGCTTCGAAGGAAACCGCAACGCCCAGGGCAACCAGCGTGGCAACTTCTCGGGCCAGAACCGTGGCCGTGGCGGCGCTGCTCGTGGCCGTGGTGGCGCCCAGGCGAACAATGCTTAAATAATGCACAAAGCGAAGTTGTCAAAGCTCAGGTTTGCCATCGGAGACCAGGAGTCTGGTGCGGAATGGCTATGGGACACAAATCAATGATATCAGCCGGCACGGTCAGAGAGTGCACAATGGCGACAAGTCGCACTATCCAGGCGGAGATGTTAAAAAGCAAACCAAAAGTGCTTGGACACTATCCAGCGCTTCTGCCTTTAAAATCTAAGATATATGAGCAACGGGGATGGACAGAGAGGGGTTTTCTTTTTCTTTTGAGTTGGCACTGGCGCCTTGTTTGGGGTGGAACCAGCACTGGCGCAAATGGTTGGACCTCGCACCACGATTGTCTTTTGTCTTTCTTTTTCTTCTTTTTTGGGGGTTTCTTCTTTTCGCATTCTTCCTACTGTTTTTCCTCGACTGCATCTTGCTGCCCAATATGCATTATCTTGTGGCATGGCATTGGTGGGAGACATGACGAACTAAGAAAAGGTGAGAGAAGATGACGAAGAAGAAGCGGCTGTAGATAAAGAAGGATAATCTTTCCACAGCTGGCACTAAAAGTTACTCATGTACGAAGGGGTATCGGATTAGGGAAGAAGGAGATGAGTGAGGGGAAGAAGTGAAAGGGAGAACAAAGAGAGATCAGACCTACTAATACAAAGGGGAAAACAGTGTATGTTTTCGAGACTGATCTGTTGGGCAAACGGACTCGGGAGAAGAAAATGTTTGCGCATGTGTATGTTGTCCCTGGGCTAGGGAAAGATGAAAGGGGAAGGGAAAGGGAGAGGGAACGAGGGATGCGTTTGTTTTGCCTTGATTTTTCATTTGGTCACGATGCCGGATGTGGAAGCAGAACGATGACGAACTGGACGAAGGTTATTGCTTCTTGTTTTTGAAAGTGGGAGTGACTCCGGAAAAGCATAGCGCCTGGATGTAGTAAATCGCTGTACCTCTGTACAATTAAAGAGTCATGGAATATTTATCACGAGGACCATTTGCACCCTGCGTTATTTCCCGAGAGAGTGTGTGTACTTGTAGAATCGATGGCTAAACATGATACGCAAATTGACTCGATGTCGAGTTCTCTACAGAATGCAAGCATACTAGCATACAAGCAGATTAGGCATGATAGCACGCCTTATGGATCGGCATACAACCAAGGGGCCCTATCAGGTCCAGCTATCGTCGAGTATTTCCACGGTGGGCGGCAAATGACGAAAGGACGCCCAAGCAGCGTTGACATGGACATGACGAAGCGAGTGTAATAGCAGTACTGGTACGCAAGGCAATACGGAGTAGGGTTTGCCGTCGAGATGAGACTTTCCGAGGAATAGAGGGGCGATTTCTTTTCTTTTTTCTTCTTTTTTCTTCTTTTTTCTTCCTTTTTTTCTTTTTTTCTTTTTTTTTGGCGAGCAGACGACCCGGACATGCTGATGCTTCGGTACAGGAACGGCCGAGCTAGAATATTACTGGCTGTGATGATGGTCCTTTGGATGATACACGGAGGGATCCCACATACTATATACTCTGTGTACTCCATACAATGTCGTGCGACTGGGACAGCAACGGGGAATAATAACTAGTCGTGAGCTAATAATATATTTGCTTCTGGGCTTGTTTCTGGAAGGAGTGGAGCAATCTCGTGCTGCGTTTTTCTCTCCCGTTGCTAACATTCATAACAAGGACTTTGGGTCAATTTCTGTTCAAAAGATGCCGTGGGCAAGAAACGGATGGCGACGCTGGCCGTGACGCCTGGGATCCGTCTTACCGAGGTTTTCTTCTACTTCTCCCGATCCAAGACTTGGTCTCATGCCGGCCAGGAGAGGAACGTGGTCGGATGGTCGGGCTGCGCAGAGCTGATGCGGAGATTCATGCGCACCTTTGTCATGAAAAGCAAATATGGACAGTGGTTTGCCCTGTTGGCGACTCTCAAGACTCTAAGAAGGAAGCCTGACGGACAGGATGGAAGACGTGTACGGAGTACATGTATGCACGTGGTGATTACCTCGGATGCTTCTCAATAATCCCAGGGTTGAATGCCGTCAGGAGTGCGGCTGGGCTAGGTGACTTGATGTCCTCGCTTTGATCATTTCCTGATACAGTAAAAGTACCGGCAATGTCAGAAAGTAGTCATCGTGGAAGATGTGCAGATGGTACGGTAGGATGTCATGTTCGTAAAAGAAAATTAAAAAAATAAAAATAAAAATCCCGTTCGGTGCCGATCAGGTCAAAGATGGGTGGCGCCGGTCATGTCTGAGACGGTCACACTTGGGTTGGGCTTACATTGTGACTGCGTGAACGAGACGAGGAAATCTGTTTGTGGCCATTGTAAGATGCAGATGTATGATGACTAGCCGATCCATGACACCAACGGGCGACAAAGACTGTTATTGTACTCCCTCCGTCCCACGTTTTACAAAAAAAAGTACAGGATCAAAGGGAATGGATCATGTCCTGTCCAACTGGCGGAACGCGAGGCTATCGTATGTCTTGTAAAGCTTGATGTGCTCCGGCGTGGACCCATCACTCCGCACCATTGTCATTGGACCGTTGCCCTCTTCAATGGCTCCTCCCTTTCTCGGCTACACCCTCCTGCCCTCAGATGGATGCATTTCAGACCAAGCCGGTCATATCGGGGTTTGTTCTCTTTCGGCGTGGCCTTCGTCTATTACTGCTGCCATCTGTCCCAAGTGTCGACATGGCCAAGGCGAAACCGCATGCTCGGCTTCACTTTGGCTTCTTGGTTCCTTGGTCCTCGACTTCTCGTCCGTATGTTTCGCACACGCATACGAACATCCGCAGCAGCCCTTCAAACGTGCGGTCTGCCACGTCCGTTGCTCCCTTTGTTGCACACTGACAGAGAGAGTTTCGGAGTGACGGGGTGATACGTGGACCTTCCTCGTGGTGGTGTCCAGTCGTCGTCAAAT
Source organism: Epichloe gansuensis (assembly GCA_023658505.1). NCBI lineage: Eukaryota > Fungi > Ascomycota > Sordariomycetes > Hypocreales > Clavicipitaceae > Epichloe > Epichloe gansuensis. The sequence goes on from CP098281.1 coordinate 791,249, forward strand.
CACGACTTGAAACAAGCACCTCTTGCGCTCTGAGTCCCTGTGACTGCTCATACGGATCGCCCTCGGCCGAGTCCACGTACCAGAAGTGGTCTCTCCATTATTACTCCGTACTATCATAATAGTATGTACTACCTACACAGGTACACAGGTCCTCAGAGTTGCCTGCATTCTCTCACACCCTTCCCCTGAAACTCATACATACATACATACATACATACTTGGAATCTGTATACATGTACAACTCTCTACCAAACTCACTCCCGCACTCCTTGCTGTGGGTGCCCACGAACGTATTATTTTAGGGTCTGTCTCTCTGCGACATTTGTCGCCTCAACACTAGCAAAAAGTGCCGCCGTACTGCAACCATATCCTCCGACACTGGTCCACCCCCCCACCTCCCAAAAAAAAAAAAAAAAAAAAAAGTCGCCTGGCTCTCCTCGCTGTCCGACGCTTGTCTCTGGAGTTCATGGTCTCTTGACGACTTCCTCTTCATCTTCACCAGCGGGTCGCCATGATCAAGCTTTCGTCCTGGCCCCGTCTACGGAGACTCCCGTGAGAAAAAAAGTTACCAGCCTGTTGCACACGCCCCGACACTACATAGATTGAGTAGCGTCATCACCTTTTGTCCCCGCCGGGCACCACCAGCCTTGCCGTTCTTTTTTCGTTGTGACCAAGACCGGTACATATAAGCCGACCGTCGCCCATGGAACGTCGCAAGGCTAGTCGGTGACGGTGAACAACCGACTGCGCCGCCTACGCCGCCCGGAGAGGCGGCGTTATTCCATGGAAGAGGAATTGTACTACAACAACTTAATGGCCGCTCCGCAACACCGCCTCTCGCAGCCGCCGGCTTATGAGCCAAGTCCAATCGACTCGGATGAGGGCGAGGGCCTTGGTCATGGTCGGCCAGCAATAGGGCAAAACACCGTTTTTGACCGCACTGAAGAAGTCGAAAGGTCCATACTCGAATCACTCCCCAATTACCAAAACTCTGTACATCTCGAAGGAGTCTTCTCCAAGAAACACGAAATTGAAAACACAATCAAACGAGCCGAGGACCGGCATTGGCACACCGTCTTCGTCTCGCTCAATGGCACAGCTCTCAACGTGTATACCGTGAAGAAAGACTGGGGCTGGGGTCGAAGTAGAGACGGTCCTAGGATATGCCCCGATAACCCCCTTGGGTTAAGAAATCGAAATTGGAGAAGAGTTATAGTCTCTTACATGCCGATGCTGGCATCGCGGCGGATTACACAAAGTTGGTTCTTACCTTGTCTTTCCTTTCTATTCCTAAATGCCGCCTAGCCTTTTAAGCCTCTATGCTATCAGAGTAGCTAACATGCTGTGAAGACGACGATACGTCATTCGCATCAGGGCGGAAACTGACCAATTTCTACTATCCTGCATCGAGCTAACCACCTTCGTCAAGTGGCTCGAATGTCTCTTCGCCGCCATTGACGTTGCCGCACCCATCGACGACCGGGACTTTCCCCGTGATATGTCCATTCCTCGGATCCAACGAATCCGATGGTTTCAGGGCCAATCTCCCGCTCTACCTGGCTATGCTGCCGCCGAACAATGTAGAATCGAAGAAACGTCTGCCATCAGCCCAGGGGATGAAGACGCACCAGAAGCTAGTGGTGCCGATGGCTCACAATCGACAAGGGCAGCCGTTCCACCAGCTCAACGACGACTGCAAGAAACTGCCGCTACTCCTCTTCCAAGAATACAACCCATCACCCGCCGCCTTAGCACATCATCCTACTCCAACTCTTCAATCGACCCGCATACGGGAAAATGGTTTCCAGAACATCAGTGGTCGAATGCTCATGACCTCTTGTACGCCAAACTATGCTATAGCAACTTGCTCTTCAGAAGCCCAAGAAAATCAAATTACATCATCAGCAAAGGGAAGCAGTGGTTTGTGGACTGGGCAACCGGCAAAATGGTTCGAGTTTTGCCACCGCCATATGGTGAAATTGACTTCTTTGGACCATGGCAGGTCATACATACCGAAAATCCCAGAATCTGAAATTGGCTGCATCGCGGTTACCACGAATCTCATCGGTTGATGCTCCACCCAATTAGGGCTTACGGAGCATGGTTTGGATCTTGGGACCGAAACAATGGGATAGAAGACTGGAGACGAATATGTTGATGATTACGATGGTACGAGTTTTGCCAGTTTGATGAGAACATGATTAGATCCAGATCGGGATGAAGTTGCTGGTGGACATGGAATTGGTCAGAGATGGAGCTCTTGGCGAACGTATGCCAATTGTCATGGGTATTACCTCATTGGGCGGAGTTTTGTATATATTTTTCAAACTTGTACTCCTTCTAGGCCACTTTGCCATTTTTGAGCCGTGCTCGATAGCAAACTGTCCTGGGAGCGGAGCCCAGATGATGTGTTGGGTATTTATTTATTCACACACATTTTGTACATAGTGACAACAGCCAACTCGTGTTGATGACTACCACGGGTGGACCTGAAATCAGATGATGTGTCAAGATGTTTTGATGTGTTGTTGAAGAGTTGAAAAAGTACTGAAATTCAAGAAGAAGAAGAGAAAAAAAGTAGACGGGTATCGAAACAATCCAACGCCAAGAGCAACAGCTCAAAACGGCGTTCTGCAAAGTGCCACCCACCAAGCATGCCGTCGCTTGCTCGTACAAATGAGTTTGTTCCGCCAAAGAAAAGTACAACCACGATGCGCCCAGGAGGGCCCTACCCATCAACGTCATGCAGCCCTCTCAGATCAGCATCAACGGTCCTCGCCTCGGCCGCCAACTCGTCCACCAGGCCGCCCAGCACGGCATTTGCGCCACGCACGTCCTCGACGGCCTTGTCCAGCAGGCCGAGCAGGTCCTCCATCTCCCGACGCTGCTGCCGGACGTGGTCTGCCAACAGGGCATTCTGCGCCTGCGTGGTCTGCAGGCGCGCATTCAGCAGGGACCGATGCGAAGCGAGGTGCGGCGAGAGGTGGGCACTGAGTATATCCTCGGGGGCAGGAGATGTGGTCTGACCCCACGAGCGAGTTAGCTGGCTCCTGGCTCCTCTTACGTTTTCACGTATCGTTTGTCCACGGAAGATATCGGGGGTTTGAAAATCAGAAGAGAATTATGGGAAAAAAAAAAAAAAAGGAGACGGGGAAACCAGCTGTGAACGCCCAACTTACGGCGTAGGAGGATCCTCGGCCCCACGACTGCTCTTCTTCTTCTTCTTCCCCTGTTGCTCGGCCGCGGCCGCGGAGGCGACGACCTCCTCGAGGGTGTTCAGGCCGGCCACGACGCCCCGCGCCTCGAGGATGGCCCCGAACTCCCTTTCGCTCTTGTCGCGCAGCTTCTGCACCATCTGGGACTGGACCTGGCGGAGGACGGGGCCCGCGCGACGACTGATTGTCGGGAAGCAGGGGGCTACGTTGTCGTAGGAGAGCCGGTCGAGGGTGCGGGCGAGGGAGGCGGCGTAGACTTGGTGGAGGCGTTGGGCGCGGGGGCCGGGCTGCGGTTGCGGTTGCGGTTGTAGACGTCGTGGTGGTGGTGGTGGTGGTGGTTGTGGTTCGGACATTTGATTGTATCTCATTTCATTCCAGAGGTGGGCAGATGTTGGTTTTGTTAGGGAGGGGGTTATCGGTTGAATCTCCGGATGGATGGGGGACGTGACGCGGGGACAACGCGGGGACACGTGATGTGGGGTGCGAGTGCGAGTGCGAGTTGGCAAGTCGACACAGGTTGGTGGTGATGACGGTTTCTACGGAGTCTCCATGGTTGAAGACCATCAAGATTCAATATTAGCAAGGCACAGCATGGGTCTCACAGCATATTCAATCGCAGGGAATCTACTTCTTCATACCACTCACTCATTCTCATGCCCAGCTCTACCTACACTTGAACAAAAAAAAAAAAAAAAAAAAGACGTACTGTCGTCAAGATCAACTCGCATCAGCGGTGCCTTTTCCACCAAATCTATCTTAAAAAAAAAAAAAAAAGGGGGTATTTGCCGTTGCTAGCCATCCTCTGCACGCAACGCGAAAATAATAATAATAATAAACACATGACACTCAGCTGGCAGACAAGATGACGGCCGCATCCGCCGGCGCGCTATTGTCACTCCTCCCGCCATCTCTCCGCAGCCTCTCGCGCTCCTTCTTCCGCCTCTCGGCGTCCTTCTTCTTCTGCTGCGCCAAGTACGTCGTATACCTAATCATGCCGAGCGTGAGAATGGCCAGGAATAATAGCCCTACGACGGAGCGTCGAATCAGGACCCATCGTACCCCTTCTATCGCCGATTTGCTGTCGCTGCTAAGCAGGATGCTCATCTTGTAGTTGATTTGTTGAATCTTGCCCAGTGTCAGCCATGATTTCTTCCTGCCTTCCTTCCTGATATACGTCACGAAATGGTTGTCAGCTCCGACTTACCGCACTCTCCACAGTCTTTTGCTCCTCCCGGACCGTCATGTTTCTGTCGTTGAACAGGCCACGCACGCCATCGTTCAGAGTCAACAACTCCTGGTTGAGCGTCTGTGTCAAAATGTCCACCTCGTGCTGTAGATGCGTTCGCTGCTGTCTCATTTGCTCTTCCTGCAGGCGACGATTGTTCTTGACCTCGGTGGCTAGCTCCGAACATGCCGCGTGGAAGAGATATGTTTCCTGCAACGCCATGGTTAATCGAGAACGGCTGACTTTTCAAATCGTTACTCGGCCAAGAGAGGGATGGAGGGAGGGCAGGGAAGGAGGGCGCGGTGGTGAGAAGCATACATTTTCAACGTCGCTTTTGCTGACCAGACTCTTCTGAGCTACTTCCAAGTTGCCCCCGAGAATCTTCCGAATCGCCTTCATAGAGGAGATGGCTTGGTCTCGTGTGTAACCCCTCCTCCAGCCGTTTGACCATGGAGTAGCTGTCAAAGTGGTGCACATACGGGGGCGGTCTCATGTGAGGGTGTTGGACCTTGTCGGGAGATGGCATGTGCAGAACGGCATCGAGGGAAGGGGTGAGCGGGAGTTCCTCATGATGGGGAGGTTTGCTCTGTTGCGGCTCCAGATCCGGCGTCTTGTTGGCCTCGGCGACTTTGGCCGTTTTGACAGTGTTAGCTGTTGTTCCCTCGGCCGTTGGGGCGGAAGCGGATGATGCCGTCGTCGCCTGCGTCTGTGTCTGTGCCTTTGCCTTTGTCTGTGCCGTTTGCTCCAGCTCAGGACTGCCTGCTTTCTCTGGAGAAGAAGCCTGTTTTTCTCTCGAGTTGGCGCTGCTTCGCCATCGCTTCGCACCTGCTGCGCCGAAACGAGGTCCTCCTTCGTCGTCAACGAGCCTGGTGAGTCTGGTTGTGGTTTCGTCGACTGATTTGGTGACTGCCCATCATGGTCTGCCGGCGATTTGGTCCATGTCGGCTCCACTGCTTTTCCGTGCCTGGGTGCAAACGAGCTCTTGGATCGCGTCGTCGCCACCCATCTCGCCGCGATTGTACCGTGGGTGACGGAGCTTCGAGTCGCCCGCAGCAGATGAGGGTACAGAAAAGTCAGTCGACCGGTAGACATGGTTCGGTGTGGCCCGCGGCGGGCCCTGGCGTTCGAGAAATGCAGAGGATTTCACAGTGTTCAGTAGGGGCTGCTCTTCAATGCCGTGAGAGAGAGAGAAGAAATAAGGGGCAGCTGAATGTGGCCGAGGACGCCATCTTTAGAGACAAGTGGCACGCGGCATAATATCACGCATGTCGAACGGAGTACATAACAAAAGTCAAGGGTAGATGGATGGCGTCGGGTTAAAATGCCATGTGGTCCATATCGCAGGTGGGCCAGCCGCCAGGGGCAGGTGCTCAAGTGGGGCAAGTTGGGAACGCATTCGTCGGTACGTACTCCATATTACTGCATCTCATCATTTCTTTACAAAGTCTATGGACAAGACATATGCAGGACCAGAGGCGGATGCAAAAACAAAGACAAAAACCTCCCAAATACGGCGTGCTTTAGAGTACAGCCCCAAAACAATAATAAATCAGAATCATAACACCCTTTCAACCATGTCCGACTCTCGCGAAGCCCCTTCCGACCCAAACCCCCTCCGGCTACCGTTGCCGCTGCGTCCAGATGTGGTGCCATTCGTCTCATGGCCAGGAAAGTCTGTTCCGAAATAGATGAACAAATGAGGAGGGGAATAAAGAAAAGAAAACGAGTGGCGGTGCCGTGTCATGAAATTAAAACAAGGCCAATAATCCAACATGAACAAACCGGGATAAAAACCCTCACACAGATGAGAGAGGAATAAAAGAACACTTCAAACTTTGATTCCACAAGTAGTAGTCCTTGTACCGTTTTTTTGTGCTTTGCTGCCAATAATTTTCCGAGAAAAGAGAAGGCACCGAGTGTGACGTGAGGGACACCCTGCCGACCGGATTCGCCCGTGGTGGAGATTCAAGAAGAACCAGAGCGTACCTTGTATTCAAACCAGAACGAGCCTCCGTCAAGGAAGTGTCTCTATTCTTTTCGTGTCCAATATTAGAAGAATGTATCGAGGATGCCGTATATGTGTGTAGAGAATGGTATTGTGAGATGGTCATCATCTATGCATGACAACCGTATATGGCTGCGGCAACATGTGGTCGCCTATGTTTGTGGTTGTGACGTATGTTGTTTTGTTGGTTTGTTGGTTTGTCGGTTACACACAATAAAAACCAAAGGTTTGCGGTACACCGACCCCAGTCTGCACTGGTCGTCTTCGCTCTATTGCCCGTCGATACCTGGGGAAGAAACGTTCTATGCCTCCTCCTCACGCAACTGAGGGTTGACAACATTGGACAGAGATTTGCTGTCATCCTCGGTGGGGATACTGACGGTACTGACGTGAGTGCTGCGTGGGCTGCTACTTTGCGGGCTGCTCGTCTCATTCGTAAGTGCCGGCGTGTCGGCAGTCGAGTTAGCATCCGCCTGGCTGATGGAGCAGCCTTCATTCTTGGTGGAGAGACTAGCCGATGAGAGTCCGAGGAGCTTCTCGAGAGCTGTAAGCTGTCGGGAGGATCCATTCTTCTTCATCGCAAAGAACTGAGGCTTGATCTCTTCCACAAGCAGTTCTCTCTCGCTGCCCCGAAGCTGTCCCAGGAGTTTTTCTGCGAATGCGATGTTAGTACAATAGGCCATTGTCAAAACCCCAACCAGCTTTCTAGCAGGCGGTTGGGAATATCATCGGTCAGCCACTTACGGATGACATAATTGCCATACTGGTCGCGCATCATCTGCTGAAGAGGGCTAGTGCCGTCGCTGTCCACATTCGTAAGTTGTTCGCGGACACTTGTGCGCTGTTCGGCAGATCCGTATTCGATACATTTTTCAACAACGTTGGAGGCGAACTTGTGCTTGGATAAAGTAAGCAGCTGTGCCATGACAAGGTCGATCATTTTGACTCGGTCGGCTGGCTTTCCGTTTTGGATGACATGCTGAGCCACGTAATTGCCATACTGGTCCGTGATCAGTATCTGGGCGGATGCGTGCAGCTCAGTCATGATTTCCGTCTTGTCCGCTTCAGTTCCATGTTCCAGCATGCGCTGGATGACTCGGCATCCATATGTGTGAGAGGCAAGCCCGGTGACTTGACCACGTACGGCGTCCATGATGAAGTCTACGTATTGTCTGGGCACCAGTTCAATAATCTTCTGGACAACGTGGTTGCCATTCTGGTCTCGAATGACGCGCAAAATCTCGGGTTCCAGTTCCTTGGTCAGTTCGGCTTGTTGCTCAACCAAAACGTGCTCAAGAGCCTAATGGAAACAAAACTCGTTAATATCAATTTTCCCCTATATTTACGTTGAAGATGGAGGGGATGCCGCAAGGAAACGGAATGGTTTTTTTTTTTTTTTGGGGGGCGAATGGGCGAAGAAAATGGCGAGGAAAAAAATTACCTTTTGCACCACACGGCATGCATAGACTTGAACAGACAAGTCTACGACTTTGCCCTCATCTTCTCGGCCAACACCTTCTTCTGAACCTGGTTGCCATGCTCGAAAAATTTCTGCACCACATAGTTGCCAAACACGTCCTTCATCAACTGAATAGCGTTGGGTTCTGATCTCGCGAAACACCTGATCTTTCTCGTCGCTATTTGCTGTCTCCAGTTTCTGCTGGATGAACCTGGATCCGTGCTGATCCCCACTGAATTCCACGACGTAGTCGTATATGTCCTTGAGTTCGTATCGCTTGGCCGACTTGTTGCTGAGGCGAAACTCCTCCAATATTACGCTGCGAACACCTTTGCCAGGATCCTGATCTCGCGAGGGACGGGTAGGAGGCAAGCTAGTAGCTGCCAGGGCGTATGGTGAATGAACCGGCGCCAAGTTGTAAGCCGCAGGAACCATGTTGTTGCGGAAAGCCTCATGACCCTGACCATACATGCTGAGGAAGTTCTGGGCTTGGGCATACTGAGAGGGCAGGTTGGGGTAAGCGTATTGGTTGGCGTAGAAAGATGATGGGTCGTAGATTCCTGGAAACTGGGGAGCAGTGCTTCGCCGCTCCAAGTCGTGGATTCTGGGATCTCGGGATGGAGGTCGGGCAGACCATGTGTCAGGACTGGCATTGTAGTTGCGTGGGCCGTTTCCACTTTGCAGGCGGTAGTCCGAAGCGGGAGAGACTCTATCGATGGATCCCCGCTTCATGGCATTGTACTGCGCGGACAACGAGTCCGTATTCAATTCCAGGTGACCTCCATGCCTCGAGCCCGTGGCATCAGACATCCAGGGTTGTGATCCCGGGTTGAACTGGAAGGGCTGTGGTGCGGGGTTGTTGAAGACGGCGGCACCGTTACCCGTGTTGTCCAAGGCTACCTGACGGCTGAACTGGAGCGACATGTCTTCGTCAATCTGCTTGTTGAGGTTAAATGCCCGCGAATTGGCACTCTGGGTGGAATAGGAAGGGCATGGTTGCCTACCATGGCCCTTTGCGAGTGGATCGAATTGCTCGGGGTGTGTCCAAGGTAGAGGCCCTGATAGGCAGGTGAACCTTGAGACTGTCGCGAGGGAGGCTGGCTGGAGTCGCGAGCTTGGGGATAGGCGCTGAGTGTTTCCATGTATGAAGGCTCGGTTCCTTGGCGCTTCTTCTGAGACGCAAAGGCTGAACCATACATGGATACATCATCTTGAAAAGGGTTGCTGCCGCCAAAGCTGCCCTTTTTCATGCCAATGGCAGTAGGTGGTGCATGCTCGTAATATGCGCTGCCATTCGGGACAGTAGCGTCGCGGATTCGGTTTGGAGACGTGCTGACGGATCGTGTAGGGTGTTGTGGGTGTTGCTCGTTCTTCCAAGGATTGGGGACCAGACGTCGGCCTCGGAGTTGGCAGCAAGGGCACTTGAGCCGGAGGGACTGCCTTCGGAATCTGGAGCGGCAACGGATGAGTAAAGTGACAAGATGGAGGAAGCGAGCAGAAGAAAATGGCGCCAAGTTCTCCGAGGCGCGCCACGAAATAAATAATGGGTAACGCACCTTTGTTGCCAGCCGAACGCTCTCTGGCGTTGGATAGAGATGATGTCCAAATATTCTTATTAGGATACAGGTTGGAGCCAGGGAAGCCTGATCCCATTGACTGCTGGGATTTATCGCTGGATCCGGGGGCATAGTGAGGGATGGAAAGCCCCTCGGGCGCGTCTGATGAGAACGAGAAGGAAGAGGTCAGCTATGAATAAGAACGAGAGTGGTGATGAAGCGAAGACGAGACTAGTAGGCCGACGGCAAAAAGCAGACCCAATAAGCAAGATGGAGCAAGAAGGGTGGGTGCGGGTGGGTGCGGGTGCGTGGGTCTTAGACACACGCACACACACGGAGGGAAGGCTCGGGGTGGTAGGGTGGTTGGGTGGGTGGTATTAGGGTAGGACTGCAGGGAGGGACAGAGAGAGGGACAGAGAGAGAGGGACAGAGAGGGAATAAGGGACCCCAGCGACCAGGCAGACACCGGCAACCCGCCCACCAGTAGTACTAGCCAGTCTGGCACAAGTCTGGCGCAGCCTTGAGACACACGAGCCCCTCTGTGACGTCGAGGCCCGCGACAGCCCGGACTGGGTGCTAGCTAATAAGACGCATGGTCCGGCAACAAGGGCACTCAAGAGGAGGATTTTGGAGAGGAGCAAGGGAGCAAATAATTGAAAAAGGACAAGTGAACTTACCACAGTCGTCATGATATTGCTTGGGGGTGTTAATCGGTGATGTCGTTCTTTATTATTCGTCTTCTTTTTTTTTCTTGTTTCGTTTTATCGAGGAGCCTGGGAGGAATGAATGCGCAACGCGCTTTGTAGTGTTTGGAGAAATTCGATTGCGCCCGCAAGGTTCGGTGGCGGTAAAGGGTCTACAACGCAATACCAAGATACCAGGGCTCGCAGCCGACGGACGCGGCAGAGGGGAACCTAAATTTAAACTCCAGGGGAAAAAAAACCCCAAGAGATCAAGCTGTGTGACTCGTCGCGTCGATGATGGGGTTGGCACTCGGTGACTTGTCTAGTTTGCGGCGTGCAACAAACAGGGTGCTAGCAAATGCAGAATGAACCAGGGTTTGGGGCGCTTGCGACAACCCAAGGTTAATAACTTATTTCTGGCGACGTTGGCTTTGGAGATGCAGGAGACACCATCTAGCTCCAGCGCCTAGCGATTTGGATCTAAGACTATGTGCTTCTAGTCCGTAGAAGAAAGCACAATACAGACAGCCCGTCAGCATTCAATGCTCACCAAAGGATGATGACCCGTCTTAAAAAGAGGATCATGCAGCTTCTTGGGCGTGCTGCCCATGCGGCATCACAAGAGCCGAGTGGGAAGAACTGGGATGTTGTGGAGAAAGGCGGAAAACCGGGGCTAACAAAAGCTCTCTCCTCTCTGGGCGATAAGGCTGATTGATGGATGTGGCAAGGCAAGCCTCTCGCTCTTGCCTCCAAGGAATGTGCGCAGAAGAAATGGAAGAAGGGAAAAAAAAAAATTAAAAAATTGGCAAACCCATGTTGGACATGACTCACAGATGAATATTCTTCTCTTCACTTCTATTCTCTTTTCCGATGGTTGAGATGATGGACAACTTCGCGATAATATGAAATCCAGCCCGATGCAAAAGTGTAGTGTTGAATTGAGGACTTTTTCCCGCCGTGCTGATTGGATACTTGGACGCAGATCGGTATTCAGGGCTTCTTCGGCGAGCAAATTGATGAAGAGTTCTTTCCTGTATCGACGACTGGTGTATTCATGTGCCAGAGAAGCGGATCAATGCCTCGGGAGTTGAAATTCGGTGAGTAGGTACGCGGTGTTGGTTGCTGCAGGATTTCTGTCATGTACAAGGTCTGCGATCCAACGGGCACAAAATAGTACAGTATAAACCAAACACGAACTCGGGCCGAAAATATACGTGGCCACAGCCTAAACAAGAGGCATGCAAGTCGGTGTATGAAGCAGACAGTATAGACAAGTCGAAGTGGACGGCAAAGAGGATGATGGAGTAATAAGAAGAGGCAGCAACAACCAAGAGGCGGCGCGCCACCCGATATAGATGTAGGCCAGCTTGGGAGACGGGAGACGGGAGACGGAGGGGCGGGATCCAATACAACGCGATCCCAAGGGGCCCAAATACGGCTATCGACTGGTGAAAATGAGACGGGAATGGTATGCAGAAAGCGCTGTCGAAAGAGGGTGGCCCTCAAAGCCCAGGGATGATGATCTGGCGAGGAATGAGCGGCGAGACAGGTTGTCGATGAAGGGAGGCCAGACGTATGTATGTGTGTATGTGTGTATTGGTATCGGGTGGAGAAGATCAACAACCGTGGGCGAGCCCAGGAGTCCAGGACAGACTTGTTGGTGGCGCGCGCCGGGGACTTTTGTCGTCCTGGAAGATGCAAGCGAAGGAGGTGGTGGGATATCAACAGAAAAAAATCAAAGGGAAGCGAGAATAACGAGACGATGAAGCCCCATGAAGAAAACGCGGAGGCCAAAACGCGGAGGCCAAGAGGAGCGATTCGTGCACGGAATTGAACATGGAAGAGTCCGAGACGCAGAGCTCAGGACTCTCAATGGTTGTTGTAGCGACTGCGAGGGACGACGTCTGTCTGGTGGTGGTCTAATGGTTCAGATGATGATGCGGAGGGAGGAGGCCAGATGGAACCTCAAGTTTTCTTCGCTACGGCTGCATCACTGGATGTGTGCGTCTAGCTACTAATTACTTTGTCTACTTTGTCTCCTTCGTCTAATACTTTGTCTCCTTGGTCTCCTTCGTCTACTGCTCCTGCGTTTCCGTTCTGCAAGGTCGCACGATGAAAATAGCGCAAGGGTGCCACGAGGAAAACACCAAAAGTCGAGACAGCGATGCGCGATTGGAGGGGACGAGGAAGCTGGGAGAAGACAAATATATTGCCATAGTAATATGAGCCCGGGAGCCAAGGGCATGTGGGAAAGGGAGGGGGAGGTCCCAGGGATTCGACAGCGACATGACATGGCCAACAAGGGCGACATTGGCTTGACGGATGGGGACTCAAGGGTGTCGCCTCCAAACGCAGCAGCAAACTGGTTCCCCCTCCCCCAAAGCTGGATATGCCGTGATAAGTCGTCATGGACCAGTCCAGTTGGCTTTGGCTGCGCGAATCATGAAACCAGTTCTTCAGTCTTGGGTAACTCCATGTCCAAATGCAAACCAGCTGGGTCCGGCAATCCGTGCAGATTGCGTCCTCGCTCGTATGAGCGCAACACGAATGGTCGTCTATGTATGATGTATGTATGCATGGTCGGACGGCATGGTGCCAGAGAGTGATGCCGAGTACCGACGACTGTTCCATCTCAGATGCCAGTCGCCTCGGGCCACTGCGTGTCGTCGACTTCGTCGTCGACGTCTTCCGTGCCATGCATGCACTGCACTGCACTCTGCGTGCAAAGTCGATGCATTTGCCTCATTCGGCAAGGCAGAACTAAAGTGAATAATAGCGACATCAGAATTAGTCCGCCACGCCCACGCCCACGCCCACGCCCACGCCCAAGCTTAAAAGCCAAAACCCACACCTACCACGCACATGGTACATGGTAATAGCGAAACGGCATGAAGCATGAGGCGTGAAGCACTGCTGGTCACGGCGAATGCGAGTGCGAGTGCGAGTGCGTGTGCATTGTGTGCGTGCGTGTGCGTGTGCGTGCGGTGTTATTTAGTGTGGGTGGGTCCCGTTCGGCATTGCAACCTTGAGTCTCGGTTCGAGAGTATCTTTTTGGTGCTGGAAGTCGCTCACTAAAATACGATCTACTACGGAGTATATACATGTATGTATATATGCAGAAGCAATCTCTATGTACATGTAAAGATACTCTAGAGAGGACAACACGGTGGCATAGCATGTACATAAATACATGGAATTTACATGAAAATCTCAAACTTCTGACTTACCAAATCCTTGTTGGTACATTTATTCTACAGACAGGTGCGGGGACTTGGCGGCGGCGCCAAAGAGGATATTATTGCCTCGTCGTGACTAAAGAACTGCAAGCAAACAACGAAGCATGGAGTTTGAGTTTGAGTTGCTCAATGTCACCAAAAGGGGCCCGCATTTGATGCCTCTCCGCGCAACATTGAAGTTCTAGCTCAAGCCGGACGCAAAATCTCGAGGCTGGCACTGCAGTGACTGCACACACCTGCATGTCGGCGGCATATTTATTGCCTCTTTTTGTGGGAGAGCCTCACCTCGCTCGCCCGTCATATGATTCTGGTCTTGGCTACATCGGAGAACTAGAACTGATGTGGACATGGATGACATGGATGACATGGATGGCTCTTCTTGTGGTTTTGATGACTGGCCTTACCTACAAGAACCAGGCCCAAGTTCATGCATGTCCACCAGTACCCCAACTGGTGTCTTCTTCGAAATCAGTTCCCAAATTCATTTTGTCATCTGTGCTGTGTCACCTGGATGGGACCATCTTTCGTTTGCTGTTTGACACCAGATATACGCTGTGTTTGTTCGGCCCGAACGACTTTTGCTTTTGAAACCGAAACCGAAACGAGATTCGGTGAAGCAAAGCCGAGGGCCAGCCAGAACGAAGCAGTGCGTGCCACCGTCAGATCGAACCTCGGGAATTTGGCACGTCAAGAAGACACGAGTTGCATCACCACGTTGACCCAGAATCCACGTCATCCTGATCTTTTTGATCGAAAGCACTCCATCCGTGTATTCGAGGAATGACCTGCCAAGTTGAATATTGGACATGTAGGCTGGCTGGGTGTGCGTCGGGCATTACATTTTGTGCTATTTATGAGCCCGAGAGTCAGCCTGGCGAAACTACTGGAGAAGCATATCGTGATGCTCGAGTCAGAGTGGTAGGGTGTAGGGGCATCATTATTCGCAAATCGCTTGCACAGAAAAAAATTGCGTAGCATGGAACGAGTGTTGAGACCAGCACTGGCATTGCTTTGTTGTGGCAGGTGAGACCAACGAGCCAAAACGGACGGTGAACTACGATCGGCGCCACAATCGAGGAAATAAATGGTCGACCAAGATTTCCGACTTGACGACAGCAACAATAATACATACATGCATCTGCTTTTGCATCCCTACAATTGTCCAGATCGCAGGTCGTTGTGGGAACGATCTGAATGGCGGTTTCTTCTTTTTCTGCTTCTGCTTCTGCTTCTGCTTCTTCTTCCTTTCATTTTTACGTGGCTTGGTCGCGCTGTAACGGTAGGAGTGGATGGACGAACGAAGCGTGTCGCAGGTTGGGGCTCCACGGTTCGACGGCTCCCACTCCTACTCCGGCCGAGAATATGAAGAAAGCACGACGACGACGACGACGACGACGACGACGACGACGACGACGACGACGACGATGGGGGTGAGGGAAACAGACCATTCCCCGCGTCCACTTGACGAAAAGGACGAACAGATGAACCGGTGCCACGGATGTCGGTGGTCAGGACGCATTGTCGTCGTGGTCCAAACTTTGGTGGCGTCGCACCGGCGCTTCTATTCTATTCACCTGGTCTGCCTCTTTGCGAAGAGGAGTCAAATACGGAGTACTTGGTACTATCACGGCAAATCCATACCTCTCGCTGTGTTCTCCGCACACTGCGCCAAGTTTCGTTGTGTCCCCGCCGCGCTCACGTTTATTCGTTTATTATTATTATTAGCAAAGCAAAAATCGGAGCAAACAAAACAATGCAGTTCCTCCAGAGGGCCGGGAAAAGGAGCAACCAATGTTGCGGAGAAGCCCCGCTTTCTACTCTTAGCCAGGGGTAAAATGGGTGAATGGTGTGAATGGTCAGATGATGCATGAGCCAGTGGATGATGGGGTTTTCGAGGCCCAAGCACAGCGAGCGCAGCACAGCGAGCGCAGCACAGCACGGCACAGCACGGCACAGCAAACCAAAAAAGCCATGCACAAGAAAGCGATAAACGCCAAGATGGATTCATTCGTCTTATGCCATTGGCCAGGAGCTCGAAACGCTCATGGCTGGACCAATGGCATGCGCGCCGCCCCTGCAGCAAGCCCCGATTTCATGTACATGTATGTATTAGGCGTTGCCCTCATTTCCCGTTTGTTGTTTGTGCTTGTGGAGAGACTGGGTCTCTGTTTTTACGGCCACGACGGACACCGGAGGAGGACTGATTCCCTTGCCAATTGGGCGCACTATTGCTCACAGACCATCCATCCAATTATTGCCATGGTTGACAGCAATAGTTCGGTTTGTCTCCTTTTCGTCCTTTCCGTCCTTTTCCTCCCCTCGCCCTTCTCCTCGAACCCTCACTTGAACTCTCAAGGACGAGGCCGTGGTATGCGCCTTTCGTCTTCTTCGACACTCATTACTTCTTGACCTTCTTTTCGACGAACTTGTCTGTTGCCCGACAAGTTCTTTTGGATCCTCTCAGCTTCACTCCTTTCAGCTGAAGATCCGTCCAGTCCTTGAACCCTTGCTTTGCAAATTCAACTGTATTCCAGCTAGCCTGTCTGCATCATCACGAAACTTGATCGCATTTGTCAATCACTGAGCTGTTACTCGGCCTTCCGAACGAACAATTTCCCGAGTAGTCCCTCCTCGACGGACCGCCGCCAGCGCCCCCTTTGCTACGTACGGACGGACATAATATTGGCCGCAGCGAGCGACGATAATCGACCAATTGCAGTTTTGTGTGTTGTCTAATTTCCTGTCCGGCAGAAGACCAAGTCGACGTGAGTTTTTTTCCTTCTTCTCTGTTCCTGATCTCTTGCCTTTCCTCTAGATCGGGTGGGTTGTTTCGATTGTCAAGAAGGCGTGTTTATTGTTTTGTTTTGTTGCCATTGTCATGTCATGTCATTTTCCTGTCTGCGACACACGCTGGTATGGAGGTGGTGGGCACACGGTTGGCTTGTTGGGTTGGAAAGACAGGCGCAGCACGCGCCAACACCACCTCCACCTCCACCTCCACCAACATCTCCACCAACACCACCACCACCACCCATTCTCGCGCCACCTGTGTCCATCGCGGCTGCATACTTTGCACAGTTCCATCATTGCCCTCTTGTGTGGCGGAGTACGCAATGCACTTTACGCGATGCCAACCCCTTTGGGAATGACCTTTGTTTTCGGAATGGATTTTCTCAATATATCCAGGACCCTGACCCTATCCCAGCCCTGAATTTATTTTTTTATCTTATTTTATCTTATTTCTCTATTCTATTTCAACAATGTGTTCCTCTGGGAACCATCATCTTTTCGTGTTATCCACGCACTAACGTTTGAACCACTGCGATTAGACTCTTGTTTCATTTTGTATTGGTCGTGTCCTTCCTGACAACAGATCGGTCCTCGCCATGCCTCCTAATTTCCTCAAGCGGGAGACCCCGAGCCTCTTCAACAACCAAGGCAGCTCCATCACGGCTCGCAGCGCGATGCCTCCTTCCGTGGACAAGTCAGCAACAGCAGAACCCTGGAGGCTGCATCTCGTCGGCAGCAATCGGCTCGCCATCCCTTCATTTCCCACCATCTCTCGCCGCGGGGAAGATGGCTCCGATAACATGCTCAACATGATGATTATTCTTCTTGGACTCGTCTTCTTCTCTCTCGTTCTCGCTTCTCTGCTCTTTCTCTACTTCCGTCGACGACGCCTACAGCGCCTTCGCATGGGCGACTTGCCTACGTACGACGATGCCAAGCAGGTCCAGAATCCCCAGGCCTGACCATTGAGACGACTCACAAGGGCCGTTCGAGCATCTACTACATTGGCCGCGACGGCCAGCCCATGCTTCAGAACCCCGACTCGCCACCTCACTCACCGGACAATGTACCGCAAATCCACATTACCTTCCCCGACGAGAACGACGAGCACGGCGGCACCAAGAGTGGTCGCGTCTTGGTCGTTCGGGTTGGTGACAATGCCACCGTTGGCCTGGAACCTATGCAGGAGGAGCAGCTGCCAGCATACGAGAAAGAAGCCAAAGGCCAATTCCAGTCCATTGACATGGACCAGATTGGCGGTTTGAAGGAGAAGGACAGGACGATGCTCCAATAATATAACGAGCGATATCATCTCTTTTTTTTTTTGCGTCTCATCTTTACCAGCCAACTTTTTCAGCCCTTCATTGACAACGAGCTTTAACCTTTACATCTTTCTTCTCAGTCTTGTTGATTCCAGCATTCGGCTTTACGACGCGAGATCATGCCGATCGACCCGGGACAAATTCCACCATTCCGCCAATAAATGATTACCACCAGATGCATGCTGCCATATGCGCCGTTCGACCAATCTTCATTTCATCATGCATGTGGAAGTGCAATTGGCGAACTGGCAAACCATTTTTCTTTGCGCTGAATCTATCTGTCGCACGTAGGATGCTCGATAAAAGATTTTCTGGTACTCTTTCCTCTTGATTAGTAGCCAGCTCATTTTATTTTTCGCGCCCTCCTGCACCGTTGGCACTACTTTTTACTCCTGTCTCCGTCTCTCACCCAAGGGTAGAGTTACGATCTTTTACGCACATGATTTTCAAAGCAAGAAATTAGCACAATCGACGAGACACATCCAGCGAAACCTTGGATACAATTCACTAGATGGGACTTTCAATTGCAGCTACTTCGAGTCTCGACGAATACGATGAACAGCGGATATGCCTTTTTTTTTTTTTTTTGGCATGATGCGGCTACACCAAATCAAGTAGCAAACTATTCAGGAAACAAAAGGATAGGAGGAAGATTGATGGTCCAGCATGTAAGCCCTCGAGGAATTGGAACACGCGCACAAGTACATAGCAGCACAAGCACACATTTGGTGCTGCAACGCCAAAGGAGGAGGCAGTTTCCCCATCTATTTCGCGTTTATTCTTATTTTTTGCGGGAACATGCCTCTTCTACCGTGGTATAGTAGTTGTATATTCGATAGTGTATAATTATACAGAGTACAATCGTACCTTTGAAACTTTCCACCGTGAATCTTTTCTCCACCCACCCATCCATCCATCCATCACAACGTTATGCTGACGCAGTGCTTGTCCTTTTCATCATCAATCAACACGCGTGCGTACACGATACCGTCTTCTCAACTTGATGAAACACCCACCGCGTGCGAACGCACGTGGGCGTTTGCCCCATTTACGCAACATATCCACCAGTCCTTGTTTATTGACATCACGGCGAATGAACACGTTGATGAGATCGACATTCCAATTTACAGCCATACTTGGCCGCGACAGCCCTCCCCACCCCAACGCTGTCTCGGCATGTCTCAGATTGCAGGTTGCGGACTGGACTACTTGGGGCGTGTTCCCTTCCCTGGCTGATGTGCCTATTGATGGTAAGAGTCCTTGTTCCCTATTCTGGATGAACTGTTCATCAAGTGTTGCTTTTAAAGAGTCGCGACCTTGACGTTGGGATGATTCCTACAAGTACAATGGTGGCATCTGCCCATGTACCAAAGAGAATTTTTCTGCGCTTGTCTTACGCAGCGACTGCCAAAACTGACCAGGACCAATGGCATGACGGCGCACCAAGCCGGTGTAGATGCCCTCAAACAAGAGTACATGAGAAATAATCCCATGACTTCGCTCAAACTGTATACTCATGCAAATACGCTGTCAGAATTTCTCCCATATATACGCCATGATTACCTTGCCCTCTCCGTCTTTCTTCTTCAAAAGGCATATATCGTGCAACATATCATCCCCTGATCGACGTTCGTCGCCAAACGCCAGGATAAATATCGTCATCTCTCTCTCTGTTTCGGGGCCGATCTATGACCACACACTTGGCTGACATGACTTGCACCTATCCAGTCACCAGACAACGAGTCTAAACTGGGTGGGCAAGTTGGACGAATGTGTATGTCATGGCTCCCTCTTTTGTACCATCACTCAGTACCCGCCAGAAGGATGTGAGTAGTCGCCCTGTGCATGCTGTCGATTCATATAATGCTCTGCATAGGCATCGCCGCCAAAAATGCTTTGCTGCGCCATGAGAAATCCAGCACTAGGTTGTGGGATCGGTTGCTGAAACACGGGAGGCCCTGCCAGCGGGCTGCTGCCATCGCCGTCCAAAACGGGGTGTGTAGCAGGCAAGACGGCATCCAAATCGCCCATGGGCATCATGGGCATCATGGAATTGTCGGTATCGTACATGAGCGGCACCTGTGTCACATTGTCGGCCTTGCTCCTAGCTTGCGCAAGAAACGAGGGTATCCCAGGGCATTCCCTCCAGTCTGGGCCGCAGGAAAAGCGGCCTGCGTGGCAAAAATATTTGGCCTGGTGGTGATGGATGCACTTGCATCCATTTCGTTGAGTCACTTTGATTATGCGAGGACACGTATGATACCTTGTCCTCGCCGGATTTACCTGTGGCGATGCTTTCGAGAATGATGTCAGGTCCAGGCAGGCGACCAGAATCACCAGACTTGGATGAGAACATGCTCTCGGCGGCTCTCTGGTCGGCAACTTTGCGAGTCGTATCAAATTCTTCGACCAGCGCAGCATTATGTTCATACTACAAAGGCACAGTTTCAGTATGGAAAGATGCCACAAGCTCTGTTCCATGGCTTACTTACCGCTTGTTGAGCGACGTTCAAGATGCTGCACCATGGTCTAGTCACTCGTTGAACAGAGTCAATGAGAAAGCGAATGTGAGCTTCGTCCACCTCCACAGCTCGCCACAACGGCGCCGTTGTTACATCATTGATCTCGCGGTATAGCTTATATTGCAAAGCTATCAGAAGAACACGTACGCATTGTGTTGCCATTTGAAAGGTCGAGTAGTCGCCTGCTAGTTCAAGCTTTCCAGTATCTTTCATGTGATCAACTTCGGTCTGAATGGCGTCGCAAAATCGTCCCAAAGACATGGCGTGAGCTACAGCCTGCTTTTGAGATCGAGCTATGAACTCTCTGGGGAGTCTTCGTAAAATGTCTGCCGATATCTTGTCTCTTTGTCCCGGCAATGAAAAGCGGTACAAGTCGATGTGGCTGATGGCCAAATGAGTATGGAGGAACACATATCCGGCCCGCTCGGGTGACGCCATGTACTTAGTGACAGTTTGGTCACTGAGAAGAACCTCGGGTGGTAACGACATGTGAAATCGTGTAAGCTCATTCTGCAGTCCGTTGATGTCGGCCATAATTCTCGAAGCGTCGAGTTGCGATTGAAACGACGATGCCCCTATACCGCAGAGTCGCTTTGTGGTTCTATAGGAAGCAAATGTTAGTATTCTGCTTGAAGTACCACGCACCTGGACTGATGAGGGACGGGAGTTCAAAGATTCTTCAGTCAAACTAACACTTGTATGCGATGCCGCAAGTCAATCAACCGAAGTTGGTAGGCGTGAGTATTGATCGTACTGGGGTGACTTCCAGGTTTATCGTATAGCCTTTCTGCATTGATGGCTCTGTTTTCTCGGTACGCTGCCTCGGAACAAGGCAGTGCAATTTTCATGTTTTCAGCACGACAGGAAATATACTCCTCATACCCGCCAGCAAGCATGCGGTCCAGATAAAAAGCTGCCATGCTATACGGCGTAAAGATTCCTGCTGAGCAAATGACTGATTTCGCGGTAGTACATCCCAGTTGATGCGTAGTCCAAGCATAAGCCTTGAAGCGACGCCGAAGGACTGCCAAACCTTGGCGAACTCGCCACGAATGAGATTAAACGTGATACTGAGCGAGAATAGAACGAGAAGATCTTCAGAAAACCTGTAAATGTTGTGGAACAGGTACATTTCAACATATGCACTGCATTTGACCCCAAACTCACCGCCTGAGTCGCTTGGGCTGACGAAGACGGAGGTGATGCCGCACACGGCGGCTGCCACAACTGGGTCAAACAAACCCTCCTGAATCTCCCTATACGTAGTTTCGGGGTGTAGAAAGCCTTGACAGGGCAGCCAATACATGTTGTCCATATATGCGTCCACGTGCCTCAACACAATGTTACGCCTTACTAACATATCCCTGATTTAAGAAGATTGTCAATCTCGTTGTAACTATTCATCCACCCATGGAGGGAAAAAAAGGAGTGAGGGGGGTGGGATTGGCTCCTAATAGAGTTGCTCCTTGTGGAGTTGGGTGAAGGAGAGCTTACTCGGAAGATAGATTGGACCCGTCCGTTATCAGGAGGAAATGGCTGTGGCCAATGCTGCCAATACTTGATGTTGGGCTGGCACTGGCAGCTGCATCTGGATGGTAAACCGAATTCGCTGGGGTTGTGTCCGATGTAGTGCTGACAAAGTTCGTGGTGACGCTGCTGCCGCCGCTCCCATTGTTGCCACTAGTTTTGCTGCCATCACTGTTTGTTGCATTTTTGAACCGGACATTGGTAAACCTGCGCTTCGCAGGCGTGTACTCACACGCGAGCCCGCCCGCTTCACACCTTTTGCAGCGGGGTAGATCGCCTGAGCATTTTGTTTTGTGAGAATGACATTGACTGCAAGCCCTTTGAGCTCTCTTTCTCAAGGTGCCGGCCTCGGTATGGCTATGTGATGCTGTGGTGCGCGAAACTACAGGAAAGGATTCAAAGTCAACACCTTCCGAGTCAAGTTGGTACGTAAGATGAAAACACTAGCTCCGGGTGGTCACGAGTGCGGCAATAGCGAGGAGGAATCCGCCTACTTACTCGCTGCTTCCTCCTCTTCCTGTGTAGTTGTGAAGCTACACGTCAATTCTAGCCTGGCGCAATTGGTACATGGCCCATCCCCGGATTGCCAGAGCATTTAACCTGCGCCGGCCACATCCATTAGTATCTGTTTTGCGCTAGTGTATGGAGCCAGTGTAAGATGAGTTGGGAGAGAAGGGCAAAGCTTGCGCAGCAGTTTGTGACTTGCTCGGATAGTTTTGTTTACCAAGAAAAAGGAGAAGAAAAAAGAGGGCACAGAATGCAAGTAGATCATGCACGACCCTCCCCTAAAAAAAAAAAAAAAAAAAAAAACAGTGACATTGAATAACAGAGAGATTCGAAACCAGGAGCCATTATACCTTTCGCAGTCGGCAAGTGCGACAACAGTCGGCCAAAATGGAAGCTGTACGTCGTCGTTTTGTTGGAGGTGATGGTGCTCGAGCGGTGGCAGCGGGAGAGGGCGTGGCCGAACCACTGGCAGGAGCAACTGTTGAAGCAGACTCGGTCGCGAGAGCCGCCTGCCCGTCAGCAGCGTCGGGGACGGGGCGCGGATCCATGTACGGCTTCGGTATCGCGCGCTCGACGATGGAAGCGCACCAAGATATACATGTGGAAGGATAGAGAATAGAGTTAGAGTCGAGGGGAAGGGGAGAAGAGAAGAAGACTCGAGGGTCTCGATAGCGGGAGAGGTAGCGGACGGAGTTGGGGACGGAACCGACGTGGTTTGTGATTTAGCGCCTCGACGGCGGAGCGAACTTGACTGACGGAGCTGGAAAATGGTACCACGACATTGGTGACAACGAGGGATGAGAAACCAGACACGACTCGGTTCTGGGTTTGGCGAGTCTTTCTTGGTGCATGCCCGTTGACAGACGTCACGCCTGGTTTGGTAGACCAAGTGTAGACCAAGTGAAGACCAATGCGAGAACGAATTCATCATTCTGGTCATGTCCTTGCTATGTACTTGGACGTTGGGGACGGAGGAAGGTAGGAGGTGCCCAGTACCCAGTACCCAGTGCCAAGTGCCCGCCAGGTGCCCGCCAGGTGCCCACCAGTTCTTAGTGCGACGACGGACAGGCAGCCGAACCGAGGCGAAAGGGGCTGGTTGACATGGGTCTGGTACATTTTGGCAAACACGTCTGGCCGTACATATGCTGTTGGGTGGACTTTACAGAGTACTCCGTACGGATTATCTACTGTTGCACCATTTTCTTTACCCTTTTGAAAAGTTCGCTTGCCGCCCAAGCTTTGGCCCTCTTGGTTTGTATCTTACAAGTTGCGAGACGTCTGTGTCTGGGTCAAGTGGCTTGTTTCGGCAGGGGGTCCGGCTGTCGCCCGAGGGTGCCTGCCCACTGCTGAACGGACGGGGATCCGCTCGTTCGACGGAAAACAGGGCCCAATCCAGCTGGACGACTTGTAACGTGTCGGTGACTCCGCTTTCTCACGATTGCAAAAAGTTGATGATTGCTAGTCATCAACGGGCATTGCCTGTTGCATTGCCTTTGAGCCTTTTTTTTTTTTTTTTTTATATTCCTCACTCTGATGCTGATCATAATTCGCCAGGATAGCAGCTGTGGTGACCGCTGTTGATAATCAGCCTTCAAAGTGAATACCCTCCTTTGGTTGCGAAATTCCCAAATTGTCTGTGGACGGCAACCCGTGAATGGAAGTAAAGTAGCATACATACATACATACGTACCATGAGGAGACCGGGTAAGAGCATTTCCTTGGACCCGCCACCTTGCTCCCCTCCTCGAGTGCAACAAGAACGTTCGGCAATCGGCCAACCAGGGTGCCAGGAGGTACCGGTGGGGAAGGGCGGCCCCGCCATCGGCGGTCGGAGTGGGTCGAGAAAGATGCAGTCAACTGGGCCTGCCGTGGCCACACCCGTGGCGAATCCCTGATTGTATGTACATATGTATTTCTGGATTAGAGGGAGAAACTCCAGCTCGCACTGCATCGACGGCTGGGCCTATGATGATGAGCCCGACAGCCGGAAATCTCATGCACCTTGCTCGCAAATGTGGGCATGGCAGGGATCCTCGCGCCTCGCTCCTCCCTCTTTCCACGACGCGATATTATGAAACGGCCAAGTTCTTTTTCAACCACATCCACATCCAGTCGGATAATGTGTGTTGTATCGATCGGCGAAGAGCGAGAGGACATGGGAGAAGGGAAGCGAAGCTTTTTTTTTTTTTCAGCAAATTGCCCTCTCCCGATACAGACAGAGCACACGCGCTTTCTATTCGACTCCACGTCGACACTGTTCCGCCAACGAAGATTCCAATCTGTGCGAACTGAACAGGCTCACTGCGATGGTGGGTGCCTTATTGAATGAAACGGCTAGGAACTTCCCGGTGAACCATGCCATGAGTCTTGTGCATCTCTTGTTGATCTCTCCTCTCTGTTTTGCTCTGTTTTGCTTACGCACCAGTCCCATCCTTGCCACATTAGTGCTGAACCGATCCACCACATCAGCACGCTTATTTTGCAAGAAAATGGGATAAGATTGATGCGGGAAGAGAGGCGCAAAAGAAAAAGGCATTTTGTTTTCCGAGCCACCTCTCGGATCATCTTCTGAGTTCAGTCTTATTTGCCGTACGTAGCATGCTTGTGAGCGCTCCGTGCGTCTCTTCGCCGCTCTCACTTGCAGAAGGAAGAACGCAGGATAGCAGGAGGGTAAATACAACTTGTCCAAATTGGTGACGCGCCGATATGAAAGAGGCGGTGTAAAAAGGGGGGTTCCCGCCCACCTGCCTACCTGCCTGCTCACTGTCATTGGTTCATGCGGTAGGTATCGCGAGATGAGATGAAAGATCCAAAAGCCCCGAGCAAGTAGATAGGGATGCTCCAAGGACAGGCGTCGAGTGAATGTAGGAGTTCTTGGCGTGAATGCCACGTGCGAATTCATGCAGCAGAGACGTTGGTCGCCGGTCACCACTGCGTCAGTGTAGGTTCCTGCGAGGGCTCAATCTGTGAAGCAGCTGTGTGCGCGAATGCACAATGAATGTCTAGATGACCAGATTGGTCAGTGAATAGGATAGATTCGTCTTGGAAACCTTGTCCGATCTTCTGGTGCCGAGCGCTGACCGAGTCGTAACCAGAAACGACTAGAGTTCCGTTGTTTGCTTGAAACAAGAAAAACATGTCAATAGGTCAGTATATATAGTCTACGCAGCCTCTGAGCAATATCAACCCCCTCCCCCAACTCCCTTCGACGCAAACACTAGACATGCTCACTCCGCCGCCGCACACATTCACCTGCAAGCAACTACACCCGGTGCGGCAAGTCGACAAGATATATGTATGCAACTCCAACGGCATCATGGGGTGACTTGTGGGTCGTTTTTTTCAAAGCGGAAAAGCCCCGCCACGGGATTTTTGTCTTGTCTGTGCACATTCCGCACTTGGTTCCGTCGGACCACCAATGTCGTCATCATCATCATCAAGTTGTGGGCGAAAAGCATGTAATTAAAAATGAGTCTCAATTACATTAAAGCTAGTTGTTGTAAAAAAGAAGAAGAAAATTCGAAGCCAGTCTAAAACTTTTTGATGTTCCGTCCCGTCCGTCCCGTCAGTCATATCATATCGTAGCCCGTTTCCCTATCAAAACAACAATTCAACTGTACTTTTTTTTTCTATTTCCCAGCCTGAAACCCCAAAAAGAGAAGGAATAAAGAAATGAAATTACCCATTATTATTTTTTGGTGTTCCGCAAGAACAGCAACAGCGTGCTGCTATCAATTGTCCTTAGATGCCAGTCGGAGCAGGAGCCCTAACGAAGATGGTCTCGGCGTTTCGAGGACACATCACCGTTGGGCACACGCAGTCGTTCTCATCGCGAACCTCGCAGACCATCTTGTTGATGCCAATGTTGCAGCAGCAGCAGGGGAACTGACGAACGGGCAGGGCCGTCATCTCGGCACCCTTGGCGGCACCCTTGGCCTTGGTGATGAACTTCTTAGGGAGCTCGCTCAAGACAGGAGTGGCCTTGTTGCCAACCTCGTTTCCCACGGGCGTGCCATCCTCGTTGTCATTGTTGTCTCTCCTCTCAGGTGCCTTGGCGGCCGGGGTTGGCTGAACAGCCATGATGGTCATTCTTCCTGTCTCCTTGGCTGGTGTTGTGATGGCCATGCGGCCGGTTTCTTTCATGGCAGTCATCTTTCCGGCCTCCCGAACTGGCAGGATGGTCATCCTCTGGTTGTCGTCGCTGAAGGGCAAGATGCTCATTGGGCCTTTTTCATTGACGGGAAGAATGGACATGATACCCTCTTCTTCCGCAGGCAAGATAGACATGATACCCTCATCCTTGGCAGGCAAGATAGTCATGACACCCTCATCCTTGGCAGACAAGATGGTCATCCGTCCCTCTTCCTCGAAAGGCAAGATAGACATGATACCCTCATCCTTGGCAGACAAGATGGTCATTCGTCCCTCTTCCTCGAAAGGCAAGATAGACATGACACCCTCATCCTTGGCAGGCAAAATGGTCATTCCCCCTCCTGAGCCGTCAAAATCGACATGCTCCCCCATCAACAGTACGACTAGGCTTCCCATCGTCCCAAACAGTCTTGGCACCCGCAGGGCAAGCCACTGCCGCGCAAACACAGTCCTTCTTCGAGATGGACCTCGTGCAGCTAATCACGCTCCTCCCAACGTCGCAGCAGCAGCAAGCATCCGCGGGCGAACCAGGAGCCGGCTGGGCCAAAGCCATGCCGGCAAGGCAAACAATGCCAGCAGCAAGGCATGTGAAGCGCATTGTTGACTGATTGGCTGCGAGGCGGAAGCGAAGCGAAGTCCGTGTTTGTTTGCTGCTCAGAATAAAGAGAACGACGATGATCGGCGCCTGTGCGATGGGCGACTGTGTGTGTGATCTTCAAGATGGTGGTCGAGCGTACAAGGTACCTTCTTTGTTCGGGTTTTGCTCGTCGATCCCAGTGGCGAGATGTGCGGACAAATGAGGTCTTTCTGTTTTCAAAAGAAGTTTGTGTAATCGTAGTCGCAGTCGCAGTCGCAGTCGCAGTCGCAGTCGTAGTTTGTAGCTTGTGTGTCCGTGAGAATGAGGATGAGAAGAGTGAAAGATGGGAAGAAAAAAATCAAGGGAGATTGACGGCCCCTTTTATCCCCAAGAGCTGGTTTGTAGCCTGCTCTGGTGAGGTTGACATGGCCACCAACGCTCCTTCCCACCCCATTCACGGCATATCGGCTTCTAGACCACCCGTTGGAACACTGAGAAAGTGCGAGAAAGAATGGACCGAGAGAAACGGCAAAAAAAAAAAAAAAACCCTTCATGCAGCGGCATCGCACAATGCCGTCGCTGCCCATACCGACATGGGGTGAGGAGCAAGTTCTAGTCTTCTCACGACGAACCCTCGGGCACGACGACACGAATGGGATGATGCTACCTGGCATGTAGCATCGGCTCGGCGCAACTCCAAAAGTCCTGCATCATGCGGACTCCGATCTTTCCCTAGACGCGTAGAGAAGGGGAGAATAGGAAAATTTTCTTCTCCCGGGCCTCGCCACAGCAAGTTTACATGGACGGAGTAGTATGCTAAATCTAGACTCGGAGAACCAAGAACCCCCTCCCCGACCCGGTTCATCGGTCGTGTGGTGAACTCGTCGCTGATTCGCCAATCACATCAACCCACTTGTTCGATTTCTCGCGATTTCTACTCCGTACGGATTATGTAATTTAGTATATGGCCCCTGCTTGCCTGCAGGACCGGGTCCAATGTATGTAAGACCGGCTGTGCTGCTGCTTATAGGCGGGGAATAAAAGCAGACTCTTCCACGGAGTAAAGTGTGCATATGTATGCATTCCGTCGTCTGATGTTCTCGACTTCTCGGCCGTGACGAACCCGGTCTTCCCTCCTCTAGTCTACCCCCTGTTCTATTTTACAAATCGACTGGACAGGGGGATATCTAGCTAATCAGCTATTAAAAGGGAAATAAGGTAAAGGGCCAGGACTCAGGTACCTTAAAATACAAATAATTCACACGTTAAATCATATAATCTTAGTCCCTATTTTCTCACCAATTCTCTAATAATAGCTAGTCCGCGTGGCTCAAATGCCTACATTACTAAGGCCTTCGCACCAAGTCACGTAGATTTGTAAAATAAAAGGGTGTAGACCGTAGTCGTTCGATACAAACACCATGGTTTGTCCGTCATATCCGCCAACGCAACTTTCACGTCATGGTATCGCACATCGTTGCCGTTTTAGCAGGCGTGCATACGTCAAAGATGCAAAAAAAAATTCTTCTCATTGCCAAGCCCCTCGGTCTAGCCCAATCGAACAACAGCCGTGGAAAGCCGTGCCGTGTCTGAAACCCCGTCGTATGCAACCCCATGAACTGCAAGAGAGGGTGAAAAATCTTCACTTTCATTGCCCTTCTGCTTTTTGGGTCTCCTTCCGAATGTCGAACTTTATGCACTGAGGCTCTCTCTCGCTCTCTCTCGCTCTCGGCTCTCTCTCTCGGCTCTCTGTCCAGCTGCAGGGCCGTCTCACACGGCCACAATCCTACCACGTACTCCGTAAACGACAGAGATTTGACACGAGGTTGAGACTGTCCGTCTCTGGACGATTTGTTGTTCAATCTTATTTGCTTGTCGTCGTCTCATTGATTGCCTCATGCCGGCGTCACCGTATCGTATCGTCTCGTGGTCAGTCATGACGAGTAAACGACAAATCGTCCCATACATATAGTTGGCACTTACGAGGGACATATCATCATGACAATCTCGGTATTGTTTCAACATGTTCCACACAAATCTTTTCAGGTCAACTGAGCATGCATTCATCCATGATTGTATGTATATACAACTGTTCAATTTCATGCATATCCCACACTAGTTTCCTGCGCCAAGTCATCAATAAAAATCCCTCCCGCGCCAGATAATCATCACCCCAGATTACCTCGGTCAATTGTGTATCATTGAGAGAAGAAAAAAAAACTTGATAGGCCACGCAAAGGACGCGGGAATGTACATTACTATGCAACAGTGTTGTTTTGTGCTTTGAGCCATCCGCAGCATTCTCACAAAGTTGCCCCCTCCCGTCACACAACTTTACACACCCAAACCAGCAATTACGCAATGCGCTTTCCAATTCAAGACCCGGGAACGGGCAGACGGGGGTAGAGGAGGACCCGCCTTCCCGGAGGCCGATGGGTTGTCTAGGTGGGCTCTTCATATCCACCTCCATGGCATCGCCGTCTCTTCGGGAAGCCTCGGCTTCGTCATCTTCGGCAAAATCTTTGCGCTCAAGACGCCCACGGACGTACTCGCGCAGTGTCTCAATGACGCGCATATTTTCCAACCAGCGATCATACTGCTCCTCACGCTCCTGGTTGCCTCGCTCGTGTCCGACTCGGAAGATGGTGATCCAATGGAGGGACTGATTCACAAGCCTTGGGGGTACTTCGTCCGCTGGTCTCCTCAACGGGGCGAATGGGAGGAATGGTGCGAGCCTTTTGCAGCATACCGCCAGAGTATCGGCGGCGCTCACTGCTGTCAAAACTAGGGCCAAGAGTTGCTGTGGTGGACTGACCGAAGCCGTGGTTTACGGCAGGGAGACTTGTGGGCAGGTTGGGATACATGACGGACGAGGTGGTGGTACTGTGGCGTGACTGTGGCGAGAGCCCAGACGAGGCGGATGGACTGGGCGAGTGTCCAGAAGTGTAAGACATGGAGCTCGATGGCGGCGTGACAGCGGGGTGCCGGTGGAGGAAATGGTCGTCAAGGGCGAGTGAATACTGGCAGCAGATACCGAGTGGTAACCGTCACCGGGCAAAGACAGGCCAGTAGGGGAACCGCGCTGAAGGACAGTGGGTGACTGGCTGTGTCGGAGACCACCGAATCCATTGTTGTTGTGGTGGGCGTGAACACCGGCAGTAGCGTGGCTAGAATTCTCGTAAATCGTGTCTTGCATCTGGCCCAGAAGATTGTCGAGATGGACGAGATCCTTTGTGTGCGGGCGTTGGGCATGGGCAGGTAGTACTGCTGAGCGAGCGGGTTCTGCGTCGGTGCTGGGCCGCCATGGACCATCGCGGGTGCATGCTGCTGAGGCAAGTACTGCTCCGTGGCAGTCATGGGACCGTTGGGGATGGACAGTGAGCCGTGAAGGGGCAGCAGAGAGCGTCCAATCTGGGCGTAAGAAGATGGATCGACCTGACGACGCTTGGCGCTGCCGAAGAAGTCGTCAACCATGTCGAAAGCGCGCTTACGGTCATAGCCACCGGCTGCGGCAGCGCTGTAGCCCATTGTTTCGGCTCGCGGTGTGGTCATGGGAGGCTGATTGAAATAGAGACCATAGCCAGTGGAGGGCTGGGGGCATAATATCCGTGGTTCGGATGTGAGAAGCCGCCGTTGCGCATTTGACCATTGTGATCATAGTAACTAGGTGCTGGAGATGCAATGATGACGAGTCAGCACTCGCTCGAGGATGGTAGGGTACCCCTGGAAGGGGTTGTTGTCAAAGATAAGATGGGATATAATAGCACTTACCCTTGGAGCTTTGGGTCCTATAGTTAAGGCCCTGGTGATCCTGGCCGGGACGAGACAGGATCGAGTCATCTGCATGAGTCTAGAATGGCCGCCAGTGAGCTTCATGCTTGGGGATATGAAGAACCATGTAGTGTAGTAAATTGCGTGAGCTTACCTTGACGTGCTTCTTCAGATCTTGAGGCCTCTTGAAGCTTTTGCCGCACATGTCACATTTGTGAGGCTTCAGGGGCACATGGACCCTGATGTGAGAGGTGATGTGATCTCTCTTGACAGTAGTGGTGCGGCAGGAATTCCATTGGCAAGTGAGGCTGAGGTTATTGGTACTCTTGCGACCAACATGACGTTCACAAATGTGTTCCTGGAACCAAATGTTAGTAAGAAACGTTGTAGAACTGCGACCAAACTCTGTCTGGCTGGTCTCGGTTTGATCCTGTTTGGTCAAACCAAGTATTCAAGCCTTCTCCGCCTCCGTTTTCCTCCCATGATGAAACCGCATCAGCCCAGTCTTACAAGTACGTACATAAAGAGTCTCGGGGTTGGCGAATCTCTGGTTGCAATGGTTCCAGCGGCAGGTCAAGTTGTCATCGGCAGAACTGTGCTGAGAGGTGTTCGAAGCCGAGCTCGAGGGAGCAGGCGTATTGGATTTGGAGTCGCTGCCGTTGCTCGAGGCCGATGAGACCTGAGCAGCGTCCAGAACGTGAGACGCCATGACGGAGTATCAGTAGTATCAGTAGTATCAGTAGTATCAGTAGAGCCGACGTCGCCTGGAAGGAGAAGGGATGTCGACAGACAGGCCTGTGGCTTGCCAGCGGAGAGGAGGAGGGCGGGCGCAGACTGTAGTAGGTGGGTAGGTGCGTCGCGTTTGTCGGGCGGTGGTTTGCTGATAATACAATCACGGGATGGTTTCGGCGCAAAGTGACGAGTGCAGGAAGTCCTCTTTGAGAAAAGGAAACACGATATTGGACAAGTGTTGCGTCTTTCGGGAATGATATATAGGAATAATAGTTTGAAGGGAACAAGGCCGCGCACATTGAAGAATTCTGGGGTGCTGGCTCCTTTACAACTCTCACAAGAAGTAGAGGGCGAGCGGATACTTCTTGGCATTTCTTGGCAATTCCATCGGGGTATCCGAGATGCAGATGTACTCCATCCATCGCTCAGCAAGACCACGAGCAGTCAGTAGTGGCTAACAGAGCGACGCCAAGGATGTGGGCGGAGTCCCTTTTGCCAAGACTCGCCCAAGGCTTGGCAGATTCTGGGCACCTTGGCCCATCACCACCTTCTTCTCATTGGCAGTTGGGCCTGCACCAACTGCGTGCGTCAAGACTCGAAGAAGCCACCCCACCACTTTGACCAGGCGGATCCCAGCAGACACGCACACAATCACATCAGGCGCGCAACTGGAATACCACAACAATTTTCAACATTGTTGACCGTGTGGTACTGTATGTATCACGACGTGCACCTTTGGCTTGCGCTTGCTTCTCCGGTTCAGAGACAAGCACTTTGTGGTTCCCCGTGCAGGGCGATCGTGAGGGCTAGGTCAGGGCCCGTGCGAGAGAAAAACAGTCATTGCGACGGAGTCGACGCACGATCAAGTGAATGCAAGTTTTCGCATAGCACAAAGCAGCGCCTATTCGTTATTATATGAGCAAGCGAGGACTGGACTCGCGGACGCGGCACCGATGGGCAATACACTCACTCATTCACAGCGTTCATAATGGACATTTCGCGGATCGCAAGGATATCGAGGATATCGAGACATTAGTCCAGACTCCAAAAAGGCATTGATCGTGCGGCCCAGGCCAGGCTAGCAACCTAAACATGGCTTCTCCAGGCTGTTACATACTTTGCTGCGTCTCACATTTTGTTTGTGTCGCGCGGCTCACGATGTCGATAACAAGGGTTGCCAAGCCGATCTGGCAAGGAGTTTCCAAAACAGCGAGCTCGGCTGTAGGAGGCATCAATATTAGCTCCAGAACAAGCATCCATTTCCCGACGACACCGGTCCACCTACTACGCTGCCAACTTGCATGGCAATTTTGCAGCTGTACATTGTATGTATGTACTGGTGGCTCCCACCGTGTCACCCTCCAGCAAGTCCGCACATTATCGCTTTGTGGCTCGGATGGCGGACAACTTAGCGACACATTGCTCCATCCGCAACGTGCGCATTCTGCGGGTAACCCAGGAAAGGCCGGGGAGGATGGAAGGGGTTGCCATGTTTGGATGTTGATGTGTATGGAGTGCATGTCCTGCGTACGGTCGGTCTGGAATTGTATGTACTGTGCAACGCGCAGCATGCTACCCTCGTCCGCGCCAGCTAAAATAATGATGACGATATCAGAGCGCGCCAGGACCAAGCCGAACTCGGATGCTTGCTTCGTCTGGGTCGATTGAGCCCCCTGCTGGGTCTCGGAAGAAAGACGGGAAAGCAAGCTGACGTGCTGACCACCGTCAGTCGTGTACTCGGTATGCTGACCATAAAAAAAAACCATGGTTGACACCACATGGCAGTGGCCGGCAGTGGCCGGGAAAGGGCTGGACTCCGCAAAGGGATTTGCTTTCCCCTGCTCTATTATGTAGATGACGCCGAGAGGCCTTGGCCTCTGGGGCCGGAAAAGCGGCAGGTGGGCTGCGAGAAAGCTTGGGCAGGCAGGCAGGCAGGCAGGCAGGCAGATTGTAAGATGTTCTGGTCCAAAAGTTCTCCTCGTTGCGCAATAGTAATAAAATACTCGGTACATATTAAGCTCATGGAATACATAAGCAGCAGCCACAGCCAAGTCATGGGCGGCTGCCGGCAAATAATGGCCAACCGGGGGTGCAGAGATCCAAAATGGCCGAAGTCGAAACTTGTCGCCCCCGCGTGCCTGCCTCGCTCTCGGCCTCCTCATCATCATCATCATGCCAGGCAAAAAAATGAACCCCAGCCTAGATACGAGTAGAGTTCGGTTATTTGATCAACGATGGCGCGCCCAGACCGCCAAGCAATTGCCAAGCAATTGCCAAGCGGCACAGCCCCCGTCCAGCTCTGCCCGTCGCGTCTCCACACTCGCCAAGCATTTGCCAAGATTTCGGCCACTGGCATTCGCGAGAGGCAGGCCATCTATGTACATACATAATCTAGCCAGAGAAACCGGGCTTTAGCGAGGTATTACATATCAGGTATACTTGTAGATCTCTGGTAACTTCCATATGTATAGCAGGCTTGTTCGTAGAGAAGTAACTCCGTATGTATGTTCGTACAGCAGCACATGACCTAATAACCTAACCTAACCTAACCTAACCTTTCTCCACGCGAACATCTCTGATGAGGCCTTGCAAGTCACCACTGCGGCACTGCCAGAGGGATACACAGATAATGACAATGCAAGCCCCGCATCCGTAGAACGGACCACTCAAGCTACAAGGCTACAAAGGATAGAGCTATTAGTAAGCTATATGAGGGTCATTATACCAGAAAAGGGCATTCATTATACATATGTAGTACATGTAATGAAAAAAATGCGTATTACTCACTCCCCTTGGTGCCCACGCCAGAGTACACAAAGGCACATGGTTGGTCTATATTTGTGTTTCAGTCTCGCACCCGTGGGAAGAGTCAACTAGGGACCGACTACCGACCAGACTGTACTCGTTGATAATGTACGTGCTAATCCGTACTCCTCGCAGAATTCGGAGTACGGAGTAATCTTCCAGCCCGCTTAATTCTTCTTCCCTGGGCATGGCGCCTCCCGCTCTCCTCTCCCTCTGCCTCTGGGCTCTGGACTTTCATCATCCTTCCCTGCCTACCCTGCCTATCACTTCCCCATTCCTCCCCGAAAATAAAACTCTACAATGCTCTTCACCATCCGTAACTCCATCCATGGCTGTAAAACCCGATCAACGACCAGCGACCACAAATGACAAGCTACCCCGTCCCGGCCTGACCAGACATGACATTTCTTGCTAGTTACTCGGTACACCTTCCACTCTACGTGGTAGGAAATGACTTCGTTGACCCGTCTGTGGTGGGATAGCTTCAGTTTTCCGCAGGTACGTACGCTCCAAGTAAAATTCATGTTCAACCCATTCGAGGCTACATTGCAAAGTGGATCTTATCTTTGTTCTTGTTCGCAATACCCGAGCGTGATCTAACCCACTTCATCTCCATGTTCATAGCACGACACGTCACTCGTGATGCCAAAACCAGTGTTTGAGAGGGCCAGACTTCAACTTCAATTAGAGGCGAAAGCTCCCATACGTCCAAGAAACCTTCGGAAGCTATGCGTCATCCAGCGTATCCTTCCCCGAACTGGTTGACTCCAGGTGAAGTCACCATTGAACATCCTTCTTTTATGTCATAACCATGCCCTACCCTCCAATGTTCAGCCCTTTTCCGGCCAAGTGTAGGTGGAAAGTCGCCAACGTAGTCCTCCTCTCCATTACCCGCCCATCCATCCATGTAGATAAATATGCGGTAATGCTGCCTATAAATCCAGCCCCACAATCTTCTTGGTCTTGAACCCCAACCCAAATTAATGTAGCGGAGAAGAGTTCGGAAATGGAATAAAAGATGAAAAGATGAAAAAAAAAAACGGCCCCATGCGCAAAAGCATATTTCAGCAGTGTGCGGGCCCTTATCATCAGAGGGTAGTGACCGGCAAATCAAATTAAGACCTCGAGGGCACTGTTGAAAGTTGTATTTGCTAGAGCTCAGTGAGGTCAGGCCTAGAGGTTGAATTGTGTTCGAATGAGCAAGAAAGAGCGGTGCAGAGGAGAATAACGTTGAGCTTGGCTCGTGTCTGCGTCACAGCTCCCCTGCGACCGGAAAATGCCAAGTATTTCAAAATCGTGATTGACTCTGGCTTCTTGTCGCAACATCAGCAAGCAAGCTGCTTTCTGGGACACCTGATCAACCGAAGTGATCCTAGCAACCAGACGCGTTTTCCTTGTGATGGACACAGAAGAGGCCAGAGAAAATGCCAACGGGTGAATAGTCCCGCCAAATAGAACAAAAATTATATAGAAAGCCGTGTCATCGTCAAGAGAAAGAAGAGAGTCATGCAGAGGACGCCGCCTCGGTTGTTGTATATGACACGGATTCTTGTTCATCAGTCCGCCCGCGAACTGGTCATCTGTGAACCAATTCATTACGGGCACAGCCCAAGCAAGCAAAAATGGGCTGTGGGAATGAAGTTGAAATTGAATCGAAAGTCCACGCTGCACCTTGGAAGAAAAGAATAAAAAAACGCCCATGGAATGCAAGTGATATTACACAGAGCCAAGTCTGAGAAGAGCCTCGACGGCCTCGCGCTCCTGGGCATCCGATGCGCCAGCTAGCACCGAGAGGTCAAGATTTGTTGGTCGAGGTGGTCGCGCCATCCCCGAACTGACGGAGACGGTGCGCAAGGCACCGACTGGGGGAATTGGGAGAGCGAAGAGCACCGGCGGAACTGGCTATTGCCATGGTGGGATACGATTCTGCTCGAAGCGCGGCAGCACCCATGGCGGCCCAATCCTCGTCATCCGTCACATCCTCCGGGTCATCGTTCATGACAACGTCATCATCTGGCGCCTCGGAGCAAGAGGCCGACGCTGATCCGTCCATGGACATTCTGTCGGCCTCGGTTTCCATCAACATGTGCATGTCGTTGTCATCATGAGAGAACCGGAACGCATCCTCAGCCAGTGTGCTTCTCGCTCCTCTTGCGCCTGACTTGGAAATGGGGATCGCGGAGCCAAGCGAAGACGGCGGAGTGCCTTGGCGGTCACGGCTCGCCATGCCTCGTCGCTTCGCGTCCCACCGTCCCCATCCCACCTTTTCAAATTCCACCTCTCCATCTACTCCTCCTCCTTCTCCTCCTCGACGCTCTAATGCACCTACAACAAGTCTCCGCGCCTTGGTCGGGGAATACCCGAAAAGCCTGGCACTGACGTCGTCAGATAGCCCATGATGTGTCTTATTGCTAAAGGGCCGTGATTAAGCAGGATCTCGGGCAAGTGGTACTTGGCCAGCATTATACCAGTGATGGCGCCCGCGGATTCGAGGGCGTTTGGAGAAAGTGGCCGTCCGTGGCTGCGGAAATTATCCTGCAGGTCCAAGTCCGAGTCGATTGGCTCGAGCTTGGCCTTTTGCAGTTGCGCCTTTAAGCCATGAGCTGGTAAGGCCGGTGATATAGAGTTGGGAGGAGTAGGGAGGGTATGAGATCGTGCCACAGTCGTCGCGTCACTCCGAGCCGCTACAACAGTCAAGTTGTCTCGGATCAAGGAGGACTGGGGGATATCACGAGCAGCTGATGCCAGGGAAGCCATATTATCGACGTATGTCTGCGGTTTCGAATGTAGAACGTGTCTGCAGGTGAGGACCAGAAGGGAAAGTCAGTAAGTCATCTTGTCTACACAGGATATGATGAGACGAAGATCAAGTACGAGAGGACATGATGGTTGGCGGTTGAGTCACCCGTTTGTTCGTGGGTGCGCAAAGTGCGTGCAGCAACCAGGACCAGCAGGAGCGAGCGACGTCGGGGCCAACGCAACCAACGGACAGTGGCAACGGGCAGTGGCAACGGGCAGGGCAGCTGGGGGCTGGGTACGTACCTGACGTATGCAAGCCGTGGGAAGGAGAGGCGGCTTGTGTCTGTCTATGTACGGAAGTATTCGGCTGAACGAAGCAATAGGGGCAGGAGCTGGCAGAGCTGGCGTGATGACCTGGGACTGTGACAGTGGACTCTCGATAGAATCGTGCAAATCGGTTTCTGGTCTTTGTTGATGCTTTGAAGAGGAAGAAAAGGAGGGAAGGGCGATGGGCGATGGATGGATGGGAAGAAAGTATTCATGCGTATGCGCTGAGCTGAGCAAGTCGGCTTCGGCTTGCGAGCCTGCGAGCCTGCTCAGTCTTCGAAGGGGCGAGGTACAATCGGCTGGGTACCGAGTACCTGTTCAGACGTGTGAAGGCGGGGGCTATAGGCCGCCGATGCGAGTACTTGTCTACCTCTTTAGCAAGTACACTATATTTAGCCAGAGCACCTGGGAAGCAGCGAGCGAGCACGACCTGGCTGGACTGGACTAATACAGCAAAATAGGCTGGCTTGCTGACAGGCTGGCAGGCTGGCAGGCTGTTGTCGCAGTCGCGAGAAAACGGAGTGGCCAGCGCACGGGTTACTGCGCGCACACCCTCCATCACCCGGGCTGGCCGTTTCTGTGCGACACAACTTCCTTGACTGATACACGCACGGTAACTGGGCTGGATAGGGCGTGCATGGGGCGTGCATTCGGCGCAACGTGAGAAGGGGTGCATGCAGTGGCTCGACAAGTGGAAGCGTGACGCGGCTCATTGGGCATCTTGTGACCTGCGTCTGATAAGCCTATTGCCCTGCCCCAACTTTTTCCGCGCTTCTTTTTGGAGTGTCCTGCGCCTCCATATCCAATGTACATATCAGGCCTGGCATTGCTTTGCGGTGCTGGTGTCTGTCTACCTAATAATATATCGACGACTGATTCAACCATTGGCGCAGTCTCCATGTTGGACAGAGACCACCTGGGTTTTGATCCGGCCATTGTCGCCTCCATTCGCCTCCATTCGCGGCCTTCCTCGGCTCAACCCTGTTTATTTCTCGCATGTAATAATGATGGCATTATGACGAAGCAAAATTTCTTGGATATTCCACGCCCTTCCCAGGGACACAAACAGAAGCTTCAACACGATGCGCCCGTGGGCGGAGTTTCGGCGCATTTCGGCCACCAAGACGACAACGTGCTCCGAGAAACCAAGGCCGTTGACTGCGACACGAGAGTGTACATGTTTGTAGTGGCTGTTCTGCTTGGTGCCCGCTCGAACTACTGCAGGCACTTTCCAGCATTTCTTGGTCCGAATTTGGCTCTCCACGGATCCACGGAGTTCTCCTTCTCCCGTCTGGGGTGGGTTTGGTTTTCGTTCAGTCCAGCTCGGTGTGCACGAGTGGCGCGTGCGCGACACTTCTTCCAGGTGCCGCCAGTTGAATGTCCAGACAAGCCCGCGTGTGAATAAACTTCGCCCGATCGATCCCTCGCATCAGCCGTGCTCGCGAAGCCCCCTTGACACGGTCAAAAACTATTAGTAATAGTGATTCACGTCCAGGACCTACAGTGGGTGTACCGTAGGTTTTGACCAATATCACCACCAGAATTTCGCTTCTCCCAGCAATGTCCGTTTCGGTGACTTGCGGCCTGTGCGTGAGTGCGTATATCTATTTTGCTTGGCTGGGCTGGGCGCGCTGTTCCCCGCGTCGCCGCCCTCCACTTGTCTAAAAATGAAGTGCACTTTGTCGTTATGGAGGAATTGCGCCTCCTAGCCGCTTCTGTACATTGTACAGTACAGTAATATGTCGGCGCTACCCAACCTGCGCTGTCTGCTCGTATGTACAATATACAATAGAGACGTCATCGAAGTCATCGACCAGGAACGCGCCGGATCGGACAGCATGAGCCAGCATTATGCGGAGCGACTCGAAGCATACTGTTTTCCCTTCCATTCAATTTCGCCAACAGGGCGGAAGATTTCTTGGTTTAATTTAACCCTTTCTCGAGTGTCTTCAACCCCTTGCAAGCGTACTGTCGCTGCTGGGGCTTGTTAGCTTGCTTTTTGTGAAAGGGCTCAGCTCAGGGAGTTCTGGTCAGTGAAAATACAGTAATAACTCGACATGACTCGCCATTGGGGGATTGAAAAATTGTACCGAGTAGTTCTACGGAGTAAAACAAACCATAGTATCTTTTCCGATATTATTCGCGTTTGTGCATCGTCATGCATGCGAGAAGAGTATGGACAATGAGTCAACAATGTGCCAGCGAAGTTTCAAGTACGGAGTATAGCTCCGTTATGAGGCATTCCATCCATGTTTCGCGACCACTTCAAGGCAACGTGTTTACCCAAACGTGTTGTTCAGAGCAATCACTCTGGCATGCTTGATTATTGACGACGGCCGGTGCGAAGCGGGACCGAGTATGAGTAATAAGTAGTGGTAGCAAGATTTACCTTGGCACCAGTCGTATTTTGTCCGAGACATTGTGGAAGCTCCGCAGCAGCCCTGTCCTCACGGCTGGCATCCAGCTTCGAATAAACGAGGTGAATTTTCTAGCGCATCCAGTGGCAACGTAAAACGTAACGCACAAGCTTGGTGACTCTGACCTGCCGTATTCAATAATTACAGTCATGCAGTAACCAAATTGGCCACGACAGCCATCCTGATTGGAAACGGTGTGTTACATATGTTGAGCGATGGCAAGTAGTCTTATCTCCTCTTGCCGAAGGACCTTGATTCTTCCATGTACTCCGTACTGTTTGCTTGTATCACACAACAGTTAAATTCCCGCAAACATGGTGCCCCTGTAACTTTTTTTTTTTGCAACGTCTAGCTGTGCTTTGTATTGTTGTCGCCCGTGAAAGTTGCCTTGAAGCGGGGCTTGCATCTTACATGGATCCCTTCGATCAGAGAGCCTGATGGTATTCTATGCTTGACGTTTGAGCATACGGTGCTCGATTTGGTGTCAGGTGCCGAGATATTTTTTTGTGCCCGGTTGAGCCAGCAATGGTGACCGGAGAGGAGTCGTTCGTACTGCAATCACAAATTTTTCCATGATAGAGCCATGAATTATGTTGGGCCATTGGTCGGATGCC
The DNA here is from genome assembly GCA_023658505.1 of Epichloe gansuensis. Lineage (NCBI taxonomy): Eukaryota > Fungi > Ascomycota > Sordariomycetes > Hypocreales > Clavicipitaceae > Epichloe > Epichloe gansuensis. The sequence goes on from CP098281.1 coordinate 831,430, forward strand.
GGTCACGATGCCGAAGCCACGTCGACTCTCGATTGGTTCAATCAGTCTCCAAATCGAAACAAGCGGACTCATTATAAATTGACTTTGAGATGATTGACAAGATCAACGATGGGGTTGGGCAAACACAAATTCGCGACAAGCCTGATGATTTATTAGTGTTTCGTTGGGTAAATCATTCTCTATTGCGTGACTTACTGCTCGAAGAACGTCTAGCCTCTCCTGTGTTTGCATGAAGACCCGTCGATACTGGTTGATGCTCTCACGTAACACTACCTCTCTTGTCGTTTGGCCTTCGCAGATTGCCCTCATCTTGAGCTCCATCTCCTTTCGCAAGAATGGTTTGCTTAGACTGATATCGAAATCCATGCGGTCATAACCCAAGATCAAGGCCACGCCGAGTTGTGTTGGAACAAACACTCGAATGCCACCTCGCCGTCCTCCTGATGTGCCGGAATCCCGACGTCCTCTACCTCCACGACCTCTACCTCTCCCCTGCCGCCTCTGTTGGGTTGAGTCTCGGTATGAGCACCATCGACGTCTTCAGCAGTTTGGCCGCCCCTGTCGACAGTGGCAACATACTCTCTGTCCTGGATTTTTGAATGTGCTCCGCCATGGTGGCGTCTGTTCCAATGCCATTGGCGTCCATGAGAGCGATCAAATCTGCCTCCGTGAGATAGTCTGGCGGCGTGGTCTTGCCCTCCGTCATTAAGGCCTCAGTGGGCTGGAAGGTCTCACCTCTGGTGAACTTGGGTAGCTCAGCTGTGTTATCCCATTTTTCATAGACAAAAACGTCAAGATAGTTTCGTTCCAACACAATGACACCGTGGGCACTAAAAGCTTCACTACCGTATTGCAAGTCGACATTGGTTGCCACTCCGACTGCGTCTTTTGAGCAACAAGCCAGGAAACGGCGCACAACATACTCATAGAGACGGCCTTCATCGAAATTCAAAACGCTGGGTGTGGCATAAGTAATGGGGTGGATAGGTGGGTGCGCTTTGTCGTCATGTCTTCCCTCTCTCGGCTGACTGAATGCGCCATTCACCAAGCTTTGAGCAAATTGTCCCCATCTTTGGTCTGGTGTCTGCTTTTGAACAAGAGCCTTTAGATTCATACCCTTGTCAAAACGATCCGTTTCTGTGCGAGGATATGAAATAAAACCTTTATTATACAGACCTTCAGCAATGGTCATTGCTTGTTGTCCACTCATTCTCAGCAGCCGTGTAGCGGCTTTCTGAAGCTCGACTGTAGTCAGAGGTAGCGGCTTGAATTTTCGAGTAGGCTTTTCCTGAACATTGGTTATCTGTGCTGTTTTGCTGCCAGGCATCTTTCGTAGATAATGATGGTAGTCATGCGATCGAAGAGTCTACTTCTGGCCCAGGAAAAGTTGACCTTTTTCCCGTCACGGTTATGTAAGAGCTTTATGCTCCAGAACGGTTCCGGTACAAAATTCTTGACACGAAAGTATCGATCAACGACGAAGCCCAGCGTTGGAAATTGGCAAGATCCTTTGAAATGGTGTGGTCAGCATAATTGTAAAAGGAGTCGAGTCGTCGAGTCGTCGATGCAGACTGACCGTAGCTCAATGTCAAATTTTCCATAGGACCACCCAGGGGTCGTAAACTGTTGGTCATGAAACGCGTGAAGGCATAGCCTATGCGAAGATCAAGCTCGATTCTTGTTGAAACGGCATCAACTTGCTTCTCATCCAAGTTGACAAGTCTTCGTGCAGCGGACAGCACATGGCTACGGAGGAGGATCAGCATGTGTTGGACCCTCAAGTTCCCTTGAGCGTTGTCTCGCACTCACGCTCTTTCAACATTACTAAATCTAGCTCGCTTAACTTGTATACTGGAGTTCCCCTTACGGGCGGCGTCGACGATTTCTTGGCCGATATGTTCGCCTTCGCGATCACAATCGGTCCATATGATCAAAACTCGTGCATGCTTGGCTTGATCCGCCAGATTCTTGGCCATAGACTTTTGTCCTGAACAATTGTCTGTTAGCAAGGACGCTCTAGCCATGACTAACTGAAAGCCTCATATGTCATTTACATCGTGAATGCTGGTGATAATGGGGGCGTTGAATAAACTGTCCGGCGGCGGATAACTCCAATTCTTGTACTCGCTTGTGAACTCCACGTGGGTGAGATGCCCAGCGACACAAGTCATAGTCACGGCGCATTGTCCTAGGGATTGCCCGAAATCAAAATCGAACGAGTAATTTTTAATGTACTGGTCACGCGTGTTGTGCTTAAAAAAATCGGTCAGCAATGCGAGTCTTGCAAAATTACATGAATGCTGTGCTGCACTTACAGTCTGCACACTACCACCAGATAAATGGCCAGCAACAGCCTTGGAAATTGAAGGCTTTTCAGCCACGCACAAGACTCTCATCTGGCCTTGTTGCTCAATTCCTCAGCGTCGATTATGACCGGAAAAGTAAGGCGTTGTGAGGCCTTCCGTCATGGAGTTCTGAACTGGACCATGAGAATTGGCAGGTGCTGTTCGTTGCAGTTCGTTGCATTGGGCAGGTGCACTCGAGAAACGTGACGCGTTCTGACTTCAAGCACGAAGATTCACTAATCCCCGGTATCAACACGAAGTCATTCTTTGTAGGAGGATAGCGTATCACGACCGACTGGTGAGCCATGAAGACGTCTGGCCTGCTACCCCTAGTCTGCCTTGTCTGGTCGAGAGTCACTGCCCTGGACACTGATTTCAGAAACACGAGAAAAGCTGGTATTTTTCTTACCAAAGGAACCAGACGTTGACATTTGCATCAAACTGGTGGGACCAACTGCCAAGCCCCACCACATTTGTGAGCCGCGGATCAGTTGCTTTTTGCTTCGCCACTGTGATGTTCCACTGCGCCAGCAGCAAAGCCCGCCAGACCAGACAGACTTGCAAGCCTTCAGCGACGCTGCGCGCTGGCGGGCCCGCAATTGAAGCCGCGCAGGGGCAATTGACATCATGCTTTTCTAACAGTAATAAAGACTTGAAATAAGGCCTAGGAATAAGTAGAAAATAAGCCTTATGCTACAAATTAAAAAAATAATAAGGATAGTAGTAGCTGTTTATAACTATACGAAAATTAAAATATAGTATAAGGTATGGGCTTACTATAGAGAGCCGTTTCATGGCTCTCCTCTCCCTTTCCCTTGTGGATTTAACCCGCTCTTTCGAGGCGATTTCAGCCACCACCATTTGCCCCTTGCCAGAAGGATGTTCTATTAAAGCATTGTTGTTTCTTGCGAGGAGGTTTTGCCTCTTCAGACCCTTCTGCATCTATTATCCAATCCAGAATTGGACGAATACCGGAGCCAGCGCTATTAGCGAAAATCTCAGTCGGGTTCCTGAGTACAGGGTAACTAACGGAGGGCGACGGAACAGACGCTCCAGCGCACCAGCTGTCAATGCTTTCGGTCGCCCGAACATGAGCCATTAACATTAACACAGGGAAAAAGGGTAGAACGCGCAGGTTCCGGCGGCCAACTTGATCTTTGCTGCGCATAGCTCAAAAGCCAACAATGAAGCGAAAACAGCCCGAATCATCTCCACGCTGTGATCATCACATAACATGGGAACAACTGCCAGCCTGGTACCACCGCCTGGTCATTCTCAACATCAGAGCATATCGCGGAATAGAACCCCGCGACTTTGACGAAGACATCTAAGAGCTCGGAGAGGGCGAGGGAGACAGCGACTCTGATGATCTAGATGTCGATTGCGAATATGGAATTGAGGATGAATGCGAATGTGGAATTGAGGATGAATGCAAATGCGATCTCTCGGACGATGATACGGAATCGGAACATTCGTACGTCGGGCCAGATGCCGATGATTACTACGACTTGAAGAACGAACGCATAAGCCGGAAGATAGAGTTACGAGATGAAAAGAAACGCCAGCAGGAAGCGAGACTTTCCATACGAGAGTTGAGAGCCGCAAAGAACAAGAAGTGCATGCAGCCTACGAGGCTATGCTGGAGGCGCAGAAAAAGGAGACCGTCCTCGTCCTCGCCTGGGATCTATCGTTGGCAAATACTTTAGCCTGTACTGCGTGGACCATGTCGACTATTGCTACACCGACCTCATTCAACCGACAAAATATGTCGAGTTTTACTACACCCGCGCTGATGGTGAGTTTGGCGATCCCCAGACGGAGATGCCGAAATCATCGGCCATGTGTACTTGCATGACAGTTCTGGCTGCAGGTTTACACTTTTCCGTCCTCCGAAACGGGCTGGCCCCAGAAGATACGGTTCAAGATTCAAGGCTCGGGATATGAACTCGTCTTTCAATTCATCAGCGATAAATACTTGACCATGACTGTTAGAACAGATTCGGAAATGATTAAAGACGAAATTCGAAGGTCCGAGGTTTCAGATGTTCCCAATGTCCTGAAATTTGTGGGCATTGATGAGAATCTGGAGGAATGAAAGCGTATTATGCAGGAAGAGAGGGAAGAATGGCGATCCAGAAGACCTCCATCCCCTCCGTCACCTCGTGACTCCTTTTTTGAGACGAGTCACCCGATGGGAGCGTGGAACATGGGATGGCCATGAGTTAATAGCACCTGGGATGAGCTCAGTGTCATTATTTGCGTATACGGAGTAGCTCAAAGCCTCTTGCGATGGTTTGATGCAGGCGTGCTCCAGCGTTTTGTCATGTAGCTTTCAGAAGCGGCACGCCGCCAGATGTGGTCCGCGAACGAGTAGCTCGAATGGCTCAAAGAGTTACGGCCCGTCCTATCCAGTTGAATCGATCCGTCTTCATTCTAGGCTGAGAACTTCAACTTGCATAAGCGTAGACAGGAGCGCGGACTCATTCTATCAGTTCTCTAGGAGTGTGTGTGTAGCGAGTGTGGATAAGTTTGAAGATGTTACGGAGTAGAAGGGTTTCGTGGCTTTCTCTTTATTGATGGGCCCCAAGGCAATACTTCAGTGGATGTGGAGCGTTTTAAACCGTCCATGGCGTTGATATTATAAGTTAGATTTCAGCTTGCTCAGGGTTTCCATGTGAGTGTGGAGTTCTTTGGCAATCACCTCCTCCTCCTCTACACCCCTCTACACCAACCTCGTTCATGCCAACTCCTTCGACGTACTCGGTAATGACGTAGCCGGCGCCATCGTCTTCAAAACAAGCATAAAGCTTATAGGCAATGGGATGTTCATATTCTTTGCGAGAAAAAGGAGGCAGCGGTGCAGCCCCACAGGAGCCATCGCGGGTTGTCAGCGCGCATCGTATTAATGCGGGTGAAGTGCCTGATTCGATTGCGCCGCAGGGATGACAAGCTGTTTGACAACAAACGAATAAAAGAATAAGCATTGAACAAGTCCCTTTGACTTGTGCAATTGACACCCACATTTCTGAGTCTGGGCAAAGCCTAAATCATGACAATAATAGTCCTCTAATGATATTAATACATGTACTTATAGCTCATTGTAGCTATTGGAGAGGAACAAAAAAACGGGGCCTGTATATTTGTAAAATAATTGAGGGGCAGAGTGTACATGTAGGACACTGGCCCGCTAAAAGTCTCCAAACCAAAGGGATTCATCCACTGAAGAGAATCGTGCTACACTGTCACGTAGTCACTGTAGCAGCACGTACGGACGGAGTAGACGGGTTTGGAAAATTGACATTATATCCTGGCAGGCTTGGCCGAGCCAAGGAGCATTGTGATTTGAAACAAAGTCTCCCTTGCCCTCCTAAATCATCAACTTATACCTCTTCCAAATACCCGCAGTCATGAAGCCACGCCGCTGGGTCGCACATTTCCTCAAAACGACTGGGGATGGGAACCATTGGAAAGCCTTTGACTTGGCTTTTATTGGCTTTTATTCCCGTCCGGCTGGTCCAGCCAAACAGAACCCCTGGCACCCACGCCTTCCCCCTGAGGTGACAGACAACTCGATGAACACTTGCCGGTCTTCACCCGTCTACGAAGTACATCGACCTGTCTTGTCTCTCGGGAGTCTCGGGGCAGCACCAGTGACGCGACGACAAACAAGCTCGTACAAGCTCGTACCACGTCGATGACGCTACCTCCTCCTCCCGTCACATCAGTCGTCTTATCTGGGTTGTGCTTCTTCTTCTTCTTCTTTTCCTCCCACTCCACACAACCTTTGCTCTACCCTCAAGTACCTGGAAGATGGCTCCCACGGTAGCCGCCCTTCCGGTTCTCGACTCCATTGAGGAATGCAGCGATTTTTCCAAAACTGTCGAGCCCTTCATCGACCAGTTCTATCAACTACCTGGACGTCTCGTCGCTAGTATTGGCAGCACCGAGGCTTTGCATCGTCTCTACGTCGAAACGAACCCGCTTGTCTCCGGTTTCTCCGCGTCATTGTTCCTGGCAGGCGTATTTCTGATTGTTTCCGAAATCAATAGGAATTATTCTCAAGTCGACCGCTTATGGAGCATTTTGCCTAATCTGTACATCGTACATCTCGCGGTTTGGGCGCGATCGACCGGATTGGACCATACTCGCATTGACATGGCTGCTCTCTTTTCTACTGCGTGGAGTGTAAGCAACTAGTCTGATTACTCTCTATTGGCACACTTTGCATGTCCGTTGCTGACTTGCGAATTTTCAAGATTCGCCTGACATATAATTATTGGCGCCGAGGAGGTTACAATGTTGGCTCTGAAGACTATCGCTGGTACGAATCAACGGCGCAAGCAACAGATGAACAACTATCGAGCTGACACTTTGAACTAGGAGATCGTCAAGTCGAAGGTTCCGGGATTCATTTTTTTCTTACTCAACGTTACATTCATTTCGACTATTCAAAGTATCCTTTTGTTCGCAATATCTGGTGTACCTGCATACGCCATCTTGCTCTCGTCGCGCTTTGAGCCGAATCCTAGGCCTGCAGACTATGTCTATCTTGCCATTCAGTTAGGCTTGGTTCTTAGCGAATGGATCATTGACGGACAGCAATGGAGTAAGCCCATCTAATAACAACGATTTTCATGCTTTTCAAACCATGACTGACTCTGCATTCCTAGACTATCAAAATGCCAAGCACCAGTACAATAAGGACGCGAAATTGCCTAGGGGCTGGAAGCAGTCCGACTTGGACAGAGGCTTCCTCACTTCTGGATTATGGGCGTACAGCCGCCATCCCAACTTTTTCGCAGAGCAAACTATTTGGTTCGCCTTGTATCAGTGGAGCTGCTATTCGACCAACGTACTTTATAGCTGGACATTTGTTGGATGTGGCAGTCTGTTTCTCCTCTTCCAGGTATCAACGTTGCTCACAGAGGCAATCACGGCGGGCAAGTATTCCGAGTATGCCGAGTACCAGAGACAGGTTGGCATGTTTATCCCGAGATCCGTTTGGCCGTACAAGACTCCGTCCTACAAGCCCAAAGTTATCAGGACCAGTGAGCTAGCCAAACGCCAGCAGCAGAAGAGCCAGAAACAGAACTAAATCGTCCATGTTGGTGTTTCTTGCCACGGGATGTGCCTAATTGCGTACTTCAAGGGGAGGGGTGGGAGGGAGTCCAAAAGCATGTATGTAGCCCGGGCGTCGAAATGTGGCGCAAGCTTGAAGAGGATGGATGGCTTACAAATATCAGACTTAGTCAGGAATGCTTGACTCATAATAACTCATCATGTCTACAATTCTACAATAGAAACGAAGAATCAATGTCTAAGCCGCCAGCCCAAGATCACTCAATTTATCAGCATAGTAAGCCGGTACTGCCACAGCATCTTCCTTGTCCCAATCCTCCTTCTTATGCACGCCCGTGAGAACATGCAGTGTACCACCCAACCTGCCCTCAATGCCAAACTTGATATCCGTGTTCAGCCGATCTCCAATCATACACGTCCTCGAGCGATCGAGCTGGAACTTGCCCTCGACCGCATCCATCATGGCCTGGCTGGGCTTTCCCAGCTCCAGTGGTTTCTGCCCGCTCGCGTACTCCAAGGGAATCATGCATGACCCTGCGCCCATGAAGAAGCTATGGTGCATAGGCAGAGTGGAATCCGTATTCGTAGCCAGAAACACGGCACCCTTGTTCAAATAATGCAGCGCCGTAGACAGCTTCAGATAGTTGATATGGAAATCCAGCCCGCACAGAACAACGCCCACCTCGGGGTCCAACAACGACCCATCAGCCAAGCCCTTGAAATCCTCGGGCGCAATGTCCCTTCGGAATTTCTCATCCGTCCCGCCGATGCAGGGATTCCTTCGGCAGCCAGCTCCGCTTCCACGCCCGCTTCCCCTATGACGAAGACCTTGTTCTTGCCGGGGGCTGCTTGAGGATGCGCGAGATGTAGACTGCTGCCGAGTACGAAGACCCAAAGACGTCTTCTTTCTCGCAGGGGATGTGGAGGTTGGACAACTTCTTGAGGTAGTCTTGACGGGATTTGGTGGAGTTGTTTGTCACGAACACAGTTCTTTTGCCTTGGGTTTTCATCAGTGGAGATTTTATTTATTTATTGATTTGCGAAATTGATTTAGTAAAAATTGTGCTTCGGGTGACATGGCAAACCTTTTGTTTTGAGCATCCTGATGGTCTCAGGAACGCCTTCGAATACATGGTCGCCGGACCAGAGCACGCCTGGCAAGTCGAAAAAGTCAGTGAACCGAGGCTTTTCGTGACACTCCATGGAGAGGCGCCTGCTCACCGTCGCAATCAAAAGAAAGGTCTACAGGAAGAATGTGAAACTAATCAGTCTTGAGAGAAGGGGGCAGGGCGAGAAGGGGAGGGGGAGGGGGTATCAGGAGTAAAGAGGAAACGACGCACATCAAACTTGTCAATGAACTCATTGATGGCGGCCTTATCGCCAGTGATGTACTTAGGCGATGGCGTCATTTTACTTGTCGAAAAGAATGACGGTCGGTGAGTAACTGCGATATTCACTCAATGACAGCTTGTTGATGAACTATTTTGACTCGTTCGCCGATATGAAGCCGGCTTGGGAGAAGTGGCAGTGAGTGGGAGCCCCAGTCTGGACTGCTTACTAAGTTTCGTTGCTGGCACGAAGCATGACTTTCCGTCGTTCGACTTCATCGCTGGAAGCATTAACGTGTTCCCTCGTACGATTTTTTTAAAGCGTTGTCGACGAGCATTGGAAAATCCAGGGCAGTGCATAGTATCGGATTTGCAGTACCCCGTACGCGGGTTGTCTGGCCATCCTGCGCGTCCTGCCCGAGTTGGAGCAAGTCAATCACAAAGTGCATGAGCAAACCTTGCCGCGCCAAGTCTGAAGTCTAAAAAAGTCATGGCTTGCCCTTTTCTTTGGCGACCAAGTCGGAATGTCGAGCCGGCGACGGGGTATGTACCTCGAAGCAGCTCATCACAATCATCACGATCATTACCCAGTAGTGACACTTGCTGCCTAATATTAGTAATGACATTCACAGCAGCTCGTCGAGACTCAAGAAGTGCGCCCTTGGTGGAGCCCACGGCAAGGCAACAAGTTCAGGCACCACGCGGCGCAAAGGACCTTGCAATGAACAACAACCTCTGTGAGGTCACTGAATGCGCACATCGCGTTGGTCCCAAATCGCGAGAAGTACCTTTCTACCTAATCCATCCCTTGCTAAATATACTAGCTCTTTTTAGTGGCAAATACAGGCAGCTTACCTCGACGTGTAACGCTTACAACCTCTTCTAACGTCACGTAGGTAATACCTAGTAAGTAAGCGAGGAATTTATAGTGGTTAAATCCGCTATCAGGGTAGTTATAATAGCTTTAACTAAATCAATACCCTTAAATAATATCGCACATAATATAGGCATCTTAATTAATAGCGAAAATCAATATTAGACGCAAGACACACTAAAATTAAGTGTGGGGACTGTCCTTGTTCAAAAAACGCGATATGCTTTAGTGACCCATCTCTCTCTGTGTGTGTGTGTGCTGTGCTAGTACTCCGTAGCGCCGAAGCTGAAGCCATTGAAGGCTTGAAAACTCTCAGGGTCAGTGGAGACCATCGTGGGAGTCCCCGAAAGTTTCCCTTGTTGGAGTGGAACCGAGTCAGTTTTCGCGACTACAATAAGACTGCAATGCCAACCTCCTTTTTTTTTTTTTTGGCTTTTTCTTTCCCCATTGACTGTTATACCTCTTTTAAATAGCCCTCTTGCTTTCTCTTTCTTTCTTCTTTCCCCGCAGAGCGAGATTAGATTTTACGCCCGTGTCTGTCTTTACACATCACTCAGGACTATCAGTTTTCGTGTAATAAGAAACATTGACAGCACCGTGCTTCAACATCACTCGAAACTTCCCGTCTCAGTCACGTTTCAGCAGTTTCAGCGCATAGGAAAATCATCCGCCAGTTCCAACGGGAAGACAACCACTTCTACTCCACCGCTTACATTCCTTCAACAAACATGAGCTCCAATAATACCACTCCCGCCGGATCCTCATCATGCAGCCCATCCGTGCAATCAACACCTCCGGTCCCGGAATGTGGCTTTCCCAAACCCCAAGGCGATATCGATATTGAAGAGGCGCTTCTGCGAAAGCCACTTCGCTGGACCTTTCAAGGGCAGGTAGAAGCAAATAAGTCGCGACCTCTGGCCGCGGCACCTGAGGATGTGAGAAAGATAGACCTGGAGCGGGCGAAGCAAGACCTTCTCCAGATGCAAGGCGCCATCGGCAACTCTGGGAAATCTAGGAATAAGTGAACGTTAAATTAGGGTATATGGTCTCTCTGGCTATTTGATTCGCAAGCGAGATATGGGTGCTTTGATTTAAGGAGCCGGCAGTTGTATCGCGGGACGACCATGACAGATATGCAACAACGAACTTGAACGATGAGGGAGCTGAAAATGTCAATTTGAATTCTCCATTTTCTTTGTCGGCGTTGGATGGAAGGGCACCGATAAATATTCCAGCTTCCTCTAATACAACAGATCATTCAGTTTCTCACACTTTATCCACGATCGACTGCAAGCGAGAACCCAGGGTGAATCCATAGGTCACAGCTGAAACGAGTGTGAACAAGTTGAGAAGAGATGAAATGCCATGCAATTTGCCAAACTTCTTGCTCAAAGCACGCATTTCCTCAGAGTGTGGGCCTTCCTCATGATACTCCTTTCCATCGCGTTTGGCTGTCGCACAACGTGTCAGCTTATTTCATCTTTTGGGCCGGGCTCGTAAACGCGACAGCACATACCCTGTCCACGGCGTTCTTTGATAACCTTGTTCGTGGCGGGCAGCAGAACAACGAGGTTGACCAGCCCCGTGACAAACATGGTAGCAATAGGAGCGAGGACAGCCAGCGGTTTGACGTCTCCAGGAGCCCGGATGGCCCAGTTGATACTCCAAGTAGAGCGTTACCGGGAAAAGTCAGAGCGAGGATCACTGGGAGTGCCGTTTGCATGCCGAAGTAGATCGGGAAGAGCTTAGCCTGGATTGCTGAAAACACAGGCCGCTCGACAATTTTGAACACAACCGGGCCATTGATGAATGACTATAGAACAGGTTGACAAGTTATTTAATCAATTTCACTCAAATGTATAAATGCCATGAAACTAGACTTACGTGGAAGATTGAGGTTCCCAACAGCGCTCCGTAGCTGTTAGGCTCAGTATTAGCTTAGTAGATCTGTCAGCCGGTCCATCTCAATAGAACGAGAGACATACGAGATGATGTGGTACGGAGCCGCCGAAACTAGAATAGATCCAGCCATTATTTTGGAAGGCCTGATGAAGCAACAGTTCGCAATTTCAAGAAAACTGAATCCAGTTGCTAAGGAGATGACAAACAGAATGAATGAGGTCATTAAAGGTGCGACCGTTGGCATCATCACGTGACCGCGCGACGGCATCGCGTAAACCCAGCCACGTGTCATGGCTTCTCTGTCCCGGCTGCACCCATCGTCTGCCTAAATAAAACCAAGCTCAGATTCTCCAGGAAAGTGGGCCAACCAACTTTAGTTGCTCCTTGTGAGAGGGTAAAACTCTCATTTTCCTGCCAAAGGTGGCATACATATAAATTTTTATTCAGTTTGTTCAATCATTTTGAGAGATGGCGGATAAGGAAGCGATTATCTTTATCCTGGACCTGGGTGCCTCCATGGCCGAGAAGCACTCAGGTCGCGACGAGTCGAATTTGGACTGGAGCATGCGTTATGTATGGGACAGGATCACCGACATCGTTGCAGCAAACCGCAAGACGTTATGTGTTGGTGTAGTGGGTTTGAGGACTGATGAGACCGAGAACAAGTTGCAGGATAACGATGGGTACGAACACATCTCAGTCATCCAAGACCTCAGCAATATCACCATGTCAGGCTTAAGAAGTCTTCAATCAGCGATCAAGCCAAGCCAGATACTGGCTGGCGATGCTATTTCAGCCATTGTGGTAGCGATTGACTTGATTGACACCTTTACAAAGAAGCTCAAGTGGGCTCGTAAAATCGTACTAGTGACCGACGGCCAGGGAGAAATGGATGCCGATGACATCGGAGACATCGCCAAGAAGATGAATGACTCTAATATCCAACTCACAATCTTGTAAGTTTTGGAATCTTACTATCCTCAAAAGCCCAACTGGGCTGACTCTCAAAGGGTGTGGATTTCGATGACGCGGAATATGGATTCAAAGAGGAAGATAAACCTTCGATCAAGGTAACACATTGATAGCGGCGACCATCCAAACGTTCCCCTGCTCTAACGATATGTTCAACAGGCTGAAAACGAGAAAATATTGAGGGCTTTATCGGAGGAGTGCAAGGACGGCTTGTTCGCTACCATCGCTGAAGCAATCCATGAAATAGATACTCCGCGAGTCAAGTCAGTCAAGCCTTACAAGACGTACGATGGCGCCCTTGTTCTTGGGAATCCCAAGCAATTCCCGGCAGCAATGTGCATAAATGTCGAACGCTACTTTAAGACTCATGTCGCTCGACCATTAGCAGCTAGCACCGTCGTTGTCAAGTCAGAACAAGCGACGCAGTCAACGCAGACTCTGGATGATGACCCAATGGATGGTGTTGAGTTCTCGGCTGTGAAACAAGCGAGAACCTACAAGGTCAACGACCCTGATGCTCCTGGAGGCAAGCGCGATGTTGAATTTGAGTCGCTTGCCAAAGGTTATGAGTACGGTCGCACCGCCGTTCATATAAGCGAATCAGAGTATAACATAACCAAACTGGAGACCGAAAAGAGCTTTTCAATTGTCGGCTTTGTCGCGCGGGACAAGGTAAGCCAGACTATATCGGCGCTGCGAAGACTTTATGTTGACATTTACTAGTACGAACTATTCCTGAACATGGGAGAAGTCTGCGTCACCCATGCCCGTAAAAATGATGTCAAGTCCGAGCTAGCGCTTTCCTCATTGATTTGGGCCCTACTCGAACTGGAATCGTATGCAGTTGCTCGGATAGTCACCAAAGATGGAAAAGACCCGTTGCTGGTGTTGCTGGTACCGCATATTGAGCCCGGATTTGAATGTTTATATGACATTCCTCTTCCGTTTGCTGAAGATGTGCGAACATATCAGTTCCCACCGTTGGACAAGGTCATCACCGTGAGCGGCCAAACCTTGACCAAGCACCGACTATTACCTTCAGATGAGCTCAGCGAAGCTATGAGTGACTATGTTGACTCAATGGATGTCTCCACATATCAGCTTGATGATGATGGGTATAATGAATGACCATGGCCACCAGGAAAGTGATATCTTCTAACATTGAACAGAAACCCGACCGAGTATGCGCCTATTGATGAGACTTTCAACCCAACTATCCATCGAGTGAATAATGCGGTCAAAAACCGAGCGGCGCATCCTGATAAGCCTGTTCCCGGGACTCCTGCGAGCTTGTTGAAATATGCATCTCCGCCCGAAGATCTCATCGAAAGGTTCGGCCTAGAATTGACGCTTTGATTGCATCAGCTGAGGTGAAAAAGGTGGGTTGATCTCATTTCTGGTCATCTCGAACCAAGGACTAAATCTTGTACAGTACCACCGAAAGCCAAGGGAAGACGAAATCGTGAGACTGTCAAGCCAATCTCAGGCTTGGACGTCGACGCTTTGCTGGGCGAAGGTGATAAGAAGGGAAGGTGTCGGAAGACAATCCGGTGCCAGACTTCAAGCGGGCTTTGGGCGATGCTAGCGAGGAAGACGAAATCAACGATGCGTCTAAGCAGATGGGCGTCATTATACGGTCTCTCATTACAGACAGCTTTGGTGATAGCAAATACGCCCAGGCCACGGAATGTCTTGGTGTGATGAGGATGAGCTGATAAATATGGAGGAACCAGAAATGTACAATTCATTTGTTCGGGATCTGAAGAAAGGTCTATTGTCTGGGGCTCTTGGTGGTGATAGAAGAGATTTCTGGTTCAAGGTCCGGTGGTCGAGACTGGGCCTGATTGATCAAGACCAGTCTGATGTGTCAAATGTAACGCACGATGAAGCAGAAGAGGTGAGAACTCTTGTTGAAGCTACGTTCAAAGGTCTACGACTGGCTAACTCTAATCCCAGTTCTACAAGTCGAGATAGGAGGCAACATGAAATGGGAAGATGCAAGGTCGTGTGTCAGTCGCATCAGCGGCTTACTATTCTGATTGTAATGTTTCAGGTTGGAAGCTTCACAATATATTGACAAGGAGGACATACTGATAAAAAAAAAGTAATGAAATGTGTGCCAGCTGGTACGTGTGACCTGTCGTTGGCCTCGACATCTCGGACCTCCGTGTGCGTTTGATTCACCTGGCGGACAGCTGTCAGACAGTGAAACACAAGTGGCAGCGTAGCAGCTGCCTTTTCTCTTCTTCTCCGTTTGTTGCCATCGCTGCACCCAGCGACATTCCATTTTCCTCTTCTTTTAAAACGCTTGGTAAAAGGCGACTGCACATTTCCCATCATCAAAATGTCTGACAATCAGCTGCACGCCCAACTGGAGAAACTCCAAGAGGTTCTAGGCAAGAAAATTACCCTCGATCCGGCCAGGACAAAGACGACAATCGAGCCAGAGGCCAGCGTTCGCAAAAATTCCTCATCTGCATGGCAAGAGCAGCATCTCACATGCGAGAAATCAAGCGGTGACACTGTGCCCAGCTGCCTGACAGGAGATGAGTTTTCATACCAGGGCTTCGACGATTCTGCGTTATGCATAGGTGAACCTCTCGAGGAAGACGTTGCATTTTGTCCTTTTGAGAGGATCAGGCAATACCCCGAACAATTCATTGGGAAACGAAATAGACCATTAGTATGTACAAGGCAAGAAAACTCGTGCTCACTCTTGGCTTTAACAATGTCAAGGCTCAGCCGTTCTTCGACAGCATCGACGAGAGAAAAACATGGCGATTGTATGTTTTCAAGAAGAGCTCTATGATTCTCCAAGATGAATAACTCAACCATCATGCCTGTAGTTTCGAACTTCACTTCCCTGGTGAACCACAACAGTCATGTCTCCTCATACCCACAGTTCAGTTTGTCAACTTCCTAAAGGAAGTGAATTCCCATCTCGGAACTCAGCTGTGCATTCCAAAGGGCATCAACCAGCTACATTTCAATGTGAAATTTGGCCATGGGGGTACGCCGCGTCCAAGATATATTGGCAACTCTCATGAGAAACCTCGAGTCCTCGTAGACAACCACGACGTCATCGACGAGGATTTGGCAACCTTTAACGCCGCAACCGAGGAGGATCGAACCTCGTGGCTGGCCAGCTGGAAAAAGGCCAAAGCCTCATCTGCATATCAGCGTGTCGATGCCGCTCAGCGTGCCAAACTTGCCGTCGAGAGAGCAGAGAAGAAGAGGATAGCCAACGAAACCATGCTAACCAAGGTACAAACGTATCTTGGCACACCGGACGGACAATCTATTGATGACTTGGATTGCAAACCTACTCTCTTCGTCAGCATCGACATAGAAGTTCTTGAAATGGAGCCGCGGTCCATCACAGAAATAGGAATTGCAGTACTTGACACGAGGAATATACAAAAACGCGACCCGGGGCCCGGCGGCATCTTTTGGTGGGAACACATCAAAGCCTATCACCTGGTTGTTCGCCAACATGCTTCGCACGTGAACTATAGATACGTCCAAGGATGTCCTGATAAGTTCCAATTTGGGTTGGACCCCGTTCCCCATGTTTTTATCATATCATGCTGTATGCATCTTGGGCTAACGTCTCGTCAGGAAAGTATATTCCCCAACAATTGGGAGCTCATTGACACGCTGAGCTCCATCTTGAGTCCTTACACCCGCGATGGCGTAGCAGACGTGGTTCTAGTCGGCCATGACACACAGGCTGATGTGCGATATCTTTCCAACGCTGGCTACGATGTAAATTCCGCTCTGAAATTAGTCGACACCGTCGATACGCAGATTCTTCACCAGGCTTGGAAAGGGAGCAAGCAGTCGCGGAAGCTGGAAAGTGTCCTGTCAGACCTCTGCATAGCATACACATGCTTGCACAATGCCGGCAACGACGCGATGTATACGCTGCGTGCCATGATAACAATGGGCGTGGAAGGGTCCAAGCCAGAAGGACAACCTTTCCGTCGACCTCAGCTCGCCGCGGAACACAGCCCTCTTGAAAATTGAAAGAAGAATCAGGAGAAACCAAAGATCATTCAACGTCTTCCATTAGTTTACATGTTTGAGAAGAGAATGGGCACTCGGAAGTGACCCTGGTCCTGAAAAAGTACACGGCCTATGTACACTAGCTTGCTGTCCTATAGCCTCTTTTTGCTCAGACTTTGAAGCTCGTTCTTACAAATACAACCCTACAACGCCATCGCTATGTGTATAGTAGTGTACAAGAGATGCCGGCATTCGCAAGTGCAAACACAAGAATAGTTTCCCGCCTCACGAGGTTAACAAAGAAACTTTGCTTCATTGCTGGGCCATCATCGTACGAGTAAACGCTATGCGGCGTCTTTACACGTTGTTGTACTCGGGTAGTCGGCTGCCAAGCGTTCCCCTTAATTAATCTGCTTGTCCAACAGCTCTTTCGCCTCGTTGACCTTGGTCGCAAGGTATGGACTCCCGCCTCGATCGGGATGGTTCAGCAGCATGATGGTTCGGTGGGCCTTGCGGACCTTGTCCTTGGTCAGGGTTCTCTCGCTAAAAAGGTCAGCGTGAGTATGACACAGGCCATGAATTGGTTGGCGACGATGACGATCCTGGTCGGAGGGTCCAGAGTAGGGAAATCTTACCTCAGGGACAGGATGAGCGATGCCTCCTTCTTGGTCATCTTGGGCTCGAAGCCGCCTTTGTAGAAGGCCTTTCCCATGGCTCCCACGCCGCCTCGGGAGCGGCGCCATGCGACGAGACCTGCTCGGCCCTAGGAACAGTCAGTTTGCTTGTTCCTTTGTATGATTGTTTGCGTGCTAGGTGCTTCGTTCAAGCGCAAGGTCCTGGGTGTCTGCGATGAAAAAAAGGGGGAGGGGGTCGACGTACAAGAAACGCAGCGACAGCTGTGCCGACTCCGATGGCGAATATTGAAGACATTTCCGTATTGCGTTGTTGGGCGAGGGTTCGGTGATGGGCAGTGGTGGGTGGGTTTTCGATGCGGAAGTTTTGCCATGGGATGGGATCGGGCGGGCGGTGATTTTTCCGCTCCGTTCCATGCACGGAATTAGTGCGCAACAACAATACACCAAGGACAGGATGAAGTATGCACCCCGTAGAAACATATAATTTGCTAGTTATTCTAATATTACGTGTACGGGGTCGGCTACCAGGCAGCCCGTACATTCCCCGTCTATTCGCAAAGCATCAATCGTATCGCCCCCGCCGCCGAGTCCAACATGGCCTCACCCCTGGGCCCTCATCAAGTGCTCACTGCTTCACATCCTTTTCCCTCCCATGGTGCACCTTTTCCGGAACCCTCAGCCCCTTGTCTACCGCGACCTTTATTCTCCTCTCCAGCTCCTCCGTCTTGCTCAACCCGTGTTCCTCGTCGGCAATCTCCTTCTGCTCCTCGCCGGCCCAATTGCCTGCCCCGCCGCGACCGCCCATCCGTTGGGGATGCTTCTTCAGACTCGACGTGACCGCCTCGATGGCCTCGTTGGACATGCGCTCCTTGTCCTGCGCATCAGGGAGTTGCGAAGGGTCTATGAAGTTGCCTGCTCCGCCGCGGCCGGCGCGAACGTTGGAGCCTTGCGAAGAGACGACGGGACTGGACTCGTCGTCTTGACGTTGGAGATGCTTTGTACATACATGTGGTCAGTGACTCAGTTTATTATATTATTATTATAATGGAGAGCGATCCGAACTTCAAGTGGGCTTGGCTGGTGGCTGCGTACATATGTAGAGTTGTGGGGTTTTCCGTCCACTCGTACAAGGTAGCTTCCTTCGTTTTTTATTTGTTACGGCTTTGGAGCGAGGGGAGCGAGGGGTTCACAGATGGGGAAAAATGGGTTGGTACCTTTTCTGCCGCAATCTCGTCCTCTTTCTTTACAGAGTAAAAGTTGCCTGCGCCGCCGCGACCAACTTTTCGGAAAACATCTTCGTTGCTGCTCATGGTCTCCGGTCGAGGTTGAGGAAGAGCGAGAGTAAAACTATGGTGGGGAGACTGCAGAGGTGGGTTGAAGAAGTTGACGAGCTTTGCGCAACTGAGATGACTTGCAAGTTGGTCCGCGTTGATTCATGGCCAACGGGGAATTGACGGGCCTCCATGCCATGCGGGCGCCGTACCCGTGGCACTGGGCTCAAAGTGGGCGAGCACATGCATTCATCATCAGGCCAGATTGAACTTCATTCCAAAAAAAAAAGCCACACATTCTTGTGGAATAAATAAAACAATTCACCTCTCGCAGTCATCTCCTCCGATCCCCGTCCGCTTCGGCCGATATAGGATTCACCACCAGCCCCCATCCAGATCGCAGCTGCGCAGTGCACTCTCGATCTGGAGAAAGAAAGTGGTCACGACGAAAAGAAGAGGAGAAAAAAAGCATCAAACACCACGGGGTCAAGAAAGCCCCAACCCTTATTCATGATAATTACATATAAATCAGCCACCCCTTTCACGGCGCGAGGGAAAAAAATTGCACGCCACACCCGGATTCATGCATGAAATGCCATGTTTTGTGTCAAGGGATGCTTCTTTTTATTTCTTCCTGTTTCTTGCCCTGACGCGGTCCACTTGGTTTCAGAGTCACGGGCAGAAATTACACGCGAATTTCGCCTTTGCCCTTGCGTCTGACAGGAGGGGATCGAGATCGTTGGTACGAACGAGTGCGTGATTGGCTGGACCAATGGGCCTTCTTGTGGATGGCATGATGGGAAAATTTACAAATTTTGGGAGTTAGCGTTGTGTTAGTCTTTTTTTTTTTTTTTTTTTAAAAAAACGAATTTGTTGAGGTCAGATGGTATCAATCGAGGTAAGCACTCCACAAGCACTCCATGTTGTAGTGGCACGAGGCGGAAGCAGAAATCAAGGCAATTATTACCGTCTCGGTAATTCGAACAAGACATCGGAATCGGACTTGGCTGTATCCCTTTGGATGTGCGGAGGGAGCAAGCTGGTCACTCGCAGGGATGTGGGCCAATCAGGACAAAGGTAGATACAAGCTACCTAATCCTACTCCTTACTTAGCCTATGATAGAAGTACTAACAATCTGGCCGGGTACAAATCGCTACATTGCACACATCGCAGCTTGCCGTGTTATTTTAGCTAACGCGAGGTACATCCTGTGTATCCGAAAACAGTGGGCCTTCTACCTGCTTGCTCCCTCCGCACATCCAAAGGGATGTACATACGGAGTACATGCGATCGATATAAACAAGAAACAAACTGTGATCCTGGCTGCATCTGCACCAGTTTCGGAATTCCAATGACAAGGACAAGGATGTCACGTCTGTCTGGAGGGTACAATGTGTTTGTACATAGAATCGAAACCTGGTATCGGCCCAGGGACCCATCACCGATGATCTCGCTAAAACCTGGCAGAAGATTATCTTCGACCGTTGAGGTATAGTCGTCAGGAACGTTTGAGACGGTTCAGTCGGGTAAAAGATGTCGTCTCCCCTTACATACGGGATTTGGAGGGCGAGGAGAACCATTGCCGAGATGCGATGCCAACGACGTGAGGGATCGATTGGCAATCTATGCAGTGCCGAAGACAACTGATCCGTCTACTCGTTTCTATCGACAGGCGGCGCGGTTGGCAGAGTACGGCTTGACAATTCGCATTAAAGGAATGCAAAAAACAGCGTTGATGTACTGACTGCTTTAGATATATGCGATCTCGGTGACCTTTTTTTTTTTTTTTTTTTGGATTTATTATTATTAATTTTTTAAAACCAAGACTAGTCAGTAATTTTACCCAAGTCGACTCCGTTCTTTCAAACGAGGTGACAACCAAGCGGCAGTTGAAGTAATTAGGGCTGCGAGCACGAAGCAACATAACAGAAGTCAAGTGCGTACGCCAAGCCAAGGCTGTGTGTGCTGCTCTTGAAGACCTTCACGTCTTCACCAGGCACACATCAGAAAAAAAAATCAAGCTACCTCCTGGCCTCGTCCCCCTCCCTTCTATCCTTTCCGTGTCGAACAATCATCACACGCCATTCGTCGCTCTCCCCTCTGCCAAAGGCTTCGCCCGAAGAGGATGAGCACCAGACCCAGCCACTTGATGCCCGTGGCGTGGCGTGGTGGGTGGAGAGGGGGGGGGGGGTGGCGTTCAAAGTCCCGGTAGATTGCATATCTGGTTTGGTCTACTCCGTATCACGAGGGACATGGACAAATATGAATTAATGGCCTCGTAGCCTGTAGGCTGTTTGCTCTATGCCCCGAGCCCCAGTTGCGTTATTAATTGCTTCTCAAAACGTGATGAAGAAAAAGAAGATGAGCGAGTGAATTACAGGCTCGGAAAATTCAAAATTTTCAAAAACAGAGCCGTCACAGCATCAATCAATCATCATCACCATTCATCATTCGTTCCCGAGATCATGTGATCATGTGGCGCGTTCCTTTGCTGCCCACCCCATCGTCACGAGCCTAGCGCCAGTGCGGCAATGCATTTGGGCCTGTTTTTTTCTATTCTTATACGGAGTCCGTTGACCCCTCTCCAGCTCAGCTGCCTGCCAGCCAGCCAGTTGCCAGTTTGTACTCCGTATACATGTACCTTGTAGCAATCCGGCCAGCGCATACATGTAGATAAATGCACTACATGTACGACGTTTGCCCTGTAATGCACTCGAATTTGGTACAGTGGTTGTAGGCACAGCGGGTGTAGGTGTCCAAGGCACCTAAAATTATTACATGGACAGCTTTCTCTCAACCTTGGCCAAAAGCAACAAGCCGCAACTGGTCCCTCCCAGACTACGGACTATCCCGTCCGAGCAACGCGCCACTCCCAATGCAAAGGGAATAGTGCAATTGCAAAGGGAATAGCGAACCAAAAAAAAAAAAAAACCCCGAAATTTACGCTCGTGCAGCATCCGTGCTCAAGCCCCTTCGGCCAGTTCCGATCACAGAGGTCGCGTACAGACGAAAGCCGTTACCATATCCTCTCTATCATCTACGCATATGAACAAGTCTGGTACGTCTTGTACTTGTCCAAACAGCAATCCTGCCTGACTGCCGCTCTTGGCTGTCAACTTTCTCCCCGGTTATGGAATCGATCGACTGTACGGAGTTGCAGTACATGTAGGTACCTACCTACTACACCTATTACTTACCGTATCAACGTGCCCTGCTTCCCCAGGAACAGACATTGAATATTCAAGGTCCCAGGGGAAAAGGGCCCGCCCGCTCTTAGCCCCCAAAGCAACAATCAGACCAAGATTTCCGCCTCGTCGCACAGTTCGCATTCGTTCCAGTGCATCTGGCCACACCAACTTTCCCGTTCTCCCGTGCTTTGTTGGTTTCCAAGTTCCTCTGCTCTTTCCCAATCACACGCTGCGCAAGAGCTTCGACGGAGGGCATCACTTGGCCCGAACCCCTTGGCCCCGTTGCACCGGCGCCGGTCAGCTAATAATAGCTCTCTCTCTCTTCCTTTCGGTGGGAATAGGCAGCCTGTTTCATCAAGACTTCTTTCTTTGAAAGCCTTTTTCTTATTTGGTCACGGAACCTACTGCTCCGTACACATTTTCCCACAAGCAGCTCGTAATGATCAGCTGGGAAAGAAACGATTCTACGGAGTACCAACCTCCCATTGACGACTGTCTTCAAACTGCATGTACTATATTCGCATCGCAGAAAAAAAAAAAACACGGGCGTGGAATAACCGCCAAGCCGAGACGATGATTCATACATGCATGCCGCGACTTTGGCGCAGGCTATTGCTGCTCAACAAGAACATGGCACGTTACTCTGCGTGATGATGCGATTACAGAAGAGTATACAGTATTGGATACAAACAATATCGTCATCCGGTACGGAGTATAACGTGCCTGTTCTGGGACAACATGCCTCACCAGCCACAGTAGACGCTTCATGCATGCCATCCGCGCTTCCCGTGGGTTCGCGATCAGAAACAGCTTTTATCTTTAATTTCATTTAGAACACAATTACCTCTTCTCGATTCCCGCGCGAGTTGACATAATCGGGCTATCGAGAAGCGCAATAAAGATGCGACAATGTCTTTTTGCCCCGGAACGATATGCCAAGTCTTTTCTGCTCCAAGCAACCACTCATATTGGATCCGATGTGCTCTACACGTACGCTCCGGACGATGGTGCTGCAATAACCTTGTTTCTGCTCTGTCCAGCGGGCGCTGGGGTGGATTGTGCCAAATGCTGGATTGCGGGCCTCGTTCGATAATCATCGGCGTCTCTTCACCACGGAAGAAAAGAGAAGAAAAAAAGAAAAAAATCCGACAGTATAAAATTGTGTCCCGGATTGTTAGGGTCCCAAGGTAAATCGGACCACTCTCTGTCCCCCTTTGTGTGTATCGAACAAAACACGCCCCCTCTCGTCCTCGACGAGTCAACCGCGGTACCGAGGACAATCCTTCTCCCTATATGTTTCCAAAATTTCCGACGCTGTCTCTCTCTGTTCTCCTGGGTATTCCCGAACCTGGACTAGTCATGCTCACGCTTCTGGATGGAGACACGGCGTCGCAACTTTGGCGTCCATCATGTGAGCCCACATGTTCGTGGTACACTGGACGTACCCTTTGTCTTCTTGTCCCTGATGATGGAAGGGAAAATGGTCTACTCGACTGCGTGCGCTAACATCATCTGTCTAGAACAGTGCCACGAGGAGCAAGTAGTGAGTGAATTAAGCTGGTTCTGGTTCTTGTTCCTCTTGAAGTGGCTGTAGCGTCTCCATGTTTAGAAATGTGTTTTTTTAATGTGTCTGGTGAGCTGCTCTTTGGGGTGAAACAGTCCGGTAGACTCGCGACGGCCTTCGTGTCCTTGACTTTTCTTTTCTTTTTTTTTTTTTTTTTTTTCACAAAATTAATGACAATTCGTGGCCTGACTGTGCTAATAAGCCTCCGGTCAGCCCGGGAGACGTGGATTTCCGAAAGCAGAGCGGGCGGGCCGCTATGGTCACGTGTCAGCAAGGGGTTGACAGCATGCAATGAATGGTCGAATAGTAAGTCGGGTTACCGGGAGTCAGCAGCCCATCGACCTTTTGCCCAACAGAACGAGAACCATATTACCACTCACTGACTGCTTGCTCGTCTGCATGTTTGCTTGTTGTTGGCCTGCCTGCTTGCTTTGCTTGTGTTCCGTTTCAAACTCGGCCAAAACGGCAAGCCTCCTTCTCTGTCCGCTGTAATCCGCTGTAATCTGAGTCGGCTCAGCCCCGCCCATGCCCACCCCAGCCTGCACGTCACCAAGCTGGACACACCCACCACTGGGTAACCTACCACTTACTCAGCGGAACTGCTGGTTCGTTCCCACCCCCTCCCCCTCTTGCCCTGCGGAGGCCATCGGTTCTCCCTCCCTCCACCCAAAGTTGTCGAAAACCTGATGATCAGCCAAGGGGAGGGGGTGGGTGGTTCAGCGCCTCAATAATGCATCAATATTTCATTCGTCGGTTTTCTAAACCCACCCGAACCCCCGTCGCGGCAGCGTCGGCCGCAGCGTTGGAAACCGCTGGAAGGTGGTCGGTCTTGTTGGGGCCGTGGGCCAGCCTATGTCCATGAGAATGGCACAACTGGCAGCTATGTATGTACTACGGAGTTACATACATACACGTCGACGGAGCCCCCGCGCTTCGTATGTACATACACGGGAAACTACTCGGTACATGTGTACAGACATGGACCTCGAACTGGAGATGCTGCCTCGCTGCGGACTGCCCTCGCGTCAGCCAAGGTCAGCAAAACGGAACCTGCAGGCTGGAAAAATTGTGCAAACAGGCGTCGGTGGGAAGCAGGCAGCACAGCACGTACATAGATAACAGCTCCTGTCCTCCGTACCGGAGTCCCGTACAATCAATTGCATTGCCTCAGTTTGGCACCATCTCGCATCCACTTCTCCTCATCTTCTAGCATTTCAGCGTGCAACCTGCCCCAACAACGGCGAACGATGTTTGCCCACTCAGCCACTCACCACTCGAACCACGCTGGCTGGCCGGGTAGCTGGCTGGGCTCGCTCCCTTGCCATCCCGATAATCGCAAGACCTGAGGCGCCGTCGATTCACCTAGCCGGATAGCCAAATACTCCAAGCCCGGAGCGGTTGCCCACGCACACCCCCATGGTGCTTCACCCGCCCACCTCGACACACCACACACGTACGCACACACGCACACACACGCCCCCACGACCTGCTTGTCAGCCCATCCAAAATATTATTTCTCGTTCGCTCTGCTTTCGTAATTTATTGCTGCTCACTACAACATCACAAACCCAACACTTGCACAATCACCCGGGTTTCTGTACATCAGACAGCTGTCCATCAACGAGACCAGTTCCTCGCGGCCCTCCCCATCTTGTGACGGTCCGGCGTCTGTCGTCTCGCAACTCCGAGCATTCAAGTCGCTGGCAATGGCCTCCTCAAAAGTATGACACACCAACAGTATTGAGGGTCCTTGCAGACTCGACTTCTGCTCTCGCGAGGCTCAGTGTGTGCTGACCTTTTTTTTTTTGTTTTTCTTTCGCCCACGTTCAGGAGATGCAACAGTCCACTGGTAGGCCATTGACGCTTCAGCGTCCGTCCCTCTCGAACTCGAACCCCTCTGCCTCTGCGATATCCGGCCGACAACCTCATGCTCGAAACACCTCACACTCCCTCCTCTCCTCCTCCCTCAACGCAAACCACCGTGTAACCCGCCGCAAGTCCGTCACGACGCCCGTTCCCAATGTCGCTGCCCTTACGGCCGCCGTGAACAACGGCGATCAGACAGGTGCCATCCCCATTGTCAACAGCGGTCGACGAAACATCATGTCCAAGACTACCCTCGCCAGAACATCCGCGGTTGGCAGCCTGCCATCTCCTCCTGCCAGCCTGCCCACGCACAGAACTGTTCCTGAACTCAAGCAAGAATCTCAGGAGAGCGCAATCGATGACAGTAATGACGCGTCGGCCGATGAGGCACTCAAATTGCAAACAGCCCATTCTCGGCGAGCCAGCGATGGTCAGCCGATTTCTAAGGACGGCAAGAAGAGCAACCGGGCCGAGGTTCGCTGCGACAAGTGCGGCAAGAGTTACAAGCACGGCAGCTGCTTGACCAAGCATTTGTAAGTATTGTCGAACGTCGTGCGCATTTCGTAGTGTGCCGTCGGTGAGGAATCTCAAGGCTCGAGTCTGGCATCACTCCTGTGCATGTTGTGGTAACTGGTGGCATTTGAGGGCAAGTCAGTCTAACGTGGTGAAAATAGATGGGAGCATACTCCTGAGTGGTCATTTACATCAAAGCTGCTCATTTCAAAGCACCAGCAGGTGCAACTTCTCGAAGCCGCCTCTGTCCTCGTCGCTATGAACGGCAAGGAAAGTACGGCAACACCCCCGAGTCTACCAAAGATTCCGCCAGCGAGCCAGATTCTTCATCACCCGCAGCATCTGGCTACTCCGAACAGGTTGGCCGCCAGAGCTCAACAGACACCACCCCTCCCCATTGCTGGAAGAACCAAGCTTCAATGAACTGTCATACCGCGATAGGAATGCTTATGGCTTCTCTAGAAGCTATCAGTCTGCCGTATTTGGGAGCATGCCCAGAGGCTCAGAGGTGTTTGGACATTTTCGACAACCCAGCCATGAGCGTCGACCTCCCTCTTCTGGTGCTAACCGAACTGGCAAGGATGATCGTGACCTCGCGGCCGCCGTTGAGCTGCTTAGTTGCAGCTTCAACAGCAACAATGGCTCTCACGGTACTGTGGTAGTCCCTCGGACGCACCGCCCGTACCGCCCGTGCCAGCCCAATACCTTCCTCAGGCTACTTCGTTTTCGAGCGCAGGGTTCATTAACAGTTTCCCTCGACGTCAACCGGAGAGCTTCACCAGAGGCGAGATGCGGCGTGGTAGTGATGATGTGAAGATGGAGGATAGTGATGATGATTTCGACATGCAGTCTCGAGCCCGAAGTGACGAAGACGATGATGGCGTTTTGGACGCATGGAGGAGTAAGCTGGGTGCTTGCCTTCCACAGCGTACTGTTTTGAACATGATGTTTTTCAAGAGCTCTCTCCACGATTCCATGGCTGCGGAGTTGGATCAGTTGGGGTTTGAAAGGGTTGGACGTGGTGTCTCATTTGTATCATGATGTACTCAAAACTCTGTATGAGGTGGTTCAGCTCCGCTTTCAATCTTCAGCACCGAAGAGTGGAGGGCCCTTCTGCTTACACGGTCATTTTGGACCGTTGTGTCTTTGCAGACGAGATTGTATCTCCACGAGGTTAAAGTGAGGATTCGTACAAGCGTCGAGCGTACACCCAATGGCATAACAAATAAAGAAACATTTTCTGTATATTACCTGACTGTACTCTTTTGCCGATGCAACGTAACTTTGCTTTTGTGGTTGTGCTGCCTTTTCGTGCTAGACGACGCTGCAAGCTGCCAAAGAAGACCATGCAAAAGATTTAAAAAAATTAAAAAGAGAGAAGGGGGATCAATTCCTGTCTGAGGTCAGTTAGTCCGTGATAACTGGAAGATGGCCGGCCACGGGTGTCACAATGGCACAATGCTCGATATCAACACGTGAAATAAACAGCATGGCACGAGGGAATTGATTTGTGCAATGTAAGAATTTGAGAGACTTAGTCACTAGAGAAAAGAAGAATTTTTCGGTCCTTTTTAGACTGTTCTTGAGTCTTGACCCTGCTGCTGGAGAAGAGAGAAATCAAAGGCAGCAGCATTTTGAAGAGGAGCGAAGGAAAATTTGAGCGCTGCTAATACCCTGAATCTAATTTATGTGGGGACGCGATGTTAGAAGCAACCAGTGAGAGTCAGTTCATCTCAGGTCAGCCTTGTTGTCAGCTGGAGCTGGCTGCCCCTCATGTTTCCCTAGCGACCTGATGTCACCTGTCTTATCCCCACTTGATGTGTGAGCACTTGATCGCGGAAAAGGCAAACCAGGCAAACCAGCTTGACTCGATCGACCCGGTCGTAAAACCCATCATCACTGTCTATTAGGTCGGCCCACTCAAGTTGTACGCTCTTTTACCTCGCACTGCTATAGGCTCGGATTCCAGGACAGAAAAGCGAATCGCAAGAAGTGAATTACATTCTCCGGGGACGCAAAACGGCCTGCCGCCACGACAATCATGGCACCGACGAAGCGAAGCACGAAGTCGGATACGCCTTTGACGGGCGATCTCGATGAAAAGATTGCCGATATTCAAGCTTCTTCGATGGCCAAGGTGGACCGGGTCGCGCAAGTGACCAGTGACACGGGCAGCAAGCTTCCTTGCGCAGCGCAATTTCCGTTGATGGTGGCACTGAGCTTTGCGCTGTCTACTTTGGGAAGCGTAGTCATGTCGCAAGTGTCGCTAGGGGAATTGCAATCGCTGACACGCAGCCCGGATACGTGGAGTGAAGTGGCTCTTGTTACTTCTTGGCGGATGTGAGTATTACTCGATTGCCCTCAGGTATCTTGCAAGGAACCGACTATTGACTGGTTGTTTGCGATTTTCCCATCGACAGTGCCGAACTGGCTTTGGCGTGGTTTGGCAAACTGGACTGCTTCGAAGCTGCTTCAATGAATCTTCTCGCCCACGGGCCTGTGGTAAGCGGTCCTACGAACCTCCCTACAGCTGTAATATGCAATCGGGAGTCTAACGCACGCAAAAATAGATCTTCTTAGTCACCGCATTCTATGGCCTGAGCCTCTCCAGTGCTATTTCTGCGCTTGTGATTGATGTCCTCTCCATCGCGGTGCCTTTCTACTTGGTGCTGCCTCTGTCCAGGGCAGATGGTTCTGCTTGGAGAGGTTCCAATCGCGATATACTCGATATTCCCATGCAGATATTGACAAGTCTTCTGTCAACGGGCATTTACACCGTCACGCTCGTTCTGTCGTTGCGCTTCTTTCTACCTCGCATCCTTGTGTTGTACTTCGGCGGTATTCCAACGCTTGAGCCGGCGTACTCGGCTTCGTACACGCATGTTCTCCTGTGACGTTACTCTTCGGTCTCGCCGCCAGTACATTCATCTTTGCTCCGTTCGCCACGACTGGAAAAGCCAAGGAAGACGCCGAGGTCGAGCAGTTTGATCCCGTAAATGCGTCGCTCGGCCAGACTGTATGGTGGAACTTTTGGGGATACACGGCCAAGACAAAAGTCGTAATCCGCCGAACGGTCGCAGCGGCAGTTTTGACTGGAGTCAGCACTTTTCTTGCCTGCACCCAGAACATCTATGGCGTTGAAACAACTGGTGCGGCCGCGTACGCCGGTGTTTGGGTCACGTCTGCAATTCTCGCCGGTGTTGGACTCGGACTTGTCGGTGGCGAGTAGGGTTGCTCGCTGCAATTTAGCAGTATTCGATCTCCAGGATGGACATGTAGTTGAAAAGGAGAGGGATGGGAGGGGCGAGAAAACAAATCAGAACACCTATGACAGAGTCGGCAGAAACGAAAGATTCTCGAACGACTACGGGAAATAAGACGAGGAGATGGACGGAAAACTTGCTTTTGTTGCGATAGCAGGGAATTTGGGCGGGCATGGGACTCGTTTGTACCCTTTTTTTGGCGAACAAGTCGGGATTCAATGTCAAACTACGGCTACATTGTACTTGTACGTTTAGGCTTCACATGCAGAAGCCCTTTGGTTAGTTTAATTTTCCAAATCCACAATCCGTGTACTTGATTTGAAGGGAGGTGTCTGCAAAAAGGTGTTTGCAAATAAGCGTGGGGTTCAATCGCGACACATCAAGAAGTTATACCACCGTTTGGTGAATGCTGAGGGGCTACTGTTCTCGATGAAAGTGGATGGCAGCATAATAATACCGGGATGGGATGTTGGTTCGGAGCTGCACAAGCTTGCACCAAAGGTATAGTCTGCCGTTGGCTTACGTAATGGAGCCTCTAGGCCTGCTCTGTACGGATGGGTGGGGAACCGGCAATCATCCAGCCAAAAGCCAGGCAGGCACACAAGTTTACAACACGCTTGGGATCGCGCGCGTCGCAAGCTCAAATTGCGACGGAGCGTTTCCATCCAGGTCAAGGACACAAGTAAATGGCCGCGCAGGCACGGCAAATGCCCATCACCGACTCAGGCCTACTGTGTCTCTTACGCCCCAACTGTCCTTTGCCACGCTTCTTGCACTCGCCTTCTTCCATTGTTTCGTCAGGCAGCGCGCAATGGCCGTCTCCGGCACAGACCAAGCTGCGGCCAGCGACGCCGATGGTGCTGCATCGCCAAAGATACCAGCTCGATCAACCGAGCAGCCGCAGGACAGACCTTGGGGTTTGTCGACAAGGCTCTCGAGCCTCGCGCCGATCCCGATGCGCAGACGACCGTGACCGATTTCCTCGACTTTACCGAGTACCTACCTTCGGACGTGATCCGGTCTCTCACACTGATAGGGAAACTCGATGAGATCTATGCTGATGCGTCGATCAAGGTCGATGATTTGACAACGACATGGGGCAACCTGCCAACTCTTGCTGTGGAAGACCGTCCCTCGCCCGTCAATCTTCGCGCCAACATATCGGACAAGTTGAGCCAAGCCATGAGCTCCAGAGTCTATGCCCACGATGAAGCCGTCAGGATGTCCGAGAACGTGAATCGACATTACAACAAAGCAAAAGTCTTGCTCGCAAAGCTCCGAGAGATGTTGAGTAACTACCCAGCCGAAGAGCCGAAGAGCCCGGCCATGCCCAAGTCGCCGCAGGCAGTGCGTGCCAAAGCAGCCGTGGGAGAGGACGGACAGAAGATACGACGACATCGGATCCCGAAAGTTACCGTCCCCGGAGAGGTGCTGGCGCCTTACGAGATCGAATACGACACCGGCAGCGATGATAGCGACATTAGCACCGATGAGGATTCCGACATTCACGGTGGAGGGCGAAGAACCCCAGCCACTCCACGAATCAAAATTGTGTCGAACAAATCGCACAAGCCGAACAGCAGGTTAGCTCGCCCTGTGACTTATTCTTCTGCTGCGATGAGCGCGGCCGCGGCCGTCAATGCAGCCGCGCTTCTGAATCCGCCTCCGGAGAATGTCGCGATTGGCAGCGCAGACGCTCCTGGCTACAACTCACCAATTATGAGCTGGCAAAGTTGCGGAAACGAATGAAGAAGAACGCCACATGGACACCGAGCGAGACCATGGTGGCGAGAGAACTGAAAGCACTAGGCCGAGGGCCGGACGAGTATCGAGATGCCAAAAAAGGGCAGAAGACGAAGGCAGGGAGTTCGATGCACAAGTCCCCGCGCCGGTAGTGGATGACGATTCAGGGGCTCAGCATCTTCCCGCCGGCGCTATCAGCGCCGACTCGATCGGAGCCGAGGAGGTGCCCACGAGTAACAGGGAATGAAACTCAACGAAGCCAAAAGGCTCAAGAGGGAGGCACTGGCCAAGCAAGCAGCGGAGGAGGCGGAGGAGTCTGCCAAGAAAATGACACACGCCGCCCAGCTTTTCATGGGCAACGACAAGAACAAGTCGGGCAATTTGAGGGAACCGAAAGATGCCAAGGAAGAGAACCAGTCGCCAGAAAAGTCGAGAAGCACTTCTCGGCCCAACGGCAAGAGGAAAAGAGATGGGGATGCTGATAACGAAGCAGCCGAGTCTGTCGAATCGGCGAGTACGCCTGCAAGACCTCAGCCAAAGCGTAGTAAGATGGAAACTCCGGTTCCTCCACCACAACATCCTGGCATGAGCCAGAACAATGCGCCGGCGGCGGAATCCAGCAACAATCCCAAGAGCAACAACAATAATAGCAACACCCACGGCAGTGGTGCCAAGATTAGCGGCACCAGCGTGAACAGCCACGGCAACAACACACTCCAGCCAGGACTCTTGACGCCCGGTGGTACCGTAGTCGTCACGCAAGCAGAAACACCTGTTCCTATTCCTGTACCTCCTCAAAGCTCGGCTCGTTCAGCGTGGTCACCGACTCCCAACCCAACCGTCACTGCCATGACCGGCGGCAACAACAACAACAGCAGCAGCAACAGCAACAACAACACCACCACCACCACCACCAATTCTGCCACCATGACCACAACCATACCCATCAAACCGCCGGCGGAAACTCCCGTGCCACTGCCTCGTACAGACGGGAGAAAGTCCACCACCCCAGTCGCACCACCCTCCCGGGACGGACCGAAGCGCGAAACTCGAGGGGACATGGCCAAGCGTACACAACATCACTCATCACCCCCGACACGGCGATGTCGTTGCCAACATCCCTTCGACCCCCTCCCGAAGCCAAACACCGAGTTCAACCCCTGGCCCAGACAACACAGCCGGTCGCCGACCAGGCTCGCGAGGTAAGGCGACGAGTCAAGAGCCACCATCCCTCGCAGCCGATCGACCTCGCCGCACAAGCACGGCCCGAACCACACCGGCCCCCGAGTTCAAGCAGCCGGCCAAACGGACCAAGCGTCCTGCCCCTGGTGTCGTTAGTACCACCAACAGCGGCGGAAGCAGCGCCGTGGGCAAGCGCAAGGCCGCGCCGAAGCGAAAGCTCGCGCGTCCAAGAAAGAAAAAGGGCAGGTACTGGATACGGAAATGGAGGAGGTGGATGACGAGGGGACTCCCATCGACCCCGATGAGCCACGCTATTGTCTCTGCAACAGAGTCAGCTTCGGCACCATGATTCAGTGCGATAATCTCGATGTAAGTCTTTCCCGCCTCCCCCTTTTTGTTGTTTTTGTTTTCCAACACCACCACGTCTCTCCGTCTCTCTCCTGGACAAATGCCGAAATCCTAATTCCGTCTCGTCCCCAACAGAATTGTAAGCAGGAATGGTTCCACCTCGAATGCGTAGGCCTAGACGAGATTCCCGCCCGCACAACAAAGTGGTATTGTCCCGACTGTAGGAAAATACTGAACATTGGAGAAAGGGGGAGGTGAATGCCCGAGGATCAGGAAGTAATTCCGTGCTAGTACAGAGGTAGCTGATGTCCTGGTTTTTTTTTTTTTTTTTTTTTCATTTCCATTTCCATTTCTCGTCGCGGCGTTTGGTTTCGGCGTCAAGGAGGGGGTTCAATTCTTCTTTTCCTGTACGAGAACGGAAGCGCAATGCGTAGTTGGACGTAGTTGGATCTCGCGTCCAACTACGATTTCAGAAATGTACAGTGCAAGTGAATGAGATGGAGTTCCGTTCCTACAAGTCCCTACAAGGACGATGAAATATATGGGGATACAGTCTATTCCCGTATAAGGGTGTTCGAGTCGTGTATTATTAGCTGGGCCATTGGCAATTGATCAAGGCGAGCCAATGGGAGTTTTACTTGCCATGTTGGCGTCACCAGTTATTTACTTGTAACCAACTCGTCCCCAGAGGTTGACCACGAGGTTGACTCCCAGCGTCGACTGCATTCCATTCATCCTATCCTATCCTCACTCTGTGGACAATAGGACAAAATGCATCCCATACTTTGTTATCAAGAACAGCGCCTTCTACTTACTCTGCAGTCCAGCGGTGGCTACTTCCCCGTGTACCCTCGCGAGACACCGAAATCCGCACATTCATCACCAATTTCTACCGCGCGTCGGATCGGGCGGACCGGAATGAGTTGTGGATCAGCCATTTCGTCTCATCGGGGGATGCAACACTGGATGGACGGGTTTTGACGGGTATGCACATACCCCGTATTGTACATACAGCACGCTGACCTTGGACATTTCAAATTCGGCAACTATGTACAACATGTACGAAGCAGAATGTGGACTACATACGGTCCAGTCGTGTACACGTCGGAAGCTTGGCGGGGCGAAATGCAAGAGGAACTCCCAGCAGGAAGGAGCAAGGAGGGTGACGTCGTCAGTCTTTTCTTTTCTGTCCACGTACTCGCTCCATGTATTGGGTAGGTAAGCAAGTTCACGTAATCCGTACGGAGTCCTCCGTATTACCACCCTTCCCCTTTTTCGCGACTCTCGTTCCACGATGATGCCTTTGCCTCGGTTTGCCATGGCGTAGGAGGCACCGCTCACCTGATATATCCGCTCTCACCGCGTTGGGAGACACTTGGGGAAGCGTCATGTGGTGGCGTCTGATTTCATCGCTTCGGGGGCGTGGGCCCAGCACATGGAAAGCGCGTGCGATCGCAAGCCTGAAAGAGACTGCGAGCGTAAACTTTTAGTCAGTAACATGACGGCCATTCCGTTGAGCCTAGTCCTGAAGTTTGCGGAATGCCATGCCATGCCGTGCCATGCCGGGCCGTGCTTTGTCATTCATGGCCTGGCCTGGCCTGGCCTGGCCTCTTTGACTGCCTAGGCACGCGTCATTCTGACACGAGGAAGCAGGTCGCCCGATACCGGCTGAGCAAGTTGAATGTTTGTTTGCTGCTCAGAGGCTTGCGCCGCAGCCGCCGTGTTTATGCATATTATTTATCATTATTACCCGTACTCCGTAATGGGCATTCTCTCCATGCAGGACTAGCTCTTTGTTGTTGGTACTTTGGGCATTTGTGCAGGGGACTGAGACTGATTGTACAATACATATGTACATACATACATACATACATACATACATACAAACACACGGCGCACGCACGCAAGCGCACGCAGGCCCAAGACTTCCCCGCATGCCTTCACGGCTCACGGCCTTCACCAGAGGCTTGCCCACGGGGTCGTGGGGTGTCAGGACCACCCAACCACCCTGTCTTAACTTACCATTAGTAAAACCAATGGCAAGTCAGTTGGTCTTTCTGTCAACCGCCCCCTCAGCTGGGCTCAGCACGTTTCTCTGCTGTCACGCCAGTCCCCTGCCGACTGTCTGGGATGGTGATTGATGAGGTGACTCTCTCGCCGGCCCCGGAGCTTCATCCTCTCTTCTCATCAAACTCCCTTCACTTAGTTAATGCCCATCATCTGCGAATAAAGTACTGACGACGACGACGACGACGACAACAACAACAACGACGACAACAACGACGAAAAAATCTGGACCTTCATTTTAATCTGCCCGACGGCTTTCTCTTTCTCAGCTTTTCTTTCTTCCATAGACGAACGACTTCCCTTGTTTGCTCCTCCAACGTAGCCACGCCGCGTCCTCGTTATCGCCGATTGCAACAGCCCCTCCGTCCGTGCCCCTCTATCGATTATCGATGTACATTGCATCCGAGGGACTCGACGCGACTTGAGTGACTTCCATTGACTGTTTGACTCGGCTCGCTCTTTTTACTATCTCTTGTCTCCTTTTTTTTTTGGACCGCCCTGCCAAGCGGAAACTGCTTCGAGTCTTGGGGCCAACACCGGCTGAATGCCCAGTAGGTACCGCCCTTTCACCTCCGTCAACAACACTAGTCCATCTGTTGCTTGTGTCTCAGGAATGCGTGTTGTGAGGAGAGACGTATTGATTGACGAGACGCTGCAGGCAAGAAGGACAAGAAACATGCAAGAGAAAATGGTGGAATATCAGCCGCGGTGAACAAGCAAGCTGCTGCCAAGCTCTCGTGAGTCCTTGCTTCCCAGCCATCTCACTGCTCAGAACTTCCTGCCCCGTCACCAGTAGTACATTTGACTGACCGTCATCTTTTTTTTTTTGTCGTCATGAACAGCAGTAGCAACCAATACAAGGCCCACGACGGCAGCAGTGCCACTTCCAACAAGAGCCAAACCCCTTCCGAAGCTTCATCTCCCGCCGCCAACACACCGGAGATCAACCCCTCTCTCGCCAACGATGGACATGACGTTGCTGCATCGCCGCTGCTTGACGCATTGTCTGCTACTTCGGCATCTCCAAATACTGTTCCCAGTCTGACGAACGAGTGGGCCAAGACCATCATGGCTGGTTCTCCTGGCAACCTTATCAATCTCACGAGCGAGTCGCCGCCGACACAACCTTCGTCTTATGAAGATGCCACCAGGCTGCAGAAAGGCTGGGCCGCAGCTCAGCGTCCCTTGATGAGCCCATCTCCGGCTTCTCTTTCCCCGCCAAGTAGCAACCGGCGACCTCTTAGTTTCCAGTCGGACACGCAATATCCCATTGCGGGCACACCGCCAAGATCTACCAGTGCTGCACATCGACGAAGCTCCCTTTATTCACAGGCCAACCCTTCCCAGACAGCGAACCGCCCCATCAACCCCCTCTTCCTCATCAACCACAGTCACATTTCTACGGTGCCCAAGATCTCAACTTGACCATCACTGCGCACTCCGGCATGAAGGCTGGTGATCAAGGGTACTTTTTCGGCTTTGACAGGCTCCCTGCCGAGAATGGACCGCCGTCTGCAAAGTCCGAAAAGGTGGTCTTGGCGGGCTATCAGGGTGGACTGCAGGTCTATGCTGTGAGCAAGAAGGGAGTCGAATTGGTTACCAGTCTGAAAGGCCTGCGTGGCGGCGTGCATCATGCAAAGATCCTTCCCTGGACCGTGAACAACCAAACCTCGGCCAACTTTCCTCTCGTAGCCGTGGTCGTGCATGGGCCTGTCTTACCGTCGCGATCAACCGATTTTGGCGCTGGTGGTCGACACGGCGCTGCATCTGGTGCATCTGGTGCGACGCCAGACAGTATGAGCGCGAGTCCCCGGCCCGGCTATGCTCATCCAGAGGCCTTTCCAGCTCGAGCCGTACCGCCAATTCAGTTCTACCAAACCTCCGTGGAGATCTACTCGCTCAAAACCAATAAGCTGATCGACGTTCTGCTGCAGGCGCCCAGATTACCCATCAACACAGAGGTTTCTCTGTCAAGCCCCTTGTTCCAACCTCCCAGTCCTAGTGGAGCATTCAGTGTGCAGGCGGACGCCGGGACTATCGCCATCAGCTCCGGTGTAACAGGAGAATGCTGGATATACAGACAGCTTCTTGATTCGCAGAATGCGCACACGTTCGCCTGCGCTGGAAAATTGTGGACAACCATACAACAAAGCTATCGAGCTGAGGTGGTGGAGGAGGCTGATAAGAAGAGCACGTCTTCATCCTCTTCTCCCGCTGCCCCTTACCGGCCAACTCCTCAGATGCCCATTCTCTCGTTGAATGGACGGTGGATCGCATATTGCCCATCCAGCCCGTCATCACAGGCGTCTCTGAGAGCACATATTCCGGTTCCTACGCTGGGACGAGCACCAGGTGTCTCCTCCATGGCACCACCTCATCCTCCTACCCCATCGTCTGGCGTGGAGCTGCCCATATCAGATAGCATGATGAATAAATTCATGCGGGAAACCACACAGGAGCTGATCTCGGGTATGAAGTGGGTTGGGCAACAAGGCTTGCAGGCTTGGAATTCGTACTGGAGCCAACCACCCAGTTCTCAGACGCAACAGCAACAGGCTAGATCACCCCGAGTCAGTGGAATACTACTGCACCTTCTTCGAGGGCTCCGCTGTAGATTCGTCATCACAATTCCCACCTACGCACGGAACATCCGGATTCGCCTCCTCCGGCACACGCACAGTCAAGGACCCCGGGCTCGTGTCCATTCTCGACGTTGAGACGTTGCCCCTGTCAACCACGATTCACCCTCTTGCGACCTTCGAAACACCTCTTGGATGCAGCTTCGTCTCCTTCTCACCATCATCCCTGGCTCTCTTCACAGCAAGCACGAAGGGCGATGTGCAGACTGTCTGGGACCTCCTCCGCCTTCAGTATACCAGCTCGTCTCCCTTGCAAACCACATTAGCGCAACATGAAGCTATCGGGTCCCAAGTCCGACAAATCGCCCAATTTTCCAGAATGACTGTTGCTAGAATTGTCGAGGTTGCTTGGTCCGAACCTCATGGGGATCGCCTGGCGATGGTCACTGAGAGGGGTACCGTACACTTGCTTGATATGCCCTTTAGTTCTTTCATGTGGCCGCCTCCCCGCCGTCGCAAGGTTGCACAAAACTCCGGCGCACAAGCTGCAGAACAGCCCAGCTCGGCAGTATCCATCGCATCAGGTGCTCTTGGAGCAGCGTATCAGGCCGCCATGCCCTTCGTTTCGCGTTCACGCCGCAGTAGTAGCAATACTGTCTCACCGTCTGCCGGAACCATGCTCCGGGATTCTGCCGCGCAAGGCGGTCGAGTGATTGCAGCCAGCATCAGTCATTCTTTGGGGAAAACAGGCACGGCTATCAATCAGCTCCGACATACGGGGAGAATCGTGTCTCGCTACCCTCGAGTATCATGGTGCCGTCAGCCGCATGTGTCTCGTGGTTCAGGGGACGGAGATCTCAGTCACTCTTCTCGATCGGAGGTGGCATGGTGCGTGCATTCCCGTGCAGGACACGAGTATCGGCATCAATTTCCGGCAAGAAGATTTCGAAGGCAAACAAGTACAAGGATTTCAAGATTCCTCTCCTCCCGGACGATATCGTTGCGCCACTCATCCGTCAGATCATGGAGCTTGGAGCCGCAGACGAGTATTTGGAGTTGTCGGAAGCCGATATGGAGGCCGGAAATACATTGACCCTTAAACCGCCACGTACAACAACCGGCCCCGGCACGGGCTGGATGCCACAATTCCTCAAGCTGAGATAGAATCCAGCGCGCCGTATCAGCCCTTCCACACGGACCGCCGAGTTGCTTTGTGCGAGTATGGTCGAGTAGCAGACTCTGCTTCTGCGCTTCTTGCCAGCACGAGCCTCGAGGACAACAAGCCTTTGACGACCAAGAAGAAGAAGAAGAATAGGCAAGGTGCCGAGGACGTGACGTCTTCATCTGCATGGGCATTTGGTCAAGAGATTCCCTCTGTGCAACTTGACCTCGGTGTTTCTTCGGCCAACGACGAGGAATTTGCCGGACCAGATGATCACATGGCCTTGCCGCAGTCTGCAATGGAGCGGGTCATGCAGTACGGGGACGCAGAGCAGATCGTGGTGACAACGAGACGGAGACAGGGCGGTCGCCAGGGTGATGGCGATGAAGATGGCTTCTTTGAGGATGACTGCGAGGTACTCGATTTTGCCGATCAGCGAGTTTAGCTGCGAAGGCAATTCTGACGCTGCACGGCGGGATGTGAGATGCAGACTCTGCGTGGGTTTGCACATTGAGATGCATGACGAGGGGCAAAGCAATGATGGTGGATTGCTTCGCTCCGGAAAATGTGGACAAACGAACAAGCACACACACACACACACATACAGAACGTTGGTGGCTCGAATTGCAGTATGCCTGGCTATTGTTCTTCTGCCGGAGTTTTCTCGTCGATTCGCGCTACTTGTTTGGCTGGATTGGTCCGAGTTCTTCAAGTAGCTGGTGCTTGAGTATTGTTTTTCAAGGCATTGTTGGAATGTCCACCACTCCTAAGACATTATATATATACATATATATAAACGTGGGCTTTTTCACGAGAGCCAAACGAATACATACATATACCCTTTTGTTCAATGCCCCATTCCCAGTAGCAACGTGATACGCCTGAGCAGAACCCGCGTGTGTTGTGGTGTCATTATTTTTATTTGTTTCGTATTAATTAAGAGGCGATGGACCATGTCGCATCATCATTACCTAGGTAGATGTGAGTTTTCCGTCAAGCCCAGAGTTTTTATGGTCGCATCATTTGCCACGTGGCAGAGAATCCTGTTATTCCTCGGAAAACGAATACCGCTCATTGCCCACTCCGTAGTGTACATATAATGTGCGTCGTCGACGGCACGCGTCTTAATTCTTCTTCTTGGCCGCCGCCTTGGCCTTGGCCGCCTTCTTCCGATTACTCCTGATCATGACCATGCCCAGGAAAGACCCTACGACAGCGGAACCGAGAAGCAAGAGGATGACGGGGATGCGAATGGCCCATTGGCGGGGAGAAAGAGGTTTTGGAGGGGTGGTCGTGGTCGACGAAGGGCTGGGGCACATGGTCAGTGGGAATTTGGAATTTTTGCAGTCGCTCGCTCGCGTGTTGCTTCGCAGAGTTTCGCAGGGCTGATTTGCTTTCGTTGTGTTTGGGGCGAATTGGGGGCTAAACGAACCATGAGGAGAGTCCAGATGCTGTAGTAGAGGAATACGAAGGAGGCGGCCACGAGCATGGCGAGACCGATGAGTTTGTCGATCTAGAAGTGTTAGCTGGGTTGAGAGTTGATGGGGGTCTTTTTTTTTTATACCATTGTTGAGACGCAAGGGCGAAACGGCCGGACAGTGCTGGTGATGGATGGAGGGTTGATGGAGGGTTTGGTGGATTGCACGGTGGTCGGAAAAGAGATAGGAGAGTGTGGCGGTGGCTTGGATGGGGGATGTGTGGCTGGGTTTTGACGTGAGCAGTCATACGGAAGGACGGTTCGTGTGTCGGAACGAAGCACAGGTATATCACGGTGGGAAGGGAGGAAAAGGAGTGCAGCCGGGATCACGGGTGAGGCAATACCATTTGCGTGGGAAAAGGTGGGAAGAGCTGACGGAGCCTAGGAAGCTGCACGTCTATTTCCTTCCATGGCACTCAATTGGTTCGTGTATAAAGTATTTCTTTGCGAATCAATGTTGGAGATGATATATCCAAGCAATGAAATAACATGTGTTGCAAAAAAAAAAAAAAAATGAGGGGAGATTGCGAAGAGAAAAAAATGGAAGTAGCAATTGCACGTTTCGATCGTGCGACCTCCGGGTTATGAGCCCGGCGCGCTTCCACTGCGCCAAATTGCTTTCTTTGATGTTGAAGGGTGGCACCCTTATTTTTGTATACACGTCTTTAGAAATAATGAGGCTATGATTTTGTACTAATAGTGGTTGGCATCATCCAATGAAAACATTGACGTACACTTTATCTTTTTGCTATTGGGCTTGTCTTCAAGTACAAGGAGTCACGTTAACCTGTCTTATACGGAGTAGATTTAACGCTACAAAGGTCGTGCGAAGCCATCCCGCTGGATCCAGGGGCTGTGGTCAGGGCACGAAATTGTAGTCTTACCGTCTTCAAAGAGATGCCTTGGCAACCCATGGATCTATCGGGAGGTCACGTTCGCAATTTCCGACTTCTACTCCAGTCTAAACCCTGCCTCATTGGGCTCTAGAGCTGTATGCCAAGAGGATCGACGGCCGTAATGATTTTCTCTGGATGCATCCATCTTACTACTACTGCTTCTTTCATTTTGAAAGTCACTTTCTGCAGTACTCGCAAGGCTACACAGTGGGAGCGCCCATGTTCTCAAAATGACTCTAATTCTAACGCTAATCGCTACTTTGGAGAAAATGTTTGAACCACGTAATGTCTGCAAGAACACCGTCATTACTTGCAGGACACTGCTCGCTTTCATGCTCAAAGAGGTGGGGAGAAGAAGGAGGAGGCCGGGGGTATCCGATGCATCTGCTGTCCTTGATCAGACTCTGAGCGAATAGAAATAGAAAAGCCTCTTCAAACATATCAGGCAATGGAACAGTTTTGGCACGGCAACACACAAGAAAAATGCAAAAGATCTTGTGGGAGTCCGAGCCAGACTCGAAGATTCCCGGTGGCCGTGCAGAAAAACATGGCCGACAGGGTAGGAATGGAATACCCTACCTCTTGGGTAGGTTATTTCTTCAAACTGTGCTGCGCCTCCTCCTGTATGCCATCCTTGACTCACGCTGTTCTTTACAATGAGCGCTGCAGCTGTCGTGGCTGCCTGGCGTTCGCGCTGGCGGTGTCGCTCTTTCAAGTAGTGCGCTGCCTCCGGTCTCATCCTCAGAATGCGCAGAATCATATCGTCGCTGGGGTCAGCCTGAGCTTCACGCCTTTTAGCCTCTTTAGCTTTCCGCATGGTTCCCAGGTTGCGACTCATCATGATGGTCTTGCCACGTCGGATGGTACCCATGCTTGCAAACGCACCTGCGCCTGCGCCTCCAAAGGTGGCGCCGAACGTAGCTGGAGCGGACAGTCGGTGCTGCTGGGTTTGTTGTTCAAGTAGCGCTTGCTGAGCACGCTGCGCTGTCGCTGCCGCCATTCTCTCTGATTCTCTAATCAAATTATGACTGTCCTCAAAGTAAAAAAAGGCGAGAGACGCAAGCTCGTGCCACTTAGGCGACTTCAACACCTCGGCGCGCACGCCCAGCTGCTCGCCAGTATGCTCGTCTTTGGCGTTGAAGAATGCGAACAGCATGTCCAGCCAATGATAGACGACATCCAGCTCCTTTCTCGTCAATGACTTCTGGGTTGACGGCTTGTCGGAGAGGGGAGGCACTAAGAGGTTCTCTATGGTCATGAGAACCTCCTTCCTGAACGAGTCATGACCGCAATCATTGTTGCGTCTGTCAGCGTCTGCTTCATGATGGCAAAATTCTCGTCAAAGTAGGCAAGAAGACGCGTCAATGCACCTTCTATTTGATTTGGCGTGCCCGTTGGCATCGTCGAGGCTCGCTTCTTCCAGAGACTCGTCATTGATGCGCCGATGCCCCGGTTCCCAGAAGACTGCGCAATGTCTCCCGAGACAAGGTCGCGCTGATTTGTGACGTGAGCTGTGCGGGACAAGTGTCAGTAGATGAAACACAGAGAAGAAGATTCTATTGCGAAAAGCGGGTAGGACCAACCTTGTCTGTAATCTTGCGCACCATATCCCTTTCAGTTCTCTTGAGATGACGGAAAGCCTTGCCAAAATGGAATTGGATGTCATCGCGTTCTCCTTCCATACTGACTCGGATGAGGAGGCGTCCTTGCGAGTCCAGTTCCAACCAAAACTCTCGTGGCAGATAGTCGCTGAAATGCAACGGATCCAACTTCAACGAGGTTCGCCCAACGTAATCGTGATCACCAAACGTATCGTAGTCCCATACAGTG
Source organism: Epichloe gansuensis (assembly GCA_023658505.1). NCBI lineage: Eukaryota > Fungi > Ascomycota > Sordariomycetes > Hypocreales > Clavicipitaceae > Epichloe > Epichloe gansuensis. The sequence continues at coordinate 873,520 of CP098281.1, forward strand.
GCAATGAGATTAACTGGCCCCGAACTGTGACATCAAACGATTCGTCCCATCGAGGATTGAGATTCTGGTAGATGATGCGAGTCTTGTGCAGTCGCTTCTGATACTCGTCGCCAAACACGACATAAGGGTCGCTGTACCCACTAGAGTCGCATGCCTTGAGATCTTCAGCCTCGACAACTTTGATGGTGAAGGTGTACTTGCTTGGCTTTCGAATATCCTTCTTGGGACCATCGATCTGCTCAAGAAGTGTGGCACAAGCTTCCGAATTCATACTCGTCTCCAGCTTATCCAGCTCTTGCATAGCGTACTCGATATTGTTGAGTTTTACAAACGACTGCGGGCTTCTGTTAGTAAGGAAGGAGTCGTTGCGAACCCGAACCGACATCTGCCGGCTTTCTTTTCTTTTCTTTTTCCTTTTTGGCTGCTCACCTCGGGATAAAATTGGAAAGGCTCGGCCCTTTCCTTGTTGTTCCATGCGTCCTTTGCAAACTGCATCCACTTTTCCTGAGTTGATCTGTTCTGAGCGGCCAGCTCTTCTGCCGAGGGCGATCCATCTCCTTTGCAAAACGTTGTTCAACAATGTCACAGTATTGGCCAATTCCAGTCGCAATGCTTCGTGAAAGCGCCGTCATGAACCGCGCATGGTGTTCATCGTTGTCCCACTGCAAAGAAAAGACAGTATCCACGGTTTGATTGAAAAGCATGAAGAGATCGATGATGGACACACTATGTCGTTCAGAGTCAAGCGGTATTTGCTCTGGATCTTGGGACCGGACCTGGAACTGATCATGTTTGATCGCCTGCTCCACAAAGTCGGCCATTCTGACCTCGGCGGCATGAATCCAGCGCCACACGAAGCCTACGAGGAGATTCTCGATGTTGAACTCGAACGGCACTTGAGGAAGAGACTCCAGATGGATCCGCCGGATCTCAACCAGCTCCTTGTACAATTCGAATCCGTCCTGGATAGCGAGCTCTTCGCCAGACTCGTTTGCACTGGCCAGGATAGCCTCAATGACCGCCCCAGCATCCTTCTCGAAGCTCAGGAAAATTTCCCGTACGAGTATCGATAGCGGATTGACTCCCATGATTTCCATGTTGTTCTTATATCGTTTTCTAATGCGTTCGCAGAGCTTTGTCACGGACTTGCCCAGCTTCACTACGTGGACAAAATCCCAGTCCTCCTTGTGGGCTGGGATTTCCTTTGCATGTAATCTTGGTAGACATCAGCCGCCCTCTGGCATAGTCCCTGAGTGAGATGGTCGAGAACTCCTCCGAAGCGCTGGGCCGGGGAGAGAATGTCGGGTCGCTCCCGATATGGTTTTCGAGGAGAAACATGACGGCTGCAATATTTGGCGGTTTGGAATCATAGCACTGCTCCATGAGATCATACAGCTCCCTCAACAAAGCGTCGTGCAGAGTATGGAAGGTCTGCTGGTAAACTGCAAAGTCGTGCACCGTCCATTTGCTGGAATCAATCTCGTTTAGCGGCGTCGCATAATGAGTAATGTGAGGAGCCTTTTTGACTTCCGGCAACGGTGATTTGACAAAGTCGAAAATGGTGTCAAGCTCCTCGGGAACAATTTCCTGATCCAAGAACTTCCTAGCCGCCACTTCGAGTAGCGCAATCAATCTTGAGAACTGGGGAACGCGCCACCGCACGCAAAGCTCCGTCAAAAACTCCATGGACTGCTTTGACAGGGGTTGATATTCCAACGTTGGGTCTGCATGTAGCTGATCATATGTAACTGCGTGCTGCAGAATGTACTTGTAGAACTCCCTCGGCTCTGGTGGAATAAAGGTGTAAATGGTTTCCTCGACAGATCGTATGCTGCTCGGCTCGTTGCCGATGGAGAGATTTGCGAGACTGGCAGCAAATTCAAACGACAAGGATCCGTCTTCTTGTGAAGATATGGCGCGACCGAGGTCGGCATATGCCTGGTCGGCGGCATACGTGGATTGCGGCCTACTGGGTAATGGTTTCTCGAATGTGCCCGTTGGAGTCTTTGCCAACTCTGGCATGGCTGTCAGAATATCGAGCATCATGTGAGACAAGTGCGGTGCCTCGGACTTCTTCCATTCCTGGAAGGCATCTTCCACATCAAAGTCATGACTCCTCAACGCACCAGGCATGTCGGAGTTGAGCCTGTGTTGATAAGACTTGAGATCCCTTAGGGCAGCTTCCTCGGTCCACACCTGCCGGTTGTCGTTGATTTCGGACTGAATATCAGACAAGCTCATACCGAATATACCCGCTACAACCTGAACCATCGGCATATCCTTGACATCATAACTCAGAGGCACAACAACCTCAAGGGTTGTGCCTTTTCCGCCCTGGCCGTTGTCCACCAAATTCTGGTCATTTGTCAAGAGTTTGTTTTCCAAAGAACTGAGTCTTGATATCAGCTCTGCGCGGTCTTTTTCATGGCCATGGTCGCGCAAAAGCTTTGTCGTAAGCCTTACAAACATGGCGAGATGGCGATCCGGGAGTAGCTTCCATGAATCGTCGTCAGGAGCTCTGCCCTTTGAGCTGCCTTGGTGGCAGATGAATAGAATATGAGAACCAGTGGCTCGAATTTCCTTTCCCTGAATGTTTTCTGAAAGTTTTATCGGAGAAGGCCGTGTACGCTTCGGCAAAACTCCTTTTGACGGCAGCGTCATTGAAACCGGGAAGCGTCTCGCTTCCCCTCAGGACGCCGCCAACACGGTCGAGAAGCTGAGTGGCAAAGTTGCTCGGCAGTTTTAAGCTTGTAGAGCTCCCTGAAATATACTCTTGAACAAGCTGGCCGACACTCGTGTGCGATCGAGCTGGCTGTTTCGGCGCGGGGACATATTGCTTGCGTTTCGCTCGTGGTTGCAAGAGATAGTGCAGGTAGGCGGTGCGTAGGGCAAAGCTTCGTGCTTCCTCGTGCTCGACAACAATATGTTGGTGACGGGTAGCCCGTGAAGCCGGCCTGCCCTGGCAACTTCCTTGCTACTACTCTTGACGCGGCGACTCGGCGTCAGAGATTTCCGAGAGGCTGTCGACATGGTGACGATTGTGTTCGGCCGTGGCGACGTTGTTCGGTGGATTCGGCAGATTGGTTAGAAGGCACTTGAAGTCCAATGCTTGAAGCCCAATGCTAGACGGAATGCACGAGCGCATGACCAGCCAAAATACGGAGAAAAGCCCGGGAATTCAGACAGAAAAGATGAGTTGGAGTGCGAGCAACATGTGCGATGGCCTGTGACTGCGTCGAAAACGAGGGCGAGAAATTAATCTGTTTCAGTGAAACAAGGTAAGCCGCAAGCCCCTCGGGCTGGTCGTGGGTAATATATGTAAAGGAAACGCCAGTTGAGTCGTCTTCGGTGGTGGCTCCTCGTGGCTCCTTCGCACGCGGTACTCTGTAAGCACCAACCACCACTGAACAGAAAACGTGAGGCGAAGCAGGGACAGAAAAGACAGCCAGACTGTTTGATGGTGGGTGCGTTGTACATGTAAGGGTCAAGGGCGGCCCTGGCGAATCCCGACGTCATCCATGCTCGCCTCTTTATCCCCACGCCAATCCACCATTCAGATGGCGCCAAAGCCAGAAACCAGGGTCGACGGCGCTAGAAATGGCCCCACCATCTCGTGTTTGTTTATGTTTGTTTATGTACATACATATGTAAATATTAAATTGTATTTGTTCGTGTTTGCTCGTACGGAATACTCCGAGGTGCAATAACGCCTCAACGGCACTGCTGCTTCGGAATTCTTGTCATGGCTTTTTCTTCTTCTTCTTTTTTTTTTTTTTTTTTTTAACCATCGTTCATCCGGTATCAGAGCTCAAACAGGCATCTCATGGAGCACCGTCGCACGATGTAGTGGCCGATCCCCAAGGATGTCCTCGTGATTGTATTAATTTCATGACAGTCAACTGTTTGATTCATGCATTTTGCCCTTGCTGTGCATGCATGAAGTAATAATACCAACCAACCAGATTGAGACGACCAGACTTCGCTGAGTCTTCAGGGCGGCACAGCGGAAATCGCTGGCTGGCAAGTCTGCGCGCTGTCCACCAATTAATTGGTAGCTCGCTTTGATCTCTTCGGCGCCGGTGACTTACAAGGCCTCGAAGTTGTGTCCAGCAAGGAATTTCCGCCTCGTCCTCGTTACATCACGAACGCAACGTGTTTCCTGAGGCTGGCATTTCAGTTCAGCTTATTTACTGCCCCGTCAAATATGTCTGCCTGTTTCCTGGCTCATTATCTACCAAGTGTTTGATTTCCTCAAATCTATTGGCTTGCTGCAGATGAAGGGCTGGCTTTACCGAACCCTTCTCGGGCCCATGTCTCTACTGCGACCGCGCTTCTCAAATTTCCGACGCTCAACGCGAGGGCCTACAGTCTTCTCATGTGTGATGCACTCGAAAACGTCGACCTCAAACTTCGAATATGGGCATATCGAAGACGTAGAAAGGCTGGAAGACTATCGATCAGGGGTTATCATCCCATCCAAATCGATGACTGCCTTCACAAGCGATACCGGATAGTTCACAAGCTCGGCCACGGAACCTTTTCGACGGCGTGGCTTGCTTTAGATGAACAATCATCGAAATATGTCGCCATAAAGTCGGTACCGCAGACGCGGATAAGCGAGAGGTAGATATTTTGACGCAGCTTTCGAAAGGAATTGCTGCTTGCGGTCTTTATGCAGACAAGCCTCCGTTGATCCCTTCCGTCATTGATCGTTTTCATCTTGAGGCCCCAACGGAACTCACCCTTGTTATGTCACAGAGCCAGCAAGATGCAGCTTGATGGATGCAAAGGAGGCATCGGGCACCAGACTACTCCAGCTCGATGTTGCCCGTTCCTGGCCGCCCAGCTCGTATTCGCTGTTTGCCTAGTTCACTCGCAGGGATACACTCATGGAGGTGCGTACATCTTGTCGTCAGCTCTGCCCTCACTTTGACAAACTCCTAATACTTCCTTCAGACCTCCATCTCGGCAACCTCCTTCTTAAGCTGCCATCGTCTCTTGACAATTTATCGGTGGAGCAGTTGTATGCCAAGTTTGGAGCTCCGGAGCCAGAGCCAGTCATCCGCCTTGACGGGATGCCAATCTCTTCCGGAGTTCCTTCGCACGCAGTCCCGCCGGCATGGCTGGGTACAGCAAGCAATAAAATCACTATTGAGGAAGCAATGATTCTATTGAGCGACTTTGGCGTTGCCTTTCGCCCATCGGATCACTCCCGCTTCGAGTCATATACACCCCTTGTAATTCGACCGCCTGAGGCTCTTTTTGAACCTACAAGACCCCTTTCTTTCCAGTCGGATACATGGAGCCTCGGTTGCACTATCTTCGAGCTGTTCGCACACAGGTCCCTCATTGATGGAATCCTTGCACCCCAAGATGAAATCACTGCGCAACAAGTCCACCTACAAGGCCCTTTACCACCTGAGTGGTGGAGCAAATGGGAGATGCGGCCCAAATGGTTTGATGAAGTGGGAAACCCGCTCAGCGATGAGTGCGATGTATGGTCTTGGGAGCGGCGATTCGAGCAATGGATACAGGAACCGAGAAAATGGTACGGCATGGACACGATGAGTGTGGAGGAAAAAGCTGCTTTGTTGGAGTTGCTTCAGTGGATGCTTTCATGGAAGCCTTCAAAGCGGCCAAATGCGGATGAAGTGTTGGAAACCGCTTGGATCAAAGGTGGGCTTTGCCAGCGTATGAAAAGAGCCGGAAGGCTTCATGTTGGGTGTAAAATTGCCGAGAAGGAGCCCGGAATAAACAAGTCGCGAACAACAATCAGGCTGTGAGTGCTGTGAAGGAGTTGTCGCTGAAAGCATGCCTGCTGCGACTTGCGACATGCCTGCTGGAGCGGCCGCGGGACCAGGCAAAGTGGGCCTGGGTCCAGCATGTCGCTAATAATAAGCACATGCACACACCCCACTGTACACATACAATGTACATACATGCACATGCACATGCAGGCGGCTGGTGTGCTGCGTTTCAGGGTGTGTCTGGTGCTGGTGTTTCTATGTACATATGTACAGTGACAGTGTAGCATGTCTGTTCCTCGCAGTCTCCAGTGCGGCTGTGTTTGTATTGCCATCTACGTACTCCGTACTCCGTACAAAACTCACGCATCCTTCTTCTGCTCCTATCTGGAGTTCTGCTGTCAAGCCAAGCTCATCATCACCTCCTTCGCGGCCGCATTTTGCATTCTCACGGAATTTTGGTCAACAACATACTTTGCGATTGCGAGGTCTGTATTTCTATCGAGTACGGAGTACTTGGAGCCCTACGTTTCATTGCCCCGTGGGCGGGAGACCCGGACCTAGGTTAGCTTCTGTCTGTACTCCGCAAGACAATTACCCGCCTCCACCGCACCAAATGACGGCGGCCACTGCTGCACTGACTGCATTGAGCCTCCCCAAACAGACCAGACCACACCCCGCGCTCATCAGCTTGCTGCTCCTCTCCATCTTTAACTGCCCAACTCCTCGACCGCGATAGTCACAGCTTCCAGATCCTGGATTGGCACAGGGTGGCAAACCTCCTGTTGGCGAACGTGGTCGAGCTGTTGTCAGCATGGGTAATGTCAGCAGCAGGCCCGACGACGGGTCTGCTCTATATCTCAGAGACCAGGACAGGTGTATGTTTGACTGAGCTGGACTGAGTCTCTTCTCCTCTGTCGCCATTTTTTGCCGTTGACGCTGACTTGGCATTTGCCACCCATACATAGTAAGCATTTCTTCACTCGTCATTACCAACCCGCGGAAGCGCACTTCCGTTTATATCGTTCCGAATGCATTCCCAGCGAGCAGAGTATCTGCCAGTCGGTTATCTGGCGACACTTCTCCTATAGAATATGTACAGGTAAGACTTGGCCTTTGATGCCGAAGATATCCGGCGAAGATATCATATCACCACGAACATCGCCTTCGCATGGCTTCTTTGTCGTCTAACTATCTGAATTCTTAGGATCCTGAATCATTGAATAGCGCCACCGCGACCCCGAATTTTCTCCTCAAATTAAGTAGCGACGACGAGCTTATTTTTACGTTTACCTTTGTTATCCGACAGTCACAGCAATCAGTTGCCTCAGACAGCAAGCCAGTTGTGGCCGACACGAACGTAGCAGGGCTGACATTTGTCTGTGGTTCCACGACGCGAGAGGTCGCAAATCTGGTGACTCGAGAGTTCCATGCCGACCCCAATTTACACAAGAATTCCAACGTCGATCTCGTCGGCGATTACGGCACAGGAGGCAGCTCCTCTGTCTCTTTCGAATGGACTTGGAAGTGGAAGCCTCCGAAGCCTGCCGAGGACAAGGGGGCGGTTGGAGGAATTGTTGCAGTGTGAGCAAGCTCAAAAGTCCACGTCTTCGGTCAGGACCTGTTGACAGTGACTTACTAATTGGTCTCACACCTATTGCAGTTTGTTGAATATGACCCTCGAGCACATCGCCTAGACACGCTGGCGAGCTTCTCTTATTGGGTTTCGAGTAAGATTACCATCCTCAGCAATGAGATGCTCCATGTCACGAGGTTCTAACATCAAGCAATAGGCCCAACGTCTCCTCTCAGCCACCCTAGCTCTCCTTCTCAATTTTGCTGAGCTCTCCCCAAATATCCGAGTTGCTTCGACGCAATCAGTTGAATCCCGCTTAACGGGAGTCGAGATAGACGAACCCCTTCGCCACTCCTACCGTCCAGCGATAACCTTGCGCAAACAACCACGAACCAGACATACCAGGGTCAGGAGACTGTCAAGGTCGATGTTCCTGGCCCAAGATATGATGACGATGCCACTGTCAGTGACGACGGGCCTGTTTTTCGTGCCACACTGAAAGCGCTCGAGCAAAAGACTGGAAATATGCGGACGCAAATGAAAAAGGTCTTGAAACGTGCAGAACAGGCTCATATCCAGCAGATCGAGGCCAACGACGCATTTGTGGCTTTCATGGACGCTCTGCGCGAGGCGTCATCCACGAATGCTAATGCGTTTCAACCTGCGTTGGAGCATTACTTTGATAGAATCGCAAGAGAAATCCTGGGTTACGAGCGCCAAAACACGGTCAATCTTCACAAGATCATAATCGAGCCCTTGAACAAGCTATATCAGTTTGATATCAAACAAGCTGAATCCAAGAAGCGGGACTTTGAGGAAGAAAGCAAAGACTACTATGCTTACGTCTCCCGCTATCTTGGCCAGCGCCAAGACTCAGTCAAAGCCAAGAAGCTCGCCGACAGTGATTCGAAATATCAGAACAAGAGACGAACTTTCGAACTGAAGCGATTCGACTACTCCAACTTCATGCAGGATCTTCATGGCGGACGTAAAGAGCAAGAAGTACTGTCACATTTGACAAGATATGCGGACGCGCAAACAAAGGGGTTCCTCAATGCGTCCAAGAAGATCGAAGACTACCTCCCACAACTTTCTGCTCTCAGCACCGAAGTCCAAGAAGCAGACAAGGAGTATCAGTATCGGCGTCGAGAACGAGAGGAGAAGAGGCGGCAAATGGAAAAGCCCACCACACCTTACTTAGAACCTGAGCAAGGAAGCATCGGCAGCACCGCCCCTCAGCCAGTGAATCCGAATGGAACTGGTGGGAGCACTTCCGATAACGAGCTTGGCCGCGCGGATAGCACAGGCTCTCAGGTTAAGAACGCTATCGCCATTGGAAGTAATCAAGCATGTATGGCCCAAGGAGCTGAATTATCTAGGTCTCCCGGTAGCCAAGGACAATTTTCGGCGACGAGCTCCGCAACAACCAAATTCAAGGGTTTCCGGGATTTAGAAGAACGAGATACAGCACAGGCGGCCGCGGTGACTCAGAGAAAGGAAGGCCTATTGTGGGCACTCAACCGTCCCGGTGGTCATGTTGACCCCGAAACTTGAACAAACAGGGATGGCACAAGTGAGTTGAACTCTTTCTGGTGGATATTCGCATGGAGAAGCATGAATCAACGCAACACTTTATTATTATTATTATTACTACTACTGTTATTATTAGATACCATCGGGGCTAATCATGATGCAGATTCTGGATCGTTTTGGACCAAGGAAAACTATCAGAATATAGCAATTGGAAGCAAAGGCTCGATCTTCATATGGACCCTATCGATCTTCGCATGGCGTCTGTTCGCGAAGCGCGGAACGCAGAACGACGATTTTGTTTCGAGGTTATTACCCCAAGCTTCAAACGTGTCTATCAGGCAACCTCGGAGGAGGACATGAATAGCTGGATCGTTTCTATCAATAATGCACTGCAAAGTGCCATGGAAGGCCGCGTTGTCCATGACCGAGGATCATCAGGCAAGGAATCTGGAGACTCGTCCTTTAAGAGGGACATCGGGTCTGTTCTGACAGGCAAGACACAGTCTTTGGGGCATGGTGCACATTCACACCATTCTTCCAGCTCAACTGCGGGAATGCCCGTGCGCAGAATAACAGTCGGCGCACGACCGAGTGTGATTCGCACAACAAGCTCGGGCTATGATGAACAACCTGACAAACTTCTCCAGATGGTTCGAAACGCAGACCAGGGGAATTGCTGGTGCGCAGATTGCGGCTCTGGTTCCAAGGTGGAATGGGTATCCATCAATTTGGGCATCGTTCTCTGCATTGAATGTAGCGGCATTCACCGATCCCTGGGTACACACATCAGCAAAGTGCGATCTCTCACTCTGGACATCATATCATTCACAATCGATATTGTCGAGGTTTTGTTGCTCATTGGCAATCGCGTATCCAACATGATTTGGGAAGCCAAACTAGACGCTTCGTTGAAGCCAGGCCCACAGGCTACTCGAGAACAGCGGTTGCGGTTCATTACCGCGAAGTACGTTGATCGACTATACGTGGAAACACTTTCCCTACCTTGTCGAGATATGCCACACCGGATGAAACACTGCTGGCCGCCATTAAGAAGAACGAGATCCAGCAAGTGCTTTATGCGTTGGCATTGAGAGCCAACCCCAATGTTGTTGATAGGATGAGAGGGACTCATGCCATCTGGCTGGCCTTGGCCGCCGCGGACCCAGCATCTCCATCACCGACACCGACACCGAGCATCAACTCCAACGAAGCGGATATGAAGGCTGTGCCATTTCCAGTCGCAGAATTACTGTCTCAGAACGGCGCTCAGATTCCAACAGCATTGCCAGCCTTCCCACTAGGCAGATTTGCCCGGCAGTATTACGAACAGAAAGTTGACAGGAGGCAAGAAACGGCGGGAAGTGATGTTCTCGGCACATTGCCGCTGCATCTAGGCGCAAATGACAGATCTCAACGTGAAAAGAGTCGAGGCTACAGAAACGGGTCAGCGCCGGAGGGCGACTAGCAAAGTCTCCCATACCCGAAAAGTAGGAACATAAATTGTGGGTTCGATGGGCAAGCTTTGCTTTGTGCTATCAAATTCACGAGCTACCGCGACTCCGAAAGTTATAAGTGAGCGGTATGGCATCGTCATGCTGTCAGACACCTCCCGGCCTCGCCTATCTACGAGGAGTTTGGATGGAAAGGTGAGCAAGGAGGCCACACCCCATTTATTATTTTGTGAGCGAACGAAATCAGGCATTCTGCAAACTTACTTGCTTGGTCCATTGGCGAATCTGGACTGGCGGACCAACTATTGATATGGGCGTTTGGGTAGGGTCGCCCTCAGATGGAGAGGCGTTGCTTTTTGGAGCAAGACGATGTGATTTTGGCGAAACAGCTTTCTGTCATGAAATGGATACGATGCAGTGTATGGAGTAGATGGACGGATTACAATTTTTATCCTTGTATCCCTTCTTCTTGGCATAGTTGGTCACCATGGCAAGAATCGCATTGGAAACATAGCCGAGTGAATGCGCATTAAGCAATGGGCATGTATCCAGGTACGGCGGAGTATTCGATAATGATAATGGACGGGACAAGGGCGTGTGGAGTTTCTTGGGCTGAATAAACATGCGCCTTGCTACGTATTTTCCGCGACCGCAAGCTCCGTTCTTGATTCAGGCCTAACATTACTAAACTGTCTCGTTTGAAAGATCAACGTAGGAAGCAAGGGAAGCAAGCACGAAAAATTCCATGGGAAAACAATGCGATGCAAAGGGAGCGGGCCGGCGGGAGGGCGCCTGTGGTAGGCAGCTGAGCAGACCGCATCGAATTGTTGCCGTTGAGTCACGTCTCATGACAGGCAAGGCCGACGGATCACGAGTTAAGAAGAAAAAGAAGGCATGAGACGAATGGCGCTAGGGCTCACAACCTACATCACGACGTTGGAAATAGACTTGACCGTTTCACACGTTGCCGGGTCTTATTCCATCTTCTGGTCAAGAACACCGGGGCATACATAAGAAGAAGCAGATGGAAGTGCGTGGAAGTTTTACCATGCGACCATGGGACCCCATGATGGGACAACACAAAGCAGACATCCTGCGGGAGGGAATCGCGATGAAGATGTCATCTGCTTCAACAACAGACTGGGTCCTTGTGACGTGCAAGAGGAGGGACAATGAAGAGAGAAGAAGTGCAGGGACGCGGCTCTGCGCGTGGGCCAGGGTCTTGGGTCATTGACCGCACTTGAGACAAGTTGACTGGCTTAATAAGGATTCGACGAGCGGGTCTTAAACGGGGGCGGGCCATGGTCACTTAATCGATGACCCGCCCTGTCCTGTCTGCCTGCCATCCTGCCTGCCCCATATGAGTGTATGAGTGTGAGAGCATCCATCCACAGACCACCATCTCGATTGAGCTCCTTCCTGCCTTGCCAGTTTTAATTCACGATAACGCATCATATCGCCGACTCGTTGATATATTCCGCAACCAAACATCCCGGACCCCTTCGTCACATCCTACAGCAAAAGGGTTTCTTCCATTTCCTCTCTTGCTTCTGATCAATCCTCGGAGGATATGGCACCTCGCAACGAAAAGAGCCAATTGAAGCGCCAGCGCGTGAGTCTCCTACCCATCTTCTGCCTGCTTGCGCACGCTTCCTCGTGCACTCGCGCTTACCTGCTACCTCAACCCAGGGTTCACTGCCCGAGGACGCAACTGAGTCTAAGAAGCCCCGGCGATCCGACCGCTTGTCCTCCAACGTTGGTCCTGTTGAAAAGACCCCAGTCGTTAATAAGCAGCATCTTCCATCGCCTCTCACACATGCCACCAATGACGATTCTGGCGATGCATACAAGGAAGCTACTTCTACACCGCCCGTGCCGAAGAATGATAATCTTACTCCGCGCAAGACCGATGAGGCCTGGGGGCAGAGCCAAGCTTTGTCATCGCCCCCAAGACACACAGCCGCTTAGCCAATTTGTTGATCGACACCCGGCTCTTTCAGACGAGGTTGAAGACGAGGTCAAGGAAGGAGTGTGGGGATACTTGGTTCCTTTAGACCCCAAATATGGTGACAAGCCGTTGGTATTGAAGAGACGGAGCGCTTGCCCGCTGCCAGATTCTATCGCGACCGCCGCCAATGGCGAGAATCAAGGATCAAACCACAAGCATACTCCTTTAGGAGCAGAGGAGGCTTATGAGCGCACCAAGATCAAGGGTACTGCCTCTGGAGGGTATCTGATAGGCCGACATCCCGAGTGTGGTAAGTTTTGAGAGGATTGCCGGCGAGAAAGTTGTGTGTGTTACGGCTTTGAGCTAATGTGGTCGCTCACGCTAGACGTTGTTGTGAACGAAGGTGTCGTTTCGAACCGCCACTGCCTCATGTTCACAGAGAATAAGGGCACGGACACTGTAGCCATTGTCGAAGATCTTTCAAGTAACGGCACCTACGTAAACGAGGCCATCGTAGGCCGCAATCAGCGGCGCGAGCTCGAAGACCAGGATGAGATTGCTGTTCACGGCAAGGCCAGGTTTATTTTCAGATACCCCAGCATCGGCACACTAGCGCGTTCCTGCAACAGTACACATTATTAGAGAAGCTCGGCAAGGGCCACTTTGCCGAGGTATATCTTTGTATTGAGAAGTCAAGTGGCCGGCGGTACGCAGTCAAGATCTTTTCCAAGCCCCCAGGCATGGATGACCGATCCAAAACCGAAGGTCTTCAGCAAGAGATTGGTGTTCTAATGGGTGTAAGCCATCCCAACGTCTTGTGCCTCAAGGACACCTTCAATGAACGTGATCGTGTATACCTCGTTCTGGAATTGGCGGCAGAGGGCGAACTGTTCAATCACATCGTCATGAAACAAAAACTCTCCGAAGATGAGACAAGGAAGCTTTTCTTGCAACTCTTCCAAGGCATCAAGTACTTGGTATGTTGGTCGCACAATGCCATCCTGTCCTTTTCCACGAGCCAGAAGGTCCATTTGCTAACCCGTTACGTAGCACGAACGAAACATTGTTCACAGGGATATCAAACCAGAAAATATTCTGCTCACTGATAAAGATTTGCACGCCAAATTGGCCGATTTTGGTCTTGCCAAGATTATAGGAGAAGAGTCATTTACAACCACGCTTTGCGGCACGCCCAGTTATGTTGCGCCAGAAATCCTTGCCGAATCAAACAGCGGAAATATACCAAAGCCGTCGACATTTGGTCCCTTGGCGTCGTGCTGTATATCTGCCTGTGTGGCTTCCCACCGTTTTCCGACGAGCTCTATTCGAGGGATTTCCCCTTCAATCTTTCACAACAAATTCGAAGCGGACGATTTGATTACCCTTCGCCGTACTGGGATTCTGTTGGGGACCCAGCTCGTAAGTCGCCATCAGCCGGTCACTTTTGACGAGAATGTGAATGCTGACAAACACTGTAGTTGATCTCATTGACTCCATGTTGGTCGTGGATCCGGAGCGACGATTCACCGTAGAGCAATGCCTTGCTCACCCTTGGCTGACACAAAATTCACCTGGTGTTAATGACAGTACAGGAGGCCTTGTCGGAGGTATTGCTGGGCTAGAAGTCAATCGTAGGGCACCTGTTCGCGAGCGGACACTTCTCGCAACGCTCAATACTGTGCAAGTCACGGCTCGTGTGGCCACCGGAAACGACAAAGAACCCGTCAAAGTGTATTCTAAGAATCTACATCGCGTCACAAATGCTTCCAAAGAAAAAGCCCTGATCATCAGAGAGCTCCTGGTGAATTCATGGAATTGGGGGCAAAGGAGATCAAGAACTCTTTAGTGATGACCGCGACAGCGTTTACACAACAGGCGAAGGGGCGGTTAAGGGAGCCAAGAAGATGGAACTCGACGGTCGCTAATAGGTCCTCGTCGAATTTGTTTCTCAACCTCATGCGGGTATGAAAGCTGAATGTTAAGGTATTGTTGATGAATTTTCCTCCTGTTGAATCATATCATGGGCAGTCAGCGAGCGATATACGGGTTGTCCCTGTCAATAGCATGTACATAGAATTTTGGCACAAGGATATTTACGGAGTGGCGGGACAGGGTGCGAGGCTGAGAGTCTCTCATCATGGTGGTTACAACACGCAAACCTCGTGTCAAGGATGACACGCACAGTAATGTCTATAGACTTGGTGTACTCAGTGGCAATACTTGACAGAGATGGGATTTTCAGAACATGTCGGGCGATATAATGAAAAATATCATGTCGAGAGTTATGGTGTCTAAAAGATTTATGGATCAAGCTTCACTCTCCTACTGGGTATAGAACAAGACCGTCAAGTCAAATGCATGTATCTAGCTTGGATGCACAGCACGTGCCAAGTCACATGTAGAGCTAAGCGAGAGCGGTGACGTCTAGCTCCCACACACCAGGAGACGGCAGAAAAATCGGCGGCGGGGTCAAGATTCAAAGGAAAGCCCCACCACAGGGCTATTCGGGCGTCGACCCTGCCAAACAGACGCTCAACATCACATTTTCCGCTCGTCGAGTTCCACCCCCTCTTCGTGCAGACGTCGTGTCCTAGCGATCGCGAGACCGTCTAGCCCCTCCTTCTCGCGATCCTCGCCCATTCTTCTTTTCTTTCTTGCTCTTCTACAATCTCCATCCCCGTTCCTTCTCCAGTTTCATCATTGATAACTGGTTTGAACAGGACGTACTACCGAACTTGCCGCTGCCGATTCAATCCAAACCTGTCCCTTCTCTCCCCGCGCGGGAAAAAAATCGACAAAAACGACAAAGATGCCTGCTACTAAGATCAGCGAGCAGCCCCAGTTGCTCTTCGTGGATGGAACATTCGAGGAGCTGGCCAAGGAGATGGCCGAGTATCTCAAGGCAGAAGAGGCCGTTCAGCTGTTGAGCAAGGACAAAGTTTCCAAGGAGGATGTCTTGTCGAAGTTGGTGGCTGCGTCACCTGGTCTCAGCACCGTCCCCGAGAAAGAATACACGGCGGCGTCGAATCTCTTGATCCACCTCGTTTTGCAGTCTGCCGACCCTAAGAAGCATCTGCAGACTCTTTGCGCCAACCTCGCCAAGGTGCCCGTCAACTCATCCGTTCACGGACCCGGTCTTTCTCTCAACGCCCTAACGACAGTCTTCAACCTCTTGCCCCAAGGGGATGTGATCCGCGCACGAATCTTCCTCGAGATTGTCAGGTTCTTGAAGGCCCACAGCATGTTTGATACGTTGCGGCCGTATCTGGAGAAGATACCCGACTGGCTCGAGTCATGGGATGCCAGCGAGGAAATCGAGCGCATGATTTACGAGAACGTGGCCGAGACTGCATGGGAAGCCGGCGAGGAGTCCACCAGTTACGAGTTCATCTTGAAGGCCCTGCGAAGCTTCGATGCCGATGAGAAGGACGAGATCACCTCGGACGACGCTCAGCGACTATCACTCCGCGCCATCAAGATGGCCCTCTCCGCCAACACCTACTTCCTGTTCCAAGAGCTCCGTGGCATTGCTAGTGTTCAGGCACTCAGCGATTCCCACCCTGTCTACTCGCAACTGCTGGACGTCTTTGCCGAACAAGATCTCGAGGACTTCAACGACTTCAACGAAGAGCACGAGGGCTGGCTGGAGCAGCAGAAGCTCGATCAGGAGAGGCTACACCGCAAGGTGCGTCTCCTCACCTTTGCCAGCCTCGCCGCCGCCACGCCTAGCCGCGAAATCGAATACGCCAAGATTGCCAAGGCCCTCCAGATTCCCCTGGAACATGTCGAGATGTGGGCCATTGATGTGATCCGTGCCGGCCTCGTCGAGGGCAAGCTGTCGCAACAGCAGCAGAAGTTCCTCGTCCACAAGGTCACGTACCGTGTCTTCGGGCAAAAGCAGTACCAGGAACTGTCTACGCGCGTGGACCACTGGCGAACCACTCTCCAGAACGTCCTGGGCGTTTTGCGTCAGGAGCAGATCAATGCCAAGTCGCAAAAGGAGCGCGAGGTGCTAGATCTTGAGCGAAAGCTCAACAACGCTGGACTCAGCGGGGGCAATCAAGGCGGAAACCGACGACAGCAGACACAGCAGCGCGAGAGGACTGATAATGACGACTAAAGTGAAGCAGGGGGTCAAAACATACGAAGAAGAAAGACATTGCGAAAGAAAGCCCAAAAGAAACCCCATTTTCAAATCCAATGGTCTAAGACACAAGATGACCGAACCCACGGAGAATGTCACGCGTGCATTTGAAAGTCCTTTGTTCCGGAATCCATACGGATGAAGAGAATGACCTGAGGCGCAGAAAGGCAAGGGTCGGGAACAGAGAGGAACCGGGGTAATACGTAACCTCACAAATTGTGATTCTGTGTCAATACCATTTGTGAAGGGTTCTTGACCACGTCACCACCGCTCCACCACTCATGTTTGTTTTACTTTACTTTTTGATATACATTTACTTTTGTCGCGAAATGGCGTAGCCGGCTTAGCATGAGATGTTTCTCGCTTTTCCTACGTGGGCGAACTCTCGATGATTGGAGGGTACGGTCCAACAAAAGTAGATTCAATGGGGACTTTTCTTCTTTTTAAAAAAATCCAAAAGAGAGAAAACATTGTAAACTTGTTCAAATTTGGTTCGCGATGATGTGCATGTTGATTTGTTGATACGTGGGAATGATGCGCATCTGGACTGGATTTATAGAGGCAATGCGGAATGATGGACTTGAGATGGGTGAATTATTCGACATGAAGGCGCGTGGTACCCGCGGAAGGCCTTCATCAAAAGCAGCAAGTAGGCAGTAGCATGGCCGACATTTTCGAATAAGTCAAGAGGCGAAGCCAGCAAGGCTGGTTTGATTTTACCCATTTGGGAACATGGTTTCTGCATGGACGGAGAAATCCTCGTCTTCTACTATGCTGGCCAACCTGATTGTACTCTACAGTAGCGCAGTTCTATCTATTCAAAACTTTTTGTGGAAATTAGGGAGGATAGTGGGGAGGACAAGAAAGGGGAGGAACCAATCGAAAGATTATGAGAGAGGGTTCCAAATCACCCGCTAAACAGAGGGAGGAGTAAGGTAGGTATACATGAGGTTCGAAGGGCTAAAGATTAAGAGAAAAAGATTGTTAAAAAGAACAAAATGGATTAAAAGTCGGTGCCGAGCCTCTCAGCCAAGTGGCCCTGTGTCTTGACAAAAACGGCATCAGGGGTAGGCGTGGCGTCGACCTTGACAACCTTGCCTTGCTTCTCATAGTAATCCACGACGGGCATGCTCGTCTCGATAAAGGTCCTGAATCTCTTGCGGATGCTCTCGGCGTTGTCGTCGGCGCGGCCGCTGGTCTTGCCGCGCTCGAGAAGACGCTCCTCCATGACCTTCTCGGGACAGTCGAAGAAGAGGACCATCCTGGCCGGGCAGACGGACTCCTCAAACTTGTGCGCTTGGTCGAGCTTGCGGGGAATCCGTCGATGAGGAAGCGGCCCTTGGAGGTGCCGGCTTTGGAGAGAGCTTCGGTCATGGCGTTTTCGAGAAGCTGGATGGTCACTTCCATGGGGACAATGAGCCCGTTCTTGATGTAGTCGCGGATGAGGTCGCCGAATTGGGAGCCAGGGCGCTCTTGCTCGGCGCGTAGGAGATCGCCGGCGGAGAGGTGGATGAAGCCGTATTTTGCGACGAGGTTGGCGCACTGGGTTCCCTTGCCGGCGCCAGGCCCGCCGAGGACGAAGACGACGGTTACGTCCGAGGGGAGAAGGTCGGCGTTGACTTGGCCGGCGCGGGAAGCTGGCCGTTTGTCTGGGGAGCTTCATTCGAACGAGGCATATCTTTGGGGGAAGAACAAAGCACGGCCATGTCAGCAAATGGAGTGTTTTTTTTTTTTTTTTTTTTTGGGGGGGTCGCGAATTCTAGAAACGGGAATAGAAGGACGGCAGCTTGGATTGATTGATTGATCGATTGGCCTTTTACCAACCTTTTCGACGGTTCACTAGACTGATGTATCCGGCGGAACCAACTGCAACGACAGCTAGGAAGGGCCAAAACTTGACCTTGTCTCTGTTTCCGGATGGTGAACCTCCAGCAGAGTACAGTCGACGCTGGTGTTGGCGGGATGCGCTGCGCCAAGTCCATGACAAGGATGACGTTGAGGATTCACCGCCTATTACGCGTCTGCCAGTGCTGCTGGCAAGGCGGCCTGCCGGGTGCCACGGGACGGGAATGCGTGAAGCCATTGGGGCGGACGGAGTGTGATGCAGGTTTGGTTTGCTGTGATGTGACTGTGAGAACCCCCGGGAGGTTGTGGTTGTGCTGTGGCTGTGGCGTTGTTGTGGCGTGGTGTGTGGCAGTACCGGAATGATAGGGTGAGGTGACTCTCATCAGGCGAGGGTGGGGCCGTCAGTGGCCCGGCCGACCATTCGCCCAGTATCTGCCACGCCAACACAAACATTGAACGGAGAATCTACGGAGTAAAAGTCCCCTCCAACTCCCTCGTCCATTTCTCCCCACGAATCCATCTTTTTCATCACGGTCACCAGACACTTTCGCCCAATTCTTGTCCCCACTGACCACTGACCACTCGATAATGCAAGTTTGACTAACGCCTAATCAGGTAGTTACTCCAGATTGCAGCAGAATGCCAAGCAGGGCTGTCTCCGCAAGCTCGTGGAGTAAGTGAGCATCACGCCTCCAACTGTTGAACGTCGGGGTTATCAGTCATACCGAAGAGGATGCATCGAGTGGCATTTTTCTTTGGTCATATTGGCATCACACCACTCACTATCCTAGTCCCCGGCACTTGGGCACATGCATCGCCAATCAATCCAGTTCTTACGTTTGAAGAGGGGACCATACAG
This sequence comes from Epichloe gansuensis, assembly GCA_023658505.1. NCBI lineage: Eukaryota > Fungi > Ascomycota > Sordariomycetes > Hypocreales > Clavicipitaceae > Epichloe > Epichloe gansuensis. The sequence goes on from CP098281.1 coordinate 892,620, forward strand.
GCCACCGTGTCTCTTCTCCGAATGTCAGACGCACTTGGTTGGACCTCTTATCGTGGAGTCTCCTGGACGGCAGCGCGGCAGGACGTGGTGTTTGCCAAAGCGGCTTCTCCTCTGTCCGGTTCCGTGACCGTGCATATGCTGTGCTCTACGGAGTAGAGGCACTAGACGCTGTTTACCCCAGATTAATGGGCGGTGTTATTGCATACGAAGTAGGCTACCCTGCTTGCTCGTACTTATGTACAGCAACCATTTGGAAGATGTGTTTTGGTCTTACAGATTCGAGTTCAAGTTGGGCTAGGCCGATGGCGTACACCCCACACCCCCTCTCATCGTTCAAACCCAATCTCTAATGACTTGGACCAGGGCATGCACATTGGGTAATATGGTGTCTCGCCTATGTGGTGATTATGCTTGTTTACACCACCACCGTCGCTTACCTTCTTTCCTATGTCGTGGCGTGACCAGGCCGTCCAATCACACTAGCAAGAAGGTCTCTTTTTCGGCTCATCGACCCAATTACTAGTTCAAGGCGCAGGGCTAACATTTGGGGCGAAACTAATTGTACGCGCGCGTGCACTGCATACCGGGCAAAGCCAGGAAACGGTTGCACGGACTGGTTGGATTTGCTCAATAGCACTCGTTCACCCGCATCCGATTTTGGGAGACGAAAATAAATGATAGATGCGAACACGATAAGACTCTGTGTGGCGCGTGAGAAGTCGCCTACTAGCAAATTGTCCGACACAGCCTAAGAGGACTTGATTCGATGTCGTCGTACGAAAATGCTGCCCACAATCCACCATAATAAGCCTGGACTCACGGCGCGACCCCTTCTGCCTCCCAGATTTATTCACGGACCACAACAGAAACCCCGGGAACTGATCCTTCCTCCAAGGAAACCAGAAAGAGGCCGAGAGTCATGGTATTTTCCAATAAGATGGTCTCAAAGATGACCTCAGCTTACAAACTGGCTTATCATCACCGGGTGACTTGCAGATGCCCTTCCTACTTGTTAGTCGCCAAGTCAAGGCAACATTATCGCATCACGCGCACCCTGATAGGGGCCATGGGAGGCGCCATGGGAGGCTCTCATGATACCGGCCACTGTTGTGCTGACACTCGAAGTTTACCGGGAGCTCGGAGGATAAGGGTTTAATCGTTTTACTTGTCCGGAGTACTCCGTAGCTGCGATGTAACGTCCCAGTCCCGGCCTCAGCTTGCCTTCCTATTTCTTCCATAGTGTGGGTTGGATGCGAGGAAGTTGGAGCGAAACGCCGCCACTATCTATCGTGCTTCCACATACGGAGATCGGTTCTCATAATACCAAGGATTCTTGCCAGACAGATTGCATGCGGGACGGGGATGTGATTTGGCATCCGACGTGATTACTATCACAGGCAATATCCGACAGAAGAAGTCATGTACGAAGAAAGGTGGCATGCATGTATGGGTTAATCAATACATACCGTGCCGGAAAAAACTGTCGCCATCTCCCTCATCTCCCTCAAGAGTTGCACACAATGGCGAACGAACATGATCTCCGTCCTCGGCTCCCGAGAAAGACTGACTAAGGCTAAGCCAACGAAGAGGGAAGGGGGTGTCCATTCAACTTGGCTTTTTCACGATCAGGGGTAAAGAGCTCCTGGCGGGTTCTCCGAAGCAAAGACTTCAAGCCATACTTTTACTGTGCAACAATGCCTTGTTCACAAAGGAACCTACTATTTGCCCTTGACTTTGGCTCTTCCTTTGGATTGGCTCACGTGGGCTATCTGAGTATCAGACTCGAGATTCGCTTACTCCCACCTCATCACAACGGACTAGCACTGGGCACACAGACTGAGATCCGATCAGGGTTGCAACAAGGCGCATGATAGCTTCTTTAGATTCCTATGGTACAATTCGTCATCACAATTGTACACTAGCATACAAGAAGAAGCTGATCATTCTCTGCATCCCCCTCTCCGGGGGCGCCACTTCTGGCGTGAAAGCCGAGACGCGAGATATCCAGCCGCCCCTTTGTCAGATCAATAGGACGCAAACCTATGTTCTACAACGCGTACTAACCCTGCCAAAATGGCGTTCTTGTACGAAGATCCTTCAGCTTCCGCTTCTGGAAGGTCATGGACGACGAGTTTAGAGTGCACTTGCTTTGCGTGCCATGTTGTACTTCCTGTCAACCTTATACATGCTGCACCGTGGCGACCATGATGGATATAAATTGATGATTTCCTCGCGCCTCAAATTTCGAAATATTCTCTGGCATCATCCTCATCTCTCAAGTTTGAGTCCATCATATCATCTCTTACTTCTGCCCAAGCATCTATTTCTTCTTCTTTCGGTTTCTGGTCTGGTACTAGCATCGCAATCATGCAATTGTCTGTGCTCCTCGCTCTTCTCCCAGCCGTCCTGGCCGCCCCGGCCGCTGAGAAGCGTGCCGAGCCCGCCCCTCTCCTGACTCCCCGCGGTGTCGGTGTCGTTGCCGACAAGTACATCGTCAAGTTCAAGGATGGCATTGCCCGCATTGCCGTCGACGAGTCCATGAACATCTTGGAGTCAAGGCCGACTTCGTCTACGAGACTGCCTTCAGGGGCTTCGCCGGCCACCTCACCAAGGCCGAGCTTCAGACTCTCCGAAACCACCCTGATGTAAGTGGATTTCCAGAAACAAACCGAAAAAAAAGCAAAGAAACACAAAGAAACACACAGCTGGCACACATGAGACAGACAGATGGAGAGAGAAGGCTCCCAAGATAGGACTGGCTTTCTGACAAACTTGATGTCTAGGTCGACTACGTCGAGAAGGATGCTTTGATGCACATCGACGCCTATGTTGAGCAGTCCGGCTCCCCTGGGGTCTTGGCCGCATCTCCCACCGTTCCAAGGGCATCTCCGACTACCGATATGACAGCAGCGCTGGTGCCGGTACCTGCGCCTACATCATCGACACTGGTATCGAGGCCAGCCACCCGGAGTTCGAGGGCCGTGCTACTTTCCTCAAGAGCTTCGTCTCCGGCCAGAACTCGGACGGAAACGGCCACGGGACACATTGTTCCGGTACCATCGGCAGCAAGAGCTACGGTGTTGCTAAGAAGACCAAGCTCTACGGTGTCAAGGTCCTGGACAACTCGGGCTCAGGTGCCTACTCTGCCATCATTGCCGGCATGGACTACGTCGCCAAAGACTACCCATCTCGTGGCTGCAAGGCGGGTGCCATCGCCTCCATGAGCTTGGGGGTGGATACTCCGCTTCCGTCAACCAGGCCGCTGCCGCCTGGTCCGCTCAGGTGTCTTCGTTGCCGTCGCCGCCGGTAACAACAACCGTGATGCCCAGGGCACCTCCCTGCCTCCGAGCCCAATGTCTGTACCGTCGGTGCTACCGACATCAACGACAACCGATCTTCCTTCTCCAACTACGGCCGTGTTGTCGACATCTTCGCCCCTGGCACCAACATCCTCTCCACCTGGATCGGTGGCACCACTGTAAGTAGCTCACCGTATTTCCACGTCCAGAGAACCCGTCCGGCCCAGACCTTTGAAGAACAGGGAGGTTTCTTCCGCGCTTGCACCGTCACCGTCACCGTCACCGTCACCGTCACCCCTTGCTTCCCTTCTCTTTTCTCTGCGCGAAGAACCCGAGGATGGGACCCCTGCTTTTGGACAAAAGAGTCCTGGTAGCTAACTTCATCCTTCCTTCTAGCGCTCCATCTCTGGAACCTCCATGGCTACTCCCCACATTGCCGGTCTGGCTGCCTACCTCTCCGCCCTTGAGGGATCTTCTAGCGCTGTCGCTCTGTGTAGACGCATCCAGTCCCTGTCCACCAAGAACGTCCTCAGCGGCATTCCCGTTGACACTGTCAACTACCTTGCCTATAATGGCAACGGCCAGTAAAACTAACTAGTAAAAGTACTAGCAAATAGCCTTTTTATATACTCTTATATATTATTGTATATTAAAATTGGGAATAGGAATAGCGTTTGCTACTACTGCGCTTGGTCTTACGTCCGTACTAGTAGTAGCATTGATGGCCCTCTGGCATCCACCGATGATATGTAGTAGGACCTGTGTCCGGTGGCTTCGCTTTTTCGCCGCACTGATCGTCCCTTTGGATGATACGGCTTCGTCGCCCTCTATTTATTCCACATGGCGCGGAACCATACGGCATGGGCATATGCAATCCCCAGCGCAAAACAAGACGCTTTGTTGTTACAGATTCCTCCCTCCGTTTTATTTGACTGAACGCTTTCAAATGCAATGAATGATGCAATGCCGCGATCTTGTTTCGATCGGTGCCCCACTCACCCCACCCCAGCCACCATCCACCAGCCGCCATCCACCAGCCGCCATCCACCAGCCAGCCACCTTCTCCATCTCCATTTTAATGTCTCCATCTCCGTCCGTACCAGCGCCCGGCCTTCACAAACACAATCCATCCATCGGGACCCAAAAAAACTTTGGGCTTCGGTTCGCATCCTCCCGACAGTTTAGTTGCGGTTCCAAACGTCCGACGACGACGAGCTTCCGCTTTCGCCATGGTCTCCGTCACCACTCCGCGGAGACGGCGCACCCCATCAAATCCAGCTACGCCAGCATCCCATGCCAAGGCACAGCAGCTTCCGGGCTCCGAGAAGAAGAGACTCAATGGCACATGGAAAGATGGCCAGTGGTGGTGTAGGTCGAAGCAAACCATGTTTTCCACACGACCTTGACGTTTCTTCGACTGAACTAACACTACCATTTTTGTGTGTCTGTGGTCAGGCAACTGTGAGCCCCGTAAGCAGGCAGCTCTACGTGAAGTGAAGAAAGCTAGCCCGAACAAAGGCAGGTTCTTTTGGACTTGTCCGACGCGTCCTTTCTGCGACCTATTCTTGTGGAGAGAGGACGCTGTCCTCCGAAACAGGTCTTCCTGCAGGTTCAAAGCATATTGAAGACGATGAATCGGTGCAGTCGCACAGGCCCAAAACGCCAACGTTCACGCAACAGCCTCTTGAATCGTTTGGTATACAGACATCGCCCGCACGACGGCTTGCGATTTCGAGCGCTGGTGGCTCATATGGCAGAGAATCCGAGTCCGTCAACACCGGCTTTGATGGCACCCAGACAGTGCGGGAACAGGCCTCAGAGACTAGCTCGGCTGGTCCTACCACACCTAGCTTGAAGAGGAAGAGGATGGTTCAAGATGAGGGTGGTCGGGACGACGACTTCAGTGACCTGAACTCGGATGACGAGCGCGAATTGGCGGAAATCACTGACACGAGCGCCAGAAGGCAGCTCTGAAAGGCGCCGCCAACGACATCTTTGCCACTCCCACCACCAGTCGTCACACCACTGACATGGTGGCCGGCCTTCCAACGCCTTCCGTATCAGGACACTGTTCTCGGCGTCGGGCAGCAAAAGGTCCAAAACGGTATCCTTCGAGGAACCTGTTTCCTCAAGCACGTTGACAACGCCGAGCAAGACATCGTCCACCGTCTCCGAGGCCAGTGCCGTCACTCCATCGGGTATTCACTACGATTCTACCCAGAGTTTCACAGATCAGGTTATGGCTCTGCTCAGAGGCCAAAAGATAGACCCGACGGTTCTCCAGACCGTCCATGGGCTCCTTGATGCTGCCTCGAGAAAAACCAAGGGCATTGCCTTGGGACGTGATAAAACCCGGGAAGCATTGCAGAAAAAGGACGACAAGATTGCCAAGCTACAAGACAAGATCCGCAGTCTGGAAAACAAAGCCGCGTTTAATCATCAGAATATGACGGAGGCGAAGCGCAGAATCATGCAGGCGTATGAGGGTATATGAACGGGCAAAGGCTGATTTGACTTGTCTTCTTCTCATCTAATTCAGGAAAATAGATGATGGATCACGAATAACGACATACTTCTTTTCCTCCTTTCAGCACATAGCATGAAAAGTTTCCGTCTCGTGGGTTGCGGCGTTTCAATCCACTGGAGTTTCACACGATGCTTTTTCTTCCTCGTACCTCGATTACGCCCCCATACGTACATAGACATGAACTTCTCGTCAAACCATTCCACACCTCCGATGCAACAGGCAAACCAGCGGCGTATACCACGGAGCATTCTTTGCACATTTTGGTCCTCGTAACCTTACGCCCGCTCATCTCAGGAAACACCCTTTTCAACACCGTCTCATCTCCCATCTCATCGCCGCCGCGGACCTCTTCAAACTCGCCCACGCCCATCCCGCATGCTCCCATATCGTCTTCGCCGCTGCACCTCATCGTTCTTGAAAGGACCTCCTCCCTCCACATGCAGCCATCCAGACCACCTGGTATCGACAAGAGCCGTCACGACGCTTACCGCCGGCGAATGACCCGCGGTTTTGAGCTGGGCCAGTCTCGCATTACGGCAAAGTGCCATAATATAGCCATAGTGGAGGGACAAGTCCACCACCACCATTGGCGTCTCCTCCCCAGACGCGTCTCCTCCCCGAATGGCACACGGAGCCGTCCGGCATCCGCAATCCCGAGGAGAGGCATGTGGGCTGCGAAACATAGATTTTCCTCACAGGCGACTGTGATTCCATGTTCCGCAGCTAGACTTGCTAGCTCGTCTGTATCATCAACTGCGGCCCCGACGCAATAACTATAGTCTGCGAGGCCCGGCAGGAGGCAACGTGTCTGGCACGTCGATTCGCGCACCCAATCTATTTGCTACGGCCAGCCAGAGTTGAAAGTCATAGTCCTCGCTTCCGACGATGGGGTCCTTGTGGCCTTTGAAGCCCTTCCAGGGCTGGAGAGTCAATCCGGACTCGAAGCCGTTGACCCAGCGTGTGAACGCACACGGCGGCTTCGACAACAAGAACAGGAAGACAGTGACATGAAAGAATCAAGAACCGCAACTCAATTTCCCCATGTGAAAAGAAACGTTACTACAGCAGTCCTACTATCCGCGCCATTGCCAAACGAGAAATTGCAAAATCCTGCTATGCACGTGCACCCCCTTCCCACAGTCCAACGTGGCCGAATCGGGAACCAGAAATAGTTTCTCCGCGATGTAATGGAAACAGAAAAGGCGAAATTATGCCTCTTCACATGATTTTTTGCGAGCATGTGATTTCGTAGCACAAACTGATAAAATGTGCGGCTGGGTGGTTTGTACGCCCGATGAGACCCTTTTGTGCTCCGGAACTACCCAGTGATGAAGGTTGTGTGTGACACGGAAGTATTGGAAGATGAATCATATTCTTCCTGACTTGGTTAATCTGTCCAGTCGGAGCTTCTCATTCTGGCTGGGGTTTTGCAACCATGCCCTTGTCGTCGGCAAAGTCCTAGATTCAAGATGAAGGTTTCTACTGAAACATCGATTACGACATGATTGGACCTTGTACAAGTGTGTCTTTAATAAAAGTGAGATTTGAAAAAAAAAAAAAAAAAAAAAAAACCACATCTCTTAGCTACACAACTTCCGTTCCCTAGGGACACCAAATAAACGACAGGTTCGCCTCCCGCCAGTCCCAGTCACGTTGTCATCGCAGCTCTATTCTTACACACGTCTTCTCCCTGTCCCGGATATCGCTTGTCTTAAAAAAGGAGACGCCTTAGTTTCGTGTTTCATGTTTATTTTTTTGGCTCTGGCTCTGCTATCCTGACCCGTAATGTAGACACATGCCCCACACCACTTCATGCCACTTGCTTCTTTGTTTAGTATACACGCTTGAAGGGAGGTACGGGCTTGCACTCGTTCTCATCCAGAGTAGTGGCGATGACGCGACGGTATGACAGGTCGACCTTGCCGTGGGGCTGCTTCTGGAAGGAAAGAGTATGCTTCATCCAGCTCTTGTCGTCTCGGTCGGGGTAGTCCTCCCGGGCATGGGCGCCACGAGACTCCTTTCGCGCGGCGGCGGGACGGCAGTTTGAGTACTGTTGGGCACGAATGTGTTAGTTGTGAAAAATTACAAAAAAGACGACATAGTACTTACGCGCAAGTCAAGAGATTTCGCAGCTCGAGAGTTTCAACGAGATCAGAGTTCCAAATCATGCTTCGATCCTTGATGCCAACCTCCTTGAACATGGGGTCAATCTCGGTCATCTTGCGAACACCCTCGTCCAGACTCTCTTGGGTTCGGAAAACGGAGACGTCAGTCTGCATAGCCTTCTGCATAGCCAGACGAACCTCAGCAGTGCTCTTGGGACCATCAGAAGTTCGGACCTGGTCCAAAACTTCAATGTGATCAGCGCCGGCATCAGCAGGGAGAGGCTTGAGCTTGTCACCGGGTTTGAAGTTATCACGGATGGTGTGTGAAACAGCACGGCCAAAGACAACAAGGTCCAGTAAAGAGTTGGCGCCCAGACGGTTGGCACCGTGGACAGAGACGGAAGCGGCTTCACCACAGGCGAACAGACCAGGAACGATCTTGTCGTTGCCCTGCTCGTCGACGGTGATGACCTCACCAGTGTATCGGGTAGGGATACCACCCATGTTATAGTGGACAGTTGGCAGGACAGGAATGGGCTGTTTGGTGACATCGACACCAGCAAAGATACCAGCAGTTTCGGAAATACCAGGCAGACGTTCAGCCAAAATCTCGGCGGGCAAGTGGCTAAGCTGGAGGAAGATGTGATCCTTCTCAGCACCAACACCACGACCCTCACGGATCTCCATGGTCATGGATCGAGAAACGACGTCGCGTGAGGCCAGATCCTTGGCGGTAGGGGCGTAACGCTCCATGAAACGCTCACCCTCTGAGTTGAGGAGGTAACCACCCTCGCCACGAGCACCCTCAGTGATCAAGCACCCGGCACCGTAAATACCAGTAGGATGGAACTGAACGAATTCGAGATCCTGGTTAGGGAGACCAGCACGAGCAACCATGGCCATACCGTCACCAGTGCAAGTGTGAGCGGATGTGCAGCTGAAGTAAGCACGGCCATATCCACCAGTGGCCAAGACAGTGTTGTTAGCCAGGAATCGATGCAGAGTGCCGTCCTCCTGGTTGTAGGCAAGAACACCGCGGCACTCGCCATCCTGCATGATCAGGTCCAGAGCAAAATACTCGATGAAGTAGTTGGTGTTGTGGGCAAGGGACTGGCCGTAGAGCGTGTGAAGCAGAGCGTGACCCGTTCGGTCAGCAGCAGCGCAGCATCGGTAGGCCTGGCCACCTTTGCCGAACTTCTGTGATTGACCTCCGAAAGCTCGCTGATAGCTACACAAAGACGACATATCAGTAAGATACAACTATGTAGAGAGTTATAGGGACAGATGGCCAAAGCCGCTCACATCTTGCCTTCCTCAGTACGAGAGAAGGGGCAGCCGTAGTGTTCGAGTTCGATGATGGAGGCGGGAGCCTCACGCGTCATGTAATGAATAGCATCCTGATCGCCCAGCCAGTCGGATCCTTTGACGGTATCGTACATGTGCCATCTCCAGTCGTCCTCGTGCATGTTTCCTAGAGCAGCGTTGATACCACCCTGAGCGGCGACGGTGTGTGATCGGGTTGGGAAAAGCTTGGAGATACAGGCAGTGTTGAAGCCAGCCTCAGCAAGGCCGAAGGCAGCACGGAGACCGGCACCGCCGGCACCGACGACGAGGGCATCGTACTCATGGTCCTGGATCAAGGGAGTTAACATCAGGGTTGTTGGATACGACAGGGACAATTTCGCAAGTAGACGACGTACGATAACATTGTACTTTGTGCTCAGGTGTGGAGAAGCTTCCTTGGCTCTCAAGGGATTATTTGTTATGATTCGAGCTGCCGGGCGTTCATCAAGTCAGCTTATGCTTTTATACCAAATGTTGTTGCATGGCTTACCAGCTGGTCGTGTGGTGGAAAAAGGCCCTGGCCTGACTTCTCGCCAATCGCGAGAACTGCATCACAAACATTGCGTTAGCGCAGAGTCGATACAGCCAGTCTCATGCAGAAGAGCAAAGAGGGCAATTAGTTATTTAGTTGTGGTCGGCAGAGGGATAGGATGCAGGTGGAATCGACTTGGGTCCGGATACCATGAAGGGTGGGAGAGATCACGTACGGCAGAGCCAGAGGCCAATTTTCTCAGAGCCATAGAAGAAGCCATCGTCAAGAAGAATCAGGGTCAGCAAGATACTTGCGCCGGCAATCGAGACGCGATGGCGTTGGAGCTCGGCGGATGGGAAAAAGGTCGGGACCAAAATCAATGAGTACATATGAATCCACGACGGGGTTCTACGTTTCTTTGCGCCGCTTGGAATTGGAGCCTTCGTGCTCGGTTCCTCGGTTCACTCGGCCAATCAGCGTGCACACATTAGCAGCCCCCTTCGTGGCGAGTGCCTTGGCTCAATAGCCTATTAAACCGTGGCCACCAGACACGGCGACTTGTAGGCCGTACCCACTGCTAGTTCCGCCCCCAATGGGTCACATGGGAGAGGCCCCCGGCTGCTTGCTTGTATGTACGGATCATCGACGGAGCCCGTGAACTCACTGACAGTCAGGGAGGAGTCACTCGTGAAAGCGAAAAAGAAGCCACGGAGCTTCACTCTCGGCAATACCATGTCCACACAATCGCACTTTGTATCATCAATCTCGTAACGATGCTTGATCTCAATTACTATCTCAGTTATTATTATCCAATAATGGGCGATAAGGATTCAAGCCTGAGCAAAGTCTCACGACCTGGGTATCAACAACACGGCTTCTGTCTAGCCCATGCTTCTGATGACAGCATGGAAGACGCCAAGCTTCTTTATCTACAAAGCAGCAGACTAGATCTCAATTAATTCGCCAAAACGTCTCGTAGCATGACCAAGAAGTTGTCGTGCAACTTGTGGACCTCTGAAATCGGTGGCTTTGTTGGTTCTCCAGCCGAACGGCGCAGCCGATCCTGTTTCTTAGCTCGTCTTCGTCTTTCCGCCTGAATGGGATCCAACTCGTCCTCTTCCTCTGCATCAACTTCGGATTCATCGTCCATATCGTATGCCATGTCCTGGAGATCCTGTCCGTCCAGGCCAAAGTCGGATGACTCGAAATAGATTCCGACGGCTCCAATGGAGCTTGGCGCCTGGCCCTCCGCAGCCATCTTTTGTCTTGTTTTATCATGATGCCACTTCTTTCTAGCCTCTTGCCACGAAATGAGAGCATTAATCTCTTCAATTGCCTTGTCCTTGTCTAAGATGTCTCCGCTGACCCCGCCTTCAAATAAAGCATTGACGTTCAGGGTACCGTTCTTTGGGCCATGTCGCAGGAATTCCAAAATCCCTCAATCCAGCCCATGAGCTGGGTGAACAGGCCGTTATCGTGTGTATGAACCTCGTGAACAAACTTGTAAAAGTTGTGCTCGTGTCTCTGACACAAATCTATAAAGGCCTGGACCGTCTGATTAGGATCTGCCGAAGCGTCTTGCTCTCTACACTTCTCGACAACCTGATGGCGAGATGTTAGTAAATGTGATGACAGACGTGATGCGCTCCCCTCATGCAACTTTGCGTCGGGGTCGACTAACCTTGATCATATCATCAATAAAGACGGCAAAGTCGGTCACGCTATTATAGACATTTGCAGACTTGTAGACTCTCACGAGAGGCTCGTAGAAGATTGTGAATAAGTCCCGGAAGAGATTCAAGGTGACGGGTTCTTCAATCAACTTCAGCATCATGGCCTTGTCGCGTTGTCGCGTGCAAAGCTTGAGCAGTTGCTTCAAGTACGAAAAGAGTTCAGCCCCTTGCTTTAGCTCCTCGTCTACATTCTCAACAGCATTGTTGAATGCAACATAAGCGTTGAACAGTCGTTGAACTTGATCGCCCGTCAGCTGAGGCTCGATGCGGTCTGATCGCAGGATCGCGACAATGAGATCAATGTTCTCTTCCTCTGCTTCGAGCCGAATAGACGCCTTGAGCTCTTCATCAGCGTCGGTGTACCACTTCAGCTTGTCTGCGAAGATGGGGTCCGCGATCTTGCTCGTTAAAGCGTCGATAGACTTCTGAAAGCTCTTGATTCCATCATTCAAAGTCAGAGAAAATATCCGCTGCATCAGTGATCGAGTACCGAAAGGCTGTGCGAGGAAAATATCCAGCACTCCGGACATAACGGCTGCTGGGTTGGCAATCCGAATGACATTTTGAGTACCGAGTAGGGAATGAGCGAGTGGATGCGCTTGGCTTGCGCGAAAAGCTCGGGGAGTTGTCCTCGGCGAGGAAAAGGTGATAAATGACTGCCGCAACTTCTATTCTCAGCCACTCAGCAAATTTTTGGTACTGCAGGCTCAGGTCTTGGATCGTGCTCTTCTCTTTCACCTCCTTGAAAAGCATGGTTAGGCCGTTTCTCTCAACAATATCTCGGCGGAATCTTGGCGAAATCGGTCAGTTAGAGGATGACATCGACACATGGAAAGGAGCTCCAGCACTCACTGTTCCATGTACTCGTCAAGTTCTGCGGCACGCTTCCTCGCAATCTCGTAAAACTTCTTCTGCTCTTCCATCCTCTTCTCGTCTAATGATTTGCGCCTCATGATATCGTCCACATCATCGTCAGTGGGAGTGATTGGCTCCCCGCTCAGGAATTCCTGCATGGCCTTTGTGTGGGCGATTTGGGGATTGTGCAGCAACGATCGTAGGAAAGAGCGAAGAGAAATTCTTTGGTTTTCTCGCCACAGCACGACACTCTGCAAGCCACAGTTAGCTTTGCTGTATATTTTAGTAACAAAGTAGTCAAAAAAAAAAACGTACTTCGTCACCTGTATTCTTCTTGCCGGTCGGCGTTAATTTGCCATTAACAGATGGGCGAGAAGACTCCTTGGAGCAGGTGATCGAGTCGACCCTGGTCTTTGGCCTATGATTTTGTCAGAGATGCCATGGCCTGGTTGAGTGAGCTTAAGCAACTTACTTGACGCACTTGGAGACAACAACGATGAGATGCCACCAGATGGCGGCGGTGCTCCAGTCATTCTGGTGGATACCGACGACACAGATGCATCAGAGTCGTCCGCATTGCTCCAGCTAGTCCACAGTCCAGACGTTGTTGTGCTAGACTTGTTCTTTTTGGCAGAGGAGGAAGGATGCGACCAGGCAACTCTGTCTTTAACCTTTTATGGAGCTTGGCAAAATCGCCATATCGTCGTCCGACAAAATATTCGAGCTCGCCCTTTTGCTTGATGCGGAGCAAGAACTCTGCGTGCTTGTGTTGTCTGATGTTGCGCTTGACGGAAACAACGCGAACACCTGCTACATTGACATCCCATCCGTTGATATAGTTTCCCTCGGGGATCGTGTGCATGACCCCAGTTTCAATCGCGTTGCTGTCTACGATTTCAATCTCGGAGAACCGAATGCGCTCCTCGAACCCAGAGGAAGTGCCGATGCCAGACACCATCATCAGTTCGACAAGCTTCTGGGCCTTGATGGCAAGCTTCCTACGCTTTGTTTCCTCGAGTCGGTCTTCAGAAGAGGAAACACGTTTGCCGGCAAAGGACTCCAAAAACTGTACCAGTGAATTAGCATGTCAGTGAAAGAGGAAGTTATTCCAAGGCACCACGAAATGAGCCAAAACGTACAACTTGTAATTTGTCCTGCCAGAACTCCTTCTCCTTGGCTTTATCAAGAAAGGAAAGTCCCGAACATGGTGAACAAAGATGAAACGAAGTATCGGCAGCTCAGACTCCTGAGGAGGAACTTCGCCATGCTCGGAGCGGAACGGCGCACCGAATCGTTGGAGAGCGGTGGGAGAGTTGAGTTCATTGATTTCCCATTTAACCTGCTTTGAGATCAACTCCCGCTTAAGATCTGTCTCATGCGTACACGTTAGCTTTTGATTTCTCTGCTTGCTCTGAATACTTGCTGGCAATGCCGACTCGAGCAGGATTGGGGAGCACAACGTACAGTGTTCTTGCTTTCCGGTCAACGTATGGCCCGGACGAGGAGTTGAGCCAAAGCTGGTAGTACGAATGGGGAGTTCTTTGATATCTTGGGCGGGAGCAGGATCTTGGACTGTGGCTATCGCTGCTGCAATGTCATCTCCGCCCGTGGCGCCGACATTGCTGTCTTGGGCCATGGCGATGGGATATAATGCGCTTCGTGTGCCCAAGGCCTGAGTCCTCGGTGCGAGTGTCCAAAAGCTCGAAGCCCTCTACGGTGACCGTGAAAGGCCTTTCTTCTCACAAAGGCCAGCTCTCCGAGAGAAGAGGAAAATATTTGAGATGGCTGGTTGGTGAACAGACGAGCAGAGACAAGGTTGGTAAAGTATGTAGCGTCACCGACGAAACAAAGGACAGGGCAAGCTCGCCAAAAGTTATGGCGGGGCAGAGCTCTGTCAGAGAGCTACGGAGTACTTGACGCTACGTATACTGACTGACATTGAACGAGGCGCAGGGCGCCTTCCGTGCCTCTTGGTTGTGCTTTGGGTCGCTTCCATACGCCGGGTCGGGGTTCGCTGGTCCAAGTTTTGTCAGAGCAAACGTTGATTGTTTCGTCTGCGTCAGTTAGCCAAAGCTGAAGCTGAAGCGAATCAATCAAACCCAAACCGGCACCCGAAGCAATGCCCAGAGTCTCCTGTCGAAGAGAGTACGAGATGAATCACACAGCTTTGTCTGTAGAGGCGCTGGCGGATCAGACGCACTTGTAGCATTGCTGAGCACAGAGCCTTCGTATCTTCCTTAATTCTTTTCCTCTGGAAGCCACGGTTGCACATGGCACGGCATGGCATGGCATGGGCGTATGGAGCAGCCCGTTGACGACGATGCCACAGCCTCAAACCCTCGGCGGTTGTTGTTAGTGACCGGTGGCCGTGCGGACAAGGCCTGGGCAACATGGCGCGACGCGAGTACCATTACGATTCATTCGGTTATGCCAATGTTTTTCTTTCGCAGCCACAACGAGAGGTCCAAGCTGGATGTTTGCCAAGAACATGGGTGGGATAACTGACGTGGGCCGCCCGCGCCTTGCCCAACACACTCCACTCCACAGTCCCGCGCTGAGTACATACATACATACATGTACATACATAGTGCTGGCGGAGCACGAACCAGATATGACGTAAGCACGGCAAGTTAGTACGCCGCCATCTCAAAGAGGATGCAATCATCACCACGGAAGTTTCCCGTCAAGCATAGGTACAGTATGTACACATGTATGCCCTTTTTTGCTTTTTGGTGTTCGGCCGTCGTGTCTCAACCGCCTTCAAACGTGTTATCCTTCTTCCAGACCAGGTTTTTCATTGCACTTCACGGCGCATGCGCCCAATCTGGTTCCAGACTAGCGCATGAATCTTCCCAAAATGAGGAAGAAACATCGTCGTGCGCCAATCATAACCTGCACCAAAGAGTCTATCATAATGCGCCTGCGTACTAGCATTCTCTTCTCTTCGTCCGTATGTACATACATACTCCGTACATACCAAGACGTCACATCGCACGCATCCTAGTCACATGTCCAGCTCTCTCCGCTCCGGGGCTGTGAAAGTACCAGGGAGGGTCTGCGGCTTGGCCGAATCTTGGCGTACTTGTTACTGTCCTGATTTGGCGGCGACAAATGATACCTTGCGTGGTCACAACAGGCAGGGTTTACTAATTAATTTTGTTCATGAGTCAGAATCACGACCAATCGTGGCATCTAGCAGAATAAACAAATTGAAGTTGAGAAGGCTCAATAATAAAGCATTGGTTGACTGCATCTTCGTACGTAAGATGCACATACAATGAAGATGCACTCAGGAAGCGGCTGCTCCTCTGTGCAAGTTTAATGAAACATGAAAGAAACGCTGGAATTATAATGACCGAGGGTATCATCACATGCGCTACAGGTTAATACTCTACGACTTGCATTTTTAAAAAAAAAAAAAACACCACATTGCGACCCCTTGGGCAAGTAGACAAGTCGGCCAAAGCATTCAAAGCTCATCAAATCCACGCAGCTGCTCTGCATCCCCAGAGGCGCTTTCCACAACAAGGTCCTCCCCGACTCCTCTTCCACGCTGTCGTTCCGCCGGGAAGTCAACCATGGCGGGATATTCGGACTCATGGCCGTATTCCGATCCACAGATCCGCCTTCCCCGCCTCTCGTCGTGCTGGCGTAATTCATGCCTATCACAAAGGCAATCACTATCAGTGCCACAACGGTAGTAGCAGACCAGATAATCTTGAGCCTCTTCAGAGTCTTTTCTTGCCATTGCTTGTCAGCCTGCTCCCACCTCTCCACGCACTTTTGAACAACGTCGACACGGATGGCTAGGGCGGAAGTCCTGTCGCGCGCCTCGTATATGCGTTTCTGTAGAGAGGCTATTTTCCTCTGCTGTTCTTCGAAATTGCCGGCTGTGCTGAGCTGTCGAATGATGTCGCTTTCGAGATCGCGGGCGTGCTTGTCAAACGTCTCGCAGATATCATGGGAGCTCTGTGCCAGGTCTCGCAAGGCAGCCACTGTGTTCTGAAGTGTGCTCATCCTTTCCAGGACAGAATAATACGTATCGTCCAGTCGTTTGGTCATGGAGGTCGCGAAGGAGTTTAGTTCTATTAGCGACTGCTTCAATCCACTTGTAGGATCATGAAAATGTTAGCGACTTTTTTTTTTTTCCTAAAAATTGCACTTGCACGTGGTCTCGGCTTCTGATCCCGAGCAAGACGAGATGTTACGTACTCTGTCCGCAGAGAGGCCTTCTCCTGCTCCAACAGAAGCATTGCCTCCCTCTTCTCCCTCGACTCCCCAGGGCCATTATCCTTGGGCACCAGAATGCTTGCCCGCCGGCTTCCGCCGGGAGTCATGGAAGGACTCGTCCCCGCAGACACGGGTACATCAAGCGAGTTCCGTATCTGAGCGGCCAGGATGGCCGACGACAACGGAGGCTTCTCTCTGCCTTCGTGCTGGCTCTCCTGTCTTCTGTGCAGGTGCGGCCGGCGATGAAGCTTGCTGGGCGAGGCGAATTCCGTCAGAGACCTCTTGATTTGATGACGGCTGCTCGGTCGGGATGACGACGATGCCTGCTTTGCGAGATCCACGCCATTGCTGGGAGTGGACATGTTGTCTCGCATTATATCCCTTCTGCTTTCCGCCGCCGCATCCGTGTCCCTTTGCCCACGTCCACCTAGTACCCTCCCATGCGTGATGCGAGTCGCCGGCCAAACGCGGGACAGGCCGAAACAAGAATTAAGAATATCGGATAGGGGACGAGTTCGTCGGAAATTTGACTTGTTGATGGGGACTTGCGCAAGCTTCCAGAGGAGAAGAGCAGACCTTCGAGTCGCCCCCTTGCACGAGCTAAGTGGGGCTAAGAGCATAATTCACATGCCAGCTCACCACCAAGAAAAACCACATGGCGCGTTATGTCTAATCGCAGAGACCTTGACGTGTTATGTTCGGAAATTTTGTCTTAATTTGGCTCTGGACTATAATAATGCATCCACTCATACGTGCGACACTAATGAAACGTGGGGGGTTTCGAATACTCTTTTTAACCTAAACATTAGAATGTTCCCAAATGTCAAATGCCACAGCATACGCCCAACTCCTCCGTTATATGTCGAACCATCGGCGCACCGGCGATAGTCCCTGCATGCCAGTAAGGTTCAAGTTTCTTCAGAGGTACTCCCTTGCAATTTCAGGGCAACCTTAAGTTTGTGTTTGTGGGATTCAAGACCCTGCGGGCCCGACCAAGCCGACGGCAGCCTAGAAAGCCACACCCAGACGTGACGAGAATGCCAATTGATGAAGGGCTACATACAAAGACCGCATCTAAAAGAAGGTCGCAATTTCGACGTCATACCTTGTCGCTGAGGAGACAAAAGGAAAAGGCACAATCGTTTCTGACCTCTGGGCGGTCACGAATTGATCAGCTTATTGCGCTTCTCCTTCCTCTTCAACCTCTCAACTCTCTTGCGATGCATGGTCTCGGCCATTTTCATATCGTTCCGCTCTTCCCTCCTGGCACGACCCTCGCGACTCCTTTGGATTTGCTCCTGTTGCGTTGAAAAATGGAAGATTTTCCCGTCAGCCGACTCAACTTACCCTGCAGAGAGGGGGATTTATGCTCACCTTTCTTGCCTCTTCCTTCTCTTCCTTCATCTCCTTCTCTTTTGCCTTCATCTGGGCCATAGCAGCCCTCTCCTTTGTTCTTCTTTCGTATGATTTCAGCCCTTTTGTAGGGCGAAAGGCTTTCTTCGGTTCGTGCCACTGTTTGCCTGTGCTGAGATGTCAGAGCCTTGTGTCGGACTGAAAGACGGGAGCGGGCGGCACGTACCATTCTTGCGCATGCCCAAAGGCTTGGGGGTCTTGTCTTGGCCACCCGTAGCCACGAGGGTTGGGACTTCGTCGTCGGACATTTTTGATGTGTAATTTCGGATGACTATTTTTTTTTCGTATTGCGTGCGCAAGCGGGCAGGCCTACTTGCCAACTTGTTGGTCTGACAGCGCAAGCAAGATGCTGCCCAAATTTTTGCCATGCAGACTAGCATCAAGCCAAGCCCCAGGAAGATAGGCGGTGAAGGTCGAGGAACTCGACCCCATAAATGTTGTGCCACATCTGCAGAAGAAGACGGGAGTGTGGCGCAGGGATTCAGGGTCTTTTGCTCCGCTGCATAATGGTGGCTGGCGGGCTCCTTGAACTATTACGCGGCTCACACGATGGGAAAGCTTTACGTGCATTTTCTGAACATCGCAATGTTTCATCACGGTTTGCTGCTTCAGGGGCACACGTCACACCACTGGACTGGCTGGCTTTATTGAGCAGCACAACGACCTTCTACGGAGGACAGCCCTTATCGCATGACTGCAAACCAATCGGACGCGTCTCTACAGTGGCCCGTCGTACCACGTTATTGAGCTTGTTGTCTCAATGCCGTCACAACAGGATGGCCTCACGTATGTACGTCCAAACTGCTTGTGCTGGTGACTGGCTTGGCTTTGTGTTCCTTATAGTCCATGAGCCAGAAAGCACGTCGTATGGAGCATGCCGTTGAGGTGACAGACAGTCTGCCAACATGTCGTGTGATTCTACATATCCTCAGTTCGGCATTTGCTCCTGGTTCACCCCATTTTCCGAGAGAATGTTCCCTGGCTTTCCCGGTGATTTGGACCTCCTGGCCCAGTAGATCATGACTATACATATCTACGGAGTAATACTTGTGTAGCTGAAACAAAAGGACCCCTCGGACAGCGACACCAACTGTTAGGACAATTTCATGCGGCAGCAACATGATTATTAGAGTCAGTCCTGTTTGCCCTCTCTTGCGGCTTCGTCGGCGCAATTTTGTTCATGCATGATTGCAAATTTCGTACAATTATGTTTAATACTTGACTTAGTGTGGTCCCTGCAGGCATCGTGCACCAAGCAACCATTGATGCTCGGACGCAGGACCTCTCTGCAGGCCCAAGGTAATGAGCTCCAATGCAAGGAGTGACGATGCTTGATTGGATTGCGATGTAAAGAATGAGATTAGATGAATCACCGAAAATCGTCCACCTGGTATTTCCCGATTGTCTTGCACCTACGTACATGTAATTCCATGCAAGGGTATTAGCGGCTGGAAGCTCGGGGTATTTTGTACATACAGGTAGAGCAAAGTGGCTGATGTCATCCATTGCCATCTACTCCGTAGAACAAAGCGTTCGTCAACAACCCACCCACCACCTTGCCCCCAAATGTAAAAGCGTGGCCGAATTTGATGCAAAAGCTCCGAGAGTGTCGAGACTCCCCTCCGCCCCGCAAAGGGCTGCCTGGTTAATGTGCCCCTATGCAAAGTACAAGCAGAAAAGTAATACCGTTTTTGTTCTTGTTCCATTGAATGAAAAGGGTAACCCGTCATCTAATGAATAGGCAGGGTGGAAAGGGCAAATCTTTGGTCAGCGCGGTTCAAGGCCCTGAAGTCAGTGACATGGACAGATCAAATTGAGTCGTTGGCCATTCAGAAGCTGGCAGCTCCTGTAGGTATTATTACCTTAGAAGAGCAAATAAGAAGGTAGCTCGGAAAACATTCAACGACAATGACGTTGTTCGTCTATTACCAGCAGAATGAAAGCGAGATTGCGCTGTACGGAGTGGGGAGGTGTTGATCCTTGAACGCGGCTTGGCGAGTGGATACAAACAACTTCCTAGGGAAGCAGAAAGGCCCCTGCTAGTCTGCCTCTTGCCTCTTGCCTCTTGCCTCTTGCGTGCGGGCACCAGCTTGTATCATCGCCCCCAACATAACACTCAAAGAACTGTATCAGGGTATTCATGTTGGGGACCTATCCTTCAGTATTCATCGGGCTCCGAGTGTTTCTGAAGCGTCTTTGTGTCTTGGATGCAGTTAAGAACTCAACGAGCCAGTGCGTAACAAAAATCAGTCGACCGACCGCTGTTCCTTCAACACCGAAGATGGCGCAGGATATAATTACGCGTGTGGGAGAGATAGTGTAATGGCTCGCACATCGTACGCAGATACGGAGTACATGTGCACATGTATGCTCCACGACTACAATCCACGATGACCCTGGATCCGTCATCGTGACTAATCTGTTATCGTGGTCGCAGTGGTTGTCATGGTGGTGGGACAAGCGCTGGATCTCGAAACATCGAAGTGTTCATCGTCATTTGCTTATAATACGCGCTGCCAGATCCGCGCCAAACCGCCCCGGTAAGAAATGATTGAAGAGAAAATGGAACAAAAGTGGGATAATTGCCTTTAGTGTAGTAAAAACTGGTTCGAGATATAAAAGTAAACCAAGATAGCAGAAAACACGAAGAAATGCACAGGATAAAGAAGCCAATCAAGGACAATTGTGTTCAGCTTCGAAGACATGCAATTTGAGTATTCCGAGACTGAGATAGCATACATAGACGCAACGAGTCCACTCGAGTCTCGTGATTCGCACGAGTAATAGCGAACGACGTGGCGTTTAGGCCAAAGCAAGGGATAAAGGGAAAAAGAAAGGAAGAAAAGAAAGGAAAAGAGCGTCTTGGAAGAGTCAGACGTGTATTACATACTCACCGTGCCTTAGTAGTTGTTCTAATAAGCGCTAGCACAATCACCGGGAACTCAACTTGGTAATGTCAGATGTGTCATGGCATTTTACGCCCTGTCTTTCATCCCAGGTCGAATCGTAAAGAAAGGGTTCGTCAATTCGATTCATGTCTCGCTCGATCCGGCTCTATCGGTCTGAGGCGCATCAAGCCTACGAATTGGGACAGTCTTCGTGCGAATAGATGTCTCATTTGCAAGCCACAGCACTAGTTGAGAACAGTGACGCTTTTGCCTTGTCAAAGTGTGCCAGTATGTATGTACATCACCTAGGGTGGGGCGGGGCACGAGCAATTGGCGAGAAAACCACAGCATTCGATAATATATAGGTGGGTAGGCAGGTAGGAATCCGTAGGATAGTGGTGGAAGCACGCACGGGACGGATCTGGATCGGCAGCAGCAGCGAGAGATAGAGACGTTGGAAGTTCGGCATATGAATTGCCACTCTGGGGAAGCAGATGGAAGTGGATTGCCCAATTGGCAAGCATGCTGTACAACTTCGTCATTAGGCGATTGCATGGCACAAAACAGTCGGTCTGGTATGTGCAGGCACTTTCTCCGGTCTACTAGTGCAGGCAAGTGTTGGATCCGAGGCTGCTTGGGATGGCTTATCTTGCTTGTGCTCTGCCAACGTTTCAACATTCGATGCAAGTAGCCGCCACGCAGTTCAACAAAAGAAAGATGCTTTGATCACAACGTTGAGAACACGAAGCTGTGTGCGCCAGCCCGCATTATACTTTTGCCAGATTATTGTTGAACCTATCAATCGAACTCAGATGACGTCCCTATCAAAGAAGAAGAAGAAGAAGAAGAAGAAGAAGTCGCCGTGTTGCAACTCGGAAACGCCACGATGGGCCTCTCGTTATTGGAACAGAAGATTGTTCCCCGGACGCCCCGGCAGCAATTTCCACTTGTTGTGCATGAAGAGGGTCACGCGAAACTAACGGTCTTGACGCGTAGCGTAATATGTACATGTATGTAGATTGTCTGACTGCTGGGTCCGAGATCAATTATTATTAATTTGTCGCGCTTGTTGCAGGGCACAGCCGGATATGCCGACATGGGCCCTGGGCCGGCTTCGCCCAGGAAAAAAAAAAAAAAAAAAAAAAAAGCAAAATTAGACAGACAAATGATGGCTATTAGCGACACGCTTTTATTAGCTGCGCCGCCCAGCGCTTTCTTCCAGGCAGGGGTCCAGCGTTGACCACCACCCACAGGAAGGAAACAAGCCAACCTGGGTTTTCAAGGGAGAAAGCGCCGAAGTTGGAAACATGAGCCATGCTCATGTTCATAGCGAAACGATTTGAGATGAGCTGTCGACCTTGTTTCTGCCCTGTCTTGCCAACACGAGAACCCCACGAAGCGTTCTCTGGTTTAGCGGATGCAGACATGTCGTGTATTAGTAGGGATCAGCCACGTACGGAGGACTCCATACTCGGCATGACGATGGCCGTTTGGCTGGTCGTTCCATTCTTCGGCGGTATGCTGTCACGGGCCAACTGTGTTGTCTGTCAGCCGAGCCACAAAACACTGCAGCTGGAGCAAAATCCCCATTGTTATTCGTGGGTTCAAGCGCACTATCTTCATTTCCCCGTCAAAATTAGTCAAAACACATGTCTCTCTAATACCTTCAGTTATGCAAATGTGGGCGAGAGACGAAAATGCGTTGGAGAAACTCGTTGCGCGGATTGAATTCTGGCGGCAAATCTCGTGGCTACACACCATTGGGACCATGGGAACATCAGCAACCCATGCCGTCATACCGGAATTTTCGGCCTTTAGCGTCTCTTTCCATCGAGCGTCTAGACGTCTGTCTGTGTGTTTCGAAGGGATTGGCTGCATCACAGGTTGTACCTTCAGCACGATACAGTTGCTCTTGCAGGAACGAGAAATAAGAGTCGTGTTCAAAGAGCGCCATGTCGGAGAATAGAGAGGTTTCTCTGTACTCTGTACTCTGTACTCTGTGCTCTGCACTACATAGAATGCGGCATCTCGAACGACTTGTCCAGAACGTGATGGATGTAACACGAGGTGGATGTGTGGGTTGGCAGTTGGGAACAAGGCTAGCAGGCATTTCGATAACATGGAGGGGAGTGCGAGGGAACGCGAGAAGGAGGTGGGCGGCGGCCCACGCAATGGAGGCTAGTTTGAAACCTTGATCAGCCGCGCACCGCGGAGCCTCAACAGTCGACATGTCGTGCTGGATGCATCCTTCACCTGCCTACATACATAGCACCGGTGCCTGCAGATCTGTACAACGCACGCACTATTATGGTGGGCAGCAGGCAGCAGGCAGCAGGCAGCGGGCAGCGGGCAGCAGGCAGAGGGTAGTTAGTGGACACTGGTCTGGAACATGCGCCAGCTAGATGAACCAGAAAACCAGACAACCAGACCAGATTGGTCTGGTCTTGGACTCTTGGCTCCAACGCTTGGCTCCAACGCTTGGCTCTATGTACTACTAGTCTTTTCGACGCAGCTGCCAGGCCGACCCGCGAGTCTGCTGTGCTGGTCTGTCTTCTGCAGGTGCCTGGCAGCCAAGGCCCGCAGGTCCATGTCATTCATTCATTTATTCATTCACTCATGGCTTGGCCTTGTCCCATGTGTCCCATGTCCCATGTCCCATGTCCCTTGTCCTGTCCATCATCTCATCCATGCCATGCCCATCTGTCGTGTCGTGCCTGTCCCCATGTTCCCTGTCCTGGCCCAAACTTGGCCAATCTCGCTCGTTCCCTGTCTCGCCCCCTCCTCTTCCCCCGTTCGCCTTTCCTCTCCCTCACTCAGCAGTCCTTCCTCCATCTTTTACAACTTCATCGTCTGGTGGCTCACTCTACGCTTCACGCACGATTGTCATCGTCATTTGGTGCAATTCCAGTAGCACTCCTCCTCGAGAGCAGTCGCTGGTCTTGTCCGTCCACTCATTTGTCGTCTTTGATTTAGCCTCTGCCTTGGCTTTTGCACTCGGTTTCCAGCGCTTTGCATTTGCGTTTTCTCACCATCAGGTCCGTCCACTGACTGTCGCAACCTCAACTCTCGCCCTCCAGCCGTGCATGTCTGAGCCTGCCACATCGAAACAGGCATCCATGACAAATCCTCATCCAAATCATTGTCAATTCGTGCTAACATGGTAATTGGGTCAAGTTCTTAGTGGAAAATCAACTCTCTATCTTCTCTTGCTCACATCCTTGTCGTTGTAACGATCGCTCCTCGTTACTCGCCTCTTGCTGCCCTCCCTGGGTTAGACATCCAACACGAGCGAGGTCTGGTGCTGCTGTGCCGCTGTCCTGCAACCAAGCATTCATCATCCTATGGTCGCCCCCGACTTTTGAGTTGTCCGTCAAGTTCTGTTGCCGCAGCGCGGCTGGAGGAATAGATGGCAACCACTCATGACATTGGGTATGCAGCGGATGCTGTGGCATCTCGCTCACCCGCTCGTGCCTTCGACCGAGCATTAGACCAGCTTTCGAAGCGAATTACGACACGAATGCCTTGACATGGAATCAGGATGACGCATGTTCTGCCCAATGCCGCCTACCAAACCCACCATTTGTGTTTCCTGCGTCCCCTTCTTCGGCAGGACCACCCATTGCAAAGCCGCGGCGGCGTCCTATGTCGATGACCGATATTCAAAGTCGACCCCTCAGTACATCGTCAACTGCAGAGTTCGGAAGAGGAAATCAGCCAGCGGCCCTGCCACAATTTTCTTTCAATCCAGGAGCCTCGATCCCCACAGATTCCGATTCTATGGCCATCCTGAGTCCACCCATCACACCAAATTCTGCCAGGCCCATGCCATCACCGTCGCGGCCTGCCGGTCACGGACATCGTCGGGGTGGAAGCGAATTCGTCGGTGGAAGCATACGAGATGGCAACTCCATTGCCGTGATGAGCACGAGCCCGACCAAGTCAGAAAGCGGCTTTGCCTCCCCGAGCCTACAACCACCGCCGCCACGGAGAGGCCACCGGCGTGGTGTGTCTGGTGCAATATCGACCAACGACCTGCCTTTTTATGCCCACAGCCCGACTTCATGTTGCACAAAGGCAGCAGCGCCCCAAACAGCCCGACGACATTTAATCCGCGCGAAGGTACACTCCTACCCCTGGATGATCAACCTTTTCCACTACCAGAACCTCTAGCCAACCCCGTCCCCAGCCAGGCTCTGAAAGACACCGAGGAAAACACCATCATCAATCATTCGATACCCATCCCAACCTCGCCGCCCAGAATCGAGCCCAGCCCCAAGCAATCCAAGATCGGACGTGCTCGGGTCGGATTTTCGGATACTCTGGAGTTTATTCCTCGACCATTGTCTCTGGTCTCCAACGACACGTCTAGTACGGTAACCGCCCGCCTAGCCATTCTGCTTCAGGCAGTATATCGTCCATTGTGTCTGCTGCGTCTCCCGGAGGTCGTGACAGCCCCGCGCGACTAACTCGAAGCCCAACTCGTGAGACGGTTGAAACGAGACCAAGTACCGCAGGTGCCATCTTGGAGCGAACGGGCACCGACCTTAAGTTCGTTGCTGCTGGGAGCACTTCGCCTAGGCGACGAAACTCTATCCCAACACTGCTGGACATGTCCACATCGCACTCGGCCAGTACTGCAAACCTAAGTCCCATCAAGGCTCCAAAAGATGGTTATTCTTCGGCTTGGATCCCTTTATTGGTTCCATGCCTGCATCGAAACATCGCTCATGCAGCTCCAGCTCTTCCGAGTCTGTGAACAAGCCAGCAATCGCAAGCTCCTCATCCGATCACGAAACCGACTCCTCTGATGATGATGACGCTGCTGTGTATGACACCAATGACGCCAAGAAGGAATGTCAAAGGACAAGTAAGAAGAAACGTGTCAAAGGATGGGCCGGTGTAATCCTTCCTCTCCGGAGTAACAAGAAGAGATCTAAGATTCTTGCGATTCGCCCGCCAACCCCTCCCGCCTCAGTTGGTCCCGTGGAGAATGATGAAGATGAAAACGATGTGATCCAAGCTGCTCCTGATACTGAGATACCACCGACTACACCCACTGTCCTCGTAACTGAGTCCCAGTCGACAGAAGACTCCGGCACCCCACGCGGCGGCGGCCGGACGAGGAGGGTTCGTATCCCATGATTGACTTGGACGCTGCCCTGGGGCCTTTAACACCCCTTGCCCCATAATCCAGAGTGGGATGCCGCACAGCGAGCAGCTGGTAACGCTGGGAAGCGACGATTACACAGTGCTCAGGGCATGAAAGGTTTCAGCGGTCCAGGCATGCACTATCATCGTCGTGCGGAATCTGCACCGGATCTTCCTCCATTCGACCCTGGATGTGCTGGGATTCATCGATTTGGAAGCAGCTCGACTATGGCAGATGTATTTGAGGAGGACGAAGAGGAGGACGGAGAAACCTCATCGGAGCAACTGGACTCTGAGTCAGACGAGCTCGAGGGCGAGGGGACAAGTCATTCTGATGGGGGCAACACCACCTGCAAGGACAAAATTGGCCGCCGCAGAGCTACCCAACGAACTAGTTGTGAGCGACACGTTAATCAAAGCAGCCGAATCTCGCCGGCCTAGCTACGGAAGCACAGAGTCCGACAATGCTTCCGCGGTCCACGCTGTGCGTAGTGAATGTTCAAGACGTCACTGCACGAAGAAGTCATTGCTGAAGAACCCCATCAATCATATTCCGTAACGCGTCCGTCTTCAGCGGTCTGCCCACAGATGAAAACAACTCTGCATCGTCGTCTTCTAGTCTGCCCCCAGGCCGCCGAGACATATCTTCAGTTGAAGTCAGTCTCAGTCAATCGATACCGCTGATCAACGGCATGGTTGTTCCCCTTAGCCCTTACTCAACAAGCCATGCATCATCGTCCTATCCCTCGCCGCGCTCGCCCATGTCCATCGATGCACAGAGACTATCCACAGCGCCATCATCTGTCACGGATGAAAACACCTTTCATTCCCTGCTCATGGGTGAGCCTGGACCAGAAGTGCGAATATCAGTCGACTATGACATTCCTTCACTCACGTCTCGCACCTCCACAATGACACGAGAGAGCGCTTTCATACCTACCGCCCGCATGTCACAACCAAGCCTCCGCGAACAACGCCCCGTCTCGGTGTCGTCCGCTGCCTTTGGACGCCGACGATCAAGCTTGGTGTCTCTGGGCCGATTGATTAGCAGTTCTCACGGGAACGAAGCAAGTTGTCCATGGAGGTCACCTTGGACAATGGAAGCGAGGCAAAGAGAAACCGGTCCAAGAACAGCAAGACAAAACGGCTTGGTCGCATGATGCAATTTTGGAAGCCGAGCAAAGACACCGACCCCTCATGATGCCTCACCAAGAGGAAACCCCGTTTGCGCCATTTGGGGACGGACACCCGAGATTTTGCTCTCTCTGCAAGACCTGGCACAACAAGTGACGAATGAGAATCTCTGAAAAAAAAAAAAACAATTACCTTACCAAAAAAAAATCACCTTAACATGAATGTATATGGAACAACACGTACCCGCTCATCTTTCACAACAGCCAGTTATATGTTGGGAAGGGGATGAAGGATATTCATATCTTCGAGCTTTTGAACCGTTTTGGCTAGTACTTTTTACATGGAGTGCCAAAGAATTGATGAAAAGTCGACGGACAAGACTAAGCCGCCTTGGACGATTTGACGCATTTGGCGTTTGATGACTTTTTGCATGAGCATTTGTTACTTTAAGCATGAACACATAGCACGTTTTGTGTGTATGTCTCCTTGCTATATTTCCTATCGGGGTGAAGGCCGCGCGGGCCTGAGGCATGGGTCGTGGTGCAGTTGAGTTTCGCTACGGAGGAGAAAGGGGAGGGGCAGGTTTTATCACTCGATCATTTGGACATATTTGCATCAGATAAGGTGGCAGGTCGGATCGGTCGGGAGAGTTTACACAATAAGGTTTGGGAAGTTGATCTCGCTCGAATTTAGACCGATGTTGCAAATAAATGCTACAAGTTTGGGGCCAGCCAAGCCACGTATATTGTGTAGATGCATGTGAATGACATGAACGTGTGGCTCGAACTAGACGTGACACACTTGAACACACTTGAACCTTGTTGACCACTACTTATTCATGTAAAATACGCAAACAGAAGATAAGTAACGTTGAGGACTATGTAGAACCGAGGAAACTGGACAAGAACCAGCAACAGAACAGAGATGCCGCCTACCGAACACCGTGATGCGCCAACGAACCCAGCAACCTAGAGACCTCCAAAAAAACGTTGGGGAAAAAAATATCATCTGCGATCATACCCATCTCCGCACGTGCAGTGTATTTGACCAACAAGGAAAATATGCAGAGGTGCCGCTCAGAAGAACTTTTTGGCCATGTCAGCAACAGCGTTCCCCAGCTATCAACACCATAGCCAGCGGCCACACCTCGACTTCTCGACCCGCCGTAGCCGTAGCCGCCGTGGCCACCATAGCCGTCGTAGCCACCGTGGCCACCGCCATAGCTGCCGTAGCTCGACCTCGACCTCGTCTCCCACTGCGTGCCGCCGTCGTGTCCCCGCGCAACGCTGCTCGCGCGGGCATTGCCGCCAAGGTCGCCAGCCATGCGGACCGCATCGCTCACGAGCCCAAAGGAATCACCGGACGCGGCCCGCGAGGCGGCCCCGATCATGCGCTCCAACGAAGGGGGATCCGAAGTCCAAAGCGAGCGAGCAGGCCGCCTAGAACGCCTGTCGTGATGAGAGGCATGACGACGAGGACGAAGACTTTCCAGGGATGGCGTTTCGCATAGTGGACGAGGTCTCTGATGAGGCGCTTGAGGCGCTTGTAGGTTCGTTGCATGAAGCCTTGACGCGGAGAGCGCTTGTAGTACGATGATCTGCCTGGGGAGAATGTCAGTCAGTGATGGCTCCGGTTGACCGTCTGACGAAGGCCTGCAAGAACTTACTTCCAAAGTTGAAGAGGCTCGAACGGCTATTGTTGCCCATGCCGAAAAGGGAACCCCGCGACGAGCTGTGCTTGTTGTAGTAGCCATCTCCCGTGAGGCCGCCGAGCAGAGCGCCTGCAATGGAGTTGCCGCCTCGGGTGCGAGCTGGAGCGAGAGCGAGATTGGGAACGATGATGCTTCTTGCGCGAGCGGGAGGCGTCGCGACGGTGCTTGACCGGACGAGACACGCCGCCTGGGCCGATGTGCAGACCGTCTGTGAGGAAGCCCATTGTTGAGCCAATGGAAGCAAGGCCCGACTTTTTTGAGATTATCTGAATGGCTTTCTGCGCTCGGATACCGTTTTTGCGATGTGGTCTCTTATAGTCTTGGCAGGTCGTCTGGGAAAGTCAATGTGTCGTGTTGTCGGGCTCAAATCCAGATGCTAAAACTGCCCAACACTACTGCGCTTTGCATGAAGCCCTATTGTCAGGGATGGAGGAGAATCGGTAATTTTCTTTTCCGTCAATGGCCCACTGATGAGTCGAGTTTGCGGGAAGGACACAACGACAACAAATGCTGGCAGTGGGTTGAATGGGCGGAAGAACATAAAAAAAAAAAAAAAAAAAAAAGGGCCAGTTGTGGCTCCTGAGATGCAACGCAGGTTTGATGCAGGTTGATGCAGGTTGATGCAGGTTACGGAACTGCAGGGGCTGCGGGCTGCAAGGCAGAGGCAGAGACAGAGGGAGCTTGGGCGGGTTTGAAGATACAGAAGAGGCGTCGGGGTCGGTAGTTGGTACAGTTGCCTGTCTGTGGTGGGCCTTGCGTGCTGACCGTAATTCGAGTGGCTGGCAGTTGTGGGCAGTTGTGGGCAGTTGTGAGCAGCTGCTCGGCTCGACTGCTGCTGCATTGCTGCAACGGCGCATTGAGGGCGCGCCCACCTGCTGGCGCCCGTTCCTTGCCAAAGTTGGTCTCTATTTTAGCGCAGGTGCGCAGCCATTCGATTTAGCGGTCAGGGGTTTGTATGCACTGTGGACACTGTGGACGTGTGGGCTCACACGATCAATTGATCGGGCTGCCATCAAATCCATAACTTGGGATGTTGATTGTTGCATTGGCTGGGTATCGCCAGTAATCCCGATGTTTCATCAAATCCAGATGCATTGGCCACAGCCAATGAGAAAAGACATTTATATGTAAAATTCAATAACATAATCTTTTTTTTTTTTTTTTTTTAAAAAAACAGGCTACTAATTAATTCAATTATGCCTTATAAGGTGTTTGAAGAAGGAGCAGCCCGGCAGCCCGTCACCCCGTGTCGTGTCAAGTGAAAGTCCTCGAGTTCGCAACCGTGTTTCATCTTTTCCGCATCCTCAACAGCAGTCATCATCGCTCTCTCCAAATGAATCCGCATGCAGTCCTGCTGCCATGAGCCCTTATGCAGATGAAAATTGATCTGGTTATTAATACTTTTCGTCCAAGGGTTCCCCACCCGTCCGTCTCAATCCACAGGGCTAGAGAGCTCTACCTTGGATCTGGGAGTTAGCCTAACCGCAAATACAATAACATAGATTTATTTCATGGATTTCGAACAAAAGGTATCCGGACATCCCTGGCCAGATCGAGACCTCTTCCCATCCATACCTTGTGTCCATAATTGGTGCCCAAGATTGGAACCTCTTCTTTTTTTCTTTTCGAAGAAGACGCGACAGGGAGGAAGTCGTGGCCCTCCCTGTACACGTCATCGACGAGTCGACTCTGTTTGCAGATTGATGAGTCAGTGAGTCAGAGATGCTGGAATAGGGTGATTCTTGCAGGAGTCGAGGGTATTCAGCGGAGAACTCGCCTGCTGGGAGACGCGTTTGGTGGATAATGTTGGATTATTGTTTGCGTGTTGTCTGCCGTTCTTGCAGGGATCAAGACTCGGCATCGAGTGGTGTATGTACGTGCTTGAAAGAAGTTTATCCGTACGAATTTGTATCGTCAATTGTGATACGAGACTGATGCATAGAAATGGATGCATCTTTGTGGAACTCTACATGGGTTTGCTCGAACAGGCCGGCTTGGTCGGGTAACAGTCATCTGAACCTCGGCCCACAACAACTAGTTCGTCCCGATGAATGTGTTTCTCGTGGCGGTTGGCTTCGTTACTTCAATGCTACAGTTCCTTTTTTTTTTGTTCTTTTTTTTTCTCAATCTAGCGTCTGGCTTGCTTTGCCATTGTAGATGACATGGTCGAGAGCATCGTGACGAATGTTGGCCGATTAGAAGAGACTATAGCGCAAACAACGCGAAGACTTGGAAGCGAGCATTGACGGACAAGTACTAAATGGAACCATGACTCGGCAGGTATTGCAACTGTGAGTTGTGATAGTTGGCTTCAAAAGACCTCTTGACTCTTCATTCAAGTGGGTAAATGTAGAGATACTGCTTGCCTTGCTTCAACCAGAAGCGAATCATTCTGGTTGAATCATGACCGAGAGCACAGACTCGAAGCCGTACGATTCCTGCGCATTCAACCACTACTTCTTTCCTAACTTGTGGGCGCAAACAAGTGAAATACTTTCTCCAGTGTAGGAACCCTTCTAGAAGGGATAGTCTTTGCATTTCTTGCCGGAGGAGGAGCCAACGTTAAACGAGTCCGTCTCTGGCTGCCTGAGCGAGCGTTACACCTCTAGCTTCAATGTATTTGACAAAGTTCTCGCCAGTACGCGAGTTCGGTCCATGCTCCTGGAAAGAAGGCGGGCAAAATTAGTCGTGCTCGTGGCAAATTTGGCTTCGCCGTCCGTAGCCGCTTGCATAAGACTTTCAATTGTCCATTGGAAGTCCTTCCACAGACGCTTGTAGTTGTCGTTTGATTGTTTGACTTCTTCATGCATCTTCTTGAAGTGCTTGTAGACGGCGACCTATACATACGTGTCAAGCTGCCTCTGTGAGCTGCGAGGCGAATAAAACTGCCCGATTGTGTCCAGAACATCAAAAATCATCTCGGATGGAGTAAGCGGACCAAGGTCGGCATTCTATCCCCGTGTCATCAAGGTCTTTGGGTGGGAATATCGTTCATTCGATCAGCTAGCTCATGGCAGATGGTTTCTGCCATTGAACATGATGATTTGACCGTCATCAGACGGGATCAAGTGAAGATGCCGATCTGCGACTCGGTTGGTCCTGGCGAGGGCGAGATCTCTGTTTACCGTTTTTAGTTGAATTGGCACTACTCCTCAAGGTTCTTTGAGTACCTCGCTCCGATTCAATTGTTTTCTTTCGAAGAGAGTCACCTGTTTTCGTCTCCCGGGAACCACAACAGCATCAAGCCATCTCACAGAGTCGCCCTTTGACTAGGATGATGCAGGAAATGCAAGGATGAGAACGATGAGCTAAGGGGTGAGGTTGATGGGCAAACTGATGGGTTGGAAGAATAGTCCCAAGAGCAAACAAACTTTGTAGGGCGTTGCAGAAGATTGTGAAAAAGGGTGTGTAGGAGAGTAAGAAAACTGAAATTGACGATGGTGGAGGGAGAAGTGATGTGAACTGGAATGAATCCCGAATGAGCATCCCCTACAAGCTGCAACCGACTGACAGTCACGCAGATGTGAAACTTTGAATACAAAGAACAGAATAAGAAAGGGGCTGGCACAGCGACTCAGTGATTACCACTTGATTGTTGATTGTTGATCGTTGGTGTTCGTGTGGCTGGCAAGCTGCCATGCGTGGTTAATATGTACTCCATTGTCGAAGTGCAACAATGATCCGTACGTTGGCAGCAATAAGCAATGATCACCCAGTAATATTAACCTACCACCCCCGCCACCAGCGATTGGTGACATCAAGCTTTATACTCCGTGCATCTCGAATGGGTTCGAGATGAGCAAAAGAATAGTCGAGCCGGGAATCGAACCCGGAGCTCGTCCGTGTGAAGGACGTATGTTAGCCGTTACACTACTCAACCTTGGATGGTACTTTCTGTGGTGGGAACTCCTTTATTCTTTATTGTATAAGGAGGAACTCTTCTTCGGCCATTTGTGTTTTGTGCGAATAGAACATTTTCTGTTTAACAATTAGTATGGTAATGAGCCATTTAGTTATTCGCGCCGACTAATCTATACACACTCAATGTTTGCAAACTATCTGAACGCAGAAGGTCTAACTTGTAACGGAGGCCTATATTTTTATTTACCTGCAGTTGCCAAAGCTATAAGCTCGAATCCCTTCCAAGTTCCTGATTCACTATGAATATGGAACCCCTAGCCCAAGCAAGTCCAGCGCTATCTGGTAGTGAAGCCCCTCAGATCCTAGAGTGGCTACGACGCGTGAAATATGTCATAAAAACAGCCGCCAGATCATAGCGGGATAAGAGCACCAGTAAGACGGCTGTAGGGACGAGAATTGTCTATATAATGGAGTTTTGGAATACTTCGCATAGCCCTTGGCCGAAGTCCACAGGCTATCATCACAAAAGCATACTACTGAAGAAATATTTACCTGCGAACTGACAGTCCGCCTTGTGTAGACATCAAAGATGGCTAGTAGGTACGTCCGACTTCTGGCTGGCTCATTGTCTTACTAACCAAGCCATTTCAGTCAAGTCCAGCAAGCCCAGCAATAGCGCCACAAGCTTTCGGGATACCTGGCCTCAGGCATTTTGGGACCCGAACACGACAGCATACGCTAAAATTGCAGAAGTGCACAGGCATGGATCTGATAATGGATCTGATTACGACTATCAAGACGTCGTCTGGCACGCATGGGTGGCAGTCTGCTACATATATTTTCCACAAGAAGCCCTGAGGCCAACAGATCCGAGATGGGCCATCGATCGAGAGGCATACAGATACAGGGGCTTTGCAAACTCTCTTTCCTCGACGAAGCCAGATCTTATCGCGATCAAGTTGACTCCAGGGCCGTTACAACAGAACCTCCCCCGCAGTTTGCTTCAACTTGGCTGTACAAATTGAGACACATGAAAATACGGTAAAATAGTGAGCCGTCGAGGTTGTACAAGGTGAAGTAGGCGTGAGCATACTTGGCGATACGGGAAATTCAGGCATGAATAAGCATACACACCATATGTAGACATATTTACAGTTGTAGAGATATACACATGTATGTATCAAGAATATACTTGGAGATGCATCATACTTGACACAGTACTTAACAACACATCGCCAAATATACTCTAGATTCAGTCGTGCTTCATCACGATGGATCATCGTGGGGTCTTTTCGACTGACTGCATTTCGGATGCCCGTCATGTGCGTTGACAAATCAATTCTCAAGGCTATGCGTTCATTATCTGTAACTCGTAATACTTATATGGTCATGAGATCATGGGCATCATTCACTCATGTTCTCTGCCCTAGCCGTACATACGGCGCTGGAAACAGTCCCTTTGCCCCCATGTACGTGCCGAAAAACCAATCTCCATTCACATCTTCGATTTCCCGAATCTCGGCGCCCTTGGGAAATAACAACTCATCCTCAGATCCAGCTTGCGGAGACCATGCCCAACGCGCAATCGCTTTCGGGCCCATGCCGCCATCGGGTGGGAAGTTTTGCGCAAACGACGCAGACTCGGCTGTGGCTGGCGCAGTAGCGGAGACGTCCTTTGTGACAAGTCTTTCCCACTTCTCACTACCTTTCCTCCAGGACCATTTTGAAGACCTTGTCCGTTGTGCTCTGGGCTCTCATATGGTTCCGCCCGAAGAACCCGACCACCCACAATGTCGCGTTCAACAAAGCGCCACTGGCCAACCTTGCCTTCCGTAAACCCAATGATGGCCATTCTATGGCCATTCAAACATCGTCTCCAGCCGGAGTGTCCGTTTTCCATACTGATTTGGCCCCTCGTTACCAGATTGTTGTAGCATGACGAGCAAATGTCGTAATCACCGGACGGTCCGTCTGGAACCAAGGCGCTGACGCAAGTAAAACAGTGGTATCGAACGTGGGATGGAAGAATGGCATCTTGGCAAATGTCACACCTTGTACGAAATGTCAGTGGCTTGAAGGGGCCGATACTTGTCGCTTGAGGACCCGTGTAGATGGTTGCCGCGGGCGGTCGTCCAGGGATTTGGGGCTCCGAGGTCTTCCAGCCGCTTGCAGGGCCTCATGCGTCAATGGAAGCAGCATATGAGTACAGGACTTGCCCTGGTTAACACAGTTGTTGCAGAAGCCCCATTCCCCTTCGTTGCATACGTCGCAACGCCAGTAGCAATCATTTGTACAGACGAAGCATCGGGCGCAAAAGGTTCCTGTTTCAAGCCGGCCTCTCGGGTCGTCGGTCGTCAGGGTCTTCCTCCCGTCCGCTCCACCAGGTGTCGAGGGGGTGGTAGATAACGACTCGCGGTGAGCATGTGTGGCATTTCCAGGGAGCCATCTCCTTGCTTTCGCATCTTCTCCCACTTGTTCCACGCGCCGTAACCAAAGCCAAACCAGTACTGACACCCCTTGCCGGATCTGTAGCAGTCAAGACATATGTTCCATTGCCCGCCGGCGCAAGAAGAGCAGTTGTAATGAACTTCGTATTCTATGTGCTGTCTGTTGCACCTGGAACAAGAGATGGAGGGTTCCGGGAAGAGCTGAGATCTTGTGCGTCGATGGCTTGAAGACGTAGTAGAGCTGCTTAACGGACTGGACACCGCGGAATGAACGATAGCAAGCTCTGTTGGCGGATGCGGTCTGCTGATCTGTGCTGGAGCCGGCTCAGGCGCCGATGCGGCTGCAGGCGACTCAGCCACATGAGGATTCCACTGTGGCACTCTGCTGGCAAACGATGCGTTGTTCCCCGGAGGTGGCAATGGAAGTTCGTTGGTCGCGTGCGACGAGATGGGAACCGACTGTGAGCTGGCGCTGCGACCTTCACTGAAGCTTTGCCGGGGAGCCACAGGGTCTGATGTTTGTGACCGAAGAACCAGGTCTGTCTGGGATCGAGCGGCGGGGGTGAGATTCTGTTCCTGTAGTGGAGAATATCGGGGTCGTGGCACTTCGTCCTCCGCTTGCCGTTCTGCGCCGCGGACGCCTACCGGGATCGCGTACTTCGAGGTTCGTGGATCCAGCCGGCGGAGGCCTGCTCCTGTCTTCCAACTGAGCATTGCCACTAGTTGACCTGGAGCTGGCACGGGATGTTGAGCCGCGCTCGGGTGCTCTTAGTCGTGCCTCCGTCTGGCCCCCATCCGAGTTTCTCGGAGCAGAGTTGGTGCCATTGGCAGTGTTTCGCAATAACGATTCGTTGCGGGAGCGTTCCCTTTGCCGCCGCCTGTACGCTTCGGTTATGCGTCGACTCAAGTCGTCGTCCCGGCTCAGATCGATATTGTCTAGATCGAGACCATCTAGCAGCCCCTCCTCCTGGATTTGCCTGGCAAAATCTTCAATCTCTCGTTCTATATCACGCTCACTCAATTCTGTTGATCCAATTAGAGACCGTAGAGATGTTTGATGCTCAACTTGACGCTGACGGCTGTCACTCCGTCTCCTTCGCCTCCGGCGATCTCGCTCCTCTGCACTATTGTCAGACCCCTGACGGCTCGATTCTTCACTTCGAGAGGGGTTGCAGCTTCTGTGGCAGCACGCAGCCGTGAATCCGAGCTGTGAGGCCGGTTGGATCTTGATCTGGTCTCGACGGAATGACTGTGCCGGTGTCGCCGCGAGCTATCTCGAGGATGCTGGCTGGGAGTCGCCTCGCGCAAGCTCATTTCACGGACCTCGTCTATTAGCCTTTGATCCTCGTCGGCTGCCCTCCTCTCTTCCGCGGTCCTCTCGCGAATGTTGACCTTGGCAGCACTTGATCTCCTGGCTTATATTTGGCGGCCATTTCCTCCTTGTCTGTCTGAGATCGAGCTTTGGCAGGGTTCGCTGCTACAAACATGTCGAGCAAAGTGACAACGGTGGCGTTGTGCCTCGTGTCTCGCACGGGGCTTCGACATGACGGGCAGGTGAAGATGGCATCTAGAGACGATGGCGGTGTCGGCGCCTTCTCAGCCTTTACAGCTTGAAAACGAAACCACTCTTTCAGGCAAGCTCCGCAGAAGGTATGAAGGCAGTCAAGCAAGGTGAGAGGCTGATATAGGAGCTCCGTGCAAATCTGGGGAGAAGAAGTCGAGGTCAGCAACACAACCAAAGCTGAGGTGGACAAGTGGCGGGCAAGGTGGGAGAGAGAGCGTATGAGGGGTAAGGAGACGCAGAGAGTCGGAGTCAGACAAGACAACATAACATACCGAGCACGTCAGCTCCTTCTCCAGATCCAGGCTGGGTTTTCGGGAATCCATTCATAGTACCCAACGGCGGCCACTGATGGGAGGAGTCCGGCCAGAAAGAAAAAGATGCATCCAGACCTGAAGTTGTGCGGAAGGCAAGCCTGACTGCATCTGTCTGTCCATGGCCGCCGTGACCACTGTGAGACCAAGAAAAGGCGGCTGCAGAAGCTGCGCAGTCTAATACAGTGGGGCAGGCACCTGTCGAACCGGTGAGTGGGGGTGGTCGGATCTTCGTCTTGGGGCCCAACAACCCACCACTCCCGCTGATGTCCGGCAGTGGGCACCAACAGAGCAATCAATTATTAGCCTGATACCGCGTGTCATACGACACCATGGTATTGAATTATGCTTGAATTTAGGGCATAGACAGATGAGCCTCTTATTCGACGTCTTACTAGCTTAGCTTACTCGGTTTGTCCCAAATTCTCGTGTATAGTCCTCATATGTACTGTACCGCGTAGATGCTCAAGGTATCTAGAGCACTTCATTTTGTTTCAGTTTTTCCACAATCAGCCCTCCCATTCACGAGTGAGACCATTCAGCCTTCTTCTTCTCAGCAAATGCCTTCATGCCAATCTTCTGGTCTTGGCTACCAAACAAGCTGTGGAAAACACGTCGCTCAAACTCGACACCATCACGCAGAGCCAAGTCCTGGCTCTTATTGACGACCTCCTTGCAGGCCTGGATGGCGACCCTGGAGAATCCCGCAATCGTCTCGGCAGTCTTGAGAGTCTCCTCCATCAATGCCTCGTATGTAGGGAACGTTCTGGCGGCAACCCCCACCTCTCGGCTTCGGCGCCAGAGAACGACTTTCCAGTCAGAATGAGCTCCATGGCCTTGGCTTTGCCAATAGCGCGGGTCAAGCGCTGGCTGCCTCCTGCGCCGGGAATGGTTCCAAGCTTGATCTCGGGCTGCGCAAAGTTGGCATTCTCGGTGCAGTAAATAAGGTCGCACATCATGGCAAGCTCGCAACCTCCGCCGAGAGCGTGCCCCGAGACGGCAGCGATGACGGGCTTCTTGATCCGAGAGGTCAAGAGGGACCACGACTCGATGAATGACTTGGTGTAGGCTTCGGAGAAGGTAAGAGGGCCATCTCTTTGATGTCGGCGCCGGCGGCAAACGCCTTTGCGAGCCGGTGATGACGATGACGGAGGTTTCGTCGGAAGCGTTGAAGTCGTTGAGGGCCTCGTTCAGCTCATTGATCAAGGGCGTGCAGAGCGCATTGAGAGCCTTGGGTCGGTTGAGCGTGACTAATGGGCGGCATGTCAGTTGGCAGCCGTGTCGGAGTTCTGTGAGAGCAAACGCAACCCACCTTGGGCAACTCCAGGCTTGGGGAGGATGTCTGGATGTACTCGAGGGATTTGGAGCTGTATGCGCGGGCAACGCGAGGCAGAGTTGAACGCTGGAAGGTAACCCGAGCGGCAGCGGGTCTTGCGAAACGAAGTGTATTCATGATTGTGATGAGGAGCAGGTGCCGTATCTGGGGAGAATTTCGGGCAGATGGGACGAACAGAGGAGAAAATTAAAACTGGGATCATTGGGATGGATGAAGCCACAGGTTGGCGGCAGGATGGAAAGCATCGGCTTTGAGCCGATATGCTTTGAGCCGAGGTTATACTCGTTGGGGACCCCAGAACTGGAGCTGTCCACTCGTGAAGGGATGTTTCATCCAGCATTTGTAAATCAGGCAAACCCAGCAATTTTGTATTGAAGATTGATCATAACTTTGAGACCTAGATGAGTTTTGCGGGCGAATTTGGGGCAATAAGCGAAATAAGAACCCTCCTTCTTCTCTATTATTTGGATTGTTGTTGAGTCTTGACATGCAGCTAGCTAGCAAGGTTTCATCGTCAGCATCACGGGCAAATGACGTGATCGTTTGTCAATTGCCTGTGCAGCCCCCTTCCCCACAACGGAAGTCGCCAATTTATCACGACGACCCGGCCGATATCGTAGCTTATTTATTATTATACATTATTATACATGCATTGCGTCTCTCAGCCGATTTCGCGCATGAAAGCGAACGCCGCAGATGCTCACTCCACCATCTTCCCTTGCTCCCCCTTGCTTCGTACATATGCTGCACTTTGCCTGAATCTGCCCCCCAAAAAAAAAAAAATGTTTCGACGCAGTGCTGTGCGGCTCGCTGTCGCGGCTGCCAGAGCTGCTGAGCCGAGTACTCACACGCTGGCCGTGTCCAAGGCCCAAGGTGTTTCCAAAGGCCTGACTGGCGGTATGCTCCAACTCCTTCCCGATTCACTTTGAAACTTGGTGTACGTTCTCAGGTGAACACAAGGACTGACTGGGCATCAAGCCATCGGAAATACACCTCTCATCCGCCTCAACAGACTTTCCGAAGAAACCGGCTGCGAAGTCCTGGGCAAGGCCGAGTTCATGAACCCCGGCGGCTCAGTCAAGGATCGCGCAGCACTCTACGTCGTCAAGGATGCCGAGGAGCGGGGCTCCTGCGTCCCGGAGGCACCGTCGTCGAAGGAACGGCCGGAAACACGGGCATCGGTCTCGCCCACGTCTGCCGGTCTCGGGGATACAAGCTCGTCATCTACATGCCCGACACCCAGTCCCAGGGCAAGATCGATCTCTTGCGCCTCCTCGGCGCTGAAGTGTATCCCGTGCCGGCCGTGGCGTTTGACAACCCCAGAACTACAACCACCAGGCCAAAGACATGCTGAGAGTCTCGAGAATGCCGTGTGGACGAACCAGTTTGACAACACAGCCAACAGACGGGCGCATATCGAGACGACGGGACCGGAGATTTGGGCGCAGACAGAGGGCACAGTGGATGCGTTTACTTGCTCGACTGGCACGGCCGGCACACTGGCCGGCGTCACGAGATATCTCAAGGACGTGTCTGGTGGCAAGGTCAAGAGCTTCCTGGCCGATCCGCCGGGCAGTGTGCTGCATTCCTACATCAGCTCTGGCGGCAAGCTGATTGAGCGCACGGGGTCGAGCATCACAGAGGGCATTGGCCAAGGCCGCATCACAGATAACTTGCAGCCTGACATTGACCTGTTGGACGGATCGTTGCACATTTCAGACGAGAAGAGCATCGAAATGGTCTACAGATGTTTGGATGAAGAAGGCATTTACCTCGGCGCCAGCTCGGCTTTGAATGTCGTTGCTGCCAAGGAAGTTGCTGAGAAGCTCGGCGAAGGCCACAAGGTTGTCACCATGCTTTGTGACGGAGCTTATCGCTACGCGGATCGTCTCTTTAGCCGCAAGTGGTTGGAAGAAAAGAAACTGCTGGACGCCATTCCGAAGCACTTGGACAAGTACATTGTCTTGCCCTAGCAAAGTAAATGAAACCTGCTGTATGAGAGGGAACTGAATTATACATAAATCTTTATGGTACATGGCATATATAATGCTGGCTGTTCCTATTTCCTCATGCATCTACCGTCTTCTTGATGACAGCGGGCCAGTTGGCCTTTGTACCCATCACCTTTTCGTACTCCTCTGCCCAGCCCTCTGTTCTGGTTTCGCTCTTGGTGGCAAAGTCTTGCAGGTGCGACTTCAGGGCACTCAAAATGGGAGACAGCCCTTGGGTATCTTGCCCTACAATCTCTTGCGCAATCTCGATGCCCCTGATATTCTGGGCAAGTACCTGGACGTAGGCGCTGCCGTTGAGAGCTTGGGGAGTATTGTTACCTTTTTGGCTTGCGTTTCGCTCCAGCGTGGGGTTGAGTTTGGCAAACTCTGTAATCTCCACCAGGTCTTTGTTGGCGGCATCATGCCAGAGGGAAGTCAGCAGGGCTACTTCATCTTTGAGCAGATCTAAGTCTCGCTCGGCTGCTGTGCCAGTGCTGACTGCAGACGCTCTTGCAAACAAGACCATGCCACGGACAAGGCGTGAAAAGTGCAACCGTTCCCGTGTTTTCTGAGCGGTCACAGCATGTTCTGGTCGTTGCAAAGATCCAACACCACTTCCGCCCACTTCAATGCCTGTTTCGTCTCGCCCGCATTGCCTGCACTTCCAGAGATCTTGTCGTTGACGTAGGCGAGTACGCGAGTCACGATTTCGGGATTCTTTAAAAACAGACCGGTCTTATCGGACTGCTTCGCGCACTCGATGACAGCGTAAATATGCCCTCTAGTTCCAGCAAGACGTGTGATTTTGCCCCAGTGATCAGCCTTTAACCTGATACCAGCCTTTTGTACCCAGCAAGGAGCGTGCCCAGGTTGGCCCAATCCTCAGCAGTGTGCATGTTTTCCAAAGCTTTCGAAAGAGCCTTCTTGGAGTTCTCGATCTCCTTGAAGCGGTTGATCGAGGAGAACTTGTGTTCTAGCCCATCAACTTCGATCACGATGGGATTTTGTTCGAGGTGGGATCGTTTCTTGGGGTCAAAGACAATCTTGCGCTGCTTCTCTGGAAGGTGAGCTGGCAATATGATTTTCTCTTGGATTGTGTTTAGGACAATGTTGAGTTCCTCGTTGTCGGTCTCTGTGAATACGGCTCGAGCAGCTACAAGTAATCCGTGATTAGCTACCTAAAAGTCCGGGGTGACGTGAGCCATACTATTGTGAGCTGTTGAGCTGAAATGTCGATGTGATTTCAAGGCAAACCGAGAGGAGGATGAGCGGCCATGGCAACCCACAGACCGCAAGGCCGAAGAAATTGACCTCGTAGACATTTTGGCTCAGGTTGTGTTGATATGATTGCTGGCTAAAAGATTCTTGTCAAATCCCCGAAATGCGTTGTGATCGCAGGAAGTGGGTCGGACGAAAAGAGTGCAGCCGACCAATCAGAGGGTGCAACTCCTTGCATTACAGAAGATCAAGTTCTTCGTGATGGAGCTTGTGCGATCCCAGAGCTTTTCTCGCCTTTGTCACTGTGCAAGACTGGCTCAACACACGTCACCAGCCATGATGAACTTTGCACCCGCGAGGCGGCCAATTGGCTGTATTAAGACCGTCTTCCGTCAAGCAAGACAACAGAGGGCTGCACGACGAGGTCTTGCCACTGTCGCGGAAACTCCAGCGCCGAGCAGAAACGTCATTACGGAGAGACAACGTAGGATGATGCGCCCGGATCCCCTGCAGCAATGCTTCCATCGCTAACACTCTCCCAAAGGTGCTTCCCACGCCAAGGTCGAGAAATTCCAAGTATGGCCGCAGATTCAATCTGTCCGATCGACAAATCCCGACCCGATG
This sequence comes from Epichloe gansuensis, assembly GCA_023658505.1. Classification (NCBI taxonomy): domain Eukaryota; kingdom Fungi; phylum Ascomycota; class Sordariomycetes; order Hypocreales; family Clavicipitaceae; genus Epichloe; species Epichloe gansuensis. The sequence goes on from CP098281.1 coordinate 934,831, forward strand.
CCTATCCTTCGCCAGCAGCAAATCACCCAATTAGACCCCACGGGTGCTCGAACACGCTTGTTCTCCAAGGACCACGCTGATAGCGCCAAGGTTGGAGATGTTCTCATGGTGACTACCAAGGCCGGAGAACCCTTCTCGGGGCCTTTATCCAAATCCGTCGACGTGGAGTTGATACCGCCATCCTACTTCGGGGGCAGATGATGAAGATTGGTGTGGAGATGTGGTTCAAGATCTACAGCCCTTCTGTCACAGGGATTGACATCATCTGGCGCAGACCGAAGAGGGCGAGAAGAGCGAGATTGACATATATGAGGAAGCCGAGTCACGACATGGGCAGTGTGGACCATCTTGTGTCGGCATGGAAGAAGGAGAGATATGCTTTGCGATCAAAGTCAAAACAGGCCGTTGGAAAAACGTCAGAAAATGAGCTATGGCTCCCCGACTTTAGCGAGTGTGTACGATTTCTACCAAGCAGCAACATAGTGTACATGTACCCAATCATCTGGGTTTCCTTTATCGAAGTGATTGGAGGACAGGTGCAGGGAGAAAGCAACTGGGCGAAGGCTCGTTTGGGCAAGGCGAATGGAATTCTTTTAGCATCTAAATGAGATGCTATTCACATGTCGCGTATATACATACGGCTATAGCTCCCACCCGCTATTTCGGGGCGGAGGAAGCTAACCTCACAAAGAAACGTACGCCGTTCTTCTGCAAGCTGTTGGGTAGCACGAGACCGTTGAAGCTTTCCTGAATGTCCCTATCCACAAGTGCGTGGTCGACTTGAAACAAGCACAAGTTTTTTCAAACCTGGATCAGACGACATGGGGAAATATGGGATCAACATTGAGTCGGTCTGGCTACTAGACGGGCCGTGGAGTATGTACTCGCACAGACACAACCAAGCCATAGAGTCATAGCCGCCCGTTCTCCGTAGAGCATTAGATTCTACCAGCCTGATCAAGGAACATGGATTGCTCTGCATAATTGTCTCTTTCCCCAGATCGACATTGGATTTTGGACCATGGCGCAGCAAGATCGAGTCAAACACGCGTGCGTTCCAAGTTCTGGGCACGGGATCTTTGGGATGACAGGTTTCAGATGCAACTGAAGTTTGAACACGGGGTAGTTGTGTTACAGAATGAGTGTGGTGTCTCTCACTGGACGAAAGTGGCCTGCATAAACTCCGAGATCTCAGTCACTAGAGAAGACAGACCGGGCCTTGCGGGAAAACCTCCAAGATGGAGCCAACTGTGAACTGCGACGCATAAACATGACTCTGACTATGTCTGACTCCTCGTCAATCGCGAAAGGGGCAGTATGAAGTCACGCAGTCCATATGCTCGATAAGGATAAAGCTTTTATAAAGCCACCATGATCCGCACGCGGGCGATGGCCGGTACATAATAAAGCGAAATCTACGCATGCTGTTCTCGCGTTGTAACCAGAGCTACGGCCAGTCAGTCTCGTCATCCTGCATGCAAATATATGCCCGAATCAGATTGGTAGTTCGTCCACTCCTGTCGATCTGATCTCATCACGAAGGGCGCCGCTATCTCGGATTTTTATCAGACGGACAATCGAGGACCAGAGTCAACAACAATCAGACATCAGACCAATAACAAGTAACAAGTAACAACCAACAACAACCAACAACACGAACGAGGGTCTTGGGGGTCGAGTGAAAGTGGGGCCACTTTTTACCCGCTGTGCGGCCACAGAAACCCGCTGTAAACCGTCGCCCACGCCCAATGGGAGCGCCGGCTTCAGGTGCTCCAGGCGAGGATGTCATCCGCCAGCGGAGCCCATCACCGCCGCCCGGCAACGTGCAATTCTGTTTACACAGCTGCAGCCACTTTGACGGGGGCATGCTCGGCGACAACCTGGATCACGACTTATCATCCCAAGCATCGACATCGCCCCGATCCTCGGTACTCTCGATCTTATCTACATCTTCAGCTGCCACAGAGTGTGACTGTACTACACCTGCCGCCGCGAACCATACCCATTGTTTCCCTCACGCTTCGCACTCTCCTTTCCCCGCCAAGCGCAGTAGGCGGGACAGGGAGCTGCTGCATGCTGCACGTCTGCAGCGGTCAAGACGTGACGGGCCACTCTTGGGCTCCGATGCAAAATCTTCAAAAACCTCGAGCAAGCACTGGACTAATCGATCACGGTCATCCAGCAATAATAGTACGGCGGACGCCCTTGCTGCGTTAGAGCCTGCCACTGAACTGAACCTGACCAAGATGTCGACCCTGGAACAGCAAAGGTGGATTAACGTCCAGCAAAGACGTTTACAAAATGGTACGCCCAACCCCAATATGGAAGGGGAACTGGTTGTTCATGATATGCCAGCCAATCAGTGGATTTGGAGAAACATTGGCTAATATACTCTTGCAGGTTAAATACAAAATTAGTATCGAGGGGCTTGGAGGTCAAGGATCTCGTCACCGACTTCAGTGATGGTGTAAGTTCACAGCCTTCTTCTGGGATGTATCCGAACACTCCAAGTAGAACCAAAGACTGAACTGTCGTGCATCAGGTCATGCTTATCCATCTGCTCGAATCCCTTTCAAACGAGACCCTTGGTCGATATGCCTCGAAACCGAAGCTCCGCGTGCAAAAGTTCGAAAATGCCAATCTCGCGCTCGACTTTATCAAATTCAGGGGTATCCAAATGACCAATATTGGTGCCGAGGATATTGTTGATGGCAATCGAAAGATTGTTCTTGGGCTTATCTGGACCCTGATTCTTCGATTTACCATCAGCGACATCAATGAAGAGGGCATGTCAGCCAAGGAAGGGCTGCTCTTATGGTGTAAACGCAAGACGGCTTGCTACGATGACGTGGAAGTTCGAGATTTCAGTGCCAGCTGGAACGACGGGCTTGCATTTTGTGCTTTGCTGGATATTCACAGACCGGATCTGATCGATTTCGACTCTTTGGACAAGTCTGATCATCGCGGAAACATGCAGCTCGCTTTTGAGATAGCCCACGAAGAGATCGGCATTCCCGGCTGCTGGACGTGGAAGATGTTTGTGACGTGCCCAAGCCTGACGAGCGAAGTCTGATGACATATATTGCTTACTGGTTCCATGCCTTTTCTCAAATGGAAAAGGTTGAAAATGCAGGGAGGAGAGTGGAGAAGTTTGTCAACAACATGCAAGGTGCTTGGGAAATGCAAAGTGCCTACGAAAAGAGAATGAAGCAGCTTTTGGAGGCCTTGCGGCTTCAGGTTGAGGAGTGGCAGTCGGCTCAGTTCGAGGGCACGTATGCGGATGCAAAAGCTCAAGCCAAAGACTTTTCCGCTTACAAGAGAGGTCAAAAACGAGACTGGGTTGCTGAAAAAGTGATCTCGCCACCTTGCTCGGAAATATCAAGACAAAGCTGGGAACCTACAGACTGCGTCCGTACGACCCGCCTGCCGAGTTTAGCCTGGATGCACTGGAACAAGCTTGGGGCACATTGACCAAGACGGAAATGACGCGGGCTCAATTGATAAACGAGACAATTCGCGAGTAAGCACGTCCCGTCCCATTCCGTCCCTCTCATTGATTTTCCCGTTATTTTCCAAGGCAACTGACATTTCAACAGCATCAAAAATGCCCTTCGGAAGTCGTTTGCTGATAAAGCTAATGACTTTGCAATGGCCATCAACACGATGCAGTTGGCCATTTCCGGCCTTGACGGTGATATCGAGGATCAATGGCACCATGTGAAGAAACTGAGCGACAATCTATCACCCTTGGACCGTTATCTGGAAACGATAGAGGCTGTCGAGGCCAAATGCTACGAAGCCAACATTGAAGAAAATGACTTTACAACGTATACATATGATGAATTAGCGTACGAGCTGGGACTTGTCAAATCGTCAGTGCAGAAAAAGTTGACATTTTGGAGAATCAAATGGTGGCACGAAACATGACCAACCTGACGCCCATTCAACTGGAAGAGTTTGAGAGTGTGTTTCGACATTTCGACCGAGATAATTCAAACTCTCTCCACGAACTCGAATTTGGCGCGGCACTTGCTTCTCTTGGACTGGTCTTCTCCGAGGACGAGATGCACGACTACTTCATGGAGACGTCCAATGGGCATGATGAGGTGACGTTTGAGCAATTCATTCGATTCATGGTGGACGTGACGGAGGATCAGAACACGGCGGAACAGGTGTTCCAGTCGTTCCGTGAGGTAGCCGATGGCAAACCTTATGTTACCGAGATGGACCTGCGACACAGTCTGGTACCTGACGAAGTGATTGATAAGTTGGTGGGCATCATGCCCTCGCACAAGGGGCCAGACATGTCACAGGATCGTGGACAACCGCAGTATGATTACATATCATTCATGGAAAAGATGATTGACATTGGTGACAATCGAGACGAAGCGCCGAGCGGCGTGCTGCAAGAACGGACCAATGTCGGTGACAAGAGTCCGCGGAAAGGATCCAAAACAAACGGCTTACACGGCTAGAGTAGCATCAGGGCCACGGGTGACGGAGTGCCGTTTGTCCATGCAGTAATTTGAGCTTTGTTTTCCGTGGCACCATTTTTTGTATAATAATAGCATTTTTAATCTGGCTAAGTGGACAATCTTGGTGGTTTCTGGATTCAATAGGGGTTTGACGCTTGATTGCTGGCAGTCATGATGACAACGTGGGGCACAATACGGAGTACATGATCGTCTTTTCATTCATTATGGGATATCAAGTGCGAAAAGTACTCTGTACGGAGTACTCCGTAATACTGCGTACATACGGATGGATTTAAGATTAGCGGCGCACCGCGATGCCGGGCACAGGCCATGCCATCCGGACGATTACGATTGGGTGGATGGCCCGGCGAAGTATGTACGGTCAGTTTGCCGGACGATCCGATCCGCTTGGGATGGCCACAAACTACAGATGAAATGCAACGCTGCAAACCTTTTTAATGATGATGGGTGCCCATTGTGATGTTGCTGGAACCGTGATCCGCGTCGACACGATGCACACGTGGTTGGTCAATTGGATGCTCGGAGGTTTTTCTATGGCCGGGACCCGCCAGAGAGCGCTTCCCACAAGTTCTGTTCCTAGAATCGGTGTCACGCTTCGTCTCGTAATATTATCCTTCTCCTCTAATATACCGCAGCCAGTCGTCCGACGGTCTCTCTTGCTCGGCCCATTTCCTTTCGCTCCGATCGAACGCCAGACGTGCACACATTAACGTACATACACGCGCATCACGCATCACACGCACGCAGCCATGGCAACTCGAGCACAGCTCCTCCGGGTCGCCAACAGGGACGTCTCGGCTCTCGTGGCTCCCTCAACCACTCGTCGCGGACCTCCCAAGACGGCAATCCGTCTGCCAACCGCTGCTTGCTGCTCCTCTTTTTCTCCCTCGTCAGCCTTGCCGTTTTCCTCCTCCCTGGTGACGTCGTCGGCCCCGAGGTCGATTCGCACTTTCTCTAGCGCATCGGCCAACCGCGCAGCCAAGCTTACCTCTGAGACATATCCTGGCTTGACGAGAGATGCCAGATTTGCCAAGCTGACGGCCGAGCATGTGGCCTTCTTCAGGGAACTCTTGGGCCAGGACTCGGCCTTGATCGATGGTGTCGACGTCAATGCCAACGTCGAGGCCGACCTGGAGCCTTTCAACGAAGACTGGATGCACAAGTACAGGGGTCAATGCCGTTTAGTTTTGAAACCAGGGTCGACTGAACATGTTAGCAAGATTCTACGGTATTGCAATGAGCACAAACTAGCTGTCGTACCACAAGGTGGAAATACCGGGCTAGTGGGTGGCTCCATCCCTGTCTTTGACGAGATTGTAATCAGCATGGGCCGCATGAACACAATTCATGCTTTTGACGACATGAGTGGTTCTCTGGTGCTGGATGCCGGATGCATCTTGGAGGTCGCCGACCAGTACGTCGCTGAACGGGGCTACATCTTCCCCTTGGATCTTGGCGCAAAGGGTTCATGTCATGTTGGCGGTAACGTCTCTACCAATGCCGGCGGTCTTCGCCTCCTGCGTTATGGCAGTCTTCACGGGAGTGTACTGGGCATGGAGGTCGTGCTGCCGGACGGCACAATCATGGACGACATGTGCACTCTGCGCAAGAACAACACGGGCTATGATCTGAAACAGCTCTTCATTGGGGCCGAAGGAACACTGGGCATTGTCACAAAGTTGGTCGTGCAATGTGCTCAACGTTCGCCTGCGGTAAATGTGGCTTTACTTGGTTTAGAATCCTACGAAAAGGCCCAGAGCGCGTTCCGGGAGGCCAAGTCGCAGCTCTCGAGATTCTCTCGGCCTTTGAACTCATGGATGGAACCAGCCAGCGCCTTGTACACAAGGTAAGAGGCGGGACAAAGCCGTTGGAGGATGACTATCCCTTCTACTGCCTCGTGGAGACCAGTGGCTCAAACAGTGAGCATGATTACGACAAGTTGGAAAAATTTCTAGAGCATGTCATGTCAAACGAGGTGATTGCAGATGGTGTCGTGGCTCAGGACGCCACGCAGATCAAGACCTTCTGGAGCTGGCGTGAAGGCATCACAGAGTGTATAGGACATTGGGGTGGAACCTACAAGTATGACGTCTCCATCCCACTCTCAGATATGTACTCCATTGTCCATGATGTCAAGACCAGGCTCTCCGATGCTGGGCTTCTTGGCGACACTGAAAATCACCCAGTCGTGGATGTCGTCGGCTACGGCCACATGGGCGACTCAAACCTTCACCTGAACATTTGTGTACGAAGATATGACAAGAATGTCGAGAAGGTGTTGGAGCCTTATGTTTATGAATGGATTGAAAAACGACAAGGCAGCATCAGTGCCGAGCACGGTCTTGGCCTCGCCAAGAAGAATTACATTGGATACAGTCGCAATGAGACCATGATAGGTCTCATGCAGCAGATCAAGACACTGTATGATCCGGTAAGTCACTTCAAAAAAAATCTTCTCCAGAACATGTCTGTCTACTCACTCCGGTGAGCGGGTAAGGCTGATGCTAACGGCTTCATAGGTGGGTATTATGAATCCCTACAAGTATATATAGTTAACTGGCTCATGCCTACGGAGTACGGAGTACCAGCTCGCACTCTATGTTGTACAACAACCACTCGTTTTTTTTTCCTTCGATAGAAACGTCCACGGAACAAATAATAGACACGTGCACCAAACAAACATGGCTCACATTCAGCCGCAATTTTCAATCCAATGCTCAAAAGTCACATATTCCACCAGATGGATCACTCCTCGGTCTCTTCCTGAATGTTACATTGATCAAGGGAGAAGCAAACACGATGGAAACCCACCCAGCGCATCTTTCGTGACCAAGCCCAAGCTCGAGTCGGAGAAGTGCGAAAAGACCATCGAGCAGGTCCAGCCGCCGGCTTCGGCATGGGAAGACTTCATCAATCTGTCGGCCAACGGGGCTGACAGCCCACTGTTTATGATAGGCCTGCAGACAGACATGTCGAGCATGTCGAGCATGTCGAGCATGACAAGGCAGCTTGATGAGCAGGCAGGAGAGTTTATACCCGACTTGCCTCCTTATGCTCCCCTCGATTTGCACCCATACAGATGTGGCGAGGATGGGCAGTTCCGATACGGGAAGCTCATCAAGTGAAGGACATTGCGTGTATTTCTACGACGTAAGTGGCCACTTTGAAAAAATGGTTCTCAAAGAATTTCCCAGAATTATTATAAGAAATGAAAATGCGTAGATATTGGCACAGGTTCTGCTTCCCATACGAAAAGTCTCCTACTCCTACAGATCCCGAGCTATGGCTCGATCCACCTGAGCAGATGAACGCCGTGAAGCACTATGGACTAGGGCATTGCTCGACGTTTCCAAATCGTGTTCTTTGCACGCGTTTATCCGCCCCTTGCCCTGAGCAGCATTCCGATGCCAGGCTATTGTTTCCGGTACAACAACACCCCATGTGCTTTTGGCTAACTCTCTACTCAAACAGGCAAGCCTTGCTCTTCTCCAACGTCGAGAATCCCACGTTTCGTCTCCAAACTGGCTATCGAAGCCATGGGACTCGCAGCTCGACCAGCTCCTCGACTTGGCTCTCCGTCTGCCAAGATATTTGAAAGAAGTGGATAGCGTGCTCGCCAGCACAGCCACGGCCACTCGTCCAAGCTAGCTTCAAGACATCCTGAGCAAATGGCTCGCAGGCACGGCGCTGGGCTGGGCTTCACGGACCCCGTCCGGAGCTTTTATTCTTATTATTTTCCTTTTGCTCCTTTCTCGGAGAGTTCGCTTTGAAAATGTTGTATTTACTTGAGCAAGGTCTCAGACAGGACTTTGTATGTATCGGTATTAGTTTTCATATTGGCGCTTGGGTTAGAGCGAGACGATATCCATTGTTGTCTGTGATTTTGATTATTTGGGCTTAGAGGGAAGGGTGCAGACTGCATGGCCTGGGTCGGAGTCATAGAAAGGTAAACAAAACCTCAAATTAAACCCTTTTATTTCTATTTTTAGAAGTTTAAAAGATCGAAAACTGTCTTAGCAACTATTTCTTTGGCGTTTGAGAAGTTTTGGAGAAAGAGGCAAATCGTTCTCCATCTTGAACCTTTTTCTGGATAAACGTCGGGTGATTAATTTCACCAACAAAATTCTGGGAAGACGACTTGGGTAGGTCTTGCAGTGTCTCTTCCATCTTCGCTCTTCGTCCACTCGTCCATATCACGCAATCATGGTACATCTCGTCCGAGTTGCAACATGTGCGCTCAACCAGTGGGCTTTGGACTTTGAAAACAATCTCCGGAGGATCAAACAGAGCATTCACGATGCTAAGAAGGAGGGCGCGGCTTTGCGCGTGGGACCCGAGCTCGAGATTACAGGATACGGGTGTTTGGACCACTTCCTCGAGAACGAGGTGTACGAAAACTCGTGGGACTCGCTGTACTCTATCCTGACTGACGAGTCTCTGAACGGCATCATAATTGATGTTGGGCTTCCTCTCCTTCACCGTAACTGCAGGTATAATGCGCGCGCTATTATCCTTGACGGTAAGATCATCTGCTTTCGGCCAAAGCTTTACCTTGCCAACGAGGGAAACTTTCGCGAGATGCGCTTCTTCACACCGTGGAAGAGGCCGCGATACGTCGAGCAGTACTTTCTCCCGCCTCGAATCCAGAAGCATCAAGCCTTGCCAGGTCCCTATTGGCGATGTCGTTCTCTCTACCATTGACACCTGCCTAGCTGCCGAGACTTGCGAGGAGCTCTTTACGCCAAACAGCCCCCACATAGAAATGTACGTTGAAGTGCCAGCCTTGACGCGTAGTTGATATATAAAGCTGATGGAGCTCCAGGGGGCTCAACGGCGTCGAGATCTTCACAAACAGCAGCGGCAGCCACCACTCTCTTCGCAAGTTGGACCAGCGCATTGCGCTCATCTCGGAGGCTACTCGCAAGAATGGAGGGGTCTACCTTTACTCCAACCAGATAGGTGTACGTCCCTCGCTCTCCAAAGAAAGTCACTATCCAGGCTACTCGTTCTCCTGCCTGGGGCCTGGGGAGTGAAACTTCTTCCCGTTTTGCGGCAACATGAAGAGCTTACCTCAGGCTCCCTCCAGTGTGATGGTGACAGACTATACTACGATGGCTGCGCCATGATCTTTGTCAACGGCGAACTTGTTGGGCAGTCCTCTCAGTTCTCGTAAGATGCTGTGCTGCTTGACCCTCTGTACTTTGAAAAGCTGAAGGAAAGCATGGCTCATTGTTTCGCAGGCTAAACGAGGTCGAAGTCATCGTTGCCACAGTAGACCTTGAAGAAGTCAGAGCTGCCCGATGCTCTCCTTCCCGAGGCCAACAAGCGGTAGAAGCTCAGGAGTATCAACGCATCGAGGTTGGTTTCTGCTTAAGCAGCGGCGATGATGATCTACTACGCTCGCCGACTCCCTCGCGCCCGCCACGGTATCATCTTCCTGAAGAAGAAATCGCCCTTGGTCCCGCTTGTTGGTTGTGGGACTTCCTCCGCAGGTCCCGGGCAGCAGGTTTTCAACTTGCATTGAGCGGTGGCATTGATAGTTGCGCTACTGCAATGATTGTATACTCTATGTGCAGTTTGGCTGTTGCCGCAGCGAAGCAAGGTAATCAGCAGGTTATTGCCGACATGAAGCGCATCGCTGCATACTCGACCGAGTTGCCTGAGACGGCGGAGGCGCTCTGCAACCAGATCTTACACACGGTGTATTTAGGAATGGAAGCCCAGAGCAGTAAGGAAACCCGTCAAAGGGCCAGTGATTTAGCCGCAAGAATTGGGGCGTACCACAAGGACGTGAACATGGACACCATGTTCCACTCAGCCAAGGACATTCTTACCCAGGCCACCGGCTTCACCCCCAAGTTTAAAGGTCAGTGCGGACGTTTTGTGTAATTCGACGAAACCGGGACTCCATGCTCGAATCCATTTGCTAAAGAAAAATGCGGTCTAATAGTTCATGGGGGTTCGAACACGCAGAATTTGGCTCTGCAAAACATCCAGGCTAGATCACGGATGGTGCGCCTTTTCCCGCATGTGGCCACGCATAGCCCCCTTGTGCACCTTGCTTACAGTAAGGAACGACAGGTGCTCACCTACTACTTTGCCCAACAACTATGCGAGGCCAGAAAACGGCCAGGCGGCGGCTCATTGCTAGTCCTTGGAAGCTCAAACGTGGACGAATACCTGCGCGGGTGTGAGTAGGACCCTCCAATTTGTTGAAATGTTGCGCTGACGTCCTATCTAGATCTTACCAAGTATGACTGTACGTCCTCACGTACTTTGATTCTCCTGCTTCCATATATTGGAGCTTACAAGTGGCAGTCGTGGATCAAGCTAACTGCTTCAGGCTCCTCCGCCGACATCAGCCCTATCGGCTCCATCAGCAAGGTCGATCTCATCAGATTCATCACCTGGTCTGTTAAGAACTTTGACATGCCCGTTCTCGAGGACTTCATCCACGCTACCCCTACAGCTGAGCTCGAGCCAATCACGTCAGACTATGTCAGTTCACTTCGCCACAGGCACTCTTCGAAATTGGAACTCACGCTTATACACACCCAGGTTCAATCGGATGAGGCAGATATGGGCTTCACATACAAAGAGTTGTCCAGACTTGGTGCCCTTCGAAAGGTGAACAAGCTCGGCCCTTACGGCTGTTTCATCCGCCTACAGAGTGAATGGAATAATGAGGGCATTACACCGCGTGAGATTGCAGACAAGGTGAGCTGTAGCTGTCAGCCTTGGTGACTAACGAGCAGCCTGCTAACGCTGTGAAACAGGTGAAGAGATTCTTTCACTTTTACAGGCATGTTGAGCTCAATTCTGAGAAAATTGTTATTGGCATGGTAAACTAACTGATAATAGCATTAACCGTCATAAGCAGACAATTGCATGTCCGGCGTACCATTGTAAGACATCTGACTGCTCAACCGACTGACTGCCCTTGGCTGACACCACGCAGGCGAGTCCTATAGCCCTGACGACCACCGGTTCGACCTCCGCCCATTCGTTTACCCGCCTGCTTTTGAGAGCTGGTCATTCAAGAAGATCGACGAAAGGGTTGAGGCCCTGGAGAGGAAGGCCAGCAAGGAGACATAAATCGACTTCTGCGTTCGTTGACTGCCCATGGGTGTCGTTGGTCGGATTCGGCAAACCATCGATGGACGAAGCGGCCTGGTGGGTGCTGGCTACTGCACGAGGTCTCTCAAGACCCGCTTGAAGGAGTAAATATTGAACGACAAGCCTTGGCAGCTGCAGTGGTCAAAACTGATTTCAAGGAACCTCTCCCGTTCATGTTGAGTTGTGAAAGGTACACAAAGGGTGACCACCATGCTTTGGTCAGACGCACGCAAGCGTCTTCTTCCGAGCCCTCGGCTAATTTGGCGCGGAGGTTATTCTAGACTGGCATTTGACGTCGACCAATTGCTTAGCGTTGGTACCGGAGTGCGTATGCGCATGTAGGCTGTGAAGGTTGAGTTCAAAGTTGTGATATGTGGATGGAGATGACGCATTCTACAAACGTTTCATGTCCTAGGTTGCTTCGCGGGGACGAACTCTTCACGTCCTTCTCATGCAGAGTTTCCCAGGTTCCCCCTGCATCGACCCCGCAAAAGAAGATCAAACGCCATCAAATTGCTTGGCCGGGCCGGCAGATTACTTCTTGATAGCTCCTGAAAGTATAGAAGCCTGCCAAGCATGAAATGGATAACCTATCATGACTGCTGTCCCCTCAACCTTGAATGCGATTAGAAAGTACGGAAGATATTGAACCGGGGACTTGACATATAGTCATCTCTCTTTCTTGGTATTTCCGCCAAAGGTAGAATACAGAATTAACAAACGCTGGTGAGAAAATACAGAGCCGGCGGAAGAAGTAGCGGATGCAATCGTTTTTATTTTCTGTTTTTGGAAAGGTATGAGATTCTTGTGATAAAGGCAAGGGCATCGCTGCCGTAGCGAACCTCGTCGCAATTCGTGGCATCCTGCGAATTTCAAACTTCTTTCTCGAACTGGCTCGAGTGCATCACTATGCATATTGTATGTAAATTTCCTTGATATTCCCTTGGCTACCTGTAGAATACTACCTGGGCTACCGTGCGAGGGAAAGAAGTGGTGTGGGAACACACTGTGCAAGGGTCCGCTTGTAAGTTAATCCGTCACCGGAGCAAGTTGGTGCACGGGGTAATAGAGGAAGTTCCTTTACGTCCGTAGCAGCCTTGTTATTGTGGTGGGTAGGCTGCTAGACTGACGAAGCTCCCTCTGAACCTACATACCTCCCTCATCGGAGTTATCGCAGTGACGCCTTCAACTTCAACCCAACTGGCATCCCCGGCCCAGCTACGCACTTTTCAACTTGCTATTGCATTCTCCGCGCACAACCTCAAGAATTGACAAGCAATCGCGACAATTCATATCGATTCGTAACAATGGCTTCCGGTTATGACAGAGCTCTCTCTGGTAAGCTGGGATGGCCCACCACCCGCCTCGTTCACATGTACTAACCGTGTCCACCATCTATAGTCTTCAGGTTCGATTCTCTCGATGCCTCAATATGCCCCACACTTTGTCTAACTCTCAGAAAGTCCGGATGGACACGTCTTTCAGGTTGAATATGCTGGCGAAGCTGTCAAAAGAGGTACGCTGATGGTCAAGCCTGTTTGCTCCGTTGGGGTAACTGATTTTGACATTTGACACTAGGAACCTGCGCCGTCGGCGTCAAGGGCAAAGATGTTGTCGTACTAGGATGCGAGAAGCGATCGGCAATGAAACTTCAAGATACTCGCATCACCCTCCAAGATTCAGCTCCTCGACACCCATGCCGCCTTGGCCTTCGCTGGCCTCAATGCTGATGCCCGAATCCTCGTCGACAAAGCCCGATTAGAAGCCCAATCCCACCGCCTATCCGTGGAGGACCCGGTAACCATTGACTACATTACCAAGTATGTCGCTGGTGTGCAGCAACGATACACCCAGGCTGGCGGTGTGCGACCATTTGGTATCAGCACGCTTGTCGTTGGTTTTGATCCCGGCAGCAAGGCTCCCAGACTATTCCAAACCGAACCATCGGGCATTTACTCAGCTTGGTATGTTTGAATCGCGGGCTGCTCTTCCTTCCAAACAGCATCTCAGCTTACAATCAATGTAGGAAAGCCAACGCAATCGGTCGATCTAGCAAGACAGTCCGCGAGTTTCTCGAACGCAATTACAAGGAAGATATGGACCGCGAGACGACTATTCGCTTGGCAATCAAGTCTCTTCTTGAAGTTGTTCAGACTGGCGCGAAGAACATCGAGATCGCTCTAATGGCTCCGGGTGCTGCCATGGAGATTCTACCTACCGAGGAAATTGAGGGCTATGTGAAGGAAATCGAGCAGGAGAAGCAAGAAGAGGCTGCGAAGAAGAAGACGGGGCGGACGCCTGGGCAGGGCTCTGCAGCCATTCTCACTAGAGGGCCGGACGACTCTGCTGCTGAATAACGAGGATCCCGTATTAATCAATGAGTTATACAAGGTCTGGAGGATGAAACCATTTGTTTTTAAGGGTCTGGAAACACCACAGTAAAGATGTCATTTGTATCAACACATCTAGATCGTAATGGCGTCGTGTCTTCTCATTATGTGTCCGTCTTTCTTTAGGTTCGCAACGATGTGGTATATATACAAATTCAGTAGTCCAACCAGCCAACGCCTGAACTTGGCTGTCATTCACGTTGTGAAACAAATGCCACCAGCTTCAAAATAAAGAAAGAAAGAAAGAAGAAGAAGAAAGGCCCCTTCACCCCAGCTTGTCCGCATCTTCGTCAGGGTCGAACATAGTTCGATAGCCCTGTTGCTTCACGCGCTCGTCTTTGAGCATCTTGTTGTTCACTCTTACGTCCTCGCTTTCTATGGAGAGTGCCGCCTTTGGGGTTTTAGCTTCGATGACAAAGTGGTTGTCACAATGGGGGCAGTATTCATCGCTCTCCTCGAATTCTTGGGCGTCCTTGCGGAAGCACTTCTTGCACTTTTGCAAGCGAATATCATTTCCAGACTCTGAAGGAGAGGATGCTTTTCTTGTTCACTGTGGCACTCGGCGCAATCGAACCACTTTCGACCTGAAGTTTTTTTTTCTTGGGTGCTTAGTACTTGATTTCTCATCGTGGACAGTGGGTAGGCCGTTGATCTTATCGAGAAGGATAAGGGGGCGGGGAGGGGTTGCGGACGAACAGCATGGCGACCGAATGGACACTTGGGCATTGAGAATATGCTTGCTGTCTGCGCGTTAGTAGCCGGGACTCGATTAAGAAAAAGACGGTGCTGCTTACCACATGGTGAAATCCGCGAGCTTGTGGGTATAGGGTGGCGGGGAGAGAAGCTGACAGGATTGACGCAGGTGCGAATGCGATCTACGGCAAAATCTCGATGTAGTATGGAGTTTAGCCACTTGAAGCTTGGCGGGGTCCAGCCTGGTTACTTTGACCCATGCACTAAACGCGTGGACAGAGGACGTCGGATTATTACAACTTTACCACTGTTATCGTTTGTCATCAGGCTGCAGGTTCGTTTATCTGCGCACGATTCTCTCTTGCTCATCATCAGTGCCGGTCACCTCACAAGACTCGTCTTCCTCCAAGAAACTGTCAAGCCCCCCTCCTCCTCCTCCGCAAAAACATGCCTCCAAAGCGAAAGGCAGAGGTTGCCGTCCAGGGCGGCACGAAGATTGGCAGGTCCTCACGCATTCCCACACCTGGTGCGGCTACTCCTCGAAGTCTCGATAGCAACGATGAAGTAGAGGAAGATGATGGACCAGTCGACGAAGTACTCGAGCGTGAAATAGACAAAAACATCGACCTATTCTCCTGGATCGCTTTCAGAAGAAACACACTATCAGAGAGCCACTACCACACATTTTTGGTGATCACGATTTCTCCTACCTGGATCTAAAAAGGACCATCAGAACCGTCCGCTCTGGATCGATCCGCAAAAGGCAGAATCATTCTGAAAGCTTCAATCCGCTGGCGGATCAAGCACAAGATTTTTGATAACCATTGCAGAGCCGCTGTCGCGTCCAACGTTCATGCACGAGTACGCCCTTACGACGCACAGTTTATATGCTGCAGTCTCGGTTGGCCTGTCTCCTGCCGACATAATCAACACCTTGGAAAGATTTCTCAAAACACCCTTACCTGATGAGATACGAAATTTTATCACTAGCTGCACGCAAAGTTACGGCAAAGTCAAGCTGGTCCTGAAAAATACCAAGTACTACGTGGAAAGTCCTGATCCCGAAATGTTGCAAACACTACTCAAGAACCCCAAGATTGGACCGCTACGAGTCCAAGGCACCGAGGAGATCACAACCTCTGCTGCTCCCAAGATTGGCGGGCTGGTCATTCCGGGCACCAAGAATGCGGCAGGAGTCAAGCAGGCAAACGGTCTGCAACAGGGAGGCGAACAATCAAACGGCCAAGCGATCAACCAAGGCGACGTGTTGGCCACCCTTGATGAGGACGACGACGATGATCAAGAAGTTACGCATTCGTTCGAGATTGCCGACAAGGATGTTGAGACAGTCCAAAAGAATGTCTGAATCTGGGTTATCCTGTCCTGGAAGAATACGATTTCCGCAAGGATGAAGTCAACTCCAATTTGGAGATTGATCTGAAACCTGGTACTCAAATTCGACCTTATCAGGAGAAAAGTCTGAGCAAGATGTTTGGAAATGGCCGAGCCAAGAGCGGGCTGATTGTTTTGCCGTGTGGTGCTGGAAAAACGCTTGTTGGTATAACCGCAGCTTGCACCATCAAGAAGGGAGTCATTGTGCTCTGCACTAGCTCCATGTCGGTTGTGCAATGGAGAAACGAGTTCTTGAAGTGGTCCAACATTAACCCCGACGACATTGTTGCCTTTACATCAGACTCAAAGGGCTCCGTGTTCACAGGCAGCACCGGCATCATTGTTACTACCTACTCCATGGTTACACAATCTAGGGCTCGATCATACGACGCTGATAAGATGATGAAATTCTTGACTGGGCGAGAATGGGGTCTGATGCTCCTGGACGAGGTGCACGTCGTGCCAGCCAATATTTTCCGAAAGGTCACGTCCTCTATCAAGACTCATTCTAAATTAGGCCTGACGGCCACTTTACTCCGAGAAGACGACAAAATCTCCGACTTGAACTTCTTAATCGGACCAAAACTATTCGAAGCTAACTGGATGGAGCTTTCTAAGCAAGGCCATATTGCAAGGGTGCAGTGCGCCGAAGTATGGTGCCCTATGCCTACCGAATTCTACGACGAATATCTCCGCGCGCCTTCACGCAAGAAAAACCTTTATATATCATGAATCCTAGGAAATTCCAGGCCTGCCAGTACCTCATCAACTATCACGAAGCTAGAGGAGACAAGATCATTGTGTTCTCAGATAACGTATACGCCCTCAAGGCATATGCTCTAAAGCTAGGCAAGGCATACATTTATGGCGGAACTGGCCAAGCCGAACGTCTCAAGGTCCTCGAAAATTTCCAGCATAATCCACTTGTCAATACTCTCTTCCTGTCAAAAATTGGAGACACATCACTCGACTTGCCGGAGGCTACGTGTCTAATCCAGATTTCATCACACTACGGTTCACGACGTCAAGAAGCGCAGCGCCTTGGGCGAATTCTGCGGGCCAAACGCCGAAACGACGAAGGCTTCAATGCGTTCTTCTACTCCCTGGTTTCCAAAGATACCCAAGAAATGTACTTTTCATCGAAACGACAAGCATTCCTCGTGGATCAGGGCTATGCTTTCAAAGTGATTACGCAGCTGGCCAACATTGAAAAGACGCCAGGGCTTGCGTTCGCGACTGCCGCCGAACGACGCGAGCTGCTACAGAAAGTTCTCGTAGAGAACGAGTCCACAGAGGATGAGGATATCACAGATGACCTGTTCCACAGCGGTGCGATGGGCCGCAAACAGAAGAAGGGGCTCGCAGGACGGCAGGCACACTGGGGAATTGAGTGGAGGTCAAGACATGGCCTATATCGAGCAGAACAAGAGAGTGAATCAAGGGCTGAAGAAGGGCAAGGGGAAAAGGAAAGCCATGCTTTTTCAAGAAGATTGGCAGGGAGAATGCCAGACGCGCCGCAGCATGATGATGCTGCGCAGGTTCATTATTTGGTGCTTGCAAAGCGGAGAAAAGGTGTCATGGGTGTCATATCTATTGAGTAAGAACATGGCGACGGGGAATTTCAGGCGTTTTGATACAACTCAGTTGTTGTTTTGGAGAAGCTGCAATGTACATCGAATGCGATTGGAAGAAAGCAGCTGCCTGGTGTTCTTTTACCGGGACAAGCATCAGGCAAAGCGAATATACCCTCTTTTGAAGACATTTCAAACCGATGCTTGATTTCTTGTTAACAATCCTTAGACTCCTATATCTAGTAAGATGCCTTTAAAGATCTTATTAAAGTAACATTCCTCTAAAACAAAGGTTATGCTTTAATCCTTATTGTTACGGTGCAGTCCCACAGGGCCATCGCGGGTGTCAGCGCGCACGCACGGGTGGAATGCCCGATCCATTGCGCCATGGCAAGCAAAGGATACGTATTGAACAAGTCAACATTTACTTGTTCAATTGACACCTATATTGCTAGGTCTAGGAAAAGTCCAGATCGTCACATGAAAACTTACTTGTGAGCGACCCGCTGTGCAACGCGTCTTTTTTTCTTCCTCAACACAACAACGACATCTATCGCGCTCTCAAGCGAGAACCATCGCCATCGACATTCAATATGACAATCACAGTCATTCTTGGCTCCCGATGGGGAGATGAGGGCAAAGGAAAGCTGACCGACATGCTTGCCCCGAGGCTAAACTCTGCGCACGCGCCGCTGGAGGTCATAACGCTGTGCACTCTATCTTTGTGAACGGAGTTTCGTATAGCTTCCACTTGCTTCCTCCGGACTTATTAACCCGAAATGCATGAACTTCATTGGCTCTGGAGTGGTATTCAACGTGTCGCAATTCTTTTAAGAGCTGCAGGGGCTGTTAGATAAGGGGCTAGAAGTAGATGATTGGATTCTTGTGTCTAACCGAGTGCATATTAACCTGTAGCTACACATTGCAGCCGATGGACTCGAGGAGAAGGAGCTTGGAGAGGGCAAAATTGGCACAACTGGACGCGGTATTGGACCTTTTATAGCTGCAAGGCCGCGCGGAGTGGCATCAGACTGGCTGATGTTTTTAACCCCGAGCTGTTTAATTATAACATTAAGGAGGAGCTTGCCTAATTCAGGGAATACTAACCTAAGCTAGCCAAGTACGCTATGGATGGCGAGCAACACTCCCATCTTGGTCGAAGGAGCGAATGCACTCATACTCGACATTGACTATGGCTCATACCCATACGTAACATCGTCCAACACTTCGCTGGCCGGTATTATTAGCGGACTCACCTTGAACCCCAAGAACATCACAGAGATCATTAGAGTCGTCAAGGCTTACACAACAAGAGTGGGCTCGGGAGCCTTCAAGACCGAGGACACGGGAGAGATTGGAACCAAGCTCTAAGAGATTGGAAGAGAATGGGGAACATGGACTGGCTTGATTTGGTAGTTTTGAAATACTCGAATGCCGTTAATTACTATTCTGCTCTGAATCTGACGAAGCTCGACGTTCTGGATACCTTTGAGAGAATCCGCGTCGCAACGGCGTACAAGATCGATGGCGAGGAACTCGACTCCTATCCGGCCGATCTGGATATCTTGGACCGATGCGAAGTTGTGTACAAGGACTTCCGGGATAGTGGAATCTAACCACGAGTTCGTTGTCCTACGACGATTTGCCAAAACAAGCGCGTGCATACGTGGAGGTTATCGAGGAATTTGTTGGAGTCAAGATCAAGTACATTGGCACTGGCCCCGATCGCGAGTCCATGATCAAGCGCGCTGAAACGATCCCCTTGCGGTCTTAATGCGGGATATAGGAATAGAATAGAAAGTTAGACCATTCTAGGTACTATTCTGGATAGTAATATATTACTTAGTCTAGAAGCATAGGATTAATTCCACGTATAGGTTATGGCCTTCGCGTCTATGGAAACTCTTAGCTAGGTTTTAATAGATTACGAAGCTTAGGTTCTGAATCCTAAGTCGTTTTTTTAAAAAAAAGGGCAGAGACGCTGGCGCTATTCAATTTTCACTTACGATACAGGCCTAGACCGTAAGCGGCACGGCTAGACGCGTTATTTACTGACGCAGACGGTTCATTCTTTATTTATAAGCCCTCATCAAGAGGTAAATCTCTCTCTAGCTATACTATAGGAAAAGTCTTTTCTTTATAAATCCTAGCTTATCTATGGTTTTTTAACTACTGATTAGTATTAGAGGCATAGAGGATTAGGTCTAATGCACTAGTGTAGTTAAGGGGTTATAATTAATAATAGTTAAAAATTAATAATTCTAGCTAACGGGCTATGTGCCAAAGGTTTTAAAGGCATTACGGGTCACGTGGTGACCCGCTCGCTTGCTGTACCTAATTGGAACGCAGCGTTTGCGTTAGTGCTCCACTTTCCGTGCGTGGCTGGATTCAATCATTCCGACAGGTATCTCTTTATTTTAAGCCTAGTGACTACTATGTATGAATGAAAAGTCACTACTGCATGTTTACGTGTTAGTCTACGGGGATCGGCATTGATCGTCGCCATGGGTGTCACGGAAGCGCTTTAGGCGCCTGCGAAAGTGGTGAGGTGCGAAAGTGGTGCTGGGCTGCCAGCGCCGACTCAGCGGAGACTGGATAATGGATGATGATGGATGATGATGATGGATGATGATGGATGATGATGATGGATGATAATGCTCTTGGAGGGCCGAGTGACATGACTAAGAATGCGCCGGGCTTTTATGTATGGCTTTTATGCATCGGCAGATACGGATATCCGATGAAGAACAATGTTTGTTCCCAATACACGTTTTCTGCTTGATTAAGAAAAAAAAATTGTAGGAGAAGAAACAAGCACCAACACGTAATTTTTCGCATGACTTGCAGGCTGACAATCAACACGACGGGTCGGTTAGGGTCTGTCTCAAGGGGCCTAAAAATCGAGCCACGTGCAAGTGAACAAACAGGGCGGCCGGAAGGGGCGGTCGACGATCAGACAGGACGGGTGGTGACTGCTGACACCTGTTGGTGCGAGGTCATGCTTATGTATGCAGCTTATCCCAATGCTTATGTAATTGATCCGCTGTTGTTGTCGTTGTGAGGGTCCCGTCCGAGAGGAATGCATGCGCTCATCATACAGAGCACAGACTATTACCGAGTACAACGAAACAATGATACAACAAATGTGCATGCTGCATGCTGCATGCTGCATTGCATATCGCATATTGCATGCACGATGGCACGATGGCACGATGGCACGATGCGAAGCTTCAAAGTCACTTTTCTGGCCTTGTTCCTGGGCTGCGCGTCGAGATTGGACAACGACTCAGATCCCTGCTAAGCGTGCAGCCTAATAATTTTAATGCCAGGTACTCCGTACTCCGGAACCGAATGCTTGGCTTGGCTCGCTTGGCTGGCTGGCAGTGCTCGTAGCGCTGGCTTTGCTCATTGCCAACTGTCGAGGGAGATGCTGACAGTCCGTCTGGTGCCGCATCATATGTATAGTCCAAGCCATCTCGACTTTTCCATTCTTCTCCCCTCCTCTTCTCCCCATTGCCATCGTGCCTCTCTTCCTCCGGTGTCGCCTGCCTGCGCTGGTGCATCTGATCCCCTTCTATTGGTGTCACGTCTGACAGGCCGAACCCTGCGACCTGCGACTTTGGCCACCGCAACGACACCGCACCGCAGTCTTGTCCAGAAACCCATCTGGAAAATCCCAGACATCTACTCGCATCCGCCCTCGTCCTTCGTTCTCCCGCCTGCACTGAACTACGCCTCGGCTTGATCCTCCTGGGTCGGTGTCTCATGACGACCGTTGAGTTACATCGGTCTCATTCCGGATTCCCGACAGCCTGGTAAAACATTTGTGTTCCGCCCAGAACTCCCCCTTCTCCTCTTGTCCTTCGGTAGCGCGCCGGACGACGAATCGATTCGTTATTGTTCCTTGCTCCTTTTTGTAACCCGCTCAACGAGAGGCCCAGACCTTGCCTTTTCTCCAGCCCCTCGTCACCTTGTCTCGTTGACTTGAATGTTGCAACGTCGCCGCCAACAGACCTGGAAATCATCTTGCTTCAGTACGTCTCGAGCCCAGGATTTCGACTCAACAACGTGCGGGCAGCCTGCCATTCGATTCGACCGCGGTATCGGACTGACAGGGAACTACCTCAACTATTGCATCAGACGACGAGATAAACCATTCTCTGCTAATAAGTACCCGCCCCCTTTCCGACCGCATTGGCTCGGGAAAAGCGAAGTGCCGCGCTCCCCAGCCTTGTCCTCTTTGGTTTTCTCGCTGTTCGTTGGGACTGGCGGTCATTGGCAAACACACGACGACTCTGCAGCACTTGAATGTTGTGAGCAGACAAACAATATACCTGTTGGTTGCAATCCTTGGCATTCAGGGAACCCCGAGTCTTACTTCAGTAGCTCTGCGGTATCTTAGTTCGATCTCTATCAACTATCAACCGCTTCGCACAACAGCTTAGCTTGGCCACTCTGTCATTGTCTCTTGGGCAACCTGACAAAGCGACGCGTTTCTATTCCAGGATAAGATTCTCCTCGCTCTGTCTGTGACGCAATCGTGTTGTCATCCGTCTCATCATGTCTGTTTGCCCTTCTATGCATACTAAGTCCTTCGATTGGACTCGCGCCTAGAACAAGCCACAACTCTGATAATTGAAAACTTCAACCCAGGCCGGGTTAGAAAATTCTCCATAACCCATTAACATTATTTCACTTCAAATACGCAGAACCGGCACCCAGTTCGTCCGAAGCGCCAACTCTTCAGCACGGAGTACATTCTTGAGACGAAAGATAACGATATATTCATTTCCAATTTTACGAACAATATTTCCTAGATACCAATCGTGGGAACACTGGCTTGTCCTTTCCGCCTATTCGTCTTGTCACCTTTACTCATCATCTCACAAAAAAAAAAGAAATGTTTACCATGTTTGAAGGGCCGGCTCATATGTCTGGGGTCAGCTGAGGGCTGCCAAGCCAGCATTTGTCTCAAAAAGCCTCATTTCAGCTTCATTACTGTTCATTGTGTGTATATCACATAATTTCACTCCCCGCTCGCATTCTCCGATAATAAACAGCCTGAGCGTTCACTGACCATGCGCGACCATAGATTTCTGGATCATCGGAGCCACGATTGTCTGCTCAGTTGCCATTTTTATAGCAGGAAAGGGAAAGCTAGCGTATGTTGATGCCCTAATGTTCGCGAGTGGAGCGAATACACAGGCTGGCCTGAACCCCGTCGATGTGAACCTTCTCAATGGATTCCAGCAAGCCATGATCTATTTATTCGCCATGACGTCGAATCCCATCACCATGCACACGTTCGTTGTCTTCCTGCGCTTATACTGGTTCGAAAAGCGCTTCCGCAGCTGGGCACGTGAAGTGCGAGCTCGACGCCGTACACTGACCAAATCGAAATCTCAGGCGCGCAATGACATGCACATGGCAGAGCAAGGCGTCAATGGTCGTGACATTACTCTAGTTCCACACAATGGTCGGAAGCAGAGGATCACCAATGACGGTATACTGCTAGAAGATGGCGACTTTGACTTCTCCAAAAATCCGGCTGTGCAAAGAGTGACGAAAGTGATACTATGACTGTCACTGAGGACCATTCTCAGCTAGCTGACCACTCTAACGCGGAGAAGTTGGATGACAAAGCCCAAGAGCACCGAGCGAGTGGAGGTCGACGAGGTAGTCGAAATTCTGGCCATAACATTGCAGGACAAACAGCGATTACTTTCGCCGAGACTGTCAAGCGAAGTGATGGGTTGACCGACGATGAAACGAAATTTCCACAAACCCGAACACACGCCGAGCACATTGCCATATTGGAACGACAACGAAATCCGGTTGACGACGAAGTCCTTCGAATCCCGGGCCCTCGCGATGCCGAACGAGGCTTGGGGCCTAGGCGACTTCAAGCCGGCGACATGAACGAAGATGATGAAAACCACCAGCTCAATCGTTCCCAAACTGCCGACTCGAGGCAAGGAGGTGCTGCCGCTGACTCGAGCCGCATGCGCGAGCGCCAGTCAACTATCATCATCGAAGAACCAGAAAAACATCGGCGTGATGAAATCGAAGACGATATCAAGGCTGTCAGCGGGACTTTGGATGCGTTACGATTTCGCAAGCCTCGCATCTTCAACCGCTCTCAGAATAAGTTCCATGAGGACACAGAAGAGCCCAAACCGGTACGAGCGACCCGTACTCGCACTCTGGACACGATTCGCTCAGCATTGTCGAATTCCAAGACGGAAGACATGCCATATCTCTCCTACACACCTACGATGGGCCGAAACTCCAACTTTGTTGGCCTGACATTGGAGCAGCGTGAAGAACTGGGAGGCATTGAATACCGATCTCTCAGAACGCTGGCCATTGTTCTCTTGGTGTATTTCTGGGGTTTCACCTCGTTATACTCGTCTGTCTGCTGCCATTTATTCTCCACAATGACCACTACGGCAAAATTGTCGAGGCAGACGGCGTATCCAGAACATGGTGGGGATTCTTCACCTCCAACGTTGCTTTCATGGATGTTGGTTTCACTCTCACCCCCGACAGCATGATTTCCTTCAACACATCCGAGTTCACACTCATGATCACATGGTTCTTTATCCTTATTGGCAATACTGCGTTCCCCGTCATGCTACGCTTCATCATCTGGGTGTGTGCTAAGCTCGCCCCTGTCGGGTCCGGGTTATGGGAGGAGCTGCGGTTCTTACTCGACCATCCCCGTCGGTGCTTTACGCTCTTGTTCCCATCCGGTCCAAACTGGTGGCTGTTCTGGATCTTGGTCGCGTTGAATGCGCTTGACCTGCTATTCTTCATGGTTCTCGATCTCGGCTCTGAGCCAATCGCCCAATTCAGTGTGAAGAACCGTGTTGTCATCGGTCTCTTCCAGGCCGCCTCCACCAGAACGGCTGGCTTCTCCGCTGTTTCCATGTCTGATCTCCATCCCGCCATACCAGTTCTCTACATGATCATGATGTACATTTCCGTCTTCCCCATCGCCATCTCCATCCGTCGCACCAATGTGTACGAAGAGAAGTCGCTTGGCATGTATCAGATGCATGATATTGATAACGACGATGCTCCTGCCTTGTCCTATGTCGGAACCCATTTGCGTCGTCAACTATCGTTTGACTTGTGGTACGTTTTCATGGGCTTCTTCGTTATCACAATTAGCGAGGGCCCAAAGATTGTCGCCAACAAGTTTGCATTATTCGACATTTTGTTCGAAGTGGTCAGCGCCTACGGCACTGTGGGCTTGAGCATGGGTGCCAAGGAGTCAACGCTTCTCTGTGCTCCCAATTCACCGTCGTCGGCAAGCTTGTCATTGTCGCCATGCAGATCCGTGGTCGGCACCGTGGTCTGCCTTACGGACTCGACAGAGCTATCCTCTTGCCTAGCGAAGAAAAGTTCAGAAGAGAGGCAGAAGAGCAAGAGGCAGCCTTGGCACGTACCAACACGGCTCTATCCCACGCTACAGCATCTGGTATTCATCGACAAGGGACTGCCCTTAGTCGTACTCTTAGCCAGAGTCGCGAGCGCGGTCGAGCCAACAGCAGTGTCGTTAGATCGTTCCTTCATCTAGGACCCGTTGTGCGTCGTGACGGCGGCCCATCTCACCAACGCATAGGCTCAACAGACACGCAGGCGCAGGGTGCACCGCTCAGTCCCATGGGGACATTCTCTGAACCACATGGAGACGACGAGACTGTTGAGCTTGGCCCCGTATCCAGTGCAGGGTCCAGGCCGCGTCAACGCAGGGCTGATACCACGCCTGTGTTCTAGCTGAACCCATGGTGACTGAGACTCTGTCATGGGCTTCAGAAGAAACGACTCCTATCCTCTTTTCCTTTTTCATCTCTCTCCTTTTGTCGGGACATTAGACCAGGTGTTTGGGGGGCGGGGCATGTGACACAATCCACTCCAACCCAACAGTACAGTACATGCATGTGAAAGAGGCAGCAACCACGGCGTACATTTATTTTTATTTGTCCATGACTTTCACTCGCTTTTATCACAATCAGCATATATTTTCGCCATCATCATGTGGAACAAGCCCGGCGAGAAAGGTGGATTGGGAGACTACAATCCATCGTGTGTAAAGCAATATCTTAGCGCAAGCAATTCACATGTCATTTTGCGTGTTGTCACGCATAGAGCCTACATTTCATTCCAAATTGACTTTGAAAAGGAAGCAGGGTAAAATTATACATTTCTATTGAAATCTCCCTTGTACCCTGGTGAGTTGAGACGATTCTGTCTAATTTCGACAACTAATTTCGAGTCTCTGGAAGACTGTTCCCAAAAAAAAAAAAGGCCTGTCTCTTTATGACGAAACAACATTGACATTCTAGGAATCGTCATTATAGCCAGGATTATCAACAGCCTACATAACTGTTAGAACAAGCATGATATCAATCGCGGCTGCGTGCCACACCAGCGATTACCCGGCAAAGGTCGGCGGCCCGCGCGCGACGAGAGGGGCCCCGCTTGCGGACCCATAATTCGACCTCCTGATCGGGCAAGGCCCGCGAGTCACATGACTGAGGCGCGGCCTCTTCTCACGATCGGAAATTCCCTCTTTTGACCTCTCTTTCTACCCTTCTTCTACAGGTTAGAATAGATGAAAATAATACCTATTCATTAAGCCAACCAATTGATCCTGATATCAGGTATCCTGTGATTCCAACACTAACAGAGCCATATAAGGGTTATGTTACTAAGATAAGCTAGGCTTTGCTTAAATTAGGATAATTTTATGACCTTTTAATTGCTAATTTTAACAAAAGTGAGAAAAAAACCACATCTGACGCTAGTCATTACAACTCGAACCAGAAACGCCAGTCTTGAAGAATCGCCCCAAATATCCAATTTACATGAGGCACATGAGGCACATGGTTTCCATTCCATCTCAACTTCATCGTTGCAGACTATTTGTCATCAAAGGCACCCAGGTTCTTTAGCGCCACGGCCAATCGTCGATACTCTTTGAGAAGTTCTCGAACCTCGCCTAGTTTAAGGTCTCCTGGACCTTGTAGCTCCAAAAACCGCTTGTTCGGAGGTGGTAGCTTGGGGACCGTGACCTGTTTGGGTGGTAGGGCAGTAGCAATGTCCGGGAATGCCTGGGAATTCTCATGCAGTGGTTAGTTGAAAGGTGTTTGTTGGTTCACTCTAATCAAGTTCCATGAGGAGGGTCCAAGTGGGGAGGTGATCTAAAGAGAAGACGTACTGTTGCCAAATCGCCTCCGTCAGCGAACAGATTTGAATTCTTGGTAGGAGTGTTGCGTCCAAAGCCACGCATCATGCCCATGCTAGATAGCCGTCCGATGGGGTTGAAAGAATTGCCCAGATTGCGGACAGAGTCGAGCATGGCTGGTGTCGCGGGCGCTGCCGAGACGGGCGTGGACGTATTGGACGTCTTGGGGTCGTCCGTCAAGCCAGGTTTTCTTGTGGACGAGTTGGCACTACGTGCGCTGTCGACGCTGGCATCACGCCTGTCGCCAATGAGGCTGAGGACGCGATCTTCGCGAGCAGATGGATGCTTGGGGTGCTGATCTGCGTCTTCGGAGCCGCCTGCGATGGAGCTGGATACGCTGCCATTGTCGTCCTCGTCTGGAGGTGGCGTGCTGACGAGTTTTCGGGCGTCTTCTAGCGTGCGCGGAACTGCAATGGATTCTTTGGGCCCTTCCTGGCGTTCTCGGAGCTTACCGAGGAGGAAAGAGTAGCTATCGCCCAGGCTGTTGGAAATGGTCTTGAGACCGTGGTCGGCGGTGCTGAAGACGGCACCGCTGGCGGCACCAAGCGCCTGGGCCGGAGTGTTGACAAGATCACTGAGGCCCCTGTTTCGTAAGACATTGGCAGCTTTGAGCCCAGATGGGGACGGTGCCGGTTTTGAGGCGGCCGCACTGTCACTTTTGCCTCGGTGGCACTTTGAGAAGGTGCCGTGATTCCATACGCTGGTGGGAATGTTTCCGTCTTTGGTGTGCCCACCTGGCTGTCGGGCTTGGGCGGGCCCGATTGGTGCTCGTCGGCTCGCAATGTGGACAAGTCTACAGTTTGCAGGAAGCTGATGGCTGCCTCGAGATTCGTCAAACAGTACGCCGCTTCGCCCGTCAACTTCTGCTCCCAACGGAAGAACTGGATAAAATGAAGATCACTGATGACGTGAAGATGCTCGGGCGGCAAGGTGATGAGCGTGTAAATTAGCATGGGCATGATTTGATCGGCGGACGCGGACGGATGAACATCAGCCAAAGTTTCGACGATGCTCTTATGGGCGGCTTTCAAATGGTTGGCCTTGGCCAAGGGATACCGGGCCTCGCTCATCTTCACCACGTCTCTTCTTGCCTCTTCCAGTGATTCCCGCATTTTTGCGTGACCTTTTCGGCGACTGCGGGATCTCAGGCTGCTTCTTGGCCATAGTCAACTCCCAAATCAGCTGGACTGATTCCAACCATATTTAATGCTGCTGTCTTGGAGCGTAGCTTTTCATCTTGCGCCTCATCATGTGTCGTCCTATGCCTGTATATTCTGTCATATATGCCTTCGCACAATCTTCTTTCGACTGCTTCTTCCAGCGTCACTCGCTTGGCCTCCAGTGCCTTTCTGGCCCTTTTGCGGTTGGCGAGTTCTTCGACTGTGATCATTTGTTGTTCTGCTTCCGCTTTTGGTTTGTCTTTGGCGCCAATAGACGCTGCTTTTGATCGAAGTCTGCTCGCGGCAGAAGAGATTGACGATGTTGTTGAGGGGCGGGGAAGCATTGCGTCTCTGTCTGGTAGCCAGGGCATTTATGTGCGTGTTCACATGAGAAGAAGCCAGTGCATAGAAATCTTGGAACAAACGGGATAGCCTTTCGATGCTCGGGGGCGTGGAGTGCACTTTAGCGCCGAGGGATTCGATAAAGCTGGGAAGACGAAGATTAGAATGGCGTCTGATTTTGTTCTTTGGTAGAAACTCAACCGGAAGCATACCTATCCGTCAAAGTTATCAATTCTATTGGCAGCTCGTCGAGCTCGACCGAACCTCGTGCAGGTTCCACATTTTCGTCATTGTCGCTGTGGGCACCTGATTCGAAAGCGGACGGCGCTTTCCCTTCATCACTCTTGACGACTGCCTCTTGGTTTGACTTTGACGATGAGGAGTTGGGTGTGGTGTTCGCTCGCTTGGGTAGCTTGAGGGTATCGTCGCCGTTCCGGGAGGCAGGACTTGAGTAAGACGGCATGCGTGGTACGCCTTGCCGAATGGCATCTGAACTTGAGGAGGCTTGTGAAGAGGACATGGAGCTGTATTGCGGCAATCAAAGGTGGTGCCCCTTTGTCCTACGACCCCGTCAGTTGGTGCTCAACGATGGCCATTTCTAAGCCCGAACCATGACGGAATCATGCACACGGGCAATCTGATTAATTGACAAGTCGAGCAGAAGACCCGGGCTCCGAAAAGCTCTGAGAGGGAGGTGTCTTACCCAACTGTGGTTTTGATCAGACAAAGATCTTGTGTAGAAACAGATGTATTTGATCGGGATGAGTGTTTGGCCGGCCTCTCATGGCCAGGAAAAGCACCGGTGTGACAAGAGCAAGTCCGGGCGAGACGGGGCTCGCGACGCAAAGAGCTCAATGTAGCTGACGAAACGCTTCGGGTCTGACCGGTTTTGGCGCACGACTCGTGAGGTCTACTCAAACCCCCAATTAGAAGTGCCCCATGTCACCACAGCCCCGAGAATAATGTGCAGCAGCCGAGTCGAGCTGGAGTATCAAGAGTCGCGTGCGTGGCTCTGGAGTGATGGCGAAGGAAGCTGACAAGAAGCTGACAACTTGGTTGCTCCTTGCTGAAGTGTTATCGGCGGCCGTGGTGGAGTTGTCGTACATGTACATATGTACATGTATGTACATGGAGTACATACTATATATAGGTGGGGACGACGGATCGCAGATCACAGATCACGGCCATCTTCATCTCTCGAGCCTCGAAGCTTTCATCCAGAACTCTTTTTGTCCGATATTCACACGTCCAGATTTGTGATCTACATCTTCCAAGTTGAAGCCCTCTTTCTTGAAAAACTATGCACCAGTCAGCTGGCTGTCCCGAAATGTGCCATGCTGCAAGTTGTGTCCGATTGTTGATGGCTCGGAATCCGGGAATCCCTTTTTTCTTTTTTTTTTTGTACCTTAAGGCTCGGCTCCATTTCGGATCCGATACGCTCACCTCCAACTTCTGGACGGGTACAGAAAGCTGGGGCACAGGAGCGCACAGTGGGCGCACAGCGATCGGGACTGATGGACCGTTGGACCTTGGCCTCCCAACATTACGACGATCTTCTTCATGTTCTTTATTTTGGCCATGGAATTTGGACGCTAGGGATTGCGGGGTGGAAAAGGCCAGTGACGGCTGCGTGCTGGGGTTTGAAGCTCCACGTCCATGTCCACGTCCACGTCCACGTCCACGTCCTCCACGTCCAGCCCGCCGTCGTCAAATCGTCACCGTCAATAGCCGGCGACCCTGGCTGGACCTTTGTTTCTGTTTCCTCAATTTCTTGATTCCTGCCCTCGCTGGCTCGCACCCTCCAGTTGCCTCACATCACAACCATGTCTGGGTCTGGGCCGCCTTCGCGCATTCGGTCCATCCTCGGCCACCTGCTTCCACAATCTCAACCACCACCGCACATTCACCATCTTTCGCCGACCTATTTCCTTGAGCGCGCCGCCGCCGTCGAGCCCAATGCCGATGCCATCTTCCACATCACCCCCGATGGTGTCCCTTTGCGCCGCTCCTACCAGACCTTTGCGGACCGAGCCCGCGGGTTGGCCTACTATCTCAAGAAGCACAACCTGACTCGGGTTGGTATCTTGGCACCTAACACACCCGCCTTTCTGGAGTCGATATATGGTATAGTTGCTGGCGGCGGCGTGGTCGTTCCCGCCAACTACAGACTCAAGGCGGATGACATTGCTTACATATTCGAATATGCCGAGGTGGATTGCATCATTGTGGACAAGGAATTCGAGAGCTTGCTTGGCATATTCACCAAGAAGCACAGCAAAGTGCCCTTCATAATCGACATTGTAAGACTTTTCTTTTCCTTCTACCTGCCTGTATTTCTCTCTTTCATAAGCAATAATGTTGCCCGCCCACTAACACATGTCTATAGGACACGCACCTCACTGAAGGACCATCATGTGGCCAGTTCAACCAAGCAATTCTGGAGGGTCTTAACCATGACAAAGAGCAAGGCGCCCATGCATGGGCTGGTCTGCAGTCCAAGGCCAGCAACGAGGATGACATGCTCGCCGTTCCGTTCACATCTGGCACCACATCGCGACCGAAAGGCGTCGTGTATACACATCGTGGCGCCTATCTTGCAGCTATGGGTAACATTATCGAATCCGGCCTCAATCAGGGACGATGTCGCTATCTCTGGACCCTTCCCATGCGAGTACTCGAATAATTTTACTTGCTGCTTCTCCTCCTCCTCCTCCTCCTCCTCCTCCTCCTCCTGAAAAGAAAAAAAAATTTCTAATGCGTCGCGTTCCTAGGTTCCATGCCATGGGTTGGACATTCCGTGGTCGGTCGTGGCTGTTCGAGGTCTCAACGTGTGTCTGAGAAAAATCGACTACCCTCTTATCTGGAAGTTATTGAAGGAAGAGGGAATCACTCATTTCAATGCCGCGCCCACCGTCAACACGCTTCTCGTGGCTGCCAAGGAAGCTGAGAAGCTGCCCAATCCCGTACAAGTGACTGTGGCGGCTAGCCCTCCTTCAGGACACCTCTTTGAGCAAATGGTGAAGGCCATTCCTTCTACATGAATAGAAAAACGAGTTTCATTCTGTCTTCTAACCTCCATCACAGACCAAACTCAATCTTATGCCCGTTCACGTATACGGCATGACTGGTAGGTATTCAAAAGACGCGTAAACATTGCCCTCAACGGCAGCTAATGAGGCTCGCAGAAACATACGGTCCCATAACAAAATGCTACCACTTCCTGAATGGGAAAGCCTCCCACCTCAACAGAAATACGCCAAGATGGCTCGTCAAGGCCATGGATTCATCACCAGTCTACCCATTCGAATCATCAAGCCCGATCAGCCAGAAGGTGTGCTCATCGACGTTGCCAAAGATGGACAAGAGATTGGGGAAATCGTCTTCTTCGGCAACATCTGCGCCAAAGAGTACTACAAGGATGCAGAGGCGACGCGGAAGCTGTTCGCAGGAAGGGCCCTGCACTCGGGCGATCTCGCCGTGTGGCATCCCGATGGAAGCGCGCAGATCCTAGATCGAGCCAAGGACATCATCATCTCAGGAGGAGAGAACATTTCATCTGTGGCACTGGAGAGCATGCTCGTGCAGCATCCCGATGTTCTGGAAGCCGGCGTCGTGGCAGTGCAGGATGACCACTGGGGCGAGCGACCCAAGGCTTACATCACGGTGAAGGAGGGCAAGGCCGTGCGCGGAGAGGATGTCATTTCGTGGGCAAAGCACCAGGGCAACATTAGCAAATTCATGGTGCCGAGGGAGGTTGAAGTGGTTCGGGAGCTGCCCAAGACGAGCACGGGCAAGATCAAGAAGAATGATTTGCGGGACTGGGCGAAGAAGGGCATCGAGTCATAGGTAGATGGATGTTGCTATGTAAATCTGCGAACATTGGACAGGTCACTTTCCTTTTGGTGACCAGAGTGGGTGTAAATGGGCAGTGTTCTCGCACGATTGGGTCGGTCCAATGCCTTCCCGTGCCAGGTGAGCGTCTATTTGATTACATCTCGTACAACATTTGTCCAGTATCAACAATGTAGACGTAACTCATCTAGGGCACAGTACTCCCGCTACCACAGCTCTCTCCTACTTCACGTTGGCTGGAAATAAGGCTCCCGCTTTACCACGATCAAGCCCATCCAGAGTCTTCATATCCTCATCGCTCAATGTGAAATCAAACACATCGGCATTCTGCTTGATCCTCTCTGGGTTGCCACTCTTCGGCAGAGGCACCCATCCCTTCTGGAGGGCATATCGAATCAAGATCTGAGCAGGCGATTTCTTATACTTGCTCGCAACAGTCGCCAATGTAGGATCATTGAGGTGGTCACCGCACGACAGAGGGCTGTATGCCGCCACGACAATGTTGTTGTCCTTGCAGTATTGTACGATGTCCTGCTGCTGGCACCACGGATGGAGCTGAAGTAATGATGAATGCGTTAGCCAGATATGGCAAGACAACAACAACAACAACAACAACAACAACAATGACGGGGTGGGAACAAGCACGGTGTACATACTTCAATCTGATTCACATGTGGAGGCCAAATCTTGGCGTATTCCTTCATTTCGTCTATATGCTGAGGACGGTAGTTGCTCACGCCAATGGCCTTGGCCCGGCCCTCCTCGTACACCTTCTCCAGCACCTTCCAAAGCTCTTCCCTAGTCTCCCTCCCCGTGCCGGGAATGTGAATCAAGAACAGGTCGACGTAGCCGTCCTTGCCACCCACTTTTCGATGCTCTCCACCACGCTCTGGTAGGATTTGTCAAAACCACCTGCCGACTGGCGGATCTTGGTTGTGAGGAAGACGTCCTGCCGCTTCACACCCGACTGCTGAACGGCAGCGCCGACGTCGCCTTCGTTTCGGTACAGCTGTGCGGAGTCAATGTGTCTGTAGCCGGATTCCAGAGCGGCAAGGACGGCTTTTGGCAGGCTTGGCCGTATAGCTGGTAGACGCCGAGGCCGAGATTGGGAATCGACGTCTTGGTGTTGTGGAGGGGAGCGGTCTTGGATGGACAGAGACATGATTTTTTTGTGATTGGGGAGTTTGTGGTGCGGATTTTTCGATGTGCATTTGTTGGTGTTGAAGGATGAATGGCGAGAGATTGTTCGATGGGAAACAGGAAATGGGAGCACGAGTACAGTACGTTTACATTTGATCTGCTTCATCGAGGACCCCTTGGGAGGTGGGAGTGTCACTCAGATCAGCTGGAGAGCATAACTGTAGGAGCTGAGGGGGTGAGGTGAGGGGGTGGGTGGTATTGTACATGTATTTGGTATTCGTCATAGGAACCACTTTGCCCCACATTGATCAAGGCGATCTGGGAAAACAGCAGCTGTCAATTTCTCCAATTCTTGTACATGTACATTGTACATGAAATGCCCCACCAACAGCCCACCAGCTTTTGCCAATTTGCTCTCTCTCGTGTCGAAAGCCTTTTATTATGCCTCCCTCCCTCATTCCATAAGTCGTCTCAGTCGGCAATCCACACATCCGGCTATTCAGACTTGCCTACTCAGAAGGCTAGTTGGCGTACATGATTGACATTGCCAGTCAGTGTGCTTCAGTCGCAAAACCTATAAGCTATTGACGTCGGCTGCCGAAGAAATTCGCAGTCCAGCAGAGAGACATGAGCGCGTTGCGGCCTCTGCGGGGTGGCTGCCTCTGCGGGCGGAACCGTTATATCATCGCCATCCCGGAAGATGGCATCCGAAACGCGCAGGTGCTTTTTAGCACGGAGAGATCACATCGTGAGTATATTCGGTACAATTTGCACGGTTTTTTTTTTTTTTTGAGATGGATATTCTGTCTCCTCGTTGAGATAGAGCTAACGTTGGCCTATTACACCCGCAGAAGAGCCACTTGCTACTCCTTTGGCAGCTTACATTCGAGTGCCGTTATCGTGGCTGCACAGCACGACCTTCGCCTTCTTCGACGACGAAACACATGCAATGATTCGACGAGTCTACACGCACCCTAGCCAGGAGCACACAAAACGCAACTTTTGTGGATTTTGTGGCACGCCCTTGTCGTACTGGTCTGAGAAGCCTCGAAGCGAAGCCGAATACATCAATCTTACCTTGGGCAGTCTCTTGCAGGAGGACATTCAGGACCTGGAAGACCTTGGTCTCATTTCCGAGGAGAGCGAGGGCGAAGCAGAGGAGAAGCAGGTGGACACCCGAAATCAAGGCACAGCACTGCGTCAGTCTTTTGGGGTTCCCTGGTTTGACAGCATGGTCGAGGGCACAAGGCTGGGCAGAATGCGCCGAGCTCATGGTATCAAGCAATCAGACGATGGGACGGTCAAGATCGAGTGGGAAATCATTGAGCAGTCAGATACCCCAGAGGAAGGCGATGACGTTGACATGGAGTCGACTTCTGGTTCGTCTGGGAAACGAAAGCTACAGGATCGATGTGACTAGAAGACATCGTTGGGTCCTCTCAAGCTGTGAGGTCTGTCTGACTCGGAAGAGTTGAGGACTGGGACTGACACGTCACACAACCGAGTGATTTTGTTGCATGGCGGCAGGTTTATGGAGGGATAAAGAAAAGCAGTTGGCGGAAAGTTTTCGATGGCTCCATGCTAGAGTTGGAACAGAGGACGACGAGATGAATGCAAGTAGTTAGAAATCATGCTTTTGCTTCCTAGGACTTGTGCCAGTAAATGTTTCAGGGCTTGGCCACGAGGCGACGACGAACACGGGCCGAGTGGGAAGAGGCCCGAAGATGAGCGCGGCTGTCAAACGACGAGTAAATGCACATGCAATGGCTTCGCCCTGGTGCAGCTTTCGTAGTTGCGGAGAATTGAAATGGTTGGATGGTTAGAGCTGCCGGGAAGACGGGCCGACGGTTTCGGGAGCACCGCTCCATGGTCCATGGGTTGGAACTTGGCAAGACGGCAATGAATTCACTCCGCCGCCGGGGCAGCGAGCGCCGAGGACTAAGGACGGACCCCCTTGTTCGTGTTTCCATCTGGTATCTTGAGGCTTGTCCATTAGGCCCTGGGTCGCGGGACACCCGCTGTTTGATGAGTTGATACGGAGTAGAGTAGGCAATCAAGGAACCTTTGTCATATCTGATGAACAATGGACCGACCATGATGACTTACAAAGACAGACCCCTCTTGTACTCCGTATATGCCCCATCTATTAAATGTGTGGACCAAACGCCACGAACTGCAACGACGCGCGAATGTAGATAGATATACATGTATATAAAGCTCGTCTGTCCGTATTCCATTGTCTCGAACAAGGCCAAGACTGGTCCCCGAAATTCTTGGTATCAATGTATTAATAATGAACAGTTGCCGTCCGCACGCCACGCCACGCCACGCCACAGTTGAGACAACAATTCGTCAAAAGTAACCATGGCAGAGATCCCACAGCAGTTGGCTCGCTGGTTGCAAAACGCCATCCAGAGCTTCCCTGGGAGACTTCATATCCGCATCAAGCCGGTATGGTAGGCATCGGCTCCATGGGCAACGCGGTTCTCGACTCGCCAGCTCCAATGCTACTGGGCGCCGGGGCGATCTCGGGATCTGGAATCTGGATATCCAGCTGTGTGCTGCAATGTCAGCGATGCATAATACATGACCCAATGAAAAGGGGTCACTATCACGGGAACGCGATTCAAAACTTACGCTCAAATACCCTGTTTGTCGAAGTGAGATGAGCTTTGGTGGGACCACACCCTCCTCAGACGCCATGGTCTTCTCCATCTCTTGGTTCCATCTCTCAATCCACTTCTCGAGATTATTTAGACGCGACTTGGCCGCGGTCAAGCCAAAATCATCCCACAGCCAGCCAGTGACCAGTCCCAGTACACTGTCCAGCATGTTCCGAAAGCTGAAAGGGTCGAATATGGGAATCAGCTCTCCGTTTAGCTTATCGACGATTCGTCGAAATTCTTGTTCTGACACGCCCGCTGGGTCCAGGATTTCCGGGTACAGGTTTGAAAACGTCGGGGCAAGATCCCTGCAACTAACCAGTCGCGCTTGACACGGATTATCCTCGTCGTCGCATATTCTATCGAATCCACGGGGACATGAGGATTCAAATGCGGGTAGCATGGATGCTGAGGGCCCCATTCCTCTCCGGCGTCTGGCTGCACATCCTCTCCCATTATGGAAGAATTCGATGACGATACGTCAGAACCAACGCCGTCCGCCGCAGATGCATTGGACATTCGCGGCATCATCATACCCGGCCCGCGTTCAAGATCTCTCGAGTACGACCTTGTCGCATCCTCACTGGTTGTAGTAGCCATGGCTGTAGCCATGGTTGCTCTTTCTTTACCTTTACTCTTTGCCGACGGTTCCGCAAGTTCGGCTTCGTCTGTCCATGAACTGGTATCAAGTGTCGTCTGCGTAGCGTCCAAGGCAATCGACGCGCGATGGAGGAACTGCTCCCCGTCGTATGAAACACGAACAGAACGCGGCAAGCTGATTCGGTGATGGCTGGCTCCGAATCGCTCAATTTGGAGACTTGTGCTTGCACGCGCAGATGCTGAATGCCTCGTCTGCCGCTGCTCTGAAAGGGTCAGGAGTGGATAGCTGCCGGCAGCGGTAGGTGTAAGGTCTGTACGGTCTGTACGGTCTGTACGGTCTCTCGTTCCGGCCAACGAGGTATCAAGGGCGGGATGGTAAAGCGGGACCGGGGGCAGAGGCGGTGTTGATGGTCTTCGCTTGCGATGATGCCGCTGCTCGGGGATCCGAGGGGTCGAGTTCGTGGGGTTCCAAAGGCGCGATGCAGATGGCCGGCCGCTTCGACAAGCAGCGACTTGGTCTGCCTTTATACGGTTGCGAAAAGGAGATTGGGTGAGGCCCGCGGTGTGATGACGGCGAGCTGCAAATTGGTGCTCCTGGGTGCCGGCCGCGACAGCAGTCTTGATACGGCGGCTCTGTGCTTTGTCTAAAGCGAGAGACGGCTCGAATGCGTTGGGCGTCGTGGAAAAGACGAGGTTGGCACTGCCGTCGAGACGGCCGTGCTCAGGGGCAGTGGAAGGAATAGGATCGGGGTCGGGATCGACGGTGATGGCTCTCGTTCCAGCAACCACAGGTGCTGTTTGGTCGACGGCGGAGACGTGGAATTGTCTTCCTGATGATGAGTGAGAGGAAGTCTGGTGGTGTTGACGTTTCTGCCGCCAAAACGGCCAAAATGCAGGCGACATGCAGCCACGGCCCACGGGCAGCCACGGGCAGCCACGGGCGGCTGAGCCAATGTCTGGTCCGCGCAGCCAGGCAGGCCCGCAAGCTGCGGCTCCAGCACCTCCAGCACCTCCAGCACTGGCCTTTAGCGATTCGACCACTGAGAAATCCCAGCGTGGTTGGTTGGTTTCATTTGCAAGTTGTGGCGCGTACCCTGGGCAGTATAAAAGAGACAAAATTACGGCAGAGAAGACACAAATGAAAGGAGAAGATTTAAAAAAAAAAACTAATAGAAAAGAAAAGAAAAAGAAGAAGACGGAACGAAATGTGAATTTTTTAGGCAATGATCAAACTCGAGCAGGGTCTTGACATCAGAAAAGCCACCAACTTAAAAGCTGTCCGTCCGTGCCTTGTTGACCCAGTTGTAATTGAGTGAGGGCTGGAGAGGTATGTACATGTCGCTGCATGGACGGAGTACTTCTAATCTTCTCATGTTGCAGGATGCAGGACCCCGACTCTTGACCTCGACTCTCTCTCTCTCTCTCTCTCTCTATTGCCCGGGATTGCTCAGGATTGAGATTGAGATGCACGTACATGTATGCACGTAATGCACCGCCAGGCTTCATTCGGTACCCCGGATTTCTTTTTTCCCAGTTGGGCAGCAGCGCAGGGCAGCAGCGCAGCTTTTGTGTTTTGTGTTCGAATGCAGTAAACAGAAAGTATGAGAAAGGGGTCCAAGAAGGACAGTTAAACTAAATTAAACTACCAAGAGAAAATATATCCAGTGTGGCGCTGTCTGTCATTCAGTCATTCAATTCAGTCATGGCCCGATGGCGGCAAGGTCCTTGGCGGCAAAGTCAATGACGAAACGGCCCAACGTCGACACATCTGGCAAGTCCAGCTCGTCATCATACATCGTCCAGCATACATCCATCATCCATCATCCAGCATACATCCATCATCCAGCATACATCCATCATCCATCATCCATACCACCGAGACCCATCGCGCACCAACCAGCCTTTTCGTTCGCATTTGTCTGTTTTCCGTCCCAGACTCCCAATGCCTCTTTTCATCCAGCTTCTTCCCATCAAGTAAACCATCCCCCCGGGCAACCCGTTGGGACCCAAGAACAACAAACAATGCTGGACGAAGGCTCACCCGCGGCCCCAGCCGTGGTGACATCAAGTCGACAGGGTTCGCCCCTCCCGGCCGTGCAGTCCGTCGTTCCAAACCGGTGGATGATGGTCCTCCGATCCGACGAAAGTCCCATGCAAGTCCATCTGAAGCTTCCCTCGAGGGTGTGCCTCACGGCGCGCCCCGACGAAGCTCCAACTTCTCAGACTACAACCTGGACGAGGCTCGCAACCTGCTCAATCCGAGGGCACGCGCGGGTCACGAAGCTCCCATCCCGGAAACCTCATCATTAGCCTCCTTGTCTCTGGCTTTTGCTCTTCTCCCGGCCATTGCGGGAGCCCTGTTCAAGGACGGCCATGTCGTCGTAACAGACATCATGCTTCTGGGCCTGTCTGGCGTCTTCCTGCACTGGTCCGTGACGCAACCATGGTGAGTCCCCATCTGACCAACCACCACCCCAAGATATATCTCAACTTGATCCTCCGCACAAAGTCTCTAAAATCCCTCGTATCTTCACAGGGTCTGGTACCACTCTGCCCAGCAGGTTCGTATTCAGCAAGAAACAGACACTGCAATCGCCGTCGAAGAAGAGCTCGAAACCGATGGTTCTGGTCCACACGCAGCCCATCAGTCCACTAACCTCGACGACGTTCCCGAAGAAACGGATGAAGAAGCTCCGAGGACGAGCAGCAAATATAGCCCGCAAGGAAAGTCATCCGCAGACCTGACTACTACACCGCAGCAGCAGTCAGCGCTCCGAGAACTTTACATGCACGAGGTGTTGGCACTGTTCTCGTGCTTCGCGTTGCCGCTCATCAGCGCCTACTTACTACACTACGTCCGCGTCCAGCTCAGCCGGCCATCCGAGGGCCTCGTCTCCAACTACAACCTCACCATCTTCCTGCTGGTGTCGGAATTGCGCGCCTTTTCACACACCATACAGCTAGTCAAATCTAGAACTTTGCACCTCCAGCGAGTGGTCCACGGCAACCCCTTTGCGTTATCAACCCAGTCTGGCCCGCACCTGGAAGAGATGATCGAGCGCCTGGAAAGACTAGAAGCGCGCTCTTTGGCCGATGAATTTGTCAGGGAACACAGCGAAGGCGGCGGCTCTGTGGCGACCGAGGAGAAGGCTTCCTGACCAGAGACGTTCGCAACGCCATTCAGCCAGAACTCGATGCCCTCAACCGCGCGGTAAGGCGATACGAAAAGAAGGCTACCCTGCTGCAGCACCAGACGGACGCTCGATTCTCAGCACTAGACTCGCGACTGGATGATGCCATTGCCCTGGCCGCAGTGGCTGCCAAGAACAGCAGCTCCAAGAACATGCTGGTCCGAGCCGTCGAGTCGCTCATCACGGTCGTGCTGTTCCCCTTCACCACTATGCTCCGACTATTCATGCTGCCTTTACGATCCATCCTCGGCTTGCTCAACGTACGCCACAAGAGTCCCGTACCGGCGAAGCATGCGTCGCGCACGTCCAGGACAGGAAAACAGCCATCCTCTCAGCCACGCTATGGCGGCGATCGAGTACCTACTCGCGTTATGAAGCGATGAGGTCTCTTTCTTTCCTGAGCAACAACACGCATCCGTGGTAAATATATATGTATGTGTATGTGCACGATTTTTACAAAAAGCCAGCCAGCGAATCCGTGACGTGACAGCACGTCAATCTCACTTCACTGACATTGATATCATCCGCTTTACCACCTTGCCCCTGAAACGGGTTTCCTATCTCCGAAACTCGCGTTTGTGGGGAGGAAGACTGATGGTACGAATAATAAGAGAGGGATAAAAATAGCGAGTTTTCTTGATACGATTGTGGTTTCGGTTAGCACAGCGCTCTTCTTTGGTTCTTTCAGGTAAGGGCAGCAGCACGGAGTTCACGGACTAGTTCTTTTCAATGCTCTTTATTCACATGATACCACTTTGCATGGCGATAGTACGATGGATGAGCAGTTACAGAACCAACGATTCGTGCAATAATGTCCATTCCTCCCAGTTGCAGGACATGCTTCCGTTGCAGGCTTGAATTATTCCGTAACATGACCCGAAATCACAAATGCAGTAGAGAAAGGTTTTACCGCGTCATCACCGACCATTGACCGGGGCGGTCTCGCATGTTGCCTTGCCCTGCCCTACGCCCAGGTGCTACACGTACCACGTTTTGATAACGAACGTCGGGTCCAGGGATGGAGAGAGAGAGACATGACAAAATGTCTGTACGAGCAGGTGACTCACAGATCACCTAGCGTGGCGGATTGAGTAATATTTTCGCCCGTCTTTCGAGTTGCACCCGACAAATTCGCCACTTATACTCCGTACATTCATTAATCAAGCACGATCTGGAAAAGAATAGGACCCGGAACCTACTCCAGGAATTAAAGAGCCACGGTGATGCACGCATCCACTGCACATGGGAGAACGGTAACAATACCATACAGACGGCCTTGCCCCGTGATCTGTGATTCGTTCTAGACTTGCATTCGCATTACGGCTGAGAGGGATGGTGTTGTTGGAAACTTGTTCGCGTCACACGCACCAACCTGCTTGTCAATGCCAGCCACATTTCCGCCAGATTCTTTGTGAACACATGCGCGTCCCTTCTTCCCGAGGATATGATAACAAACCGCACCATTGGCCGTCCCAAGGGATGGAAAGTCGGTGGGACAAGAACGCGGAGAATGAGCGGCAACATGGCACAACATAGCTGGACAGCTTTCTGTCTGAGACCTACATGGCAGGTGTCTCCTTGCAGGCAAAGCAAGGAAGGAAATCAGGGCAAAGCTCCAGGGTAGCCTAGGTTGGGGTGGTGATGCGATGTGATGATGCGTTGTCCGGACAGTGCCCGAGACGCACGCACGCAATCTGTTTTTGTTTTGAAGGAACCAGCTTCCAACGAGAAGGAAGGACCGGGCCGAGAGGAGTGATGGTGCTGCTGCGTCTGGTCTGGTCTGGTATTGCTTTGATTGTTGCGCCTCCGTCCGAGTCTCAGCCCAGTCCAGTATCGTGGTCCGACGAATGAAGCAGCAGCTTGATTTGAGAGTCTCGAGACGTTCGGTCCCATGCGTGAACCGAA
Organism: Epichloe gansuensis; assembly: GCA_023658505.1. Taxonomy (NCBI): domain Eukaryota; kingdom Fungi; phylum Ascomycota; class Sordariomycetes; order Hypocreales; family Clavicipitaceae; genus Epichloe; species Epichloe gansuensis. The sequence continues at coordinate 976,595 of CP098281.1, forward strand.
TCCCGTACGGAGTTCTCGGCTTACTATTTATGCTCGTGATGCGCACTGCACTGCCCTTGTGGCCAGAAGGCTGGTGGCTTGCTCCCAGAGACTGATGAGAGAAGATGAAGATTACTCCGTACGTAGATGCCATATTGTTACCTATTGTTTATAGGCCCAGGCATGATCACCCTGAGTCCCCTGACACCCTCCCCTCCTTCCCCCTTTGCTTTCCTGCCCGGACACATTAGCATCGAATCACTTGACACACTCTCTTCAAGGACAAGGCGCCTGTTTGCATGTCCGTATCACAGAATCCGCCAAGTCTTCGCACAAAGGGTACAAAGCGTACAAAGCGTACAATGGTCCGTATAAGTGAGAGGAAGAAAATCCTGCCACGGCGCACAACCGCGGTGAGTCCGAAGGGATATTGTTGTTCATCATCGTCGATCGGTAATTATGTACATGATACACGGGACTGGGAAACAACCAAGGCGTCGCCAGTGGGGCGGTTTAATTTAACGACCCCGTTCACGTTGCCGCTAAAAGCACGACTCCGACTCCCTTCCTTCCCGCCCTGCTTGCTTGCTTGCTGCCCCTTGCTGCGCCTAGAACTTGGGCGGGGCGCATGTGCATGTATGTACATGAGCGGAAGGAGCTACGAGCATGGCAAGGTTCCCCGACCATGACCAAATTCGATCGCGAAGACGGACGGAGCGGACGGAGCTGACGGAGCGCAAACTGGGTCAATCAGGATTCTGTCCGTATCCGGTGGACTGATGATGATGATGATTGCATGCATCGGACTGAGCCTCGGGTCATTTCTGCAATGCAGGTGGCGCCGTCAGAGGCTCGTCACTCTGACCGTGATGCATGCTGAACTGAAATGGCAAATCCCGTGCTCAGCTTCCGCATCTTCTCGTCTCCACGGCTCAAGCAGCCTCTTGCCTTCTCGCTTCTGATGCAATGTGCCGAAGTTGGACGGCTATGTTTGATGCTCCCCGTGCGATGACTGACTAATATGACTTGACACCTTGGACACCATGAGGATACATGTCCTCTTCTTCAGAGGGTTTCGTCAGAGGGAGAAACCTCGCAGCGCGGCGGCGTGCAGATTTGACCTCGAGGCTGGTATGATACAATTGTCCTCAGCACATGTTAAGCGCGTCGTCGTTGCTCATCAAGAGAAGGATGTTTCTGACAGTCGGTACGAAGTACATCCCAGTACGGAGTACGGAAGTACAACGCTAGCATTTCCACGGATCCTCACCCTGTGCCGTGTGAAACTGTGAAACCTGACGGAAGATTCTGGCGGCCATGTCAAAGGCCTGAACGAAAGCCAGAATTCACAAAATAATCGAAAAAAAAAAAAAAAAAAAAAAAGGTGTGGGCTGGTCTCCATCCGAATACTTTTGAGAAGGAATTCACTGCTATCGATCGTGGTCGCGGGCCTGATCACAAAGCGACCTGCCAGGATTTCCACTTTCTTCCAATGTCTACCGGGCCAGGACCAAACATGGATGGATGGCCTTGTCGTTATCCCTTCCGTTCTAGCCTCGGATGAGAATCTAAACAGGGACAACGACAAAACAACCCTGGTGAGATGACATACTTGGTGGAGCCAGCCGCTCGAAGCCCTTGTACCCCTCCCTCCCTCTCTTATCAACTTCCTTTTCACCTTGAAAGCGTTGAAATCGGGCTTGTTGGAGCGTGCTAGCAAAAGTGAGTCAGATGGGCTTAGCGTCGGCTTGCTCCAGCGTCATTTCACTTATCACGGCCTCCCAAATGGGAGAAGAGGGATCTCTCATGTCAAGGGAAAACTCGGTAATATATGCTGCATGAACAGTCTCCATGGTCATTGGTTATGATAGCCCCCGGTCAGTATCTTGATTCTGCGTCGCGTGGACAGATTCAACTGAGACAGACCAAGGAGTACGCCAGCCAGCAACGAGATATATTGCGCGGTGGGATGATCAATTTGCCAAAGACGATTTGTTGATGGTGATTTTGTGCGAGCCTTTCTCGTCATCGGTGGCGCCACTTGGCGCATGCGCTTGTACCTGAATTACGGAGCACGGAGTTATGGAGTAGTTGGATGGCACACATGTAGCGAACCTCGCTGCCATCAGCCTCTCGTGAGCGAGCGTGGCGTGGCGGCGTGGCGGCGTGGCGGCGTGGCGGCGTGGCGTGGCGTGGGTGAGTGGCCTGTTGGTATTCTGGCCCGGCTTCGAGATATTCATCTTGTTGGTAATACCGGGCACTCTGTACGCCGTCCTCCGTAAATTCCATTCATCTGGGTGAGCTTGAGCTTGGTAGCGCAATGCTTGCGGTGCGCTCGCGCGCGTGGACAGTACCGATTCTCGATATTCTGTCTGATCCAACAGTTGTACCATCGGCATTCATCTTCTTGTGGAGAAGCGGGATTGTCAAAGCTCTCATGAGATAATATCATCACCTCGAGTCGGCCGCAAGCTGGTCGCCGACTCTATGTAAGCCCATTGAAGATTGAGTGTGCAAAGGGCGCATTTCAGCAATGTTCTACTCCGTACGGATTACTCCATATGCTACCTACCGGATCCTAAATTGCCCGTTTTTGTGCGACGCGTGGGACGCCGTGACGGTAATCTTTGCATCTTCGCGAAAAAAAAAAATTAAAAAAATTAAAAAAATTCCTACCGGTATTACGCAGTATATGCATTAGTACGTGTCCAAACAATGTACTTCGCATACGGAGTACTCTCCCTGGAGAAATGGTCCTACCACTGCATATGCCCGTGTCCGCCATCCACAATGACATTCCGCTCTAGTCACTCCGTACAGAAGCTGCGTTTCCCGTTCGACAATTTCCAATCCTCCCTCCCTCCGCATTCTTCTGCATGCCACCCTCCCACCCACTGCTTCATGCATCCATTCCTTTTGCCCATTCGCTCCATTATCCATGAGTGCAACACCCGCTACTTTCCCCTTTGATCGCACCAAGGCCTTCATTTACCGTGCAGTGCCTAGCCGCTCGCCTCTCTTTGATTCTCGACGTCTTGCTGTGATAACTCTTTCTTTTTCCCCACCATGACTTTCTGGTAGAGCCTCTTGTCTCACACCACGCGACACACCACACCTAAAACTTGCGAGACCACTAACGTGTAATTACCCGTCATTGCTTCTGTCTGCTTCTTGCATGACCTTCTCGTCTATTTCCTCCTTCGTCTCCTCCAGAATCACCCTTTCACTTCCTGACCAAAGCGCGAACTCTCGAAATCTCGATAATGCTTCACAAGCTTGTGTAAGCCGTTGGTGAAAGCTATCTTGCAACTCGTACACAAGCTTTCAGATCGACGACGACCTCGACAATCACAAAATAATGACGAAACTGAAAGCGAGTCGCCTGTGGGCGCTAATTTGTCTGGTCTTGATTGTTGAAGTCGTACATTCGCAGAGTTTCGCCATTGTTAAGAGGCAGGACAACGCAGTGCCTGTAACGACACCAACCTCGACATCGGCTCAGCCAGAGATCACAGACTCTGCTGGGAGAGATCGAAACTTCAAGGAGTCTCAGGGATCAAGTGGCTCTGGCACAGTCGCACCTTCGTCGATACCTAACACAACAAGTTCCGCACTGCCCACAGTAACCTCCAGTGGCCTTTTGGATAACTCGACTTTCTATAATGGTAGGTGGACTAGCACAATATGCAAAACTAAGTGTCAGCATGGCGCGATGCTAATTTGGGTTGATCAGCGACAATTCCGGCCGGCCAATTGCCCTTGCCTCCCCAGTTGACTCCGGGATGGGGAGTAGCTGGTGTTGTCATGCTTGCGACTGGTGTAGTATACGCGCTGGTTGGGATCAAGAACCGCTGGATTCACACCTTCTTTTCTACCGCATACATGACGGCACTCGGTGTTGCAGTGCTGATAGTCTATGTCATGAGTGTTCCGGTCAGCAATGCGCTGCAGGGCGGATACGTTGTGGCTGCCATCATGTCAGGTTGCGCCGTTGGTGCTGCCGCCATGTTTTTCAAGGAACTGACTGAGGGTTTTGGCTGCGCCCTGGGTGGATTCTGCATAAGCATGTGGCTCTTGTGCTTAGTTCCTGGCGGACTTCTTCACACAGTGCCGTCCAAGGCAATATTCATTGCAAGCTTTACTCTCGTTGGTTTTGCCCTGTATTTCAGCAGGTATACGCGCGACTGGGCCCTCATTGTACTAATCGCCTTTGGCGGTTCGACTGTCGCGGTACTTGGCATTGATTGCTTTAGCCGCGCCGGTCTGAAAGAATTCTGGGCTTATGTTTGGGCGGTCAACGACAACCTTTTCCCACTTGGAGCAGACACTTATCCAGTCACGAAAGGTATTCGAGTTGAAACCGCAGCTGTGATATTCATTTTCTTGGCGGGAATTATCTCGCAGATCAAACTGTGGAGGATTGTGCGTGAGAAGAGAGAGAAAAGAGCAGCAGAACGCGCAGAAGACCAGCGGAACTTGGAACAAGAGGAAGAGAACGTCGGTCGTCAAATCGAAGAGTCGAATGCTCGAGAGCGCCGGCAGTGGGAGCGAGTATATGGTGATGGTGCTGCCGACAGTATCACGGATTCACGCGTCACTGACTTTGGGGAGACCGGAAGCGAGAAAAGACTTCGACCGGGCTACGTCGGATCAAAGGGGCTGTCATCCGCCGAGGTCATTGAAATGGCTGACATGTCTGAGTCGGAGAACTCGAGACATGGACCGGATGCTTTGATGGCAACAGAAGATGCCGAGGAAGGCAAGGTCACTGTTCGTGTTGCTGCCGACGACATTCCCGAATTAGCAACCGATGTCGAGGGTGAAACACTGGACGAGAAAGCGGAAATAAGGCGGGAGGCAAAAGAACTAGCCGACAGTCGACGAAACTCCAAAGGTACCACGGCCAGTAAACGGGCGTCCCAAGCTCAGACTGTAACAGAAGCCCCGAGGTCATCCCTCTGCCATTCACGGTCCCTGAAGGAAACGAGGCCAAATCTGACGATGATCGGTCTTCCATTGCCACTTTTGCAGACGATGCTGAGGCAGCCCTCGTAAACATCGGTCTCTTGCGAACAGACTATCTCAAGGGTCTGCCACGCTGCTTCGCAACTTCTCCCAGAGATCCGAACGCACAGGTGGCGGTGGCGCAGGCGGCGACAGCACTTCTGACGCAGGCGAGAGTACCGAAGAGTTGGTTCTGGGTAGAATCCGCCAACCAGAAGATGATGATAGGTCCCTTGCGGCCACTGCTGACAATGAGAGTGTGAGTGGAGATGCACGCTCTATCGTACAGAATCTTGATCAGAAGGATCCTGGAGAGACCGAGCTTGCCAGACGAAGTATTGAGATTCATGCTCAGCTTGGTAAGCAGGGCGACGAATTGCGTAACGGCAATAATACTCTTGCGCAGGACAAAACGAGATCTCGGCCAGCATCAACTACGACTGCTCCCGGACCTGCCCTTGTCGTTGATCAACTGTTTGACATGGCCGGAGCGCACGTTGCAGAATCACAAAGAGATGGAGAGAGGGGTGCAGAGACGGGTCGCGAACCGTCTGCTGATCTCAATCTTCCTGAAGCTTCCGAAAGGGCAAAGTCGATGGCAAGCGTTTCGTCAACTCCAGCAAGTCTGACTAAGGATCGCTTACCGAGATCGCTTTCGAGAGTCGCCATGTCATATCGAACCAATGAATGGGCGAAACATTTGAGTAATGCAGAGTGTCCTGAACCTGACGAACTGCACGTGCCCACAGCGAAAGCGACAAAGAGGGCAAAAGAGCCAAAAGAGAAGCCCGTTCCCGTAAATGTCGAAGAACTTCAGCAGACAGCCGAAGATGGTGGCCCTCCACCAAGTGTACGAAGATCAGTTTCTGTAAGCTCAGAGTTGGCCAATTCGAAAAACGACTCAACGCGGTCATCAAAGCAGGACCTGCCTCCAGCCTCCAATGCTGTATTGCCGACATCCCCAGTGGACGAAACACGCCTCTTGAGCAACGAATGCAGCTATCCCCGACCGCTCCGCCTGCACCACCACTGAAAAAGACGCCTTCTGGGCTGCGACATTCATCATCCACATTCATGCCGATCGCCGAGGAGCCCGTTGCCCAGCCCGCAGATAACTCCATTGTCGAAGAACATGGTTTCGAACCCCAGCAAGCCCTTGGTAGTCAGCTATCTGTGGCCGCTCTCGATGCAACACCATCACAACCTCCTGTGCTGCCCGCCAACAGAATCCCAGTCCCAGGAGTTGTCTCATATGCCAGCCCACAGACTTTGATCGGGCAACGGGAGATGTTCCTTCGAAGCAAATCCCACGGAAGTCTATTGTCACTCAACCAAGAGCCACCTTTTGCAAACCAAGGGCCTGGTAGTGACGCTGGCTCACTCTACAATTACCCCATGTATGCGGCAGCACTCAGTTTGTCTGACCCAGACGACGTCCCTCTCAGCCAGAGGAAAGAGGTCATGCGCCAGAGCAGCCTGATGTCATTAAAACAGCCAGTGACGGCACAAGCTCAGGCCCTTCATAGGCTTGACAGCACGGAAGATCTGGCCTTTAACTCCCACCAACCGAAGAGATCATCGACGTTGGCTTCCATTACGGCAAGGGAAGCTCAATTAGCCAGTTTTCGCCAGTCTGTGCAACATGACCTCCGCTCAGGAACGCCCATCATGACGAATACAGGACGTGAAACGCCTTTCGGACCGGCGACGCTGCTTGGTGGTGGACGAGAGGCAGAAATTCAGCGGAACATTGAGATGCAACGCAACGTACTGATGGGACAGAAAGAGGCAGAGGCGCAGCGCAGGGAAATGCAGAAACGAGAAAAAGAAAACGTCGATCGTGCTTTTGATGAACGGATGAGAAATGGCGACATGCTGGAAGCTCACCGGGAAGCTATGCGTCGAATGCAAAAGGCAGCAAAATAACGCGTTGGATGTGTTGACGGATTGATGCTCAACAAGCGGGTCTTCTAATGAGGCAGGATCACCTTCTGGCTCTTTCTTCTTCTACACCGGGCCCCCACACACCCACACCCATCCCATTTTTTTCCGGATTCGCACGAGTCGTCTGGGGCTGTCTGGCTTTTTTTTTTTTTTTTTTTTCTTGAGCACATAATACTCTGTACACGATCTGCAAATCCTAATTTCTAGTCATCCGTTGCTTATATGCTCGTCTGCTATTTCTCCCCTCCCTTTTTCTTGGGTTTGAAAAACGCACAACATATTTTAGATACCACGGCGTGGCGAGGTTCCTAGAAGAGCGAACCAGGACAAGCAGCGAGTCAGGAAGGACAGGACCATCTGGTCAACATGTTGTCCTCGGACGGGCGTCTTTGCCATTGAGTGGGTATATATCCCTGGCATAATTATGATGGAGTGATGGTCTGAGGGTTGTTTTTGGACAATATAGAACGGGGTTCACTCGCATATTTCATTTTGTCCCCTCATTGGCGTTAAATTTGGACCCTCGGCTTAATATATGCACAAGGTTAATACTTATGATGACGGATTATATACCCCGCAGATTGTCTAGCTTGAGGAGACGATATGAAAAGGAAAGGCCTCGTGCCGAGTCGATTGATCTATGTGAACTCTGAAACAAATCCATCAAGTGGCAGCAAGTGCTGTCGAGTCCACAGGGAACGATTCTGTTCCAAGTTCTCGGAGAATTGAAATCACTGTATACCTGGGCTCGCTCCAAAGCTGGCACCTAACATCACTCCCTCGCCCTCCCCTCGCCCGCTACGTTTCTCGCGATAAACAAGTCTGAACCTGAACACCACAAGCAACAGGCTTTCTCGCAATTCCCGAGCAGCCCACCGAGCCAGACCCTTTTTGCTCTTCACCAGACCAAACGACGGTTTGAACAGAGGGTCGCCCGGAAATTTGATACGATTGCCCAAGGGGACAAGCCGGCTGAACAGGCTCCAGGCAGGGCCCGATTTCTGGATCATGTCCAGGCTTCTTTTTCGTACAAAAAAATCGCGTAAGAACTGCGGGACCGAGATGTTGCGACGAGTGCTGAATAGGAGTGGATTGTGACCAGGAAACCTTGTTGTGTTTGCGCTCTCTGCACGCATAGCATCGTGAACATTGAGATGCTGAGATGGTTGGCCGTGCGTCCTGTCAATGCGGAATGACATGTGACGGCTGGACGGCCCAGGAGAGCCGAGTGATTCAGTTTTCGAAGGTGCACTGGGTGCATTGTGAGTAGATGTTCGCAGGAGGACTATTCTATTGGGCAGAATGACACTTACCTGACAACGCTTCGCATCTGACTGGAGCCGAATGAGCTTCCTCCCACCGAAACAGCCTTATCAGGATCGTATGCTCGCTGAAGACGAGGAAAGAGGGTACCTAAACCGAAAAATAGGGCAATTTGTCGGTAGTTGTTGATGGCGTCCTTGGTCAACCCAAAGAAGACAAAGATTGGGATGGCCGTAGCAATGGGGATGTAGCAGTTGTTCATCAGGACCCAGTTGATTTGGCCTGATGAGACGAACAGGATCGTGTCCCAGGGCAGCGGCGAAGCATGATTATGAACTTGATCATAGTCGAAAGGCTTGAGTCCCTGCATCTGCAAGATGTTGTAGGCGGCCAGTGCTAGAACAACTGGCAAAAGGGGACGAGTATGGAAATGACCATGAGATATAGCCTCCGTCTTGTGCGCTGGCTCCTTTGTTGCGCGACACGATTGCTCAACAGCGCCGTCTCGGTCGTTTTCGTAACTTGTCGAAATCTCTTGTAGATGAGGACTACGCGCGTTGCAAAGAAGACGGGTATGTGTTAGCTAGCCGAACACAAAACTGGGACACCTTTTCTTCCCGACAACTCACTCACCTGCGTAAGCGGACGTGATCAGAGCGAAGATGGGCGGCGGAAGCACGAAGAAGACCAAGAAGGGCCAGGATGGATGAGGGATCCAGTTGCAGCCCATGAGTGTTCCGACAAGATATCTTTGGGCTGTAAGCAGCCATGTCAAGCCAAGCTGAATGATGGGGAAGGGAAGATGATGAGTGCTTGGATCAAGTTCCGACGACGCCGTTCTTGGACGCTGAGGGCATTGGCTCGCATCAAGCCGACTTGCTGGGCCAAGTTTCGCATAATGGCCAACAAACAGGTGACGAAGAGGCCGAGACTGATGTTGTGAATGTAGGCATCGACATCGCACCAGCCGTAGCCCGGCCACCAGGACCTGATGTTGTCGTTTCTCCAGATGAGGGCGTTCACGATCGTTTCGAAATTCTTAACTTCGACGTTCAAGATGAACAGCACTGCTGCAAATTCTCCATTTCGATAGAGCAGACGAAGAGGCACGAGGCAGGTCAAGTTGGCAACGACGGCCAGGAGCACTCGACACACCAAGTTTGCTCTAAGTGCGGGATCGGTATAGGGAGGAAGGGGCTCGACCGTAGCGACGATGGTGGTCGTACCGCGAGCATCGTACCAATGTGTGAGTGAAGATGAGTCCATGGTTTCTGGATCATGGAAAGAGTAGAAGGAGGGACTGGCTCTGGGTAGATGAAGGGAGTTGATGCAACGAATATTCGGTAACGAGGAGATCTCGTCCCATCAAAAGAGAGTGACAGGATAAACGTAACAGACGAGTCATCAAGATCGTTTACTTCTTGCAAGCGTTGTGCAACCAACTTATCCGCCTACAGGTCAGACAACAATGCCATGGTGTCACGGCAAGGGGAACAAGTGGCCTTATAGACGTTGCAGACAATTCATCACGGCGAATAGAAATTCATCATTTCATCCCTCCCAATTGTGATTCTATTGCAGACTAAACCTTCCTATCTTGGTCCATTCAAGACCAGGGGGAATGACCGGCTGTGGGCAATCGTCCATGACTGGCGCCTTCAACGCCGTCAATAGGGCCGGAGTTGCATCAGGGCGGGACACCTATAGAGACGATGTGGCCGAGCATGATGAATAGACAGCAAACAGCGTCGCATTTTTTTCTTTTCTTTTAAATTGTAATAAAATAAGATAAAAATGGAGCTCTTTACGTCTTGTCTCGCTTCAAGACGTCACGACTTGCCGCGGAAGGATCCGTTGTAGAGATTTTGGCTTACAATAGACGTTATTGACCGTTTGGAGTTTGCCGGTCTCAGAGATGAGTCTATTGACAAGCGTCTATTGACACCCAAATCGGGTGTCACACAACCGGCAAGTCTCCAGTGTGGCGTCGTTTGGCGAACCACAGCATGCAGGATATGTATGCATGGGACCCCAAGGTGAAGGAACACGGCTTCGAAGCTCTCTGCCCTGCCCTGCCGGCATCTGTCCGGATAGGATGAGATGGGATGGGATGGCTTCTTTGCCAAGTTGAGCTTGCATGGTGTATGCGCGGGCCGTGGAAGCCACATGCACTTTGGAGACATTTGTACGGAGACGAGGCATTCTGATAATTCGTCGCGAGTTTGACATTGCAAATTTTGCCGGGACAACAAAATCAACAACGACGGGTCGCAGGGCGAAGAGAAAAGAGAAACCAGGAGCGATTGAGGGAAGGTGTGATGGATGAGATGCAACAACACACACGGACGACGACAAGGCTCACTCACTATCACTGTCTGGCAGTCTCCACAGGCATCTGAAGGTGGGTTCTGGGGCTGGCGGCTTATTCGCCAGACAGTTCAAGTCAGTCGAAAATAAAATACATATACATATATTACTCATAACGCGATTTAGGACTTTCTTTTAGCACAAGTACTTACTTGGTTCGTAGTTGCCATGCGCGGCGCAGTACAGTCTCAAGCTGGCAGAAAACGGTGATGCTAGTCTGGTTCGGTAGTCGCGATTCAAGCCCCTCGTTTCACCATCATTATGCTTTCATACTGGCACCAGACATCACATCTACTACTCCGTACTCGCAGGGGCATTGACGCGACGCTTCTGGCCCTCGATTTCGTCGCACCACCCAAGGTGGTGCTCATCAACGAAACGGCCACATGAGCAAAATGACCACTTGAAGAAATTATAACATATTGAATAGCAAAGTTACATATAAACAGCGTCAAAGCTATTAAGATGAATATAGAAGTCTGTCTAGAACAGGTCCTGTACTATTCTAAAGATAATCCCCACATATTACTCAAAGTGGTCGTTTTGTTGATGAGCACCAGCACCACCTTGGGTGGTGCGAGGAAATCAAGGGTTAGAAAAGCGGGGCATGCCACGCGTGCCCAAAGCAAAGGGGTGTCCGTGCAGGCATGTAGACATGTTCCAATTTCTTCACCTCTTCACCCACCTCACAGTTCAAACGCACATCTCACCATTCCATCCATTTACATCGCAACCATCTGTCGGCCCTTCAATCGATCATCTACAACAATGTCTTCCCTCCTTTTCCGCCGCGCAACCGCCGCCTCTGCTGGCGCTGCCCGCTCGTTCAGCACTTCGTCCCCTCGATCTGTCGCTCGCATCTCCATCATCGGCAACCTCGCAGATACCCCCGAGGTCCAGCCCACCAGCACCGGCCGCGAGATTCTCAGATACGCCGTCGCCAGCAACACTGGCCCCAAGGACAATCGCCAGACGAGCTGGTTCCGTGTCACAAGCTTCGCTGAGGGTCCCCGAAAGGACTTCCTGTTGAGCTTGCCCAAGGGGTATGTTGCCAGCTCTGTGTCTGCTCCAGATCAATTGCCATTTTTATGAATTGAAACGAGTTCCTGATGGAACTGGACACACCGTGCGACTGGGATACGCTTACTGACACGGCAATAGTACCATGGTTTTCGTTGAGGGCGACGCCAGCATTAACAACTACCAAGATGCCAATGACCAGCCTCGATCCAGCTTGAACATCGTTCAGCGTAAGCGAAATGCCCGATTCCCACTCACGCAAGATGTGCTCTGACCAAAATATTGCTACAGGCAGCATTGAAATTCTCAAGAGGCCCCAGAACGCTGGCCAAACCGAATAAGCCCCATTCACCGACCATGTAACATGAACCAAGGTTACCATGGCGGATGCGATTTGCGACCTTTGCAACCCTGCTCGCCAGACGAACTTTCTCTCCTCTCCAAAGAACTTTCCATTCTTGTTGTTAGATGTCTTATGTATTCTAGTCAGGACACACAATGATTTGTGACGATCCTCCTGTAAGAAAAAGGGCGACCAGGCTATGTTATGCCATAAATCAACGATGAACCAACGATGAACCAACGACGACTCTTTATCCCAACATCTGCACGTGCACCGCTGTCGGTGATTGAAGGGATTCTATTCTTGAGCTGCTGCATCCATGTCTTCTTGTATGTCAATATTTGTCAGTGTCAGCGACACACTGTCCATGCACCCGTAGCCAGCCGCAACACCACCTTCTTCGCTCTTGTCCCCTTTCGTTCTAAGCAGCCAACCGGCCTCCTCGTTGTGGAGAATCTTTCCAGATTTTTGATCCCAAATGCAAGCCCCATAGACTCCCAGCTCGTTGATTACATTGCCCCTTTCGATCTGGCCATTGCGGAGAATCAAGTTTCGTTGTGGTTCAGGCTTTATAAGCTCCATCAGAATGAAGGACCCCCAACGAGATTCGGGCATCGAATTCAGATAGTCAGGGATGGCCTTGCCGTAGATGTTGTTGCCTCCTCCTTCCCGCTGAGGCTTCAGCACGTAGTCCTGGCACTGGTTTGGATCGAGTGCCTTTTTCGCGCCACCAGCCCCATCTCAGATGTATCCATGGGGTAAATATTCGTAAAGGTTTTCCAAAGCTCGGTGGCTGAGGGAGTATCATCTTTGATGAATTTGCTTAGGATTGACGCCTTGTTTTCAGAGCGAGGTGTAGCCAGCACCTGCTGTACTTTCTTGATCCCAGCCAGCTGTGTCAAGACAGAAGGGCATTTGATGGCGTGCGAGCGCTCCAGATGACATCTGGCGTCCCAAGCTTGTTGGCTAGGGTAATCTTCCGGGCCGTAACCTGCTCTCATGTAGACCACGGCGACCTCATACTTTGCATCTTGGTTGAGTGGGCTGCTGTATAAGAGCTGACGCTGTTTCGTCTGGGCCAGGGTAGTGTTTTTCATTATATCAGCAAAAGTTAGCCGGAAAACTGGTACAGTCGGCGAAGACTTGGCCAGTTGATACTCTAGATGGCGTTGATCCCACACGTTGCGTTCATCACCGTGAACTAGAAAGATGACGCATTTTGTATGTTCAGGTTGAGCATCACCGTAGGCGTAATACGCAGCCTCAATGCCACCGGCAAGTCCTTCGATAGCCTTATTCTCGGGCAAATCCAGTGTGCCCTCTGCAATGGGTTGTTGCAGGAGCGGGTAGGCCGTCTTGGTGAGATAATGGTGGAGTTGCGCCGCACGAACCGACAAACCGCCAAAAGAGGAGGCAATGGTGTTGAACTCTACCTGCTTGAGCTGATCGAACGGAGGCAGCACAGAGGTGTCTTTGTGAGCCATGTAGTCGGATCTGAACAGACCTAGTGACAGCGACTACTTGGAGATCAGGATCGCCATCGCTCGTTTGTTCAATTCGCTTGATGGAAAATGCCTCTCACCTGCGTATACCCTTCCGACTTGACCGTTTGATGAACCGCCCATAGATCGCGAACAAACTCATCCCCATCAATCACCCTGGCGCGGCAAAGTCAGCAAGATGAAACCTACATAGACGCTATTCGAGCAACATACTGCTTCACAATATCTGCCAAGAATTCCTCGTCTCTGCTCACGGCAGCATACAATTCATTGTACGCCTTCTGTGCCGCCAAGCCTTTTCGGAAAGCGTGTCTAGCAATACCACTTGGGAATAGCGTCACGGGTGCGGGCACCGCAGCAATACGGTTGGGATCTGCCTCTGCTGCAATTGCCGTAGGAGGTGGTCTCACTACCAGGCCATGACCAGACGCCCAATCCTTGACGATTTGGGCAAGATGTTCCCGCTCGACATCCGTCAGATGCGGGGAAAGGGCCAAGAGGGCTCAATGCCCAGATCAAGTAAACTATCCCTCATGGCGGATGAAGGGGATGACCAAAACACGGAACTGATGTTCATTCAGCAGGCGAGGTCTGGATGTAATAGTCCCTCCTCAATCAACAGCTTTGCAAGTTGATGAGCCTGACTACAAGTGGATTATTGATTGCTGAAGTGTGTTAAAGTGGGTATGCGGGTCCTTTCCAGGGCAGCGTTAATAACTATTCCCCCTTTTTTTTTTTTTTTTTTTCTGCAACTGGATACCTTGTTTCACTTGACCAGTCATATCGATGCCGTGCCAGAAACCAGACCGGACATTTTGGGTGCGGATAAATACAACCAACGTACTAGCTACATTCTCGCCTGCGTGCCTGCCAATCCAGTATGACGTGCTTTTATACCAAGGACGCTTTGTTGGCAACCGTGACGACTTGCCTAGGAGGCAGCTAGAAATTATGGACCTCCATCCTAATTCCATCATGCAAAGGTAAATTTGTATTATTGATCAAAAGCTGACGAGGACCAGTTTGCCTTCACCTTACCAACGTCACGTGCCACTCCACCCAAGTATGAACTGATCTGCCAGGCGGCAAGCAACTGTCAAGCAAACGGCACTTGCCGACTTAACACTGCATTCGAGCCCTTTGGATTTGCCTGCGGGATTTGCCTCTTGGCACACATAATTTCGACCAGATTAACGTTGAAGATCACGGGAATGATTGGAGGAGCTGCAGAATCGGGTTGCTTGTCACTCACTATATGTTGAACCTTTGGGGCCCGATCAACTGAAGTCATTGGCCTCAGGCTATCTCAAGACAGTCGAAGTCTCAGGTTCGTTCTGGCTTTACCTTCAACTCGGACTGCCAGAACAAAGTTTCCAATACCCTCTCCCCTGCTTCGCCATTTCATCTGCCCCGGATTTTTCTTTGCTGATGCGACTCACTATTTAGAGCATCAAACGCCTCCTTATTTTGTTAGTCAATGGAGGGCATCCAACAAACAGATCCCTTTCTGTGGGATGAAGATGCTGTGATATCGGAGCTTTGTGCTCTTACCCGTCCTTGTTCACGGAACTTGGAAGACCTGGCTGCTAGAGTTCGAGAGAACGAGATTGATGGACATAGTCTACTTACGTATGATCTTGTCGGGGAGGCTAATGGCCATGATCTGCGAAATGAACTCTATCAAACCCTGAACGTCAAGCTCATCAAACACAAGAATGCCTTGGGCGAAGCTATCATGATGCTGCGGCGTCGAAGCCAATTATTTCAGAAATGGAAACTGGATCATCTAGATGGAGAGGGAAATGAAGAGCAGGAATCGCATGACCATGGTCGACGGCGAACGATGTCTGTGCGAATGACTCCACAATCCGATATCATTCACCCTATGCGAAACTCAACAGCAATAGATGAACCAAAAATAAACACGCCTCCTCCAGCGTCCACGATGCAGGGGCATAACCTACTTACTTCCAACAATTACTCTGGAGATCCTGATCCTTATGACAACCAGAGTGAGAATCGTCACGACGGCAAGCCATCAATCACCAACATCTCAGCAGAGATTCCTGAACCCCGCGGGGTTGCCAGTTCTAAAACCCGGACAAAGCAGTCAAAGAGAAAAAGAGTCGCCCCCAGTTATTGCAGGACAAGCCTCTGAACCTAATTTCAATTCCCTCGCCACTGAAGCTGACGCTCTACGCCATAACAGTGCGGAAGCGAAAATTGGTGACCAAGACTTTGCTCACTTGGATGAAAGCGAAGACGAGTCGGCGTATCTGGGAGCAGGCGTGATTGATGTTAGAGATGTGAAATCACCACTGATAGCACTGACACGTCAGCTTCATGAGGACGGAGATGTTATTAGCACTCCGGTACCCACCAAATTCCCTCCCGGACAAAGACTGGTCATTAACAGAATCATGAGGCGTCTTTTGATCAAGAATAATCGCGCCTCGAATGTCTTGGACAGCAGTGTAGGTTTCGCCGAAGATAATAATTCCTTTGGCGAGTCGGATAAGATCCTGAACCTTGACGATCTGCCAGATGAGTTGGACGAGGAAACGCGAGAAGAGATGGAAATTGAGAGAGCTGAAGCTAGCAGAAGGCTGGAAGCCGGCTCAAGGCTTATAGCCACGGAAAGGGTCAAACAAATCCTAGATGAAGAAACTTCGGGTATGAAAGAAGACTGGACTGAAAGAAAGCTCCCAAGTACTTTCGAAAGAAACATGCTATCTGGAGCAACGCTTCCAAGCTTGGCGCAAAATCTAAACTTTTCGAAAGAGCTGTCGGAGAAGCCAGAAGGTGTGATGACAGAATCAAGAGACTGGAGGCGGAAATTATGGACCAAGCGTGGGAAAAGGAGCGGGACATTCGTCTGCAGGCAAAGTGCCTGGAACAGAGCGTGGAGGACCGGCTATATCATTCCTGGCTGGCCGATATCCTGAGCTCGAGATTTGAACCGCCGAAACCGCTGACGCAGTCGAAGAAAAGGGTTCCTTCCAAGACAGTAACCCGACATGTCTCATCGGATGAAGAAATTTTGACGAGTTCAGATGATGAGAGCTTCATCGTCGACGATGACAAGGTGGTTGAGCCAACTCCGCACATTGACCTGGCTCAGACTCCCCTGCTACTCGAATCAAAGAATCACAAAGCCCAGTTCTGGCCGTTCAATCTCCCATCTACATTGATCTGACACAAATCGATTCGAGTGCACCTAGTACCCTACGGGAAAACCTGCGTTCGACCCTACAGACCTTGCAGCCCCTACAAAACTCCCTGTCGCCCTCGTTGGAACACCGTCCAAAGATAAAGCTCTGAAGAAAAAGCATCCAGACCCTCCGCCGACCTCGCAAGTGCAATCTTTGTCATGGCCGACCAAGTATAATGATGTCAAGCGCATTGCCAGTCAGCCTCCTAACTACTGGTCAAAACAAAAAGAGCGATATGCACTGGTAATCGCTCTTCTATGGAGATTAGGGCATTCGAGACGGTCCGCTGTTCTAGAGCATGTGCAGCAGAATCCTGTTGACGAGTCTTTTCGCTTGACAATTGGTAGACATATTGCCAATCCGGTTCGAGACATCACTCGTCTTGCGGAGCCAGGTCCCGATACCCTTGCTTTCGATGTATCAAGACTTTTCTATGCTTTTGAAGGTCAAGAACCTGAAGGAAACAAGGCTGGCCGACCTCAGGACCACCTCGATTGAAAGACTGAGGGCTCAACAAGGTGGCAACAGCTGGGCAGTCTGGCATGACTTTCTTACACAGATGGCGCCATTGTTTCCACAAGAAAATCAGATTTGGCGAGAGGACGTGTCTGACAGCGAGCTCATAGGCGACAACGAGGAGGAAGGCATTGCATCATCTGCTATCAACAACAAGCTTTCACGAAGGGCTGCGCCAAAGGAAGTTGTTCAAAACAAAGATGCTGTAGATCTTCGTGAAAGAGAGAGGCGCCGTGCCGACGAACAGGAGGCTCGTCGACGTCGTCTTCGCGCCAACCTGGGCAGCACTGCGACAATGCCCAGCGACAAGTCCCGCCTCATCATTAATGAGTCCAAGCAGGACGATCAGTCATTCATTTACATCAATCAAGAAATTGGCAACAGGATCAAAAACCACCAGATCGACGGTGTCCGCTTCATGTGGAATCAGATCCTTCAAGATCCAGATCTCCGTCAAGGGTGTCTCTTATCGCACAGTATGGGACTTGGCAAGACCATGCAAGTCATTACGCTTCTCGTGGCAATTCAAGAGTCGAGCAAATCTTCGGATCCTAGCGTAGTGTCGCAGATACCTGAGGATCTTCGGCCATCCAAGACACTGGTGCTTTGTCCTGCTGGACTGGTAAATAATTGGATCGACGAACTGCTAACATGGGATGTGGATAAAATTTTGGGCGGTCCCTTTCGATTGACTCTACCCTGTCTGAGGAGGAGCGTGCGACTACGTCTGCGAAATGGTCGCAGAATGGTGGTGTCTTGGTGATCGGTTATAACATGTTGAAACAAGTCTACGGTGCGAAGAGCGATGATGCGTTTTTAGCGAACCGAACTTGGTTGTTGCAGACGAAGCCCATACTTTCAAGAATCCTGCCTCACAGAATCATATGACGTGTTCTCGGTTCCGAACTAAGAGTCGAATCGCCATGACCGGATCACCATTGGCGAACAATATCGAGGAATACTACTTTATGATCGACTGGGTAGCACCTAATTTCCTAGGTCCGTTACCCGAGTTTCGCGAGATTTATGCGAATCCTATTCAGCAGGGCGTCAGCATCGATAGCGATGGTTACCAAAAGCGTAGAGCTCTGAAAATGCTCCAGGCTCTTAAAAACAGTTGCACCGAAGGTCCACCGAGCCACAGTCAAAAGTTGCATGGAAAAAGACTTGCCGCCTAAACGAGAGTTCGTTTTGTGTCTTAAGCCAAAGCCTTTGCAGGTCAAACTGTACAATCTCTATTTAGCAGTTGACCGCGGAGCATTCCCTCAAGTTGAAGAGGCTGCGCCAAGCGACATGCTTTCTGTTATGTCGTCACTTGGATTAATCTGCAACCACCCTTCTGAGTTTTTCAAAAATGGACAGCAAAGTAAAAATTCGAAGGGCAACAGTAAACAACCACGCCTTCCCCGAAGCATCGCGGCTGGATTTCTTGATTCATTCGGCCCTGAACTGGGTCAACCATCCGCGTCCACGAAGGTCGAAATGCTAATACAGATCTTGAATTATGCTCGAGACAAAGGAGACAAAGTACTTGTATTCAGCCAATCCATCCCCACGCTGAACTACTTGTCGACTCTTTTCACAAAGCAGAATAGGCGTTTCAGTCGACTAGACGGAGGAACCGCGATGTCAAAACGACAAGAACAAATCAAAAGGTTCAATATCAATCAGGCCGAGTTTTACTTGATTTCTACCAGGGCCGGCGGCATTGGCCTCAACATACAAGGAGCTAATCGTGTGGTAATTTTCGACTTCCAGTGGAATCCAGTGCATGAACAACAAGCCGTGGGGCGGGCATATCGCATCGGCCAAACAAAACCGGTCACCGTTTATTATTTTGTCACTGCCGGCACCTTCGAACAGGATTTACATGGCAGGACAGTTTTCAAATCGCAGCTTGCTTCTCGAGTCGTGGACGAGACAAACCCAATCAGTTGGGGCAAAAGGAACAAAGACCTGAGGCATGACATTATCGAGACAAAACAAAAGGAGTTGACAGGTCACATCGGGAAAGATGGTCTTCTTGATATACTGATCAATCAAAGCAATCAAAGCGGCGCCATCCAAGAGATCATTCCTACAGACACTTTTGAGGAGGAAGATGAAAGGGCGCCTTTATCTTTGGAGGAACAAAAGGAGGCTGATGACATGGTCAGGCTTCATCTACTTCGACACAGCAACCCGGAGGAGTTCAGAAGACTGAAAGAGGTGAGAGAGGTGAAGGAGAGGCAGCCTTATCAACTCGTATCTCGCCCAAGTAATGCAACTCCTTCCGTGTCTCGCGATGGGGAACTGCCAGCTTCTGTCCTTGCCCCTACTACGGTCGATATCGGCGATGCTCCCTCACTGCCAACGTCAGGTGTCCAGCTCTTGACCCAATTACCATCAGCAACAGGTACAATTGACATAGCATCAACTGCTGCGCCGTCGGCACCTGCTTCTCGAGTAAGTTTTCACGAGGATGTAAGAAATCTGCTCTGCGACTAATCTTTCTTTCACAGGCAAGTACACAGAATCACGCCAGTTTGATGCCCATTCCCGGGGCGCAAACTTTTTCGGCAATGAAACGCGGATCCGCCAAAGGCTCAGGAAGCTTCTGAAGCGAGCATCTCCGCATCTACAACACCAACGATGGGAATGCAAGACAAAGTCAATCCTTTCAATTCCGTGATTAGAAATCCACGGAAAATAGAGTTTAGGAGAGAATGTCTGGGAAGTTGGACCGAGTTTTAGGAGGACACCCTGCGTATCCTGGAGCAGCACCAGCCGAAATTCTGGATAAAATCATCGACTCGATACACACAACTCGTCAAGGTCTCAAGCATGGCTTCCTACCGGACAGTCATCATTGGGGTACCCTCGCCAACTTCGTCGAATATGATAGATTTGTCCTTGCTTTCATGTCTGGGGTCTTGAAAGCGGATTATCTTGCTAATGCGGACATTAGTGAATTGGAGAGGGACATGGATGCCTTGAACAAACTGCCTCAAAGCGAGTTCGATGCGCGATTAGGGGCAACCACCCCAGCATCAACGATAATTGGGGAAAACAGTGAAGTGCTGAAAACATCAAGCTCACTTGGTTCAATTTGGTTTGGGGACAGTAGCTGGAGCTTTTGGGGACTTGGCATGTGCCTGGTTTGGGTTTTTTCCTTCCCTTTTTGTGTTTAATTATGGCAGCTGGCATTTGCGTTGTGATACCCATGTAAGAGATGAACAAGAGCAGTGCCGCCGAGCACAAGTGCATTTTGAATTGAGGACGACCTCTGTATTTAGTATATTCGTGCGATATGCGACGGCTTAACATGATGAGCCGCCGGGCTTGTCACAATGGCACGGTTAAACGACTAATACATTCATTCCGAAGTGATTAAAATCTTAATCACAGGCGCCTACGCACGCCAAAGGGATGAATAAACTCAATAGCAGTGACTGTTAGATTACCAAATTCATCTCTATCATATAGAGATAAACTAGATTAAATGGTCATTTAGATTAGAAATAACTTTTTAGTTGAATACGTGACGTCGAGCAAGAATGTAAGTACTTCTGAAGGACAACTAGCCCAAGGCTAATGACTAGTTAAATGTTGAGACCTCTTACTATTAATCTAGTTAACGTGCTCGGAAGTTTCTGGAGCCGGATGGGCGGTCGAATTGTACATACATACGTAGCGGGAAATGACCACGGCATTATTCACCCTGAGCCAAGGCAGCCAATGAGAGTTTATAACGCTCTCTCCGGCCAATTTGGCATATGTACATATGTACCCACTTCTTACCGGCCCAACTCTACCGAAACTACTCGCATAGGCCTCCGGATACGATACGAAAATCCAGCCCAGGACCCAGACAAACCCTGCCTCGCTCTTGCCGAAAACCCGCCGAATTTCTTTCTTTCACAAAACCCTCACCGTTCTGATCATTCACATTGGAAGATTGTGTTGCTTTGCAGAGCCCTGCGATTTAGCTCAGACACGCTCGACGTTGTCAATCAACGTCCCTTATCTCCCGTCTTTCGGATATTCCGTATTGACTTGGAAAACTGCCCCCGCCACGCGCCAGTGTAACTCGCCCGCCAACAGCACTGAGGAACCGCCTTCAGGTTGTATTCTCGCTACCAATCGACTTGGACCAGACACTCTACTGTTTTGGCAATTGAGCCTCAACAACGATGGATTCCGTTCTTCGTCAGTCCAAGGTCATGTGCCCGTTCTTGAAGGCTGCCTCGCCCGCCACCCTACGTGCTTTGTCCACTTCGGCTCGTCCAAAGCCATCGCCCTGCGGAGGCACCATGTCCAAGCTTCAGGTACTTGGTCATCGCTGTCCCGTCATGGGCAAGGCTATGGTCGTTCAGTCGGCTAGAGCCGGTGTGGTTGCGACTGGATTGCGTGCCTTCTCTGGCCAGCCCAAGACTGGCAAGGCTCGCATTCACACCAGCGGGCTTCAGGAGGCTAGGACTGTTGATGGCCCCATCATCAAAGGCCGCGAAAATGGTTCGTTGAATATGCAAGACGTGTGATGCCTCCGAAGTGTACAGGATTGCTTACTGACCGCTGTTGTGCTCTATAGTTCGCCACGCTCTCGGCCACAATGGTGGTTCCATCGACAAGTTCAACTACGAGGGCTTCTACACTACGGAGTTGGACAAGAAGCACAAGGACAAGTCTTATCGATATTTCAACAACATCAACCGTCTCGCCAAGGAATTTCCCCGTGCTCATATGGCCAACAAGGATGAACGGGTTACGGTTTGGTGTGCCAACGACTATCTTGGCATGGGCCGAAACAAGCGAGTCCTCAACAAGATGAAGGAGACGTTGGACGAGTACGGTGCCGGCGCTGGTGGAACTAGAAACATTTCTGGACACAATAGGCACGCTGTTGAACTCGAAGACACGCTAGCCAAGCTGCACGCCAAAGAAGCTGCCTTGGTCTTCAGCTCTTGCTACGTGGCCAATGACGCGACACTCGCGACGCTCGGCAGCAAGATGCCAGACTGCGTCATCTTGTCCGACAGCTTGAACCACGCGTCTATGATTCAGGGCATTCGTCATTCCGGCACCAAGAAGGTTGTGTTCAAGCACAACGATGTTGCAGACCTCGAGGTCAAGCTTGCATCCCTGCCGCTTCACGTGCCAAAAATCATCGCTTTTGAGTCTGTGTACAGCATGTGTGGCTCTATTGGTCCCATTGAGGAAATCTGCGACTTGGCCGAAAAATATGGCGCCATTACCTTTTTGGACGAAGTTCATGCCGTCGGCATGTATGGGCCAAACGGCGCTGGCGTGGCCGAACATCTTGATTGGGAAGCTCATCAGAAGGGATCGACTCGGGACACCATCATGGACCGTATTGATATCATCACCGGTACCCTTGGCAAAGCCTATGGGTGTGTTGGAGGTTACATCGCAGGCAGCGGGAAATTGGTTGACATGATTCGATCCCTAGCCCCAGGTTTCATCTTCACCACGTCGCTTCCACCAGCCACAATGGCTGGAGCCAAGGCATCCATTGAGTATCAGATGGAGTACGACGGCGATCGTAAGCTACAGCAACTGCACACGCGCGCTGTCAAGGAGGAGCTCAATAATCGAGACATTCCCGTCATTCCCAACCCTTCTCACATTATCCCAATCCTGGTTGGCAGCGCGGAACTAGCCAAGGCTGCGTCTGATATGCTTCTTCAGGATTATCAAATCTACGTGCAATCGATCAACTACCCGACCGTTCCAGTCGGCCAGGAACGGCTCCGCATAACTCCTACGCCGGGTCACACTAAGGAATATCGCGACGAGCTTGTGGAAGCCGTTGATCAGATCTGGACTCGCCTCGGAATCAAGCGTACGTCGCAATGGGCCGCCGAGGGGGTTTTATTGGGGTCGGTGAGCAGGGCAAGGTTCAAGACCCTCTGTGGACGGATGGACAGCTGGGCATTGAGCAGGCAACCAAGGAAATGAAGGCAAACGGACGTCCGGACGGCAGCTTCACCGAAGCTCTGCTCGAGCGCGAGGGTAGCAACACCACACGAATTGCTGGTCGCGTTGCAGCACGTTAGGTCGTGCTGACAAGCAATTTTCAGACATCGAAATCATGATGCTACGTCGTCGTCGTCGTCGTCGTCGTCGTCGTCGTCGTCGTCGTCGGATCGATTGCAGTTAACAGTATGGTCTTGCTGGCATGGGAACTTGCCATGCACTGATCACCGCACAGCTGCCCACTTTTCACATGTAAATGACTTACGTCTCTTTTTGTCCCAACACTTCTTGTACAAAAGAAGAAGGATTTGCCCTTATAACTAGACCCCTCCTCTTGACACGCGCAGTGAATGGTTCGTGACAGGCCAGGCAAATCAACTGGATTGTAGCTGTTATGCGGAGCACCATTTTGACAAGAACACCTACCAATTTAATCCCCGTGACTTACTCCGTAGACTCTGTATGATGTATGAGCGCCTGTCTCAAACCGCATGACTAGGACGTCGAATAACGCCGAAACCCTTTCCCAAACAACCAAGCAAGCTGGTGAAGCCCACGAAGTATAATGCTGGGAAGATGGAGTAAAGCTGACCGGATCGATCAACTAAATTGCGGAAGCAGAGGGTCAGTTGAGTGAAATGCATTATTGATAGACGTGGCGGAGTAGCGATGAAGTAGTGACCGTGAACACACAGGAGAGAGAAAATAGGAAATGACCAGGCGGCTGCTGGGCAGCATGGCTCATCAGCCAGCAAATGCAAGCCATCGAACTATTTCAGAAAGACAGTGGCAGAAGTTGGCAGAGTGAGTGGGATGCGAGTTGTTGAGTTGCGAGTTGAGTTGAGAATTGAGCTGCGAACCTGTCCGCTTTGGGACTGTTTCGAGGTGGAACAGGCAGCCCGTCATTTTAGCGACAACTTTGAACTGGCACTTTGACCCTGGCCTGGTTCCCTGTCTTGCGTCGTTTATTAGCGTCGCTTGGCGTCATGGTGTCGGCCATCTAGACCTATGTATATGCTGATTGGCCCGCAGCGATGAGCAGCTGTCTACGCTTGGCGTTTGCTGCATGCCGCGGAGCGGAGGAGCGGTGCAATTTCGACTGTCCGCCTCCTGTCCGCCTCCGCTCCCGCCAGTTGCGACCAGTTGCATTTGACTGCCGATGGATCGTGCGGTGGACCATCGGACCATCGACAGTAGATGTGGACCGTGGTCAGCGGCAGACTGTCTTGGTTCCGCGACGTCAACTAGAAAGTTGTCAGGAGAGCTCCCTAGAGCATCGGATGTGTGGATGCGGCCTGCGCATTGACTAGGATGAAACCCTCGATGAGACAACGGTGGAGATAATGTATCAGAAGTACCTCCGTAGACTAGTCATTACCATAGCGCACTGTGTACCCTTTAGGTACAAAAGTCAGGTGCCGTCTGCACCTCTGATTGACCAGAATCGAACCTTTCTATTAGCTACACTAACCCCTACCTTTGATAGTTATAAGCCCGGGAGGCTTCTATTGCCCTTATTGTTAATTATTAGAGGATAAAAGCTCCGTTAAAGTTATTAATCTAACGCTTGCCTATATCAAGAGATAATCGCTCCTTTGTTATAATAATCAGTTAAAACAACAACCCTATGCTTCCTTTAACCAGTACGGTTCCCCTTCACAATGTCTAAAGAAACTCTAAATATAGTGTTATTATTAGAGAAGGACTGGATTAAATAGTACGCGTAAACCAAGAATTACGCAGAATCTCACGGTGTCTAGGAGTATATTAATCTAAATCAGGATAAATTACTAGAAGAACTAACAATGCCTGCTCACCTAAAAAGAGATCTAAGACTAGAGATTACGGCGGATAACCCTAATGCTCTAGAAGACTAGAAGATCGCGTACAAAGACACTAAAGACAAGTATAACTTTAAATACAAAGATCTATAATTTAACCTTATAAAATACATAAACCTATTAAGGCAAATGCTAAAGATTAGGAATTTATTCGCAAGACCCTTTTAAAGAATATCTAAGACTCTCTTAACTTTAATAGTAAAGAGAAGGGAAAGGAGTTAGTTTATTAGCACTCTTAAAGAATATTAAAGCTTCTTTAGGATTAATATAAGCTAAACGCGAGGAAGATATTAATTCTTGCGGAAACGCGCCTTAATAATCACTTATAAGCTAAAGGTTCCTGCGATTAGTACTAATAGGCAGTAATAATAGAGGTACTATGGAGGAATTGTCAAGACCTTAAGACCTAATAGACTAAGGAGATAATGCTATATAAGTTCGTGATCCCTCTTCGTAGCAAATTTAAGTTATTTTAGAAGAAATAGAACGATCTGCTTAATGAGGGCATGAACCAAAGCTTTCTTAAGGCTATTGCAGAGTTTAAAAGAGACTATGAAGCTCCGTAGAGCGTACTAAAGGCTACTAATGCAATTATAACCGATAAATTAACAGGATCGAATGATTTAACGAAATCCGAGAGGCCTAAGTGCCCTAGATGTACGAATCACACGGTTAGAGATGCCTTGAAGTGGTAGGAATCCTATAATTCATTTAAAGCTCTATATAAGTTAGACCTTGCTCCTAAGAACTAGGAAGTTAGGAAGAACTCTAAAGATAATATTAAGAAGTATCTAAAAGAGAATCTACAAGAGAAAACAAAGGCTATAAATTAGAAGTTAAAGGAGAAGAGCGGTAGTAATATTATTATGCCCTTATAGAATCCTATAAACAACTCTATAGCTATCACTCTAGGCAAGAAGTCAGCTAATGTATTGTTATTCGTACGCGCTAGGCGCTCTTAACGCGTCACCCTATCTTTAAACGCGGTCAATAGCTTAGAATTAAAGAGGAATATAGTCCTTTATAACTCTGGAGCAAATATTCATATCTTTAATAACCCTTGTTAGTTTAAGCAAGCTAAATTTAATAATACCGTTATGACAGAGGTGGAAGCCAGTGGCACGATCTATGTGGCTTTAGGCGAAGGTCTAGTGCACATCTTAGTGATAGATCCGCTATCTAGAACGCTAAGGACGATTATACTAGAGAAAGCGCTGCTAATCCTAGAATTTCACGTTAATCTTATATTAGCGACGATTCTAATAAAGGCAGGGATCTTCTAGAATTAGAAGAAATGCTTCCTATACAAAGGGTTAAGGCCTATGGTAAGAGTTCACAATATTAACGAGCTCCACGTGTTATTATGGCTATTAGAAAAGCTAAAAGAGGCCTACGCTATAACTAGCAAGGCACTAAGACCGCCTTAAAAGGAGATACAGAGCTTTAGCATTGATAATGTGGTTATCCAGGCGTACGCGCATTTGTAGAGCTCACAAACGTAGCTTTAGGGGTTAAATTAATAGGTCCTAAGCTTACGGAATGTGAGGTCTGTGCTACAGGCAAAGCTAAGCAATAGAGATTGTAGGTTACACCTAAAGGCCTTCCATAAGGGCTAGGTTATAGGCTTTCCATTAATCTAGATTACTATGACTCTCCTTGTTAGAATGGTGATAGGTATTAGTGTGTTTTTACATGCCTTATAACCTTAATAAGGTTCTTTTATTCCTTTAAAATAAAGGATAGCATTTGCAATAGCTTTCGCATAATAACAGCGTTCCTAAGCACTTAGTTTAGGGTTTAACTACGCTTTCTACATAGTAATATTAAAAAGCCCTCTTCACGGAGCAAATAAAAGATAAGATAGCCCTCACGGGTATTGTAGTCTATAATTCAGCTCCCTTAACACCTAGCTAGAATAGAAAGGCAGAGAGATCTAGGGGTGGTTAAGCAGAAAGCTTATACGTTAAGCCTAGAGGCTTAGCTCCTAATAGATCTTAATAATAAGGTCTTTAACACCGCGGTTTATCTATTAAATTAAACGCCTTTTAAGTATCGCGGAACCTAGATTACACCTTATAAGCTATGGTGGAATTAGGCTAGGAAAACGGTTCTAGCCTATTCATAGATAGCAGAGGTCTAGAAGCCCTTAATTACACATCTATAAGCCTATGGATATAAGGCTTTTCCTATAATAACAAAGGCCCTAGAGCACGTTAAATCATACAACGCGATCCTATAGTTAGAGCAGAAAGCTTACATTGGGTACCTTATTAGTTATAGAGGCAAGTCCTAATATATTATTTAGGTGCCTTCGCTTTGTAATCATAAAGTTATTGTATTAGCATATGTTTAATTTAATAAGAATTCCTTCTTTAAACCGGAAGAAGAGCTAGAATTAGCTTAAAAGGAGAAGATATTAATAATTGCGCTGCTTAAAGAGCTTGAAGCTAATGATATTAATAAGGAAATCAGTCAAGACCTCATTAGATTAGAATTAGAAGAGGAGGATCACCCTCCTATGCCTTTAACCATAGAAGGAGAAAACGAATAGTTTAAAGTAAAAACACCACCTTATGTAATAGGGAAGAAGATAACCTTTCTGGTGCACTTTTAACCTCTCCTAACTCTTCTTATAAGGCGCTGGTTGCCGTAGAGAACAAAGAGCTTAGGATAGAAGGTAATAATGCGCTATATCGTGAAATTAATGAATTTATGCGTGATGTAACGATTAAACACGTAGAAACTACCGCGGAGACTAGCGAAATTACTAGTAAAGGTGGTAAAGAAGTGGAGAATTGTCGTCCCTAGGATAACGGCATTGATCTAGATAATATTATTACTGGAAAACGCTAAAGAAAGGAAACACGTAAAGCTAGGCAGGCACAGTTTTCTTATGCCTTTTCTATGGCATTATAAGGCACTTAACATAGTTTATGGATTAAAGATATGCCTCTAGAACCCGCCTATTATTAACAAGCTATGGCTTTACCCTATCATAACCGCTAGAAGGAAGCGATTACAAAAGAACTTTTAAAGCTCCTATCCCTAAATTGCTAGGAAGACATACTAGATAAATCCCTTAATCTAGAACTTTATAGGAAATTATAGACCTTGGCTGGGTCTTTAAATACAAGACTAATAAGAAAGGAGTAGTAATAGAGTTTAAAGCTAGAATGGTCGTTTAAGGCAACTAATAACTAAAGGATAACCTTAATAACTACGCTGCAACGCTTGCTTTACGATCTCTACGCATGCTACTCGCGGTCTGCTGCGCTAACGATCTTAATACCCGATAATACAATGTTCGAAATGCCTTTCCACACGCAGAGCTTGAAGAACCTGTCTTTTACAAGCCTCCAGAAGGTATAAACGCAAAGGTTGTCTCTAGAAGATAACGAGAGCATTGTACGGGCTACGAGAAGCTCCTTAACGATGGTTCCTTTATTTAATAAGATTTCTCTTAAATCTAGGCTTTATATAAGGGAAAGAAGACCTATGTATCTTTATAAAAGACGATTTTATCCTGTTTTTCTATGTAGATAACATTATGGTGCTTTACCCTAACGGATCTAAAGTAGAATTCAAAGAATTACACAAGTAACTAATGAATGGCCTAGACGTTAAGGACCAAGGCGAATTAAAGTGGTTCTTAGGCATTAAAATCATTAGAAATCGCGATACTAAAGAGATGTGGTTATCGCAGGAATCGTATATTCGAAAGATCGCTTAGAAATTCATTCCTAATGTTATTAATAACAATCTAAAGAGCTTAACCTCTGCTCCTCTTCCTACGGCTACGATCCTCGCTAATACTAGCAAAGCTTCTAATAAAGAGATTAATTATTATAGAGCAGTTATTAGCTCCTTAGTGTATCTTTGTATCATAGGAAGACCTGACGTAGCATTCATAGCATTAAAGCTAGCCTCTTTTATAACGAATCCGTTAGCGAAGCATATTAAGCTTGCTAAAGGAGCTATTTTATATGCTTAGAACACGAAGAAGCTTTGCATTTGCTACTCAGGCACGGATAGCTTTAATACCCTGTTTTCTAGCACTAATGCTTCCTTAGCAATAACCCTAATACTTGTAGATTAACGTAAGGCTACGTTTTTATTATACACGGCGCTGCGATTGATTGGAAGTCAGGTAGGCAATATCGCGTGATAACTTTAAGCATAGAAGCAGAGCTCTTTGCCCTAAATTACAGTGCAAAAGAGCGCATATCTTTAGGAGGTTACTTTGCAATATTAAGGTCCGCGTGCTGCTGCTTTCTATTATCTAGTGTGATAACAAGCAGACGATCCGAATTACAGAGCATATAGAAGGAAGGCTTTAAACTAGCCTTAAGCACCTTAATATGAATTAAATGTGGATTTGAGAGCAATGTGCGAAGGGCAATATCAAGGTTAATTGGTTGAAGACCTCTGAGATGCCTGCGGATAGCTTTACAAAGCCTCTATCGGGTTAAATGCATAGGGATTTCTGCCACCGGATTGGATTACGAGAGATTCCCTCCTAACAACACTAAAAATTCGTTACGATCGCTTCCTACACTAATGAATTCCAGCTTTAATAGATATCTTAGCTAGGGGGTGTGTTAGGAGAGCTCCCTAGAGCATCGGATGTGTGGATGCGGCCTGCGCATTAACTAGGATGAAACCCTTAATAAGATAACGGTGGAGATAATGTATTAGAAGTACCTCCGTAGACTAGTCATTACCATAGCGCACTGTGTACCCTTCAGGTACAAAAGTCGGGTGCCGTCTGCACCTCTGATTGACCAGAATCGAACCTTTTCTATTAGCTACACCGACCCCTACCTTTGACAAAAGTTTAACATTGAAACGCATGGACTGGACTCGCTGACGATTGCCGGGGGCCGCCTGGAGTCATTACATACTTCTACCCCTTGAGCGTCCCATCTTGTTCTGGGAATCATCAATGACTGCTTACCACGTTGACTGAGTTTGTTCGCCAAAATCATCATGTGCGGGTGACAGGCGAAGACGCACCGTCAGGTCCGAACCACTGGTTTCCGCGACTTACACTGCCCGACGCCCATGGATACAGCCTGCCTCGTTCTTATCGACTGGATAGCTGCCCTGTTCGGCGTGCTCAACTCGAAGAAGAAGAAGAAACCAATATGCAAGCAACACAGAAAGGGCCCAAGGCTTGCACTACATGTGCCAAGGCCAAAGCTCGATGTATTCCAAGAGCAGATGGCGGAGAGAAATGCGAAAGGTAAGCATGCTCGCATCTTGTGTGTTTTGCTTTTTTGGTGTCCATCTCGTGACGTAGAAGAAGGCATGTGAAAGTGTATTTTCGAGACTTTTTTTTTTTCCTTCTTTTCCCATGATTTCATTCTTCTACTCGTCTACTGCCTACCCTTGGGAATATCAAGGCAAATTTCTGACCTCACTGCCCCGTAAACAGATGTCACAGACTCAAGAAGGATTGCTTCTCTCGTCCACCTGCGCCTCCGAGGGTGAAGAAGAGACCCAAGAGATCCAAAGTTGCTGAGCTCGAAAAGAGGCTGAATGAGCTGTCGTCTCAGTTCGAGTGTGCTCAGCCCAGCAATGCCTCTGTCAGCAATGCTGCCTCCTCGCCGCCGCCACCGAGGATGTCCAAGCCCTCCGAGAGATCTGACATGTACTCATTCGAGCACCTGTTCCCATCGCCTAGTCCGACCGGAGACGATGGGCATGAAGCATCAGCGTGGAGTCCCGAGGTCATGAAAGAGTTGGACTCGCCCTGGCCACTACCCTCCGAGGCCGAGGTGCTACTCATGGTGTATCGTGAGATGTTTGCCGAATACTTTCCCTTCGTCATCATCCCTCGAGAGATGTCATCTACCGTTCTTCGCTCGCAGCGTCCGTTCCTCTGGAAGGCTGTCATGCTTAGTGCTTCTGTCTTCGACTCGACTAGACAGTGCAAGCTCGGTGAAGAGCTTTTGGCAGATATTGGCAAGGCATCTATCGTCGATGGATATAGAAGCCTCGACATGCTCCAGGCTGTGGAGCTCGTGGTTGGATGGTACGTAGCATTATCTTCTGAAAAATTATTGGAAGCCGGGTCTGGTGACTAACAAAACCGCATGCAGGTGGTATTTCGCATTGAAGAGCTCTCAAGCCACCAATTTGTTGTTCCTGGCTAGATCCATGTGCCTCAATCTGAGTGCCATGTCGTATGGTTCCCAGGGCGAGGACACCAAGTATGGCCCATTGGATCATCTCAGAGCATACGCCGGCACGTACTATCTCAACACAATGTAAGTTTAATCTATGTCTCTTTCTGGTAGAGATTAGAGTATTACCCGAGATTCTAATGTAGTCATTGACCAGTGTTTTCACAACCAATAAGAAAACAGACGTTCTCATGAATACAACCCAACTCGACTATTGCTCCAAGGTCATTGAGGCTACCATGGAATACCCGTCCGACGAGTACCTCGTCAAGCTCGTCAAGATCCAACAACTCGCACAAACCATCTCGATGACGATGGCAGGCGACGGCATGGGCCCTCCCATGTCTCTGCCCTTGATGATGGTGGTGCAGTCATTCCAAGATCAGTTGGACACTTTTCGAGCTTCTTTGCCACCTCATCTGATCCACAATAGTAAGTCCTGCGGCCATCATTTTCAAGATAATTCCGACAAGGGTCTTGTGCTAACGTTCGATATCTAGCCACCTTGCGCTGCCACATCGCGATCGCCGAGACCCTTGCCAAAGACATCGCCATTTCCGATCAACGATGCAATTCTGAGAATATGCAAGTGTCGGATCGCTTACAACTCCTCTGGTCGTGTATCAAGTCGTTGAATGAATTTTTCGAAATTCGTTTTGCTGAGCCAGAAGTGGAAAAACCTCAATTCTTGATTATTATCGCATCCGACTTGGCCTATACGCTCATCACTGGCATCAAACTTCTGACCCTCCAGCTGCCAGGATGGGATCTGCACAGCATCACGCAGAAACTCGACATGGTTACAATTTTCGGCAAGCAAATTGACCACATCACCGACGTCATTGTCAAGCGCAGGAGCGGCCTTCTTTCTCCTGACCGATGCGACGACATTGAGGACCCGCTCGAGCGCCTGGTGCGGCTTATGAGGACTGCGCAGGAGCTCGTCAACATGCACATCAGTGGTGACTCGGTTCTCACGATGGGAGGCGACACGGGCAGTATGCCGTGGCGAGACATTATGAGTGATGCGTCATGGGGTGTCGACGAAAGCCATGGTCTCATTGACCTGGCCACATGAAGCACGATGCGACAATACGACAATATCAATACATTTCCCCGGGTTTTCGCTGTGAAACACGCACTTGCACGAGTCACCGTCGTCGCCCGTGATGGCGTCAACTACACGGCCCCCGCAACGCGACTCTGTGAATGGAGTTGGACACCCGACTATGGCCAGGAGTCAAAAACGGAATAAAGGCATGAACAGGACTGCCTATGCATAGCGATATCGATATACCCTGATTTGAAATTGGTTTGAAAAAACTTGTCGGCTTTTGAATCGGCAAACTTGTACGAATGGCTATGCTTATGAACTGTCATCTACAGTATTACAATCGAATGCGCTTCAATGTGTTCATCAAATTGATGGCTCGTAAGCTCGGTATTCTCTCTTCAATTTTGAGTCAGCAGGCACTTTCAACTGCATTATCGCATCGTTTTTGAGTATAGAAACGAAGCATCACTACATCTTTACATCGCGTCTCAAGTTTTGATTCTCCCAAACAATGTCCTACATCGGAACTACTGCTCCTCCTCAACGTCTACAACAGCAATCCTGGCCAACGCCAGCCACCCAAATTCCCTACGAGCAGTAGCCTTTCGAATTCCGTACAGCTCGTCCAAAAACGCAGGAACAAAAGACCCCGGTCCTCTGACATGCTGCCTCCCCGCCGCCGTCTCCGCCGCTATGCCAAACATGACCGTCCCTGCAACAGCAGCAACGAGCGGGTCTGTGTCATAGGCTGCCGCCATGGCACTGACAGTTGTGCCAAGGGTGCAACCTGATCCTGTAACCATGCCGAGTAGTTCGTGGCCGTTGTCAACGCGGACGGTCCGCCTGCCATCGCTGAGAAGATCCGTTGGCCCCGTCAGAAGAACAACACATGCTCTTTGACGAGCGAGTGACTTGACGAGAGTGGCGCGTTGAGCGATGCTAAGTGACGATGCGGAGTCGACGCCTCGCTGAGTGATGGTTGCGCCGTTGACGGTCTGGATCTCGGATTGATTGCCCTTGATGATGGTGAATGAGCCGGAAGAGAGGAGGGTCCTGACGGCTGAGCGGCGAACGGATGTAGCTCCGGCGCTGGGGTGTGTCAATGATTTCCACTCTCTGCTGATTTATGGTTGCGGAAAAAGAGTATCGTAGTACCCAACTGGATCAAGAACGACAGGTCTCTCGGCCGCATTGTAGGCCCGCAAAGCTTGAATATAGTTCTTCATGCCCTCGGGCGTTACTGTCCCCATGTTGAGAAGGAGAGCACCGCCCAGGTTAGCCAAGTCGTCGGCTTCTTCTGCGTAGTTTGACATGATGGGGCTGGCACCTATCGACAGGGCGACATTGGCTGCGAAGTTCTGGACGACCTATGTTGCGGTGGCGCCGATGGAGACGTTAATCATTTTGATTAGTGCTGCACTGGATTTTTGCAAGATGGGAAGAAAAAGAAAAAAAAAAAAAAACACCTACCAAGTTGGTCATGTTGTGCGACAAGGGCGTCTTGTTGCCCACCGCGGCAATGACATCTGGGATTTTTGCGCAAATCACTTGACTCAACAGGTGTCTCGACGCCGCAGCCGGATCGTCCGCCGCAATAATGGCGCTCACCACTGCTATTCCGTCCAGGCTCTTCTGCGGCGACGCACTCTGCGAGAGGACCGTAGAGGCGTTGGATGCGTTGACGCCGCCTATGCATACGGTTGGAGTGGAGGAACGGCCTTGTTCGTGGAGGGCATGGAGGATCTCGCTGACGCCGGATGGGCCGATGATGGACTTGGTGTCCTTCTTGCTATGCCGCGTTGTATATAAGCGTTAGAAACGTTCGTCGATGGTCTGCGGTTCGCGTCACATACGTCGTAGTCGCGTAGACGGTTCCTATCCCAAGATAATCTGCACCAGCGGCGCATGCCCTGAGCGCCTCATCCCTGGAGCTTGCCGTGACGCCAATGATCTTGCCCGGTCCCAAGAGCAGTCTTGCTTGTTGAAGGTCTAAGATTTATTTATTTCCCGAATCATCAAAACAGTCAGCTTTTCCCGCGGTACAAACTGGAGCGATGGGACAATGCGTGTGTCAACAAGTCAACGAGCCAACGAACCCATGTCATCCTGGCCAATGTGTACGCCCTCGCAGCCAATCTCGACAGCGACATCGACTCGGTCGTTGATCAGCAGCGGCACGCCATACTTCTGCGTGACGCGGTGCAACTTGCTTGCCATGGCCGTGACATGCTCCCTGGACCCATTCTTGTCGCGGTACTGCACGATGGTGACGCCGCCGCGGAGAGACGCCTCGACGACATCGGGCAGGTCTTTGGCGCCGAGAATGGCGGGCGTGGAGTCCGTGACGAGGTAGACGGAGTAGTCTGGCTTTGAAGCCATTATTGCGACAGATGTATTTTTTTCTTTCGGGTCTGCGTGAGGAAATGGAGATGAGGGTTGTTGAGTGACGGTTCGTCATCGGCGAGTGTGTCTCGCTCGAGATGATGAGTGGAGCCATGGTTGGGATGGGATCTGTCTGTGTCTGGATGGACGGCTATGACTCCCATGAGCGGTTTTCTGAAGGATCATGTGGGCTTTCTTTGATGTGCTTGCATGGACATGGACCTGGGTGGAATCTTATCGGTGTTTTGGATGGAAAGACAATTATTAACATGCAATCAATGTATGTATTCATATTCTCATTCATCAAGTAGAAAAAGGAGCCAAGTCTTGGTCTGCTGGCTATATACTATGTAACTAACAGTTTGACTTTCCGCCACAGTGCTAGAGTGTCTCTCACCAATATATGCCACGACTCCGGCTTGGACATTTTGGACATTTGGGGGCGCGTGTTTCTCTACCAAGAATCGTGCGGCCCGTATCTGTACTTTTGGGGTCTTCCAAGTCCATTCGGTTGCATTCAATGGCAATGGCGAGAAGATACGGACATGTTCCTGTTGGCGGAATGGGTCTTCGTTGTTGATGAAAGTGTGGGGACTGCTTCCCATTCCCCTTCCTGATGCGTGGGTGAGGTCGAAAGGCCTTGGCCTTGGCGGTGCTTGCATCTTTCCTCGCGTACTTCTTGATGCCCCACGTGGAGCTCAGCAGACCGGACGATCAAAAGTTGGAGGAGGCGAAACGGGCTCACGAGGAAAAGACGAAGAAGAAAGCTGCTTGAGAATCGTTTTGCGGGAATATGTTATTTTTTTCTTTTTTGCTCATTAGTTCTGGTTTACATGTATTCTGGAGTAGAGTAAAAACATGGAAGTAGAGAAAAAAAAAAAGAGGTTCCGTGCGTCACTTTTTTTTTTTTGGTCGACCCCACCATCAACGTTTGAAGAAATACACACATACATACTTCCGTACATGCACCGTTTCGACATCGCAACACCACAACTTACTTGGCTCGTCGAGCACAAAACATGTCCGTCTGAACTATCCGTTCACTGAACAGCGCAAGACGCCACAATGACTCGGTTTCGGCCGTGTATAGACCTTCACGCCGGACAGGTCAAGCAGATTGTCGGCGGGACGCTCGACAGCTCATCGTCAGCCCTGCAGACCAACCATGTGTCGCAACATCCGCCATCACACTTTGCGCAGTTGTACAGAGACAATTCGCTCCAAGGCTCTCACATCATCATGCTGGGCCTGGAAACGCCGAGCCCGCGAAGCAAGCGTTGCTGGCGTGGCCGGGTCATCTGCAAGTTGGCGGTGGGATAAGCGACGAGAACGCGAGGGAGTGGATAGAGGCGGGCGCATCCAAAGTGAGTTTTTGGATAAAACAAAAAGAAACTTTTGGCTCATTCGCTCTCGCGCTCGGTTCGTCCGCGATATGCAAATCATCTACTTACGGGGGAGGGAGG
Source organism: Epichloe gansuensis (assembly GCA_023658505.1). NCBI lineage: Eukaryota > Fungi > Ascomycota > Sordariomycetes > Hypocreales > Clavicipitaceae > Epichloe > Epichloe gansuensis. Next base: position 1,012,646 of record CP098281.1, read on the forward strand.
GGTCATCAGGTCATCATCACATCATATCTGTTCCCGGAAGGACACTTCAGCCAACCAAGGTTGGACGCCGTCCTCGAAGCCCTGGGCGGCGACAAGAACAAGCTGGTCATTGACCTCAGCTGTCGTCGTCGCGGAGATGGGTCATGGTTCGTCGCCATGGACAAGTGGCAGACCTTGACGGACATGCAAGTCAACCGAGGTGAGAGCGTCTTCCTTCGTTGCAATTTGTCTCGCCGTCCGTCTCGCGCTCGGCCAGGCTGGCTGGCTGGCGGAGAAAGGGGGAATAGGGACCGATGATGGACTGACTGACTGACCACGGTGTATTCTTCCTCTGCAGAGTCGATTCAGGCCCTGGAGCCATACTGCTCCGAGTTCCTCATCCATGCAGCCGACAATGAGGGCCTGCAGAAGGGCATCGACGAGAAGTTGGTGGAGCGGTTGGCAGAGTGGTGTTCTATCCCCGTCACGTATGCTGGTGGCGGGAGGCATTTGGAGGATTTGGAGCTGGTCAAGAGACTGAGCGGGGGCAGGGTAGATCTCACGATTGGCAGTGCGCTGGATTGCTTTGGGGAAATGGTGTCAAGTTTGATGATTGCGTGGCGTGGAATCAACGGCAGTAATTGGGTTTTGGTCTAGGGTACGGGGAGAAGAGAATTGAACAACAACAGACATTGTATCGTTGCCTCGTGGTGTTTTGGCCTTTCAATCACGGAAGACTATAGCTAGATCTGTGCCGAAACCTAAAAATCCAAAAATTTCGTAACTACACCTACCCTAGCATGTCTATTTATTTTATTTATATAATATTTCTTTTCTATTCCATATAAGTAACTTTGTACTTCATTCAACTTGCCATGTCATGTGCCTTCTATGAAATCCTTGATTTTCCAAAGAGCAGCTATTTATCGCCCTCCACGGTCCCAGACAGCTCTTTCGGCACCCAGCCCTCTGTGTATGAGCCGCCAAAGTCGACAAGCCATGCATTATTCTTACGGTCGACAAGGACGTTGTCAGGCTTGGCGTCGCCCCAAACGATACCAGCGCGGTGCAATTGGACCATCGTGTCCTCAATCTGCTTGGCCCACCTTCGTCGGACAGTCGCTTCCGTCTCTCGATTCACCGCACAGGACAACGTCCTGCGTTCACAGTCGATATACGTTAGGAGCAGGCCAAACACTTTATTGCCTTCATTCCGCACAAGGCCGAAAAGACGTGAGATTCGTAGCGATGAGTCAAGAGAGGAGTCACAGATTCTACTATACGCAGCAAGCTCGTTTAACAGAAAACCTCTATCCCCAGGGCGCATGAGTTTCAAGAACGCGCTGCTCCCATCCGGGAGTAGGACTTTGGCCGGGCAAGACGGATGCGGACCAGTTGCGTTGCTGTCGCTATCGCACGGCTGAATCATTGGCGGCTCAAAAAGTTGGCCATGGCGAATAGGTGTTCTCGGGTATATCAATGCCAAATAGTGAACATTCGGGTTCTTCTTCGTAATATGGAACGGCAAGAAGAGATCCTGTGTTAGCTCGTAGCGTAAACGACTGAGTTTCAGGGAAGAGGAACCTCTGCAGACTATTTGGCGGTTTCTGGAGAGCACTCAGGTGGCGGAATATAGGGAGAAGCGGCTCCGCAGTCCAGTCATAGAAGTCCTCGACAGTATAGCCGTCGAACTCGAAATTCTCTGCAACTTTTAAGAAGAACAGATACTTTTCCTTCAGAGACGGCGATTGAGTCAAGTTTTCGGCAAAGAGATAAGTGACGACGCGACGGCCATTGCACAATGCCGCCATTTTTGCATCTGTATTTTCGATGCTGAAGGTGAATTCGAGCATAGTCCATGCCGGAGCTGGAGCTGGAAGAACCGAATTGACATGATCAAAAGTCCATCGCTTCAATGGTCATGTAAAGATTGCGTCTCAGGGTTTACTTGTGTAGAACAAGCGGATATGGATGGCCAGTCATGATGAGAAAAATGGGTCTAGGTGTCCATTGGTCAGACCAAAATTGACATAGCCGCCGCGGAAAGTGGAGCACAGCGCGAGATCAGTGTTGGTATCACAGAGGATTATGGTGGACTAGTGCAGTCAAAGGGTTTCTGATTGATGATGGTTAAAGTTAATGATAGATCTAGCTAACGGCCTATGTACAAGGTGTTGAGGGCATCGCGAGTCACGTGGTGACTCGCTTGCGTGATGCACCTAATCACAGCGCAGTATTCGCGCTGTGCTCCACTTTCCGTGCGTGCGCGGCTGGATTCAATCATTCCGACAGCTTGCTTATGTACTTGTATCTATAATTATATTAGGTCTAACGCATAAAGGGATAGGGTCCGTATATTTGTTTTTGGGTTTTGGCAATGGCATTGTTGGTTTATTTATTGCACGGAGTACGGAGTATTCCAAGATGAAACAGCACTCAGACAGAGCCGGTTGGCCAAGGAACAAGATACGGACTATGTGCAATGCGCGCGAATCAATATCGGCACATGCCTGGCAATACGGGCCCCCTTGCGAGAATTATTGTGCTCCGTACAACCCTGGACGGTGGCATGGATCACAGACTGTGATGGATGGATGGGGATAAAAGAGGGGGAAAACCGCGGAACGACCTATCATACTATATATACCGTGATACCTGCTCGTTCACAACAAGCGAGCCCAGCCGAACGGCGACGAGTCTGGTGACCAGACGTGATAATCCGGTGTACGGAATACTCAGCAATTCACTCACTCTCGTGGGCCGGCGCTGTTGCAGCTTTGGAAACTTCCGATGATCGGTCATGACGTGCATGGGGAGGGAAGCCGACCGAGCGTCGTTCGTTGCTGTCAGAGAGAGAGAGAGAGAGAGTGTGTGTGTGTGTGTGTGTGTGTGAGAGAGAGAGAGAGAGAGAGAGAGAGTGTGTGTGTGTGAGAGAGAGAGAGAGTGAGGACTGAGGAGAGAGCCTGGCACTCTACAGTGGGTGTATCTAATACACAATAGGCTCTGGCAGGCACTCTGGGTTGGTTTCCAGGCCCATTGTACCCCGGCTTGCTGCCTGCTGCCATGGCGACTCCTTATCGTCTGCAGCCACTCGCGGCTTAGCGCATCCTTCGGTTGCGCGTGGGGAAGCGCATCACAGAGCTGAGGGGTGCGTACGAGGGGTCGTTGTTTCCCTGACAACCACTCCTCGAGCTTCTTCGCGCTGTTTATCGTCACGCAGCCAATCAAGATCATTGATGATGGCTGTGAAGAGCATTCCTTAAACACTCTCACCCGCGACATATTAGCGTCCCTCTTTCCGTCAACAACGCAACAACGCAAGAACACAACCGTCGTTATTTCTCTTTTCTCTCTGACCATCGTCGTAAAGAGCTGGTGTAGATTGTGCGCTTTCCTCTGCACACACGGTCCTTTGTGCTCGCTCGACCCAGCCTGCTCGCAAGTCGAGTCTTTGCCCATTTCCGCGTCTTGTACTCTCTCGCCCAGATCGAGTTCTCGTTGGAAGCCGACGGGTACTCGGAGTCCTCGTTGCAGGTCTTGGGCCCATTTTGAAAGTGACGCCGAGTCCCTCACAGCATTCCAAACCACCAAATCAACCCATTTTTGGACCATCACTGAGTCTCGCACATTCCTGTGCCGTTCGGTTCTGCAACACCTGCACGATCCCAAGCCGTGATCACCATGGCCTCCGAGCCGGTATGACAGATCTCACTTTTGGCCACCCCGCGAACCATACTAACGCTTGGATCAAAGGTGCATCCTTCGCATCTCCAAGAACACACCGTCCTCTTCGCCAACCAGGAAGATGGCACCAAATCTTTCTCGTCCTTTGAGCGAGATTTCCCCTAGCGAAAAGAGGCGAAACTCGCCGAGCTGGCATACGAACAAGGTGAGTCCCAACTTGTTCCTTGAAACGATGCCAGCCTGCCGTCCCGAATGTTTTGTTGTCTCGCATAGTCCCGAGCCACTGATGGGATCCGAAATGCTCTCTGGTACACCTTCGTCGCCGACTCTGGGACTGACTCTCGTAATACAGAAAGCTGCGCTGCCTGGCAACGACTCTTCGCCATTCCAGTCTTCACCTCTTGATTCTTCCACTTCGCCTCGCCTCTTCTGGAAAAATCGCAACGCTGAGCATATGCTCCATGGGGCCGCTCCGGTTCGCCATCGCCAAATCGTCGTTCTTCCATTGAGCGCCTCCAGAGAGCATCCCGCGTCAAGAACAGCAACATTTTAGCACTTGAACAGAAGCAAGAATATGATCCTACTCGGATTCCGCACATTGAAAGACCTCTCTCCAAGGTCCAAGGAAGCGTTTTGAGCTCTTCATCAAGCTCCGGCAGCTTTCGCTCTTCAGATTCAGATCACCAAGATTTCGACAACAGGTCGAGCCTGTCGATGATGAGCCCATCCAAGGTCTCGCCACAACTGCCCGAGATTACTGAAAAATCAACAAGGGCACCGAGCAAAGATCAAGCATCGCCGACAAAGTCGTCTCTTTCTCCTACAAAATTCACCAATAACACATTTGATCCAGCGGCCGGGACTTGGTCCGGCCACTCATCGCTGGCTGAGGATAACTTTTCGGACCCTCGATTCTTGCTTCGTCACCCCAAGAGTGTTACTTTTGACGCTGCGCCGCCTCAGATCAACGAGTATGAGATGGCCACACCTGACCTCTCCTCTATTGGAACCAATTCACGAGAAGGCAGCTACGAATCCGTTGAAGACGACGACGAGGATCTCTACGATCCCGCCCGTGTTGATATAGACGAGAGCTTTGACGAGTCATTGGAAGACACTGACAAGACTCCCGTCGTTGGACCTGACGACTGGCGCGGCGAGTGTCCAGTGGTCCATGGGGAGAAACTGCCGACAAATACCAAGGCAGCCCGATGCCGGAAAAGGCCCCCGTGATGGCGACAGGTGGCCGCACGACTCCTACAAACACGCGCTCTGACTCGGCCAACTCCAATGGAGATCATAGGCCGTTGCCCCCTCTACCTGGCGCTGGACACGCCAGACGCGGATCTACAGGGTCTGCCAAAGCTTCGCCCGGTCTGTCTGCCACAGCAGAGAGAATGCTGGGTGGGTCGCATCGAAGCTTGCCTCCTCCACCGCCGGCCTCTGCGTCCAAGTCCGATATTCAAAATATTGGTAGTCACAAGATGACGCTCGAGGAGCGTCTGAAACTCATGATGCTCTCGGACGACACTGACCCCAAGTCTGCCGCTGAGCAACAGCGGGAGCGCAGACTGCGACGAGGAAATGGCCGTGAACGAGGTTCAATACCACACTCCGAGGCTGAATCGGAGACGGCTGCGGAGGCTCTCGAGGCTGATGACACCATTGGAGACATCTCTGGTCTGGACTTTCAGATGCCGCCAAAGATTTCGCGAGAATCCATCATGCGCCGCGTTAATGGCAACAGTCCCACTGAAGAAGGAGCAGAATATCTCTTCTCGCCTCCTGGTCAACATAGCCCTCAGCGTGGCTTCTTGCATGACCCCGAGGGATCCGTCATGGATCTGGACCCTGACGTGCCTATTCCGTCCACGGAAGACTCCTTGATTGAGGACGGAGATGAGTACCAGCAGGAAGACAGCGTCATCATAACAAGGGATACTGAAGAGAATGACGATGATGTTTCGGAGTATTGCCAAGACGAGGAGACTCTGGACGGCGATGAGGAGGACGAAGTGCTTGATGAGAAATTCCATGATCAACACTCTAATCAAGAGCAGATTGAGGTCGCACCAAAGACTGAGGAACACATTTCAGTAAAGCAAACGTCTCCACTGCATTATCTCAAACTTGACGTTTCCTCGACTGGCCTGGGACTCGACGACGCCGACGATCCCTTCATCTCACCAGCTCCCGTCAACGACCTAGTGAAGGATCAAAAGACCGAGACAGCAGTCCAAGACACTTTTGAGCCAGCCAAACGACCTGTTACGCCTACTCGACGGTTATCAAAGCCTGAATACGACGGCAGTGGTTGGGGCGAGCCTGATGAGGAAGAGTACTCGGAAGAGCCCGGTACGCCCGACTCGGTCATTCACCACTCTGTGCCTGAAGAGGAAGGGCTGGAATCTCCTGCTATTCCCGAGAGAATTGCAACTATCAAGGCTCCAGGGCCAAGCTCAAAACACGTCTGTCCAATACGCCCTCGGATCTCGCCGCTATGCGAGAGGCTCGCCGGCAGGTCAGCCAAGAGGTTCCCACTGTACCACCCATTCCTCAAAAACACCGCGACCGAGTGTCAAGGGACATGGGAACTGAGCAGGTCTTGGGCCCAGATGACTACGTTACGCGCCACCCAAGCTTCAAGAACCGCAGCCTTACCTTGGATATTGACATGGGTCTCAGTCTTGATCAAGATTTTGAGCGAGTGATTGAGGCACAGAAGCGCGGGTACCTGATGAGACAGAATACCAAGGTCATTACGGCAAGTGACATGGACGGTGATGAGCACTCAAGAGCCAGATCCGCTCAGAATTCGCCTGTCAAGCAGGATCGACCCGAGTCATGGGTCGTCGAGCCATGGAATGCAGGGCCTCGCCCACGAAGCACTCGCAAGCGTGCGACCGGCACCAATGGTGCCGTTCCGCCGCTGCCTGGACACGAAAGCAACGCTACAGTCCATCGAGCAACCGAGGAAGATGTGCAGTCCGAAGCAGCCACCATTGACAGCGGCGAGAGGGGGCGTCTCTTTGTCAAGGTCATGGGGGTGAAGGATTTGGATCTTCCGCTCCCCAAGAATGAGCGCACTTGGTTCAGTCTTACCTTGGACAATGGCGTCCATTGTGTGACAACGGCTTGGCTTGAGCTGGCTAGAAATGCGCCTATAGGCCAGGAGTTTGAGCTTGTCGTGCCCAACGATCTGGAATTTCAGTTGACACTGAATGTCAAGCTGGAGAAGCCAGCCTATTTGACTGCGCAGGCGGCGGGTAAGCCCACCAAGACCAAGACCTCGACCTTTAGCCGCGTCTTCGCCTCTCCCAAGAAACGCAGGAGATGGATCAGAGACAAAGAGAGGAGGAGCGTCAGCAAAGGAGGCCCTTCTTGCACGGCAACGAAACGGAGCTCCATCGGGCTATGAGCTCCTGTCTCCCTTGTCAGCCGACGACGGTAGTTTTGCTCGGTCTTACGTTTGTCTGAAGGAGCATGAGCACCGTTGCTTTGGTCGGCCTTATGTGGCTGAAGTTGCCTGCTTCAATGAATGGGCCACCGAAGAGGAGAGCTTCGCGTCCAGCGTCAAGAGCAAGCGAGGAAATGCTGCAACGGCTGTTGTCCGCCGCGCTCCGTACAAGATTGGAAAACTAGAGCTTCAGCTGCTCTTTGTTCCTCGACCCAAAAATGCAACGGATGAGGATATGCCCAAGAGCATGAATTCTTGCGTCCGAGAACTCAGGGCCGCCGAGGAGAGGCTGTCCCGCAACTGGGAGGGCCACTTGAGCCAGCAGGGTGGTGACTGTCCCGTAAGTAGACAAATCTGTGAAGGAAGGAACGCAAAAACGCAATGGCAAGACGAACTAACACGATAATCGATAGTACTGGCGCCGAAGATATTTCAAGCTTAACGGCTCCAAGTTGACAGCCTACCACGAGGCAACCTGACAGCCACGAGCCACCATCAATCTGTCCAATGCCAAGAGGCTTATTGACGACAAGAGAGCTTTGACAGAGGCGGAGACGACTGGCAGAGGCGGCAAACGTCGGCGTTCTGCTTTTGCCGAGGAAGAAGAAGGATACATGTTTGTCGAAGAGGGTTTCCGAATCCGCTTCAATAACGGAGAGGTGATTGACTTTTACGCCGACACTGCAGAGGACAAGGAAGGATGGATGGTGATCCTGTCTGACGTGATTGGAAGAGCCAACCCTGTCGATGACAACAACGGAGTCCGTTCCCGAGCGAAGTGGTGTGACATTGTCCTTAAGCGGGAAGAACAGCTTCGCCGCAAGGCAGAGGGTCGACGCACGCACTCGCGTCCAAAGAGCGCCTGCTCATAGACCCCTTTTCTCTCCTCTTGACTCTTCTCTTCACCTTTGTTCTATATTTTCCCTGGCATGGTTTTTGAGGTGTATGGATGGATGGACACACATGGTATGAAGCAACGAAGACGCAGACTCGCTCGCATGTCTCACGACACAGGCTCACGGCAGGTTCAGGGAAGGGACCTGGAGGGACCTGGAGTTTTACGGTTATAAAGCTTTGCGCGTTCAGCGTTTTATCGAGGCAGCTTGCCCCCTTCCCACAGTGGTATTTTTGCTTACTCTTGCATCATTATTATTTTACATTTCGCAGGACGGGAGTGAGTGCAATGGTTTCTGTTTTGTACGAGAGGTATGCGCAATCTCGGAAAGTTTAAACGGCGCCGCCGGTATTTCTTTGTTCTTTTTCTTTTTCTTTTTCCTCTTAGGTGGCAACACCGATTCGGAATTCTATGTATGAAGCATGTACTGGTCTATGAAGGTTCATAATGAACAAGAATTGATTATCATAAAAGTTATTCGTCATGCCTGACTGTGAATTGTCTTGGTTGTGGAGGTGTATGCGCTGAGTGAAGTCAACGGGACGGGATCACGTGAGAGGTCAGCTGGGTCCCCCTCCCCACGTCTCAGCCCTGACTCTGACTCCTGAGCCACCCAATGGCGACCTCTCGAAACGAGGTAGAAGCTGGGGATGTCTCGCGTCCTCTCGAACGATGGATGGGGAGTCAACTATTACTCGGTACTGCTGCAGTGACGAGCCTCTGAGGCGGCAAGCTGGCTCCGTTGCGCAGATAGCTAGCTGCCCGAGACTGTGCGTAGTACAAGGCTGAGCGTCCAACGAGCGCATCCAGAATCCGGCATGAAGCTGGCAAGTGAGTGTGGTTAACCAGGTTGGTGGAGGGAATCTGGCATTGATTGACATGGGCGACGGCAGCAGCAGCGGCAGCGACAGGGGATGGAAGCTCATCACGACCACCATAAGTTACTACTAGTAGGTTTTAGGTACCTGCACCCGGCCCCCGCCCCCTCCCTCCCCTCCCTCCCCTCGTGCTCTCATGCTCATGTCTCAAGTGTGCTGTGCTGCCCAGTCTGGCCCTGTAGCGCCCTGTAGCGCCCTGTAGCGCCCTGTAGCCCACCAGTTAACCTCACCATGCCTTGCGTTGCGTTTAATGCGTCAGGTTACATTCCCATTCCATCCATCCCAATTGACTGACACCTTCTCCGACGGAATCACGCACGAGCATCACACTCGGCTTCTCTGCTTCTCTGCTTCTCTGCTTCTCCCTCAACCTCTCTCCTCCCTTGAATCTTGTTTGCACCCAAACAACCCTCCCCGACCCATCCGAGTTCTTACGCTGCGCTGCAGCACCAAGTTCCTACACCATGGCCGGCCGATTCGTCCGGGCTTCCAAATACCGTACGTATCTACGTCTCGCGTTCCCCCTCCCCCTCCTCCTCTCTTCTCGTCGCAAAGGCTACATAGCCATGGCAAGGCGGCATTGGCTGACATGTTGCACTAATTGACAGGCCACGTCTTTGGCAAGCCCACGAGAAAAGAGTTTTGCTACGATAACTTGCACATCAGTCGCAATGCATGGGATACGAATCTAGTCAAGGTGCGAAATAACCACGGAAACACGTCACTTCGTCGACGCCCCCTCCCTTCCACGAGCGCGCCTTTGTGTTTGCGGCAATGAATCGGCGGTGTCGAACTTGCAGATAATGCATACGAGATGAGAAGGCGATGTGATGTTTGAAGCGCACCATGATTGGCTAACAAGGTCTTTTGCGCAGGTCAATCCCGAGTATTTGTCCGTCAATTGGGATGCCTCCGGCGGCGGCGCCTTTGCCGTCATTCCCTTGGGCGAGAGGGGCAAGCTGCCGGATCAGATTCCCTGTTTCGGGGACATACAGCTACGGTTCTCGACACGGACTGGTGCGTAACCTCACCTTGACCATGTTGTTTCTTGGCTGACATGTTGTTGGGCTTCCATGTGTACAGGAATCCTTTCAATGACCGTGTGATTGCTTCCGCTTCCGAGGACGGCAAGGTCTTTTTGTGGGAGGTTCCCGAGAACTTTACGCTGTATACTGACGCAGAGGAGATTACCGATGTGTCACCCGTGAGCAAGCTTGCCGGGCACTCGAGGTACGATGAGACTTGACGTGACGTTTGCATGAACAGGAAACAAGAGGAAAAAATGAGTCTGGGTCCTAACTTGATGGGGCTGCAACAGGAAAGTCGGACAGGTCCTTTTCAATCCGTCTGCTCAAAACATCCTCGCATCGGCTTCTGGCGATTTCACAATAAAAATCTGGGATATCAGCACTGGTCAAAACCCGTTAGCTCTGAAGCACACTGATATTGTGCAGAGTCTGTCATGGAACGCTAGTGGCACGATGCTTGTCACTACATCTCGAGACAAGAAGATCCGAGTTTGGGATGTTCGTCAAGAAAAGGCCGTTCACGAGGCTGCCGGCCACGGCGGCGCCAAGAACAGCAGAGCTGTCTGGATGGGAGAGCATAATCGATTTGCCACCACTGGTTTCTCGAGAATGAGCGAGCGTCAAATCGGCTTGTGGGAGCCTGGTCGAACAGAGCCCATCGGGGATTCACTATGCTGGATTCAATTTCTGGTGTCTGCATGCCGTTCTGGGGTGAGTTTCCAAGTCTACCTACTTCTCCTCGGGTTTTGCGAGCGGTCAAGACACTAATGGGCATTGTGACGAAATGAAAAAGACGAGGGATCAAACTGTTTGTACCTTGCTGGCAAAGGGTAAGATTGACTGACTTCCCGCAACGCAGACGTGAGGGTTTCCTTGAGATGCTGATTGTGTACAGTGATGGAAACATACGTTATTACGAATATGAGAACGACAAGTTCGAGTTCCTCAGCGAGTACAAGTCGCCTGACCCGCAGCGAGGCCTTGCCTTTCTGCCCCGACGCGGCATCAATGTACGTGTGAAGCGCGAACAAAGATACGACACGGCACGAGTAGAAAATGCTAACGCGAGCGAAAAGGTGCACGAAAACGAAATCATGCGCGCTTACAAGACCGTCAGTGATTCCTACATTGAGCCCATCTCTTTCACCGTCCCACGACGCGCCGAGTCCTTCCAGGCAGACATCTTCCCTCCTGCCACTGGCACCAAGCCTGCCGTCGGACCTCAGGAATGGCTCGACGGCAAGACCGGCATCCCAGCAAAGATTGATCTTGGGAGCATTTACGAAGGTGGCGCGCCCAAGGAAATTCCATCTGACTATAAGCCAGCCGCTCAACCTACTCCAGCTCCTGTCCCTTCCTCTTCCTCTTCTCCCACTCCTACTCCTGTCAAAAAGAAGAGCCAAAAGAGGAGCCCAAGCCAGCAGCAGTTACCCGTCACACCCCACCACCATCCGTGAACGATCAAAAGAGCTCCATTTCTGCCATGGCCAACAAGTACCAAGATAACGATGAGGACAATGAGGAAGAAGACGATATCGATGAGACATCGAGCTTTGACGAGGTTTCCCGACCAGCTCCTCGAGGTACTGCTCGCGCCGAGCCCAAGCCCCTTCCTGTACCTGTCAAGATGCAGTCAGCTGCTGCGCCTGCTCCGGAGCCTGTGAAACCAGCATCTCCTGCCAAAACTCCCACTCCTACGACTTCCCCTCCATCTGTTGGGATGGAAGCCTCCTTGAACGATATCAAACAGCTCCTCGAGACCCAGACCAAGATCATTACCGCCCAGAACGAAAAGATCAGCAAGCTCGTGAATGAGGTGGACTCGCTGAAGAAGAAGGTCAACACGCCTGGATCCCAAGACCAGAGCGAGCGCATCAGACAACTAGAGCTGGAGCTTGAAGAGGCACGATCGTAAAAGAACTCGAACTCGAACTCGAACTCGAACGACTTGAACGTGCCGATTCTGTCAGGAGCTTGGTCAGTTGAAGGATTGATGAAAGGACAGCCTCATCTGAATTACCGTGCTGGATGGGGTATTTGGCTACTTGGACGAGTTTATTTTTTTCTTTTTTTCCGTCTTGGACAGTGCAGAGCATCAGGGCAAATCGAGGACTAGGTGGATGAATTGGGGGAGGTAACTTGGGCATCTTGTAGCGTACTGAGAAAGAGCGAGACAATATCACGCATTGCGTTTGGTGTTGGTGCAGGCTTGCGATGCCGTCATGATGCACATCGGCCGTTAGACTTGACTTTGATGAGTGTGATATATCAGTGAGCTCGATCACCGGTTCGGGCGTCGATGTTTCGTGTCCCTGGTGTAGCTACACCCCAGTTGGGTTTGTCGCCTACCCTGTAGCTCGAGCGAGTTCTCTTCATCTATCGGCTTTCATCCCCGCGCACAAGTGGTGTATTTTTATTCTCAGCCAAATAAATGTTGCATTCTGGGTTTACTAATTTGCATGCTTACTTTCTTTTTTTTTCTCAACAGTTGCTTTTAACACATGGAAAACGAACCGTACCGCAGTTGATCAAAACATTCAAGCCACACGTTGCATTCCCAGCATTGCATCCTAAACGTGTGGCCCAGTCGGTCTGGATGGAAATGAAGATATCTCGAACGGGGCCTCGGTCCCCATCATGTACGCACCTACCTCCTGGGAACCGCATTCCTCAACTGAACAATCCCCATGCGAATCCGAACGATGAAATGCATTCTTCCTCAGGGAAATGCGTTTCGCAAAAAAGCACCTCTTTCGGTCCCGGGCCTCTCCTAGTGCCGAACAGCCACGGCTCCGAGCAACCCTACGACAGACCGAGGCCGTGCCTACAGTGCACTTGCCATGCGCCAGAAGCCATGCCGACATCATTGCCGCGTCCGTGTGGTTCCTCACAAAAGCATCTTCATGTAGAAGCAGAAAAAAGAAAAAAAAAACGCACTAGATGTTTCAGAAAAGCAAAACTCGTCGTGACATCCTCGCCGGGCACATTACGCAAATCGTCACCGTTTCAAAATCTAACCTTGGTCGAGGCCATCCCCGCTATGCACCGAGGATAACCACAGAGTTGTTTGGCAATAAGGACCAACGTACAATGTATGACTGAACCCTTTCTGGATGAAACGACGCCAAGAGAATTTGGTCCAGAATGGGTAAAGAACGTGTTTATTTGGTGAAACTTGATGATGAATAGATGCATACTGAAAAAGGATTAGGTTCATGACTATGGATTACATTTGACCCTATTTCTTTTTACGATTCGGGAGCTCACGAGCGATCCAGGCGGTCGAAGGCACTTTTGACTCCGAGTCTTGTTTCTTTCTTTTTCAGTTTTCAGCCACATATGGGCCGTGGCATGGCGAACAGACATTAGTCAGGGGTACTTTGCGGGTTATGTCGAGAAGTCTCGGGCGGGATGGCGGTTCCGGAAGATATTACCAAAAAGAAGAAGGAGGCCCATCGAGGTCCGTGGGTCCGTGGGTCTCGGAGAGCGAGCGAAAGATTAAGTAGGCCGATGACAAGTTCACCATCGAATCTTTCCGCGAGACATGGGGCCGGGGTCACGGACATTTGTCGAATTTAGCAATTCGTCGTTCTTGTCGTTGACAACAAAGAATGACTGAGCAGGAACGTGTCAAGACCATGTATCGGGCTGGCTTCACGACCTGTACGCCCTCATTGACTAAAAGCGAATGGAGCTCAAACATGGAGGATTGATTGACCCGGCTGGGACAATCACTCAAAGACTCAAAGACTCAAAGACGAGCAGACGAGCAGAGACGAGCCCATCTGGCGGCGGGTTCGGGGATTGGGAGATTTGGTGATGCTAGTTCCGATCCATGTGTTGCAGTTCTTGCGGCCACACAGATCCTACCGATTAGTGTCCGAGAACTGCTCATTCATCGAGCAAGACTAGATAGATAGATTGGTAGAGAGAGACACGCACCGAGAGGAGTGGCGGACCATGAATGGTGTAAAAATACGGAGTACACATTCTGAAATCTGCAACTTGTCGCACCATGGTCCAGCCTCCCGGTCTGTTTCTGATTGGGCTGGTGTGCCAGACGAATCGGGCTGCGTGCTGCCCAAAAAGTCGAATTAGCATGTCCTGTCATATCTAACAATTGCTCGTAGGAAAACGGCAGCAAGCCACGCACATCAAGAGCATCAATCTCGTTCAGATGGGAAACCATGTCTCCTGCATCTTCGAGTGCTTGCAAAGAAACATTTGAGAACGAGGCGTCAAGTTCAATTGACGTTGGCCAGTACGGGCAGCATCCGCACTCTAATCAGGGTCGCATTTTTCAATCCGTGACTTGTTCTTTCAATATGTTTTCAACGCCAGGTCGCGGAGTTTGGTCTGCTGCAGCTTGTTGCATTTCGCCGTGTTCTTCTTCTTTTTTTTTTTTTTTTTCTTCTTCTTCTTCTTCTTCTCCTCGCCTTTGTGACCCCGAGCCGCTGCCAGGCTCATTTCCCCCTTTTCATGAACCGGGCAACTGGGTTATCCTTAAGATGGTTAGTGGACATTGTCTGTACCTGTACTGATAATCTTGTGGTGGTGTTGTGTACCGGAGAATATAATTTGCACTCCGTAGACGACGTCGTATCGAGTCATGGATGAGCGCACGGATTAAGATGCCGAATCAAGGTTGTCAGATATTACCAGGCACAAGTCGAGGGGTCATGCAAGGTACGACGTACGACAAGTGACAACAACCCATCGCCCCCGTGTTGGAAGTCAGTGAACGGTGGAAGCCCTCAATGTTGATTGACATGCTGTTTTGCAGTCGGGAGGAAAACCTGAACCTGTTTCAGGTCTACAGCATTCCGCAGGCTAGTCAGTTATCAGTCTCGTGGACGGAGTTGGACGCGCGATCCGGTTAGAGCCACAGCGTGGCGAAGGGACGTGCGTAAGGTGATAGATGCCATTGCGTTCGCCGTTGATCGTGTCATCGACACATCGGCGAAGCTCCCATGTCGGCCGGTTATTGAGATATTTGTGGCTCGTGGCATATACCATATCCCATACTCTCTGTAGGGAATACATTTCATTCTTGCCAATCCGATGCTGGTCCATAATGACAGTGCTCACTTTTCTCACGTGCCCTCCAGTGGTGGTTTTCCGGCAGGTGCGACTCGTAGTAGATAAGGAAATAGTGCTGATATATTCAAGTACCAGGTAGGCAGGCACGGAAGGACTTTTGTTCTTTCTTTCCTGCGAATTGTCCACTTTGTCCGAGGTGGGCCATCCCAGTACACGGTCCATATCTCAGAGTCTTATTGGGCTTGCTATTAATAAACTCGGCCGACAAGTCAGTGGCCTGTTCAACACCACCCCTTGCCCCCCCGACTCCGACCTCGACCTCGACCACACATATGTACACACATACAGTACAACCTAAATGTATGTACTCCGTAGGGTCCAAGAACCAGCCCATGCTCTTATTCAACGTACGTTGGTGGGCAGAGCCCACGCGCCTCGCCCTGGCACCAACTGGCCCCAAGTCTGCCCACTCGCATCCAATCGACTCGCAGCCATTCCATATCTCGTCGCCCCATCGGCTGCAAGGGAGCTCCTCAGCCACCTGATTGGCCTCCTTGGATTACGCTTAGCCTAATTTGGCTGTTGCGTGGAGTCTTCTGAAACCCCAAAGTACGGCGCTTCGCTCCCTAGTTCCCAACCACAGATTGGCGAGCTCTTGTCGACGATTGCCGGCTCTGAATGCGTGGCTGCTGCCCATTCATTCATGGATTATTCTCTGCTTCTTTCCTGCGCCAATTGAAGCCGTCGTGTGGCGGGCGCGCTCCTTTCGCGGGCGCTTCTTCCGCCGCTCAAATCACCCACCCACCACCACACCACAGCAACAACGCATGATAATTATGCACTCTACTTCGTACGGAAGCAATGTCTTCGTTGTCCTAGATGAAGGAGCTGCAGGTACACCCGACGACGCTTAGTCGATGGTCCTAGCCCCGACCGGCACATCTTGGGATTCATTAAGAAAGGGGTCGTGCAGTTGCACGAGACTCATGGTAACATCATGAAATGGAATCTGAGATCCGAGAACCTCTCTCGCTCTCATCGGCTAGACGGGACGATCAAACGAATAGTCCCGAGTTTTAAATGCCGAAGCAAGTGTCACGCAACTAAGAAACATTGGCTGTTGTTGGGCGGTTGTCGAGCCCTGCGATCTACTTATAGCTCTGTTTAAGCTTTAAGCAGAAGATCTAGGAAATATCACGACAAGGCCTACATAAACATTCTTTAAACTTACTTCGGAGCCAAACAAGTGCGAGGTCGTGGTCATGCATGACCTCTGGGATGCGCAATAGCGTCCTCGGCGCCTGCATGGATGTGGCATACAATGTACAACATAGGAGTGTGTACAATGTACATTATGAAGTGGACCAGTTGACTCTTCCCATCCAACCACAGCAAGCGTGGCTTTATTCCAGTGTCCCAGGGTCCCAGGGTCCTAGGGGTGAGAAAATTCTGAAGCAACGCCCCAGGTGCGTTTCATGTTAGGTAGCTTACCAACTTCTTCATCACCCATCCATCCATTTTTCGACTCCAGCCTTGTGTACGGTCTATGGACCGGGGTTAAGGCGCCTGACGATGAGTGAGAGAGCCATCAGCTTCGCCCATTCAGAACATTGACTTGGCTGGTAGAAATCAACGACGCGATTTTTTTGGGGAGGGGGAGATACGGAGTCGGGGACCCATCTTTGCATGCATTTCGCGGACCCAATATCGGTAATTTTCATATGAGAACTCGGCGTACATGGAATCTTCTCCTGCGGTTCTTCGCACACTCGCGAGTGGAGTGGACGGGCTGCTGTTGTTCATCAAATCCGTAGCCGAAATTGCAAAGAAAGCCATGGTACGAGTTCTCAGGCCGAGTATCCGTTCGCCCTCGCCATTGCTTGGCGAGGGATCAATTGCGGGGGCAGCCGCAGATGGAGGTCGCACCGACCGTCTTCTTGTCATGGATATTATCTAGTCGTGTTCATACGGTACGGAGTACTCGAATTGCATTTCGTGTGACCCGCGTGATGCGTATCGCTTGCCTTTATCCCCGTAAATGAGCGCATCTGAGGCTGACAGCAAGATTAGACTTGTACGGAGTATATATATCCATATGTATTCAAGTACGAAGTACTCCTCGTTGATTCCTTTAATCTGGCAATGTAGCAGCCAGGCTGCAGTGGACAGGTCTGAAAGCCAAAGTGCACTATTCAGGCAGGGCTTGACTGGAGAGATGGATGGAAGCCGTACTGATAGAAAGGCGAGCCACCACAGCTGCGAGCCTGACGACCAAACATATTGTAAAGTCGCGAGCGAATTGGCCAGGAAGAGAGAGAGTATCAAAAACCACCGGCGTTGCGAGTAGTGACACGCTCGCTGCCCTGCGATTCTATAGATAGAACTGCAATTCTTATCAGAGCAGGTGTTTGGATGACGCTTCATGCAAGTGATCGGTCAACTGGATGCTCGACTGAGGCTGTCTATTCATGATTAATATCTTACCAATATGGTCGGGCCAGTGCCTCATTCGGAAGTTATAGTATCATAATGGACAGTACCAGTTCATCGCGCATTGGGTCAATGGATGTGACCAGGCGACGCAGTGACCACCCAAGGCCAGGCTAGGCAAGTCTTTCTGTCTTGCATTTTTAAACTTTGCGATGGAAACCAACGTGCTGGGGATAATTTGAAAGGAGACTTCACAAAAGGCCGGTGCAGATAGATGTCAGGGATGCGAGGATACAAGGATACAAGGATACAAGGATGCACTCCAGGAAGGATAAAGACATGAAGACACCCTACCTCACCTCACCCCTCCCCTAACAGCGACTCTCCACCGCAAACTCCATGAGTACTCCGCATGTACTGAGAAGGATCCTTGGGCTGGCAACTGGCAGCAGTTGGCAAAGAAGTACAAATGCAAAATGCAATGGCGAAAGGCATAAGACGGCACATGCAAGCGATTTCCAGGCCAAGCACCCAGGGACCCAGCACTCTGAGCGTCTTGCTCCGTTTGAAGACCCAGCGGCGGTGATGGGGGCCGAAACAAAGAAAAAGGGGTTCAAGAAGATTGAAGCCAAGATGGGCGATTGGAAAGGTCGAAAGCGCAAAAGTATCACCAGTGCTTGAGCGGAGTGTTGGTGTGTTTGCGCACAGACGTAATAGCGTGTGTGGCGATCGACGATAACAATTTACCAGCTTTCCATAATATGTACATAATTAACCATAATGGAGTAAATAAGGACAGGGAAACAAAGAAGGGGATCCCACCGCCTGGGACCTGCTGGACCTGCTGGCCCGTGACCCTGTGCTAATGGTGGTAGTGGTACGGCGTACATGTATACTCCGTACTACTCCGTAGCGTCTACTCCGTACTCAGTTGTCAATTCTGCGTCGTCGCCCGCCGGTGGTGACTGGCACCAGCGCTACATCGCGCCGCAGCAAGTACACGGTACATAGATAGTTCTAGTTCTTGAGGATGCATCCACCGGAAAGGAAACAGGGCTAGCCCGGGCTGGCGACCCAGTCTGTCAGTGCCGAGCCACGCATTGTTCCTCGAAAAAAAAAAAAAGCCAATCCATGCTCCATGGGCCATGGCCCACGCCAGCGCCAGCGGCTGTGCCTGAGCCAGTACACACGACCGATGGGTCAACGTTGAAGTGCGGGCTGGCTGGACAGGATGGAGCCAGGCCAGACAGACCCATTGACCCAGAACCGACCGAGAGCGCCTGCGCTGAGAGGCAAAGCCGGCCGGTGTGGGGATTGCTTCCTGCCTGCCCCAGGTGTCCAGGCGGCGACGGGATTCTCCCGCTCGCTCAGTCCTCCAACTCCTCCCCAGCCAGACAGAGAGAGAAGCGCTGGCTGCTGGTGCTGGTGCCTGGCGCTTGGTGCTTGGTAGCAGCGGTCCGGTTCCCCATCGGCTCGGTTGACTGACTGACTGACTGACTGACTGGCTGGCGATCTGGTTATGGTGCTTGTTGACTGACTGCCTGCCTTCTGTCTTGCTCTGTCTTGCCTTGTCTGCCAACTTGGGTGCTTGGCCTGGCGCCTGGCTCTGCGCGCGCGCTGGGGTCTTCCATCCACCCACCGGTCCGTCCACTTGGACTACTTGCGCCCCCAAAAGCCACGGGTCGTCGTGGACGAGCCATTAAACCCCGACTCTCGTCTCCTTCTCGCATCCTCGTCTCTTGATTCCTGTTCCTCGTTGTTTCTTTCTTCGTTTATTTGAGCCCCATCCCCCAATCCCCCTCTTCTCATCCTCCCTTTCCTCGACCTTGCGTCGTCTCTTTTCTTTTATTTCCAATTCCCGGGCCACCTCGCTTCCTTGGGCTCTTCCGACCTCGCCGCGGTCTTTTCTTGCAAGACACGGTCCGTCTCTGGTTGACGCCGTCCTTTCTGCCGTATCGTCTTGTCACTAGTCCCGCCTCGAATTCAGCTGGCTGTTTGACGGTGTTATCCATCCACGAGCCTGGCGACATCGCGTAGTGTGCATCATTTGGCCCTTTTAGCTTTTTGCTTTCTTCTTCTCCATCTTCCCTCACTCAGCCTTAATTCTGTTCAGTCGGCCGTTGCCTCGAAGTCTTCAGGCGTCGAGTCGATCTGCCCTCTCGACATACTCGGTGTCCACGCCTGGACGACCAGGACGACATATCGTCGCGCCTTGCCCGATCCGCTCGATGCTAAGGCTGGGCCAAATCTGAGCTTACAATCAATTTCGATCATCCGGGCTGGTCTCGAACTTTTCCTTGTTGCTGTCGCATAGCCGATCCCACCTTCGACAGAGGCAGCGCCTCTTTCCGTACGAATTCCCATCTTGACCGCGTCAATTGTCCCGCATCAGAGCCCTCACACGACGCAGCCCTCGCCGCTCGTGCCCATTTGGCGACAATACTGTAGAGCTTAGCAGCTCTCTTCGTTCGACCTTTGGCACGAAATCCTCAAATCCCACTCTGAGTGGACAAAACGTCATCATGTATTCACAACACGCTACCATGGCGCCTCAAAACCGGAAACCTTCATGTTGAG
Source organism: Epichloe gansuensis (assembly GCA_023658505.1). Taxonomy (NCBI): domain Eukaryota; kingdom Fungi; phylum Ascomycota; class Sordariomycetes; order Hypocreales; family Clavicipitaceae; genus Epichloe; species Epichloe gansuensis. The sequence continues at coordinate 1,032,614 of CP098281.1, forward strand.
CACAGAAGCCCAACAGGCTTTGCCGCACGATGCTCAGGTTGCGCTACAACAGGTTGACAACTGTACGTCTTTACTACTCTTGCGCAATCCAGCGTTTGCCTGGATATATTTTTGTGTGGATTGGCTTTTATAATTGACTCGTGGTGCTTTTTGCAGTGAAATACTTCCTCATCTCTGCCCCGGTGGACTGGCAACCAGATCAGTATATTCGCCGATTTTTGCTACCTACTGGCGAGTATGTGTCTTGCGTTCTCTGGAACAATCTCTTCCACATCTCGGGAACCGACATTGTGCGGTGTCTTTCGTTCCGATTCCAGGCTTTCGGTCGGCCCGTGAAGAACTCCAAGAAGTTTGAGGAAGGCATCTTCTCAGATCTGCGAAACCTGAAGTCCGGCACCGACGCCTCGCTGGAAGAACCCAAGAGCGGCTTCCTGGATTTTCTGTACAAGAACAACTGCATTCGAACACAGAAAAAACAAAAAGTGTTCTACTGGTACAGCGTCCCTCATGACCGGTTGTTCCTCGACGCATTGGAGCGTGATCTGAAGCGAGAGAAGATGGGTCAGGAAGCAACCACTGTTGCCGTCAGCGAACCGGCACTGTCTTTCCAATACGACTCATCGCAGTCCTTGTACGAGCAGCTCACCAAGACCCAGCAAGCCAACTCGTCGTCATTCAGCGCCCAACAGACTGCTTCTTTTTCTCAGAACCAGTCAACCTCGCCCGTCATGCGAGCGATGGACTCGATGCCACCACCCAGCATAATGCCTCAAAATATGGCGGCCCCTATGACTGAGGCAATGGACCCCATGGTTTCCTATGACCACATGCCCATGGCTGCTGCTGTTCCACAGCACGTTAAGAGAGAACCCGACTTCACCCGCGTTCAGTACAACCAGAACGGCATCCCAATCAACCATGGCCATCAGAGACATGCTTCCATGCCCACCTATGGCTTGGAGTACTCCCCGGCGCCTTCCTTTGTCTCCTCGCAGTATGAAGATTACAGCAATCGTGGCATCTCGTTCGAGCCAATTACTCCCCACATCAAGCCATGGGAATGACGGGAGAACCAGCCTACATCGCAAATGAGGAGACTGGGTTGTACTCTGCCATCCCCGATCATCTGTCTGGAATGAACGGTTTGAACGGGATGGTCCAGTTACCGCCTTCCAACCTCGCCGGATCTCAGTTCACACGATCATACGGCACCAACAATGTATACTCGGTGATTGAAGGGTCGCCAACGTACAAGCAACGGCGGCGTCGATCCTCCATACCGCCGTCCATTTCCGCGATCCCCGGTGCGCCCATACCCAATACTGCAGCCCATAGACCGTCAGACTTGAGACGATCGGTTTCTGTCTCGGTTGGCCACCTGGCTGAGGGCGAGGAGTCCGCCGACAACTCTCCCCTGGCCTCTCCTACAGTGCATCGGGCTTGTCTCTGGGCAGCCAACAACACAAGGATATGATGGACCTATCTCGGCACGGCACCCCGCTGTCCAACGTTGACGGAAGTGCAGCCTTGAACCCCATGGCACTTCAACAGAGCTTTGGAGAGGACATGTCCCATGACGGTTCTTTCAAGGACCACCGCCGAACCTTGTCCGGCCCAAACGGCGCGGTTCGACGCGCTCGCTCTGCTACCGTGATGGAATTGGGACCATATCCTCACAAGTCTCACTCGTGCCCGATCCCCACGTGCGGTCGACTTTTCAAACGTCTCGAGCACCTTAAACGGTAGGAACTACTCAACCTCCTTTAACCGTATCGTTTTCGATGTTTCATGCAAGCTAATCGCATCACAGACATGTCCGAACACATACGCAGGAGAAGCCCTATATCTGCCCTCACTGCAGCAAAGCATTCTCCAGATCTGACAACCTCGCACAGTAAGGCTCCCAAGACCTCCTGTTCCCAGCGAATCCATTCACATTACTGATGAACTTTTGCAGGCATAAGCGCACCCATAGTCGTGAAGATGGCGGCGAGGGATCGTTCAATCTGTCCGCCGAGGAAGAAGAGGAATACTCTGGCGAGGATCAATTGGGCTCTCTTGAGGAAGCCTCTCCATCATCCGACGCAGCATACGTTCCCGGCTCCCTCAACAGTGCTGCGAACGAGGCCGCAACTTCATCGAATAATGGCAACCCCTCCAACAACATGGGCCAGACTCAATCTTTCAACAGCTTGCAAACACTCAGCATGCCCATGACCATCAGCCATCCGGCTACGATTAATGCCGGCGGCATGATGTGAAGAAAGAGTCGCATTTTCTTCATGAAGACATTTTCCGGCGAAAATTTCCTTATTAATTTTTATTCACATGTTCTGGGGCATCTAGATCAACTCTTTTTTTCTGAACACCTGTTACCCGAGTCAGATTACTTCTGCTCTTTTTTTTTTGCTTTTCCCGTTGGTAAAAACTTGGCCGATCCATGCCTTCTTTTCTTTTTCTTTTTCAAATCTGTCGTGTCACCATTGCCATTCTACTTTGAAACGTCCGAAAGGCGAAAAAGGAGGAAACAGCTCATGGATGCTGTAGGGTGATGAAGCGGCACGTGGCGCCATTGTATATCTATTGTTTAAAACTCGGAAGATGAGGGAGATGAATAGCAGCTAGAATAGTCTTTTGCGAGATTTCGGATATAGTTGGTTGCAATGAGGATGTCTGAAATTATGAACAAACGAAGAGCGTTTCGCGTGCATGTCTTTATGATTGAAGATGGTTGAGGAACAGACGTGAAGCTTATTCACACAGTATTATGGATTGATCTAGTGCCGCTTATGAGCACGCCTCGTTCATCGTCGACCCCTCCGCCCAAATGCATCTCTCGATCCCTCGATACCACGAACATCCCTCTCACTGATGCGCAACTCAGCACCCTTGAGTCTTCCCACGCCAGGTCGATCAACACATCCATCTCCCCCCACCTTCCTCCTCTTCTCCCCCTCTTCTTCCCCGTCTCTCTCTCAATATGATGCCATTTTCTTTGGCCTCCCTCCTCCGCTTCGCCTCTCGCGCCTCCGCAGCCGCCGTTATTCCCTTGCGCATGTGCATTGGCATCTTTTCCTGCTTATGGATCGACAGCTTCGAGCCCAGACCCTGTACGCGCAGATCCGTGGCCTTTTGGCGCGTACGACCTAGCGCAAAGGACTTTGGCTGTGCGACGTTGGAGGATACGGACGAGAGGGATTTGGTGGCGGCGTGGGGGCGAGGAGGTGCGATTCGGCGAGGAGTCGGCGGAGTTCAAGGTCCTGTTTGAGTAGGGAGGGGCGTCTTCGGGGACGGAGGGAGCGGATAATTTGGAGGGTTCGGTTGCGGTGATTGTGGTCACGGTTTGGTCGGGAGGTCAGGAGGACTGCGAATTTTTTTATTTTAATCTGTCGTTCCTTTGAACCGTTTCTTCGCCTCTTTCTTTTCTGGAGAGAAGAGAAGGAAAAGGGGGGTAAAAGGCGCAGATTACGAACCATGAAGGCTTTTAATTCTCCTTTGCTCATGACCGTCTCCCCGGGGAGCTGTGGTTTCGAGTGATCTACCACTTCGATGTCGGGCGAGTCTTTGGCAACACGTTAGTTTCCGACCGTCCTGGACAGCAAGTCTCAAAGGGTAGATTTTTTTTTTTTTGGGGGCAGATTCCGCTCACCCTCGTCATCGGGATCATCCTCGGAGACATCGTCTTCGCCAACACTGCCTTGGTCGTCTGCGTCCGAGAGCCCGTCCCATTCTGAATCTTGGTCCTCCGGATCCTCTGCGCTGTCGGTGGGCACTGACGTCGACTCGTCCTCGAGCGGCTGGAAGCGCGCTTCGAAGTGGCGCCGCAGGAGCTCGTTGGCGTCGACTCCCGGTGTCGCTGGTTCGGAGGAGCTTTGCGCTTGCCCAGGACGGCCATTGTGGTTTCCGTTTCCGTGTCTCTTGGGAAACTTGTGCGGTCGGAGGAGGGAGGTTTCTGGGAAATTTTTTTTTTTTTTGGAGGGCCGCGTAGCCTTGCTGTGGTGGGTGGTGGGGTTTGAAGAAGGGAGCTGAGGAAGGCTGATGAGACGTGCTTTATGGCTGTGGGACTTGTGGACGTGTGCGTGCGTTGCGGACTGGAGGTGGAATGGGATATTAGTTATCTATGCGTCGCGGCACGAAGATGGCAGGGAGGTGACTAGGAGGGTGATTTCTGATGGATCAATTGTTGTTTGATCTTGTGTATATTGTACAATTTCAGGAATACTGTGTCCTGTCTCGGTCGACCTGGGTTGGCGCGTGCATGACCCCTAAACTCTTTCCCATGGTATCTTTGCCGCCCTTTAAACAAGAACACCCCCTGAGAAAAAAACGCCAATACAATACAGACGTCGTGATTTTAACATGCAATCATACTCTCGTAGACATTCGAGCCCTTCTGGCGTCGTCGTCCCGAACAGCCTCGCTTCTCGCCAGGAAATCCTGCCGAACAGCATATGAATCCTTCGATTTGCTCGCCAGCTCCAACTCGTCCTTGATGCCCTCCTTGTCCACGTATCCAGCCCAGTCCATTCTGCTCTTCTCCACCGTATTGAGCTTCTTTGCCTGCGCCTCTTTGCCGGCCTGGATCCTCGCGGCGAGACCAAGGTTCAGATCGGTGCGTCCCGGTCCGTTGTCAAGAATGGGCTCGAATGCAGACCGGAAGGCCTTCCTGGTAGCCCGCTTCGTGGGTGAGGCGTCTGCACCAGCGGAAGCTGCCCCATCTTGAGATGCGAGATATAGCTTGGCTTCTGCCGAATCCCGGGCCACGACTTTCTCTTCCGTGTGCACTCGTCCGGCGAAGTTGTATGTTCGCTTGATACGAATGGTGTCTGGTTGTGCGACATCAGTAGACGTATTTGCAGCGTTTTTCGGCTTGGTCTTTTTCGGCCGTGGCCTCATCATCTGCCTCGATCGCTGCTGAATCATTGCTGGGCTTGGCTGGCTCTCCGGACAGCATCTGCGCCCAAACGGCGTCCACGTCGATTGTGACCGGCTCATTGTCAACGACGTATTTGCGCTCCTCCTTTCTATTGCAGGCATGTCAGACCATCATGTTTGATGAGAGAGCGAGTAAGCTTGGAAAAGTTACTAACTCTGCTGCACGTTGCGCGCGGGTCTTGACTAATCCGCCTTCACCACCTTCTTCAACATCCACATGCCGTCCTTTGGCATGCGCTCTTTCGCCTCTTCTGTCCCTTGGAGATGATCGCCTCGTCTCCTGAATTATCGTAGCCATCGTCCTCACCTTTGCCGTCTATTCTTGTCTCTGTGCGTTTTCGTTTCGACGGGCCATGTGTAGTGGTGTCTTCGGATTCAGACTCATCGGACGCGGGCTCCGGAGCAGCATCAGGGGCAAAGTCTGAGTCCTCGGAGGAAGCATACTGCTCATCTTCGGCCTCTAATGAAGGACACGGAGACATATCCGGTGTGCAGTTGCGTGCAGTTGCGCTAAAGACCCTGGTGGTGATGAAGAAACAGGAATCAGCTTGCCAGCAAGTCGCGCGTCTCGGAAGTTGTTTGGCGATGGAGCTGTAGTTTGCGCAGCCAATCAGGGCTCCCGAGCTTCCTCGTGACGTACCTTCTACCAACGGAGTAACTTGGGCTACAAAACGCCATCGCAATCTGAGATCTGACGGGAGTTTGTATTCTGACAAGAAGCAGCACGTGAAGCAGACTTCTGATTGATTTCATTACAAAGAACTCCAGCGAAGCTTCACACCCTAAATGGGGTCATATTGCATTGCTGGCCCGGAGCTCCCAGGAAATCGGGCAACCCGTGCAGTGGTGACAATTTGCAGCGGCTCTTCTGAAAATCTCGTCACAAATCTGACAGACTTGACATGCTTTTTCACCAATTTCCTTGGGCCGCCGGCCCAGCATACGTCGAAACCAGTCTTGCAGAGTCTTGGGGCTGCAACGCTGACAACCTCACGAGCCATCAAAGGCTTCGTCTATGACAGGACACTGCCGGGAGTAAACACAGCTGTCGGTCTTGTGACAAGAAGGGCAGTGGTGTTGAACAGCGAAGCACATTGTTTGTATATCGATGGTACGAATTATGGAATCGCACCAGGACAGGGGTTGAGGGCCGATATACGAATTAGAGCGATGAAAGCAACACCGCCTCTTCTGCGTCCGACAATAGAAGAAGGAAAAAGAACGGAATTTGGTTTCTGGCAGAGCTCAGATGGCCAATGAGTTTGCAAAATTCGTGCTCAAAAACCATTTGAGATGTGCATATCTGTCATTGATCGTGGACAGCCCCTTTGGCATTCATTGAGGACAATAAGTGCGATACAGCGAAAATACCACCGCAGCCATGGCGAAAAAAAGATCCACCGCCAGATGAAAGATTCGCCTATCTCGCCCTGAAGAATGTTTTCGTGGGCCAAAATGCTCGAGTTCGCCAGAACAAGGCAATACAGAAGCTCATCAGGGTTCACAAAGGACAGGAAGACGTGGCTGATCTGGTTCGCCAACACAACTTTGATTTCATTTGTGAATCTGCTCGAACCCTGCTCTGCGATGAGATATCTGCATCTACACTCAAAGCCAAGATCCGCTTTCCTGAACTCGCTCTGAACTCCATGACTTGTCGCCAAACCAAAGTGCGGAAAGGAGGCCTCTGAGGCAGAAGCTGCCAGGAATGAGGCAGACACCTTCGAAAATATTCTGCAGCGCCACTGGGTTTGCAAGTACGCGCTTGTACTCCGTATTAACCAAGATACTAATTGATTGTTGCTACGATCAGCTACAAAAAAAAAAAAAAAAAGAAGGCGGTTAGCCTTGGCTTCATGTTGCCGATCTGGGCAAGTACTTTACTGGCACCATATACTCACTCAAGGCGTATTGCAACATGAGCCTCTTTAAAAGGTCTCCATTGTCCAACATGTGATGTCCTCGAACGCACTTGATAGTGCAAGATACTTTTCCCATCTCGGCACACCGGTCGGCTGATTGTATCTATGCCATATTAGCACTGTCCCTCATCTAACGCCCGCCTCGCTCCGGGTATTACGGCACACGTCTGCTAGAGTCGTTTCTACTCTGGTCTTGTTCGGCAACACCCTCCCGCATGCCTGATTAGGAAGTTCTGCGGCGACTCCGACAAAAGCGTTTGTGTTGTCTGGAGTCTCCTTGAACAACACACTTGCGATAGATGGGAACGTTGCTGGTCTGGAACCTTTTCAATGTGGCTTTTATTTTGGGCCTTTTCTTCACGGGATATAGGTGTAGAACCAGCTTCTGATGTCACCAACTTCCTATATCGTCAGGTTCCCGAGATGACGAATTACTGAGAGCAAATGGCAATCATTGGGTTGCGCAGATGGAAAAGTAGAAGATGAGGGCCGAGACAAGAGGGAGCTATTTCGAATATGAATAGGATGAAATGGTCCTTCAGAATCCAAGAGGGATGATCAACAGAGGTAGTCGGCCAAAAGTATACTTCAACTTGTTCAATTCTCCTCCCATCTCCATCATGCAGACCTTTGTTTCATTTCTCATCTCCCTCGTGGTGGCTAGCAGTTTTGCTACCGTCGCACCGACTACCCACAGTGGTGTCTTTTCCGTCTCGGCAAAGCACAACGGCAACTTCAACCACAATGGACCGGTGGCCTTGGCCAAGGCTTATCAAAAGTTCAACAAGCCTGTGCCTGCAGATGTTGCGAATGCCATTCACCGCCAACAGCACAAGAGAACCACTGGCTCGGCTATATCTACTCCCAAGCAATATGACAGCGAGTACTTGACTCCGGCCCAGGTTGGCACGCCTGTCCAGACTCTTCACTTAGACTTTGACACTGGTTTCAGTGACTTGTGGGTGTTTGGTACCGAGACTCCCTCCAATGAAGTCAATGGCCAGACGCTTTACAATCCCAACAAGAGCTTTTCTGCCAAGCTTCTTAGCGGCCAGAGCTGGAGCATCCATCATCACGTATGGTGACCAGAGCAGCTCAAGCGGAAATGTCTTCAGCGATGTTGTCACCGTCGGCGGCTTGACTGTGAAGAGCCAGGCTGTCGAGGACGCAAAGCAGGTGTCTGCGCAGTTCTCCAATGATGCCCAGTCCTCGGGCTTGCTTGGCTTGGCTGGCAGCTCCATCAACACGGTCAGGCCTACCAAGCAAGAGACCCTTTTTGAAGATGCCAGGCCAACTATGAACTCGCTGTTTACTGCCAACTTGAAGCATAATGCCGGTAAGTGATGGGCACCCGTCGTCTTGTTGCTGTGAAAAAAAAATGAAAAAAAGGAAACCGCTAATATGGCCCCTCTTGTCCCCTTAAAGATGGTGAGTACAACTTTGGCTACATGGATTCTGCCGAATACATTGGATCAATTGCATTTACGTCCGTGGACAGCAGTCAGGGCTTCTGGACGTGGACCTCGACCGGCTATGCTGTTGGCTCAGGAAGTCTCAAAGGACATCCGTCACTGGTATTGCCGACACCGGCACCACTCTGCTTCTGTTGCCCGACAGCATCGTCGACGCATACTATGCCAAGGTGCCCGGCGCGAGTTACTATAGCTCGCAGGGCGGCTATACATTTGATTGCCATACCAGCCTGCCCAGCTTTACCTTTGGTATTTCAAGCTCAACCATCACCCTTCCCGGGTCGTACATCAACTTTGCTCCTGCGGATGACACAGGCCAGACTTGTTTAGGTGGTCTCCAGAGAATCTCGTCTATCGGTATTAATATCTTTGGCGATGTTACCTTAAGGCAGCATTTGTGTGTGGTCTTTGACGGTGGCAACGGTCGTCTTGGTTGGACATCCAGAACCTCCTCGCCAATGGCCCAACAACTCGGACCGCCGAAGATGACTGGACCAGATAACCAAAGAGTGGGGCGTGGCACGAGTAGCACAAAGTCATCTCCACGTGACTTGCCATCATCGTCCCAGCGCCTTCCTTACCACGCTCCTGCAAACTTATAGTTTCGTCATCAGGCATCATCAGACCATCGATCGAGGTGTGAAACTTTTCAGCAAAACCGAATTCATGTCGAGCGACGAGGATTTCGAAGTTGAGGTTCCGGATCTGGCGGAAGATGACCCCATGAGATCTTTCCTTCCAGCTTCATTCGGGAAGAAGTCCAAGGAAGCGAATATTGCAGCCCAAATTGACCGGAGCAGAAGGGCGGTGGACCATTCGGCGGCGACCACTGCGACCGAGGTCAAAAATTGACCGAGAAGAACCTGGGAGCAAACAGCTCTTCTAGTGACGGCGCCGATAGCGACGGCAACTCGGACGACTCGGACGACTCGGACGATTATCCGGTGTCTCACGAACTCGTCCTGAAGACACACAGTCGCGCGGTAACAACACTATCTTTGGATCCAGCGGGCGGACGACTTCTGACCGCCTCCTTGGATTGCAAGGTGAACTTGCACGACTTTGCGTCCATGACACCATCCACCCTCCGAGCATTCAAAACCGTTGATCCGTCTGAGACAAAGCGATCTGCGGCAACCGCTGAATCCCATCCGATCCACCATGTAGAATTCAATCCACTCTCTGGAGGAGTCTTTTTGTGCATTTCCGCGCACCCGCAAGCCAGGATCATGTCCCGGATGGCCAGATCCTGACAGAATTTGTCAAAGGTGACATGTACCTCAGAGACATGAACAATACCAAAGGTCACATTTCGGAAATCACGACTGGGGTATGGCATCCTACGGACAAGAATCTTTGCGTCACGGCCGGTACCGATAGCACGTTGCGAATCTGGGATATCAACAACAAGCGATCACAAAAAGAGGTGGTTGTGTTCAAGTCAAAGGCTGCTGGGTCGGCTGGCAGGACGAAGATGACGGCGGTTGCATGGGGTGCTCCTTCTCAAGGCGGGAACAACGTGCTGGTCAGCGCCGCGCTTGACGGAAGTCTTGTTATGTATGGCGGCAATGGCCCATTTACGAGACCTGCTGGCGAGATCCGCGATGCACACCAACCACAGACGTGGACCAGTGGCATTGATATCTCGTCCGATGGTCGCATGGTTGTCACTCGGGGCGGGGATGATCTCATCAAACTGTGGGACACCAGGAAGTTCACGAAACCTCTAGTCAGCATTTCCCACAAATCTACATCAGATCATTACCCGACAAGCAACATTCGCTACTCGCCAAACTCCACAAGCATCATCACCGGCTCGGAGACAGGACATCTGCATATACTGAATCCAGGCAACCTTCGGCCTGAGCACATCACGCCCATCACACCAGGTTCAACCTTGATCACTGTGAATTGGCACCCCAAAATTAACCAGATTGTCACAGGTTCAGCCAATGCCGAAGCCCACGTCCTTTACAGTCCAACCAAGTCGAGCCGTGGTGCGGTGGAAGTCATGTCTCGGGCACCGAAGAAACGTCATATTGATGATGACCCAGGCCGAACCATGGACCAGGGTATTGGCATGTCGGGTGACTCAATCATGACGCCCGGTGCCACAACCGGCCCTCGAAAGTCTGGCGTAACAGGAACCGGTCGGTCCAAAGACCCGCGCCGCCCTCACATCCCACAGCAGACGCCTTTCCAGAAGAATCAGCCGGATGAAAAACATCTAGCCGAAAACATCCCGCTTGCTCGCATGCTGCATGAAGATCCTCGCGAGGCGCTACTGAAATATGCCGATAAGGCTCAGAATGACCCGATTTTCACCAAGGCTTGGAGCAAAACGCAACCCAAGACACAATACGCAGACCTTAGCGACGATGACGAAGATGGACCCGACAAGAAGAAGACTAAAGGTGAAGATCCTACAATTTTTTTTGGGTTCAATTGACCAGATTCAACACATCATGAATGTGTGTACCAGACATCGCCGCCGCCGCCGCCGTAACCAAGGGGCCCACATGCCTCCGGCTTGGCTGAATGATAATAGTAGCTGCCGGGCCGCATCTTCGGCCTGGACAATTCCCTTTCATATCACTAAGCATGGTTTGGTAGGCCAGCCTCAGTCGTAGACTTGACGCCAGTTTGATCTCCAACAAAAAGCCATTGGCTTTCCGTGGTCCACTATTAGCTCCTGGTTTCTGCAGCCCGTCATGGAGGCTGGTGTCAAAATGAGTTCCATACGTACGTGCCTGGGCGTGTACAGCAATAAGTTAAAAAAAAAAACCCAATAGCTTACCTGATACAGCGGTAAGCAGATACATGATTACCTAATACGATCATGAAATAAAGTGTCTGCAATATGTACATGTAAGCGGACGCTAAGATAAACACGTGACTGCCCACCGCAGGCCGAAAGCGCCAATCGTACGCAGCCGCCTGGAGCCTGGGACTCTGCCTGCGCAGGTGCCGTGCTGAGATGTACCGTGGCCATGCGTCCAGAGCCCGCACCAGCCGTCACGCTCAATCTTGTCCGTTGTGTCTTCACCACTCCCCATCATCAACCAGCGAGGAAGCGCGCGCGCATCCCGAAAAATCGCCAGGTCCCCTCGCAAACCATCGGCAACCATCTCCAAGCCTCGCCATCTTGGTGTTGCACGCGATTCCCACGCATCATACGCTCGAGGCACCTGCCCCGACGCGCCGCGTCGCCGCTTTCACACTTTTCCACTCCCTCTTCGTCTCCTGGCCTCACGCCTGCGAGTTTGCCAGTTTTCCCTTTGCCCATTTCCGCCCTTGGCCCCACGCCTCACTCGCCGACTTACAGCCCATCCAGCAGCGCGGCTGTAGCTGGTATCAATCCATATTCAACGCGCCTCCACGACGTGACGACGTGACGACGTGTGCACCCTCTCTTTGACGGCTCGCCGTCCTGCGCAACGCTCCATTGACTTGGGCCTTGACGCGATTGTGGCCTTGTCCGCATTACGCTTTCGTCTCAGCCATTACTCCCTTTCTGGCCATCCGGCGCCGTCCGAGTGTCAGTTGTGCCCGCGTTACGACTCTTCGACATAGCGATTATCATCGTCATGCTCCATAAATAAGCGACCACAACCATTATTTGCTCTCATTGGCGTGTGTATTCTGGTACAACTGTCCAACACAACAACCATCATGGCGTCGGTGCAAGCTTCGCCTGCGGTGCAACACCCCGGCGCGCCGATGCTTACCGGCGCAACCAAGCAGCAAGCCGAGGAAGTGTTCAGGGTATGTATTCGCGTGCGGGATGGAGTTGTGCTGCTCATCACTCATCTACATGTACAGAAGACACCTTCGCTGAGGAGATGGCTAACAATGGCGTTTGTAGAAGCTGAAGCAGATGAAGGAACAGGGTGTTCCCAGCACGGATCCGGAATACATCAAGGCCTCTCACTTCCTGTACAACTTTCAGCAACAACACAACATGCGCAAGAACCAACAATCATTCATGCAGCAACAGCAGCAGCAAAATGGTGTACAGTCGGGTGGTCGGCCCTCGCAAGGCACTCCTCAGGGTGGTCAATCCAATAATGGCTCTTTTTCACAAGGAGCAGCAGCTTCGACTTCCATTCCAACCCCTGGACTTGTTTCCAGCACGGCCCCTGCCCCTGCCCCTGCCTCTGCCTCTGCCTCTGCCTCTGCCTCTGCCTCTGCCTCTGCCTCTGCCTCTGCCTCTGCCTCTGCATCTCCTCAATTCAGCCAACAACAGCTTGCCTTGTTGCGTCAACAGATCCACGCATTCAAGCTTCTTGGCAAGAATGCAGGCATCTCGCTTCAGCTGCAGCAGGCCATTTTCAATCAGCGACATCGCCGACAGGCCACGGCCGGTGACGCAGCCGAAAGCTCTGTCAAAACTGCCCAGCCCAGCCAAGAACCTGAGAAGGCCCCATCGACTGGCCCAGAAGTTACTTCTCAGGAAGATGCTCCGTCCTTGCCAAAGGCTCACACGTACAAGACAGTCAAGTCGCCATATGGCACCAGCATGATTCGACCAGCGATCAAATACCTCGACCACGCCCAGCGCAAGAACCGATGGTTCATACCGGGTGTCTTCCCCACTGGCATCGACTTTGACCATCTGCGATACGAGAGAGAAGTGGTCATCTTCAATCGCATGAGCCAGAGATATGCCGAACTGAAAAATTTGCCCGCCAACCTGGCGCACTGGGACTCTTGTAAAGAAACCATTGAAGCTGACGACACGTTGAAGCGAAAAGCAATCATCGAAATGAAGAGCTTGGCTCTCTATGCCAAGCAACGGGCATTGAGAGAAAAGATTGGCAGGCAAATGACACATTATGACAACCTAGCCATGACAACGAACCGAGCTCACTACCGTAGAATGAAGAAGCAGAATGTTCGCGAAGCTCGCATCACAGAGAAGCTTGAGAAACAACAACGCGATGCTCGCGAGAACCGCGAGAAGAAGAAGCACATTGATTTCTTGCGGGCCATCTGTCACCATCGTGCAGAAATTCAGGACGGCGCCAACTCTCAGAGAAACAAGTCTCACAGGCTCAGCCGTCTCATGTACGCCCAGCACTTCAACATTGAGAAGGAAGAGCAGAAGCGTGTTGAGAGAACAGCCAAGCAGCGTTTGCAGGCTCTCAAAGCAAACGACGAAGAGGCCTACCTCAAACTGCTTGACCAGGCAAAGGACACACGTATCACACACTTGCTCAAGCAGACTGATGGCTTCTTGCACCAGTTGGCGTCCTCGGTTAAGGCCCAGCAACGCCATGCCGCTGAAGCGTACGGTGAAGATGTCGAACAGTTCGTCGAGGAGGACAGCGAAGAAGACGATGGAGAAAGCGGCAAGAAAATCGACTACTACGCTGTTGCACACAGAGTCAGGAAGAGGTCACCGAGCAGGCCAACATGCTTGTCGGTGGCAGCTTGAAGGAATACCAGATCAAGGGTCTGCAGTGGATGATATCGCTATACAACAACAACCTCAACGGTATTCTCGCCGATGAAATGGGTCTCGGAAAGACGATCAAACCATCAGTTTGATCACGTACCTCATCGAACGCAAGCAGCAAAGCGGGCCGTACCTTGTCATCGTACCCTTGAGTACGCTTACCAATTGGAACCTCGAGTTTGAGAAGTGGGCACCGTCTATCAACCGGATTGTCTACAAAGGTCCCCGAATACTCGTAAGCTTCAGCAAGAGAAGATCCGCCAGGGCCGATTCCAGGTGCTGTTGACCACATACGAATACATCATCAAGGACCGTCAATTCTCAGCAAAATCAAGTGGTTCCACATGATTATTGACGAAGGTCATCGTATGAAGAACTCCAACTCCAAGCTCAGCGCCACGATTTCGCAACACTACATGACCCGTTTCCGTCTTATTCTCACTGGTACGCCTCTGCAGAATAACCTGGCCGAACTGTGGGCCATGCTCAATTTCGTTCTGCCCAATATTTTCAAATCCGTCAAGACTTTTGACGAATGGTTCAACACGCCTTTTGCCAACACCGGTGGTCAAGATAAGATGGAACTCACCGAAGAAGAGCAAATTCTCGTCATTCGTCGTCTGCACAAGGTTCTCCGACCATTCCTGCTCCGACGTCTGAAGAAGGATGTAGAAGGATCTGCCCGACAAGACGGAGAAGGTTATCAAGTGCAAGTTCTCAGCCCTACAAGCCAAGCTGTACAAGCAAATGGTTACCCACAACAAGCTGGTTGTCAGCGATGGCAAGGGTGGCAAGACCAATGCCCGCGGTTTGAGCAACATGATTATGCAACTACGCAAGCTGTGTAACCATCCTTTTGTATTCAGCGAAGTCGAAAACGTGATGAACCCCATGAGCATCAGCAACGACTTGCTCTGGAGGACAGCTGGCAAATTCGAGCTCTTGGATCGGATCCTGCCCAAGTATAAAGCCACTGGACATCGAGTCCTCATGTTCTTCCAGATGACAGCCATCATGGACATCATGGAAGATTACCTGCGCTACCGAAAGTTCGAGTATCTGCGTCTCGATGGTACCACCAAGTCAGATGAGCGATCAGACTTGCTCAGGGACTTCAACGCCCCCGACTCAAAGTACTTCATGTTCTTGCTTTCTACCCGTGCCGGTGGTCTTGGTCTCAACTTGCAGACAGCTGATACAGTCATCATCTATGATTCCGATTGGAACCCGCATCAGGATCTCCAAGCGCAGGATCGTGCTCATCGTATCGGTCAGAAGAATGAAGTTCGTATTCTTCGATTGATCAGCTCAAACTCCGTGGAAGAGAAGATCCTGGAACGTGCCAGGTTCAAGCTCGACATGGATGGCAAGGTCATCCAGGCTGGTCGATTCGATAACAAATCATCAGAAACTGACCGAGACGCCATGCTTCGTACTTTGCTCGAAAGTGCAGACATGGCCGAAAGTGGCGAGCAAGACGACATGGAAGACGAAGAACTGAACATGATGCTTGCCCGAAGTGACGACGAAATGACCGTGTTCCAGAAGATTGACGAGGAGAGGGCGCAGGACCCCACGTACGGCACTGCGACTGGGAATAAGCCCAAGCCGAGACTCATGGGCGAGGATGAGCTGCCCGAGCTTTATTTGAACGAAGGCAATGTTGTCGAGGAAGAAGTGGATGACTCGGTTCTCGGCCGCGGCGCTCGCGAACGGACAAAGGTTCACTACGATGACGGCCTCACGGAAGAACAGTGGTTGATGGCGGTCGACGATGACGAGGACAGTCCCGAGGCAGCCGCTGCCCGTAAAGTAGCCCGCAAGGACAAACGAGAGATCAACAGGGTGAAGAGAACGGCCATCATGAACTCGATGGACATGTCGCCGTCGGCCAGCCGCGCGAGTACGGAGGAGGTCGAAACCCCAAAAAGCGCGGACGCAAGCCTGGCAGCAAGAACGAGAAGCGCAAGGCTGAGGATGGGGACGAAGAGCCACCGGCCAAGAAGCGACGTGGTCCTCAGGGACGACCAAGCAAGGGTGCCGCAGCGTCGTCCGATTCACGAGTCAGCCCCCAGCAGCGCGAGGTCTTGCAAAAGAGTCTGCGAACACTCCACGATGCATTGATGAACCTCGAAGTGGACGATCTCGAAGCGCCCGCGGAGGACGATGAATCCGATGCTGGAAAGCGTCTCATCATTGGACCGTTCATCAAACTTCCCCCAAGAGAGATTACGCCGACTACTATCTCATTATTCAAAACCCCATCTGCATGAACCAGATCCAGACGCGCATCAAGAAGGAAGATTATTCTTGTCTTGGTGACCTGCGAAGAGACTTTGACTTGATGATTCGCAATTGCCAAACATACAACGAGGATGGCAGCATTCTCTACCAAGATGCCAAGACCATGGATGTAAGTACTATAGGCCGTCCCTCCAAACCAAAGATGGACGACGGTTAACCATTTTTTTTTCTTTTGCAGGAATTTTTCACCAAGAAGATGCAAGAAGAATTAGAGGCGCACCCAGAATTGCAAGAGCTGGAAGACGGGGGTAGCAAGGCGGGATCTGTTGCCCTCTCCGGGAACGGAGAAAGCACACCACAGCCCAGTGGAACGCGGATCAAGATCATCTCCAGCTCCGCCCGCAACAGCGAAGCAGCCAATGGCAACAAGTCGGCGGCGCAGAGCGATGGGGAGTGATTGAATCGAGGGCAGTGGACAGCACGCCGGGAGGATGGATCATTAATAAAGCTCCAGGACGTATCTCGGTTTTGAGGAGTCATGTTATGGCGTGCGGCTCGTTTGGTCTATGTTCTTTTTTTTTCCTTGCAAGTGTTTGATGACACATTCGATTGGCGTTTTTTTCAGGAACAGGGAGTTCTATAAATGTGTATCAAAGGATGAAGCGGCCCTGGGGGCGAATTTCAATACCAAGCGTAAGGCGAGGCAAGGCGAGGTGAGGTGATTGATGGATGTCACGTCACTCTTGGTCATGTTTAGATAAGATGAAAATGTACTTTAGTAGAGGCTGACAGTGAAGAGATTGTACAATCCAAGTATGACCATACCTGTGCTGTGTAGTTGTTGGAGTGGGAGGAGATATTCAAGTGCAGTGCGTCGGCGTTTTGCGGCGTGAGTGGACTTTTGAAGATGCTTACATGTACATACATGTAGGTGATCCACAAGGTGATCCACCTCGGATCCGTCGCTCATGGCCGCTCCTCCCTCGTCTTGGATCCATCAACGAAGAAGACGTTCGTGACGTTCTCCCCGCATCCAGATGGGCCTCTACTGTGAGAGTTGGAGACAAGAGCGAAGGAAACCATGAAGAAGACGCTAGTATTGTGTTTTATTCATGGCTTCAAGGTGCGTGCGTGAGACGAAACGAAACGAAACGAAACGAAGCGACAAGACCACGACCTGAGTCATGGTCATGGCCTGCTGACGACGTTGCAATCCCAGGGCGGGAGTCGACTTTTGGAAATGACTACCAATTCACCAAAAACCTACGGGATATTGTGGCACAAAAACTTCCCAAGATTGATGTGCGCGTGCTGGTGTACCCCAAGTATGAGACCAGAGGGGAACTGGGACAGTGCGTGAGCCGGTTCCGCGACTGGTACGTTGACAGACAGGGTTGACAGACGGGGTTGACAGACAGGGTTGACAGACGGGGACCATTGAAGAGTGTGCTGACAGAAGACGCGGTGAGGAAAACTCCAGGCTAGAAGAAAGGTCATAGACATGGAGGTCGCCTCGGGCGCGCCATCCCCAACAGTCGATCCGTCTGTGCGGACCATCCTCATCGGCCATTCCATGGGGGCATCGTCGCCGCCGAGCTGGTCATTGCCTTGGCGTCAGAGAAGCCCATCTACTCCGAGGACGGGATCGAAAGGAAGAGAGTCCCGTCTTCAACAGCCTCATGTTCCCCTACGTCCAGGGCGTGCTGGCGTTCGACACGCCGTACCTGGGCATATCCCCGGCGTGGTTGCCCACGGCGCAGAGGCACTACCAAAACGCGGCGGCGACGCTGTCCCAGCTGAGCGGTTTGAAGTCGGCCCTCTGGGGCGTGAACGCCAACGCAAACGCAAACGCAAACGCAAACGCAAACGCAAACGCAAACGCAAACGCCAAGTCGACGGCTGTGTCGGCGAGTCCTGCGGCGGCAGCAAGCGGCTGGGGGCCATGGGGCAAGGTAGCCATGTACGCCGGCGCGGCGGGCGCAGTTGCCGCCGGCGGAGCAGCAGCATGGATGAACCGCGAGCAGATCACCGAGGGTGGTCATGGGCCTCCTCGCATCTCGAGTTCGTGGGGTGTCTTGCCCGTGCCGAGGAGCTCAAGAAGCGAGTGGGATGCATGGTGCAGCTCCACGAGGAGCTGGGCGTGGGCTACGCCAACCTGTACACGAGGCTGGGCAAGGCGGCTTCGTCCAAGAAGATTAGCATGGTGGGCACGGTGCTGGGCAAGAACAGGACCTTCTGCAACCTGCCCAAGACCATGGCCGCGGGGAGTGGATGGAGGCCGTGAATGACAAGGCCACTGACGAGACGTTGGCGCACATGGGTACGTCGTTCCGTTCTGCCGTGCTTCTTTCTTTTCGAGTTGTCGTCTCTCTCTCTCTCTACATCTAATTCTATGCATTGTCTTTCTTTGGGGGCCTAGCTGCTAACCTGCTGCTGCGTCCCATCACATAGCCATGTTCGAAGAGGGGAGAATCCCGCATACGAGAAACTCTCCCACGACGCGGCCGGCTTGATTGCCCAGTGGTCGCGGAACGAGTGGTATGAGACGAGTACAGATGAGGTTGAAAAGGTCCCTATGGATGGCGTGGAGTTGACCTCCTGATGATGTAGAGACAGACATTGCATTGAAAATATCAACAGTTCCGCGCGTACCTGGGCATGACTGTCTGGACTTTGTTCGCAGAAGTAGAGCGGAATTTGCTGTCCTGGACTGCGGCTATAGTCTCTTTTCTACGGAGCATTTGCGCCCATATCTACGAGAAGAACCCCGGATTTGACATGGAGGTTCATGGGAGCGAAATGCCTCTTCCACTAAACCCCGTACACTTTTCGCGTCGGGCCGTGTCCATTGCGTGCTGTGACTCTTGTCAGTCAGCCTTGCCAATTGCCTCGCACATATTTTCAGCTGAGATGGAGAATCGGACTTGGCGCACACACGTGGGCTACACGACATGCCCCTTTGGACATGGACGAAATGAATGTGTCTCGGGAGGTCGTGTTGATTGTGCTACCTTGTTGATTGATGGAACTTGGCATATGTGTTGTGGAATGAGGCACTGCGACTCTTCTTTCCTTTTACTTTCCAAGTATCTACACGTCATAGCATCATGGAGCATCGTCACCAACAATGCCATGTGCCCCATGCGCAAACTGGCGCGTCGACCGGGAAATGGTGGCCCAGACTTAGTATCCGTCTTGTATCCGTTATCATTAGCATTGCCATCGTTGGATACTCGGCGTTTTACTACACCAGATATACCATAGGGCCGCTCATCATGATAGGACCTCCTGTGAGTTGATCCATCGACCTGCTGCTGTTCCCCGGCCTCGGCGCCATCTCAGGCGTCTTCATCATATTGCTCGCGACTTTCGAAGACGCGGGTTATTACTTCGCCTTTTTCGACAAACGGGGTGGCGAGGAATATCTGCGCATTATCCTGGGGTTTGGTGTCATGGCGACGTACGTGGTGGTTTCTCCCTGGGCGATTCGTTTGACGCGTGAGGAACAATACCGATGCCAAGCTTTTCCCTAGGCTCGCGCATCTGGCGATACTGATTGTGGCATCCTGTGAGATGAGGAAGCGAGGTAGCAGGGGCCGCAGGTGATGTATGTTCAGAGCAACGGCACCGAGCCGCCCTGTTTCGCAGCACCAGCGGGAGCCGAGGGCCGCCGCCGGCGTATAGCGTGCCCATGAATCAAGTTGATGAATTGCACGCCCAGGACCAAATATATGCTCAAGAGCTGCCGACGGCAGAATCACATAAAATGCTTGGGAAGAGAAGTTGATGCCACGGGATGTACTGTTTATAGACGTTTATAGACTGGCGGGATGGACGGCCGTAGATGATGTTCCTCGCTGAGACCTGCCTTGACGCCGGAGTTTGTCATGAGCACTTGAATTTTTGTACCAGAACTGTTGTGAAATTCTTGATTACTTGATATTCTCAAAACCCGTCGTCGGAGTCTGGCAACCATGTTGATGATTCTGGATGAAACTGTACTCGTGCCCGACGTGGGATTGATTCTTCCCGCGCTATCGAATACCCCGTCGAAGAAATTGTGCTTACTGTCCCTTGCATGCGCTGCAGTGAATCAGTAAGGGTTGGTTCATGGTGGTTCCGAGAGGACTTTGTTCATAGAATTCGGACTTGGAAAATTACATGCATTTACATGCATGATTGATGAATGTTTACCCGCGCTGACTAATCTACCGCTCCGTCCATGATCGATCTCAGTGGCAAGTCTAGCTCGGGTGGATCGATCTTACATAGGCGGCGTCTGCATCTGCCTGCTGGAATCGGCAAATGAATGGGCAACCACCTCGCACACATCAGCCAACGCCGGATCGAGAGGATGTGATTCCAAATCAGACGACGCTGTTGGGATCAGGGCAGGGGGGGCAATGAGAGAGAGCGCGAAAGGATAAATCATGCCACTTGGAACATACATACAAACATCCTTTTACACCCGACCTAGGCGGACGAAGAATAATCATCAACTCAATCAACTAATAAACTCAATCAAATCACTCCCAATGGAGCCACAACGCAGCGCGCCGTTGAAGGCATCACGCCACCAGGTAAGTACACTTTACACTCCCCCAAAAAAAAAAAAAAAAAGAAAAGAAAAGAAAAGGGCAAAAAACCTCTTGCAATTCCTCTTAGAAAAACAGGTCGGAGAAAATTTTCTTACTGACAGAAATACCCACCCCCAAAACACTAGTCAACCCGGAGTCGTGATGAGAATCAAGAGAGCATACACTGCTGCATCGAGACGGACGGATCGCAGCATCGAAGCCAGGCTGCAATCTGCACACAAAGCCAGCGAGCTGCACAAGAAGCGCACCGGCAAGGCCCTCCGCATCACGGAGAAAATCGTCTTCAACGACGAGACGTACGAGGAGGAGGACGGGCGGAGGCCCTCGTTCTCGTCGTTGCCTTCTGGCGGCTCCGTCCTCGGCCCCATGCTCCAGACGCCGTCCGCAGACTTCAACTCGCGCGTCGAGGCCTACCTGGAGCAAAAGATGGCCATGTCCAACTTTGTCGCGGCCGCGGACCGGCAGCAGAATCGTAGTCATGGCTGGGGAGAAATCGACAGGCTCTTCGCCGAGTCGTTCCCCAACGCTGCCCAGACGGCGCGCCGCCTCGCCGAGGACATGGCGGCTGGCCCTGGACGAACTGGACTTGGACTTGGACCCGGAATCGGCCTCCCTGCGGACCACCAGTCGTCGGCGGGACAAGGGGGCGGCATCTGGACGCGGCCTACTGCGCTGAGCCATCGTCCATGGTCGCCATGCCGCGGCAGCAAGCTGGGGCTGACGACACGCCGTGTGTCCGAGGTTTGGACCACGTCAATCATCATGTTGATGGCTTCAGCGGCTGTCAGAACCCCGACCTGCACGACTCTGCCTTCACGTCAGATCTGCCGCCTGAAGTGCTCTTGTTCTTGGGCCACGAGGGGACGAGGCCAGGGGCTACTCCTCTTACTTTGATGATGGGCTCAAAGGCAAACATGATGCTAGCTACGGTGGATTCGCAAATGCTGGGACCACCGCCTTTTGCTGGACAGCAACACACAGAAAGACGTTGGAAGCGAGGACCCGGCAATGTGGAATTACGAGGCTCGACGCCTACTTGGACTCAACAGCGTGGCTTGGCCCTCCATAGGAAAGAATCAATGGATGATTATTGCTAGTTAACCAGTGTGGGCACTCGGGCACTCGGGCACTTGGGCACTACTTTACTTATTGGTGATAGTCATTACAGTTACTGTAATCTAAACTCGATGGCCCTTGTTAATACTCACTCTCATCCCTAATGATCTCTTCTTGCTATTCCAACTAAAAATGTGTAATCCGTTACAGTAGGTATATCACAGGGATCCTGTATATACAGGCGGGCGGGCGGGCGTTGGGAGAATAGGTAATATATAGAAATACCTTTTTACTCTTAGGGACCGAGTTGGTTTAACCCGAAAGAAGTGGACCCTTCACCTCATCCAACACGTCCCAGTCTCTCCTTTTTAAATATTAAATATTTGTACAAAGCACATGGTAGACCGAGCTCACGTGTGTACCCGTGCTCGCATTTATTGAGACTTGCCATCGCTGGCCTTGAGCGAGCCCATCACCTTTCTTCGCTGCTTCATCATGTGCGTGAAGAGTATGTACGAGCCTACAAATATGGTCAGCATGGAACAATCTTCTGCGAACCAACCCAATGCCCCTCGGGGCCCACCCAACATACCAGGAACATAGATGGCCAGAATCCCATAGAGAATATTCGCCTCAGTCCTGCTCCTCTGCGACGCCGGAACCGTCGCCCCATAGATCAGCATGCACTCGCTCGTGATGCCCAGCGGATACAGCACATAAAGGTCGTGTAGCGAATCCACGTCAGCGCATCGGGCAGGAACCCGGCGAGCGAGGCGCAAAGTACGAGTAGCGGATGACCTCGGTGACGGACCAGGCGACGAGCATGGAGGAGTAGAAGGGCGAGAGGGCGAGGAAGGGCCATGCGTTGACGACGGGCCAGACGAGAAGGAGCCGGGAGGAGACTTGCATGATTGTCGTGGAGAGGGAGCGCGAACGATGCCTTTTTTTTTTTTTTTTGGGGGATGCTGTTAGTATTTTGGGCAGATGCGAGGAAATGGACAACACACCTAGTAGAGAATGAACAATCTCCATGGCCGCCACGGTCTGCGTCCATTTCGTCCATTCTCCCACGCCGGCGTAGACGAACGATGGACCGCGCAGGTACAGGAGGCCGATTGTGCGGCCGAGGACGACGCTCCATGCCACGGCGGATGCGAAGTTGTAGAGAACAAGGTAGCCGGTTTTGAGGGCGAGGACTGCGCCTTCTTGGCAGGCCGGGCATTGTCGGCCATGATTGATGGGGGTTTGGGTGTTTGTGTGCTGCAGATATGGATGTGACGGACGGGACAGGACGGGCATGGATGGAAATGGAAATAAATGTTGGCCCATTGTTGGGGAATGCGTGTTGGAGAAGTTTGGAGAGGTGGCGTGGGCGTGGGGCCTCGGCAGCGGAGCCGATTCGGCCGCCAATGACAGACATACATGCCTCTTGCACAGTTTCAAGGTAGCGGCTGTATGCGCCAATTTACCATTCGTAATAACGTCAACCATGAATGATACAGGAAAGGGGTTGGCTGGAAACACCACGGACTCAATAAGTTGCCGTCAGTCTCTTGACCAGATACTCGCCGCTGTTGACGCCCTCGTACTTCTTGTCCAGCTCGGACGAATACGTCCCTGGTAGAGTTTCGATGAAGCTTCGGGCGTTGGGGTTGCAAAAGTATCTTTTTTTTTTTTTTTTGAAGGAGGAGGAGGAGGAGGAGGACGTTAGTGAACTTGCTGCTGGCGACAAGGGGCGAGAAACACAAGACAACTCACGCGATGCTGTACCGGGGCGGGTGCTCGTCGTCCTTGCCCGGTGGCTCAACCACTCGATGTATGGTGCTCTTGATGGTATCGTTGCTCCAGCGGGCCAACAGGTCGCCGGCGTTGACGACAATGGTGCCTTGAATCGGCGTGGCGTCGACGAACTGCCCCGTGGGCGACTTGACTTGCAAGCCGCCCCGGTCATCCTGGAAGAGGAGCGTGATTGAGCCGTAGTCCTAGATGAGGGCATTAACAAAACGCATGTATACACACGGAGTAGAGGTTTTCCGTTTTTTTTTTTTTTTTTTTTTTTCCCCATGGACAGCAAACTCACGCTGTGTTCCCCGGCCTGATCTGGCCCGGGTTCACCTTGAACACGTCCGCCTTGACCGCCGGATAATGCAGCAGCCTCAACGTGTTGTCGCCCGCGTCGACGTACTGGTCGAAGAAACCTTGTTCGAGCCCCATTCCCAGAGCAACGGCCCTCATCACCTCGGTATGCAGCGCCTGACACCTCGCGAAAAAGGCCACCATGTCCGTCCTGAACCCCCTCAGGTTCACGTCGTCCTCGTCGGGCCACCGGTTCGGAAACTCGGGGTCCGTGTCCCGTCAATCTCGAGGATTCTTTCAGGTCTGGCGCCGCACTGCGCGCCTTTTCCACCTCGGCCAGCTCGAGAAGCTGGGTGACCTTTTCGCGGCCCGGCGACGAGTAGCCCCGGTTGGCTTCGGCAGTGGTCCATTTGAGTTTGAGCTTGGCCTCGTCGTCGAGGGCGAAGAAGTCGGCGGACCGGGCAAAGGTGTGCTGGAGCGTGTCGGCGGGGATGGGGTGGTTCTCGAGGTAGATGAAGCCGGCGGTTTGGAAGCCGTGGAGGATTTCCCGCGCGGTGGCCAGGCGTTGTTGCGGGTTGCCGTTGAGGAACTTGGAAAAGTCGATGAACTGGTTCGGCAGTGAGCAATGCAGAGTCGAGCCTCGACTTGGTCTGGTCGTGGGGGTATATGCACTTGGGAACGGACATGCACTTACGGGTATCACGAGCCCTTGTTTGGCTACAGCTGCGTCAGAAGCCATGTTGAGTACCTTGTGAAGAGTGTCAAGAGTGTGGAGGGTGTGGAGAGTTGTGAATCAGGTGCCTTGCAATCCGTGTGACGGCGGGATGGCAGCTCGAATTAATGTCTGGAGAGTATTACGGAGTTCCCCGTACATGACATGTACACATCTATCAATCGCCTCTCCTACATGACCAACTTTCATGCCTTGATCCCATCGACCCCTCACCTCCACCCCTCCACCCCTCCACCCTCAACTCCAACCCCGCCATTACTCCCTGCCCAGCCGCTGCCATCTCAGTGATGTCACCGCCCTCCCACCATATGTATGTATGTATGTATGTACACGACCCGCATCTTTCTCGAGCAGCTTCTCAAAATGGTGACGAGAAAATGGTTTGCTAACCACCCTTTGAGAACCAGTATCTGGACCACGCTCCTTCTTTCAACCCGGCTTTGTTGGTGCAGCCCTCTCGTTTTCAACTCGGTCAACTCGGCAAACACACTCTCTGGACTCCCGAAGCCGTATCTCTCGGCAGCCGTCGTGAGAACGAACCCATTGCCCATCATGGCATCCGCCAACTTGACCGTCGTGGATATCCACACCCACATGTATCCGCCCCAATACATCAAGATCCTCGAGTCGCGATCTACGATTCCTCTTGTCCGCAAATTTCCTCAGGCTCCGGAACCAAGACTGATACTCCTCGAGTCAGAGCTTGCTGACCTGGAAAAGGCCATGAATGACTCGTCCGCCAAACCTCCTGGCCGTCCATTGACCTCCCACTTCGCCTCTCTTGACCAGAAGATTCATTTCATGGATACTCATCATATCAACATCTCCGTCATTTCACTGGCGAACCCGTGGTTGGATTTCGTCGATTCCTCACAGGCCGGGAATCTGGCAGAGTCTGTCAACAACGAGTTTTCCGACATGTGCGGCAAGCACCACGGCCGTCTCTTCTTCTTTGGCACTTTGCCATTGACAGCGCCTCTCGAGACGCTTCAAGCGTCCATATCGCATCTCAAAGACCTAGAGTATTGTCGGGGTGTCATTCTTGGAACATCGGGACTGGGCAAAGGCTTGGACGACCCCGATTTGCTTCCCATTTTCGAGGCCATCGCTGCCGCGAATCTGACCATCTTCTTGCATCCTCACTATGGCCTGCCCAACAATGTCTGGGGTCCACGCGCCAGCGAGTACGGCCATGTTCTCCCACTCGCACTGGGATTTCCAATGGAAACGACCATCGCCGTAGCGCGCATGTACTTGGCTGGTGTGTTTGACGAGGTTCGCAGTCTCCGCATGCTGTTGGCACATAGCGGTGGAACTTTGCCTTTTCTGGCCGGCAGAATCGAGAGCTGCATCTTCCACGACGGACAGTTGGTCCGCGAGGGCAAGGTTGGGAAACACCGCCGCACAGTATGGGACGTCTTGAAACAGCAGATTTATCTCGACGCTGTCATTTATTCCGAGGTGGGCTTGAAGGCTGCGATGGATGCCAGTGGTGGATCGGATAGACTCTTGTTTGGTACTGACCATCCCTTCTTCCCGCCCATTGCAAGCGATGAACAAGGCCAGTGGGGAAGCGTGAGCTTGAACGCTGAGGCTGTGGTCAAGGCACTTGGCCAAGGTTCTGCAGAGGCAAATGCCATCATGGGCTCAAACGCCATCCGTATCCTCAGACTGGAGAAATAGGGAGGGCAAGGCAGTCAGTCTCATCAGCCCGTTGTAACAGAAGAAGAAGAATATCCCCATGTTTTCCAGCATTCTAGACCTCTCGAACCTAGGCCATTGGCGCTTCGTGTTGATATTTCATCTCTGCCTCGTGAATCCTTTGTCGGGCCTGTTGAACGCCCCGTTCAGCCTCTTGAAGGACGTCCGCGGTCGTCTCCTCCCTCTGCAAGTTCCTGACAGCCTGAACAGCGCGAAGCTTGTCACAAACGAGCTCCCAGTACTGTTTGTTGGCATCCATATCAGCGACATAATCTCCGGGAACAGTGACAGCGCCGTTGGCTAGCCCCGTGGGTTTCCCTGCCGACCCCGACCCCAGCGTCGTCTTCATGCTGTCCTTGACCTGTTTCCTCCTCGCCTTCTCATCCTTCTTCTCTTTCAGCCTTCGCCGGGCCTCTGCAAGGTCCTCCATCTCCTGAGCAGCCTCAGCCTGTCGTTTAATCTCCTCATCCCGCATACGCTGCTGCTCTGCCAGCCTTTCCCTTTCCTTCTCCAGCATAACCCGGTCGGTTTGCTCCTTCTCGTCCCTCACTCTTCTCGCCGCGTTCTCGCGTGCCTCGAGATCGTCGGCAAACTTTTGCCGCTCCTTGTCCATCGCCTCACGCTCCTGTTTCCGCAGCAGCTTCGCCTTGCTCGCCTGGTCGTACACGGCACGGGCGCTGGGTTCCGACAGAATATCTCGTGCACGCTCAAACAGCTCCCACTTTGCCGCGTCAAAGTTGACACCTGCCTTGTCGGGATGGAGCTTGATTGATCGCTTCCTCCACGCACGATGGATATCGTCCTTGAGAGTGAGCGCGTCCACGCCGAGTAGGTCATATAGATCGACATCCCGGTCGGCGTATTCCCTGCAAAGCGCAGGAGGTCCTTGTTGTCTTCGCTCATTGTTTTGGGACAGTTCCAAGGGGCTTTGATCTTCTCTAGTCGAGAATGGAAACCTGAGTTGGTCGAGTGTAGCTGTGGGGTGCTGGATCTGGACTAAAGGTTGGCGACAAATTTTCTCCAAAGCTCACGCACGCATGGGCCCATGCGTGTTGCCTATGCCTATTATTGCACTTGGGCGAATGCGATCTCTTTCCTAGCTTGGAAACAAATGCAGGTGGAGGCAAGCTCGACTGATCCAGAAGTGGCGAGAGGTGAGGTTGAATGTTGTGTGTTTGTCGTCGAGTCGAACTTCTTCGGCAAGATGGGCTCCACGTGACCCACTTCCACCTACTACTTGTCTTGTCCTCAACGAGTTCTACTTTACGGATCCGTATGGTAATGGTAAATTGACATTGTCATTGGAGCATGCTCTACAGAATGGTATTAATTATCGTTTATAATTTTGTTGTGCCTTGAGCATGTCAGAATCCTTGAGCAATAGATGACGATGCCAAGTATATATATAGACTTGCCATCTCAATATGTATGCGACGAACCCTGCTTCCTCGCCCGCTCAGACCGACTCCGCCTCTTGCTTCTATTTGCCCTCCTCTCTGCAAAATCAAACACGTTTGGGCTCCCGCCCGATAAATCCAGTAGATATCGCTCATAGGGTCCAAGAGGCTCTTCCATCATGATTCTTTGGCTGGGCGCATCACGTTCCACTCCGACATATTTCCAAATCCAGCCGTCGCGAGATGTTCGATATCGACAACGGTCGTACGACCCGTCGTCTCTGTACTTTGATTCCTCGTCCAGTTCGAAAATGGCTCGCTTCAATCTCCAGTCTGACAGGGCGGCGCACGTCCAGACCGTTTCGTCGTTGAGCCCTAGACCTTCGCATGCTAGTCGCACTCGAACAGAGCTGTGAACTCTTTCATTCGTGTCCTGCAGGAACTTTTCCTTGCACAGCGCCGTCTTAGGGTCGACTCGCTTGTACATGCCTGGTGTGCGGGTTGCTTCTCCTGATATGGAGTAGACAAGCCCAGAGGCTTTCTGGATAGCACCCAGTGACCAGGGCCGAAAGGGTTTGTTCTTTTCGTATATGGCGTCGGCTGCCCATTGTCGGATCCTTCGCCTGCCCTTCTTTGCGCTCTGTGCTTCGGGGACTCGTAAAAGTCATCGGTTTGCTCGACCATACGTTTCAGTGAGGGCGCATCAAATTCTACGCCCACACTCGTAAGTTGATCCATCATCCCTGGAACTAAATTAACGGACCACAAAAGCAATGGGTCGGTCGTTCTCCGGGGGCACTACTTACAGGCCAAGGAGCAGTTTGCGATTCCCTGATCATTCCAACCTCCACCGCAGTTTCCATGGTTTCCGGGAAACCAGACTTGACGCAAGTCAGTGTTGAGCCTGTCCTTCTTGGATCGCTCCCATACAGCAGGACTGAAAGGGGCCCTCGTCTCGTCGAGGGCGAGGGCTTGGAATGCATGCTCGATGCGATCTGACAGAGCCGTGTCGTGCCACTTGAATGTTCACAGGATGTCAGCTTATTCACGATGAGGACAAAAATAAAAAGGGAGGGGGATATCACGAGGAGACTTATTCGTCATTTGACGGCCGAACGCCAAGCTTCTCCAGCCAAGGTATTTTGGGAATGCCGAGAGATCCCACTGTATCCCAGACTCCAACAGCCTTCACTGTGATGAGTTGGTTCGTATCCTGATAGACCCGTGTAAGCCCCATCTTTTCCAGCCGTGTTCGATATTCGACATCAGCAGTAGCACCTTTGGGCTTGTTCCTAAAAGGGACATTGAGGAAAGGGTCCTCGTAGTCGTAATTCTCCCAGTTCTGCATATCCTTGAAGATGGGATAAAGTGCTCGATGCCCTCTCTGGTCAACAGCCCGAGCTTGCCAACCATGCCCGCGACAGATCTGGCAGTGAACGCACCGCGCGAGAATCCTACAAGGATGATGTCGTCGCCGTCCATGTAGTTGGCACAAAGGTAGGCGTAGACCTCACGAACACGCTTCCCGCCCGTCAGTATGTTCTGCTCTGATCTAGTCGCATGGCGCACAATCTTTGCGGCGTGCGGTAGAACTCACCTCTGCCAGACCAACGCCAAAGGCCCCCGTGATGCTGTCGAGGGTATTGCTGCCACTCCCAACTCCCGATTCGTACGAAATGATTTGCAGGACGCCATCGGCGCAGCGGCGCTTGAAGCAACGAGATATGCGCGTCACATTGGAGGGAACCTGCAAAGTGCCCTTCTTGCTAAAAAGACGCGACTTGACGAAGCCATAGTCGCTATTCATCCAGGTCCCGTCGCAGCAGACTATCAAGCGTTTCTTCTGCCGTCGCGCAGTGCCAGTGCCGTAGCTGGCGGCCATCGTTGTAGTTTCACGCCTGCTGACCTCAACCCAGACCTTCGTCCTCGCAGACCTTGATGTCAGTCAGCCCGTCAGCGAGAGGAAAGCACACAAGTCGGACGGTGTCATCAGATGGTCGGTCGGCCTGGGTTGACAGGGATGGACGGAGCTGCATTGCTGCATTCAACGGGGCCGCATGGATGCAACGAATTTGGTCGAAGATGCTTTTGCCCAGGCGTCGTACGTATGTATTTCTCCCAGCCAACGCGTCGTCGTCGTGATACAGGGCGATGGGACGCTGCAGGGACCCCTGTCCTGTTGGTTTGGCCGGAGACAGCTCAGACAGGTGAGCAAGACCGCGTTCTGCGCACGTCCGTCAGGACTCAGGAGTGGTCGAGATGCGGCTTTGAAGATGAAATTAATGAAACAGGTCCATCCATCATCGAAGATTGATGGATCTTGTTGGGATCGGCAGGCTTGGCAGGAAACTACCGAGGACCGGCCCGCTGGAGCTCAGCGGCCACTGGGCACAGCAAGTCCGAGTCTGGTGCAGCAACAGAAATTAAAAATGAACGAGACCAGATTCGTCCCGTGAGGAGAGAGGACGCTCCGTCTTCCGCTCCGCAGCTGGGTATAGCCGGGAACAAGGAAGCGGTCACGACACTGACAATGCCCTCTCCCTCCCATCTTACTCACGGCATATTACCCAATCGTCATCCTGTTATCCAAGTCCATCATGGCCACCGAGTCACCCCATCCCGTACACCAGCACTTCCTCCCGGCGGACAGAATTATCGACGTTCGCCCTGCCGGCTCTGCGAAACCTTGCAGCCAGAGACGACCCGACCCCATCAGTGCCCCGACCATGACGCTATCCATGTATTCCTATCCATACACCTCGGTCACGACCGGTGTCGGCGGTGGAATCGGATCAGCGACGCGAGGCCCATCCTGCTCCTTGGCCCCAATGGAGAAGTCTGCACCAAGAGGTTCGGCGATTTCCGTCCTGAATCTCAATGTAACCCTGCGTGGTCACGGTGACCTGCCTGGCCAGCCCTCTCCGTGGCCGCGGGAACGTCATAGATAGATGTCTTGGCTCGTCATCGGTTGGCCCAGGGCGTGACGGGCGAGAATGTCTTGTTTCCGTTGACGCCAAACTCGGGCCAATTCCTCGCTGCTCTCTCGCCGGGATCGAGGGGAACTTGAAAGTTATTCCTCCGAGGCCACGCACTGCTGGCATCACATTCGCCTTGCACAGTAGCCATCCATGTCTTGTTTTTTTTTTTTTTTTTTTTTTCACTGCCGGTATTTGGCCTGTTCTTCGTCTGATATCCACGTGTCTTGGTGTGAAAATATGTGCCTTCCTACGTGTCTGTGTATAAGAAGAACATATCGAATGTGCACCCGCAAAATGCAAAGAGAACTCGGTTCCTGATGTGTCTGTCACCTGATGGGAGCGTGAGGACGTGCTGATAAAAAGTGTCTTTATTCTACATGATCCCATCTTTGCAAATAAACAGTTTCAAATACTCGTCCTCGCAAAGTACAAGACTACGCGCTCAATCCGCCCCGCAACCACTCGGGCACAAACGCCTTCACTTTGACGCTGCCCTTATTCTCCTCGCCGCCCCATTCCAAGACGAATTCATCATCCGGCTTGTACGTGGTAGCCGCCTGCTCCCCGGCAAAAGCACATCCGTCATAATCTCCAGCCGACACAGGCCCAAGCCAATGTTGCCCACGCCCTTCAACCACTTCCCCGCGCTGCGGCCCTCTTGCCGAAGCGGCCGATGCTGGTCTCGGCGGGAACCATGTCTGCCGTCAACGTCTCGGGGCTGTCGCGGTCGGGGTCGGGGTCATACACGAGCGTCTGGGGCGGCGCCTTGTCCTTGTCGTAGATCATGCAGGGAAGGATGCGCTTTCGCACCACCCCGCGATGTTTTGTGCGGATAGTGAGCTCCTGTCCCACGTAGCAGCCTTTGTGGAAGTCGATGCCGTTCATCACCTCCATGTTGCTCTCGAGGGTAGGGCCTGCTCGCGCAGGATCTCGTCCTGGCCCTCCGGTACGCCGTGCAAGTATCGCCGGATCGTGTAGGCGTCTTCCGTGCTGAGGTCGAGGTCCATCTCGGGCGCCCTGGAGCCCAACTGGATGATGCGGTGACCCAGCCCCGGCGCTCTAGGGTCTCTAAGAACCATTCGCGACTCATTCGGCGTCATGTCTGGTTCGGTCGTGGGCGATTCATCCCACGCTTGCCACACAGAAGCCTCGTCGCGGAAATGTTTCGCACCGTCACTTTGGCGCGCAGCCTGTACCGCTTGATGTGTTGGGCAAAACGGGCCATCTGGCTGGCATCCGCCTCGACCAAGTACCCGTCTTCTTGTATGGGAGCCCGGGCCCGCCCTGGAAGGGGTATATGAAGATGTCGTGGACCACTCGACCGCTGGCGTTCAGGAATCCCAGTAGAAACCGCCGGTGCGCGGTAGGCCATCTGCGCCGGTGACATTGGCCGTGACGATTCCCTGGAGAAACTTGGTGGCTTCGGTGCCGGATACGGAAAGGAGCTGTCGCGAGGAGGGCCGCGAGACCTGCGAGAGGCGGCTTGGGCGGTGCCGAGTCTGCGAAGCGGCGGCGTTGTTGCTGGAGTTGGAGACGGGAGCAGTTGGGACAGACGGGGCACGGGAGACCATTCGCGCTGAAATGCGCATTTGGCGATGCCTCGCATGTCGAATCGGATTTGCCAATGCAGCTGTCGGGGAGTTGATGGTGGCCCGGAGCTACGTCACGTACACAGCTGATCTGGGAGCTTGAAGATTGGGGTGGCGGAGATTTCCCAAGCTGTGACGTCGCACGTGTTTGGTGGGACCACCGTTTACATACATACATACATATGTACATACGGAATATCCTGTATTATTATATGTACTCTATGTACTCCGTATTACAAGCGGATTAATAATCAGCGTCTCGAGGACCAGATTGTTTTGTAGGCACTCACTATTATTATTCATCGTGGCACGATTACTCCGTGCAGAAGGAAAAGAGCAGACACAGGCGAGCTTACTACTTACTGACTAGACTCGCTTATAGCGCGGGGTGTCCGTCCCTATGACACACGTCCGTCACACTCACAGAGAGAGCATGGCCTGATCGTATTTCACAGGAATCTACTCCGCACAACACCGCAAACATCACCGCTTGCATACATAGATTGATGACGTCGTGTGCTATACATATGCCGCGGGGTTATATTATTATGTACGGACAATAAGTTGTCGCAGTGTATGGATCGCCACCAAGGATGCAACTGCTCACGATGCCGCAGTACTATCAATCAGTCGCGATCGGGGTAGTCCGATCATGGCCGCAACTTGATGGGCCCGCAGGAGAAAAAGGGGGAAGGGGGGCGTGGAGCCATACGCCCGGGACAGAGTAGGGATGGCCTGATGGTGCCGTGACAAGCCCTTGGAGTCCTTGGCTCCCTTGGCGCCCGACCTGAACGGACTGCCGTCTATTATCGGGTTCAGAATCGAATCTCAACGCGATACCCAAGAACATGGGACGCTGACAAGTTATCCTCGAACGAATCGCCGAGGGCAGCAAAGACAAAGGTACCCACCCAGGCAACGACAAGTGGGATGACACTGATATGTACATGGATTTCAGACAGACTTTGCTTTTCCCAACCCGTTGCAACCGTTGCCTAATAAATTGCAGGCCCTTGAGAACGGACTTTCTCGTCCGGAGGAAGTGCAAGGAGCTGCTGCCCGACAGGGTGCGTGCCTCAACCCCTCCAGCGAATCGATTCCCTATTTTACTCATCCGTTCTCTCCTTTCACGCGGCAAAAAATATATATATATATATTCAAGGTCGGGCACCTTTGAGTCCATTGACCGAGTCACCGAGTCACCGAGTTCAATAGCCCACCCCACGGCATGTCTGTTCCCCGTACCCATCCATCCGATCCCCACACTAATATTAAACTGCTTGAAATCCCGTTCCATTAATAATATTATTTACACATATGTACTGTTTCGTCTCGTGACCTGTCCTGTCCACATGTCTGCTGGCTTAACCCGGGAGTTGCCATGCCTTGCAAACAAGCAATAATTCATCAAGCCAGAAGAAGTAGTATGTAATGACTCCTTTGCGCCCTATGCATGTCCCACCAATATTACCGTTCACGCCTGCAGATGACAAGGCCGGTCATCCCATCACAAGTGGGTTCTTTATCAAAAGCCAGCCACGAGCAACCTGACTGCCCCGATACCATCCTCTCATTGGCCATGTGCCCGTCAAACTGATGGATCAACGACTCGACGCCCCTGCACCACGGCACCACAGCTGCGGTCGAAAAGCGGGGCGCTCTGTCACTTTTTTTCTTTTTTTCTTTTTCTTCACACAGGCGGTCGGCCATGATTCATGCCGAAACCGACATCGCCCGTTTTCTTTTAGTGTCTGAGTCACAACTTGTAGTGTCAATGCCGCGAGCATGCCAAGACACGATGGTGGAAAGATGTTGAAAAAAAAAATTGAAAATTGAAAATTGAAAAAAAAAAAAAAAACATTCACGGCGGATCCAAGACACACAGGAGATGGAATTACTTTGTAGGTTTTCGATTCAGCCCATAGGTCAGAACTATATAATTTGAAATCCAATTACTCGCCCAATACATGGGGGCGGTGTGATGCATAAGACGCCGTGACCGAAGATCCTTCTCCTTGTTCTATATATCCTGAGTGGTGATGATGTGATGATGAAAGGAAAGAAAAAGAACATCGCTTTTGAACAAGCCCTGTGCCTAATGTGGCATCTTGAATAAAGAAAAATAAAACGCCGTTGCTATGCCATCGCTGTGGAAGAAAATTCAAGTCGCTTGGAAGATAATCGTAAGAAATGGGACTTTCGCGTCACTGGGTTCCTAGTATACTGAGATGGCGGAGACCAGGCCCTGCGGTGCTTGTCGCGCGACGTAGTAGTCTTGAAAGATTTCTTCTGTCTGCTCCTTGACTTCCTTGTGGTTGAATTCCAGCGAGGCATCGCCGGGCGATGGAGGCATGGACTCGTCGTCTGAGTATTCTGAGTCGTGGTCGATGAGAAGCTCGGGTGGTGAGGTGGAGTGTGAGTGTGTTCGCACGAGCTCGAGCTGTGCATAATCCTCTTCGAGATCGTCATCGCTCATCATGTCCTCTTCCTCGTAGTCAAGCTGGGCTCGCTGGGCAGCAGAAGCGGGAGCAGGAGCAGGAGAGGTGCTTGATGAGCGGGCGGCAACGGTGTTGTTCATGTGGACATCGTCAAAGTCGTCAAAGTCGTCAAAGTCGGAGCCCGAGTCGAGTCCGAGTCTGATTCAGATGAGTCCGAGTCGAATTCCTCCTCGGCCTGCTCGACAATCCTGTCGGCCCACTGGACGCGGCGGTCGGCGGCCTTGCTGGAACCACGGACGGACTGGTTGAACCATCGCTCCTGCTCCTGCTCGGCATCGGCAAGTTCGAGCATCAGGGAGTCGAGCAGGTTGGCGTGGCCGACGAGGAGGCGGAGATCGTGGTCGGGTTGGGCAGCCTCTCGTGAGCTTGGCCCGGGCCTTGTGAGCCAGGTAGTAGGTCTGCGTGATAGACATGGTCTTCTTGGGAGCAGATCGGATGTGAGTAGGAAGAAGATGTGAAGGAGTGGTGTTGAGGCTGAGCCACTGCTGCTGTCGACATGTTGTTGTTGTTGCTGTTGCTGTTGCTGTTGCTGTTGCTGTTGCTGTTGTTTTGTTGGAGGGCACGGAAGGTCCTTTTAATAAACTGGTTAAATTTGGGTTTTCTCGTCTCCTCCCGTCCCTGAAATGTGTGGATCGTGAGTGAGTCAACGATTGCGGATCGCCGCTTGTAGCTTGCAGGGGTGCGGGCTGCCAGAAGCGGTGATGAGAGCAACGGAGCAAATGATGTGC
Source organism: Epichloe gansuensis (assembly GCA_023658505.1). NCBI lineage: Eukaryota > Fungi > Ascomycota > Sordariomycetes > Hypocreales > Clavicipitaceae > Epichloe > Epichloe gansuensis. The sequence continues at coordinate 1,067,999 of CP098281.1, forward strand.
TTGTGTGTCGTGTGTCGTTGTGTCGTGTGGCTGCGTGCGTGCACGTCGAGTTGCATGTATTTAAGTTTGGTTGTGACAATTGCTGGTATGTCAAATTGATTCAGTTGCTTGCGTGTTGAAGTTGTTCCTGATGGTTCTGAAATGCCCATCGGCATTCAAGACGGCGGGCGAAGCATGATACTTATCGACCTCCGGGCTGGATGGGGCCTGCCCAAGTATTCCGCACCGGGGCCGACGACGACACCGACGACGACACAGACGACCACGACGTTGACCACGACGCTTGTGAGCGGACTTTGCGTGCACGAACAGCGAGCGGCCCAAAAGGGGGTATGCTGGGGAGTGTCGGTGGTGTGGGTGCAGTAGCGGTGGTGCGGATCGTGTGTAATCAAATCAAACCCGATCATGGAGCAGAGGACGGGGCTTGCGCCATGGACATTCCGTCAACCGCTGACTAAATCCGGGATTCCTGACAAAGCAGCTGAAAAAAAAAAAAATCCGGTGCTTGGGATCCGCCTTCTCTTTCTCATCACTGTCAGCAAGAGCTAAGAGCGCCGCGATTCCACGTCGGAGGCCCGAGTGATTTCCGACCGCATTCCACGCGTTCACAGCGTCAGCCAGCCAGCAGCCGAATGCGACACCCGCGCCCTCACTCTTGGCCAGACAACCACAACACACAACAACCCGTGTGCGCAGTAAATCCGTCTGACTGTTTTCTGCAATCGAAAAACCATGTCTCGGTCCTCGCTCGACCTGACTGCCGCGGGACATAGACACAAATAATGCCTGGGCCGTAGCAATGCCTACGCGACGTTTCAGATTGTGCCGCATTTGCAAGCCATCGCCATCTAATACTAATACGGAGTAATTATCCGCGGCAAGTCAACTAACTCACCCTTACGAGAGCCGCATCCAACCATCCGTTTTCCGTCAAACAAGAAAGAGCACCATCATGGTCTCTCTCGTTGCGCGCACCAACGTCTTGACTCGGGGGTTTACGCAAACTTCCTGAGTCCTGACCCAATTCGTGCATCGGCTTTTTCGATGGGCCCGTGGATCATCTGATTCCCGAATCCCGAGGGCGATCCTTCCTCTCCATAAAATCTCGTCTCGTCTCGAGTTTGTTACCCACTCACCTCACCTCACGCCAAGCTCCACACAATAAGCTCGTCGGTCGGCCTTTTCTGCAATTTCCGCCCGCCGACTGTGCCACGGCCTTGAACGTTGCAAATATATGTCTCTGACGTTGTTCATTTATAATCAGCCTTTCCCTTGCTCACACCCACCTCTGTAAGCCCCTTATCGCCGTAATCGCCGTAATCGCCGTCCGTTCAAAGTCAACACAAATCAATTCGTGCCATGCCAGTTGGATGCCAGTTGATTGAATAGGGTGGATGCAAGACGAAAAAAAAAAAAAAAACCACGAAAGTCTCGTCAGGAGTTCATGTATCGTGACCAGCCACTGATGGCCCTGACCAAGCGAGGATGACAAAAACAACGCGGACGAGTTAAGCAATGTCCGTAAACTTCCAATGCAATGGATGCAATGGAACCTGTGACCGAACCGCGAGGGCGATCCTCGTCGATCCCGTCGATCCCACGAATGGCCAATAGATGCATTGGAAGGGGAGGACAAAGACTAGTTCGTGATGACTCCGTACCAACGACAAGTCTTTCTCTCGAGCCGGATATGCCTTTCTTCCGAGCACCCGAATCCGAGTCCCGGGCCCTAACCACCACTCCTTCTGGAATATGCATTGATTGCCCCATCGAGGGCACATGTGTGTAGTTTTTCTCTTCCAGCCTCGTGACCCTGAGAAACTGGTCCCTGACCCGTCGTTTCCGATGGATCCGGTGTTGAGCCGTGATGCTAGCCAATGTCCGAGGACTTCTACACGGGCTGACTCTGGTTCGTTTGATTCCCAGGACCGACTTGGGATCCAAGGAGGTGGTGTGCCCTGTTCTTTAGGGAAAAAAAAAAAAAAGCAAGTCTGTTCAAAGATGAACGGACGGGCATCTCTTGCAGAGAATGCTGTTGTATGGCGCAAACTCGTTGTAAACTGTGCTGAGCAAAACGCGATGCAGGGTAGGGTGTGATCGACGCCTTCACAGTAGTAAGTTTGCAGGAAGATGGCTCGACTTGGCAATTCGAACACCCGCTGACAATGCATGTGAGATGACGAACTCTTCCAACAGCTATACAAAATTGCGATGATGGATATGTTAATATCGGAGCAAGAAGACCTCTTCAGGGCTAAATCTGTATTCGGGTATCCAGTCCATGGACACTCTTCAACCTCGTCCATGTTCCAACGTCGTATCGTATTCACCCTGCTCGAAGCTTCAACTTTGTGCGCTTCCGCTTTCCACCAACTTCTCTGTTCTCCTCCATCTCCAAAAGAGCCTCTCTCTTCTTCTCACTCACATCCTTCAGTGCGTCACGGATAACCCTGGACTCCAAGTTGACACCCTCCTCCTCCCATGCATCCATTTGTCTGCCCACGATTTTCAATAGCCAGCACGAGCTCTACGTCTCTTTGCCCAACAAATGTGGCTGATTCACCCGTGCGTCCGGCACGTGCAGTACGACCAACTCTGTGAATATAGTCATCTGGGTCTCGTGGAATGTCGTAATTGACAACCAGGCTGACTTCAGGGATATCTAAACCACGAGCAGCAACATCGGTTGCGACCAAGATGCGGGCAGCCGAGGCACGGAAACGCGCCAGGTTGTCGATTCGTTGTCGCTGGGGAGTTTTGAGTGCAGCGATGTCACACGATGGTTCAAGAGACGCAGAAGGTGGTGGAGGTAGTCAGCTGTTGTTGTCCTGTTGCAGAAGATGATGACAGTCTTGCCCTTGTTGGCCTCCGTGAGGAGAAAACGTGGAGGTAGTGCTCTTTGTGAGTGATTGGTATTTGAACATGTGTTTGATGGAGAGTGCTGGGGATGGCCAGCATTTGAGTGTCGATTTCGCACACAAACACGGGCTGCTTGCCCGGTTTCTGCGGCATGTCCTTCAGCGCCCGAACCTCGGGTGTAATCGTTGCCGTAAACAAGAGCGTTTGTCGCTCAGCAGCCGGCGGCAGTGCTGAAAGGCATTCTTCGACATCAGGGAGCATGCTGCCTGGACCAACGGCGTGTAACAATCGATCAGCTTCATCGAGAACAACATGACGGACTCGTCGCAAACCACATATTGTGTCTTCTCCGGAGGTCGAATATGGTCTGCCAGTCGCCCGGGCGTCGCAATAACAATATGTGGTCGTTGGGCCAAGGCAATGGCTTGGGCTCGCATATCAGAGCCTCCTGTCACCAGGATAGCTTTCAGGCTTTGAGGAGAAGAAATTGCTTTGAATTGTTCGTATATCTGTAGTGCAAGTTCTCTCGTCGGGGTGAGAACAACAGCAAAGATGGCGCTTGGATCTTCTGCCCATTTCTGTAGTATGGGAGCTGCGAAGGCGACGGTCTTTCCGGAACCAGTCCTGCTGCCTCCTATGCAGTCTCTACCCTTGAGAATTTCTGGTATACAGCCCTTCTGAATACCGGTGGGCCGTCTGATGGCCATATTGGAAAGAGATTGTACGAGCCATGGCCGAAGCTGCAAGGATGAGAAAGTTGCGTTTGGGTCAGTTGGGGCGAGGATAGGATTCTGCGGCTGGACCTCGATCTGGATATTTTCAGGACCATCTGCTCCTCGCTTCACCCGGGATGGGGCCTTGATTGTTGATAGAATAGTCTTCAAGTGCTCTTCGTCGCTGCCACTCTCGTCGTTTGCATTGTCGACATCGCCAAGGTCTACTGAAGCATCGTTTGCTGAATCTGATGTTCGGCGCCTTTTTCTCGAGGCTGGATTGTTCAGAAAATCAGACTCCGCGGAGGAGTCGACCTCAGAGAGATTGTCAGCATCTGATGCCGAAACCGAAACTTCTGGGTCGTGGTAGGACCGCATGTCTTTCGCTTTGTGTGGCGCAGGTCGTTTGCTGCCTTTGCTAATTGCCGTGATGGTGGTCATCGGGCGACACTTTTCGTAGCTTTACAAGAAAAAAAAAGAAAAAAAGATGGGTTCACCCAGAGCTGAACGGAGTACCCACATAATAAGAATCTTTCCAAGCTGTATTTACTTAAGCGGCTTATAAGCGGCTTACTTGCCACACTTGCAGGCCGTCACATTTCTCCTTGCGCTTCTTGCATCTTAATAATACTTGTTAGAACCATGTTCGATCTTATCAAGCTGAAAACGTCTGGGGTACGGGCTAGCATACATACGTGTTGCAAGCCCTGGAGCAGCGCTGCGGGAACCTGTTCTACATGTGCATGTAGCGTCTGGTGGTCGGTCCCTCAATGTAAAATTACATAATCCGTACTCCGTACATAAATGCTCCAGACCTGAGCCACCTCCTACCTACATAGTTGTGTACCCGTGCCCAATGTTCTCCCTTCTGACGACAATGTATGCATTCATCCATCGTTTCATGCGCAGTGCAAGGATATTTGGATTATATTCGAATTCCTCGCTGCATGGTCGGCTTTCCTCCAGTGCCTGACACATGTTAGGTTGTGTCAGTCATCGAGGAATTAAGCATCGAATCTGCAGTACCTGAGAGGCCGACACGAGATTATATTGAAGAGAATCAATTTGTAGAGTGTACAAAAGGTTTGCCTTCGAACCTACTCCCCATTCTGTCCAACCCAAAATTGCCTGACCTCCTCCACATCTCGAAACCTTATTTCCCTAGCCTCAGCCACCACCGAGCCATTCATTGTAAACAGGGTGCAGGAGTCGCATCGAATCGATCCGTGGTTCGCAACCTAAAAATGACAAAAATTTCCTTTGTTAGCCCCACGTGTATGTCACGGGTCGACTAAGCAGGTGCGGTGACAAGGAAAACCCCGAAGGGCAAAAAAAAGTACCCGACTTCCTCTCCTCACACAAAACCTCTCGGAAGGATGACGGGCTCATCAGCGCACAAAGTGCTCAGAATATCTACTTCTTCATCGAGGTATGCCTGGATCATTGAAAAAGTCCATACCTTTGAAGAAGTCATCAATGATGAGACAAAGCTGTTTCGTGTCGGTCCTGACTGGGACGCGACGAGGAATCCACAGCTCAAAATGTCGTCTGAGATGAACGGCGTGGCCTTTGGCGATAGCAACCGCAAATTTGCTCCGTGAGGAACAAGAGACTGCTATTCATCAAGTGATGGAGGAAGCAGAAGGCCATGGATGGAAAAGAGGACGAAAAGAAGATGGAGAAGAGGATGATAAGAAAACGAAGAGAAGATGGAAAAGAGGTTCATCATTGATGAATAAATAGCCAGCCAATTCCTTGACTTCCTTCCGATCGTTTATTTTGCACTCCATCTTGCCTTTGTTCAAAAGAATCGCCCAAGTTGGTGCGGTTGGTATGGGAGGAACGCATTCTGGGAAGGCATCGTAAAGCTCAAAGGAAATGGCTTCCGTGGTTCTTGCTTTCTCGGTTCTAAGGAAATGTTTGTATGTTCGAAAGAAAGTAAGCCCAAGCACCGCCAACGGGCACCGCGAAGTTTCACGATCGGTTGGTGGCGATGAGGTGCCTGAAACGAATTCGAAGATGAGCGACCATCGCCATTGATCCATCGTCTGCCAGAGCTTCTCATTGACCATACATTCCATGCCTCAAATCTTGAGCATCTTTGTTCGAATTTCTCTAGGTATGTCACAGCTGTGCATGCGATAATAGATGTCACGCACCCCGACCTCCTCTTCTCCAGATTGATGCTTAGATGCTTGTGTTCATTATATTGCTGACGCCTAGAATACGTCCCTGTTTCTAGCCACCCTATCACTGCGCATGTCTGCACAATTTACTGAAGCCTAATCCTCCCATGGCCCTGCCATTCCACATGTATTTCGTTTTCAAGAATGTAAAGTGTTTCTTGACTGTAGTTTAAAATGTGAAAATTTCCGTGCCTCCATGACGACGCCAGTGAACGACGTTTTTGAGCATTGCGCTTCACGATGCTCACAGCCCCTACGAATTATCCTACATAGTGGCCTCGAATAAACTATTGGGCTCTACATCTTATCTTTTCACATTGTAGGCTTGGAAAATCTCCAAGTTATTTCTTTTAAAATTCATCTATAGCTGCAGCATATACCCACAGGGTTCTGTCAGCGCCGTCCTAATCAAGGCCTCCAACACAAACTACTGGTCTCAACAACACAATAAACATTTCGGAGCGACCAATATGACATTCTTCTACATCTAGAAATCGCAGGATCGGTCGGCGAGCTCCTTCCGTCAAGCTTCAAGCTGCATGGAGATGAATGGGCAGGTTACGATCGTTGAGAGGACTTGACATGAATCAAAATACTAAGCCGTCAAGTTTTACTTGGCATCTTCCTTAATAGAGTAGGAGATAACTGCCTTGAGGAATGATAGCCAAAAGATACGCGGCATAAGACAATATTCAACACCTCCTCTAAGCTAAGTCATCATCCAACTGATGATGCAGCTTAGCTAAGCCATTACGTAAATAATTAAATCCTCTATCACTAATCCCGCGGTAATATATCCATAGAAGTGCCTATCACGTCCTAAATTTGTACTCTCGTTGAGTAAGCACGGCGTTCCTGATTTGATTTTCCGCCAACTGCTCAATGGCTTTTGGGCGAGGTTGAATGAACTGGATTGGGGGTGTCTTTCGCAGATCTGGAACGGCGGAAGACGCCGGGCTGGAGCGCCACAAGGGAATAGGTGTCAAAGATGATGGCCCAGAGCAGCCGGCGGCAGTATTTATTTTGAAGCCTTTTGGCTGCCTATTGAGTCATATAATCTCGTCTTCGTGGCGTTGAAAGGAACACTGGCTGAGCCCTGCTTTGCTTGACAGGGTTTACTGCTCTAGCAGCTTTGTTCTTGATGTCAAAGAAATCTTGTACCATATTTTGGCTCACCGTCACGAAATTATGAGGTTTGATACGAGCATTCGTGAAGCCAAAAATTACGCTTCAATATCTGTAGTCGATATTCAGGCCTAGTGTACATGCCACGATCGCCAAATTCCCAGATCATGCATTGTCCCCATGACGGGGGTACGTACATGAGTACCCACGGGGTTATACAACATAAATCACGGTGGGTTACATGTATATTATTACGTATATTACCACCTAGCGGGGAAGACGATCGTGGGGAATCGCAATCAACTCCGCATTCTGGTGACGCCACGAATTTCGCTCCCCCAATGTACGCGACCACGATATTCGAGCAGTATCTCGGTCAAGATCTCGTCAAATCACGCATCCTGGCTGTGTCCATGTGTACGACCCAACCATTCGGCGCCATCAGCACAGTCTCAACTGCTGCAGTGTGGACTTGCAACTTCCTCCTCGCTGAAGTTGCGTCTGTGGGCTTCAACACCATAATTTACCGATACTACATTGTGTTTGCGTTCCTCAATGCATGCAGCTATCGTGCCGACTGTTTAATTTTTCTTCCCTGAAGCTAGCGGTCGCTCTCTGGAGGAAATGGACGAAATCTTCATCAAGTCAAAGAGCATATCGGACCCGCCCAAGATTGCTCGTAGCCTGCCTCGCTTAAGCGATCTGCAAGGTAACGAAGGGCCCTCATCGGAGGCTAAGGGGACAGTCCAGTCGAGCATCATTCCTAGTGACATCAGCGAAGATCCACGTGCTAGCTCCCTTTCTCGGGTTATTTTTTTCTTCTGTGTAGATGGAGTCGATCCTCAGCCAATGGAATGTTACATTTCCATTTGCAAGTCACTCAGGCCAGAAATCGCCACATTTTCCCCACCAATGAAGCTGCCATGAAGGTATCTCCAGCATTTCGGCTTCTCCATCATAAAGAAGAGTTGTCAGCCCGAAATTGGTTGACGTTATGGACAGACCATCAATCATCAGCCTCAACAGCAGCAATGCGCCGGAGACAAAATAGACGGGAGCACGTTATCCATTCCCAAGAGCCCGAATGGAGATCACAGTGGCTCAGGATGCTTTGAATGGCCATCTTCGTGCCGAGTGTCGTTAAAAGAACGACTATTCTTCCAGCGTGCACCAGTTTGCAGGTGAGTTGATATTAACTCCATGTCTGCAGATCGCATATCGGTCAAGCAGACCTTCAACCAAGCAGACCTTCAACGGCAACAACGGCCCTTTCTTCATCATTGCGGGTAAAAAGAGTGGAATCCGGCTGTTCATGCCTATTCACCAGGGAAAGCGAAGCGCCCTCATTTAGGACTGGTCATTGCAGATCCTCGTGGAAGGGGGAAGTTTGGACGAGCCTTTACCTTTGCAGACAGCAGAACACTTCTTGACTGTCATTTCACCTTGGCCGGCTTTGGTTCTCAATACCAGAGCAGGAGGGTTGGAGGTGTCGTTGACTATCCGAAGTATTCAAACGGTTCGAATTGGTCCACACATGGTGGAAGCTCAATAGTCGTCGCGAGGACGACTTGGCTCAAACCTGTCGCTAATGCGGCGACAAGAAGAGATCGGGCCATTGTGAAGCAAGAGCCAACGGTTCATTGATTGGAGCTGGTTTTCTTGCTCACCGGAGCTGTAACCACCATGTGATAGGGCCACATAACCCACATCCCACATAACCCACATCCCACATCCCACATCCCACGCCCCGCCACCAAATTTGTACATATACCACTCCCTGTCAATAAAGACATGTATGTACATAGTTATGTACATACATAGACAGAATTACAATTTACAGGCTTTTGATTACCCCCGCCTAATACTGCAACTCTGCCAAGATCCTTGGCGGCGGGGAGACGATCCTTTGACTGGACGCGGCACCACAGCGTGCAGAGTGGATCGGACTGGACTGACTGCTTTGACTGTGTCGAAATGTCGAAAAGCTGCCGTCGATTCCGTCCGACTTCTTCTGCCTGTACGTATTCCGTACACATGAATGGCCCGCAAGCCCTGCAAAGCCCCTATTGATTCGACAATTTCAGCAAATGACGAGACGAGGGGTCGGTTATGGCCAAGATCAAATCAATATCAAGGACTCCTGGATGCCGTGCCGCCCGCAAAAGCTCGGATTGGCCAGGCGCCGTCTACGGCCAATGAACAGACGCATGGCGAGTTGCGGGCACTCATCAATGGTGCACAGGGATATAAAGGTGGATACATATGTACATGTACATGTATTCCGTACATTGCAACAATCAGTAATTCAGTAATAATACTCCGTAACTCAGAGGAATCTGTTGTTTGGTGCAGAGGCCAATCGTCAGTATTTGTATCAACAACATGTATGTATGCTCCGTGAGCGAACCAGACAGATTGAGACTTGGAAATTTGTGCGCCAGTTTCCTGGGCTGGTAAGAAAACCAAAATAGCTTCTCGGATCTGTTCCTGAAGAACTCTACGTTGTGGGGAACAAGTATGTAGAAAAGCCCGAGAAAGTGAAATCCTGCTCTCAGAGGTATGAAATGTACTTCTCAGCACCGGACATTAATTTCTGGAAATGATGTACTTGGGCACGAAGTGTTTGGGTTTGGTATCCGGTCTGCTCAAGCATAATATTATTATAATTTATGGACAATACGTCGGCGACATCCACCCACCTTGAACATGGCGGAAACTGCCAGTCGACAAGTCGACCCCTCGCACACGCACGCACGCTGCCCATGCAGCCCGGTAACAATCCTTGACCAGCAAGTTTGCACATTTCATCGCCTTCTTTTCCCCCTCCTCACTCGCAAGCCATCGAATAGATCTGGCACAGCCCTTACTTTTATTTTTCAATTTCTTTTTTTTTTTTTTTTGCATACTTCACCATACCCGCCGTTACTTTTTCAACGTCCGGCATCTCGCCTTCGTAGCTCAGTCTCCACAGCAGCATCCATCCCCTCACTGTCACCATTATCCACTGAGCATCATTCGGATCGACGCTGGTTCGGTTTCTCCCAGTAACCGGCTCTTGAAGACACACTGCGAAAACTAAAGTTGTTGACTACCAGCCGATTCATTTCCACCTCATCTCATCATAAAATTGTCACGGACCACTCGACCATTCTCGACCCTCGTACGCTGGTGTCGTCTTCTGCTCACTCCGAGTCAAGATAATCCTCCCGTGCCAGGCAGCACACGAGGTGCCGGCACTCCGTCTGCAGCCCTGTTCAGGCTGTCTTGGCTACTAAGCGTCGTGGTCATGGCAGATACATCCAGTTCCCAGCCGCAAGGCTCCGAGTCGGCGGCTCAACACGTACGTGCGACTCTTTGGGCACAATTCCTGTCAGCACAGTTGTCTACTGCACCGACGAGATAGACTGACCAGTTTCCTTTTCAAATAGCCAATGCCCACGACTGCGAACCCAGTAATATCTGCTCCTACCCCGAACTTCGTTCCTCAACTGTCTTCTCCGGCTCCAATACTACGACCTGCCATTCCTGGAGGCCGTTCAGGTGGTCGAACCCCGAGGCTCGGCCTGGCTATTCCACCGTCGTTGAATGTGAAGGCTGTGGGCGGCCAGGCTGCGCAGCCGGCTCCATCGAGACCACCACTTCCGACGTTGAACTTGGCCACCCCCATGGGCAGCCAAACAGCTCCCTACGAGCATCATCCGAGATCACATGGAGCTCAGCCTGGTCATTCGGCTGACGGTGGTAGCGAAAGTAGCGCTGCCCACTCTAGGTCTGGTAGTTTTGGACCGCTTGATGGTAGAGCTAGCAATCCTACTTCTGCTGGATCCCAGTTCTCTGCCCTCTCATTCGCCTCCCAGTTTGGTATCCCGGTGACTCGTGCCCAAGGAACACCCGACCCAGTGTCGGCAGTGGGGTCCTTGATCTCGGAAAGAAGTGAAGGTGGAGTTTCCATGGAAAGAGATGGAAGTCTGCAAGGTTTAGAAGCTTTCGACAAGCTGAGCTTGGAGAAGGCTAGGAACGCGGATGTCGAGGAGCTTGATGACGAAGGTTGGAGAATTGCTAGCATGGAGAAGAGAATTGTCGAACTGGGAAATTTGGGCGAAGGAGCCGGTGGCGCCGTTACGAAGTGCATTCTTCAAAGCGGTAAAACAGTATTCGCACTCAAGGTAAGGAAGGGTGCCCTACGTTGACTCATGGGTGAAAGTGATCCTGATCAGTATGCCCACTGACAACAATCTGCAGGTCATTACTACCAACCCAGACCCAGACGTCAAAAAGCAGATTGTGCGAGAGCTAGGCTTCAATAAGGAATGTGCATCCGATCACATCTGCCGATACTATGGTGCCTTTGTGGATCCGTCCACCTCGACTATTTCCATTGCCATGGAATTTTGCGAGGGCGGCTCTCTGGACAGCATCTACAAAGAAGTGAAGCGGTTAGGCGGCCGCACTGGAGAAAAGGTTTTGGGCAAAATCGCCGAAGGTGTATTGCGCGGGCTGACCTATCTTCACACACGACGTATTATCCACCGCGACATCAAGCCTTCCAACATTTTGCTATGCCGAGACGGCGCTGTCAAATTATGCGACTTTGGCGTTTCTGGTGATTTTGGAACCAAAGGAGAGGCAAACACTTTTATCGGCACAAGTTATTACATGGCACCTGAGCGAATCACGGGTCAATCGTATACCATCACCTCAGATGTTTGGTCGACTGGTGTGACGTTGCTTGAGGTGGCCCAGCACCGATTTCCTTTCCTGCCGACGGAACCGAGATGCAACCTCGAGCAGGCTTGATAGATTTGTTGACGTATATCGTCCGACAGCCGGTACCCAGACTCAAAGACGAGCCCCAAATGGACGTTTATTGGAGCGACAATTTCAAGTACTTCATTGAGTGCTGGTGAGAATACATGTGCTCTGTTCTGCTTACCGTCTTTTTACCATACTAATCATTGCATTTCCAGTTTGGAGAAGCAGCCGAATCGCCGAGCTAGCCCATGGAAAATGCTTGAGCACCCTTGGATGGTGGACATGCGAGCCAAACGGGTAAACATGGTCAAGTACCTCTCTTTTGTTTGGGGCTGGGATGAAGAGAAGGCTGCGGCATAATTGGCCGCGCCTGATGCTTCCGTGCTACAGCACAAATACGCACTCTCGAACCTCATGCCGCCGATGGCGTAAAGTTCTTCAACTCGATCAGCGTTACGATGTCATAGGGCTGGCACCTACGAGCTAGCCAGCGAATGAGGTTATGTATCAATCGAATTGCAAGACCAGGAGCACGAACCCTGAAAGCGACCAATTTAGCGTCCGTTTCTTCTTCTCCTTTTTTTCTTTTCCTCAAAAAAAAAAAAAACAATCCCCAATATACAAGTCAGAGGGCTTGAGAGTATAGCAAATATCACAACTGCATGAATCTTTGCTTGAGCGAATCCATTCCCTTGCATCGAAAGACCACTCAATCCTCTTTGCATACCGTTTGTCCCCATTTTCCCGGGGCAGATCGCCCATCTTCTGTCATATTTTAATTTCATCTTTATTATTTCAAGTGGGTTGGAAGAGTGATGATACTAGGTCGTCATAGTCGGTTGCTTTACTTTGTCAAGTAATTTCACTCTGACTTGCATTTGAAGTTTGAATATAGGGGCATCAATACGGCTGGCTGGCGGTATTGATTAATCAGCGTCGATATATTCATGGCAACATGGGAAAATGGAAGTTTATGAAGCCACCTTCTCGTCAAGATCCATGCGGTCGCCGTCACCCATGAGCTCTCTGAGTGTCACTGTTGCGTAGGCACTACTTGCCAATTGAAACTTTACCACAACCGCAATTTTGGTAGGCTCAGCGGCCTGCTTCATTGTTGTTCCTTCCTCTGAAGCGCTGGAGACGCCTTGCTCGGAGTCGGCGACTTGGTCTTTGGTTCCTCGACCTTGACGACACTGTCATCGTCATTGCCGCTGACCTTGGCCTTTTTGTGCCGGCGGCCCCGCCGTGGCCATCAGTCTCATGACGTTTTCTCTTGCGCTCGCCTTCGTGTCCGTTTGTCTGTTTTGTCTGTCCCTTGATGAGATCCATATCTGTAGGATGCATCTGCTCCGTATTATCTTCGTATAACCTAACTTGCACGCTGGGCTCTACCAAAAACGTCTGCATTAACTTCCTATACCTACCAGGCAAGCTAAATTCCCTCCGCAGCCGACGCATCTTGAGCGGATCGAGACAGCCGTTCTCTTCACGGCCCATGAACTCCTTGTAGAACTCGCCAATTTCGTTTTCCGGGTAAATCACATCATGGCCCGGTGAGGGCAGGACTATATCATGGATGGTGTACTTGCCAGAGGAGGCTTCTTCCTCGGTGAGTGGGCGGGCACGGAGAGGGGCGAATTCCTCCTCGTCGTCGACGGGGTTGATGATCTCGTCGCCGTCTTGGTCTCGGCTTATTTCAGTAGCAGACGGTTGGGCTTCCGCATCGGCGATGACGAGGTCGCCCGTGACTACGGTTGTGCCATGTAATGTGTATCGGAGACTGGCTGCGTGGTTCCACACGTGAGATTGATATGCGTGGAGATACATTGATCGCAGGCCGCGGGTGATGTGTGATTGCTCCGGCAAAGTCCCGGGAAGAGCTTTTGCCGGAGCGAGTCAGATGGCGAAGGACGCATGATTCTCCTGCGTACCGTCGGGGATGAGCTTGGCAGCTCGGTCAAAGTCCTTGCCGGTTTGGAAGAGCATGCACGCCTGGTGGCGGAGGTACTCGTCCCTCTTGGAGGGCTCGTCGGGTACTTGGCCTGCTTCTGCTTTGGCAGCTATTTCTGCGTCGTATTGCAAGAGGGCGTTGACGGCGCCTTCATAGTCGTCGCGAAGAATGAGCTTGCCGACTTGGTGGGTGCCCACGTCGTGGGTTCCGAAGCGCTGGTGGCCAAAGTAGTTGATCCAGCCATGGGAAGCCATGTGCGTCATGGCAGACTCAACATTGCTCTTCATCAGTGCAAGCCTTTCCGAGGGGGTGAGTGACATGTCGTCGTCGGCCATCCTGCAATTCTTGAGGGTGATGACGAACTCGTTTCCGAGGAGCTGGCCCAGGTGTATGGGGCTATCAGAATATTCGTAGTCTCCGTCGCTATACCCCATAGCTTGCCGTTCAGGCCAGCCATGGCCCTCTTGCGCTGGTAACGAATCGAGCAGCGCTGCGTTGTCGATGCTCTGCGGTCCTTGGTGCCAGCGTATCCAATGACCTGCGGCTTGACTCGCAATAAACGCGAGATCTGGCTGACTGCGTCCATGGTGTCGCGATTGTCCTTGTAGAGCGTGAAATGGAGATATTGCCCAATAGGTTCGTCGTCAGGCCTCCCGCGAGGGCCGCGGCTCTTCTTAGAATTCTTCCGGGGGCGACGTAGCTGGCGACAATGGCGCCTTCGGGTCCTGTAGTCGTTTCAAGGCGAGAGTTGAAGATGCGACGAACCTCACCGTGGAGCTGGGCGCGCTGGGCCTTGTCATCTAGGGGTTCCGAGGTGGCAGTCTTGGGTTGCTCGCCCGTCGGGCCGTTGCCTCCGTTGAAGAGCTGGACGAGGTCCTGGGCGAACTGTTGGCTCGAGAGATTCTCAAGGGCAGTGATGTCTTCGGGCGCGATTTCGATGACGCTGGGTTCATCTCGAGATTTGGCATTTTGCGCATCTTTATTAGACGGCTTCTCCTTGGGTTCTGACGCCCTGGGAGTTGAGAAGACTGAGCAGGCTTTGAAGTTTCGCAAAACATGTTAGCACGAGTTCTTGGCTGTCATGGTTGTGAATTACATGCACAATATGGTCTCTCACCTTCTTGTTGTCATTCTCAAGACCTATTGTGCGCAGGTGAATGACTGATCCGTTTTCTCCAATCTCATTGACTTGAAAATCTGAAAATCTAGAAATCAGTCCTTTAGCGTTTTCGAAATTTCACAATTGAATTCTTCTCATAGAAACCGGGCAGTGGAAGAAAATACCTTACTCTCATGTCACCGGTCCAAGAGAACGCCAATGGCGTCGTTCGGTGGGTAATTCAAGTGACTTTGCGTGAGATGAACCCACGCGCACATTGTAATGCTCCTTATCGTCCATCTCGGCAAGTTACGCACAAGAATAATTTACCTGCTCCGCGATGCTTGTGAGAAATCACCTGGTGGCTTGTCGCGCCAGAGGTTTTTCAATGGGCAGTCTCTGATGTGGGTGGTGCAGGCAGAATTTACGTTTCTAGAAGGCGGTCGGAAGAAGGGCCTGCGAAACTGGCAGGCGGTGAGATGGATTGGATGGGATTCTTGATGCCTTTACTATACTCCGTAGTGCTGTCAAATCAAAAACGGCACCATTGACTTCAACCATTTTCTTCCAAAAGCCTACTCCGTATTCCGTACGATATCTGTAATGCCCGATTCATCGAATGATTGTCGTTGGCGTGGCGGCACCGTGTCACGTCGACTTTGGGCCAATTGCGTCTGGCTCATTCGAGTAGATCCGGCTCAAGACTCCATCGCTTGCCCGAACCGTCAGTCACATCGTGCACTGGGATCTTACATCGTGAAACAACGAAGTCGAAGCCTCGTCAGGCCACGCAGAAGTCACAGCCTCGAAAACCCTAAAACACGATTTGACCATGGCAACCGACGAAGAAAAGGGCCTCGATGTCCAACAAGTCCCAACCCAGAAGGGACAATTGATTACGAGCTCAAATGAAACGTCATTTGCGCAGCATACCCCGGCTCCAAAATCAAGAGGCATTCTTGCCAAGCTCCGCGTCGTAGAGGCGCGGTTGGACACTAGGCTCGGCATTGAATCCGATGCTATCGTCAGAAAGCGCCCAGAGAACAAAAAGGATGTGTCGTGGACCGAGGAGCTCACGATGGCGCTCCTCTGGGCCAGTGGAACCATGAACACGTCTTGTTTCGCAACTGGCTTCCTTGGCTGGGGATTTGGGCTGACTTTAAACCAAACCATTCTCATCACGATATTCGCCTCGATACTGGGCGGAGTGGTCACGGGCTACTGTGCGACTTTTGGCCCTGCCATGGGTCTGCGCCAAATGAGCGTAAGCAGGTACAGCTTCGGGTGGTGGCCGAACAAGATGATTGCGTTTCTGAACTGTATCCAGCAGATGGGCTGGGCCGCTGTATCCTGCATCACAGGTGGCCTGGCGCTCACAGCAGTTTCGGACGGCCATGTGTCCCTGATCCTAGGTATCGTTATCCTGGCGGCCATTGCCCTGCTCATTTCATTCATTGGGTTGAACGCGATCTTGGTCTATGAGAGATATGCATGGATCACATTCTTTGTCATTTTCCTGATTATATTCGGCGAGACTGGCAAATCCGCAGACAAGAGCACACCGCCATCAGTCACGGGCGCAACTCAAAACGGCGCGATACTCAATCTCATTGCTATTGTTTATGGTTCAAGCGCGGCGTGGTGTACGACGGCCAGTGACTACTATGCTCACTACCGAGCCGACGTCAGCCGAGTCAAGGTATTTCTCATGACTGCCTTGGGAATCGCCATCCCAACATCTATCAGTATGCTGGCAGGTTGTGTTGCAGCCTCAGCTCTGAATAATCAGCCGACTTGGCGCAATACATACAACAACGAAGGACTTGGTTTTCTCATTCAAGAGATGCTCTACCCACGAGGCTTTGCCAAGTTTCTACTCACTCTGCTGGTCTTGTCTGGGATCAACACCAACGTAATCAGTATCTACAGTGCCTCGCTGTCGTTCCAACAGCTCGCTCGGCCATTGGCCTTGATCCCACGGTTCATCTGGACTCTAGTCTCCTTTGCGTGTATTCTCGCATTGGCTGTCGGTGGGCGAGAACAACTCAATACCTACCTTCAGAACTTCCTGAGCCTGCTGGGATACTGGTGCACAAGCTACGGCGTCATCTTATTCGAAGAACACTTCATTTTCCGCAAGGGCAAATTCGAGAACTATGATCTGGAGGCTTGGAACGATCCGGCAAGACTGCCGTTGGGCATTGGAGCAGCGGTGGCGTTTGGCCTGGGCGTGGTGTCATGGTGTATGGGAATGAATCAGACGTGGTTTAGGCCCCGCTGGCCAAGGTCATAGGCAGCGATGGTGGTGATGTTGCTAATGAGTTGACATTTTTGGTGACAGCGCTGGGGTATCTGCCGGCGCGATATGTAGAGCTCAAATTTGTCGGGCGATGAGCAGTAGCAAACGCTGTGTGCTCATGTAATGGGGTAAAACACCTCTACCTACATATATATATTTTTGAAATTAAATTTGAAAAAAAAACCGGAAAGTCTTGGCTTCGCTGAAAACTCGTATCGCGCAGACGACTGAGGAGGCTCAAAGAACACTTTTGCATGTCAAACGTGATAGCATTACCGCTTCCCCTCAAAATTACGCTACAGAGTCTCGGACGGCGCATCTACCTAGTCCGCAGCCTCCCAGCATTGCTACGCGACATCTATAGCTCACGATCATTTCACACACGGTGATTCAACGTCGCACGATGTCTGGCGTCTTGGCGTTGCATTATTGTTAAGGGATGTGGTGGCAATCCTCAACGCGATTCTTTTCCCTTTCCCTTGGCTCAGCCACGTAGCCTGCGGCATGAAAGCATCAATTCCACTTTAAGAGTATGAGGAGGTGACAGGACACGCAACAAAACACAAAGGAAATAGGCTCCTCCTCTCGAACTAGCAAGGACGGACTTTCATCAGGGACACAAGGGCTTGACGGCAAGGGAGGCGGCCCCACTAGCTGCCGTCGAGTGGTTTCATTGGCCGAGAACACATGCTACGTGGCTGTGAGTCTGACACCTGCGAGTTGAACCTTGCAAAGCCCCAAAGCCAATATCGCGACAGGTTTCTTTTCAAGACTCGAGAAGAGAGAGAGAGTCCCTTTTCCGTCTTCCACCAATTTTCTTTCCACGACACTTGGAGCCTGCGACTTGACCACACAGTTGCTGTGCGTTGCCTCTTTTTCTTGTCCAACACCTTATAACTTATTTAATTCATCCTTCTCACTCTCTCTCTCTCTCTTCAGCCCCCTCCCCACCCCCTGTCCTTGTTCAACTTGTGCTCGACCGCAAAACCGCTCTTCAGTATGGATGCGCCGGAGCCTGATCAAACCCCTTCGCAGCCGTCACGGTTCAGACCACAAAGCTGCAAAGAGTATGCCGGGTTCCAGACCCCTCGCACAGATGGAGACGAATCACCTCTGTCTGCCCTACTTTCCCGCAGACGCGATTGCTGATGTTGCGAATAGAAATATCAAGCCTTGCTCGACCAGTCAACTCCCTTTGTGCTGTATCGATGGGTTGGAACCGGAGTCGCTCTGCTCTCCTTCTTTGTGCGAATTTTTCTCATTCAGGGATGGTATATCGGTAAGAATCCAGTCTCGGGCTCCAATGCTCTGCGCAAGATCTGCTCGTGTCTTGGCGTGTCCCACTGACCTACCGCAATGTAGTCGCCTATGCGCTGGGCATTTACCTGCTCAACCTGTTCCTGGCTTTCCTCCAGCCCAAATTTGACCCATCGAGCGATGCCCTTGACCAAGAAATGGAAGACGGTTCAGTCGGAACCCTCCCGACGAAGCAGGATGAAGAGTTCAAACCCTTCATTCGTCGCCTCCCCGAGTTCAAGTTTTGGTACTGGGCCACCAGGGCTGTCGCCGTCTCTTTCTTCTGCACGTTTTTCGAATTCTTCAACATCCCTGTCTTCTGGCCCATTCTGGTCATGTACTGGATTATCCTCTTCGTCTTGACGAGTACGTACTGCCGTTTCCCTTGGTGCTGTCATCTTCAAGAGGCCTAGCTAACGCCTCAAACTCGACAACAGTGCGCAAGCAGATTCAGCATATGATGAAATATCGCTACGTTCCATTCACCATGGGCAAGAAGAAGTACGCCAAAGACAGCTCTTGAATGCGTCCCAAGCACATCGAATTGCGTCGGGAAACAACCCTTATCCATTCATCTGTGTGCGCGGAAGGGAGCCTCTGGGGCGGGAATTTTTTTCCTGTAAAAATAAAAGAGAAAGAGCGACAGAGAGGAGGAGGAAGACGACAGACAACACGACATTTGCTCCACACAAAATGGATTACTGGTACATAATGTCACAGGAAGAGCGAGTTGTGCATCCTGTTAGCTTTTGGCGACTTTGGCTTGTAACATCACGAGGACTCAGCATTTTTGGGCAGCGCATAAAGGATATAGGATATCTAGATGCAACAAGGGGTTCCGGAAATGGCAAGTCATGGATGGAACAACCAGAAAAGCACATTTTATGCCTATTCTTGGGATACTCCGTAATGTAATGAGAGACGGAATGGCAAGAAAACTGAATGATGGTGAATTTGCAAATAGACTAGTGCCGCTTCGTCGAGGGTCTCAATTGATTGATGAATGTTGGTATGATGAAACATGCCATTCGCCGTTCGTTGGCGTGGTACTTTTTGCAACGAGTTCTCGTTTAGTCAATTGGTAGGGCAGGATGGTGGGGACACTGGGGAGCGCTTGCCAGTCACCTACATAATTAGTAACCTAATAACTTTTTAATACTCCGTGCTCCTGACTTATAATCCGTGATAACGTAAGTAACAACTCACTTGGCTTGCATCTTCACCTCATCTTCACCTCACCATTGCGCACCGCACAACCCACGACCCGCCGCCGACCAATGTCATAATGTCATCCTCTGGGGCGCGCTCCGGCGAGCGCATGGTGCATCAAGATTTCATCGCGCGAATTCGCTATTCCAATGCTCTCCTCCGCCGCCTAACCCCCAAACTGCTCGACATCCCGAATACTGGCCTTGCCAGTGGGCAATATACCACGCCTGGGTTCGCGTCGCGGCTGGCAAGAGAGCAGCCACTGAACATCGAGGCCGATGCCGAGCTTGGTATGCCGCTGGATCTGGTGGGCATGCCCGGCGTGTTTGACGGCGATGAAAGATGTGAGTTTTGGCCCAGCTTGCGTCTCGGATGACGAGCCTCTCTGTGCCAGGTTTGAGATCAAGTACAGTCGTCCAACTGATTCGTCGTCCACGTTTCAGCAATCCAGGCTCCCGTGCAGACTCCCGTCGTTCACCCTCACGACCGGCCTCTCCTGAGACCCATTGCCGCGCTGGGCAAGCTCAAGGTGGCCGAGGCCAACGTGTCTTTCCTCCGGCGAACAGAATACATCTCGTCCACCACCCCCAAACGACTTGACGCCGGCAATCGTCGCGCTATGCTCCCCAAGGCCAAGAGACCAGCGCGAATCGCCACCGATGCCGCCGCAGACTCACCCCAGGCCTTCAAGCGCAAGATTGATCGCGGCTTCGAAACAGCCCAGCAGGACCTCAAAGACCCCAAGCGAGTCAAGCATCCTACCAAGAAGCATCTCAAGGTAGTCGAGGCGATTCCCCTGCTGCCAGATTTGGATGCCTTCCCGATTCCGGCGCCTACGTCACCATCAAGTTCCTCACCAACCCCGTCAGCAGTGCCAACGAGTACGATTCGCGCCTCCTCAGCGGTCTGTTCCGGCCCATAGAACGCACCGAGGCCGAGGAGGCCGCGTACGAGGCCGCGTACGAGGCCCACGAGCAGGATCCCGACAACAATCCCAAACCCCAGAACCTCATGAACTACGACTTCTACCTAGGGCAGAGCACCACGGTGGCCAAGAACTTCCGCCGCAAATTCGACGTCGATGACCCAGAACACGACGCCGACGACCTGTACACGCACCAGGGCGAGGCAGGCGGCTACTTCCAGTTCAACCGGGTGCGGGCCTACGAGACGGCCGACGAGAAGGAGCTCGACCACCCCACCAAGTACGCCGACGAGATCATCCTGGCCTACAACGATGAGGATGTGTACCCCAAGCAAAAAGCAATGTACTACTACCCCATTATGCAAAAATCCACCATCCGGCCCCAGCGAACAAAGAACATTGCTCGCACGATCGGCATCCCCGAGGAGGAAGGGCAGATTGTAGACCAGCTTGACCTGACCGTGGAGGATCCCACCGAGGAAATGCTCGATGCAATGAGGAAGTACAAGGATCACCCGCTCGGCTGGGAGCAAGACGCCGAGGAAGAAGTCACTGGGGCGCAAGAGCAGGATGCAGATGCAGATGCAGATGCAGATGCCGATGCCGATGCCGATGCCGATGCCGATGGCGGGAGTGAACGGGAGCGAACAGAGCAAAGGTCTCCATCCGAGGAGAGAGATGTGGAAGGCGAAGACGATGAGTAACATGGTATACAGACAACACATGAATCGCAGGTGCTTACAAGTAATTTTCTCCGTAAAAAGAAATGAGGAGAATAAAAGAACCGGCATGTGATGAGGTCGGTGATGCTAGCGAACAATTTGTTTGTTTGATTATTCATTTTTTCCCCAAAGGATCGCCAGTTTTGAAAGAATCCTGGTTGGCGGCGCATGGTCACAAAAGTCGATATTTTGATATATAGAATCGTGATAAAAGATTTCGGAGCAGCATTTCTACATCACGTCACTTGTATGATGAGCATTTCGCATTTCAGGTTTCTTTTTTAAATCTGCACTCCCATTGCCCATCTGTTGTTGATGGGGTCCATTTCATTGCCTCCCCAAACGCCGGATATGTGAACATGTAAACAAGGAGAAAAGGGACGCTGAATGCGACTCCAGAAACTGCTGTGCAAAAACCGACAAAAGGCGCCTCATATCGTATGTACATTATGCATTGGTTGATTGACATTTCCAGCCTCTGCGCTAGCCAAGTCTCTTTGTTGAGCTGGACGTGTCAAAGCCGATTATGCCCCTCTGGTCATCAATGACCCTCGCGTACCTGAGACGCAATGGTCTGGTCAGTCGAGAGTTCTGTTTCGCGTCTCGTGGTGGATGGATGGATGGATGGATGGATGGATGAGCAACTCACTCGAGCAATAACCTGAAAACCAAGCCTCCATGTCCTCTTTCCTCATCGCCTTGCCGGCCCAGTCGCGACTCTCCTCCGCCATGGTCCTGGCATCGTCTGCGCCCAGGCCCGTCTCGTTGAAGAAGCGCACCGTCTCGAGCCAGTCGTCGCCCTGCAGGCTCAACGGCACGTAATGCACCCAGGGCTTGAGCCACTCATTGTGCCATTCCCGGAAGAGGGCATACTTGAACGTCAGGCTCATGCTCTGCAGGAACGCCAGGAAGCGACCGGAGAAGGCGTTGCCGTCAATGTCGAGGAGGTACTTGTAGCCCCAGGCATCGGTTTGGTTCACGCCATCCGTAACGTTGAAGAAGGCCCGCTGCGCATCGCAGTCTCCGGCATCGCACTGGCCGACGTGCGAGAAGGCAACGTCTGTTAATGCTCTGTAGTCTGCGCGTGAGACGTCTGACACGCCCCAGTCAGGACGCGTTTGGCTGCCCTGGTTGGACACAATCTTGGCCTGACCCCTGCGTTGATCTTCTTGACAAAGTGTTGGCGATGTTGTCGGCGCCATCCGCCGTTCCGACTGAAGCCACCCGTTGTAGAGCCCCTCCAGTAGAGACGGTTTGCCTTCTCGCCCCATGGCACATCTCCCTCGGGTGTGTACTGCACCTTGCCGTACCAGTACCACGGGGAGGGATAGACTACGTCGTTGTAGGAAGAGATCTTGGACTGCGAAAAATGGGAAACAAGTCGTGAACGACCTTGTACGTGTTTGGT
Source organism: Epichloe gansuensis (assembly GCA_023658505.1). Classification (NCBI taxonomy): domain Eukaryota; kingdom Fungi; phylum Ascomycota; class Sordariomycetes; order Hypocreales; family Clavicipitaceae; genus Epichloe; species Epichloe gansuensis. The sequence continues at coordinate 1,090,543 of CP098281.1, forward strand.
CCATCGAAGAAGCCGTGCGTCGAGCTGAGGGATGGGCTCAGGCAGATGTCGGACATGGCGGTTGTATTGTACACGAAGCCGAGCTCGCTCACGCCGTACTGGCCTCGATCGTCCCAACTGTCGTCTTCCTCCAATATCCTCGCCGGGCTGTCGGGAGAGCACGACATCCTTGAGTGCGTCCACGTCGCCTGTCGGCCGAATGAGTTGAACCGCGAGTGCTTGACCTGCTCGAAAACCATCCTGTTGCTGAGCTCCGGCGACGTTTTGGAGAAGTCGTTCGTGGGCTTCTTGTTCCGGTTGGAGACCGGCATGGTCTCTTGCTTGGCCTTGCGAACCAGTCTCGTCAGGTCGTCATGGGGCACAATGACCCTGGGCTCGTCGTGCATGTTAAAGGCCAAGTCCATGTCGGGCAAGTATTGGAGGAACCTCTCCAGCATGCCGCACGTGGCATTCCGCTGCCATTCCACCCCGCCTTCCACGTGAGAAATCTCATGGTTGCGAATGGCGACCCCGATCAAGGCATTGTCGTAGCCCAGGCCTTCCCTTGCTCGGGCTCGTATCGTCTTGGGTTTCAGTCCCCAAAACGGTGTCATCACGTCGTGGATGGTATCGAATTCGTCAACGAGCTGCACATTGTGATCCTTGGCGAACTTGAACCATTTGTCAAAGTGGGGAGGAGGCGGAATGCCATATCGGCGGCGATACTCCTCTACTGCCTCTTTGAGGTTCTTGGACTGACGCCGCGTCAAATCGTGTAGCTCTCGCTTTGCGCTGGTCAGGAGATGTCGGATCGGATGATGCTTGGAACTGGGCACGTCCTTGGGCCTCGGTCCTGCTTGAACTGCAGGCACATCTTCCCACTGAGTCTGCAGGTCGTCTGTTCTGGTAGCTGCAGGCAATTTTGGAGCTGTATGTAGTGCTGCCCTTGTTTGACCAGTTTGTTTGATAAGAAGTAGTTTTGCATCATCGTGTGAAATCCTTAGTGCTGAATAGATGCAGACTGCGAAGAAGAAAAAGGCTGCGAGAGCAGTGAGTTGTCGCCGCGGCATCGGCATCTTGTTCTGCCAGATCTCGCAACTTGGCTGGCGCTGCCAGACGGCCCGTGAATCGTCATGTTCTGATGTCTGAGCGCCTTTTCGATTGTTTACTTTGGTAGTCTGCCACGAAACCCAGGAGACCCGCGCCCGGGTGTGGTTAGTCAGCACCGCCGCTCTTGCTCAGGCTTTGATCACCCTTGCTCAGTGAGCATCACCTTTGATCACTGTCACAGCACGTGACCCACAATAGCTCAAAATACTGCGCCCAATGGGCATTAGCTAGGAATAATTAAGTAACCTTTCCCACAGACGTGTCACAGTTAGTAGCAATTACATAACTAGAACTAGCACTAGAGAAATATTTTATCCTTTTTGTTGGAACGAGCATGATATCAATCGCGGCACGCAGCCGCAATTACCCGGCAAAACGTCGGGCCGCGGGACCCGCGCGCGCACAACGCAACGAGCCCTTGCAGTGCAGAAGGCAACAAAGGAGATCAAGAGGTTGCACGCCCTACGAAAAGTCAATGAAGCCCTTGCCGCGAGGAATGGCCCCAATACCTCGCTAACTGTCAAACTCCCGCTCGCCTTGCCTATCCTTGTCTGGCGAGAACATAAAGGATAGCAAGGCCCGTACAAGCTCCTTGTAACGGATAGAGAGAGCTGCACCCTTGATCTTCCACGAGGCCCTAAGGTCTTTAGATTAACCTCTGTTAAGCCCTATAACGAAAACCCTAGTAAAGAGAAGCCATTGCTAGAAGGAGGCGCTAATCTAGAGGTAACTAAGAGGGAGGACTAAGAGGTATAAATGCATGCGCGGACGGGTATAGGAAAGGACTTCTTCTATAGATTTAAGACATTACATAGGCATATATATAATCCTAGACGCTGCTAAATTACATAATCCTTGCCTAACTCCCTGTCTAAATTTGTAATTAACACCCTAAAGGTATAATTATAAGAGTTATTAAGCCTCTCTGTTACGGTGCAGCCACAGGGGCCATCGTAGGTGTCATGCGCGCACTATACGGGTGGATTGCCTAATCCATTGCGCCATAGCAAGCAAAAGGATACGTATTAAACAAGTCTCTCTGACTTGCTCAATTAATACCTATATTGCTAGGTCTAGGCAAAGCCTAGATTATTACATAGGCTCTTTCCCACAGTGGCTTCCTTCCGATATAGCCTGTGTGACCTAATCTCTCTCTCTCTCTCTTATTAGCTAGCAATACCACGCATCCCCTAGGGACCCCTCTCTTATCTTGTCCCTATAAGCCTAGGAAGGAGCACTGTTATGACTAACCTCTTTGCACGCAGCTAGCTCGAACCTATAACCTTGGGGTGACTTGTTCAAATGTTACGGTGCAGCCCCACAGGGGCCATCGCGGGTGTTAAGCGCGCACCATACGGGTGGATTGCCCGATCCATTGCGCCACAGCAAGCAAAAGGATACGTATTGAACAAGTCTCTCTGACTTGCTTAATTGACACCTATATTGCTAGGTCTAGGCAAAGCCTAGATCATCACACTCTCTATAGTATTATAGAGGCTAGCATGCATTAGTGGGTGACTTACTATAAGCACTATAGAGAAAATCTCTAGATAATAATATTAAGTTATAATCTATGCTTGCTAGTAATATCCGCTAAAAGCCTTTATTTTAGATATATAGGAATGCAAGCTAATAATACCCTTAGTCTATTAGATAAGGGATTCTTATAGCTAGAAGAAGATTAATTAATTGCTGCTAAATTTGCTGCGAAACTAAAGTAATTTATTAAACCTAATAATTCTCTTGTATTTAATAGTGGAATTATCTAACTAACTAATAACACTATTAAGATGCGGTAAAAAGGGCAAAGTAATAAGCTTTAATTAATCCTACTAGAAGAGTTAATAAAGAAGTATATTAAGCAAAGGGCTTAAGGCGCTTATATTACCTTAATTTACTAACCTAAGGCAAGCTTTAATCTCTCTATTACTATATAATATTAAGAGCTAACTATTAAGAATATCAAAGAACTTAATTATTATATTAAAAGTAATCGCGGACTCGCTGCTGCCGCCTCTAGTTTAGCGGCACTCCCCGTTTGGGCAACGCGCACTCGCCGCCGTGTCGCTGCCCCTCGCGCACGGACCACATGCCGCCTGCTTGGTATAAATATTCTAACGTCTTCCTTTCCTTTAGGCATGTACTCTTGACTTCCTATCCCTCTAAAACCCTGCTCGCATCTTCACCGACGATAGTCTTATGCTCCCTACGCCCAACCTACAAATTACGCCCTTGTTGTCCCGTATGACGCGGCCGCTTCCTGCACCTTGCTGCTTTGTCGTGCATCTCTGTCTTCGTGATTTATGCCGTTCACGCCCTAGACCTTCAGCTTTTACAGTCACTGATGCTGCTGCTTGTACGTTTTGCGATGAGCCAAGGTGCTTCGCCTTCACCTCCGTTCAGGCCTCTGCTCTATAGTACGTCCTTCTCATGCCACACCGAGAGCGCCTCGGAGACTGACCTGGCAACACAGAGCACTCTCACCAGGTTGTCGCTCCTGCTGCCCTGGAGGCCGCCGACTAGTCCCACCATCCGAGAGCGCATTCTTCAGCCCCAGGCTCGGAAATGCCGCAGACCCCAATGACGGCCATGTCCGAGTCGGACGATGGTGCCTCGTGACCCATTCAGGGGTCCTCGCGGCCAGTTTCCTTGACCTCCCTAGGCTTTAAACCCATGCTCCATATCAGTTAGGGGCTTTGAACTGCGGATCACCGCTAGCCGTCAAATGGGACGCGGTCGCACGAGTGTCCCAAGGCCGTTATCTGGATCGTCGTACACAGCCATGCATCATTCATAGGGTCATGCATCTATCGGACCACGGAGCAGAACACGAGGGAAGGAGGTGGCATAGTGAGCCATTTCCGCCTTAGCGGTGGATAGTCCGCCTCATCACGAACTTGATTCGACGAGGCATTTACCTGCGAACTATCGGAAAGCCTGGTAAGTTGGCTAGGAGTCGGAGAGAGCTGCCTATAATGGCTAAGTCGCCGAAGGCTCATCACGGCGGCTGCATATACGCAGATGCACATGCCAGGACTGTCGATTAGTCCGAGGGCTATCCGCTGGCGTCAATCGCAACCCCTGGAACACTATTGCATCGTCATGGCGTGATAACCTGTTTCGGCAGATGTTTAATTAGCAGGTTGGTGAATGGTGCTCTGGGTCATTTCACTGGGCTTTTGGAATATGCCTTAGGCCTCCGGGCCAGCGGAGCAGGTGTTGCAGATTAACGTATTGGCGAGGGCGGATACGAGCACCTCAAGCTCTCTGTGCAGCATGTTACGTACTTAGTCTCCTGCTCTCTCCTTCCTCGATAGGGCCATTACGTTCATTCTTTATCCCACAGGCATCTACGGTATCTCCTTGAGATGACAGCCATATCTCTTGACAACGGTTCTTTCTGGACTCCCCCGCTCTTCAAGGCGTAGAAGACCCCAGTTGGCGTCAGCAGCGGCATCCTGACCCCTCATTCTCGCCGGAGCTACCGCTTCTTCCTACTCAGGGGCAATTCGAGGAGCCGTGGACTCAGAGCGGCCAAACGCAAGACGACCCAATCTCGATTCTATCCGATGCCGATTCTGTGGTGTCTGCTGCGGAAAGAAGATATACTAACGAAGACGATAGGGAAGATTCCGACTCAACGCTTCTATCCATTAGCTCGATAGTCGCATCGCTTGCGAAGGCGCGGCCGGGTAAACCAAGCAGAAGAGCGACCGAGACGAAAGCTGGCGCTGGCATGGATGCTGCGTCAGCAGTATCCCCGAGGCAAGCGGGAGCCACCTTAGCTTGGCTAGATGAGGCATAATTATCTCAACTTAATGTTATAAGGCAGGAATCTTTTTCTGAAATGGATCGCATAGTCGCCGGAGACATGCCCGGTTGTCAAGGTGTGGACTTGGGAGCACTCACCCCGGAAAGTCAGCCAAACTCGGTTATGATGGACAACCGGCACGCACCAGCCAGCCAACACATCAATCATACGAGTGATGCTGTCTTGAACAATAATCAGAGTCACAATGTTCCGGTGGATGCTACTATTATCAGTTCATTGGTGATTTTGGGCTGCTAGATACCAGCTGGACAACGTACATGTAGTAACCTTGGTGCAGGCGGTGCACGTTCTATTTTTATTGGCCAATTGGGATGCGGCTGGCACAGGGCCTTGTGCCTGGCAGTACTTGTACCCAGGCCTAACACGACACCTTCGCTCTAGTCCCAATATTTAACCTGTACAATCGATGCCAGACCTAAGATAATCGCGCTCTGCTGCACCTGTTTTGACGATGTACAAACGCCGGCAAAAGCTCGACGATTTGGCATGGGATCAGAATGACGCCGCAGAGGAAGAGTCCCAAAACGGATGGTCAAAGCAAGTCTCTGTCGCCAAATCGAAGCTCTGGTCACAGACAAGTGTGGTAGACCAGCGAAGCTTGTGAGCGTCATCACAGGTGGCTTCAACATCCATTACAGGCTCCGATTTCAAGGAGAAGAGTCGTTGTCAGATGTCATGGTGCGAGCGCCTTGGCCATCAACGGTCCAGTTCCCGGGCGAAAAACTCTTTACGAGGCAGCGACATCAGAATACCTGAGACTCAACACGTGTATTCCTATTCCACAGGTCCTCCACTACGACCAGGAGTCTGATATTGGGCCAATGCTCATCATCCGTCGTGTTGAGAACAGTGGCGATATGACGGATTCCCTTGCTGTCCAAGGACGGGACCCCGCCTTGACTCCAACTTTGAATCTGGCTTTGTCAGAGACCAAGCTCAGAAGCCTATGGGGCAAGCTGGCGCGGGTTCTGCTGGAGCTGGCGACACCTAACTTCCCTCGCATCGGGTCTCTGCTTGAGGTGGATGGCTTCTTTCAGGTTGCTGGCCGACCACTGACGCAAAATATGAGCAACATGACGCAGCTTGCTCATGTTCCTCCGGCCATCTTTCCCGCTGAAGCCAAGACATTCGCAACAGCTGATGAGTGGTACCTGGAACTGTCCGACATGCATCTGGCGCAGCTGCTCTTTCAACACAACGACCTCATCTCCAGCGAGGATGACTGCCGGAATAAGTACGTCGCCCGCCAGCTCTTTCGCAGGCTTGCCAAACAGGGCCGTCTATCAACCTTCGGCTTTGCGCAAGACAACTGGTCCGTCGCCGTTGCCAAAAAGGTGATACGCCCAAGAATTCCTACTCCAGACGGATCGGCGGCCTTCCGCCTCTGGTGCGACGACTTCAGGCCAACCAATGTCCTCACAGGCGACTCCAGCTCTGACGGCGAGGTCGAAGTAGCTGCTGTGATCGACTGGGAGTTCACGTACGCGGCACCGACACAGTTCGTTCTCGACCCGCCCTGGTGGTTATTGTTCGAAACGCCGGAAATGTGGCAGCCGTCAGGCGTCGACGAGTGGAGCAAGGCGTATGGGCTACAACTAGAGACATGGCTGAAGGCCATGGAGGAGCAGGAGAAGGGCGCCGTCTTTTTGGATGGAATACCACTCTCAGCGCATATGAGGGAAAGCTGGGAGACTGGTCGCTTCTGGCTCAACTACGCGGCGCGGAAGAGCTGGGCTTTTGATGCCGTCTTCTGGAACTTCCTTGATGAGCGCTTTTTGGCGCACGGGACTCAGGGGTGCCTGATGAGGAGCTGTGGATGACGAGGCTGGACCTCTTAGGTTGTGAGGAAAAGCAGGCTATGGAACACTTTGTGAAGCGTAAGATGGAAGAGTCTCGGGAACGCATCTTGGTGCAGTGGGAGCCGGCTGAGGCGAGGCGTCGGTTATCAGAGTTGTTGTTCTAGCGGTACGTAGTGGCTCACTCCTCCGTTGCTTTACACGGTTCAAGATCAAGGAACGGTGGAGTTCGATTCCCTCAGTGACCACCCCTTGTTTGGCGCGATGCTTCCAACATATCAGGAGGTGCGGTACATGCCTATCGGACGCTGGCTACGCGACCCTAAACTCAAGTTGCTGGGCCAGGTTATTGGCGAGATACTCACGGGTAGCCTTAAGGGTCTTGGCCTTCATTGGTTCACTCGCAACTTAAGCTGGACGAAAGAAGAGACTCTTGTGTTTGTAACAAGATCCTTATGGCTGCCCGAAGTTCGGCATCATAGGCACAGGGAAAGCTTCGGTATCCGCGGGGCTAACTAATCTAAATCGCTAGATAATCACTAACCTAGGCTCGTTGATCGATAATTGACAGGCTTATTGATTGATTAATAGGCTCGTTAATCGATGATTGATAGGCTCGTTAATCGTTGATTGACGGGCTCGTTGATTGATGATTGACGGGCTAGTTGATTAATGGGCTCTTTGCAACCACAATTCAACCACAACACCACATCTGCGATCGCGAAATAATTACTAATACTGCGCATCTTTAAATTTAATTTTTTTAGATATATAAGCTTTTCTATTCCCTCTAGGGGCCCTCTAGGGGCCCTGCTAGGGGCTGCCTACGGCAAGCTACGCTTATAGCAGGCCTCCTCCTTACTTACCTCCCCTCCCTAAGAGCTAGGTGGTTAAGAGAGGTAGAAAAAATTTCTTAACTAGCTACTAAAGAGTATTTCGGAACTAACTAATTAGAAGAGATATCTCTATAGGATAGCCTTATTTTAATAAAGGGAAAGCGGGAAGCTACTACGCGGAGCTCCCTGCCCCCTAACCTCCGTAACACGTGCTTCAATCAGGGTGCTCCGCTTTCCTGATAAAGGTTCGTAAGAGTATTCGGAACTATAATATAAAAGTATATTTTAAAATATACGTGACACTTTAGCCTTTTAAGCAATAAATATTAATAAGTGCTCATATAAACGTAAGCCACTCTACGGGGCCTGATTGCATTTTTACCTAAGTTGCCTTAAGTCAGGATTAGTCGATATTACTATAATTAGGGTAACAAGGGTTAAAGAAGGGAAGGATAAATTAGTATAAGGAAGGACATAATTTTCTTTTATTAATTCTTTCCTTTATATAACACATTCATTTAATCTCTTGTATCTTCCCTTCTTGGATTAATATCATGCATTAATAATCATATTAAAAAGAAGGAGGTTCTAATGTTAGAATAAGCATGATATTAATCGCGGCACGCAGCCGCAATTACCCGGTAGAATGTTAGGCCGCGAGGGGCGCGCGTGCGTAACGCAAGGGGCTCCACTTATAACCCATAGGCCTGCCCTCTAATAGGGCGAGGACTTACACGTTAGGTGACTCACAAACGCTTTGCGTTTGTGGCTACTTCTCACGATCTGAAAAAGCCTCTCTTTTCCTCTCTTCATAACTATAGATTACAACGCCTAGAATAGAAGAACAATTCCTATTCCCTAGGCTATCAATCCTAACGTCAGGCACCCTGTGATTCTAACATCTATCTCTATAAGGTAATAGCTTACTCTTAAGCATAGGTAAACTAATAGGCTAATTTATTTAATAGATAGGGAGCGATTTTATAAAGCGCTAGATATTAGTAGTTTTATTATAGTGTCCTTATAGCCTATTATCTATAGACTAAACATACTGCGATTTCTTAGAACATGTTAAGAACTGGCCTTAGGGCAACTGCACGTAAGCGTTCTAAGAGATAATATTATCCTTAGAGAGGAAGGATAGGACTAAGCTAGGGGTTATATAGGAACTAGCTTTATACCAGTGTGTGTGTATGCTATGCAAGGCTTAGGTAAAGCCCTAACCTATTTGCCCATAGTCCGCGTCCTTTGCGCGCCCTTTCTAGACCTAGGACATAACCTAAGCTCCTAAGCTCAAGTCCATAACAGAACACTAGATATTAGTAATTCTATTATAGTATTCTTATAGCATATTATTTATAAACTTAGTAAGAAAGGTTAGTAATTATAAGGATACTACCTTTACCTTTCTCTCTTTACTTATATAGTCTAATCTTCTTAATAGAGTATTAGTAAGGTTTAATTTACTTACCTTATATTTAATTATAAAGTTAAATAGGTAAAGCTTATCTAGAGTAGTAATCTATCTACTAGTTAGCTTTAGCTTTATAGCTAGATACTTATAGTTTAAATAGTCTATAATTACTATAACTAAGTGTATTAAATACATAAGGTAATGCCTCTAAGTTTAGAATACCTCTTAGATAGCTAGTAGCTCTATATCTAGGGTTATATAGCGTAGCTCTATTTTATTTAACTTTCTTAATATATATACTACTAGGTGCTAGTAACCTAGCACTAACTACGCTAGGATAGCCCTAAGTATATATCCTAAGGCATTTGTCTTAACCCTTAATAAAGCTAATAGATTAAAGTGCACTAGAATTAACGCCTCTTAGAATTATTTTTATAGCTCTCTAAACGCTACTAACTTATTAGGATCTAGCTTAAACTTTACTAGTTAGTCTCCTTAAAGTTAATTAGTTAATAGGATAACTATTTTACTATAGCCCTTAATAAACCTTCTATAGAATCCTATAAAACCTAGGAATAACTAAATATTAAGCACGCTATAAGGTACTAGCTAGGTTACTATTATCTTAATTCTTATAGGCTTTATTATAATCCTTGCTTTAGATATAATAAAGCCTAGAATTTAACCTTAGTGTATAAGAATTTACACTTTTCTAGGTTAATAAAGAGGCTTGCCTCTTAAAGCTTCTAAAGGACTTATTTTATATACCTCTTATACGTAGCTATATCGCTACTATAGATTAGGATATTATCTAGGTATATAACGTAAATTATATCTATAAGACCTTCTAGGGCATTATTAATATATTCTTAGAAGGTAGTAAGTGTATTAACTAGTCTAAAAGGTATTATAAGATATTTAAAGTGCTTATATACATTAGAATATAGTCTTTTACTTATCTCCCTTACGGATATATAGCTAGTAGTATATATCTTTAAGGTTTAGTTTTATATAGACCTTTACTCCCTTTAATTAATTTAAGATCTTAGTAATAAGTAATAATAGTGCCTTATCTTTAATAGTAATCCTATTAAGGCCTTTATAATTTATATAAAGGCGTAATTTTCCTCCTTTCTTTAGCATAAATAATATTAGGGCCCTAGCTAGGCTAATAGATCTCCTAATCTATCCTTTTCGCTATATACTGCTAAGTACTTATAAAGTACCTCTAGCTCTTTCTTTACTAAATTATATATAGGTCCCTATAGGGGTGTTTTCCTCTCTTCTAATTTAATAGTATAAGTCTAGCTACCTAATATAAGGAGAATACCTATAAGTTTATTAGAAAAGATATCCTTAAACTCTTTATAGGCCTAGGGTATTTATATAGTTAACTTATAGGCTTTACTTATCTTTATTATTATTTGACGAAGCAGCAGGAGTACTAGTACTAGCCCTACATAGAGCTAGCTAGCGTAAATAATATATATATATCTTTATTATTACTAGGTTATTATAGAGCTTATCTTCTCTTACTATTAAGATATTATTACCTTTTTATATGATTTTTAATATTAATCCTTATAGAATAAATCTAATATATACGCGTTTTACCTCCTTATATACCTATTGCATCCCTACTGCTAGTCTAAGGCACTCTTTTATAATAGGGTATCTCTAGTAACTATCTATCTAGGATATAATTATAGGCTTATATATAATTGCTTAATTATGCCTTAATAATAGATCCTTACTAGTATTAGCTATATAGTAGCTAACTTAATATATCCTTATATAGCCTATGCTATCCTTAATTAATAGCATTTATAATAAGATTCCTTAATATTTTATTTTAGTTAAGGCTATACTCTTAAGGGTTATATTATCTTTCTTAATGGAGGCCTGGAACAGACCCGGAGCAGGACCGGAGTAGAACCAAACAGGGCTAGGATCCTGGGATTTTCCTTCCTTCTTTTTCTTTCTTTCTGTTATGGACTTGAGCTTAGGAGCTTAGGTCATGTCTCGGGTCCGGAAAGGGCGCGCAAAGGACGCGGACTATAAGCGAATAGGTTAGGGCTTTACCTAGGCCTATGTGACCTATACACACACTAGTATAAAGCTAGTTCCTATGCAATACCTAGCTTAGTCTAATCCTTTCTCTCTAAGGATAATAATATCTCTTAGAACGCTTACGTGCAGCTGCCCTAAGGCTAGTTTATAACATTTATTATCCTTTACTATAGAGGCACAGCAGCTAACGGATATACCGCTACCAGCGGATAGGATAGAGACTGAAGAAATAAGCAAATCTAGTCTCCTGCTCCGCGCGCGTATTGGCGCTGGTATTCCACTATATTGAAAAGCAATTAGTTCTTAGGGGCAGGAGGAGGAGGAGAAGCTAGGTTATTCTAGTTTAGTCTAGGGGGATATATATTATTTACGCTAGCTAGCTCTATGTAGGGCTAGTACTAGTACTCCTGCTGCTTTGTCAAAAGGAAAACCCTTAAATAGGAAGAAAACCCCTTATATCTATGTTTAGGCTAACGCTAACCCTACACTAGGCCTGCGTCGCGTTATGTATAGCCTATTATAGGTATTTATTACTAGCTTACGCTAGCCTTATCCTAATAAGGAGAAAAGAAAAGAAAGAAAAAGGAAAATCCTAGGTTCTAAGCCCTACCTAGCTCTATCCTAGATTTACTCTAGCACTGCTCTAGGCCTATTATACTATCTTATAGCGTGCTAGATTTGGTTTCATAGTGATAATTCACTTCTCTTTCACTTTTTAGCTAGCTTTTCTATAGCCTTACTTTTTAGCCTTCTCTAGCCTAGGTCTAGCTTATTAGTCTAGGGAAGTTAGAGCACCTAATGTTGTTTGTCTTCTGTGGTAGGGGTGTGGGTTTAGTTTAATTCCTAGCCGTTTCCGGGCCTAGGTCTCCTGGGCGTTATTAGACTAGATTTTCGTCTTGTGTTCTTCTTTCTTCGTTGATATCTATGATTCAGCCCCCTCTAGGGGGATAGTAATAAGTGGTTAATTAGCAGGCAAGGGCCTTATTAAATACACACTGCTTAGCAGCAGCGTTCTCCTAAATAGAGGTAATATAGGTAAGATTATTATTTATTATAGATATACTATAAAAGAACTCTATTACTATATTACTACTACGTTAGGTAGGAGTTATTTACTAGGTAAGCGTAAGTGCCTATAATTTAGTAATGCCTTAGGTATATGCTACCCTAGTAGGGGATAATAAAAGGGGTATTACTATAGAGGGATTAATATAAGCAATAGCTAAAATAGTATTAAAATGTTTTTAATAGTAAATAAAGGTTTTTATTAGGATAGCGTAGTATCCCTTTTTAAAGGCAGTACGCCTTATGGCTAGTGTTTTAATAGCTTTTCTAGTAGCTAAAAGGTTTATAAGGTACTTATATATATATCTTAGTTTTAGGTTGCCTAAGTATAAGTACAGCTCCTAGCTATATAATTAATAGGTATGCTAATAAGAAAGATAGGCCTAATAAGACCCTAGGATATACTCTTATATCCCCTTATTATAAAGGTTATTTATATATTAAATACATAGGACCTCTTACTTCTCTCTATTAGAATTATTAGAGTTATTAGAGTTACTCTCTAAGATATAACTACTAAGGTAGTTTAGCTTTTTAGGGAGGAGAAGGTAGTAGTAAGGGGGCATTACTAGAGGTAGTAGTAGTAATAGCGCTTAGGGTAATAGTAGCGGATATAATAGGAGGTAGGCTAAATATAAAAAGGGGTTTTAATAGGATATTTAAAGAGAGGCAGGCAGTAGATAACTAATAAGATAATAGAAATAAGGGTGTATAAAGGAAAGGAAAGGGAAAAAGTAAGGGTTATATAGGATTATTTATATCTAGATATAGCTATAGGATAGTTCTAATTATACACTTACTTTAGATATAGACTAGTAAGGGATTATAAATAGTTAGTAATAGGAGGTTAGAAAGACTAGTAATAACTAGGGGAAAGGGGGAATTTAATAGGTAAAAGGCAATATGTAAAAATAAAGTAATAATAACTAGGTAGGTAAAGCTTAATATTAGCTAGTGGTAGGTAAGAAAATAGAGTAGGCTAGTGTTATAAGGGGCTAGAGTTAGGCAGGGCTAGTTATTTTAAAGGCTAGGGTAGGGTAGCCTATAAGGAAAAATTTTTAGCCTACTAGGCTATATATAAGCCCTACACTAGGACCTATACTAATATGCTATATTAATTATATATATATGCTACTTACTTAGAACATTCTAATAATAAGGGTAAAGGGAGAAGGAGGCCTAAGTAAGGGGTATATTATAGACTTAAGCTTAGGAGCTTAGGTTATATCTTAGGTCTAGAAAGGGCACGCAAAGGACGCGGACTATAAGCGGATAGGTTAGGGCTTCACCTAGGCCTATGCAACCCACATACACACTGGTATAAAGCCAGTTCCTATGCAATACCTAGCTTAGTCTAATCCTTTCTCTCTAAGGATAATAATATCTCTTAGAACGCTTACGTGCAGCTGCCCTAAGGCTAGTTCATAACACTTTCTTTCCTTTAATGGGATAAGGCTAGCGCAAGCTAATAACAAACACCTACGATAGGCCACACACAACGCGACGCAGGCCTAGAGCAGGGTTAGCGTTAGCCTAAACATAGATATAAGGGGTTTTTCTTCCTAATTAAGGGTTTTCCTTTGACAAAGCAGTAGGAGTACTAGTACTAGCCCTACATAGAGCTAGCTAGTGTAAATAATATATATCTTTCTTAATATTAGACTAATTAACTTCTATTAGTAGCTTTAGGTAAATAATTAAATAGGTTACACTAAGCTAATAAGGGTCTTATTTAAATTAGATAGCTCCTTAACCTAGTTACTATTACCTTAATATATCTCTATTATATAGTTACTTCAAAAACCTTTGATACTTTTTCCGCACCGATCTAAAGGTCCGGAATCGCCTCTAAAATACAAACCACATCAATATTCGAATTCCTTACCTCTGTTTACCCCTCCTACAATGTTATATCGCAACAGAGCTAGAGGCAGGTGTAAGGGCAAGATACTAATAGTAATTAACGCTAGAGAAAAGGGGCTAGCATAGAGCTACCACTACCTAAACGTAGGAATAGGGTAATTTAATGCCTATAGACGCGAAGATAACCTAATAATAGATTAGATATAATTCAAACACCTAGATAACATAAAATTCTATAATAAGATTACTAGCCTTATCCCTAGCAATAAAGTCTCCTAAGTTTAAAGCATTATAAAGGCTATAGCTTACTAGGCAGCGAACTATGCCTATGCTAAAATAAGAGCTATAAATAATAATAGTAGTAATAATAATAATAATATCTATACTACTAAAGAAGCCCTTAAAGTAGCCCTTAAAGAGGCTATTAGGAAGAAGCTAAAGAAACTAATACACTAACCTAGGTAAGCGTTATAGCTAGACTAGCACTAAGAAGGCTAAATAATAAAACCCCTCCCTTATAGGTTCTAGGTAGATAATATAGAGAAGTACTTATTAAAGGTAATATAATCTAGGAAACGCTCTAATCCTAAGGCACTAAAGATATAATAACTATAGTAAATAGAGCTACTAGCTAAACTATAGCTATAGTAGCTAAAAGACTCCCTAGTAAAGATATAATTATTACCTTTAAAGGAAACGTAGCTTAATACAGAGAGGACTAAAAATAGATTACTAAAGCATTTAGTCTAGAAGCAGCCTTTACTACTACGTACTTAGTATTATAGTTAAGGGATTCCTAATAAAGCATATATCTATTAAGAACCTTATAACTAAGATTAGAAAAGTAAATAAAGTAAATGTAATTAAGGTAACTATAAGGCACCCCTAAGTAAAAACGTATAATATACTACCCTAATCCTAGGACTAGTAGAAGTAGAAGATACTAATAAGATATACTAAGATAAAATAGTCTTTAAAGTAGAGCTATTTTAGACTAAACTATATAATAAGACCCTATAACCCTAATAATACTATAACTACTTCTAAACTAGCTATATTATAAAGTTCTATAAGGTAGCCCTAAGGTATAGTAAGTATAAAGCTAGCTAATATAAGGAAGGAGAAATATTATACCTAATAATTAGCAGATAACTAAAGGAAAACTATATCTTATATTCTAGCCTATACCTAGCGTAGTTAAGGGACTACCCTATTCTAAAAGAGAAGTAAAATATAGTAAAAGCAAGCTACCTAGAGTAACTATTATAATTTACTAGTAACTCCCTAGATAAAAGCCTAATACTACCCTATAAGGGAACTAGCATAGCTATAGTACCTATTATTATAGTAGGTAGGAAAAGGGGATGCTTAATAAATATAAAGAGAAGTGCTAAATAGCCTAGGGTAGGGAGTATTATATAATATACGTCTTAAAGTAAGGCTAGAATAGAGCTAGTATAAGATAGCAGAGATTTACTACTCCCTTAACTAATATAGTAATATTATAAGTTCTCTTTTAGAATATAAATAAGAAGAATAGCTTAATATATATAGCGCTCTAATACTAAACTAATATAGACGTAATAGTAATCTAAGAGTAGGAATATATAAGGCACCTATAGCCCCTAGCACTAGGCCTTGCCTAATTTTAACTAGCACACTATAAGGGATAAAATGTAGTATATGTAAATAAGAAGCATAATATAGGGTTATAGATAGCTTAGGGAGGACCTAACTAGTTACTAGTAGAGATAAAAGGCGTAAATATTTACTTCCTTTACTTAGAAGGATATATAGATAACTAGAATATACCTATCTGTACTTTTAATATAGAAAAGCCTTATAGCTAAAGCATTTTTATAGGAGACTTTAACTAAAAACACCCCTCTAGGATAGCTTAGATAGAATAACTAGAGAAGCAAAGGAACTACTAGACCTTATAAGCTAGTAAAGGCTTAGTTTAGTAATGCCCTAAGGGGAACCTATAAGATAATATAAAGAAAATAGAGATAGCACTATAGATTTAGCATAGGTAACTCTAGATATCTAAGTTTACTATAATAGCGTAAAAGACCTTATAGGCTTTAACTATATTCCATAGCTAATTAGTATCTTTACTAAGGAGTAAGAAGGTACCTTACCTACCCTTAAACATACCTAGACTATAATAAATAGACTATAGGTAAAGGTAAAAGTAGTAGTATAACTCTAAGTGGAAAACGTACTAAACCTAAAAGATAAGGAAGGAATTAATATATATATAATATAGCTTATTATAAACCTCTAATAGATAGTAGAACTAGTAGCCCTATGGAAGCGCTAAGGACTCCCTAGTTTAGAGATATAGTAGTTAAGGAGAATAAAAGAGGTAGTTACTAAAGCTAGATAAGCTAAGAGATAATAAAGGCGCTAGAAGACTAAAGTAAACTAGTAAGCTTTCTCTAAGGTAGATAATAACTAGGAATAAATAGTTAGGGAAGAAAAAGGAATATATAAAGAGAAGCCCTATAAAAAGCTAATATATAGGAAAAGGATAGTAAAGTTTAAAGACTAGAGAGATAGGCCTAGCTCTAAAGCTAGGCCTTCCTAGAGCTCCCTAGACTCCTAGACCTAGAAAGAACTAATAATAACCCTAACCTAGCCACTACCTATAAGAATAAGGTAAGCATACTTATATAAAGGTTCTTCCCTAAGCCTATAGTAAACCTCTTCTATATCCTAGACCTCTCCTTCCTAGAGCTTAATAATACGCTAGTTCTAGATAAAGAATAGTTTAGAGCAGGAGATATTAGAAATATCCTATTTAATATAGCTAGCTAGAAAGCCCTAGGAGATAATAAACTCCTAGTAAGCCTTATTAAGGCTTATAATAAACTAGCTAAAGAAGCTATAGTGTGCTTACTAAATGCTATCCTTAAAGTAAGATATTTTTAGTATAGTTCTAAACTATATAAGTAGTAGTAATTAGGAAGCTAGAAAAACCACTAAGGAGATAAGAAGGGCTAATGTATAAAGACCTATCTTACTACTAAATATAGTAGGAAAGATTATAGAAGCAGTAATTATAAGGTAGCTTATAGCCTTTGCTAAGGCTAAGGGCCTCCTTCCTAAGCTATAAATAGGAAATAGGGTAAATAGATTAATAGAAACTATAATAAGAGTCCTTATAGAATATATAAGAGAGGCTTAGGGCAAAGGTAGCATTGCCTTACTAGTATAGATAGATATCTCTTCTGTATTTAATAGAGTTAGCTACCTATATTTAATTTATATTTTAATCTAAATAGGCATACTATGCTAGCTAATAGCTGTGATACATAGCTTCCTTATGGATAGAATAAGCTAGCTTAGCTTTAATAGTAAACTCTTAAAACCCTTTTAGATAAAGGCAAGCACTCTATAAGGCTTTCCTCTCTTACTAATCCTCTTCTTACTTTACTTAGCAAAGCTATATATATGCCTCTAAGCTATCCTAGGCATAGTGGTAATAGGATTTATAGATAATATAAATATAGCGGTGTTTAGAAAAAAACACTATATAGACCTAGAGGAGGCTTAAAGCTACGTAGAAAGTATATAAAAAGTAGGTAAAAGAAGGGAGTAAAGTTTAACCTAGTAAAGACTAAACTTATACACTTTAGCAAAGCATACTAACCCCTATAGGCTAGGGTCTAACTTAGTATAGAGGAGATAGTGCCTATAGAGTTATATAAGTTCCTTAGAGTCTAGGTTAATAGGAAACTTAATTAAAGTGCTTATAAGAATATCCTAAAAGGTAAACTAGCCTAGTAGTAGCTTATACTCTTCTTACTAGCAGTATTAGCCTAGGGTTATAGCTTTAGAGATGCCTAACTCCTATATATATAGGTAGTCTAGCCTATCCTTACCTATAGGGTAAGCGCTTACTATACCCTAACTAAGAAGGGTAGAAAGCTAAGAGGAGTAGTTAAAAGCTTTATAATAGACTAATTAGCCTGCCTCTAAATTATAGCTAGCGTGTTTAAGGCTATACCTATTGCTTAACTAAAGGTTAAGACTTATATCCCTCCCTAGATCTATACCTAAATAAGATAAAACAGAAGTTTAAAGAGAGAATTATAAAGAGTAGAATAGCTATAATAATCTAAACCACTGCTAACTTAGTATAGTTAGTATTATATTATAGATAGAGACCCCCTAGGAGTAATAAACTAGTGGTAGAACTATATAAGGAATAGAGATAATACTAGGATAAATAGTATAGTAAGGAATAACTAGGATAGCATAGACTTATAAAAGAGCTAACTAAGGATTAATTACTAACTTATAACCTAAAGGAAATCTAAAGATTTCACATAGGCCTAGAAAAGCATATCTCCTTAACTATAGTTTAACTACGCATAGGAAAGATTAGTCTTAATAAGTTTCTCTTCTAGAGAGGTATTCCTAGGGTAAACTTACTACTATATAGCTATAGTAGAGTAGTTAAGGACTAATATTATATTATAGTGAACTACCCTAAATATAACTACTAATGCCCCTAAACGCGCTAGCCTAGAGATATATAGGAGGTAAGGCTAGCCCTAAACTACCCCTAAAGGTAAGAGTAATAGCTAAATAGTTCCTTAGCATAAAATAACTCTAATACTACTTATTAGCATAAGAACTAATAGCTAATATACGTAGTAAAGAGGAGGAGCTAGAACTAGGTTAATTCTAGTGCGCTAGGACTAATAACTAGGATATGGATATAATAGATAACTAGGGAGAGATATAAGATTACATAGTTTAGAGCTAGTAGTAGGCTAGCTAAAGAATTATAATTCTAGAACTATTATTAGATTAATTTTAAATATATAACGCTAGGTATTATAAACCCCTCTAGTTCACTACCGCCCCTTTACTAAGCTATAACTACCTAACTAATTACTCCTTCTCTAGGACTAGAATTACCCCTCTATTACCTTAGCCTGTCCCTTAGCAAGCAGGGCTATAGCTAGGAGATAGTTTGTCTGCTACGCGGGCATCTAGGCGCTATAACCAAAATATTAGCTTATTATGTTAATCCCTCTAGCACTAGCCTAGCCTAGGCCTACTATAAAGGCACTTCTCTTCTTCTTACTCTAATTACTAGCGTAAAGCTTCTTTATATAATCTTAATAATTATCTAGGACCTATAGAGTAGTTAGACCTAGGATAGAACTAGCAGAGAACTAATAAAGAAGCACTTACACTACCCCTAGTAATAATATCTGCCTAGACCTTAACTAACCACTAGTGCTTATTCCGCTGCCTAGTTAAATTAGGCTAGGAGCGGGTTAGCGCTAGACTAGGCCTAGGTAAGGGGCGCTAGCTACCTACCTTTAAATAACTATAGTTTTAAACCTAATAATTAAAACAGGCGTTAGTGGTAAGCCTTATATAAAATAGTTAGCCTTGCCCCTAAACCAGAATAGAGCTAACTTACTAGCAATATTATAGTATTAATGCCTAGGATAGTCTATAGACTAAGACTTATAGGAAATATATTAGATCCTATAGGATTCCCTAACTATTATAGATTAGACTTAGAGTAGACTTAGTATAGGGGTAGTAGGGTCTTACCTTAAGATCTTTAGCTATAGCTTACTTAAGTTACTTCTTAGTTAATAACTTCTAAGGGTAATGCTTATTCTTAGGAGTTTCCTAGGTAGATTAAAGCTAGAATAGCATAGGACATAGGAATACTTATAGCTACTAGTGCTATTTTATTAAATAACTTAATGGATTTATAGTAATATTAGCATTTAGGCTAATACTAGCCTAAGAGCGCCTTAGGTAGCTCTAAGGAAGAAAAGAACCTATAGGAAGTTTAATAAAAAAGAGGAAAGAAGGAAGACCCTTTAGGGGAGGAACCCTTCTTATACTTATATAGGGAGGGGGCTAAATTATAGATATTAATAAAGAAAGAAGAATATAAGATATATATATTATTTACGCTAGCTAGCTCTATGTAGGGCTAGTACTAGTACTCCTGCTGCTTCGTCAAAAGGGAAAACCCTTGAATGGGAAGAAAACCCCTTTAAGAATATAAGATAAGAATCTAGTTAGTTAATGCCTAAGAGACCTAGGCCTAGAAATGGCTAGGAATTAAACTAAACCTACACCCCTACTATAGAAGACAAACAATACTAGGTGCTCTAACTTCCTAGACTAATAAGCTAGACCTAGGCTAGAGAAGGCTAAAAAGTAAGGCTATAGAAAAGCTAGCTAAAAAGTAAAAGAGAAGTAAATTACCACTACAAAACTAAATCTAGCACGCTATAAGATAGTATAATAAGCCTAGAGCAGTGCTAGAGCAAACCTAGGATAGAGCTAGGTAGGGCTTAGAACCTAGGATTTTCCTTTTTCCTTTTTCTTTCTTTTTCTTATTAGGATAAGGCTAGCGTAAGCTAGTAATAAACACCTACGATAGGCCACACATAACGCGACGCAGGCCTAGTGCAGGATTAGCATTAGCCTAAACATAGATATAAGGGGTTTTTCTTCCTATTCAAGGGTTTTCCTTTTGACAAAGCAGTAGGAGTACTAGTACTAGCCCTACATAGAGCTAGCTAGCGTAAATAATATAAATATATATATATATAGTTACTTCTCTTATAAATAGAATAATCTAGTTCCTTATACTTTAGCGTAATATATCCTAGCTTACTATACTTAAAATAGGTAAGGGATAAACTTACTACTCTATTATTACTTTATTTCTATAGTGCTTCTAGCGTAGTAAAACGCTATCTTCTTCTTTTATAGTTATTACCTTAATTACTTAATTAGCTTCCTTTAGTTATAATCTTTGCCTTCCTTCCTTAGCCTACTAGATAGGTCTAACTCTTAGGAACTCTTAGCTAAGTACTTGCTTCTTTATAGTATTATTAAGACTATTAATAAATATATAGATTTATAGGCATTTAGGAATTACTTTAGGTAACTTAGCCTTTGCCTTACCCTAGATCTTTATAAATATCTAGAATAATTAGTAATTCTCTTGCCTAAGACCTATTAGCATCCTTATTACTTCTAAGCACTATATATTTTTATCTATAGTCCTTATCTTTAACTAATCTATAAATCTATCCTAGGTATAACCCTAGTAGTCTATATAACTATCTATAGCTATATAACGTATTTATTATTACTTTACGTTATTTACTAGGCAGCTGCTAGCATAGGTAACCTTAGTTATATTATTTATAAAGGTTCTATAATCTATAGTAAAAGCTATATTTAGATCCGCTAAGAAATTCTAAAGACTCTTAAAGGTATTCCCTTTATATATAAGTACTCTTAATTATATTTTTATAAGGCTATATTACTATATAGTAAGTATTACCTAAGGCACTAAAGGAGAGGTATTTATAGGTCTTATATCTAAGTTACCTAAGGGTATAGCTCCCTTTATTATCTATAGGTTTTACTATAATTATATAAGTTTCTATCTTTTTCTATAATATATATCTAGGTTATAGCTTCTTTAAGGTATTAGTTTAGTAATACCTCCTTATTATTAATAAGTATTCCGCTTAGTTAGTTATCTAATAAGGACTAGCGGATTACTTTAGTTAGGTTTAGTTATATAATATTTTCTTACTTATTCACTATATAGTTATAGCTACTACCTAATTAGGTTATTATATAGTGAATTCCTAATATCTTAATCTAACTAATAGTCTATTACCCTAAAGGGAAGAGAGATTAATTTATTAAGGCTTTTAGCTTAGGGGTAAATAATAGAGTAAAGGTTAGATTAAAGAGTTATAGCTATTAAACTGCTAGTTAGGGTAGGTGCTTAAAGGGTTTAATCTCTAGCCTTTCCCTTTATTAGTAAGGAAAGCTCCTTTAAATATCCTGCAGCCCTTACGTGACTAGCCCGTAGCTAGCCCGCAGCTCTATGCCCCGCCAGGCGCTACCCTCATTAATGCTATCGCCATTCCGCTCCTGACACTTTTCTAAGCTATTAGTTAAGGTTCTAAGGTTAATTATTAGATCCTTAGCTTCTTATTCTTATATAATAACTAGAGTATCTAAATTTATAGGCACTATATAGAGGTTAAAGAGGCTAATATTAAATACTACCACTATAATATCTAGAAGTATAATATTACTAACTACAATAGCTATAATAAGTTCACTGCCTATAGTATTATAATGCGTATCTATTAGAGTAGGTACTAAATTACCTTAAGCGGCTTTGCTTAGCTATAGATAACTTGCTAGTAGATTCCAGAAGTTATCGCTTGCTAACAGCTAAGCTTACTTAGGAATCCGAGGATGTGTTATTATAGGTAAAGGATAACTTAGACGCGGTGGAGGAGACCTACAGCGACCGATTAGCGACAAGCTCCATCTCTAACATGGAGGGGTGTTTAAGGAAGCGCAACGTCGGGGACTAAGGAGCCTTTCGCCAAAACCGCATCTATCTGCTATAGGATGGAGCAGGTGTCTACGTAATATGATAGTTCTTTAATGTATTCATCGACCGTATGAACGTAGTCGATCCGGGAGACTTGACCGTTCCTAATCACGTACGGGGCGCGACAACAAGAAAAGGGCCGCGGTGGAAGCCGAGATCGAAGAGCTCGTACTCGCTCATGATCGAGGCGACGAGAACGCCCCCATCCGCCCAGCAGCAGACTGCTACGTCCCGGTGCACGCAGGCGTTCCCCTCCTCGCCGCCGAACTCGTGATCGGTCCTGTGACAGAACTGAGACCGCAGCGTTTTCACAGAAGCCTAGGGCTCGTGGTTGTGGTCGTAGCTCCGGGGCGTAGGGTAAGACCGTTCGAGAGGAGTGATTGTAGCTGTGAGGTGCTGTTCCTTGATGCCTTGAAGCTCAGCTCGCAGGTTGGCATGTAGGTTGGTAATCCTCGTGTCATTGCTGGCGTCGATGGACCGCAGGTAATCAGAAAGGGCAGGCATCACCTGGGCCACGAGGGCGAGCTGGCTCGGCCTCTCGCCCTCTTCGTCAACGAGGGTGCTGACCTCTTGTGCGAACAGTGCGTAGGTCTTGTGCTGGAAGACCCAGTGATTCCATACCGAGCTCTTGGGGAATCGCTTCATTAGGAAGACCGACTCCCGCAGGGTGACCTCGCGTAGGTACGAGAGCAGGTTCGTAAGCCCCATGGCGGCGAGGTCGTTGATCTGATCCGGGGCAGGGCCGAACCGGCCCAGCCAACGGTCGAGATCTGTCCAGATCAGAGAGAGCAGGGCTTGCGGCGGCACAATGCTCGTGCGGTGTATCTTAAAGCACCCCTTCTGCAGTAGTTAGCCAGCCATGGTACGCATGAACTGTCGAGGCAAGGAGTTCAGGTAGCAACCGATCATCTGCTCCCGGTTCCAGCGTCCAGCCCGGCGGACCTGATCCTTGCTGACACCCTTAAGCTCAGCCGTCTTCGCCCCGGAGCTGCAACCCACGTGAGTCTTCTTCTTAACGCAATGCCAGCATACGTAAAGGCCTTGATAGCCCAGTCACGCTGGGAGTTGTACGAGAGTGCTGCGGTGTAGTCGCTGCTACTACTGCTGCCCCCGCCGCCCTTAGCCTTGATCAACCGGGTGTCATACCACGCCGATGGTTGGCTGAGGTCCGGAAACGGCTTGTCGTGGGCCATGTGCTCCTAGGCACGTTACACAGCTTCGCCGGAGTGGGAAGTGTGTGCTAAGTGTAACGAAAAAGACAAGGCTCCTTGTTAACTCTGTTTCTTCACCTGCGTTTGTCTCGCTGACAAGAATAGTGGCACTACCTCCTGCGCCCCCAAAGGATCGGAAGCAGGGGAAGAAGTACTTTCTTCTCCTAATTTCTTCGCTAAAGTAAAGAAAACAGGTTAAGACAATGACAGCTGTGGCACCACCCGTACACCGTGGCTGCAAACTACATGTATTAACCTTTCGACTGTGCGGCAAAGTATGCTTGCATGAGAAAGTCATCATATGCCATCTCCTTGGCTGTCGGCCTCTTCTCGGGCAGCCAACAAAGCACGCTGCGCACAAATTCAAGCAGCAGCTCTTTGTCCTCCCCTTGAACCTGGGTTATGCGATCTTCGAAGGACTGGTCCGGGATAGGAATGGAGCCTTTCCAATTGCCTATCATACGGTATTAGTTGTATGCAAATTATGGTGCGATAGGGAAAAGCTCACCCGCATCGTCGAAGAACCTTGCGCAGATTTCACTGCGTTGCAAAAACTCGGGCGGCGGGTTGCCCATCAGAGACACCATTTCCGCTAAGTGTTGTTCATCATCAAGAACGCCGTCCTTCTTCGCATAAAACAGTCGCTTGCCTTCCAAAAGATCCCAAATCTATACTGATGTCAGCAGATCGCCATTGTTCGTGAAGGGCAGAAACTTACCATAACCCCAACCGACCACAGGTCAACTTTGGAGGACCACTCCATTCCTAAAATAACCTCCGGGGCTCTGTAGACGTCGGGCATAATGTCGCCCTTAAAAGTCTCTTGGCCAAATCTTGCTGAGCCCATATCAGACAGCATAAGCTGCCCGTTGGTACACGGTACTGGGCGCGACATGTAGATTGTTCTATCGGAGAGAACTTTCCTTGCGACAGGGCGCGCCTGTTCGTCCTTCTCTAGTTGAGAGAATGGCGTATCATCCGTTGCGCCAACAAGGATATTATTCGGAGAAATATCTACTGGGGTTAGCAAGAAACAACTGAAACCGCTGAATATGAGCTAACCGGTATGAACAACGTTATTTTTGTGAAGATAATCTATTGCGATCAGAAGAACTTGGACGCTAGTCTGCAGCATCCGTTTCGCTAGCCTGTTATTCGGTAAGTACTCGCGGAGTTCAGTGAAAGTCATTCCCTGAGGCGCATAGACAAGACACGTATGAATCCCGTGAGGACCGTTGAGGGTGAAAGAGTCAAGAGCTGTGCGAACGCTACGTCTGCCCGGGTGCTCTCGGACAGGCGCCGTCTTGAGGTACTTGGCCACGGCGATCTCTTGGCTGGCTTGTGCGGGAACTGCGCTGTCTGTAGTCCGAGTGCAGACCTTGACAGCTCGATATTGGGACGTTCTGGATACTCCGTCAGCAAAATGTTTGAAGATTGAAATGAAGCTCAGGGCTGTCGTACTTCACGTCTTCGGCCAGCCAGACGGTCGACCCAACCCCACGACCAAGTTTGCAGATGATGCGATACCGCGAATTCAGGGTCTGGTCTGTCGTAACGGGATAGTAGTCCTCCGCCTTGTACCCGGGAAGAAGCTCCTCTTCAATGGGCGTCGTATCTGGCACGCGATGGAAGTTCTCCTTTGTCGAAGGGGTCGTCATTTTCCGCCGCCAGACTCTCAGTTGAGATGCTTCAATCAGATGGCCGCAATTATTAGAACAGACAAAAGCGGCTGATCGTTGCAGATGAAACAATGTGCGAGGGCGACATTGAAGTGTGCGGATTGTCCATTTCATTGTGAGGCAGAATGAAGAAACGCAGCAGAGAGAAGGCAAGCGCCAGACGTCAGCGTGGATGTGAGTTTGAGTTCAAAAGTCTTTGATTGGCTGACCTGGCGCGCGCGTCTGGCAGACTTTGAGACCCGCTAATGACTAATACTAGGCTGGTTGCCTTAGCGCTTAATAGTGGGTTAGTGGTGGCGCCCACCAATCGTTATTCAGTGTTTAACGCTGCTGAAGATCCGTCTGGCTGCCTGAACGGCCGCACCTATTAAGGGTCTACAAGGACCACTAGAGTGCACGACGGTTGGGTGGAAGTTATCACCAACAACAAAATGTATCACCAACAAAAGCATTTATCTTCTTGCTTCATTGGCCGCTTGAACCGACCCGCTTGCGATTTTGCATGGTTGAGCCTTGAGAAAGTCGGAAAACGTTGCACCCCGCAGTACGCACCTAGGCACCACCGCGTCCTTATGCCTTTGTGTCTCCGCGCTTTACACAGCCTAACAAGTCTGAATCCTGCGCATTTCTAGTTCAATACAATACGGCTAGGCTAAGTGGGGCCGAGTCGATCAATCAAGGTCGTGCAGGGCTCGTCTCCCTGTCCGACATGATGGATGGCTTGGCCTACTCTGGACCCAATGCTTGGTGTGAGGGGATTTTGTGTGAGGCCACCTCGGGAGTACCTGCCTCGGCGGCGCAAAGAGAGGCCACAGCCTTGCGGCAACTGCGGGCACTCCTGGGACTCGACAGCCGCAGCTACTGCGGCAGCGGCTGCGGCAGCGGCAAGAAGGATAATCCCGATGGATCGTGTGGCTGTCCTTTAGCGGGTAAAGACGGCGAAATAGACAAGCTGCTAGTGCCCCTAGCCCCTAGCGACACTGAAGCTAGCGAACCCGAGTCTTGCGGACCTGCTGGTCCAGGTCGCCGGCCGTGGCACTGCCGTCTTCACGCCTGGGGACACGATGACAGTCTTCCAATCTACGACGTTCCTGTCACTGCCGAAGATGTCTACCAGTCCGCCAACGGGCTCAGAAAGCTTCTCGGCCTCCGAGACTAGACGTGCGGCAGCTACCTGAAGAAGTGCGAAACGAACCCTGACCCGCTGAAGGGGCCTCGCTGTGGGGCGCAGTCAATGCCCTATCGCAAGGGTGACAGGCACAAGGCCGTAGTCGACGAGATTCTCCAGTCGCTAGTCGGCCTTACGCGTGCATCGCCCGGCTTATCGGCCGAGTTAGTTAAGATCGCGCGGAATGGCATTGCGAATCCCACCCCGGGGTCGTCTACGCAAGGGACCGCGCCCGCGAGTGGGTGGCGCTGGCTCCACTCTTTCAGGTTCTCTTCTTGCTTCAATAACTGAGCTACATATGAATTGGAACTTCACGATACAGGAGCGAGCGATGTCTGCGGATCCCGGTAGCTGTAGGGATTTTGCCCGGGCCTGGGTACCTTTGCAGATGTTGCCAAGGTCCAGGTGGCTTTCAGTTCGGCGTGCCAGTCTCAAGGCTGCCTGCGCCACAACCGCGGCTAAGACCTCATTTGAGCAATGAAGAAAAGGGCTTTAATATAATAAGAGCCAGGACACTAGGCATTTTCGTTTACTATAAAGCGTTAGTTATATAGATATCTAATAATTACCCTAAGTAATAATATCTATACTAAAACTACCTGTCAAGGCTTTTAGCTTGGGAGTGAATAACAGAGTGAGGGTTAGATTGAAGTGTCATAGCTATTAAACTGCTAGTTAGGGGTGGGTGCTTAAAGGTTTAATCTCTGGCCTTTTCCCTTATTTATAGGAAAGCCCCTTTAAATAGCCCGTAGCTCTCACGTGACTAGCCCGTAGCTAGCCCGTAGCTCCGTGCCGCTGGGCGCTACCCTTATTGATGCTATCGCCATTCCGCTCCTGACAGCAAGCTACTATAATAACCTTATTAACTAAAGCAAAGCTCTTAGCACTTTCTTACTATAGTAAAGAACTCCTAGCCTTTAGATAATTATATTAAGAGGTTAGGCTAAGCCTAGGGGATAATATGCTTAAAATTAAATATAATAATATATAGATAATTTACCTCCTTAAAGAGGAATTTATTAAGCTTATTATAAGGCTTTAGCACATTAATATTCACTATTACTAGCTTTATTAAGAAGTTATAAAAGGAACCTTTAATATTACCTAGATTATTACTAAAGATATAATTACTAATAGCCTTATAAAGCCTCTTATAGGGAATGCCTTTATAAGCTTCCGTAAGGCACTAGGGCTTATATAACTGCCCTTTAGTATACTTAGTAAAGAACCTAAAGAATAGGCATTATATAATAACCTTAAATTAGATAAGATTAGCACTAATTAACTGTATTTTTACACTATAGAATTAATTTAAATATTATAACATTAGTTTAACTAATTTTATTAATTTAGATTTATTATAGGGAACCTTAAAATAAGGTCCCCTAGGAGGGTGTATTATACCTATAAGGGCATAATTAATCCCTACTGCATAATAGTCTTACTACTTAACCAGCTAAGATAAGAGTCTACCCCTAGCTAGTTACTTTCTATAATCTCTATAACTGCATAGTACGTTTTAGCACTATATTAAGACCCTACCTATAGTAGAGGTACTTAGGTATTTAAACCGTAGTCCGCACCCTCTTACAGGGTCGGACAACTCAATAGAGGTGGTCACATCGAACCCTAGCTTCGCGGTCCAACATGAATCAAGAAGCCAAATTTTGCTCCGTCATCCAATCCTTGTGATCAGAACTGCAACAATGTCAAGTCCAGCCCTTGTCCCAGATCCGAAGAGCCTATCTGGAATCTTTAAAGGCGCGAGAGGATTCGAGCTAGCCAATTGTCATGTCATCATGAACACACCCGACGCCTGCACATTTCACCTCCGCTGTGACAGCGCACTCTTCCAACAGCACCCTAAAGACCTCTTGGTTCGACTACAAACCTCAGATCTGGCAGACGTAGCAAGCATCCAGCGTCTAGCATACACCCAGTTACCCGATCTCGTCCCCCTATACTTGATGTCGGTGATACGCTTTCCGCAAACGCAACCAAACTGCATTACTGCATTACGCCATTCTACACAGATGCAGTGCCGCTTAGCAACGTTTGGGATATGCTCGAGCGAGATCAACAACATGAGATGATGGACTTGATTGTTAGTGCAGTCGAGAAGTTGCAAGACTTCGAACATACGGAGATGTGTCTAGGCTCCAATAACAATAGCCGAGGATTTGACAACCTCAAGTATGGGAAGGGCCCTGCTGATGCGCCAAGACGCGCGTGCGCATGCGACACGAAACGCTTGATCTATGATATCGTTGGGGGATCAATGAATCATCTAGGCTTTTGGAGACTGATGATGGTATCGTACTTGAGCCCCTCCTTAAAGGCATGGTTCGGTTAGAGTTGACTTCGTCCGAGCTTAAAGAGCTGCAGAAGCAGGTCGTCCTATGCCACATGGATCTCGAGCCACGAAATGTTCTTGTTAAAGAGCAACCAGACAATGAGGCGGGCGCTGCCGATATGACCTCGTTGCGATTATTGATTGGGAAATGGCTGGATTTTACCCCTTTGCTTACGAGCGGGGGATCAAAGACACAGCTCTTGGTTCATCAAATCTATCCTTCTCTTGGTACAGTCTCTTCAAACAAAAGACTTCTCACCTTTTACCGAGCGAAGACTGCCATGGAAAATTGTTACAGTTACTGTGGTTCGTCAGCGAGGCGAGAAAACGACAACTTCCAAGAAACGTTGGTGTTCGGGTGCAAGCAAAATGGGTAAATCGGGAGTCGATCCAAAGAGCCGCAGACCCTTGCCAAGGTTGGATACGCAAGACTGGCTGTAGTGCGCCCCGAACGTTCACTAAGGAGGATCAGGAGTCGCTTGAGCATGAAGTCCTTAAGGAATTAGGCTTAGGATAGCTGAGATGTTTTCATAGTACAATAGAGTCTGGTCGACTACTAGAACTGGGCGACCTAGTGCAGCCAAGATAGTAGTCACGGCCATCTCGCATGGTCAAGTCAGGAGAGAATGTGGGTTGATCGTGTTCACGCAGGAGCAGCCCGCTCGCTGGCGGTTGTTGCGGCTCAGGTCTAGGCTTGCGAATCAGCTGCCATTAGGGGTTGCCGCCGATCTGGAAGTGGCAAAACGCGGTTTCCGATACAGCCAGAAATAGCACGGCTCCGAACACTTGGAGACAGACACGCAGCAAGGTGACAACTCAATCGTGTATTTCAGTCATCTGCTATCCTAGTAGATACTGCCGCGTGTAAATTAGTAGCGCACTTAGTAACTATATCTTAAAATAATACTAATCTATCTGCTTACTACTTAAGCTATATCTCTAGTAAGGCTTGCTTACTATATAATTAGTAAACCCTTTCCTTAGTAATTAATCTTTATTTATATTCTATAATTACTTACTGTTGGAATAAGCATGATATCAATCGCGGCACGCAGCCGCAATTACCCGGCAAAAGGTCGGGCCGCGAGGGCGCGCGCGCAACGCGCGCCCGCGAGAGGTAGCCCCACATATAACTCATTAGCCCGCTGCCTCTGATTAGTCTAGGGCCTATAAGTCATATAACCCATAAAACACACTGTATTTATGGCTACTTCTTATAATCTAAAAAGCCTCTCTTTTTCCTCTCTTCTATATATACTTATAACTAATTAATTATAACACCTAGAATAGAAGAATAATTCCTATTCCCTAGGCTATAATCCTAACGTTAGGCACCTATAATACCAATACTAATTAGTGGTTAATTTCACAGATAATCACATAGTTTTTCCTAACTATAGATTAGTAAGGCTAAGCAAAAGAGATAGCTATACTATAAACCTACCCTATAAAATAAAAGGGCTGCTAAAAGTAAGTGTAGTTATGCTAAGGAAGTCTAAGCACTCTCTTATAATAAGAAAGGAGCCTTATAACTCCTAAGATTTAATCCTAAGACCTTATAAAGACTTTAAAGCTATTAAAGGATTAAGGCCTAGTTAGTAACTAGTCTAACCTATCTTTAATTACTTAATTAGCGTATTCCACTACGTACCTAACCCTTAGAAGGCATTCTCTTATAATAAGAAAGGAGCTTATTACTCCTAAGCAGAGCTTTGCATGTATTGTATTTATTGTATTTTTGGCCCTTCGATGTATTGTATTGTATTGTATTGTCTCTATGTATTGTATTGTGTATTGTATTGTCAATACAATACAATACAATACAATACAATACAATACAATACAATACAATACAATACATACAATACAATGTATTGTTAGGGTAAAAAAGTGGGTATTATAAAATTCTATTATATAGTAGATTTAATAACTAATCTAGTTAATATAAGTCGCTTTTTTAATATAATTTATTTGCTTTTCTATAAATCTTTAAATATCTAGCTAATTTAGAATATTAACCTAATAACTACTCCTTAGTTATCTTTAATAGTATAGTTTAAGCGTAACTTATTAAAGTATTTTTTCACTAATTTTAGAGGTCTTTCTAAGTGTATAACTTTTTTCTTAGATTTATTATCTTTTTAAATAGTTTTTCTTAACTTTAAGTGTAAAACTTACCCTAAGGAAAACATTATAACTATATATAAATAAACTAAAACTCTAATAATAATATTTAGATACACTAAGAACTTATATATATTATTTACGCTAGCTAGCTCTATGTAGGGCTAGTACTAGTACTCCTGCTGCTTTGTTAAAAGGGAAAACCCTTGAATAGGAAGAAAACCCCTTATATCTATATTTAGGCTAACGCTAACCCTACACTAGGCCTGCGTCGCGTTATGTGTGGCCTATTATAAGTGTTTATTGCTAGCTTACGCTAGCCTTATCCTAATAAGGAGAAAAGAAAAGAAAGAAAAAGGAAAATTCTAGGTTTTAAGCCTTACCTAGCTCTATCCTAGGTTTACTCTAGCACTACTCTAGGCCTATTATACTATCTTATAGTATGCTAGATTTAGTTTTATAGTAGTAATTTACTTCTCTTTTACTTTTTAGCTAGCTTTTCTATAGCCTTACTTTTTAGCCTTCTCTAGCCTAGGTCTAGCTTATTAGTCTAGGAAGTTAGAGTACCTAATATTATTTATCTTCTATAGTAAGGGTATAGGTTTAGTTTAATTCCTAGTTATTTCTAGGCCTAGGTCTCCTAGGCGTTATTAGACTAGATTTTTATCTTATATTCTTCTTTCTTTATTAATATCTATAATTTAGCCTCTCCTCTCCTTATATAAGTATAAGAAAGGTTCCTCCTCCCTAAAGAGGTCTTCCTTCTTTCCTCTTTTTTATTAAACTTCCTATAGGTTCTTTTCTTCCTTAGAGCTACCTAAGGCACTCCTAGGCTAGTATTAGCCTAAATGCTAATATTACTATAGATCTATTAAGTTATCTAATAAAATAGCGCTAGCTACTATAAGTACTCTTATATTCTATGCTTATCTAGCTTTAATCTACCTAGGAAAACTCTAAAAATAAGTAATATCCTTAAAAGTCTTTAACTAAGAAGTAGCTTAAGTAAGCTATAGCTAAGGATTTAAAGATATAACCCTCTAGCCCTAGCCTACTTCTATTCTAATACTAATTTACTATAGTTAAGGAATCCCTATAGGATCTAATATATCTCTTATAAATCTTAATTAATTAACTACCCTAGGCACTAATGCTATAATATTACTAGTAAGTTAAATCTATCCTAGCTTAGAAGTAAGGCTAACTATTTTATATAGGGCTAGCTACTAATACCTATTTTAACTACTAGGTCTATAACTATAGATATTTAAAGGTAATTAGCGCCTCTATCCTAGGCTAGATCTAGTGCTAATTCCTCTTAGCCTAACTTAAGTAATTAATAAAATAAGTATTAGTAGCTAGTAGAAGTTTAGGTAGCTATAGTTACTAGAGGTAGTGTAAGTACTACTATTCTAGTTTAATATTAAGTCTAGTCTAGGTCTAATGGTTCTATAGGTCCTAGATAACTATTAGGATTATATAAAGAAGCTTTATACTAGTAATTAAAGTAAGAAGAAGCGTAGTGCCTTAGCTATAGGCCTAGGCTAGTCTAGCGCTAGTAGAGAATAATATAATAAGGTTATCTTTTAGCTATAACGCCTAGATGCTTATGCTATAGAGATAAACTATCTCCTAGCTATAGCCTTACCTACTAAGAGATAGGCTAAGGTAATAAAAGGGTGATTCTAGTCCTAGAGGAGAAGTAATTAGTTAGGTAAATATAGCTTAGTAAAGGGGCGGAGATAAATTAGTAAGGCTTATAATACCTAGCGTTATATATTTAAAATTAATCTAATAATAGTTTTAGAATTATAATTCTTTAGCTAGCTTACTGCTAGCTTTAAACTATATAATCTTATATCTCTCCTAGTTATTTACTATATCTATATCTTAGCTATTAGTCCTAGCATGCTAAAAGCGCCCTAGCTCTAGTTCCTTCTCTTTACTATATATATTAGCTATTAGTTCTTATGCTAATAAGTAGTATTAGAGTTATTTTATACTAAGGAACTATTTAGCTATTACTCTTACCTTTAGGGAGTAGTTTAGGCTAGCCTTACCTCCTATGTATCTCTAGGCTAGTGTATTTAGGGTATTAGTAGTTATATTTAGGGTAGTTCACTATAATATAATATTAGTCCTTAACTACTTTACTATAGCTATATAGCAGTAAGTTTACCCTAGGAATACCTCTCTAGAAGAGGAACTTATTAAGACTAATCTTTCCTATATATAGTTAGACTATAGTTAAGAAGAATGCATATTATGTATATGACCTTGAACCTTAGTGTTTTTTCCGCACCGATCTAAAGGTCTGGAATTGCCTCTAAAATACAAACCACATCGATATTCGAATTCCTTACCTCTGTTTACCCACATCAATATTATATTACGATAGAGCTAGAGTTAGGTGTAAGGGTAAGATACTAATAGTAATTAACGCTAGAGAAAGGGGCTAGCATAGAGCTACCACTACCTAAACGTAGGAATAGGGCAATTTAACGCCTATAGACATAAGGATAACCTAATAATAGATTAGATATAATTTAAATACCTAGATAACATAAAATTCTATAATAAGATTACTAGCCTTATCCCTAGTAATAAAGTCTTCTAAGTTTAGAGTATTATAAAGGCTATAGCCCACTAGGTAATAAACTATACTTACGCTAAAATAAGAGCTATAAATAATAATAGTAGTAATAATAATAATAATATTTATACTACTAAAGAAGCCCTTAAAGTAGCCCTTAAGGAGGCTATTAGAGAAGAAGCTAAAGGAATAAATATACTAACCTAGGTAAGCGTTATAGCTAGACTAGTACTAAGAAGGCTAAATAATAAAACCCTTTCCTTATAGGTCCTAGGTAAATAATATAGAGAAGTACTTATTAAAGGTAATATAATTTAGGAAACGCTTTAATCCTAAGGCACTAAAGATATAATAACTATAGTAAATAAAGCTACTAGCTAAACTATAGCTATAGTAGCTAGAAAACTCTTTAGTAAAGATATAATTATTACCTTTAAAGGAAATATAGCCTAATATAAAGAGAACTAAAAATAGATTACTAAAGCATTTAGTCTAGAAGTAGCCCTTTACTACTATATACTTAGTATTATAGTTAAGGGATTCCTAATAAAGTATATATTTATTAAGAACCTTATAACTAAGATTAGAAAAGCAAATAAAGTAAATATAATTAAGGTAACTATAAGGCACCCCTAAGTAGAAAATATATAGTATACTACCCTAATCCTAGGACTAGTAAAAGTAAAAGATACTAATAAGATATACTAAGATAGAATAGTCTTTAAAGTAAAGCTATTCTAGACTAAACTATATAATAAGACCTTATAACCCTAATAATACTATAATTACTTCTAAACTAGTTATATTATAAAGTTCTATAAGGTAGCTCTAAGGTATAGTAAGTATAAAGCTAGCTAATATAAGAAAGGAGAAATATTATACCTAATAATTAGTAAATAACTAAAGGAAAACTATATATTATATTCTAGCCTATACATAGTATAGTTAAGGGACTACCCTATTCTAAAAAGAAGTAAAATATAGTAAAAGTAAGCTACCTAGAGTAACTATTATAATTTACTAGTAACTCCCTAGATAAAAGCCTAACACTACCTTATAAGGGAACTAGTATAGCTATAGTACTTATTATTATAATAGGTAGGAAAAGGGAATACCTTATAAATATAGAGAGAAGTGCTAAATAGCCTAGGGTAAAGAGTATTATATAATATATATCTTAAAATAGGGCTAGAATAGAGCTAGTATAAGATAGTAAAGAGCTATTACCCCTAATTAACATAGTAATATTATAAGTTCTCTTTTAGAATATAAATAAGAAGAATAGCCTAGAATATATAATGCTTTAACACTAAACTAATATAGATATAATAGTAATCTAAGAGTAGGAATATATAAGGCACCTATAGCCCCTAGCACTAGGCCTTACCTAATTCTAACTAGCATACTATAAGGGATAAAATATAGTATATATAAATAAGAAGTATAATATAGGGTTATAAATAGCCTAGGGAGGACCTAACTAGTTACTAGTAAAGATAAAAGGTATAAATATCTACTCCTTTACTTAGAAGGATATATAGATAACTAGAATATACCTATCTACACTTTTAATATAAAAGAGCCCTATAGCTAAAGCGTTTTTATAAGAGACTTTAACTAAAAACACTCCCTTTAGGATAGCCTAAATAGAATAACTAAAGAAGTAAAGGAACTACTAGACCTAGTAAGCTAGTAAAGGCTTAGTCTAATAATACCCTAAGGGAAACCTATAAGATAATATAGAGAAGATAAAGATAGCACTATAGATCTAGCATAGGTAACTCTAGATATCTAAGTTTACTATAATAGCGTAAAAACCTTATAGGCTTTAACTATATTCTATAGCTAATTAGTATCTTTACTAAGAAGTAAGAAGGTACCTAGCCTACCCTTAAATATACCTAGACTATAATAAATAAACTATAGGTAAAGATAGAAGTAATAGTATAACTTTAAGTAAAAACACACTAAACCTAAAAGATAAGGAAGGAATTAATATATATATAATATAGCTTATTATAAACCTCTAATAGATAGTAAAACTAATAGCCTTAGAGAAGCACTAAGGACTCCCTAGCCTAGAGGTATAGTGATTAAGGAGAATAAAAGAGATAGTTACTAAAGCTAAATAAGCTAAGAGATAATAGAGGCACTAGAAGACTAAAGTAAACTAGTAAGCCTTCTCTAAGGCAAATAATAACTAGGAATAGATAGTTAAGGAGGAAAAAGGAATATATAAAGAGAAGCCCTATAAAAAGCTAATATATAGGAAAAGGATAGTAAAGTTTAAAGACTAAAGAGATAGGCCTAGCTCTAAAGCTAGGCCCCCTAGAGCTCCCTAGACTCCTAGACCTAGAAAAACTAATAATAACCTTAACCTAGCTATTACCTATAAGAATAAGGTAAGTATACTTATATAAAGGTTCTTCCCTAAGCCTATAGCAAATCTCTCCTATATCCTAGACCTCTCCTTTCTAAAGCTTAATAATATATTAGTCCTAGATAAAGAATAGTTTAGAGTAGGAGATATTAGAAATATCCTATTAGATATAGCTAGCTAGAAAGCCCTAGGAGATAATAAACTCCTAGTAGGCCTTATTAAGGCCTATAATAAACTAGCTAAAGAAGCTATAGTATACTTACTAAATGCTATTCTTAAAGTAAGATATTTTCTAGTATAGTTCTAAACTATATAAGTAATAGTAATTAGGAAGCTAGGAAAACTACTAAGGAGATAAGAAAGGCTAATATATAGAGACCTATCTTACTACTAAGTATAGTTAATTATAAGGTAGCTAAACTATATAAGTAATAGTAATTAGGAAGCTAGGAAAACTATAAGTAGATAAGAAAGGCTAATATAGACCTAGAGACCTAGTATTACTTAAATATAGTAATAAATATTATAGAAGTAGTAATTATAAGGTAGCTAAGCCTTTACTAAGGCTAATAGCTATATTACATAGCTTCCTTATAGATAGAATAAGCTAGCTTAGCTTTAATAGTAAACTCTTAAAACCCTTTTAAATAAAGGTAAGTACCTTATAAGGCTTACCCTCTTACTAATCCTCTTCTTACTTTACTTAGTAAAGCTTTATATATACCTCTAAGCTATCCTAGGTATAGTAGTAATAGGATTTATAAATAATATAAATATAGTAGCGTTTAGAAAAACACTATATAAACCTAGAAAAGGCTTAAAGCTATGTAAAAAGTATATAAATAATAGGCAAAAGAAGTAGGAGTAAAGTTTAACCTAGTAAAGACTAAACTTATATACTTTAGTAAAGTATACTAACCCCTAGGCTAGGGTTTAACTTAGCGTAAAGGAAATAGTGCTTATAGAGTTATATAGATTTCTTAGAGTTTAGGTTAATAAGTAACTTAATTAAAGTGCTTATAAGAATATCCTAAAAGGTAAACTAGCCTAGTAGTAGCTTACACTCTCCTTACTAGTAGTATTAGCCTAGGGTTATAGCTTTAGAGATACTTAACTCCTATATACATAGGTAGTCTAGCCTATTCTTACCTATAGGATAAGCACTTA
This sequence comes from Epichloe gansuensis, assembly GCA_023658505.1. NCBI lineage: Eukaryota > Fungi > Ascomycota > Sordariomycetes > Hypocreales > Clavicipitaceae > Epichloe > Epichloe gansuensis. The sequence goes on from CP098281.1 coordinate 1,127,611, forward strand.
CTATACCCTAACTAAAAAGGGTAGAAAGCTAAGAGAAGTAGTTAAAAGCTTTATAATAGACTAATTAGCCTACCTCTAAGTTATTATTAGTGTATTTAAGGCTATACCTATTACCTAACTAGAGGTTAAGACTTATATCCCCCTAGATCTATACCTAAATAAGATAAAATAGAAGTTTAAAGAGAGAATTATAGAGAGTAGAATAGCTATAATAATCTAAACCGCTGCTAACTTAGTATAGTTAGTATTATGCTATAGATAGAGACCTGTTATGGACTAGCCCTAAGGCAAAGCTATAGGCTATCGTGATGATATTAAGAAACTTAAAGGAAGGAAGGAAAAGGAGAATATTACGGATCCCATACAAGCCCCTTATATCCCCTAGTTGGCTTATATTAGCCCCTTCCCTTACTCCTCACTTATATGTTAACACTAAGGCTTAGGCAAAGCCTAAGCCCTTACATATACCCTTACTTACCCCTTCCTTGCCTATTCGTGTTAATATTATTATAAATCGCCCCTCACTAGGTAATTATCTATGCCTGCCCATTTGCGCGTTATGTTTAATATAGCGCTATACCCCCTTATTATCCTAGTAGCCTTTATATCTCCCCTTACTCTTACCCTAGTATTTACTATGAATAACTATTTAATAATCCCTTATTAATATAGCGTATTTAAGTTATGTATAGGTAGGGCAATAGTATAACCCCTCCTTATAGTTAGTTTACATGCGTTTGTCTTAAGTATTATGCTTTGCTATAACTTATACCCTCTATTATTATTATTATTATTATCCCCCTCCCTACCTATTTATATCTTACCCTACCCTATAGTTACATATATAAATATCCTACTAAGAATCCTATCTAATCTAAACCTTCCCTTAATAATAACTATTCCCTTCCTATTATAAACCTATCTTACTATCTATTCTTTCTCCTACCTTAATCTATTATTACCTTACTCTTAAGCTACCCTTATCTATACTATACCTAATAGTATTATACCTTATCCCTATTAACTTACTCTTCCCTAACTAGTAATAGTCTAGTTCTCTCTAAAACCCCTTTACCCTATGTTTAGCTTAGGCCCTTAGGAATTTCTCCTAGAGAGAGACTTTAATAATAATTAGTATACTACCCTAAAGCGGTTTTTTATCCTTATAGGCTATGTATTAAATAAGCCCTTACTATAGGCATACTAGAATATCGCCCCCTTAAGTCTAATAAGTCTTATCCTCTTACTAGGAAATTATATTACCTATGTTTAGTTAACTAGATTCCTATCCGCTAATCCCTGCCTTTAATGCGCGTTAAAAGATCTTAAAAAGAGATTACCTTAGGAACACACATTATCTGCCCTAGGGTCCCTTAGACCCTAACTTAAAAGCAAAAATACTAGTTCTCTCCTAGCGCTATTATGCTCTTATTACCTATTAGACTACTCTTCTATAAGAAGCCTAATTTAACTTAGCCCTTATCTAGTTCTCTCTTAAACTCCCTCTAGTATTATTCTCCTTTACCTTAAATATAACTAGGAATAAAGTAATTCTATATAACTATAGTAGTCCCTTAACTAGCTATAGTATAGGAAATTAAATATAATAAGTTATAGGCATTCTATTCTAATAGAACCACTAGATTATAAGTAGCCTAGCTACTATCTATTAAGAACTTTATAGTAATAATACTCCTAGTAAAGCCTCCTAGGGCTTATTAAGCATATCTTATATTATTAAAGCTAGCAATATTTCTCCTTTTTACTAGCAGCGTAAGCGCTATGCCTAGAACATAGGCAGCGGTTGTAATAAATCCTATTATATTTACTATATGCCTTATAACCCTTAAGACTCCCCTCCTATTAAACAAGTTAAGCCTATAAGTTAACCCTCTAGAACCCCTATTAGACCCTAACTAGGTCTTACTAGCCCTAAAACTCACGTAGTAACCCTCCTAGAAGTAAGGTAAAAGACCTTACTATAGACGCTAATAGTAAGGAGAAGAGTAAGGATAAGTATAAGTATTCTAATATATAAGTAGGAATAGAAAGCTAAAAGGGTATAACCTAGGTTCTATATATAATCTCCTTTTAAGAATGAGTTTTATTAAATTAAACCAGTCTATTATTATATTATATATCTCTTTATTCCTTTTTAAACTTATTTAGTGCCTATATGTCTTTCACGCTTTCCACTAGTTCCTATGTTAGTTATGTATATCCTACTTACTTTATAAGAGTATTCTAGTTCTCTCCCTTACCTAGTATATTTTAAGCTACTAAAATCCTTTCTATATAGTATTCCTTTATAAGTTTAGGGTTATTCTCTATTAGAACCTATTCTAGGTCTAGCTAGGAGTCCTATAACTATTAGCTTAGGAAAGGGTCTATTACTGCTTATTTAATAAGATCTATATAGAAAACTAGGTATATACCCTTTAGGATATTAAGTTAAATAGTAAGCAGTATTAGGACCTTAACTATAGTGTACTTAGCTACCACCTAGTTAAGTTTGCGTAAGGGCTAATTAGTTTTAATATTCCTAAGTAATAACCATACTTTATCCCCTATATAGAATCATTCCACTAGATATTATAAGGCTATAGAGGCATCCTACTATTATTATTACGCATATGTAATAGCGGCCTAGGTAAGAGATATACCCTCTTAGAGGTATTCTAGGAAATAAATAGCTCTCCCTTTTAATATAATTACTAATAGGACTATATCTAACTATGTTTAAATAGGTTATAAGTTATAACCATATAGGAGTTTATTTAGGCTTACCCTTATAACTAAAGAGTTCCTATTATTAATCGCTAGCTAGTAAGCTATAAGGTGTTTAGGCTAGTTATACTGTAAAAGGAAATATATACTTATAGTATTACCTATACCTCTTAGTTTATTCTCTCTATACTACTATTAGTCTATAGGTAGTAAGAGGTAGAAAGGAGCTAGTCTATACTAATACTTAAATATAATATTATCTAAAAGTTCCCTAGCTAATTAAAACCCCTATCTATAATAATTAATTAGGAAATCCCTAGAACCGCTACTAAACTATCTTAAAACGTTTTATATATACCTTAGCTATAATAGAAGTTATTACCTCTAGCTATATAAACTTAGATAGCCTATTTATAATAACTATAAGGAACTATAGTCTCTCTAGGGAAGATATTAGTAAGTTTATTATAAAATTAATAGAGATTTAAGACTAGTATCTATTAGGTATTAGTAGTAGCTTTAGCAAGCCCTAGCAGCGTTACTAACTCTTATAGCTACCCTAGTAGAAATAATTATAGACAAACCTACCTATATCCTAAGCTATCCTATCCTAGTGAAATTACTATTATAAAATCTAGAATATAGTATTACACCCTAGGTACCTTACTACTAGTAAGTTATAGGATTACTAGATAAGGGTTATTATTAATAGCTCCTAGGCTAGGACCTAGGTTTAACCCCTAAACTAGAGCGCCCTATGTATGCTAATTATATAATCCACTACTTATTCTCTTATTATTACCTCTAGGGAAACTTCTATGCCCTTTCCTATATAGCCTATAAATAGATAAAGTAGGTTAGGTCTAATAAAACTACCTAGTCCTAAAGAGTCTAGAGATATTTTATTATAAAAGGTATTCCCTAGTAGTAATAGAGTTACCTAGGGTAGGGATAGACCTAAACTAGAGTTAGTCTAGGTCCTAATGTATAGTTATAAGAGTGCTGTAATAGTAATAGGTTATAGGATATATCTTATTCTTAAAGGCTTACCTACCCTATTTTACTCCCTTTAAGAAAGGGTATTTAGTTATTATGCTTAAGCACTAGGTTTATAATATAAATAGAAGTTAAATAGGGAGAGGATATCTGCTTACTATACTTAATATTCTATTATAAGGCAAGGAGTAGTAAAGTACTCTAGGTTCTTATAATCCATATATATTATAAATAGGCGCAAGACGCCCTATAACTTTACTAACTATACCTTAAGGTAAGATATAATAGCTAGTAGTTCCTTATTATAAATAGTATAGTTCCTTTAGGGGGCTGTTAAGCTTATAGAGTAATAAGCAACTAAATATAGTATACTATTAGGGCCTTCCTATAATAGACAACCCCTAAAGCTATGCTAGAGTAATTAGCTTCTACTACTATATCCTAGTTAGGTCCTATTATATAAGGACTAGGTATTTAATAAATAATTCCTTTAATTATTTAAAAGCATTATTTTCCTCTAGGCCCTATTAAAAGGGAATGTCCTTCCTAGTAAGCTAGATTAAGGGGGCTGCTATTTTAGAGAAGTCCCTAATAAAGTTATAATAGAAGTTTATAAATCTAAGAAAGCTACAAACCCCTATAACTTTATAAGAGCTAACTATTCCCTAATTACTACTACCTTCACAGGGTTAGGGCAAATTAAGCATCCTACTATAATAATATAGCTAAGGTATTAAACCTCCTTTATAGCAAATGTAGATTTGTCTAGATTTAGATATAGGCCCGCTGCCCTTAATCTGCCTAGTATTAGCTATACCTTAGCTATATAATCCTTCTTTAACCCCTAAATAGATAAGAATATTATCTAAATAGGCTATAATAAAGTCCCCTAACGTATCCCCTAAGGATTTATTTACGTAATATTAGAATATCGCTAGTGCACCTACTAGGCTAAATAGGTAAACTAGCTATTTAAATAGTCTAAATCTAGTGTAAAACACTATAAGATACTCCTATTCTTCTGCTATATATAGCTTATAAAATGCTAAGTATATATTTACTTTTATAAACTAATACGCTTAGGATAAGGAATAGAGTGTTTCCTTAATTAATAGGAGGGGATAGTAGTCTTATACTATTATCTTATTAAGTGCGTGGTAGTTAACGCAAAACCTCTAACCACTGTTTGCCTTTTTAACTAATAAAATAGGTGCTATTACTAAAGAGAAGCTAGCATAGATCTATTCCTTATCTATAAGATTAGTAACTTAATGCCTAATCTCTAATAGCTAGTCCTAGGGCATATTATATAGAGGTCCCTATAGGAGTGCTAGTTATAATCTATTCATATTCTTTTAAAGGTAGATATAATAGTCTAATAAGCCCTTATATAGGGGTAGGCTATTTGCTTTTAACTTATTAAATAGGTCTATAAAGTCTATAAGCTCCTAGGTAGTGCTAAGGTATTAAGCTATTCTAGTTTTAGTCTTAGAGTAGAAAGTTATAATACTATTATAATTTCTTTTAAGCTTATAGTAATAAACCTTATAGTAATATCCTTTTATTATTATATATAGTATGCCTCTATAGCAAACAAGGAACTAATTATCCCCTATGTTAGTGTCTCTATAGTATACTCTAAGGATTCTAAAATGCATAGGCCCTTAGCTATCCTAATAACTAGCTATTACTTTACTATGTGAATTACTATATTATAGTATTTTAACTATAGTATTCTAAAGATTACGTTATAGGTTAAACCTAGAATAATATAGAGATATACTAAAGATTCCTAGCTATCTATATTAATCTAGGTATATACTATATAAGTAATAGATAAGGTTTCCTCCCTTACCTACTTTCCTTTTCTTTCTATTTCTACTATAGTTTAAACTTATCTTTATTTTAGTAATTAAATAAGCTCTAGGTTTAGCTACCGCGCTACTAATTCGCTAATAGCGCTATAATAATCGCAATTATAATTAATTTAAATATAGAGATACTTATATATATTAAAGAGTATAGGGACTAAGAATAGTAATTAATCTATATACTATTTAACTCCTCTTCTAACACTATACACTAATTATAGTTAAGATTATCTAGCTAGGCTAGCTAGCCTTTATGCCCCTATGTAAGCCTTTACTTAAAGGCTACTTATTTTCTAATAAGTAAGTCTTAACCCCTTTATCCCTACTATCTATCTCTGCCCTATAGGTATTAATACGCACTCTTAGTTAGTAAGGTAGGAGTAAAGAGCACTCCTATATCTAGTAATCCTTTAAGCTATAGTATAAATAACACTTATCCTTATAATACCTAGTTATTTCCTTTACTATAACCTACTTAGCATATTATAGTTTAGTTATCTTCCTTAGTCTACCCTTTTTCCCCTCTAGCTTCTTACATTTACCTACCTAAGTTCTTACTATATAAATACCTATTATTAGTATATTACTATTATAATTAACTTAGGGAGCTAGTGTCTTAACTAGAATAGGTATATAGTAAGAATAAAACTTTTCCTCTAAGGCATTAGCCTTAATATTAACTATAATACTATAGAATTAGCTAACTACTAAAGAGTAGTCCTTATAGTCTACCCCTTTACTAATAATATACTCCCTTATATACTTATTAAGTGTATATTAAAGTTTTACTAGTTTTACCTTACCTACCTATAAGCTACCTCCTACTAGGGAAAGCTTCTATTTAAAGCGGATAAAGAATAAGGTAAATACCTCCCTAGCCCCTATTTAATATAATTAAGTTTAGTAAAGGCTATTTCTTATTAGTAAGGGTTAGCGAATATAGATTCTAAGTAATCTAGAAAGGAAGTAGGTTTATAATTATATTTATAGCTTACTTTAAAGAATACTATAATATAGGGTTAGACCTTAGGCCCTAAGTTCTAGTATATAAACATTTACTAGTCCTTATTAGTACTAATAAAATCCTTATCTACCACTAGTTTATGCTCTATAAGAATCTTCTAGGAAGTAAATATAGCCTTATTACTATTATAAGGGTTACCTATTAGGATTAGTTTCTATCTAATCTAGGTATAACTAGCAGCGTAATAGGTAGGACTAGGAAGGGAATCTATTTAGGTTAAGCCCCTAGGGACTGCTTTATTTTAACCTATTTATATAGCATTATAATTTCCCTTATTATTATTTTATTATAAGTTAAAGTAATTTAAGCTAGGCTAAGAGGGCCTCTATAGGCAGAGTAGTGTCTATTAGTAGTATTATGCTTCCCTAAGAGTGTTAGTCTCTAGGGCATAGCAAATCTATTATGTCTATTATATCCATTACGTCTATAACGTTTAATACACTTATTACGTTTTTAGTAGCCTTCTTTAAGGCTAAAGGAAGTTTCTTAAATATTATAGACTAGCCCTAAGGTAAAGCTATAGGCTATTATAATAATATTAAGAAACTTAAAGGAAGGAAGGAAAAGGAGAATATTACGGATCCTGTACAAGCCCCTTATATCCCCTGGTTGGCTTATGTTAGCCCCTTCCCCACTCCCCACTCGTATGTTAACACTAAGGCTTAGGCAAAGCCCAAGCCCTTACAAGACCCCCTAGGAGTAATAAACTAGTAGCAGAACTATATAAGGAATAGAGGTAATGCTAGGATAAATAGTATAGTAAGGAATGCCTAGGATAGCATAGACTTATAAGAGAGCTAACTAAGGATTAACCACTAACTTATAACCTAAAGGAAATCTAAAGATTTCATATAGGCCTAGAAAAGTATATCTCCTTAACTATAGTTTAATTACATATAGGAAAGATTAGTCTTAATAAGTTCCTTTTCTAAAGAGGCATTCCTAGGGTAAACTTGCCGCTATATAGCTATAGTAAAGCAGTTAAAGACTAATATTATATTATAGTAAACTACCTTAAATATAACTACTAACACCCCTAAACATGCTAGCCTAAAGACATATAGGAGGTAAGGCTAGCCCTAAACTACCCCTAAAGGTAAGAGTAATAGCTAAATGGTTCCTTAGTATAAAATAACTCTAATACTACTTATTAGCATAAGAACTAGTAGCTAATATATATAGTAAAGAGAAGGAACTAGAGCTAGGATGCTTTTAGCGCACTAGGACTAATAGCTAAGATATAGATATAGTAAATAACTAGGAGAGACATAAGATTATATAGTTTAAAGCTAGTAGTAGGCTAGCTAAAGAATTATAATTCTAGAACTATTATTAGATTAATTTTAAATATATAATACTAGGTATTATAAGCCTTACTAGCCTACCTTTATCCCTTTACTAAGCTATATTTACCTAACTAATTACTTCTTCTCTAGGACTAGAATTACCCTTCTATTACCTTAGCCTACCCCTTAGTAAGTAGGGCTATAGCTAGGAGATAGTTTATCTCTATGGCATAAGCGTCTAGGTATTATAGCTAAAAGATAACCTTATTATATTATTCTCTACTAGCGCTAGACTAGCCTAGGCTTATAGCTAAGGTACTATGCTTCTTCTTACTTTAATTACTAGTATAAAGCTTTTTATATAATCCTAATAGTTATCTAGGACCTATAGAACTATTAGACCTAGACTAGACTTAATATTAAACTAGAATAGTAATACTTATACTACCCCTAGTAACTATAGCTACCTAAACTTCTACTAGCTACTAATGCTTATTTTATTAATTACTTAAGTTAGGCTAAGAGTAAATTAGCACTAGAACTAGCCTAGAATAGAGGCACTAACTACCTTTAAATATTTATAGTTATAGACCTAATAGTTAAAATAGGTATTAGTAGCTAGCCCTATATAAAATAGTTAGCCTTACTTCTAAGCTAGGATAGATTTAACTTACTAGTAATATTATAGCACTAGTGCTTAGGTAGTTAATTAATTAAGATTTATAAGAGATATATTAGATCCTATAGGGATCCCTTAACTATAGTAAATTAGCATTAGAATAGAGATAGGCTAGGGCTAGAGGGTTATACCTTTAAATCCTTAGCTATAGCTTACTTAAGCTACTTCTTAGTTAAAGACTTTTAAGGATATTACTTATTTTTAGAGTTTTCCTAGGTAGATTAGAGCTAGATAAGCATAGAATATAAGAGTACTTATAGTAGCTAGCGCTATTTTATTAGATAACTTAATAGATTTATAGTAATATTAGCATTTAGGCTAATACTAACCTAGGAGCGCCTTAGGTAGCTTTAAGGAAGAAAAGAACCTATAAAAAGTTTAATAAAAAAGAGGAAAGAAGGAAGACCTCTTTAGGGGGAGAAACCTTTCTTATACTTATATAAAGGGGGCTAAATTATAGATATTAATAAAGAAAGAAGAATATAAGATAAAAATCTAGTCTAATAATGCCTAGGAGACCTAGGCCTAGAAATAGCTAGGAATTAAACTAAACCTATACCCTTATTATAGAAGATAAATAATATTAGGTGCTTTAACTTCCTAGACTAATAAGCTAGACCTAGGCTAGAGAAGGCTAAAAGTAAGGCTATAGAAAAGCTAGCTAAAAAGTAAAAGAGAAGTAAATTACTACTATAAAACTAAATCTAGCATGCTATAAGATAGTATAATAGGCCTAGAGTAGTGCTAGAGCAGATCTAGGATAGAACTAGGTAAGGCTTAGAACCTAGAATTTTCCTTTTTCTTTCTTTTCTTTTCTCCTTATTAGGATAAGGCTAGTATAAGCTAGTAATAAACACTTATAATAGGCTATACATAACGCGACGCAGGCCTAGTGTAGGGTTAGCGTTAGCCTAAACATAGATATAAGGGGTTTTTCTTCCTATTTAAGGGTTTTCCTTTTGACGAAGCAGTAGGAGTACTAGTACTAGCCCTACATAGAGCTAGCTAGCGTAAATAATATATATAGTTAAGAAGATATGCTTTTCTAGGCTTATATAGAATCTTTAGATTTCCTTTAGGTTATAAGTTAGTGATTAATCCTTAGTTAGCTCTCTTACAAGTCTATGCTATCCTAGGCATTCCTTACTATACTATTTATCCTAGTATTACCTCTATTCCTTATATAGTTTTACTACTAGTTTATTACTCCTAGGGAGGGTCTTTATCTATAGCGTAATACTAACTATACTAAGTTAGTAGTAGTTTAGATTATTATAGCTATTTTACTCTCTATAATTCTCTCTTTAAACTTCTATTTTATCTTATTTAGGTATAAATCTAAGGGAGGGATATAAGTCTTAACCTTTAGTTAAGTAATAGGTATAGCCTTAAACGCACTAGCTATAATTTAGAGATAGGCTAATTAGTCTATTATAAAGCTTTTAATTACTTCTCTTAGCTTTTTACCCTTTTTAGTTAGGGTATAGTAAGCGCTTACCTTATAGGTAAGGATAGGCTAGACTACCTATATATATAGGAGTTAGGTATCTCTAAAGCTATAACCTTAGGCTAATACTACTAGTAAGGAGAGTGTAAGCTACTACTAGGCTAGTTTACCTTTTAGGATATTCTTATAAGCACTTTAATTAAGTTTCCTATTAACTTAAACTCTAAGGAATCTATATAACTTTATAGGCATTATCTCCTTTATACTAAGTTAAACCCTAGCCTAGGGAGGTTAGTATACTTTACTAAAGTATATAAGTTTAGTCTTTACTAGATTAAACTTTACTCTTACTTCTTTTACCTATTTTTATACACTTTCTATATAGCTTTAAGCCTTTTCTAGGTTTATATAGTATTTTTCTAAATACTACTATATTTATATTATCTATAAATCCTATTACTACTATACCTAGGATAGCTTAGAGGTATATATAAAGCTTTGCTAAGTAAAGTAAGAAGAGGATTAGTAAGAGAGATAAGCCTTATAAGGTGCTTACCTTTATCTAAAAGGGTCTTAAGAGTTTACTATTAAAGCTAAGCTAGCTTATTCTATCTATAAGAAAGCTATATATTATAGCTATTAGCTAGTGTAGTATACCTATTTAGATTAGAATATAAATTAAATATAGGTAGCTAACTCTATTAAATACGGATAAGATATCTATTTACACTAATAAGGTAATACTACCTTTACCCTAAGCCTCTCTTATATATTTTATAAGGACTTTAATTATAGTTTCTATTAATCTATTTACCCTATTTCCTATTTATAGCTTAGGGAGAAGGCCCTTAGCCTTAGTAAAGGCTATAAGCTACCTTATAATTACTACTTCTATAATCTTTCTTACTATATTTAGTAGTAAGATAAGTCTTTATATATTAGCCTTTCTTATCTCCTTAGTGGTTTTTCCTAGCTTTTTAATTATTACTACTTATATAGTTTAGACCTATACTAGAAAATATCTTACTTTAAGGATAGCGTTTAGTAAGCATACTATAGCTTCTTTAGCTAGTTTATTATAGGCCTTAATAAGGCTTGCTAGAGTTTATTATTTCCTAGGGCTTTCTAGCTAGCTATATTTAATAGGATATTTCTAATATCTCTTACTTTAAACTATTCTTTATCTAGGACTAGTGTGTTATTAAGCTCTAGGAAGGAGAGGTCTAGGATATAGGAGAGGTTTACTATAGGCTTAGGGAAGAACCTTTATATAAGTATACTTACCTTATCCTTATAGGTAATAGCTAGGTTAGGGTTATTATTAGTTCTTTCTAGGTTTAGGAGTCTAGGAGCTTTAGGGGGCTTAGCTTTAAAGCTAGGCCTATCTCTCTAGTCTTTAAACTCTACTATCCTTTTCCTATATATTAGCTTTTTATAAGGCTTCTCTTTATATATTCCTTTTTCCTCCCTAACTATTTATTCCTAGTTATTATCCGCCTTAGAGAAGGCTTACTAGTTTACTTTAGTCTTCTAGCGCCTTTATTATCTCTTAGCTTATTTAGCTTTAGTAACTATCTCTTTTATTCTCCTTAACTACTATACCTCTAGGTTAGGAGTCCTTAGCGCTTTTATAAGGCTACTAGTTCTACTATCTATTAGAGGTTTATAATAAGCTATATTATATATACATTAACCTTTGATACTTTTTCCGCACCGACCTAAAGGTCCGGAATCGCCTCTAAAATACAAACCACATTAATATTCAAATTCCTTACCTCCGTTTACCCTCCTATAATATTACATCGCGATAGAGCTAGAGGCAGGTGTAAGGGTAAGATACTAATAGTAATTAACGCTAGAGAAAGGGGGCTAGCATAGAGCTATTACTACCTAAACGTAGGAATAGGGCAATTTAATGCCTATAGACGCGAAGATAACCTGATAATAGATTAGATATAATTTAAACACCTAGATAACACGAAATTCTATAATAAGATTACTAGCCTTATCTCTAGTAATAAAGTCTCCTAAGTTTAGAGCATTATAAAGGCTATAGCCTACTAGGTAGTAAACCATGCCTATGCTAAAATAAGAGCTATAAATAATAATAGTAGTAATAATAATAATAATATTTACACTACTAAAGAAGCCCTTAAAGTAGCCCTTAAGGAGGCTATTAAGAAAGAAGCTAAAGGAACTAATACACTAACCTAGGTAAGCATTATAGCTAGACTAGTACTAAGAAGGCTAAATAATAAAACCTTTCCCTTATAGGTCCTAGGTAGATAATATAGAGAAGTACTTATTAAAGGTAATATAATCTAGGAAATACTCTAATCCTAAGGCACTAAAGATATAATAACTATAGTAAATAAAGCTACTAGCTAAACCATAGCTATAGTAGCTAGAAGACTCCCTAGTAAAGATATAATTATTACCTTTAAAGGAAACATAGCCTAATATAAAGAGGACTAAAAATAAATCACTAAAGTATTTAGTCTAGAAGTAGCCCTTTACTACTATATACTTAGCGTTATAGTTAAGGGATTCCTAATAAAGCATATATTTATTAAGAACCTTATAACTAAGATTAGAAAAGTAAATAAAGTAAATATAATTAAGGTAACTATAAGGCGCCCTAAGTAGAAAACACATAGTATACTACCCTAATCCTAGGACTAGCAGAAGTAAAAGATACTAATAAGATATGCTAAGATAGAATAGTCTTTAAAGCAAAGCTATTCTAGACTAAACTATATAATAAGACCTTATAACCCTAATAATACTATAACTACTTCTAAACTAGCTATATTATAAAGTTTTATAAGGTAGCCCTAAGGTATAGTAGGTATAGAGCTAGCTAATATAAGGAAGGAGAAATATTATACCTAATAATTAGTAAATAACTAAAGGAAAACTATATCTTATATTTTAGCCTATACCTAGTGTAATTAAGGGACTACCCTATCCTAAAAGAGAAGTAAAATATAGTAAAAGTAAGCTACCTAGAGTAACTATTATAATTTACTAGTAACTCCCTAGATAGAAGCCTAACACTACCCTATAAGGGAACTAGCATAGCTATAGCACCTATTATTATAGTAAGTAGAAAAAGGAATACCTAATAAATATAGAGAGAAGTGCTAAATAGCCTAGGGTAGGGAGTATTATATAATATATATCTTAAAATAGGGCTAGAATAGAGCTAGTATAAGATAGCAAAGATCTACTACCCCTAACTAATATAGTAATATTATAAGTCCTCTTTTAGAATATAAATAAGAAGGATAGCCTAATATACATAGCGCTCTAATACTAAACTAATATAGACATAATAGTAATCTAAGAGTAAGAATACATAAGGCACCTATAGCCCCTAGCACTAGGCCTTACCTAATTCTAATTAGTATACTATAAGGGATAAAACGTAGTATATATAAATAAGAAGTATAATATAGGGTTATAGATAGCCTAGGAGAACCTAACTAGTTACTAGTAGAGATAAAAGGTGTAAATATCTACTCCCTTTACTTAGAAGGATATATAGATAACTAGAACATATCTATTTACACTTTTAATATAAAAGAGCCTTATAGCTAAAGCGTTTTTATAAGAGACTTTAACTAAAAACACCCTCTCTAGGATAGCTTAAATAGAATAACTAGAGAAGTAAAGGAATTACTAAACCTTATAAGCTAGTAAAGGCTTAGTCTAGTAATACCCTAAGGGGAACCTATAAGATAATATAGAGAAGATAGAGATAGCACTATAGATTTAGTATAGGTAACTCTAGATATCTAAGTTCACTATAATAGCATACAAGACCTTATAGGCTCTAACTATATTCTATAGCTAATTAGTATCTTTACTAAGGAGTAAGAAGGCACCTTACCTACCCTTAAACACACCTAGACTATAATAAATAGACTATAGGTAAAGGTAGAAGTAGTAGTGTAACTCTAAGTAGAAAACGCACTAAACCTAAAAGATAAGGAAGGAATTAATATATATATAATATAGCTTATTATAAACCTCTAATAGATAGTAGAACTAGTAGCCTTATAGAAGCGCTAAGGACTCCTAGTTTAGAGATATAGTAATTAAGGAGAATAAAAGAGGTAGTTACTAAAGCTAAATAAGCTAAGAGATAATAGAGGCGCTAGAAGACTAAAGTAAACTAGTAAGCCTTCTCTAAGGCAAATAATAACTAGGAATAAATAGTTAGGGAAGAAAAAGGAATATATAAAGAGAAGCCTTATAAAAAGCTAATATATAGGAAAAGAATAGTAGAGTTTAAAGACTAAAGAGATAGGCCTAGCTCTAAAGCTAGGTTCCCTAGAGCTCCCTAGACTCCTAGACCTAGAAAGAACTAATAATAACCCTAACCTAGCTATTACCTATAAGAATAAGGCAAGTATACTTATATAAAGGTTCTTCCCTAAGCCTATAGTAAACCTCTTCTATATCCTAGACCTCTCCTTCCTAGAGCTTAATAATGCGCTAGTCCTAGATAAAGAATAGTTTAGAGTAGGAGATATTAGTAATATCCTATTAGATATAGCTAGCTAGAAAGCCCTAGGAGATAATAAACTCCTAGTAGGCCTTATTAAGGCCTATAATAAACTAGCTAAAGAAGCTATAGTATACCTACTAAATGCTATCCTTAAAGTAAGATATTTTCTAGTATAGTTCTAAACTATATAAGTAGTAGTGATTAGAAAGCTAGGAAAACCACTAAGGAGATAAGAAGGGCTAACGCATAAAGACCTATCTTACTACTAAATATAGTAAGAAAGATTATAGAAGTAGTAATTATAAGGTAGCTTATAGCCTTTACTAAGGCTAAGGGCCTCCTTCCTAAGCTATAAATAGGAAATAAGGTAAATAGATTAATAAAAACCATAATAAGAGTCCTTATAGAATATATAAGAGAGGCTTAGGTAAAGGTAATATTACCTTACTAGCGTAAATAGATATCTCTTCTATATTTAATAGAGTTAGCTACTTATATCTAATTTATATTTTAATCTAAATAGGCATACCACGCTAGCTAATAGCTATAATACATAGCTTCCTTTATAGATAGAATAAGCTAGCTTAGCTTTAATAGTAAACTCTTAAGACCCTTTTAGATAAAGGTAGGTACCTTATAAGGCTTTCCTCTTACTAATCCTCTTCTTACTTTACTTAGTAAAGCTATATATATACCTCTAAGCTATCCTAGGTATAGTAGTAATAGGATTTATAGATAATATAAATATAGTAGTGTTTAGAAAAACACTATATAGACCTAGAAAAGGCTTAAAGCTATATAAAAAGTGTATAAAAAGTAAGTAAAAAGCAGGAGTAAAGTTTAACCTAGTAAAGACTAAACTTATATACTTTAGTAAAGTATACTAACCCCTATAGGCTAGGGTCTAACTTAGTGTAAAGGAGATAGTGCTTATAGAGTTATATAGGTTCCTTAGAGTCTAGGTTAATAGGAAACTTAATTAAAGTGCTTATAAGAATATTCTAAAAGGTAAACTAGCCTAGTAATAGCTTACACTCTCTTTACTAGTAGCATTAGCCTAGGGTTATAGCTTTAAAGATACCTAACTCCTATATATATAAGTAGTCTAGCCTATCCTTACCTATAGGGTAAGCGCTACTATACCTTAACTAAGAAGGGTAAAAAGCTAAGAGAAGTAGTTAAAAGCTTTATAATAGACTAATTAGCCTACCTCTAAATTATAGCTAGTGTGTTTAAGGCTATACCTATTACCTAACTAGAGGTTAAGACCTATATCCCCCTTAGATCTATACCTAAATAAGATAAAATAGAAGTTTAAAGAGAGAATTATAAAGAGTGAAATAGCTATAATAATCTAAACCACTGCTAACTTAGTATAGTTAGTATTATATTATAAATAAAGACCCCCTAGGAGTAATAAACCAGTAGCGGAATTACATAAGGAATAGAGATAACGCTAGGATAAATAATATAGTAAGGAATGCCTAGGATAGCATAGACTTATAAGAGAACTAACTAAGGATTAATTACTAACTTATAACCTAAAGGAAATCTAAAGATTCTATATAGGCCTAGAAAAGCATATCTCCTTAACTATAGTCTAACTACACACTAGTAAGATTAGTCTTAATAAGTTCCTCTTCTAGAGAGGTATTCCTAGGGTAAACTCGCTACTATATAGCTATAGTAAAGCAGTTAAGGACTAATATTATATTATAGTAAACTACCCTAAATATAACTACTAACGCCCCTAAATGCACTAGCCTAGAGATATATAGGAGGTAAGGCTAGCCCTAAACTACTCCCTAAAGGTAAGAGTAATAGCTAAATAGTTCCTTAGTATAAAATAACTTTAATACTACTTATTAGCATAAGAACTAGTAGCTAATATACATAGTAAAGAGAAGGAGCTAGAGCTAGGGCGCTTCTAGCGCGCTAGGACTAATAACTAAGATATAGATATAGTAAATAACTAGGGAGAGATATAAGATTATATAGTTTAGAGCTAGCAGTAGGCTAGCTAAAGAATTATAATTCTAGAACTATTATTAGATTAATTTTAAATATATAATACTAGGTATTATAAGCCCTACTAGTCTACCTTTACTCCTTTACTAAGCTATACTTACCTAACTAATTACTCCTTCTCTAGAACTAGAATCACCCTCTATTACCTTAGCCTACCCCTTAGTAGGTAGGGCTATAGCTAGAGATGGTTTATCTCCGCGGCATAAGCGTCTAGGCACTATAGCTAAAAGATAACCTTATTATATTACTCCTTACTAGCGCTAGACTAGCCTAGGCCTATAGCTAAGGCGCTACGCTTTTTCTTACTTTAATTACTAGTATAAAGCTTCTTTATGTAATCCTAATAGTTATCTAAGACCTATAAAACTATTAGACCTAGACTAGACTTAATATTAAACTAGAATAGTAGTACTTATACTACCCTTAGTAACTATAGCTACCTAAACTTCTACTAGCTACTAGTGCTTATTCTATTAACTACTTAAGTTAGGCTAAGAGTAAATTAGCACTAGATCTAGCCTAGAATAGAGGCGCTAACTACCTTTAAATATCTATAGTTATAGACCTAATAGTTAAAATAAGCATTAGTAGCTAGCCCTATATAAAATAGTTAGCCTTACTTCTAAGCTAGGATAGATCTAACTTACTAGTAATATTATAGCACTAGTGCCTAGGGTAGTTAATTAATTAAGATTTATAAGAGATGCATTAGATCCTATAGGGATCCCTTAACTATAGCGAATTAGCATTAAAATAAAGGTAGGCTAGGGCTAGAGGGGTTATACCTTTAAATCCTTAGCTATAGCTTGCTTAAGCTACTTCTTAGTTAAAGACTTTTAAGGATATTGCTTATTTTTAGAGTTTTCCTAGGTAGATTAAAGCTAGATAAGCATAGAACATAAGAGTACTTATAGTAGCTAGCGCTATCTTATTAGATAACCTAATAGATCTATAGCAATATTAGCAATTAGGCTAACACTAGCCTAGGAGCGCCTTAGGTAGCTCTAAGAAAGAAAAGAACCTATAGGAAGTTTAATAAAAAAGAGGAAAGAAGGAAGACCCTCTAGGGGGAGGAACCCTTCTTATACTTATATAAGGGGGCTAAATTATAGATATTAATAAAGAAAGAAGAACATAAGATAAGAATTTAGTTAGTTAATACCTAAGAGACCTAGGCCTAGAAATAGCTAGGAATTAAACTAAACCCACACCCTTACTATAGAAGACAAATAATATTAGGTGCTCTAACTTCCTAGACTAATAAGCTAGACCTAGGCTAGAGAAGGCTAAAAAGTAAGGCTATAGAAAAGCTAGCTAAAAAGTGAAAGAGAAGTGAATTACTACTATAAAACCAAATCTAGTATACTATAAGATAGTATAATAAGCCTAGAGCAGTGCTAGAGCAGGCCTAGGACAGAGCTAGGCAAGGCTTAAAACCTAGGATTTTCCTTTTTCCTTTTTCTTTCTTTTCTTATTAGGATAAGGCTAGCGCAAGCTAGTAATAAACACTTACAATAGGCCATACACAACGCGACGCAGGCCTAGTGTAGGGTTAGCGTTAGCCTAAACATAGATATAAGGGGTTTTTCTTCCTATTTAAGGGTTTTCCTTTTAACGAAGCAGCAGGAGTACTAGTACTAGCCCTACATAGAGCTAGCTAGCGTAAATAATATATATATATATATACATTAATTCCTTCCTTATCTTTTAGGTCTAGTATGTTTTTTACTTAGAGTTATATTACTACTTTTACCTTTACCTATAGTTTATTTATTATAATCTAGGTATATTTAAGGGTAGGCTAAGTGCTTTCTTACTCCTTAGTAAAGATACTAATTAGCTATAGAATATAGTTAGAGCCTATAAGGTCTTTTACGCTATTATAGTAAACTTAGATATCTAGAGTTACCTATGCTAAATCTATAGTGCTATCTTTATCTTCTTTATATTATCTTATAGGTTTCCCTTAGGGTATTACTAGACTAAGCCTTTACTAGCTTATAAGGTTTAGTAATTCCTCTGCTCCTTTAGTTATTCTATCTAGGCTATCCTAGAGAAGGTATTTTTAGTTAAAGTCTCCTATAAAAACGCTTTAGCTATAAGGCTTTTCTATATTAAAAGTATAGATAGGTATATTCTAGTTATCTATATATCCTTCTAAGTAAAGGGAGTAAATATTTATACCTTTTATCTCTACTAGTAACTAGTTAGGTCCTCCCTAGGCTATTTATAACCCTATATTATACTTCTTATTTATATATACTATATTCTATCCCTTATAGTATACTAGTTAGAATTAGGTAAGGCCTAGTACTAGGGGCTATAGGTGCCTTATATATTTCTACTCTTAGATTACTATTATATCTATATTAGTTTAGTATTAGAGCGCTATGTGTATTAAGCTATCCTTCTTATTTATATTCTAAAAGAGAACTTATAATATTACTATATTAATTAAAGAGGTAGTAAGTCTTTACTATCTTATACTAGCTCTATTCTAGCCCTATTTTAAGATATATATTATATAATACTCTTTACCCTAGGCTATTTAGTACTTCTCTTTATATTTATAAGGTATTTCCTTTTCCTACCTATTATAATAATAAGTACTATAGCTATACTAGTTTTCTTATAGGGTAATATTAGGCTTTTATCTAAGGAGTTACTAGTAAATTATAATAGTTACTCTAAGTAGCTTACTTTAACTATATTTTACTTCTCTTTTAGGATAGAGTAGTCCCTTAACTACGCTAGGTATAGGCTAGAATATAAGATATAGTTTTCCTTTAGTTATTTACTAATTATTAGGTATAATATTTCTCCTTCCTTATATTAGCTAGCTCTATACTTATTATACCTTAGGGCTACCTTATAAAACTTTATAATATAGCTAGTTTAGAAGTAATTATAGTATTATTAAGGTTATAAGGTCTTATTATATAGTTTAGTCTAGAATAGCTTTACTTTAAAGACTGTTTTATCTTAGTATATCTTATTAATATCTTTTACTTTTACTAGTCCTAGGATTAGGGTAGTGTGCTATATATTTTTTACTTAGGGGTGCCTTATAATTACCTTAATTATATTTACTTTATTTACTTTTCTAATCTTAGTTATAAGGTTCTTAATAAATATATACTTTATTAGGAATCCCTTTAACTATAACGCTAAGTATATAGTAATAAAGAGCTACTTCTAGACTAAATGCTTTAGTAATCTATTTTTAGTCCTCTTTATATTAGGCTATATTTCCTTTAAAGGTAATAATTATATCTTTACTAGGGAGTCTTCTAGCTACTATAGCTATAGTTTAGCTAGTAGCTTTATTTACTATAGTTATTATATCTTTAGTGCCTTAGGATTAAAGCATTTCCTAAATTATATTACCTTTAATAAGTACTTCTCTATATTATTTACCTAGGACCTATAAGGGAAGGGTTTTATTATTTAGCCTTCTTAGTGCTAGTCTAGCTATAATACTTACCTGTCAGGAGCAGAACAGCGACGGCATCCATGAGGGTGGCGATGGCATCGATAAGGGTGGAACCCAGCGGGGCACGGAGCTAAGGGCTAGCTACGGGCTAGTCACGTGAGAGCTGCGGGCTATTTAAAGGGGCTTTCCCATAAACAAAGGGAAAGAGCTAGAGATTAAACCTTTTAAGCACCCACCCCTAGCTAGCAGATTAATAGCTATAACACTTTAATTTAACCTTTACTCTGTTATTCACTCCTAAGCTAAAAGCCTTAATAAATTAATCTCTCTTCCCTTTAGGGCAACAGACCGTTAGTTAGATTAAGATGTCTGGAATTCACTGCATAGCAACCTGATTGGGTGGTAGCTATAACCACGCTATAGATAAGTAAGAGAATATTACACTACTAAACCTAACCAGAGTGGTCCGCTAGTCCCTATTAGATAACTAGTAGAGCGGAATACTTATTAATAATAAGGAGGTAATACTAAATTAGCGCCTTAAAGAAGCAGTGACCTAGATATGTATTATAGAAAAGAGATAGAAACTCGCTTACTTATAGCGAAACCTATAGATAATAGAAGAAGCTATGTCCTTAGGTAACTTAGACGCAGGACCTATAAATACCCCTTCTTTAGCACCTTAGGTAGTACCTATTACGTAGCGATATAGCCTTGCAAAGATATAATTAAAAGCACCTATATATAAAGGGGACACTTTTAAGAGTCTTTAGAATTTCCTAGCGGATTTAAACGTAGCTTTCACTATAGATTGTGAAACCTTTGTGGATAATGTAACTAAGGTTGCCTACGCTAGCAGCTGCCTAGCAGATAACGTAAAGTAATAATAGATGCGTTATGCAGCCACGGATAGTTATATAAATTACTAGGGTTACACCTAGGACAGATTTATAGATTAGCTAAAGACAGGAACCATAGACAAGAATACACGGTGCTTAGAAGCAATAAGGATGTTAATAGGTCTTAGATAAGAAAATCACTAATTATTCCAGACATTCATGAAGATCTAGGGTAAGGCAGAGGCTAAGCTGCCTAAAGCAATTCCTAAATGCCTATAAATCTATATGTTTATTAATAGCCTTAATAACGCTATAAAGAAGCAGGTACTTAGCTAGGAGTTCCCTAAGAGTTAGACCTACCTAGCAGGCTAAGGAAGAAAGGCAGAGGTTATAACTAAAGGAGGCTAATTAAGTAATTAAGGTAATAATAGTTAGAAAAGATAATAACGTTTTACTTTGCTAGAAAGGCCATAGCAATAAAGCGGTAATAAAAAGACAAATTCGCTATTTATATATTTTAAGTGTGGTAAGCTAGGATACGCTTTACTAAGCTACACTAAACTAGATTATTCTATTTACAAGAGAAGCAACCACATAACAGAGACGCACAAGACTAGCCGTGACTAGGCTAGAGACAAAGACCTGTTAGACTTAAACAAGACCCCTATTAGCTTAGTATAACCCTAGGAAAACGCTCTTATTAAATTATTGCCTAAAGATCTAAGACTAAGAGTTAAGGCAAAGTTACAGCGAGAACACAAATAGGTAGCTATAAAGGCGCTGTTTAACCCTAGCGCAACCTATTTAATTATCCACCTAAAGTTACTAATAGTAGTTAATTAGGCTAATGTAAAAAGGATAACATAACCCTTAAGAGTGCTGCCCTTACTAAAATCAAGCATTAAGGGATCTTATTGCAAACCTTATTAATTAAGGATAGCATAGGCTACGCAAGAATGTGTTAAGTTAGCTGCTACGTAGCAGATACTAGTAAAGACCTATTATTAGGGCATGACTAGGCAGTTACATACGAACCAGTGATTATGTCCTAGATAGATAGTTACTAGAGATACCCTATTATAAAAGAATGTCTTAGACTAGTAGTAGGGATGCGATAGGCACGTAAGGAGGCAAAACGCGCGTGCATTGGATTTATCTTATAGGGGATAATAACCGAAATTATACAAAAAGACAACGATATCTTAATAGTAAACAAAGATAGGCCCTGTAATAACCTAGTAACTATAGAGATAAGTAAAGCCTATAAGTTAACCACGTAAATACCCTAAGCCTATAAGGAATTTAAGGATATCTTTTTAAATAAACTTACAGGTGTTCTCCCTACACTAGGTAGCTAAACTTATGCTATTAAATTAGAAGAGAGGAAAACGCCCCTATAGGGACTAATATATAATTTAGTAGAAAAGGAGCTAGAAGTGCTCTATAAGTACTTAGCGAGCGCGTAGCGAAAGGGATAGATTCGAAGATCCGTTAGCCTAGCTAAAGCCCTGATATTATTCGTGCTAAAGAAAGGAGGAAAATTACGCCTCTGTGTGGATTATAGAGCCCTTAATAGGATTACTATTAAAGATAAAGCGCTGTTACCGCTGATCACAGAGATCTTAAACCGATTAAAGGGAGTAAAGGTCTATACAAAATTAGACCTTAAAGATGCATACTATTAGCTACGTATCCGCAAGGGCAATAAGTGGAAAACAGCGTTCTAATGCAAATACGGCTACTTTAAATATCTTGTAATGCCTTTTAGGCTAGTTAATGCACCTATAACCTTTTAAGAATATATTAATAATGCCCTTAAGGGCCTTGTGGATACGATTTGCGTTATGTATTTAGATAATATTCTAATCTATAGTAGCAATGTAGCCACGCATAAGGGGCATGTAAAATAAGTCCTTTAGAAGCTCTAAGAAGCAAGCCTCTTTGTTAACCTAGAAAAGTGCAAATTCTTATATAAGGAGGTTAAATTCTAGGCTTTATTATATCTAAAGAAGGAATCGCAATAGAGCCCGCTAGAATTAAGATAATAGTAACTTAGCTAGTACCTCGCAGCGTCTTTAATATCCAGTTATTCCTAGGCTTTATAGGATTTTATAGATAGTTTATTAAAGGCTATAGCAAAATAGTTATCTTATTAACTAATTAACTCTAAGGAGACTAACTAGCAAAGTTTAAGCTAGATCCTAATAAGTTAGCTATGTTTAGGGAGCTATAAAAACGATTCTAAGAGGCGCTAATTCTAGTGCACTTTAATCCACTAGCCCTATTAAGGGTTAAGACAGATACCTTAGGACACGCACTTAGGGCTATCCTAGCGCAGTTAGTGCTAGGTTACTGGTACCTAGTGGCGTATATGTTAAGAAAGTTAAATAAGACAGAGCTACGCTACGCAATACTAGATATAGAGTTGCTAGCTATCTAAGAGGCATTCTAAACTTAGAGGCACTACCTTATATACTTAACGCATCTAGTTATAGTGGTTATAGATTACTTAAACCATAAGTACCTAGCCATAAAGCTAAAGTTAACTAGCAGATAGGTTACTACGCTAGATAAACTCTATCTATTTAACTTTATAATTAAACATAGAGTAGGTAAGTTAAACCCTACTAATGCTCTATTAAGGAGGTTAGATTATGTAAGTAAAGAGAGGAAGGTAAAGGCAGTGTCCTTATAATTGCTAACCTTTCTTGCTAAATTTATAAATAATACGCTATAAGGACGCTATAATAGAACTACTAGTATCTAGTGCTCTAAGAAAACGCAGCGTGTTTGGTTCGTAGATAATAGGCTATAAGGATACTGTAATAAAACTATTAATATCTAGCGCTCTATAAAATCGCCCCTACCTATTAACCTAATAAGGACAGACTGCACATAAGACTAGACCTACTAGCTAAGGAGTTACTCCTAGTAGTAGTGTATTAGCTAGGGTTACCTTAATTTTAAAGAAACCTAATAGTCTAGACATACTCTAAGGATATTATTATAGCATAGGGGACTACACGTAAGACTAAGCCTACTAGCTAAGGAGTGGCTACCTAGTAGTGATATAATAGCTAAGGTCTTATTAATTTTAGAAAAGCCTAATAGTCTAGACATATTCTAAGGATATTATTATAGCGTGGGGACTGCATATAAGACCAAGCCTGCTAGCTAAGGAGTTATTACCTAGTAGTAGTGTAATAGCTAAGGTCTTATTAATTTTAGAGAAGCCTATTAGACTAGACGCGCTTAACATAAGCGTTATAGTAGGGAATAGACTGCACGTAAGACTAAATTCGCTAGCTAAGGAGTCGTAACCTAGTAAATGCGTTATAGCTAGGGTCTTAGCGGTATAGAGAACCTCTTCTAAGTTAAATTCCGCTGTATTTATAGAAGACGCGGAATTAGAACCCCTAATCTAAGTCTTACTTTTAGATACATAATAGAGGGATGCCTTTGTTATAAAGAAGAGGGCGCTACTATTAAGCGGTAACCTAGATGTGTTGCAAACATAGTCTATTAGACCCTCTAAGCTATTAATGTTTAAAAATTAAGTTTTTATCCCATAGGGAATAAGAAAAGAAATCCTACTGCTAATCTATAATAACCCTGCTACTAGATATTAAGGAGTTACTAGAACTCTTTAATAAGTTACTAACTAATATTTTTAGCTAGGAATAAAAAGAGACATTAAGGTATATATACATACTTGTGTTAGCTGTTAAGTTTTAAAACCACAAATACACAAACCTTACGGCAAGCTAGCTACACTACTAGTGCTAGATTGCCCCTTTTAAGAATTATTAATAGATTTTATTACTAGACTCCTACTAGTTAAAGATTAGCAAGGCAGAACGCATAATGTAATCTTAGTGGTAGTTAATAGATTTACAAAATATAGTATTTATATCCCTATGTCTATGCGGTTAACTAGCGATAGACTAGTAACTATCTTCCTAGAATACATTTTTAAAGATTATAAAGCCCTAGAAGGTATTATTATAGACTAAGGTTTAATATTTACTAGTGGATTTTAGAGAATATTCTGCTACCTCTTAGCGATAAAGCGGTGATTAAGCACCGCGTTTTATCCATAGATAAATAGTTAGATAGAACGCTTAAATTAAGTTTTAGAGCACTATTTAAGAGCATTCGTATGCGCAGAGCAAACTAATTAGGTTAATTATCTCCTAATAGCATAGTTTGCTTATAACACAAGCGCGCATATAAGTCACGGTTACACACCTACGGAAGCGCTACAAGGGTATAACCTAAGGGGACTAGATTAAGCAGTTATGCTAATTCTAATAGTTAATAATTAAGCTAAAAATAGAGTTTCGGAATTAAAGCATAAGCACATAGAGATTAAGTAGCTATTAAGCTACTTACAGGCCTTGTAGAAAAAGTATTATAATTAAAAGAGAGTGCTAATAAAGTTTAACGTAGGTAACTATGTCTTACTCTTAACTAAGAATATTAATCTACAACGCCCTAGCTAAAAGCTAGCTACGAAGTACTTAGGACTATATAAGATTAAAAAGAAGTTAGCTATTATAGTTTAGCTTATTAATTAAAGTTACCTAAAGGAACGCGCTTACACAATGTTTTTAATATTATAAGCTTAGAACCTTTTAGAGGAAATCTAAGTAATATGGTTAGAATGACCTTGCTGCAAGATAACGTTAAAGAGGATTAAGAGGAATTTAAAGTTAAACAAATTATTGCTCACAAATATAACAGCAAACAGCGTAAATATTTAGTAAAATAGAAGAATTACGATAATTCTAAGAATTCTTAGGTGCTATGTAGAGACTTTATAACAAAAGAGGTTATTAAAGACTATAAGCGGTAACTAAGCAGCTAAATCTTAACTTCTTAGCTGCTTAATTAACTCTTAATTATAATTATAAATAATCGTTAGATCGCAGCGATTTAATTAGGGAATAATTCACTTAATAATAATTTAGACTACTAAATAAATCTTGTATTTAAAGTAAAAACTTAGCATAGACTCGTAGCTATCTAATAGCTAGACTTTAGAGACATATTTAGACTGATTTTCAGCATGGTTTCTAACTTTATTAGCCTTAGACTTATTATCACTAAAGGCTTAAACTTGTAATTCCTTAGGGAGTTCTAAAGGTCTAACACGCGTAAGGAGAGTAGCTTAAGCAGTAGTAAACTAGCAGTAAGTTAGCAAAGAATAAGCAGCGAAGCTAATAGCACTAACTATAGGGCTATGAGTGGCTATGAACTAAAGATAATTGGCAATTTTAATCTAGGTTTCTAGATTAATAATATTAATTAGCTACGAGAAAGTAGCGCGTTTATTACACTCCGCTTCTTAAGAAGCCTTAGCTATAAGACACGCGTAATAAGCTTACCTATATTTATTAGCATTTTTAAGGCTAAAAGAGTATTATAAAGTTTCTTCTTAGCTTATATAAACTCCTAGTAGCGTATTAGTAATATTAAAGTAGTGAAGTAAAGGGTACTTATGTTGCTAATATAGTATAGTTCTAGAAGATTATAAAGTATGTCCTAAAGCTATTTATATAGCTTTGTAATTTAAATAGGACACTAGCAAGGAGTTAGTAGCGATTAAGAGGCAATCCCTTAAGGCTTAACTTACCCTAATATAAGTCTTGTTATTTTAAGCGTAATAATAGTATTTTAGAGAATTACCTGCGAAAAGCTAAACGTTAGTAGTAATAGCAGTAAGCTAGCAGCGAGTTTATACTAGAGGAGTAATTACATTCGGTTAGAGCAGGCTTTCCCTTAGTAATATACTAAGGCTATTTATCTTTATTATTGTCCCTTAGAGCTACGTTCTAAATAGCTAACCACTAGGTATAATGCATGCATGGAATTTTTATTAAACTAGCTCTAAGTTAGTAATAAAAAGTAATAAAGAAGCAGTGAACTTACGTAGTCTTTAATAATTATAAGGTTCTCCCTTATAGGATAGCTTAATAGCAGAATCTTTAATAGTAGTAGTATAAGATATAATAGCTTAAGCTATAATAGTTAGTAGTTAATATTACACAATAGCAGTGTTATAATAGCTATTATATTAGTGGGGACTTATAAGTTAATAAGAGGCTTAAAGAAGAGAAAGAAAAGAGGGAAAAGAAAGAAGGAAATTACCCTTCTTATAGGAATTTAGGCGCCTTAGATTAATCTAAGCTACTCTAACTAGAATCTTCCGTGCGTTATGACTAGTGTGTTCATAGAGATCACTGTGATTCACGAGTTATTACTATAAGCTTACTGCGAATTTATTAGGCTACTACTACAAGCTTAAAGGAAAACGGAAGGAGTAGGGTAATCTATGCCCTATAGAGTTAAGCTAATTAAAAATCGCGCTAACTAGTCTAGTTAAGAAGAATCTCTTAGGAAGAATAACCTATAAAGAGGAAGTTAAGAAGTAACTATGACCTAGCTTCTATTAGCAGGCGGTTACCGTAAAGAAGGCTAATGTAGCCTAACGTTATTAATATTACTATGTTGCTTCGTAAAAATCACCACGGCAAGTAGTAATAAAGGAACTCTTGCGCTATAACCTAACCCTAAGATAGCACCTTAATGCGATTAAGGATAATCGTAGTAAGAGAGGGTATTATATTAGGAGCAGAACAGCAACAGCATCTATAAGGGTAGCAATAGCATTAATAAGGGTGGAACCTAGCGGGGCATGGAGCTAAGGGCTAGCTGCGGGCTAGTCACGTGAGAGCTGCGGGCTATTTAAAGGGGCTTTCCACAAACAAAGGGAAAGAGCCAGAGATTAAACCTTTAAGCACCCACCCCTAGCTAGCAGATTAATAGCTACGACACTTCAATCTAACCTTCACTCTGTTATTCACTCCCAAGCCAAAAGCCTTGACATTACCTAGGTTAGTATATTAGTTTCTTTAGCTTTTTCCCTAATAGCCTCCTTAAGGGCTACTTTAAGGGCTTCTTTAGTAATATAAATATTATTATTATTATTATTACTATTATTATTTATAGCTCTTATTTTAGCGTAGGTATAGTTTACTACCTAGTAGGCTATAGCCTTTATAATACTTTAAACTTAGGAGACTTTATTACTAGGGATAAGGCTAGTAATCTTATTATAAAATTTCGTGTTATCTAGGTGTTTAAATTATATCTAATTTATTATTAGTGTTAGAACAAGCATGATATCAATCGCGGCACGCAGCCGCAATTACCCGGCAAAAGGTCAGGCTGCGAGGGCACGCGCGCAACGCGCGCCCGCAAGAGGTGGCCCCATATATGACTTATTGGCCCGCCCCTCTGATTAGGCGAGGACCCACAAGTTATGTAACCCACAAAACGCACCATATTTATGGCTACTTCTTATAATCTAGAAAAGCCTCTCTTTTCCTCTCTTAAATACACACTTATAACTAATTAATTATAATGCCTAGAATAGAAGATAAATTCCTATTCCCTAGGCTATAATCCTAACGTTAGGCACCTATAATACTAACACTAATTAGTGGTTAACTTTATAGATAACCACATGGTTTTTCCTAACCATAGATTAGTAAGGTTTATTAGAAGAGATAGCTATACTATAAACCTACCCTATAAAATAGGAGGGCCACTAAAAGCGTGTATAGTTATGCTAAGGAAGTCTAAGCACTCTCTTATAATAAGAAAGGAGCTTTATAACTCCTAAGATCTAATCCTAAGACCTTATAAAGACTTTAAAGCTATTAAAGGATTAAGGCCTAGTTAGTAACTAGTCTAACCTATCTTTAGTTACTTAGTTAGCGCGTTCCACTACATACCTAATGTTACGTGACAAGACAAGGTGGCCAGAAACAGGCATTAATAGGCCAGATTCGACACTCTATAGACAGGGGACAACTTAATTCTTACATCATATTTACACCTATTAGTAGCTTTCTTAAGTGAACTTAGTACGATTTACGACCTCTGAATCCGTTAGCACCTCTGACAGATTCAAAGCCTTAACCTGCGATTCCACCACGTAACAAGTAGTAGCAATTGCTCTTTCTTTCGTGCGTACCACGAATCAGTTATAACAAAACCCTTAATGTCTAAGACTAATTGCCTATAACGCTAATTTAGAATGCTTAACGTTAAATTCCTCTTACTAAAAGTAAACTATATCTTGTTTATTAGTTTAGGACTTTTAATAGCATAAATCTAGACTTTAAACATTAAAAATAAAAACTCGTTAGAACCAATAAGCAAGAGGAGCTAGAGGAACTCGCTAGATATAAATTCGTTAACAAATTAGTTAAAAACGCAAATAACTAATCTACTAAGAACCCCTTATTCACTAGAATCCTATAGATTTATAAGCGGTTTGCCTTACCTAGATTTAAGTTAAAGCCTCTATTATAAAAGCTAAAGATAAAGGATTTATTTATAGATCTAACTAAGTAACAGGTAGTGAGGAAGTAAGCAGATAACCTAAAGATATTAATAGCCCTACCTATAGCACTAAGACTACGGAATTTAAAGATAGCATAGAGAAAACAAAATTAATAAAGAAAAGGGGATTAAGAACTACCTAAAAAGGACACCGCTATTTAACCTCCTAGGCCTCCTAGCTAGCTAATAGAATCACACTATAAGGACCTATAACTAGGACTATTAGAAATTACAGCGAAACCAGGAAATTCTACCCTTAGATAAATAAAACTAACTTAGAAAAGATACTCTAGGCAGTGCTTAGGTAATAACAAGCTATGTAACGCAAGATAATAACCGAAATAGTATTAGGAATAGAGCAGCTAGTAATAACACTAACCACTAAGATTAGAAGTACGTAAAGCGTAAGAGCTTTATTAAGATTAACTCTGCTAATACTAAACCTAGCTTAGAGACCAATATATCCATAGTTTAAGCAAGGACATTACCGTAATTACCTATATGCTAAGGTAAACCAGCTAGGACCCTTAGCATTACAAGGATATTCATAGTCTTAACTATATCCTTACTAATTTTAGCCGCTAGGCTATTATTATCTAGACTAGGATAGTATGCTAAGCTAGGAAGTTAGAGAAGGATAGATCTAGACATAGAAAGATATAATTAACGTGTAGATCTATTAGAGCGGCAGATAGATTTAACCTAGAAGATCACGGATATTAGATATTTTAAACCTTATAATAAACCAGAAGAGGCTAATAGTAATCTAATTACATATAATAGGAAATAAACGATTTTCTATAATATTAAATTATAGATACAGGCAGTTAAGGACTACTTACATTATGCCACTCCTAGCAGACAAGATATAATTTAGAAAAATCTAGACTTTATTTTAAGGTAATGTAATAGTATAGTACTAATAACACCTTAATAATAAAGAGAGGAATACCATATTTAGCGGAATAGCAGCTATATTTATAGTAGTTAGGAAAGAGTTTAGCATTTAAGTCTAGGACGCAATAGCCTAGTTAGATAAAGCTAAATACACTAAGGAGGATATGATTAACAATGTCTTATTTCGTGAATTTATATCTAAAATTTTCTAATATACAAGAGCAAATAGGGAAACAATAGATTTCTAGCTTCTAATATGGTTATAGTTTAAGCTTTACCTAGGATTACAGTAAATATGCCTAGCGCTAACTAAAGAAGACACGAGATCAGTATACATTACTATAGTGGATAACAAGCGACGTAACTTACATAATCATTTACGTAGCAAAGGCCACTTATATACTAGAAAAGGTAAAGGAAAGGCTAAAGTCTATTTTCACTAAGAAGATTCTAGCAGTAACTTAGAGGAAGAACCATAGGTAATATAAGCTAATTAGAATAGGCTATTTAATCCACGATTTTGCTAAGGAAATCTGTGTAATAGATAGGACTAATAGGATACTTAGAGATTTTCAGGATCTTTTTAACCAAGACTATACTAGCAAAATTAACCTTTTAAGAGGTAAACTTAATAACTATAGTGGCATAAATCACAGGAAGAAAACAATATAAGGGATTAATCTAGATCTAGGGAAGATAAGATAGGAAAATAGCTAAACTAGCTAAATAATTATAAGCTTTAGGAAGCTAGAGATCTAAGGTAGGAAAATTAGTAATGGTAACCATAACAATTTAGGCAATGGGAAAACCACTAGCAAAGGATAAAGAATACGCACATGTTATAGTATATAATAATAATTTAGATGCGTAAGAACACGAAACCTACCTTTAAGACTATAGATACTATGTAAAAGAAGAAGGGGAAGTTCTAGAAGGCAAAGAAACTAAAACTTTAGCCTAGGAATTAAACTTTATAGAAACGCATTTTATTAAAAACAGTAAAACTAAGACTAAGGAGGCAGCTATAGGCATAAACCTAGTTAGGATAGGGAGGCTTACACTAGGGCAAGTAATTAAAGCCATAGCAAGACCGTAGGAAGTTAAATATAATAGAAAAAGGCGAATACGTTCCTTAAAATTCCAATTAGATTTAACAATAAAGGTAAGAATTATTAGGTTTGCCTTAATACTGGAATATCGTTAATTCTAGTAGATAAGGAATAGTTATAGTAGTATAGTTTAAACGTGAAATAGGGAACTTAGGAGCTAAAACCTGTATTAGGGTTTAATTATCCTTTTTATCACTAAGACCGCTACTTTTGACTTTTATATTCTAGGAGTGGCCTATAATACTAAGATTACTAGACACTTTACGGTTATAGCAAACATAATGCTAAATCTAGGACTAAAGTTATTGCTTAGAACGAATTTCTTATATAACTACAGAGTAAAAATTAATTTTATTTAACCTAAGGTAGTTTTTAGATTAGTCTTTAACCTAAAGGTACTAGCGGAGATATTTAGGCTAACAAATAAGGTCCTACACTAGCGAGTAATTACAGCGTAAGCAGTGTTAATTCCACTAAAGAGCTAGCTATATGTACTAGTTAAATAGAAGATAGCACAGCGAAATTAAGAGATAAGTGTGTATCACGCTTAGTTATGCTTAAAGTATTTTCTAGATGCACTGTTGCATAGATCTAATAAAGGATAGATAATTACTTATAATTCTACGGATAAAATCATTACTATTAATAAACACTAGAAAGTCATGTGACTAATAGCGGCTAATGAAGTTAGTGCTAACTATAGCATTAATAACCTATTAGCGTATTATGCCTTTTTAGTAAAGATATAGTAAATAGCGTAGAAATAAAGCATACAGAGGACGGAGATAATAGTAATATAAAAGATAACCTTAATCTAAGGAGAGTTAACGTAGGGGTGCTATTATATGGAATTTCATACCTAGAGGAAATTCTATATATAACTAATAAATTCAGCGTGCGAATAGCGAATATTAATAACCAAGCGGTAATTAGGCTTATTAAAGTAATAGACAAATACAATATCTACTATAATAGAGGCATTGTTCCTATGCCTAAAGACTAAAAGATAAGGATTAACCTTATAGAAGGATAGTAACATTAGATAAAACCTATTTAGCCTTATAAGCTAGGAGGGTAGGATATGGATAAGCTTAACGAAGTACACGATAAACTCTATATAAAAGGAAAGATATTATATCTAGATAAACCCATAGTAATAGCGTGCCTAGCGTTTATAGTATAGTAAGAAACCGGTTAAGAAAGGAAAGGTAAGGTTATAATTAATATAAGACCGCTAAATAATATTACAATGCTAGATATATACCCTTTGCCTAACCAAAGCAATATTATAAATAATACTCGTGGTAAGAAAGTATTTTCTCTCTTTAATAGAACGGGTTTTTTCCATTAGCTACTAATCTAACAAGACTATTAAGCTTAGATAGTGGTTATATTAAATAGGGTCTTAAGGCATTAAATGTAGCACTTATGGGATTTAAGAACTCCCTAGCATTTACGCAAAGGTTTATAGATTAATTGTTCTAAAAACATAAGCATTTTATTTAGGTTTACATTAATAACATTATTATGTTTTTAGATAACCTAAAGGAGCATTTAGGCTATCTTAAGATAGTGCTTAAAATCCTTAAAGAAAATAGGCTAATAATCGCAGCGAAGAAGTCCTTTATTAGCTTTCCTGCTATCTAACTACTTAGATTTATTATTAATAGCAATGGAATTATAAACACAAATAACTAGCTTAAGGCGTTTTAGAAAATGGTTTTCCTAGTAACTTATTAAGTCTTAAAACCTTTATTAGAATAGCAGGGTTTCTTTATTCTAGAATTCCGTGGTTTAATGTGCAAATGCAACCACTATAGGATTAGAAAACGGTATTACTACGCGAATTTTAAGAAATAGAGGAAAAGGTATCTAGTATTTCTAAGCTAATAAGGAAAAAGAAAACGTAGTAAAAGACATTTTTGCTAACTAAAGAAGAGGAAAAGGCGTTTAATAATATTAAGTCTTTCCTTAGCGAAAAACAGACCCTATAGCACTATAATCCAGAGAAACCGCTTTTTCTTAAAATTAATGCCTATAAGGAAGGTTTTGGTTTATATGCCTTCTAATTAAAAGAAGACTAGGATAGCAAAAGTATCCCTAGAAGAGAAATTAAAAATAACTAAATAAACCTAATCCTATTCCTTTTAAGAGCAATATTAAGTGTTAAAAAAGATATAGTTTAATAGAAGCAAAAGTAGTAGTAATTGCTTAGAGCATTAGAAAACTTTAGAAAATAGTCTAATCTAATAATGCCATAGTTAATATATTAACTAACTATTCTCTAGCGAAAGGAATTATTAAACACACCTCACTATTAATAATAAACCTTAATAAAGCTAACTTAAAACTAGCTAAGGTCGCGAACTACTTATCGCAATTTAGCCTAAAAGTAATACATATACTAGAGTACTAAACGTAGTCCTAGATACACTCTCTTAGCTACTAGTTAAAGTTACCTATAGAGAGGTAGCATAAGAGAGTTAATATAACAAATTAGACGCGAGTGTATATTCTAGTAAGGAATACACTATAATAGCAATTATTAATAATAATCTCAAAGCTAGAATTATTAAAGGATATTGGTTAGACTTAAAACTTAACTAAATCATAGGAGTAATAAAAGCATACTAAGAGAAGTAACTAGTAAAAATATTAGAAACAAACCAAGGATTCCTTTATATAGCTAGGATCTACGCAAAGACAGACTATTATACTACTATAGTAAAGACAGATTTTTCGTTTATGTATTCTAACTAAGGAAGTTAAATCTATACTATAACTAGTACATAATAACTAATAACACTTTAGAATCGCGCGTATAGCAACGGAATTATAGTTAGTCAGTTTCCTATGAATAAGTCACTAAATCTAGGAATATATTACCTATTACACAGGGTGCAAGGAGAACGCGAATAATTATGCTAAGCCACTAGGGGAGATACGGCCACTATAGTTATAACTAGTACTATTCTATACAATCTCACTTAATTTTATTACGGATATGCTAGAGACTCTATCTACATATACAATGTAGTAGATAGAGGGCTATAAGACATATAATTCGCTATGTCTAGTAAATTACTTATTTAGTAAAAGAACTCTATTAATACTAGGGCACATAATATACCTAGCGGATATTTAGGCAGAATTACTTCTTAGGGCGCTATATATAGTAGACTAGGGATTGCTAAGGCAAATTATAAGTAATAGAGATCCGAAATTTATTTTAGATATATAGAGAGCTATATTTAAAAGAGTAGGAGTTAAACTCCTTATAGGCACTATATATTATCCCTAGACTAATAGAATAGCAAAATAGAAAAATTAAATAGTAATAATCGCAATCCGATATTACATAGTCATGGATCCGAATACAGCGTAAACGTTATTATTACTAGCCTTATAATACTAGCTTAATAATACCATTACAGCCACTATAGGGCAAGTCCCTAATAAGTTACTTTACGGTTTTTGCCCTTTAAGTATAGTAAATCTCCTATCCCTAAATAATATAATTAACACTAGAGCGGGTGTAAATAACATAGCGGTACTACGAAAGTTATATTAGTATAAAGTATAGTTAGCTATTATAATAGCAGCTATACTTACAAAAATCTAGTATAATAACCGCTATAAACCAGTTAATATAAATAAAGGGGATATAGTGTATTTGCGGCTACATAAAGGATATAAGTTACCTAGCAAACTAAAGAAAAATAGTTACTATAAAGGGTAGGGCTATATAAAGTACTTAAAAAGGTAAATCCTTTAGCATATTAACTAGATTTCCCTCTAAATTCATAAGTGCACCTAGTGGTATTAGTAGCATAATTATAGAAACCAGTACAAGGAAAAGACCCTTTTAAACAGGAAGAAATAGCACCACTACTTATTACGTTTAATAACCTAGAGGAAAAAGACTACTAGGAAATTAATAGAATATATGCTTATTAGGTTAAAATCTTTAAATAAAAACAAAGCTATAAGGGTGGAATTCCTTATTAGATAGAAGGGATATACTGCTAAAGACAACCAATGGATTACTAAAAACAATATATGAGTAAATATGTCTAAGATAGTAGAAGATTATCTATAGAAAACCCTAATTAATTAGGTAGCGGAATATATAAAAGGGGTTTATAACCACTAGCAAGTTAGTAATAATTAAATTACTAAGCAATGGATTTAAAAGCTTATTAAGGGACTACATATAAAATCATTAGAATGCCGCTATTTTTCTCTCATAAGGATTAGACCTATTTTTCGCGCACAAATAGAAAGGACATCGCCAAGATATGATATCTCTATATCGCAGGAAGCTAGACCTACTCGCTATCACTTGCACTTTACATTATCTTACAAAAAGGCTAAATCTAGCGCCGTTAAATTTAGCAGGAGCGCAGTCATTTTTATTTTACCTAATTAGCAATTATTTTATTTTTAACTAATTTATAATCGTTTAATCTTAACTAATTTGCAGAGCTAAGCATATTAGACGGATTAGTGGATAATCTTACGTAAATGGCGGAGAGTTATAATAAAAACAACATAGCAAATCTCATTGCCTAATAGGCTAAATCTAGTAAGAAATTAAACAAATCTAATATAAAGTTAACTAAAAACGGACGGTTAGAAAACAAATCTTCTATTTCGCTATTAAGTAAAACGTTAGCTTGTGAGCAAGCTATAATATAGTTACTTAAAGATAATTATTAATAACTTAAGTTACAAAAGCAAAAGGAGGAAATTAAAAGGAGAATCTTAGCTAATAAATTTAGTAGAGAAAAGGACAAGGTTTAGATAACTACTAAGAAGCTTAAGTCTAATAGATTAGGTAAAAAGACAAATAAATCTAGCAAAAAGGTAACTAAATCTAGCATAGAGAAGGAAAAGAGCTAGAAAAATTTAACCTATATTAATCTCACCGGGATTTAGGAGAATCCTAGCGATTCAGAAGCTAGATCTAGCGGAGAGAGATCACTAGTCGAATTAGAGGTTAACTAGGATAAAGAGGTTAAATCTAAATTTAATAAGGATAAAGGCAAAGTTAACTCTAAGCTTAAGGATTCTAATAAGATGCTAGCTAAATATCTTATTAGACTATTATAAGTCTATAATTAGATTAAGAGCCTTAATTTTAACTTATTATTTGCCTAATTTAGAAAACCAGGATCTAGGGCAGATGCCTACAAACTAATGCCTAAGATTAGCTTAGTAGCGTAGAAAAGAGCAATAGAGGAATTTAACGCTAAATATAAAGGAAAAGGTATTAAGGAATTAATTTTAGCACTTTTAGGCATACCTAGGTAGGTTACCCTAAAAGTAAGGTCTAGGATATTAGATACGCTATTTAGGCATATACATATAAGTTTACGCTTAAGGGAGCTATAATAGTAAATAAGGGCCTAGAGGTAGAATTAAAAGATAGTTATTTCACGCTCTAGCAGAATATAATTATATAGATTTTCGCTATTTTTAAAGAACAAAAAGCAGCGTTAAAAGCAAAAATCATAGTAGCGGAAGAAGCTAGAAAACTAGTAGATAGAATCTCCGTAAATCTAACTAAATGTGGAGTAACTTAACAGGCTAAGAATTAGGCTAAGATAGCTATAGCGGCTTTCTATAACGGAGTAATAGTTAAGCGTGGTAGGTAAATAACCACATATAATAGCACTATATCATTACCGCCACGCACGGATCTACTAGCTCTTTGTTTTATAGATAAATATAGCGTAGTAAATGCTATAATCGCTAGAGCACTTACTAGTATTAGCAAAGCAAATCTGCTTTCTATTAGAATAAATAGTAAGCTATATTAGAAGTTAACTAAAATTAGATAAGATAAGGATAAGGATAAGTAGGAAGCGTAAAGCAAATTTGATAACCTAGTGGACTAAATTAATAAAGTTAAGATAGATATTAAAGCAATAGTTAATAAAGCTAATTAGGTAAATAATAAAGCTCTTTAAGTAACCTAAATGGTTAAGGATCTTATAAATAAGCATAGAAAATTATTAATAGTAATAAAAGAGAAAGCAGAGAAGTTAAAGAATAAGTTCTAATAAATCGCGAAAATTCTAAAGGGATAAAAAGAGAAAATCATAATATGCGAAAATAGTGTAGCATTAACTAATTCTAGCGTAGAACTTAACGAATTTAATAGACTAAGTAACCGGATAGATAAATTAAGCAATAAGGTAAAAGGTATAGAGGATAAGCTTAATAAGCTTAGCGATTTACATAACACTTTTAAGTTATATATTGCCAATATTGCCTATTAATAAGATAAAATCATTAAAATAGTTAATAACCATGCCGGAAGAATTAAGGAACTAGAGGCTAAATCTACCACCTCGCTAAATAAATCTAACAGTAAGAAGGCCAAAGATAATAGGAAGCAACCATATTAAGAGTTAGAGTCACTAGGAATACTAAGGAAGAAGGTAAAGACAGGTAGTAATCTAGCGCTAAAGCTAAAGCAAACAGAAATAACTCTAGGACCTTCCCTATTAAAACTAACAATTTTACAGACGAAATTAGGGCAGAAAAACCGAAACTAAAACAGACTATACCACTAGCTATAGCTAAAAATACTAAGCAGTAGGAGAAAGATAATGAATTTGCTAGTTTAGATAATTAAGGTAATGAATTTAGACAAACAAAAAGGGATTTAGTTTTAACTTTAGCTTATTTTGCTTAACTTTACTTTGGTTTTATTTAGCTTAATTTTACAATAGGAAAGGACGCTTACATTAAGGAATTATAGAAATTTGCAATAGGTAGGGAATAAAATAGTAATCACTAGGCGGTTTTAATACGCTATAGGACAAATGCATTATTTAACATAATGATTTCATAGGCTAGAATTAGGAACGCATTTAATTAACCTAAAGATTACAGTGTTAAGTAAACCTACAATATAATAACCATAAGTGTAGAGGATATAATACTAAATTTATTTCTTTTATTAGTAAATATAACTAGGACAGTCGTTTTTCGATTCGCGCCTAGCACTTATTACGTGATAAGATAAGGTAGCCAGAAATAGGC
This sequence comes from Epichloe gansuensis, assembly GCA_023658505.1. Classification (NCBI taxonomy): domain Eukaryota; kingdom Fungi; phylum Ascomycota; class Sordariomycetes; order Hypocreales; family Clavicipitaceae; genus Epichloe; species Epichloe gansuensis. The sequence goes on from CP098281.1 coordinate 1,165,925, forward strand.
ATTAATAGGCTAGATTCGACACTCCATAGACAAGGGATAACTTAATTCTTACATCATATTCATACCTATTAGTAGCTTTCTTAAGTGAACTCAGTACGATTTACGACCTCTGAATCCGTTAGCACCTCTGACAGATTCAAAGCCTTAACCTGCGATTCCACCACGTAACACCTAACCCTTAGAAGGTATTCCCTTATAATAAGAAAGGAACTTATTACTTCTAAGATCTAATCCTAAGAACCCCTAAGGGATAAAGATAATAGCTATGCTTATAATCCTTTAACCTACTATATAACTAACACTATACCTCTATTCTAACTTCCTATAATAGAGATAAGAAAGTTAAAAGCTCCTTAGTAAGGAGAACTATTAAAAGCCTCTCTCTCTAGCCCTAACTTTAGTAATACTAAAGAAGGTACTAAAGTTAAAAGAGACTAAAAAGGCAAAGGTTTATAACTTAATAACCCTCTCTTAAGACATATTCCCTTAGAGATATAAGACTTTATTACATCTAAAATATTAAAGATAGCGAAATTGTTTAATCTTAATAAATAAGGTAATAACCCTAAGGCTATTATAGCCTATATTCTCTTTAAGATAGCGGTATACTAGTCTAGGAGCCTTATTGCTAGAAGCCTCTTTACTAACTTTATTAAAGACTTCTATAGATAAATAAGAGAGGTATTTGTAATTATAGACTAAGCAATTACTAAGTATCTACGTAACTTCCTTCTCTTCTAAGGCATATACATAGATATAATAGCCTATAGGAAGATTATAGTAATGCTTAAAGAAGTCGCTACCCACAAGGAATTCTAAGATTAGTAAGAAGAAGAGATATAGGAAGCTACAAGGAAGTACACACCCTTCTAAAAACGTATTAAAGACTAAGACTTCCTTAATAACCTCCTTTTAATCCCTTTAATTAGACTAAGATTATAATATTATTAATAGAGCAATCTAGGAATCCTATAATCTTGCTAACGTTATTCCCTAAGCCTAACCCTATTAGGCTAATTATATAATAATCCTCTAGAAAGCCCTTATTAAAGGTATCCCCTATTAAGATAAGAAATCCCTCTTTCTATACCTCTAAGAGCACCTCTTCCTCTAGACCTATATTAAAGTAAATAATTAATCTTATAAAGCTTTATATAAGTGATATTTAATATAGTATAAATAACTATAAGGTCCTTAACTTAAAGTTAATAATCTTCTAAGGGAAATATAAGATACTAGGTATTAAACCCTATAAGGCTAGGTATGCCCTTAAGGCTATGCTTAAAGGGAAAGCTTTAATATACTATTATAAGTATTTATATAAGCTAGGAGATCCTTAAGACCTTAAGACTCTTATTAACTATATTAAGAGAAGATTTAAGACTAATAACACAAAGCAAAGGTATTTCCTTAAGTAGTAAAACACTAAGCTACGCTAGATTATATAAGAAAACCTAGATAAGCTAAAGATTAATTACTTTAAAGAACTTATAATAAAGCTTATAAACCTTTAATAAGCAGTTCTAGATATTACTTAATCTAAAAGAGCACTCTAAAATTAATTAATCTCTGCCTATTATAGAATACCTAAGTGTAGAACTTACCTTATTAACCCTCTTACTAACCTCTAGCTATTCTATAAACGTATAAGGATATTAATAAGAATAACTATAAAGGAATGAGATAAGAAGTATTAATTCTTATTAACGCCTAATATAAGAGAGCAGTATTAGACTAACCGTAAGTATAATAGATATAGTAAAGAAGCCTATTATAGATAATTATAATTATAAGGTAATAAAGGCGCTCCTTATATAAAGAAATACTATATATATAGTAAGAAAGGCTATTAGTTAACTAAACACTCTAAAGAGAAATGTAAGAAGGCATATTAATGCTTTAAGAACCACTACCTTATAGAGCTAATAACCCCTTCCTATAATGCTTTCCTTACCTAGTATAAAGGTAAAGAGAATAACATTACTTCTTCTAAAGAAAATAAGATTTTTACCTATATAATAGAACTTAGATTTAAAGAAGAAAGCAATAAAGGAGAGATACTAATAAGCTTCTTTATATAAGGCATAATAATTAATAGATATATAACTATAGAGATCCTTACAAATTAAGCAGCTATGCATGCCCTTATAAAGGAGGATTTATTTAATCTCTAATAACTAAAGGAAGCCCTAACTGCCTTCTTTCTTTAAGATTATTACTCTTTAGGTATATTCTAAGGCATTATCCCTAATACTAGGGCTATAGGTTACTTATTAGTAAGGCATCCCTAATTCCTTGCCCTATAATGGTTAATCCCTAAGATCTAGCTTAATAAATCTAGAGCTAGGGAGGTAATAATTTAATTTAGAAGCGGCAAGCTAATCCCTTTAATTAGATTAATTAATATACCTACTCCCTTTAGCATTATCCTATTCTACGTAATGCCTATAAACACTCCCTTCTTGCTATGTTTAGCAGATATAGACCACCTAAAGATTAATTTCTATATATCTTAGAATATCCTTTAATAAGGCAAAATTAAGGTTCCTGTTATCTATAAATAAGGATATCCTTAGATACTTCTATAGAAGGAGAGATTAATTACCTAGAGTTATCTAACTAAGATAGAATTACAGCGCTTGTATTGCTAATTTAGTTACCCTTCTATTCGCTAACTTTATGATGTGCTTTCTAAATTAGGCCACAAGGTAGATTTTGAAACCATTAGATAATTAACGAAGATCTGCTACTAATGCTAATTAAATGCAGATAATTCACATTACTTTAAATTTACCCTAAAGGATAAATATAACTTTAACTATAAAGTAATTGTAAATATTATGTATCTAGATAGCAATTGCCCTGTTCTCCACGCTATTAATACGGCTACCGCGTTTAACGCAGCTAGGTTCCTAAAGGATATCATAGCAAAGGCAATATAGGAAGCTCTTTGCCTCTGCTAGATTAATACCTACTAGGGTCCTTTAGATTAGATTATAACTAATGCTAGCATAACATTTAGAAGCAAAGAATTCCGCTAATTTATAGCTTTAATATTGATCTTAATTAAAGAAGTCCCTATTAAGGCACACTATAGTATTAGCAAGGTTAAGAGATATTATAGGCTGCTCTAAAGAGCCTATAATATTATCTAACGCGAATGCCTGTTAATACCTAAAGCTATAGCCCTATAAATAGCTATAAAAGCCCTTAATAATACCGTAGGCCTAAATAGCATTGTTCTAACCCTTCTTATCTTTAGTGCCTACCCTTAAATAATTAATAATTCTCCTTCCTTACCTAATATTAAGTAATAAGCTCTTATAGTATAGAAGGTAATAAAGGAGATTAAGAGGTTATATACGCTCTATAAGGTTAAGGAAGCCCTTACTATAAGGAATAGCCCTAATACCTTACTAACCCTTAACCTCTTACTTACATTACTAGTTCTTATCTAGTAAGAGCATAAAGGATAGTAAGGCCTATATAAGCTCCTTATAATAGATAGAGAGAGCTATACCCTTAATCTTCTATAAGGTCCTAAGGTCTTTAGGTTAACCTCTATTAAGCCCTATAATAAAGACCTAAGTAAGGAAAGGCTATTACTAGTAAGAGGTAATAACCTAGAGGTAATTAAAGGGAAGAGTAAGAGGTATAAATTAATAACATAGTACCTCTAGCCCCTTTAAAAGAAGGCTAGGAAGACTATAAAAGAACCCTTCTATAATTATTAATTTAGTAGATAATCTTAAGGTATTTATCTTAAGTAAGGAGGAGGCAAATCTTAAGCTTATAATCTAATTACATAAGAAAGGCATAATTATAACTCCTGGCAAGCCTTTTAAGCTCTTAACAAAGACTAAGATTAATGCCCTAATTAGCAGAGGTGTGTTTAAATTTATTACTTTTAATCTAAAGAAGCACTAAGGGATTTAAATCTTTAATTCCCATATTATTAATAAAGTAAAAGGAAGAATAAGCTAGCTATATAAGAAATTAAGGCTTATAATCTAAGGCTTTAGCAATAAAGCAAAGCAAGCAATCCTTACGTAAGCCCTAATGATCTAAAGGGTAAGCTAGTGATTAATCCTTATAATTACCCTTCTCTTCTTATAAAAGGATTCCTCCTTTAGATCTAAGATATTACGTAGGCATACGTATAATTAGAAACGCTGCTAAATTGTATAATCCTTACCTAACTCCTTATCTAAATTTGTAATTAGTACCCTAAAGGAATGATTATAAGAGTTATTAGCCCCTTTACGGAATTACAGAGGCTAGTATACACTAGTGGGTAACTTACTATAAGCATTACAGAGAAAAGCTCTAGATAATAATATTAAGCTATAATCCATGCTTGCTGGTTATATCTGCTAAAAGCCCTTAATTTAGATACGTGGGAATGCAGACTAATAATACCCTTAGCCTATTAGATAAAGGATTCTCCTAACAGGAAGAAAATTAACTAGCCACCGCTAAATTCGCTGCAAAACTAAAGTAGTTTATTAAGCCTAATAACCCCTTATATTTAATAGTAGAATTATTTAACTAACTAATAACACTATTAAAATACAGCAAAAAGGGTAAAGTAATAAGCTATAGTTAATCCCGCTAGAAGAGCTAGAAAAGAAGTACATGGAATAAAGGGCCTATAGTGCTTACATTGCTTTAATCTGCTAACCTAAGGCAAGCTTTAATCTATTAGTTACCGCATAATATTAAGAACTAATAACTAAGAATGTTAAGGAACTTAATTACTGTATTAAGTGGCAAATAGACTACCTAGATTAAGGATTAATCTTTATACCCCTTAACCTTAAAAGAGTAAAGCTATTTACATTTATTAACGGATTATTCGCTAATAATAAAGACCTTACCTTATAACTAGGCTACATTCTTATCCTAGCTAATAAGGAGTATAAAGACAGTAAGTTTACACTATAAGGTAATATTATACACTATAGCTTAATAAAGAGCAAGAGAGTTATAAGAAGTGTGCTTACTTTAGAGGTCTATAGAATAGTAGTAGGCATAGACATAGCTTATGTAATTATAATAACATTAAAGATTATTATAGATTAATTAAACCTCCTAGAGATCTTAATCATAGTCTATATAGATTTATACTTATTATATAAATACCTTATTAAGCTTAGGACTATAAAGGAGAAGTAGCTTATAATTAATATTATAGCCCTTTAGTAATTATATAAACGCTATAAGCTCTGCGAGATTAAATAGATTAATAGCGAAGATAACCTAGCTAATACGTTTATAAAGGTAATGCCTAATAAAGCCCTAGAGAGGTTTATTATAGGTAATATAGTAACAATCTAGATAAAGGAATAGGTTACCTAGACCTAGCACTGCCTATAAAGAGGTAGGGAACTAGAGCCCTAAAGCCTATGCCTAAGCCCGCGCTAAAGCCTATGCCTAAGCCTACGCTAAAACTAATGCTAGAGGCACTAGATAAGGTGCCCTAAGTATAGCATAGTTACATAGGGCGTAGGCTAAGGGATTAGAGGCAGTGGAATTATATCTTTAGAAGGGAGCGTGGAATTATATCTTTAGAAGGGGGCATAGAATTATAGCCTTAAAAGGGGCGCCCTTTCTAAGTCTTTATAGTAAGGAGGGAAAGAGAAGGGAGCATAAGGGGGCATAGGAAGGTATAATCTAATATTATACCTTTAGAAAGGGAGGAATTATAGGTAATCTTCCCTAGGAATGTAATTTAATATTATATTATAGTTAAATAAAGGGCTATAGGAAGGGATAATCTAATATTATACCTTTAGATAGGGAAGGGATTATAGGTAACCTTCCCTTGCAATATAATCTAATATTACATTGCACTAGTTAAAGGTAAGGATAGAAGGTAAAGAGAGCCTTCCGCAAGGAAGAAGGATAAGCAATTAGAGAAGCTAGTTATCTAAAGCTAGCGGTGCATAGGGGAAGGAAAGGGGGCTATTATTATTATTTCTTTTATTAGTTCTTTTATTCATATAATACATTTATTTAATCCCTTATATCTTCCCTTCTTAGATTAATATTATGCGTTAATAATTATATTAAAAAGAAAGAGGTTCTAATGTTAGAATAAGCATAATATTAATCGCGGCACGTAGCTATAATTACCTAGCAAAAGGTTAGGCCGTGAGGGCGCGCGCGTAACGCGCGCCCGCAAGAGGTGGCCTTACATATGACTCATTGGCCTGCCCTCTGATTAGGCGAGGACCTATAAGTCATGTGACTCACAAAACGCACCGCGTTTGTGGCCACTTCTCACGATCTAGAAAAGCCTCTCTTTTCCTCCCTTGAACATATACTTATGACTAATTGATTATAACGCCTAGAATAGAAGATAAATTCCTATTCCCTAGGCCACGATCCTGACGTCAGGCACCTGTGATACCAACAATTAGGTTATCCTTATGTCTATAGGCATTAAATTACCCTATTCCTGCGTTTAGGTAGTAGTAGCTCTATACTAGCCCCTTTCTCTAGCGTTAATTACTATTAGCATCTTACCCTTATACCTACCTCTAGCTCTATTGCAATGCGATATTATAGGAGGGGTAAACGGAGGTAAGGAATTTAAATATTAATGTGGTTTGTATTTTAGAGGCGATTCCGGACCTTTAGATCGGTGCGGAAAAAGTATTAAAGGTTTTTCTAAGAACTTATATAAGAATAAAGGAATTTTATTTTACTTAAAAATAGTCTTATAGCTATAAACCCTTTTTATTAGAATTATAAATAATTATATTTACTTTTTAAGCTTTTAAAACTAAAGTAAAAGTAAAAGAGAAGGAAAAAACCTATCTAGAATTAACTTTAAAGTTAGTAAAAATTAAAAATAAAAGGAAAGTATATATATATATTATTTACGCTAGCTAGCTCTATGTAGGGCTAGTACTAGTACTCCTGCTGCTTTGTCAAAAGGAAAACCCTTGAATAGGAAGAAAAACCCCTTGCATCTATGTTTAGGCCAACGCCAACCCTGCACCAGGCCTGCGTCGCGTTATATGTAGCCTATCATAGGTGTTTGTTACTAGCTTACGCTAGCCTTATCCTAATAAGAAAAGAAAGAAAAAGGAAAAGGAAAATCCTAGGTTCTAAGCCTTACCTAGCTCTATCCTAGGTCTGCTCTGGAACTGCTCTAGGCTTATTATACTATCTTACAGCGTGCTAGATTTGGTTTCATAGTGGTAATTCACTTCTCTTTCACTTTTCAGCTAGCTCTTCTATAGCCCCACTTTTTAGCCTTCTCTAGCCTAGGTCTAGCTTATTAGTCTAGGGAAGTTAGAGTACCTAATGTTATTTGTCTTCTATAGTGGGGGTGTGGGTTTGGTTTAATTCCTAGCTGTCTCTAGGCCTAGGTCTCTTAGGCGTTAACTAACTAGATTCTTATCTTATGTTCTTCTTTCTTTATTAATATCTATAATTCAGCCCCCTATATAAGTATAAGAAGGGTTCCTCCCCTAGAGAGGTCTTCCTTCTTTCCTCTTTTTATTAAACTTCCTATAGGTTCTTTTCTTCCTTAGAGCTACCTAAGGCGCTCCTAGGCTAGTGTTAGCCTAAATGCTAACATTACTGCAGATCTATTAGGTTATCTAACAAGATAGCGCTAGCTGCTATGAGTACTCTTACGTTCTATGCTTATCTAGCTCTAATCCGCCTAGGAAAACTCTAAAAACAAGTAATACCCTTAAAAGTCTTTAACTAAGAAGCAGCTTAAGCAGGCTATAGCTAAGGATTTAAAGGTATAACCCCTCTAGCCCTAGCCTACCTCTATTCTAATACTAATTCGCTAAAGTTAAGGGATCCCCGTGGGATCTAATATGTCTCTTATGAATCTTAATTAATTAACTACCCTAGGCACTAGTGCTATAACATTACTAGTAAGTTAGATCTATCCTAGCTTAGAAGTAAGGCTAACTATTTTATATAGGGCTAGCTACTAACGCCTATTTTAACTATTAGGTCCGTAACTATAGATATTTAAAGGTAGTTAGCGCCTCTATTCTAGGCTAGATCTAGTGCTAATTCACTCTTAGCCTAACTTAAGTAGTTAACGGAATAAGCACTAGTAGCTAGTGGAAGTTTAGGCAGCTATAGTCACTAGGGGTAGTGTAAGTACTACTATTCTAGTTTAATGTTAAGTCTAGTCTAGGTCTAATAGTTTTATAGGTCCTAGATAACTATTAGGATTACGTAAAGAAGCTCTATGCTAGTAATTAAAGTAAGAAGAAGCGCAGCGCCTTAGCTGCGGGCCTAGGCCAGTCCGGCGCTAGTGGGGAGTAACATAACAAGGTCATCTTTTAGCTATGGCGCCTAGACGCTTGCGCCGCGGAGACAAACTATCTCCTAGCCACGGCCCTGCCCGCTAAGGGGTAGGCTAAGGTAATAGAGGGGCGATTCTAGTCCTAGAGGAGAAGTAATTAGTTAGGTAAGAATAGCTTAGTAAAGGGGCGGAGGCAGACTAGTAAGGCTTATAATACCTAGCATTATATATTTAAAATTAATCTAATAATAGTTCTAGAAATATAATTCTTTAGCTAGCCTACCGCTAGTTCTAAACCATGTAATCTTATGTCTCTCCCTAGTTATCTACTGTGTCTGTATCTTAGTTATTAGTCCTAGCGCGCTAGAAGCGCCCTAGCTCTAGCTCCTCCTCTCTACTGCGTATATTAGCTACTAGTTCTTATGCTAATAAGTAGTATTAGAGTTATTTTATGCTAAGGAACCATTTAGCTATTGCTCTTACCTTTAGGGGTAGTTTAGGGCCAGCCTTGCCTCCTATATGTCTCTAGGCTAGCGCGTTTAGGGGCGTTAGTAGTTATATTTAGGGTAGTTCACTATAATATAATATTAGTCCTTAACTGCTCTACCATAGCTATATAGCAGCGAGTTCACCCTAGGAACGCCTCTCTAGAAGAGGAACTTATTAAGACCTATCTTCCTAGTGCATAGTTAGACTATGGTTAAGGAGATATGCTTTTCTAGGCCTATGTGAAATCTTTAGATTTCCTTTAGGTTATAAGTTAGTGGTTAATCCTTAGTTAGTTCTCTCGCGAGTCTATGCTATCCTAGGCGTTCCCTACTATGCTATTTATCCTAGTGTTATCTCTATTCCTTATGTAGTTCCGCCACTAGTTCATTACTCCTAGGGGGTCTCTATCTATAACGTAACACTAACTATACTAAGTTAGCAGCGGTTTAGATTATTATAGCTATTCCGCTCTCTATAATTCTCTCTTTAAACTTCTGTTTTATCTTATTTAGGTATAGATCTAGGGAGGGATGTAGGTCTTAACCTCTAGTTAGGCAATAGGTGTAGCCTTAAACGCACTAGCTATGATTTAGAGGCAGGCTAATTAGTCTATTATAAAGCTTTTAACTACTCCTCTTAGCTTTCCACCCTTCTTAGTTAGGGTATAGTAGGCGCTTGCCCTATAGGCAAGGATAGGCTAGACTACTTACGTGTATAGGAGTTAGGTATCTCTAAAGCTATAACCCTAGGCTAACGCTACTAGCAAAGAGAGTGTAAGCCGCTACTAGGCTAGTTTGCCTTTTAGGATATTCTTATAGGCACTCTAATTAAGTTTCCTATTAACCTAGACTCTAAGGAACCTATATAACTCTATAAGCGCTATCTCCTCTACACTAAGTTAGACCCTAGCCTATAAGGGTTAGTATACTTTACTAAAGTGTATAAGTTTAGTCTTTACTAGGTTAAACTTTACTCCCGCTTCTTTTGCCCACTTTTTACACACTTTCTACGTAGCTTTAAGCCTCTTCTAGGTTTGCGTAGTGTTTTTCTAAACGCTGCTATGTTTATATTATCTGTAAATCCTATTGCCACTATGCCTAGGATAGCTTAGAGGCATACGTATAGCTTTGCTAAGTAGAGTAAGAAGAGGATTAGTAAGAGGAGAGCCTTATAGGGTGCCTACCTTTATCTAAAAGGGTCTTAAGAGTTTGCTATTAAAGCTAAGCTAGCTTATTCTATCCGTAAGGAAGCTACGTATTACGGCTATTAGCTAGCGTGGTATACCTATTTAGATTAAAACATAAATTAGATACAGGTAGCTAACTCTATCGAATGCGGAAGAGATATCTATTTGCACTAGCGAGGCAATGCCGCCTTTGCCCTAAGCCTCTCTCACGCATTCCATAAGGACTCTTATTACGGTTTCTATTAATCTATTTGCCCTATTTCCTATTTATAGCTTAGGAAGGAGGCCCTTAGCCTTAGCGAAGGCCATAAGCCGCCTTATGATCGCCGCTTCTATAATCTTTCCTACTATATTTAGTAGTAAGATAGGTCTCTACGCGTTAGCCCTTCTTATCTCCTTAGTGGTTTTCCTAGCTTCCTAATCACTACTACTTATATGGTTTAGAACCGTGCTAGAAAATATCCTACTTTAAGGATAGCATTTAGTAAGCACGCTATAGCTTCTTTAGCTAGTTTATTATAGGCCTTAATAAGGCCTGCTAGGAGTTTATTGTCTCCTAGGGCTTTCTAGCTAGCTATATCTAATAGGATATTTCTAATATCTCCTACTCTAAACCATTCTTTATCTAGGACTAGCGTATTATTAAGCTCTAGGAAGGAGAGGTCTAGGATATAGGAGAGGTTTACTATAGGCTTAGGGAAGAACCTTTATGTAAGTATGCTTGCCTTATCCTTATAGGTAGTGGCTAGGTTAGGGTTATTATTAGTTCTTTCTAGGTCTAGGAGTCTAGGGAGCTCTAGGGGGCCTAGCTTTAGAGCTAGGCCTATCTCTCTAGTCTCTAAACTCTACTATCCTTTTCCTATATATTAGCTTTTTATAGGGCTTCTCTCTATATATTCCTTTTTCTTCCCTAACTATCTATTCCTAGTTATTATTTGCCTTAGAGAAGGCTTACTAGTTTACTTTAGTCTTCTAGCGCCTCTATTATCTCTTAGCTTATCTAGCTTTAGTAACTGCCTCTTTTATTCTCCTTAATCACTATGCCTCTAGACTAGGAGTCCTTAGCGCTTCTATAGGGCTACTAGTTCTGCTATCTATTAGAGGTTTATAATAAGCCATATTACGTATGCATTAATTCCTTCCTTATCTTTTAGGTCTAGTGCGTTTTCTACTTAGAGTTACACTACTGCTTTTGCCTTTACCTATAGTTTATTTATTACGGTTTAGGTGTGTTTAAGGGTAGGCAGGGCGCCTTCTTACTCCTTAGTAAAGATACTGATTAGCTACGGAACATGGTTAGAGCCTATAAGGTCTTCTGCGCTGTTATAGTAGACTTAGATATCTAGAGTTACCTATGCTAAATCTATAGTGCTATCTCTATCCTCTCTATGTTATCTTATAGGTTCCCCTTAGGGCGTTACTAGACTAAGCCTTTACTAGCTTGCAAGGTCTAGTAGTTCCTTTACTCCTTTAGTTATTCTGTCTAAGCTATCCTAGAGGGGTGTTTTTAGTTAAAGTCTCCTATAAAAACACACTAGCTATAAGGCTTTTCTACGTTAAAAGTGCGAATAGGTATGTTCTAGTTATCTATATATCCTTCTAAGTAAAGGGAGTAGATATTCATGCCTTTTATCTTTACTAGTGACTAGTTAGGTCCTCCCTAGGCTATCTATAACCCTATATTATGCTTCTTGTTTACATATACCGCATTCTATCCCTTATAGTGTGCTAGTTAAAATTAGGCAAGGCCTAGTGCTAGGGGCTATAGGTATCTTATGTGTTCCCACTCTTAGATTGCTATTACGTTAATGTTAGTTTAGTGTTAGAGCGCTATATGTATTAGGCTATCCTTCTTGTTTACGTTCTAAAAGAGAACTTGTAATATTACTATATTAGTTAGGGGGTGGTAGATCTCTGCTATCTTATGCTAGCTCTATTCTAGCCCTATTTTAAGACGTGTATTATATAATGCTCCCTACCCTAGGCTGTTTAGCACTTCTCTTTGCATTTATTAGGCGTCCCCTTTTCCTACTTACTATGACAATAGGTGCTGTAGCTATGCTAGTTCCCTTATAGGGCGGTATTAGGCTTCTATCTAGGGAGTTACTAGTAAATCGTGATAGTTGCTCTAGGTAGCCTGCTTTCGCTGCATTCCACTTCTCTTTTAGGATAGGGCAGTCCCTTAACCACGCTAGGTGCGGGCCGGAACATAAGATGCAGTTTTCCTTTAGTTATCCGCTAATTATTAGGTATAATGTTTCTCCTTCCTTATGTCAGCCAGCTCCGCACCTGCCGCACCTCGGGGCCGCCTTGCAGAACTTTGCAATGTGGCCAGTTTGGAAGCAGTTGTAGCATTGTTAGGGTTGTAGGGTCTCGTCGTATGGTTCGGTCCGGAACAGCTAAAGGAAAGTATATAATATATTCCTCTTAAAAGTAAGTTCTAAATAGTCTTTTCTATTATAATTTAATAGCTTTAATAGCTTTAATAGCTTTAATAGCTATATAACCTAGTCTTTAGTATTATTATAAAAGTAAGTCTAAAGTAAGTCCTAATTCACTTATTAATAATAGGTTTTAAAGTGAGAAAAGCTATTATAAGACAGTAATACTAATATAAAGTTAATAAAGACTCACTTTTATAATATTAGTAAATACTAGGTTTTAAAGTAAAGAAAAGCTATAATAACTAATAATAAGAAGGTAATACTTATATAAAGTTATTAAGGACCCACTTTTATAATATTAGTAAATGCTAGGTTTTAAAGTAGAAAAAGTTATTATAAGAAGGCAATACTCTTATAAAAATTATATGGACCCACTTTAGACCCACTTTTATGATTTTGGTAAATACTAGGATTTAAAGTGAGAAAAAGCTATGATAGGAAAGTAATACTACTTTAAAGTCAATAGGGATTTACTTTCAGACCCACTTTTATAATATAAGTAAATACTAGGTTTTAAAGTAAGAAAAGGCTCTTAAAACTAATAATAAGAAGGTAATACTAATATTAAGTTAATAAGAACCCTCTTTAGACCCACTTTTATAATATTAGTGAATGCTAGGTTTTAATATAAGAAAATACTATTTTAAGAAGGGAATATTATTACAAAGTTAATAAGGACTTACTCTAGACCTACTATAATAATATTAGTAAATACTAGGTTTTAAAGTAAGAAAAAGCTTTTATAACTAATTATAAGAAGGTAATACTATTATAAAGTTAATAAAGACTTACTTTAGACTTACTATTATATTATTATTAGATACTAGGTTTTAAGGCAAGAAAAAGCTCTTAAAACTAATAATAAGAAGCTATTACTATATAATCATATAAAAGTAAGTCTAAAGTAAACCCTTATTACTTATTATTAGATATATATACCTTATAATGCCTTATAATTAAGGAAATCTACTTTAGCGTAGAAAAATAAAAAAATACAATTAAATACAAAACAATACATGTATTGTATTGTATTGTGAAAAAGTACTTGTATTGTATTGTAGTGCAAAGCTCTGCTCCTAAGATCTAATCCTAAGAACCCCTAAGGAATAAAGATAATAGCTATGCTTATAATCCTTTAACCTACTATATAACTAATACTATACCTCTATTCTATCTTCCTATAATAAAGATAAGAAAGTTAAAAGCTTCTTAATAAGAAAAACTATTAAAAGCCTCTCTCTCTAGCCCTAACTTTAGTAATACTAAAGAAAGCACTAAAGTTAAGAGAGACTAAAAAGGCAAAGGTCTATAACTTAATAACCCTCTCCTAAGACATATTCCCTAGAGATACAAGACTTTATTATATCTAAGATATTAAAAATAGTAAAATTATTTAATCTTAATAAATAAGGTAATAATCCTAAGGCTATTATAGCCTATATCCTCTTTAAGACAGTAGCATACTAGTCTAAGAGCCTTATTGCTAGAAGCCTTTTTACTAACTTTATTAAAGACTTCTATAGATAGATAAGAGAGGCATTTATAATTATAGATTAAGCAATTACTAAGTATCTACGTAATTTCCTTCTCTTCTAAGGCATATATATAGATATAATAGCCTATAGGAAGATTATAGTAATACTTAAAGAAGTTACTACCTATAAGGAATTTTAAGATTAGTAAGAAGAAGAGATATAGGAAGCTATAAGGAAGTATATACCCTTCTAAAAATACATTAAAGACTAAGACTTCCTTAATAACCTCCTTCTAATCCCTTTAATTAGGCTAAGATTATAATATTGCTAATAAAGCAATCTAGGAATCCTATAATCTTACTAATAACATTCCCTAGTCTAACCCTATTAGGCTAATTACATAATAATCCTTAGGAAAGCCCTTATTAAAGGTATCCCTTATTAAGATAAGAAATCCCTCCTCTTATACCTCTAAGAGCACTTTTTCCTCTAGACCTATACTAAAGCAAATAATTAATCTTATAAAGCTTTATATAAGCAATATTTAATATAGCGTAAATAACTATAAGGTCCTTAACTTAAAGTTAATAATCTTCTAAGGGAAATATAAGATGCTAGGCATTAAACCCTATAAAGCTAGGTATGCCCTTAAGGCTATGCTTAAAGGAAAGCTTTAATATACTATTATAAGTATTTATATAAGCTAGAGATCCTTAAGACCTTAAGACTCTTATTAGCTATATTAAGAGAAGGTTTAAGACTAATAATATAAAGTAAAGGTATTTCCTTAAATAGTAAAACACTAAGCTATACTAGATTATATAAGAAAACCTAGATAAGCTAAAGATTAATTACTTTAAAGAACTTATAATAAAACTTATAAACCTTTAATAAGCAGTCCTAGATATTACCTAATCTAAAAGAGCACTTTAGAACTAATTAATCTCTACCTATTATAGTATACCTAAGTGTAGAACTTACCTTATTAACCCTCCTGCTAACCTCTAGCTATTCTGCAAATATATAAGGATATTAATAAGAATAACTATAAAGGAATTAGATAAGAAGTATTAATTCCTATTAATACCTAATATAAGAGAGTAGTATTAGACTAACTATAAGTATAATAGGTATAGTAAGGAAGCCTATTATAGATAATTATAATTATAAGGCAATAAAGGCACTTTATATATAAAGAAATATTATATATATAGTAAGGAAAGCTATTAGTTAACTAAATACTCTAAGGAGGAATATAAGAAGGCATATTAATATTTTAAGAACTACTACCTTATAGAACTAATAACCCTTTCCTATAATACTTTCCTTACTTAGTATAAATGTTGCTTCCTTCGGATCATCATCGGATTAGTCGTGGCCAAAGACCCCGCCAATTATGGGCCAAGTGGAGCCCTCAGAGGGATGCACGCCTTGTGATTGGCTGCCCCTTTTCGCCACCCCCTCTTTGCCCCACTTATAGGTTTCACCCACTTTCTAGCTAGCTAGATTCTCTCTCTCTCTCTCTTCTCTTTCCTAGATCATCATTAACTATCATAGACTTTAATAACAACGGTATTATTACCTGCGCAGGCACCTTAGTGTTCTAACACTAATCAGTGGTTAATCACAACCACAGATAAGTTAGGTATTACAAGAAGAGACATTTCTGCAGACGCCATAGTCATTTTCCTATCATCTAGATCCTTAGGAATAGGGTATGGCTGCAAGAGTGTGCTAAAGGAAGAGACTTAAATTCCGGTTACAGACTTATTAGGCTTCTAAGGGATTAGCTTCTTCTATTATTATCTTCACTTTTAATAAAGAGACTAATTCTACGTCCATCACAAACCCAGGGATTAACTTCTTCTGTCATTATCTTTATCTTTAACAAAGAGACTAATCCTACACCTACCACAAAGAAAACCAACCAAACGATCGAATTAATTCGCTTTAAACCTAACATTAATAACCATCACTTACAATAAGTTAGGAAGCTAGACTAGCAACAAGAGGGAAGACCTAAGCTACTGCAGAAGCTACATAATTGCCTGGACTATCACTAAGAGAAGAGCCTTAATTCTCTAGTAATAAGAAACCATCCTGAACCTTAATAGCACCTAAGAGACCCTAAGAGAGTGAACTACTAACACAACTATAATCTCTTTCCCATGCCCTCACAAAAGATTAGAAAGAACAAATCATAGTTAACCCTAATTCCGCCACGCTGTCTAAGCTTAACAACTACATTACAAGGTTTATTAACCTTAGCGAGCATTAAGACTAGAGGGATAACGATCTTTAGGAATCATTCTAAGAAGACTTCGAAGGATAGTCTAAGAACACCTTCGCAACGGCTAATAGAGACCTTATCAGAGAGCTACGGAATTCTCTACGAGACTATAGTGTTATTATAAGACAAGGCTAAGGATTAGCAATCACAACATCTCTAGAAGAGGTGGTCCAACAAGAAACGAGGCTATTGTGGCCTGAAGGGAGATTACAATCTTCTAACCCCCGAACATCAACCTCCTTAACCCCCTTATCTGCTTACCCTAGAACCTTATCCTTCCTAAACCTAACAGCACCTTTAAACCCCTTAACCTATAAGAGAGCCTTTTCTATAGCGAACCCTATCACATTAAGCAATTCACCCTAAAGATCCCTATCCATAGCAAACCTTGCCACCTATATAATAATTCTCTTCTAAAGACTAGATCACAAAGAAGATCTCAGAACTTATAAAGATATACAAAGATAGCGATCATTATAGCGGACAATTATACGATTTCCTTGCCCTAAAAGTCACGCTCTTTAAGAATAAGTGTAATAGGATTAACCTCCCTCGAACGCATTATCAAAAGGCTCTCCTAATCATCTTAATCAACAATACTAAGCAATACTACCTCGATTATCTCTTCAGTTAAAACCTTATATACGAAGAGATAATTAGCCATATCCGCTAGCGCTTTAAGACGGAAAGCAATTAACAATTCTACCGCCACAAATGGAGCAGCATAACTCTAAGTAGCACTATTGCTAAGAACCCTAATAAAACCAGGCTTAAGTGCCTTAAAATTATGCTAGCTACCCTTAAGAAGATCCATTAAGGCCTATATCCTTCTAATACAGTAGATACTAAGCTCTACAAGCAAACATTAAATACTATAGCTAGTGTGCCTAAATGCCAGATAGTAGAGTATAACCACTCCCTAGGCTTTAAGAGTCTTACTAGAGACCTCCGTAAAGCAATCACAATCTTAGAGTTAAATAAGAGGGCTACCTAATACCTACAATCATAAGGGAGCTCTCCTAAGGCTATATTCACTAACTATTAATACAGACGTCAGCCTAGAGGCAGGGAGGCTATTACGGTAAGAGCCTAAGGCATAGCCCTTGGCGTTGCTTTATATGTGGTAAGAATGGCTATTAGTCCTTTAATCACTCCAATAAAGAACGCCAAAAGGAGAAGGATCATTAGTTCGCCAGTAAGATCCATTATACACCCCTTTAGAGAAGAGATTCCAGGCGTTTCTTGCCTCTTACAAAGGGCTAGATAATAACAAGCCTAATAAGGGCCCTAGCTAAGGATAGGAACCGCATCTTATAGCTTACATAAAGACCAAAGACAGCAATAAGGATAATAAAGAGCTATTGCCAGCGGCATATCTAAGCATTACATAATTCTTTTACTCGGAGCCACAGGATAATCATAATCTCATAGATACTAACGTTCTTGCTGCCCTTAATAACTAAGCCTTTTAGCACGCTTTCCTAAAGCAGGAACCGTATTAACAGTAAGAATCTAATAAGGGATTAACTTACTACATCTCTAAAGAGCGCTATTCTAAAGAAGTCTTTAGAGGGATTATGCCTAACACTAGGGCGGCAGGCAAATTAACAGTAGGTTAGGGATAAGCAAAGGCTCTGTTACGATTAATACCTTCGTTAAAGATAATCCCCTGCGAGCCATAACTTGTCAAATTCGGTGCCGGATCTACAACCGCAAAGGCATGCTTTGTGTGCCTATAGAACTCAGAGAACTTGAATTCTACGTCCTTAACATAGCAACTCCTTTCCTCTTTTCTATTACTAACATAGATAAGCTATAAGTTAAGATTAATAACCTTACGAACGTGCTAATCTAAGGCAATAAGACTGTGCCTGTTGTGCAACGATAGGGATATCCTTAGTGGCTGCTAGAGGCTAAAGAAACGGTTGCCTTCCACCTCTTGGAAGGAGAAATCCGTTAATTACATCATCGCTTCGGTTACCCTTCCGTTTAACGGCTTGCAAAGATCCTTTAGCAGGCTAGTCATGATATTAAACGCTAGGCAATTGAGAAGTTAACCGAAGTCTGCTACTATTATTAGATAAAAGGAAAAGCTCCTAGCTGGTTTAAATTCACAATTAAAGATAAGCACAACTTTAACTATAAGATTATTGCTAATATCGCGCAGATTGACAACTAACCAGTCCTCCACGTTATTAATTCAGCGACTTTGTTCTAAGCAGCCCGCTTCCTTAATCCTAAGAAGCAGAAGGCCTAAGATATCTAGGATGCAATCAGAGAGTGCTAGATTAATACCTATCTCGGACCGCCGGATTGGATCGTCCATAACGCTAGCAATAACTTCTCCTCCGCTGAATTCAGGCACTACGCTTAATTAATGTTAATTAAGATTAATAAGATGCTAATTAAAGCCCACAGTAGCATTAGAAAGGTTAAAAAGTACTATAAACCTTTACGCTAGGCTTACAAGATTATCACAGACTTAATCAGCGTAGAGATTACGCTAGAGCAACGTCTTTAGATAGCTATTAAAGCCATTAATAACTCAGCAGGCCCTAATAAACTAGTGCTAACCCTGCTAGTCTTCGGAGCCTACCCACGCATAACAGATAAGTCGCCACTAAGCGTCTCTGTTATTCAACGCGCTAAGGCAATTCGGAAGGCCACTAACAAGGTACGCCGCTACCTAGCCTCACGGCAGGTCCGTAATGCCCTTAACGCCCGGAACAGCCCTAACACATTACTAATACATTAGCTACCACTATAGGCTAATGTACGTGTGTGGAGGAGAAGGGCAGCTAGCATAGCCCTTACAAGCTAATCGCCACTAATAGGGAGACCTATACTATCTAAATACCCTATAGCCTAGCGAAATTCTAATCTACAGTGGTAAAGCCCTACTATAAGGACCTATATACTACAGAGGGGCCGTAGGAGATAAAACCTTAAGTTATTAAGAAGACTATAAATAGAGAGATTCTCTTGCCTCTATAGGGGTAGAGGCAAGGGAAGGAGCAAAAGAAGGAGCAGAACTCCTAGTGCTAGCAAAGAGAAAGTAAGGAAGGCTAAGAAAAGCCCTTATAGTTTAATTCTCCCTTAACTAAGACATGGAAGGACCTAAGGATTATAAGGACTTTATAGTTATTAACAAAGATCAAGAGGAGGCATTAATTAGAGAGATTATAACCAGAGGATCGCTAATAGAAGCGTTCCTAATAGCAAAGGAAAAAGCTAACTAGGACCTTACCCTCTAACTCCGCTAAGAAGGGAAGATTATAACCCTAGGAAAGCCCTTTAAGCAATTAGATTAAGCTAAGATTAACGCTCTGCGAGCTTGTGATATGTTCAGATTCACGAAGTTTAATTAAACAAAGCACAGCGGCCATAGGATCTTTAACTCTCGCATGGTAAGAGAGATCAAAGGTAAAGGCACGGATTCGCCGTACGAGAAGTCTCGCCTTATTATATAAGGCCATAATAATAAGGAGAAGGAATTTATCCTAACGCAATCGCTAACAATCCAACGGGCAAGCTAACGGCTAATTGTAGCTATCGCTCCTTTGTTAAAGAAAAGGGATTTGCCTCTAGATCCGCGATATTACCTAAGCCTACGTTTAATCGCAAACAAAACTCACGAGGCTAATTATTATGAGATTGCCGGAACAGATCGCGCACCACTTTCCAGAAGGCACTGTAATAGAGGTCATCAAGCCTCTTTACGGCATTACAGAGGCTGGAACTCACTAGTGGGCAACGTACTTCCGTCATCACAGGGATAACCTTAACATAACAACGTTAACATACGATCCCTGCTTGTTAATTATAGCTCTGAATAATGAAAACCTCTTTGGAATCATTAGAATGCAAACGGATGACACGCTAGGTCTAAGCGATGATAACTTCTTTAACAAAGAAGAAAAAGAGCTCTAGAAGGCTAACTTTATAGCTAAAGAGAAGTAGCAACTGTTAAACGGGAATCCCCTTACTTTTAATGGCTATATCCTAACCCAAAACGCTAATAACTTACTAACCCTAACCTAGAAAGGCTAAAGTCAGAAGATTAAGGAAGTTAACCCTTAATCTCTAACAGCAAGGCAGGATTACGTAGAATAACGAGCCTGAGGAAGTTACATCGTAACCATCTGCTAACCAGAAGCTTCGTATAATCTATTAATTACAGCTTAACACCAAGAACTAGCTGCCGAAGATATCGTATGCCTGAACAAACGCCTTAAGTG
Source organism: Epichloe gansuensis (assembly GCA_023658505.1). Taxonomy (NCBI): domain Eukaryota; kingdom Fungi; phylum Ascomycota; class Sordariomycetes; order Hypocreales; family Clavicipitaceae; genus Epichloe; species Epichloe gansuensis. Next base: position 1,186,331 of record CP098281.1, read on the forward strand.
GCAGATTGAGAATCAGCAATAAGGATTGCGCTATATCCCACTAACCCTTAAAGAAGCGAAGCTCTTCGTATTCGTAGATAGATCGCTTGTAAACAATAAGGATCTTAGCTCACAGATTGGGTATGTAATCGTAATTAGTAACGAGGCAAAGAGGGATAATAACACCTTTATCGCGAAAGGGAATATTATTATATATAGTTTAACGAAGAGCAAGCGGGTTACGCGTAGCGCGCTTGCCTCTAAGCTATACAGCATGGTTTAAGGTGCTGATATCGCGTACGCGATATCTACAACCCTTAATCAGATCACGGACCGATTAAAAATGCCTTAGATCCCTACGATCCTTTGTACCGACTCGTTCTTATTGTACGAATGCCTTGTCAAGCTAGGCATAACAAAAGAGAAGAGGCTAATAATTAATATCATAGCCCTTCGCTAATCGTACGAGAGGCGCGAAATCTACAAGGTCAGATGGATTAACGGCAACGATAACCCGGCTAATGCGATGACGAAGGGATCGCCAAATTAAGCGCTGATAACCTTGATTAATTCGAACGAATTAACAATCCGTGTGGAAGGTTGGGTTAAGAGACCTTTATAAGCGTTGCGAGCGTTGTGGAGAGGGAATTGACGGAGGCAAAGGGAGGATTCGTCGCGATCGGATCAATTAAATTAACCGATGCCGACCGGGCCAATCAGGGCTCGGATTCCCATTAAGGGATCCACTTGTGTACACTTTCCTTTAATTCGATTTTTATTGCGTTTTTAGGCCCCTTTAGCCACGAGAAAAAGAGAGACTGCCAGTGTTGCTTCCTTCGGATTATCATTGGATTAGTCGTGGCCAAAGACCCCGCTAATTGTGGGCCGAGTGGAGCCCTTAGAGGGATGCACGCCTTGTGATTGGCTGCCCTTTTTCGCCACCCCTCTTTGCCCCACTTACGGGTTTCACCCACTTTCTAGCTAGCTAGATTCCTCTCTCTCTCTCTCTTCTCTTTCCTAGATCATCATCAACTATCATAGACTTCAATAACAACGGTATTATTACCTGCGCAGGCACCTTGGTGTTCCAACAATAAAGGTAAAGAGAATAATACTACTTCTTCTAAAAAGATAAGATTTCTACCTATATAATAGAACTTAGATTTAAAGAAGAAAGTAATAAAGGAGAGATACTAATAAGCTTCTTTATATAAGGCATAATAATTAATAGCTATATAACTATAGAGATCCTTATAAATTAAGCAGCTACCCATGCCCTTATAAAGAAGGATTTATTTAATCTCTAATAACTAAAGAAAGCCCTAACTACCTTCCTTCTTTAAGATTATTACTCTTTAGGTATATTCTAAGGCATTATCCTAATACTAGGGCTATAGGTTACTTATTAGCAAGGTACCCTAATTCCTTGCCCTATAACGGTTAATCCCTAAGATCTAGCTTAATAAATCTAGAGCTAGGGAGGTAATAATTTAATTTAGAAGTAGTAAGCTAATCCCTTAATTAGATTAATTAATATGCTTACTCCCTTTAGTATTATCCTATTCTATATAATACCTATAAATACTCCTTCTTACTATATTTAGCAGATATAGACTGCCTAAAGATTAATTTCTATATCTCTTAGAATATCCTTTAATAAGGTAATATTAAGGTCCCTATTATCTATAAATAAGAACATCCTTAAATGCTTCTATAGAAGGAGAGATTAATTATATAGAGTTATCTAACTAAGATAGAATTACAGCGCTTATATTGCTAATTTAGTTACCCTTCTATCTATAGACTTTATAATATGCTTTCTAAATTAGGCTATAAGGTAGATTTCAAAACCATTAGATAATTAACAAAGATCTGCCACTAATGCTAATTAAATACAAACAATTTATATTACTTTAAATTCACCCTAAAGGATAAATATAACTTTAACTATAAAGTAATTATAGATATTATGTATTTAGATAGTAATTGCCCTATTCTCCACGCTATTAATATAGCTACCGTGTTTAACATAGCTAGATTCCTTAAGGATATTATAGCAAAGGTAACCTAGGAAGCTCTTTACCTTTACTAGATTAATACCTACTAGGGTCCTTTAGACTAGATTATAACTAATACTAGTATAACCTTTAGAAGCAAGGAATTCCGCTAATTTATAGCTTTAATATTAATCTTAATTAAAGAAGTCCTTATTAAGGCATACTATAGTATTAGCAAGGTTAAGAGATACTATAGGCCGCTCTAAAGAGCCTATAATATTATCTAATGCCCCTCCTGGGTACGAGGTAAAACTGCTTATATTATTACAGCCCGTTTTTCTTTAACATCTTGTCCATCTTTTTCGCTGTTTTCTCTAGGTGCGAGAAGATGGAAGAGATGGTGTAGAGAGAGGAACAAACACGGTCACAGAGAAAGGGGAATCGCGTTAATTTATGCTGCGAGCAAAACTCGAATGAATTTGAGTTTAACTGCGGTTGCGAACTATGACTCTTGCGCTAACGCAGCCACAAAGTTTATTGTCGATAAACTTTGCACTAACCTCGCAGCCCCCGTATTCGTGCCCTCGAAGCTTGTTCCCACATTAGGCTACTTTTTTATCACTGCGGTACTGTTAATCGGTCGTTTATTATTACACTGGCTAGGTGTTGCCAGTAATTCTTATGTTATGTGTGAATTTTAGATGCATTGGCCACTGCCGATGAAAAAAAAATTATAAAAATCATATTATCTAATGCAAATGCCTATTAATACCTAACGCTATAGCCCTATAAATAGCTATAAAAGCCCTTAATAATACCATAGGCCTAAATAGCATTATTCTAACCCTTCTTATCTTTAGCGCCTACCCTTAAATAATTAATAATTCTCCTCTCTTACCTAATATTAAGTAATAAGCTCTTATAGTGTAAAAGGTAATAAAGGAAATTAAGAGGTTATATACGCTATATAAAGTTAAGGAAGCCCTTACTATAAGGAATAGCCCTAATACCTTACTAACCCTTAATCTCCTACTTATATTACTAGTTCTTATCTAGTAAGAGTATAAAGGATAGTAAGGCCTATATAAGCTCCTTATAATAAATAGAGAGAGCTATACCCTTAATTTTCTATAAGATCCTAAGGTCTTTAGGTTAACCTTTATTAAGCCCTATAATAAAGATCTAAGTAAGGAAAGGCTATTACTAGTAGGAGGTAATAACCTAGAGGTAATTAAAAGGGAAGAGTAAGAGGTATAAATTAATAATATAATGCCTCTAGCCTCTCTAAAAAGAAGGCTAGGAGACTATAAAAAACCCTCCTATAATTATTAATTAGGTAGATAATCTTAAGGTATTTATCTTAAGCAAGGAGAAGGCAAACCTTAAGCTTATAATCTAATTACGTAAGAAAGGCATAATCATAACTCCTAGTAAACCTTTTAAGCTCTTAATAAAGGCTAAGATTAATGCCCTAATTAGCTAAGGCATATTTAAATTTATTGCTTTTAATCTAAAGGAGCACTAAGGGATTTAAATCTTTAATTCCCGTATTATTAATAAAGTTAAAGGAAGAATAAGCTAGCTATATAAGAAATTAAGGCTTATAATCTAAGGCTTTAGTAATAAAGCAAAGTAAGTAATCCTTATATAAGCCCTAATAATCTAAAGGGCAAGCTAATAATTAATTCTTATAATTACCCCTTCCCTTCTTATAAAAGGATTTCTCCTATAGATTTAAGATATTATATAGGCGTATGTATAATTAGAAACACTACTAAATTATATAATCCTTACCTAACTCCTTATCTAAATTTATAATTAGCACCCTAAAGGAATAATTATAAGAGTTATTAAGCCCCTCTATAGAATTACAAAGGCTAGCATACACTAGTAAGTAACTTACTATAAGTACTACAGAGAAAAGCTCTAGATAATAATATTAAGCTATAATCCATGCTTATTAGTTATATTTGCTAAAAGCCCTCACTTTAGATACGTAGGAATACAGACTAATAATACCCTTAGCCTATTAGATAAAGGATTCTCCTAATAAGAAGAAGATTAACTAGCTACTGCTAAATTCGCTATAAAACCAAAGCAGTTTATTAAGCCTAATAACCCCTTATATTTAATAGTGGAATTATTTAACTAACTAATAATACTATTAAGATATAGCAAAAGGGCAAAGTAATAAGCTATAGTTAATCCTACTAGAAGAGCTAGATAAGAAATATATAGAGCAAAGGGCCTATAGTGCTTATATTGCTTTAATTTACTAACCTAAAGTAAGCTTTAATCTATTAGTTACTACATAATATTAAGAACTAATAACTAAGAACGTTAAGGAACTTAATTACTATATTAAGTAGTAAATAAACTACCTAGATTAAGGATTAATCTTTATACCCCTTAACCTTAAAAAGCAAAGCTATTTATATTTATTAACGGATTATTCGCTAATAATAAAGACCTTACCTTATAACTAGGCTATGTCCTTATCCTAGCTAATAAGGAGTATAAAGATAGTAAGTTTATACTATAAGGCAATATTATACACTATAGCTTAATAAAGAGTAAGAGAGTTATAAGAAGTATACTTACTTTAGAGGTCTATAGAATAGTAGTAAGCGTTAATATAGCTTATGTAATTATAATAATATTAAAGATTATTATAGATTAATTAAACCTTCTAGAAATCCTAATTATAGTCTATATAGATTTATACTTATTATATAAATGCCTTATTAAGCTTAGGACTATAAAGGAGAAGTAGCTTATAATTAATATTATAGCCCTTTAGTAATTATATAAACGCTATAAGCTCTATAAGATTAAATAGATTAATAGTAAAGATAACCTAGCTAACGTATTTATAAAGGCAATGCCTAACAAAGCCTTAGAGAGGTTTATTATGGGTAATATAGTAATAATCTAGATAGAGGATAGGTTACCTAGACCTAGCACTGCCTATAAAGAGGTAAGGGACTAGAACCCTAAAGCCTATGCCTAAGCCCGCGCTAAAACTAGCGCTAGAGGCACTAGACAAGCTGCCCTAAGTATAGCACTATTACGTAGGGCGTGGGCTAAGGGATTAGAGGCGGTGGAATTATAGCTTTAGAAGGGGGCGTAGAATTATAGCCTTAAAGGGGTGCCTCTCCTAAGTCTCTCTAGTAAGGAGGGGGAAGAGAAGGGAGTATAAGGGGTATAAAAGGTATAATCTAATATTATACCTTTAGAAGGGGAAGGATTATAGGTAATCTTCCCTTAGGAATATAATCTAATATTACATTATAGTTAAATAAAGGGCCATAGGGAGGGATAATCTAATATTATACCTTTAGATAGGGAAGGGATTATAAGTAACCTTCCCCTTATAACGTAATCTAATATTATATTACACTAGTTAAATAAAGGGGCATAGGTAAGGGCGGAAGGCAAAGGTAGCCTTCTATAAGGAAGAAGGATAAGCGATTAGAGAAGCTAGTTATCTAAAGCCAGTAGCGCGTAGGGAAGGAAGGAAGGACTATTATTATTATTTCTTTTATTAATTCTTTTATTTATATAACACATTTATTTAATCCCTTATATCTTCCTTCTTAGATTAATATTATGTATTAATAATTATGTTAAAAAGAAAGAGGTTCTAATATTAGAATAAGCATAATATTAATCGCGGCACGTAGCCATAATTACCTGGCAAAAGGTTAGGCCGTAAGGGGCGCGCGTAACGCGCGCCCGCGAGAGGTGGCCCTATATATAACTTATCGGCCCGCCGCCTCTAATTAGTCCAGGTGTGATGATCTAGGCTTTGCCTAGACCTAGCAATATAGGTGTCAATTGAACAAGTCAATGTTAACTTGTTCAATACGTATCCTTTGCCTGCCTATGGCGCAACTGGATCGGGCATTCCATCCGTGCGTGCGCGCTTGACACCCGCGATGGCCCCTGTGGGGCTGCACCGTAACACCAGGGCCCACAAGTTATGTGACCCACAAAACGCACTGCGTTTATAGCCACTTCTCACGATCTAAAAAGCCTCTCTTTTCCTCTCTTCTACACACACTTATGACTAATTGATTATAACGCCTAGAATAGAAGAATAATTCCTATTCCCTAGGCTACGATCCTAACGTCAGGCACCTGTGATACCAACACTTACCTTACTAGTTCCTTATTTTAATAGTTAAGCCTCTTATTTTCTTCCCTAAGCTAGCTAATAATAGTACTAAAGCTTAATTCTTAATTAAAGACTAATATAGTATTATTAAAAGATATATTATTTCTATATACTAGTATAGCTTTAAATAAATTATCTAACTTTACTAGATAAAAGTTAGAAAGTACTAATAGAGTAATTACTTAGACCTTTATTAAATATCTTAGAGAATATAGTAGAAAACATTTCTTCTTTACCTTATATAGGTTATTATATATAAATATTAATCAGAACCGATAGCGAACAGGCACAGCAGTACTCACACTCCCCAGCGACTATGGCCGCCTAGACTTCGACTAACCACTAGTGCTCATTCCGTTAGCCTAACAAATCAGGCTAAGAACGAATTAGCACCGGACCAGGCCTAGAATAGAGGCGCTAATTACCTTTACATAACCATAGTTTTAAACCTAATAGTTAAAACAGGCATTAGTAGCTAGCCCTATACAAACCAGTTAGCTCTGCTTCTAAGCTAGAATAGAATAGACTTACTAGTAATATTATAGTATTATAATACCTTTGATACTTTTTCCGCACTGATCTAAAGGTCCGGAATCGCCTCTAAAATACAAACCACATTAATATTTAAATTCCTTACCTTTATTTACCCCCTCCTATAATATTATATTGCGATAGAGCTAGAGGTAAGCGTAAGGGTAGGATGCTAATAGTAATTAACGCTAGAGAAAGGGGCTAGTATAGAGCTACTACTACCTAAACGTAGGATTAGGGTAATTTAATACCTATAGACATAAGGATAACCTAATAATAGATTAGATATAATTTAAGCATCTAGATAATATAAAATTTTATAATAAGATTACTAGCCTTATGTTATGAACTGGCCTTAGGGCAGCTGCACGTAAGCGTTCTAAGAGATATTATTATCCTTAGAGAGGAAGGATTAGACTAAGCTAGGTGTCGCACAGGAACTGGCTTTATACTAGTGTGTGTGTGGGTTACATAGGCCTAGGTAAAGCCCTAACCTATCTACCTATAGTCCGTGTCCTTTGCGCGCCCTTTCTAGAACCTTTGCGTGCCCTTTCTAGACCTAAGACATAACCTAAGCTCCTAAGCTTAAGTCTATAATATACCCCCTTACTTAGGCCTCCCTTCCCCTTTGCCCTTATTATTAGAATGTTCTAAGTAAGTGGCGTATATACGTAATTAATATAGCGTGTTAGTGCGGGTCCTAGTGTAGGGCTCCTACATAGCCTAGTAAGCTAAAAAAATTTTCTTATAGGCTACCCTACCCCTAGCCTTTAAAACAACTAGCCCTGCCTAACTCTAGCCCCCTATAACACTAGCCTACTCTATTTTCTTACCTACCACTAGCTAATATTAAGCTTTACCTGCCTAGTTATCTTTACTTTATTTTTATACATTACCTTTCACCTATTAAATCCCCCTTTCCCTTAGCTATTACTAGTCTTTCTAACCTCTTATTACTAACTATTTATAATCCCCTACTAGTCTATATCTAAAGTAAGTGCGTAATTAGAGCTATCCTATAGCTATATCTAGATATAAATAATCCTATATATCCCTTACTTTTTCCCTTTCCTTTCCTTTATATACCCTTATTTCTATTATCTTATTAGTTATCCACTGCTTGCCTCTCTTTAAATATCCTATTAAAACCCCTTTTTGTATCTAGCCTACCTCCTATTATATTTATTACTATTACCTAAGCGCTATTACTGCTATTACCTCTAGTAGTACCCCCTTACTACTACTTTCTCCTCCCCTAAAAAGCTAAACTACCTTAGTAGTTATATCTTAGAGGGTAACTCTAATAACTCTAATAATTCTAATAGAGAGGAGCAAAAGGTCCTATGTATTTAATATATAAATAACCTTTGTAATAAGGGGATGTAAGAGTACGCCCTAGGGTCTTATTAGGCCTATCTTCCTTATTAGCGCCTATTAATTATATAGCTAGGAGCTATACTTATACTTAGGTAACCTAAAACTAAGATATATATATAAGCACCTTATAAACCTTTTAGCTACTAGAAAGGCCGTTAAAATACTAGCTATAAGGCATACTGCCTCTAAAAGGGATACCACACTATCCTAATAAAAACCTTCATCCGCTGTTAAAAACATTTTAATACTATTTTAGCCACTGCCTATATTAATCCCTCTATGGTAATACCTCTCTTATTATCCCCTGCTAGGGCAGCACGCGCCTAGGGCGCTACTAAATTATAAGCACTTACGCTTGCCTAGTAGATAACTCCTACCTAATGCAGTGGTAATATAGTAATAGAGTTCTTTTGTAGCATATCTATAATAAATAATAATCTTACCTATATTACCTCTATTTAGGAAAACACTACTGCTAAGCAGCGTGTATTTAATAAGGCCCTTACCTGCTAATTAATTACTTATTGCTATCCCTCCCTAGACTAAACTAGAATAACTTAGCTTCTCCTTCTCCTCCTACCCCTAAGAACTAATTACTTTCTAATATAGTGGAATACTAGCGCTAATACGCGCGTAGAGCAGAGAAGACTAGATTTACTTATTCCTTAGTAGTTAAATAAAAACATACTCTTTTAGGCCTATTATGTATTATTATATCGCCCTATTATGCCTTAAATCTATCTAGTGCCTCTATGTCTTATATGTTTTCTAGTAGTTCCTAAGTTAGCTATATATATCCTTTTTATTTAACTAGCATATTCCGGTTTAACCCCTATCCTCTTACGTTCTTAGCTACTAGTATCTCTTTAACCTAATACTCTAAGAGATTAGGGTTAGTATTAGTTATTATTAGTTCTAGTGGGGGTCGCTTATCCGCTAATATTTAACTAGGTAATGGATTAGAGGCTACCTATTATACTAAATCCATATGGAAAACAGGGTAAAGTCCCTATAGCATATCTAACTTAATAGTTAAAGGTATAGGGACCTCTAGCACCTTGTATTTAGCTATAACCTAATCTAATTTCTTGCATGGTTTGTTTGTCTTGAAATTTCATAGGTTTAACCATATATAATTACTAATCTAAAAGCATTCCACTAGACGCTAGCTGCTATTTATTTCCTCCTATTACTATTACTAAATAAATGCTATAGTAGCTTGCATTAGGTCTAAGCCCTCCTTAAGATATTATAAGAATGCCTAGGCCCTCCCTTTAATAAGGTATAGGACGTCTCCTTATCTAGTAGTGCTTAAATTATTACTAGGTTATAACTATATAAGGCTATATTCACGCTAATCCCTATTACTAATAAGTCCCTATTATTTAAAGCAAGTTAATAAGCAAGGAGATGTTCTAGCTATTTAAATTATAAAAATAATAGCATTACCCTTAGGATAGCCTAAACTTCTTAATTTACCCTTTTATGCCACTGTCTATCTGTGAATAATAAGCTATTAATAGTAACTACTGCGTACTTACCTAGTTATAAAGTGTGGTCTAAAAATTACTTAACTAGTCTAAACCGTAATCTATAATAATTTATATAGGAAAGCTATGGAACTGCTACTAGCACTGCTTAAACCGTTTTATACATACTTTAGCCCCTATTAATGTTATAGCCTCTAGCTAGATATACTTAGAGAGTCTATCTATAATAACTATAAGAAACCATGGGTTATCTAGGTATTAAGCTAAAAGGTCTATTATAAAGTTAATAGAGATTTGTAACCAGTAATGGTCTAGTGGAGGGATTGGTTTTAATAAGCCTTATCTTAGCTAGTAGCTCTTCCGCCCCCTATAATAGTAATAGTTTCTTATAAACTAGGCAATCCCTTGCGATATGCTATCCTAATAGAAATCCCTCTAAAGCGTCTTAAAAGTTATGTTATAGCTAGGATAGCCTAGTAAGGGTAAATTATAGACCTGTTGTGTTAAGGTTATAGTAAGGGGTTCCTAATTTAGAATCTAAGTCTAGCCCTAGAATTAAAGCGCACCTTTAGCGCTAATCTAGCAGTCTGCTATCTGCTCCCTTATATTCACGGTGTTTAGAAACTTCTAGGCCCCTTCCTAACTACCTTAAGCTATATCCTATACATAGCATTATAAACTAAGGACTAGTCCTATAGAGATTAGAGATATATATTTGTAAATATTATTACCCCTATTAGAAGACCTATAAACCTACCTATAGTGTCCTTGCCCTTACTACCCCCTAATAATAATATAGGGTTTACACTAGAGATAAGTCTAGTTCTTTTATAACTATATAGGCCTAGTGTTATTACTAATTATATAATTAGCTCCTCTAGTCCCCCTTATTCTCCTCCCCTTAGAACTATCTTAATAGCGTATCTAGTCTTACTGCCTATAGGCTAAGCCTATACTATAGGTAAAAATTAAATAGCAATAGCGTCTTTGCCTATCTTGCTTGCTATTCTAATATCTCCCTTAGCGCTATGAAGTATTCTAAGTTCTTATAGTCTGTAAGTATTATAAATAGCTTACTAACGCTACGTAGCTTTACTAACTAAGCCTTTAGGTATAATATAATTACTAATAGCTCCTTATTATATATAGTATAGTTCTGTTAAGCTAGCTATAGTTAAGCGGAATAATAAGTAACTAGGTATAAGATACCTTTGTTATTAAACTATAAGAGGTAACCCCTAAAGCTATCCCTAAATAGTTAGCTTTTACTATAGTGTCCTTATTAGAGTTCTATTATATTAGAATAGGATATAACATAAAGGCTATCTTTAGCGCTTTAAACGCTATATTATATTTATCTGTTTACTAAAATAGGACGCCCTTCTTTATAAGTTTAATTAAAGGGCCTATAATTATTAAGAAGTGTAGTATAAAGTCCTAATAAAAGTTAGCAAACCTAAGAAATCCTTATACCCCCTAACCTTCTTTAGTGCCTTCTAATCCTAGATAGCTATAATCTTTTCCCTATCTAGGCAAATTTCTTTTCTTATGTAAATAATAAACCCTAGGTACTTAACTTCCTTTATTATAAAAATGCATTTCTTTATATCTAAGTTTAGTCCTACTTACTATAGCCTTAAGAGTATTACTTAGACCTTTTATATATAGTCTTTCTAAGACCCTCCTAAGTAAATAAGGATATTATTAAGGTAAGTAGTTACGTAATCCCTAGGATTCTGCTAAGCGCGCTATTAATATATCTCTAAAAGGTAGTGAGTGTACCCGCTAGGCTAAAGGGGTATATAAGCCACTTAAATAACCTAAAACGCGTCTAGAAGGCGGTCTAGTGTTCCTTGCCTTTAGCAATATAGAGCTAGTAAAACGCTGCTTATATATCTAGCTTTATAAACCACTTTGCCTCTAATAATAATTATAGTGTCTCCTTTACTAAAGGTAAGGGATAATAGTCTTATTCTATAATCTTATTAAGGGCATGGTAGTCCACGCAAAACCGCTATCCTTCTCCTAGCTTCTTTACTAATAATACTAGAGCTACTGCTAAAGAGAAGCTAGCCTATATCTATCCCTTATCTATAAGGTTAGTTACTTGCTTTTAGATCTTAAGGAGGTACTACTATAGTATATTATATAATAGGGCTTATGGGAGTTCTAGTTTAAATCCGTTTGTATTATGCTTTAATTAAATATAGTAGTCTAATTATCCCTAGTGCGGTGGTAAGGCATTTGCCTTACTTTCTAGGAAGAGGTCTATAAAGTCCTATAGCGCGTTTAGCAATAAGGATAATAGGTCCTATTCCGTAGCCTTAGGGTTATGTCTATCTGTAGAATTAATATGATTTCCTGTAGGCTAGTGGCGTATAGTTAGATATGTTCTTTCTGCTTCTTTACATGCCTTATAATTCCCGCAAAGGTAAAGCCTAAGATAGATATCATTAGTTACTTAACCTTCCTATTAATTAATGCCTGAATTTATAGGTTATTAGCTAATCCCACGCAGAGTTAACGGCGCGCTATGTCTAAGTTAATCTTATTCTATTCTATCTATAGTGTCCCTAAAATTAACTACCTTATTAACCTAGGGATTACATAGGTAACTATAGGTGTTTCCTATTTATCTAGATCTACTTAAAAACGGACAATATGCGTAATGTATAACCTCTTTTATAGCTCTCTTTTCCCCTTATTTTACACTAACCGCAGTGTAAACTAATCTCTTCTTTAAGAGAGGGAGGCGTTCTAACTAGAGTTTTTAGATAAGGCGTTTGCTTATAGTAGCATAATAGTTATAGCCTATGTTAATAAGAGTATCTATAAAGGTAGTCTTATTAATTAATATAGGAACTAGAAAAGGTATAGAGTCTATGTTAGACTAGATCTGTTTAAAGTCCTTATTAGTAATAACTATTTACTATAATACCCCTTTATCTATCCTCCTTGCTACCCTAGTTAAATAACTTAATACTAGGGTTCTTCTTTTCTAATACATTTACTATCTCCTCTTCTTTAGAGTTATCTTCCTCTTCCTTTATATTACATGCGTTAATAGCTACCTTTTTATGCTAATGTTTTAGTGGAAGTAAAGGGTAGTTAGAAATAAAATACTTTCCTAAACTATACTATAGGCATTTGCCCTCCTTATAACGCGTGTTACGTATAGCCTAGCTAACCTACTTAGCCTGCTTACCGCTAGCCTTATTACCTAACTTTGCCTTATGCTAATTTCCTAGTAACTTTCTATGTCCTTTTAGGCCTATTCTAGATGCGTTAATTATATGTCTATTATAGGAGTGTCCTTATCCTAGGCAGGGGCCTTAGGCATATACGCTTGCCTTTGCGCATAGTTCTTCTCCTCTAATTAATAGGACTTAATATCTAATAAGATGCTATAATACTAGGCTATTACCGCTAAGTAATCTATGCGTAATATATCTTATCTAACACTATAGTCCCTTATCTACTTATTAAGTGCTATGCGTAGCTTAGCTAGCTTTATAGAGTCCTCCTAATCTAATCCCCTAGCTAGCGCTAATTTCTGTTTAAAACAAATATAGAAGTCGCTAAATCGCTTATTTAGGCATTGCGTAATCTAGTTAAGCTCTATAATTGCTAATTCCTATTAATAGGGGTTATTAAATATCTTAGTAAGGTAGTTTAAGAACTTCTATAGATTATAAAGCACTAAGTGTCCTTTCTTAAAATAGGGAGTAACTTATGCCTAAACCTTTAGCAATAGGTTCTAGTAAATAAAACACTATTAGTCCTACTAGGACCTAATAAACCCCTATCTGTGTCTAGCTTATAGAACATTAGGTTTTGCCATGCTACAAATAGAACCCTTTCGCTATTAAATAGGGGTCCTATTAGTAAGGGTTTTTGCTTAATAAGTTAACTAGAAATATTAGATCTCTGCTTGCTAGTAAGGTCCTTAATTTGTTTTAACTACTAAGCAATAAGCTCCTATAAGGTTACTATTTTATTAGTCTCTATCCTATCCGCTAGTAGCAGTATATCTATTAGCTGCTATGCCTCTATAGTAAAGGATAATAAATATTATAAACTAGCCTTAAGGTAGCTATACGTAAGCGTTCTAAGAGATATTATTATCCTTAGAGAGAAAGGATTAAACTAAGCTAAGTGTTACACAGGAACTAGCTTTATACTAGTGTGTGTGTAGGTCGCATAGGCCTAGGTAAAGCCCTAACCTATCCGCCTATAGTCCGCGTCCTTTGCGCGCCCTTTCCGGAACCTTTGCGCGCCCTTTCCGGACCTAAGACATAACCCGAGCTCCTAAGCTCGAGTCCATAACACCTTATCCCTAGTAATAAAGTCTCCTAAGTTTAGAGCATTATAAAGGCTATAGCCCGCTAGGCAGTAAACCATGCCTACGCTAAAATAAGAGCTATAAATAATAGTAATAATAATAATAATAATAATAATATTTACATTACTAAAGAAGCCCTTAAAGTAGCCCTTAAGGAGGCTATTAAGGAAGAAGTAAAAGGAACTAATATACTAACCTAGGTAAGCGTTATAGCTAAACTAGTACTAAGAAGGCTAAATAATAAAACCCCCTATAGGTCCTAGGTAAATAATATAGAGAAGTACTTATTAAAGGTAATATAATCTAGGAAATACTCTAATCCTAAGGCACTAAAGATATAATAACTATAGTAAATAAAGCTATTAGCTAAACTATAGCTATAGTAGCTAGAAAACTCCCTAGTAAAGATATAATTATTACCTTTAAAGGAAATATTACCTAATATAAAGAAGACTAAAAATAGATTACTAAAGCATTTAGACTAGAAATAGCCCTTTACTACTATATACTTAATATTATAGTTAAGGGATTCCTAATAAAGCATATATCTATTTAAAGCCTTATAGCTAAGATTAGAAAAGTAAATAAAGTAAATATAATTAAGGTAACTATAAGGCACCCCTAAGTAAAAAATATATAATATACTACCCTAATCCTAGGACTAGTAGAAGTAAAAGATATTAATAAGATATACTAAGATAGAATAGTCTTTAAAGTAAAGCTATTTTAAACTAAACTATATAATAAAACCCTATAACCTTAATAATACTATAACTACTTTTAAATAAGCTATATTATAAAGTTCTATAAGGTAGCCCTAAGGTATAGTAAGTATAAAGCTAGCTAATATAAAGAAGAAGAAATATTATACCTAATAATTAGTAAATAACTAAAGGAAAACTATATCTTATACTTTAGCTTATACCTAGTGTAGTTAAGGGACTATTCTATCCTAAAAGAGAAGTAAAATATAGTAAAAGTAAGCTACCTAAAGTAACTATTATAATTTACTAGTAACTCCCTAGATAGAAGCCTAATACTACCTTATAAGAGAACTAGTATAGCTATAAAACCTATTATTATAGTAAGTAAAAAAAGGAATACCTTATAAACATAAAGAGAAGTGCTAAATAGCCTAGGGTAAAGAGTATTATATAATATATATCTTAGAATAAGGCTAGAATAGAACTAGCATAAGATAGTAAAGACCTATTACCTCCTTAATTAATATAGTAATATTATAAGTTCTCTTTTAGAATATAAATAAGAAGAATAACCTAATATATATAGTGCTCTAGCACTAAACTAATATAGATATAATAGTAATCTAATAGTAGGAATATATAAGGCACCTATAGCCCCTAGTACTAGGCCTTACCTAATTCTAACTAGCATATTATAAAGGCTAAAATATAGTATATATAAATAAGAAGTATAATATAGGGTTATAAATAGCCTAAGGAGGACTTAACTAGTTACTAGTAAAGATAAAAGGTATAAATATTTACTCCCTTTACTCTAAGGGATATATAAATAACTAGAATATACCTATTTACACTTTTAATATAAAAGAGCCCTATAGCTAAAGTATTTTTATAGGAGACTTTAACTAAAAACACTCCCTCTAGGATAGCCTAGATAGAATAACTAGAGAAGTAAAGGAACTACTAGACCTTATAAGCTAGTAAAGGCTTAGTTTAGTAATACCCTATAGGGAACCTATAAGATAATATAGAGAAGATAAAGATAGCACTATAAATCTAGTATAGGTAACTCTAGATATCTAAGTTTACTATAATAGTGTAAAAGACCTTATAGGTTCTAACTATATTCTATAGCTAATTAGCATTTTTACTAAGGAGTAAGAAGGCGCCTTACCTACCCTTAAATATACCTAGACTATAATAAATAGACTATAGGTAAAGGTAAAAGTAATAGTATAACTCTAAGTAGAAAATACACTAAACCTAAAAGATAAGGAAGGAATTAATATATATATAACGTAGCTTATTATAAACCTCTAATAAATAGTAGAATTAGTAGCCCTATAGAAGTGCTAAGAACTCCCTAGCTTAGAGATATAGTAATTAAGGAGAATAAAAAGGTAGTTACTAAAGCTAGATAAGCTAAGAGATAATAAAGGCACTAAAAGACTAAAGTAAACTAGTAAGCCTTCTCTAAGGTAAATAATAACTAGGAATAAATAGTTAGGGAAGAGAAAAGGAATATATAAAGAGAAGCTTTATAAAAAGCTAATATATAGGAAAAGGATAGAGAAATTTAAAAACTAAAGAGATAGGCCTAACTCTAAAGCTAAGCCCTCCTAGAGCTCCCTAGACTTCTAGACCTAGAAAGAACTAATAGTAATCCTAATCTAGCTACTACCTATAAAAATAAGGTAAGTATACTTATATAAAGGTTCTTCCCTAAACCTATAGTAAACCTCTCCTATATCCTAGATCTCTCCTTCCTAGAACTTAATAATACACTAGTTCTAGATAAAGAATAGTTTAGAGTAAGGGATATTAGAAATATTCTATTAAATATAGCTAGCTAGAAAGCCCTAGGAGATAATAAACTCCTAGTAAGCCTTATTAAGGCCTATAATAAGCTAGCTAAAGAAGCTATAGTATACTTACTAAACGCTATCCTTAAAGTAAGATATTTCCTAGCCTAGTTCTAAATTATATAAGTAGTAGTAATTAGAAAGCTAGAAAAAACCACTAAGGAGATAAGAAGGGCTAATATATAGAGACCTATCTTACTACTAAATATAGTAGGAAAGATTATAGAAGTAGTAATTATAAGGTAGCTTATAGCCTTTACTAAGGCTAAAGCCCTTCTCCCTAAGCTATAAATAGGAAATAGAGTAAATAGATTAATAAAAACTATAATTAGAGTCCTTATAGAATATATAAGAGAGGCTTAAGGTAAAGGTAGTATTACCTTATTAGTATAAATAGATATCTTATCTATATTTAATAGAGTTAGCTACCTATATCTAATTTATATTTTAATCTAAATAGGTATACTATACTAGCTAATAGCTATAATATATAGCTTCCTTATAGATAGAATAAGCTAGCTTAGCTTTAATAGTAAACTCTTAAAACCCTTCTAGATAAAGATAACTACCTTATAAGGCTTACCTCTCTTACTAATCCTTTTCTTACTTTACTTAGTAAAGCTTTATATATACCTTTAAGCTATCCTAAGTATAGTAGTAATAGGATTTATAAATAATATAAATATAGTAGTGTTTAGAAAAACACTATATAAACCTAGAAAAGGCTTAAAGCTATATAGAAAGTATATAAAAATAGGTAAAAAAGTAAGAGTAAAGTTTAACCTAGTAAAAACTAAACTTATATACTTTAGTAAAGTATACTAACCCCTATAAGCTAGGGTTTAACTTAGTATAGAAAGATAGTACCTATAGAGTTATATAGGTTTCTTAGAGTCTAGGTTAATAGGAAACTTAATTAAAGTGCTTATAAGAATATCCTAAAAGGTAAATTAGCCTAGTAGTAGCTTATACTCTCTTTACTAATAGTATTAGCCTAGGGTTATAGCTTTAGAGATACCTAATGTTATGGACTTGAGCTTAGGAGCTCGGGTCATGTCTTGGGTCCGGAAAGGGCGCGCAAAGGACGCGGACTGTGGGCGGACAGGTTAGGGCTTTACCTAGGCCTATGCGACCCACACACACACTGGTATAAAGCCAGTTCCTGTGCGATACCTAGCTTAGTCTAATCCTTCCTCTCTAAGGATAATAATATCTCTTAGAACGCTTACGTGCAGCTACCCTAAGGCTAGTTTATAATATTTATTATCCTTTACCATGGAGGCATAGCAGCTAACGGATATACCGCTACTAGCGAATAGGATAGAGACTAACAAAATAGTAACCTTACAGGAGCTTATCGCTTAGCAGTTAAAATAAATTAAGGACCTCGCTAGTAAGCAAAGATCTGACTTTTCTAGTTAACCTATTAAGCAAAAACCCTTGCTAATAGGACCCCTATTTAATAGCAAAAGGGTCCTATTTATAGCATAGCAAAACCTGATGTCCTATAAGCTAGACATAGATAGGGGTTTATCAGGTCTTAGCAGGACTAATAGTGCTTTATTTACCAGAACCTATTACTAAAGGTTTAGGCATGAGTTACTCCCTATTTTAAGAAGGGACACTTAGTGCTTTACAATCTATGGAAGTTCTTGAACTACCTTACTAAGATGTTTAACAACCCCTATTAATAGGAATTAGCAATTACAGAGCTTGACTAGATCGCGTAACGCCTAAACAAGCGATTTAGTGACTTTTACATTTGTTTTAAATAAAAATTAGCGCTAGCTAAGGGATTAGATTAGGAGGACTCTATAAAGCTAGCTAAGCTACGCATAGCCCTTAATAAGTAGATAAGGGACTGTAGCGTTAGACAAGATATATTGCGCATAGATTACTTAGCGGCAACGGCCTAGTATTACAGCATCTCGTTAGATATTAAGTCCTATTAACTAGAGGAGAAGAACTATGCGTAAAGGCAGGCGTATGTGCCTAAGGCCCTTGCCTAGGATAAGGACACCCCTATAATAGATGTATAATTAATACACCTAGAACAGGCCTAAAAGGACGCGGAAAGTCACTAGGAAATTAGCGTAAGGCAAAGCTAGGTAATAAGGCTAGCGGCAAGCGGGCTAAGTGGGTTAGCTAGGCTATGCGCAACACGTGTTATAAGGAGGGCAAATGCCTGCGGTGTGGTTTAGGAAAGCATTTTGTTTCTAACTGCCCTTTGCTCCCACTAAAACGTTAGTATAGAAAGGCAGCTGTTAACGCATGCAATATAAAGGAAGAGGAAGATAACTCTAAGGAAGAGGAGATGGCAGACTTGTTAGAAAAGAAGAACCCTAGCATTAAGTTATTTAACTAGGGTAGCGGGGAGGATAGATAGAGGGGCATCATAGCAAATAGTTATTACTAATAAGGACTTTAAACAGATCTAGTCTAATATAGACTCTGCACCTTTCTAGTTCCTGTATTAATTAATAAGACTACCTTTACAGATGCTCTTATTAACACAGGCTATAACTATTATGCTACTATAAGCAAACGCCTTGTCTAAAAACTCCAGTTAGAACGCCTCCCTCTCTTAAAGAAGAGATTAGTTCGCACTATGGTTAGTGTGAAATAAGGGGAAAAGAGAGCTACGAAAAGAGGTTATATATTATGCATATTGTCCGTTTTTAAGTGGATCTAGATAGATAGGAAACACCTATAGTTACCTATGTAATCCCTAGGTTAACAAGGCAGCTAATTTTAGGGACACTATAGATAGAACGGAATGAGAT
This sequence comes from Epichloe gansuensis, assembly GCA_023658505.1. Lineage (NCBI taxonomy): Eukaryota > Fungi > Ascomycota > Sordariomycetes > Hypocreales > Clavicipitaceae > Epichloe > Epichloe gansuensis. The sequence goes on from CP098281.1 coordinate 1,205,573, forward strand.
TAACTTAGACATAGCGCGCTATTAACTCTACGTAGGATTAGCTAATAACCTATAAATTCAGGCATTGACTAATAGGAAGGTTAAGCAACTAACGATATCTATCTTAGGCTCTACCTTTACGGGAATCGTAAGGCGTGCGAAGAAGCAGAAAGAACATATCTAACTATACGCCACTAGCCTACGGGAAATCACATTGATTCTACAGATAGACGCAACCCCTAAGGCTATAGAACAGGACCTGTTATCCTTATTGCTAAGCGCGCTATAGGACTTTACAGACCTCTTCCTAGAAAGCAAGGCAAATGCCTTGCTACCGCACTAGGGATAATTAGACCACCATATTTAATTAAAGCGTAACGTAGACGGGTCCGAACTAGAACTCCCGTAGGCCCTATTATATAACATGCCCTAGCAGCACCTCCTTAAAATCCAAAAGTAAGTGACTAACCTTATAAATAAGGGATAGATATAGGCTAGCTTCTCTTTAGCAGTAGCTCTAGTGTTATTAGTAAAAAAACTAGGAGAGGGATAGCAGTTTTGCGTGGACTACCGTGCCCTTAATAAGATTACGGAATAAGACTATTATCCCTTACCTCTAGTAAAGGAGACACTACGATTATTATTAGAGGCAAAGTGGTTTATAAAGCTAGATATATAAGCAGCGTTTCACTGGCTCTGTATTGCTAAAGGCAAGGAACACTAGACTGCCTTCTGGACGCGTTTTGGGTTATTTAAGTGGCTTATGTGCCCTTTAGCCTAGCAGGTGTACCCGCTACCTTTTAGAGATATATTAATAGCGCGCTTAGCGGAATCCTAGGGGACTACATAACTGCTTACCTTAATAATATCCTTATCTACTTAGGAGGGTCTTAGAAAGACTATATACAAAAGGTCTAAGTAGTGCTCTTAAGGCTATAGTAAGCAGGACTAAACTTAGATATAAAGAAATGCGTTTTTACAATAAAGGAAGTTAAGTACCTAGGGTTTATTATCTACGCAGGGAAAGAAATTTGCCTAGATAGGGAAAAGATTGCAGCTATCTAGGATTAGGAGGCGCTAAAGAAGGTTAGGGGTGCGAGGATTTCTTAGGTTTACTAACTTTTATTAGGACTTTATACTACACTTCTTAATAATCATAGGCCCTTTAATTAAACTTATAAAGAAAGGCGTCCTATTTTAGTAAATAGATAAATATAATGCAGCGTTTAAAGCGCTAAAGATAGCCTTTATGTTATATCCTATCCTAATATAATAGGACCCTAATAAGGACACTGTAGTAGAAGCTAACTGTTTAGGGATAGCTCTAGGGGTTACCTCTTATAGTTTAATAATAAAGGCATCTTATACCTAGTTGCTTATTATTCCGCTTAACTGCAGCCAGCTTAATAGAACTACACCATACACGATAAGGAGCTATTAGCAATCATATTATGCCTAAAGGCTTAGTTAGCAGAGCTACGTAGCGTTAGCAAGCCGTTTACAATACTTATAGACTATAAGAACTTAGAATACTTTACAGCGCTAAGGGAGATGTTAGAATAGCAGGCAAGATAGGCAGAGACGCTATTGCTATTTAATTTTCACCTATAGTATAGGCCTAGCCCGCAGGCAGCAAGACTAGATACGCTGTTAAGATAGTTCTAAGGGGAGGAGAATAAGGGGGACTAGAGGAGCTAATTATGTAATTAGTAATAACTCTAGGCCTGTATAGTTATAAAAGAACTAGACTTATTTCTAGTGTAAACCCTGTGTTGTTATTAGGGGTAGCGAGGGCAAGGACACCATGGGTAGGTTTATAGGTTTTCTAACGGGGGCAATAATGTTTGCGGATACACATCTCTAATCTCTGTGGGACTAGTCCTTAGTTTATAATGCTATGTATAGGATATGGCTTAAGGTAGTTAGGGAAGGGGCCTAGAAGTTTCTAGAAGCTATGAACATAAGGGAGCAAATAGTGGACTATTAGATTAGCGCTAAAGGTGCGCTTTAATTCTAGGGCTAGACTTAGATTCCAAATTAGGAACCCCTTACTATAACCTTAATGCAATGGGTTTACGATTTACCCTTACTAGGCTATCCTAGCCGTAACATGACTTTTAAGACGCTTTAGAGGGATTTCTATTAGGATAGTATGTTATAGGGGATTACCTGGTTTGTAAGAAACTGTTACTATTATAGGGGGCGGAAGAGCCGCTAGCTAAGACAAGGCTTATTAAAACTAATCCCTCTACTAGACCGTTACTAGTTACAGATCTCTATTGACTTTATGATAGACCTGCTAGCTTAACACCTAGATGACCCACGGTTTCTTATGGTTATTATGGATAGACTCTCTAAGTATGTCTAGCTAGAAGCTATGATATTAATAGGGGCTAAAGCATACGCGGAACGGTTTAAGCAGTGCTAGTGGTGGTTCCATGGCTTTCCCATATAAATTATTATAGATCGCGGTTTAGACTAGTTAAGTAATTTTTAGACCACACTTTATAACCAGGTAGGTACGTAGTAGTTACTATTAATAGCTTATTATTCATAGATAGACAGCGGCATGGAAAGGGCAAATTAAGAAGTTTAGGCTATCCTAAGGGTAATGCTATTATTTTTATAATTTAAATAGCTAGAATATCTCCCCGCTTGTTAACTTGCTTTGAATAATAGGGACTCGTTAGTAACAGGGATTAGCGCGAACATAGCCCTGCATAGTTATAACCTAGCAATAATTTAAGAACCACTAGATAAGGAGATGTCCTATACCTTATTAAAGGGGAGGGCCTAGGCATTCTTATAATATCTTAAGGAGGGCTTAGACCTAACGTAGGCTGCTATAGCGTTTGTTTAGCAATAGTAACAGGAGGAAATAAATAGTAGCTAGCGTCTAGCGGAACGCTTTTAGGTTAGTGACTACGTATGGTTAAACCTGCGAAATTTTAAGACGAATAGACTATGTAAGAAATTGGATTAGGTTATGGCTAAATATAAGGTGCTAGAGGTCCCTATACCTTTAACTATTAAGTTAGATATGCCATAGGGACTTCACCCTGTTTTCTATGTAGATTTAGTATAACGGGCAGCTTCTAATCCGTTACCTAGTTAAATATTAGCGGATGAGCGACCCTTACTGGAACTAATAATAACTAATGCTAACCCTAATCTCTTAGAGTATTAGGTTAAAGAGATACTAGTAGCTAAGAACGCGAGAGGATAGGGGTTGAACTAGAATGTGCTAGTTAAATAGAAAGGATACGTAAAGCTAACTTAGGAACCACTAGAAAATATGCGAGACATGGAGGCACTGGATAGATTTAAGGCATAATAGGGCAATGCAATAACACATAATAGGCCTAAAAGAGTACGTTTTTATTTAACTACTAAGGAATAAGCAAATCTAGTCTCCTCCGCTCTACGCGCGTATTAGCGCTGGTATTCCACTATATTAGAAAGCAATTAGTTCTTAGGGGTAGGAGGAGGAGAAGCTGGGTTGTTCTAGTTTGGTCTAGGGGGATGGCGGCGAGTGGTCAATTAGCGGGCAAGGGCCTTATTAAATACACGCTGCTTAGCAGCGGCGTTCTTCTAAATAGAGGCAACGCGGGCGAGATTATTGTTTATTATGGATATACTGCGAAAGAACTCTATTGCTATATTACTACTGCGTTAGGTAGGAGTTGTCTGCTAGGCAAGCGCAAGTGCCTGCGATTTAGTAGCGCCCTAGGCGCGTGCTGCCCTAGTAGGGGATAATAAAAGGGTGTTGCCACGGAAGGATTAATATAGGTAGCGGCTAAAATAGTGTCGAAACGTTTTTAACGGCGGATAAAAGTTTTTGTTAGGATGGCGCGGCGTCCCTTTTTAGAGGCGGTGCGCCTTATAGCCAGTGTTTTAATAGCTTTTCTAGCGGCTAAAAGGTTTATAAGGTGCTTATACGCATGTCTTAATTTAGGGTTACCTAAGTATAAGTATAGCTCCTAGCCGTATAATTAACAGGCACGCTAACAGGGAAGACAGGCCTAGTGAGACCCTAGGGCACACTCCTATATCCCCTTATTACGAAGGTTGTTTATGCATTAGATACATAGGACCTCTTGCTCCTTGCTATTAGAGTTATTAGAGTTATTAGAGTTACCCTCTAAGACATAACCACTAAGGTAGTTTAGCTTTTTAGGGGAGGAGGTAGCAGCGGGGAGGGGAGCATTACTAAAGGCAGCAGTAGTAATAGCGCTAAGAGTAATAGCAGCGGATATAATAATAGGCAGGCTAGACGTAAAAGGGGTTTTAACAGGATATTTAAAGGGAGGCAGGCAGTGGATAACTAACGAGACAATGGAAATAAGGGTGTGTAAAGGGAAAGGAAAGGAAAAAGTAAGGGATGTGTGGGATTATTTATATCTAGATATGGCTACAGGACGGCTCTAATTACGCACTTACTTCAGACATAGACTAGCGGGGATTGCAGATAGTTAGCAACGGGAGGTTAGAGAGACTAGTAATAGCTAGGAGGAGAGGGGAATTTAACAGGCGAAAGGCAATGTGTGAAAATAAAGTAATAATAACTAGGCAGGTAAAGCTTAATATCAGCCAGTGGTAGGTAAGAAAATAAGGTAGGCTAGTGTTACAGGGGGCTGGAGTTAGGCGGGGCTGGTTGTTTTAAAGGCTAGGGGTAGGGTGGCCCATAAGGAAAAAAATTTTCAGCCTACTAGGCTGTGCACAAGCCCGCACCGGGACCCGCACCAACATGCTATATTAATCACGTATGTACGCCACTTACTCAGAACTTTCTGACCATAAGGGAAAAGGGGAAGGGAGGCCTAAGTAAGGGGGTATGTTATAGACTCGAGCTTAGGAGCTCGGGTCATGTCTTGGGTCCGGAAAGGGCGCGCAAAGGACGCGGACTGTGGGCGGATAGGTTAAGGCTTTACCTAGGCCTATGCGACCCACACACACACTGGTATAAAGCCAGTTCCTATGCGACACCTAGCTTAGTCTAATCCTTCCTCTCTAAGGATAATAATATCTCTTAGAACGCTTACGTGCAGCTGCCCTAAGGCCAGTTCATAACACCTAACTCCTATATATATAGGTAGTCTAGCCTATTCTTACCTATAGGGTAAGCGCTTACTATACCCTAACTAAGAAAAGTAAAAAACTAAGAGGAGTAGTTAAAAGCTTTATAATAGACTAATTAACCTACCTCTAAATTATAGCTAGTGTGTTTAAGGCTATACCTATTACCTAACTAAAGGTTAAGACTTATATCCCTCCCTAGATCTATACCTAAATAAGATAAAATAGAAGTTTAAAGAGAGAATTATAAAGAGTAAAATAGCTATAATAATCTAAACTATTACTAACTTAGTATAGTTAATATTATATTATAAATAAAGACCTCCCCTAGGAGTAATAAGCTAGTAGTAAAACTATATAAGGAATAGAGATAATGCTAGGATAAATAGTATAGTAAGGAATGCCTAGAATAGCATAGGCTTATAAGAGAGCTAACTAAGGATTAACTACTAACTTATAACCTAAAGGAAATCTAAAGATTTTATATAGGCCTAGAAAAGTATATCTCCTTAACTATAGTCTAATTATATATAGGAAAGATTAGTCTTAATAAGTTCCTCTTTTAGAGAGGTATTCCTAGGGTAAACTTACTACTATATAGCTATAGTAAAGCAATTAAGGACTAATATTATATTATAGTTAACTACCCTAAATATAATTACTAACGCCCCTAAACATACTAGCCTAAAGATATATAGGAGATAAGGCTAGCCCTAAACTACTCCCTAAAGGTAAGAGTAATAGCTAAATAGTTCCTTAGTATAAAATAACTCTAATACTACTTATTAGTATAAGAACTAGTAGCTAATATATATAGTAAAGAGAAGAAGCTAAAGCTAGGGCATTTCTAGCGCTAGGACTAATAGCTAAGATATAGATATAGTAAATAACTAGGAAGAGATATAAGATTATATAGTTTAAAGCTAGTAGTAAGCTAGCTAAAGAATTATAATTCTAGAACTATTATTAGATTAATTTTAAATATATAATACTAGGTATTATAAACCCTACTAGTTTACCTTTACCCCTTTACTAAGCTATATTTACCTAACTAATTACTCTTTCTCTAGGACTAGAATTACCCTCTCTATTACCTTAGCCTATCCCTTAGTAGGTAGGGCTATAGCTAGGAGTTAGTTTATCTCTATAGCATAAGTATCTAGGTATTATAGCTAAAAGATAACCTTATTATATTATTCCCTACTAGCGCTAGACTAGCCTAGGCCTATAGCTAAGGTACTATACTTCTTCTTACTTTAATTACTAGTATAAAGCTTCTTTATATAATCCTAATAGTTATCTAGGACCTATAGAACTATTAGACCTAGACTAGACTTAATATTAAACTAGAATAGTAGTACTTACACTACCCCTAGTAACTATAGCTACCTAAACTTCCACTAGCTACTAGTGCTTATTTTATTAACTACTTAAGTTAAGCTAAGAGTAAATTAGCACTAGATCTAGCCTAGAATAGAGACACTAACTACCTTTAAATATCTATAGTTATAGACCTAGTAGTTAAAATAGGTATTAGTAGCTAGCCCTATATAAAATAGTTAGCCTTACTTCTAAGCTAGGATAGATCTAACTTACTAGTAATATTATAGCACTAATGCCTAGGGTAGTTAATTAATTAAGATTTATAAGAAATATATTAGATCCTATAGGGATTCCCTAACTATAGTAAATTAGCATTAGAATAGAGATAGGTTAGGGCTAGAGGGGTTATATCTTTAAATCCTTAGCTATAGCTTACTTAAGCTACTTCTTAGTTAAAGACTTTTAAGGATATTACTTATTTTTAGAGTTTTCCTAGGTAGATTAGAGCTAGATAAGCATAGAATATAAGAATACTTATAGTAACTAGCGCTATTTTATTAGATAACTTAATAAATCTATAGTAATATTAGTATTTAGGCTAACACTAGCCTAGGAGTGCCTTAGGTAGCTCTAAGGAAGAAAAGAACCTATAGGAAGTTTAATAAAAAAGAGAAAAAAGTAAAACCTCTCTAGGGGAGGAACCCTTCTTATACTTATATAGGGGGCTAAATTATAGATATTAATAAAGAAAGAAGAATATAAGATAAAAATCTAGTTAAATAATGCCTAGGAGACCTAGGCCTAGAAATAGCTAGGAATTAAACTAAACCTATACCCTTACTATAGAAAATAAATAATATTAGGTACTTTAACTTCCCTAGACTAATAAGCTAGACCTAGGCTAGGGAAGGCTAAAAAGTAAGGCTATAGAAAAGCTAGCTAAAAAGTAAAAGAGAAGTAAATTACTACTATAAAACTAAATCTAGTATACTATAAGATAGTATAAGAGGCCTAGAGTAGTGCTAGAGTAAACCTAGGATAGGGCTAGGTAGGGCCTAGAGCTAGGGATTTTCCTTTCTTCTTTCTTTTCTTTTCTTCTTATTAGAATAAGGCTAGCGTAAGCTAGCAATAAATACTTATAATAGGCCACACATAACGCAACGCAGGCCTAGTGTAGGGTTAGCGTTAGCCTAAACATAGATATAAGGGTTTTTCTTCCTATTTAAGGGTTTTCCTTTTAATAAAGCAGTAGGAGTACTAGTACTAGCCCTACATAGAGCTAGCTAGCGTAAATAATATATATATATAGTATTATAGTATTAATGCCTAGGGTAGTTAATAGACTAAGACTTATAAGAAATATACTAGATCCCTTAAGGATTACCTAACTACTATAGATTAAATTTAAAGTAGGTATAAAGCAGGGGTAGAGAAGATATACCTTTAGATCTTTTACTATAGCTTACTTAAGCTATTTCTTAGTTAATAACTTTTATAAATAGCGCTTAGAGTTAAGAGTTTCCTAGGTAGGTTAGAGCTAGAATAGCATAGAATATAGGAATACTTATAGCTACTAGTGCTATTTTATTATAATTATAATTAGCCTATAATAAATATTAGTATTTAAGCTAATACTAACCTAGGAGTGCCTTAAATAGCTTTAAAGAAGAAAAGAACCTATAGGAAGTTTAATAAAAAAGAGAAAGAAGTTAGACCTCTCTAGGAGAAGAGCTCTTTTTATACTTATATAGGGGGCTAAATTATAGATATTAATAAAGAAATAAGAATATAAGATAAAAATCTAGCTAGATAACGCTTAGGAGACCTAGGCCTAGAGATGCCTAGGTCTTAATCTAAAACTACCCCCTATAGAAAATCAATAATATTAGGTGCTCTAACTTTACTAGACTAATAAGCTAGACCTAGGCTAGAGAAGGCTAAAAAGTAAGGCTATAGAAAAGTTAGCTAAAAAGTAAATAAGAAGTAAATTACTACTATAAAGCTAAATCTATTATACTATAGGATAATATAGGAGGCCTAGAATAGACCTAGAGTAGGACTAGAGTAAAACAAAATAAGGCTAAGAACCTAGGATTTTCCTTCTTTTTCTTTCTTTCTTTCTTTTAATAGGATAAGGCTAGCGTAAGCTAGCAATAAATACCTATAATAGGCCACACATAACGTAACGCAGGCCTAGAGCAGGGTTAGCGTTAGCCTAAACATAGATATAAGGAGTTTTTCTTCCTAATTAAGGGTTTTCCTTTTAACAAAGCAGTAGGAGTACTAGTACTAGCCCTACATAGAGCTAGCTAGGGTAAATAATATATATATATATATAAATATTAGCTACTTAAGGTATTAAGTAAACTTTAGAAAGCTTAATTATAATCCTAAGCCTATTACCTAGACTTATTAGCTAGCTTTACTAAGAAAAGATTAGGTATAGCTTACTAATATATTAAGTAAGCTTCTAATAATACTTATCTTATCTCTAGTATTATTTTATATTACTATAATAAATAGGTGCTATAATAAGTTTCTATAATTAACTAGGGTATTTTATATAGGGTTAGCTTATAGTAATCTCTCTTAAACATACTTAATTATTATAGAGTAGCTTTCTCTAGCTTTACTAGCTTCCTAAACTAAGGTTATAGATAGCTATAGTAATACTATACCTCTAGATTTATAATCCTATATACGTAGTATAGTGCTATTTTTATTACTAGGTTCCTTGCTAAGGAAATAGGGAAGGTACCCTAGTGTGAACGACTGTACCTAGCGCCTAGAGCCAGGGCTATTAGATATATGCCTGCAGCCTAGAGGCGGGGTTTATGCCTAGGGCGTAGCATATAGTATAGCACTCTATGTTAGTAACTGTGCGGTGGCCTAGTAAGGGCCTGAAATCAGGCTAAGCACTTAGCTTAGGCTTTAATTACCCTGGCTCACCCCTATATCACATTCTGCTTAGGTTAAAGCGAGTATTGCTATTCGTGCGGCCAAAAATTGCTATCGGTGCGGCCGCCCCACTTTTACCCCGCTCTGGACCCATAATTTTTAGGTAGCAGCGAAAATTTTTAATCCACCCCTTTGCCATGGCTTACCACTACAGTAATATATAACTTTATAGAGTTAAGTGTGATTATTAGAAGTATTAAGCAAAAGCCTAGAAACTAGACTCTAGGCTAGAGTCTGCCTATATCCTCTTTTCCCTCTTCTTTCTCTTTTCCCTCCTATAAGCAAATTTATTAGTAGTATTATTATACATGCCTTAATTCTACCCTCTTTATTACTAAAGTTATTAATTCTACTATTATTATTATTATTAATATAACCTCCTATAAAGAGCATAATATCTAATAATATAGGGCAGCTACTATAGCAGAGGTAGATTCCTAACCTCTCACTATCCTAAGATTTTAACTCCTTTACTAATCTCTATTACTTCTTATAGTCCTATGCCTATAATAATAGGTTTAGCCTTATTAAAAGCTCTATAAGTAAGTATATTATTATTAATAGTAAAAGAAACCCTTACTTTAGCTCCCTAATTAATAAAAGCTAGTAGCCTAGGCAGTAGCTTTAATCCTTATAGCTAGGAAGATCTTGTGATAATAACATAAGGCGGCTTAATTTAAGTATCTAATAAACCCTTTTATAAGATAAGGTAGGAATAGCCTACGTAATATAGCGTTATTAATAATCTATATAGCATATAGCTAGCTAATTAAGCAATAATAGGAATAGTATAGTAGAGTTAATATAAGGAGGTTAGGGTTATAGGAATTTAATAGCCTTGTTATCTCTTAATGTTATAGAGGTTATTCCTATAACGCAGCCTATAATACAGTAGGCAGTAAGAGGCATTAAATTACATTAGCAAGCTCCTTAGCAGCCTCTAATGCCCTAGAATAACTAGTTAGGCTAGGTAAAGTGTACACTTTTAAAGAAAACACTAGAAATCGCGTTTTTAAGTAAATTAGCTTAAGAGGCCTTATAGCTATAGTTAAATTCGCAGTATCCTAGTGCCTTAATTAATTACTTTAATAATTTAGAAGCATCTATATATAGTGGTGTGAAATAGCGGGGGTATCTGGTAAAAAAAAAAAATTACAAATCAGGAAGTAAGTGGGGCGGCCGCACTGATAGCAATTTTGGCCGCACGAATAGCAATACTCGTTAAAGCAGCGTTAGCTTAGGTTCCACGCCCGAACCGGATTTGGACGGCAAGGTTTGTCGGGGATGACTATAGAGGTTTGGAGATTGGCAGCAAGCCGTGGCGGCGCCGGTCTCCCCATCAACGGTGCGCAAACGGAGCAAGCAGTACATGTACATACATACATAGATACCAGGCCGAGCGCCCGCCGCCCACACAAACCCAAGTACCTCTTTCCAATTCCCCACCTTGTGCACCGCCATTGGTTGGTCCATTTCAGTATATCTATCCGATCATTGAAGCATTGGACAAGATTCTAACGAATTCGGATTCAAGAAAACAGATTCTCGAAAAATCACGGAGAATCACGGAGAATCACGACGGCGGTTGATCATAGTTCAGCACTATGTCCAGTACTGGTTCTGCCTTCAATCATCAGATGGGACCACATCTACAACTACGGAGCTGCGGTTATCGAGATTCAAGGCATTAAGTTGAAATCGTCATCTCGCGCTTACCTCGCTATCGGAAGGCACAGCACGTCACGACGAGGTCTCGGTCAATTGCGGCATAACAGCTGCATGTCAAGTATGCATCAATCGATTGTACGACTACTACCTCAACGGCTGCCTCAGGGTATTGGCCATTGTCATCCATCAAGACCTTTCCATAACGCCAGCTATGCCCAAACTTTTATTTGATATCCATTCTGTTTAGTAGAAGAAACCAATGATCTTGCCAGCGACGTGCTTGCGACGGGCCTCCTCGTGATCCATAATGCCAGCAGAGGTGGTCAGGATAACGTAGCCGAACTGACGAGCGGGCAGCAGCTTGACGACCCACTTCTCGAGATCAGCGAGACGGACGTTGTATCGGGGAGAGATGACACCAGTCTTGTTGAGACGGCCGTTGAGCTGAACGACAATCTTGCCGGAGCGGTGGTCGTCGACCTCCTCGAACTCGCCAATGTAGCCTGAACAAAGGATGTCGTTAGCACAATGTTGCGATGAGACTCGGACGTATTGACGTGAAACACATCGAGGAAATCCCCAATCCCAAGACAGATCCAAGAACACCGCATGAATGTTTAATATATCGGCAACTCATAGGGGCTGAGCCGTGGTGTGTGATATGGCCGTCGCCCTAGTTATCATGCCGAAGAAGGTGGTGGTCTCGGAGTCCGTTGAGAGGGACCGATGAAAACTCGACGATCCGTCAAGACATTGAGGCAGAATTGCTCGATTACGTACCGTGACGCTGCATGACCTGGAGGAACTTGACGATGACCTTGGAGCTAGGTCGGATCAAGACCTGACGCTTGCCCGTCTTCTCGGCATTGTTGATGGAGTTGAGAGCATCGTGGAGAACGGAAGTGCGGACCATTGTGGCGGTGTTGTCGGGACGGAGATTCTCAAGTCAAATTTGGAAATGAGGTATCTGCCAATGGGGGAAAACATGTTAGCCTCCCGCGGTCGTGAGCAAGAAGAGTGCCCTCCAGAGATGGATCAAAGAGGGTTCTGCCGCTCGTTTCCGAAGAAGAGAAGCGTATCGAGAGCGTCCGACGACCAGGATTCGACGTGAGTTTGCACGGCATCGCAAGAAGGAGACACCCTTTTGTTTCCCCATCTTCACCCGTCGCGGAGCTCAAGATTGCTCTCTTCCACCACGATAAAGAAGCATCTTCCTCGCTGGATCCGGACCGCTGTCAGTTTCTCTTTGTCCCAAGTTGACAACATACCTCAGTGATCTACTTTGTCGGCCCTGGAAATGGGAGATTTGTCGTTGAAGACGAAGCGGATGGATTCAGGCTTGGGGTAAAAAAGTCGTGCACACAAGCTGGGTGGGGATTTTTCGTGTGCCCTTGTGGTCCGTGCACGCAAAAATGCCCTAAGCCATCACGCACTGGGCCACCAAGATTTCGGCGAATCCTCGTTAGACTGACTAGTCCCCTCCCAGTCACCCTTTCACGACGTAAATTCCGCCACATATCTTTCTTCCCTAACTAAACACCTGAAATCTTCGAGGATCGCCCGACAAGATAAATTTTTCAAGATGGTTAGTACTGCTCAATTCATCTGACCCCGGTTCTCGCGGACCGGCTTTTTGTATGCAAAAAGAGGGAATTTCCGTTGCGCAATGGACGTGCGGGTGTTTTATACTGGATTCCGCGCCGCCGCCGCCGCCGCCGCACATATTACAATTCGAAAGTCTGAATTCTTCATTGACATGGGCCGAACGCAATTGCTAACACTTCGCCCAATTATAGTCGGACGTAGAAGAGAACAACGCCCCCGAAGTTGCCGAGGAGGTTGAGGTTTCGGCCGATGCTCCCAAGGGCCAGATGTCTGTTCTGGACGCCCTCAAGGGTGTCTTGAAGCTGGCTCTCATGCACGATGGACTTGCCCGTGGTCTCCGTGAGGCTTCCAAGGCTCTCGACCGTCGCCAGGCTCACATGTGTGTTCTCAACGAGAACTGCGAGGAGGATGCCTACAAGAAGCTTGTTGCCGCCCTCTGCGAGGAGCACAAGATTCCCTTATCAAGGTCCAGGATGGCAAGCAGCTCGGCGAGTGGGCCGGTCTCTGTACGTGGAGCCATCCCAACACTACTTGGAATGACCGTATATCCCGAACTAGCTACTAACATGCTTGCTATAGGCGTTCTCGACCGTGAGGGCAACGCTCGCAAGGTCGTCAACTGCTCTTGCGTCGTTGTCAAGGACTGGGGTGAAGAGTCACAGGAGCGCTCCATCCTCCTGAACTACTTCCAGACTTCCTCATAAATTATTGGATGCTCATGAACGGCGTTGATTTGAAGGGTAAAGAGGTTGCGGACTTTGTATTTTTGAGACCGCCAGCAACGACTTTTATGGGTTGTACTATAGCCACTTCAGCTGGCTTTCTGGATGGGTTTGGGGCCCCAGTACGATACGGGCTCCCTGCATGAGGACGGAACAATTAAAAAAAGGGAAACAAAAATTTCGGTTTCACCATTGTTTTCCACAACTTTGGCCTGTGATGTGCATGTCTTGGGGAGGGGGTTCTTTTTTTCACTATCCCATCTTTGCACCGTGTGAACGCTTTCCTAACTACGAAACACTATTTACGGCCCTCAACCTATCGATGCTGAAATTAGCCAAAAGGCTTCTTCAAGGGACAACAGCCCAGACGTACCATGATGATATGATACCCAAACTCGGTCTTTGCCTCGCCAATCTTGGGGCTGCTCGTCGTACTAGGCTCCAGCGCAAAAGCAATGTCCTCGAATTTGGGATCAAGACTGCCTTTGGTCTTCCATCCCAGCGCCCCGCCTATAAAAACGGCATCACACCAGCCCACGGTTAGAAGTAGCCTCTCGCCGGGGAAAAAAAAAAAAGTATGCAAAACTCATGGGCCTTGTTCGCACCTTGCCGCGCCTTGTCCTCGGAGTAGTTGCGAGCAACCTCGTCAAACTTGACCCCGTCATTGATCTTGGCCAGAGCCTCTTCCTTCTTCGCATGCTTCTCACACTGTCATGTGCGGTCGGTCAGTACGGAAGTAATATGATGGCATCGCATCCTGCACCGGGAAGTGGCGCCTCGACAAATGCAGAACAGACAATGCAACTCACCAGAATGTGGCGGACGTTGATGGACTGGGCTCCCTTGGACCTGGCGCCTCCTGCTTCCTTGTCTGCCGCTGCCTTGCCCTTGCTCTTGCCAGCGGACTTGTCACCGCCCTTTTATCGTTTTTGCCCATCTTGCGTTGTTGGAGTCAGGCGTGGATGATGGTCAACCCACCCCGTTGTCGGCGTGGTGCGTTGTCCAAGTTGCCCCGCCCATCGTGGGACAGGTTCTTCACGATGGGGTCTTGATAATGAGAAAAATGTGAAATTGCTTCTTAGGACTGCCCAAATTGCAGACGACCTGCTTTAGCTCACGATTACGTCCCTTTTCAAAATCCACTCACTCTCCTAGGCCCTGCGTGTAGACGTGATCCTACAAGATTGATGCCATCAAAGCGTCACGAAACATGAGTATTATTCAGCCCCGCCCGCGTTTCCTGATGAGCCCCTGCCTCACATGGCATCGACGGAGTATGTATATGAACACGCAGCAACGGATTTTTAAATACGCAGCAGTAAGTATCTTTACGCCTACTTTGCTCAAAGAGGTACATCTAGCCTAGTATCCTAATGTCAAGACCCTTAACCACTAATAATAAGGTCTTCCTTCATCAATCAATCATAACCATCATCGTCAGACAACTCTACTATAACCCATGTCAAAAGCCTAGCGCTAGTCCATCTTAAGCTTAGTTGCTGCTGCGTACTCAAAAAATCCGTTGCTACGTCTTTACGCACTACGCCTCTTTAGGAAACGGGAAACCACGCTAGGAGATAGGAGATAGGATAGGAGATAGAAAATACACTCTGTACACGAGGCTCGCGACCCCTCCAGTAAGCGGTGAGGTGTACATATGCATCTGCGACTAGTCCGAAGGGATAAGGTACGGATGGGATCCCGACTC
The DNA here is from genome assembly GCA_023658505.1 of Epichloe gansuensis. Classification (NCBI taxonomy): domain Eukaryota; kingdom Fungi; phylum Ascomycota; class Sordariomycetes; order Hypocreales; family Clavicipitaceae; genus Epichloe; species Epichloe gansuensis. The sequence continues at coordinate 1,220,612 of CP098281.1, forward strand.
GTTCCCTGATGGACAGGAGTATGGAATAGCTTCGTCGGGAGCTTCTCATGTGCGCTTGTTGGGCCGTCGGACGTATGTACATGTATATCTCAGGGTGTTGATCGGCGGTGGGAACATCAGATGCAGGGCGTATACATAGGCGTGGCGGTTCGAGGCCCAATCGCTTTCGTCGATGCGAGTACACTACAACCCCTGAATTATTTTACAACTCTACATGGCAGGGGGTAGCGAGCCAATTAGGCGTCGAATAAGGGTGGGGCAGAGAGGGGCTAGGTACCTTAAACTATAAGTAATTTACTAGGAAAAGAATGTACCGTTTATACCCTGCGTATCCCCCTTGTGACGCGCTAACAGTATACTCTACCCTAGGCGGAACGCAACTGCGGGCAGCTGTTATTAGGTAACCTGCTAGCTGCCCCACGTGGGGCAAGTAGATTTGTAAAATAATTCAGGGGTTGTAGTGTACAATACAACCCTGGTTATATTGTAAAAATCTACATGCAGGGGGAATCGCACCAATCAGCAGCTGAAGCGGGAAATGAGCGTGAGACAGAGGTACCTAAAGTCAGCCGTAATTTCCCTAAAGAAAAGGTACCTACGGATAGCGCTCATTCTCGCTGCTCTAACAAGCTTAGCCTTATCAGCTGCGGACTAGCTGATAAGCGCTGCCACAAATGGGGCATGTAGATTCTTACAATAAAACCAGGGTTGTATTGCAGTAGCAACTAAGCCAAAGATAGAACTAGCGCCAGGCTTCTCACAGGGGTGAATAATACTCCGTACATAGTTATGATTTACTTGCTACTGCGTATTCAAAAATCCATTGCTGCGTGTTTATGTACTCGAAGAGGCGACTCCGAGAGCCAAGATCCTTTGAATAATACACCATGGCAGGCCATTGATCGGCTTGGCCAGAGCTCTCACGTCGTGGCCTCGACTATTCTGGCAATACGTCTGTCTACTAATAGCCGGCCTGGGCAAATGTCGCGGTGCGGGTGGGTATTTCCGCTCTGCAAGATGCCCCAGGCGATGCTGCGTCGCACATCGCAAGTCCAGTCACGAACAGTACATTCGGCCGGTCACAGCCGCCACGTTCTCATACCTCATCTTTGAAACACTGCGTGATGCGCCGAAGCTTGTGGTACGACGCATCGTCGATGTGAAAGACAAATCAATTGTCTGTTTTCGAAATTCTACACGCAATGAAGTAACATGACAAGAAGCAAAGGGAAAAAAATAAAGAAAAGAAAAGAAACCACGATTCCTGTTTCACACACACGGGAAACCCACCTAGTGAGAGTCCATGGGGAATCGATCTGTAAACTTAAACTTGGCAAGTCCCTTCTTGAAGTCCCTTACTAGTTCCCCAGTGTTGTCTTTCAAGTACACGCCTGCACCTTGATAAACACCAGTCGCGTTGACGACGTTCTTGGCGCTGCCGACGAACCCAACGGGTTTACCCCAGTTGTATCCATCCGTGACGATCTGGATAGGGCGACCGGGCGGGAAGAGCGTAGACTTCTTCTTGTTGTCAAAGAGGGTCCCGACCCCATCTGCGACAATGATGCCATCGAAGCCGACTGCATCGGCGGCATCATACGTCTGATCCACGCCGGGGCGAGGGATTCACCGACCACAATGACGGTGACCTTGCTGGATTTGAAACCATCCTTGAGGGCCTTTGCCTGGGCGAGAGAGCTGCTGGAGTTCGTGGAGGCCAGGACGCCGACCACGAGGGTAGCAATGGTGGGCAGCTCCTCGCCGAAGATGGACAGTCCCCTGGTCTTGTTGTTGTGGTAGTACTTGTCGTCCGCGGCGGGTGCATTCAGGCCAAGGGCCTTGGCTACGCGGACAGCGACGTCGTGGCTGATTTTGTTGAGCTGCGTGAGGACATTCTTCTGCACGGCTTGGCTGACGTGGGCAGTTTCGAATCGAATTGCGTTGATCAAGAACTGCTGCTCAATAGGTGTGATGGAGTTGTAGAACAGACGAGGCTGGCTCCAATGGTCGAGGAAGGTGTTGCTGCGGCGTCGTTCCAGGGCGCCAGAGACTTTACGTCCAGGAGCCGTGAAGAAGCCTTTGCCTTCCTTCTGGTTCGCCTGTTTGGGGAATCCCTTATTGAGAGTATTGGGGCTATCTTTTTTTTTTTTTTTTTTTCATGTTAGTCAAGGAGTCAAGGAGTCAAGGATGGGTCGAAACTTTGGGACGTCTTTGAAACGTACAAGGAGCATTGTTCTTATGAATGAGATTCTGGCCAGCTCCATCGCGGTTGTTGTTATGAATAGGAACAACCGGTCTGTTGATTGGGAGCTGCTCAAAGTTGGGACCGCCGTGTCGGTTAAGTTGAGTGTCCAAGTAGGAGAATATGCGGCCCTGCAAGAGAGGGTCCTCTGTGAAGTCGACGCCTCGCACAATGTGGCCGGGTTGGAACTATGAATTGAGAATGCTTGATAAGCGAGTGCCCTCAAGTCCGACAGCAACAAACTGTGGAAGAAGATGGGAACATACCATGACCTGTTCAGTCTCAGCAAAGTAATTGGCAGGGTTTGCATCCAGTCTCAAGACACCAACGGGGTGCAGAGGAGCGTACTCCTCGGGAATAATCTTTGTAGGATCAAACACATCGAACCCAAAGGCCAAAGCTTGATCCTCGTTGATTATCTGCAGGTTGAGTTCCCACTCGGGAAAGTTGCCCGACTCAATGGCGTCGTAAAGGTCCTGTCTGTGAAAGTCGGCATTCTTGCCAGCAGCACGCTGGGCCTCATCCCAGACTAAACTGGCCTTGCCCTGCTTCGACTTCCAATGCCACTTGACCAGCTTGCTCTCGCCCTTCTCGTTGACAAGTCGGTATGTGTGAACACCGAAGCCGTCCTGTTCTCTGAGCATTAGTCCTTGTAGCTGACAAACACACCACACGAAATCCATCTCGATGGGGCAAAGTAACTCGACGTACCATGTGGCGCAAACTACGCGGGATACCATAGCCGGCCATGGCCCAGAACAAAGTGTGCAGAGTAGACGTCTCTTGGGAAAAGAAGTCCCATGCAGAGTCATGAGCAGAGGCCGCCTGAGGAATCTCGTTGTCTTGTCGAGGCTTCACCGAATGGATCAGGTCGGGGAATGGATCGCATCCTGGATGAAAAACACCGGGACGTTGTTTCCGACGATGTCGAAGTTGCCCTCATCGGTGTATCTGTCAAAGACGGCACATCATCAGCATTCGGAAGAACAGCACCGGGTTTGAGAACAGGCCAACGATGCATGGGATGGATGGGTTGTAAGTGCTTACAATCGAACCGCGAAGCCGTGCACATCACGAGCCGTGTCTGCACTTCCACGAGAGCCGGCAACGGTGGAAAAACGAACAAACACCGGTGTCTTCTTGTCCTTCTTGCCCAAGAACGACGCTGCAGTGATGTTGCCATGATCGTCGTAGCTGGTGAAGGTGCCGTGGGCGCCTGTGCCTCGAGCGTGAACCGCTCTTTCGGGAACCTGAGTTTCACGAAGCTTGTTAGTCTCCGTGAAATCGGAATGGCATTTTCATTTGTCGGCATTACACCTCGAAACAGCCAGTCAGTCAGTCAGTTAGTCAGTCAGTCACTTACTCGCTCGTGATCAAAATGTGTAATCTTTTGTCGAAAGATGAAATCTTCCAACAGCGTAGGACCTCGATCTCCGGCCTTGAGACTGCTCTGGTCCTCAATTGGGCCGCCAACGTCAGATGTCATGAATCCCTCGCTATCATCGACTTCAAAGTTGGCCAGATGGCCCCTGGAGGAACCAGTCAAGCCTTGAGCTCTTGCGGCGAGACCTCTTGGGTCTGCAAAGGGACATTGAGCCCCGGCCAGGCCAGTGACCGCCAGGAGATGGCAGCCAGTGAAGTTCGCACCATCTTTGTTTTATGTATTTCAACAGAGGCGAGGCAAGGCAGTCCGTGACAAATCAATGGATGCTATGGATAAGAAAGAATCCAATCCTCTAGACGCAGTTTCCTGGTGACAACATCTTCCCCGTCTATTTATACAATTGCAAACAGGAACAGGGTCCTCGGTCTGTCTCTCCCGGCAGCTATCACAGTTAGTTGACTTGACGACTCACATTTTCTGGTGAAACAGTTTACCTGCCTGCGTGCAGGCATCAGGGTGCTCCGTACTGTTTCCTCTGGTGTGCGTATATCCCCGATGCCAAGGCAGACCAAGACAGGGGGATGGGGTGGCTTTGCTCGTCACACAGAGACTAATAGAGTTCATCACATCAACAATTGCTCTAATAACAACACCGGGAGCCAACCGGGAGCCAAGCGTGCTCCATAATAATACCGCGCCCTAGAACAAATACAAATACTCGGGATGAACACCCGGAGTACGGAGTAGAACGAAGGTGGCCCTCCCTCTGGCTCTTCTGTGCTAGTCCATGTGACGCCGGTTGTGTCCAACTAATTAAGGGCCGACATTTGCCAATTACCAAGCATTAGCAAGCAAGCAGAGGTTGAACAGGGTGAACAGGGTGAACGGGATGAACAGGGTGAACGGGAACTGGGGCCCCGGGCATCTTGGCTGACTCGCAGCGACTACTCCGTACTGCAGGGTTGCTTTGAGATTGGATTCCCGGTGCTTGTCACCTTGTTTCTTCAAGTAGTGACTGCGCCGACTCGATTCATTTGTGCCGTGGTGATGATGACAACTTCTGCCTTCAGTGAAGAACGTTCATGGCGGGGCACCACGGAGCATGGTGGACAATGGTTGCTTCTTCGTCGACGTCTTGAGAGATGCGGTTGATGGAAAAGAGGGGCCGGTTTGTTCTGGCTTGTCAAGCAAACAAGTCTTTTTTGTTGGTCGTGCTGACACAGGCACATGACATGACTGGACGGTCCCAAGCAGGCAGGCACACCAGACATGGACCTGCCCTTTTGCATTGAGGAACGGGGAATGGAGGAATGGACGGCGCAAACATGCCTGATTCAAGCCGACCAGGGTCTGCGTTCTTTGACGAGGGGTAGAGTCGAGCCGAGGATCTTCACTCGCAGTATATGTACATATGTACATACTATATTCACAGTAGCGTTGACTGGATTCAAAGAGGCTAGCTGTGGTGCGGGGTGTGGTGTGGTGTGGTGTGGTGTGGTGTGGTGTGAAAGATGCTAAGCCATATAAAAAGCCACGATGGCCTCCGGCTGAAGAACATTCGTCTGTTGCACCCGGGCCAGAGCAAGCTTTGAAAATTTGAAAACGGGAAAATGGGAAAAAGTGGGTTGACCCAGTCTCACTTTTCCTCTTCTTCCATGTCCCCGTCAATCATCAATTCACGTTGTGTGTGCATCTTGTTCCGCGATCACATGAGGAAATCCATTGATAGCCGAGTGGCATTTTTGGATAATAGCAGACCACCCTGCCACTTGATCGATGTAACCCCCATATTACCAGGACAGTAAGAGGCCTTGCCTCGGAGCCAGGTTGCCAGGCCAGACCACGCCGAACTTGTTACCGGCGTGTTGCCTGGTTATGATACACTGCACGATTCATGCGGTAACGGAGCACGGAGTAGTAGAGTAGAATTTCTCGAGCGGCCTTGCATGACCATAAAATTTGCTAGAGGCAAAGTCCTATTACCCACGCGACTGTATATACCCCGAGCGAGTGAGAGGATGGACACGACTTGGCGGCTAAAGATGGCGCTCAACCAACCGTGTTCAAAACTCAAGATGTATGCACGGCAATGAAGTGTTTTCGAACCATGGGCCAAAAAAAAAAAAAAAAAAAAAAAAGGCTACGCATCATGAAACTTCCAATCGAGTAGCGAAATAGAGCCTTCGCAGTACAGATAGGTGTGTTAGAGTACAGGATATAACAAAAGGAAAGAAAGCAAAAAGCTTCGAGTGCCAGACAGACCATGCTGCAAACGCAAGAACCGCCTCAACTCATTCTCCATCTCCATCACTTGCGCTGCACCTTCCCTATCCGAGATAGATGTCCTCCTCATCTCGCGCATTCGTATCCCATGCCTTCTGCAAAATATGGCCAATGCCTCTTCTGTAAGCCACTCCAGAAATCCTCTCAACCCACAGCACATTGACAAAATGCACAACGCCGTCTTCGTTCATATTCTCGGCGAACCTATCCATTGGAAATACAAAGACCCCTTCCGCTCCATTGCGCTCGAGATGGCGATGAATTCCAGCTTTTCCTCACCGTCGTAGTTGGATGATTGGATGCCCAACCAGCCGTCATGTGCTCTAAATTCGCCAACCCATCGACTAGACCTGCTCCAGATGTTTCCCACAGCAATTGGCGGGCTGGGTCTATCCTTGGGCGCCATGGAAATGGCATAGTCTACATCGAAGAAGCCAGACGTCGTTTTGAAGAATAATAAGGGACCGGGCAGGTTGAGCTCTGTCGGACGGGAGTCGTACGCGCCACCTGTCGGCGCATCTTCAACGGGAACTGGATACTTAAACGTGGTAAAATCATCGCTGTCATGTTTGAAATGACCACCCGACCTGGTCCAGCCCGGTGGCAACGCTGAGCTGGAGTTTCTGCGCGAACGGAAATCCCGCAACTGCAAGCCTGTGTTCTTGATGGGCATGGTTTTGGCTCTGTCGGACAAATACCAAGTAACCGTAGCTTTGATCCGAAATGGATGGGTGGTCTGGAACCTCTTCGACTCTTCGCCGCGCTTGGTCGACTGCGTTGCTTCGACATAGTCGGCAGCTGCCCTCCACAGAGTAAGGTCCAGAGGATGCCATCGGCCCACCAACCCATCCAGGACCAAGAAGGTAAGAATGGTGGACGGGACAGTGCTCGCCTTCGAATCGTTGCTTGTGGTCGCCATAACAGGGCTATGTCGATGAACATGAGCGGCAAGCCATAGACAAATCCTCCTTGAAAAATACGCGACAACACATGCGTGATGCCGGCGAAAGCCCGAAGAGTGTCATCTACAATCGCGACTTTCCTGGCGCTGTAGTCCATCACTAATCGGGCATATTCATCTAGATCCGGCCATGGTGTGTGTTGAAATCCGAAAGCTGACTCTGATAATCGATTTGTGCAAACGGGCTTCTTACCCCTCAGGATCTTCATCATGTTCGTAGTCGTTCCCTGCCAGAGTTCGCAGTGGCACTCCCATGTTAGAGTATCTTCGAAAAAGAAGACTGCGCGACGCGAGTAAATGAGCTCCTGGAGGGTCCAGCCTCTAGTGTTCCACTTTGATGCCAGTAGCAGTTCTTCGTGTTCTCGATTGCCTGCTTTAGGCGTTCGAATCGGTCGCCGCGGGTCCAGGGCAAGTATGCCAGTGTGAACATCGCCGTGTGCTGCAACGATGGTCAGGTAGGCATTGGAAAACACGTAGGCCATGTGTTCAACGTGCTCCATTTTGTCTGCTTCGTCATCTTGGACTATACAGAGGCGATCCACCCACAAGTGTCGTATGCCCAGCTTTTTGGCAAGCCATATGGCATCAAGAATTGTTTGCGGCACATCCTTGTCGGGGAGACTGAGCTGATAAGCATCGACGTTGGTCTTCAGCAGCTGAACCAGACCTTCGGGGCTACTTTGTCGAGGGTTTGATGAGCCCCATACATAGCTAAGAGCAGCGTATCTGTCCGTGGGTTTGGCATGGACCAGACAGCGCTCGACGCAGTCGATGAGAAAAACCGGGCGCCAGGTCGGGATATCAGCGTCGTCGTGGCCCATGCAATGTCTACCATGTTCGGTATTGCAGGCATCAAGCCATTCGCGAATGCGTGGTATCGGCGACTGCTTGGCGGCTGAGGTAGACGAGGTCGATGCGCGTCGTGGTACAACAGCGGCTGTCTCCTTGCGAGCTTGACTGAAGGTGCCTCGAAGTCTATCGGTGATGCTCAGTCGTTTGCTTCGCACGGGAGAGTCACGGTCTCTTCCGCGATCCCTTGCGCGATTCCTTTCGTGGTCTCGGTCTCGGTCTCGGTCTCGGTCTCGGTCTCGGTCTCGGTCTAGGTCCCTCTCGCGAGTTCGATCTCGCTCCCGCTCCCGCTCCCGGTCTCGTGGGGAGGGGGTGACGGAGTGGAAGAAAGTGACGACTCGGGCATGGCTGGTGAATCACAGGCGAGGCGCACGCCGTGGTGCGCTCATTACAGGCGGAGTGACTGGGAAGGCTCGTCGAGAATTCAATCGCATCAAGAACCTCTCCTTTGATCCATGGCTCAAGCGCAGTCGCAAGATGCGGGCGATTGGCGGTCCCCGGAGCTGCGTCATGAGCTTCAGGTTGTTGTGTGAATGCGAGCTATTAAGCAACAGCCTAAAAACAACACTGAATAAGTGGGCAGCTTGTTGGGCACCTGTGACTGTGAGTCTGTAACACACGAGGCCAAGTCGCCGCAAATTTGTGGGCTGACGAAGTCATGGACCGCGACAGGTCCTCTGATTGGCTTGGTCTTGTGCAAGGCTTGGTTGGCCCTTGTTCAGACTAGCCTCCGAGACGAAGTATGTACATATGTACACATAATTCAACTACACCCCTTGTTTAGTGCGGAGCACACTTGTAAGTTGTGAGAAATCGTATGATGATACATCATGGCGTGCCATCTCAGGGCGGTCTCTGCGGAGTGTATCCGTTAGGGAATATCATTGTCATCGCCACTACCAAAGGCAAAACTGAACCCTCCTCCGAGGCCTTCAGTCTCTGCTTCTTTTCAATGACGGCATCCCACTTCCTCTTCTTCCCGCTCTTCTTGTCAGCCAACTCCAGTGCCCTTTCCAAAACGTCGGGATATTTCTGGCCAAGACGCTCCCTGAACAGTTGATAAGGCTGGTCGACGTTGCAATCAAATCCGGAGACTTGGTCAGCTTTGTCTCGCATGAACAGGAGTACTTCCGACAAGAGATTCAATCCCGGAGACTGGGGAACAAAATTCTGTGTCAGAGCGATTCCGCTTTCCAGGTTCACCACCAGGTGCCACCATCCACTCGGAACATGCAGTATCTCCCCAGTGTGGCAAACACCTTCGATGCATTCGGGAAGCTGTCTCGCTTCCTCGTGGAATGTCAATAACCACTCCGCAATGCTGAGCGGGCTAGTCACTTCGCTGCTGTCATCGGACACGTAGACGCCCGGAACCTGTGCGTTTGGGGGAACATGATCCAGTACTTGGAACCTTGGATTACCGCGTTCCAGGCGCTCGTGCCATTGGGATCCTTGTGGAAGGTAGAGCCGCTTCTCTCGGGACCAATAATTAGCCAACGGTGTGCTGGTCGTTCGTCTCCCAGCACCTCAAATAAGTCTGGTCCAAAGCAATCAGGCCGCCAGTATGCTGCGCCGTCTTCATGCCCGACAGAGATGCCCATTTTTCGGCGAACTTGCGATCGAAAAGGTACAAAGGGCTTTCATCTTTGTTGTCCTTCATGTATTCACAATATCTCTCCATTGTCCAGTCGACTGCCTCTGCACGAAATTCGACGCCGCGATATGCATGGACCAGCCTCTCAATCGTCCACTCGCACTCGGACATGACAGGCCACTCTTGGATGCATTTCGTCAGAATAAAGGGCTGCTCGGTCCATCGATCTGCGTATTGCTCATAAGTGAGATTCTCCATGCGATGGATTTGGTTTGCCTTGGGTATGTTGGTTGTGAAGTTGGACAAGACAATGTTGCTGCAAGCAAAGGTCTGTGCAAAACATCCGAGAATACGTTGCCACAATCCACAACAGCCTCTCGACTTTTGGGCATGGCCAATGAGGTTGATCTCCAAGAACCAAGCCACACGAGAGATCGACTAGACTCGGTGGATAGACTGACATCGCAAACATTAGTTAACATCACTCGGGTAAACGTTCGGACTACAAGCCGGAGTTTTGCGTGGATTGGGAGAAATGCGCAATCTTTGCATTGGGACAAGCGGGCTCCGACCGAGGCCATGGAAGCGAAGCTAGGTTCAAGTCAAAAGCACTCACAGCAGAAAGAGTGCTTTCCACAGTTCGTCCGAATGGCAAAAGCAAATAGAAATTTACATGTTGAGCCCAGACTCAACAGTGATCTGGCATCCATTTGCTCCAGAACCAGCATGACCATCTCATCTGGCAGAATACCCCAGCTTCCACTGCTTGCCTTGGCATCTGGCCCCTTTGAGAGGTAGCGGTTGCCCAACGGTTTAACGCCAAGCGCATGTGTGGGAATAGAGTCACCTTGGGTGACAATATCGTCAAGTGACGTTGACTCAGACTCAGCAACATGATGTAATTCATTGGCAGTGCCATTGGTTTGCTCAAGAGCAGGGGTCAAGACAACGGACGGCATGCTGCTTGCAACTGGGACTGAGAGTAACGACAGCGTCCAGCTGCCGCCGTATGTTAAGAGAGGACAGTGATGTTGGGTACGGTCGAAAATATCGTGGCGGCTTTGTCACTTTGATGTAATTCAATGCAGCCGATTTAGCTAGCTCGACGGCTGCGCGTGGAGGGAGTCAGAAGTGACGAGGAAGTTTGATTGATGGAGCACGGAGTACGGATTTTTATGTAGGGTTGAAAGAAAAGTGGCCCGTCACGTCAAGTCTTCTGTCTGGTGTGTCTGTGTGTGGTGCTGCTTGTGTGCCGTGCGGTACAATACGGGCGTAGCTCGGAAAAGTGCCACTTTGGTGACAACAGGGGATTTAGACCAAACAAAGACTAATAATCGAACATTGACAGTCTCCCTCAACCCACGAAGCATGGGAAACGACCTTCATTGGCGTCAAAATCCGTCATTGCTAGCAAGAACGTGGAAGAGCTGATGAAAGAAGGGAAGGAGGAAAAATCCCCACGCAAAAAGTCGCCCAATCGAGGCATGCGCAGTGAATAAGGCTGTGATCCACGAAGCGTTACAAAGTTTGTCTCGACATTGTGCAGTACAAGTTATATGTGGGGTTATATAGGGCAGCTACTTTGTACTATTATAGCTTATAACTAGGCATAGAGCTAGTGCCTATGTAAAGTTTACACTATAGACTATATAAAGCGCTTAGTTTATACTTGGAAAATAGTAGAATTTACCTTCTTTAAGGCATTAAAGCTTATTATAGGTATTTAGAAAATTTTAGTTTAGCAAATTTTGTAAAAAGGGGGAAAGCTTTTATATAAAGTAACTTTATATCTATAAAATTTTCATGTGGATTAGGTGTCTATTATACGTACTTTGCGACTGAATTATGCACGCGCAAAGTTCGCGGCTTTGTGGATCACAAATGAACGGCAGACGGCCTAGCAAAAAAAAATGCACAATCAGAGGTACCCTAAGTGTGGGACCCACAGACTCTTGACCGCCTCTAATTGGCTACTTCACGACGGGCAGTCAAAAATATACAAGCAGCCAACGCCCCTCAGCAGACAATTTTTTTCTCTTCCCAACCCTTTCCTCCAAGGAACATCACTACAAGATATCACGAATTTTTTCCTAGATTACGTTTCAGCTCTCGCATTTTACGAGAGTGTACGAATCTAGTCGACGTTAATTTCCTTTCCCGACCGTCGCGGCCTTCCCAGTGAGGATCCTCCGATTTTTTTCTTTCCAAACGACTTCGTCGCCCCGCGTCTTCGATATTATCTAGGTCGAGCTGCGCTTGATCTAGATTTTTCAACCACCAAACCGCAATTATGGCTACTGATAAAGGACTCGAGGACGTCCCCGAGGGTGAGTTTTGCACATTTTCGGGAGGATCTCTCCGTGGTTCGGCTGGGAAGTCAGGAAGCATTGCGACGGTCTGTCGACATAATCAGGAGAATGCAGAAACTGCGCGCGTTCTCGCCCATGTCGATCAATACCCCACGATGCTGCGTGACTCTGGCCCGCCATGTCTGCCCCACACAGAAACATGAGAAATTGAGCACAAAATGGCTAACTCGAAATCTCCTTTTGCAGGACAGATCGAGTCTAACTACGATGAGACCGTCGACTCATTCGATGACATGGGCCTCAAGTCTGAGCTTCTCCGAGGTGGTGAGTCAATTTTACCCTGCATTTTGAGGAGTGCATGTCATCACTCGTCACTTCTGCTCTATAGGAAAAGAAAGGAATGAAAAAGGCAATATCCATGTATCTGATTGCTGAACGTCTTTTAGTCTATGCCTACGGTTTCGAGCGTCCCTCTGCTATTCAGCAGCGCGCCATTATGCCCGTCATCAAGGGTCACGATGTCATTGCCCAGGCCCAGTCTGGTACTGGCAAGACGGCTACTTTCTCCGTTTCCGTTCTTCAGAAGATTGACCCCGCGGTCAAGCAGTGCCAAGCTCTCATTCTGGCCCCTACTCGTGAGCTTGCTCAGCAGATCCAGAAGGTCGTTGTCGCCATCGGTGACTTCATGAACGTTGAGTGCCATGCCTGCATTGGTGGTACCAGCGTCCGTGATGACATGAAGGCTCTCCAGGACGGTCCTCAGGTCGTCGTCGGTACCCCGGCCGTGTCCACGACATGATCCAGCGTCGCTTCCTGAAGACTGATGCCATGAAAATGTTCGTCCTCGACGAGGCTGACGAAATGTTGTCCCGTGGTTTCACCGACCAGATCTACGACATCTTCCAGCTCCTGCCTCAGTCTACCCAGGTCGTCCTCCTGTCCGCCACCATGCCCCAGGACGTCCTTGAGGTCACCACTCGTTTCATGCGCGACCCCGTCCGTATCCTGGTCAAGAAGGACGAACTTACCCTGGAAGGTATTAAGCAGTTCTACATCGCCGTTGAGAAGGAAGAGTGGAAGCTCGACACCCTCTCTGACTTGTACGAGACTGTCACCATCACCCAGGCTGTCATCTTCTGCAACACCCGCAGAAAGGTCGACTGGCTCACTGAAAAGCTCACTGCCCGTGACTTCACCGTTTCCGCCATGCACGGTGACATGGACCAGGCTCAGCGTGATCTGATTATGAAGGAGTTCCGATCCGGTTCTTCTCGTGTCCTGATCGCCACTGACTTGCTGGCCCGTGGTATTGATGTCCAGCAGGTGTCCCTGGTCATCAACTACGATCTTCCCGCCAACCGTGAGAACTACATCCACCGTATCGGTCGTGGTGGTCGATTCGGCCGAAAGGGTGTTGCCATCAACTTCGTCGTTGCTGAGGATGTCCGCATGATGCGTGAAATTGAGCAGTTCTACAGCACTCAGATTGAGGAAATGCCCATGAACGTTGCTGACCTCATCTAAACGAACCAAGCCCGTTCATCATTTCTTAAAGTCTCTCTCGCCACACTACATTTTCCTCTCTCCGAGTCACTTCCTTTCAAAGACTGCTCCGTCAATGAGCAGCCTTCCTACTGCGACAAGCAGTTTGGCATCTTTGGCCAGGGGTGGAGGAAAGGGGCAGTGTTACAACCAGGTTGTTTCCTTTGTTGCAGTTCTCTTGATAGATGCGCGGTTTTCTAGAGTTGACAGTTCGAGGCCGAGGCCACCTGCCCAACAAGACGACGTTTTCTTTTATTCTGCATGGGTAGCGGAGCCTCGGGGGTACGAAAAAAACAGAATGGAATAGTTGCGTGACGAAAGCCTCCGAAGAACTGTCTTTTGCACCTTATCACGTTGACAAGGTGTGGGTGGGCCACTCGAAAAGTAATGCAACGGTTTCTTCATTTTTAATTACCCTTGTTTTGTCGCCTATGGTGGTGTCTGTCTGTATCTAGGAGTCGCTAATTCATGATGAGTTCTTTGCTCGAATTCGTGTGCCACGTGACTAAGTTTACTAAAGTGGTTAGGTTCATGTTCACTCCCTTGGCAAAGATTTCCTGCATCTACTATGGAGACTTGCGCCCATCGCATATATAGAAAGTAGTAAACGCATGATACATATTACACAAGGTACAGTCCCAAAAATCCGAGATCAGGTCAACAAGGAGCCTTGCCCGGGCTCCATAGCTCTGCCAGTTGCCAGGGGTCGATCAGGCGAAGAATCCACCCGAAGTGAAATCCGCTGGCATGAAACGATGACCGTTCAGCTCTCGCCATTACTTTTATTGATTATCTTGCCCAGAGTCAAAGGTTTACAGTCTGCCTCGACCTCGCTCGTAGATCATTCAAGCTGGGACTATAAACCCAGGTTAAACAGGTTAAACGGAGCAGTGAACACGTCCGGGCAAATCACAGGAATGGCAATCTCCGCATGGCATGACTGTACAAAATGAATAATTATGGCTATATGTCTGTGCTCTGTACTGCATCGTACCACCAAGCAAGCTTAGCAAAAGTCGTGACTCAAAGCTCCCCAAGTCGCTTTCCCAGGTAATAGAACTCCCAAAACATGGTATAAACCCACCTCCTCCTAAATGGAAAGGGCGAAGATGGGAAAATGACAAGCAACTTGTCCTTGTTGATCCTGCCACTCGAACAAAAGAAAACTTTCGGGGTCATTGCACGTCAACCCACGCCGGTTTTGACAAACTCAAAGAAAGAAGTAATCCGTTATATGTACGCATTCTCATGTGAAGTCTTCATCTGCTACTCCTCTTATCTCCTGTTCTCAACTTGCTTGGCCAAAAGTTGTCTGATGAGGAGGCGGGCTCTTGATGGCCTGGCCGGCATAGGCGCCGGGGATGGGAACCGACTCATAAGTTGGTTCGTCAGCTGGTTGGGGAGCATGCTGAGGCGCCGAGGACGTGGCAGGCGGTGAGGGAGCTCGAGGAGCAGTGGGTGAGAAGGCGGCTTGTATGGTCTTGGGGACGGCAGGGGTGCCTTGACAGGAGGTGCTTGGAGCTTGAAACCAGGCTGGGGGAAAGAGGACTGGGGCACCGTGGCATTGCCGCCAGGAGTGAAAGGGCTCGACTCTTCGATATCCGAGAGGTTTCGGTAGGTGGCGGGTAGGTGGCGGGGGACATGGCATAGTTGCTCAGGGCAGGCGATTTGGGGCCGTGGATGGAGTAACCGGGAGATTTAGGACCAAACCCGGGCGTGTTGGGTGCAGACTGGGAGCGGAGCTGGGCGAGGTAGAGATCGGAACGAGCGCGGTCTCGCATGTCCATGGACTTCATGAGGCGACGCTTCGAGTAAAATCGATAGAATATGATGCTGTAGAGTGAGATGCTGATGACCTCGACGACGATTTCGATGATGATGCAGATCAGGGTCCAGTTTTGCAGACGGCAAACAAGAGCGTAATCGACCTTGTCTGCGTAGATCTCGGCACGCTGGTTGTTCACGCAGGCCCATCCCCACATGTCTTTGTTATTGCTGCTGTCTTTGCTGTGCTGGAAGATGATGGCAGTGATCACCCAGAGGAGCATGCTCAAGATGAACTAGAGGACCTGTCAGTTGGCTACTCGGAACAGAGAACGGTGTGACGTTGCTGATTCTCGACTTACCCAACCGATTGCAAACATTGTGTAGTAGGTATTGACCTTGGTAGCTCTCTTATGGCCACCTCGGCAGTATGCGCAAAAGACCAAGATACAGGCAAACAGGGAGATACAAGCCATGGAAAGGGTGAGCTTCTGCGGCCATGCCGTCTGCTGTGTATTGGGAGCCCAGGGCGTGAACTTGCTGGCCGCGGCCAAAGACTTGGTCGAGTTGAAGATGGCAAATGATGCCGACAGCATGGACAAGATGAGCAGAGAGCAGCTGAAGTTGACACCACGCAAGGCAAACTTGGCCATTCGAACACGCGTCTTGATTTTCTACAGGCGGACACATTAGTACAGACTCGGTTTCTCTAGCTGTATTAGAACGACTGGGGAACGTACGACGTCATTGGCTTGCTGCTGGTCATTTTGGGCTTCTCGCTTTTCAAGGACCTCTTCTTCCCGGAAAGTTGGACTGAGAGGGTTTGTGAATTGTCTGGCAGGTGTTCCTGGCACCTTCATGGCGCTCTTGAGAGGAGATTTCGGTCCATTGTTGGACTCGTAGGTGTTGCTGATGTAGCCAAAGCCAACTACGCCAGGCTGCTGTGAGTCGCCCGTTTCAGGCTTCTCGGGGTTGGCGAACGGCGACTTCTTCATGTCAACAGGCGAGTGTACAGATGTAGCTTCTGCGAAACGAGGTGTCCGTGGGGCCTTGAGCGAACTGTCTGTGGACGATGAATCTGATCGCTTTGGTGTCAGGTTCAGCGCAGCGGGCCGCTTCTTTCCTTCAAAGCCTAGAGTAAAAACAATCGTGTAAGTCACAACTCTTCGTTTCTCAGAACGACATACCATTTCCACTGCATCTCCAAACGGACCTTTTCCAAACATTGTGTAGTCAACTTTTTTATGTGGTATATATATGGAGTAAACGAAAGGCGAGTTATGACAAGAAAGACAAAACCAGATGCCTTCGTATGTGGTATATATCGTAGCTACTAGGAACGACGTGGACAATGCTTCCAAGCCAGCTGCAAGCAAAGGCGTCGAAATAAAAGAAGAAGAATGGGAGAATTCACGAGTGAATTTTGGGGAGGAGATGTAGAGACCAGCTAACGAGGAACAAGAAAAGAGCCAACAGGTCGGGGTCTGGAGAGGGAGCAGACGACTTTTGAGAGCGGCGGCAAGACAGGCCACAAGCCGCAGCTCTCATTCGACAGACCACAGGCGCCGGCCTAGTCGACGGGTGTGGAGACTGCAAGTGATAATGAGGCGTGAATAGCCAGATCATACATGGAAGATGGCGAACAGAACATATGTACGGCCTCCGATAGGCACGGGCACTGGCCAGACCAACGAGTGGGATGGATGGCTTGATTCAATAGACGCCGACTGAAGGAGCCAACCGGATGTGTCGCTGGGCCGTTGCGGTACTGTCTTTGCTCTAGGCCGGTTCTATTTCCCATACTCGAGAATTGGGGCGTGGTGCAAGCATCCGGGCGGTGGAGATGAGACAGCATGTGGGAGCATATTGGGAGCATATGGAGACGTCTACTTACACGAAGCTTGTATCGCGGTGATCCGAGCGTTGGAGATATCATCAGCGATTACGGATACGTAGATGCCGTCGTATGAGAGCAAAGGCACCTCTCAATCAACCGGACGTTTGGGACAGAATCAACAGGCGACGAATGGCGATTTCTCACAAGGGGGCCGGTATTTGATGATATTCGTTCGCTGCTGGACAGAAGAGGGGGCCGGGCGTCGACGCAAAGGCACCACGATAAGTAAAGTGCGCAGATTCCACGGGCAGCCGTGGGCAGACAAGGGCAGACAAGGGCAGACAAGGGCAGACAAGGGCAGCGTTGCCATTGCACTGGAGCCAGCCGTCTGTCTGGCTGGAAGGATGGTGGTGTGAATTGGCGCCGGGGTGTGAGGGCGAGGTTGAAGATGGGAGACACGTTGACACGTTGACAAGCCTCGCCGGCACGCACATGGACGTGGTTGGTTGGCTCAAGTTGCGAGACCCCATCTTTGCAACTGCGGGTTGTGTTTGGCCCGTCCTACATACATGTACTAGCTACATATGTACATAAGCATGGTTGCGCCGCCTATTATTATGCCTGTCGAGTTGGAGTCCGTCTTCACACCTGCTAAGCCAATTAGAGCGCCACACGCCGTGCCGATTCGACTAGGCCCAGCCACCGTGCAGCACCCGGGCGGCAATTCGTGCATCGGGATTCGTTGCTCTTGTCGTTTCAATTCAAGGGTCCGCATCCGTGCAAGTGCAATGCTGCGTGACGAAAAAAAAACGCTCATCAGTATTACATCTTCCATCGCAGTGTGCTGCGCGGGGGTTTTTTTCCCGCATTTTGCAGGCTTGCGGTCAGACGTGCCGCAGGGTAGCATAGCATATTAACGCGAGGGTTTGAATGCCCCTGCACAGTGCAGAGCAGGAGGGCCGAGCATTCGAGTCGATTTGTGTATTCTTTTTAAGATGGATCAAATGGACAACGTTGGTAAGAACCAGATAGCCTGTGATGTGTTATCTGTCTCTTCGCCACTTGGATGGGCATGGGAAAACATATTCATTGAATTGTGTCGACTAATTGGAATATGGACCATACCCGGCAGTGAAAAACATCGACTCGGGCCGCGGATACAAAAAGCAATACATTTGGGTTTATACAAGTTATTAATCATTCAGCCATTCGGACTCTTCCGTCATCGTTTGACTTAATCTGTTACTGCTTAATTGCCAGGCGATGGGCAGCCAACCGACTTTCAGCCGAAGAGGGGCACAGGAGCTTGTTATCAGTTTATCAGGCCTCAAGAGGACTAGCGTAGAGTCATCTTCTTGATGACTTGCACACGAGGAATTTTGACTGCTTCAAGGCGAATTACCCTCCAGATTCGTGAGTGTTCACGCAGCAACAAAAGTGGCGGCTAACCTAAGTGAAAACACTCACGGATTTCAGTGTTTCTTTTTTGAATTCCAAGGTAACCTGAGCTCTTACCATTTCACGCCCTCGGGGACCTAGTGCGATAGAGCAGCCTACTTGAGTTATTCGCAACTGGACAAACCATCTGCCCCGCCAAAAACCCTTTGCCTTGCCCACCATGTCGAACGGGGACCCCAAGTACGACGACATTGACTCGAGTCCGACTCCGGAGAGTCCGTCGAGCACAACGAGGTCGGCGATGGCTTCGATGGCCAGCCTGTGAAGTCTGCGCTGAAAAATCTGCTGCCCCGGAGCCTGCCATCCAAAGACCCCCGCTGCCGCCGCAAACCGATCCCAAAGATCTCGACGTCGCCAGCCTCAGCCCTCTCACTCCCGAGATTATCGCGCGTCAAGCAACCATCAACATCGGTACCATCGGCCATGTAGCTCACGGAAAATCCACTGTCGTCAAAGCCATTTCTGGTGTTCAGACTGTCCGTTTCAAGAACGAACTGATTCGAAATATTACCATCAAGCTGGGATACGCCAACGCCAAGATCTACAAGTGTGACAACCCTGAGTGCCCTCGACCAGGCTGCTACCGAAGCTACAAGAGCGAAAAGGAGGTCGACCCTCCTTGCGAGCGTGATGGATGCAGTGGCACTTATAGATTACTGAGACACGTCTCGTAAGTCATGTTACTTTGTTGCGCCGGCTTTCTAAGTAACAGTAGATTCGCAGCGACATGTTCAGAGCTAACATGAATTGAAACACTACAGATTCGTCGATTGCCCTGGCCACGATATTCTCATGAGTACCATGTTGTCAGGTGCCGCTGTCATGGATGCTGCTCTGCTTCTGATTGCCGGAAACGAGTCTTGCCCTCAACCCCAGACCTCTGAGCACTTGGCCGCTATTGAGATTATGAAGCTCGACAAGATCATCATTTTGCAAAACAAGGTCGATCTGATGAGAGAAGAGGCTGCTCAGCAACAGTACGAGTCTATTCTCAAGTTTATCCGAGGAACCGTCGCCGGCAAATCACCCGTCATTCCCATCTCCGCTCAGCTCAAGTTCAACATCGACGCCGTCAACGAGGCAATCGTCAACACCATTCCCGTGCCCCAAGGGACTTCACCATGGACCCTCATATGATTGTCATTCGATCATTCGACGTCAACAAGCCCGGTGCCGAGATTGACGATCTCAAGGGTGGTGTTGCTGGTGGTAGTATCTTGCACGGTGTCGTCAAGCTGGGCGATGAGATTGAAATCCGTCCTGGTATCGTCTCCCGTGATGACAACGGTGCCCTCAAGTGCACTCCCATCTTCTCTCGTGTGGTCACACTCAACTCCGAGGCCAACGATCTCAAGTACGCCGTGCCTGGTGGTCTGATTGGTGTTGGTACCCGCATTGACCCTACTCTCTGCCGAGCCGATCGTCTGGTCGGTTTCGTTCTCGGTCTCAAGGGCAGACTTCCTGAGATCTACAGTGAAATCGAGGTAAACTTCTACCTGCTGCGTCGATTGCTCGGTGTCCGAACCGCCGATGGCAAGCAAGCCAAGGTGGCCAAGCTCGCCCAAAACGAGTTCATCATGGTCAACATTGGTTCTACCTCTACTGGTGCCAAGGTTGCTGCTATCAAGAACGACGCTGCCAAGCTCGTCCTTGTCAGCCCTGCTTGCACAAATATTGGCGAAAAGGTCGCCCTCAGCCGACGTATTGAGAAGCACTGGCGTCTCATTGGATGGGCCACCATTACTGCGTAAGATTTCCACCCACAACTATATGGTGTATAAAACAGGAGGAAAGCAAATCACTAACCCTTCTCGTAACATGAAAAATAGCGGTGTCACTTTGGAGCCCAGCACGGCCTAAACCGTTTCCAGACGTACGTTTATGATGGGATGAGGAGCGTTCTATGCCGCGGCATGTCGGGTTACACAAAACTGGTTCGAGGTGCAACAACTGCCGTTAGAAAGAGTATACCTGGGTGTTATACTAGAAGCGGCTGACGTTCCAAACTCGAGGAGTCGCTTCATTTACCAAACACACTGTCGGAAACGCTGGGAGAGGATGATCAGTGATAGCGGCATCATCGTTTGGAGGCCCTCGCAGTTGACTTCAGCGGCCGTGGCTTATGAAATGTAGAAGCTTCATTATGGAAGCAAAGATGCGATGTTGCAAATGATCAAAGCAGGGCAGGGACATATTCGAAATATAGCTAGACCCCAATTCGATCGAGATATTTGGACATGATTTTCTTCTTGGAGAAGCCCGTCGCCCTTTTCATTATTATTCATTAATTTCTGAATTTACGGGCATGCTTTACCAGGTTCTCTATGACCCCTTCAAACGCCTCTCTGTCGCCTATTTTTCGTCAGTCCGTTTCCGCCAAAAGTCCAAAACCTCCGTGGCTGCTCCTTGCATCGCTTCTAGTTTGGCAACATGTTGCTTCAATTCTTCATTCGTCATGCCGTCAAGAGCCTCATCTGTCGTCATACAAAGATATCGTGCCGCAACCAAGTCTAAGTCGGGCTCTGGTGGTGGTCCCTTTCTTTCTTGGAACCAGTGGGTTTCCCTGTGTATCTACAGATGTTGATGATGTGTTTCCCTCGCCCTGTCGCAGCCGCGAAGTAGATCTAGAATCGCTGGACGTTCTAGGCGATGTCGCACGCAGGCTCAAGGAAGGCAGAATCAGCTTCTTTTGTTTGGACGCCGGTAAAATCTCGTCCAAATCAACGGGTACACCTAGTGATACTAGGAATAGGCGTCGGGTCCGGGAACGAATCCAGTCCGGAGGAGCTAATGGTGGGGAGCAACAAGTTGGGACCACAATGAGGCAGATCGTGGTGTCAAGAACATGGATGATTCTTTTGGTAGAGTTTGAGGGGTTGCAAAATCGAGTTCTTCGGGTGGGAACAGGTTGTCCAAGCATTGCTCTGTTGCTGACAAGACCTCTTCAGGACCCAAGCCATCGAAATCGGGTATCGACTAGAACCTTTGTTAGAGGGTACGAAGATGCTTGGATATTCAAAGTCAGGGTTTCTTACAAATGGTAGTCGTGATAGCTGAACCGGTGGGGACCTTGCGAGGCCGCTGGTGAAGATTGCGTTTGTTGAAAACCATCTTCGAAATCATCAAAGTCTTCATCATGAGCCCCTTCCTCGAAGTCGTCAAATTCGTCACCAAACTCATCATCTTGCTCCTCTTCTGCAGCATCTTTTTCTGCATCGCTAGTGATTTCTTCGTCATTATTCGTCAGCTCTAGCACAACGTCAGGTTTGGCATCGATATCTGGTGAGCTTGTCGGCGCGGGGATCCTCCTGTCTGACTGCACAGGCTCCAGGACAGTTATCGGGACCTCTCGTCAGGGCGTTTCCATCGATACCTTGGAATCCTCCTCCGTGTCGTCATATTCAACTGCGATCTCATCCGGCTGAGCATCCGCTTCCCTCATCTTGTATGCCTCTGTGCCTGGCATTTCGCCATGAGAGGGCTGGAGTCAATCTTCTCAATGCGGGTTTTCGGTATCGGCGAGTTAATATGTGGCGTCATGGGATTTGATTGGGCGTCTGTGAACTGATCCTCTGAGTCTGATGTTTCTGGCTCGGCTATGTCACTGTCAGAACTTGATTCTTGTTGTGCCGTTTGGTAAGAAGCGTACATAGCTGGTGTGCCCCCGGATCGGCCTTGTTCATCTCTGGCGGAGGCTCTAATCCCTTGGGCGACGACATTATGCTGATTTGCGACGTCTGCCGATGTGTCCGGTGGATTGCAGTAGGAAGCTTCCCCAGGATGGCGTGTAAAGGGAGGGGGTTCGCAGTAGGCAAGTAGCTGGTAATACAGGTATTGCCCAAGGTATGTGAACCTCCGTTGGAGCTCGGGAGCTTAGCCCAGGCCCATTCCGCTTCGAAGAAGGCAGCTGTCGGCGTTAAATTTCTCAGGTTGGTGGCCTCGGCCTCCTTTTGTTCTGCCTCCCTAAAAGTGCGAAGGGGATATTAGATAGTGATACAGACTGGACTGGACAATTGAACGCAGGAGTCGAGGAGTCGAGGTCCAGCTCCATCACGTGGGGCTCGTCAACTGGATGATAGCTCTGCTCGGGTCCATGGTAGTCCAACCCGTCCAACCCAGCCTGGCGCGTGGAGCTGGAGCACCATTACTCCGTACCACGAAAAAGCTCTCAGCCAGCCGTCATTCGTCTCGCGCAAGCTTTTTCTTGCGTCGATGATTGATCCTCAACCACATCAGCTTGTATCTCACAGAGGTGGTTTCAGTCCCAGGTGGCGTGGTGGATATTTCTAGTTCTTTCGGCAGCACAGCGATATCCTGACTTCTTTCTCAGTCCCTCCACCGCCAAGGTAACCACTACAGCAGACAGCCAGCTTCCCGTCGTGAAGCCACCATGTCCTTCACCTTTGGAAATTCTAGCTCGTCGAGCGCTCCTTCGAACAATGCGACGAGTACGGCGCCCGCATCGGGCGGTCTCTTTGGCGGCGGCTCTGGAGGCAATCCATCTTTCTCGTTTGGTTCAGTAGGTGGTAGCTCTGGTAACAACAGCGCAACTCCATCGAACAATGGCGGCCCTCTCTTCGGCCAGAAGCCAGCAGAGGACGCGCAGAAACCATCAGGAGGTCTATTCGGCGCCGCTGGCTCTTCTGCAAACACAGGTTCAAATCCTACCTCAGGGGCTGGACTCTTTGGAGGCACCTCGACAACTCCATCCTCTGCAGGACTCTTCGGAGGGGCCAAGAACACATCCGCTACTTCGACATCAGCAACTCCTCCTCCCGGTGGACTCTTTGGAGGCACCAGTGCAACTCCTGCTTCGGGAGGTTTATTCGGTGGCGGTGCTTCTACAGCTGCCAAGCCTGCTTCGGGTGGCATATTCGGAGGTGGTCAGTCTTCTTCAGGCCCCTCACCTTTCGGCGCTCAGAGCGGCGCTTCACAGTCACAAAGCACGACGACAACGGCCGCGCCATCATCTGGCTTCTTTGCGAACACCGGGAAACCTTTATTCGGAAACTCGAACACTGCTACTGCAGCCACTCCAGCCAAACCTCACTTGTCTTTGCCATCGACTACTCCCGCGGGAGCTCCTCCAGCTGATGCATCTAAACCTGCGTCTACAACTGGGGCCTCTGCAGGCGGGCTCTTCGGTGAAGCGGCAGCTAAGCCAGCTACTTCAGGCACGTCTACCTCTGCCGCTCCAGCAGCTGCTGGCCTTTTCGGTGGTGCTCAAGCTAGTACTGGCTCCTCGGCAGGCGGTCTGTTCGGGAATAAGCCTGCGTCGACGTCTGGGGCATCTGCTGGGAATTTATTTGGAGGAGCCAGCGGCACCACAGCTGCCGCAGGCTCCGCGGGTCCATTATTTGGCGCGAAGCCTGCCGCCAGCAACACATCTGGAGCTGTGGCTCCAGCTTCAACGACCCCGGCGGTCTGTTTGGCGGCAATGCCAGCTCTGCCGCCGCAGCTCCATCCACGACGACGACGAGCGCCTCCTCTGGTGGCCTGTTTGGCAACAAGCCCGCTGTGTCAACAGCCTCTGCCACAGTTCCGTCTACCACGCCCACTGCAGGTGGTCTCTTTGGCGGTGGCAACCAGTCATCCACAGCTGCGACCGGCGCAGCATCAAAGCCGGCATCGTCTCTCTTCGGAGGCGCCGCAGCTACGTCAACAACCGCGCAGCCTCCAGCGACCACTGCCTCATCGACCAGTGCAACGCCTGCTGTGTCCGCCTCTACAGCTGGTGGACTTTTCGGAGCCCAGCCTACCACAGACGCTGCAAACAAGGTCGGGAACCAAAGTAAAGAGGAATCCAAGCCAACGACTCAGATTGGCGCTACAGGTGCCTTGGGAGCATCCACGACGGGACCTACTTCGCAAATGGCCAGGCTTAAGAACAAGACCATGGAAGACATTGTGACAAGATGGGCCTCTGACCTGACCAAGTATCAGAAGGAATTCAAGGAGCAAGCCACCGCGGTATCCAACTGGGATCGCAGTTTGGTCGACAATGGAGAAAAGATTCAAAAGCTCTATCTTGATACTTTTGAGGCTGAACGCGCCAGCCACGAAATTGAACGCCAGCTTGCTGCTGTGGAGAGCCAGCAAGAAGAGCTCGAGGCTTGGTTGGACCGCTATGAATCAGAAGTTCAAGATATGTTCGCCAAACAGATTGGTCCGGGAGAGCAACTCGCCGGTCCGGATCAGGAGCGTGAGCGCACATACAAGCTGGCCGAAAAGCTGACGCAACAACTGGATGAGAAGTCTCGAGACCTTTCCAAGATGGTCAAGGAGATTAATGATATTTCTGGAACCTTGAGTAAAGGAGCCAAGGCTGAAGACCCTGTACGTTCCCTGGCGCGCCTCCTTTATGCCCCCTTCCTCCCCTTTTAATAGTATGCGCTCGCTAACATCTACGCCACAGCTGAGCCAAATTGTGCGTGTTCTCAACAGCCATCTCACGCAGCTGCAATGGATCGACGTGAATGCCTCGGCGCTTCAGGCCAAGGTGACGGCCGCACAAAAGTCTAGCAGCTCCCTCAGCAGTCACTATGCCGGGCCAGAGAGTGATGCTGCCGAAGGCTTTACCGTTCATACTATGGTCGACGATAGTCTGCGTGCATGGGGCTGGTCCATTCCTTGGGGTTGGTCAACCGGAGTTTTTGTCTTTGTTTTTTTTTTTTTTTTTTTTTTGGGGGAGGCTATCAGGACAGATGACATCTAAAGGACAAGTTCACATGTGTTGGTTAGAGGAGATTATACAGATACGGAGCTGGAAATGTTACACAAGACTCGAGAAATAAGACGAGTAAATATTTGTACACTAGCTTAGATGGTGACAAAACAAAGCAACCAAAGGTTGATTGTCGAGCAAGCTTATTGTCCCTTGATTCTCATAGTCAATTCTGTTCCTTCAAGTTCTTGATTTATGTTCGAGCGACAGCCGCCATCGTTACATCTAGAGCTTCTGGAAATGCGCTCAGGTTATTCGGTGACCCAAGCTTAGTTCTTCTCGCCACCCTGGTCCTTGGTGATTTCCTCACTGGAAGATAAAGTGTCAGCCTCCATTGCAGAACCCATTCACAAGCCAGAGGTATGGATGGGCGTCGGGCTCACATGTGGTCAGAGAGGCGCTGAAGGTGCTGCTGCTGCTCCTCAAGCTTCTTCTTGAGTTCCTGGAGCTTCTCCCTCTCGCGCTGACGAATAGCCATGTCCTCGCTGGCGCGTTCACGGCGCTGGAAGGCGTCGCTGTGTCGGGGAAATTCCGGTCAGTCATTGCACTTGCATCGATTGGTAACAGAGCGTCGGGGCTGTCCATGATCGTCTTTGCATCGCGAAACACATCTCAGCATACTCTTCGGAGGCGGGAACGCAACTCACCCTTGGCCACCAGTCTTGGGGAGCACCAGTATCACCTGCGGCCATGGCCCGAGCAGTGGTGGTGAAGGTGGCTCGCAGGGGACGGAAAGAAGCCGTCTTGATGAAGGTTGTGCGGAGCATGTTGGGCAATTGGGGATGTTTGGTGTGGTGGGAGTAGGGAGAAGAGGGAGGAAAGAGGTCGTCATGTGGTTTGTTTGTGTATTGATTGGCATTATGACGTGCGGGCGGGTAGGCGGGTAGGCGGGTAGGCGGGTAGGCGGGCACATACAGTGGGCGTAGGTATGTAGGCATAGACGGGTTCTGAGGCAGCTACGGGGAGCTGGCTGGGTGGTCTGACCTTGGTGGTCTGACCTTGGTGGTCTGACCCTGTTGGATGGGTCGGTCGATATGACCAAGTCCAGAGCTTACAACAGCGCAGTAAGTACATCAATGTTCAGCTACGGGTGTGTATGGGCCGCTGGTATTTCCATGAGAGAAATTGACGAGTTTGTTTGAAAGACCAAAGATCCGAGTTATTCCACTTATCGTCGGTTGCAGGGATCAGTCGGCGATGATTTTTGTGCGCCCCAGAAGCAAGAAGTCACTCCTTCATCTTCAGTGTTTTAGACATTCACCACTGCCACAGGGGCAGGATTCGACAGCCATCTATGATAATGTGTACGCCGTACGCAAGATAATCATCCACCCTTTTTACGCCTTGCGGGTTCGTGCTGACAGCTCCTCGGCCCTGGCATTTTCAACGTGAGAATTGTCCAGACTTCATCACGGAGTGCAAAGTCATCTTGATAAAATAATATTTCGTCCCGCTCTGTCCCCTGCTTCGCAACCTCAGATTGCGGAGCGAATGCAGCGAACTTAATACGGTGCGCCCCACACACAATGGAAGCGAGATCAAAAAAAAAAAAGGAAGTGACTACAGCTTGTACTCGAAGTCTACATATGTGAGCAAAGCACAAGTGAACAATATCTCTTTGTTAAAGTGAAGGGTGAGTTAATTGCTGATGGCCCCAGTAATCAGGTTCGTTTCCAGTTCACGTTTAGCCAATTGATGAACGGCGCTGGAACGCACCAGAAAGCTATCGGGTAGCGACCACGGGGTACATACGTGTGCTAAATTGGCACCAAAGACGTTGACATGGCGCCACTGGAGCCAGACAGCACTGTACGAGTAAGAGTGAGGTCATGGACAAAGAAGTAGACAGTACTCATTGAGTGGTCGCTTTTGGCGAAAGTTTCATGTACAACCTGCGCACTTGATAAGAGTAGACTGTACTTCTGCCCCACGGGGTGATGATGCACTTACCTACGGAGTGCAGGTGCCCAATTATGATAGGAGCCTCATCAGCGTGATACAGTTGAGATTACGCTGAGAGCCTCCCTGTTCCACCGTCGGTGGAGGCGACACAGCGCTAGCGGACCAGCTGGAGATAACTTGACAGGAGGGCGGACGGAGAGGGTGGCGGCCCATGTCCAGATGTCCAGCACAGCCTGGTGTCCTGGTGGTGGTGCCCTGCTGCCTCGTTCCGGCCTCCGTTCCGAGCCCCCCCTTCGCTCCCACGCTTTTCGCTCATCAGCCTTTCAATTTCAAACTTCCCAACAAACAACCACCACAACCATCCTTTGCGCCAACGCATCTGTCGTCCACATAACCGTAGTCCTCAGCTTCGTCCCGCTGAATTCCCTTTCGAAACCAACTTCAATCTTCTTTCGGTATGTATCTTGCCCAGTTCCTGATGCCGGGCTGTCCCCGTCTGCTGCTTTCGTGGTCCTATTGCGTCGCGCCCTCCCTCCCTCTGTCGTCATGGTGTCTCCTCCCGCCACGTCTGGGTGAAGCTCATGATTCGACACCACCCACCAGGCCGCCGTGCTGGTCTGGCCAAAGCATTGCCGTCAGCACTACACGACAACCTCGAATACGCGGGCTTGCAACAAGTGCAGAGGCCTGAGACGCTCGATTGGTGACGCAAACCACGCCTCTCCACGGCTTCGACTTGTTGGCAGTTGACGAACCCCACCAAGACGAGAAAGGCTGATGGAAGCGGGGACGCGAGGTCGTATCTGACTTCTTGTGACCCTGACTTCGTGAGCTTCCCGCTTGTTCTTGCAGTTTATGCAGACTCGCCTTGTTTTTGTGAGGTTTGGTAACTGCAGGTTGCGACCAGAACAAGGCCGCTGACCGCTTTCCTGCCCAAAAAATCGTCTGGGCTATGGACACGGTGTGGTCTCAAGGGGCCACGCAAAGTTAAAACACCAATGCCTCCTTGCGAAACGCTACCACAAAAAGCTCGCGCTAACATGCCATCGTGCCCCCAACAGTCCAAAACATCATCAAAATGGGTCACGAAGATGCCGTCTACCTGGCCAAGCTCGCTGAGCAGGCTGAGCGATACGAAGGTTTGTTACACCCTCTAAACTGGCCCATGACTGATTTTGAAGGAAAATCCATCCGGCGCTAACGCTTCGCGCCCGTGCAGAGATGGTCGACAACATGAAGATTGTCGCTTCTGAGGATCGCGACCTGACCGTCGAGGAGCGCAACCTCTTGTCCGTTGCCTACAAGAACGTCATTGGCGCCCGCCGTGCCTCGTGGAGAATAGTCACCTCAATTGAGCAGAAGGAGGAGTCTAAGGGCAACTCGTCCCAGGTTACTCTCATCAAGGAATACCGACAAAGATTGAGGCCGAGCTCGCCAAGATTTGCGAGGATATTCTCGAAGTCCTTGACAAGCACCTCATTCCTTCTGCCAAGTCTGGCGAGTCCAAGGTCTTCTACCACAAAATGTACGCGTGCTCCCACTTCTGTCTACAAGGCTTATCAACAAGATCAACCGTAGACGGAGACTGATAGTTCATTTCCAGGAAGGGTGACTACCACCGCTACCTTGCCGAGTTCGCCATCGGTGACCGCCGCAAGGACTCCGCCGATCAGTCTCTTGAAGCTTACAAGGCTGCCACCGAGGTTGCCCAGACTGAGCTTCCTCCTACCCACCCTATCCGCCTGGGTCTTGCCCTCAACTTCTCCGTCTTCTACTACGAGATTTTGAATGCTCCCGATCAGGCCTGTCACCTGGCCAAGCAGGCTTTTGATGACGCTATCGCTGGTATGACATGTCGCAATCCGCTACCATTTTTAGCCTTCACCCTCATTTCTGAATGATAAGGCTAACTTTGGTATCACAGAGCTTGACACTTTGAGTGAGGAGAGCTACAAGGACTCTACTCTCATTATGCAGCTCCTG
This sequence comes from Epichloe gansuensis, assembly GCA_023658505.1. Taxonomy (NCBI): domain Eukaryota; kingdom Fungi; phylum Ascomycota; class Sordariomycetes; order Hypocreales; family Clavicipitaceae; genus Epichloe; species Epichloe gansuensis. The sequence continues at coordinate 1,249,444 of CP098281.1, forward strand.
CGTGACAACCTGGTACGTCCCTCGAACGATGCAGCCGCATTGGGAGCGAACTCACACTAACATGGGTTGACCTAGACTCTGTGGACTTCATCCGAGGCTGAGACTGGTGCCGCTGGCCAGGCTGATGCTCCTGCCAAGGAGGAAACCGCTGCCGCCGCCGAGCCTGCTGCCGCCTCTACCACTGAGGAGACCAAGGCTACTGAGTAAAAAAAAAGAAAACTGGATAATTATGCTGCCAAGATATATGCTTTGATCACTATGGTATCGGGCGGGCTGGTGTCTACGGAGTGGACGGAAGACTTGTGTTTTATTTTTGATCAAGTGCCTCGGTATCTTTTAGGGAAATGCGCGTATACAACGGATGGAGACGTCGCTTTCTGCTCCTACTGTCCTGCGGACGGGCACGTGGTCCTATGAGAGAGCATTTGTTTTGGAAGTTCTGCTTTTAGACTCTAATGCGAGAGGCCGTCTGGACAAATAAAAATACTAAAACTGGCTCAACCGAGTATTAGGTTGGCTTTGGAATATGTTAGCCCCTGCGATTCTGTTTGAGCGGTTGCTCAGCTTGTCGATGCATATTGCATGGAGTGTTGATCTGATTAATGACACCCACCACTGAACTCGCCAGCATTTTGCCAACGTTTGCCAACGTTTGTCAACTTTTGTCAACCATGTTCTCCTTCGATGCTGAATCGACATTACCTAGAACCGCAAAGTGAACTCGCAACCAAAGACTGCAATCCTGACATCCTACCAACAACACGCCCTCATCCTCCACTTCCACCAGGTCGTCCTCGCCGAAAAAGTAGCCCCGGTCATTCCCGCATCGACAAGACCTGTGCCACCGCTCCATTTCCTCATCGAAAGGAGGTCATCCAAATCGACGTTCTCTACACCGGTTTGGAATTTTGGCGTCGCCGATCCAGCAAGCGCTTGTTGTGATTGGCGAAGACTCTCATCATATTCTGCGCGTTGACCAGGGGAGGACAGAACAGCGAATGCTGTGGCAATCTGATCAACGGTGTATGCCTTGGAGCAGGATATTGAAACCGAGGCTCTATATAATGGAGTAAATGAAGAGGAAGACAATGGTTGTTTATCGGGATGATGGCGTAGGAGGGCCCGATGATACGCCTTCTTCAAAAGCGTGGAGGGTCTTGGCGGGATTCGTTGAGGATCGAAGGGGTGAGACCAAGAATTTCATAATGCGTGGGATCTGTGGCGTTCATGATTTCGAGAGCCACGATGGCCCCGGTACGGCAGTATGGGACCCTGGTTCGACAATACACTGCATTTTCAACTATTGGGATGGCGAAATGGAGGAATTTGAGTATTTCCATTTTAACATCACGTGATTACGTGTAGGTTTGGGAAGTTCATGATCTTGGAAATTGGGGCGTGCCATCTTTTGACAGGGTTATTAGGAAAGGTGAGGGACATCACACTGCTGATTTTGCGAGATTCTATTTTGTGTCAGAGAGACGATTTTCCTCAGTTCATGGAAGGCTTCGTCCGGCGGAGATCAAATCACGAGGGGTAATTTTCCCCTTTGGGAGTGGGAGTACGAAACTGGTGCTATTTTCCTGGTAATGCATAGAAATACATGAGATATACAAGACACCTACACCTCCTTACCTAACCTTTCACGCGACTTGGAGTCCCTCCTTGCAATGGAACAATTTTATTTGGGCCATTTGGTCCAGTTTCGCTTTCCGACCTATTCCAATTCATTAGTAGGCGGCCGATACGTTTGCGTAACTAGGCTCAGAATGGGGGTTTTGAAGTAAAAAAAAAAAAAAAAAAACTCACCCTCTTCCAGGCCTTGATCAGCTTTGGCATCTCCATCATTGCTTTCCTTCTCTGTTCCATCCTGTACGCCAAGTGTGTTAGTTTTGCTGATTTTTTTTGCCACGGAGGTTTCAGTCCCGACGCATGGGGTCGTGTCGCGGACAAATAATGACGAATCAGGACGGGTCGACGTACTTTGCAATCATGTGTCGCTCGTGGATGTGGCCCTTTACGTTTTGTCCTACACCGGTGCCCTTCACTCTCAGACCGTGCTCTACGCGGTACGCCAGGCGATACTCTGTTCCCTTTGTGGTTTCTGGCAGGAGCTCTTCGACGCCGTGCTCGCGCGCCATCTGGACCAGCTGCGCCTGTCGTCTGGACGAGTACACGGGGTCCTGCCACTTTCCCGTGGCAGGATGCTTATAGAATCGAAACGGATCCGGCCGCTGCTCTTGAAAATGCGTCGGGGCAGCGGCCATGGTCTGAAGAGATGCTGGCGGCCATCGTGCGAAGAATCGCTGCAACGGCTCTGGAAGCGTCTTGGCCAGCTGCGCGTACTTGGATGCTGAGGCCATGACGTCCCTTCGAGTGCGGGTGCCTGCTGCTGCTGCTGCTGCGGCGGCGGCGGCGAAAGATGAAGATGTAGGATTGACCTCGAGGATTGATTCAATTCGGGGTTGGTCGTTCGAGGATCTGTCAAGGCTACGCTATAAGCTGGAGGGTTTGGTGGCGTCGGCACAATTTGATTGGCCGGTTGCTTAATGCACCTGGAAAGTTCCACAGCCTTGCCAGGCGGCGACCTTCTTCCATTTCTCTTCAAACGAACTTAACCCCCATCCAATTATAAGACCAATAATTCTCTCACTTTGGATTTGCAACTATCACCGAGGAAAAATATTTCCATACTACTTGGTCTAACAATATTTTGGAGTCATACAACAGCACAGTTATGCCTCTTGACATAGAGGAGATCCTGCGGCAAAAAAAAGCAGCAGACGCCGCTGCTGCAAAGCCTCGCTTCATTCCCAAAGCTCAGCGCGAGCGCATAGCCGCCGAGAAGCTCAAACAGGAAGAAGAAGAGAAGAGGCGCAAAGCCGCCCAAGAAACCCAAAAACGAAGAGAGGAAGAGAGGAGATGGGAATCGCGATCCAACGGAGCATCTGCCAGAGGAACGTCGTCCGCCTTCACAAACGGATTTGCAAATGGCCCGGGCCAGTTGCCGCAGATTCCCACCGGCCCTCGATCCATGAATCGACCAAAGGGTGAGAAGAAGAGCGAGAAAACAAACGGCGTGAAGAGATCGGCAGAGGACATCGAAGCCTCGCTCTTGCGGTCGCGGTATCTGGGACCTCAAGTCAACGAGCAGTCTAGCTTCTCGGCCAAGAAGAAGCGCATGCGCACGACGGAAAAGAAGTTTAATTTTGAATGGGATCTTGAAGATGATACGTCCAGAGACAACGATCCCATATATGCGAACCAGAGCATCAACAGGGGACTCTCGCTCGCCGGTGTCGGAGGCGAGTTCGACGATGATGCAGAGAGGCGAGCTCGGAAGCGCGCGAGGCTGATTGAGGAACGGGACGTCGAGAATGGCAAAGAGCGCGCAAAGGGCATCATGGAGGACTTTTATCGTGCAAGGGCCAAAGCCAGGGATAGAGCTGAGAGGACGGGCCTTGGACGACACTGGTCCGAGAAGAGGCTCGAGGAGATGCGCGAGCGAGATTGGAGAATATTCAAAGAGGACTTTGGCATATCCACAAAGGGAGGCGCCATTCCAGATCCCATGCGCAACTGGGAAGAGTCGGGACTCCCGTCACGGCTGCTCAACGTTGTGGACAGAGTCGGCTACAAAGAGCCCACGCCTATTCAGAGAGCCGCAATCCCCATCGCTCTGCAGGCGCGCGACCTCATCGGCGTTGCTGTCACCGGTTCCGGAAAAACGGCAGCCTTCCTGCTTCCACTTCTCGTCTACATATCTGATCTGCCTCCCTCACCGAAATCAACAAAAACGATGGCCCTTACGGACTCATCCTCGCACCTACCCGTGAACTGGTCCAGCAGATCGAAACGGAAGCCAGAAAATTTGCCGAACCGCTTGGATTCCGCTGCGTCAGCATCGTCGGTGGACATTCGCTCGAAGAGCAAGCCTTTGCGTTGCGAAATGGCGCGGAAATCATTGTCGCCACCCCCGGTCGTCTCGTGGATTGCATCGAGCGACGACTCCTCGTGCTCTCCCAATGCTGCTACGTCATCATGGATGAAGCAGATCGCATGATTGATCTCGGATTCGAAGAATCCGTCAACAAGATCCTCGACGCACTGCCCGTTAGCAACGAAGCCCGATACAGAGGATGCAGAAAATGCGCAGCTCATGAAGAGACATCTTGGCGGAAGGGACAAGTATCGCCAGACCATGATGTACACAGCTACCATGCCTCCCGTCGTTGAGAGAATCGCCAAGAAGTACCTCCGACGTCCGGCCACTGCAACGATAGGAAATGCCGGAGAAGCTGTCGAGACGGTCGAGCAGCGCGTCGAGTTTGTGTCTGGAGAGGACCGCAAGAAGAAGCGACTGCAGGAGATCTTGTCCAAGAACGAATTCGCGCCGCCGATTATTGTCTTTGTCAACATCAAGAGGAACTGCGATGCCGTGGCGCGAGATATCCGATCCATGGGCTGGTCAACAGTCACATTGCATGGATCCAAGACGCAGGAGCAGCGTGAGGCGGCTCTTGCGTCGGTGCGCTCGGGACAGACACAGGTTCTCGTGGCTACCGACTTGGCTGGTCGCGGTATTGATGTGCCTGATGTTTCCCTCGTGGTCAACTTCAACATGGCTACCAACATCGAGAGTTACACCCATCGTATTGGTCGTACGGGTCGTGCTGGCAAGAGTGGTGTGGCTATTACGTTCTTGGGCAGCGAGGATGCAGATGTTCTGTATGACCTGAGGCAGATGCTGAGCAAGAGTTCCATTTCAAAGGTCCCAGAGGAGTTGAAGAGACACGAGGCCGCACAGTCGAAACCTGTCAAGGGGAGGCAGGAAAAATGACGAAGCGTCTGCTGGTGGTGGTGGTGGTGGTGGTGGCGGCGGTGGTGGCAAAGGCGGGTGGTAATGAAACATTGTCCGTCCGTCAGTAGCTTATCAAAAGATGAAAATCTAGCGAGCCAAATTTGCTTTGATACACTCCTCTAGGTGATTGTTTTTTTTTTCTTTTGCCATGAAATCACACGATTCTAACCATGGTAAACTACTATGTGAGCGGAATGACAGCAATCTCTTCTTTTAAATGTGTATTTGAGCTTATCAATGTCCCCTTAACAACAACATGATTTACTCGAGTTTTAGCTGCTCAAATTGCTTGATCGTTTCCTCGAAACTGAGCACCTCCTGCTCAGCATCAGCCAGTTTCTGCTCATCTTGTTCACGGACCGCTGCCGAGACCTTCTCCTTGTACCCAGGGTCCCGCAAGATCTTCTGCTGCTTCTGTATCTGCATCTTCGACCTCTCCAGCTTCTTCCGGGCCTTGCTGATTTCGGCGTCCAAGTCAACATGACCCTTGACGTGCAAGAAGACGGCGACAGAGGTGGAGACGGGATACGCAACACATCCGGCTGGGCGAGGGCGTCTGGCCCGATGACTGGCATTGCCTTGACACCCTTGCCGCTGAGAGACTTGATTGATGCTACTTCGGCGTGACAAGTCTGGAGGGCGGCTTCGTTGTATGCTTGAACGAAGACTGGGGAAGAAAGAGAGTTAGTCATGGACAAGTCGCCAGATTGTAAAAAAAAAAAAAAAAAAAAAACCCTGGGCACTGAGTTGCCTACCTTCGGCATTTTCCTTGAGTGCGTACTCGGACATGAGAGATCGGGCTGCCTTGGTGCAGGCCAGGACAAGCTCATAGGCGGCTTCTGACTCGGGGTCATCCAGGATAGGGCTGTATTGAGGATACCTGGCAACCATGATGGACTTGGTGGCGTCATTGGGTCGGCGAGGCATTCTCTGCCACATCTCCTCGGTGATGTAGGGCATGAACAGGTGAATCAGAGTCAGAGCTGACTCCAGAGCGGTGTACAAAGTCTGAAGAGCAGACTGGCGCTCTTCCTCTGTGCCATCGCGGATAATGGCCTTGGAATTCTCAATGAAGACATCGCAGAGCTCGGCATACCAGTACTTGTAGATGATGGTGGTGGACTTTTGAAATTCGCGGTCCGCAATCGCAATGTTGAGATCCCTGGTAGCGCTGTTCATCTTGTGAAGAATCCATCGCTCAGCCAAAGTCTTGCCGCGAATGGTGCCGTCCTTGGCAGGGTGAAACCCTCGGGCAAGCTGCCCAAGACATACTTGGTGGCTTGGAACTTGGGTATTCAGTCAGCAAGGCCACACCTACGTGATATGCTTTCCCTGGTCGACTTACAATCTTGTTACAGAACTTGCGGTATCCGTGGATGCTAGACGATAATGGTGAGAATTGAAATACACGTTGACTCTCGGGAACGCAACTTACACCTTGACGTCCAAATTGATGTCGCCGCCGCCAGTGGTGGCATTGATCATGGTGAACCGCAGAGCATCGGCACCGCATTGAGGAATACCGTCAGGAAACGCAGTCTTTTGATACTTGGTGGCTTTTTCCACCTCACTGGGATGCAAGTTTCCTTGATGGAGTTTCTCATGTAGTTCCTGCAGCTGAATACCTGAGATCACGTCAAGAGGATCAATGACGTTGCCCAAACTCTTACTCATCTTTCTGCCTTCCGAGTCACGGACAAGACTGTGGCAAAAGACTTCACTAAAGGGGATCTTGCCGGTCATCTTCAAGCCGAGGGTAATCATTCGAGCGATCCAGAAAAGAGGATATCCCATCCGGTTTCGAGAACGGTGGTGGGATAGAGCGTGTCCAGGTCGTGGGTCTTGTTGGGCCAACCGAGTGTGCTGAACGGCCAAAGACCAGAAGAAAACCAAGCTGTCACGGTGAATGTTTAGCGCTGAACACATAGATAGCTCTCCTTCCGTTTGTTTCGGGGAGTCTGCTTACTGTCAAGAACATCTTCATCCTGTTCAAGAGTGAACTTCTTGCCTGGCAGGGCAGCAGCAGCCTTCTTCTCTGCTTCTTGACGAGTCCGGCCCGAGAACCAAAGCTTCTCGTCGGCAGTGTCTTTGGAAACACCTTCAATGTTGGCAAAGTAGACAGGGCAACGATGACCCCACCACAGCTGTCTGCTGATACACCAGTCATTGATGTCCTCGAGCCAGCGGAAGTAGCCTCTCTCGGCTGTTTCGGGTCTGATCTTGATTTTACCATCTCGGACAACCTGCATGGCAGGCTCAGCAAGCTCCTTCATGCGAACCCACCATTGAGGCCTCATAATGGGCTCAATGACATCCTTGGACTTTTCACACAAGGGCACTTTCATGGCATTGTCCTTCTTGTCAACGTAGAGACCCTTCTCCTTGAGTGCATCTTGGATAGAGTAACGGACGTCGAAGCGCTTCTGGCCCTTGTATGGACCTGCGTTCTCATTCATCAAACCATCGTCTGTGAGGATATTGATAAATTCCAAGTGATGCTTCTGGCCGAGATTGAAATCGTTGGGATCGTGTGCAGGAGTCAACTTGACAGCACCAGTTCCAAAATCCATGTCGACATACTCATCCGCAATGATGGGAAGCTTACGGCTAGGAATGAAAGGATGCACAGCGTTCTTGCCGACGAGGTGCTTGTAGCGGGCATCGTTGGGATGGACAGCGATACCAGTGTCGCCAAGCATTGTCTCAATACGAGTGGTGGCGACCTCGACGGTCTCACTTGATCCCTCGACAGGATACCTGAAATGAACAATGACACCGAACTCAACCTTTTTCTCGTAGCCTGGAACATCAAGCAAAGTTCGACCCGTGAGCTCTTTATTGTCGACCTCCAAATTTGAAAGGGCGGTGTTCAGGTGTGTGCACCAGTTGACAAGTCGGTTCGCTCTGTAAATGATGCCTTCCTCGTGAAGTCGGACAAAGGTCTCGGCCACAGCCGCAGAAAGGTTGGCATCCATGGTGAAAGCTGAAGGCACGTTAGATAATGTTCTTTGATGATGTTATTTGCCCGATCAAAGGTACCTTCTCGACTCCAGTCAAAAGAGCCACCCATGTGTGTGAGAGCCTTGTTGATGCGCTTGTGATAGTCTTCCTTCCACTCCCAAACAGTCTCAACAAACTTCTCTCTACCAAGATCATGTCTGGTCTTCTTCTCCTTCCTCCACAGCATCTTTTCGACGACGCTCTGTGTAGAAATACCAGCGTGGTCGCAGCCGGGCAGCCATAGAGTGGTCTTTCCGTTCATTCGATTCCATCGGATCATGAGATCTTGCAGCGAGTCACCGAGAGCATGACCCATGTGCAGAAAGCCGGTGACGTTGGGAGGAGGGTGAACAATGACGAAACTACCGGCTTCTTTGACCTTGCCCTCAGGGGTGAACTCGGGCTTGAAGAAGCCCTCCTTTGCCACCATTCATACCAGGCCGATTCCACGGCAATGGGATCGTAGGCCTTGAAATTCGGGTCATCGAACGATCGAATGCGCTTCTTCTCGCCAACGGGCGTCTCCTCGACGTATGGTGGAACAACTTCCTCCGTCTTCTTCTCCCTGGCCTTCTTTTCTTTGAGGGCAGAGTTCGCAGCCATTTGTGCAGCCTTTGCTTTCTTTGCCTCGAGCTTAGCAGCCTTTTCCGCCTTTCTCCGCTCCTTTTCCACTTTGCGCACCCACCCATTAGCATCGTTCTCTTGTTGACCATGCTTGATGATGGTCGGTAAAAAGTGGACAGACAAAACCTACAGTCCTTCTCTGACTTCACTTTGGAAGTTCCATCATTATTGGTCGCAGTAGCCTGTGTGGTCTGGTTTACATTCTACTTCACATTAATTTCTGGTGATATTGGAGGTCGTTTCGATCGGTGGCGGGGTATTCAAATCTTACTTCAGCTGCTTCGCTCGGCCCAGCTACATCACGTAATGGTCAGTCTCATGCCTGAAATATAACACAGTACATACCAATTGTCTTACCAGGGCCTCCTTGAGTGACGTTGCTTGCCATGGCGGCACGAGCAGTTGTAGTCAAGGATCTTCCTGGGAAACAGACCGCACCCGAAGTGCTCGAACTGCGAGTCTGAACGTCGTGCTGAATACTTTTGCTGAAGCCCAAAATTTAGGGGCTTCCACGTCTTCTCAAGGGGAGATTTGGACCGGAAGCTCAGAGGTATTGGTGACTCAATTCCGAGTCTCGGCGCGAATACAACTTGGATAGAAATTTTGAGTCAGCCAAAGCGACACCGCAAATGCTTGAAGGTGGGATGAGGAGGGGTTCAAAAAAAAATGTGGCAGTGCATGGGGATTGGTGATTGAGACACACCTTCAGCCATATTGTCAGCCACATTGTCAGCCACACTCACTTTGGTACTGGCCACCCCCTGGGCTTATGTCCCGAGCCCTCTATGAAATCATTTATCCTAATTTACCCCAACCTCGTATTGAAACTTCAAATTCATGAATGAATGATCAGCGTCACAGGCAACAGCCAGCATGGTGCTCTATGCGCCGCCTCGTTGCATTTTGAGAAACTCTCCCTCGGGTGCTACGTCGTATCAAGGCGGCAGCTATCTACACTGAAAGCTCCGAACCAAACCAGGTTCTCTTATTATCTATCATCCAACGTAGGGGAGACGATGAGCATGAAGTCTCCATGTCACAGTACTGACTGTTTCCACAGGACAAACCCCAAGGAATCATAGGCAAGCTCTACGGCAATGCCGTACTAGAAAACCCAAGGAGACACAATGCGGCTGTTGTTCTAGCCACGCCAGACTTGGCCAGACAGTTAGATGACCACAACTTCAATTCGGAGCTGGTCAATCTTCTATCAGCCTCGGAAAGCGTGAAAGATTTCCATCTGTTATGTGCTATCGTGGACAATATTGCTCCTGCACTAGGCGAGCCCGTTCCCATGCCAGGCATATCGGTCCTGCGAGGCGACCTGGATTCGTTACTGCCCAAGTTATGGCAACCAGATCAACCAGATCAACCAGCTGAGAAATTTGACAGAGATTCCGTAACTGCGCTCACATTCAAAGTTGGGCCGTCCACTCAGACTCTCCCCTCGCCCGGACGATGTTCCTCAACAACAAGGCCTCCACGCTCCTGACGAGCCGGTATGATTTATCTCAAGGAACCCCGAACTTGAAGCAGACGAGCGAGAAGCAGTGGCAGAATGTACACGTGGAGATTGATCAACCGGCACAATCAGTTGCCGACTTTGGACTTTGGGCACCACTATCTCCGGTGACTCGCGCTCGTAAATTAACGGAGAGCTTCGGAAACATCGTACGGGGCATTGAAGCAGGAGGCAAGCCGATACCGGCGTCAACAGAGCTGGAAGATGCCGTCAACAGCATGTTTGCACATCAGAGAACAACTGCGACCATCTCAGGACCAATGGGCGTCTGGGCATTGATCACCCCGGACATGTCACAGACGAGCTCATGGAGTGCCGAGAATGCTCCTGATCCCTCGGCCATATTACAGGGCAAAGCTGTGACTCGAGCAGACGTCGAGTCATGTGCCGACTACCTTGAACAACAACACCAAGCCGGTAGTCGTTTCTACCAAGTCTGTACGTTCTTTCTTTCTTTCTTTCTTTCTTTCTTCATTCCTCCTAGACTTTTGATCAAGAAATGCAAGTTTTTCATCTAACATCTATGCTGTAAGTGAGTGGCGGCGGCGGATGGGGTCCCAAGAAAGGCCTACTGTCACTCGATCCACGAGAGACCTACTTCGCCTCATCGGAGGAAGAAGAGATGGAAAAGTTCATGCGAACCATGGGAAATTCTAGTTTCGCGCCCCTGGCGCGCACATACAGTTCTTCGTTCCCGCGATGGCATCGGCCGAGACGGTGGCTACTTCCGCGACCGGCGTTGTATTCGGAGTCCCACTGACTCCAGAGTCTACGCAAGAGCACGATTCTTCAAAGAAGGGATACCTTGTTGCGGACCATTTTGGAGCTCTTTCGACACAAGGCATCTACTTGTCTGTCCGCCCAGACCCCGGCGCCAGTCCGTATCGCGATTCGAAGCTGAGTGTTCCCGGCTCTAGAATTTATATCGGTAATGCCGGGACCAAAACTGGAGGGATCTTTGGATTTCTTGGTGGTGGCGGCCTAGCAGATGCTGGGACGATAGCCATGATGTAAAAAAGGGGAGGACACGCTTCGGATCTGCCAAAAACAACCTGTACGTACCATGTACCAGCTGTAACTATAAAACTTGCATCCTTGCAATGATCTAGAAGCTCGATAACAAGAGAGACCAATCATGTGTAAAACTCTGTTCCATCTTCTTCTTCTTCCTTTCCAATCCCTCCTCCATCGCAGATGCCACATCTTCAATTGTGTGTGTCCTGACGCTTCAATTGTACGTCCGTCCATCCAGTGCGACGCTGCCCCATCATGATGAATATGTAATGAGGTGGTGCGGCAATCATAGAGGGAAGGATTCTAGTGATCGACGAGCCGTCATCACGACATGTTGCCAGTTCCGCAGGATCTACTCATGCTTTATTTACCATGAGATTGGCTTGCAGTAAAAGTAACCTGAACAAAAGAAAATGAAAAAAAAAAAAAACCGAATCCTTACAATTGATTATAAATACTAGCGCGTAAACTCGCGTGCCATTGTTACCCGTTTCATGCACAAGATGACTCAAGCTTAACCGAAAGATGGCCCCAGATGTTGTCCCCAAACATTGATACAATACAGAGATGTCCTTATTCAATCATGTCAATGTCGTCATTTCCAGCGGCTGGAGCATCAGCAGCTGGAACCGCACCATTCACAGGAGCCTCGGCTGCGGGAGCAGCATCGTTGCTACCACCCCAAAGTAGTCTGCCATCTCCGCGTCCAGCTCCTCCTGCGTCTTCTTGGCACGAGGGTTGCTTCGAGCACCCCACGAACCCCACGGCCACTTTCCTGCGCGATCTCTTCACGCCGAGCACCTGGACGTCGTCCTTCCCCTCGCCCTCCTCGACGACGGGGCATGGGGCTTCTGGATCGTTCACCGGGTACATATCTATCGATACCTTTACGAGCCACGTCATCATCTCCGCCTCGGCGCCGGGGAGACGAGGAGCGAGGAGCTCGACTGCCAGGGTTCGAAATTCGCTCTGACAGTGGTCGCCCAGGCATGACGGCAGTATCGAATGGGTTGCGAGATGGCAAAAACGTTAGACGAATTGGCTGGCCTGGAAATTATCAGTCAGAGGTGCATTACGTGCAAAGATTCAGTCTTCGGGGACAAACCATTCGCGTTGGCTCCGTCGAATTGCCGAATAGCATCCTCAGCATCCTCCTTTCGTTCATACGTGACATACGCAGTGCCTTCGGATCGCCCTGCGCGGTCGTATCGCAGATTCAGCTTGGTGACAGTGCCAATTCTTGAGAAAAGTTCCTTGCGCTGATGTCAGACTGGGTTAGAATCAGGGCTGATTTGAGGAGAGCTTACATCCAGATCCTCCTCTGTAAGGTCGTAGTGAAGATTATCGATGCGAATTTTCGATCCGGTCTCGCTGTCAAAGGTGATTAACAATGAATCCACAAGCTGATTATATTTCAGGAGTTGCCCGTCCTGGCACGAGCTTACTTTGATGGCGACTGACGACGGCGTCGAGGGGCTGGAGCTCGGCGAGCATCTAAAAGTCTATTGAGTTCGAAGTCCAGATAGGCGTCGCGACTCGAATGCTTACCACTCTCGTCATATCGATCATGAACCCATTCGCTTGATCTTGATCAGCTGGAAAGTCGCCGCGCATCCATGTAGGCCAACAACTTACCTATCCAAGTTTCGAGGTTCGTCGCGGGTTGACTGTTTTTGGGGGAGGGAAGGGCAAGAGCTGGTTAGCGTTACGTCTAGGAGAATGCACTGTCCGCATCGTCAAGGCTCTCTGTGTATGGAGTCGACCAGTTGAGAGGCAAGCCAGGCCAGCCCGCTGGCTGTACAGTCGCATGGAGAGGAGGGTTGTGCAACCTGGGGAGGAACCGGTGTCAGAGGTGGGCGGCCAATGGAAGCAAACTATGAGGACAAACCTTTCTTACCCCGTCTCGGGGATAATCATTTCGATCGCGACGGCGGTTATCTCGCCCACCGCGACGGTTTGGAGGACCATTGCTGCGCTGCAGAGACGGTTAGCTTGGGTTTGGGTAATTGGGCAGACAGGGCGCACGCCGAGGGAATGGTTTTGAGGGCTTCATGCCTTGTCAGCGATGATCTCGTCGAGGCCACGATCCATGTTGTCGGTCATTTTAGATGACGGAGTCAAGGGACAAGAGACGAGGTCGATGATTGAGCTGCTGCAGAAGTGGGAGAGATGAAGGGCGAGACTCTGGGCGAGACTCTGGGCGAGACTCTGGGCAGACAGACAAGACGGGCTCCCGGACTGGTGGTGATTGACGAGGCTGAGAGCTGAGCGGGTCGGTCGTGCACTCGTGGGGCCAGTGATTGAGGAAAGGTTGGTTTCGGGGTTTTTTTTTTTTTTTTTTTGGCCGACTCCGTTAGTCTGTCGTAGACCAGTTTGTTTGGATTCCGCAGTGCATCCACCAGACAGGGGTTAAAGTTTATCCTGGCTCAACCGCCGCCGTCCCCGTCCTGCACGCGTCCTCATCATCCTTTGCCAATTCTATTCGCGGGTGCGCATTTGATTGTGTGCCAATTCAAGTCGGTCGCACTGGACTTGACTGGACTCGACTGGACTCGCTCGACCTCGTCCCTTGTTGATGCCACTTTGCACCCGCATGTCGATCTGACCACATGCCATTTTTCGCAACTCGCCTCTCTCTGGCACGTAAATAGCGAATCGAATCGAATCGAATCGAGGCGACAACGGCACTTCGTCCTTTGAATTCTGAATATCCCATCATCTGCAGACTCCATGGCTCGACCCATGGGGTCAGTCCGCCTCAAGAAGGCAAACCCCTGTACTCTCGTTCTGGGCGTCGTTCTTTGCATCTTCATCCTCTTCTTTCTCATCTCTCCCTCGAGTCCTGCCACATCGGCTCGGTTGAAATCTGTCACTGCGCAGCATCACTTGTCGCCGCCGACTTCGCCCTATCGAAAGTCCAACACGAAATCGGGACTGCAGACGGCGCCGCCACCTGTCGTCCGCTACAACCTCAACAATGTCACCATCACACCGAATCCGATAGAGAACCAGGAGCACGTGCTTATCCTGACCCCGATGGCCCGCTTCTATCAGGAGTACTGGGACAACCTGTTGCGCCTTGGCTACCCTCACGAACTCATCACACTCGGCTTCATTCTTCCCAAGACCAAGGAAGGCAATGCTGCCACGGCCGCCCTTCAGCAGCAGATCCAAAAGACGCAGAAGCGTGGACCCGAGAAGGATCGGTTCAAGAGCATCATTATTCTGCGCCAGGACTTCGACCCGGCCATTGCATCGCAAAATGAGGCGGAACGTCACAAAATGTCCAACCAAAGGACCGACGCGCCGTCATGGCCAAGGCTCGTAACTCCCTGCTCTTCACCACTCTGGGGCCCGCCACCTCATGGGTGCTGTGGTTGGACTCTGACATTATTGAAACGCCGCCCACGTTGATTCAGGATCTTGCCAAGCATAACAAAGACATCATTGTCCCCAATTGCTTCCAAAGATACTACAGTGATGAAAAGAAGAAGATTGACGAACGGGCTTATGACTTTAACAGCTGGCAAGACAGCGATGCAGCCATGCAGATGGCCTCCAAGATGGGCCCCGATGAAATCTTGCTCGAGGGTTATGCCGAGATGCCCACCTACCGCACTCTGATGGCCTACATGGCAACGGATGGAGGTGACAAAAACTTGGCCGTACCACTTGATGGTGTTGGTGGCACTGCTCTGTTCGTCAAGGCTGATGTTCACCGAGATGGTGCCATGTTTCCTCCCTTCCCATTCTATCACCTTATCGAGACGGAGGGATTCGCCAAGATGGCCAAGCGATTAGGGTGGCAACCATATGGTCTTCCAAATTACAAAGTAAGAAAATACCGGCGCGAAATTGGCATGGCAATGAACGACTAACCCGAACCTAGATCTACCATTATAATGAATAGAGACGATTTCAATTCTCATAGCAAGCAAATAAAAGGGGGAAAAAGGGGAGAAGGAGCTGACGTCTGAACCTATTTGGCGCTGGGTAACGTGCAGGGGAGGGTTATGATGTAGCCTCTTCTGCTTTTTCTCTCTCTCTTATGATTGGCATGCCGCATTAAAGAGGCTTCAAGGACAAAAAAACGACCCAAGTTGGTGGCAGGTGACAGGGAGGTCAAGGGGACCTCACCCATCCAGCACGGCCAATTTTGAATGGAGGTGTATTTTAAGTAGTCGACAATGACTACACCCGGACCTGGAGTTTATGTATAGCATATCATATTGGTTTTCATCCTTCTTCTTCTCATGGAATAAATACATTGCAGATAAAAGACCATGAAGACCACCACATTCATCGAATGTGTATCTGCATCCCCGCCGCCCCCATCAAACACCATCATACCTCCCCCTCGTCCGCACACCAACACTCAACCAACTTCCTCGTGCCGATGACATCGCCCCCTCAGCAACGCCGCCACGTCCACGTTAAGCGGGCTGTCCGTCTCGGACAGCTCAGCAGCATGCGCACCGCGCGCACGCACTCCAGCACGCTGTACGCGGGCGTCCACGCGTCCTTGAGCAGGTCGAGGCATATTTCGCCGCTGGCCAGCCCGACGTTCAGGTGCACGACGGGGTGACGAAGCGCATCTTGGGCGCCTGGAGGGGGTACGTGTTCGGTATGGCGATGGAGATGAGCCATCTACCCGCTGCGCGGGACGACAAAAAAGTCAGCTTTTCCCGGTTTCTTTTCGGCACTTTACTTCGGAAAAAGGTGTGTTTCAAAAAAAAAAAAAAAAAAAAAAAAAAAACCCTCACCATCGTAGCCTGCCCCGACGCCCCTTCCATTGATGACAGCCTCCCATGTTAACAGGTCTCCTTCGCTGACGGGTCCCAGCCTCTCTATGCCCCTTTCCTCGCGCTGCTGCGCCTGCGATGTGTCCATCTCTTTGATGAGGCGCTTGGTCGCTGTTTTGGATGACCCCGTGCTGCTGGCGCTGGCGCTGCTGCGACTGGGGATTTGGTGCGTGGCATTTTTTTTTTTTTCGGCTGCGTGTCTTTGCTAAAGCGTGCCGTGTGTTGGGCCGAGCGTGTGTGCGTTGGGAAAGATGATAGCTTCAAGGTGAAGTGAGGTGAGGTGAGGTGAGGTGGAGGCTTGCGGCGTAAAGTACATAGCTCTCGGTGGCAAGGGGAACAGGAACGGCAATTCGCCCACTCATGTCTCGGCGCGGGATCTTCTCATCGACCCCCAACTGAAAGACCGACGCCCTTCCTCATGTTGTCCGACTTCAACTACAGTGGCCAGATTTCCCAGCGCCACCCCTAAAGGAAACGGTAGTTTTTAGATAGGAACAGGAACGGGAACTGAACTCTACAGTAGATATTATAACAGCGGTCTTCCTAAATAACATACACGCGAGAAAAGGATATTACTGTCTTGAATTAGTAATGCTCTGCGTAGATTACAATGTTGCCTGGCATGACGTGATGTGTTCACTTGCTGCAATTCACCTTCAACTGCCTTCACAAGGTTTGCCAATGACAAATATTAATATCAATGCGCCCTAGGTGTCAGTCCGGACAGTACACGAATCTACTCCAACAAGTTTGACCAACGCTCTCGCTCTCGCTCTCGCTCTCGCTCTCACTTCTTCTTCTTCTTCTTCCCCGCCATCTGATTTCGTTTTACAGGGGACGACGACGACTTCTTCTTGCTTTTTGTCCGCTCGGGCGACTCCTCGACTATAATGGCTTCGCTCCTCCCCGGCCCCTCGTTCTCCCACCCGGGTCCCGAATCTGCGCCCCGTTGCCTCCATCATCACTCGTGCTCTCCTCGCTGGTGGGACTGCCTTCTTCGCTGGTGTACTCGTCGTAGCTGGCCCGCCTGGATCCGTGGCGGCTCCTAGTTGCAGCAGGAGCCGTCGTTCCTCGGCGCTGCTCGTACAAAAACTCGGAAGGGCCCGACACATGCCGTCGAGAGACAGCCGCAGCGCCAGGAGGATAAGGCGCGCGCGGACCCGCTGTCTGGAACTGGAATGGGTTCAGGCTGTTGTGAGATCGACTGCTGGTGGCCGAGGCCTCGTCCCGGGAGATTCTCTCGACGAGCGTGGTCGATTTGCAGACGATGGCCGCGAAACGTAGTCGTACTCTTCACGAGCCCGACTAGATGGCCCTTGTGATATTATTGTACCAGCTCGGGGCCGCGAGCGAGCCGCAGAAGGTGGTGGAAAATAGCCCATGGGCGGGTATCCTTGTCGGTCACGACCATCAGGCGGCAGATCGTTGGCTACTATCTGTCGAGACAGGGAATCCTGTCGAGGAGGAAATTCTGTCGCTGATGATAGAGATGATTTCTTCTTGCGTGATGTCGGTGCCAGCTGTGTCAGGGGCACAGCCATTCGCTGCTCCTTGGCCTTCTTCTTCTTATCACTTCCGCTGCCCGAATTGCGCTTCTTCTTCTGCCTCGCCCATTCTTCCTCTTCCTCTTTCACACGCTTCAAGTATCGCCCGTATGCTTCAAGTTCTTGCTTGTTGAGATGCACGTCAGTTTTGCCCATGGCCTGGGCTCGACCGATGAGCTGCAAAGCCGATCGAACTAACACCTCTTCTCTTTCCTCTGAGCTCAGACGAGCCAAGTATCCGCTCGAACCGTCGTCGTCGTCGTCGTCGTCTTCTTCTTCCTCATCGTCTTCGTCGTCTTCCTCTTCACCATAACTCTCACTTGAATCATTGCCATCCTCGTCTTCCGAATCGCTGTAGTGCCGGCGGCGAAATGTGCCAGTTTTCCGATCGCCCAAGTCTATACCCGTAAAATGAAGAGAATCGCTGACGAACCGCGTGTTACGCGGCATAGCCAACCCAACGCCTTGTGTATCCGTGTCTTCACCCTCCGTTTCCAACTCTTCGACTCTGGGATCATTGCCCCAAGAGCTGTAGTGCGCAGCATCCCCGTCTGTTTTCCTCCGCCCGCGCCTCGATGGTCTTCCCCATTGGGGCGCAAATTTGGGAGCTCGCGGCCGACCACCTAGACCGCCTCCCTGAAAAAGCCTCATCGATAGGCTTGTCCAGAAATGAGGCGTGACCGAGAATGGTCACGCCAGCAGCGCCGATCAGCCAGAGCAGGGTCGAGAATGGCGAGGCAATCAGACCCAATGGCACGGCAATGACAAGGAGACCTGTGTACAGCTGCGACGAGGTGGCACGGAAGGTACCAATCTCGAGATCGCGCCCGTCCAGGCGTCCAATGAACCACATGCCAACAATGACGAGAATAATGTCGAAGAGCAGGAGCCAGTTGGTGAGGAGTGCATACAGACTCAGCATGGCAAAGACAACGGCATAGTTGCTGGAGTAATGGCTCAGGTTGTAGTTGACGCGAGACTGCATGTCACTAAAGTTGGCGGGCTTGGACAGGCGCTTGAAGTCAAGGAACTCGGAGATGGGTCGCAAGTTGGAGAACCGACCGGACAAAGGACCAGAACTGAAGCCTGAGAAGCGATCTCCGAAGTTGAGACGCGACGTCAGAGCGTCGAGGGGATCTGAATTCGAGCCATTGTGAAAACGCGGTGCTCTTGTAGAAAATATTTCGCATCAATTTAGACTGAAGATGGTCGTGAACCGTTTTGCGTGATGCTAATCATAGGAGAGGAAGTCAGCCATAATAGCTCAAGCCCTTCATCATCAGTCCACTTCCGCTCGTCTGAGAGAAATGTTGGAAGAGGACAAGCTGTCCCAAGGCCCATCGCCGCAGGGTGTCAAGGGCTCAAACTCTTTCCAAAGGAAAAAAAAAAAAAAAAAAAAAAAGGCGCGCTGACGGCTGCTGATAAGGCAAGACTCGACTGGTGCGTTTTTGTGAAGCAAGGGGCTGTCGATGATACGTACCAAGGGATTCCAGATGAGATGAGATTTGGGGGGAACGTAAAACAAACAAGTGTCCAGGCCGGGTGAGAAGAATGTGTGTGTCGCAAAGCAAAGACGCACCGAAATGCTGATGGTGGAGTAGACAGAGTTCGATGAAGAGGTTGTTTCACTCTTGTGGTTGTATCCGTGCTGGGGATGATGAGGAAAAAAAAAAATGAACAAAAAGTCCCTTGTATCTGGATAATCTAGTAGAGATGTCTGTCCAGGGGGCGAGCAATCGATAAGGGGATCTGGTGATGTCCTCCCTATTTGCGGCAATGTGACTGGTGAAGGCTGCGTCGGGGAAATCCACAAGAACTTCACAAACTTTAAAAAGGGCAGCCAGCCAGCCCAACTCCTCCCCGCAGCGATAAAGGTCTTATTCACACATGGACGGCACCATCTAATCCAACACCCGATGCGTGGAGGACAGGCGGGCGGAAAAGACAGTAAAAGTAGAGTCGAGGAGAAGAAGAAGAAGGGAGAGAAAAAGTCCAAAAAGTCCCCAGCGGCCAAATTAAACCAAGAGCTCGTTCGTTGTTCTTGTAGCCTGATAATCCGAGAAAGCCTGCAGCCACAAGTCGCAGTCGCAGCCGGATCATTCTCTTGTGCTCGCTTCTTGTGCTCGCTTCTTCTGCTCGCTTCTTCTGCTCGCTTCTTCACCGACTTGTTGACTGAAGCTGTTTTACATACCCACCAGGCCCACCCAAAACACGACTTTGACTTGTTCATGCATCATGCTCATGCATCAGCCATCACTGATCACTGTGATCAGCCACCCGTCACCGCTTCCCAGTGGCCCAAGTACTGGGACGGGCTGCAAAGGCATGCAGTGCAGCATGCACGAACAGCACACGGAATCTCGTCATCTTCAGATGCACGTAGTCTGGCTATCCACGGGGCTGGCACCCAGGCATTCATTCCACATGTCTCTGCTCGGGCTTGTCTCTGCCCGGCAAGCCCATGTTACAGTGCGGGTATTAGGATGAAGAGGCTCTTCTCAGTTGTGATTAACAATTCAATATGGCATCGGAGCCTGTATGCGAGCCTTTTATTTCCCGCCTCCGTTATGAGCCTAACAGCATGCCAACCGGATCTCCTCTCATCAATGCTTGCCTGATCATCAAGTAAATACAAATATTGGCGGTTGCGGCACATGAAATGAGATGGTTGAGGCCGGAAAACTCCATATGCATACATCCATAGGCAGCATGTTTCGCCTCACCCGATAAATAAAATTGGAATATCCTCCCGCTTCATGACTTTCCTTTCCAAACACAAGATAGAACTAATGGAAGGGGGTATATGAGAATCAGGAAATGTACAAAAAAACAAAAATATACAATATCAACGGCATGAATTTAAAACAAGGCCAAAACAAAGATTAATCACCACATGCTCGCGGGGCCCCAATCGGGCAGCATTATGCCACTTGCAGATTACACTTCGAAGAAATAATCGTCGTCCAATCCCGCTCGACTGGGCACCAGGCCTGCGCCTGGGGGTGGACCCTCAAACGCAGAGTCCATTCTCACGTTGAGCAGCCGGATTTTGAGCCCATAATCGCTCACCAAGTTGATGAGCTTGCTTGTCTCGGCAGTGATTGGAGCTTGGTTGAGCAGCATGAGCAGGCCATCCAGCCATTCCGATGCCAGGCTGGGACTGACTGGCCACAATGTCAACATGGGATATTCTTCCGTCTCGCCGTGTTTGTTGGTCTCGGCTGCATAAATGGTGATTTTGGTCGTCGTCTTGGAATGGCTCGTCAGGTTTTGAACTGTAGATCCGCTGGTATTGCTCTTGCTGTCTTCGGCAGCAGATACGTTGGAGCCCACGGAGCTGACGGTGCCCAAGTCGACTTTGTTGGTCAAGGCGTCCAGACCCGGGTCTTGCGTCATCTGGTGCTCAAAGTCTGCGTAATGCAGATAGCGCCGGTTGTGAGAGAGCTTGACAAATCGCCACGATCGCACTTGCTTCCGTGCTTCATCCTTGTCGTGATCCCTCTTGAGCGGCACCGGCTTGCAAAACCAAGACCCTTGAAGAAGACACCGCACTCGCTGCTCCTTGACGAACTGTAACGCTTCCTGCTTGAGAGTCTCACGCACTTGGTATAGATGTTGCCCCCATGTATCGTCAAAGAGAGTTCTAGAAGCTCCATTTGTAGTTCGTGCAGCCGGGCAATGTCGAACTCGAGAATGTCATCCTCTGTCTCAAGAATGCCCTTCGTTCGAGGAGCGCGGCCAACCACTTGCTCGACAAGGATACGAACAAGCTCGGCCACCTTGTCAAAGTCCTCCAACTGGGCGCCGGTTGCTTTCCAGATCCGGAAGAAGCCCAACAAGCCCGCCGTGTGCAGACGAGACCACTGGAGAATCAAGGGTCGAAAGAGCCCATCGTGGTCCTTAACCTCGGGCCCCTGATGCCCCTGATGCCCCTTGGTATCCTCGAGCTCCACTCTGTCGACCTCGAAATGCTCGTATAAAATCATCGTCACAGCTAAGCTGGCCTTCGCAATGGGACACCTCTCCTGAGCCGGCTTGGCAGCTTGCTCAAGCAGCAGCTTTGGAACCCATCTTCGTGTTTCCTCACAAAATCTGTCAAGTCCATGACACCCAAGTAACCCGTTTGGTCAAACTCATGCGCAGGACTCTCCGACTCGAACCCAAGTCTCCTCCATTTCTCGGGCTTGTGTCTTCGAGCGCCGTCCTTCTTACTCCCTCTGAAGCATCGTCTATGGACAAATCCCCGTTCACACCCCTCTCCGGTGCACTAGCCAGGTGTATTCCCTTGAGTGCTCGTCGGTGTTCTTGTCGTTCCAAGTCGACCCTGACCTCTCGCCACTTCCTCAGCAGCACTTTGGTGAGAGTCTGGAATTCGAGTGCAGGATGCGCCAAATCTTGTATTGAAGAGCTCTGCATTAGTCGGTACACGGCCTTGATCAAGCCCAAGTCTTGCAAGCGCTTGACGAGTTTTCCCAGTCCTCGCCAGCTCCAGCTCCAGCTCCGGCCCCAGCTCCAGCTCCAGCACCGGCGGCGGCACGTTCATTCGCAGCAGAAGAGTCTGTAGAGCTGTTGGAGATGGCATCACGTATAAGGGCATTGATCAGCATGAGCGCATTGGCGCACAGCGCATGATCGGCGCTCTGCAACTGCTGAATGACGAGCTCAAAGAATTGCGGATAGACAGCCACGGCGGGCTTGAGGGCGCGGAACCCAAAGGACCCGGGCGATGGACCAAGTGGACTCTCAGGCTGGCTCGACTGGGAATGACTGACGAGGGCAACAAGTATGGACATGGCTCCCCGGAGGATATTAACCAAGGGGTTGATGACGATGAGTTCGGCGATGCGTTCCACAAATGCACTTGCTGATGGACCCTCGAAGACGTCCCACCCCATGTCTACCTCGAGCAATCGCGTCAGACTTTGTAAAGAGTAGGCG
This sequence comes from Epichloe gansuensis, assembly GCA_023658505.1. Lineage (NCBI taxonomy): Eukaryota > Fungi > Ascomycota > Sordariomycetes > Hypocreales > Clavicipitaceae > Epichloe > Epichloe gansuensis. The sequence goes on from CP098281.1 coordinate 1,271,749, forward strand.
AGTGTGTTTCCTCCCGATGACATGATCAAGCCTCGCAAGACGACGAGGCCGCCCGATGATATAAACACGTCGGCAAAAGCGGGATCGTTGATGGACGTCTGCAGCTTGAACACTGCCATTTTGCGCGCGGCATCTTCGTCGCTGGACAACCGCGCCAGGAGCGCGGGGATGTCTGATTGATCCATTTGCGGTTTGGACGTCGTCGGATGCGATGAGGGAAATCGTCTCTGGGCAAGTGTTTTCGGAAAACGCAGGTGTGCGGAAGAAGAGTGGCTTGCCTGGCGTGCGTTCCGGTATGACCAGGCACGCGCAAATCGGTGGATTCGACAAGTCGTGGATAGAAATCAGGGTCTGAGACAAAGCATGATTTCTAGGATGCCACAAAACACAAGCCAGTGTTGTTCGGAGGTCGGCCCCTTGCGATGGCCAACGGAGGAGGGGAACAGAGTGTCGAATGTTCAGAGGGACAGAGAAAATTAAAGGGAAACCCGTGTATTTCATTCAGATGAGGTCTCGCCGCACCGACAAGCCGGGGTCGAGTGGACCCCTACCCGGGCGCAGATGCCCTACAATGTACAATGTATATAGTGTATCCCTAACAGCTCTACTCACTACAGCCGCCAAGAGCTGATAGTGGCCACCCGCGTGGGGCTGGTAGTCATGTACAATGTAAAATCGTTCAGGGGTGCCATCGTCATTCATAGCTCCAGCCACAAGAACCCATCCGGCAAAGGCTGATAAACCAGCCACACACGTGACCCAGCCACACCCTGCTCCCCAAACCACCTACCAAGCTACAACCCGCACCGCATTCGCGATCCCATCCAACTTCACCACCGACTACATCCTCTCCCAACGCCCCCAAAATATACCCTCGCCAATATGGCCAACTTTCTAGCATCCATCTTCGGCACCGAGCTCGACAAAGTCAACTGCTCATTCTACTTCGTAAGTCCCCCCCAAAAAAAACACCCTTCCAAACCAAAACCAACCAAGTGGCTCATTCATCCAGAAAATCGGCGCCTGCCGCCACGGAGATCGCTGCTCCCGCAAACACGTCAAGCCGTCCTACTCGCAGACCATCCTCATGCCAAACCTATACCAGAACCCGGCGTACGACCCCAAGAACCGCATGAACCCGTCCCAGCTACAGAATCACTTCGACGCCTTTTACGAAGATATATGGTGTGAGCTGTGCAAGTACGGCGAACTCGAAGAATTAGTGGTTTGCGACAACAACAACGATCGTATGTTTCTTCTTCTTCTCACGAACCACCAATTTTGAAGATGGATTGCTTTTAATCCCTCTTATATTTCGTTTGGCTTTGGCTTTGGCTTTGGCTTCCCATGCTGACGTGCCGCAACAGACCTCATAGGCAACGTCTACGCACGTTTCAAGTACGAAGAATCCGCCCAAAAGGCCTGCGACGAACTCAATTCCCGCTGGTACGCCGGCCGCCCCATCTACTGCGAACTCAGCCCCGTCACCGACTTCCGCGAAGCTTGTTGTAGATTGAATTCTGGAGAGGGCTGTGTGCGCGGCGGATTCTGCAACTTTATTCATCGAAAGAATCCGAGCGAGGAGCTGGATCGCGACTTGACGCTCAGCACCAAGAAGTGGTTGAAGCTGAGGGGACGGGATGAGAGGAGCGTGAGTCGGTCGCCTTCGCCTGAGGCGTCCAAGAGAAGATGATTTCTTACTTGCTTTACCTTTTCATTGGCTCATCGTTTCATGGGGATTGGCAATTTCCGAGATCGCGTGTTCAAGGTGTACTTGTACAGAAAGGGGCTTTCACGGGACTTCGGTTGAATGCATGGAACCTGTAATCTACTTGCAAAGAATGGCGTTATAGAAAATGGACGGACTTTATATTCCAGGGTCAATAATTCCCATTTGATATCGCGCTGGCGATCCTCTGTTGTTTACATTTGTTCATCATCATTGCATGCTTCCCGGGAAGTCGTCTACCAAAAGGGCAAGCAGGTGCCAAGTGCTGAAGCCATTGCCATGAATAATCCATCCATGTGGCTGCAATAATGGCAAAGGGGATATACGATATACGATGCCCTTTGTATCAATGGTGACTATGTGCCCAGCTCCGATATCCAAATGAAGCTGCCCGAATGCCCCACCAGTCACATCCGCAGTTTTTTTTTCATATATTTCTAGAATAAATCAACCATAGCAATGAACCAACCGACCAACAACGCCTGACCCATGTAGAGAATCGACAGCGGCAGACAGTAGACGAGGAAGAGGCAAATGATAGACATTCCGCTTTCTAAGGCTTCTGTTCGGCGTTGGGCAAATCCTTCTTCATTTCTTCGGCGAAATCAAGCAAAGGGCCGCCCTCGGCCGGTTTGCCTGTAGACTGGAGCAAATTCTCAATTTCGTCTGGTTGCTTTTTCGTTTCCGCAGGTGCCGGGAAGGTGCCGGGAAGGTGCCGGGGAAGGTGCCGGAGAAGGTACTGGTGCTGGAGCGGGCGTCGCAGCGGATGCCGGAGCGGATGCTGGAGTGTCGTTGCCACCAGTTTTGATAAGGTTGCCTTCTGGTTCAGCTGGTGCTTCTTGTGGGCTGATCTCTTTCCTTGGGGGAATGACTAGATCGCCGTCTAGCTTTTGGCCATCGACCACCGGGTAGATGGAAAGGAACTGTTCGGTCTGTTCTTTGGGTGTTGCATGAGGATCGCTGTTTGACTAGCATCAGCTCACGCTCTGGCATGAAAAGATTACAACGGTAGAAGAACTTACATTTGAGCCTGAATAATCCATTCAAGATCTTCTCCAACACCGTCGCTGCTCTTCACTCGTCGGAACAGCCGAGGGTGCCATTCAATACCGTCTTGAGCCCTTTTCGCGGCCTCCTCCCTTTGTCGATCCTCAATTTTGGTCTTTTCTTCAGTCGCAACTTCGTGAATCCTCTCCTTCACCGCTTTCGCCGTGGACAGCCAGAGCTTCTGCGACTCTCGCTCCTCCTGCTCATCTAGCGGTCGAACCTGGGGGCGCTTGGCCTGGACGTTGTCGCATTGAAGAAAACATCCTTGTGCCCGGTCTGGTGGCTAAGAGTCAGAATGATCATCTTATAGACGCAAGTCTGGAAATTTTATGACCCACCTTGATATCCTTGATGCACATTTCTTCACTCCAGAGACCCGACAATTCGTACAATATTTCGCCGGTGCTCTCTCTCTTAATGACTCCACCAATGGCATTATATGTGCCGCTCACCCATCCCTTGGTTTTGAAATCAATATCTGCGATCAAGTCCAGCTCCGGGCATCGGACAAAGCTGTGGTCGCCGAGTTCGTACTTCATTTTGCCGAATAGAATGCCCCGAGCATACATGTTCGGTTGTGTCAGGATGCTAGAGTACCTGGTCAGCTGGCGGGTCAGACGTCCCCAAATGGTGCCATCGCGCCCTTACTATTGTTCGCCAATGTTCTTGTTCTTGCCTCGGTTCAACAAGCTGAGATAGGCGACACCCTCCATGAGACTAGCCGCCGAGTTGCCAAGGAACCTACTCCTGGGTTTCAATGTGCCGTCGATTCGGATATGATAGTCAGGTGCCATGTAGAAATAGCTCGACTTGGGCGGATGGTGAGACGTCTGTTCGGAAATGTAGTAAGCTCTCTTGCCGGCGTCGAGGTTCCAGTAACAGGAGAAAATTTCGCCGAGAATCGGATTCAGCGGTTTCTTAACACCTCTGACCAGCACATTAGCGATACTGAGCGTCTTGCACCATTGTCAGCGGGAGTTGGGTTGGCCAGGTCCCACTAACGGAGGTCGGATATGCCATCCACTGAGATAGAACTTGACGACGGAAACGAAACGCTCGACAGGGTCTTCGATGTCAGGGATATGAAGGAGCATTTCGGGGTGACACATAAAGCTACCCGAGCCGTGATCGTTAGCAACAAGGCGACTTGGAGGCGGATGAAGAATCGTCGCAGCAGCTGCTTATCCTGAGATGGCGAGGACGGACGTACTTTGTTATTCTCTCCAGCATACTTCGGGGTTCGAGGATGAATGTTGGCAAGACGACGCGACTGAGATCTGCACCGGGCCGCAGTTGGGAGATGATGTGAGAGAGTACTGTGACACAAACAAACATGGTGTATCAGCCAGCTCGTTCAGGAACAGGAAGTTGGGCGCATGTTGCCACATGTTTCCAAAAAAAAAAAAAAAAGGCATCTTATCTTGTGCCGCGATCGGAGAAAACCTACCATTGCCCTGATCGGGCTCCATGACCTGAGTATCTTGATCGGTTTCACCGGAACCCTTCCCCTCATCGGTCGAGGAGTGGGTGCTGCCTTCGGGTTGCGCAAACCAGTTAGACAACATGGTAATAGTCCACGAAGAAAGTTAAGCAGGCAAAAGCCAAGAGAATGAGAGCTGCGGGCGTAGGAACACAGTCGAGAGTCTGTGGGGCGGCAAATGGAGATGAGAAAAGGACGAGGCTATGACTGCGCGCGCGAGCGTGTGTATGCGTGTGTGTGTGTGTGTGTGTGTGTGTGTGTGTGTGTGTGTGCTATTATTATTGTCTGGGGGCGATTGAATGGGTGAAATATGGTGCTTCTCATGCGCTGAATAAGAAAAAACATCAACACACGAAGACTGGGCGGGCTGGTGGGCAGGTGCGGGGGAAGATTCGAGGTGGGGAGGGAAATGACGAAGGGGAATGACTTCAACAAAAGCGACAGAAAAGTGTCATTATTGCGACGGGACTGGAACAAGGAACTCACTGGCGGCAGTCGATGCGCGACGTCGGCCAGGCACTGAGACCAGCCCGCCAAGTCCGTTCAGAACCATGACGACACAGACTAGATGGAGAGCTGGAGCTATGTTTCTTGTTTCTTGTTTCTTGTCACCAACTGTAATACCGTCAAAATACCGTCGAGAAACCACGGGTTGTAACAGGGCTGGCTTTTTCCGAGAACGAAAGAGCGAGCCGCCGACTTGTCTTGCTCTGGGATGAAGAGTGCGTTCGTCAGGGACCAGGGCAGAGACTGATCATTGAATTATGAATATTGAAGCCGTGCCCCGTCAGTCTGGCCAGATGGCACGATCGATTTTTTTGGGGGAAGCAGATGGGACAAGAGTCACAAGACGAAGAGATAAATTATTAGTAAGTTAGTAAGTACTCTCATAATACAAGCCCTCGCATTGTTAAGGAGACGGAGCATTTGCCCCCTCGACTAGCCGGTTTTCGGGGAGGGTCGGCCAGGGAGAGACACTGGTTGGCTGGTTGGCTGGTTGACTGGCAGGGACTGGGCACTACCAGCCGCTACCAGCCAGCCAGGAAGTCACTTCTTCACTCATCAGCTTGGCGGCTCGTACTGGCTCGTACTGGCTTGCACTGGCTTGTACCGGCTTGTTTCGATTGCCCTCGTCATCACAACCTGGCCCAGAGTGAGGGAAAAGTAAAAAATAAAAATAAAAAGAAGAAGAAGAAGATTGGTGTATTGAATTCAAGTGATAGCTGATGCTGTTCAAATGCTCCGCCTCAACGCCTGTTCGCCCTTCATGCCCTCAAACGAGCATGCAAACGGGCCAATGCTGATGACATGGAGCCTCCAAAGCTGTCTGCCAAGAATGCTTGTAAAAATAGATACTCGCAGTTTGTGCACACACACACAGCCCGTCTTACATGTCCCTCTCCTATGCTGCCGGTTCGATTCCGTTCCCCTCTTTCACAGTATCACATCTCTCGGGACTCATTCATTATGCCCATTTTCCCGCGCCGTTCCGCGACGCCGTGGTCCCATCGGCGGTCCCATCGGCGGTCCCATCGGCACTATCTTCATATCTCCTCTCTCACCTTGCTAGGCGAGATGAAATTCTAGATGACCCCTTAGCTGGGGCTGGAAGGCAATGAAGTAGACGATCCCGGTCTATCATCAGGGTTAGCAAGCATTCACTCCCAAAACCTTCTCCCCTCCCCTCCTCTTTGCTTACCGGCTTCGTTTTCAAACATGATAAAAATGTCATCGTGCTCGCCAGGAAGATCTGGGAGATCAAGACATACAAACGCCACGTCATCGTAGTCTCCATCCTTATCTGCTGGAAGCCGCGGCAAGGGAAATTTGGCATCGACAAACCTGATCCCAGCCTTGCTTCCTCTCTGAAAGGTTTCGTAAACATCGGTACCTTTCAGCACCAAGTTCATGCAATGTCCATGCTGAAAGTCTTCGAAGAAGGCTAGCAGCTGGAGCTGTTTATCTTCCAGTCTGACGACTTGAATTCGTGTGTATCCGGCCTCCCACTTTTTATGAATGGGCAACACCATACGCCGTCTGGATATGGCAAAAGTGGCCGCAACGGCATCGAAGATGACTTCAAATCCGGTCAACGCTGCTTGGAAGCTATGGAGATCTTTCAAATTGTCGAATTCGTAGGTGCGGATGGTTTGATTCGCCTTGAGCAGCTGCAGGGCATCGGATAGATTTGCTGTTAGCTCTTTGGGTACCTGCGCTTCGGAAATCGACATGGTCACATCTTGCTGTGGCTGTCGCAAGATCCGCAACAAGTTCGCATTCGTTACCTCGAGACGCATCCGCAACTCGCCTGGCGCGACGTTCACTCTGTCTGCGATGGTTCCATTCTGATATTCGAGTACGATCTTGAGCTTGTCGGCGAGAACGGTGGGCGGTACGTCTCCTCGGAACTGAACTCATCGTTTACAATGCGGGCGACTTTCCAAGGAATCCGACTGAAAGGCATGATGCCCGTGGGTTCGCGGATACTTTGTGAAATCATAAAACTCCTGAGGGGGCCGTCTGAAAAGATTCTCTCGTCGTGGTTCAGTGCGGTGCCCGTCAGGAGGAGTGGAACTTGACTCTTTCCTCTTCTTCGCTGAACATCAGCACCATTCGTCCCCTTTGTCGACCATTGACGTACTTGAGGGACAGCGCCGGAGCATCTCCTTCGGCTCTGAAAAATCCAAATTGGACTGGCATGGGAGGCGGGAAGCTGTGCTGGACGCCACTCAGAGTTCTCGTCCGGGGACCCGTCACGACAGCAATGCGGAAGCCGCAGTGCCAGCTGCGTGGCCCGGCCGGCCCGTTTTCTTTGTAAATTTTCTCGAACAATGCCACATCGCATTGATGCACAGAGTCTTTGGGGAAAACGCGCGACTGCGGATCCGCATCAAGATATTGGAACGATCGCAGATTGTTTCGGAAGACGACTGTTTCGTCACTCCGTGGGTGTAACATGGTTCGCACCTTGGTACTAAAATCGTACATATTCCACAGCATTCGATAGTCGTTTTGGTTCAACTGAATGACCAATAGGAAACCTCGTGGTAATCGAACCTCCAGAGCGCAAGTTTTGTTCCGCCAGCGAACATCGTCCCACACTGGTCCTGCATTCTTGTTCTCCTGAATTGCCAATTGTACGCCGCCGTTTTGGCTGGCGATGACGAAGACAAGGCCCGTGCTCTTTTGTGGTCGAATCATGGATAGGATGCAAGGCAAAAATATCCTTTGCGAATCTCGTCCTTGCTCGGCCAGGAATGCGTCTGCCATAACACGACCATAGCTAAAGTTTTCCCTGGTGTCGCTGACAGGAAAGGCATCCAGGAGTTGAAGCGTGGACATGGGATGCTGCATTGCTGTCAAGCCTGAGCCCCAGTTGCCAGACAAGAGAGCAATCATGTCCTGGCTAAGCGCGGGATACTCTAGCCATATTGATTTGTCCATGGTCTGGGGAGAAATGGTTCTTGTGGAGGTAGAAATCCATTTCGTTTCATGGATTGACATAGCTTTCGTAGTGCTGATATGATACTTTGCGCTACCCCGGTGACTTCTGCATCTGGTGGTAGTCTCTGAGAATCCACGATTTCGGGAATCGCCTCCTGACAGAGCCAGTAACCCTTGGACAGATTCGAGTGGGCCTGTTGTCTGTCCAGTTGATTTTGCATTTGCGATTGGGGAGAGCTTGGCCGCTCTCGTACGGCGACTTCTAGCCCCATCCTGCCCTTTATAAACCACCACAAGGCCGCCCGTGCACATTCCTTTGGCGGGCACGTTGATAAGGGTCGAATTGCTTCGGCATGTAATCGGAAGAGCTCAAAGAGGTGTCTTGTTCCCTGGACAAAGGCATGGAGAGCGTCGTCTCCGGCAGTATCGACTGCATCATGTAGCCTGACTGATGCAGATCGTGCAGCCGTGGGATGTGGTGGCCCGCTTTGAGACGCTGCGCTGGGTTGTCGGATGGGAAGATTGGTTTGAGATGCTTGAGATGGGTTTGATGGCGGATAGGTGCTGGAGGCAATAGAAGCGATCGAAGCAGCCGGACTGTATTCCAACGCCGACGGCTTCTTCTGCGTGTCTGGAGATGGAGGAGCGTGGCGTGGCGGGTTGGGGAGTCGTCCACATACGATGCCGGCGGTCGAGCACCATCCTCCCACTTCTGGAGTGACGCTACGCTCGCCGTTCTGGCGGCTTGTGCGAATGCCTTGCCTTCTGCCTTGCGCATCTGCGCTTGGTGAGTTTCTATGAAAGAACGTCTTTGTTCATCGCGTCTCCCTGACGTCTCGAGAAATTTGGCGGATGCAGCCCTCCAGGGACCAACGTGTTGCCGTTTCTCTGCTCGCCAGGCTCTGGAGGTCTAAGAGATGTGTTTTGTTCTTCCTCTGGTTCATAGACGGACGAGTATCCAGTCTGGGTTCGGGAGAGGGGTACAGGTACGAAGTCGTCACCAGGTCCCCCATGACCACCGCTCGAGTACCCAGACGGCGCTACTGGGACGGGGGCCCAGCCTGTCGCGAGGAGTTGAGCAAAGGTGAGCGATGCGCGGGCGGCTGAGGAGGCGCTGGTGGCCTGGCTCTTTTATTTTTCCAATTTCCATGACAGGAATCTCAGATTCGTCGCCACCCTCCCCAATGACTTCTGGGTATGAATCGGCAAAGCGGACAGTCGTTCCTTTCTTATTTGGACGGGGGCTGATCCTAGGCGACCTTGATTCTATCTTGCCCGGCGCTTTGGGCCGGTTCTGTTGCGCCTGCTGATTCACCGCCAGAGCCTGCGGATAGCGGGAAATTGTAGTATCGAGTTTCGCAAGCTTTGGAAGGGACGAAGGCGGAGGGTGGTGGTGGTGCATGAGCTATGTCGAGCTTATCAGCCGAACTATGGAGGAAAGCGTCGAGCGTCGAGGTCGAATTGGCGGGATCGTCCTGCGACTTCTTCTCTTTGCCAAAGAGCTTGCCCATCAAGCGACCCCTCCTGGATGGTGGCTCGTTCTCCATGGTGTTTCTGGCGAGCCCACGGCCTCATTGACATCGAAGGATTATGATTCGGATCCTCTTCTCTTCTTCTCTCTCGAGTCGTGGCTGATATGAGATGAGGAAACACCCGTCGTGCGCCAGGGGTCCTGGATTAAACCAGCAGGGACTGGTAGAGCTTCGAGGCTCTCCAAAATGTGCGAAATGTGCGAGGCCAATTCTTCGCAAGGTGGTGATTGTGGTGACAACGTAGATGCTGAGTGGACAACGAGCGAAGGGCAGACGTCGGCATCAAAAATCAAAATACACACGAGGGGTATAATCAGGCTGAGACTGACGACGATAAGCTGGCAGGTTGTCGTTCGTTATTGCTTGTTGTCGACGATGTGGGAGCACTAGCCTGCCTTGGGATTGTGCCAGGCGCGTCTGGTGTGGCACCACGGGAAGTACAGACCCACTGTATTTGTATGTATGTATTACAATGAATGGGGTTGGCGGTCTCGGCGCTGGCCCTGATCACGAAGGCGCCACGTCGAACCTGGCTGGGGGTCCTGGGGTCCTGGGGTCCTGTCCTGGGGTTCGTCAGCATACCCAGACTTGTGTGTATGTACGGAGAATATATGTATGTAGATGGGATATTGAAACACGCAAAGCGGTCAGAGATGGGGCCAACGTGTTATTTTGTATTTTTGTAGGAATAAACCCAATGGAAGAAAGACGCCAAGGTCAGTGGGCGACAAACAAAATGGAGCATGGGCGGGCAATTCGGAGAGAATGTCGTCAGTGTCCAATACTGTCTAATACCAGCAGCAGGGTGAACAAGATTGTCTTCCGAGCTTCCGAGGCGCCCCGGCAGAAAGCAAGGGGCTGAGGGAAAACAGGCAGAAGATGGTAGGACGATGAAAGATCGAGTCGATATGTATGTACGGAGTACATTACTGTACATAGAATGAACGGTGCGGAGCTGGCTCTTGAGGTACATATGTACATACATACAACTCTTGGTTTCGCACCGCCAAGATGATGGACACCACGGAGTAAAGGCACCTCGCTTCGTTGGTTGTATGTACATGTATGTACATGTATGTACGGAGCACTCTGATGCAACCACAAAGGACGCTGCCACCCCTACATATGTACATGTACATATGTATTAGACAACATCACAGACTCGTTTTCCGTTTCACCAGGCTTTTTATTGTCTTATCGATAAGCAACCTGACGGGCCGCCGCCGCCACTTGTTGAATGCGACAGCCCGTCCAGCTCTGCTGCAGTCATTCTGTCAAAATCTTCAGACAAGACTATGTAGCAAAGTTTTTCCCCACCTGTGCGGGTATGCTTTCTACTTTATTAAAACGGAACATGGCGGCCGAGGTCAAACGAGTACCCATCCCCGCCGGGGAGTAGACTATCGAGGCAAAGTTGTGCTTGCGCCCATGGTGCGTTCGGGAGAATTGCCGTCGAGACTGCTTGCTCTTCACTACGGCGCTGATCTCGTATGGGGTACGGAATCGCATACTTGTCCCGTTTCTCTTCCAAAACCCTTCCCGCGGAATGCAACATGCTAATAGACCGCATCGTCACTAGGTCCCGAAACCATTGATCGTGCCATGATCGGAACGACGAGACGCTTCCACGAAGAAACCAGAGTCATCGAGTGGACGCGGCCACCGTCACACGGCCACAAGGATCCACCGCCAGACGCCAAAGAAAGCAGCATCTACAGAGTGTTTCCCAAAATGGAAGCCAACAAGCTCATCTTTCAAATCGGCACGGCCGACCCTGACCGGGCCGTCGAAGCAGCACGCCTCGTGGCCGCAGACGTGGCGGGCATCGACGTCAATGCCGGATGTCCGAAACCCTTCAGCACCAGCGGTGGCATGGGCGCAGCCCTTCTCCAGACGCCAGACAAGCTCGTCGCCATATTGGAAGCGCTGGTGAAGAACATCACGCCCGAGTTCGAAATTGGCATCAGCGTCAAGATTCGCATCCTGGAAACCGCCGCCGAGACGGAAGCCCTGGTGCGACGACTGGTCGCCACTGGCATCACTGGCTTGACCGTTCACTGTCGGACAACGCCCATGAGGCCTCGAGAACGCGCCATTCGGGGCCAACTCCGCATGGTTGCCGACGTTTGTCGCGAGGCCGGCGTAGCATGTCTCATGAATGGCGATGTCGAGACGAGAGACCAGGGCCTCAGATTGGCAGGCGAGTACGGCGCCGACGGAGCCATGATTGCCGTCGCCGCCGAGAGAAACCCCAGCTGCTTCCGGAGCGAGGCTGACGGCGGCATCTTGCCGTGGCAGCCCGTCGTGGAGCAGTACATCAAATTCTCCATGGACATCAACAACCGCTTCAGCAATACCAAGTACCTTCTGGCGCAAATGGTACCCGGCAAAGCCAAGCCCTCTCAGTCCGTCAACCAGGCCAAGAGCTACACCGAAATGTGCGAGGCGTTGGGGCTCGAGCACTTGCTCGAACAAGCTCAGGAAGTGGACGTGACTAGAGGCTTGGACAAGCCTCGAGAGAAGATGTCCAAAAAGGCCAGGAAGAATGCGAGCGCCCTGGCTGCCGGCGGGCAGACGGCTCAGAGCCAGCAGCGCAAGGCACTTTCTGAACGTAACACTGGGTCCAAGACGAAATCAGAACCAAAGCTGGAGCCGGCACCCGTGGCATCTGTCGTTTAGTCGTTGGGCGAAGTAGAGGCGTGGGAAAGATAGTACGCTAGAATTCAGCAGCACAAGACACAGCATCAATGGAGTCTGGGAGGGGTATTCTTTGAAACCAAATGGAGTGGTCAATATGGTTCGCAGATTTTTGATTTGTTTGTTCGTTGGAAGTGCGCACAATGTTTTAACACTAGTGGAAAGGATATGGCGCTCCCGTTGATAGAATAGAAGACACAGGAATCATCTACAATTCAAAATGAACATGACAATGTTCAAATTTGGCCGTCCACACTAGTCGCAAACATGATCGCATGGAACAAAAGAGAAATGTCTCCGTCTTTTGTTCAAACATCTCTTCTCTATGTGATGATGGTACAAATTATAATGATTTTAGTGAGAAAAAAATCGACTCTCCGCTTTGGCAGCCAGTTTTTTTTTCAATAGCCCGTCTATTTGCCCTGCTTGACCCAACCCTCCACAGCCTCCCTCGCATCCGTCACCTTGTCATCCACGTACTTTACACCAACCCGGCTGTGGGCTCTGGCAAAGCTCACGCTCCTCTTCAGGCTCTCTCGAAGGTTGACGTGAGTCTCGGCGACGGCAGGAAATCGCTGCTCGTACTTCCACGCCAGGTCGGAAATGTTGCGCATCGTCACGGGCAAGACGGTCCACCCGGCGCCGACACCAAAGGCCAAAGGCACGGTGCTTCGTAGCAGGATGTTGCTCCTGCGGGTGATGATGCTGCCGGCCATGGCGGCGACGAGGACGTAGATTGTGCCGGGCATGAGCTTCTCGCCGCTCGCGCGGGAGGGGGCGAGGCTGGCAACGGTGCTGGTGAAGGACTGCTCGAGGTGGAATGCCGAGTCCATGGTTTCATTGACTTTGTTTTCGGCGCGGACTGCGAAGCGGTAGAGTGCCATGCGAGCCTTGCCAACTTGCACGGCTAGCCTGTCCGTGGGAGATGGTCCGCGAGGCTTCTTCCTCCCCTTCTTGGGCTCTTCGTCGGCGGTGCTGGGCGTCTGGTTGGGCTGGAGGACTTTTTGGTTGATGGGGATGGACGCGACGCGTGCGTCGTTTGAGGTAGGGACGTCGACATCATCGTAGATGGGTTTCTTCTGCCGCGAGAGTCAGCTTCTACGACTCGTTGTCACCATCGACTGTCCTGTTATTTCTTCTTCATCACTTGTGACAAAAGGCTGGGTCGTCCACACACCTTGTTCGCAGGCCCTTCGGCTAGGACAGTCGCGGGAGCTAAAGCCAGTCCGCCGAGCGCGATTGTGGCCAACGGCGCCAAGCAGCGCTGGGAAATTTGACGTTAGCAAGAGCAAGAGAGAGAGAGAGAGAGAGGTGGTTCATGCGTGGTGTAGACGTGATGTAGAGGCATTCTCACCCGTTGCAGCAGCACTCTTGCACCCATTGTCGTCTTCAATTGGCAGGCCGTCCGTTGGGGGCGGTATTCGTGGTTTGTCGTGGTTTGTCGTCAGATCCGGCTATGCGCTTGTCGAGATGTCTTTCCCCAATCTGGCACGTGATCAGCCCGACGTCACCTCGGTCATCCAACATGAAGAGCCAGCTCTATGTAGTTATGGTTTCATCCCTAAGCATGTATCCGGGGATGTCTTGCCTATTTTCTATCTATCTAAAGGTGTTTGAAACCCCTCGTACTTTCCTTCATTCTTGCATGTTACTTTCCCCCTCTCTCCCTCACCGAGACTGGCCAGGTAGTCAGTCTAACAATTCAGTCAGAGCCGGCTGGGCTGGGCTGCGGACGGCACCGTCCCGTTTCGGCGCACCCAGCGCACCACACCAGACCACACCAGGCACCACAACAGCCACAACAGCCACAACAGCGGCAGAGTAGCGGCCACGGTGGGGCCCCATGGCACCCGCGTGCAAGGCGAGTTGCCAAGACTGCCAAGACTGCCAAGACTGCCAAGACAAGTCAGTCTCACAGTCTGAGAGGGGCGTCATTGCCGCAAAACTCCGTACCAGACACTCCGCACCAGACAGACAGACTTCTTTCTCTGCCATCCCCAAAGCAGGAGCAGCACGCCGGACGGATGGACTGGGCCCTCCGCTTCTTTCTCTCGTCCTTCTCTCGTCCTTGCCTCGTCCTTTTCTCAACTTGTTTTTCCTCCTTTCATCTTTCGTCTTCTTTCCTCACGCCCGTGGTGCCGTCCCCCTCCCCTCAGCTTTTTCCACATTACCCTTGTCCGATGTCATCTCACATGGCGTCGATCCCCCTCAATAGTACTTTTTCATCTTGCATCGCCCATCATGCTCAATTCTGGGGTGGCCAGCGCCTCTGGATCTGCACAAGATGCATTCGTCGCGTGACTCAACCTAGGACGCCGACATCGAAGCCGACATGGACTGCGAGGAGAGCAACAACATCAACTACGCTTCAGCAGAGACGATGGGAGACCACAGCAAGTGCCGAGGCCACACCTTCCGCAGCACCTGTCGACCACTTCGCAAGTTCCCGTCACGACGATGCCGTCCTCCGCGAGCTGTTCGACACCCCGTGCGGCCTGTCGTTTCCGAGCTTCAGTCTCAAGAAGAGTCATGGGCTGTTCAAGAATCGATACCTCACAAGTCCTGATGGATTCTTCGTGTTTGCGCAAAAGAACCTGGAAAAGGCAACGCGCCTCGTACAACGAGTTCTGAGTGCCTCTACCACGGAAGGATACCAGGGTTTGGTCAAGGATCTCGACCGCTTGAGCGATCTGCTCTGCCGGGTTCTCGACCTGTCCGACTTTGTGCGTATGACGCATCCAGACATTCGATTTCAACAAGCCGCAGCCGGCGCATGGTCCATGGTATATCAGTACATGAACCAGCTCAACACCATGACAGGTCTGAATGATCAATTAGGACAGGCTCTGTCACGGCCTGAAGTGACGGCTGCGTGGTCAGAAGAGGAGAAGACGGTAGCCAAGCTTCTGAAGCTAGACTTCATGAAGTCGGCGGTCAGTTTACCCAAGAAGGCCAGGGACCGATTCGTTGAATTGTCCTCGCGCATCAGCGATGTCGGCTCTGCTTTCGTGCAGGACATGGAGCCTAAAGTCAAGGAGGTCAAACTGCCATCCCATCGGTTCTATGGACTGTACCCAGGCCTTGCCGCCACGCTCAAAGTACGCTCGCAGATTTCCATTGCAACGACGGGTTCAGAAGCCGCTGCAGCACTGCAGAGTGTATACGACGAGGAGACTCGCAAGGAAATTTACCTCGCGCAGCGTACTGCATCCCGGAGCACCATTGAAAATCTGGAATCAATGCTCAAGCTGCGTTCAGAGCTTGCCAATCTCGCCGGTTTCGAAAGCCATGGCCACATGGCTCTCAAGGACAGAATGATGGCCAAGTCTCCAGCGTCGGTTATGAAGTTTCTTCTGGCGCTGCGAGAGCACAACGCTCCCATGGCACAGCAAGAACTCGCAGAGTTGGTCGAGAAGAAGCGGAGAGGCTGGCCATGCCCGGAGTAAACCTCCAGGCCTGGGATCGCGACTTCTACATGGAGAAGATGCGCGCCGAGATGCGCTCCCGAACCCGCCACGAAGACCAACTCACGGCCTTCTTCTCCGTCGGTACCGTAATGCAGGGTCTGTCCCGTCTGTTTGATAGTCTCTACGGCGTTCGTTTTGTGCCGCGGGAACCTCTTCCCGGTGAGGTCTGGCACCCAGACGTCAAGCGTCTCGACGTCGTGTCCGACGATGGGGAGCAGCTCGCTGTGCTCTACTGCGATTTGTTTTACCGCCCGCAGAAGTCGCCGAATCCGGCACACTTCACGGTACGTTGTTCACGAGAAATTCTAGATGACGAGCTCAATGAGGCCATTGAGGACATGGTCTCGGCGACGCCCATCTTCGACAACCCCGAGCAAGCGGCCAACGACGGCATGGAAACTTCTCGTCGCAACGGGAAAGTCAAGCAACTGCCCACCATTGCTCTAGTGTGCGACTTCCCAAGAGTAAATCTTCCCGCGAGCCCGCCTTTTTGTCCTACTATTCTGTCGAGACGCTCTTCCACGAAATGGGCCATGCCATTCACTCCATCCTCGCCCGCACATGCTTCCAGAATGTCTCGGGAACCCGATGCGCCACCGACTTTGCCGAGCTCCCTCGACCCTCATGGAACACTTTGCTGCCGACCCAACCGTCCTATCCTCTTTGCTCGGCACTGGAAAACGGACCGGCCCCTACCCTATGATCTCGTCAAAGAGCGCATCAAACTATCCAAACGCTTCGAAGGCATCGACACTGAACACCAAATCCTTCTCGCCATGGTTGACCAGGCATACCACTCCCCCTCGGTCAACAACCTGTCTTTTGATTCGACCCGACTCTTCCACGATATCCAACACCAATTCGCACACGGACCCAAAGACCCACCCGAGACATGCTGGCAAGGCTTCTTTGGACACCTGCACTCGTACGGGAGTACCTACTACAGCTACCTCTTCGACAGGGTCCTGGCCGAACGAGTATGGCGCGTCGTATTCCGCTCCGGACACGGTGGTGCAGCCATCAATCGCGAAAATGGTGAGCGGCTCAAGCAGAATCTCCTCAAGTGGGGTGGTAGCCGGGACCCATGGACTTGTCTCGCGGACACGCTTCAGGACGAGAGACTGGCTCCCGGGGATGAGGAGTCGATGGCCCTGGTGGGCAGTTGGGGCATCAAAGATGACAGGCAGCGTTCATGAAATGTACACTCGTGGCTTCTGCTTTGACATTCGATAGAGCATGCAGGAGGGCAGGGCCAGGGGGCAGCAATGGAAGAGATGGATGATGTTGCAAAATATACAGACATTGTTTTGGTGGTACTGCGAAAAGCCGGTTACAGGACAAAAGAACATTCTGCATTGAGTCATGCCGGTACATATGGAAGGCGTTTGTGTGGTCTGAAAAAAAAAGGGGGGCATGCATTTGCATTCCCTTCAGCGCTTCGCCTTCTGCCTTGTGCATGGGATGTATTGGGAAACAGCGTAAGCATAGAACCGCCACTTAGAGACACTTGCATCAATAATATACAAAGGTCCTCCTTTTTCTCTCTCTCATCACGTACTGACAGATGGTCCAAGGTGAGCGATTTGGGTGCCCACGATCGGATGCTCCTCGACGACAATCACCACTTACTTCTCCACTATCACATCGTACACGGGGTATATGCCGTCACTTTTTCACCATGTCTTGCTTCAGACGCCTGGCCTCCCAGTCTCATTGTCAACAACAACGATAACAAAAAGTCTGAGCCAAAGAAAAAGAAGAAAAGAAATAGGAACAATGTTGCAAACATGACGCTTTGGCTTCCAAGATGTGAAATTCAATATAAGAAAAGTGAAAGAGAAGGATATAACGACGAAGCCATAAGAGGCACTATATGGCATTTGCGGCCCCTTGTGGCAATTCTGCCAGTGGCTGCCTCATGTTCAGGTGGGATCGGGATAGTTTCGTGCTGTCAGATGGCATCTCGGACTCGTTTTCGTTGCCAAACGCATCAAAGCTTCTGTTCACCATATCGGCCGATGTAACAAAGGACTCTGTGTACCCATCATCCGATCGATTCCCGTGGCAACCCCGAGTCATCCAAATCCAGGGTATCATACGGGTACCGAGTGGCAGTCGGTCGGCGGTGATCGTCTTCGTCATCATGGTCAAAAACCGACACCTCGCCGAGCGACCTGTTCAAAGACGGGGAATCGCTCTGGTCCGTGCTGGTATACGCCATGCTCTTGCTGATGAGGTGCAACTGGTGCCCCAGGTTTCTCACTTGAGCCTCCAAAGCCTCGCGTGTATATCGCTCAGTTTCCAGTAGCGCTAACAGGTTGGTGTAGTGCTCAAAGGTCACACTACCCGCAGAATGCCTCATAGTCCCTTCTGCTGCGTCCCGCTGTTGTTGAGATGACGAAGATTTTGGTGATATGATGGTGGCGCGAGGGGTCACTTCTCCAATATCCCCAAATGTCATCTTCGATGTATCGGAGTAACAGGTAGAGGGCCGGCTGACACTACGTCGCCGTTCTCCAACAAAACCCATCTCACTGGCCTGCAAGAGTATCGAGTTGACTGCATAGTTGTTGGTCTGCACATGCACCGGCCGAGGACCAGATGGGCTGGCCTCTTGATCTGGCTGTCGAAGGACCGAAAGACTGGTACCGAGTTGGAGGACAATACCTTCCAGTCGGCTCATTCGCGTCTCAAGATTGCTCACGCGTTCCTCCACACTGTCCACACTGACTGGTTCAACCAAGCCAGCATCTTCAGTTGATCTCGCGGTACTCTTGTTCTGAGCTTTCTCTCGCTTCTCCTCTCCCGCTTGAAAAATTACGGCAGGTTGCGGTGGTGTCACAACTCGTTCTTCAACAATTGGCAGTGAATCTGACAGTGGTTCTGGTAGTAGCTCTGGTTCTGGCTGCGGCTGCGGCTGCGGCTGCGCTAGTTGAGCTCTTTGTTGCGCTGGCTCTGGCTCTGGCTTGGGCATCTCAGTGCTTTGTATAGGCAATTGCATCAATTCCTCATCTGCTATGGTAGAGGTCAGAGACATGAAAGGTGCGGCATAGCTTTCTCGCCAGTACCGGATTTCGGCACTGCGCCGTCGAACGACATCCTGAGGCGCCGATGGCGGTGCAAGATCAAGGCTCGGCATGAAGGTGAGGCTTCTTGAACGACGCTTCACGCCCTGCGAGTCACTGGAAATGGCACGACCAATCTCGCTAGGATCTTCATTCGACCCAGCCAGGCGGGTTCGGTCCTGGGAGCTGGCAGGGCGCGGGGACAGTCCTGCCAGCTTTGAACCGCCAGCCCAGCGAGGGCTTGCTGGGCGAGTGGGAGAATCAAAGAGGCTCATGCACTTTCCAGATAGTCTCGCATCTGCGCTTAGCGAATTTCGAGCGCTCTGGATAGCCATGACGTCTTCGGGGCCTACGGAATGGGACCGCAGAGCCCGGTCATATTCCGTGATGGGCATCGAAAAGGATCGCTTGGGCTCAACGACAATAGGAGGTGGTCTTTGACCAGCTGGGTCCTGTTTCGGCTTTCGTTTAGTGGCATTACACAAGGCATGGCACGGAAAGCTACCTACACTTCTATGCTGCGTGTTCGGTGCACGAGTGGACTTGGCTGAGGTGGTCTCTCCGCTCGGCGAGTGAGGCTCATCATCTTTATTAGGCCGACTCTTATTCTTTCGACCAAACAGCTTGCTCAAAGCGGAGCGAACCGATGACTTCTTCCTCTGAGGCTGGCCCTGGCTATTCCTCTCCACCCCTCTGCCACCAGCGTCTGACACTGGACCGGACTGCCGGCATTGGTTGGGTACTTTTCTAGACGACCTTTGCGACTTGGATGTGTGCGCAGCCGCTGATGAGACAATGCCTGGCGTTTGGCTCCGAAAGGTGTCATCGCCGGTGCTGTCAAACGAACCAGATGCATATCGAGTGCCGACTAGATCATGGGTGCCCGTTGTGCGTCGAGGAACTGTATCGGCATCGTTCATGACAAGATGGTGCGCCTCTGCTACATTGGTCATACTCGACGTTTGGTCTCTTATCGGGAACTCATCGTCATCGTCCAAGAGATCAGGAATAGGATAGGACCAGAAATGTGGCCGCGAATGGATCTGGAACCGGTTCGAGGTCTGCGGGTGCTGCCGGGGGCGGCAGCAGGTTTCCAAGGCATGATGAGTGTGTACCAGACTACCAGTCTGTGTCCTCCCACTCACTCTCGCGTGGTAGTTAGTCCCCGTGTGGTCAAGACGGCCGATGATCAAAGGGGTGAGTTGCCAGCAGTGGCAGTAAGACGAATGGCTGGGTAGGATGAAGCAGAAGTCACAGGCCGAGGGAGGGAAGAGGAAGAAGAGAAGAGGAAGAAGAGAAGAGGAAGAAGAGAAGAGAGGCCTTCTTCTACATGATGGTAGCTGGAGCCCCAGGTTCTTGCCACGGATGCGCAGATTGTGGAATGCAGAATGCAGGTAGGTAGGTGCAGGTAGGTAGGTGCAGGTAGGTCGGTCGGGGACTGGTTCGCTCTTGCCAGTTGCGTTGTGCAAGTGAAGCCAAGAGGAGAAAGAAGCAGAGAAAGAGGGAGAAGAGCCGCCAGGTAGGTTGTTTGGTTGGATGGTTGGCTGGAAGATATACATGTGGTAAAGGGAATCTTCCCATCTTCAGAGAGACAAAAGACAGACAAAGAAAGACAAAAAAAAAAAAAAGGTGAAACATGGCTGGCGCGGTCCTCTGACCACTGGCGGCGCAAATGGTGGACTGGCGCGCAGCATAGCATGTCTTGCAACATTGGCTGGCGAGGGAGTCGTCGATTGACTGAACGAGGGGGAATGAGGATGACGGTCTACTCCATAATAGTACTCCGTACGTACAATCCATATTATGTACGGTCTTGACTCTTGGGTCTTGGGAGGCCAAGGCATGCATGACAGGGGAATGAGGGGAGGGGAGGAAGGGACTTTTTCTCTCTTCTACTTGATGAAGCCGACTGCACTGATTCGTGATTCGATGCCCGAGTCCAGTGCATGAATAGAGTCCAGAGTCGAGACCGACGTGCCTGCCACATGCAACTGCACCTAACCTGTGATTGGCCGGGCGGGCGCTCAATCGAACCCGCCATGGGACCTCGTGGGCTGGCAACCCCTGGCACCGACGACCAGCCCAGCCAGACTTGGTACCAGACTTGGTACTTTTTCTTCATCATCTACGTACATGTATGTATTCCGTACGGAGTAAATCTTCATCTTCATCATCATCTTCATCACCATACATACATACATACATACATACATACATACATACATCGTCATCATACATCGTCATCATCATCAGCACCAGCATGACCACGGAACGGAAACGCAACGCCAGCAGTGACATTTTAACAAGAACAAGAATAAAAATAAATGAATAACAACAAGTCACGCCCTCCCACAACAGCCTCTCATCCATCGAATTCACCGAGTCAGTCAACCTGCGCAAGCCGCATGCACCACACTCATCTTTCAAAACCTCGAGTCGCTTCACTCGTTCCTGCGACCAGGCGCGCGTAGTGCATCATAAACGGCCCATGGTCCAGAATACTTGATCGCATCATGCGCAGTACGCAGTACTCCGCAGATGGGACTGATGATCCGACGGGATCACGTCAGGGCCCTGACTATTATCCACGTAGATAAGATTTTGAGTCCATTAGACGGACTCGAGCTGCGGCGGCCCCAAGAACCAACATCCCTAACAGGCAAGAGGCTCCTCGGTGGAATTCGTTGATTGGGCGCCGTTCCTCGCTTAAATCCTCAAATCTGCACTACGGCGTCCAGCCCGGCTTATTGTACGGATCGGATCACTCTGATACAGACCAGACCAGACCAAACCAGACCAAACCAGACGTTGTCTGACGACTCGGGACCCCTTGACGTACCAGGGGAGGCCATGAAAGAGGAAGGGCAAAAAAGAAGGAAAATGGAAAAAGAGAAAAGAAAAACCCTCAGGGTATTCCAACGCACCATGTCACAGAAGGTTGGTGGAAACCCATGCGAAACTCGCGCCTTTTTCTTCGCATTCTCCAATGTTCTCCAGAACCACGCCGGAACCTTTTCCCGCTTCGAGGCAGTGTCCGTTTCCGGCAAAATTATTCATCCCACACCTGTACCACCTGAAACCCAGGGGGCATGCCATAAAGTGGTCTAGCTACAGCTTGCGCATGAATCTGATGAACTGGGGGCTCATAATTTATATTTTC
Source organism: Epichloe gansuensis (assembly GCA_023658505.1). Classification (NCBI taxonomy): domain Eukaryota; kingdom Fungi; phylum Ascomycota; class Sordariomycetes; order Hypocreales; family Clavicipitaceae; genus Epichloe; species Epichloe gansuensis. The sequence goes on from CP098281.1 coordinate 1,293,370, forward strand.
CTTTGTTCCTTCTTTTTTTTTTTAACCTTTGCTCATCTCGGGACAAGTATCCATCGTTTTCAGCCGAGTGTACTAGGAACATTCAGTGCTAGTCACTTCAGATGCTGGTTACATCCGGGTACCGCAGGTCGGCCTCGTCTTCGAGAAACTCCATCCATCTTTTCAGAAAGTGGCTCCCTGCGGATAATTAACGAAAAGACGGTCAGCCTGAAAGCCGCATGAACGGAAGACTCTGTCGTCTTTTGTGGAAAAAAAAAAAAACGGCTCACCTTTTCACTGTTTCTGAATCGCCAATCACAGTGAGTGATCGCTTGGGTCGAGTCATGGCCACTGCGATACAAGTTTGTTAGAAGCTTCACTTGCTTGTTCACGTACGTACACGTGGCAATGCGCTGAAAGCCAGCCAGATTGATGTTGGGACGTGGTTTCATCGTACCGTTCAGTCGCCGCTTTTCTCCGAGGAACCCTACCTCGCCGTCAGGATTGCTTCGTACCAGACTGACGATGACGGCTTCTTTTTCGCGGCCCTGAAACCCATCTACGCTTCCTAGCTCTACGCCCGGGAATTTCTCCTTGAGAGGAGCCAATACACCCAGCTGAGTTGTCGATTGAAGAGGTCAGATATGGTTTTTTTTTCTTCCTCCCCTTTTTTTAAAAAAACGAGCAACAACAAGGCGTGGAACATTTGAGAGTAAAGTTACCTGTGCATTGTACGGCGTGACAACCGCAATATCTTCTGGACGAACTCCAGCATCCACCAATCGTCCCACATGTTGCCGAACCAACGCTGCCTCCATCTCATTGCTCCTACTTTCGCTGTGTAGACTAGCCTTTCCTTTGCGTGGATTGTCCTTGTCGTCCTTGTCATCCTTTTCGCTCTTTTCCGGAAAGTCGCCGCCTTGTGTATCGATGAAAATCACTGGCTCCGTCGTGTCCTCACACTCTTGCACCCCATACTCCAGGTCCCTCAGCAATCTTGCCCGGACTCCCTCCGCAGCCACGAGCTTCGACTCATAGAGCTCATCCGACGGGAACCGCATGATACGTTCATGCATTCGATATTGCGTGGTGAGCATCCTCTTGATAGACGGTCCGTGGAGCGCCAGCAGGCGATCAAACAGCGTGGTTTCCAGCGTCAAGCCCTTGATGGGCGTCGCCTTTTCATCCTTGGCCTTCACGCTGCCACTGCCACTGCCACTGCCTTTGAATTCAAGGACTTGATGGTCGGCGGCAGCTGCAGATGATCTCCGGCACAGACAGCCTTCTTTGCCGCCAGCAACGGCACCCAGCACTGCGCTTCGAGTGCCTGACTGGCCTCGTCGATGATGACCACGTCAAACTCCTCGTTTCGCAGCTGGAACCCACCCGCACCGTGCAACGTAGCCAGGACAACCCTGCTCCCTGCCACGAGGTTACTCACGCAACTTCGCTCTCGTTGACGGTATTCTTTCCGCAGTTCCTTCAGATCCGCATAGATCTGACGCCGCTCTTGCCGCTCTTGGTCTTCTTGATGGATGCTTGTTTCGAATCCATTTCGGCCCGCACGTCTTTCACTATGGCGCCCGCCTCGGACGTGTTGGTGAGGACATCAAGCGAGTGGTTCAGAACAGAAGGAAGCAGGCGGGCCGGGTGGCCGAGTCGAACAAGGGGATTTTGTGCGGCGAGAGACGCTCAACAATATTGTCCACCGATATGTTGGACGGACCGCAGACAAGAACCCGCTGCTTCTGCTTGATGAGCTGGAGAATCAGTTCGATCAACGTGTGTGTCTTGCCTGTCTATTTTTTTTTTTCGGCGGCATCATCTCCAAGTTAGCAATGAAGGGGGTATGTGCATGTACTCGGTACGGAGTATGGATAAACGGAATGAGCGTCTTACTCCCGGCGGCCCATGGATCAACGCAATTTCCCGCGACGCCAACGCGAATCGAATAGCATCCTTTGAGACTCGTTCAGTGTGGGATCAACCCACTCAATCGTACCCAGCCCTTCGCTCGACGCAACGGGTGATGATGGACTAGAGAGGCCGAATGACACCCTGATGAAGCTGGAGTACTCGGCCTCGCCCATCTTTTGCAACTTTTCCATGGACTGCTTCATTCTTTTGGCATACGTCCCACGTTAACATAACTCAGTGACGGGGTGTTGCACTCAAAGAAGAAGGGGAAAAAGGAAGAATGAAAATGGAAAAAAAAAAAAAAATTGTAGCCCCAGAATCATCCGAGATGATGGGTTCCTTACCGTCGATACGTGACCTCATCCGCAAGCTTGACCAGCCACACTCGTCCCGAGAAGGGAACCTCGTCCTTGCCATCATCCAACGCCACGTACACGGCCGCCCTTTGCACTCTCGTGACGACGCCTCTGGACCCTTTCTTCTCCAGCTCCTTGACCTCGGCCTTCCTGGCGCCCCCGCGGGCTGCTCCGCCACGAGGACCACGTCGCCGGCGCGGATCCCGTGCCCGGGCAGCTCGCCGGTCGTGCATGTCGCGCCGTCGGGGCCCAGCTCCAGGAGGGTCTTGCCCCGAGGCCAGTCCGCCGCGAGCAAGGCACGAGATTGGCGAGGGCGAGTCCGGCTCGCTGCAGGCCGAGAGGGCTGTGGCCGGAGACGAGCTGGTTGGTCTCGTCGACCTCGCTTTGGAGCTCTCGGTCGAGGAGGGCGAGCTGCGTGCTTGCAAAGGAGGAGACGTCTATGGGGGCCTTGGACGTCATTCTTTTTTTTTTTTTTTTTCCTTTTCTTCTCTTATTCGTTTTGCACTCTTTTGTGGGAGCGGCTTTCCTTCATGTGTGCTCGTGCAGTCACAGTAGGCGCAGGCACACTTGCGTCGTCGATGAGAAGGTGTGCGATTTGGGGATTGGGTTGATATGTGATTGATTCCATCGAGGAGCCTGCGAGTTTTGACCCCACCATGAGAGAATGAGCGCTGACTCATGACCAATGGACATGATGGTAGTGCCGTCTCACTTTCATGATGGCAAACCGGAAAATCAGGCATAAAAATAGCAAGTGAGTTCAGTGGGAAAACGAACACTCTAAGCTAAACAATAGACGGTTGTCATTTTTGAAAAATTAGTTTAAAAAAGTATACTCAGAGTAGGTACTCCGTACATGGATAAACACAACTTTGTATCAAAAAAAAAAAAAAAAGAAACACGCTCCATAAATGTCAGAACTCATTCTCGGGCGGATGAATCACAATCACAAACACCAGCGAAACCAGCATAATCGCCAGCGCCACCAGCGCAACAACGATGATGGTCCCCCTGCTCGCCGGGAACTTGCCCTTGATCACCCACTCCTGCCCTTGGAAATACCTCCTCGCGCCCAGCAGCAGCGTCAGGATGCTGATGCCCAGAAACGTCGCACCGAGCGGCTTCCCGAGCCTCCGGAGCGTGGCGCTCTCGGAGCTGCCGCTGCCGCTGCCGCTGCCGTTGCCATCGGACAGAGTTGTGTTTAAGCGGAAAAGTTGCGTCACGGCGACGCCAATGGACGCAAAGGCCAGCGACGTGCGCAGCCAGGCGAGAAAGGTTCGTTCTGCAAAGGGAAATTTAGAAAAGGAGTCGGGGTGGAAAATTCTACGTGTTTTTTGCAGTTTTGATCCCTTTGACAGCTTTCGCTTGCGCAACAACAGCCATGGAGGGGGTCTTGGAGGGAGAATTCCGAGGTCTCTTCTCTTCCTCCCACGAACCTAGTGCGAGATGGTCTCGCGCGACGCTCCCTTTGTTTTCCAACTCGATGGACTGCAAGTTGCCCAGTCTCTTCCTCAGCCACGACCTGTTGGCGCCGCCGTCGCCGCCGTCGGCGTCGTCATCGTTCCGTTCCCCTCGGGAGGTAAGCCCCGCGAAGTCCGCCGGTACATGGAGCGCTTCGAGTGCTGCTTTGCTCCCGCCATACGCAGGGCCTGGTAGTCGTGCCCCGAGCCTCGGGACACGATACCCGTCGTCTCGTCCGGCGCGACGACGTCCTCTGCAGCAGCGAGGGCATGGCCCATGGTATCGGCACGATCGCGACCGCCCTAGAGATGAGGAATAGGGGGAGGGGGGAGGAAGAGATCAATGGTGTGTGTTGCGCAAATCGGGGAAAAAAAAATCCAGAACGGTTCGAATCTAATACTCCGGGGTTGTTCTGTCTGAAGAGAAGAGAAGGTATGGAAGGGGTCATGGACAGGGGGCGGGGGCGGGGGCGGCGCTCTACCCACCTCGAGAATCTCGTCAAGGCGGTCATTTGTCGATTTCTGTTGGAACAAGACGCTGCGAGACCGGTTGAGTGGTGCATGGAATTCCGTGGCACCCGTCTGCGAGCCTGGGTTGTCGCCCATGGTGCTTGCGCGTGTGGGCTGGTCGGCTCTTCGATGAGCTGCCGTGAGTTTGGCGATGCAGTGATTGATTTTGGTGTTGCAAACGCGTCGCGGCGAAAACGAATGGATGAATGAATGGACCCCGTCCGATCGAGCGGCGAACTTGGTGGGGGGCGCAAATGCAATCGCCAAGCTTCAACGACAAGTCACCTGCAACGCGCATCAAACATCAATCACCCTCACAGCAATGGGACAAGCACGTTGACCTTTTTTTTTCTTTTACTTATTTTCATTCTGTACTTGTCCCATGTAGCCATCAATTCCAAGTGGCCAGGCCGGCTTACATCTAAACGGCTGGCATGTCATCAATCATCGGATATCGTCAACATCGTTTTGTACAACGCCAAAAGCCCCAGTCGCTCTCCCTCGACGTCCAGAGGGAACGACACGGCACCACCGCAAATCGCTCCAGAACGCTCGTGTCATGCAACGTCCACAGCCCCTGGTCTCGTTCCCATCTACCACATACGCGAGATAGGGTTCCAAAGTCTCGGGCGCCTCGGTATTCGGCAGCAGGTTGTGCAAACTTTGGCAGTAGGCGTTCCTGAGTTGCCGTTCTGGTGACGAGAACCCCGCCATGTCCGATCCGTCGTCCCCCATACAGTTCGCCAGTGTCGTGTACAGCACCAAGTGTCGCCTTGTTTTTACGACGAAATGCCAGCTTCTCCATTGTCCACCTCCCAGAGAAGCATGCTCAGCATGCTCAATGAGCTCTGCAGAGCCTTCTTGGATGCCTTTCATGCCGGCATGAGCATGCCACTCCACCCAAGATTTTCTCGGCAGGCTTTCCATCTCGGCGGCAAACATGGGCGGAATGCACGAGGTCGGCTCCTTTTGTTGTTGCAGGGTGTAAATCGACCAGTCGGGGACAGTTGCAGAGCATGTTGACGTCGCGCTGCTGTTCCCCAGAGACTGATACTGTGCGTTGTATTTCAAATCCCATGGATCCGGTCCATCGGCCTCGTCCTCATTCTCGTCTCCATCTGGTGAGCCATGTGCCAACGACCAAGCTTGTCCCGCAAGCTTGGCGCACTCCTCGATCGAGGAGTCTTGGCCCGGCCGACGGGCAAAGTATGCCACTGCACTGCTCCAGCATTGGACCTTCATTTCGGCGCCTATCCTCCATAGATGCTGGAGAGATAACACAACCTGTTCCTGTACGGCCATCGCCGACGATGGCGGTAGAACCATCGAAGCAGGTATCAGCGGTATTTGTCCCGCAATGAGAACAGTGCGCAGCGCAGTAGGTCTTCCTCCCACCGTGACGGCAGTCTCAATCGCCTGGCTGTAGGGGCCAATATTCGCAGGTGCCCAATATGACCTGGACTGGACATGGAGTCCGTTTCTTGCGACTTGGGCTTCAGCCGCCAATGGCACGGTGAGGTGCACGACAACGTTATGACCCTCGGGTACTGAATCACCACACGATACGGTGACTCTAGACGGTGGGTTCGCGTTTGGGAACAGTTTGCCGTATTCCTCGTTTATCTTGGGAAAGTCTGACATGTCTCGAAGAATGAGGATGACGCTTGAGATGTTCCTGGATTGAAGACCATGTGACGACAAGAAAGCTCCCATCTTCTGCACCACATTGACTGTTTCTGCGCTGAATAGACGACCCCAACGCATGGGAGTCGGCAACGACTGCCCAGTGTATGTTGTCCAGATCGCAAGCTGCCTGCATTGACAATCCCCCAAGCCTTGACGTGGTCAGCTTGGTAGCAGTAGTATATGCAGAATCAACAACGACGCCTGACCCCATAGAATCCAAAATTGTTCGAAATTTGGCGTCCAGCACGGCAGGTTCGCGAACCGCGAGCTTCGCATCATTGTCGTCTGCACCACGCGCCTTGTTTTCGAGACGAGCCCCCGTAGCATCAACCACGTAGACCCTCCACCCTCGGGAACCACCAGTCGTCCATTCTCGGGAATAGCGATACGCTTCTTGAACAAGGCTTCCGGACCGTCCACCACGAGCGTCTCGAACTCGCCACCTTCACCAAGCGATGCTCCTTGGGCAAAGCCAAACTTGCGCAGCGATGCCTTGATACGGCTGACGCCCGTCTCGCTCGTCACCATCTCCCACAGATGCTTCTCGTCCAGGCCCGCGCTCGCCACCTTGATGATCCTGGCCTCCAATCCCGCAGCGGCCATGTCCCTCAGCAGCTGAGCTTCGTCCGGCAGTGTAGCTTGCGGGGGTGGTGGCAGGACCGGGTATTTCCAGAGGTAGGACAGAGGGGTGAGTCCCAGGCGCAGGGCGACCGACTCGACTCTTGTGCGCTGGTACGTCGACAAGATGGCGCCCGAGCACAGAGCGTTCGCCTCTGGGTGACGAGCTTTGACGGCTCTCAGCAGGGGCAGCATCGACTCGGTCTCGTCATCGGTGGTTTCGGCAGCAGCTGAGCCCTGGTCGCCGGGAGACGACGACAGGGAAGGTTGATAGTCATAGTCTCTCTCGTGCCTGACAGCGCTCCCGAGAATGGGTTGGCGGTAGAGTGGCAGGCCCGTGGCTTGGGCATAGAGGGGGATGACCTCGTGGCCGACGGTTTGGTACATGAAGCTATTCAGGTCGGCATATGTGACCTGGTCTGAAGGGTAGAACGACGACGACGACGACGACGACGACGACGACGACGACGGTGGCTGCGTTTGCTGCGTTTGCTGGTCCGGCCGGACGATGGTCAATTCCGCTTCTTGTTTCCCGTTGCCGTGTCCATCCCCGGCACTGCTCACGGGGAACAGGTTCGCCAATGCGACGATGCGGTGGCCATGGTGGACACAGTGGAGGAGGCTGTAGAAACTGTCCTTCCCGCCTGATATGAGCGCAATGACATTGAGGCCATCGACAGACATGCTACCGGCACTTGGGCACTTGTTGACGGGGTTTTGCGACTGCGCAGTCGCAAGCCTCGCTTGCTGTCGTCTGCGGAAAATCAATCCGGTTGAAGTTGCAAGTTGCAAGTTTGAAGTGGATCCTCCTCCGGTCCTCACGTGGTCCATGTTTACTTGACGATGCACATATTATTACAACGACTATCAAATCAACAAAACCCACGACCCCTTTGTTGAAAATGCAAACATGTACAGTACAGTACCTCAAGAACGAATCTAGGCCGGTTTCCCACCATTTGCCAACGCAGACCAATAACAAGTCTGCACATTATTACACAGAGCTCTCGAGCCCATCATCCCCATCGATCGGCCTCAGCTCCGGTTTCGACATTGACAGCTGCGACGATCGAAGAGATACATCCATCTAGGGTTCAACGACAAGGACCTGTGCGCGATTCAAAAGTAAAAGTGGCAGCAAGCCAACTAACTCAACTCACTGTGGTCAGCGAGAGTGACTCCGTGCCACGCCAGCTCGTCTTGTCGTTTGCGCAGCATCCCAAGGCAGGCCAGGGACCCCGTTGTCTCAGTTGGCATAACGTGAGAGAAGTGAAAGAAAGTCTTGGCTGCTGCACGAAAGTGACGATTCACGCAACCTCGAATGACTGCCGACGTTGCAGCATGACTATACCGTCAGACATGCAACCATGGCAGTCAGTCAGCCAGCCCGTCTGACCATCGGCGTATTACAAAAAGTCAAAAAGTTCAAACACACACGCCTCGGAAAAGACGATCTACATGTACATACAGCGACCAACCAAGTCCCTGGTGCCTGGTGCCTGGATGGCTTCTCCGTGCTCCGTAGAAGGGTCTCGTTCACGCTAGCAACATTGACGGACAGGGGGACTTGGAGGCCCGGCCTTGCCTCTCATGTTCCAAGGGCCGGCTGCTGGCCTCTCTTTCATCTTACAGCTATTTAACTATCAAGTTAGTCAAGTTATTAGTGCTTGAATTAATCACCCAGACACACACCAGACACCACCACCTCCCCACATCTCCAACACCCTGCACACGCGCAACTCATCACCGGAGACCTCACCCGCCGGCCCCTTTGTCTCATCAGCACCACCCACTCCACGAGGAAATAAAAACCCTCGGACCTGTGAGTCTAAGCTATTCCGCACTGAGACCCGACCGAGTTATGGGGTGATGGAAACGGCACGAGCGTTCACATGTCCGCGGGACGGACAGCCTCCGTAATTGTTCTAGTCCTCTGAGGGCCACCCGTGCCCGTATGTGCATGGACGGTCTTGATCTTGCAAGCACACAGTGTCTGCATGTCTGACGAGCAAATACATGTATATGTTTACTATATGCAAGCCAGGTAGGTCACCTGCATAGAGTAGTCAGTCCTCAGCAATCGCTTTCAAACACCCAAGAATAGCCTCGGCCGACACGAGCAGTACATGCACTTTCGTCAACTTGGCATTCATTCCGCCGACATGATACTATATTCTCCATAGGTTCCCCAAGGAGAAAGCCGGAAAAAAATAAAAAAACAAACTTGTGCTCTGTGCTCCAAAACTACCAGGGGACTCCGTCCATCTGGGAAATTATCTTCCCAGTCCTCATCATCCTGGCCTTTTTTTTTTTTTTTTTTTTTTTCCACCCATGCAAACATGCAGACATGGGTTTTGGAGTCCGTTCCCAAGAGAGTGACTGACAATCACAATGTCCTTTGTCCCATCAGCCAAGCTTTCCTTTCCTTCCCACCGGTACGGCCCTGGCCCGGCTTAGTAGTCTCTGCCAGTGCCACCCCTGCCCCGCTACCAGGTCTGGTCGGTCTGGTCGGTCTGGTCTTCTTCGCGGATGATGATGGAACATGATGACCCATCTGAGCTACGCCCACGCCCCCACGCCCCTGCCTACGCCCACGCCCCACGGGTCCGGAGCCACATGCCGGTCCCGGCGCAGCAAGCTAAGGAACCCGTTCGCCCAATCCATCGCCCGGCCTGGCCTGTTCCTGGCCCCATCAGGGGAGAACATGGGGTACGGAGGGTACGGAGGATACGGAGGCGGATTTGCCGCCGCCAACCTTACCTTGGGAGAGAAAGGCTTCGTGGCCAGGTGCCAGGCACCCAGCCAGGGGTCGTGGAATCGGAATCCGTCGCCATGAACCGCTGGCTCGTCCCATTCATCAGGGTCCTCGTCTGTCTGTGCATGGGCCATTCGAGATGATGCCATCGAACCCTTCGCTACGGATGGCTCAGGACAGGCAATTTGGTCTGGTCTTTTCTTTCTTTTTATTCCAGAACGCCAACACGGCAAAGTATACGGTTGCATCCCCAAGCTGAGTTATGAAGAAGTGTTTCATATCTCACACAGCGAGCGCTTGACCAACCATACGAGCGAGGTAAACTTCTGCTAACTCAGCAGCAGAGAGATGCATTCATGCGAAGACTTTTCAAGCATTTTGCAGTATTGTAACTAAATACGTCTAAGTTGGTACTGCGTTGATGTACAACAAGCTCGAGTGTGACCTCGCCGCCGTGAAATCGTGACCAGCACATTGATATCACCAAACTAGCTGGTTCCCTCCTACTATGGAAAGGCAAAGACAAGCTCAAACTGAACAAGGGCGTAGAAGAAGAAAGAAAGAAAAATAAGAAAAAGGTAGATAGAATGCAGAACCTCGTGCGAATAGCAGTGGCGTAAGAGAATGGCTGAAGCCACCATTGCCTCCGGGGTATCAGTTCGACACGAAGGAGAAGCAGCGAAGCCCTCTCCAGTCGAGACAAGAGATTACAACGAGTGTAAAGGAAGCAACAGATGAAGATGACCCCAAATGCCGCCAGAAGGTGTGAATCTTGCTCCACATCTCCGGCCGGCAAAAAAAAATGCTAATAAAAATAGAAACCACACACACACACGCCATGTTCTTTTTTGGTGTACCAAGTGCCACTCCCTCTCAACCACTTCCTCCAGGTCTGTCCAGCCAAAGCAATTTGTAAAACTTTTGTCTTTCATCATAATGCAGCGTCGAAACAAAACAAAAACACCTTTGTCCTTTCGAAAAGCAGTGCCAACGAGGCGTTGACGAAATTGATACAAGAATCGAAAGTGTAAATGCAGGTCATAAAACGCTTTGTTGCTGTGCAAGTGTCTTTTTGTTTGTCTCCCAACCGTCTATCCAGGTGTACCCTACCTGACCAACCACGTCAAGAAATCAAATAGTGGAGGCAGCGAGAAACAAGTGCGCGAAAGGAAAGGTTAGGAATAATTCGATGAATCATGCGGGACGAGATGAGGAAGAAGTAGAAGAAGAAATCATCTTCCCCACCTCTCCGGTCGTGAATGGAGGAGGGCCTAATCAGAACGCTTTCGCTTCTTCTTACCGCTGTCGCTGGCTTCTTCTGAAGATAGCTCGCTGGCGCTACCGGGGACCTCGGAAGCGATCTGAAAGAGGACCTTGCCGTAGTTGGCGTAATCATCAACAGCCGGAGCAGCAGTAACCATGCCACCTTCGTATGAAGAAGACCCGTCGGCGTTGTCGATGAGGTTCATGACAATGGCGCCACCACTGGCGTGGGTTCTGGCGTGCTGCGCGAGGTTGTCGCTTCGGGAAAACTTCTTGCCGCATTCACCGCACTCGAAAGGCTTCTCCTGAGTGTGTAGGGAGCGATAGTGACGCTTCAGATGTTCTTGGCGGCGGAATCGACGGTTGCAAAGCTCACAGACAAAGGTCTTGGACGGATCTTCAGTCAAAGACTGCTTACGCCCGCGTCGGTTGGTAGGGGCGGGGGCAGAATTGATGGAGTCTCGCCATCTTCAGAAGATGCGTTGGAGTCTGAGGGGACTGGCGAGCCCTGGTCCATCGGCTCTTCGGCAGTAGCAGTTTGGTTGTCACCGGCGGCTGTATTCATGACGGGTTGCGCAGATGAGGTGTCCACCTCGTTGTTGTTCTTTTGGCGCTTGTCTTTGTGGACGTCCTCCGGGGTCTCGATGCTTGAGTGTGGGCTAGGAGCAGTGGCAAAAGTGAAAGAATCGTGCTCCTCTAGGTTGAAGTCCTCCTCACCAATGAAGCTACCGTGTCCCAGAGAAACAACGGAAGATCCAGTGCATGCACGGGGTCGGAAGACGTCACCAGAACCGACCAGATTGCTGAAATCGTCCTCAGACTCGAAGTCGGAGAGCTCCTCAAAAGTTGGCAACCCGTGGGTGATGGCTGGGCTGAAATCGAATACAGGTCGGGGAGCACTGAGGTGTCGATAGAGCCCTGTTCTAGGCGCTTGATCTCTTCTCCCCGAAACCAGGCACTGAGAAGTCGGGGGCCAGTGTTGGGTTGGAGGTTGCAAACACAGTCAGGTTGCGGGGGTCACAAAGTCAACATCGCTCTCTGAAGTGACCGATCTCGCATAAGGCGCGGGTGAAGGTGAGAGAGAAGGGCACGAGATGGCGGAAAGGTCGCTGATTGTGCTGCTAAGCGAGGGTACCCTGGACGGCTGCGAGTGAATGAACACTGCATGTGGAAATTAGTCATGGTCCATCCTGAGCGAAGGGAGGGGGGAAAGCAGCAACCACAGGCGATGATAGCAGTGTAAAAACGTGGCCAGGCACCATGATACCAACAAAACTAACACCAACATGCAGCGGGCAATTTCACACAAAGCCAACTTACCAGGTGTCATGGGGGTGAGCCGCAGCTGGACCAGTCGAGAATGGAGCTTTCGATGGACTCTATTCCCGACTTGGCTCCGGCGAGCCCATCCAAACCAGAAAACATGGGATTCAAGGGAATCTGCAGCACATCGAGGCTCTTGGGGCTGCCAACAGCGCTACTAGACGTAGACAATGGTGGTGTGGAAGGGAAATATGGGCTATCAGTAAAGTCCGTCTCTAGCATGATGGCAGGTCTGTGGCTGGTAGGTACAGTTGCCGTAGGAGTCATGACGGCGGTGGTGTTGTTGCCGCATAATGTCGATGACGAGGAACCAGGTCGAGAATAGACTGGGGACGCTGGTGCCATGGATTGGAAGGCATTGTATTTCTGTTGAGCCACGTTGACCATCTTGGAGTCGTTCTTGTGGTATAAGGCAGCATTTTGCGCGACAGCTTGGGGCATCATCGTCGAGTCCATCATCGTGTGAAGTATCTAGCCTGAGAGTAGGTATTAGCAACGTGTGGACAACTTGGTTCCCATCTGTCCATTGGGTCCGAACATACCAAGAGCAATAATGGGAATTTTTAAATTTTTTTGGTGAGGTTGAACTATTTTTGACTACTCGCCGGGGTAGTTTTGATTATTAAATTGTACTAGTTGCGGGTGAATTTCGTGTTGCTTCGTTTCGGGCTTTGATTAAGAGTGAGGATGGTGATATACAGCAGCAATATAGCTGGAAAGACTTGGTCAAAAGACGACGGCACGAGGCCTCTCGGGGTTCTCTGACAATGAATGGACGACGACTTGAGTAGGATCAAGAAGCTGACAGTATATTTCAGTGACTCGACGAGGATTGTTGTTTTTGTTGTTGTTATTGTTGGTGATGTTGTACACGGGAACTCTTCATCCAGACCTGTGAGTGAGACAGGTATCAATGGAGATATGGTCCAGAAAAAGGTTGACGAGGTGTAGATAAAAAGGATTGAAATCTCGAGAGTGGACGAGACGTTCCTTGTTGCAGTAGATATGCGCGAGTTCACAAGAAGAAAAAGAAGAAAGAACCGAGAGAGGATATTAAAAAAGAACACGACGATCAAAAAAGCACCATAATCCGACCAGGTTGTCGATCAATAGAGGAGGGTATTATATGTACAAGATGGACGGGGTCCCATGAGGCATAAGTAGCAAGACGAGCAAGATCAACGCCCATGTCGCCAGACCATCCATCCCAAGAGACGACCGACACCGATGACCGATAGGCGTGGTTCAAGTGGGAACCTCTTCGAAGTTGCCTCCACGCTCTGTCTCACTTTGCAAAGTTGACCAGGGTGGCTAGAGCGGGCATTAGAAGCCAGGGTCCGTCGCGTTGGGCAAGACGGCACCGTCTTCCTGACGTGCCTGAGGAGCGCACCCCTTCTCCCGGGAGTGTCTGGGGTGTCTGGGGTGGGCAGATTGAAGGCAAGAAAGACCATGGAGCCCGAGCCCGAGCTCGTCAACCTCGTGTACCGGTCTTGATGGTGTGTGGCAGGCAGTGTGGGTACTGACTGCGTGCCTGGCGTTGGCCGGCGGCGACGTGGGTGTGTGGATGGTCGGGTCGGTATGTACTTTTTTTTTTTTTTTTTTTTCGTTCTTGCGGATGTGGTGCGTGGATAGGTGTGGTGGTGATGGGAGGGAGGAGTGGGAGTCGGCCGTGCTGGCGAGGTGCGGGTTTCTGGGCTCGAATTATTACGAAGAAGGACAAAATTAGCGTGGTGGTGATGGTGGCGGAGGTGGTGGAGGTGGCGGAGGATGAGGATGAGGACGAGGACGAGGACGACTGTTAGACTGGTCAACTGTCGAGTTGAGTGGGCGTACGAGACTTGAACGGGCGTGCGGCTGCCAATCTCGAGCCTCCTGCCAAAAAGACGGGGTGACAAGGTGAGCAAGCAACAAGAGGACCATGACCCGAAACGACGATGGAGACTTTTTTTTTTTTTTTTTTTTGTCGAAGCGTCCTAGGTTTCCAATCATCCGCTGGTCAACTGCTCAATTGGTCAACTGCTCAACCGGTCAAACAGAGGCCAGCCGATGATGACGCTATACGGGGCACGGAGTATTATTAGCTGATGTTCGAGAGTGTCAAACAGCCAGCCAAGCTTCAGTGATATTATGACATGAGTGGCCCCGTCCCAGTCAACATCGTCAACGTATTACATGTATTAAACGTACTCCGTACATATTCTGGCGACAGACAGTCTGTGGCCCCGGTGGCAGCCAGCTGTTACGTTCTATTAGTTGGCAGACGTGGCAGACCCAGCATGGCGCAGCCACCAGACCGGGACGGCATCTTTCGTTTTCTAATTCTGGACCAGCCCGACCGAATAGTTGCATCCCATCATGGCAAGGAACCAGTCAGGTCCGCTGTCCCCGGACCATTCCTGTCCTATCCTTATCCTCGGCGCTCGCACTATTATGACTATGACGGAGCAGATTACAACAGCACATGTGAAGAGGTACTCGGTACGAAGTACTCCGTACCAGTCTGATATGATGGATTTTTGAACTCTTGATCAGGCGCGGAATGGAAGCACAGCGTCCAGCGTGTCGGACAATATCTGAGAGCACGTACCGAGTTTGGTTCACTGCCTCGATCTCGTTTTTGTTCTAATTTCTTATTCTTGGGCCAGAAGCGGCCAGAAGCCACAAGCGTCCCTCCGCCAAGTGCTCTGAAGTGACATAAAAAGTCGTAGACATGTGTCAATTCCGCAGTGCCAATCAATGGTCGTCACTGGTCAGCCGCCTCGGTCATCCACTTATCTTATTCAGGTTCGTGCGTGCATAACGCAGCATATAACCAGATGCAGGCGGCCTCTCTGCGTCGTTTTGTTTGTTCTCCCGCGCGTATTCCGGAGTACTCCGTATACTCTTTCTTATTCCTGCTGCCAATTGAGTTATGACGCCAGCTGGTGCGCCCGCCCATCCGCACAAAAGCACCATCACAGGCACACAGGTCTTGCATAACCCTCCCTACATTATGATATGGTCCGAGCCACCATCCAGCGTGCACAAAGGGCGCCGTGGCTGGCTCTGAAGTAACAAAATGGCAGTGGCTCCGGCCCTCAGGGACATCATGGCCCGTCGCTTGACTGGAAGAACGGTGTGGCGGTGTCGTGGTGTCGTGGTGTCGTGATGTCGTGTCGTGTCGTGTCGTGTCGTGTCGTTGTCGTGTCGTCTCATGCGATTGGGATGCTGTGATGCGCTTATTACAACTTTGAAACCGCTAATAGCAGCACCTCGCACCCCAAAGCCGGCGATGCGCCGTGCTGGCTGTGTCTCATGTCCTGACGTCGTGTGGGACGCGCTGGTTGGTCTTGTTCATGTCTGCTCAAGTAGCCCTTTCAACGACTCGCAGCGCAGTACGGATGAGCTGCACCATTTTTACTTACTTCGAAATCATTGGGTTTGTCTTGAACGTACATACGCTTTCCCGACTGTGGTCAGTTGCGGGTCCTTATTCTTGGACGACTGGCGATCTTGCCTGTGTCTCGTTCAAGATGGTGTGGGTAGGTACCTAAAAAGGTAGGGTACCTACCTGGTCGCCGTCGCCGTCTGCCAGCAGTCTGTAAGGTCTACATGTGTGTGTACTTTAAGCCTTATGACTTTGCATTGGTTTGTTATGGAGACTCCTGGCGCAGCGTGCATGCACTATTCAGAATTATGAGAACCAGGCACGCAGGAACTGGAATGGCAAGATGGAAAGAGCTGCTGAGCCGAAAATGGGTCGCAGAGAATCAGTGTGGGACTGGAATCCGTTTCATAAGTGCTTCTGTGCAAGGCACTTGTGCAAGCAGCCCATGCTAGCCATGTACATACATACATGCATGTACATGTAGTAGGCAGGGTTCACGTCACGACGTGCATGGCATGGAGCTGCGGCTTTTCATCAATAACAAAAAGCACTCTTTCGTCCAAGGGCGGCACGAGGCGGCTTGGACCTGCCTGGCCAGACTGCGGACCAACTGGATGATACGAGACATCAATGCCACAACGCATGCACAAGAAAAAGGAATTCATCATGTGCGACATGGCCGGCAACAAGCGCAAGAGAACTTCTCCGACTGTCAGGTTTCCCACAAAAGGAAAATGTGAAAAGAAAAGACAATAGTGAAATGGAGTCGATCGCTGCGCGTGCTCGCTCCTGCCGCCTGACCCTTACAAGCCTTGATCCCCCGTGCCTGCATTTTTGTCGCGCACCACTCCAGAGTTCAAGACGGCTCGCCACGCTCGCTAATTAATCAGACGGCTGGACTTTCTTTTTGGCAAAAGGTGTTCGTCAGTCTGGCTGACCGAGTGGATAGAGGGTATCGCCATTAGCCTATCCGTGTATATCGAATTAATAATTATGCCTTGTGTTTACGGAGTATTGGGTGCCGTGTCACAACAATAGGTGGACAGCCGGAGCCCTCATGTTGTATTATTACTAGCGCTCGTCATGCATGTCGGCCAGTTTCTCTGGCAAAGATGTACATGCATTATTCAATTCAGCTCTGGCAAGCTATCTCGTCCGCTCTTCACGGACATTTCCTGCAAAAGGCAGATGCTGGTCCTTGCATTTTTGCAGGTTTGCCTCAATGCCCTTTTAAGACTGGTAGCCGGTCCGATTTCAAGGGTCTGTATCCTGCTCAGCCAGGCCTGGTTCGTCTGAGCCCTGATGTGCCGAAAAAAATGTGTTTTTCTTGGTGAACTGTATCGGGACATTTGGTTAATGCGCGTATGTAAATTAGAATTCAATCAAGTGCGATGCCTTAACCTTGGCTGCGACCCAAACCCATGTCTAATCTCTTCTGTATCATCGCTTCTTCTTAGCCTGCGGTTTATCAAATTTCTTCATCATCAACAATGAGCTAATGGAAGGCTTCCGCGTCAGCTAAGGAAGTGCCGTGGACTTAACCGCAATAGTAGATAACATGGAGCGACTCTAAGGTACAACTACTCCGTGCGGCCCGCCTGATATTATCCGTCTGTTAATCTGTGGAGCGGGTGGACGAAGGTGCGACTTGAGACAAGACCAAAAAGATAGTCTTCTGGGGATCTCGGAAGCAGAAGCCTGGTGCCTGCGTCTGTTACTAATTGGCTTCGCGTCGGAGTTGACAAGTTTTTCTTGGTCTGTCATATGTCCGTCCCGTCCGTGAAAGCAGATGAATGTCTTTGCCACTTGTGGAGCTTCCTGTCTTGGTCCTATTGTGTGTGGAGTGATGGTAATTCTGTACCCGGCCGAATGGTAAACGAATCGCATCAAAATTCGAACGGGATCCTGGACTCGTTGTTGAGGCTAGACCAATGTCTTCCTGCTCCAAAATCCAGACGAAAACTGTGTGAAGGCTCAATACCACCCGTGAAAAGAGTTATGCCAGAGGCTAAAGATGTGCAGACGTGGCCCTGTTGGCTGAATGGGACGCACCCTCTAAACCTGAAACTCATTAGCGTTGCATAAAATATTCGACGGTGCAAGAGCCATAACCGGTGCATTAGTCCTTCCTGGCGAGACATGCATCCATCTACATACATCCATATGCAAGGTACCAGCCAGTCTGCCAGTGGCATTCTTGTGAAATGGAACCAACGTGCATACCCGGCGTGGACGAGAGCCCTGATGCCAGCCGTCGGCTCGCCGTTCAACGTAATGCTCGTCCAACAACGCCAAAATGGCAATAAAATATGACTAACATTGCAGGGCAGGAAAAAGACATTCGCAAAATTGTCCACCGCAGTACGTTTTGTGTGTTGCTGCTGCAAGAAGTCCACTGTGCACTGTGGGCAGAGGCAGGCGCAGCCGAAGGCGCAACTGGCAACTGCAACTGACAACTGGCAACTGGCAACTGGCAACATCGACACTTCCAACTTTTCATCAGGCCCACCCGCAACTAGTGCCGATCATTACTTACTTACTAATTACTACCAGGCACGCCAGGCAAATTTATTCTACTAGATATTCTCGAGCAGAATACGGATTACTATTGTTAGACTTGTTCTCAGCACCTCGCACGAGGGACAAGCCAGCTGGACACGAACGAACTTTCATTATTTTCTTCACATCCTACGAATTACATTGCCATCCAGTTCAATTCATCAATGCGCGAAAAGTTCCGAATGGCACAGCCAGCCGAGCGGGTGGCCCGTACCACCAGGTCATTGGTATCTGAGAACCCAGCAGGCACACAGATCATCAGGTAGTTTTGTTTTCTATCTCCTGAAGTTTCTGTATTTGAGGTGGTGAGTCGATGCACATTGCTGTTAAGACGCACAAGCAGGTGTGAAAGAAGCATCGACCCCGGAAGATCATCTCGTTAAACATGCAGCATCCACGCAAGCCATCTGTGATCTAGCCAGCCAATGCCTACTGCAGGTACGTACCGACTAAGACTTTGCATTTTAGTCGCGTGGTACTCCGTAGAAGACATCGAGGTACCAGCAAACTTTCCTGGCAGAACCTGTTTGTTGCTCCATTCACATGCATGCTCGCTCCTCGCTAGCTGTTTTCCTGGTCTGCATCTGACGCCATTTTTATAGCCTCGGTCAACGTCTTGATCGTTTGAATGCCAGATTTCTCGTCAATTCAGATCAAAAAAAGGGTCTGATATAGCGGGAATCAATAATCACCAATCGAGAAGGGTCTTGCACTCAAAGGGCCTGTGCTGTGGCCGATAGTCCGAGACAACAGACTGGCCATCACAAAGTACTACTTGCGTTAGCAAGTCCCTCGTCAAGCCGTGAGCGATCCAACCTTTTCTGGACGAGGTTTGACTGCCTCAGTGCCAATGACAAGACAGGTCAGGGCATCTGAAAGAACAGCAGTGCAAGCTTTGTCATTCTACCGAGCCGCTTGCAAATAGTGTGTGTACTCGGTAGGTTCCAAAGCCTGGGGCCCGATTAAAAATTATTCTGACATGTCCATTCCGTAGCACGTATCGCATTGTTCGCTCGTCAGTGCTTCTTATCATTTACCAACGAGTGGAACAAACCCATCTCGGACGGCCAACGAGGGAGAAAGGTGCTCAGGTTGGATGTTGAATGAACGGCAATGGGTCCAACCAACGCCCCGGGTATCATCAGCCGTGTTGGCCGGTCATCTAATTGTGAAAGCACAAACCTGGTAGGATTTGATTTGTTAAAAAGGCCCTGAGGGCCCTGGTCAGCCCGGCCACAGTCGTCCCCAGATTATAGCTGAAGCGGCCAGTGGACTACATGTGTACTAATTGCTGCGGGGCAAAGTTGCATTGGGCATAATAGTTCTGGAAGATCCCATAATGTCGAAATTGGAATCATCTTCCGCGAGAACAAAGTGGACCGCGGAATAAACCCAAGGTAGGTGATCATCCAGGTCCCCGAATTCATTTATGAAATGACTGGCCATTGTGTGGCGTTGGCATATTCCCAGTCGACCTGACGCCACCTGATAGATACGTCTTCCGCACGCACCGCCCGTCCCGCTCGTCTCGCTTCCCACCCGCAGCTATCGAGTACGTCAAGCGCAACTTCGATCTCAAGCAAGAGCTCAACTTGCAACGCAGATCAGAAGTTGCAGTTGCTTCATTGCCCAAGCACGAGAACTCACTCTTTGTGTCACACTGAAATTCGCCACACCAAGTGCAGTCTAGCGCGGAGTCCCAAACCCTTTCTATCCCTAGACCGGGGCTTCTTTGAGAAGGTCGGTACGGGTCCAGTTACTGTTGAATTTTGTGGCGTGACTTCCTCAGCGAGCATTTTCTTCAATATCAGATTCAGCAAACAGACGTTTTCTATTGCCCGGCAGCCTGGCACCTCTTTCGGCCCCGACGTCGAATCCCAACCAGACGCAGTTCCAGTACTACGTCATGGCAATAGACGAGACGAGGAGAGCGGCAACGACACCTAATTACGTCTTGGAAGGTACCAGTTATCCCAGATCGATGTGAGTATTCTTTGTAATGCATTATCTAAAGGCATGCCGGAACCTTCCAAAGACATGTTCTAATTCCCTTGACGTTTTTTTCAGATATGGAGCAATATTGTTTGGGGGCTTGCGGGCTAACAAAGGCACAATCCAGTAGCAAGACAGAATAGCACCCTGATCTTCGTTATTCTGTTGACCACAAACATGTTTCCTTACGTTGGTTCCATCACGATTGTTTTGCATCCAGAACATTATTTCCTATTGTCTAGGGCCTGACAGTGCCATGTTCACGCTTGTATGCTCACATTGACATCACTAATCATTCGGCTATGCCAAAAATTCCTCGTGGGGTGGCTGAATATGTGAATGGGATCTCCATCTACGGAGTACCGGTTTCCTCGGTCAAGTATCTGTGCACTGGGAGCGTCTCCGGCGCCTCTAAGGAGCCAACAGTGACATTTTTGATACTCCGTTATGATGAATTCAGAGGCCCAAGCTCAGGCATTCTCTGGGCTCGGACGCTACAGTCTCTGGAGTGTTGCAGCTGCAACTGCCTTTTTCGTCATGTCTCAATGCTCTTGCTGTATTCATTAATGACTTTCTGTATAGTTTCTGTCTTTCTCTCTCCGGCCTATTTTTTAGAGTCTCAATCCAGAGAGAGAAGCCACGCCCAACGTGTCGCCCATAACTTCGAAATATGGAGTGTGGTGGGCGAGACAAGAAACGACCGAGACAAGCTACTCACGTCTTTCGCTCTTGGCAACTCGAGAGCCATGACACCAAGTTTTCGGGTCTTGGGGTTGACGGGAGACATTACCAGACAACGATAATTCAGACATTTTTTCTGGTCAGCCCCAATCAGTCTATCGGGTGGGGGTTTTCAAAAAAAACCCCATTCCAAAAAAAAATGTCCTTTGAAAAATCGCATGATTCTGTGTGGGAACAAAAAAGAAAATGGACAAGATGGGCTTGGCTGGCACACTTGGTTTTACTTTTTACGGAGTTTTTCGCGGGGAAGGGGGTTCAAAATCTTGGTGCCATTTCCACGGGGTGAGGCGATTCTGTAGGTTTGCCTTTCTTTTCATATCCTCCTCGGCCGCTCACTCTTGACGTGATTTCCAGTCTCATAGAACTGAGCTTGCTGAAAATGAATCAGGAGTTTGAATGGCTGTGTTCACATCAAAGCGAGCCTCTGTTTCTTCCTCGGCGTGCCAACAAAATCTGTCAAGTATCCCGAGTAAAGTCTCGAGGTATCTTTGTCCCAGATGGGTGGAGTCTTTCCCCGAGTTGAGGCTCGGCAATCTGTTGTTTTTTATTTTTTTATTTTTTTCCGAAAGCTGCAGCTGATGAAACGCTGCATGTCATCATTCGCTTCGTCTTGGTTTACTCCATACTCTGCCCCTCATTCAAGGTGAGGGGGACGCAAGGAGATGCGAGAAGAGGGGCCAAGCGTCGTTTGTGAGTAAAACACTTGGGAGGAATGGATTTTGCGGCTCTTACTTTTTTTTGGCTGTTTGGGCCACTTTGATATGCTGATGCATCCCTCAGGTGGATGGATTGCGGAGGCAAACTCTGGCGATTCAGCAACCCATGCATTGCTGACGCCGAAATCCCGCAACGCTGTCATGGTTCGGTTCCTAAGCGGCCAGCATGAAGTGTCTTGGCGTCGTGAGTGTATCCTACAACAAGCTTCAGCCCACAAGCCAAAACATGCGGGTGGAAAAAGCAGGTACACGACGTATCAGCGAGGAATTGAGGAGCCGGCCGCTGGATCTGTCAGTGTGCTGGCACTTGGAGGAGCTTCCGATGATACTACTGCCGCAATGTTGACAGTCAATCGTGTGGATTTTTGTCTTTTTTTCTTCTTCTTCCTTTCTTTTTGCTTTTCGGTGGTAACACGGCCACTGGCCGGCCATGTCAATACAAGCTGCCGACCAGAGTCAACAAGGGCTAGACATGTCTTTGACCAGCAGTCGGACGGTGCCGAGAACCCATTCTCGGCGATGGAGGCCAGGGCTGCTAAGGTATACGGGAGCATCTGAGACGTGGCAACCTGTCTTTTTGGGGCGGGGAGTGGCGTGATCAGTCAGTACACTTTTTTTTTAGCCGAGTCGGGCTGCCGAATCCTTCTTCCTTTGCCCTGCGCCTCCAGAGGGAGAAAGGATGGCGTACCGGTCGTCGGTGGTGTGTCGAAGAAGGAAACTGAAAAAAAGAAGAAGAAAATCTACCACTTCTGCTCTGTCCCTTGCTCCTCTTGATTCACAACATTCCCGAGGCTCGTATGAGATGATGAGTCGTTTATCGCGATGTTTGTTCTGGACATGATGGTAGACAACAGACTATGTATTAACGAGGCGTTGAACAGGTAAGACAAAAAGGTACACCACACCATTCTACTTTGATCGTACGATATTAAGTCTTGTGCATAATACATTACCATGGCTGTGCATGAACAGGGCAGGGCTGTTGTTCCATTTTTAGTAAGGTTCGCAAGGTGGACAAACGGATGCCTCACCGATGGCCGATGGCCGATGGGCACGGTACCAGCTCAGCCAGACATAAATCCGTATGTATGTTCTCAAAATTGGTGTTCTCGTTCGTTTGATGAACGCGATTCACAAAATCGATGTTTGGCAATCCCACGTAGTGGCGGATGTGGAGTGACTCGGCGCGCGCCCCGGGATGGGGCTCTCTTCATCTCATACGAGTTGGTTGATTGCGCTGCATGTAAGAACACTCAGATATGAAACGATCTTTTCATCCAACGCGCATTTATAGTTGATGTACGGAGTAGCAACACTGGCTCGACAGCATCCGTACGTGATATTAATTTCACAAAGATGACATGGCAAAAAAAAACCAAAAAAAAAAAAAAAAAACCCCTACCAGTATAGGGTAGCCGGTACCCCGTCCAGACATCCCATTTCAGGCAAAAGGCAGCGGCTGCGTCGGCCGCCGGGCCAAGCCGAGTGAGAGCGGGGCCCGACCCACTCACTCCCCAACCACGCCGTTTTGGCACACAGCCCAAAACCAGACAGATGCCCAGCCTCCTCTAATTTCCCCAATGGTTTTTATTCTACCCACGAGGTCCAGGAGAAATGGCAAGCAAGCATGACGCCAACTTGGAATAGATGGCTGGGTACGGAGCTTAGCTGCCCAACTGCGTACAATCCCGCTGTTCCTTACCGAGTACTTTACTCCGTCATATTGCGTGCCTGCTTCTGCTTCTGCTTCTGCTTCTGCTTCTGCTTTCGTTGCCAATTCCCTGCCTTTATTTTCTTGATACTCATTTGCAACGACGCCCGTTTGAACGTCGAAACTTTAAACTGAACCAGCCCACGGCCTACGTACAGATGACAGATGACAGATTACAGATTACAGATGACGTTGAAGAGCATACTGCGCGCTGCCGCGGCAGCATTCACGGCCTCCCTCCTGCTCAGCCCGACGACGTCGGCTCAGACATGGAGCAAATGCAATCCTCTCCAAAGCAGTAAGTACATACGCTTGGCCCCCTCTTCAAAGACACTCACTCTTTCATGTTCAATCAACCAGCTCACGCCCCCAACCAGCACAATGCCCCCAGCACAGCCCTAGGAATGACGGTAAACGTCGACTTCCGCAAAGGCGCCGTCAACTCGTTCGCCGCGTCGGGCTCCCCTCGTATAACCAGGACGGCGTGTCCTTCAGCGTCGCGCGGGCCGGCGACGCGCCGCAGCTCCATTCCCTCTTCTACATCATGTTCGGGCGGGTCGAGATGACGATGAAGGCCGCCCCGGGCGCGGGCATCGTGTCCTCGCTGGTGCTCGAGTCGGACGACCTCGACGAGATCGACATGGAGTGGCTGGGGTCCAACCCGGACGAGATGCAGTCCAACTACTTTGGCAAGGGGCAGACGACGACGTACAACCGCGGCCGGTTCCACGCCGTGCCGGGCACGCAGGCGAGGTGGATCAAGTACACGGTCGACTGGACAAAGGACCGCATCGTCTGGATGGCCGACGGCAAGGTGGTCAGGGAGCTGCGGGCCAGCGACGCCGAGAAGAACCAGTTCCCCCAGACGCCCATGCAGGTCAAGTTCGGGTCGTGGGCGGGCGGCGACCCCAACACCAACGCGCCGGGGACGGTGCAGTGGGCGCGCGGCCCGACCGACTACCCAAGGGCCCGTTTAGCATGATGGTGCAGGGCGTGCTCATCGCCGACTACTCCACGGGCAAGCAGTACCGGTACAAGGACACCTCCGGATCGTGGGAGTCGGTCGAGGCCGTGGGCGGCGCCGTCAACGCCAACGCCAACGCCAACGCCAAGGGGTTGATGCCATCGCCGTCCCCGCCACGCCCGCCGCCACCCCGGGCCTCGTGTCCGCCGCCACCCCCGCCCCCGTCCCCGTCGGCGGCATCGCCAAGGACGGCAGTCCCGCCACCGCCACCCAGACCGGCTGGCCGTGGGTCGCCAGTTCGAACCCCAGCGGAGGCAGCATCCCCAGCGGCTGGTACATGACGCCCAACGGCAAGATCATGCGCAGCCCTTCTTCTTCTTCCTCTTCTACCGCCGCCGCCACCGCCGCCCTGGGCCAGTCGACGGCCCTGGTCGTCCTGGTCGTCCTGGTCCTTCTCCGCAGATCATGGTAGAAATTCGAGCGGCAGCGTGGGGCGGGCACACCAAGAAAGGATCCCGAAAACAAGACGCGAACACACGACACATGGCATATGGCAGGCATGTACATTCCTCCTACCATATGAACATCTGCATCAATGCATGGAACACGACAGACAACCTTGTGTTCCGAAAGTTAGCGATTGGAGTCATCTTGAGGGTGGTTTTTATTATTATCTCCTGTTTGGATATCATTAGCACGTCGCATATAGAGAGGCTTGCCTGGAAAGAAAACAGGCGTCATTGGCAGGCGGAGACACTGACTTGGCTTAGCTTTTTTTTTTTTTTGCATTCATTGGGTTTAATTAGCTTCTCAAGTGTACAAGACTTGTGTGTATGCTATGTGATGGGGTAATAGATCGGACGGATACATACAACGCTACTTAGATGATTGATTGGTATTATAGGAAGATTATGATTATGGACATGTATATATTGATGGAGGCCGAAATATTCCCTGCGAGATACCCGCTTTGGTCGCCATATGACGTGAAATGGACATATGAAAAGAAAAGAGTAAAAAAAAAAAAGAATCAACACGGGCACATGGCCGAAATTGTGCCAAATAAAGCCATTGGATTGAATCGGGTCAATGCCCCGAGAGGCGGTTGCTATTCTAAAATCACGAACCCCCAAGAAGCAATGTCACCTGATCTCAAGCCCTCCTCGCTGTTCTCAACCCGTTTGTATCCCGCGCACGCCTTCGTCGACCACTTATATACTTTGTTCTCAACCCTCATATATCCATACTTGCAGCGAGCGCTTGCTTGTAGGACTCCCCAATTGAACCACGGCACCGTCCGTCCATCTACCATTCACAGCAATGTTGAATAATCCATCTACCCATCATTGCTATCAGGCCCTATTCGCCGTATCATGCCCAATTGTACAGGTTGCCATCTTGCGCCGTTCATATTTTGATGAGTCTTCCTGTGTGACCAGACCTCTGTATATGTATAGACTGTTTTCCCAAGGTAAAAGAAAGTATGGCCCTGGGTGTATTGCAGCAGAGCAAAATGTGACAAAGGAAATAAATTTTGTATCAACAACAGCAACGGCGTTCGTTTCCTCCATCATCAAAACTCCCAATCATCTACGTCCTCGACCGACTTGATGGCCCATCGGAACTTGTCTCGGAGAGTCTTGGAGAAGAACTTTTCAATCGGCACGTCAAACTTCTTGGAGAAGACGACTGTTAGACGGGGGTCGATGTAGTTCTGTCGCGAGCAGCTAGTTAGTTGCTGGCCGTTTTCCCTCGTCTGTTTGCTTTCGCCCAGTTTGCTTTCGCCCAGAGAAAGGAATAAAACTTACAATCTTGGAAGTGCCGAGCGCAACTTCTTTGTTGCCCTCGCGATCATCAGCCTGCGTCTCCAAAATCTTGATTCGGTCATCGAGCTTTTCGATGCTTTTGAGACACTTGTCGACGGACGCGCCCTTCCCCTCGGCTTCAACCTTGCCAGTCTTGTTCTCCTTCTTGAATTTGGCTTCCATCTCCTTGACTACCTGCAGGCGTTCCTTGAGCTCCTTCTCGGGCATGGGCTTCTCTTTGTTGGCCTTTAGCTTCTCATTATCTTTTTCGAACTTCTTGGTAATCTTGGTACGTTGCTCCTCAATAAGGAATTGCTGATGTTCCTTAACCCAGTCTTCATCAATGTCTTCATCAAGTTCGAACCACGCGGCACCCTTTTTCTTCTTCTGTGCAGGCTCTAAATCCAAGATCATCTTCTTGGTTCGCCACTTCTGATACCGCAAACCTTTGATCTGCACGAGCAAATGTTAGTTTCCCAATAACTAAGCAGGGGCGGCGTAGGCCCCTTCCACTTACTCGGTCACCCATCTTCTGCATCTGCTGGTCATGGCTTGCGCCGACAGTTCGCTTGTGGTTACAAAGAATAGCGACCTTGCGATTGCAATCGTTGTATAACTTGACCTTCTCGGCAATAGTGCCCTTGGAGCGAGGATCTGCGGCGAGCTCCTTTAACAATGTCGACATGGTATAAGAGGCATTGTAAGTACGGAAAACCTTTGCCGTCAAACCCGGCATGTAGCTGGTAAGATGTTTGTTGAGTTGCGAAGTCTACAAGAGTTGGTGGTTAGGAAACGCCAAAAAAAAAAAACCCCGCGAAGCAAAAGGTCGAGGATGCCACTTACGGTCAAACGATCGAATAGATCATCCCCATCAGCTTTTGGCGCTTTCTTGAATAATTTTAGGTTCTTGAAAACCTGCGGCGACACGTGGGCGGTTTCGTTGTACCGAATACTGTCTTTACCCAAGAAATCGAACGTGACCTTGTCAGGTGGTTCGAGAGTAATGTGTTCGTACTTGAGAGAGCAACAACCAACGGTATCGGCCTCATTTTCGGTATCCTTTTCGTTTCCAGCTCTGAGGGCGAGCTGATCGATCAGATACATGGCTGTAGCCCTCTGTCGGTCGGCCATAATCTCACTCTTGAGCTCTCGAGTGTAATCTTTTCGAATCTTGCCGATGTGCTTCTTCAATTCTCGGGCTTTCTCGAATTTCTTGAAATCGCTTTGACCCTTGACATCACTTGCTGCACCAAGCATAACATACTTGTACGCACCATTGATGTTCTCCTGCCACATGGCCAGCCAAGTGGCCTTTTGATCGTGCTGCACTGCTTTCCACTTATGGCCGGCTGGAGGCTCGGGTACCTTGGCATTCTTGCCAATGTTTATGGTGATCTGCTCGGGATGGACACGCGTTTTGATACGACCAGTTTTCGGATGCTCGCCTCGACCACGGAAGAGACTTGGCGGTTCGACTCTGAAGTTGCCCACCTTTTGCTTCCTGCCGTCCCACGTACAATACAGGTAAGGGGCTTCAAGGGCGTCTTTCTTAGCCTTGGCAGCTTCCTTCTCCTCTCTTGAAAGATTTTTGGTCTTGGTTGCCTCAGTCTTGGCGAGCCAGTAGTCGTACATCTTGGAGAAGTCGCACTTGTCCAAACTCTTGATCGGCACCTTGTTTCCATCCTTATCGTGCGCACCGCCTGTTTTCTTGATGAACTCTGAGAAGTCGTTGAAGAAATTGGTACGGAAAACGGGATTGTCCAGATGATGGGACGAGGCTGGCGTCATCATGGCTACCCAAAATGAGGCCGCTTCCTCAGCTTCCTTGCTCAACGTGACAGGCTTGCCATCGTAGATGAGTTTGATGTTTTTGGGAAGAGGTTCGTATTCTGGAGCGAAAAGCACCCCGTTATGCTCAAGTGTTGTCCATTTGATGCTATCGTCCTCCGGTTTAGGCGCGTTCCACCATGCAAATTCTTCTTCGTCCTCTTCTTCAGTCGTTGCTCTAGCCTTGGCCGACTTCTTGCTATCTTTGGCAGCAGTCGCCGATTTGCCTTTGGAGGGCGGAACAGTCTTGCCTTTGACCTTGGCCTTCTTGGCTATGGGCGCATCCGAGTCAGAATCCTCCTTTTTCACACCGTTTGATTTGCGTCGGGCGGCAGTGCCATTTGATTGACGCTTCTTGGAAGACGACTGAGCCAATGGCTCGTCATCAGACTCGTCCTTGATGCTTTTTCTAGGAGTAGACTTTGCTGATTTCGCTTCCTTGGCTCGAATGGCTTCTGCCTCAACGGCCGCCTTCTTCTCGATTTCTGCCTTTTTCTTTGAAAGCTGGACACCTAGAGGCTTCTCATCATCCGAGGAGTCAGCAAGCAGAGACGGCAGTGCGGCAGCTGTGGTCTTGGCTCTGTTTTTGCTAATGGGCTCATCATCGGAATCCGAGTCGATCGGTTTAGCGGCAGCTTTCGGACGCTTCGCCTACTCATGAACATAACACATCAGTAATCACGTTCAACCATGGAGGGAGGACAGAGGAGAGATTAAGGAAGAGAATTACACCCACCAGAGGTTCACTGTCGCTATCGGATTCGTCCTTGTAGCTGACTTTGGATATGGATGATCGGGATTTGCGCTTGACACCATTTGGAGCATCTAGGTCCATATCGTCATCAACGGGACCATTGCGAACTGCTATTCCCGCCATTCCACTTGTTTTTTGAGGTTGCGCCGCATCAAGGGCTTTGTCCTCGGCGCGAGATATCTTGCTGGAGGAGACTGGGCAAGAACATTTGTTTAGCCTTTTGATCTGGAATGTGCGAATTGAGTTCCGTGAGCACGCGTAAGGCAGCAGTGGCAACAGCTGTGCTGACAGGTGTCTACGACAGGCGTATGCAGCCATTGTTGACGCAGAGAATCCGGAAAAAAATTGGGGAAAATTCATAGATGAATCGAAACGGATGACTTACGGTGTCCATTAGGCCTGGCCAAGGGCCGATCGTCGTCAGAGCTGTCTGAACTCATGTTTGCAGGCTGTCGAAATTCGAGCTCTCGAGCTTGTTGCGAAGACCGCGCCGCTTGACAGGTCTGATGGATGGGTGAGAGAGGTGTAAGGTAGCAAGTCGCAAACGAATGGCGATGGGTCGAAAAAAGAAAGAAAATGAAGGTGGCAGAAAAAACGTGGCCACCCTCTACGCCCAGTGAAGGAGAAGAGGGAGAAATTCAACCGCCCTTGTTGGAAGGCCTGAATAATGAATAGAATAAGGTCGAGAATCGACCGTATCGAGCCTTCTTACCATGCAAGCGGGCGAGAAGGCCCAGCAGCCGCGGACCGGTCACGTGACTAAAATCTTAGCCGTTAATTTGCCGGGAAAATAGCGACGGAGCAAAACCAGCGGCTTGCAATCACCTCACCCGATCAACCACGAATCACCCGCCCCCGAAAATCAATTGATCCGTTCATCGCGATCAATTGGGTCACTGTTGGCCAGAGGCTACTTGCATTTTCTCACAACTGCTACGATGCTGTCAAGGGCGACCCGTCCGGCTCTTCGGGCTGCGGCCACAGCTCCTGCGAGGTAAGTTGAGGAGAGCACGCATAATCCCGAGATTTGAGACCGAGTAGCCGGAGATGTTTCCCTTCGGAGGAGGAGGAGGAGGAGGAGGAGGAGGAGGAGGAGGGGGCAGCACAACCACAGCCGAAGCAAAGCTGTGTGCACTTGCCCATCATCGAGAAGGAGTGCGGAATTGAAAGGTGTCAAGAGAGGAATTGATGTTGGCTGACGAAGGAGTTGCTTGCATCTAGAGCTACCGCTATCAGCCCCAATGGAGCTGCGACATACGCGACCCTTCGTGAAATCGACAACCGTCGCAAGTCCGTTCGAAACATCCAGAAGATCACCAGCACCATGAAGATTGTCGCCTCAACCAAGCTCGGCCGTGCCCAGCGTACCATGGCCGAGTCCCGCAAGTACGGTGAGACCGCCAACGAGGTCTTCCAAGCTGCCGAGACCGCCGTCCCCGAAGTCGAGCAGAAGAAGTCTCTCATCATTGTTTGCTCCTCCGACAAGGGCCTCTGCGGTGGTGTCCACGGCGGTCTCAGCCGACGCATTCGTCTCTATGCCAACGAAACCTCTGAGCCTTTCGACCTCGTCGTCATCGGCGAGAAGTGCAAGGCTCAGCTTCTCCGAACCAACGCCGATGCCATCCAACTCTCCTTTGCTGGTATCGGCAAGGACATCCCCACCTTTGCCGATGCTCAGGCTATTGCCGACCAGGTTGTCTTGCACTCTTCCGAGTACACCGATATCAAGATTCTGTACAACAAGTTCATCAATGCCCAGAGCTACGAGCCTACCTTCATTGAGGCATTTTCCGAGGACGCCATTGCCCAGTCCCGTATGTCCAAATTCGGATCCCATGTCACAAAACATTGCGATCCATGTGCTAATCTCCTCCCCTGCGCAGCCAACATCTCTGCCTTTGAGGTTGATGACGAGGCTCTGAACAACCTCCGCGAATACAGCCTCGCCAACAACCTGTACTGGGCTCTGGCCGAAGGCCACGCCTGCGAGATTTCCGCCCGACGAAATGCCATGGACGTAAGTCATACCGTCCACACAATTCCAGAAAGACCCCTCGATTAACCAACGTTTCTCCTCACCCCACAGAATGCCTCCAAGAACGCCGGCGAGATGATTAGCAAGTACCAGATTCTCTACAACCGTACCCGACAGGCAGTCATCACTGGAGAACTGGTTGAGATTATCACTGGCGCCACTGCTTCGGCGGACATGTAAGAATTTGATTGAATCAAGGAGATAACCACAAGCGCCGAGTTGAAACGATGAAACCATTCCCTTTGTAAAAAGGCTAGAGGTCACCCGCCGTGGGTTTCCGCAGTGTATCAAATCCACAAATATACTTCCTTAGTTGACCGCACTCTACTGGTCGTTGCATCTTGAGAATACATGATACCTCCATTTTGTGTTCCATGTTTTGCTCCTACCTCATGAAAGCCTCCTCGTCTCGTGAGGATCATGCATGCTTCACCAGGTGACATGGCCGAGCGTAATAAGTCGCGCCTGCAGAGAAACAACCTGTCTGCCCGTTATTATAAGCTTCTCTCTATAATACTTATAGTATATTACCTACTAGTGTATGCTTGCTTTAGTAATACTACAGAGGGGTCTAATCCGTTGATTCACCACATGTACAATCCGTCTCTCGTCGTGAGACCTCCTGCTCGCCCTACGTGTGACACAAGACTCACGATGCACAATGATGGCTTTTGCGTTGAAATCCAGTGTTGCAAACCGACCGCATTTTACAGGAAAGAATGCTGAGGAGCAGAGGGAATGGTATGGTTATAAATAGAGAGGGAGGGAATTGCGTTATATATACTACGAGTAAACTTCAATAGATTCAAGTTAACTTATGCTAATATGGCTATCAAGTTTTATTACTCTACTCTAATCTCGCAGTCCCCGTGCCTCGAAGCTTGCTCCCACATCAGGCCACCACATGCCGCGTCACACCGGGAATCTATCACTATGGTAATTGTCGTGCTATGAGTATATTACTATAGTTATTTTATATAGATATTAATTATCCTACTAGCGAGGTATGTAATACAAATGTTCAATATCATAAATCTAATTCATTGGCCACAACTAAGAGAAAATAAAGATATTATAAAAATATTTGTATATATACTAATTCATACATTATCTCACTGCTTGCTTACCCAAGGTCAATGAAATGCACCTTTGTCAGACGCCTGAAAGAGCCACCCATGACACGTCTCCCCAATTTGAGTCCGGCCACCTGCTGGACACCGGCAGAAACAACATGAAACCACGAGACACAGAAGCCACGCTCCCACACGAACCCATGGCGCCGGCTAGAAAGTAGACAAAAGATGAATGACATACAAGGCAGTTTTTCTGTTTACAGCAAGTTCATAGCAGTATGAGCACGACCTTCCACATAGCTGACTTGTTTGGCACGACGAAATTTGTGAGGAGCTCCTTGCTCCTCTTCTTGCTCGTCTGGTCCAGGGAGGCTAGGATGCTCCGCTTCGTACTTGGCACGAAGCAATATCGACTTTTCATCCCATGATTGAGCTTGTTCGTCAAAGACAAGCAGGGCTTCATTAAAGGCCTTTTTCTGAGCCATGGCCTCCTCTTCATATGGCTGTCGCTGTTCCGGAGTGATCTCTTTCCACATTTTGGAGGTCATGACTCGCACCTCATTGGGCGTAGCACGAAGCTTTCCTGTCTTGCGATTCTTTTCACATCTCCTCCGAGCCTCCTCAAAGTGGGCTTTGCTGAAGAGAAGATACGCACTGCCCGCGACTTTGCTGGGGCGGACGGGCCGCTCGCCAATGTTGTCCCGAATGAAATCCAGAATCTCAATCTCGTACGCTTCTATCCGCGCCTGGCGAGGATCTTTGGCCGCCTCTTTACGCTTGTGGAGAAGGATGGAGTCCTTGGGTAAAATGAGAGGCGTGGGAACTTCAATAGGGCCGAGCATGCCCTCGAGAACTTCTGAAGCGGCTCGGAGACCGGATAAGTATGCGCCATGTACAGTGGCTGGATGAGTGCCAATCGTGTGCTCTCCTGCAAACAGCAAGTTGCCGATTGATCGCGCCATACAGTCGTAGTCTTCCGGCAGCATCTCAGGAGCTGCTGATGAGTAACTGCCTCTGGCAAATCGATCAGAGCCCCAGCGGGTAACAACAGATTCCACAGGATACGGAACCTTGCTGCCAAAAACGCCGCGAAGAACTTGTGTAGCTTCTTCAACCAGGCTTTCGTTGCTTGATCGTTCTGTTTCGAAGCCAGCTTCGCCAGCCATCAGGGCTATGAGGCATGGCAGGCCAGTGGTATTGGTTACGTTGAACCATTGGAAGAAGCGGCCCCGGTTCCGAGCATAGTCCTCTTGTTTTGTGCCATGTTTGCTTGGCGAGTTTCTCAAAACCCCAAAGATGTGTCGTTTAGGGTCCCAAAAGATTTCGTTGTAGACCAGAACAACCTTGTTGAGAATGCCAAATCCAAGTCGTTCTATTGCCCCAACCTTCCAGTCTGGTAGTGCTGGCTCAAAGGCTATGTTTCCTTGCTTCAATACACCCAATGGTATGGTGCAGACTACGATGTCTGCCTCTACGGTGCGGCCATCTTCAGACTCGATGGTTGCTGGACCATCGAAACTTGAGCTGTGATATCTGATACTGGTGACCGCAAACTTGTTTGTCAAGTCCAGTGGCGTGGGGCAGTGAAGCAGCCCCGTGCAACGCTTTGGTAACCACCGACCACCATTGTATGGTTGCCCTCCCATTCATTCCCGGCGTCAATATCCCACAACGAGAGACTCAGATTGTGCAGGTTTGTGGCATTGCTGTATTCCAAGTTGGCAATGTGCCAATTGAAGAGACGACAATCCTGCGCGTTGAGGTCAATCAAGTCTTTGTATCGAGTAAGTGCATGATCTAATGCAGACCCCAACGTCGCATTGCTTGAAGTCACGGCATCCTCGAGCTTCAGGTCGAACTCTGCCTCCGTTTGGGGTCGTAGGGTCCAACCCATTGCTGCAGCCTTTTCTGCCACCTTTTCGGACGCAGGAACACCTGGCTGGTTATGTACTCGTCCAGTGAGTTTATCTGCCGAGACTGGTACGAGGTTGATTTTCTGTGGCACACTCTGCTCCGACACTGGTAGAGAATGCGGGAGCGCCGCAGTTGCTTCTTCGGCTTGCATGATTGTTTTGCTGCCGTCTCCTGGACTGTCTCGACCTTCGTCCAAGAGGTCGCGGTTTCCCGGGATGGATTTCGAAGGCTGCATCTTGTGCTTGAATTTGCTCACACGGTCCAAGCAATCGTTGTAAAGCTTTTCCACCAACTCATCGCGAGTTGGATTTACAGGCTTGCCATTGCTGTCGTAAATTGTTGTTTCGGCTGTGAGGGCATGGTAGCGTAAGCCGAGCTGGCCACGGACCAGAACATTCATAGGGTTTCCTCGTTCAAAACCAGTGATGATCATGCCACCCATTTCTGCGGTGTGTCTTTTCCCTTTGAATGCAGGATCTCGATCGTTAAGTTTAGTTTTGAATTCTCGAGAATATACCCTTCCGCCGACGCGACTTCGCCCTTCAACGATGACCACCTTTGGGACACTCTGACCCATTTCGATGAACCTTTCGGCGTATTGGCTGAACAATCCCTGTAGCTGTCTCGCACAAGACAAACCAGATACACCAGCCCCGATCACGGCAACAGTCCTCTGCCGCCTGTCCCCACTGAGCTCCTCTTCATCGCACATGTGTCAGGAAGTTGAACACAGCCATAATTGATATATCCTCTCCGTACAAGCCAGTCGAAGCAGACATTGGCGGCATCGAACCATCGCGCGTTTGCACAGCCAACTGCTATTTGCCTTGTGACACTGGTCGAAGGTTTCTGAAGCCAGACGCGTAAGATGCTGTTCCGAATATTGAGGTAAGTCGTGACTTGCGTATGGGAGATGTGATGACGGAGAAGGTGGTACTCTTCGGGATGCAGCGCATATGGGTTTAATCGGAGGATTCTGCCGCATCGAGGCACTCAGCGGCGTATTGGTGAGAAGGAATATCTGTGGGTATAGTGGATTTTGGCCGCACGGTGAAGTTTAGTCTCTCGTAGCTGCGATAATACGATTTCGCCGCAGGTTGCCGATCTGGTTTGTCACCTCGCTGGACTTTGACGAAGTCCATCTCCAATGGCGTTGTGGCTTTGCTGGAGATGGCGGAGCGAGATGAGGTCTCAGTCTGTTCCGTGAGACCAGATATAGATGAACTCAGAGAGTCAACCACATTTTCACGGTCCAGAGCTCGGGGAAGCTGTGTTCGTTCTCTTGTCGAGCCCTGTACATCTGTGTCAGAGATTTCGCGACACGAAACGGCATGTATATGTAGGTCAATGGCTGCAATGCTTACCCGAAGCCGGGTGCCATCGACGAGGGATTTTCGTCAGCCGCGTCATCATCCATGGCAACCTTTATGCTGTCGAGACTTTGGAAGCGATCTGAGGGGATTTGCGAGATACTTTCGAATTGCCGAGCATTGGATCTTTGGAACGTCGACAAGTCGGTTGGTGGGTGAGAAGTGAGATTGGAGTCAAGGTCCAGTGACAGGTTCGAACGGCCGCTTTGGGCAACTGAAATACTCATTGAACCTTCTATGCGACTTGAATGACTCCCTATAGTTATATCCATGGCGAAATCACATTGAAAACCATTGGCCACCCAGATGATTACGTGGACATGAGACAGGGGTGTATCTTGACAAAACCTGCCGCCGTCGACCGTGTATGGTTCGCAATGGTGGTCATGTATGGACTCTCTCAGAGCTCGTCATAGTAGAGCAACAGTACCAGCATGCCGCTATCAAAGTGCCTATGTGATAACTGTCAGCCTCAACTTATGCACCTTATCAGCGACTGAGATGTAAGCGTCAGGAAGTCACGAACTATATTGGTCGTGCTGAGGGGTATCGACAAACTTGAGTCCCACAAATGAGGCCTCGGAGTTTTATGTTGTTGATATAAAGTGGCATGAAAGGAAATATTTTCTCAGCCGGACATGATTGGACAATATGAACTAATACACGGAAGGCTCAAATGGAGGATTTGAAGGTGCCGGCCCATCACGCCCCTCAGTGGCCCCCGGAAGCATCATAAAGGTCCAGAGTCACGTGCATCACGCCTTCTCGAATGGCAGCACAGAAAAATTATGGAACCTCGAAGACGCCAGTCCCGAAGTGGAACTTTTTGACTTTTTGAGGGGAGTGACGGAAGTCCATCTGTCCACACGTTTTTACGGCCGTCAACATTTTCTCATCTAGAAGATGCCGACAGGTAGCGAAAAGAACACAGCAGCAGAGCCCGTATTTCGAGACACTGCGAAAACATGCCACACCAAGCAAGGTATTGCGCGCCGCTCTAATCGTGACTGTGTGTCATACAAGTTAATGTCTGGTTTGATGAGGGTTCGTACAGGTACACGTTATGTGAAGTTTCAGTTCTGCTCAGGTTCCTTCGCATAGGACCCGGTCTCGATCGCAGCATCCATCATTCTGTTGCCGCTAATTATAGATGTTGTACAGATGATAATGTTTCGTCGAGCTGAATACCAAATTAATGAAAGAAAGTGGGTTTGCAATTTCGACTTGACTTTACCTTCTTCTTGTTTGGCAATAAATCGAAGCGCCGCAATCTCCGTAAACGTTATGCCGCCGACAAAGACAACGAAGACACTTTGCTTGGCACCGTTTCCTGACAGCAATGCTCGTGCTTTGACCGCTTTGTCGTCACCCTTTGAAGCTCATAGAATGTTTTGCCACGTGCATGCTTGACGGCCTCATCGAATCCATGCCAGCCCTGAGTCGCTGCTCCAGCTGC
This sequence comes from Epichloe gansuensis, assembly GCA_023658505.1. Lineage (NCBI taxonomy): Eukaryota > Fungi > Ascomycota > Sordariomycetes > Hypocreales > Clavicipitaceae > Epichloe > Epichloe gansuensis. The sequence goes on from CP098281.1 coordinate 1,329,521, forward strand.
CGCAGCACCTGTGTTGGCCCCGCCGCCTCCTTTGGATATCGATGTCAAATATTGCTTCTGGAGAATACACTGTACCAAGCGGATGGAAAGGGCGCATATCCGCTATAGACGTAGGCAATGTCGTTGGGGTTATCCTCCTGAACTTCGTCGACGATTAGTCGGAGCTGCTTGCGCAAATAGGTGTAATTCGTCTTGGTTCCCGTTGCACCGTTGTTACCACCAGACATGGGTATCATTCCAGCGAGAGGAGAAGATCGTGATAAGAAGAGCTGCAACTTGGCCAAGTTGTGGAGTGTCAGGAGATGCTGATATCCGTAGCCATGAAGAATGAGTTTCCGAAATTGATCAAATTCCTTTGGCTTGACCCCCTGAGATGCATGAGTAAATGCATAGGAGCCTCAATACTTCTCGTAACGGCGCATTGCACGCAATCAACTCCTCTATGGCATCAAATTGAGAAGAAGGGTCTGCGCCAGCGGCAAGGTTCTGCTGAACCTCCAGAAGACATTTGAATCGGTCGGTCCTAGTGTGTTTTATTATCTCTTCAGCCATGCCAGTATGGATTCTTGCGCTTCGATGCTCTTGTTGATACCCAGGTAATTGACCAACGAACTCTTTGAGTTCAGCAAGAGTCTTGGTCTTGTGCTTACTTTCATAGTCGGTCTGAACCTGCTGTAACCGCCGAGCGACTTTGTTGAGCATCCCGCCTACGATGGCAAAATTAACATCCCGTAGCTGATCATACAGCTTATCACTGGAGTCCAACAAGACGGTTTCCTTTCGACCTTGTGTGGCAGTAGCAGCCCCTGGCCGCGCCGGAGCACCCACAACCGTCGTGTCAACCTTGGTTTGGTTGTTCTGTATCTCAAAGACCTCATCGATGAGACCCTCGTAGGTAAGTTGTGTCAGGAGCGGAGTGACAAAGTCGACCTCACGGTCTATGATTATGATGCTTTCGTTTGTGGTGCTGGGTGTTAAACCCGCTGTACTCGAGTCGCTCGTGTCCTCTCCAGCAAGATGTTCTTGTCTCATTCGAACCAGAAGATCTGCTACGCGCTTCGCGTTATCGCCTTTGCCTATGATTCGAGGGAACAAGCCGTGGTGTTGTTGGACTTCCATTAATGCTCTGGCCAGAAGATAGGTGGGTGTTACATCTTTCGACAGATACAGGTCTTTGAAATATTCATCCAGCTCCAAGGAAAGAACATTTTTTCCAGAGGAAGAATGACAATGGTAGTTCTGAAATGTTGATATCGCCCAATACGCCAGCTTCTTCTAGAAGCTGTTCCGATACCAGCGTACGCCGAGGGACCCAAAAGACATGGAACTCATGCGTCGTTTGGCTCTGGCGTCGCACTCGCTTTATCTGATCTGGAAAAGAAGGAATCAATAAGTCAGTGTGTCAGAAGCTATATATGGGAGCTGATAACGCAAAGCCATGGGACGGACTGTGAGCGTACTGGCTATAGTCTCTGCGTGTCGACCACACTCTCCTCTGGCTATGAAGACAATGTTATGCTGGCTCGTGTCCACGTTATCGTTCTCTAATACGAAGAACTTATCGACGCCGCATTCTTGCAATGTGTTTACTTTGACAATTGTTCCAATGGGGCCGACCAAGCTTTTGTCAAAAACAATATTCTTCTTCCCGCGGACCTGCTGGGGTTAGTGACGACAACGGACAGACGAGTAAAAGAGCTCAAGAACAGGGCAAATTGCCACCAGCCACCACTTACTCCCTGGAGCAGATAAAGCAAGTTCTTGCGGGCCTTGTTCCGGACTTGCTCCGCGCTGAACTCGTTCCGGGAAGCCATCGTGGCTCAACGCACCGATTGACAGAGAGCCCAACAACTAGTCGGCAGGATGAGCTCCGATATATGAGTGGAGGCGGCGGTGACGAATTGCTCACGACAAACGGCAGCGCTGTAGCTTGCGCATTCTGCCCAAACGCCCCCTCCATTCTTTATGGTCGGGCGGTGAGCCAAGCTCTGGGCAGGCACCCCGCGGCTGCCCGTCCACGCCCGTCGTCTGGTGGTACCAGCCGCCCACTTGTGTGCTACGCTGACACTGCTACGCTGACAGTGTAACTTGCATGTATTATCATGTATTTATTATAAGCTCTCTCAAGAAAGTAGGTATAAGATCGGGCTTGATGCACCAACGGTAACGATAGATTTTATCCCCTAGTGTAATCAGCAGCTATAAAGCCTATGCGGGAGTTTCAACCCCAAACGTTGGGATTTTATTTACAATTGATTCTCTGGTGAAGAAGGTGAAATTTATTGCGCGTCGTGAATAACATTGTCATGACAGTAATAGGTGCTTCAGCCATCACACGGTGTAATACCTTTCCCCCTGCCCTGAGACGAACCAAGGCCACTTGACAAGTGATTTTTTTTCATGATGCCACGTTGCTCTGGCATTCATTATCCGCCTTATCCGCAAACTTCGGGAAGATTTTGTGCAACTTCCTATCAAAGTGCGCTTCGTCTCTCATTGTGAGCTGCGAACCGAGCAAAAGAGTCTCCCAGTCTCGCCTGCGGCCCTCACTCACATCCTGTTCAAGCCCGCTTGGTGTGAGCAAAATGCAATGCCACTTGATCATACAGTATTGTCATGGTAAAGAAACTCAATGTCCCGAGGACGGAGGCGGTTCCCTTTCACAAATTCCTCATTCCCGGTGGACGCTCATTCTTGGAGTTGCTTGTTAGCATGCTTTGTATGCTCATGCACACGCTTTCTGCACTCTGGACAGGACTCCATCCTTGGTTGTCCAGGAGATCGAGACATATGATACCGTTTGAATAGATGTGAGGATGCATGGGCACCGGGCGATCCGGTCTTGTGTCAAATGTAACTTCGGGGGTTCTGCCGAAATCGATGACAAGTGAGCACGGTGGCCTTTGAGTCCAAGCCGGACAACTCGGCTGAAAGAACAAACAGCATACCTATAGGATATGACTGGGGAAACTGAAACTTCAGACGATAAACCTGATTCGCGTAGATGGGATTCGAATCGAGAACCCGGATATCGAACATCCACTCCTTAAGGCTTTCGCCGTCTACGAGCTCGATCCCTGGCGGGAGGCCAAACTTTTCGATCTACGGTGGGGATGGTAAGCATACATACACAACGACGATCTTCTTTCTGTCCGAGCTCGGTGCGGCGTTGCTCGGCTCAGCTTAAATTCAAGCTTAAATTCACCTACCTTCTGACGCTCCTTGGCCACACGCTTCTCTCGCATGTTGGTTGCCATGATGGCGATGTGGGACAGCCAGACGTCTGTAGAATGCCGTTGTGTATGAAGTGGAATGAGGAAAAGCTCCTTAGCAGGCAGACAAGGCAGTCAGTCAGTCAGTCAGTCACTTGTAATACATATATATGGGTTGCCGCTTACGTTGAAGTGCCCTGACCAAGCGCCTGGCCTGGGGGCAGACTACATTGTACACCCCACTGTAACACACACAGTCAGTGGGACTCGGTTTGGACGGAGTGGCGCGGGGCTGGAAAGGGCCCGCCTGCCATTGGCCCATGCCCCCAATGCCCCCAATGCCCCCCCAGACGCACCGACAACATGGGAGCAGCCATTGTCATCAACCAGCTCGGACCCTTTTTGTCCTCGTATTTATTAGTCCAGTCCCAGCCGTCCGTCTTACCCCAACGGCACGGTCAGCTTTCCTCATCCTCGAAACGTCACCAAACATTACCAACGATACCAACGATACCAACGATACCATTGCTGAAAGACGAGCTCGAAAACCCTAGCACGAGGCTGCTGTGACAGTGACCCGTCTTATTTCGACGACACGCATCGGGCCCGGGCACACGCGAAAGATCATAGTACCCCGCCATCAGCATCAGCAACCATGAGTTGTAAGTCGCGACCAGATCGATCGACTTGAGGGACAAGCAGAACCCCAAAGCATCGGACTTGCATACAAAGGCCCTGGTCTTTGGACGGAGACTCCATGTTGGGCTACAGTACTGACGCTCTACCATGGTTCAAGTCGCAGGAATGCTCAATCGGCTCCACGGCCAACCCGAAAGTTACGACAAAAGTACGGTTTGACCCCGCACCGCAAATTCATTTTGTTACACGAAGAACCCCCACGGGCCCACGGGGCTAATGTCAACTCGATTTTGCCACGGTAAAGATCAAAGTACAGATTCGGCAGAACTCTCGGTGCCGGCACCTATGGAGTCGTTCGTGAGGCAGATGGTCCGACCGGCAAGGTAGCTGTCAAGATCATCCTGAAGAAGAATGTCAAGGGCAACGAGAAGATGGTTCACGACGAACTGAACATGCTGCAGAGGTTGCGACACCCACACATTGTCAAATTCGTGGACTGGTTCGAATCGCGGGTACGTCTTCATCACTTTGCCAAAGGATGACTGAGAGAGGAGAGGGCAAAAAAAAAAACGGCAAACAAGTCTGATTGAAGAATTGCAGGACAAATTCTACATCGTCACGGAACTGGCGACCGGCGGAGAGCTGTTCGATCGAATCTGCGACCAAGGAAAGTTCACGGAGAAGGATGCATCCCAGACCATCAAACAGGTCATGACAGCTGTGGATTATCTGCATGACAACGATGTCGTCCATAGAGGTATGCTCACATGGTTCGCGACCAAGCCTCGCTGCCCCTGGAGTCTCGCAATGCACACTAACACGCGACATCGTTAGATCTCAAACCGGAAAATCTCCTCTACGTCACGCGAGAGCCAGATTCCAACCTGATCCTCGCAGACTTCGGTATCGCCAAGACACTGGACAGTAAAGAAGAGACTCTCAAGACCATGGCTGGTTCATTCGGCTACGCTGCGCCGGAAGTGATGGAGCAAAGGGCCACGGAAAGCCCGTGGACATGTGGTCCATGGGCGTCATTACCTACACTCTCCTGTGCGGGTACTCGCCATTCCGCAGCGAGAACTTGCGCGATTTGCTGCGCGAGTGCACCGCAGCGCCAGTTCCCTTCCACGAGCGCTACTGGAAGGATGTTAGTCAAGATGCCAAGGATTTCATTCTCGGACTGATTGTACCTGAGCCGAGAAGCGCTGGACCAGCAAGGTACGTTTTGAAAAGAAAAGAAAAATGGGGAATAAAGGAGAGAAAGACCGAGAGAAGAAGATCTCAAATCCTCAGTGATTCAACCCCGGAACCCAACATCATTGCTAACGACGAGAACCCATTCCAGGAGGCACTCGGTCACATCTGGCTGAGCGGCAAGAACGCAACCGACCACAACCTGCTCCCCGAGCTGGAAGCCTACCGAAGAAGAGCGCGCCTCCGCCGCGCCATCGAAATCGTCAAGCTCCAAAACCGCATCCAGAAGCTCAAGGAGCACGAGGAAGACCCTGCCGATTCCGACATGGGCGACGCCGCCTCGACCACCTCGTCGGCAGCAGCGGGGAAAACAAGGGCGACGGGTCCAGGCTGCACGCTTTGGGATTGTTCGCCCTCCGTGAGGCCAAGCAGAAGCAAGAAAGTCTGCAGGTGGAAGAGGAGTTGGGAAAGGAGAGCAGACGGCGTAGTCTTAGTAACGCGTAGTAGACGAGGGGGCTCGGCAGGCAAATGGGATACCAGGAATGCGATGGAGGGGGAGGAGGGCGACGAAAGAATTCTTCTGTTCTTTTCTTTCTACATGGTTTCATCGTTGTTTTTACTTGATGCGACACCTGTGTCGACTCAAGTTGGTCTCGGTAATGGGTGTGGTCATGGTCTTGTGCAGCAACGTGGATTGAGAGAGATTGATGTATGCAAGTTTGATGAAAACCGTACGTTCAGACAGCAAGAGGAATTAATGTACGGAGCACTCTGTAAAGGGCGTCCATCATAAGTGACCCCTGCCGTAACTAATTCGTCAATGTACGCAGTGTAACATGTCAATCACAGGAGTCGCACGGCACGGCGGGTCCACCACACACGCTCATCGCACAAGGTCCAAACTCCATCATGTTAAGAACTTGTCATCCATATTCCCATCATCCATAGCACATGAAATAATACACCTCATAAGCCCGTAACATGACGGAAAGCCTTGAAAGCCCGCCAGTGTACACCATACATGTCCTTCTCCAGAGAAGAACAAGAACAGGAACAAATTATATACGAAAAAATAGCTTGTCAAAAAGACAAGTGAAGAGAACGAAGAAGAAGAAGAAGAAAGTACGTATGCGCATATGCTTCATCAAGATGTCCATAAATCATAACCATACCTGTTGGGAATGAAACTTCTCACTCCGTCATATCAGCTAGTGCATTCTCGCGCAGCGTCTCATAACGTTGAACGTCGAAGCGCGCTCGTTTCCATCCCGAGGCCCGCAGGCGCTCTATACGGGCTTTGATGTCCAGCGCCCTCATTTCCTGGTTTGTATGGGCCGGAGCAGCAGTGGGCATCTGGCAGGCTGAGATTTCAATGTCCAGCGTCGTCATGTGGGACGTGATTTGGCGGCGGATACTACTGAGGATAGTACAGAAACGATGGATGGAGCGGGTGTGGAAGAAGGGATCCATGTCTTCTGCTTCGCTGAGGTCGGGAGAGGAGAGGACATCTTCGACTGGGATGGGGGCTGTTGCGGTGGGCGTCGGGAAAGGCGCGTGCTTGACAGACTTGAGGATTGATTCAGGAAGACTGGCTCCGGGGACGATCGACCTAGCCATTCATCGAAGCCAAGGGTGGGACTGTCCGGTCGGATAATGGGCTCCATCATCAGCTCATCGCAGAAGGCGACCTTTTTCTTCTTGGGGAGTGGCTGGAAGGTCTCGAGGGAGCCGAGCGATGGCGCCGGCGAGGACATCCTTGTGGAGGCCGTTGAGCCCGAGACATTAGAGCCGTGTGCTGAGCGGAGCCTTGAGAAGGTGTTGATGCGTGACGAGGGACGGCTGATTTGCTGATCAGCTTGGCTGGCGAGGTCAGAGGCAATGCTGTAGTGGTCGTATGCCTGTTTGAGAAGGGTTGTGCGGAACGGCGAGGAGTGGTGGATGGCGCTAGCTTGCATCTCCAAGGCAGTGGCGGCATAAAAGCGAAGATATACTAGGTGAACGGGGTGTGCATTGCCCTATTGATTCGTGTTAGTGTCAGAAGGCATATTGAGGAATTGGTGTTTTGATTATCGCTTGCACATTAGGATAGACTTACAAGAAGCTCGTCACCGAGGAGAGCAAGAACCTCATGGCACCGCGTCGAACACTGCCGAAACCTTTGGTTCATATATTCCCTCTTGATTTCGCCCAGCGTCACTTTCCATTCCCTATTTGTGCGGGGTAGCACGGTTTTTGGGGACTTGTTCAGTCCGAGGCTGAGGCTGCGGCTGCGGCTTCTTCTGCTGGAGTTGGCGCCTAGGACGTACATGTGAATTCTGCTGCTTCGACGGCGCACTAGGAAAACGACAGAGTATGTCCTCATATCTTTGCAAGAAGACGCTGTCTCTCTTGGAGTAGCACTCATTTCCCAGTGCAAGAGGAATCAAGGAAGCCATGGCGTGGCAAAGTGCCGTCTGTTGGCAGAAACCGAAATTCCACCCTCCCTTCTGATGCAGCAGCACTGGCAAGGGTCGCGAGGTATGAGCCAGATATATAGGTCAGCGAAGGAGGACAGTTTTGCGGAGGTGTGACGTGACGGATCATGCGCCGGGCGTTTCAAGTGGTGCGTGCAGTGCAGTCCAACCCACGATGTTGAAGCTGCAATGTGCACATGGGGTGGGGTAAAATGTCGCCTCTATTATTATGGGCGTCTGACCGAGTACATGTGTCGTCCACAAAGAGATGTTACACAAAATGATGCGCAAGAGTGTGAGAGATCCTTTCCTTTCTCAGGGAGGATGAGATGGATGATATCTGCGTCGTGATTTTTGATATTTTATTTTCGCGTCCCGGTAGTTGTGGAAGATGGAGTGGAGGTCGCAGTGGGGAGGTCGCAACCGGGAGGTCGCAGTGGATATGGCAATATAACTCCTCTGTTATTGTAGTGCGGAAAATAGTGCGGAAAATGCTGGTGTGATTTTGGAGGTACCTGGAAAGTGCAGTGCAGTAATACAGAAAGAACGAGAGACTTATTAGGAAATGGGAAAAATGGGAAACAAAAATTCGAAATTGCCGCCCTGATACGGTAAAAGAATGCTCTTGTGACGATGAAGTCAGTAGATGATGCCCTGCTTGCTGTAAGACAGACCCGGCAAGAAGACGTGATGTGAGATGCCAGCAACGTGGCAGACCGATGTGTATTTAAGAAACATATTTTCAAGGGACACAAACGAGGTGGCGAGGGTTTTTGTTTGTGATGGTATTTCATTTTTGTCCCCGTTTCCTTGGCCCCTGCTCTAGGAGGCAGGTACAACATGTAGGGGCACCGGGGTTGTTTCTTCTTTCCCCTTCTCTTCCCTGGACAAGAGACCAACGCCCACCCCGATCCAGGACTCAGGACTTTGCTGGGCTGTTTCTCTCTAGCAATACTCCGTACATAATATATTTCCCACATGTCTCAGTCGTCACCCGCATGCACCAAGGGACAAGGGATGGGGATGGATGGGGATGGGGATGGACATGGGGTGCGGCTACTTGCCAATTGCGTTTGCTTTGGGACAAAAAAAAGTCAGGGCGCAGATGTTTGTGCCACGGGAAGAGAAAAGCAACAGCTGCCTGGTGATGCCGCTTTTTCTTTTCCTTAAATCTACTTCCTTCCCCTCTCTTTCCTTTCCTGCGAGTGACCGTTGGGCGGGCTGGCGGGCGAACCAAACGGGCTGCCAGGTCTGTTTCTGTTTCCTTGGTCGAGTCAGGACAGAAGAGATCTGACCTGCCTGCCACACCTGCCACACCTGCCTAGATTTTGTTCGGCACATACATGAATGATGGAGTGAATACCGAGCAAGAGGAATCAGAGGATCAAGCTAGAGTAAGAATAGGCAAAAAAGCAATATCCAAAGAAATCAAAAAGACACAAATCGCTCACAAAGCAACAGCCCGTGGGAATGGCGCAGGGATCACCTTGCTTGACATGCACACCTGTCACTTTTCCTCCAAGAGGCACGTCGATGCTGTCTCTGCCTTGCATTGGCCAAATGCCTGGGGATCTGAACCCGGAGAGAGATATCCCAAGTCAGTGCAGTGCAGTGTGAGGTGCGAGGGGACAACACGGCAAGATGATACTACATACATACTACTCGGTACGGATCAGATAACAGGGCAGGGCAGGGCAGGCAGGCAAGCACTCTGGCCTCTCTCGTAAATATGTACATACTACTACTACTCTACACCTAGGGTGGGGCGTGGCACGGATTAGCCCTAGTTAGCAGACAAGGTCGCGGAAAGTGGAGAGGTACTCCGTACTCCGTACCACGTAACGGCACTTGCAAAGGATTCCCAGAAGCAAGGACTGCCCTGGTTAATCCGAACATGTTCTGCCTCTTTTCACTTTTGCGGAAGCAGTTCGCCTCCGCATCCCAGCAGCAGCAGCAGCAGCAGAACTCGACGACGATTTACTCTTCCGTAATGCCTCGTACTCTGTATTAAAGAGACGTCAACAATGCGTCATGATGCCAATGTGCAGGCTGCCTGAGAAGTGGTACAGAGATTCGCACCGTAAAGACCAAGTTGACCAGTCAGTCGCTGTTGCAGCATGCATGCCCACAGCAGTGGCAGCCAGGTATGTACATACTATGTACATATTTTAGAGGCAGGTACGGGGCGTGGGGCTCCACCGGCTCCACCTCCGCCTTCCCGCCGATGGCTTATCTCTCTCGTCTCTTCTTGTCACGGGAAGCACAAGCAATGAAAATGAATGTTGGGCCACTTGAAGAGGCTAAGCACATTCTGGTGGCAGGCACTCATCACTGCTGCAAGCTGCAACGCACGTCCATGTGCTGATGGCAACGCCAGCAAAATCCGCTATACATAATTGCTATACTGATTGATCTAGTCTGAATAGGAACATTTTTCTCTCATCAATGGATGGATCCTTGAGCACCATCGAGGACCAAGTGTTAGAGACGTCGTGATTTCCATTGTTCTGTCGGGATATTCCCTGCTTTGCTTGTCTCGGGCTGCTGTTCGGTTTTCCTTCATCATTGCCCTGCCCTTCGCCTCGTAGCTGACAGGCCGGGTATTATGCTGTGTTACTCGTCAGGTACGCCGTAGAAACTACGTAGACGGTGAGTGTACCGAGTACGGAGGATTGATTATACTTGTACTCCGTGGTGCCGGAACCTTTTCCATCGTCAGAGTTTCCCCTTTTCAGGATTGAGCATGTATTCAGTAAAAATGCTCTCCAATAATGTCTTGGACCAGTGCCGGATACGAAGGTTGCACATGCGTGCATCTAGCCCGCGATCAGCCTCGTCACGCCCGGTTCCGAAACGCTCTCAATCCGTCATCGTCTCACAAAGGCGAGAACAAAGCATGAGCAAAGTCTGGCGCAGCAGAATGACGGAGGAGTTCTCTCTTGCTCTGTGACTTCCTCTGCGCCCAGACTCGGATGCGCTCTTGCAGTCTGACTAGAGGATAGCTAGGGCTAGGTCGACCATGCTCCCGGGTCGATCGTCTAATAGGGTCTCACATAGGTTGTGCCATCCTGAGCTGAGAAACTACCCTTAAAACTTGAATCGGAGTAGAATCGCCGAAGAGTTCAGCCCCCTTCTTTCCCCACCTACAAAAAAAAAAAAACCCTTGTGTTATCATGGCATTTGATATCACAATTCACTTTTCTCATGCGGAGACGTGACCGATCTTCTTTCAAATTCCGATCTCGCACCGCGCTAGCGTGCTGAAGGAGGAGCCGAAGAAGCAATTCACAGACATGACGTCCCGGACCAGCTGTGATGCGGTCCGGAAACAGCACACCGGTTCAAGGTGATTGCGCGTATTACGGAGGTCTGAATCTGCGGTTCAAAGTCGTTGGGAAGTCCATGGCTTTGTCCATTTTCGTCCATCTTCGGGCATGGCAGGTCCCCGAAGTGAATGAGATCCGTTGTGGTCCTTGCCGAAGTGGCATGGATGGGGTCGGTCACGCGAAGAAGAGGAAGAAGAAAGACAATGTTCAGTATCCCTTGAATTCTTAATACATGCAAGCTCGGGAGTTGTGTCTGTGGATGGTGGTGGTTGAGTGGTGACTTTCCTACCACGTCGCAGTGTGGTATCTACGAGGGCTGCGCCTGCACCTGCTACAACGCCCAGGCGATCATGGCGATCTACCAGAAGTATGAGAAGTAATACTTTTTTTTTTTTGGGGGGGTGATGTTTCCCTAGGGTAGCTGTCTCGGCTGTTTGGCGAAACCAAGGAACATGAAACCCTAAGGATACTCAGGCAACCCTACTCAATAAGAGCCAGGTTGCAACAGTGATGGCATTGTGAACATGACCACAAATGTCCCTGGAGAGAAGAGTTTTGACGCTAAAGAACCTGTGGCCTCATCGTCTCCAACTACAACGGATGGCGAGAAGCAAAATTCGACCGCCAATGAGGGCGGCGATGTGCGGGAACAAAGCCTCGCCCAGAGCCACGTCCAATGACTGCTTGATTAGTTGCATTCATTTAGACTTTGCAAGGTTAAAGCCGTGGCCCAATCGATTGACACGTCTGTATACACGTCTGTATTTGCAGAGAGTCTTCGAATACGCCTCGAACTGGGATTTTCTTGCCTACCTCGTGTCCGAGGGCAATTTCTGGTCTCATGTGGTTGATTCGCGCCATTCGGCGTGGGCGTTTCCTATTTCGGCTGCTTCTTCTCGACCCGGTTGGCATCCATTATTCGAAACAAGTATGAGTAGATAGATTTCGACTTTTCACTTGGCTGGAAACTGGCGCTGGTAGAAAGCTTTGTGGTGTTGCCGATCCTGATCGGCTTGTCCTACTGGCGCGTAAAGTATGAGATTCCAATTCGACAAGATGAGCGAGGAGGTCTTTGCGGAAAGCTCAAAGATCGCTTCCGAGTCAATAGGTGCATTCCGAACGGTCGCATCGTCTCACTCTGGAGGAACCCATTCGCAACCGATTTGAGGAGCTCTGCAAGGGACCATGTTGTGACGGCTTTCAAAAAAGCTCGATGGGTCAGCTTGCTATATGGATTCTTGGACAGCGCCACCATGGCTTGTCAAGCGTTGGTCTTCTACTATGGTGGACGGCTGCTACTGAGCGGCGAGTACGGAATCCTGAGTTTTTCGTGTGCTTCATGTCCTTTGTCCAAGCGGGCGAGTTTGCCGGCCAGGGACTCAGTTCGGACTAAACGCAGCACAGGTCACGGCTGCGTCTAACCGAATCTTGAACATGCATGCGGGAATCGTGTTTGCGTGACGAGCATTCGGATACCAAAGGCATTGCAGATACAAAGGGGGTATGAAGATTGAGCTGGACAACATCCACTTCCGATATCCTACGCGAGAGACGCCGGTATTTCAGGGGCTCAGCCTGACCATCTAGAAAGGCCAATTCGCAGCCCTAGGCAAGCTCTTGGAGCGAGGGAACCACGGGGAATTGTTGCGAACACACACACACACACACACCCATCACCCATCTGTACGAATCCAGTCCTCCTCAAGACACGGGATCGCATTTCAAGAGGCGACGCCCCAAAAGTCATCCAACTCGTCCATGATGCGCCCAGGATGCGTCATGACAAAATCATGACGCCCCGGGACGACCCTCCACGACACGTGGTCCTCCCCCGCCAGCGGCAGCCCATGCTCCCTATACTCGCTCTCGTGAATCAACTCATCCGCCTCGGCAAAGATGACGGCCGTGGTGCCAGCCCTCCTCCTCGCCAGCCCCTCCACTGCTCATGCTGCCCCATCAGCGGCGCATGCCGTATACACGACATGAAGGCCGGCACGAAGCCCTCGTGGTTCAGCACCATCCAGCGCACGTAAGCAAGCACTCTTGTCTCCAACGGCGTCGTCGTCACCTCGTCCCCATGATTCGAGTCCTCGGCCTCGGCAGCCGCCATGACAGCCGCCGCCCTCGTCGACGACGCAATCGGCCTCTGCAGCCGCCGGCCCGTCAGCACGGCCAAGACGCGCTCCGGCACGAGCCCGCTCGAGAAGACGAACCGCGTCACTGGCCCAAAGGACGACGCGTCAATGAGGCCCGACGGCGCGAGCAGCACGAGCGACGACACCATGTGCGGGAAGGCGTTTGCGAACGACACGGCGATGCCCCCGCCCAGCGAGTATCCCACCAGGCGGAAGGCCCCGGTGCCGGTCCAGCACAGCGCCGACGAGGCGAGCACGATGAGCATCTGCGACGTGTACAGCCGAGCGTCGTGCGGGAGATCGCCCACGCCGTCCGAGAAGCCGCGCCCGAAGAGATCCTACGTAGTACAGAATCAGATCCCACAACGCAGTCAGTCAGTCAGTCAGCCAGCCAGTCAGTCAGCCTCGTGAGTCCACGGTGACGTGGGGCGGTTTTTTTCCCTTTCAACATTGCTCCAGGATAAGGACGTAAAAAAAAACATACAAACAGCATGACTCTGCATCCTCGGTCGACCAGCGCGTGGGCTATGCGCGAAAGCGTGATGCAGCTTGTGCTTATGCCGTGAACGAGCAGGACTTTCTGCCCTCGCGGGGTCCAAACTCGTAGACGCGGATGGTGCCGTACTGCGGTTGGTTTGTTAGTTGGCAACTTGGCCCCCTATCCTGTGGCACTGGGAACTCGGTTCACGTACCGGTGTATCGACGTCTCTCGCCCCGGGAAACGAATCCGGCACATAGGCTAGCCCGTCTAGCTCCTCCTCGACACGCGTGGCATGACCGTCCGGAGCGGATTTTCAACACGGCCCGCTTGCGGGGCCAGAGGGCGATTCTGGCGAGCACGATGAGAGACGTCGTTGCCATGGCCGTGGCCGTGGCGACGAGGGCTGCGTGCGGGAGGGTCGGCCAGGAAGTTTGTCCATTGTGGGGTTTTGGGAGGTTTTGTGTTTTGTACATATGTGTAATCAACAGAAGACGGAAGATTTGAAGCTTCATGTACATACGGATTATTACTCGGGAAACCCTCGCTAGCTGCAAGTGGGTTGGACGCGAGGAACCCCGAGTACCCGAGCCCCGACTCCCGGCCACTTGCAGCTGCGCGGCTGCCAACCAACTGCTGGTGGTTGGGCCATGGCACGCGGGTACGCGGGTACGCGGGTGTACCGACTCCAACCGAGTATGTGTCCATCAATCAGAAGGGCTCCCTCATCAACTCTCCTTTCTGCTTCACTACCCTAGGCCAACTGCCCAACAAGCCGCATTGCCTAGTTGTTTAATTAGCTGTACATAGAATGCTGCGTTGGCATGACTCCGTTCACCAGATTAGTCTGAAGGCAAGATGCCACCCCATGTAGCCATGTGTGTGAAGTACTCTGTGTGTGAAGACCGCTGGCTTCAAGGCCACCGATGAGATGGGCAGTGGTGAACGAATCACGATGCATCAATATACCAATCAAATCACCCTGGTTCCCAACCATTCAGCAGATATCAATGATCCTCTGAATTGTTAAGTATTGGTCTTTCCCCCTTCCTCCTCTCACCATCGCGCACTTTTATCATGTCACTTGCTCGAACCCTGTGCTCAAGATTCAATCCTCTGCAGGCCAAAATGGCAAAGACCTACTCCGTACGGAGTACTCCGTATGTACATTGCCACAATTCTCTGTGTAGCCATGGTTACATATGTATGTGTAACTTCCTCGCTGCAGGTCCCACCATAGTCATATGTATGTAGTAGATACTCAATGCGTTGGCCATTTATTGGTTAAAACAAATGGAAATCATAACCTTGTACATACTCACTTGTTGCCAATGCGGGTCCGGGTCACGTTTCTGGCCAACGAGGCGCCCTGAGGCAGATCCACTAGGGGCATTCATTGCAGCCGGTCTCGGGCTTCGATCAGGCTTCGGCAGCCGATAACCTGAATGTCGGGACCAGATGACATGCACTGACGCAAGCGTGATCGCATTGTCTTCCTCCCCTTAGTTGGCAATAGACCTCAAGTTAAGTAAGACGACTACACATCTTACCGAGTCGCTGCCTGCCCGCCCGTTTGCCTCGTTTCTCACCACGATGCCCTGACATCCTGCATCAATCTATGTATAGTCTGACCGCCGCCTCGAGCAGAAACCCTGGTAATTCAACTCCATACTCCATACTTTTCTCTGACATGGCACGGGGCAGACTCCATCAAAGGCGCGGCTGACTGAAACTCAGACCTTGCATGCCCGCAACCTCGAACCGAATTTCTACGTGGCGACGACATATAATCCATCTTGATACCACATCTTCTTGATTTCCTCGTTGCCTTTCTGCCACCGACGTTCGTATACTCGCGCGACCGGCCCTGATGTTTAAGCATGTCGAGTCCTCAAGGCGGGTCGGGCTCCGTCCATCATGATGGCTCAAGAGATGGAGGCAACACTGCAGAGAGACCAACATACGCAACTTCTAGTCCGACCCAGAGTACCATCCACGCGGATCCGGAGACGAGCCGAACGGACGCGACAGAGTCTCACAATCTAGAGCAAGAGACGAGTGGCTCCGTTGGCTTATCAGGACCCTCGACCGGCGGCGAGGAAAGCAGAGTGTTACCGGAAATGGCATCACCGGGCTTGGACTCGACTCAGGACCATCACACATTAACGGAAACGGGAGCCGATGATGCTGTAACCAGCGAGAGAAACAATAACGGCGAGCGTTCCACCTCACATCCCACTACTCTAACGCCTGCTTCTCCGGTTGCACATGTCCCGCAGGTCGTTGCCCGGCCAGAAGCGACACGAGTCCAAGTTCAAGGCATATCAAATCCCCTGTTTATTGGCCAAGCGCCCAAGAGCGATACCGGGCTGCCTATTCTCGCGTACGCAGTGAGTACGACCGACAAAGCGAATCGTTTGGACCAGGTTTGCAGTTGTATAACCCAAACAACAATTATTCCCAGTCCACGGTTGTTGAGGGGCAAGGCGAGGCTTCAAGACGAGGGTCGCAGGATGTCCGCGGCGTTCGTCCGAGGGACGAAGTGACAGCTATGCCTGAACTTGCGCTTCCAAGGTGGCAACCAGACGCGGAAGTCACATATTGTCCCATCTGCCGCACGCAGTTCAGTTTCTTTGTTCGAAAGCACCACTGCAGGTATGTGAGATATCACAACTTCTCAATGGCTACCCCGGAGAGGAATTTTCCAAGGCTAACACCATGTGAAGGAAATGTGGTCGAGTGGTGTGCGCTACCTGTTCTCCTCATAGAATCATCATCCCCATCAGTACATAGTGCGACCGCCAGGATCTGATTTTTCGAGGCCGCCGAGCTTACTGGTAGATGGGTTGGGTCCCGGTTACTTTGAATCAAGTGCTTTATCCGGGGGCGAGCGCGTTCGACTCTGTAACCCATGCGTTCCCGACCCCAACACGGCGCCACCCCAGAGCCCTTCGCCATCCATTGGACCAAACTCACCGTCTTCACATAACAGATCTCGCAGCAGTCTGGCAGGCTCGCAAGGCGTAGCGCACCCATCGAACAGATTCGGAACCTTGTTCACACCAGCAGACAATGCTGACCCTTTGCGACGCTATTCAAGAGCGAGGAGCATCACCATGGTAGGGATCCGGTCTCTCGGACAAATACCGCCCGTGAGTGATTTCTCGTTAACAGTACCTCATAGAATCCGGTTGCCCAAAATTCATCATCCGCCACTACCTCTGCACATCACATGAGTGCTCCTGACACAGATGAGCGAGAGACTTTTCAACGGTTACTTCGCCGATTCCAGGAAGTCGGAAATGTAACATCTACTAGACACAGACACAGTTCGTTTGGCCATGCGAGTACTGCTTCGTCTTCTCGACAACAAGCTCTGCCACCGCCGCCCCCAGTCGCCGAAGAGGACGAATGTCCTGTATGCCACCGCGAGCTACCAGTCAGGTCTCTGCCCAATTCCGAGTTCCTTCGGGAAGCTCATATCAATACGTGTATCCAGGCACACAGCACATACGGCAGCCCTCGCCGACCGCGAGGAGAAGAAACTGCGCCGGTGGCACCAAGACGCTCGGGAATGTACGTGTACTCAGCTACGGAGAAGGACTGCGTCGACGATGCCGAATGTACGATTTGCTTGGAGGAATTCACAGTAGGGATTCCAATGGCAAGGCTGGAATGCCTCTGCCGCTTTCACAAGTCTTGCATCTCTGCTTGGTTTGTCAATCATCCGGGTCGATGTCCGGTACATCAGCATGACGGCTTTGGGTTTTGATAATGGTTTGCGGGGACATGACCACTCCAAGTTTCACTTAATGTTGATGCTCTGTCTCCCGCTCAAGCATATACTCTTCCCGATGTCTGTGAAGCATTCTGAATGATTGTATCAGCGATGGGAACAGAAGTCGGGTTTTGAGCTCCTCAAGGTTTTCTTCTTCTTTTTTTGCTTAGAACACAAATATCTGGCGACAAAAATAGCTTTCGTCTCGCATTGGGCGTTTTGGGTGGCTTGCTTTTTTTTTTCAAGCATACATACATATCATGGAGTGAAGCCAAGCCAAACGGATTGATTTGATTTAATAGACTTTGAGGCGTTGGTCTTCTTATCATTAACATGCGCGGTATTTCCTAAACGGCCAGTAATCACGGAGTAAAGGCACGCTGATTTGTGTCGTCGTCTAATAAGGGTGTCTTCTTTCTGTTGAATATGGCAGGCACAGCATGAGCCACGCCATTCCACCGTCCCAAACAGATGAGGCCCCACTGTCAGTGAGAAATTCAATATGCCGGCGGGGCTAGGCTAGGTTGGCTGCGGGCACTTGGGCACTTGGGCACTTGGGCCAACCGGCTGAGCCGTTGTGGAGCACAGGTTTCGGTGGGGTCTTTTATTGTTCAGCAGGGCCGGGGTGGCAGACAGCTTTCATGGAAAAGTCAATTTTCATGAAGCCACTTTTCGCTTTTACGCCTGCACTCAAAGGTGAAGCTAGTGACTTTCAATATTCCACCCGATCAATCCGTAGAATCCGTTATTCATTATTCCATATTCACCAGCGGTCGCCTGCCTCTTTTGCTTGTGCTTGTGCTTGTGCTCGTGCTTGTGCTCCGCAGCTCTCAATTCAATTCGTGATCTTGCTGACCCCTGTCACCTCCCCGTCTTGTCTCGTCTTGGACTGGAGAGCAAGGAAGGAACATTGAAACGTCGAAAACTGGCAGGCAGGTGCGTCCTGGTGGCTGCTGGCCCAGCCACACCGCGTCTAGGGCGTCCAGAGTCACAAATTGGCATTTGTCGTTTTCGTTTCCCCCACATACGCTTCTGTGATTGTGAATGCTCCATGCAGCATCTCGCATCTGACAGTGAGAGCTCTACCAGACACCATCACACATCATCACACATCATCACACACCAGACACGGCCCAGTAGGCCTGGCCAGGCCATTTCTTCTTTGTTTCCGCCCGAAACATTCATTTACCCTGTCCACATCTTTCACCCGTTTTCTTTTGCTATCATTGCAATCACCACAAGCTCGTCGCTCCAAGGACCCAATTCAGCTCAGGTTTTTTTTATCTGAGAAACCGGCGCAAGGGTCTGGGTCTGGTGGTCTGCTGCAGATCAACAAGCAAGCCCAACTTGAACAGCCCGCAGAGACGGTCGCCCCACGTCATCACTTACCTCACTGTCAATCCGCTTTCTGTGCCTTTCTTCGACAGCTCTTAGTACCCAACACGCCACCTCTGAATGACTTCTTCCCGACGCTCCACCTCCAATTGAGTCCGGAGAACTTGGTATCGAGAATTGCGTTCCGAATTTTTCTGGCTTTGCGCCTGTTGCCGGCGACATGTCTGCGTCAGTAGCCCAGGAGCTCAAGCAGCAGGGCGCCATTGAGGCTGCCCGAGACCCTCAGAGCTCTGTCACTGCCGATGACGCTCAGCGAGAAATGGTTGAGCAGTCCAAAAACGCCGGTATCCCTGCTTTCACATTCGATCCCGATGCCTCTGCGCAAGAAAAGCGGGCTCAAGCTCAAGCTGTAAGTTCCTTGAACTGCCTTGGTTGGACGAGCTCGAAGTGAACGATAGCCGCCATCTGTTACCAGCATCACGTCTCTTCAAGCAAACGGCAACTAACGAGGCGTTTCGTCTTCTCGCCATTGACAGGTCATACCCCCGAACTGCAAAGGAGCAACAGGCGCGAAAAGGGTGCTGCCATCATTACCGATGTCGACGACGGCACCGGGCCTGACGAAGAGCTTCCCGAGCCTAGTAAGGCTGGCGTCCTCGATGTCGCCAAAACTGCCGATGGCGGCAAAGACCTCACAGGCATGGATCCTGGTGCTACTGAAGTTCCATACTCGCGTACTGGTTGGGCCCCAAGTTTGGATGGGGAGGCGATGCAACTGAAGCAGAAAGCCTCCTCGATCATGCGACTTGGCTCGAGGGTCGATTGCCTCACAGTCTCTACGGAGGTAGGTTGTAGCAACTCAAGAAAAAAAAATCCGGAACCTACCTAGGCACGCCCAACATCAAAGTCGCTTGCTAATGCTTTGCCATCCCATCAACAGACTGGTATCACAACACCGCTTTAATCATTTTTGCTTGTATTTCATCGTGGCTTGTCGCTGTTTTTGGCGGAGGCTTGGCTTGGGTCATGATCATTATGGCTGTTTGTGCGACATATTATCGAACCTCTCTGCGTCGCGTGCGACGCAACTTCCGCGATGACATTACTCGAGAGCTTGCTATGAAGAGGCTTGAGAACGACAACGAATCGCTGGAATGGATCAACTCCTTCATGGTCAAATTCTGGCCCATTTACCAACCCGTCCTTGCGCAGACCATTATCAACTCTGTCGATCAGGTCCTCAGCTCGGCGACTCCTGCTTTCCTTGATAGTCTAAAGCTCAAAACGTTCACCCTCGGTTCCAAACCCCCGTATGGAGCATGTCAAGACCTATCCCAAGACGGAAGACGACATCGTTGTCATGGACTGGAAATTCAGCTTCACTCCCAATGATACGGCCGATATGACGTCGCGACAAGTTAAGAGCAAGATCAACCCCAAAGTCGTGCTCGAGATTCGCATCGGAAAGGCAATGATTAGCAAGGGCCTCGACGTCATTGTGGAGGACATGTCCTTTTCCGGCATCATGAGACTGAAGATTAAGCTGCAGATTCCGTTTCCTCACGTTGAAAGGATTGAAATGTGCTTCCTTGAACGACCCACCATCGACTATGTTTGCAAGCCCCTGGGGTGACAGCTTCGGCTTCGATATCAATTTCATTCCTGGTCTCGAGAGTTTCATCCTGGAGCAAATTCACGGCAATTTGGCGCCCATGATGTACTCGCCAAATGTCTTCCCGATCGAAATCGCCAAGATGCTTGCCGGCACTCCCGTCGACCAGGCAGTTGGCGTCTTGGCACTTACTTTGCACGGTGCACAGGGTCTGAAGAATTCCGACAACTTTGCAGGAACGGTCGATCCCTATGCTTGCATCAGCTTCAGCCGCCGACAAGAGCTTGCCCGAACCAAGACTATCGATGACAATGCCAACCCAAGATGGAATGAGACTCATTATCTCATCGTCACGTCTTTCAACGACACGCTCGATATTCAGGTCTTCGACAAGAACGAATTTCGAAAGTCCAAGGAACTAGGTGTGGCCACTTTCCGCTTGGAAGAACTCGAAGAACTCCACGTTCTTGAAAATCAGCGTCTGGACGTGATTGGAGATGGCAAGCCCCGCGGCGTTGTATCCTGCGATTTGCGATTTTTCCCAGTGCTCGAGAGCCAGACACTGCCTGATGGAAAAGTAGAACCCCACCAGACTCCAACCAGGGTATTCTTCGATTCACTGTCGAGCAGGCCAAAGATCTGGACGGCACCAAAAGTTTGGTCGGTCTTCTCAATCCCTATGCAATCATGTTTCTCAACGGCAAAAGGTTCATCAGACCAAGAATCTTAAGCGCACCAACAATCCAATCTGGGACAACGGCTCCAAAGAAATCCTCATAACGGATAGACGGAAGGCCAAGCTGGGTGTCACAATCAAGGATGATCGAGGCCTGATTAGTGATCCCGACCTCGGCAAGTACCAGATTAAGCTCGACGAGATGCTGGACTGCATGACACAAGGCAAGGAATGGTATCAACTCGCTGGTGCTCACACTGGTCGCGTGAAAATGATGGCCCAGTGGCGGCCTGTTGCCATTTCTGGCGTTGTCGGCACGGGAGGTTACTCCATCCCCATTGGTGTGATGCGGCTTCACTTCCAAAAAGCCATCGATCTGCGCAACTTTGAGTCTTTTGGCAAGTCTGATCCCTATGTACGTGTTCTGCTCTCCGGAATCGACAAGGCGCGAACTGTTACATTCAAGAATGACTTGAACCCCGAGTGGGACGAGGTTCTCTATGTCCCCGTCCACTCTCCACGCGACCGACTCACGCTCGAAGTCATGGATGCTGAGAAGATGGGCAAGGACCGCAGTCTTGGTTTGGTGGAGCTCTTTGCGGGTGATTACGTTCATCAAAGTGAGAGCGGCGAATATCTGGTGAATGAAAAGAAGACTGTTCGGTCAGACGGTTTGCGACTGCATGGCAAAGGCATTGTCAAGGGAACTCTTGTTTATACCGCTGCATTTTACCCTTGCCTCAATGTGGCCGATCCTGAAGAGGAAGAAGAAGAGGCAAAATCTGAGAAGACTGACAAGGCCGAAGGAACACCGCGAACCCCCGTGGATCGAGCACCTCAGGCTGGCAAGTTCAGAGCTAGCCTGGACAAGCCGCGGCCGAGCCTTGAAAAGAGCAAAGTCAATGGAGAGAAGAGCGAGTCCGAGGAGAGCACAGGCCGCTCATCGCTCGAAAAAGGGACCACCAAAATTCGACTCAGTCCCGAGGAGCTTCTCAAGCACGAGAGTGGTCTCCTCATTTTCCGACTCATGGAAGCCGAGCTGCCGGAGAGCAACAATCGACTTGAAATTTTCGTAGACGACATGGCATATGCTTCCTACATTTCCTCCACGGCCCCGAACAGGAATCACAAGTTTGATGAGATTGGTGATTGCGTCATTCGTGAGCTTGACTTTTCTCGAATTACACTAAAGGCTCGAAAGAAAGGTGATGACAAGGACCAGACGCTGGCGCAACTTACTGGAAATACCATGGAAACATTAAAGCAATGTTTGGTAAGTGAGACCTCGAGAACTCGAGTCACGGGGATAGGGTTGATGACGATGGGTACTAATGCCTCGGACTTTTTTTTGCAGAACAACCCCACTACGCTCAAGCTGAGAACCGACGAAGGCAAAGGTGGTTGGGTCAAGGTCAGCCTCAAGTACATCCCTATCAAAATGGAGCTGGACCCCAGTGAGAGTATCAACAACATGGGAAAGCTTCGCGTGGATGTCTTGGACGCTGTGGAGCTACCATCCGCCGATCGAAATGGAAAGAGCGACCCTTACTGCAAATTCGAGCTCAACGGTCAAGAAGTGTACAAGACCAAGGTGATCAAAAAGACACTCAATCCAACGTGGAACGAATTCTTCGAGGTTGCCGTACCCTCACGGACAGCTGCCAAATTCAACGTGAACGTGTATGATTACGATTTTGCTGACAAGCCAGATTTCTTGGGTGCGGCTTCCATCAACTTGGATGCTCTTGAGCCGTTCAAGGCCAGCGAGTCTCGATACATGCTGGATGGCAAGTCTGGTACTATCCGTCTGCGCCTCCTCTTTCGTCCCGACTATGTCACCAGAAGCATCCATGGAACCTCCACATTCTCTGGCCTAGGGGCGCCCACTAGAATCGTTACTGGCGTTGCCGGTGCTCCCATCAAGGGTGGTGTGGCTGTCGCCGGCGCCGTGGGACATGGCGTCGGCAAAGGCGCGTCCTTCTTGAAGCGAGGCATATTGGGCAGCAAGAAGGAAAGGGAGAATGGCACTTTGCCCGAAATTCCTGACGTTCCAACCTTGGTGACCACGTCCAGTGATGGCGTTACTCCGGAATCTGGTCTCAGAAAAGCTACTGGTCTTTCTGAGTCACCAGAAGTTTCTCAGAGCACATCCACCTCACAACATGCATTCCTCGGCCACGCTCGCACAAGAAGTATCGCCGCTTCTTCGATCCATAGCACTGCTCCCGGTAGCGGCGGACCAAAAGGCATTGCTACCGTGACCGTGGTTGGGGCCTCAGGGTTCCGTCTTCTACAGATCTATTCATCGTGGTGTCTCAATCAACGCCAAAGGAGAAGGTGATTGGCAAGACCAAGCACTTCAAGTCATCGAATGGGCAATGGACATTTGAGGAAACCTTCAAGGTCTCATGCAGCCCGGACGCCCAATTCAAGATTGAAGCAAAGGGCGACCACTTTATCGGAAGCAGTGATGAGCTTGGGAACACATTTACTTTGTGGATGATGCCGGACCCGGTGGCGCAAAGGAACTTGGCATCGGAGCCGGCACAGTCACAGTGAAGAGCACTTTCCAACCTGCCGAGTTGGACGCACCAGAGACGCCCAAGTCAAACCTGAGACGAAGCTTCTTGAGCAAGCGAGAGCCTCGAGTGAGCCGGAGTCAACGCCCAACCCTTAGATTGGGGCCGCTGTATTCTGGGTATCTTTTTGAGAGCTTCTGCCGCGATTGCACAACTTCTAAAATATGTAAGCATAGGCTATGCTGGACAGCATGGACATATGAAGCAGCTTCTCTTAGCATTTCATTTTTACGACTGGTATCATTAATCGTGTGGTGCAGGGCATTGATTTTGGATTATTCTTTTATTATATCTCGTTGTTGCAGGTCGCGTTCTTTTTCCCTCGTTTTCTATGTCCTTCTATTCTTCTTGTTGCCGATTTTTCAATCGATATTTCTCTACCTTTGGAGGCCATTGAGTCTTATGACGCCGCATGAAGAGGCGAAAGGGGAGAGTGGGATTTTCCTGGTAGTCCTATGGAAGGGAGGAAGACAGGGAAAGTCTATTCGTCAGATTTGATATCCTTGTTGAATAGTCTTCTTATTATTATGAATTTCATCAAGTAGTCTCACGCTCGTCACATGGTTAGCTTTTATGGCAAGCAATAATAAGGCGACTTTGTGGTCATGATGTAGATGTGTTGTCGAGTTGGTCTTGATCAGGCACCAAGGCATCAACAATGATTGAGAGGATGACTAAGAGGGTCATGCAGGTACCTACAGCTAGGTCTAGACTCTGATTGGCCAGCGGTTTTTCCGGGGGGCCCTCCAGGAAGCTTCTCTGATTCACTTCTGGCACCAGAGCTGGTGACGCGCGATAACGAAGCTGCCTGAACTTGACAACGTCAAACGTCCTCGCAGGCAACTTTACAACGCACGTGTCCATCACCAATCCGACCCGTTATCATCAACTCGCTCAGTGCCATCACAACCACGAGATTCTCGATCAGCCGACCGTCTTTTTCTACTTTACTGTGCATTGTCTAGAACCTCGTGACTAGGCAAAGGCACATTAGGAGGCATCGCGAAACGGTATTCCCCATCTCTGATTACATACAGTTCTGGTCTATCGCCAAAGATGGATACCCTCGTAGCCAGATACACCCGGCCGTCGTTTCAGCAGAACGAGCCGTTTGAAAATGAGGCACATGAGCTGATGGCCACGGCATCTCTGACTACCAAGTTTGCCATGCCACCTGTTTCTCAGGTGAGTTTACAGTTCCGTGGACGTCAAATTAGTCCTTTGATTACTGACTCTTTTTTACTTTTTTTTTTTTTCAAACTCGCACAGCCGTCATCTTGGCTTCGAGCTGCCACGGACGACCGAGCCAACCCCGACTGCCCCATCAAGATTGCGCACGGCACCACAACGCTGGCATTTCGTTTCCAGGGCGGCATCATCGTTGCGACCGACTCTCGTGCCACGGCCGGCAATTGGATTGCCTCGCAGACGGTCAAGAAGGTGATCGAGATCAACAGCGTGCTGCTGGGCACCATGGCCGGCGGTGCGGCCGACTGCCAGTACTGGCTGGCCTGGCTGGGCATGCAGTGCCGGCTGCACGAGCTCCGACACAAGCGCCGCATCAGCGTCGCCGCCGCGAGCAAGATCCTCGCCAACCTGGTCTACAGCTACAAGGGCATGGGGCTCAGCATGGGAACCATGTGCGCGGGCGTGACCAAGGAGGAGGGCCCTGCACTGTACTATGTCGATAGTGACGGGACCAGACTCGCGGGCAACCTATTCTGCGTGGGATCCGGTCAGACATTTGCGTATGGTGTCCTGGACGCCGAGTACAAGTACGACTTGGGCGTCGAGGATGCGTTGGAGCTGGGCAGACGAAGCATCCTGGCTGCGACGCACAGGGATGCCTACTCTGGCGGCTTCATCAACCTGTACCATGTCAAGGAGGAAGGGTGGGTGAAGCACGGCTTCACGGACACGAACCCCGTCTTCTGGAAAACAAAGTTGGAGAAGGGGAGTTTACTAATGTAACGAGCGAGCTGGACTGAAGGGTGGGGTCGTACGTCAACAACGACGAAGACGTTAAGCCTAGCCTAGTTATTACGTGTGTAAACTTGTACAAGAACGAAGGAAACCATGTTCTCATTATTTGGTAACACAAAGTGTCGTGTGTCTGTTTGAATCGATTCCTTGCGTTGTCGCAACGCAGTAAGCCAATTTGTTCCCCTGTCCAACAAATACCATGCACAATCACGCCATTGCATCCAACGTGTTGAAACCAAGTTGTCATGATTGATATATATATATCCAATGTACAGACTACCTATAGTACAGATAGATAATGCTTCTTCCTCCCACTTGAAGCCTCATGAGCCCCATGATTTTCGACAAGGCACGTAGATTTTTCTGCAGACGGAAAGCACGATACAATATAACAGATGCGTGGTTCATGAAAAAAAACCCACCTTGATGGCCCGTGCGGTGGAGAGGAACCCATTCAAGTTGTGGTTTCGAGAATCAGGTGGTGAAGAAGAAGAGGAAGCACATGACGCAAAAGACTGCAGAGTCACCGAGCAAGTATATAATACAATCAATACAGACACACTCACACACTCTCAGTTCCTCATCCACCCGTCCATGGCCAGGATAGCGTCCCTCCCGTCGACGCTCATGGGCCATTTGCCCACGGGCCGAATGCCCAGCTCAGAAGACCACCCGGCCTCGAACATTTCCATGGCCGCCCACGCAATCATGGCGGCGTTGTCGGTGCACAGCTCCATGGGCGGCGCCAGGATGCGCACGCCGGGAAGCCCCTGGCCGAGAGCGTCTCGCGCAGCACATGCATCAGGAACTTGTTGGAGGCGACGCCGCCCGAGACGACGAGGGTGCCTGCCGCGCCTCGGAGCTCGGGAAGGTCCTGCAGGGCGAGGACCAGCCGCGAGGCGAGGTGCTGGAAGGCTGCGCGCATGGTGTGGCGGGCGAGGCATCGCCGCTGGGGAGGTCCATGGCGGGATTGTCCTGTGCGATCCGGTGGACGTGCGTGTGGATGGAGGCGAAGGAGTAGGCGAGGCGACGGGTGTTGCGCAAGGGCAGGGGCACCGTCCAGGGGTACGGCGTCTGCACCGGCGTCATCTCGTCTTGACGGTTCAGAGCGGGCTGGAAGAAGGCCTGATGCTGGTCGCCGTGGTCGCCGTGGTCGAGGGTGTCGAAGGCGAACTGCTCGAGGAGCCGCCCGTACATGACGTCCGGGCTGGAGGCGAGCACGTCGGGTGGCAGGATGACGCGCGCCGTCTGGTCGAGGAGGTTCCCGATGGCGATGTCGCCTGTGTTGGCGACGATGCGGTGCTCCGCCAGGCCGGCCGAGTGGACGAGCTGCGTGTGTCCGCCCGAGACGAGGAGAGTCAGGAACGGGAACGAGGGGTCCGCGGTGCTGCTCGTTGGGCGCAGCGCCCTACGAGTCGCGGCGTCAAGGCATGCGCTTGCATGTGGTGCACCCCGACGAGGGGCACGTCCCATGCTACCGAGAGGCCCTTGGCCATGTTCAGTCCAACCGCCAGGTTGGCCATGATGCCAGCCCCCTTGTGACGGAGACGAAATCTGGTCGTTTCGACGAAAGGGCCTGTGGAAGCTGGAGGACCTGGAGGGCCTTTTGCACAAGAAGGCGCGAGAGAGGCATTGTGGCCCTGGACGGCGACGGCGGGGTGGATGCCCTTGAAGGCCCGGTTGTCAGACGAGATTCGCTCGTTGAACAGAAGCTCGGTGCGTTGGCGCGTGTGCGAGAGGACCGCGACGGCCGTGTCGTCGCATGAGGACTCGATGGCGAGAGTGACGAGGTTCCGTCGTTTGGCTACAGCAAGGCTATGAGGGGTGCAAGCTTGCGTCGGACGAGGACGCATCGCGGGCGGAGCATGAGATGATTTCGTGATGATGTCGTGAATGATGATGATGGATGATGATGATGGATGATGATGATGTCGAGCGATCCATGCGACGAGGTTTGGTCATGTGACATATCGGAAGAAGGAGTGATTGAATCCACACGACAAATTTCCTCTTCGGGGTTTGGCGCCAGCGGCCCGCTGTGGGCGGGGTGGGGTGGGGTGGGGTGGGGGCAGCTTCAAGGCAAAACCAATTTTTATTCCAATCATGTGCAAGTATGCCAACATGCAAACGTGCGCCCCGTCATGCCTCACGCGTCCCTCAATTATACTACACCTACATCAATTTCCAAAAGAGTAAATCAATCATCTTCTGGAAAAAGGAAAGAAATAGTCATACCCAGTTCACCCATTCACACTTGCAGCCTCCATTCCCACCATCAAACCCTCCAAACTTGGCGTCGCCACTGTTCCTGCGGTTAACCCACGTACCCCCGATGCTCATGTCGTTGACCAGCGCTTGCGCCTCGTCTTTTTGTACCTGCAAACGTTCGTTGACGGGTCGGGCCCAAACCAGTTTCTTGGCCGGATCCCCCGTGCGTATCCTGCGTGATTGTCACAGGGTATGGCATCGTACCAGGGCGAATGAGCCGCCCCGTGCCCCCGATTCCCTTGCTCCCGTCTGGCTTGACAAGAGACGAGGTATTTCTCTCCAGTAACCTCGTCCAGATCTGGACATGAAGTCGCGTCTCGCCCCAAGTGACTAGATGGGAGGCTTCTGTTTTGCGACACCCGCCGTCTTCATCCAGCGGGATCGTGTCTTGCGTCTGATTCTGGATAGTGACTGATTTGAGAAAGATTGTTCTTTTGAAATACGTGTAGAAGCCGTAGTGCTCCGTAGGCAGGCCTCGGTCGAAAAGCCGGGCAGGCTGTTGCACAGGGTTGGGCATCATCACTGCGGGTACCGACGTCCCATCTGCCTCCACGTCTGGAGGCGGAATGAGACTCTTGAATGTGTCGTTGCCGATGTCTGAGCTGCTTTCTCTGCGGGTGAGTCGCGGGGCAGGCACAACTGCTTCATTTGCAGGGTTGAGAAGACTGATGTAAAATGGTGCCGGCTCACCACCCTTTTGGTCAGACTTGATATTATCCGTAGTCTCGCCCAGGAACCACATCTCCTTGAACTTTGGTGGTGCGGGATTCGGTGTGAACTGCGTGACTGTCGACTGTGCCCGTTTCAGAACGGCCTTGGCAAAAGACGCAGCTCCGTGTGCTCGGCGTACCACCGCTCTTGTTGTCGGCGGATCTCCATCAGGAACATTCCAAGTTCTGCGTGTGCCGTTGTCCCATTGAATCTGCATAATCAGCGTGGGTTGGTTGGGCTTGTACGGAACAACAGACGACTGTTGATCCTTGGGAGAGAACAGCTCCAAAGAGTAGACGGTTGCGTGCATCCTGATTTTGCAGCAGTATTGTCTGGTCCCACTACTGTCAGAACTCCCGTAGGCATCGGGGAAAATCCGTCAAATTGACCCAGACTGAGGGTGCTTCCGCTTCCGCCGTGCCATGGTGTCGTGAGCAGCACCGCCAAGAATATGACAAGTAGCAGCAGGGCGAATATCCCTCCCCAGATGGCCATCCAAACTCGTCTTCTTCGACGGCCCTCCCTCCCTGTACGCCCGAGGCAGCCCGTGGACGGCATACATCCGCGACCCCTCCAGAAACCACCCGCTCTCCGCGCAACAATGTCCTCCTTCTCGTGTCGACGTCGCTGACGCTCGACCTTGTACCTTGTACCGGCAGCTGAGTGCACATGCTCCTGGGGAACAAAGCTTCCTATCGGACGCACTGGGAGTGGCTCGCTGTTCATTGGACGTGTTTGTGTTCCCAGAGGGCTGGGATGTGGTCGATTGCACAGGAGCTCCTCCTTGCGAAGTCATAGTTGCAGCCAGGCCTGGGAAGCCGGCCTCGTGGAAGGCGGAAACTGCGAGTGCAAAGGGTGGCCAGGCGGAAAGACAGCTCGGTACCGGATCGGTTTCCCGTCTTGTTGTTTTTGGGTGGTGAGTATGGTGGAGGGCAATCTGCTGTTCTGATGGAGTCACGGGTGACGACTATACGTGGTGTTGCTGCTGAGCTAGGGCCGGCGACGGGCACAAGTTCTTTGATTGGAGGTGTCTGGGTTCTTTCTTGTTGTTTTTGTTGTTGTTGTTTGGCGTCAGAACGAGGCGACTGGCTCCGTCGCGGCGTTGGAGCTCGAACGATTGGTGCTTGGACGGCAACTGCGCGAGTTTTAGGGGATTGTGCTGGCATTGACTTGTTGTCCTGGCATATGCAAATTTCATCTCTTCCCTGTTCCTTGGGGAGTCTGTCCTCTGATCACGGCTCGAGAATGACATTGTTTTATCAACAAAGGTGTGACAACATGATCCCACCAGCCATGAGATCTGGAACCCGCACTGTCAGGACTCAGGCCGAGTCCCTTCGCCTTGACCCGTCCTCTCTGAGGACTGGGGACGCCATCCTCCTCAAAAGAGTGCACGGTGTGCCGCTTTCAGATTCATTCCGTGGACTTTTTCCCAACTCGAGGCTCAAGATTCTGTGGTGTGACGTTGTCGCTTTTTATAGTCGGAGGGCAAGGCTGGAACCGGAGGCGGCGTCTGCTCTTTGGGGAACTGTCGGGGCTTGAGTACCTGTGAGCACATACCAGGTGCTGCTCGATTGGGACTGAATGAAAACGATGTATTCGGGGTGTCGGGAGACCAAACAGACTTCTGGATGTTTGATTCGGCACCGTTTCCGGGGTTTTCTACTGTCTGCATTTGCCCATCAGATGCTTCTGGACGGGGAACTGATTGCCAACTAGTGCAGTCTCTGGGCTGATTTCCTGGCCACCCATCTCCGAAGAGGGTAAAGATATGCCAATGACAATGGGTCTGTCTTCTGGCGATAGCTCTTGGTCCTTTGAGCGATCCCCTCGGGTGGGCGTGGCCGAGGCTGGACTCTTGCCATGATTCTTCTTCAGCCAATTCCAATTGCCCACGGAGGCAGAATTGGGTTCACCCTCCAACGCTCTCAAGGCTGCGGCATCGACAAACTTGCCTGCTCTAGCCCTGGGACTTTGTGCGTAATTTGCAACGTCACTGTTTCGTCGAAATGCGGACATGTCCGTGACGAGTCGGATTCCTGCCTTTGCATTCTGGGCTTTCTGCCTCTGTCGGGATTTGAGTCGTCGAATCTTGGCAGTTGAGAGTCTCGACCCTCTCGTGTTTGTCGTCTTTGTGTTGCGGTGTAGCGACGGGGTAGGCGGCTGGCATAAACCAACCTGTTCGCTGGCCTCGATGGGGGTGACGGCCTCGTCATCTTCCCATGCCTCCCAGTCGTCCACGTTCTTCCTATTGTGATTCGTCATGGCAAGGTCATCATTCTTCTGGTCCATGGTTGATGCGGTCATGTTCAAGGCGTCATGTGTGGTTTGCCAAGTCGCAAGTATGACTCGTCTTTGTTGCTTTAAGTCATCTGCTTTTATCGCAAATAGCGTACAGGTCGAAGGGCAAATAAATCATGAAAAAAAAAAGGGCTTACGCCGCAAGAGACAGGCAATGAAGTACGGATAAACCGGCTAGTCGAGAAAGGAGACGAGCCGCCTTGGGAGATGGCAGGCCTCTGAACTGAGAGACTGAGATAGATGTGCACAGCAAGACGATATGGAAGTGCGTAAGCGTGTACGCCGTACGGCATAAAAGTAAAAGTAAAGGAATTAATGGCGAGAACGGCCCAAGTGAAGGCGAATGAGAGACGAGATAGGGTAATGAAAGACAAAGCCGATGGCTCAAACAGGGACGAAACAATACTCGGTGTGAGAATGGGTTGGAAGATGAATAGAAAGTGAAGGAAGGGCTGGTGAGAATGGCAATTGAAGATGGGAAAACGATTCACGCACGCACGACGGACAATAGCAGACCTGCTGCAGCAGTGCAGCCGCAGCAGGCTGGGCTGACGAGGCCAACCAGAAACACTGTTGCCGTAACACATGGCAATGCTTTGCCTTTGGAATCCCCAGCTTCATGGCCATCTTCTGGACAAAGGCTAGACAAAAGGCTGACCTACGTAGTGACGTAGTTAGGCGCGTCTGTCTGTTCCTGCATTCGCCGTCGGCGTCTAATTAATTAGCAAGTGCAACCAACCATGGGCCTTGGATGGTCCAATTCGAGACGCTGGTCAGATGAAAGCGCTTAGAGAGACCGATGCGCGCGGACTTGATTGGTTGTCACTATACGCCATGAAAGCAGGGCTCTTGATTGGTGGGATGTCGCGAACTGCGCCTGCTTCATGCCCTCTAGAAAAAGGGTCTTGTTGGATGGATAATATGTACAGCCTCACATCTTAGGCTTCCCTCTTCGCGGCTGATTGGGAGACCTCGGTTTATCCTACTAGCTACTAGATAGCTGAATTGATCACCATCGATCATCATCACTTTTCACACCGTCTCGCAGGGTCCTCCACCAATTTCCAATTGCGGATGGAATTGCCAGACCCATCAACTCGACTCCACTTGTCCAACTGGTGCCGACGATAATTCGCACGGAGTACTGCGTAGTCCGTACGGATTACAGGCCATATCCTTCTCGAGAGATTCCACTGCAATCTGCGGGCCCCGTATTATTTTATTCTATTCCGCAGTTGTCTTCGGACGCTGCGTGGCTGCTAATAAAATACTGACCGAAAGTGGTAAGGTGCCAGCTCGCAGCGCGCAGTGGGTCCAAAAACAACGAATTTTACGAGACTGCGGCGATTTCTGCCGATTTTTACATACGAGACTGCGCCGACTTGGATCACACCCATATTACTAGCTTACTAACCTATAGTGCGCTAATTCTTTTTCGGCATGGTCCGGGCGCGTGCTATTTTATTACAGCAATATGTACATGTACTTGCTTTGGTATGAGGTGCCGTCCTCCGCGCATCATCATCGCGATGTGAGGAGACTCAGGAGAGGAGGACGAGACACGGCGGGTCAAGATCGGGGCTCGGCAGGGCAAAGAGGTCTCAGTCTCCGTTTTTCGTGGTTACTAATTTTATGATTGCAATTGTGATTGTCCTACATGTACGCACGTCGTATCGTATTGCGGAATACTCATTTGGTGCATGTCCGAGAGATGACCAAGGTTCTGCATTCAAGTCCATGTTACGGACGTGCATATTACCCATATTACCCCTGCCTGTTGTCCGACGTGTCCGACTGCTTCTTTGATAATTAGTAAGAAAGGTCTTCTTGTTTCCATTTCCACAGCGTGACAGCGTACGACGGCACCAGGTCCTTTGACACGGATTCTGCAAATTGTGCAGATTGTGCAGATTGTGCAGATTCTGCTGCGCGTGTTCCTGCTCTCTGTCGCTCTCTGTGTTCCACAAGGAGCCACTGTCCGAGATTGCCACTTCGCGTGCCAGTCGCAGTCGCAGGCGGTGCTCCACCCGTCTTTTTCCCCTTGCCTCTTCTCGCTTCCCACCCAAACGTCCTACCCCTTGACATCAAGACAAGAGGACAAGAGGATATTAAGAGGACGACACTGTGAGCCTAGCAGCTACGGCAACGAAGTATTGCATTGCACCTGCTTGGCCTCTCGCGCGCCGCTCGCCCGATAATACATACACCAGACCTCCTTTGGCTTCGTCACCATCCATAGCTGAGGGCTTTCGCGTCGGTCGAGCCTCTCAGCTGCACTGATCCCAGCAGCCACCTCTCGCGGATCGTCCCACGCCGCCAATCTGTACTCAGCTCCGGCTCCTCGACTTTCAAGCTGGCGTCCTCAAAGTCAACAGCCGGCTCCTCGAGCTCCGTGAACGACCGGCTTGTGGTTTCGCATCACCGACGACGATCCTCGACCGGTGCCCAGACTTTAAGTGAGCAGCGATCCGGCCACTTTCTTGAAATACAGCCCAAACAAGCCAACAGAGCTCCACTTTCGCCAATCCTCGGTACGTCTCTCGTCTTGCCTGCCCTAGTTTGTCCAGTCATGCTGGCAAATAAACTTGTGCGACACCGGGCAACATGGGCAACATGTCGTGGCCCATATTGTTGTGCAGACTTGACTTGACAGATTGGTCAGACAAACTAACACTGCGACATCTGCTTCTTAGGCACACCCGCGACCCCAATGTCCTTGTCGCGTAGTCCTTCACCTGTCCCCGGTGGTGGTTGGTCGAGCCCTGGCTTGAACATCAACAGCGGTCGGTCAAGTTCCGCCAACGCTCCCTCCTCCAACACGGTATCTTGGGAATCTGCCAAGATGCGCCATGTAGGACCCAATGGCTACCCGTCCTTTTCGACACATAACCAAGGCTTCTTTTCCCGCCATATGCGACGCTTGTCAAGTTATCTGCCTCGATTCAACTCCCATACTAATGATCTCCGTTTCGGTGACAAGGAGCCACCTGGCCGCGGACGCTGGCCTGGACAGAACATTCCTCTTGTCGGAAGGATTCGATCCGTTTTCGGTCGCATGGGCCGAAAGCTAAAGATTCGACTTGTGCTATGTCTCATTCTGTTACTCTGCCTATATATATTCTGCCATTCTCGTAAGTCCCCCTTGCCTGGCACTCTGTGGGATTAAGGACATACAGGTCCATCTCTGGAACATCCGTTTTTTTTTTTTTTGACACATTCGCGCTTAGCACTTATTTATCGGTATAGAAGAGCGAGTTGGGGGCGGTGGCTCAAAATATGTCATTATTTTAGCTGCCAATGTCGGTGGAGGTGTCATGGAGTGGAAAGGGGCTCGAGAATGGGCCATTGAGCGCGACAGCGTGCGAAACAAGCGAAAATACGTCTCAACGTGGGGCTACGACCTCGAAATCGTCGACATGAAGACTAGAAAGAAGTATGCGCACGAATGGCGAGAAAGTTGGGAAAAGGTTGATTACCTGCGCAGCGCCCTGCGCAAGTATCCAAACGCGGAGTGGTAAGTCGTTCCGACGTCGTCAGTCGTACATGCCTGCGAGATGAATGAGCAGCTGACGTGTGGATTACTCTCTTCTTTCAACATCAACAGGTTTTGGTGGCTTGATTTGAACACAATGGTCATGGAGCCTTCGTATTCTCTCCAGGATCATCTCTTCAACAACCTGGACAAAAATGTGTACCGCGACATCAATGAATGGAACCCGCTCAACATTAGCCACCCGCTCACGTACCCGTATCTCGACAAATCCGCAACGAGCGCTGTTGGAGATGGCAATATCAATTCTGTCAATTTGATGTTGACGCAGGACTGCTCTGGATTCAACTTGGGATCTTTCTTCGTGCGTCGCAGTGCCTGGACGGAACGCCTCCTGGATATTTGGTGGGATCCAGTCGCCTACGAGCAAAAGCACATGGCTTGGGAGCACAAGGAGCAAGATGCTCTCGAGGCACTCTACGAGAACCATGCCTGGGTCCGAGAACACACCGCTTTCCTCCCCAACGCAAGATCAACAGTTTCCCACCCGCTGCCTGTGGCGACGGCTCAGGCAAAAACAACACTCGCTTCCACTATAGCCAAGAGGATCGCGACTTTGTCGTGAACATGGCTGGGTGTGAATGGGGACGAGACTGCTGGGGTGAGATGTACCACTACCGACAATTTAGTTACTGGCTGAACAGGAATCCTGGGAGCGCTTCAAGGAGGACTTTGTGGCCGTCATCTGGTGGAAGCTCACTGGCAAGTGGGTCAAGCTATAATTTTATTGCTCTTCCCCACCTCCTCACGAGCTTTGTTTTTTTCTCATTTTCTTCTTCTTTTTTTCTCCTCCATTGTAGAAACGTGTATATTTCAATTGCTTCTCGCATGGAAGTATCTGGCGTTATTTTGTTACCGAGGTGGTCCATCGCATAACTGGCCATTCACATTGGGCCGGCCAACAGCTTCTGGCCCACGGCGCATTGCGTTTTGTTCGAATTCATTTTCAACTGGTACAAGTCAATACCCGTTCCCTGCATGGCTGGACGGTTTGGGAAAATTCTAGTCTTTTTTGCCTAAGAAAAGTTGGAGTTTGTTGAATAAGGATCCTTAGAAAGAGCATGCATGACTGGATGACCGGACGAAGATG
The DNA here is from genome assembly GCA_023658505.1 of Epichloe gansuensis. Classification (NCBI taxonomy): domain Eukaryota; kingdom Fungi; phylum Ascomycota; class Sordariomycetes; order Hypocreales; family Clavicipitaceae; genus Epichloe; species Epichloe gansuensis. The sequence continues at coordinate 1,364,841 of CP098281.1, forward strand.
GGACTACGAGGGCAAAGACGGCGTGCACCTGCTGCATCTTGATCAGTAAAAGAAGAAGAGATCGATAATACACCCACCGACTTGGATGACATGTGCAAAGCTCTAGTACGTACGCTCGTCCTGCAAATTCCATCGAGTTCAAGCGGCGCATTTTTCGGACATGACGCGGCTTGAGTAGGCGCATGAAGACGAGACACATTTGAGGAACGAGAGTTCAATGGGATGATAAAGGATGAAAAGGAATAGGGCCTGCAGCCGTGGGGTTTGGACGCTTTGAGATTGGGCAAGGGTCTAGCCATCTGTTGCGGAATATGCATGTTGGTCGACCGTCTTGCCCACCCTTCGTGTCCCAATGTGCAGTTGCTTTTCGGGGTTTTTAATCTAACAACCCCGAGGACTAGGCGTTTCCTCCAAGTCTTTAGGCAGCAGTACTGCCGTTGCGTCTGGTGGTGGTTTCGTGGTGTTGGTCGACTATCGGCCACTTTTTCTTTTTTTCTTTTTTTTTAGATTCACTGTTATATTTCTTGCACATGTATGATTCCAACCGTGCTGATGTAATTTGGACACTTTGAATTTCGATGCAGTACAGTCTACCCTTTGAATGATTTTACAATTCCGCATGCCTTACTTTTTGTTCCCTAACAGCTGCGATTAGCCGTAAGTAATACCATCATTAGAGAGCTACGAGGAAAAACACAGGGTATATAGCGCTACTAAAAGATGCCTTACTTCCTATGTAAAGTATTAGGAAATCAAGGTGTCATCATGTTGGATCCGACGAGAAGGGCAAGGTATGTAGGTAATTGTCACGGTGAACAGGGTAGGGGCTCCGGAGATTTCAGTTAGTTGTTCACCGTCCGGTCCGTTCGTGTTTGGTCGTGGCGGATGGATGGAACGAACCCATCTCGCGGAAGGAAGAGGCCTGGAGCCGCATCCTCGCCGGTCCATTGACGTCTCCACTTGGGAGGGTCCTAAACGTTTCAAAGTTGATGTGGCTTTGGAAAGGAAAGGACGGTGAGAGGCCGTTGGAGAAGGATAATATGTAATCATGTGACCAGTTTGTAGTTGGGAAAGGAAGACGGATTGCGTTGACGATGCATGCCTGTGCTTGCAGTTGAGGGCAGTTGAGGGCAGATCGATATTGGATGGGCAATGAGTGAGTGATTCGGGAAGGCTTGTCTCGACATGTCTTTCAAGGGTCGCCCGCCACCAATGACTACAACAGGGCAGCTGTGGCTGAGGCATCCCGTGGCGGTGCCCAATCAACACTTTTCCGTCCTCTTCCCCTCTTTACGTTCCGTTTCTTCAGCCAAAGTTGTAAATTCGAAACAATGCCTGCCTCCCCCCATCACGAACCTTGCGCTCGAATGCCCGGCGTGAAGACCATTGCGTCGGTATCACCACTGAGCGCAAATACTTTCGCGTTGATGGCTCATTTATCAAACGCAGCCCCAAGCGGGGATGTCAGTGCCAATGGTCAGAGTGTGGGCGACGCGTGGTGCGTGCTCCACCACCTACTACCATGAGATGCTCCTGTGTACGGAGTAGTAAAGTCATCCGTGAGTCTGGTCCATGCTGGCCAGTCAGCGAATGTCTCTTCTCCCTTGTTGGATTGGACAGTCAGAGTCATTCATCACAGCATTGTGAGCACGGAGTTATTGTCCCCTTGTTCCCCACCCGAGCGCCTTTCGAGGAGCGCCTTTGTCAGGCACGGACAAAAACGTACAAAAACGTACAAAAACGTGCAAAAACTAGCGACACTAATCCGTAGGAAGTGGGCTAAGTAGGCTAGCTCCTGCCCCTGCAGCTTCTTGCCGCTCTCGGCCACAGGCTGTGATTGGCCGTGGCTTAACGACACCAACCACACTGACCACAGGTCTCAGATTCGCGGACAGCCACGCCAACTCCCACGGCGGCACCATGGATGGCCATGGATGGCCATGGATTGGGCCACGCGCTGGAATGTGAATCTGGTGCCTGGCAGCTTGGCAGCCTGGCAGCACCTGAGCAGCACCTGAGCAGCACCTGAGCCGAGCCCTCTTTGTCTTGGCAGCTTGGCAGCTGGGCTCTGGGTTTCAAGGGAAACGCTCAGCCAATCGAAGACAGGTCGACAAGAAAGAAATTCCCCGTTGGCTGGCGGCGTGCAGGGAACGAGACGCACAGTCCACCAAGAAACATGGAAAGAAAGGAACAAGTGGTTGCTTTGCTTTGGTTGCTTTGCTTTGGCTGGGACCGACCGACCAACCGACCGTATCAACGTATTTAGATATCTGCATTCCCGTCCGAGGTCGAACATGTCTTGCCTTGGCTTGCCTTTCTTCGCCCTTTCCTTTCCACCACTCTACTCTCTCTGCGTCGACCGTTGACGGATCCGGCGCGTTTTGTTCCTCTGTCGTTCAATCCTTCCGGCAGCTGGTCTGACAAACTTGTTCCCACAGCTTCACAGCTTCACAGCTTCACAGCTTCACAGCTTCAGTCTCGACTTCCCTTCCGGTCGTCCCAACCCTCTCTTTTGCTATTGCATTTGCATACTCCGTAGAGAGCAACGTCATTTTGAATTCGCTTTCCCTCCTCTTTCCCACTTGCAAAGTGAGCTGAGATTGAGAAACAGCCGAGTCACTCCTTCACTTATATATTGAAGAATATCATTCCTTTGTATTCTTCCCCTTTCACTTCGCATTCACTGAACGTGTGGTTCACTCAGTCTCTCTTGCCTACTTTTTCCCACCCACGCATCGAGGAACTGTGCATTCTTTGACTTCTCGACTCTGCCTGACTATTCATTTGTCATTGCTTGCTATCCATCCTACGACGAGCTACCCTCTTTTCTTGTTCCGTTGAACGCGCACCGCAGAAAAGGGCGCCAAGTTCCATTTGATTAAACATTCCCGAACGCGACTGGGACTCGGCGCACTCGTTGTCTCTTGGACCTTGGACGCGGGTTTCTGGAAAACTCGGCCACTTTTTCCAGCTCCCAGCTCCCAGCTTCCAGTTTCCTTTTTCTGTCTTGAATCTTCTCCCTCTCTTGCTTTCGACGCTGTCGTGCCGGTCACTCAGCGACGTTGTACCCAAAGAACAAAGAACAAGAAGCGAAACGAGGGCGAAACACACCTTCACATCTTGGAATCCTTTCCGCCGAAAACCATCAAGATGCGCTTCCCCAACCACTTGATGGCCTTTGGTGGCACCATGTTTCTTGCTGCAGGAATTCCCCAAGCCGCCGGATATCAGCTCGAGACGACATACGACACCACCAACTTCTTCAACACCTTTGACTTCTTCACAGAAGCAGATCCCACTCAGGGATTCGTCGACTATGTCGACGGCGAAACCGCCAACAAGGAAGGCCTGGCTGGCTACGCCAAGGGTGGCATTTTCATGGGCGTTGATTACAAGACCATGCATCCTGCCAATGGGCGCAAGTCGGTTCGTGTCACTTCGCAAAAGGCTTTTACAGGCGGCTTGTTCATTGCCGATATCGTCCACATGCCCGGCAGCATATGCGGGACGTGGCCAGCTTTCTGGATGTTCGGCCCCGACTGGCCAGGATCCGGTGAGATTGACATCATCGAAGGTGTCAATACTCAAACGAAGAACTCGATAACTCTCCACACCAAGCCTGGCTGCCATGTCACGAACCAGGGTGCTCTCGCCTCTACCAAGTTTGCTTCTTCAGACTGCGGTGCCTACGGTACTTCGGCCGGCTGTGGCCAACACACCGACGACAATCAAAACTATGGCGATGGCTTCAACGCCATTGGTGGCGGCGTATATGCCACGGAGTGGACCTCGGATCACATTGCCGTCTGGTTCTTTCCTCGCTCCAGGATTCCCCAAGACATCCAAGCAGAAAACCCAGACCCGAGCAACTGGGAACTCCTCTCGCTCGATTTGTCGGCGGAGAGTCGTGCAACATCGACCAGCACTTCTCCAAGAACCAGCTTGTCTTTGATACCACCTTTTGCGGTGCCTGGGCTGGCTCCCCAGCGTCTGGGGTTCAAACCCCGAGTGCTCCGCCTTGGCTCCCACGTGCAAGGATTATGTTTCCGGCAACCCTGCACACTTTGCAGAGGCTTTCTGGGTCGTCAACTCCATCAAAGTCTACCAACAAGGCGCTGCTGGCAGCGGAGACCAGCCAACGAAGCCCCTTCCATCTGCCACCCACGTCTGGACAAGCTCGCTACCCAACGAGCCAACCAATCCACCTAGACCGACCCAGCAGCCTACAACGCAGGTCCAACCCGCTCCTCAGGCTCAAGCTACCACCCAGGTAATAGCTCTCAACAAGCCGCAACCTTCTCAGCAGTCATGGAATGGTCAAGTCTGGAACGGCAAGGCTCAGCTCGCGAACGATGCTCAAGCCCCGGCCCAGGCACCTCCTCCTCCGCCCCTGCTCAACCCCAGTCACCCCCGGTCGCACCCAAAACGGAAAAGTCCTGGAGTGGTCAAGCCTGGAACGGCATGGGCTGGGGTGCCTGGAAACGCAGCGAGATAATTGCCAAGATTTTCAATGCCTAGACTCAACAAGCGCGACAACAGCTACAAGGAGTGTCTCTTGGAAGAAGAAGAACAGGCGGCTGCTGCAAGTGCTAGTACATGGAAGCACGTACCTATGGGCAGGTTCCCAAACGAACAAGTTTTTTTTTCAATTGTTTTTTTTCTCCCACCCAATCCCAAGCATGACGAAGCTGCTTGCGGGTTATGACGACGGAGCTCTGATGAAATGAATTGGGCTACGGTACATGGGATTTGGCGCTGCTCTCACATTGCATGCGATTTCTGAAGATAGATTTTCTTATGATTTATAGCTGAATTGCCCTCTCCGGCGTCGCTAGGCCTTTCGTTGTATATATATCGACTTGTGCTTTTCTGCACTGGCATCCGCACTAAGCAAACAACTTATTCAATGAAAGCAGTTCCATGGAAAATATTGTGCCTGATGTTTCCTGTGCACGTGCAAATGTGCATGTGTGTGTGTCCTCGAAGAGAATCATTGACGTCACTGACTGACTGGCCTTGCTCTCCTCCCCTGTGGAGGTCAATCTCTTGTTTGAATTTCCCGCTGCCCAACCGGTTTCTCACCAACTTTGAGCTTTTTGGCTCATCAAACTCTTCATTTCTAATTTGACGGACGAGCGAACGGGCGGACGGACGAAGCACTTGACGTATTCCAATCCACAGATTAAATCAAATTGCCCATCATGAGCGCTCTTGGTCTCGACTTGGCTAAAAACCTCAGCTACCTGACAGTACGCGCCTTTTTTTTTTTTTTTTTCTTCCCTTTCCAACCCAGTAAAGGAAAGTGTATCGATGCCTTCTCCGAGGAAAACAATCACAGGTTGCTCCGAAGAATACCAGCTTACACGTCAGTTTTCCCCAGGTCCCCGTCGTGTTCCTCACATCATGCTTCTTGCCGCACGCCTACGCCGTCATGGCATCCGGCGAGGTCTACGACAACGCCAACCCGCGGGGGTGGAAAGATGCCATGGCAAAGGCTGACATGGACAAGCCCGTACGTTTTCCGTTTCCGTTTCCGTTTCTCCCCATCTCCATCTCCATCTCCTATTTCACATATCCAACCCCGGAACAACGTAAGAATCATCGGGGTTTTCTTCCACGTTTGGCAGTTCTATAACAAAACCACCACAGCGTCGACAGCGCCTCCTCCGCGCACAGAACGCCTCGGAGAACGGCTTCGAGTCCATCGGCATCTACGCGGCTGGTGTTGTTGCCGCGAACCAGGCTGGTCTGAAGGCGAGCACCGTCAACGCGCTCACGCTGGGATACCTCGCTTCTCGGCTGGCCTATGTGTTTTCCTATGTTGAGCTCGGGGCGGACAGGAGGCTGTCGGGCGTGAGGAGTGGCTTCTGGGTGGTGGGCATGGGCTTGTGCCTTGTGTTGTGGGCCAAGGCTGGGCTGAAGGCTGTTGAGTGATGGGTGATTCCGTTTTTTTTTCTTGGGAATTCTAGATGGTTTGGTGGTGCTGTGGCTGTTTTTTTCTGGGACAGGACCTTGTTGATTTTTATAATTTGATTTCTTTTTTATCATATTTTTTTTTTGGGAGGGGGAGGCGGGAGTGGGAAAGTGGGAGATTGATAACGCGATGGTCCGAATTTGCTGTCGTGATGCGTTGGGACACAGGCTGCTCTTGCTCCTCATATTGCTCTTGCCTTGCCAGGAGGTACTAGATGGATATACGGCAAGAGGGAGATTTCCGTCCCCTTACCTCTTCGTTTACACTAGTGTACAAACTTCATCTTCTGCTACCCAAATTAATTACATCACCTACTTTACCTCAGATAATATCGAACCTTCATATCCATAACCCCGAACCTTGACCATCAATACTCCAGTCCAGAATGCCGTCTCTCAAGGCCACCATCCTATCTGCACCAGCCGTCCTCGCAGCCATCTTGAACAACGGCTGTCCGGCGCCGAAACCTACGCCCCCGACAACGCGGGAGCTTTCCCCACGACGAGCACCGCCTCCGTCTTGACCACGGCGAATGAGCCACCCTCGTGCGATTACACATATTGCGACGAGCACGGGTCCAAGTGGTGCTACTACTGGGATGGCGTGACGGCATATGATTTGTCAAAGGGGTTGTCCCGGCCGAGACGAGGGTTCCGCTTGGGCCGTGCCACGATGGGAAGTGAGCGAGCTTGGTTTCTGGACTCGTTGGGTTGCTGTAATGTGACTACGGATTCTGAGGGACGGAACGGTGGTGACTGAGGCCTCTATGTGGGAGTCGTTGGAAACTGAGTGGCTGATACGGGGGTGAGACGAATTCGGGACAGGGCCCGTTGTTGTTGTTGTTGTTGTTGTTGTTGTTGTTTCTTTTTCCTCTTTTGAAAGAAAATTGCTTCGCTCATTGCTTCAGGTAGTTTTTGTTGACACGCGAGGAGTAGATACATTACCGGCATTTCCTGAGTCACCACGAACTACGAATCTATGATGTGCCGTTCCCTCAGACTCCCCCGCCATGTGTGTAGTAGTCCAATCACGTATGAAAAATCGCATTGCTGTCCTTGTCCAGAATCATATATGATGATGTCCATCGTCGCTTCAGTCACGACCAGAGAGCAGTGCGCGCCCCTGCCCTTGAACATGCCCTTGCTCCTCGGCGAGATCGCCGTCATCCTTGATTTTGAAGGCAAAAATGCACGATACCAGGACGAATAGGCCGCCGAGAGCCATGACGATGGCGAAGCTATGATCGCCGGGCGTGCCTCGTGGTTTCTGGACTAGCTTGAATACCAAACTCGACCCCAAGGTAGCAACCATCTGGGGAACTGCGATGGCCATGTTGTGAATACCCAGAATGACACCGGCTTGGTCAGTTTCCTCCGCTCGACTTCTCTCGACGTCTGAGTCTTGAGAGTTGCCGCTTGATGAAGACGCCTGTGGGTCATTGTCTGCTGGCGGCGGCGGCGCCGCCATGTTCTGCAAATTCTTTGCCCGAGCAACGACATCGCGTCGACTGATTTCCGCACTGATGACGGCCCATGGGGCCCAGAGTGTCATGGCCCAGGTCACGCCGGCGAGTCCTATCAAGACGGTCGCAGCGGCTACGGATCGAACGAGCACTGTGCAGAACATGGATCCGGAAAACAAGAGCAAGGACCCAAGCCATGCTCTTCTCAGTGTGAAGCCCGGTATCCTCAGATGATCCAGGTATGATTTCCGGACAAGCCCGGTGAGTTTCGATGCGGACGCCGCGCCGCTGTGTTCATTCACAGAGACCGGTTGGCCATCAAATGTGGGGGCAATGAAGAATGGCAGAAAGACATTCGTCAAGAGGCTGACGATGGCGTTGACCAGAAGGGCAAATGTGCCGATGCGGGTGGCTTTCTCGTACAACGCGTCAAGCTCTTCGGGCGTCATGTTGGGCTTCCTTTCCAGGTACGGCTGGACGTAAATCTCTCCGATGTACGAAGATGTGTAGAACAAGAGGGGAAGAAGCCGACCCAGGCGCAAAACTGTACCTGGCATACTCGCATGGTCTGAGGGGGCAATCGCTTGATCGATTTGAAGATGTGGAAGAAGAAGGAGAAGACGCTCGGCGTCTTCTTGGCGGGGGACCCATCCAGTAGAGGTTTCTTTCCTGTATGAAGGCTGAGCTCAGGGCGACGGTCACTGTGAGGCCGATGCTTGCAATGGCGCACAGAATCTTGAACTGGTTGTCTCCCAGGAACCACAGGTATGTAGGGAGATTGACATAGCCGGCGAGATATCCTAGAATGTTTCCAAAGCCGGTGACACGGCTGGCCATGGCATTGGCCTCCTCTTGCTGGTGCGCGGGGCACAGTCCACGATGAAGGCGCGGACGGCTGCTTGGACGGTATTGATGGCAATGTCGAGGACGTATATGCCAACGACGGCAGCTACAATGACGACAGTCTTGACTCCTCTGGATTCAGGATCGGCCCCGAAGATGGCCAGAAGTCCGCCCACGATTTCTCTGGTCCAGCCGAGGAACAGAAGGCCGGTGACTGTGGCCGCGGCGCCGCCGACCATGAAGGGGCGGCGCTTGCCCCAGCTGGAGCGACAGTTGTCGCTCACGACCCCGACATACGGCACGACTAGAGTGCCGGTCAAGGGGCCGGCTATCCAGACCAGGGCCATGAGTGACTTGCTCAGGCCAAGAGATAGCAGGTACGGCGACCCGTTTGACAGCTCGACGGACCAGGCGATCTGCAGCCCAGCAATGCCAATGGTGAGCATGACCATGTACCAAAGACCCTTGGTTTCCTGACTTGCGTCGACATGGTTTCTGCCAGCCAACTCTGTGCTGCGTGATTCATCACCACTTAGCAGGGGTGCGTCTTCGTTCGCCTCGGCCGCGAGCCGCCCATCTGGATTCGGTGCAGTGGCCCTCGTGTTCTCGTGCTGGGTGGCAGTAGAAATAGTCTCTGGCTGTTCGGGGAGGACTGCATCTGTACGGATTTGGTTCGACATGCTGGGTGGTGAACCTTGGGCGTCTTTGCCCGGTGGACGAGCCGTCGTCCTCTATTTTTTTCCCCGACGTTTTCGGCGGGGCCTGCCGTCGAGCCGCGTTGGCGCTGATGATGGCCGTACGATGGGAAACGAGCGACCTGTGTGTGTGCATTGGAGGCAGAGAAGGTCCAAGTCGACGGGCGGCTCGGCGCTGAGCGCAGTCAGCTTTCTGTTGAGAAACAGCTCATTGTGGCACGGCATCTACGTGGTGCGTGATCACGGCCTGAAAAGGGTCACGAAAAGTCGAAGCGGACCGGCGAAGCTGATCTGGGCCAATGGGATGGCGCACATCTCCTGCACATGCAACATGCACAATTGGGGGCCACCATGTCAATTTCGTCTCATTACATGTAATGTGCAGCCCGACCGCGAGTCCGAACCTGGCATATGTACATGTGTATTAAACCGGCTGAATTAAACCGGCTGAGCCATCCCCGATATGACGGCAATGGATTGAACACCCTTACAATGTACGTGCCATGGGTGCCTACGTCAGTGAAGAATCAACTGCCAACGACAAGTCAGTCCTGCATTGGGTCACGGTCTTCTCGGGGTCCAAGAAACTCGGATTTTGTATTCCGTCCATGGTCCACGGACGGAGTGTTGTGTTTGGCCATCCCGGGCCGAGGGTTCTTGGCGGTTCCTGCTGCGACAAATTCAATTCATCCATCTTCCGCATGGGACCCGGCATGAACGAATTGGCCTGATGACGTCGAGACGCAGCCATGGCCCATGACTCCACGAGTCCCTGTTTTTTTGTCTCGTCACGTTATTTTATGGGGACTGCGAGTTATTTTTCTGCCTTCCTTTCCCAAGCTGGGATTTTTGACCCAAGAGAAAGAGGCTGGCTGCTGGCTGCTACTTTGTAATTAGCTAGTTAGTTGTACAATATATGTATGTACAGTACTCCGTACATAGGTGTGTCAGTCACTGAGTCGTGCCGGTACCGGGCGGTCTGGGGGTCTGGGGGTCTGGGGTGCATGATTGCATGATTATCCGCGCGCGGCGATTGAGGGCTGCCTCTGACACTCCGTCCCTGCCGACTGACTTGGCTCAATGCAGGACCTTTTTTTTTTTCCCTCAAGACGCCAAGCGTTAGTGTTTCCAGGCTTTGCTTTGCTTTTTTTTTTTTTTTTTTTGCCTTGCCTTGCCTTGCCTCGCCTTGGCTGATCAAAACACGGCAAGGAAATTCCTAACCAGTGGCTGAATTTTTACCCCCTTCTTCCCTCGGGAAAATTAGCGTGAGACTGACCTCATCAAATCAAAAGCGTACGAGTGCTGCGCTTGCTGATGAGCCTTCAAAGTAAAGATCAAATTTCTTCCTCTCTCTCTCTCTCTCTAGAGCCCGATTTCATGCGCATTCAATTGCTGGGTGCGTGCATGGCAGGTTCTTTTGTTTTTCCGTTTGCCGCTGCTCGACGGAGTAATGCAGGCTTGGCCGCCCTAAAGTCCAGACCAGACCTGGAACAGACCAGTGCAAGTATGGAGTACGGAGTACGGGTGGGAAGATCCATAAAAGCGCCGCAGAGACCAATAGGAAGGCGTCTACTGACGCAAAAGGGGGAGATGCTCCACTGCAAACGGCCGTGTTCCATGCCGACTCGAGGAAACTTGGGGACTAACATGTACATTGTGAATCTTGCTGTCAGCATCCAGACTCTGGATCATCATCCATCCACTTGTCCACTTGTCCACTTGTCCACTTGTCCCACAAATGCCCAGACGCCCAGACGCTTAGATGCCTGCCCAGACGTCCCCAGCATGCACTCCAAGATTTTGTCAAGCAAAAGCCCCTGCTGCCTCCGCACTCCACATCCTCTCTCCGCGACCAGGACGAAAATGGGCCGAAAAGACGTAATAACGCCACTACTCCGTACTCCGTATTACGGGTTAATGTGCATTGCGACGAGGGTTTCTCGCGGACTCCCCCAAGCCGGCGTCGTCTTTCCCGGCTTGCCAAAAGCAGGCTTGCAGATTTAAAATGTCGTGGAGCTGCCCACCCTCCCCTCCCCTCCCGAATCGGTGTGGTTTCTACACGAGTTTCTACACGAGTTCCTTCTACACGAGTTCCTTCTACACGAGTTCCTTCTACACGAGTTTCTACAAGAAGTCTCCCTATCAAAGTGCGACATATCTCAACGCGAGACAACACCAACAACAACAGCAGCAAAACAAAAGGCCAACTTCACCCCGTCTTGGCCGCGTATACACATCAACCTTGACTACCCGCCCACAATGGCTATTCGAGACCGGTTCCGACGCGCGCTTCGCAAGTCTGACAGCTCAGGTACCACCATCTCTCAGACGGAGAGCAACACCACCACGACCACCACAAGCGAGACGTCTTCATTACACAAGTCGACGACGAGCAGCGGCAGACTCGCGAAAACATTTACCTGGGGCCGTCGTTCAAAGAACGAGTCGGAAGGGGAATCCAAAAAGAACAGAAAGAACAAGAAGACCCATCCCAGCCAGCGACCGCTTACTCTGCAAAACATCAAGCACCAAGAGATGCTCAGCCATTTCACCATGACATTCGGAGCCAGCGACCCAGACCAGGTCGAATCCCTCAGCTTCATTGGCGTGAGCCCGTGTTGTACGCGGGCGCCCAGCCTGGAGATGGACAGGGCGGACAGGGCGGACAGGACCGGCTTTAGCACTTCGCTGACGGACTCGCCGAACCTCGACTAGCTAGTATTAGGAAGGAGTCTAGGACCGACGAGACCCGACGAGACTGAGCAGCAAACAGTGCCAACCACACGGGGTGACAGGTTAGGCGCGCCGCGTCGAAAGGCCACGAATAAGCCGAGTGGCTCACTGCCACCCGAGCCGGCCACCGAGCCGGCCGCCCGAGCCATCCACCCACCTCAGTGGAGCCAGGGCCCATGGGCTAGCCTTTGCGCCTTCCAGCCATCCAACCAGCCCAGCCAGCTGGTTGACTGGTTGATGATGGATGGCACACCACGATTCCCAGCGCCCAGAGTTGCTCTGCAGTGACACACCGAAGAAGCTGCCGAGACTCAACGCACGTACGGATCAAAGGCTTTTGCCATTTTCCATCCTAGCCTTTCAGTGGTCAACATCCACCCACTCGACATCATCATGCCTTGGTTGCGCACTGCCTCGGGGAAGACTGCAAACTATATACAGTGCATTCACTTTAATTCACCATCTATCATGATGCAAAAAGACCATGGATAGACATATATGATATAAATAGGGCATCAGCATTCACGGAGTAATATGGGACTGGCAGTCGTGCATTTATGACTTGCCTTGGCGTCAATTGGGTTTCAACTACAAGCTTGGCACTGCTTTCTGCATTTGGCGCACTCGCGAGAGTTCATCAATACTGCATAGACAAAAAAATAAAAAATAAACATCACTATTGACCACACGATCGTGAGAATTATTTGCTCGTTCTGCGTGTGCTGAAACAACTTGGCGACGTCGCCGACGTCGGTCAAATGTCAAGATTATCAATTCTTCTCAGGAAGGAGCGATAGACGTGGCTTACAATTCACGGATTTGAACTCGAGCCCTGCCACCTGTAGCGGCTGGCACCATTCACTGCTCCTACCATTTCGAAAGAGCAGGTGTCAACACATGGATCCATCCACGTGGACGGTAACAATGTCAATCAAGCAGGCTGTCTCTTGCTCGACGAAGCTCTGCTTCTTGCAAAGACATCATACGGGAAGCCCTTCCAGACAGTCGGCACTCTTTCAAATCATCACAATGTCCACCAGCAAGTCGTTCTTCGTCTTGAAATCAAAGGCCATACCAACGCGGTACGGACTCTCCAGAAACATACAAACTTTACTCCAAGGTCTGGACAGTTACCACTCCGGCAGCGTGGATGTTTCAGAGCTGGGAAGATTGGTTCGTTTGAGCCCTCGACGTAGAGCAGCGGTTGCAAACACCATTACAAAATGCGCAAATATCCTCAAGAAAGACCCCTCAGAGGTCAAAACATGCGTTGACATCATAGAAATGTGTACAGAAATCCTGGACATTGCAGGCAAGAACCTCCTAGGCGTCGCAGCAGCTTTGGCACTCACTTACAGACAAGCACAGATAGGCAAACACCCACAGAGGAAGGGTTTCCCTTCATGAAGCTGCCAATCGAGATTCGAGAACGAACACTGGACTTGATGATCGACAACACCTTTCGCACACAGACCGTGGTACCAGCGATCAAGACAGCTGCTTGCAGATGTCCCAAGTACGATAGAGATCACGTCTTCCAAACATCACAGATGAAGACGCTGCCGAATTTGCTGGGCCAGGCACTGGGTGAGGAGTTCTATCGAATATTCTTCCGCAAGAAGAAGTTCCGATTCAGGTGCGCTTGCGAGTTGCTTGTGCATCTCAATGACAATCCGCACCTCAAAAATCATGTCCGCCACATTGTAGTTCACTGGTGCGGCCCCCAGTCGGCTGAAGCATTCAAAGCGATACCCAAGTGCCCGAAACTTGAGTCTCTGTCAATCAATCTATCCAAATCGACTTTGATGCATCTGAACGAGCGTGCAGAAATAATGAGAACCTATTTCCCGATCGCTTATCGAAATATACGCATGTCGGACGTTTTGGGTATGGACGAGTTATTAGAAATTCGCGGTCTTCAAGACGTCCACGTCTTTCATATCCAGCCGAAGAGCAATTCGCATAGCGTGGAGATGGACAGGGCGTGCCTATGGGAAATGCTGACACGTAAACTTACGTTACCACCGGACGTAAGTATTGCTTGAATCGCCCAACTGGGTATTTCGGACGCTGACAGGCCATACATAGCCTCTGATATAGGGACAACAGTAGTAGAAAGGGGCTAGCATGTTAATCAGTGTTCGGGAAAGATGAAAGAGGCTTTACAGAATCTTGGGATGGAGTTGAGAGTTTCAACGGCAATGGTATAACTCTTCTTTCGTAGCTAAGCAGGGCAGCCCCTGGGCGTGTTCTCATATTGACTGCACACGCAAAGAACAAATATTGGGAATGGATGAATAATGTGACAACTGATAAATTACGAAAGCCTCCACTTGGTGAAGTCACTAAAGGTTTCGTACTCAAAAGCGTTGTCGAGAGTTTTTTCTTGTCTTGCACTCTCACACCAAAGTGCGGGCGTCCGGCTCAAGATCAGTCTTGATGACGGCTGATCGAGCAATGGAAGAAGACGACTATGAAGAACAAAACTTCGTGATTAACAAAGAACCACCTACCGTTTACGGACCAAACGTGCCAAATGTGAGCTTCATAGCTGAGCTTGGCCCCAATTCCCGAGGATTATTCAAAACCCAGAGTATGCAGCCACTTGCGCTCTGGGATCAATGTGATCGGGCGTATACGCGAGAACGAGTTGCTCATTCTGTACTGAGTACCTCAGAGACTATTCCAAAAGTCTGAGCTTGAGCAAGAGTGAAGATTTGCCGTGAGCACCAAGAGGTGGGTTTGCGGGGGTACCTCGGAAAAACGATAAAGCCTACTATACTAATAAGCGACGACTGACTAACTGATCCTAATTTTTACATGTAAAACCTCTATGTAAAGTGGATGGCTGGCTCACGTGACTATCAATTTGGTGTGCGCACCAGCAGTTTGCCCTACTCGTGCCCCCACCCACAGGGTCGAAATTTCCACCACGTTAAGCGAGCGTAGACCAAACCTCCGCCCTCTTCACTTCAACCCGAATCCCATCGACCATATTCGAGCACACGGCAACGACCGGTACAGTTGCCCATCATGTCGCTCGTTTCGGGAGAGAAGACGAACTTCCAGTTCGTAAGTAACGCCTGCCTTGCCATCGATGGCGACGCACTCGATTTGCACAACCGTTTCCGGCCAGCCATCTTGGGCTGTGAAATCTCGACAAGTCGTCGGCGAAATCGAACACCTTTTCCCCCTGTCTTTTTATCATGATGGTTTCAGCGGGAGTTTTGGGGCTAACATCAAGGCAATAGATCTTGCGTCTTCTGAACACCAATGTTGACGGCAAGCAAAGGTCATGTACGCCTTGACTAAGATCAAGGGTGTCGGTCGCCGATACTCCAACTTGGTCTGCAAGAAGGCTGACGTCGACCTGAACAAGCGGTACGAAAATGGCCACCACCCCCTTTTTTTGTCTCTCACAAGCACGACCACACAAATGGCGGAGCAACGGAAGTTCTTCTTGAGAAACACAACACCATGGGCGGAATTGGCAAAAAAAAAAAAAAAAAAAAAAAACTAATTAACGCATTCTCTTTCGCAGCGCCGGTGAGCTTACCTCGGAAGAGCTCGAGCGAATCGTCACCATCATCCAGAACCCTACCCAGTACAAGATCCCTACCTGGTTCCTCAACAGACAGCGCGACATTGTCGACGGCAAGGACTCCCAGGTCTTGGCCAACGGCGTCGACTCCAAGCTCCGTGAGGACTTGGAGCGCCTGAAGAAGATCCGCGCTCACCGTGGTCTCCGTCACTACTGGGGTCTCCGTGTCCGCGGTCAGCACACCAAAACCACTGGTCGCCGTGGCCGAACTGTCGGTGTCTCCAAGAAGAAGGGAGGTTAAACAAGTTGATGATTACTACTGTGAGTGGCATATGGCAGGCATATGGGGAGGAGGGGCTGGGGGCTTGGGGAAGGCGTGTCGGATCGGGTTTATTCCATCTCTGTGTGCACATTTTTCTCTCAAATAAAAAACTTGAAACGGGGTTTTTGTCTCGAGGGCATGCAGCTAGGCCTAGCTGTACTCTAGATCCGGAGTGACGAATGAAAAAGCATTCAAAACAAAACCGTCTTTGGTCTACTTTCTCTGCCGTGTCTTTGTACAAGTTAGCAGTGGAGCCTGGAGAAGCGACGTTGGCGCAGGCCATGAACATGATGAATGTACGTACGCTTGCTGTGACTATTGCTGTCCGCAGTGCTCAAACCACTTTTCTTCTTGCTTGACCGCTTACTTGCTGTCGAATCTGATGTAACGGCAATAGTGGAGGTGCAAAACAGCCGAAACTGAAGTATAAACAGAGGGATGAAATTTCAGGCTCTAGTTTTTTTTTTTTTTTTTTTGTCATATCTGTAAATCCTTGGCATTGCATTCAATCCTCATGAGTAACTGCCATGTCCAGAACCTCCACCCTTCCCTGACCCTTGGTCTCGTTCCCAATACAATCCGACAAGGCCTTGAACGCACCAGGCTCTACAAATCCAACGACTTCCCATTCGGAGCCGACGACATCTTGAGTCTCTACTTGCTCGACGTATCCCAAGATCTTGTCCTTGACGGTCCCGGGCGCCTTTTGTTCTCCACCATCGGCCTCCTTGGCCGCTCCCTTGTTCCCAGCTGCCTTTACAGCTTGCTTCAACACATTGGTAGGACACGAGACCCGTAACCTCATTCTTGCTCTAGCCACGGGGATAGGCTGATACGCAATCAGAGCCTTCATGGCCTCCAACGCCTGGCTCTTGGCACTTTTCGTCGTGACAACGCCAGTCCAGTTGTGTTCCTTGATCCTGGTGGGTTTGGCTTCACCATCGTCCCCGTCGCCGGCGTGCCCGCACCGCTCCCCGCACCACCACCACCACCGCTTTCCACTGCGGAATTGTTATGGGCCTGGGAGCTCAACATGTCGAGCGCCTTCTCGATCATGCCAATGGTATATACTCGCTTCGTCCTCGGGTCCACCAGCTTGCTTGCCACTATGCCGATGACCTCGTTGTGCACGCGTTCCGATTGTGCCGCTCGTTCTTTCTCGCCGACCTGCAGCTCTCCCTTTTGAGTATCTCCAACACGATGTCGTCGGTGGACTTGCCCTTGCCAAAGGCCTTTTCGAGGTCCTCCCGCGGCGCGGTCTGTCCTTTGGAGACGTTCAGGAAGACGTTTGGGATCTGGAGGACGTTGTCCAGGTCGGTCTCTATTCCAGACCGCCACTCCATGACCTTGTTCTTGTAGCAAGCGATTTCGAATCGTTTTTTGCCCTTCTTCAGGCGCACAAGTGACACGTTTGTCAGCTTGATTTGGTTGGAGGGCTGTTGGATCTGAGGCATGATGATTGATGTATGAGTGCTGGCTTGGAATAGCAAGTAAAGCAAGAACAGGAAAAAAAAATGGGTTCGAAAGAAGGAAGAAAACAGGCAGGAACCGCTGGTCTTGGTCTCGTTAAAGATATCTGTCTCTGGTATCAAAGATGCATGCGAAAAAGAGACAAGTCTAGCTTTACATACGAGTGGGAAGACAAGGCAATGATGGCTATGGCATGGCACACTGTGCCTGAAGTGAACCCCGCCATGCGCATGCGGCATGCCACCAGCGAAATTCTTTGGCTGCCCCGCCTTCCTCTCTGGACCTCTTCTCTACTGGTGACTCTACTTATGCCAAAGAGTCAAATTCGACGGGGTTGAAAATTGAGTCACAACAGAAGTGCCTGTCCGACCCACGATAGACCCTTGAGTTTTTGTACGAGTTGGAGCGTTCCGACTCCGACTCCTCAAAACCACCCGTCGCGACCCCGTTTTGGAATTCTGCAGTAAACACAATGGCCTCTGTTCCTGACCAAACGGCCGCCGTTGCTGACGCAACTGCCCAGGATGCGGCGTCCTCGAAGCAGGATATCAACCCCTGGTCGGTATCAGGCGAGGTCGGGGAGGACGGTAAGGTCAAGGCCATTGACTACCGTAAACTCATCGATGAATTCGGTACCAGCTCCATCAATGAGGCACTGTTGCAACGCTGGGAAAAGGTGACTGGTACTAAACCTCATCGATTCATGCGCCGCGGCATCTTTTCAGTCACCGCGACCTGGACATGATTCTTGACCGTTACGAGAAGGTTTGTGACTTGTGACTTCACAGACCCTTTGCCCCCTTTGCCTTTGCACCTGCAATGGTGTTGCTTGTGTAAAGAGTTTACTAAGAGGATAGTTTTAGAATGAGCCCTTCTTCCTCTACACTGGTCGTGGACCGAGCAGTGACAGTATGCATATCGGTCATACCCAAGTGTTTGACTTTGTGAAGTAAGAGGGGAGACAAAATTCGGAGACACAACCAGACATAGATAGCACTCCTGACTTGTATGATATAGGTGGCTGCAGGAGACTCTGGACGTCCCCTTGATTATCATGTTGACTGATGGTGAGATGGACTGTGCCCGAGCCCACAAAACAGAACAGTACGATTGACAGTGTTTTTCCCTAGACGAAAAGTATTTATTCTCCGAGAAGCGAACTGTAGAGGAAGTCATGGGGTACAGCCGAACCAACGCCATGGATATTATTGCCGCTGGTTTTGATCCCAAGAAGACGTTTATCTTTTCAGACTTTGCTTACGTCGGCGGCGCCTTTACAAGAACATTGTTCGCTTTGCGAAGAGAGTGACGTACAATACCGCCAAGGCAATTTTTGGATTTGACGGAAGGTAACATCGTCTGCTCCTTTATTCCCCCCATAAGAAGTTGAGTTGCGAGAGCACTAATTTCTGGACAGTTCAAATATTGGCAAGATTCATTTTGCCAGCATCCAAGGCGCAACGTCGTTTGCCTCTTCGTTCCCCACATCTTTGGCGAGGACGAGAAGAAAACGGCCAGCATTCCGTGCTTGATTCCCTGCGCCATTGACCAAGACCCTTACTTCCGCTTGACGAGAGACTGCGCCTCGGGCCTCAAGTTTGCCAAGCCGGCTCTGATTCACATGCGATTTCTCGATGCCTTGCAAGGTCCCGGATCGAAAATGTCGGCCAGTGACGATAACTCTGCCATTTTCTTGAGCGACTCTGCAAAACAGATCAAGACAAAGATCAATAGATACGCATTCTCTGGTGGACGCGAAACTCTAGAGGAGCATCGCGAGAAGGGCGGCAACGCCGACGTGGACGTCGCTTATCAATACCTTACCTTCTTCATGGAGGATGATGAAGTGAGTGGATATCAGCAGAGGGGTCTATTTTGGACAAACTAACCGAGTAAACCTCTAGGAGCTTGAGAAGATCAAGGACGACTATACTAGCGGCAGGCTGCTCACAGGCGAGGTAAGGACATGATTCTGGTATAGAAAAACTCACTGCAAGCCTAGATTTGCTAACCACAAACTACAGTTGAAAGCAATTTGCATCGAATATCTCCAGAAATACGTCGGTGCTTTCCAAGAACGACGCTCCAAGGTCACAGACGTGGTGGTGGACGAGTTCATGTCTGTTCGTCCTCTGGAGTGGAAAGGAAACCCCAACGTTCCGAGAGCAGACCTCGTCGTTCCAGTGACCAAACCAGCCGACGGCGTCGCATTTGCGGATGCTGCAGGAGCATCACGTGAGATGAGTAAGAACCAGATGAAGAAACTCCTCAAGGAGCAGCAAACCGCTGCCAAGAAGGCTGCAAAGGCCAAGGAAAAGGAAGCGGCGGAAGCTGCGGGTGACAACGAAGCATAGGGGAAAAAGAAACTCCCTCAACCCGCTCTGTAGACAATGGGAAATGCTTTTCTCGCGACAGTGACCCCGCCCCATATCGTAAGAAACAAGTGTTTGATGCATCGTGACACGACAACCAATGAGTGAACGCATAAGCCGTTGGTCTCTTGCAAGTCACACATAACGAGCCCATATTCCTGCATGGCTTGCAAGTGCAGTTTAGTATTGTTGAGTAATTGCCATTCTCGGAACTCAAATCCGGTTACAGAAAGTGGACGAGCCACCTCTTCTTGGATGGCGGCCGTTGAAGCGGGGACCAACAACGGGTTGCATCATCAGCATCAAATGCACGTTGGCACTCGCAGCTGTTTGGCTGGAAGCGATCCGAAGCATCCGGGGTGGAAGAAAAAAATGCTATAATGAATCAGGCAGAGATGAACAAGGGTGAACGAAAAAGGTGAATGAACAAGCACGTCCCTACTTGGTTGGCACTTTGTTGCGCCTGTGTTGCGCCTTTGTGCACGGTCGCTTACGGCGGCAAACGGGCGAGTTGACTGGTATAAAGAGGGCTGGGCAAACCGAAGAGGATAGATGAACTTTTGATGGTTTGAATTTTTCTGCCTCTTCTTATGCTTGCTTGATTTGGTTCGTTTGGTTTTCACAAAATAACAACTTCTTTCCTTCCGCAGGTTTCTTTCTTCATTGCGTCCACTTGTAATCTGCTGGTCAGTTTCGGGAATTCGGGTACAATGAAGTTTACTATCAATCATGTGGTCAGCTGGCTGGCCAATGTGGGCATCGCCTCAGCAATCGTCGTTGGCAGAGGAGAAGGAGGCGAAGGACATAACACGACATATCCCAGGAACTGGGCCGTGACATTATTCAACAGTTTCGATACCATTGATGTCTTTGGGCCAATCGACGTGCTCTTCTACGCATCCATGAGCAGACAACTCAATCTCAGCTTCGTTGCCGAGACCATGGATCCCGTGAGGATGCGCCCTGTCTCGCAGGCCGTCAACAAGATGGGCTCGCAGTTCGAGGCCTCCATCAACCCCACGCATACTTTTGACAAGCCGCCGAGGGATATCGATGTGTTGCTCGTCCCGGGTGGACCGGGCATGAGAAATGCCAGCATCTCTCAGGGTGCGGTGGATTTCGTCCGCAAGACCTACCCAAAAGTCAAGTATTTGTTGACGGTATGCACCGGATCAGGCGTTGCTGCCAGGGCAGGCGTCTTGGATGGCAAGCGGGCGACGACCAACAAGGCTGCTTGGAAAGAAATCGTTGCGATGGGACCCGAGGTGAAATGGGTGTCGCCGGCGAGGTGGACGGTTGATGGTAATATTTGGACATCGTCAGGTGTATGTTGTCTCTGTTTCTTTCTTCCTTCCTTCCTTCTTCCTTTCTTTCTTGCTCGACGGGCATGTGCGTGCGTGCGCAGAGCAGAGCAGAGCTGACTCGATAACAGGTGACATCCGGGCTCGATCTCATCTTCGAATTCATTGATGTCATGTACTCCAAGGACCTGTCAGACAAGCTCCAGGCCACCGTCGAGTACGAGCGAGTCAAAGATGCATGCGACGACCGTTTTGCGGCCTTGCACGGCGTTCAGCCTACTGGCGATTGTCGCATGAATCATGCATGATTGAGCTTTGGGCTTGGCCTAGTATTTATGTGTGGGCAGGGCGTTCGAACGACGGAGAAGAAGCTGATGGACGCGGAATGGAGCTGGACTATGAAACACCATTTGTATAAATAGAAGTCGCTATAGAGATTAATTTCGAGTACTATTTGCATCAATGACAATGACTGCCATGTCATGAGCACAAAATCCCAACAACAAGTGGGTACTTGAGTTAGCCAGCTCTGAGCTGACCTTCCCAAAACGCCGAATAGGGAAGTAGCGGGAAGTACTCCGTAGCGGGTACACTATTATCCGTACGTACTTGTAAGTTTTGAGTTAATGTGTATTATGCTGTAGGCACGACAACCAGCACTATTCCGCAACTGGATCAAGGTTACTGCAGACTCAGGGACCCACCGCGACCGATTGAGGCTGCGGATAACAGGAGTTCGCAGTAAATCACGATGACAGCTGTTAGTGTGTATGCTGGTCAACCAGTAGCGCCCCGTGGCCCCACGTTCCTGCAGGCCCAATTACGTCGTTTGCGGCGGCCTCGTCATCCACTTCAGCCCTCGGAGCTTCTCCTCGCTCATCGTCCAGCTCTCTGTCTCTCTCACACTCTCTTCATCCTGATTTATCCTCGTACCCTCCTCATCTTTCTTTGCCCATCCTCAAAAGAAATCCAACAAGACTATTCTTCATAACCTAATCAACTCTCGTCTCTTGCTGCCTTTTCCTCCAGCAGCAGCCCGTCAACCATGCGGCTGTCCACCTCTGCCCTCGTGCTCGGCGCCGCCTCCTCCGCGGTTGGCCTCCAGGAACAAAAGGTCCTCAACAACCCTTCGAAGCTGCCTTTCGGCATCGACCTCAACAAGATTGGCAATGTCGACTTTGACACCTGGACCAAACCCCTGAAGGAGGCATTTGGCGAAGCCTCGGCCGAGGCCAAGGGCATTTGGGACGAAGTCACTATGCTTGCACCCGATGCTGTCGATGCATTCAAGAAGCATGTCATCAACGCCAAACCCAAGAAGCACTCGCGCATTCCCAACAAAAAATGGGACCACGTCGTAAAGGCGCTGATGTACAGTCCATCTGGGTCGAGAACGAGAAGGGCGAGTCCCACCGCAAGGTCGGTGGCAAGCTTGACAACTACAACCTCCGTGCCAAGAAGGTCGATCCCGCCAAGCTGGGTGTCGACAAGGTCAAGCAGTACAGTGGTTACCTGGATGACGATGAGAAGGACAAGCATTTGTTCTACTGTGAGTGCGAAATCAAAATTGCCTGATGGATAGCTGCAATAATCAGAAGTGGACATCGATAAAAGATTCAAGTCAAACGAGCATAATGGCTAATTCTAATATCTAGGGTTCTTTGAGTCACGCAATGACCCCAAGAATGACCCCGTCGTCCTCTGGCTTAACGGTGGGCCTGGTTGCTCATCGCTTACCGGTCTCTTCATGGAGCTCGGCCCTGCTTCCATCAACAAGAAGGTTGAGGTGGTCCACAACCCATACTCGTGGAATGCCAATGCTTCCGTTATTTTCCTCGATCAGCCCGTCAATGTTGGCTACTCTTACGGAAGTGGCTCTGTCAGCAACACCGTTGCTGCTGGCAAGGACGTCTACGCTCTCCTCACCCTCTTCTTCCATCAGTTCCCCGAGTATGCTAAGCAAGACTTCCACATTGCTGGCGAGTCGTATGGTGGTCACTATATTCCTGTCTTTACCTCTGAGATCCTGTCGCACAAGGATCGCAACATTAACCTCAAGAGCGTTCTGATTGGAAACGGATTGACCGATGGTTACACTCAGTACGAGTACTACCGCCCAATGGCTTGCGGTGATGGTGGCTATCCTGCTGTCTTGGACGAGAGCGCTTGCCAAAGCCTGGACAATGCTCTTCCCCGCTGCCAGTCGTTGATCAAATCCTGCTATGATTCCGAGAGTGCCTGGACCTGCGTACCCGCCAGTATCTACTGCAATAACGCCATGATTGGTCCTTACCAGCGCAGCGGCCGCAACCCTTACGATGTTCGCCGTGACTGCAAGGGCAGCAGCCTTTGCTACGAAGAACTCGAGTATATTTCTCAGTGGTTGAACAAGCCCGAAGTCATGGAGGCTCTCGGCGCCGAGGTTGATAAGTACGACAGCTGCAACTTTGACATTAACCGCAACTTCTTGTTCCAGGGTGATTGGATGAAGCCTTACTTCAAATTGGTTCCCCAGATTCTCGATGAGATTCCTGTCCTCATCTATGCTGGCGATGCTGACTTCATCTGCAACTGGCTCGGTAACCAGGCTTGGACCAACAAGCTCGAGTGGTCCGGCCACGAGGGCTTTGAGAAAGCTAAGAGCAAGGGAGTCAAGGTTGGCTCCAGCAAGGATGGCAAGGACTACGGCAAGTTAAAGTCTCACGGCAACTTTTCCTTCCTCCAGATCTACAAGGCTGGACACATGACACCCTTTGACCAGCCCGAGCCTTCGCTCGATTTTCTGAACCGCTGGTTGTCTGGCAACTTGAAGGCTTAGATTAAGGACCGACTCTGCAGGAACAGATTGGCCAATAGATGACGAGAGAGAGAGAGAGAGGCACGAGCAGTATATACGCAATAGCTGATAGGCCTATGACCCAGCTTTTATGTTACATGTCTTGCCCCCAAACTGCGAGTTACTACCAGCCAGAACAGAAATTGGATAATCGGATGCATCGATAAAGAAAAAAAAAGGACTCCAGCTTTTGTGCTATATCGAATGTAATGCGGCTGCCTCGAGGGCGCAGTGACAGTCAGTTCCTACGTGATTTGCAGCAGCCAAGACAAGGCCAATAACCATGTTGCTTGTCGTCAGCTGCTACAGCCTTTGGCAGCCCATCGACTATTTAGACAGACGCCCAAGTATGATGCCAAGGTGCAGGACATGACTGAGGAAAAACTCATGTTCGCGATGGATAGTTGAAAACGCTAGTTTTCAACCCCGGAGGAGACAAAAACATTATTGTGCATCTTGTAAAGTTAAGTGTCAGGAAACTTGGTAAATCTCAAGAGTTGGCACCAACATTCAGGGTCTATTTATGCCCCTTGCACTGTCTGCTACGTGGTGAGAATTGCTTTGTTCGCTTGTCTTTTGACGGGAAACTACGGATTAAGTTACGTGATGCCTCAATGTTGTAGATCACTCGGGAAACATGACTTTCACGAGCTAGTCGGGATGTCATTTCTGACATCGATTGATACGGAGCCTGAAGACGAATTTGTTGAGGCCGAAGACCAAAGAGGACCAGGACCCCTTGTCAATTCAATCCATTGTCGTTGGTATTACTAAGAGCCTCGGCCAGGTGCGGGGACCTGAGAATACGGGCGCGCGGGGTTTCTTGTTATCATAAAAGGGGACCGAGGGAAAATTGTGATGAAATAAAGCAGGTTGAGAAGAAATGAAATGAAATCGTGGGTTTTTCTTTTTTTTTTTAAACAAGCGCATGGCTATGCACGACACGCCATCGTCAAGCTCTGCCATTGGTTCTCGGCCGAATGAATTCATGAATGAGTCCCGTGGCCACGCGTTTCCCCACCGAGCTTCGTCATGTTCCCCAACAAAAATATGAAAATTAATAAGAAAGAGCTACGCATGCATGATCCCCGCTCTAATGCCAGCAATGTGTGGAGACGAAACCGGTTGAGAAACCTCCTTCGCAATATGTATGTAGTATTCCAATGTAAAAATAAATTGTACGACACGACTATGATATTTCGGCATCAGTGTTCACCCGATCCATCCGGCTGGTGTTTGATACTTCAAACTTGGCCTATTACCAGCTTGCGATGATACACCGGAGATAAGCATGCCTTGGTTGAACAAGAGAAAAATGCGCAATGTCAAGGGGCCGCAGTTTCTTTACGTACACGAAAACTTTTTCTTCTATATGCATTTATTTTGTTTGCCTTTCGCTCTTGTCTTCTGAGCGACATGTACGGAGTAATTCCGGCCGCATAGAGGTGTTGATCACGTCATAGCTTTTTCAATCTTAAAGCACGCCGATACAGCCACGACTACTTCCGCGCTGCACCGATGGGACCATATGCGTAGGTAGGGACGGGGCCAAGGGGGCTCTCGGCTGGTCGAGGAAGGTAGGTCCGTGATGCGCAAGGGAAAAGTGACATGTAGATTAGCTCGATTATGGACGCCGGAGCATGATATCACTTTCAGACAACTCTTCATGTCTTCCGTCAGTCTCCGCGTATCTTTTGCCCTTGGGAGAAGAGCTGGATGCCGAGGGACAAGAGGCCAGGAGCAACAACGGCGTGGGGCATTGCGCATCTCAACAACCTTTTTCTGGCATATCGGTTGGCTTCTTCTTGTCCGAAGATCTGGGATCTGGTAGAGGCACGCCCACCGCGGCTGCATGAATAGACATTCACAAGGTAGCTCGGGTTCTGTAGTCATTGGTTCCACTTTCGAAATGTCAAGTTGAATGCTGAGGGCTTCAGTGGCCTGGCGAATCCGCGAGAGGAGACCGAGTCCTGCATTATTTCGATCTCGGGACGAAACATGCCAGACGCAAGAACGATGGATCTGGGAGAGAGGCCAACAAGCTGTACTCTGTATTTACGCTGCCCATCGTCGCAGCACCAATCCAACAGGGCCGCTGTTGCCTCCCCAGTTCCCCAGAGCCCAAAAGTGCATGTGCATTGTGCATGGGTGAATAGGCGGATAGATGCACGCCCCTGATTCGCCGTCGCCCCCCCACCATGACCCCAAGACATCCATCCCATCCCAACTTATGTAGACGCAAACCCAGCAAAATAAATCTCCCTCTCCTCTCGCTTCTCCTCAGGACTTATCTCCAACGCTTATGGAAATTTTCTACTTCAAAGGACCGGCATCCCTCATTTTCGAATATATCGTTTGCCAATTGTGATTCTTCATTCCATTCCCAGTGCTATCTATCCATCCTACTCTCCTCGTAATTAACTGTCGAGACGATTTGGACTACACACACAGCGTCATCAACCTTTGTCTAGCCGGCCTCTCGAGGCCTCCATTAGCGTTACGACATTAGGTTAGGTCCGTGTCCGTCTGTGCACGAGCGGCACAGGAATAGAAACCTATCTGCTTTACGACGGTCGAAACAAGCCCGAAGTTGTTCACTTCTCGGCACATTGCATTCGCAGAGACTGTCTTGAAGTACAAGCATTTGTCCTTTTCACAATGTCTGTCTTTCAAGGTTATTTGATGGCATCCGTGCCAGACGCCAGTCTGTTCAACTTTCCCCGACCAACGAACCGCCACCTTTGTCCCCGGCTGCTGAACCTATTTCCATCATGCGACCATTCAATATTCCAGACTCCATCTACCAGACCGCTCTTGATCCCAAAGTGCCTCTCACAATTGCCGTCCTGTATGCCGTAACGGCCAAGGCTCTCAACAAGTTCAATGCTTCCAGAAACAAGAGGCCGTGGGCTATGAGCAAAACCAAGGCGTTTTTCGCCTTTGTTGTCTTGCACAATATGTTCCTTGCTGTCTACTCAGCATGGACTTTTGGGGCATGTTGGGCACTATGCGACGCAGTATCGTAAGCCCCTTTGGACCTGCTGGTATTGCCGCCTCTGCAGATAGCTTGTGCCGAATCCATGGTCCTCCTGGTTTGGGCAGCTCCTTTACTTTAACGATACATCTGGGCACTGGGACAGCGCAAATCCAACAACTCTTCTCGGTAGCCTTGAGGGCAGCCAACCAAGCAACACTCAAATGGGACGTATCTGGAACGAAGGCCTCAACTACTACGGCTGGATCTTCTACCTGAGCAAATTCTACGAGGTCTTGGACACGTTCATCATTCTCGCCAAGGGCAAGTTCAGTTCGACTTTGCAGACCTATCATCACGCTGGCGCCATGCTGTGCATGTGGGCTGGTATGCGCTACATGTCGGCTCCTATTTGGGTCTTCGCTCTGGTCAACTCTTTCATTCATGCTCTCATGTACACCTACTACACTCTGACGGCCTTTTCGATCAGGGTTCCCGTAGTTGTCAAGCGAAGTCTCACCACCATGCAAATTACCCAGTTCGTTGTTGGTGCATCGTACACCCTTCTGCACTCCTTCGTCACCTACGTGGCTCCAATCACGGTGACCAAGGTCGCAACCCAAACCCGCGACCTACCTGTCGTCGCATTGGATGCCGCAATGCCCACATCCGCTGGTGCCTTGGACTCGCTTAAGAAGTTCATCTTCGGCTCTGCCGCCCTGGAGTCGGTCGCCTCGGGCACAGTCAAGAAATCCGCCCTTGTCACCGAGACTTCGTATGTTGCGCAGCCGTGCATTGCCACA
Source organism: Epichloe gansuensis (assembly GCA_023658505.1). Classification (NCBI taxonomy): domain Eukaryota; kingdom Fungi; phylum Ascomycota; class Sordariomycetes; order Hypocreales; family Clavicipitaceae; genus Epichloe; species Epichloe gansuensis. The sequence continues at coordinate 1,392,167 of CP098281.1, forward strand.
GCTAACGAGACGTTTGCCATTTGGTTGAACTTGTTGTACTTGGCTCCTCTGACCTATCTATTCGTCAGCTTCTTCATCGCCAGCTATGTCAAGCGCAGCTCCGCCAACAATAAGGTTATCGGCAAGCCCAATCGCCGCCTTAGCAATGTGGCACTGGCCGAGAAAGCCGGCTGGGACGCTGCTCGTGGTCTCGAGAAGGAAGTCTATGGAGGCGAGAACATGGTCAACGGACATGCCAATGGTCATTTTGAGGTCACTGAGGAGGTGGGTGAGATCGTCCCACCCAAGAAGGCCAATGGACGTCCCAAGCGAAGAGTATAAACGAGAGGATAGAGGTTGCTAGAGGGGGTGAAACAATAAAGCATTTTTTTCTTTTCCCATCACGTGTCTATCACGCTCTCCCTCTCCTTTTCTCCATCTGCCATGTCTTGTCGGCAGAGGTGATTCAAAAGCCCAAGCCAAACCTTGGGGATACCATAGCCATACACAAGGGACTTGACCAGCTCATCCTTTGAGTAAGCCGTGTCGAAATACCTCATTTGTTTCAAATCGCGATAAAGAGCCATGGTTACGCTCACCCATTATCACACGAGGAACTCATCGAACATTAAATTTCGCACTTTGCAGCACTGTACTAATTTTCTACTCTTTGTGGCTGTTCAGCGCTCGTATTACAAATCTGAAGGGAAGTTGGTGGTTTGACTACGCTTGCACAAGGAGCATGGTCAAGAAGAGGGTTTCATGATCAGCCACGAAGTGTATTCACGTTTCCTTTCACTCATGAGACCATGGTAGAAGAGGGAGGCGGTCGTAGAGTGATGAGAGAAACAAGCATAACGTTGGGGTTTTCATGTATCATTTTTGCATTTCAAAAAGCAAAAGATACACGCACGAGTCCGGTAGCAGAAATGGTCTTGGACCTGATTTAAATTTTTCATCAAATTACGCTCAGAGTCGTGCTTTTGTACGTTGCACAAGACATGTTTTGTTTTCTATTTCATGTTTTGATTTGTCAAATCGAGGGTCAAGCGTATGAATGTCTGGTACGTGTCACAATTCGCCGTCACAAGACCATTTTCGCGCAATTTGCACAAACTCGGGGTATATGTTTTTCCCGTCCTGCCCTGTCCGGTACACAACGCGGGACAATGAGAATGTAATTCATTGGAAAGGCGAGCTGCTATTCACTGCGACTTGATTGTCGACGACTGCACCACGATATCTTGTCGACATTAACTTGCAGAAGACGTGTACGCTATTTTATGTCTGCGTTGAGCGAATTGCGGCAAGAATACGGAGTAGTTAGTTCATTGCTTCTCATGGATGGGCGGCGGTGAAATGTGCTCCGGAAAGATTGAATTATTTGACTTCATTCTTATTTGCCTACTTTCAGGAATCCTTCGATTCCGGGGTATTACCATAAAAACAAATTGCAGCGGACATCACCAATAGCATATCAGATGTATGCGACCTGACGTGGAAACATGACCAGAGATCCCAACTCTGAGTAAAGAACGTGTCAAGATCCTGACGGAAACGAAAGGAAGAGAAAAGAGACAGAAAAGCCTCCACTATCCGGTGACGATGCACCTGTGGATTGCCTAGAAACCAACGCCTACCTGCACCTCGCATAGCGCCTCGCTTAAAAGAAGACAAAAATAACATGAAAACAGAAACAAACAAAGTCTCAACCCCTAGCCTAAAATTAAATAATAAAAAAACCACCTGTGGCGAGCCGAAAGTTGCGCGTTTGAATAAGGAGGAAGCTTTCAGTGGATGTGTTCTGGACAGGAACAAGCGCCTGCAATGTCTTGAGATTCCCGAATGCAGGTATCGAAAGGGGCTCGGGGCCTGCCCATCGTGGTGATTGAAAAAGTTGCGCCCAAGCAGGTCGTTGCTGTGCATCTCCTTTGGTGGCACAGCGTCTTTACAAGAGAACAAATTGCAAAATATGAGCACCAATAACGCGCCTGGCCCCTTGGGATGTTTAAAATGTGCTCCAGTTCCAGTCGCGCGGAACACTTGCGACGACTTCGGGCTTATGAGGGGGCGTCACCCCAGGCACTGGTGGGGCGTTCATGGGGGTCGGAGGCGTAGCATCAGAGGATGTTGAGCTGGAGCTTTGGCTATTGTTTCTGCTGTGGAGGGCTTTGACTTGGTTGAAGCAGTGGTTGCAGGTTCGTGATGGGCCTGCGCGCGGGTTGAAGTTGGCGTTGTGGTCGAGGGGAAGGGCGGTATTGGAGTGCCAGTCGCAAAAGATGTTGCCACATTTGCGGCAGTGATGTCGTCGGGTGAAGTAGTTGAATGTGCGCTTGCAAGTCGGGTCATCGCAGACAGAAGACTCTGAATCGGGCTAGGAGAGAGGTCAAGGTCAGTGATGATTGACGCGTCGTGGCGATTGACGGGTTTGATTGGCATGGTCAATATATTCGAGCTCACCTTCCAGTGCTTGCGCGTGGGCACGCCATTCACTTGTGGGAAGGCATCCAGCTTCCATTCGCCATCCAGAGTCCTGTTACACTCGCCAGTGGAACGCCACGCGAGACGCTGACCAAGCACGGACAGTCCGGGAATGCTCATAAGAGCATGGTTAGCTCGTGTCAAGGTAGAGTCCGAGTCGGTGGAGGAGGTAGAGCCCGCGGTTCTGCACCGGGTGACCTTGCGTGGTGGGAACTCATCGCATCGCCGAAGTACGGCGGGCATGTACATGGGACGACCGCCGTACTGCATGTGCTGGGCCTTGGGAGAGGGAGGTGTAGAGTAGACGTGGTTGTGCGGCATACCCGACGTGTCAAGAGGCGATATTTGAAGTCCGGGGGAACCTGGTAGGACTGAGATCGAGTGTGGTGAGGGCGGGTTTGAGGGTGCGCGGGTGCGTATGCATGTGCGTTGTGTACATGTGCGTGTGTGTGCATGTTGGGCAAGAAGTGTCGCGACTGCTGCTGAGAGGCCAGCGGCGCGGGCATGATGAGCTCGGCTGCCATGACGGAATGGAACTCGGGAATTTGAGAACTGTCGTGAATGAGAGCAAGCTGGGTGTCGGGTATCGAGTGTTGAGTCGGCGGCAGCGGGTCGTCGGGAAGGGCGAAGGGGGACACTGGTGAGACAGATTCGTCACAGGGTCATAGGAGTCGGTGGTCGATAGTCAGCGGCGGGTTTATTGCTGGCTGTCGACGAGGCTGCTCTCGAGGATCGTGACAGTGAAATCGAAAAAGAAGACGCGGCGAAGAGGGAACGGCGGCTTCTTTCGAAAGGCGGCCGGCCAAGAGAGAGAATGAGAGAGAGAGAGAGAGAGAGTCGGATGCGCTGAACCGAGCAAGTGGCGGGAGGCGGGTCGTTTAGAAGGAGCCATGCGAGTCAAGGCCAACAGAGGCCGGACGAGACAGGCGGGCGGGGGACCCCTGGCTAGTGGAAGGAGTGGAGGAGGGTCCTTCCAAGTCTCGGGTGCAACTCGAGCAGCTGCTTTCAGCACACTGGTCCGCGTCATCATGTATTATTGTGTACATGGCCTTTCTTTTTCGCCTCGTCTTTTGGCCTTGGCTTGGCATCGGGGAAGCGGCATTTGCAAGGACTCGAAATGGAAAAGATCAGCTTGCAAGACGCGACAAGGAGGACGCGAAAATGGGGAGGGGGATCCCGAAGCCAACCAACAAAAAAAAAAAAAAAAAAGGAGAGGCACGGAGCAAGTAATCCGTAAAATGACATCTCAATTAAAAGTCGTGATAGTGCAGAGACACAATGGGTTGACGGTCCAATGGCGGGGCAGTGGGCACCGGTGGCTTCGGTGGCAGCAAGCCACCTTTTTTTCGCCTCTTGCCCTCCTCGTCCGGAGTACCACGGAGTACTTGGCATCGCGACAGCTCCATCTCCACCTCATATCCATCTCATCTCCATCTCCATCTCCATCTCCATCTCCATCTCCATCTCCACCTCCACCAAGCATGGGCTCGGAGGATAGCCATCAATTGAAGAGAGTGACTGCCAATTGAAATCCAGCTCACGACAAGGCATGTCATTCAGTCTTCTCTTGTGTCTGTTGATATCGTCATAGTTTGCGCATGGGGTCATTATCATTCAGATCGACGATAATACCAGATATGGTGCAAAGACACGTCGTCATCCGACGGTCAATACTGCTCGTGTTCGTGTTGTGTTGATTTTTTTTTTTCCCAGTTAGAAAATGAATAAAAAAATCGCAATTCATTCTGCCCCTACCGAAGACCAAGAATTTGTGCTGCTTTACACGGTACATTCTTTACACCTCAAGAAAGTGCTCGCGCTTATTTTATTTTACATGGGACATCTACATATCTCTCCGACGCACTTTTGTCAATGAGGACTGGTCCACCGACGAGATGGGAGCCTCCCAAGGTGGAGCATGCAAAGTGGGAACAAGCCAAGTGGGAACAAGCCAAGCCAAGGGTCTGGTTCATCGGACCACCTGCTGGTTTCAAGTCTTTTGCTTGCCCGCGCGAATCTGTATAGTGAGTGACACATGTGCGCGAAGAGCAAGACATTGACACTCTCTGTGCGCTGTGGTTTCTCAGAGCACGAAACGGGAAAAGGCGAGGAACCCTGTATGTACTTGTGATGGCGGAAATTGTTGATACATAATACTTCCGTACGGAGTACATACATGCGAAGTGCCTTTTTCTTATCGCAGACATATGATTGGCCGGCAAATCCTTGCATCTACATATCCTGCTCCCGGGCCAATGGAAGTCCAGCGTCCTCGCCTGCGGGATCTGGACCCCTAAAAAGATTGGATGGCGTGGACGGTTCAGTAATACATATTCCGTACACCCACTGTAATACATGTACGGAGTACATACATGGCAGTCGCCAACGATGGGATGGCTACCCACAAGTTACAACTCACCCAGCGCGGTTTTTTTCCCCTGATATTACATACATGTACTCACCGGCGGTCACCGCCTTGATGGCCCCTACTCCAACAATCAATTGTTCCTTCAGCTGCATGTGTTTCTCTGAAAGTCAAGACGATCGATCGCCCGGGCATTTCAGAGTGTTCACACAAGTCCAACTTCCATCTGCGCCTCCGTCACCCAAGAAAGTTACTGCAACCTAAACTGATTCGGGCTGTTTCCCATCTACCACACCGACTGCCTGTGGCTGGCTGGGAAGGCTTCTCCGGGTCCGATTAGCGCTGTTGTCGCGAAGAACACGAATCGGGGGTGAGGTATTAATAATCCTTTGCCTGTAATTTCCCTGCACATCCTCTTGCGTTGTTGACGTCAAACGTACTCCGTACACACAATGTACTCCGTACCGTCTACCCACTACCACGCTGGTCTATAGCTGCGAGCCCACACTTCTCGAGAGATCGTTTCCACCGCCAATCGTGATACTCATTATAGCCTGCATATGTTTGTTCGAAAGGGAGGGGCAAGAAAGCTCGTGTCAATAAACATGTGCTATCATCCGCTTCCATCTTCACTCCTCATCTCACTAGTCCATCTCCCATCGCCCACTCTTGCCGCCGTCCTTGACCACTACCCGCATGCCGTCAATCACCATCCCCTTGTCTACCGCCTTGCACATATCGTACACTGTCAGTGCTGCTGTCGATGCGGCTGTCATGGCCTCCATCTCAACTCCGGTTTTACCGTCGCATGACACCGTCGCCCGGATCTCGATGCCATCACCCTCCTCTTTGAGGTCAAAGTCGATCGTCACGTTTGATATGGCGATCGGATGACACAACAGGATAAGATCTGGCGTTCGCTTGGCCGCCATGATACCTGCTACTCGGGCTACTCCCAATACGTCGCCCTTCTTCATCCGGTTTTCTTGGACCAGCCAAAGGGCTGTCTTGTTGGAGAATCGTACCCTGCACGCTGCTGTGGCCGTACGGGATGTCACTGCTTTCTGGCTGATGGACACCATGTGTGCCGACCCTGAATCGGATACGTGCGTGAGACGGATGGCATCTCCTTCATCATGACCGTCCCTGTCCTTGCCCGATGAGCCCCGTGATGTTGAGGAGAATGGCCTGGTGTGCATAGACCATCTGCCGAGAGGCCTTTTGTGGCATGGACCGAATACCCCAATGTTGCCAATGAGGCGGCAAGTGTTGGCGAGCACTTGATCATTGGGTGATGCCGCAATTGGATCTACATTGTTCACCACTCAGCAATGTCCTCACAGCTCCAACTGTTGAGCTCCGAGATGATGCAAAACGGCATGTCATGTCGAATTGATGCGTATATGTGCCACGCTTGCCCCTAGACAAGGCCTGGTCATGGTTGAGAACAAGACATATCAAACGCAAGACAACACATCCGTTTGCGCTCTGTGGTATGTATGCAGCCCAAGGAGGGAGGGAGAAGAGATCCATTTCACCCACCTATCAAGATCATCGGCCTGTTCTTCATGTGCTCCAGCTCGCCGATGCCAGCATGCTTCGCTTTCTTTTTTGAACTGCCATGCCAATAATGTCCAACAACTCAGCTTCATTAGGTGCCAGGCCGAGTCTTTGATCATGAGATACCCTGCCTTGCCTCCGGTCCATTTCGATCTGCTTCATTGCCTCGTAAGCCTGCTCGTCAATGGGATCTCCATTGTTGGATTGACGCAGTATATCTCTTAGAGAAACTTCTGCGTTGCCAAACAGACACACCTTCAGGTTGCCGTCACTGGTGATGCGCAACCGATTGCAGGTTCCGCAAAAGTTGTGCGTCATGCTTGTAATAAATCCAATCCGGCCAACAAAGCCGGAAATATGCCATGCTTTGCTTGTATCGTTTTCATGGTCTATGACTTTCCGAAGTCCTGGATACGCCTCTCGAATCATGTCCAGCATCTCCGAGTAACCGAGCATTTTGTTCTTGTTCCACTTGTTTCCGTCAAACGGCATGTATTCGATGAATCGTACCTCCAGATCATTCTCGCGGGTCATTTCGACAAACGGAAGTACTTCGCCATCATTCACTCCCCGCATCACAACGCAGTTAATCTTGAGCTTGATGCCCGCGCCGAGCCTGTTCATCTCCAAAATCCTTTCGATACTCTTTTGTACAGCATCAAAGCCTTTCCGACGAGTCATGATTTGGAATTTCCAAGGGTCCAACGTGTCCAGACTTAAGTTGACACCTGTGAGCCCAGCCTGGACCATACTGTCCAACTTTCTATGTAGAGATATGCCGTTTGTGGTGATGCAGAGCTCTTTCAGTCCGTGTGTCCGCAGTGCCCCAATCTGTTGCGTCAACGGCAGAATATCCCGTCGAACGGTGGGTTCGCCACCCGTGAGCCGGATTTTGCTGACTCCTTGGGAAACAAAGGTGGATGACAGCATAATAATTTCGGGCGTGGTAAGCAGCTCTCGATTTGGTGACAATGGAACCCCTTCCTCCGGCATGCAATAGACGCAACGCAAATTGCATCGCTCTGTGATCGATATGCGCAAGTAATCATGCCGGCGATGAAAGGTGTCGGTCAAGAATTCCGAAAACGGTTTTGCGTTGCGAATTCGATCTCGGCGGGGAAGCGACGTGGTAGTTTCCAGAGCAGTTGCCACCTCGGGGAGTTTCTCGTGGGCTAAGGCTGAGGTTCCGAGCCGTCTTCGAGTCGAACTGGAACATATTAAACGGGGAGATGTTGTACTACAGCGCCATGCATGTGGCAGGGCGGTAAGTATTTTGCTCGCCGTGGTGTGCATCGTGTATCCCCTCACGACGCTCTTGGCGGGGAACATTGATGCCGGCTTGGGATGATATGAGACTCGGGTGACGTGACACTCGGGCGTTCGTTGGGAGGATTAGGCTCAAAAATTGGCCGCCTTTTCCATGCTGATGGTTAAAAAGTAACACATGCAAATCAGTAAAAGAGATCCAACGTTGAGTCGTTGGAAGACAAGACAAGACAGAACAGATGTTGTACAGAAACCGGGCTGTTCAGTGTTGAGATTACTCGGCCGCGATTTATTAGCTACAAGTCCTCGTTGTTGTATTTGTAATTGGTCGCCGTCGCATCAAGACGTTGCTCGGGGAGTGGCGATAAGCGATATTTGAATGGCAAATGACAAATGACAAATGACAAATGACGCTAATCCCAACTGAGAAATCAAATAAACACCACCCACTGTCCACCTAGTAATAATATCTTGGTGCCTCTCGCTCGCACACACAAACACGCGCGAATCCGTCATTACGATTTGATCAAACATTTAGCAACGGGGACCCCTTCCCAAATGACGCTTGCCTGATTCCACGCATATTCAAACGTCAGACGATTTCTGCTTGCTTGCGCACCGCTTATGCATATGCCGCTGGTGTGCACGGCGGCACTCAATCGGGCTATCGGACAAGCGCCTCAACCAACCCCTGGGCATAAGATAAAATTCCGGAAACCTCGCATTTTCCGGATCGACCATCCTCTACCCCCACAGAATATGCAGACACAGCAGACAAGCCTTTACCGATTCTACGAGTCTCAGAAGAGGCGAATATAGCCCCACGAGCTGCGGTGTGAGCTGCAATTGCAACGGGCAGTCATAGGCAAACATGCGGGACACGCCGGCTCTGGTGCATCATTCCCGGCTCTTCAAATGTAAGGACAAAGTGTCGAGGCTGGGATACATATTTTCAATCACTGACCAGGTCCCATGAAGCTTCTCCGCATTGCAAGTCTAGTCCAGATGGCCTCCTCGTGGCAGTACTAAGCTCCCCCTCCGGTATTATTATTCGGTCAACCAAGACCTTGCAGACCGTCCATGTCGTGAAACTGGCTCCGGAGCTGACCGGGCCCATCGGCACTCTCATCTGGTCCCCGTCTTCGACCAGAATCCTTCTCTCTGCAACAGATCAGATCCAAGTGTCATCCGCTTGCGACTCGTCCTTCCATGCCGTCATCCGTAATCCTTCCGCACCTGTTGGGGTAGACTCCCCCTGATTCAATTCAGGGCCACCGACATGGAGGTGTTGACATGTGCTCCATTCGGCTTGAAGCTTTGTGTCTTCGATCTTGCCTCTTCTAGAGCGGTCGAGATCAGCAACCCCAAATTTTCCCAACCTTCATCAGCGTCTCGTGGTTTCTCAGTCCGCCCTGCGACAGGACATCTTGCAGTGCTGACAAGGGTGGGAGGCAAGGACATGATTATCATACACCATCCTTTAACACGGAAGATCACAAAATCTTGGCAACCTGAGACTTTAGATGCACAAGGGGTTCAATGGACTCCCGACGGTCAATGGATTATACTATGGGAGTCTCCTGCACAAGGCAGGAGGCTGTTCATATACAGCTCAGATGGACAGCATTATCGAACTCTAGACGCGTCCAGGTTGATACTGGATCCCAAAGATGAGCACGAGTCAGATATGCAACTAGGAATCAAGACTTGCCAGCTGAGCGAAACCCTGGAGCTGTGTGCAGTTGGAGACCACAGCCGGGGGTTATAGTCCTACAAACAAAGATATGGCGTGCAATAATGAGGCTGTGGCATCCCTACGTCATCACACCAAGCGAGACACTTCAGGTACGGTGCTTTCATACAAAAGAAAGGGCCTGCAGTTCGTCTTTTCTAAAACCCTCCTAGCAACTAACGCGGCTTTCACATTTAGGTATGGCAAGAACAGTTGGGCACGAGGGACCACGGGGACAATACCCGTGCTTTCTTGAGAGCAGATAAGGCTACCTCACCGCAGGTTGTAGTAGACAGCACACCGACGGCCGGTGACGTTCGTTTGGGCTGTTCTTTGATGTCATTCGATGCATCCTCGACACTTCTAGCCACAAGATTGGATGACTCCCCTCCACAATATGGATCTGGGACCTGGCAGCGGGAGAACTGCGTGCAGTTCTCATGTTCCATTCTGCAGTCACTTTCGTCTGGCATCTAACCTCAAGAGAAGTGCTCCTGATATTGTGTCAAGAAGATGGGAAACAGAGCGTGTCGTACGTCTGGGACCCCTTATCACAGGGGCCGACATGGTTAAACGTCGAGCAGTACTTGCCCAAAGAGAGTACGACATCGAAAGTGCAAGTCAGCTGGCTGAACCGTGAGTCCGAGTCCCCAGAATTACTGGTGTCTGATACACGGCACTACGTGCTGTTGTCTCTTGCGGATACGGAACACGAGGCTAGTCCATGGGAGGCTGCAGCAGGAGAGGTTGAAGGGAATGATTCGTCTATGGGGCGGGACGGGGCCGAGGTTATCGCCTCAGCAAGGCCAATAGTCATTGCGGAAGACGACGTATCAAAGCTTGACGATACGTTTTCGTTCAAGTACGCTTGAGACTGAACCAGTGGCCAATGAAATTGATGAAGATGGGAACCGGATCGCAAGGTCGCTTATACTACAATGGAGCTTACGCATCTGCCCATTCTACCACATAACCCAAAAGAACAAGTTGGAGAAAAAGTTGGAGATGGGACGGACGACTTACCAGAATCCGTTGTATTAGTTGGTGGAGAACCCTGGTCCCTGCCGGTCCCTGCAACTCCATACATATATAGTTGCAGCGTGGCGTCGCATGCTAGACAAATTGCGTAAGTCGTCTGTGTGGAGGCTTCGACTTATTATGTATGTATAACACAAGTGAAGCGTTGACGTTTCCTCTTTCCTCACGCTTGCGACGATGTCACTTTACCAGCGAGGCACAGCCAGTCGACAGAAGAAGATGGGCTTTCCTGGCCAGGGCCACGCGAAGGGCCAAGGAAACGATAGAGCTGCCGAATAGTCGACAGACAGACAGACAGACTGACAGACTGACTGACAGACAGACAGACTGACAGACAGACAGACAGACAGACTGACTGACTAGACTGTCTTGTTCGGTCTGCACTGAACCCTGACGGTTTCTTCACCGATCTTTGTCGGCGGTCGACCCGCCCGCGGTGTTGTCCCCAACAAGCTTCATTCAGCATCGAAAGTGATAGGTCGCGGCACATGGCTGGGCCACCTTTTGGAAGACCCAGAGCTTCTAGCAAGGCGAGTGAGTTGAGAGTACTTCATATCCGTACAGGACAGGAGCAATCCGTAAGAAGTAGCGAGATGGAGGGGCCCGCAGCAGCAGCAACCAAACCAGAGCGAGGGCAAAATTCGGAAAATATAGAAAGAGATGTCATTGATGGCAGGCGAGGAAAAAGCAAGCATAGACCAGCCATACTGTCACACTGTTCGTAAGTCTCCGGGCACTTAGCCGGGCCTTCAGTCAGCCACCGGTCGCTCAGCTAGCCAACAAACCGTTGAAAGGTCGGACCAATTCATGTCTTTGTTCATTTCATCTTCCCTGTCGTCTACCCTTTTATGTGCGTGCTTGCGCCTGCAGGCAGGCAGGCAGGCAATTGAGCTTTGTTGGCTTTGGTACCAAGCGAGGCCAGGTGCCTGGGTATTGGGGATGTGGCGGAAGAGTGCATATGAGCATCTGCTTTCCAGTCTGTCCTTCGTTTCCGAGTAACGATACGGACATGCCGTCTGCTGATTTGTTCAGCAGCAGCATGGCATGGCATGTCCCTGTCATGACCATGTCGATTGAGCATCTCACGACAAGCATGATGCTTACCAACATTCAAGCCCCTTTCGTCTTTACGCCGACTCTGTCCTCGAGCAAGCAGAAAAAGGAGAACAGGACCCAAGTTTCCAAACAAGAGCTGGCCTTTGACATCGTTGACATGGTGGCTCGGGGATTAGGGAACGCGCGCTGTCATCCTTGCCACCAAGTAATTGCTTTCCCCATGGAGCCCTGTTCGCTCCGGCACTTCTCTTCTCGTGCCACCTTTGGACCTTTTCTCATCACAAGCTTGCTTTGCCCTACTTCCAGTTTCTTCCCTCTTTTGACTTTGCGAAAATATCATTCATTACTACTACATTGAAGAGAAGCTTCATAACGAATGCTTCGTCTCGTCACACAGCGTCCGCCTTCGTTGTTGCAGGAGCTGTTCTTCCAGGGACCCTCGCTGCTCGATCCAAAACAAACCCTTTTCTTCTCTCCCTCCACCGAGGTTAAAAGATCGCCGTTTCCCAGTTGAGTTTAGTTTCTTTGCACTAATTCATTGGTACGAGGTCGACACCACAGTGCTGGGCAACATGTCCCGTCAGGGAGGCTCGGAGAAGAAGGTCATCATGGCAGACGTAGAGCCGGGAGAAAAGACTGGTGTTTATTACATGCCCATATGCAATGTTTGTAGCCAACTGTCGACCGATTCTTTTCTTTCTTTCTTCTTCTTCCTTTATACATAACCACACTTTCTTCCTCCATCACATCTCTGAATCAAAGACTGGGCGACCTAACAAAGTTGGAACTTTTGACAGCTACCCTTTGGCACATCGTGGCAGGACTTCAAGGACTGGCTCCGTGTTGATTGCGACGTGGACCACGTAGAACTGTTCCAGTCGAGTACCTCGGGTTGGATTCGTCTTCGTGGAGAAGAAAACTTCAACAAAGCATGGAGTAAGTCTCTTCAGTGTCCTCATGTCTACCAATTTCTAGACACTGTCTTGCCTGTGGCTTTCAACCTTGCATTTTGTGTCCCAGCCTCTTGGCCCTTGGCCCATTTCATCCTCGTATGTAACACTGACCAAAATATTCTTGTTTTCCCTTCGTCAAAAACAGCCCGTCTCAAAAAGAGTACTTCAGAAATCGAGCCATCATTGCGTCTGATAAGAATAGAACCGATTCCATCAAGATCAAAGAACTTGTCGACTCGAGAGTGGCAAAATTCAGTACATCTGTTCAATGGGAGCTGGGCGCCACCCAAGCACACAAATCCGATGCCATCCTACCACCCTCGAGGAGTTGCATGCAAGAAGCTGTCTCACTCACCAGTCCCGTATGATCCGCCTTATAAGCTTTTAACATGTTTCACCCTTGTCTCGGTCAATTTCTCATGATTTGATTGTCATTCCTGGACGGTGTTTAGAGAGACTGCAACTAACAAGAACGTGGACCTCAACAGCTGAGCCCAGATCGCGAGTTTGGACGCCTTCCTACCTCGATCAGCTGTCCAGTCGGACCAGTCGCAGTCGCAACAAGCATTGCCTATGGCGAAACCACGGTCCTTGATCCTTACACAATGGTACCAGAGGCCTACAATGCGCTGGCAGCTGCACGAAACCAAGCTCTAACCTATGCTCCAGCCTTTGGCTACTACGAGCAACCTCCCCTCCCCAGATGCATCAGATCTGATGCCAGCATCCCATTTCAGCATCAGCTCGCCGTACGGAGCATCGCAACCAGCTATCGATCCTCAATATGTGCCCTCACATCAACCGCATCCATCCATCCCCTACCGAAGCGCCCCTTGCACGCCGATTCGTGCTGCACCCAAGCCAGCATCCTCCCACCAGGGTCTGGCGTACACTCCCGAGGAGGCATGCAAAGTAGTCGTCACATCTATTCAGCACAAAGCACGACCAAGCGACGTGTCCAACTGGATCCGCCATCAAATCGGCGAATACTCATCCGCCATTACGGGCATGGACATTCCCTAGTGGAACCCAAGGGTCGTATACGCGGTCACGCCTTCGTCACCCTCGCCAACTCGACCGCCGCAGAAGCCACTGTTCGAATTCTGGACCAAAAGCTGTTCCAAGGACGGGTCGTATCAACAAGATTAACAACAGACGGAAGCACGGACCCCGAGCGATCTAAACCCCCAAAGGACGTACCATTCTCGCGACACCACCGTCCCGAGCAAGGGAAGTTCACCAGGCACGCTACCGCTGTCGAGCACGGAAAATCCCCGGAGAGGAGAGGAATCAAAGGTCCCAAAACGAACTACAGAGACTTCCCTCACCGCCTGCCTCGTACACCCACCAGAACGAGGAACAGAGATGCCAAGATGCGAGCAAAGTCGCTGGTCCCGTCATAGCGCACGGATCGTCCACTCGCAAGATGGATAAATCTCCTTGCTCGTAAACGCCTCCCCAGCAAGCAATAAAAACTTACAGCATCTAGATACTACGGTCAGTCAGCATAATGGTGGTGGTGGTGGTGAAAAAAAGAAAGGACAATATCTACTTTGTTTAGCCTCAAACTGGGACCATTTATCTACGAAGAATAATGACCGAAATGAGAACGGACAGACCTACATACAGGTTGAATAACGAGATCAGAGCACACACACACAGACACACACACACCCGATGCACACGAAGCGAACGAATCGGCATTGTCTTTTCTTCGAAACTCTTTCATGTTTGAGTCCCCCGTGTACATTATGACAGATAGCATTAGACTCGACAGTATAGATGTCTTGATATCATGGAGGCTCTCAAGACTAGCATGATTACTCATGCTTGGCCTTTCTCGTCATTCTCTTCTTCTTTTCTTTCTGCGAGAACATGGTACAATCGAGATTGATGGCGGGAATCACGAATAGGAGCGAAAACTTGTTTTTAAACTGCGAGGATTTACTCTCAATTTACCAACTCTCTGACAATACCCATGATTTACTGCCCAGTCTGGCCAATATAGATGAGCGAGTGCATGGACAGTAGTGACTTGACAACCGACCAATTGTGCTCTTGTATTCTTCCAACTTCGTAACCACATTTCAGTACTTGAAGCGGAAACATAATACTATGCTTCCATCATTCCATTCATCATCATTGCATCATCATCAATCCGCCCACCGCCACTCCATCATGCTTTACAGATGCCACCTGGGATATGTGCCACATCCACAGGTCGAACAAGAGTGATTTTGGTGTGCTACCTGCTCGTGCCGTCCCGCAGCGGTGTTGAAATTGTCCGCCGTCCTGCCATCCTGAGGATGCACCCAGAAATGTCCCGTCCGTCTTTTTCCATTGATATGGCAGTGCCTCTCTCCGTACAGGCTCTCTCCGACTTTTGTTGGCCGGGCAGGTGCGTCCTGCAGTCCCCGGGGTGTTCACCTACCCTGCCCCGGCCCCGACGCTGTGTTACGAGCCGCCAAACTCCATTTTGAGGGTGATGCTGGGCTGACCGAGATTGCTGGTGGATGAATCGTCCCCATTGTTGCCTGCTTGTCGTCCTGAGCGAATGACCTCTTCCAAAAGGTTCTTTGACCGCTATTCAGAGCCCCCACTGTTGCTCTGAAGGCTTCTTGATCGGTGGATGCCAGCTCGAGCAATCTTGTGCTTGTCTCTTGATAGAGCTCCTCGCCTTCTCCCGCGGCGCGTGTCATCAGGGTTGGTATGACAAGGCCCATAGCAGCGGGCACACGACTCTTGGGGATGGTTCCGACATGTAGACAGAGAGTGTGGGCCACCAGGAAACGAGCTCGTTCAGGATCTTCAGGTTCCACGTTCGTGACAAAGACTATCAGTCGGGGAAAGAGATAGCGGGCAATGCTTTGGTCTGAAGACGTAGGAGATGATTGGAGCAAGAGAGATCGTACACAATTGGCAGCGATGTTGGCGGTCTATCCATTTGGAAGAGAGACGATTAGTCAGTTCGGTGATTTATGCATGTAGAGTAAATTTGCGGAGACATTGTGTCTTGGAGTGGAGAGGGGAGGGCGGGCTCTCTTACCATCCGATCAGTGAGGCAGTCTAGGATTTCCTGAAGGTATCGAGCAACTAATGGGTGATTGGCAGGCAACTGATTCTTGCCACTAGTGAACAAGATTGTTGTTGCCAGCAGACAATTCTTCACACAACTCAAGGACTTCGCGTCTTCTCGTTTTTGCGCATGCAAGTAGATGGAAAGAAAACGACGAAGGCAGCCTTGAATCTGAGCCTGGTGAGGCAGACCATCGTCTGTGCCATTACCAGATGCCATCGGCATACTGGCAACAAAACGCTTCAGAATGACCAGCGACTGAGGAACCACCAGCTCCTGACAAGAAGGGGTGGAAAGGATGGTGGCAAATATATGTATGATACATGCATGTAAGTCGGTCTTGATAATGGACGGAAACACTTCTGCAGCATCAACGAGAGCGTCCAAAGAAGTTCGAATGAGCATGATGGCTTCCTCATTCATTTGATGTCGAATTGGCTGATTGCCCTCTGAGATGTTCGGGAGAAGGCCGGATAGGACGAGCACAATGATGCGTGTCAGCTCGAAAAGTTGATCGATGTCTTCGGATAAATCTCCTTGGTCTTCAGATTGCCGTCTGGCGGAAGGGTGAGTCACGCAGAGCCCGCGGGCAATGTCAACAATGACACTTTGAATATCTAGTCCATCCGTCAACACTAGGCGATCAAGCAAGTCCATGGTTTCGGCAAAAACATCGGGCCTGTAAATGGCGTGGCCCGAGACACTTGGGTGAAGTATCTTTTGAGAGCCTGGAGAATGTCGAGCGCCTGCTCTCTCGTCGCCAAAGAATCGGTTTGACCTGGTCGAATGGCAAGAGCCTCAAAGGCCAGGCCGAAGAGCACGAAAAAGAAGGCCACGGGTTCGTCTCGGTAGTTGATTGCAGAAGTCTTGGATTTGCCATTCGGTGCCCCTTCGTGAGCTTCCTTACCGTCTAAAGCATCAAACACGAATTCGCTATCCTGCTCGATAAGGCTGGCGATTGCATCGACTAGCTTGAGCCACGAGTCTTGGTAAAAACGGAGCAACGTTTCCCGATTCAAGGCTGCATAGATTGTGTCAAGACTGCCTGCAAGTGACGGAGGACCCAGGGTCATGGAAATATCGGGTTCAAATCGAAGACGGGCGAATTCCCGGAGAGACTCCAGCCAGAGGGTGTGAGGGTTCCGATGTGCGGTTTGAGAACTTCCATCAGGTATTTTTGCTCAGTACTTGCCACCTGGAGTTCTGCCCAAGCGGAGAACACAGATATTTTGACCATCACTTGCGCGTTGCTACTCAACCCCTTCAGCTCTCCAATCCCTGCGTTTTCATTGTCCGTGGAGAAGTTTTCCAATGCCGTGACGAGAGTCTTCAGAATACGGCCCATTCTGTCCACATCTGTCACAATTCCTATTGATATGAAGCTTGCACACACATTGACGGCCTCGGACGCTAACTCTGGCGATGATTCAGCGGCAAATGCTGGAGTCAGCGCCGAACTGATCTGTGCTTGGTATTGCTCCAAGAGCATAGCCTCTTCAAAGTCGGGGTCGGGCGTTTTGCCAAACATCTTCAAAACTGCGCCTATTATCTTCAGCCCCCAAATACGTAATTCCAAGACGTTGGACGTGGAGGCTGAGAAAGCCATGCGTACTACATCGGCAACCTTGTTTTGTAAAGCCGTCTGCGCTGCAGATTCGCCGTTGGCAGCGACATCCTTGGCAATCACTGCAAAGACGTCGTTGATGCAACTGAAGGCGAACGTTCTTACTTGCCACCTCAGTGGTTCTGCTTCAGACGGCGCAGAATTATCTTTGCTCTCATTAGTACCGGCGGTCGCAGCAGCGAAGCCCGCCACTTCTTCGTCTTGCAAATCTGGAACTCCGCCGGTCTGTCGAACATCATCTTGCGCCTCGGGTTTTGCTCGTGTCATTTTCAAAATCGTCTGGAATCGCAGCAGCCATTCCGTAGTTTCAGCGAGACAGGACTGATGCATCCAGTTTCGCACAATGTTTCTGATGCCTTCATGGTCAGGAACGGTATCAAGGACCAACCAAAGTTGCTCTTCGAACCCATCCTTAGCTTCTCGCAGCACATCCTTTGGCTCTCGTTTCATTATATTATGCAATCCATCCACCGCTGCATCTCTCAATGTCGGATTGTCGGATTTGAGATATTTTTGAAGAAGTTGGACATATTCACCAAACTGCATCTGGCCAGGCGCGTAGAGTGATAGGTGCTCAAGGCAAGCTAACACCGCCTTCTCGACCAAAACATCGTTCTCATCCTGGAAGTGATTCACAAGCGTGAAGATGAGATCTCTCGATTTATTAGCATCTTGCAGATCAGGCCCTAGCACATTTATCAACGAGTCAACGCATTTTGCTATGGCGGCCGCTGTCGGGAGTTCCAGCTCAAGATTCATGGAGATGGCAGATGGAATTTCAGCATGATGAGTCTCGGATACATATAACTGAGCCAGCATTCCCAACGTGCTGGGAACATAACTAGCAAAGCTGAGCCCGGCGGCGTCAGAGGCTAGTGAAAGAGCTTCCAGGGCCCAGTAGTGAACAACAGGATGAGGGTCGTTGCAAAGAGACATGAGTATGCCCAGGATAGTCTTGAGATGATACCCAGCTGCCATACCACCGACTTTGGTTTGAATAGCACCTAGGGCCATGGCGCACCCTGCTCTAGCGCTAGGCTCCCTGTTGCCCACAATGGTATCGACAAGGTACTTGATCTCTTGGTTGGTGAAAGTATTGCCGTATATGTTGCAAAGCCTTGCAACCGATGCATATCCCAAGCTTCGCACGTAATGATCCTGGTCCAAAACGAAATCTCGTACAATATCCTGTAGTAGACGCTCGACAGCGAGATTTGCGACACTGCCTGATTGCGAGCGGGTTTCTTTGACAGCGACTTTCATGCTCGAAAGGATGGCAAGTGCCACATTGACGTTAATGGCAGCCCTGCGTCCAGCGTCTCTTTGTAAAAAGACTGGCGGAAGCAAAAGTCTTGATTTGTTCTAGAACGCTCTCTTGGACCTTGGCCGGTGTGAGTGGAAACGCAAAGGCAAACAATTGAATTGCATTGTTGATGACCTCTGTAGCAGGTGGGTCAGGGAAAACGGAGAGATCATCAACCCGGCCTATGTATAGCATAGATGCATCATGCTCGAGACTACCACACACAGGTGACTTGAGGAGGTTATCGATACGGTCCTCTGGATTAAGAACTTCGATATCGCCGTCGTTGGATGAATCATGCTGACCAGGAAGCCGCTTCACATTAAATCCAGATACCAGGCCAGTGATGCCGAAGCCGGTGTTATCTCCGACGTCCCAGATTGAGTCGAAGGTACCGGCGGCGTTGGCGATCGATGCACTCAGCGAGCTCGGGGTGTAATTCTCCGGGTTTGCAAAAAGCGAGATGGCCAATGTCAACAGATTGGACTGCAAAAGTGCATCGCTTCCGCCAGCAGGACTCAAGTTAACCAACTTGATGTAACACTGAAGTACGCGGCGCTGAACCATCATGTCGAGATCATGAAGCTGAACAGCGGGGGTAAGTCTCTGGGATATATCTTCTGTAGTCTTCTTGGAAGGCAGCGTCTTCAAGAAGGCTGTTGTACTCTGAAGCATGGCGGCAATTCGTTTGGACACATCGGCCGTTAAAGACGACTGTTAAACTCCAAGAACGACATGATGGATCCAAGAGCACACTCGCGCACATGAGTAAGAAACGAGGCCTCGAGCAGAGTTTTTGCTGACGTGTTGTCCTTCGCGAGAGGCTTAGGTAGAGCGTTCTTCCAGAGCAGCAAGAGTTGAGAAAGGTGAATTTTGACGAAATTGGGACCGAGGGACATGAGACCCCCAATGAGGATCCAGGCCACTTGAATCTGAGTGCTGGAGATTCGTAGTTCGGCTTGACTGCTCGATTTCAACAAATTGGTGGCCATTGTAAGAACGCGACTATTTATATCAACGGAACCGTAGAGAGGTCGAGCAGGGCTAGTACTCAGTGTGGCAGCAAGTCCATGAGCAAACCCAAGACAACGTCGTGGAGAATTGCGGCCACCGCTAAGCAGGGACAGCTCCCGGGTGAGGCTGTTCATGCAAACGGACAGGCATGGAAGAAGTTGCTGTGGGCAGGCTAGTACAAATGTCTTCATGCAGAAAGAGGCGAAAACTTGTACTGAGTAGCTCGGATGTTGAAGGACCTGTAGCAACGCGTCGCGGCAAGACTCCGCAAACCTGTTTGACGCAGACCCTAGAGACGCGGTGAGAGAAGCGACAGCTCGTAGAGCAACGATCAAGGTCTGCTTAGAAGGTTCGGAACGTTCAGCAAGAGCTTGAGGGTAGTTTTGAGGATATTGTTGATTAAAGATTCAGCAGCTGATATTTGACCGGATTCCCCCAGTATCTCGCGCCCAATAATATCATGGAGAACTGTGTCGACAATTCGTCTGCTCACCAACAGTCGATAGCGGTTGTTCACAATAGTTGGATGCCCAAGAATGTCAACGGATAAGATTTCCACGATCTGCAAGTACTTGGCTTGCACTGTGCGCTCTCCCAGGCGATGAAATAATTTCCCGTAACAGACACCGATCGCAGCACGGATTCTGTTGGTCGTGGTTGGCTTGACGTACTGATTTGACAGTATCTTGAGCATGTCTGTAAGAGACAGAGCAAGGTCTTGCGTCCGCTTTCCGCTCGGCGCAGGACTAGCAGACGGTGGGGGTAGTTCGTCATCATCTTCGTTGATGTTCGAAGTTGCAGGGTGTGTGGAGGTCCTCTTCGACCTAGGTTTTGTCTTCTTGCCCTTGGACGATTCAATACTTCCACTGGGGAATATGCTTGAGCCAACGCCTCCGCAAAGCAGTCGGCTGCAGCATGCCGGACAAGGGCAGAACTCGAGTCGACTGCTTTGAAAATGGCGGACTCCAATTTATCGAGGTCCGCAGAGTTCCGAAAGTACAAGGTTCTTCTCAAAGAGCTTTCAGACATCGACATGCCGATATCACCACCAAAGAGCCCTTATCGGACGCGGCATGATTCCGCCCCTGCTTCCAAATATCTCGACACATGCCTTCGTCCATGCTCATTTCCACCTTTGTCACCATCTTGGCCATGGCCGCTAGCACAGCGGCACGCAGACCAGCATTGTTGGAAGCGGACTTGAGCAACTTGAGCAAGGAAGTACATGCTAGTTGATGCAGACCGATGGCACTATCGCCAGCCGCAGCAAACACATCTCCTAGACAAGATACAGCAGCATGCTTGGAACGAGTCTCACCATCTGACCTCGGCTTGCTTCCTGATATAATTGCGATCAAGTCGCTGACGGTCTCGAACAAAAGCTTCCGGTCTCCATTGCTAAATATATGGGCCAAGCACTTGCCAAGGTTGTTCCGTACGACTCGTGATGGCGCAGGACTTGCGAGGTTGATGATCTGGAAGATTTGTTTCTTCAAGTAGAACTGCTGCGCCGTACAATCGTCGGCGCCAAGTCCCAGAACATGTCTTTTCAAGTCTGATACGAACGAGAGAAGGAAGAGTTCTTGCTGTTCAGTAAGCAAGGCTTGCAGCTTGGAGATATCGAGCTCGGGGTTGTGACGGTCGAAGTGGCCGCTGTTGAGGTCTCGGCTGGAGCTTGGGCAGCGGCTTGAGTGGGAGCTTGGGTGGTGGGAGACGGCTCACTTGGAGCTTCTGGTTCCGGGTTTGTGGTCATTGAAGAGATCGCAGAGCCGTCCACTGCTCTGTATTTTTCTTGTGTCGAATGGCAAGCAGAGCAAGCTGCTCCCAAGTTGAGCCGTCGTTTGTCAATGTAAGGGGCGTGATAAATGTAGTTGTGGGTAAAGAGGCGTGTCAGTGAGCTCAAGCTCAGGCTCGTGCTAAGGGTGCTGCAATGTACCTGATTTATTAATCAAAAAAAAAAGAATATTAGAGGTGCTTCTTCCGTTTTAGGCCTAGTTACTGCCGCGTATTTAACAATCCGTCACTGTGTGTTCATGTACGTACTCGTGCTGCACTACTACACGGGGGAGTAATTTAGCGTGAACGGCCAATTAGCATTACCGGCTCTGCCACGAGTGGACTGACCTAGCAGTTGATAATCGGATTTGTTAAGTACGTAAACACGTAGCAAGGGACTTGAATACGTAGTAGTAACTAGGCCTAAAGCCAAAGAGTTATTTAAAACGAGTAATTTATTAATACATTTTTGTATAACTAGGTTTGTTCTTGTATAATGTGTGGCTAGATGTTACGTGCTAGAATTGACAGTGGCACGACCTATTAGAACATGACCTAGAACCCCTATATTAGAGGGTAGTTCTGGCTTCTAGCTAGTTATTTCAACAACCTTTACACTCATGAAATGTTACATCTCCATCATGTATCAAGTGGTTGCAGTTGCTCTTTAATTGTTGCGCACCTTAAACAGCGCTTTTACTGCTAATAAAAGCCGGATTGATGGTCTCGCTGATTGCCTCCCAGTGGATAGCCAAGTAAAAGCTAGGATGATATTGAATTGATCGAGCTAGCTAACTAGCTAGGGAAGGTCGGAAGGTCGAAATCAGAAGAAGGGTCGATATAACGAAGAAAGGTCTGAAGGTCGGAATAACAGACAGAAACGTTTTGTTGTAGCTAACCCGGATCAAGGGAAAAGGTCGTGACGGTCGCGATCAATTGA
The DNA here is from genome assembly GCA_023658505.1 of Epichloe gansuensis. Lineage (NCBI taxonomy): Eukaryota > Fungi > Ascomycota > Sordariomycetes > Hypocreales > Clavicipitaceae > Epichloe > Epichloe gansuensis. The sequence continues at coordinate 1,414,330 of CP098281.1, forward strand.
TCTGATCTGATCCGATGACCTGATTCGATTGATCTGAATGATCCTGCTAGCCTGCATCAAAGGGAAAGGCCGTAAAGACAGCTTCTGTTCAAGCTTGTTGAAAGGAATATATGTATATTCAAAGGGGGTCGGTGGGAAGGTCTCGTAAGTTTCTTCACCGTTTTTGTCGGGGGAAACAACACCTAAAACAACACGATGCTAGCCGTACGGCTACAACGATCAAATTGATCAATTCAATAGTTTTGTAATATGACCTCGAAAACCTCGAAGCCCCCAATTAAACGATCCACTAGCCAGAGGCATAGGGATGAAGGTTGGATTTTTAGCAAGGTTTTATCTAGCTAATAAGAGTCATGTGACGAGGGGTCCGATGCAACAGAATTCAACAATTCCAACGAAAACGAATTCAACGAAGCCAATAGAAGAACCAAGACCCAGAAGCTAGAGAGCTCTTTAGCAGTCATAATTCTAGCCACACAATAATTAAGTACATTCCTAGTTTTACACATAATAGTGCTAGACTAAGTCTCTCAGCAAGTTAGATAGCACTAAGCTAGGCGGGATTATATAAAAATATATATGGAGGCACCTCTTCCGTTTTGGGCCTAGCTACTGCTGCGTATTAAAAATCCGTTACTGCGTGTTGACGTACTCGGATTTGTTAGAGCTTCCTCCCGTTTAAAGCATTTTGTCCCCGGGGCAGCAAAGGACTTGTTTCCTGCGAACAATTGCCACATCGCGCAGGTCCATGGCTGGACACGACAAGTGGTCCAAGACAAAGCGCATCAACGCTGTTACGGATAAGAAGAAGATGGCAGAGAGAATGGCATTCTTTGAACTCATCGCCATTTGCCATTTACTCGCGAAGTTTGTAACCCTACTATATCATCGAGCCAGCGTACCCAAGGCAGCTACGCTTGACGAGACCTCTGTCGCGCCACAATACGCTCGTACTCGGCCTTGACCTCCTCTCTATCGCGAGGCAACTTGTTGCATTCTTCGGGCTTGGGCCAGAAACCCTGTACTGAGAATCTGTTGTCGAGGTTTGTGCCGAAATAGTACATGATCCCAATGGGAAACATGACATACATGCCAAACTGTCATACAACGTTCGGGTTAGATGGAAAAGGAACTCGCTGTAAACGATCGCGTAGCCGGAATCGTACCTTGAAAACTTCAAGTTGAGACCACCCATTGCGACCGATTTTGATTGGAAAGCAATTGAGAGAGGGAATATATTCTGTGCCGTCGCAAACTTGCAATTGATCTGGTGGCGAGGTCCAGGGATCTGCTGAGATGCATGCGATGTACGGAGTAATAGCTGACCAAATGCCAGGCCCGAAACCAGCCCACTAATAATAATAAGAGTAGCCACTCAAAGCTGTCACTTGGTCGATAACCTCGTTATAGCGATATACTACTTGTTGCTATCCATGCATTCAATGACGGGACCGCTTCAACTACAAGTCGCAAATCGAGAAAAATAAACATGCTGATGAGCCTAGTTCTAACTTTTGTGTAGCAATCGGCTACTGCATCTATCACTGCTGAATGATGTTGACCTTTTTGTTTTGGTGGGATTGCCGCTCGACTTTCGAATCGTTGCCTCATGAACCATGAAGTACCAACCAGACCCGGCCGCTCTAGATTTCCTGCGAATACATCAACAATCCCTGGGCCGAGACGAATCGGCCGTTGGTTGCCCTTTCCGATATTATGTGTAAACTCCGTCCTAATAAACAAATGCTAACGCCTCAAGAATGCCGCTGGGTTCCCTCGTGTGCCCCTGGATTATTCCTTGTTCTCGACAAAGCGCTGTAAAACGCAAGACCAAATTGCGTAAATAATCAAAGACAAGAACAGATAAGAATAAGAAGAAAAAAGAGAAGAAGTAGTCGAGAGAGACAAGACACTAATTCGTACACCCAATGGTAAGCTCACAATTGCCGAACTCCCGACGTTCTCGTACTTGCTTTCGCTGCTTCCATCATATCTTCTATAATAAGGCGCTCGCTGAAGCTTCTAGGAGCACTAGCAGCTAGTCTTTGGTCAATAGATGCCTGCGCAGTACTGGGCTTGAAGTCGTCGGCTGGACTGCGATCATGTACGCTCCCACGACGGGATTGACGGGTTCTGAGGAGTGGATCTTCTCCAGAAGATCAGGGTTTCGTATCACGGGCATTATGAGCGGCCGACCCTTGTAGGAACCGACGGTACCGGCCTGATATTTAGGCCTTGACGGAGTCGACTGCTCTTCGTCGTCATGCTCCATTTGCCTGGGAATCGCAACAGCCGGGGATGTTGCGTAGAGGCTAGCTGGCCGCACAGGGGCTTTTCTGATCCCATGATCCGAATACTCCTCCTCTGGCTGTTCCGGTTCCGGTTCCTGTTCCGGTTCTACAGGTTTTTCTCGGAACCTCGCTTCGGCAGCTCAAGGTAGTCCTCTTCAAAATGGAACATGTCATCGTCTCCCTCATCCGCTGTTCGAAATGTCTGTGAAGTGACCTCATCGCGAAATTCTGTCGTATCTGCCCTTTCAGAATTTGACGGCTCTGCATCGTGGTCACTATACTGAGAAGAGACAACTTTTTCATCTGAAAGCAATGAGGATAGCACAGCTGGCCCTCGGGATGCAAGTGATGGCGGGGCTTTATGCTTGGCCATGGAAAGAATGTCCTCATCGTCGGTCGAGTCATCCTCTAGATTATTCACGTTGTGCGCCACGGTATTGGAAAAAGCACTCTTGAAGCGTGGTTTAGTTTTGAGCGCGTTTGATGTCGGTTCTATTCCAGGTGAGGTGGCCGCAGCGCTTGATTTTGGCAAGGCATCAGTATTGTCTGATTGGCGGTGACTGTGCGCGAATTGGGGCTCGTCTGTCGCGGATTCTTCCGAGTCGGAGTTCACGACAGTCCAGACAGTCCCATCTTCATCGAAGGGGGCCCTTGAGAGAGCACGTAGGGCATCGGATGATGATACTTTGCGTGGAGGTGCCTCTTCTTCCTCATCCTCCCCTGGATCGGTCGCGAGATTCGAAGTACAATCCGCCTCATTGGTTGCAGGTTCAGGTGATGAGATACGAGCGGCTATGAAAGCGGACTGCTGGGGAGATGAGGTTGGAAGCACTTCTTCGCCCATGAAATCAAATCGGACCCGCCTCGGGCTTTGTGGGATCTTGGAGATACTAGATGTTCGCCGCATGGCACTCCTGGGGTTTTGAGTCGCTCTTGTCCGAGGATATCGAGGATGTGGCGTCGTCCGCGGATTTAATGCTGACGGTTAAAGCGGATGAGACGGAGAGGTCTTGTTCTGAAGACTGGGCCGGTTCTTGGTCGGCATGCGGTTCAGGATGCGCACCGCGATTGGTGTGTTCGGTGCACATATTGGTGACGGTGTCTGCCTGCATGCAGCAGCCGCTGACTGCGCAGCAAAGCAGGCGGCGGGTTGTCGATCAAGGCACTGACTGGTGCGTCAGTCAAGAATCATGGACACCAGGCAGATATTTAGACACCAGGCAGATTGGGCGTCTGAAAGATGATTCGTGAAATGGCGAAACGTTGGCAACACGAAGACTCATGGGATGGGATTGGAACCAAAGCTGTTCGCGTGGGCGACTGGGCGACGTGGAAGGATCAGCGATTTCCGGAGACGGAAGGTGGCGGGGTAGGTTCGGTAGGTTCGAACTTGGCAAAAACTGTCGGCTTTGTACTTTTGGCTGCCCGGAGTCTGTGTGGTGTGTGTGGTGACCCTGTTCACTGGAGATGCTCAGATAATAATAATGCCCGAGAGGCGTGGTAATGAATGGACTCTTGCCAATCATTCATTTTAGCTATTTTGCTCGACAGGAGGTCAGCCTTATGCCCTTATCCAGGAGTGCTAGGTGGCATTCTGCACACGGGTCGCTCCATCGTGTCTGGCGGATGGGTGACCGACCGGTCCATTGGTGGATGAGCCTGGTCAATTGCTGGTTGGTTTGTTAGGGAGGGCGCTGGGAGTACATACATGTACGGAGTACAATGCAGGGCGGCGACCATGGCGCATGCATGATTCAGTGCCACGGCATCCTTCACCGTTCACCGGTTACCGTCTTTTGCACAGGTAGCACAGGTAGCAACCCCAAAAGCAGCTTTTATTATGTTGCCTTGCAGCTTCCTCACAACTTCCAGCCTCACCTCCACGCTAGGCACAGAAACAGTCCACGTGATGCCTGCACTGCCCCAGCCGCTCGAGATGCACCAAAGCAATGCAATGCAATGCAATGGACCACGTGCAATTGACTAATACGGTGCATAAAATGCGGCTTTGTCCGGAAAAGGACAGATAAAGCTGTGATACCACCTGCAGCCTGTTACGAGAGAGCATGATAAGATGCAATGGCTCGGTGCGCTTGTTAATATCTAATATCTTCTACTTCGTACTCCGTACTCCGTACAGACTATGGAGTATGTGCCTTATATAACACACACCCCTGGCTTGAGGACTCTAGCGGGATATGGGATTTGATCTTAAGAAGTTTCAGGTCTGTTGTTTTGTTGATTTTGAATGGGCTCCCCTTACGATTGTGGTCAACGCACGGGATTTGTCGTGATGAACAAATATTGGTATGAATAGTTATACCTAGCCAGTAGGATGATTAACATACACCCGCCCACTGCACGTGCAGAAGAGTTGCAGTAATTCCCGGTGTGACACGGGATGTGACCTAGCGTGGGAACAAGCTTTGTTGAGGCTGCGGGGTGCTGCGAGGCGGCTAGAGCAACAATTTGGCGACAAGAGGTTGCAGGTTTATAGCGCCCAAAAGAGGCTCAAGTAGTTGAATGGATCATCTGGTGGCAGTCCATAACAGAGTAACTCTACTGACAAGTTCATTTTCATCTATTTTACCAGCTCATTCTTCTGCTGTTCGGCTGATGCTTCCAGATTTTGCCAAGGCAAAGAGCCACGAGCAAGATACAACAAGCATGTATCCCAATGACTCCAAATAATTACCCCAACAACAGCGCGACGGATAGCCTGGTCGGCTATTAGGAGCACCGTCTTCAACGAAAATTGTCGGCGACAGTAGTTACACAAGTCCTCAAGCGATGGCCCTAGAGCTTCGTGAACCAAACCTAACAATCACCCTCCTGTGACGCGTGGAATTCCCACAGCGCCTAATAGTTTGCCGTACGCCTCGGCTTCGGTCTCGAGAATATCAAGTCCATCTCGTATATGTGTAAGCTTTATCGCGATATTTTGATTCGATTCAATATCTACTCCTGTTTAATGTCAGCTTTAAGTTGGCGCTGCAGGGCATAGAAACGCACCAGAGTAGACAAGGCCGAAGCCTCCTTCGCCAATCCTGCAGTCATTGCAATACCTGCCATTAATAATGATGATGTCCTGACAGCTTCGACAACTTGACACTTGCGTACCGATCCACTTATTTCACCTAATTAAATCAATCACATTGAAGGGCACTGCTTATGCACTGCTGATTTATACCATGATACTTGTACCAGCAAGCGTCTCACTTTCCGTCTAAGTTACAAAGACCTATTATATGTACATCGAACATCTCATTACTCCGTAGAAAACAGCTTTAATTAGCGTCTAGCTAGTTCGAATCAACCATCATGCACATTGCAGACACTTAATTCATAACGGAAAATCTACATATAAACTTCGACAATAGTTAGCCAATAACAATAGCTAGCGTATCTCCTGTGCAGACCTTGCACACGGACTACATAATTCTGTTAGGGTGGATCACACCGGAGTGACAGCTTTCCGTCGTCCCCAGAGGATCCACACCGCCTTCCTAATAGAGGCACCACCTGCGAAGCCACCTGGACCGGCACTTTTACCAGGTACCGCCCTGCCATGATTTATTACGAGAGCTATTACCAGACATGCTCGCGAAACAACACAGCGCTCTCTCCGACATAGGCTGCCCGTCCATCATTTGCTAAGCAGGTTTGTCTACTGCCAGCCCACGTCGGAGTCACTTTCAGGTATTTAGAGGGTATATATACATCACATCCGACATGTCCACGATACCGCCATCGGCGCTGCAATCTGCGCAGCCGCCCACAATCCCTCAGGGTTTCAATTCTAAGCAACCCGGCAAAGTCACTCTCTATCCCCTCTCGAACTATACTTTTGGCGTCAAGGAGACGCAGCCAGAAGAAGATCCTTCCGTCATCGCCCGTCTGAAACGTCTCGAGGAGCATTTCTCCGAACATGGCATGCGGCGCACGTGTGAAGGCATCCTCGTTTGTCATGAACACAACCACCCGCACATTCTGATGCTTCAAATCGCAAATGCTTTTTCAAGCTCCCTGGTGACTATCTTCGGCCCGAGGACGACGAAGAAGAAGGATTCAAGCTCAGACTCGATGAGAGACTTGCCCCCGTGGGTCGCATCGGCGAGGGGAGGAAGCTGGAGATTGGGAAATCGGCGAGTGTCTTGCTCAGTGGTGGAGGCCCAACTTTGAGACCTTCATGTATCCTTTTATTCCAGCACATGTCACAAGGCCCAAGGAGTGCAAGAAGCTATACTTCATTCATTTACCTAAAACGAGTAAGTCGGAAATACTTCCGTTGACAACTTGCCTCGTCAGTTACTAACGTGTTTCACTTTGCAGAAGTGCTGAGTGTCCCGAAGAACATGAAACTGCTCGCCGTTCCGCTCTTCGAACTCTACGACAACACAGCTCGCTACGGACCACAACTCTCAGCTATTCCGCATCTTTTGAGTCGCTACAACTTTGAGTTTGTGGATGACGACGGCAACGTAGTGGCTATGACACCGGGTGTTGGTCCACCAGATGGCTACGTGCCCAAGATCAAGGTTCTAGCCGGGGATGATACGGATATGAAGGAAGAGAATGGGACACTATAGCTACTGGATAGGCTGACTTGGGATTAAAGAAGAAAGCAACGCGACGGTGTTAGGCGCAAATGGTGGACAGGCATGTATAATAGACTCGGGAGCTCAAATGCTTGGCCGTACGCTGCTTAAATTTGACGCCGTTTATTGATTAAATTCTCACAAAATACTCTTATGCGTTTTCTCCTTGAATGGTAGCCATTATACGACGTTGGTGTTTGCTGGCACGGAACTCAAGATACCAAATGCCTTGCCAAGTTCCTGTAGCCTGAAGGTATGTCAGTCCCATAGTGATTTTCAGTGTCTTTGACAATGGGTTTACGCACAAGCTTTCCATCTTTAATTGGGATGGTCACACTGGCTCCGACCAGAGCCGATTTGATGTGAGCCTGTTGATTCAGGTCAGCCCAGAAAATCATTTCGTATCCCACAACGGCAGGCTTCCACTCACAGGCATGTCATCTGGGCCTTCGGCACTGCATGCGGGCAATTTCTTTTAGCAAATCTTGAGAAAAGAAGGGATTAGACGGGTCTTACTCATGTCGGTATAGAGCCTCGCCTTTGGGGCCTTCAGCGGGGCAATCCGGTCCAGCGCATCACTCATATCCGCCCTAACATCCTCATCCCCTGAGCGCATGTTTTAGTTTGAAGTCACTCCGATGGGGCGTGGGACAGGAGCGTGCAACAAGAGAGAGAGAGAGAGAGAGAGAAGGAACAGATGAACAACATAAAAAAAGCCAACAACTCAAAACCATCACCTACAGTTCTCATTCAAGCTTAGGGCACAACTCGTGTGTTGCATAAACAAATTCAGCAATCCAACCTTGTAATTTCGAATCTCAGGAAGAGCCCCAACGACCTGATCAGTGATGAGGTAGGAGCCGCGAGACTTGGCGGGCAGGGTAAATTGTTTCTGGAACCACGTCATTGTGCCGGTGCCCGTATAGCCTTCAGAGGACGTGCGAAAAAGGGGAAAATGCTCAAAGGTAGAGTCCAGATGCTATGGAAGAGACCCGGAAAGAAGGCGATGAAGAGAAGAAAGACGAGGACAATAGTTGTGTGGGGGGACAGGCGCTGAGAAGAAGAGTGGTGAGGCATTCTTGTTGTTTCGAGCTTTTGGGTGGTCACTGGTGGGATGTATGACGATAAGGTGGGGCTTAGTGGAAGGTTGGGTCCTAATACCTGGTGGACGGACATTGCCAATTGCATTGTTGGTGTCTGGAGATGTTGCCGTGTATATAATTGCAATACGTCGGCACATGTCACTCTCAACAATTGTTTATTCACGATCCAGCCAGTGGCGTATCACAGAGCTCAGACCCGGATTTTATTTCTCAACGTGTTGACTTGGCTTTGTCGTCTTCCGGACTTGCAGAGGCAAGCTAGAAATGGCTCCTGGTACTCATCGAGCCCGTTGTTGAAAATGGCTGGGTTAAGGTGGGCAAATGAAGAGGCCGACAGGGAACGAAAACTATAACTGCGCGAGAATATCCAAATAGCAAGTCTGATACGGTTTCTGTGGTTCTTTCCATGCGATTCCTACGAGCTACATTCGATCTCAACGCAATCTTTCTCATCAGCTCCGCTTCTCCATAGAAACAAGATCGGTAAGTTGATATTCGAGCATCAATTCAGTGAACAGTCTCCAAGAGGCAGTGTCTCGGGAAATGCTGCGTAAACCCTGGTCATGAAGCAAACGGTTACTCCGGATGTGAGAATGTGAGTGCCCTTTTTAATCAATACTGAAATGTCGTTAATTTCTGATGAACCAACTTCGGTGAGTATTGATCGAGTCGGTTCAGGAGAGCCCTGGTGCCTGACGCAGTCAATTCAACCAAGGAGCTACTCGACAAAAGAAAGAAAAATGTACAGAGTTCCATGAGCACGAGGAAGGCAATTGACCCAAAAGCCGTCTAATCGATGTGTGATCCTTCTATAATCTCGCATTGCCTGTTTGAAACCACGTCTTCCGGTTCGTCTTTAACTACCAAGTGTGTGCAATCATGACAAGGGATACGATGTCTGGGGAGAGATTCGAGGTGCTTTCGGTGATGCTCGTTGGCCTGTTTCTTCGTTAGTCCTTCACCGGAAGAAACCATGCCAGTCAAGGGAAGTTGGAGGCATACATATGGAACTCCGCAGTAGTTGCACGATGCGATTTCAGGCTTATCAGTGTTGATGAAAATTCGCGGGTGACCGGCGGGACCGCCGCCTCCGTCGCAAGCCACGACACGATCATGCGTCCATCGAACGGGCTCTTTGTGAATCATTTCGATTGCGGCCAATGGTTGGGGCTAGCCTACGGTCAGCGTCGTTGGTTCAAGAGTCTCTTGGCTCGTAGTCATTCACCTGGAGATCGAAATCAGTCTGCTCAAATCGAGGACCAGTCATAGCTTCTGATCTAGGCTTCTGGCTTTGGGACCAGATGTCCGTCCGATTAGGCGCTTGTTGGACTGGCTTGGTCTGCGCATCCTCGCTCAAGGCAGGAGTGGTTTCGGTTCGGGAACTGGTGGCCGGAACGGCAGCCTCGAATTGGCGAGCGGTGGTTGTGAATGCGCGCCGGGAGACACGCATGTGACGCGCCAAAGTGCCAAAGGATCTCAATCGAGAGGATGCCATGTTTTACAGATTGTTGGTTTTCGATCGTGTCGTCGGCTTGGAATTCGCTGCCTACTTGGATCTCTTAGCGTGAGGTTACCTACCACTCGAGGAGTTCGGCAGCCGGAGTAATCTGCTTCCGAAAGGTGCTGGACACGACCCACTACTTAAAAGTGTTGCATCACATCAAAGCAGCTGAATTACCAAGAAATATCAAGTACCAGGCTTTGGCTGCGAGCGTCGACAAGCTTTGCCAACTTCACAGTGAATGTGTGCTTGAGTGACTTCTTCTTCCTATAACTTAGCGCCATACGCGAATATTGTCCTGGCCAACGATCCCAACTATACATCACCATGGCACCAGAAACACCCAAAGGAGTTTCGTCAAGGCTTCTGACGATGAAGTTTATGCAGCGCGCGGCAGCATCAACTTCATCTGCTGGATCGCCGGACCAAGATGCGCCATCAGGGAAGAAAAGAAAACTTGGCCAGTCGCCGGCGCCAGGTCGCATCGATGCCAACATCGACCAGGCTTTGATTCAAGCTGCACTCGACGATCAGGAAGCCACTCGTCAAGCCGCCTTGGAAAAACATTCTGCCGCCGATAGCCACTGGGTTCTGAAAACGAGACTCGACAAGCCCCAGAGTCAGAAGCAGTCGTGCCCGTTGAATATTGTCTATGTAGGGTACGGCGACGTTGACTCTGACAACAACAACGAGGACAGCCCTGCTGGAGGAAGGACATCTACCAAACCTCCGAAGCATAATGGAAGTGTAAGCTGACGACTTCCATATCATTACAAGGCAATTCTAGGGCTACGCACTAACAGTGTTGACAAGACAAAGGGACAAGAAACTTCTGGTTCAACTGACGAGTCAAGTTCCAGCTCCGCAGACGATGGTAGCAACACGAATCGCAAGCGCAAGAATAGACCTTCCGATGCCAACTCGAATACATCAAACAATATTGATCGATCGCGCTCACAGTCTCGGTCAAGAAGTGACAAGGAATCGCTTCGGGCCAAAGAATTCCGAGACAAGCGTAAGAAGAAGGAGGTCCGCCTGAACAATCTCACTTCGATTTCTTCAGCCGGTGACGGGCAATTCGGAACCCAGAGTTCGCCTAATACGACGGCAATAAAGTGTTACAACTGCCAACAAATGGGCCACAAAGCATCAGACTGCTCGAAGAAGAACGCCCGAAACAGGTCATGAGCCGAGACTTGATGTTCGACTTACAACGCTTACTTGGATAATATCACGCCTGCCGAGGAATAGGTAGCACCAGCAAGTGTTAGTTTGTGTCAGTCTGTGTTGCTGCCGAAGTTGCGGAGTCGTGGCATACTATTCTGGACTCGGCTATTAGATTTCTGAAAGAGTCATGGAGGCGCATTGACTTCTCCATATCTTTCACATGTCTTCCGCATTATTATGACACAAGCACAAAGCGACGACTTGAAAGAAACAATCTTACTTTAACCTTTAGCCGAACCAAAAAGCTGCGACAGGCTCCAGACGGCCTCGGATCGATGCAAGTCGTCTTGGCGGGTTTGGGGTCAGGGCAATTATTGAACTGCATGACGTTTGCTTTTTGATTGACATGCCGAGCAGCATTGTAAGTTATGCACAAGCTTCGATTTGATGCTCTCTGGTGATGATTCCGTGGCCTCTTCATTGTCCATTGGCAAGCTTTCAAAACCAATACTCAAAGGGATGTATGCCGCAAATGCAATCGACTGCGACCAGCGAGCCTGCTCATGTCAAGCGGGCGTAGCATCTGCATGAACCACTCTCCCCATCAAGCAAGTGGCTAAATCCAATGCAGACAATAGACCACCATCTTTTGTTGGGCTGCTTGGCTCCGTCACAACCACACGGAGACCAGCAATAGGATCGATGACGCGAATAAACAAGCCTGGTCAGTTGAGCCTGTGGTGCCCGTAACTTTCGATCATGGACCACACGATGCGAGAACTCTTTCGTTTCGCGAGACCAGAACACAAAGTAAACCATCTTAATTGGCCATTTGCAAGCCTACTAGAGTCTGTAGCCTAGCAGAGTCATCCTTGAGCACGATGGTCTTGTTTCAAGATTCGCGTAGTCGAGCAAACAAAGGACTGACTGAATCTTTGGCCCAACCCAACCACGAACAAGGTTTCGGTGTGACAATGACAAACAAGAGACGCGGGTGCGGCCGATGACGGCATAAATATATCGATGATGGCCCGTGGGGAAAATTCAGCACTATTCTTTCACCTCTTTGACGAGTTTTCCGATGATTGTTTGTTCAAATTGCATGCAAACGTATGGACACTGAGTTTTCCAGCTTACTTGCACTCGCACTCGCACTCGTGTGAGGAAACCAACGTCAAATGAAATTCCCACCCCTTGGACAAAGCCAGCTGGATAAGCATACCCCAATCCCACACATGTTCTGGAGTTTAAAAGATGAGTGCCATCAGGATCGATCAGTTACCACCACGCGCGGTAGCGCTCGGGCGTGGCTAAAGTCATTGCTTTGCAGCATGTGCAAAAACCTAGAACAATGTTGGGCATGATGTTGGAAAAGGTAGGAAGGATTATGGTATGGCAACCGAAGACCCGCGGAGTCATCTGTTTCATTCGGCCAAGCTAGCTTTTGAGAATTCGGAAACCAGTGATTGGATTGCATTTACGCCCGTATATCATTTCAGGGAATTTCTCCCAGAACCATTCCTTCAAAGTGACGCTTTGTCCTTGCATAATTATAGAAGACTTCTAAGCGAATGTTGATGATGAAACACAGTCAGTCTCCCACAAGCTGATACCCGATGTGATTGATGTGATTGATACACGTGTGCAGAAATAGGTAGGACAGCGGGCACGTCAGGTGTGAAGAAGGCCAGCCTCTCTGCGAAGCGTCTTGGTCAAACAATACAAATCATGCTCACCGTCGAGAACCCGTCAAGCCCGGCTATTACGTTGTCGAGTCAGTCGATGACTTTGGTACACATGTGACCGACCGTTTAGGGCTACAGAACTATGCACATCATCTGCATGTAGGTGTTGCATTCGTGGTAATACTCAGAATTACATGTAAGTATTAAGGCCGGACAAACAGTTTCAAACCCCGACTGCGGGCGGCTTCACCCACTTTGACAACTCACTTCACTTGATACTTGATGGCGCGGGTGGGTGACGTACCGGCAGGGCGAGCAGGGTTTTTTTTTTTTTTTTTTTGCGAGTCTGTGGTGTGCACGCCGTGCATCATCATGCACTGGTTCAATGTCAAGCCGTTGGGTGACTGACTACCCACCTGCCGCGTTCCACCAGACATACAGTACATGTGCTGCATTCAGTCAGTCTTGGTAATACATAATGATGGTAGAAAGTGACGGACGTGGGCGCCGTCGGCTGCATCTGCAAGGCCGCGCACACCCCCACCTTGTTCCAGGCGGGCGGAACAAGGTGGCCGGCGATTTGGGAGCGCCTCGGTGATTGGCGGTGGCTTGCACATGGGAAGACACTACATGTACATGTACATGCGGGTACTCGGTAGTACAGAGAACAAAGCACAGAGTAGTACGGAGTACGCGCGTATCTTGCAGAAGAAAATCTACATACGTGTTGCACTGGTTTTGGTGGTTGATCTACGCGTGTATGGAGTACTCGTACTGTACGCAAATACTTTGACAGTTGACAGTTGACGGTGTCGTCGTCAAACCCCTTTATTAATCAATGTTCACATGGTCCGTCGCCGTCTTCCTCACTGATGAACCCACTAGTGTACTCCTTAATGACAGTGCAAGTTTCAAGGAGGTCTTTTTATTTATTTCGGCAATATGAACCGGCAATAAACTGTGAACCGGCAATGTGAAATGACCAACTGGCCTGCTGAGGTCCTGGAGGGCTGTGTTGGGTCGTCAGATGCCATGCATGCATGCGCATCCTCGATCAATATTAGGCAAATTTATGAGTTTCCCCGCACATGAATATCAACCGGATCGTCACGGACAAGTCGTGGGTGCAAGTGTTTAGACAAACACAAGGCTTACCTATTACCTTTTCTATCGAAACACTTGTTTGGGGATTCAGGCACCCGGCAGGCTCTTAGAGATTCGGTTTCGCGAGTATATAAAGGCAGCCTGCTAGCACCTTTGACCAGCTCAAAAAAAAAAAAAAAAAAGAATCAACAAACAGCATCAATTTGCACAAGAAGACGAGTGGCAATACTCCTCCCCACCTGCGAATCCAATTCGATCCAATCCGTATCACTAGACGGCCAAAAATGAAGCTTCTCTTCCTTCTCTCAATCCCAGCCTTGGCCATGGCCCTGGACACGAAGTATTGCAACGGCAAAACCGATGGCAATGGTGGTTGCGAAGCCAACGGCCTTAGTAACTTTTGCGTAAGATAATTACAACGCATACATATTCCTACCCTTTTAGTAGTCTTGATGCTAACTGCGCTTTAGTGTCGTGACAAGCCCCGTGGTGCCTTTAAGACGCCTAAAACGGTAACTGTGGAATCTAGAAACATGGGCGGTATATCCGACTGTGGAGGCGGTGGGAAAATTTATTGCGCGAAGGAGTGAGCAAAAGGGGAGCAGTCATGTTAATAAAAGGGCGTGATCCAAGTCGGCGCAGTCTCATAAAGCTAGCGCACTCAAAGACAGGGCTATGTATGTACATGTAGGTACAAGTTGGCTATGGATCTATAACCTTTTTCTCTTTAGCTTCCCTCTTTGAGCTATCTACATAAGTAGCCCTTACTAAATTATCACATTATGAATAAGGGTTCCTAAGAGGTGTGGTAATCACTTAGGTATGTGCTATACAATTACTAACTAACGCTGGGAAGGTGCTAATTATAACGCGCTAGTGGGTCCAAAAACAACGAATTCAACGACACTGCGCCGACTTGGATCACATCCTTACTGATTAGTACATGTATGTATGTGATACGTCGGTTAACAATGCCAGATAACAGGAGCGCACCAGCTTGGGACAAGGGTAACCCAGCCACCTCTCATGACAAGGGATACAATCACTGTTCTGCTCTGTGCTGGGAATAGTGTCTATCTGGTAAAGACAAAGACACGCCTGATTCCGAGTCGGTGTGCGAGTCAGAGCCTGGTTGCATTTACAATTCATCGCACACAGTCAGACAGACCTATCAGTCTTGCCGGCCGGCATTACATACGATCCGCGCCCTAGTACATCGTCATTCTCCTCACGCCTCCTCCCACAGCCTCCCACAGCGGCTTCGGCTTCGGCCTCGGCCACGACGACAAAGACAACGGGCAACGGGCAACGGCAACGGCAAAGACAACGATGCCCATCCTCACTACTGCATGTACTCCGTGCAATCACTACTACATGTACAGTCTACCCCCTGTTTGATTTTACACGACTACAAGCCCCACATTGACTAGCCACTAACAGGTCGCTGATAGCTATAGGAGTGGAGCTGTTAGGGGTCTGATAGGGCACTTATGCTATTCCGTAGTACATAAAAGATGCTATGGCTTACTAGTAGATGATAGGGAAGATAATGTATCATATCTGTACATGTACACGGAGTACACCTGTCCTTGTCACCCTTTGAGCGAGACCCCTGTCCATCCAGACACCTCCTCCGCCAAACCTACATGTAGATTGCCTCTCTGCATCGTCCCCAGCCGATGGGGCATCTCGTTCACTACATACAATGTACTTCGAATGTACATGTTAATAGTGGCATGCTACTACTCCGTGCTCCGTACTTACTACTGCTACACCATCGCACAGACCCATCCACCACTGGTGACGCCCGCACGCCCGCACGCCCGCACGCTTGCAGCCACTACATGTACTTTGACCCCCACCAGCACTTGACGGACCGGCTATCCTCCGGCACCGAGTTGCGAATTCACATTCCTTCCCACCGCCGGTCAGGACCCTTTCTTCAATCCTCCTCTGCGTCTTGCATCCCGTCTTGCATCCCATCTTCTGTGGCCTGGGACCCGTCGCTACCGTCATACTATGCCGCCCACGCAGCTCTCGGGCATGGAGACCGGCCGTCATACGCCGGTCGTGCTCTTGACCAATTTCCTCGAGAAACCGTCTCTCGATGACCGTGATTACCGCGTTGTCCGTCTTGAGAACGATTTGGAAGCCTTGCTGGTCCACGATCCCGAGACCGACAAGGCCAGTGCCGCCCTTGATGTCAATGTCGGAAACTTCAGCGACGAAGATGGAATGCCAGGCATGGCCCATGCCGTGGAGCATGTAAGTTGATGAACCCATCCGGGTTCTCATGCCCACCGTATTGTGTATTGTGTATTGTACCCATTGACTGATGTGCCATCTTCATAATTGCAGCTTCTTTTCATGGGCACCAAGAAGTTTCCTGTTGAAAATGAATACAGCCAATACTTGTCGGCCAACTCTGGTAGCTCCAATGCGTACACCGCCTCTACCTCTACCAATTACTACTTTGAAGTCGCGGCTAAACCTGCCGATGATGAAAACCCTTCAGATGCCAATCCTCACCGCTTCGTGGCGCCCTGGACCGCTTCGCACAGTTCTTTATTGAGCCGTTGTTCCTCTCGAGCACGTTGGACAGAGAGCTTCGCGCCGTGGACTCGGAGAATAAGAAGAATCTGCAGAACGACACATGGCGCCTGCACCAGCTGGAAAAGTCTCTGTCCAATCCCAAGCATCCGTACTGTCACTTTTCCACGGGCAATTTCGAGGTCCTCAAGACATTGCCAGAATCCCAAGGCATCAACGTTCGCGAAAAGTTTATCGAGTTTCATGACAAGCACTACTCCGCCAACCGGATGAAACTGGTTGTCCTCGGCCGCGAGTCCTTGGATGTATTACAAAAGTGGGTTGTCGAGCTGTTCTCGGGCATCGAAAACAAGAATCTGCCGCCAAACAGATGGACGGATGAGGAGCCATTCCGGGCGGCCGACCTCGGCACACAGTGCTTCGCTAAACCTGTCATGGACTCGAGAGAGCTGAACCTCGTCTTTCCCTTCATCGATGAGGAGGCGCTTTACGAATCCCAGCCGAGCAGATACATTAGCCATTTGATCGGCCATGAAGGCCCCGGGAGTATCATGTCATATGTGAAGAGCAAGGGTTGGGCTAATAGCCTTTCCGCCGGCGCATATCCCGTCTGCCCTGGATCGCCTGGTATCTTTGACGTTCAAGTCAGGTTGACTGAGGAGGTTTGTGTTCTGCCTCGCCTCCAACAAGACCTTGGGCAACTGCTAACCTCAATCGCAGGGTCTGAAACATTATCCAGAAATCGCCAAAATATTTTTTCAATACGTCGCGATGCTGCGAGAGTCACCCCACAAGAATGGATATTCGAGGAGCAAAAGGGCATGGCTGACGTGGACTTCAAGTTTCGACAGAAAACCCCAGCAAGTCGTTTCACCAGCCGAACCAGCTCCGTGATGCAGAAGCCCCTACCCCGCGAGTGGCTGCTCAGCGGGCATAGCCGGCTACGAACATTTGACGCCTCGGCCATTGCCAGGGCTTTGGACAAAGTGCGACCAGATAATCTCAAGATGACTATCGTCTCCCGTAGTTTCCCAGGCAACTGGGATAAGAAGGAGAAGTGGTACGGGACTGAGTACCGATTCCAGAGGATTCCAGAGGAGCTCATGACGGAGCTGAAAGCAGCCTTTCGAATGTCCAAGGCCGATCGGCTTCCAGACCTCCATCTGCCTCACAAGAACAACTTCATCCCTAATAAGCTTGAGGTCGAGAAGAAGGAGGTCGCGCAGCCTGCTTTGGCCCCGCGTATCTTGCGCAACGACCAAGGTGCTCGCACTTGGTGGAAAAAGGATGACACCTTCTGGGTTCCCAAAGCCAACGTCATTGTCAGCTTGAAGAATCCCATCATCTTTGCTTCCGCCGAGAACATGGTCAAGGCGAGGATCTTCACCGAGCTCGTCCGAGACGCGCTTGAGGAGTATTCTTATGATGCGGAGCTTGCGGGTCTCCAATACACGGTAACCCTGGATTCGCGAGGCTTATTCCTAGACATCTCTGGATACAATGACAAACTGCCTGTCTTGCTAGAGCAAGTCGCTGTCACTATCCGAGACCTCAATATCAGGAACGATCGGTTCGACATCGTCAAGGAACGGCTCACACGGGGCTACGACAACTGGCAGCTCCAGTCATCATACCAGCAAGTCGGCGACTACGTATCGTGGCTCAACACAGAGCGAGACTATGTTGTGGAAGAGATGGCAGCAGAGCTCCAGAACGTCACCGCAGAAGCTGTTCGCCTATTCCACAAGCAGATGCTGGCCCAGCTGTACATTGAGGTGTATGCACACGGTAACATGCATAGGGCGATGCCCTAAAGGTAACAGATATGGTCGAGTCCACGTTGAAGCCTCGCATTTTGCCTCGGTCTCAATGGCCAATCATCAGATCTCTCATACTTCCCGTGGCTCCAATTTTGTGTACAAGAAAGACCTCAGAGATCCTGCGAATGTCAACCATTGCATTGAAACTTGGTTCTATGTCGGCGATCGAGGTGATCGTCAGGTCCGAGCCAAAACTCTTCTCATCGACCAGATGATTCACGAGCCTGCTTTCGATCAGCTTAGAACGAAGGAGCAACTTGGATACATTGTATTCTCAGGCTTGCGCAACTTTGCGACCACCTGCGGACTTCGCTTCCTGGTTCAGAGCGAAAAGATGCCCGAGTATCTCGATCGACGCATCGAGGCTTTTTTGACACAATTTGGCAATATGCTGGACAGCATGAGTGAATCCGAATTCGAAGGCCATAAGCGAAGTCTGATTATCAAACGGCTTGAGAAGCTGCGAAATCTTGACCAGGAATCCTCACTTCACTGGGCTCAAATTTCTACCGAGTTTTATGACTTTGAACAAGGTTCGTCAAGTTCTTCCCCTCTCTTTGATTTTCACCGCACCTGCATATGGGTGTTTATAGAAGGACCTCCAAGTCCCCAGACCTGCGACTAACTATTGGACGACAGCCCAACAAGACGCAGCCCACGTCAAGAACCTCACCAAGGCAGAAATGAAGGAGTTTTTCAACACCTACTTCAGCCCTTCCTCGTCCACTCGCGCGAATTTCGGTTCACCTCAAGGCCCGTGGCGCAGGCGAGCTCGATACCAAAATCATCAATATCTTGGAAGAGTATGGGGTGAAGAATGTACCGCAAGAGAAACGACAGAATATTGATCTCCTTCGGAGCTACTTGGAGAGCGAGACCCCTCCTCTTGCCGCTGATAAGTCAAGGGATGTTCTCGAGGACATCAAGAAGATCGGGCTAAGCCAGGCTACGCAAAGTGAAGCGGCCAATGGATCGACCAGTGACGTTTCTGCTGTTGACACAGCCCAAGAGATCACAGACGTGCGCCACTACAAGGCCGGTCTCCTGGCCAGTTCTGGTGCTCGGCCCGTCAAGGAGATTAGCGAGTTCGAAGAATCAGACGCCAAATTGTGAAGACGGCTTTTACACTAGATACAACAAAGGGGGAATTTTTTTAAAGAAGACAATTCAAAGCAAAGAACATATGGGACAGACGAACAGGGGTGAAATCTAATGAATATATATATGCGTGTACAGGACCAGAGTGCCTGTGGGAGAAGAGCTGTGTATGGACAGACAGCACCGGCGACGGCAACAAGAACCAAGAGTTGTGTTTGCAGAAGGCTCTGCTATACTGGATAAACATGGTGAATGCTAGACTTTCTTTGTTGGACTCGGCGATGAGTTGTGCGTTTTGCATGATGAAGCAGTTGGCGTATAGTGCAGTGCTAGTGAATAGAAAGCGCCATGGTCCGGTCCAGCAGGGCCTTGGAACACGTATAGAGCAATAAAAGCATCAGATGACACTGGCGATAGTCGGAGGAGTTGTTTGTTATTCATTAACCTAGCTGTGATGGATCCCGATGAATCCGCACGAGCCGACTTGAGTCAAGACTGACTTTTATAAGTTTTATTACGTCTGAGTGTCAGGGCCAGCCAACCAATGTTAAGGTCCCGCTACCGTGCAGTGGGGAAACCGTATCAACAGGCCAAACAAGGCAACTGAGTTCATTGTCAGGAGACAGACACACTGTGGCCTGCGTGAGCAATGAGACGTGGTTTTTTTTTTTTTAAGAAGGGAGGGGGTCGTCGTTTTTTTTTTTAAGAAGGGAGGGGGTCGTTTTTTTTTTTTTGTCGACCCTTCCTTCTCCAGACAAGACGAGTCCAGTCCAGCCCTGTGCACCGGGCCTACGGACCCGCACCATTACGTTGCACCCGCCCTCTTCTTGTCCTTGGGGTGGCGGGATGCCGTTGGTCTGATCCAATCTGCAATTCACATCTTCCTGTTCTTCTTTCTCATTTGCCCACGAACACTGCCAAAATTCGCCCCGGGCTTTTACTGATGCTTGAGGCTTCTCCATCACGTCTTCACCCACGATACTTGACGTCTTGCTCCGCCGGGATTATCCATCAACCTTTGCCTCCGAGCTGCCCGCGCAGCTCACTGTCAAGACGTCTTCCTCAAAGAAGAGAAAGCTTGTCCGCCCACCACCCTCGACCAAGGAAGATTTGAAATCCACCAGCTCAGCCTCTCCCGACTCCGTTCTGCCCTCGTGCGAGGCCGACGACGATCCTCTTCTCTCCCTCACCGCCGAATCCCTCGATTCTGGACTCGACCACGACGCCTCTGCCCCTCGCTACTTACGCCCGGATTCACTGCCCGCTTCGAGCCTGCCCCCGCGCTTGCAAACCCACGCCGCCGCCCTCGTCTCCTCCGACTACGCTTCATCTGTTGCCTCTTCACCCTGCGCCTCGGCTTACGCTGAGCTGTCTCTCGACAGTGATAAAGGAGGAGACGAGACTGGCTCTGCCAGAATCGCAGGCAGAAGCCAGTCGCCCTTTTCTGTCTCGAGAAGAGCCATTATGAACGGCGATGCTGAGCTGCCCCATCGGTCTTCCTCGCCACTGAAAAGAACAGCTTCAAGTATGGACTCTGGCGGAGCTCCCAGCAAGAATGGCAGTGAAATGGAGACGGATAGCTCCTACAGCGGTCAAGAGACGGATGTTTCGTCAAGCCAGCTTCCTAGGGCCATGAGTCTCGATGCTCCTGATCTGAGTGGGCAGGAAGCGCTCTTGTCTCAACGTAAGATGATTCTACCAATTGGTTCAGAGTGAGGAACCGCACCAAGAAAATGTAAGCGAGTGACTGACAGTAGCAATGCAGCACCTCCTCCGTTGTTGGAACAAGTAAAGATAATCAAAATGTTGCTTCAAGCGTTTGCTGATGCACCAGTGGAGGAAGGTAGCGTGGCCTACCTTGTGTCAAGGACCTGGGTTGATAAGGCTCTTGCTCTGCGAAATGGGTCCAAATCTGAGACAACAGACTTGGAGGGCTCTCATCCGTTGGGCCCAGTCGATAATTCAGACATTGTGCAGGAGGTAATACAAGACTCCAGCGGCAAGGATTTCGTGCGCCTTGTCCCCGGGACTGGGCTCGAGTCGTTTGAACTATTTCCCGAAGATGCATGGAAGTTAGTCATGGACTGGTACGGCATCAAAGAGGGCCAGAAACCCATTGCCCGCACAGCTGTCAACACGGCCGATAGCAAACAGGCACCCGCCAATATTCTTTACGAATTTCACCCGCCAGTCTTCCATGTTCACCGACTTTGGTCAGATATCAGCACCATACCCATTGAACAGTCCCTCAAGGCTAAGAACCCACCCCTTTGGTCCTGATTAGAAGTTCGACTGTACATGCCCAAACTTTTTGAGGGAAATCAAGACGCTTGCTGGAGTAAACCTGGAACGCAAGGTGCGCATTTTTACCATCCCAGCCACGGTACAAGTGACAAAGCAGGAGCCCAACTCTTCATCTGCTCTCACGCCACCGGACTCTCCAGGGCGAGCACAAGGCGAGGCAGCGAGCTGGCCCATCTGGCCGACATTGTTGGTCGATATTGCCTCCTTCTCGCAGGTTCGCGATTCCAAAGCCTCTGTACCGCTCATCGACCACACTGCAAATGAAAAATTCAACGGCCAATCCACGCTACGACATTATGATTTGACGACTGATCAGACCTTGGTGTTGGACGAGGTAATTGGGAATGCCTTCGTCAGTAACTATACGGGCCTCAAAACCGACAAGGCTGGACCGCCTCGTCTTGCCGTCAGCGCAATGTCTTCCAAGACCAACAGCAATCGAAGTAGTCCAACACCTGATGGTCCTGTGACACGTGGCCGGGTGCAGAAGAAGCGCCACGGCAAGAGTGCCGGCGCTGTCGGACTTCACAATCTTGGCAACACATGTTATATGAACTCTGCGCTCCAATGTGTTCGGAGTGTTGAGGAACTCACCAAGTACTTCTTGACCGAGTCTCACATCAAGGAGATTAACAAGACAAATGTGCTCGGATTCGAGGGCAGGGTAGCGAGTGCCTATGGTGGTCTTCTGCACGAGATCTACGAAGAAAGCCGCGGCTCCGTCAGCCCTCGAGACTTCAAGGCGACTGTTGGCCGCTGTCGCCCTACCTTCTCAGGATGGAGCCAGCAAGACTCTCAGGAGTTCTTGGGCTTCCTACTGGACGCTCTCCAAGAGGATTTAAGCAGGATCAAGAAGAAGCCGTACATTGAAAAGCCTGATTCTACTGACGACATGATCAACAATCCCGCGGCCATCAAAGAGATGGCTGACGAGGTATGGGATATTACCTGTCGCAGAGACGATTCAGTCATTGCAGACCTCTTCACTGGTCTATACAAGTCCACATTGAAGTGCCCTGATTGTGGCAAGATCAGTATCACTTTTGATCCCTTCAACAACCTGACCCTCCCACTGCCGCTGGAAAATATGTGGTCGAGGTCCGTCAAGTTTTTCCTCTCAATGACGTTCCCGTCAAGATCGAGGTGGAGTTATCAAAGCACAGCTCAATCGAGTCGCTCAAGCAGTTCCTTTCTGATAGAACTGGTGTGCCTGTTGAGCGACTCATGGGTGCAGAAGAGTTCAAGGATAAATTTTTCAAAATCTATGACAACAATCAAGATGTCTCGGAAGAGATCCAAAACTCCGATACACCGACGATCCACGAGTTGGAATCAGTTCCTACAAACTGGCCCAGCAAGAGACGCCAAAAGAAGTCTCGATCCATGTTGGATATTGACACTCCGCTAGAGTCAGCTGAATGGGATGAAGAAGAATGCGACACCATGGTGGTGCCAGTTCTGCATCGAAGACCGCAAGTCGTGGGTCGCGGAGCCGAAGGCGTATCTCCACCACACTTTATCACCTTGACGAGAGAGGAGGCTTCCAATTATGAGGCCATACAGCGTAAAATTCTGCAAAAGGTGGCTACATTTTCTACGTGGTCCAAGTTCAAGGATGTGCAGGAATCGGACGCCTCTGATGGCATCGATGGAGACATGGTGGTTACTAGTGCGTCAGACGCCGATTCCTCGGGTGATAGTAAGATTGCGGCCCAGTCCGTCGAAGGCGAGGACGACATGATTGATATCACCATGAAAGAAGCTGCCGAACATGACGCCGGCCATTCCCCGCAAGCGGTCAAGATTCTCAAGCACTTCAACACGGAGGCACCAAAGTGGACCAACCCTAACGTGTTCTTGAACTCGGAGTTGCAGAACCTCTTTGAGCTGTGCTACTTCAAAAACGATTCCGACGGTCCTGTGCCCACCGGATGGTCGTGTTTCGACAACACCAGAACCCTGCCCAAGCTCGCTGACCGCATTCCCGAGCCTAGCGTCAAGGATGGTGATGAGGGGAGCCCAGAGGACTCCAACAGTACGGGCTCCGGGAACGAAGAGAGCGGCGATGAGGCAGAGGCAGAGGAGGGGCAAGCTGCAACAGAGTCGTCACATACAAGAATGATGGAGGAGTCCAGCGAAGAGGACCCACAGCCTGTCGTCAAGGTATGAATTGCCCTTGTTCTCCTGCTCCTCTTTTCTCCCCTTTTGGTTTCCCCTTTTCCCACTTTGCTGCAAATGCCAGATTGCTTACGATCCGCCAAGTTCCACGGTCGACCCGGTAAAATGCCCCAAAGTTCGGTGCTGTCGGCCGCAAAAGTCCAAAGGTCACAGACCATATGTGAAGAAGGCGGCCCAGCGACGTGAGAAACAATTCCGAACAAGCAAACTCGCACAGAGAGCGGTCGCGGTAGCTCCCCAGCCCATGCCGCCCGCCATCGCTGACGGGGACCATTGATCCGGCTATTCGAGGGCATTGTCGTTGACTGGAGCGAAGACGCATGGGACACGGTGTTTGGAAACAGCACCAAGCAACCTGATGCAGCACAGGGAGGCCGGACTTTTGTGGACCTGGAAACCCTGCACGATCCTGCGTTGAAGATTGTCCAACGTCGTCGAGTCACACGACGCACTCGTGGCATCACACTTGAGGAATGCCTGGACGAGTTTGAGCGTGCAGAGATCCTCTCGGAACAAGACATGTGGTATTGTCCTCGATGCAAAGAGCACAGAAGAGCCAGCAAGAAATTTGACCTATGGAAGACCCCGGACATTTTGGTGGCTCATCTCAAACGCTTCAGCAGCTCTGGATGGCGTCGCGACAAGCTGGATGTTCTTGTTGACTTCCCCATTGAAGGCCTCGATCTTACTTCAAGGGTCATTCAGAAGGAGGACGGCAAGGCCGAGATCTACGACTTGATTGCCGTGGATGATCATTACGGTGGCCTAGGAGGCGGACATTACACAGCATACGCCAGAAACTTTGTTGATGGGCGATGGTACAACTACAATGGTACGTCTGTTTACTTGATAACTTGCTCATTCATCGTCGAGAAGCCTTCTAATTTTTCGATCTTCAGACTCCTCAGTGCACGTTGTATCAGACCCTACGTCAGTCATTACTAGTGCCGCATATCTGCTTTTTTACCGTCGTAGGAGCAGTGGGCCTCTCGGCGGTCCGAGATACAAGGAAACGTTTGAAAGTTTTGACGCTGAGCACTCAGACAACGAGGCAAACGAGTCTGGCGATGAGAATGCCGCGCAGGAGCGTTCGACCAGGACGACTGTGACATCATTGCCAGGGCTGGGCGGCGAGGATGAGGATGGGGAGGAAGATGACGGACTTTCCGCATACAACAGCAGTACCATCCGTCGTAGCATTGAGGATGATGGCAACTATCGGACCGCGGGATCCAAGTCGTTGGATATGACTCAGGCCTGGAGCTTCACCAATCTGGAGGACCCCAGGGCTGGGTCTGGCTCTGGCGAGGCCGATTGCGGCAGCGACGATGCACAGTTTGATTCGTCAGGAGACGATCGGGGTCGAGCTCTGTCGGAACAAGACACAGACATGGTATCAGCAGGCCCATTCGAGGACAGCACATCGTGGGACAACCAGGGCGTGCTTTCCGTGCCGGCAGACGGAACAAAAGACGGCCCTCGGACCCAGTAACCGAGATTCACCTCGAGGGAGACAAGACGGCACGAAGCGACTGAGCGCCGTCCACGACATATATATTGATTTGTAACAGGGCACGTCAGGAGGCACGTAGAAACGCGGATTGTCTTTGTTTTGTGTGCAATTAGAGGTGGACGCAGGGGAAATTATGATTTCCCCGTGGTGGTAGACATTATGAAAAGAAAAGACGTACGTACATTCACGAAGGGGCGTTGCAAGGGAGATGATAGATACGTGCATAGAGAACTGGCGTTGGGAGGGAGGGAGGGGCCGCCCGTGTGCACCATGGCAGGAGGAAGTTCTCATACCACAATCATTAGGCCGTATTGCCGTTGTGTGAATCAAGTCGGCCGATTTACAAAGAGGAAAGAGAATTGAAGAGAATCGCTCCGGTGGGGTTAACACGATATTTCCCCCTCCCCGACACGGCACACAAAGAGGAGGAGAATCTCCCGAGATCATGTCCGCCTCGGTTCGGACACGGGTCATCAAAGCGAGACACGCAGTGTACATGATTACCATTCGTGGAGGCACCAATCCCACGTGGAAATAGAAAAGTCGAGACATGAGCGGAGCAGAGTGCATCCGATGCCATTGCATTGCCTTTTTTTTTTTTTCCTCCCTCCCTGGTTGGGTTGGTCATTATCCAGGATGCGTGCATGTACATAGCAGTTGCCAGTCACCCAGTCTGGTGTTGTTGGTCGCAACCACTTCGCCTTTGGACGCCCACGCCCACGCCCACGCCCACGCCCACGCACACGCCCACGCACACAGGCACAGTCGTTCGATGATTTGTTCTGGAAGAAATCAGAAATCCAACCCAGGAGGCGGAACATGGGTCCCTGGTTCCCGCGCCCAGAATGTGCCTGCGACCGCCGACCACTGCGCCGACCACTGCACCACTTGCCGACCAGGGATCCCGTCTGAATCGGCCTGATCCTTTTGAGGATGATGAAGGTTCTTGGCCCGCGGCGTCTGGCCCAGTCAGAAGAATGCAATGCACCCAGTTGTCTGGTTTCTGGCGTTGGCCTCAATCGAGCTAGCTAGCTAGCTAGCTAGCTTACAGGACCAAAAGTCGCCGGCGGATGTCAACGAGTAATATCAAGGTTTCGCGCCAGCAAGCGTGCGTGTCTGTCTGTCTGTCTGTCTGTCTGGTCGTCGGGGCCTGACCATTGACAGCCAGCCAGGCAGGACATGGAAGCAGCAGAACGAGGCAAGGGTGAAAGTGTGATGGTGTGATGGTGTGAGGTGGCGTGTGGTACATTCTTGAGCCAGACAGACAGACAAGAAGGTCGCAGCCATGACGACCCATCGCTCGTCCCTCCAGGTCGACGCCTCCTTCCTTCCCAATCCAACGCCAGCCCACGGGTACGGAGCACGGAGTATGTATGTACATGTAATTATTACGTGTCTGTCTACTCATCAAGTGCACGGAGTGGACTCACCACGGAGTACATGGAGTACATTGTACGGAGGGAGTAATAACTGGCAGCTGGATCGTCGCCCTCTCTTGCCTGTTCTGCATGTCCATCGCGTCCGCGTCGCATCGCATCGCATCGCATCGCATCGCATCGCATCGCACCGCATCGCATCGCATCGCATCGCATAATCCGTACATATGTACATTCGTTGTAGTCCCATCTCGACCCATCCTGCCTGTCCAGCCACCCAGCTCAAGCCCACTCCAGTCCAGTCCAGTCGACGGACGGGTGGGCTGCACTGCAGAGGAAGGCGCCGTTGGACTTCTTCCCTCTCCCTTCTAGAAAGAAACCCTCGTCCAAGTTGAACAGGTCGGGCTGCGTTTCGGAGCATTTCAGAATCGGGCCACGACGGACGCCAAGCTTTTGAAAAACACCAGCGTGGCTCCCACCTGGGCCACCTCCTCCCACCTGCCACCTGCCACCTGCCACCTGCCTGGTTGTCTGTCTGTCTGGCTGGCTGGTGTCCTGGTCGTAATATGTCTAGTCTGCTGGTGTCTGTCAGTGGTCACCTGCCCACTGGCACCAGCCGCCAGACCCAAGTCGTCGGGGCCGTCGGGGCCCCGTTATCGCGCAGTTTATTAGTTCCTTGTCCTTGCAGGTGCAGCGCAGGTGCAGCGCAGTGCAGCGCAGCGCATTGTAATTTGTCCCCGTCGTCTTCTGGAACTCTTGGCCTGACTGGAGAAGCTGAGGATTCAGGAACCCCCTCCCCGAAACGGTCGCCATTCTTCCATTCAACCGGTGCGACATTCGCGCCCGTCTTTCTTCGACTCGTCCTTCTACTCCGTATGTAGATCCTCACAAAATCATCATCCCTGACGCCTTCTTCCTTATTTTCCTTTACTTGTCGATACCTTCATTTCTTCGGCCCTTTCTTTTCTTTCTTCCCCCCTTGTACGCGTTTCATCGCCATCATCATTCACCCATTCGACTTCTCGCCTTGCCGCACGAGTCAACCCGCAACGAGGCGCAAATTTGTCTGCCCCATCCATTCATCCCCTCTGCAATCCCGAGACCTCCGATAGCGACGACTTGTTCTGGTGCGTATCCGATTCGACTTCGCCATCAATGGCGTTGGCACTTTGAAGGCTCGCGCGACATTTACTGCAGAATCTGGATTTGGAGCCCGAGTATCGAATTACCACTCATTCAGTCCTCAAAACCTGTCTCCCAATTCTCCATACTCAATTGTCAATTCTCGATTGACTTCCGACATCGCCCGCCCGCCCGCCCGCCCGACGAGGCTGCAGTGCACCTCGGCCTCGACCTCGACTCCGGTTTCGAGCTTTTCGATCGCCAAGGGCCGGCCTGCACAATCCGTTCCTGCATAACAGACAGCTGTCGCATTCCTCCCTGAGGCGAATTCTCCCCGGTCACTAGAGTTCCCTCCGTTGATCATCATCGCCTTTCCACGACCCGGCGTATCGCTCGACGAAACCCTGCCGGGTGGTCAACGTGCTCCAGTCGCGAGACTGGCAGCCTTCCGTTGCCACGATGGACCGACTTTCATGCAACGTGATCTATGTCAATCGGCTAGTTGACGAGGATACGCTGATACGTGCTGTACCCGACTCCTCGGGCGTAATTCACGAATTCGGCCAATCAGAACGGAAACGCGAACATGACAGAAACCTGGTTAAACCATTACTAGACACCTTTGGTGACGGTATGTTTCGCATTGTCATTTTTCGATTCGATGCCTCTTTTTCTTCTCCAATGCAGTCATTTATCAACGTCACCAGCAAATTGCTCGGCGGGGGAAGAAGGCCGATGATGATGATTTTCTTTCGCATAATCCGTTCACTAAAATTCCACACGAGACTAACCCTATTCACGCAGTTCATATCTGCAACACCGGTGCTGCATGTCTATCGACTCTTTTTCAGCTTCAAGATGCATACATGACCGATCTCACACCTACTCTGATACTACTAGATACTCCATTCGATGATCAGCTGCAGGACCAACAAGGCCGATCAAGATCCTCGTCCCCACACCTGCCCTGGCCGCGCAGTCTTTTGAAATCCACACCCCCAATGAGGAGCTGTACGGCTTGAGTCTTCTGCAAAAGATTATCACCGAAGCACATCTTCGCGGCTTATCGAAGCTAGTAGTTCCTGTGCCAGTCATCAGTCATGCAGAACCAAATATGTCCGAAGCTCGTCGTCAAATGACGGACGGCGCCTTGGAGACGATTCCATCGACATCCGAGGCGTCGCTAGCAGCCAGCCGTCGATTGATAAGAACATGTCTAGATATTGGCGCCGTCGATGTACGCATCAGCCCGCTGAGCTCAAACTGCGTCATGACTCTCGAGATATGTGCTTATAAAGCACAAAGAGATGCCATCAAGGAACAGCAAGCAATAATGGAAGTTTCCAAGGGCAGAAAACGATCCTGGGTCGGTATCAACGACCAGAAACCCTTTGCTTATTTGCGAGAAGCCATGGTATCCGGGCTCATGAACGGCATCTGTCGCCTCGACAGCAACGAAGGACCGATCACGGGAGCACATATTGCTGTTTCTTCTCAGCGTCAAGCTGAGATTGCCAAAGCTGTAGGGCGATGGCACTTTTGTGCCCACTCCTTCTCTGACGATGAATTATTGGTCGCCGCTTTAGTCATGTTCAAACACGCTTTGGCAGTACCCGAACTGGAACCTTGGCGCATCCCTACAGGTAGGCTGGCAATATCTGGCAATATCTCAATCACCACGGTGCCATGAACCGATGGATTATTTTCGCTAACCTTCCATCCACAGACCAGCTCATAGGCTACCTGGTCGCGTGTCGCGCCGCCTACAACAGTTTTGTTCCATATCACAACTTCCGCCACGTGGTGGATGTGCTGCAGGCCACATTCAATTTTCTTGTCCACATTGGCGCCTTCCCACCCTACCCAATCGGCCAAGGGAACGACGTGATACCTGTCAAGTCGCCAATCGCAGCATTGCTGAGTCCGTTTGAAGCTCTCACACTACTCATCACCGCCATTGGTCACGACGTAGGCCATCCAGGTGTCAATAATGGATTTCTGGCCACTCTGAACGCTCCTTGCGCAACTATACAACGATCGCTCCGTGCTGGAATCGTTTCACTGTGCTGCCTATTCACAGATCCTTCGTCGGCATTGGCCCTCTGCTTTTGAGGACCGCCAAATGCGGAGTCTGATGATTAGCTCCATCCTGGCTACGGACATGGGCTTACATTTCGACTACATGAAGAAGCTCGGTGACGCTCAAGAACGGCTGCAGGACAGCAGCAATAGTACTGATGGCTGGAACGGCCGGCAGCTTGAGGAGCATAAAGCTTTAGCATGTTCACTGCTTATAAAATGCGCAGATATTAGCAATGTGGTAGGTCACCCCTGCCTTCGAAAAGAAGAAAAATCTTCAGAGCAGCTTCAAGCGCGGCGGACCCAAAGTCTGTTGGGTCTGATCCGGGGTCGTCGTACTAATCACCCTTTTGACGCCAGGCCCGGCATCATGACACAGCATTGAAGTGGATGCATAACCTATCCGAAGAGTTCTCCCGACAAGCCTCCATGGAAGAAGAGCTAGACATCAAGTCGTCTTTGCTTGCTCACCCCAAAAGGACATCCTATCCTTGTCCAACGCTCAGCTCGGTTTTATGAACATGTTTGCGATTCCCTTGTTCCAAGGTGTCGCCGACATTATGCCCGCCATGCGATACACCGTGGACGAGCTCGAGGTCAATAGGGTCTCTTCGAGCAGAAGGTACGGGAGGAAAAAGCAAAGCAGTCACCCGAGGAGCTGGGTGTCGGACGAGGAGTTCGTGAGGGCACCTTTTCGCCCCGAACACGAAGCTATGCAGCGGACAAGGACTCGGCCAAGAATCAGCCGACCACCAACGAGGCCGACCAGGCAGAGGTCGCAACCAACGGAATCGTGGAAGAAAGAGGACAAGGACAAGCTCCACAAGTAGCTGCCGACGTATTGATCCGCGACCAACAACAAGCTCCGTCGGCACCCGACGAGCCCGCAGATATCAGCCATGCGATTCATCAGCGGGACGAGGAAGCGCAGCATGACAAGTTTGAGAATGGAAGAGTCTCATCATTCGATGCCGTGCGAGAGCTGGCCGACAGTGACCCTTTCCACTGCAGGTCGCGAGGCGACGCCACTTGCGAGAGTAAAGCGTCGACTCATTTCGGAAGGCAGCGCTGCAGCGAAACTACCGAAGGAAGTGCATCGGGGGCATTCGCAGGAGACTGGCAATCCCAAGCCACGACTGCCACGACAGGGAAGATGGCTCTCTCCAAGCACACAAGGCACCAGCATCGTCAGCAACGAATCAATGGAGCAGACCATGAGCGCTCCTGGGTGAACATGTCATGTCCAAGCAACTCGAGCCAAGACTCTCCCGGGACCGTTTTGCACGATGGCGGAGCCGTGGACGACGACCTGAGCCACGGGGGCAGTATTGGCAAGGCAGAGGGAAAGTCACTCACGAAAAAGTCGAGTCGGTTTAGGATGAGAGACTTTCCTTTTTCAGGAGACATAAGGTGTCTAGCCCACCACATCACACTCCAGACACCACAACATGATTACAATGACGCACAACGGTAACGTGAGCTTACCACAACGATTCTCCTCCAGCAGACGGCCGATTCCAGAGGCTCGACAAAAGGTTCCTGCGACAATGAGCGCACACACAGCAACAGCAGCCCGTGGTTTGCGTGGTTTACGTGGTGTATGGTGCGCCAAAGTTGCAGCTGAGGACCATGACAATGAACCCAACGGCCAACGGGGCCATACAGGCCGGTCTTGGCTAGGACAAGTCAAATCTGTCCATGTTTGGGCAGTATGCCTATGTTTCATGATGCTCATGTACAGTTTTGATGTCGGACCCAAAGGAAAGAAGGACACGGCCTATACACGACTATGAGGGCTCATGGTTTAGATGCAGCAACCATGACAGGATGATGAACTCGGTAGAGGCATCCTGGACGTATCTTTTGAGCTCTTTGTACATGTTGTTTTTATTTTCTTCTTACCTTGATGACGATATGGGTTACCTTGGGGACGATGTCGTTTCCCTCTCCTCTCCTCTCCTCTGCTCTCCTCTCTCCTCCTTCCTCCTCCTCCTCCTCCCTCTCCCTCTCCCTCTTCGTTTTTCCTCCCTTGCTTCTTTCGAATTCACGTTTATTCTTTTGGCATGTTTGTACAATCAATCACCATCTTATATGCAAACGAGACGGCGTTCAGTCCAGGGAACTCACAACAGAGCCCGTGGAGGGGGCGTAGACATTCTTGTGGCGTTATTGTGCTTCATTCGAAACCAAACTGCTTGCTTATATGCGTATGGTCTGGTCGATGGGCTGAGGTTCTGGAGCGAGAGTATGGGACGGACATGGGAAGGACATGGGACGGACAGACAGGGGCGGTGGGGTTTGCTTGGATCTCGACGGCATGAGATGGGCAAAAGACATGCAGGAAGAAAAGGAGAGGGGATGACAATTCAAATATGACAATGAGGTAAAGTAACTTCATCCATCCGGATGGCGGTCGCAAGTGGGTGTGGGTGTGGGTGTGTGGGTGTGTGTTTGTGGGGTGGGGACGGCGAGCCAGAACAACCGTGCCACTGTGCCACTGTGCGCCACTGTGGGGGCTACAGTAAATCTCGGCTCCAGCAAAGTTCGTCTCGTATCGTCTGTATTCCCTGATTAGGTAGGCGGTGAAAAATTGCTACATGTATAAGCTGAGCATATGCCTCTAAGATAGTAGTGTTCACACTTATAGTCAGGAAGTAATTGGCCAGTGCGTCAATTGGTCAATCAGTTAATCAGTCAGTTAGTCGGTCAATTGATCAATCCAGTCAATCTGTTAATTGGTCGATCGGTCAATCGGTCAATCGGTCAATCGGTCAATCGGTCAATCGGTTAGTCAGTGATGGGATTTTAAGCAGGTCAAGTAATTTTAAGGAGATAGGGGCTTTAGGTAGTATTTGCCCTATAATATAGTAGGCATATAGTACTCTGATCCCTGTTTGATTTTACACGAGAGTGACATACATACGTGACTAGGGGCGGCAGGCCAATGACAGACCTTTCCGTGGCTTAGTGTAGCACACCAAGCGGGGTAAGAAGTATGTACCTTGCACTGTGTGCCTTTTACCAGGACTATGTACATATGCGGTATCTCCCACTACATAGCGCATGTACCCTGTAGCATCCCCGATAGCTCCACTCGCTATAGCCACTGAGAGCTGACGGTAGCTGCCCTGCGCGGGGCTTTTCGTCGTTGTGAAATCATCATTCAGCAGGGGGCTAGGCCCGCACTATACATATGCCTGCTAATATGTGCTATTCTGCTAGTCAAAACGCTCCACCTTGGCTAGATACGAGACCAACTTTACTGGAGCCGAGATGTGCTGTAACCCGTGAGTGATCGGTGAGTGCCGAGGCAAACGTTGCAAGTTGGGTTTCGAGTCTCGTGTCGACCCCGACCGCAGTCTCGGCCACGATGGATGCATCCCAGTCCCAGTGAGAAGTTGCTTTCTTGCTTGCTCCGTGGTAGAACTGAGAAACTCGGATGTTTTTTTTTCTTTCTTGGCCCTTACATAGGCAACCTGTCCCTGCTCTCTTGCAGACTTGCTTCTTCTTTTTTTGTTTATTTTTTGTTCTTTTGGTCCTGGACCAGAGGCGTGCGTGTCCCCGTCGCCATCATCAATGGACGTCACCAGCACTCTGGGGCCAAAGCCCATCCTGTTGCCAGAAGCCCCGGCCGGGGATTTCATGACCGAGGCGCAGTGGGACACTCTATTTGCTCTCACTGACGGTGTTCTGCCCTCCATCACCTCGACCACGTCGTCTTCCGTCGAGGACAAGAACGGCAGCATCGTCCTTTCTGATACCCAGTTCGAAAAGCTCGTCGACGACTGCGCCGCGGCCCTTTCCAACCCGCCTCCGAGAGAAAGAATCAAGGAGTACCTCGAGTTTCGGCCTTGCGAGGATGCCAAATTCAGGGAGGACTGTCTGCGATCTCTTGCCATTGTTCCTCAGCGGGGACAGTTGGCCAAGGTATTGAATCTGCTCGGGTACGTGTGGGGAGCACTTGGACTGGCTGCATCTGGATCAAGATGGGGAAATCTGCTTTTTTTTTTTCTCTCTCTCTTTTCTTGTTGTTGCATCGTGTCATCTATGACTTTTTTTTGGCTAATTCCTTCCCACAGCACGCACGCGGGCAGTTTACTCTTGACCGGATACTGGACCCCGTGGCTCACCAACCCACGCATGTCCGACAAGCTATCCTGCAGTCATGGGCCTCATCTCGCATCACCTCGTTGCAGACTCTCGCAAAGTCGGTGGCCCAGATGGCCCAGAAGGCAAACTCGATACATAGCAGGTTCTTCCAGGAGATTTCCGGATACACAGACGTTCCTCATGACTGGAAGAACACCGAGGGCTATGCCTATGAATTCGTCCAGGCTCCTGCCGGCTCGGGCACTCATGAGATTTCCACCGATGTTGTCATAGTAGGCTCCGGGTGTGGCGGTGGTGTTGCTGCCAAGAACATTGCCGAGGCTGGTCATCGGGTCCTCGTTGTTGACAAGGGCTACTACTTCCCGCCATCGCAGCTGCCCATGACACAGGATTCTGCCTCTCATTACCTGTACGACGCCGGCGGTGTCTACATCAGCGACTCCGCGAGCACGGGCGTCTTGTGCGGCGGCTCCTGGGGAGGCGGTGGCACCGTGAACTGGAGCGTGTGCTTCCGGCTGCAGGATTTTGTTCGCGAGGAGTGGGCTTCCGAGGGCTTGCCCTGTTCACATCAAGCGATTTTGACGACAGCATGGATCGTGTATGGGACTTCATCGGAGCCAGCAAGGACGCCATTCGCCAGAACGCGCGCAACCAGGCCCTGTTGGACGGAGCCAAGATACTGGGCTGGAAGGGTGGCGTTGTCGAGCAGAACACGGCGAGCAAGGAGCATTACTGTGGCAGATGCCATTTGGGCTGCAATTCGGCCGAGAAGAGGGGCCCTGCCACGTCTTGGCTCCCTGCTGCTGGTGAGGCTGGTGCTGAGTTCATGGAGGGTTTCACCGTGGAAAAGGTTGTCTTTGCCGACGACGGCGTTACCGCCATCGGAGTCGAGGGGTTGTGGACGGCCAGGGACGAAGAGGGCGGTGTACACAAGCCGGAATCGGCTCGACTCCAGCGACGCGTCTTCATCAGGGCGAAGAAGGTTATCATCTCGGGTGGTTCGATATGGAGCCCCGTCATTTTGGCCAAGAGTGGCGTCCAGGTGAGTTGCTAACAGGAACGAAAACGATGAAACTTGCCTCCTCCCCTCATCTCTTTCACCAGACATACGTATACACACATGCATGCATGCATGCATGTGTGTGTGTGTATGTGTGTGTGTGTGTGTGTGTATGCATGGAGATATTGGCTGATTAGACGACGTCATGGTATTTCAGAACCGCAATGTCGGGCGACATCTTCACTTGCATCCTACCAACATACTGTCCGCTGTTTTCGGAAACACGGACATGACTTCATGGGAGGGCGGCATAATCACATCATACGTCAACGAGTTTGAGAATCTGGACGGCCGAGGCCATGGTGTCAAGCTGGAGCCAACATGTAATGTTGTAAGTGCAGGCCCGAACCCCCCCCAAACTTTGCCTGATACACGAACTGTGACCCAATCTCACCATATTTTTAGCCATACACGACATATACCATACAAACATGGCGAGACGGCATAGACGCAAAGGTATTGGCACTCAAGTACCGATACCTGGGCAGTTGGATATCTCTAACGCGCGATCGCGACACGGGACGAGTGTATCCGGCTAAAGGGCACACCTTGCATCGACTACAACACGTCCGACTTTGACCGGGAGCACACCATCGAGGGAGTCATCGCCCTAGCCAAGATCGCCTACGTCGCGCGGGCGACCGAGATCCGCGCTCACCTGCCTCACCTGCCTCCCTTCATCCCCAAGGACGGCGGCAAGAGGCAGGCCGAGCACAAGGCTGGCAAGGATCCCGAGTTCACTGACGCCGACTTTGCCGCCTGGATCAAGAAACTCCGTGACGTGGACAACAAACCACCCGCCACCATGTGCATGTCCGCCCATCAGATGGGTTCATGTCGCATGAGCGCCAACGAGGACTCTGGCGTCGTCGACATGCGAGGCAAGGTCTGGGGCACCAAGAACCTGTACGTCGCCGACGCGAGTGTCTTTCCCAGCGCCAGTGGTGTGAACCCCATGGTGACGACCATGGCGCTGTCCGACTGGATATCCAGGGGTGTTGCTGCAGAGCTGAATTGAGGAGGGTATTTTGAAAGACTGGATTCTCTGTTCGGTTCTCTTCATTTCGCCTTTCCATGCTTCTCATCTTCCGGGGAGAGGGGAAGGGGGCTGGAGAAATACGCCTTCTAGTCAGTGAGTGGAAGGTGTCATTCGTAATAGGATCCATCCGGGTCAGGACCATGTCTCCATCCTGTGGATGGTTCTATTTTGGCAGATGTCGAATCGAGTTGGGTATCGAGTGGCGTAGCATGGCGTGTTGTCTTCGTGGTCGCGGTCAAGTTCTATGGCGCAAAGTAGTTGACTGCTCGTGTATGTGGTTTTTGATTGGGGATGACGTGAAGGATGTTATGTAGGAAGTTAGGTCTTGGGTGTGGATGTGGGCTCATACATGGACCAGACCACATGTTTCAGTATACTAGACCAGGATGAACCAATGGCAACAATGTGACTGTGAGTGGTGTAGGTGTCGCGTCTTCAGTACAATCAGCGTCACTGCAACTTATTGGCAAGTTTCGGCGTGGGCGTAAAACCCCGGTTCAGCAAGCACTTGGCTGATGAACGCGGCGCGAGTAGCTACCCTAGACGATATTCCTGAATACAATACGTATGTATGTATTTAGTACGGAGTACAGACACGGCAGAAGGAGGAAGAGGGATACGTGGGGGCACAGCAAATCTCGGCTCCAGCAAAGTTCGTCTCGTATCCATGGTAGAGACTTCAAATCTTAATTAGGCAGGCGGTGAAAAAGTTTAGGATATGCTATATATATACTAAACTTTAAAGTGTATTAGTGCAAAGATATACCTATAATAGATTATATATATCGTATATATAATAGCTAATAAGGGCACTTATAATATTTAATGCAAAGGTAATTGTAATATATATGTCGGAACAAGCATGATATCAATCGTGGCACGCAGCCGCAATTACCCGGCAAAACGTCAGGTCGCGAGGGCGCGCGCGCAACGCGCGCCCGTGAGAGGTAGCCCTACCTATAACTTATTAGCCTACCCTCTAATTAGGTAAGGACCTATAAGTTAGGTAACCTATAAATATAGTGTGTTTATAGCTACTTCTTATAATCTAAAAAGCCTCTCTTTTCCTCTCTTTTATATATACTTATAACTAATAAATTATAATGCCTAGAATAGAAGAATAATTCCTATTCCCTAGGCTATTAATCCTAATATTAAGCACCCTATAAATCTAATACTAATTAGTGGTTAACTTTATAGATAACTATATAGTTTTTCCTAACTATAGATTAGTAAGGTTAATTAAAAGAGATAGCTATACTATAAACCTACCCTATAAAATAGGAGGGCTACTAAAAGTATATATAGCTATGCTAAGGAAGTCTAAGCACTCTCTTATAATATAAAAGAAGCCTTATAACTCCTAAGATCTAATATCCTAAGACCCTATAAAGACTTTAAAGCTATTAAAGGATTAAGGCCTAGTTAGTAACTAGTCTAACCTATTTTTAATTACTTAGTTAGTGTTTTACTATATACCTAACCCTTAGAAGGCACTCTCTTATAATATAAAAGGAGATTATTACTCCTAAGATTTAATATTCTAAGAACCCCTAAGGGATAAAGATATATATATATATTATTTACGCTAGCTAGCTCTATGTAGGGCTAGTACTAGTACTCCTACTGCTTTATTAAAAGGGAAAACCCTTAAATAGGAAGAAAAACCCTTATATCTATGTTTAGGCTAACGCTAACCTTACACTAGGCCTACGTTACGTTATTTATAGCCTATTATAGGTATTTATTACTAGCTTACGCTAGCCTTATTCTAGTAAGAAGAAAAGAAAAGAAAGAAAAAGGAAAATCCTAGGTTCTAAGCCTTACCTAGCTCTATCCTAGGTCTATTCTAGCATTACTCTAGGCCTCTTATACTATCTTATAGTATACTAGATTTAGTTTTATAATAGTAATTTACTTCTCTTTTACTTTTTAGCTAGCTTTTCTATAGCCTTACTTTTTAGCCTTCTCTAGCCTAGGTCTAGCTTATTAGTCTAGGGAAGTTAAAGCACCTAATATTATTTATCTTCTATAGTAAGGGTATAGGTTTAGTTTAATTCCTAGCTATTCCTAGGCCTAAGTCTCTTAGGTATTAACTAACTAAATTCTTATCTTATATTCTTCTTTCTTTATTAATATCTATAATTTAGCCCTCCCCTCCTTATATAAGTATAAGAAGGGTTTCTCTCCCTAGAGGGGTCTTCCTTCTTTCCTTTTTTTTATTAAACTTCCTATAGGTTCTTTTCTTCCTTAGAGTTACCTAAGGCGCTCCTAGGCTAGTATTAGCCTAAATACTAATATTACTATAAATCTATTAAGTTATTTAATAAAATAGCACTAGTAGCTATAAGTACTCCTATATCCTATGCTATTCTAGCTTTAATTTACCTAGAAACTCCTAAGAATAATTACTACCCTTAGAAGTTATTAACTAAGAAGTAACTTAAGTAAGCTATAGCTAAAGATCTTAAGGTATAACTCTTACTACCCTTATTCTAAGTCTATTCTAAGTCTAATCTATAATAGTTAGGGATTCCTATAGGATTTAATATATTTCCTATAAGTCTTAGTTTATTAACTATCCTAGGTATTAATACTATAATATTACTAGTAAGTTAACTCTATTCTAGTTTAGAGATAAGGCTAACTATTTTATATAGGGCTTACTATTAATACCTATTTTAATTATTAGGTTTAAAACTATAGTTACTTAAAGGTAAGTAGTTAGTACCTCTCTCCTAGGCCTAGTCCTATGCTAATTTACTCTTAGCCTAATTTAACTAGTTAGTAAAATAAGCACTAGTAATTAGTTAAGGTCTAGGTAGCTATAGTTACTAGGGGTAATATAAGTGCTATTACACTAGTGTTGGAACAAGCATGATATTAATCGCGGCACGCAGCCGCAATTACCTGGCAAAAGGTCAGGCCGCGAGGGGCGCGCGCGTAACGCACGCCCGCGAGAGGTAGCCCCACATATAACTTATTAGTCTGCCCTCTGATTAGGCGGGGACCTATAAGTTATATAACCCACAAAGCGCACCACGTTTATAGCCACTTTTTATAATCTAGAAAAGCCTCTCTTTTTCTCCCTTATACACACACTTATAACTAATTAATTATAATGCCTAGAATAGAAGATAAATTCCTATTCCCTAGGCTACAATCCTAATGTTAGGCACCTATAATACTAACACTAATTAGTGGTTAACTTTATAGATAATCACATGGTTTTTCCTAACCGTAGATTAGCAAGGTTAATTAGAAGAGATAGCTATACTATAAACCTGCCTTATAAAATAGGAGGGCTGCTAAAAGCGTGTATAGTTATGCTAAGGAAGTCTAAGCACTCTCTTATAATAAGAAAGGAGCCTTATAACTCCTAAGATCTAATCCTAAGACCTTATAAAGACTTTAAAGCTATTAAAGGATTAAGGCCTAGTTAGTAACTAGTCTAACCTATCTTTAATTACTTAGTTAGCGCGTTCTACTACGTACCTAACCCTTAGAAGGCATTCTCTTATAATAAGAAAGGAACTTATTACTCCTAAGATCTAATCCTAAGAACCCCTAAGGGATAAAGATAATAGCTATGCTTATAATCCTTTAACCTGCTATATAACTAATACTAGACCTCTATTCTAACTTCCTATAATAAAGATAAGAAAATTAAAAGCTCCCTAGTAAGGAGAACTATTAAAAGCCTCTCTCTCTAGCCCTAACTTTAGTAATGCTAAAGAAAGCACTAAAGTTAAAAGAGACTAAAAAGGCAAAGGTTTATAACTTAATAACCCTCTCCTAAGATATATTCCCTAGAGATATAAGACTTTATTATATCTAAGATATTAAAGATAGCAAAATCGTTTAATCTTAATAAATAAGGTAATAACCCTAAGGCTACCATAGCCTATATTCTCTTTAAGATAGCGGCATACTAGTCTAGAGCCTTATTACTAGAAGCCTCTTTACTAACTTTATTAAAGACTTCTATAAATAAATAAGAGAGGTATTTATAATTATAGACTAAGTAATTACTAAGTATTTACATAACTTCCTTCTCTTCTAAGGCGTGTATATAGACATAATAGCCTATAGGAAGATTATAGTAATACTTAAGGAAGTCACTACCTATGAGGAATTCTAAGATTAGCAAGAAGAAGAGATACAGGAAGCTATAAGGAAGTATATACCCTTCTAAAAACGCATTAAAGACTAAGACTTCCTTAATAACCTCCTTCTAATCCCTTTAATTAGACTAAGATTATAATATTATTAACAGAGTAATCTAGGAATCCTATAATCTTACTAATATTATTCCCTAAGCCTAACCCTATTAGGCTAATTACACAATAATCCTTAGAAAGCCCTTATTAGAGGTATTCCCTATTAAGATAAGAAATCCCTCCTTCTATACCTCTAAGAGCACCTTTTCCTCTAGACCTATACTAAAGCAAATAATTAATCTCGCAAAGCTTTATATAAGCAATATTTAATACAGCGTAAATAACTATAAGGTCCTTAACTTAAAGTTAATAATCTTCTAAGGGAAATGCGAGATACTAGGCATTAAACCCTATAAGGCTAGGTATGCCCTTAAGGCTATGCTTAAAGGGAAAGCTTTAATATACTACTATAAGCATCTATATAAGCTAGAGATCCTTAAGACCTTAAGACTCTTATTAACCGCATTAAGAGAAGGTTTAAGACTAATAATATAAAGTAAAGGTATTTCCTTAAGTAGCAGAACACTAAGCTACGCTAGATTATATAAGAAAACCTAGATAAGCTAAAGATTAATTACTTTAAAGAACTTATAATAAAGCTTATAAACCTTTAGCGAGTAGTTCTAAATATTACTTAATCTAAAAGAGTACTCTAGAATTAATTAATCTCCGCCTATTATAGGATACCTAAGTATAGAACTTACCTTATTAACCCTCCTACTAATCTCTAGCTGTTTTGCGAATGCATAAGGATATTAATAAGAATAACTACAGAGGAATTAGATAAGAAGCATTAATTCCTATTAATACCTAATATAAGAGAGTAGTATTAGACTAACCGTAAGTACAATAGGTATAGTAAAGAAGCCTATTATAGATAATTATAATTATAAGGCAATAAAGGCACTTTACGTACAAAGAAATATTATATATATAGTAAGGAAGGCTGCTAGTTAACTAAATACTCTAAAGAGGAATGTAAGAAGGCGTATTAACGCTTTAAGAACCACTACCTTATAGAGCTAATAATCCCTTCCTATAATGCTTTCCTTACTTAGTATAAAGGTAAAGAGAATAACACTGCTTCTTCTAAAGAAGATAAGATTTCTACCTATATAATAGAACTTAGATTTAAAGAAGAAAGCAATAAAGGAGAGATGCTAATAAGCTTCTTTATATAAGGCATAATAATTAATAGCTATGTAACTATAGAGATCCTTACGAATTAAGTAGCTACGCATGCTCTTATAAAGGAGAATCTATTTAATCTCTAATAACTAAAGGAAGCCCTAACCGCCTTCCTTCTTTAAGATTATTACTCTTTAGGTGTGTTCTAAGGCATTATCCCTAATACTAGGGCTATAGGTTACTTATTAGTAAGGCACCCCTAATTCCTTGCCCTATAATGGTTAATCCCTAAGATCTAGCTTAATAAATCTAGAGCTAGGAGGTAATAATTTAATTTAGAAGCGGTAAGCTAATCCCTTAATTAGATTAATTAATATGCTTACTCCCTTTAGTATTATTCTATTCTATGTAATGCTTACGAACACTCCCTTCTTACTATGTTTAGCAGACATAGACTGCCTAAAGATTAACTTCTATATATCTTAGAATATCCTTTAATAAGGCAATATTAAGGTCCCTATTATCTGTAAATAGGGGTATCCTTAGATGCTTTTACAGAAGGAGAAATTAATTACCTAGAGTTATCTAACTAAGATAGAATTACGGCGCTTATATTGCTGATTTAGTTACCCCTCCGTCCGCTGACTTTATAATGTGCTTTCTAAATTAGGCTATAAGGTAGATTTTAAAACCATTAGATAATTAATAAGGATCTACCACTAATGCTAATTAAATGCAGACAATCTACATCGCTTTAAATTCACCCTAAAGGATAAATATAACTTTAACTATAAAGTAATTATAGATATTATATATCTAGATGGCAATCGCCCTATTCTCCACGCTGTTAATATAGCTACTATGTTTAACACAGTAAGGTTCCTAAAGGATATTATAGTAAAGGCAATATAGGAAGCTCTTTGCCTCTGCTAGATTAATACCTACTAGGGTCCTCTAGATTAGATTATAACTAATGCTAGCATAACGTTTAGAAGCGAAGAATTCCGCTAATTTATAGCTTTAATATTAATCTTAATTAAAGAAGTCCCTATTAAGGCACACTATAGCATTAGTAAGGTTAAGAGATATTATAGGCTGCTCTAAAGAGCCTATAATATTATCTAACGCAAATGCCTGTTAATACCTAAAGCCATAGCCCTATAAATAGCTATAAAAGCCCTTAATAATACTATAGGCCTAAACGGTATTATTCTAACCCTTCTTATCTTTAGTGCTTACCCTTAAATAATTAATAAATCTCCTCCCTTACCTAATATTAAGCAATAAGCTCTTATAGTGTAAAAGGCAATAAAGGAGATTAAGAGGTTATATACGCTCTATAAGGTTAAGGAAGCCCTTGCTATAAGGAATAGCCCTAACACCTTGCTAACCCTTAACCTCTCGCTTGCATTGCTAGTTCTTATCTAGCAAGAGCACAAAGGATAGTAAGGCCTATATAAGCTTCTTATAACGGATAGAGAGAGCTACACCCTTAATCTTCTATAAGGTCCTAAGGTCTTTAGGTTAACCTCTATTAAGCCTTATAATAAAGACCTAGGCAAGAAAAGGCTATTACTAGTAGGAGGTAATAACCTAGAGGTAATTAAAGGGGAAGAGCAAGAGGCACAAATTAATAATACAGTGCCTCTAGCCCTCTAAAAGAAGGCTAGGAAGACTATAAAAACCCTCCTATAATTATTAATTTAGTAGATAATCTTAAGGCATTTATCTTAAGCAAGGAGGAGGCAGATCTTAAGCTTACAATCTAATTACATAAGAAAGGTATAATCATAACTCCTAGCGAACCTTTTAAGCTCTTAACGAAGACTAAGATTAATGCCCTAATTAGCAGAGGCGTGTTTAAATTTATTGCTTTTAATCTAAAGAAGCACTAAGGGATTTAAATCTTTAATTCCTATATTATTAACAAAGTAAAAGGAAGAATAAGCTAGCTATATAAGAAATTAAGGCTTATAATCTAAGGCTTTAGTAATAAAGTGAAGCAAGCAATCCTTACATAAGCCCTAATAATCTAAAGGGCAAGCTAGCGATTAATCCTTATAATTACCCCTTCTCTTCTTATAAAAGGATTCCTCCTTTAGATCCAAGATATTACATAGGCGTACGTATAATTAGAAACGCCGCTAAATCGTACAATCCTTACTTAACTCCCTATCTAAATTCGTGATTAGCACCCTAAAGGAATAATTATAAGAGTTATTAAGCCCCTTTACGGAATTACAGAGGCTAGCACACACTAGTGAGTAACTTACTATAAGTACTATAGAGAAAAGCTCTAGATAATAACATTAAGCTACGATCCGTGCCTACTGGTTATATCTGCTAAAAGCCCCTAATTTAGATACGTAGGAATATAGACTAAT
This sequence comes from Epichloe gansuensis, assembly GCA_023658505.1. Classification (NCBI taxonomy): domain Eukaryota; kingdom Fungi; phylum Ascomycota; class Sordariomycetes; order Hypocreales; family Clavicipitaceae; genus Epichloe; species Epichloe gansuensis. The sequence goes on from CP098281.1 coordinate 1,457,760, forward strand.
AATACCCTTAGCCTATTAGATAAAGGATTCTCCTAATAGGAAGAAGATTAGCTAGCTACCGCTAAATTCGCTGTAAAACTAAAGCAGTTTATTAAGCCTAATAACCCCTTATATTTAACGGTGGAATTATTTAACTAACTAATAACACTATTAAAATGCGGTAAAAGGGCAAAGTAATAAGCTATAGTTAATCCTACTAGAAGAGCTAGAAAAGAAGTACGTGGAATAAAGGGCCTGTAGTGCTTACATTGCTTTAATCTGCTAACCTAAGGCAAGCTTTAATCTATTAGTTACTATATAATATTAAGAACTAATAACCAAGAACATTAAGGAACTTAATTACTGTATTAAGTAGCAAATAGACTACCTAGATTAAGGATTAATCTTCGTACCCCTTAACCTTAAAAGAGTAAAGCTATTTACATTTATTAATAGATTATTTGCTAATAATAAAGACCTTACCTTATAACTAGGCTACGTCCTTATCCTAGCTAATAAGGAGTATAAAGATAGCAAGTTTACACTATAAGGCAATATTATACACTATAGCTTAATAAAGAGTAAGAGAGTTATAAGAAGTGTGCTTGCTTTAGAGGTTTATAGAATAGTAGCAGGCGTAGATATGGCTTACGTAATTATAATAACGTTAAAGATTATTATGGATTAATTAAACCTCCTAGAGATCCTAATTATAGTCTATATAGATTCGTACTTATTATATAAATACCTTATTAAGCTTAGGACTACAAAGGAGAAGCAGCTTATAATTAATATTATAGCCCTTTAGTAATTATATAAACGCCGCAAGCTCTGTAAGATTAGATAGATTAATAGCGAAGATAACCTAGCTAACGCGTTTACAAAGGTAATGCCTAACAAAGCCCTAGAGAGGTTTATTATAGGTAACATAGCAATAATCTAGATAGAGGGATAGGTTACCTAGACCTAGCACTGCCTATAAAGAGGTAAGGGACTAGAGCCCTAAAGCCCGCGCCTAAGCCTATGCTAAAGCCTATGCCTAAGCCTACGCTAAAGCCTATGCTTAAGCCTATACTAAAAACAGCGCTAAAGGCACTAGATAAGGTGCCCTAAGTATAGCATAGTTATGTAGGGCATGGGCTAAGGGATTAGAGGTAGCGGAATTATAGCTTTAGAAGGGGGCATAGAATTATATCTTTAGAAGGGAGCGTGGAATTATAGCCTTAGAAGGGCGCCCTTTTAAGTCTTTATAGTAAGGAGGGGGAAGAGAAGGGAGCGTAAGGGGCGGGAAGGTATAATCTAATATTATACCTTTAGAAGGGGAAGAATTATAAGTAATCTTCCCTAGGAATATAATTTAATATTATATTACGGTTAAATAAAGGGCTACAGGGAGGGATAATCTAATATTATACCTTTAGATAGGGAAGGGATTATAGGCAACCTTCCCCTTATAATATAATCTAATATTACGTTATACTAGTTAAAGGCAAGGGCGGAAGGCAAAGGAGCCTTCCGCGAGGAAGAAGAATAAGCGATTAGAGAAGCTAGTTATCTAAAGCTAGTAGCGCATAGGGGAAGGAAAGGGGACTATTATTATTATTTCTTTGTTAGTTCTTTTATTTATATAACACATTTATTTAATCCCTTGTATCTTCCCTTCTTAGATTAATATTATGCGTTAATAATTATATTAAAAAGAAAGAGGTTCTAATGTTAGAATAAGCATAATATTAATCGCAGCACGCAGCCGCAATTACCTAGCAAAAGGTTAGGCCGTAAGGGGCGCGCGTAACGCGCGCCCGTGAGAGGTGGTTCTATATATAACTTATTGGTCTGCCCTCTAATTAGGCAAGGACCTATAAGTTATGTAACCTATAAAGCGCACCGCGTTTATAGCCACTTCTTACAATCTGGAAAAGCCTCTCTTTTCTCCCTTATACACACACTTATAACTAATTGATTATAATGCTTAGAATAGAAGATAAATTCCTATTCCCTAGGCTACGATCCTGACGTCAGGCACCTGTGATACCAACAACTAGTTTACTATTAGTTTTAGTCTAGGTCTAATAATTCTCTAGGTCCTAGATAATTATTAGGCTTATATTAAGAAGCTTTATACTAGGAATTAAAATAAGAAAAAGCAAAGTACTTTTATAGTAAGTTTAGGCTAGTCTAGTACTAGGGAGATTAGTATAATAAGGTTATTTTTTAGTTATAGCGCCTAGATACCTATATAGCAGAGATAAACTATCTCCTAGCTATAGCTTTACTTACTAAGGGTAAGCAAAGGTAATAGAGGGAGTGATTCTAGTCTTAGAGAAGGAATAAATAGTTAGGTAGTTATAGTTTAGTAAAGGGGTAAAGGCAAACTAGTAGGGATTTTAATACCTAGCGTTTTTAATAGTTAAGATTAATCTAATAATAGTTCTAGAATTATAATCCTATAGCTAACCTACTACTAGCTCTAAACCATATAGTCCTATGCCTCTCCCTAGTTATCTATTATATTTATATCCTAGTTATTAGTCCTAGCGTAGTAAAAGCGCCCTAGCTTTAGCTCTTCCTCCCTCCTATATATATTAGCTACTAGTTCCTATGCTAATAAGTAGTATTAGAGTTACTTTATACTAAGGAACTATTTAGCTATAGCTCTTACCTTTAGGGGGTAGTTTAAGGCTAGCCTTACCTCTTATATATCTTTAGGCTATTATAATTAGGGGTGTTAGTAGTTATATTTAGGGTAGTTAACTATAATATAATATTAGTCCTTAACTGCTTTACTATAGCTATATAGAGGTAAGTTTACCCTAGGAATGCCTCTTTAGAAGAGGAATTTATTAAGGCTAATCTTTCCTATATATAATTAGACTATGGTTAAGGAGATGTGTTTTTCTAGTCCTATATAGAATCTTTAGATTTCCTTTAGGTTATAAGTTAGTGATTAGTCCTTAGTTAGCTCTCTTATAAGTCTATGCTACCTTAGTTATTCCTTACTATACTATTTATCCTAGCGTTATCTCTATTCCTTATATAGTTCCACTACTAGCTTATTATTCCTAGGGGGTCTTAGTCTACGCTATAATACTATCTATACTAAGTTAGCAGTGGCTTAGATTATTATAGTTATTCCGCTCTCTATAATTCTCTTTTAAACTTCTGTTTTATCTTATTTAGGTATAGATCTAGGGGGATATAAGTCTTAATCTTTAGTTAAGTAATAGGCATAGCCTTAAACACACTAGCTATAATTTAGAGGTAGGTTAATTAGTCTATTATAAAGCTTTTAACTACTTCTCTTAGTTTTCTACTCTTTTAGTTAGGGTATAGTAAGCGCTTACCCTATAGGTAAGGATAGGCTAGACTACCTATATATATAGGAGTTAGGTATCTCTAAAGCTATAGCCCTAGGCTAATGCTACTAGTAAGGAGAGTATAAGCTACTACTAGGCTAGTTTGCCTTTTAGGATATTCTTATAAGCGCTTTAATTAAGTTTCCTATTAACCTAGACTTTAAGGAACCTATATAACTCTATAGGCGCTATCTCTTCTATACTAAGTTAGACCCTAGCCTATAGGGGTTAGTATGCTTTGCTAAAGTATATAAGTTTAGTCTTTACTAGGTTAAACTTTACTCCTGCTTCTTTTGCCTATTTTTCGCATACTTTTACGTGGCTTTAAGCCTCTTCTAGGTCTGCGCAGTGTTCTTTCCAAACGCCGCTATGTTTGTGTCATCCGCAAATCCTATCGCCACCGTGAGGGATAAAGATAATAGCCTAGCTTATAATCCTTTAACCTATTATATAACCCTAATACTATATCTCTATTCTATCTTCCTATAATAAAGATAAGAAAGTTAAAAGCTTCTTAATAAGGAAAACTATTAAAAGCCTCTCTCTCTAGTCCTAACTTTAGTAATACTAAAGAAGGCACTAAAGTTAAGAGAGACTAGAAAGGTAAAGGTTTATAAGTTAATAATCCCTTTCTAAGATATATTCCCTAGAGATATAAGATTTTATTATACCTAAGATATTATAGCTAGTAAAATTATTTAATCTTAATAAATATAATAATAACCCTAAGGCTATTATAGCCTATATTCTCTTTAAGATAGTGGTATACTAATCTAAGGGCCTTATTATAAGAAGCCTTTTTACTAATTTTATTAAAGACTTTTATAACTAGATAAGAGAGATACTTATAACTATAGACTAAGTAATTACTAAGTATTTATATAATTTCCTTCTCTTCTAAGGCATATATATAGATATATATTATTTACGCTAGCTAGCTCTATGTAGGGCTAGTACTAGTACTCCTACTACTTTATTAAAAGGAAAACCCTAGAATAGGAAGAAAAACCCCTTATATCTATGTTTAGGCTAATGCTAACCCTACACTAGGCCTGCATTACGTTATTTATAGCCTATTATAGGTATTTATTACTAGCTTATGCTAGCCTTATCCTAATAAGAAGAAAAGAAGAGAACAGAGCTTTGCACTACAATACAATACATTTGGTGTATTGTGTATTGTATTGTATTGTATTGACAATACAATACAATACAATACATTACACAATACAATACAAGTACTTTTTCACAATACAATACAATACATGTATTATTTTGTATTTAATTGTATTTTTTTTTATTTTTCTACGCTAAAGTAGATTTCCTTAATTATAAGGCATTATAAGGTATATACATCTAATAATAAGTAATAAGGGTTTACTTTAGACTTACTTTTATATTATTATATAGTAATACCTTCTTATTATTAGTTTTATAAGCTTTTTCTTGCCTTAAAACCTAGTATCTAATAATAATATAATAGTAAGTCTAAAGTAAGTCTTTATTAACTTTATAATAGTATTACCTTCTTATAATTAGTTATAAAAGCTTTTTCTTACTTTAAAACCTAGTATTTACTAATATTATTATAGTAGGTCTAGAGTAAGTCCTTATTAACTTTATAATAATATTCCTTCTTAAAAAGTATTTTCTTATATTAAAACCTAGCATTCACTAATATTATAAAAGTGGGTCTAAAGAGGGTTCTTATTAACTTAATATTAGTATTACCTTCTTATTATTAGTTTTAAGAGCCTTTTCTTACTTTAAAACCTAGTATTTACTTATATTATAAAAGTGGGTCTGAAAGTAAGTCCCTATTAACTTTAAAGTAGTATTACTTTCCTATAATAGCTTTTTCTCACTTTAAATCCTAGTATTTACTAAAATCATAAAAGTGGGTCTAAAGTGGGTCCATATAATTTTTATAAGAGTTTTGCCTTCTTATAATAACTTTTTCTACTTTAAAACCTAGCATTTACAAATATTATAAAAGTGGGTCCTTAATAACTTTATTTTAGTACTACTTTCTTATTATTAGTTTTTATAGCTTTTTCTTACGGGGCGGCACAGGCTCGCGAGAGAGCCGACCGAGGACCGACCGCTAACTCATAACCCAAAGGAAATCCAAAGATTCCACACAGGACTAGAAAACACGTCTCCTCAACCATAGTCCAACTACGCACAGGAAAGATTAGCCTTAACAAATTCCTCTTCCAAAGAGGCGTCCCCAGGGTGAACTCGCCCCTATGCAGCTGTGGCAGAGCAATCAAGGACTAATATCATATTATAGTTAACTACCCTAAATATAATTACCGACGCCCCTAATCGCAATGGCCTGGAGACGCATGGGAGGCAAGGCTAGCCCTAAACTACCCCTAAAGGCAAGAACTATAGCTAAATGGTTCCTTAGCATAAAATAACTCTAATACTACTCATTAGCATAGGAACTAGTAGCTAACATACGCAGGAGGGAGGAAGAGCTAGAGCTAGGCGCTTTCGCCGCGCTAGGACTAATAACTAGGATATAGACATAATAGATAACTAGGAGAGGCGCAGGACCACGTAGTTTAGAACCAGCAGCAGGCCAGCTATAGGATCACAATTCCAGAACTATTATTAGATTAATCTTAACTATTAAAAACGCTAGGTATTAAAATCCTTACTAGTCCGCCCCCGCCCCTTTACTAAGCTATAACCACCTAATTATTTATTCCTCCTCTAGGACTAGAATCGCCCCTCCATTACCTTCGCCCGCCCTTAGCAGGCAAAGCCATAGCTAGGAGACGGTTTGTCTCCGCAGCGCGGGCATCTAGGCGCCGTAACTAAAAGATAACCTTATTATGCTAATCTCCCTAGTACTAGACCGGCCTAGACCCGCCGTAGAAGCACTCTGCTTCTTTTGCTCTAATTCCTAGCATAGAGTTTCTTAACGCAATCCTAATAATCATCTAGGACCTAGAGAACCATTAGACCTGGACTAGAACCAACAGCGAACCGGTGTAGTAGCACTTACATCACCCCTAGCGACTATGGCCGCCTGGACCTCAACCAACCACTGGTGCTCATTTCGCTGACCAGTCAAATCAGGCTAAGAGCGAATTAGCACAGGACCAGGCCCGGGAGAGAGGCGCTAACTACCTTCGGTAGCAAGCCCTACGCAAAACAGTTAGCCCCGCCTCCGAACCGGAACAGAGTCGACTCACTGGCAATATCATGGCATTAATGCCTAGGACAGTTAATAGACTAAGACTCGCAGGAAACACATTAGATCCCACAGGGATCCCCTAACTATTACAGGTTAGACTTAGAGCAGACTTAGTGCAGGGGCGGCAGGGGTTATACCTTAAGATCTTTAGCCATAGCCTGCTTAAGTTACTTCTCGGTTAATAACTTCTAAGGGTAGCAATCGTTCTTAGGAGTTTCCTAGGCGGATTAGAGCTGGAATAGCATAGGACATAGGAGTACTTATAGCTGCTAGCGCCATTTTATTAAATAACTCAATGGATTTACAGTAACATTAGCATTTAGGCTAACACTAACCTAGGAGCGCCTTAGGTAGCTCTAAGGAAGAAAAGAACCTATAGGAAGTTTAATAAAAAGAGGAAAGAAGGAAAACCTCTCTAGGGGGAGGAACCCTTCTTATACTTATATAAGGGGGCTAAATTATAGATATTAACAAAGAAAGAAGAACATAAGATAAGAATCTAGTTAGTTAATGCCTAAGAGACCTAGGCCTAGAAACGGCTAGGAACCGAACTAAACCCACACCCCTACCACAGAAGACAAACAACATTAGGTACTCTAACTTCCCTAGACTAATAAGCTAGACCTAGGCTAGAGAAGGCTAAAAAGTAGGGCTATAGAAGAGCTAGCTAAAAAGTGAAAGAGAAGTGAATTACTACCGCAAAACTAAATCTAGCATGCTATAAGATAGTATAACAGGCCTAGAGCAGTGCTAGAGCAGACCTAGGATAGAGCTAGGTAGGGCTTAGAACTTAGGATTTTCCTTTTCCTTTCTTCTTTCTTTTCTTATTAGGATAAGGCTAGCGCAAGCTAGCAATAAACACCTACAATAGGCTACACACAACGCAACGCAGGCCTAGTGTAGGGTCGGCGTCGGCCCGAACATAGATATAAGGGGTTTTTCTTCCCATTTAAGGGTTTTCCTTTTGACGAAGCAGCAGGAGTACTAGTACTAGCCCTACATAGAGCTAGCTAGCGTAAATAATATATATATAGCTTTTTCTTACTTAAAAGCCTAGTATTTGTAAATATTATTAAAGTGGGTCTAAAAGTGGGGCCTTAAAACTTTATATTAGTATTACCTTCTTATTATTAGTTCTTATATGTTTTTCTTACTTTAAAACGTAGTATGTTTAAACTTTATAAAAGTGGGTCTTAAAGTGAGTCCTTATTAACTTTATATAAGTATTACCTTCTTATTATTAGTTATTATGACTTTTTTACTTTAAAACGTAGTATGTTTAAACTTTATAAAAGTAGGTCTTAAAGTGAGTCCTTGTTAACTTTATATAAGTATTACCTTCTTATTATTAGTTATTATGACTTTTTTACTTTAAAACGTAGTATGTTCAAACTTTATAAAAGTGGGTTTTAAAGTGGGTCCTTATTAACTTTATATAAATATTACCTTCTTATTATTAGTTATTATAGCTTTTTTACTTTAAAACCTAGTATTTACTAATATTATAAAAGTGGGTCTTTATTAACTTTATATTAGTATTACTCTCTTATAATAGCTTTTCTCACTTTAAAACCTATTATTAATAAGTGAATTAGGACTTACTTTAGACTTACTTTTATAATAATACTAAAGACTAGGTTATATAGCTATTAAAGCTATTAAAGCTATTAAATTATAATAGAAAAGACTATTTAGGACTTACTTTTAAGAGGAATATATTATATACTTTCCTTTTATTTTTAATTTTAACTAACTTTTAAGTTAATTCTAGATAGGTTTTCCCTTCTCTTTTACTTTTACTTTAGTTTTAAAAGCTTAAAAGTTAATATAATTATTTATAATTCTAATAAAAAGGGTTTATAGCTATAAGACTATTTTTAAAGTAAAATAAAATTCCTTTATTCTTATATAAGTTCTTAGTATATCTAAATATTATTATTAGAGTTTTAGTTTATTTATATATAGTTATAATATTTTTCCTTAGGGTAAGTTTTACACTTAAAGTTAAGAAAAACTATTAAAAAGATAATAAATCTAAGAAAAAGTTATAAACTTAGAAAGACCTCTAAAATTAGTTAAAAATTCTTTTATAAGTTACATTTAAACTATACTATAAAAGATGACTAAGCAGTAGTTATTAGGTTAATATTCTAAATTAGCTAGATATTTAAAGATTTATAGAAAAGCAAATAAATTATATTAAAAAAGTGGCTTATATTAACTAGATTAGTTATTAAATCTACTATATAATAGAATTTTATAATACCCCACTTTTTTTTACCCCTAACAATACATTGTATTGTATGTATTGTATTGTATTGTATTGTATTGTATTGACAATACAATACACAATACAATACATAGGGCAATACAATACAATACAATACATCGAAGGGCCAAAAATACAATAAATACAATACATGCAAAGCTCTGGAAGAGAAAGAAAAAGGAAAATCTTAGGTTCTAAGCCTTACCTAGCTCTATCCTAGGTTTACTCTAGCATTACTCTAGGCCTCTTATACTATCTTATAGTATACTAGATTTAGTTTTATAGTAGTAATTTACTTCTCTTTTACTTTTTAGCTAGCTTTTCTAAGGCCTTACTTTTTAGCCTTCTCTAGCCTAGGTTTAGCTTATTAGTCTAGGGAAGTTAAAGCACCTAGTGTTATTTATCTTCTGTAATAGGGGTGTAGGTTTAGTTCAATTCCTAGCCGTTTCTAGGCCTAGGTCTCTTAGGCGTTAACTAACTAGATTCTTGTCTTGTGTTCCTCTTTCTTCGTTAATATCTATGATTTAGCCCCCTATATATATAGATATAATAGCCTATAAGAAGATTATAGTAATACTTAAGGAAGTTATTACCTAGGAGGAATTCTAAGATTAGTAAGAGAAAGAGATATAGGAAGCTATGAGGAAGTATATACCCTTCTAAAAATACATAGAAGACTAAGACTTCCTTAATAATCTCCTTTTAATCCCTCTAATTAGGCTAAGATTATAATACTATTAATAGAGCAATCTAGGGACCTTATAATCTTACTAATATTACTTACTAAGCCTAACACTATTAGGCTAATTATATATATTATTTACGCTAGATGGCAATTTATGCCTTTTACTAGTACCTCTGCGGTGATAAACGCTTTGTTATAGGAAAACCGTACTAGGTTACTAGTTATTTAGATAGATAACTAGTTAGTTGCCTAGTTAGGTGAAAAACCTACAACGATTTGTTACGCTACTTACATGGTTCTAACTCGTAGGTGTTTGATTCCTAAAATACCCTTTACAACGATTTCCCTCCAACTATCCCCGTCTTCTTCAATCTGGTTCCCAAAATCCCTTCGGTGAAGGGGCAGGGGCGGACCGGTGAGGCTTATAATACCCGGCGTTATATAGTTGACATTAATCCGATGACAGTTCCGGAATTGTAATTCTGCGGCCAGCCCGCCGCCGGCTCTAGACCGTGTGATCTTGCGTCTCTCCCTAGTTATCTGCTATGTCCCTATCCTAGTTATTAGTCCTAGCTTATCGGAAGCGGCCCGGCTCCTCTTCTCTCCCACGTATATTAGCGGCTAGTTATTACGCTAGTGAGTAGTATTAGAGTTATTTCGTGCTAAGGAACCATTTAGCTATAGCTCTTGCCTTTAGGGGGTAGTTTAGGGCTAGCCTTGCCTCCTATATGTCTCTAGGCTAGCGCGATTAGGGGCGTTAGTAATTATATTTAGGGTAGTTAACTATAATATAATATTAATCTTTAACTACTTTACCGTAGCTACATAGAGGCAAGTTTACCCTAGGGATATCTCTCTAGAAGAGGAACTTATTAAGGCTAATCTTTCCTATGCGTAGCTAAACTAGGGTTAAGGAGATATATTTTTCTAGTCCTATATAGAATCTTTAGATTTCCTTTAGGTTATAAGTTAATAGCTAGTCCTTAGTTAGTTCTATTATAAGCCTATGCTACTCTAGGCATTCCTCACTATGCTAGTTTTCCTAGTGTTATTTCTATTCCTTATATAGCTCTGCTACTAGCTTATTATTTATAGGGAGAGGTCTTTACTTATAATATAGTACTATCTATACTAACTTAGTAGTGGCTTAGATTATTATAGCTATTTTACTCTTAGTAATTCTCTCTTTAAACTTCTATTTTATCTTATTTAGGTATAGATCTAGGGAGAGGATATAAGTCTTAACCTCTAGTTAGGTAATAGGTATAGCCTTAAACGCACTAGCTGTTATGGACTCGAGCTCAGGAGCTCGGGTTATGTCTTAGGTCCGGAGAGGGCGCGTAAAGGTTCCGGAAAGAACGCGCAAAGGACACAGACTATAAGCGGATAGGTTAGGGCTTTACCTAGGCCTATGCGACCTATATACACACTAGTATAAAGCCAGTTCCTATGCGACACCTAGCTTAGTCTAATCCTTCCTCTCTAAGGATAATAATATCTCTTAGAACGCTTACGTGCAGTTGCCCTAAGGCTAGTTCATTACACTAGCTATAATTTAGAGGTAGGTTAATTAGTCTATTATAAAGCTTTTAACTACTTCTCTTAGTTTTCTACCCTTCTTAGTTAGGGTATAGTAAGCACTTACTCTATAGGTAAGTATAGGTTAGACTACCTATATATATAGGAGTTAGGCATCTCTAAAGCTATAACCCTAGGCTAATACTACTAGTAAGGAGAGTATAAGCTATTACTAGGCTAGTTTATTTTTTAGGATATTCTTATAAGCGCTTTAATTAAGTTTCCTATTAACCTAGACTCTAAGGAACCTATATAACTCTATAGGTACTATCTTCTCTATACTAAGCTAGACCCTAGCCTATAGGGGTTAGTATGCCTTACTAAAGTATATAAGTTTAGTCTTTACTAGGTTAAACTTTACTCCTACTTCCTTTACCTACTTTTTATATACTGTTAGTATCACAGGTGCCTGACGTCAGGATCGTAGCCTAGGGAATAGGAATTATTCTTCTATTCTAGGTGTTATAATCAATTAGTCATAAGTGTGTGTAAAAGAGAGGAAAAGAGAGGATTTTTTAGATTGTAAGAAGTGGCTATAAACGTAGTGCGTTTTATAGGTTATATAACTTATAAGTCCTTGCCTAATTAAAGGGGTAGGCCAATAAGTTATATATAGGGTTACCTCTCGCGGGCGCGCGTTACGCGCGCCCCTTATAGCCTAACCTTTGCTAGGTAATTACGGCTACGTGCTGCGATTAATATTATGCTTGTTCTAATATTAGAACCTCTTTCTTTTTAATATAATTATTAACATATAATATTAATCTAAGAAGGGAAGATATAAGGGATTAAATGAATATATTATATAAATAAAAGAATTAATAAAAGAAATAATAATAATAGTCCCTTCTTCCTTCCCCAATACGCTATTAGCTTTAGATAACTAGCTTCTCTAATGACTTATCCTTTTTCCTTATAGAAGGCTACCTCTGCCTTCTGCCCTTACCTACGCCCCTTTATTTAACTAGTGTAACATAATATTAGATTATATTATAAGGGAAGGTTCGCCTCAGGCAGCTCTAAGGAAGAAAAGAACCCACAGGAAGTTTAATAAAAAGAGGAAAGAAGGAAGACCCTCTAGGGGAGGAACCCTTCTTATACTTGTATAGGGAGGGGGCTAAATCATAGATATTAATGAAGAAAGAAGAACATAAGATAAGAATCTAGTTAGTTAACGCCTAAGAGACCTAGGCCTAGGAACGGCTAGGAATTAAACTAAACTCACACCCCTATTATAGAAGATAAATAATATTAGGTACTTTAACTTCCCTAGACTAATAAGCTAGACCTAGGCTAGAGAAGGCTAAAAAGTAAGGCTATAGAAAAGCTAGCTAAAAAGTAAAAGAGAAGTAAATTACTACTATAAAACTAAATCTAGCATGCTATAAGATAGTATAAGAGGCCTAGAGTAGTGCTAGAATAAACCTAGGATAAAGCTAGGTAAGGCTTAGAACCTAGGATTTTCCTTTTTCTTTCTTTTCTTTTCTTCTTACTAGGATAAGGCTAGCGTAAGCTAGTAATAAATACCTATAATAGGCTATAAATAACGTAACGTAGGCCTAGTGTAAGGTTAGCGTTAGCCTAAACATAGATATAAGGGTTTTTCTTCCTATTTAAGGGTTTTCCTTTTAATAAAGCAGTAGGAGTACTAGTACTAGCCTTACATAGAGCTAGCTAGCGTAAATAATATATATATATAAGGGAAGGTTACCTATAATCCCTTCCTTATCTAAAGGTATAATATTAAATTATCCCTCCTTATAGCTCTTTATTTAACTATAATATAATATTAGATTATATTCCTAGGGGAAGATTACCTATAATCCTTCCCCTTCTAAAGGTATAATATTAGATTATACCTTCCTACGCCCCCTTATACTCCCTCCTCTTCCCTCTCCCTACTATAAAGACTTAGGAGAGGCGCTCCTTCTAAGGCTATGATTCCGCGCCCCTTCTAAAGCTATGATTCCATGCCTCCAATCCCTTAGCCTATGCCCTACGTAATAGTGCTATACTTAGGTAGCTTGCCTAGTGCCTTTAGCGCTGGTTTTAGCGTGGGCTTTAGGGCTCCGGTCCCTTGCCTCTTTATGGGTAGTGCTAGGTCTAGGTAACCTATCCCTCTATCCGGATTATTGCTATATTACCCGTAATAAACCTCTCTAGGGCTTTATTAGGCATTGCCTTTATAAACGCGTTAGCTAGGTTATCTTTACTATTAATCTATCTAATCTTATAGAGCTTATAGCATTTATATAATTACTAAAGGGCTATAATATTAATTATAAGCTACTTTTTCTTTATAGTCCTAAGCTTAATAAGGCACTTATATAATAAGTATAAATCTATATAGACTATAATTAGGATTTCTAGGAGGTTTAATTAATCTATAATAATCTTTAATATTATTATAATTACGTAAGCTATGTTAACGCTTATCGGTGGCAAGCCCTACGCAAAACAGTTAGCCTCGCCCCCGAACCGGAATAGAGCTGACTTACCAGCGATATCATAGCATTAATGCCTAGGATAGTCTATAGACTAAGACTCGCAGGAAACACATTAGATCCCACGGGGATCCCCTAACTATTACGGATTAGACTTAGAGCAAACTTAGTGTAAGGGCAGCAGGGTCTTACCTTAAGATCTTTAGCTATAGCTTACTTAAGTTACTTCTTAGTTAATAACTTCTAAGGGTAGCGCTTATTCTTAGGAGTTTCCTAGGCAGATTAGAGCTAGAATAGCATAGGATATAGGAATACTTATAGCTACTAGTGCTATTTTATTAAATAACTTAATAGATTTATAGTAATATTAGCATTTAGGCTAATACTAGCCTAGGAGTGCCTTAGGTAGCTCTAAGGAAGAAAAGAACCTATAGGAAGTTTAATAAAAAAGAGAAAAGAAGGAAGACCTCTCTAGGGGAGAAACCCTTCTTATACTTATATAGGAGGGGGCTAAATTATAGATATTAATAAAGAAAGAAAAATATAAGATAAGAATCTAGTTAGTTAATACCTAAGAGACCTAGGCCTAGAAATAGCTAGGAATTAAACTAAATCTATACCCTTACTATAGAAGATAAATAATATTAAGTACTCTAACTTCCTAGACTAATAAGCTAGACCTAGGCTAGAGAAGGCTAAAAAGTAAGGCTATAGAAAAGTTAGCTAAAAAGTAAAAGAGAAGTAAATCACTACTATAAAACTAAATCTAGCACGCTATAAGATAGTATAAGAGGCCTAGAGTAGTGCTAGAGTAGACCTAGGATAGAGCTAGGTAAGGCTAGGAACCTAGGGTTTTTCCTTTTTCTTTCTTTTCTTTTCTTCTTATTAGGATAAGGCTAGCGTAAGCTAGTAATAAACACTTACAATAGGCTATAGATAACGCAATGCAAACCTAGCGTAGGGTTAGCGTTAGCCTAAATATAGATATAAGGGGTTTTTCTTCCTATTTAAGGGTTTTCCTTTTAACAAAGCAGTAGGAGTACTAGTACTAGCCCTACATAGAGCTAGCTAGCGTAAATAATATATATATATATATGTTAACGCTTACTACTATTCTATAGACCTCTAAAGTAAGCATACTTCTTATAACTCTCTTACTCTTTATTAAGCTATAGTATATAATATTGCCTTATAGTGTAAATTTACTATCCTTATACTCCTTATTAGCTAGGATAAGTACATAGCCTAGTTATAAGGTAAGGTCTTTATTATTAGCAAATAATCTATTAATAAATATAAATAGCTTTACTCTTTTAAGGTTTAGGGGTATAAAGATTAATCCTTAATCTAGGTAGTCTATTTACTACTTAATATAATAATTAAGTTCCTTAATATTCTTAATTATTAGTTCTTAATATTATATAGTAACTAATAGATTAAAGCTTGCCTTAGGTTAGTAGATTAAAGCAATATAGGCACTATAGGCCCTTTACTTAATATACTTCTTTCCTAGCTCTTCTAGCGGGATTAACTATAGCTTATTACTTTACCCTTTTTACTATATATTAATAGTGTTATTAGTTAGTTAAATAACTCCACTATTAAATACAAGGGGTTATTGCCTAACTCCTTATCTAAATTTATAATTAGCACCCTAAAGGAATGATTATAAGAGTTATTAAGCCCTCTATAGAATTACAGAGGCTAGCATACACTAGTGAGTAACTTACTATAAGCACTATAGAGAAAACCTCTAGATAATAATATTAAGCTATAATCCGTGCTTGCTAGTAATATCTACCAAAAGCCCTTACTTTAGATACGTAGGAATGTAGACTAACAATACCCTTAGCCTATTAGATAAAGGATTCTCCTAATAAGAAGAAGATTAACTAGCTGCTACTAAATTCGCTGCAAAACTAAAGCAGTTTATTAAGCCTAATAACCCCTTATATTTAATAGTGGAATTATTTAGCTAACTAATAACACTATTAATATATAGCAAAAAGGGTAAATGTTGGAACACCAAGGTGCCTGCGCAGGTAATAATACCGTTGTTATTGAAGTCTATGATAGTTAATGATGATCTAGGAAAGAAAGAAGAGAGAGAGGGAGAGGAATCTAGCTAGCCAAAAAGTGGGTGAAACCTGTAAGTGAGGCAAAGAGAGGGTGGCGAAAAGGGGTAGCTAATCATAAGGCATGCATCCCTCTAAGGGCCCTACTCAGTCTATAATTAGTGGGTCTTTAGCTATAACTAATCTAATGATAATCCGAAGGAATTAACACTAGTAGTATCTCTTTTCTTGTGGCTAAAGGAGCCTAAAAACGTAATAAAAATTGAATTAAAGGAAAGTATATATAAGTAAATCCCTTAATAGGAATTCAGAGCCCTAATTAGCTCGGTTAGCATTAGTTAATTTAATTAATCCAATCACAATGGATCCTCCCTTTATCTCTGTTAATTCCTCTTTATAACGCTGCTAAAGGTCTCTTAACCTAGCCTTCCACACGGATTATTAATTCGTTTAAATTAATTAAGGTTATAAGCGCCTAATTTAGCAATCCTTTGTTATCGTATTAGCTAGGTTATCATTGCCGTTAATCCATCTAACCTCGTAGATCTCGCGCCTCTTATATAATTAATAAAGGGCTATAATATTAATTATTAGCCTCTTCTCTTTCGTTATGCCTAGCTTAATAAGGCATTCGTATAATAAGAACAAATTAGTACAAAGGATTATAGGGATCTAAGGTATCTTTAATTAGTCTATAATCTAATTAAGGGTTATTGTCAGGAGCAGAACAGCGACGGCATCCATGAGGGTGGCGACGGCATCGATAAGGGTGGAACCCAGCGGGGCACGGAGCTAAGGGCTAGCTACGGGCTAGTTACGTGAGAGCTACGGGCTATTTAAAGGGGCTTTCCTATAAACAAAGGGAAAGGGCTAGAGATTAAACCTTTAAGCACCTACCCCTAGCTAGCAGATCAATAGCTACAACACTTCAATCTAACCTTCACTCTGTTATTCACTCCCAAGCCAAAAGCCTTGACAGTTATAGATATTGCGTACGCAATATTAGCACCTTAAACCATGCTATATAGCTTAGAGGCAAGCGCGCTACGCGTAACTTGCTTGCTCTTTGTTAAGCTATATATAATAATATTCCCTTTTGTAATAAAGGTGTTATTATCCTCTTTACCTTATTACTAATTACAATTATATACCTAATCTATAAGCTAAGATCCTTGTTATTCGCAAGCAATCTATCTATAAATATAAAGAGCTTTGCCTCCTTAAGGGTTAGTAGGATATAGTATAGTCCTTATTACTAATTCTTAATCTGCTACTTAAGGCATTTATTTAGGCATATAATATCGTTAGCAGCTAGTTCTTAGTATTAAGCTATAATTAATAGATTATACAAAGCTTCTAGTTAGCAAATAGTTATAATATAACTTCCCTAGGCTCTTTACTCTATATAATCCTGCCTTACTATTAGGGATTAAGGGTTAACTTCCTTAATCTTCTAACTTTAGCCTTTCTAGGTTAGGGTTAGTAAGTTATTAGCGTTTTAGGTTAGAATATAGCTATTAAAAGTAAGGGAATTCTCGCTTAATAATTACTACTTCTCTTTAGCTATAAAGTTAGCCTTCTAGAGCTCTTTTTCTTCTTTATTAAAGAAGTTATTATTACTTAGACCTAGTATGTTATCCGTTTATATCCTAATAATCCTAAAGAGGTTTTTATTATTTAGAGCTATAATTAATAAGCAGGGATTATATATTAACGTTATTATATTAAGGTTATCCCTATAATAACGGAAGTACATTGCCCACTATTAAGTTCTAGCCTCTGTAATGCTATAAAGAGGCTTAATAACCTTTATTACAGTGCCTTCTAGAAAGATATGCATAATCTATTCTAGTAATCTTATAATAATTAGCCTTATAAGTCTTATTTATAATTAAACGTAGGCTTATGTGATATTATAGATCTAGAGGCAAATTCTCTTTTGCTTTAACAAAGGAGTAATAGCTATAATTAGCTATTAGCTTGCCCATTAGATCGTTAGCGATTGCGTTAGGATAAATTCCTTCTCCTTATTATTATAGCCTTATATAATAAGGCAAGACTTCTTATATAGCGAATTTATGCCTTTACCTTTAATCTCTCTTACTATATAAGAGTTAAAGATCCTATAGCTACTATGCTTTGCCTAATTAAACTTTGTGAATCTAAACATATTATAAGTTTATAGAGCGTTAATCTTAGCTTAATCTAATTACTTAAAGGGCTTTCCTAGGGTTATAATCTTCCTTTCTTAGTAAAGTTAGAGGGTAAGGTCCTAGTTAGCTTTTTCCTTTACTATAAGCAATACCTCTATTAGCAATTCTCTAGTTATAATCTCTTTAATTAATGCCTCTTCTTAGTCTTTATTAATAATTATAAAGCACTCCTTATAATCCTTAGGTTCTTCTATGCCTTAGTTAAGGGAGAATTAGACTATTAGGGCTTTTCTTAGCCTTCCTTACTTTCTCTTTACTAGCACTAGGAGTTTTCCTTCTTCTTTTACCTTCCTTACCTCTACCCCTATAGAGGTAAGAGAATCTCTCTTATTTATAATCTCCTTAATATCTTAAGGTTTTATCTCCTATAGCCTCTCTATAGCATATAGGTCCTTATAATAGGGCTTTATTACTATAGATTAGAATTTTACTAGGCTATAGGGTATTTAGATAGTATAGGTCTCCCTATTAGTAGTAATTAGCTTATAAGGGCTATGCTAGCTGCCCTTCTCCCTTTATATATATATATTAGCCTATAGAGGTAGCTAATATATTAGTAATATATTAGGGCTATTCTAGGCATTAAGGGCATCGTGGACCTGCTATAAGGCTAGGTAGTGGTGTACAGAGCTTTGCACTACAATACAATACATTTAGTGTATTGTGTATTGTATTGTATTGTATTGACAATACAATACAATACAATACATTACACAATATAATATAAGTATTTTTTCACAATACAATATAATACATGTATTATTTTGTATTTAATTGTATTTTTTTATATTTTTCTACGCTAAAGTAGATTTCCTTAATTATAAGGCATTATAAGGTATATACATCTAATAATAAGTAATAAGGGTTTACTTTAGACTTACTTTTATATTATTATATAGTAATACCTTCTTATTATTAGTTTTATAAGCTTTTTCTTGCCTTAAAACCTAGTATCTAATAATAATATAATAGTAAGTCTAAAGTAAGTCTTTATTAACTTTATAATAGTATTACCTTCTTATAATTAGTTATAAAAGCTTTTTCTTACTTTAAAACCTAGTATTTACTAATATTATTATAGTAGATCTAGAGTAAGTCCTTATTAACTTTATAATAATATTCCCTTCTTAAAAAGTATTTTCTTATATTAAAACCTAGCATTCACTAATATTATAAAAGTGGGTCTAAAGAGGGTTCTTATTAACTTAATATTAGTATTACCTTCTTATTATTAGTTTTAAGAGCCTTTTCTTACTTTAAAACCTAGTATTTACTTATATTATAAAAGTGAGTCTAAAAGTAAGTCCCTATTAACTTTAAAGTAGTATTACTTTCCTATAATAGCTTTTTCTCACTTTAAATCCTAGTATTTACTAAAATTATAAAAGTGGGTCTAAAGTGGGTCTATATAATTTTTATAAGAGTTTTGCCTTCTTATAATAACTTTTTCTACTTTAAAACCTAGCATTTACAAATATTATAAAAGTGGGTCCTTAATAACTTTATTTTAGTACTACTTTCTTATTATTAGTTTTTATAGCTTTTTCTTACTTAAAAGCCTAGTATTTGTAAATATTATTAAAGTGGGTCTAAAAGTGGGGCCTTAAAACTTTATATTAGTATTACCTTCTTATTATTAGTTCTTATATGTTTTTCTTGAGGCCAAGGGCCTCCTCCCTGAGCTACAAATGGGAAACAGGGTAAACAGATTAACAGAAACCGCAATTAGAGTCCTCGTGGAATGCGTAAGAGAGGCTTAGGGCAGAGGCAGCATTGCCTTGTTAGCGCAGATAGATATCTTGTCCGCATTTAACAGAGTTAGCTACCTATATCTAATCTACGTTTTGATCTAAATAGGCATACCACGCTAGCTAATAGCTATAATACATAGCTTCCTTACAGATAGAATAAGCTAGCTTAGCTTTAATAGTAAACTCTTAAGACCCTTTTAGATAAAGGCAAGCACCCTATAGGGCTCTCCTCTTACTAATCCTCTTCCTACTCTACTTAGCGGAGCTTTACATATACCTTAGAGCTATCCTAGGTATAGTAGTAATAGGATTTACAGATAATATAAACATAGCGGTGTTTAGAAAAACACTATATAGACTTAGAAGAGGCTTAAAGCTATGTAGAAAGTGTGTAAAAATAGGTAAAAGAAATAGGAGTAAAGTTTAACCTAGTAAAGACTAAACTTATATACTTTAGTAAAGTATACTAACCCCTATAGGCTAGGGTTTAACTTAGTATAAAGGAGATAGCGCCTATAGAGTTATATAGGTTTCTTAGAGTTTAGGTTAATAGGAAACTTAATTAGAGTGCTTATAAGAATATCCTAAAAGGCAAACTAGCCTAGTAGTGGCTTATACTCTCTTTACTAGTAGCATTAGCCTAGGGTTATAGCTTTAAAGATACCTAACTCCTATACATATAAGTAGTCTAGCCTATCCTTACCTATAGGGCAAGCGCTTACTATACCCTAACTAAGAAGGGTAGAAAGCTAAGAGAAGTGGTTAAAAGCTTTATAATAGACTAATTAGCCTGCCTCTAAATTATAGCTAGCGCGTTTAAGGCTATACCTATTGCCTAACTAAAGGTTAAGACTTACATCCCCCTAGATCTATACCTAAATAAGATAAAACAGAAGTTTAAAGAGAGAATTATAGAGAGTAAAATAGCTATAATAATCTAAACCGCTGCTAACTTAGTATAGTTAGTATTATATTATAGACAAAGACCCCCTAGGAGTAATAAACTAGTGGTAGAACTATATAAGGAATAGAGATAACACTAGGATAAATAGCATGGTAGGGAATGCCTAGGATAGCATAGACTTATGAGAGAGCTAACTAAGGATTAACTACTAACTTATAACCTAAAGGAAATCTAAAGATTCTATATAGGCCTAGAAAAGCATATCTCCTTAACTATAGTCTAACTATATATAGGAAAGATTAGTCTTAATAAGTTTCTTTTCTAGAGAGGCATTCCTAGGGTAAACTTACCGCTATATAGCTATAGTAAAGCAGTTAAGGACTAATATTATATTATAGTAAACTACCTTAAATATAATTACTAACGCTCCTAAACGCGCTAGCCTAGAGATATATAGGAGGTAAGGCTAGCCCTAAACTACCCCTAAAGGTAAGAGTAATAGCTAAATAGTTCCTTAGTATAAAATAACTCTAATACTACTTATTAGCATAAGAACTAGTAGCTAACATACGTAGTAGAGAGGAGGAGCTAGAACTAGGTTAATTCTAGCGCACTAGGACTAATAACTAGGATATAGATATAATAGATAACTAGGGAGAGACATAAGATTATATAGTTTAGAGCTAGCGGTGGGCTAGCTAAAGAATTACAATTCCGGAACCATTATTAGATTAATTTTAAATATATAATGCTAGGTATTATAAACCCTCTAGTCTGCTACTACCCTTTACTAAGCTATATCCTCCTAACTAATTACTCCTTCTCTAGGACTAGAATTACCCCTCTATTACCTTAGCCTACCCTTAGTAAGTAAGGCTATAGCTAGGAGATAGTTTGTCTCTACTACGTAGGTATCTAGGCGCTATAACTAAAATATTAGCTTATTATATTAATCCCCTCTAGCACTAGCCTAGCCTAGGCCTACTATAAAGGCGCTTCTCTTCTTCTTACTCTAATTACTAGCGTAGAGCTTCTTTATATAATCTTAATAATTATCTAGGACCTATAGAGCAGTTAGACCTAGGATAGAACTAGCAAAGGACTAATAGAGAAGCACTTACACTACCCCTAGTAATAATATCCGCCTAGACCTTAACTAACTACTAGTGCTTATTCCACTGCCTAGTTAAATTAGGCTAGAAGCGAGTTAGCGCTAGACTAGGCCTAGGTAAGGGCGCTAGTTACTTACCTTTAAATAACCATAGTTTTAAACCTAATAATCAAAATAGGCATTAGTAGTAAGCCCTATGTAAAATAGTTAGCCTTACCCTAAACTAGAATAGAGCTAACTTACTAGTAATATTATAGCATTAATGCCTAGGATAGTCTATAGACTAAGACTTATAGGAAACATATTAGATCCTATAGGGATCCCCTAACTATTATAGATTAGACTTAGAGTAGACTTAGTATAGGGGTAGTAAGGGTCTTACCTTAAGATCTTTAGCTATAGCTTACTTAAGTTACTTCTTAGTTAATAACTTCTAAGGGTAACGCTTATTCTTAGGAGTTTCCTAGGCGGATTAAAGCTAGAATAGCATAGGATATAGGAATACTTATAGCTACTAGTGCTATTTTATTAAATAACTTAATAGATTTATAGTAACATTAGCATTTAGGCTAATACTAGCCTAGGAGCGCCTTAGGTAGCTCTAAGGAAGAAAAGAACCTATAGGAAGTTTAATAAAAAAGAGAAAAAGGAAAACCCTCTAGAGGAGGAACCCTTCTTATACTTATATAGGGGGCTAAATTATAGATATTAATAAAGAAAGAAGAACATAAGATAAGAATCTAGTTAGTTAATACCTAAGAGACCTAGGCCTAGAAATAGCTAGGAATTAAACTAAACCTATACCCTTACCATAGAAGATAAATAATATTAGGTGCTCTAACTTCCCTAGACTAATAAGCTAGACCTAGGCTAGAGAAGGCTAAAAAGTAAGGCTATAGAAAAGTTAGCTAAAAAGTAAAAGAGAAGTGAATTACCACTATAAAACTAAATCTAGCACGCTATAAGATAGTATAAGAGGCCTAGAGCAGTGCTAGAGTAGACATAGGATAGAGCTAGGTAGGGCTAGGAACCTAGGTTTTTCCTTTTTCTTTCTTTTCTTTTCTTCTTATTAGGATAAGGCTAGCGCAAGCTAGCAACAAATACCTACGATAGGCTATAGATAACGTAACGCAGACCTAGCGTAGGGTTAGCGTTAGCCTAAACATAGACGCAAGGGTTTTTCTTCCCTTTTAAGGGTTTTCCTTTTAATAAAGCAGTAGGAGTACTAGTACTAGCCCTACATAGAGCTAGCTAGCGTAAATAATATATATGTTTTTCTTACTTTAAAACGTAGTATGTTTAAACTTTATAAAAGTGGGTCTTAAAGTGAGTCCTTATTAACTTTATATAAGTATTACCTTCTTATTATTAGTTATTATAACTTTTTTTTACTTTAAAACGTAGTATGTTCAAACTTTATAAAAGTGGGTCTTAAAGTGGGTCCTTATCCACTTTATATAAATATTACCTTCTTATTATTAGTTATTATGACTTTTTTTTACTTTAAAACGTAGTATGTTCAAACTTTATAAAAGTGGGTTTTAAAGTGGGTCCTTATTAACTTTATATAAATATTACCTTCTTATTATTAGTTATTATAGCTTTTTTACTTTAAAACTTAGTATTTACTAATATTATAAAAGTAAGTCTTTACTAACTTTATATTAGTATTACTCTCTTATAATAGCTTTTCTTACTTTAAAACCTATTATTAATAAGTGAATTAGGACTTACTTTAGACTTACTTTTATAATAATACTAAAGACTAGGTTATATAGCTATTAAAGCTATTAAAGCTATTAAATTATAATAGAAAAGACTATTTAGGACTTACTTTTAAGAGAAATATATTATATACTTTCCTTTTATTTTTAATTTTAACTAACTTTTAAGTTAATTCTAGATAGGTTTTCCCTTCTCTTTTACTTTTACTTTAGTTTTAAAAGCTTAAAAAGTAAATATAATTATTTATAATTCTAATAAAAAGGGTTTATAGCTATAAGACTATTTTTAAAGTAAAATAAAATTCCTTTATTCTTATATATATATATTATTTACGCTAGCTAGCTCTATGTAGGGCTAGTACTAGTACTCCTACTGCTTCGTTAAAAGGAAAACCCTTAAATAGGAAGAAAAACCCCTTATATCTATGCTTAGGCTAACGCTAACCCTTTACTAGGCCTATGTCGCGTTGTTTATAGCCTATTATAGGTGTTTATTACTAGCTTACACTAGCCTTATCCTAATAAGGAGAAAAGAAAAGAAAGGAAAAGGAAAATCCTAGGTTCTAAGCCCTACCTAGCTCTATCCTAGGTCTGCTCTAGCATTACTCTAGGCCTCTTATACTATCTTATAGCGTACTAGATTTAGTTTTATAGTAGTAATTTACTTCTCTTTTACTTTTTAGCTAGCTCTTTTATAGCCTTACTTTTTAGCCTTCTCTAGCCTAGGTCTAGCTTATTAGTCTAAGGAAGTTAGAGCACTTAATATTATTTATCTTCTATAGTAAGGGTATGGGTTTAGTTTAATTCCTAGCTATTTCTAGGCCTAGGTCTCTTAGGCATTAACTAACTAGATTCTTATCTTATATTCTTCTTTCTTTATTAATATCTATAATTTAGCCCCCTTATATAAGTATAAGAAAGGTTTCTCTCCCTAGAGAGGTCTTCCTTCTTTTCTCTTTTTTATTAAACTTCCTATAGGTTCTTTTCTTTCTTAGAGCTACCTAAGGCACTCCTAGGCTAGTATTAGCCTAAATACTAATATTACTATAGATCTATTAAGTTATTTAATAAAATAGCACTAGTAGCTATAAGTACTCCTATATCCTATGCTATTCTAGCTCTAATCTACCTAGGAAACTCCTAAGAATAATCACTACCCTTAGAAGTTATTAACTAAGAAGTAACTTAAGTAAGCTATAGCTAAAGATCTTAAGGTATAACCCTTATTACCCTTATACTAAGTCTACTCTAAGTCTAATCTATAATAGTTAGGAAATCCCTATAGGATTTAATATATTTCCTATAAGTCTTAGTCTATTAACTATCCTAGGTATTAATACTATAATATTACTAGTAAGTTAACTCTATTTTAGTTTAGAGGTAAGGCTAACTATTTTATATAAGGCTTACTACTAATACCTATTTTAATTATTAGGTTTAAAACTATAGTTACTTAAAGGTAAGTAGTTAGCGCCTCTCTCCTAAGCCTAGTCCTATGCTAATTTACTCTTAGCTTAATTTAACTAGTTAGCAAAATAAGTACTAGTGGTTAGTTAAGGTCTAGGTAGCTATAGTTACTAGGGGTAATATAAGTGCTATTACACTAGTTTACTATTAGTTCTAGTCTAGGTCTAATGGTTCTCTAGGTCCTAAATAATTATTAGGATTATATTAAGAAACTCTATACTAGGAATTAGAGTAAGAAGAAGCGGAGTGCTTCTATAGTAAGTCTAGGCTAGTCTAGTACTAGGGAGATTAGTATAATAAGGTTATCTTTTAGTTATAGCGCCTAGATACCTACGTAGCAAAGATAAACTATCTCCTAGCTATAGCTTTACTTACTAAGGGATAGGTAAAGGTAATAGAGGGGCGATTCTAGTCCTAGAGGAGAAATAAATAGTTAGGTAGTTATAGCTTAGTAAAGGGGTAGAGGTAGACTAGTAAGGATTTTAATACCTAGTGTTTTTAATAGTTAAGATTAATCTAATAATAGTTTTAGAATTATAATCCTATAGCTAGCCTGCTACTAGTTCTAAACTATATAGTCCTATGCCTCTCCCTAATTATCTATTATATCTATATCCTAGTTATTAGTCCTAGCGTAGCAAAAGCGCCCTAGCTCTAGCTCTTCCTCCCTCCTATATATATTAGCTGCTAGTTCCTATGCTAATAAGTAGTATTAGAGTTATTTTATGCTAAGGAACTATTTAGCTATAGCTCTTGCCTTTAGGGGATAGTTTAGGGCTAGCCTTACCTCCTATATATCTCTAGGCTATTATAATTAGGGGCGTTAGTAGTTATATTTAGGGTAGTTAACTATAATATAATATTAGTCCTTAACTGCTTTACTATAGCTATATAGAGGCAAGTTTACCCTAGGGATACCTCTTTAGAAGAGGAATTTATTAAGGCTAATCTTTCCTATATATAGTTAAACTATAGTTAAGAAGATATATTTTTCTAGTCCTATATAGAATCTTTAGATTTCCTTTAGGTTATAAGTTAGCGGTTAGTCCTTAGTTAGCTCTCTTATAAGCCTATGCTACCCTAGGCATTCCCTATTATGCTATTTATCCTAGCGTTATCTCTATTCCTTATGTAGTTCCGCTACTAGCTTATTATTCCTAGGGGGTCTTAGTCTATGCTATAATACTATCTATACTAAGTTAGCAGTGGCTTAGATTATTATAATTATTTCGCTCTCTATAATTCTCTCTTTAAACTTCCGTTTTATCTTGTTTAGGTATAGATTTAGGGGGACGTAGGTCTTAACCTCTAGTTAGGTAATAGGCATAGCCTTAAACGCGCTAGCTATAATTTAGAGGTAGGTTAATTAGTCTATTATAAAGCTTTTAACTACTCCTCTTGGTTTTCTGCCCTTCTTAGTTAGGGTATAGTAAGCGCTTGCCCTATAGGTAAGGATAGGCTAGACTACCTATGTGTATAGGAGTTAGGTATCTGTCAGGAGAGCTCCCTAGAGCATTGGATGTGTGGATGCGGCCTGCGCATTGACTAGGATAAAACCCTCGATGAGACAACTATAGAGACAATGTATCAGAAGTACCTCCGTAGACTAGTCATTACCATAGCGCACTGTGTACCCTTTAGGTACAAAAGTCAGGTGCTATCTGCACCTCTAATTGACCAGAATCGAACCTTTTCTATTAGCTACACCGACCCCTACCTTTAACAGTTATAAGCCCAGGAGGCTTCTATTGCCCTTATTGTTAATTATTAGAGGATAAAAGCTCCGTTAAAGTTATCAATCTAACGCTTGCCTATATCAAGAGATAATTGCCCTTTATTATAATAATCAGTTAAAACAATAACCCTATGCTTCCTTTTAACCAGTACGGTTCCCTTTATGATATCTAAAGAAACTCTAAATGTAGTATTATCGTTAGAGAAGGACTAGAT
Source organism: Epichloe gansuensis (assembly GCA_023658505.1). Taxonomy (NCBI): domain Eukaryota; kingdom Fungi; phylum Ascomycota; class Sordariomycetes; order Hypocreales; family Clavicipitaceae; genus Epichloe; species Epichloe gansuensis. The sequence continues at coordinate 1,484,474 of CP098281.1, forward strand.
TAAATAGTACGCGCAAACAAAGAATTACGTAGAATCTCACGGTGTCTAGGAGTATATTAATCTAAATTAGGATAAATTACTAGAAGAACTAATAATGCCTGCTTACCTAAAAAGAGATCTAAGACTAGAGATTACGGCGGATAACCCTAACGCTCTAGAAGACTAGAAGATCGCGTACAAAGATGCTAAAGACAAGTATAACTTCGAATGCAAAGATCTATAATTTAACCTTATAAAATACACGAACCTATTAAGGCAAATGCTAAAGATTAGGAATTTATTTATAAGACCCTTTTAAAAACATCTAAGACTCTCTTAACTTTAATAGCAAAGAGGAGGGAAAGGAGTTAGTTTATTAGTACTCTTAAAGAATATTAAAGCTTCTTTAGGATTAATATAAGCTAAACGCAAGGAAGATATTAATTCTTACGGAAACACGCCTTAATAATTACTTACAAGCTAAAGATTCCCGTAATTAGTACTAATAGGCAGTGATAACAGAGGTACTGTAGAGGAATTATTAAGACCTTAAGACCTAATAGACTAAGGAGATAATACTATACAAGTTTGTAATCCTCTTTATAGCAAATTTAAGTTATTTTAGAAGAAATAGAACAATCTACTTAATAAGGGCATGAATTAAAGCTTTCTTAAGGCTATTACAGAGTTTAAAAGAGACTATAAAGCTTCGCAGAGCGTACTAAAGGCTACTAATGCGATTATAACCAATAAATCAACGGGATTAAATGATTTAACGAAATCTAAGAGGCTTAAGTGCCCTAGATGTATGAATCACACAGTTAGAGATACCTTAAAGTGGTGGGAATCCTATAATTCGTTTAAGGCTCTGTATAAGTTAGACCTTGCTCCTAAGAACTAGGAAGTTAGGAAGAACTCTAAAGATAATATTAAGAAGTATCTAAAAGAGAATCCATAAGAGAAAACAAAGGCTATAAATTAGAAGTTAAAGGAGAAGAGCGGTAGCAATATTATTATGCCCTTATAGAATCCTATAAATAACTCTATAGCTATTACTCTAGGCAAGAAGTTAGCTAATGTATTGTTATTCGTACGCGCTAGGCGCTCTTAACGCATTACCCTGTCTTTAAACGCGGTTAATAGCTTAGAATTAAAGAGGAATATAGTCCTTTATAACTCTAGAGCAAATATTCATATCTTTAACAACCCTTATTAGTTTAAGTAAGCTAAATTTAATAATACCGTTATAATAGAGGTAGAGGCTGGTGGCATAATCTATATAGCTTTAGGCAAAGGTCTAGTGCATATCTTAGTGATAGATCCGCTATCTAGAACGCTAAGGATAATTATACTAGAGAAAGCGCTGCTAATCCTAGAATTTCACGTTAATCTTATATTAGCGACAATTCTAATAAAGGCAGGGATCTTCTAGAATTAGAAGAAATGCTTCCTATATAAAGGATTAAGGCCTATTACAAGAGTTTATAATATTAATAAGCTCTACGTGTTATCACGGCTATTAGAAGAGCTAAAAGAGGCCTATGCTATAACTAGCAGGGCACTAAGACTGCCTTAAAAAGGAGATACAGAGCTTTAGTATTAATAATGCAGTTATCTAGGCGTACGTGCATTTGCAGAGCTTATAAACGTAGCTTTAGGGGTTAAATTAATAGGTCCTAAGCTTATAGAGTGTAAGGTCTATGCTATAGGCAAAGCTAAGCAATAGAGATTGCAGGCTATACCTAAAGGCCTTCCACAAGGGCTAGGTTATAGGCTTTCCATTAATCTAGATTACTATAACTCTCCTTATTAGAACGGTGATAGGTATTAGTGTGTTTTTACATGCCTTATAACCTTAATAAGGTTCTTTTATTCCTTTAAAACAAAGGATAGTATTCGCAATAGCTTTCGCATAATAATAGCGTTCCTAAGCACTTAATTTAGGGTTTAACTACGCTTTCTACATAGTAATATTAAAAAGCCCTCTTTACAGAGCAAATAAAAGATAAGATAGCCCTTATAGGTATTATAGTCTATAATTCAGCTCCCTTAACGCCTAGCTAGAATAGAAAGGCAAAGAGATCTAGGAGGTGGTTAAGCAGAAAGCTTGCACGTTAAGCCTAGAGGCTTAGCTTCTAATAGATCTTAATAATAAGGTCTTTAACACCGTGGTTTATCTATTAAATCAAACGCCTTTAAGCATTGCAGAACCTGGATTACACCTTACGAGCTTTAGTGGAATTAGGCTAGGAAAACGGTTCTAGCCTATTCACAGATAGCAGAGGTCTAGAAGCCCTTAATTGCATATCTACAAGCCTATAGATATAAGGCTTTTCCCATAATAATAAAGGCCCTAGAGCACGTTAAATCGCATAACGCGATCCTATAGTTAGAGCAGAAAGCTTACATTAGGTACCTTGTTAGTTATAGAGGCAAGTCCTAATATATTATTTAGGTGCCTTTACTTCGTAATCGTAAAGTTATTATATTAGCGTGTGTTTAATTTAATAAGAATTCCTTCTTTAAACCGGAAGAAGAGCTTAAATTAGCTTAAAAGGAAAAGATATTAATAATCGCGCTACTTAAAGAGCTTAAAGCTAATAATATTAACGAGGAAATTAGTCAAGACCTTATTAGATTAGAATTAGAAGAGGAGGATCACCCTCCTATGCCTTTAACTATAGAAGGAGAAAATAAATAGTTTAAAGCAGAAATACTACCTTATATAATAAGGAAAAAGATAACCTTTCTAGTGCACTTTTAATCCCTCCTAACTCTTCTTATAAGGCACTAGTTATCGTAGAGAATAAAGAGCTTAGGATAGAAGGTAATAATGCGCTATATTATGAAATTAATGAATTTATGCGTAATATAACGATTAAACACGCAGAGACTACCGCGGAGACTAGCGAAATTACTAGCGAAGGTAGTAAAGAAGTGAAGAATTATTGTCCCTAGGATAATGGCATTAATCTAGATAATATTATTACCAGAAAACGCTAAAGAAAGGAAACACGTAAAGCTAGGCAGGCATAGTTTTCTTATGCCTTTTCTGCGGCATTATAAGGCACTTAACATAGTTTACGGATTAAAGATATGCCTCTAGAACCTGCCTATTATTAACAAGCTATAGCTTTACCCTATTATAACCGCTAGAAGGAAGCAATTATAAAAGAGCTTTTAAAGCTCCTATCCTTAAATTACTAGGAAGACATACTAGATAAATCCCTTAATCTAGAACTTTATAGGGAAATTATAGACCTTAGCTAGGTCTTTAAATATAAGACTAATAAGAAAGGAGTAGTAATAGAGTTTAAAGCTAGAATGGTTATTTAAGGCAACTAATAACCAAGGGATAACCTTAATAACTACGCTATAACGCTTGCTTTATAATCTCTATGCATACTACTCACGGTCTACTACGCTAATAATCTTAATACCTAATAATACAATGTTTAAAATGCCTTTCCACACGTAGAGCTTAAAGAACCTGTCTTTTACAAGCCTCTAGAGGGTATAAACGCGAAAGGTTATCTCTAGAAGATAACAAGAGCGTTATATAGGCTGTAAGAAGCTCCTTAATAATAGTTCCTTTATTTAACGAGATTTCTCTTAAATCTAGGCTTTATATAAGGGAAAGAAAACCCGTGTATCTTTACAAAAGACGATTTTATCCTGTTTTTCTACGTAGATAACATTATAGTGCTTTACCCTAACGGATCTAAAGCAGAATTCGAAGAATTACACAAGCAACTAATAAATAGCCTAGACGTTAAGGACTAAGGCAAATTAAAATAGTTCCTAGGCATTAAAATCATTAGAAATCGCAATACTAAAGAGATATGGTTATCGCAGGAATTGTACATTTAAAAGATCGCTTAGAAATTCATTCCTAACGTTATTAATAACAATCTAAAGAGCTTAACCTCTGCTCCTCTTCCTATAGCTACAATCCTCGCTAACGCTAGCAAAGCTTCTAACAAAGAGATTAATTATTATAGAGCAGTTATCAGCTCCTTAGTGTATCTTTGTATTATAGGAAGACCTAACGTGGCATTTATAGCATTAAAGCTAGCCTCTTTATAACGAATCCGTTAGCAAAGCACATTAAGCTTACTAAAGGAGCTATTTTGTACGCTTAGAACACAAAGAAGCTTTGCATTTGCTACTTAGGCACGGATAGCTTTAATACCCTGTTTTCTAGCACTAATGCTTCCTTAGCAATAACCCTAATACTCGTAGATTAACGTAAGGCTACGTTTTTATTATGCATAGTACCACGATTAATTAGAAGTTAGGTAGGTAACATTGCGTAATAACTTTAAGCATAGAAATAGAGCTCTTTACCCTAAATTACAGTGCAAAAGAGCGCATATCTCTAGGGAGGTTGCTTTGCAATATTAAGGTCCGCGTGCCGCTGCTTTCTATTATCTAGTGTGATAATAAGCAGATAATCCGAATTACAGAGCATACAGAAGGAAGGCTTTAGACTAGCCTTAAGCACCTTAATATGAATTAAATGTGAATTTAAGAGCAATATACAAAGGGCAATATTAAGGTTAATTAGTTAAAGACCTCTAAGATACCTGCGGATAGCTTCACAAAGCCTCTATTAGGTTAAATACATAGGGATTTCTGCCACTAGATTAGCTTACGCAAGATCCCCGCGTAACCATAACACTAGAAATTCGTCACAATCGCTTCCTACACTAATAAACTCTAGCTTTAATAAATATCTTAGCTAGGGGTGTGTGTTAGGAGAGCTCCCTAGAGCATTGGATGTGTGGATGTAGCCTGCGCATTAACTAGGATAAAACCCTTAATAAGATAACTATAGAGATAATGTATTAGAAGTACCTCCGTAGACTAGTCATTACCATAGCGCACTATGTACCCTTCAGGTACAAAAGTCAGGTGCTGTCTGCACCTCTGATTGACCAGAATCGAACCTTTTCTATTAGCTACACCGACCCCTACCTTTGACAGTATCTTTAAAGCTATAACCCTAGGCTAATGCTGCTAGCAAGGAGAGTGTAAGCTACTACTAGGCTAGTTTACCTTTTAGGATATTCTTATAAGCGCTCTAATTAAGTTTCCTATTAACCTAGACTTTAAGGAACCTATATAACTCTATAGGCGCTATCTTTTCTATACTAAGTTAAACCCTAGCCTATAGGGGTTAGTATGCTTTACTAAAGTATATAAGTTTAGTCTTTACTAGGTTAAACTTTACTCCTACTTCTTTTACCTATTTTTCGCACACTTTTTACGTAGCTTTAAGCCTCTTCTAGGTCTATATAGTGTTCTTTCTAAACGCTACTATATTTATATTATCCGTAAATCCTATTGCTACTATGCCTAGGATAGCTTAGAGGCATACGTAAAGCTTCGCTAAGTAGAGTAGGAAGAGGATTAGTAAGAGGGGTAAGCCTTATAGGGTGCCTGCCTTTATCTAGAAGGGTCTTAAGAGTTTACTATTAAAGCTAAGCTGGCTTGTTCTACCCGCAAGGAAGCTGCGTATCACGGCTATTAGCCAGCGTGGTATGCCTATTTTTTATTCTTATATAAGTTCTTAATATATCTAAATATTATTATTAGAGTTTTAGTTTATTTATATATAGTTATAATATTTTTCCTTAGGGTAAGTTTTACACTTAAAGTTAAGAAAAACTATTAAAAAGATAATAAATCTAAGAAAAAGTTATAAACTTAGAAAGACCTCTAAAATTAGTTAAAAATTCTTTTATAAGTTATATTAGAAATATACTATAAAAGATGACTAAGCAGTAGTTATTAGGTTAATATTCTAAATTAGCTAGATATTTAAAGATTTATAGAAAAGCAAATAAATTATATTAAAAAAGTGGCTTATATTAACTAGATTAGTTATTAAATCTACTATATAATAGAATTTTATAATACCCCACTTTTTTACCCCTTACAATACATTGTATTGTATGTATTGTATTGTATTGTATTGTCTTGTATTAACAATACAATACACAATACAATACATAGGGCAATACAATACAATACAATACATCGAAGGGCCAAAAATACAATAAATACAATACATGCAAAGCTCTGCTGCTAGTCTAAGACATTCTTTTATAATAAGGTATCTCTAATAACTATCTATCTAGGACATAATTACTGGTTCATATATAACTGCCTAGTTATACCCTAATAATAGGTCTTTACTAGTATTAGCTATGTAGTAGCTAACTTAATATATTCTTATATAGCCTATGCTATCCTTAATTAATAGGGTTTATAATAAGATCCCTTAATGCTTAATTTTAGTAAGGGTAGCACTCTTAAGGGTTATTGTTGGAACAAGCATGATATCAATCGCGGCACGCAGCCGCAATTACCCGGCAAAAGGTCAGGCCGCGAGGGGCGCGCGCAACGCGCGCCCGCGAGAGGTAGCCCTACATATAACTTATTAGTCTGCCCTCTGATTAGGCAGGGACCTATAAGTTATATAACCTATAAAGCGCACTGCGTTTGTAGCCACTTCTTATAATCTAGAAAAGCCTCTCTTTTTCTCCCTTATATATATACTTATAACTAATTAATTATAATGCCTAGAATAGAAGATAAATTCCTATTCCTAGGCTATAATCCTAACGTTAGGCACCTGTGATACTAACACTGATTAGTAGTTAACTTTATAGATAACTACACGGTTTTTCCTAACTATAGATTAGCAAGGTTAATTAGAAAAGATAGCTACACTATAAACCTACCCTATAAAATAGGAGGGCCGCTAAAAGTGTGTATAGTTATGCTAAGGAAGTCTAAGCACTCTCTTATAATAAGAAAGGAGCTTTATAACTCCTAAGATCTAATCCTAAGACCTTACAAAGACTTTAAAGCTATTAAAGGATTAAGGCCTAGTTAGTAACTAGTCTAACCTATCTTTAATTACTTAGTTAGCGCGTTCTACTACGTACCTAACCCTTAGAAGGCATTCTCTTATAATAAGAAAGGAACTTATTACTCCTAAGATCTAATCCTAAGAACCCCTAAGGGATAAAGATAATAGCTATGCTTGCAATCCTTTAACCTGCTATATAACTAATACTAGACCTTTATTCTAACTTCCTATAATAGAGATAAGAAAATTAAAAGCTCCTTAGTAGGGAGAACTATTAAAAGCCTCTCTCTCTAGCCCTAACTTTAGTAATACTAAAGAAGGCACTAAAGTTAAAAGAGACTAAAAAGGCAAAGGTTTATAACTTAATAACCCTCTCCTAAGATACATTCCCCTAGAGATACAAGACTTTATTATATCTAAAATATTAAAGATAGCGAAATTGTTTAATCTTAACAAATAAGGTAATAACCCTAAGGCTACTATAGCCTATATCCTCTTTAAGATAGTAGCATACTAGTCTAGGAGCCTTATTACTAAAAGCCTCTTTACTAACTTTATTAAAGACTTCTATAGATAGATAAGAGAGGTATTTGTAATTATAGACTAAGCAATTACTAAGTATTTACATAACTTCCTTCTCTTCTAAGGCGTGTATATAGATATAATAGCCTATAGGAAGATTACGGTAATGCTTAAGGAAGTCACTACCTATAAGGAATTCTAAGATTAGCAAGAAAAAGAGATATAGGAAGCTACAAGGAAGTATATACCCTTCTAAAAACGCATTAAAGACTAAGACTTCCTTAATAACCTCCTTCTAATCCCTTTAATTAGACTAAGATTATAATATTATTAATAAAGCAATCTAGGAATCCTATAATCTTGCTAACGTTATTCCCTAAGCCTAACCCTATTAGGCTAATTGCATAATAATCCTTAGGAAAGCCCTTATTAGAGGTATCCCCTATTAAGATAAGAAATCCCTTCTTCTGTATCTTTAAGAGCACCTCTTCTCTCTAGACCTATACTAAAGCAAATAATTAATCTTACAAAGCTTTATATAAGCAATATTTAATATAGCGTAGATAACTATAAGGTCCTTAACTTAAAGTTAATAATCTTCTAAGGGAAATATAAGATACTAGGCATTAAACCCTATAAGGCTAGGTATGCCCTTAAGGCTATACTTAAAGGGAAAGCTTTAATATACTATTATAAGCATCTATATAAGCTAGAGATCCTTAAGACCTTAAGACTCTTATTAACCACATTAAGAGAAGGTTTAAGACTAATAATATAAAGTAAAGGTATCTCCTTAAGTAGTAGAACACTAAGCTACGCTAGATTATATAAGAAAACCTAGATAAGCTAAAGATTAATTACTTTAAAGAACTTATAATAAAGCTTATAAACCTTTAGCAAGTAGTTCTAGATATTACTTAATCTAAAAGAGCACTCTAGAATTAATTAATCTCTGCCTATTATAGGATACCTAAGTGTAGAACTTGCCTTATTAACCCTTCTACTAATCTCTAGCCATTCTGCGAATGCATAAGGATATTAATAAGAATAACTATAGAGGAATTAGATAAGAAGCATTAATTCCTATTAACGCCTAATATAAGAGAGCAGTATTAGACTAACTATAAGTACAATAGGTATGGTAAAGAAGCCTATTACGGATAATTATAATTATAAGGCAATAAAGGCACTCTATGTATAAAGAAATGTTATATATATAGCAAGGAAGGCTACTAGTTAACTAAACACTCTAAAGAGGAATGTAAGAAGGCATATTAATGCTTTAAGAACCACTACCTTATAGAGCTAATAACCCCTTCCTATAATGCTTTCCTTACTTAGTATAAAGGCAAAGAGGATAACACTACTTCTTCTAAAGAAGATAAGATTTCTACCTATATAATAGAACTTAGATTTAAAGAAGAAAGTAATAAAGGAGAGATGCTAATAAGCTTCTTTATATAAGGCATAATAATTAATAGCTATGTAACTATAGAGATCCTTACAAATTAAGTAGCTACGCATACCCTTATAAAGGAGAATCTATTTAATCTCTAATAACTAAAGGAAGCCCTAACTGCCTTCCTTTTTAAGATTATTACTCTTTAGGTATATTCTAAGGCATTATCCCTAATACTAGGGCTATAGGTTACTTATTAGCAAGGCACCCCTAATTCCTTGCCTTACAATAGTTAATCCCTAAGATCTAGCTTAATAAATCTAGAGCTAGGGAGGCAATAATTTGATTTAGAAGCGGCAAGCCAATCCCTTAATTAGATTAATTAATATACTTACTCCCTTTAGCATTATCCTATTCTATGTAATACCTACAAACACTCCTTTCTTGCTATATTTAGTAAACATAGACTGCCTAAAGATTAACTTCTATATATCTTAGAATATCCTTTAATAAGGCAATATTAAGGTCCCTATTATCCATAAATAGGGGTATCCTTAGATACTTCTGTAGAAGGAGAAATTAATTGCCTAGAGTTATCTAACTAAGATAGAATTGTAGCGCTTATATTACTGATTTAGTCACCCCTCCATTCGCTAACTTTATGATATGCTTTCTAAATTAGGCTATAAGGTAGATTTCGAAACCATTAGATAATTAACAAGGATTTGCCACTAATGCTAATTAAATATAGATAATCCACATTACTTTAAATTCACCCTAAAGGATAAATATAACTTTAACTACAAAGTAATTATGAATATTATGTATCTAGATAGTAATCGCCCTGTTCTCCACGCTATTAATATAGCTACTGTGTTTAACGCGGTAAGGTTCGTAAAGGATATTATAGCAAAGGCAATATAGGAAGCTCTTTGCCTCTGCTAGATTAATACCTACTAGGGTCCTCTAGATTGGATTATAACTAATGCTAGCATAACGTTTAGAAGCGAAGAATTCCGCTAATTTATAGCTTTAATGTTAATCTTAATTAAAGAAGTCCCTGTTAAGGCATACTATAGCATTAGTAAGGTTAAGAGATATTATAGGCTACTCTAAAGAGCCTATAATATTATCTAACGCGAATGCCTATTAACACCTAAAGCCATGGCCCTGTAAATAGCTATAAAAGCCCTTAACAATACCATAGGCCTAAATAGTATTATTCTAACCCTTCTTATCTTTAGTGCCTACCCTTAAATAATTAATAAATCTCCTCCCTTATCTAACATTAAGTAATAAGCTCTTATAGTATAGAAGGTAATAAAGGAGATTAAGAGGTTACACATGCTCTATAAGATTAAGGAAGCCCTTACTACAAGGAATAGCCCTAATACCTTACTAACCCTTAACCTCCTGCTTATATTACTAGTTCTTATCTAGTAAGAGCATAAAGGATAGTAAGGCCTATATAAGCTCCTTATAATAGATAAAGAGAGCTATACCCTTAATCTTCTATAAGGTCCTAAGGTCTTTAGGTTAACCTCTGTTAAGCCCTATAACGAAGACCTAGGTAAGAAAAGGCTATTACTAGTAGGAGGTAATAACCTAGAGATAATTAAAGGGGAAGAGCGAGAGGCATGAATTAATAATATAGTGCCTCTAGCCTCTCTAAAAGAAGGCTAGGAAGACTATAAAAGAACCCTTCTATAATTATTAATTAAAACCTTTGATACTTTTTCCGCACCGATCTAAAGGTCCGGAATCGCCTCTAAAATACAAACCACATCGATATTCGAATTCCTCACCTCCGTTTACCCTCCTATAATATCGCATCGCGACAGAGCTAGAGGCAGGTGCAAGGGCAAGATACCAATGGTAATTAACGCTGGAGAAAGGGGGCTAGCATAGAGCTGCTACTACCCGAACGCAGGAATAGGGCAATTCAACGCCCATAGACGCGAAGACGACCCGACGACGGATCGGATACAATTCGAGCACCCAGACGACACGAAATTCTACAATAAGATCGCTAGCCTTATCCCCAGCGACATCTTTTCTCATTGGGATAAGGCTAGCGCAAGCTGGCAACAAACACCTACGATAGGCCACACACAACGCGACGCAGGCCCGGTGCAGGGTTAGCGTCAGCCCGAACATAGATACAAGGGGTTTTTCTTCCTATTTAAGGGTTTTCCTTTTAACGAAGCAGCAGGAGTACTAGTACTAGCCCTACATAGAGCTAGCTAGCGTAAATAATATATATATATAATTATTAATTTAGCAGATAATCTTAAGGTATTTATCTTAAGCAAGGAGGAGGCAGATCTTGAGCTTGCGATTTAATTACGTAAGAAAGGCATAATTATAACTCCCGGTGAACCTTTTAAGCTCTTAACGAAGACTAAGATTAATGCCCTAATTAGCAAAGGCGTGTTTAAATTTATTGCTTTTAATCTAAAGAAGCACTAAGGGATTTAAATCTTTAATTCCCGTATTATTAACAAAGTGAAAGGAAGAATAAGCTAGCTGTATAAGAAATTAAGGCTTATGATCTAAGGCTTTAGCGATAAAGCGAAGCAAGCAATCCTTACACAAGCCCTAACAATCTAAAGGGCAAGCTAGCAATTAATCCTTATAATTACCCTTTCTTTTCTTATAAAAGGATTCCTCCTTTAGATCTAAGATATCACGTAGGCGTACGTATAATTAGAAACGCTACTAAATTATACAATCCTTGCCTAACTCCCTATCTAAATTTGTAATTAGTACCCTAAAGGAATAATTATAAGAGTTATTAAGCCCCTTTACGGAATTGCAAAGGCTGGCATATACTAGTGGGTGACTTACCATAAGCACTATAGAGAAAAGCTCTAGATAATAATATTAAGCTATAATCCGTGCCTACTGGTTATATCTGCTAAAAGCCCCTAATTTGGATGCGTGGGAATACAGACTAATAATACCCTTAGCCTATTAAATAAAGGATTCTCCTAATAGGAAGAAGATTAGCTAGCTACCGCTAAATTTGCTATAAAACTAAAGCAGTTTATTAAGCCTAACAACCCCTTGTATTTAACGGTGGAATCATTTAACTAACTAATAACACTATTAAAATGCGGTAAAAGGGCAAAGTGATAAGCTATAGTTAATCCCGCTAGAAGAGCTAGAAAAGAAGTACGTGGAATAAAGGGCCTGTGGTGCTTATATTGCTTTAATCTGCTAACCTAAGGCAAGCTTTAATCTATTAGTTACCGCATAATATTAAGAACTAATAACCAAGAACGTTAAGGAACTTAATTACTGTATTAAGTGGCAAATAGACTACCTAGATTAAGGATTAATCTTTGTACCCCTTAACCTTAAAAGAGCAAAGCTATTTACATTTATTAACAGATCATTTACTAATAATAAAGACCTTACCTTGTAACTAGGCTATGTCCTTATCCTAGCTAATAAGGAGTATAAAGATAGTAAGTTTACACTATAAGGCAATATTATATACTATAGCTTAACAAAGAGCAAGAGAGTTATAAGAAGTGTGCTTGCTTTAGAGGTCTATAGAATAGTAGTAGGCGTAGATATAGCTTACGTAATTATAATAATATTAAAGATTATCACGGATTAATTAAACCTCCTAGAGATCCTAATTATAGTCTATATAGATTTATACTTATTATATAAATGCCTTATTAAGCTTAGGACTATAAAGGAGAAGCGGCTTATAATTAATATTATAGCCCTTTAGTAATTATACAAACGCTATAAGCTCTGTAAGATTAGATAGATTAATAGCGAAGATAACCTAGCTAATGCGTTTACAAAGGTAATACCTAATAAAGCCCTAGAGAGGTTTATTACAGGTAACATAGTAATAATCTAAATAGAGGGATAGGTTACCTAGACCTAGCACTGCCTATAAAGAGGCAGGGGACTAGAGCCCTAAAGCCTATACCTAAGCCCACGCCAAAGCCTACGCCTAAGCCTATACTAAAGCCTGCGCCTAAGCCTACGCTAAAAATAGCGCTAAAGGCACTAGATAAGGTACCCTAAGTATAGCATAGTTATATAGGGCATAGGCTAAGGGATTAGAGGTAGCGGAATTATAGCTTTAGAAAGGAGCATAGAATTATATCTTTAAAAGGGAGTATAGAATTATAGCCTTAGAAGAGGGCGCCCTTTCTAAGTCTTTATAGTAAGGAGGGGGAAGAGAAGGGAGCGTAAGGGGCGTGGGAAGGTATAATCTAATATTATACCTTTAGAAGGGAAGAATTATAGGTAATCTTCCCTAGGAATATAATTTAATATTATATTATAGTTAAATAAAGGGCTATAGGGAGGGATAATCTAATATTATACCTTTAGATAGGGAAGGGATTATAGGTAACCTTCCCTTATAATATAATCTAATATTATGTTGCACTGGTTAAAGGCAAGGGCGGAAGGTAAAGGAGCCTTCCGCGAGGAAGAAGGATAAGTAATTAGAGAAGCTAGTTATCTAAAGCTAGTGGTGCGTAGGGGAAGGAAAGGGGAACTATTATTATTGTTTCTTTTGTTAGTTCTTTTATTTATATAATACATTTATTTAATCCCTTATATCTTCCCTTCTTAGATTAATATTATACGTTAATAATTGTGTTAAAAAGAAAGAGGTTCTAATGTTAGAATAAGCATAATATTAATCGCGGCACATAGCCGCAATTACCTAGCAAAAGGTTAGGCCGTAAAGGGCGCGCGCAACGCGCGACTATAAGAGGTAGCCTCACATATAACTTATTGGTCTGCCCTCTGATTAGGCGAGGACCCACAAGTCATGTGACCCATAAAGCGCACTGCGTTTATAGCCACTTCTCACGATCTAGAAAAGCCTCTCTTTTTCTCCCTTGTATACACACTTATGACTAATTGATTACAACGCCTAGAATAGAAGATAAATTCCTATTCCCTAGGCTACGATCCTGACGTCAGGCACCTGTGATACTAACAGTTATATTATCCTTTTTACATTAGCCTAATTAACTACTATTAGTAACTTTAGGTAAATAATTAAATAGGTTACACTAGGGTTAAACAGTGCCTTTATAGCTACCTATTTGTATTCTTACTATAACTTTACCTTAACTCTTAGTCTTAAATCCCTAGGTAATAATTTAATAAGAGCGTCTTCCTAGGGTTACACTAAGCTAATAGGGGTCTTATTTAAGTCTAATAGGTCTTTATCTCTAGCCTAGTTATAGCTACTCTTATATATCTCTATTATATAATTACTTCTCTTATAAATAGAGTAATCTAGTTTAGTATAGCTTAGTAAAGTATATCCTAGCTTACTATACTTAAAATATATAAATAGCGAATTTATCTTTCTATTACTACTTTATTACTATAGCCTTTCTAGTAAAGTAAAATATTATTATCTTTTCTAACTATTATTACCTTAATTACTTAATTAGCCTCCTTTAGTTATAACTTTGCTTTTCTTCCTTAGCCTACTAGGTAGGTCTAACTCTTAGGAACTCTTAGCTAAGTACTTACTTCTTTATAGCGTTATTAAGACTATTAATAAATATATAGATTTATAGGCGTTTAGGAATTGCTTTAGGTAGCTTAGCCTTTGCCTTACCCTAGATCTTTATAAATATCTAGAATAATTAGTAATTTTCTTATCTAAGACCTATTAATATCCTTATTACTTCTAAGCACTATGCATTCTTATCTATAGTTCCTATCTTTAGCTAGTCTATAAATCTATCCTAGGTATAACCCTAGTAATTTACATAACTATCTATAGCTATATAATGCATTCACTATTATTTTACATTATTTACTAGGTAGCTACTAGCATAGGTAACCTTAGTTATATTATCTATAAAGGTTTTATAATCTATAGTAAAAGCTATGTTTAAATCCGCTAGGAAATTCTAAAGACTCTTAAAAGTATTCTCTTTATATATAGGTGCTTTTAATTATATCTTTATAAGGCTAAATTATTATATAATAGGTGCTACCTAAGGTGCTAAAGGAGGGTATTTATAGGTCCTATATCTAAGTTACCTAAGGATATAGCTTCTTCTATTATCTATAGGTTTTGCTATAAGTAAGCGAGTTTTTATCTCTTTTTGTTATGGACTTGAGCTTAGGAGCTCGGGTCATGTCTCGGGTCCGAGAGGGCGCGCAAAGGTTCCGGAAAGGGCGCGCAAAGGACGCGGACTATAGGCGAATAGGTTAGGGCTTTACCTAGGCCTATGTAACCTACACACACACTAGTATAAAGCCAGTTCCTATGTAATACCTAGCTTAGTCTAATCCTTTCTCTCTAAGGATAATAATATCTCTTAGAATACTTATATATAGCTACCCTAAGGCTAGTTTATAATATTTATTATCCTTTACTATAAAGGCATAGCAGCTAATGGATATACCGCTACTAGCGGATAGGATAAAGACTAATAAAATAGTAACCTTATAGGAGCTTATTACTTAGCAGTTAAAACAAATCAAGGACCTTACTGTCAGGAGCAGAACAGCGACGGCATCGATAAGGGTGGCGACGGCATCGATAAGGGTGGCGACGGCATCGATAAGGGTGGAACCTAGCGGGGCACGGAGCTAAGGGCTAGCTACGGGCTAGTTACGTAAGAGCTACGGGCTATTTAGAGGGGCTTTCCTATAAATAAAGGGAAAGGGCTAGAGATTAAACCTTTAAGCACCTACCCCTAGCTAGCAGATTAATAGCTATAACACTTTAATCTAACCTTTACTCTATTATTTACTCCTAAGCTAAAAGCCTTAATAAATTAATCTCTCTTCCCTTTAGGTAATAGACTATTAGTTAGATTAAGATATCTAGAATTTATTATATAGTAACCTAATTAGGTAGTAGCTATAACCACGCTGCGGATAAGTAGGAGAATATTATACTACTAAACCTAACTAGAGTAGTCTACTAGTCCTTATTAAATAACTAGTAAAGCGGAATACTTATTAATAATAAGGAGGTAATACTAAATTAGCGCCTTAAAGAAGTAGTAACCTAGATATGTATTATAGAAAAGAGATAGAAACTCGCTTACTTATAGTAAAACCTATAGATAATAGAAGAAGCTATATCCTTAGGTAACTTAGATATAGGACCTATAAATACCCCTCCTTTAGCACCTTAGGTAGCACCTATTATATAGTAATATAGCCTTACAAAGATATAATTAAAAGCACCTATGTATAAAGGGGATACTTTTAAGAGTCTTTAGAATTTCCTAGCGGATTTAAACATAGCTTTTACTATAGACTATAGAACCTTTATAGATAATATAACTAAGGTTACCTATGCTAGCAGCTACCTAGTAAATAACGCAAAGCGATAATAGATGTATTATGCAGCCACGGATAGTTATATAAATTACTAGGGTTATACCTAGGATAGATTTATAGATTAGCTAAAGATAGGAACTATAGATAAGAATGCATAGTACTTAGAAGTAATAAGGATATTAATAGGTCTTAGATAAGAAAATCACTAATTATTCTAGATATTTATAAAGATCTAGGTAAGGCAGAGGCTAAGCTACCTAAAGTAATTCCTAAACGCCTATAAATCTATATATTTATTAATAGTCTTAATAATGCTATAAAGAAGCAAGTACTTAGCTAAGAGTTCCCTAAGAGTTAAACCTACTTAGTAGGCTAAGGAAGAAAGGTAAAGGTTATAACTAAAGGAGGCTAATTAAGTAATTAAGGTAATAATAGTTAGAAAAATAATAACGTTTTACTTTGCTAAAAAGGCTATAGTAATAAAGTAGTAATAGAAAGATAAATTCGCTATTTATATGTTTTAAGTATAGTAAGCTAGGATATGCTTTACTAAGCTATACTAAACTAGATTACTCTATTTACAAGAGAAGCAACTATATAATAGAGATATATAAGAGTAGCTATAACTAGGCTAGAGATAAAGACCTATTAAACTTAAACAAAACCCCTATTAGCTTAGTGTAACCCTAGGAAGACGCTCTTATTAAATTATTGCTTAAAGATCTAAGACTAAGAGTTAAGGTAAAGTTATAGTAAGAATATAAATAGGTAGCTATAAAGGCACTGTTTAACCCTAGCGTAACCTATTTAATTATCTACCTAAAGTTACTAATAGTAGTTAATTAGGCTAATATAAAAAGGATAATATAACCCTTAAGAGTACTACCCTTACTAAAATTAAGCATTAAGGGATCTTATTATAAACCTTATTAATTAAGGATAGCATAGGCTACGTAAGAATATGTTAAGTTAGCTACTACATAGCTAATACTAGTAAAGACCTATTATTAGGGCATAACTAAGCAGTTATATACAAACTAGTAATTATATCCTAGATAAATAGTTACTAGAGACACTCTATTACAAAAGAATATCTTAGACTAGCAGTAGGGACGCAATAGGCATATAAGGAGGCAAAACGCGCTTATATTAGATTTATCTTATAGGGGATAATAACTAAAATTATATATAAAGATAATAATATCTTAATAGTAAACAAAGATAGGCCATGTAATAACCTAGTAACTATAGAGATAAGCAAAGCCTATAAGTTAACTACGTAAATACCCTAAGCCTATAAGGAGTTTAAGGATATCTTTTAAACAAACTTATAGGTATCCTCCCTATACTAGGTAGCTAAACTTATACTATTAAATTAGAAGAAGGAAAATGCCCTTATAGGGACTAATATATAATTTAGTAAAAAGGAGCTAGAAGTGCTCTATAAGTACTTAGTAAGCGTATAGCAAAAGGGATAGATTTAAAGATCTATTAGCCTAGCTAGAGCCCTAATATTATTTATGCTAAAGAAAGGAGGAAAATTATGCCTCTATGTAAATTATAAAGCCCTTAATAGGATTACTATTAAAGATAAAGCGCTATTACCACTAATTATAAAGATCTTAAACTAATTAAAGGGAGCAAAGGTCTATATAAAATTAGACCTTAAAGATGCATACTATTAGCTATATATCCGCAAGGGTAATAAGTGGAAAATAGCGTTCTAATGTAAATATAGTTACTTTAAATATCTTATAATGCCTTTTAGGCTAGTTAATATACTTATAACCTTTTAAGAATATATTAATAATGCCCTTAAAGGCCTTATAGATATGATTTATGTTATGTATTTAGATAATATCCTAATCTATAGTAGCAATATAGCTATGCATAAAGGGTATGTGAAATAAGTTCTTTAGAAGCTCTAAGAAGTAAGCCTCTTTATTAACCTAGAAAAGTGTAAATTCTTATATAAGGAGGTTAAATTCCTAGGCTTTATTATATCTAAAGAAGGAATTATAATAAAGCCTACTAGAATTAAGATAATAGTAACTTAGCTAGTACCTTATAGCGTCTTTAATATCTAGTTATTCCTAGGCTTTATAGGATTTTATAGATAGTTTATTAAAGGCTATAGTGAAATAGTTATCCTATTAACTAATTAACTCTAAGGAGACTAACTAGTAAAGTTTAAGCTAAATCCTAATAAGTAAGCTATGTTTAGGGAGCTATAAAAACAATTCTAAGAGGCGCTAATTCTAGTGCACTTGAATCCACTAGCCCTATTAAGGGTTAAGATAAACGCCTTAGGACACGCACTTAGGGCTATTCTAGCGTAGTTAGTGCTAGGTTACTAGCACCTAGTAGTGTATATATTAAGAAAGTTAAATAAGATAAAGCTATGCTACATAACACTAGATATAAAGTTACTAGCTATCTAAGAGGCATTCTAAACTTAGAGGCATTACCTTATATACTTAACGTATTTAGTTATAGTAATTATAGATTACTTAAACCATAAGTACCTAGCTATAAAGCTAAAGTTAACTAGCAAATAGGTTACTATACTAGATAAACTCTATTTATTTAACTTTATAATTAAATATAAAGTAGGTAAGTTAAACCCTGCTAACGCTCTATTAAGGAGGTTAGATTATATAAGTAAAGAGAGGAAGGCAAAGGTAGTGTCTTTATAATTACTAACCTTTCTTACTAAATTTATAAATAACATGCTATAAGAACGCTATAATAGAACTACTAGCATCTAGTGCTCTAAGAAAACGCAGTATATTTAGTTTATAAATAATAGGCTATAAGAATACTATAATAAAACTATTAATATTTAGCGCTTTATAAAATTACTCCTGCCTATTAACTAGATAAGGATAGACTATATATAAGACTAGACCTGCTAGCTAAGGAGTTACTCCCTAGCGGTAGTGTATTAGCTAGGGTTTTCTTAATTTTAAAGAAACCTAATAGTCTAAACACACTCTAAGGATATTATTATAGTATAAGGGGACTATACGTAAGACTAAGCCTATTAGCTAAGGAGTAGCTACCTAGCAGTAGTATAATAGCTAAGGTCTTATTAATTTTAGAAAAGCCTAATAGTCTAGATATATTCTAAGGATATTATTATAGCGTAAGAAGACTATATATAAGACTAAGCCTACTAGCTAAGGAGTTACTACCTAGTAGTAGTATAATAGCTAGGGTCTTATTAATTTTAGAGAAGCCTATTAGACTAGACACGCTTAATATAAGCGTTATAGTAAGGAATAAACTACATATAAGACTAAATTTACTAGCTAAGGAGTTATAACCTAGTAGATACGTTATAGCTAGGGTCTTAGCAATATAGAGAACCTCTTCTAAGTTAAACTCCGCTATATTTATAGAAGATATAGAATTAAAACCCTTAATCTAAGTCTTACTTTTAGATATATAATAAAGGGATGCCTTTATTATAAAGAAAAGAGCGCTACTATTAAGTAGTAACCTAGATATATTATAGATATAGTCTATTAGACCTTTTAGGCTATTAATATTTAAAAATTAAGTTTTTATCCTATAGGGAATAAGAAAAGAAATCCTACTACTAATTTATAATAACCTTACTACTAGGTATTAAGGAGTTACTAGAACTCTTTAATAAGTTACTAACTAATATTTTTAGCTAGGAATAAAAAGAGATATTAAGGTGTATATACATACTTATATTAGCTATTAAGTTTTAAAACCGTAAATATATAAACCTTATAGTAAGCTAGCTATACTACTAGTGCTAGATTACCCCTTTTAAGAATTATTAATAGATTTTATTACTAGACTCTTACTAGTTAAAGATTAGTAAGGTAAAACGTATAATATAATCTTAGTAGTGGTTAATAGATTTATAAAATATAGTATTTATATCCCTATATCTACGTGGTTAACTAGCAATAGACTAGTAACTATCTTCCTAGAATATATTTTTAAAGATTATAAAGCCCTAGAAGGTATTATTATAAACTAAGGTTTAATATTTACTAGTGGATTTTAGAGAATATTCTACTACCTCTTAGCAATAAAGCAATAATTAAGCACTGCGTTTTATCTATAAATAGATAGTTAAATAAAACACTTAAATTAAGTTTTAGAGCACTATTTAAGAGTATTTATATGCGTAGAGTAAACTAATTAGGTTAATTATCTCCTAATAGTATAGTTTACTTATAATATAAGCGCGTATATAAGTTATAGTTATATACCTATAGAAGCGCTATAAGGGTATAACCTAAGGGGACTAGATTAAGTAGTTATGCTAATTCTAATAGTTAATAATTAAGCTAAAAATAGAGTTTTAGAATTAAAGCATAAGTATATAGAGATTAAGTAGCTATTAAGCTACTTATAGGCCTTATAGAAAAGTATTATAATTAAAAGAGAGTGCTAATAAAGTTTAATATAGGTAACTATATCTTACTCTTAACTAAGAATATTAATTTATAATACCTAGCTAAAAGCTAGCTATAAAGTACTTAGGACTATATAAGATTAAAAAGAAGTTAGCTATTATAGTTTAGCTTATTAATTAAAGTTACCTAAAGGAACGCGCTTATATAATGTTTTTAATATTATAAGCTTAGAACCTTTTAGAGGAAATCTAAGCAATACGGTTAAAATAACCTTACTATAAGATAATATTAAAGAGAATTAAGAGGAATTTAAAGTTAAATGAATTATTGCTTATAAATATAACAGTAAACAGCGCAAATATTTAGTAAAATAGAAGAATTATAATAATTCTAAGAATTCTTAGGTGCTACGTAAAGACTTTATAATAAAAGAGGTTATTAAAGACTATAAGCGGTAACTAAGCAGCAAAATCTTAACTTCTTAGCTGCTTAATTAACTCTTAATTATAATCTAAAATAATCGTTAGATTACAGCGATTTAATTAGGGAATAATTCACTTAATAATAATTTAGACTACTAAACAAATCTTATATTTAAAGCAAAAACTTAGCATAGACTTATAGCTATCTAATAGCTAGACTTTAGAGATATATTTAGACTGATTTTTAGTATAATTTCTAACTTTATTAGCCTTAGACTTATTATTACTAAAGGCTTAAACTTATAATTCCTTAGGGAGTTCTAAAGGTCTAATACATGTAAGGAGAGTAGCTTAAGTAGTAATAAACTAGTAGTAAGTTAGTAAAGAATAAGTAGTAAAGCTAATAGCACTAACTATAGGGCTATAAGTAGCTATAAATTAAAGATAATTAGTAATTTTAATCTAGGTTTCTAGATTAATAATATTAATTAGCTATAAGAAAGTAGCGTATTTATTACACTTTGCTTCTTAAGAAACCTTAGCTATAAGACATGCGTAATAAGCTTACCTATATTTATTAGTATTTTTAAGGCTAAAAGAGTATTATAAAGTTTCTTCTTAGCTTATATAAACTCCTAGTAGTATATTAGTAATATTAAAGTAGTAGAGTAAAGGGTACTTATATTACTAATATAGTATAGTTCTAGAAGATTATAAAGTATATCCTAAAGCTATTTATATAGCTTTATAATTTAAATAGGACACTAGTAAGGAGTTAGTAGTAATTAAGAGGTAATCCCTTAAGGCTTAACTTACTCTAATATAAGTCTTATTATTTTAAGTATAATAATAGCATTTTAGAGAATTACTTATAAAAAGCTAAACATTAGTAATAATAGTAATAAGCTAGTAGTAAGTTTATACTAGAGGAGTAACTATATTTAGTTAGAGTAGGCTTTCCTTAGTAATATACTAAGGCTATTTATCTTTATTATTATCCCTTAAAGCTATATTCTAAATAGCTAATCACTAGGTATAACATATATATAGAATTTTTATTAAACTAGCTTTAAGTTAGTAATAAAAAGTAATAAAGAAGTAGCAAACTTATATAGTCTTTAATAATTATAAGGTTCTTCCCTTATAGGATAGCTTAATAGTAAGATCTTTAATAGTAGTAGTATAAGATATAATAGCTTAAGCTATAATAGTTAGTAGTTAATATTATATAATAGTAGCGTTATAGTAGCTATTATATTAGTAAGGGACTTATAAGTTAATAAGAGGCTTAAAGAAAAGAAAGAAAAGAGAGAAAAGAAAGAAGGAAATCGCCCTTCTTATAGGAATTTAGGTGCCTTAGATTAATCTAAGCTACTCTAACTAAAATCTTCTATGCGTTATAACTAGTGTGTTTATAGAGATTACTATAATTTATAAGTTATTACTATAAGCTTACTACAAATTTATTAGGCTACTACTATAAGCTTAAAGAAAAATAGAAGGAGTAAGGTAATCTATACCCTATAGAGTTAAGCTAATTAAAAATCACGCTAACTAGTCTAGTTAAGAAGAATCTCTTAGGAAGAATAACCTATAGAGAGGAAGTTAAGAAGTAACTATAACCTAGCTTCTATTAGTAAGCGGTTACTATAAAAAGGCTAATATAGCCTAATATTATTAATATTACTATATCGCTTTGTAAAAAAATCACTATAGTAAGTAGTAATAAAGGAACTCTCGCGCTATAACCTAACCCTAAGATAGTACCTTAATATAATTAAGGATAATTATAGTAAGAGAGGGTATTATATTAGGAGCAGAATAGCAATAGTATCTATAAGGGTAGTAATAGTATTAATAAGGGTGGAACCTAGCAGGGCATAGAGCTAAGGGCTAGCTGCGGGCTAGTTACGTAAGAGCTATAGGCTATTTAAAGGGGCTTTCCTATAAACAAAGGGAAAGGGCTAGAGATTAAACCTTTAAGCACCCACCCCTAGCTAGCAGATCAATAGCTACAACACTTCAATCTAACCTTCACTCTGTTATTCACTCCCAAGCCAAAAGCCTTAACAACCTTACTAGCAAGCAAAGATCTAACTTTTCTAGTTAACTTATTAAGCAAAACCCTTACTAATAGGACCCCTATTTAATAGCAAAAGGGTCCTATTTACAGCATAGCAAAACCTAATATCCTATAAGCTAGATATGGATAGGGGGTTTATTAGGTCCTAGTAGGACTAATAGTGCTTTATTTACTAGAACCTATTACTAAAGGTTTAGGCATAAGTTACTCCCTATTTTAAGAAGGAATACTTAGTGCTTTATAATCTATAGAAGTTTTTAAACTACCTTACTAAGATATTTAATAACCCCTATTAATAGGAATTAGCAATCACAGAGCTTAACTAGATTACGTAACGCCTAAACAAGTAATTTAGCAACTTTTATATTTGTTTTAAACAAAAATTAGCGCTAGCTAGGGATTAGATTAGGAGGACTTTATAAAGCTAGCTAAGCTACGCATAGCTCTTAATAAGTAAATAAGGGACTATAGCATTAAATAAGATATATTGCGCATAGATTACTTAGCGGTAATAGCCTAGTATTATAGCATCTCGTTAGATATTAAGTCCTATTAATTAGAGGAGAAGAACTATACGTAAAGGTAAGCGTATGTTCCTAAGGCCCTTACCTAGGATAAGGACACTTCTATAATAGACATATAATTAATACACCTAGAACAGGCCTAAAAGGACGCAAAAAGTCACTAGGAAATTAGTATAAGGTAAAGCTAGGTAATAAGGCTAGCGGCAAGCGGGCTAAGTAGGTTAGCTAGGCTATGCGCAATACGCATTATAAGGAGGGCAAATGCCTATGGTGCGGTTTAGGAAAGTATTTTATTTCTAACTACCCTTTGCTTCTACTAAAACATTAGCATAGAAAGGCAGCTATTAATATATATAATATAAAGGAAGAGGAAGATAACTTTAAAGAAGAGAAGATAGTAAATATATTAGAAAAGAAGAACCCTAGCATTAAGTTATTTAACTAGGGTAGTAGGAGAATAGATAAAGGGGTATTATAGCAAATAGTTATTACTAATAAGGACTTTAAATAGATCTAGTCTAACATAGACTCTGCACCTTTTCTAGTTTCTATATTAATTAATAAGACTACCTTTATAGATACTCTTATTAATATAGGCTATAACTATTATGCTACTATAAGCAAATGCCTTATCTAAAAACTCTAGTTAAAACGCCTCTCTCTCTTAAAGAAAAGATTAGTTCGCACTATAGTTAGTGTAAAATAAGGGGAAAAGAGAGCTACGAAAAGAGGTTATATATTACGCATATCGTCCGTTTTTAAGTGAATCTAGATAGATAGAAAACACCTATAGTTACCTATATAATCCCTAGGTTAATAAGGTAGCTAATTTTAGGGACACTATAGATAGAATAGAATAAGATTAACTTAGACATAGCGCGCTATTAACTCTACGTAGGATTAGCTAATAACCTATAAATTCAGGCATTAACTAATAGGAAGGTTAAGTAACTAATAATATCTATCTTAGGCTTTACCTTCACGGGAATCATAAGGCATACGAAGAAGTAAAAGAATATATCTAACTATATGCCACTAGCCTATAGGAAATCATATTAATTCTATAGATAGACGTAACCCTAAGGCTATAGAATAGGACCTATTATCCTTATTGCTAAGCGTGCTATAGGACTTTACAAACCTCTTCCTAGAAAGCAAGGCAAATGCCTTACTACCACACTAGGGATAATTAGACTACTATATTTAATTAAAGCGTAACGCAAACAAATCTAAACTAGAACTCCTATAGGCCCTATTATATAATATGCCCTAGTAATACCTCCTTAAAATCTAAAAGTAAGTAACTAACCTTATAGATAAGGGATAGATATAGGCTAGCTTCTCTTTAGTAATAGCTCTAGTATTATTAGTAAAGAAGCTAGGAGAAGGATAGCGGTTTTACATAGACTACTATACCCTTAATAAGATTATAGAATAAGACTATTATCTCTTATCTCTAGTAAAGGAGATACTATAATTATTATTAGAGGTAAAGTAGTTTATAAAGCTAGATATATAAGTAACGTTTTACTAGCTTTATATTACTAAAGGCAAGGAACACTAGACTGCCTTTTAGACGCGTTTTAGGTTATTTAAGTGGCTTATATGCCCCTTTAGCCTAGTAAGTACACCTGCTATCTTTTAGAGATATATTAATAGCGTGCTTAGCAGAATCCTAAGGGATTATATAACTACTTACCTTAATAATATTCTTATTTACTTAGGAGGGTCTTAGAAAAACTATATATAAAAGGTCTAAGTAGTGCTCTTAAGGCTATAGTAAGTAGGACTAAACTTAGATATAAAGAAATACGTTTTTATAATAAAGGAAGTTAAGTACCTAGGGTTTATTATTTATATAAGGAAAGAAATTTGCCTAGATAGGGAAAAGATTATAGCTATCTAGGATTAGGAAGCGCTAAAGAAGGTTAGGGGGTGTAAGGATTTCTTAGGTTTACTAACTTTTATTAGGACTTTATACTACACTTCTTAATAATTATAAGCCCTTTAATTAAACTTATAAAGAAAGGTATCCTATTTTAGTAAATAGATAAATATAATATAGCGTTTAAGGCGCTAAAGATAGCCTTTATATTATATCCTATCCTAATATAATAGGACCCTAATAAGGATACTATAGTAGAAGCTAACTATTTAGGGATAGCTTTAGGAGTTACCTCTTATAGTTTAATAATAAAGGTATCTTATACCTAGTTACTTATTATTCTGCTTAACTATAGCTAGCTTAATAGAACTACACTATATATAATAAGAAGCTATTAGTAATTATATTATGCCTAAAGGCTTAGTTAGCAAAGCTATATAGTATTAGTAAGCTATTTATAATACTTATAGACTATAAGAACTTAGAATACTTTATAGCGCTAAGGGAGATATTAGAATAGTAGGTAAGATAGGTAAAGACACTATTACTATTTAATTTTTACCTATAGTATAGGCCTAGCCTATAGGCAGTAAGACTAGATATACTATTAAGATAGTTCTAAAGGGAGGAGAATAAGGGGGACTAGAGGAGCTAATTATATAATTAGTAATAACTCTAGGCCTATATAGTTATAAAAGAACTAGACTTATCTCTAGTGTAAACCCTATATTATTATTAGGGAGTGGTAAGGCTAAGGATACTATAGGTAGGTTTATAGGTCTTCTAATAAGGGTAATAATTTTTCTAGATATATATCTCTAATCTCTATAGGACTAGTCCTTAGTTTATAATATTATGTATAGGATATAGCTTAAGGCAGTTAGGGAAGGGGCCTAGAAGTTTCTAGAAGCTATAAATATAAGGGAGTAAATAGCGGACTATTAGATTAGCGCTAAAGGTACGCTTTAATTCTAGGGCTAGACTTAGATTCTAAATTAGGAATCCCTTACTATAACCTTAATATAATAGGTTTATAATTTACCCTTACTAGGCTATCCTAGCTATAATATAACTTTTAAGACACTTTAGAGGGATTTCTATTAGGATAGTATATTATAGGGAATTGCCTAGTTTATAAGAAACTATTACTATTATAGGGGGCGGAAGAGCTATTAGCTAAGATAAGGCTTATTAAAACTAATCCCTTTACTAGACTATTACTAGTTATAGATCTCTATTAACTTTATAATAGACCTGCTAGCTTAACACCTAGATAACCTATGGTTTCTTATAGTTATTATAGATAGACTCTCTAAGTATATCTAGCTAGAAGCTATAATATTAATAAGGGCTAAGGTATACGCGGAATGGTTTAAGTAGTGCTAGTAGTAGTTCTATAGCTTTTCTATATATATATATTATTTACGCTAGCTAGCTCTATGTAGGGCTAGTACTAGTACTCCTGCTGCTTCGTTAAAAGGAAAACCCTTAAATAGGAAGAAAAACCCTTGCATCTATGTTTAGGCTAACGCTAACCCTGCACTAGGCCTGCGTCGCGTTATGTGTGGCCTATCATAGGTGTTTGTTGCTAGCTTGCGCTAGCCTTATCCTAATAAGAAAAGAAAGAAGAAAGGAAAAAGGAAAATCCTAGGTTTTAAGCCTTACCTAGCTCTATCCTAGGTTTACTCTAGCACTACTCTAGGCCTATTATACTATCTTATAGCGTGCTAGATTTGGTTTCGCAGTAGTAATTCACTTCTCTTTTACTTTTTAGCTAGCTCTTCTATAGCCTTACTTTTTAGCCTTCTCTAGCCTAGGTCTAGCTTATTAGTCTAGGGAAGTTAAAGCACCTAATGTTATTTATCTTCTATAGTAGGGGTATAGGTTTAGTTTAATTCCTAGCCGTTTCTAGGCCTAGGTCTCTTAGGCATTAACTAACTAGATTCTTGTCTTATGTTCTTCTTTCTTTATTAATATCTATAATTTAGCCCCCTATATAAGTATAAGAAGGGTTCCTCCCCTAGAGAGGTCTTCCTTCTTTCCTCTTTTTATTAAACTTTCTATAGGTTCTTTTCTTCCTTAGAGCTACCTAAGGCACTCCTAGGCTAGTATTAGCCTAAATGCTAACATTACTATAAATCTATTAAGTTATTTAATAAAATAGCGCTAGCAGCTATAAGTACTCCTATATCCTATGCTATTCTAGCTCTAATCTGCCTAGGAAACTCCTAAGAATAATTACTACCCTTAGAAGTTATTAACTAAGAAGTAACTTAAGTAAGCTATAGCTAAAGATCTTAAGGTATAACCCTTACTACCCTTACACTAAGTCTGCTCTAAGTCTAACCTATAATAGTTAGGGAATCCCTATAGGATCTAATATATTTCCTATAAGTCTTAGTTTATTAACTATCCTAGGCATTAATACTATAATATTACTAGTAAGTTAACTCTATTCTGGTTTAAAGGCAGGGCTAACTGTTTTATATAGGGCTTACTACTAATACCTATTTTAATTATTAGGTTTAAAACTATAGTTACTTAAAGGTAGGTAGTTAGCGCCTCTCTCCTAGGCCTAGTCCTATGCTAATTTACTCTTAGCCTAATTTAACTAGTTAGCGAAATAAGCACTAGTAATTAGTTAAGGTCTAGGTGGCTATAGTTACTAGGGGTAATGTAAGTGCTACTACACTGGTTTACTATTAGTTCTAGTCTAGGTCTAATAGTTCTCTAGGTCCTAGATAATTATTAGGATTATATTAAGAAACTCTATACTAGGAATTAGAGTAAAAGAAGCGAAGTGCTTTTATAGTAGGTCTAGGCTAGTCTAGTACTAGGGAGATTAGCATAATAAGGTTATCTTTTGGTTATAGCGCCTAGATGCCTACGCTACGGAGATAAACCATCTCCTAGCTATAGCTTTACTTGCTAAGGGGTAGGCAAAGGTAATAGAGGGGTAATTCTAGTCCTAGAGAAGGAATAAATAGTTAGGTAGTTATAGCTTAGTAAAGGGGTAGGGGCGGACTAGTAGGGATTTTAATACTTAGCGTTTTTAATAGTTAAGATTAATCTAATAATAGTTCTAGAATTGTAATCCTATAGCTAGCCTACCGCTAGTTCTAAACCGCGTGGTCCCATGCCTCTCCCTAGTTATCTATTATATCTATATCCTAGTTATTAGTCCTAGCGCAGCGAAAGCGCCCTAGCTCTAGCTCTTCCTCCCTCTTACGTATATTAGCTACTAGTTCCTATGCTAATAAGTAGTATTAGAGTTATTTTATACTAAGGAACTATTTAGCTATAGCTCTTGCCTTTAGGGGGTAGTTTAAGGCTAGCCTTACCTCTTATACGTCTCTAGGCTAGTGTATTTAGGGGCATTAGTAATTATATTTAGGGTAGTTTACTATAATATAATATTAGTCCTTAACTACTTTACTATAGCTATATAGTAGTGAGTTTACCCTAGGAATACCTCTCTAGAAGAGAAACTTATTAAGACTAATCTTTCCTATATATAGTTAGACTATAGTTAAGGAGATATGCTTTTCTAAGCCTATATAAAATCTTTAGATTTCCTTTAGGTTATAAGTTAGTGGTTAATCCTTAGTTAGCTCTCTTATAAGTCTATGCTATCCTAGGCATTCCTTACTATGCTATTTATCCTAGTATTATCTCTATTCCTTATATAGTTCCACTACTAGTTTATTACTCCTAGGGGAGGTCTCTATCTGTAATATAATACTAACTATACTAAGTTAGCAGTGGTTTAGATTATTATAGCTATTTCGCTCTCTATAATTCTCTCTTTAAACTTCTATTTTATCTTATTTAGGTATAAATCTAGGGGGATATAAGTCTTAACCTCTAGTTAGGCAATAGGTATAGCCTTAAACGCGCTAGCTATAATTTAGAGGTAGGCTAATTAGTCTATTATAAAGCTTTTAATCACTTCTCTTAGCTTTTTACCCTTCTTAGTTAGGGTATAGTAAGCGCTTGCCCTATAGGTAAGGATAGGCTAGACTACCTATGTATATAGGAGTTAGGCATCTCTAAAGCTATAACCCTAGGCTAATGCTACTAGCAAAGAGAGTGTAAGCCACTGCTAGGCTAGTTTGCCTTTTAGGATATTCTTATAAGCACTTTAATTAAGTTTCCTATTAACCTAGACTCTAAGGAACCTATATAACTCTATAGGCACTATCTTCTCTATACTAAGTTAGACCCTAGCCTATAGGGATTAGTATGCTTTACTAAAGTGTATAAGTTTAGTCTTTACTAGGTTAAACTTTACTCCTACTTCTTTTACCTATTTTTATATACTTTTTATATAGCTTTAAGCCTCTTCTAGGTTTATATAGTATTTTTCTAAACACTGCTATGTTTATATTATCCGCAAATCCTATTATTACTATACCTAGGATAGCTCTAAGGCATATATAAAGCTTTGCTAAGTAAAGTAGGAAGAGAATTAGTAAGAGAGGAAAGCCCTATAGAGTGCTTACCTTTATCTAAAAGGGTCTTAAGAGTTTGCTATTAAAGCTAAGCTAGCTTATTCTATCCATAAGGAAGCTACGTATTACAGCTATTAGCTAGTGTAGTATGCCTATTTAGATTAAAATGTAGATTAGATATAGGTAGCTAACTCTATTAAATACGGACAAGATATCTATTTATGCTAATAAGGCAATACTACCTCTACCCTAAGCCTCTCTTACGCATTCTATAAGGACTTTAATTACGGTTTCTATTAATCTATTTGCCCTATTTCCTATTTATAGCTTAAGGAGAAGGCCCTTAGCCTTAGCAAAGGCTATAAGCTACCTTATAATCGCCACTTCTATAATCTTTCCTACTATATTTAGTAGTAAAATAGGTCTCTATGTATTAGCTCTTCTTATCTCCTTAGTGGTTTTTCCTAGCTTCCTAATTACTACTACTTATATAGTTTAGAACTATACTAGGAAATATCTTACTTTAAGGATAGCGTTTAGTAAGCGTGCTATAGCTTCTTTAGCTAGTTTATTATAGGCCTTAATAAGGCCTACTAGGAGTTTATTATCTCCTAGGGCTTTTTAGCTAGCTATATCTAATAGGATATTTCTAATATCTCCTACTCTAAACCATTCTTTATCTAGGACTAGTGCATTATTAAGCTCTAAGAAGGAGAGGTCTAGGATATAGGAGAGGTCTGCTATAGGCTTAGGAAAAACCTTTATGTAAGTGTGCTTGCCTTATCCTTATAGGTAGTGGCTAGGTTAGGGTTATTATTAGTTCTTTCTAGGTCTAGGAGTTTAGGGAGCTCTAGGGGGCCTAGCTTTAAAGCTAGGCTTATCTCTCTAGTCTCTAAACTCTACTATCCTTTTCCTATATATTAGCTTTTATAAGGCTTCTCTCTACGTATTCCTTTTTCTTCCCTAACTATTTATTCCTAGTTATTATCTGCCTTAGAGAAGGCTTACTAGTTTGCTTTAGTTTTCTAGCGCCTTTATTATCTCTTAGCTTATCTAGCTTTAGTAACTACCTTTTTATTCTCCTTAACCACTATGCCTTTAGGCTAGGGAGTCCTTAGCGCTTCTATAGGGCTACTAGTTTTACTATCTATTAGAGGTTTATAATAAGCTATATTATATATGCATTAATTCCTTTCTTATCTTTTAGGTCTAGTGCGTTTTCCGCTTAGAGTTATACCGCTACTTCTACCTTTACCTATAGTTTATTTATTATAGTCTAGGTGTGTTTAAGGGTAAGCAAGGCGCCTTCTTACTCCTTAGTAAAGATACTAATTAGCTATGGAATATAGTTAAAGCCTATAAGGTCTTCTACACTATTATAGTAGACTTAGATATCTAGAGTTACCTATGCTAGATCTATAGTGCTATCTCTATCTTCTCTATATTATCTTATAGGTTCCCCTTAGGGCATTACTAGACTAAGCCTTTACTAGCTTATAAGGTCTAGTAGTTCCTTTACTCCTCTAGTTATTCTATCTAAGCTATCCTAGAGGGGGTGTTTTTAGTTAAAGTCTTTTATAAAAACGCTTTAGCTATAGGGCTCTTTTATATTAAAAGTATAGATAGGTATATTCTAGTTATCTGTGTATCCTTCTAAGTAAAGGAGTAGATATTTATGCCTTTTATCTTTACTAGTAACTAGTTAGGTCCTCCCTAGGCTATCTATAACCTTATATTATGCTTCTTATTTATATATACTACATTCTATCCCTTATAGTATACTAGTTAGAATTAGGTAAGGCCTAGTGCTAGGGGCCATAGGTACCTTATGTGTTCCTACTCTTAGATTACTATTACGTCTATGTTAGTTTAGTGTTAGAGCGCTATATGTATTAGGCTATCCTTCTTATTTACGTTTTAAAGAGGACTTATAACATTACTATATTAATTAGGGGTAATAGGTCTTTGCTATCTTACACTAGCTCTATTCTAGCCCTGTTTTAAGATATATATTATATAATACTCCTTACCCTAGGCTATTTAGCACTTCTCTTTGCATTTATAAGGCATCCCTTTTCCTACCTACTATAATAATAGGTGCTATAGCTATGCTAGTTCCCTTATAGGGTAGTGTTAGGCTTTTATCTAGGAGTTACTAGTAAATTATAATAGTTGCTTTAGGTAGCTTACTTTTACTATATTTTACTTCTCTTTTAGGATAGGGTAGTCCCTTAACTACGCTAGGTGTAAGCTAGAATATAAGATATAGTTTTCCTTTAGTTATTTGCTAATTATTAGGTATAATGTTTCTCCTTCCTTATATTAGCTAGCTCTACACTTACTATACCTTAGGGCTGCCTTATAAAACTTTATAATATAGCTAGTTTAGAAGTAGTTATAGTATTATTAGGGTTATAAGGTCTTATTATATAGTTTAGTCTAGAATAGCTTTGCTTTAAAGACTATTCTATCTTAGTATATCTTATTAGTATTTTCTACTTCTACTAGTCCTAGGATTAGGGTAGTGCGCTATGTGTTTTTACTTAGGGCGCCTTATAGTTACCTTAATTACGTTTACTTTATTCGCTTTTCTAATCTTAGTTATAAGGTTCTTAATAGATATATGCTTTATTAGGAATCCCTTAACTATAACGCTAAGTACATAGCAGTGAAAGGCCACTTCTAGACTAAATGCTTTAGTAATCTATTTTTAGTCCTCTTTATATTAAACTACGTTTCCTTTAAAGGTAATAATTATATCTTCGCTAAGGAGTCTTCTAGCTACTATAGCTATAGTTTAGCTAGTGGCTCTGTTTACTATAGTTATTATATCTTTAGTGCCTTAGGATTAGAGCGTTTCCTAAATTATATTACCTTTAATAAGTACTTCTCTATATTATCTGCCTAGGACCTATAAGGGGAGGTTTTATTATTTAGCTTTCTTAGTGCTAGTCTAGCTATAACACTTGCCTAGGTTAGTGCATTAGTTCCTTTAGCTTCTTCCTAATAGCCTCCTTAAGGGCTACTTTAAGGGCTTCTTTAGTAATATAAATATTATTATTATTATTGCTACTATTATTATTTATAGCTCTTATTTTAGCGCGGGCGTGATTTACTACCTAGTAGGCTATAGCCTTTATAATGCTCTAAACTTAGGAGACTTTATTGCTAGGGATAAGGCTAGTAATCTTATTATAGAATTTTGTGTTATCTAGGTGCTTAAATTATATCTAATCTATTATTAGGTTATCCTTACGTCTATAGGCGTTAAATTGCCCTATTCCTACGTTTAGGTAGTAATAGCTCTATGCTAGCCCCCTTTCTCTAGCGTTAATTACTATTAGCATCTTACCCTTACGCTTGCCTCTAGCTCTGTTATAATGCAATATTATAGGAGGGGTAAACGGAGGTAAGGAATTCGAATATTAATGTGGTTTGTATTTTAGAGGCGATTCCGGACCTTTAGATCGGTGCGGAAAAAGTATCAAAGTTTATAATAATATATAATAAGCCTAAAAGAGTATGTTTTTATTTAACTACTAAGGAATAGTAAAAAACTAGTTTCCTTCGCTCTACACGTGTATTAGCGCTAGTATTCTACTACATTAGAGAGTAATTAATTCTAAGGGGTAGGAGGAGGAGAAGGAGCTAGGTTATTCTAGTTTAACCTAGGGGGATAGTGTAAATAAGCGGTTAATTAGCGGGTAAGGGCCTTATTAAATATACGCTGCTTAGCAGCGGCATTTTCCTAAATAGAGGTAATATAGGTAAGATTATTATTTATTATAAATATACTATAAAAGAATTCTATTACTATGTTACTACTATATTAGGTAAGAGTTATCTACTAGGCTAGAGTAAGGGCCTATAACTTAGTAGCGCCCTAGGCGTGTGCTGCCCTAGTAAGGGATAATAAAAGGGGTATTACTATAGAGGGATTAATTTAGGCAGTAGCTAAAATAGTGTTAAAACGTTTTTAATAGTAGATAAAGGTTTTTATTAGGATAGCGCGGCGTCCCTTTTAGAGGCAGTGCGCCTTATAGCTAGTGTTTTAATAGCTTTTCTAGTAGCTAAAAGGTTTATAAGGTGCTTATACATATATCTTAGTTTTAGGTTACCTAAGTATAAGTATAGCTCCTAGCTATATAATTAATAGGCACGCTAATAAGGAAAATAGGCCTAATAAGACCCTAGGGCATACTCTTACATTCCCTTATTATAAAGGTTATTTATATATTAAATACATAGGACCTCTTACTCCTCTCTATTAGAGTTATTAGAGTTATTAGAGTTACCCTCTAAGATATAATTACTAAGGTAATTTAGCTTTTTAAGGGAAGGGGAGGTAGTAGTAAGGGAGGGCATTACTAGAGGTAGTAATAGTAATAGCGCTTAGGGTAATAGTAGTAGATATAATAAGAGGTAAGCTAAACGCAAAAGGGTTTTTAATAGGATATTTAAAGAGAGGTAAGCAGTGAATAACTAATAAGATAATAGAAATAAGGGTATATAAAGGAAAGAAAGGGAAAAAGTAAGGGATATATAGGATTATTTATATCTAGATATAGCTATAGGATAGCCCTAATTATACACTTACTTTAGACATAGACTAGTAGGGGATTATAGATAGTTAGTAATAGGAGGTTAGAAAGACTAGTAATAGCTAGGGGAAAGGGAATTTTATAGGTAAAAGGTAATATATAAAAATAAAGTAATAATAACTAGGTAAGTAAAGCTTAATATTAGCTAGTAGTAAGTAAGAAAATAGAGTAGGCTAGTGTTATAGGGGCTAGAGTTAGGTAGGGCTAGTTATTTTAAAGGCTAGGGTAAGGTAGCCTATAAGGAAAAATTTTTAGCCTACTAGGCTATGCATAAACCTTACACTAGGACTTACACTAATATGCTATATTAATTATATATATATGCTACTTACTTAGAATATTCTAATAATAAGGGCAAAGGGGAAGGAGGCCTAAGTAAGGGGATATATTATAGACTTAAGCTTAGGAGCTTAGGTTATGTCTTAGGTCTAGAGAGAGCGCGTAAAGGTTCTGGAAAGGGCATGTAAAGGACATGGACTATAGGCAAATAGGTTAGGGCTTTACCTAGGCCTATGTAACCTACACACACACTAGTATAAAGCCAGTTCCTATGCGACACCTAGCTTAGTCTAATCCTTCCTCTCTAAGGATAATAATATCTCTTAGAACGCTTACGTGCAGCTGCCCTAAGGCCAGTTCATAACATTTTCTATAATATATATCTAGGTTACTACTTCTTTAAGGCGCTAGTTTAGTATTACCTCCTTATTATTAATAAGTATTTTACTTTACTAGTTATTTAATAGGGACTAGCGGACTACTTTAGTTAGGTTTAGTAGTATAACATTCTCCTGCTTATCTATAGCATAGTTATAGCTACTACCTAATTAGGTTGCTATGTAATAAATTCTAGATATCTTAATCTAACTAATAGTCTATTACCCTAAAGGGAAGAGAGATTAATTTATTAAGGCTTTTAGCTTAGAAGCGAATAATAGAGTAAAGGTTAGATTAAAGTATTATAGCTATTAATCTACTAGCTAGGGTAGGTGCTTAAAAGGTTTAATCTCTAGCCCTTTCCCTTTATTTATAGGAAAGCCCCTTTAAATAGCCTGTAGCTCTTACGTGACTAGCCCGCAGCTAGCCCTTAGCTCTATGCCCCGCTAGGTTCTACCCTTATCGATGCCATCGCCACCCTCATGGATGCCATCGCTGTTCTGCTCCTAACACTTTCTCTTTACTAGCACTAGGAGTTTTACTTCTTCTTTTACTCCTTCACTTACCTCCGCCCCTATAGAGGTAAGAGAATCTCTCTTATTTATAGTCTTCTTAATATCTTAAGGTTTTATCTCCTATAGCCTCTTTATAATATATAAGTCCTTATAGTAAGGCTTTACTACTATAGATTAGAATTTTACTAGGCTATAGGGTATTTAGATAGTATAGGTCTCCTTATTAGTAGTAATTAGCTTATAAGGGCTATACTAGCTACCCTTCTCCCTTTATATATATATATTAGCCTATAGAGGTAGCTAATATATTAGCAATATATTAGGGCTATTCTAGGTATTAAGGGCATTATAGACTTACTATAAGGCTAGGTAGTGGCATACCTTATTAGTAGCCTTCTAAATTACCTTAGCATATTAAATAATAGAGACGCTTAGTAGTAACTTATTTATTATATATAGGTAGGCTCTAAAGACTAGTAGAGTTAGCACTAGTCTATTAGGGCTTACTAAGTTATTAATAGCTTTAATAGCTATTTAAAGATGCTACTCTAGTGTAATCTCCACGCTAATTAAGTCTATAATAATCTTATAAGCCTAGCATAAAGGTCTATAGTACTTTTTAACCTTTCTAATACTATTATAGGCTTTAATTAGTATCTTACTAATTTTAATTAATATTAATTAAGCATAGTACTTAAATTTAGTAAAGGAGAAGTTATTACTAGTGTTATAAATAATCTAATCTAGCGGTCTAAGATAGGTATTAATCTAGCACTCTCTAATAGCATCCTAGATATCTTAGGCCTTTTACTTCTTAGGATTAAGAAAGCAAGCTACTTAGAATAAAGTTACTAAATTAATAATATAAAGGACTAGTTAGTTATTAATCTACATAATATTAGTAATAATCTTATAGTTAAAGTTATGCTTATCTTTAATTATAAATTTAAACTAGCTAGGAACTTTTCCTTTTATTTAATAATAGTAGTAAACTTTAGTTAGCTTCTTAATTGCCTAGCATTTAACATTATAACTAGCCTACTAAAGGATCTTTATAAGGCATTAAATAGAAGGGTAACTAAAGTAATAATATAATTAATAAATCTCCCTCTCTAAGAGGTAAAAGGTAACCGTTTCTTTAGCCTCTAGTAGCTACTAAGGATATCCCTATTATTATATAATAGGGATAGTCTTATTACCTTAAATTAGTACGTTTATAAGGTTATTAATCTTAACTTATAGCTTATTTATATTAGTAATAGAAAAGAGAAAAGGGGTTACTATATTAAGGATATAGAATTTAAGCTCTTTAAGTTCTATAGGCATATAAAGTATGCCTTTTATAGTTATAGATCTAGCACTAAATTTAATAATTTATAGCTTATAGGGGATTATCTTTAATAAAGGCATTAATTATAATAAAGCCTTTACTTATCCTTAACCTACTATTAATCTGCTTACTACCCTAGTATTAAGCATAATCCCTCTAAAGACTTCTTTAGAATAGCGCTCTTTAAAGATATAGTAAGTTAATCCCTTATTAGATTTTTACTATTAATATAGTTTTTACTTTAGGAAAGTATACTAAAAGGCTTAGTTATTAAGAGTAGTAAGAATATTAGTATTTATAAGACTATAATTATCCTATAACTCTAAGTAAAAGAATTATATAATACTTAGATATACCACTAGTAATAGCTCTTTATTATCCTTATTACTTAGCGGGCTGGCCGAAGAATTACAAGTCCGGAACTATTATCGGATTAATTTCAAATATACAACGCTAGGTATTATAAACCCCACCGGTCCGCTACCGCCCCTTTACCAAGCTTGTTCACCTAACTAATCACTCCTTCTCTAGGACTAGAATTACTCCCTCTATTACCTTAGCCTACCCCTTAGCAGGCAGGGCTATAGCTAGGAGACGGTTTGTCTTTACTGCGCAGGCTGTTAAGGCTTTTGGCTTGGGAGTGAATAACAGAGTGAAGGTTAGATTGAAGTGTTGTAGCTATTAATCTGCTAGCTAGGGGTGGGTGCTTAAAAGGTTTAATCTCTGCCCTTTCCCTTTATTAATAGGAAAGCCCCTTTAAATAGCCTATAGCTCTTATATAACTAGCCTGTAGCTAGCCCTTAGCTCTATGCCCCGCTAGGTTCTACCCTTATTAATACTATCGCTACCCTTATAAATGCTATTACTATTCTGCTCCTAATATAATACCCCCTCTTACTGTGATTATCCTTAATTACATTAAGGTACTATCTTAGGGTTAGGTTATAGCGCAAGAGTTCCTTTATTACTACTTACTATAGTAATTTTTACAAAGCAATGTAGTAATATTAATAATGTTAGGCTATATTAGCCTTCTTTATAGTAACCGCTTACTAATAGAAGCTAGGTTATAGTTACTTCTTAACCTCCTCTTTATAGGTTATTCTTCCTAAGAGATTGTTCTTAACTAGACTAGTTAGCATGATTTTTAATTAGCTTAACTCTATAAGGCATAGATTACCCTACTTCTTCTGTTTTCCTTTAAGCTTATAGTGGTAGCCTAATAAATTTATAGTAAGCTTATAGTAATAACTTATAAATTATAGTAATCTCTATAAACACACTAGTTATAACGCATAGAAGATTCTAGTTAGAGTAGCTTAGATTAATCTAAGGCGCCTAAATTCCTATAAGAAAGGGTAATTTCCTTCCTTCTTTTCCCTCTTTTTATTCTTTTCTTTAAGCCTCTTATTAACTTATAAGTCCCTTACTAATATAATAGCTACTATAACGCTACTATTATATAATATTAACTACTAACTATTATAGCTTAAGCTATTATATCTTATACTACCGCTATTAAAGATTTTACTATTAAGCTATCTTATAAGGAGAGAACCTTATAATTATTAAAGACTATATAAGTTTACTGCTTCTTTATTACTTTTTATTACTAACTTAGAGCTAGTTTAATAAAAATTCTATATATATGTTATACCTAGTAATTAGCTATTTAGAATATAGCTCTAAGGGATAATAATAAAGATAAATAGCCTTAGTATATTACTAAGGAAAGCCTACTCTAACTAAATATAATTACTCTTCTAGTATAAACTTACTACTAGCTTACTACTATTACTACTAATATTTAGCTTTTTATAGGTAATTCTCTAAAATACTATTATTATGCTTAAAATAATAAGACTTATATTAGGGTAAGTTAAGCCTTAAGGGATTACCTCTTAATTACTACTAACTCCTTACTAGTATCCTATTTAAATTATAAAGCTATATAAATAGCTTTAGGATATACTTTATAATCTTCTAGAACTTTACTATATTAGTAATATAAGTATCCTTTACTTTGCTACTTTAATATTACTAATATACTACTAGGAGTTTATATAAGCTAAGAAGAAACTTTATAATGCTCTTTTAGCCTTAAAAATACTAATAAATATAGGTAAGCTTATTACGCATGTCTTATAGCTAAGGCTTCTTAAGAAGCAAAGTGTAATAAATGCGCTACTTTCTTATAGCTAATTAATATTATTAATCTAGAAACCTAGATTAAAATTATAAATTATCTTTAATTTATAGCTACTTATAGCCCTATAGTTAGTGCTATTAGCTTTACTACTTATTCTTTACTAACTTACTACTAGTTTACTACTACTTAAGCTACTTTCCTTATGTATATTAAACCTTTAGAACTCCCTAAGGAATTACAAGTTTAAGCCTTTAGTAATAATAAGTCTAAGGCTAATAAAGTTAGAAATCATGCTAAAAATCAGTTTAAATATGTCTTTAAAGTCTAGCTATTAGATAGCTATAAGTCTATGCTAAGTTTTTGCTTTAAATATAAGATTTGTTTAGTAGTCTAAATTATTATTAAGTGAATTATTCCCCTATTAAATCGCTGCAATCTAACGATTATTTTAGATTATAATTAGGAGTTAATTAAGTAGCTAAGAAGTTAAGATTTAGCTACTTAGTTACCACTTATAGTCTTTAATAACCTCTTTTATTATAAAGTCTTTATATAGCACCTAAGAATTCTTAGAATTATTATAATTCTTCTATTTTACTAAATATTTACGCTGTTTGCTATTATATTTATAAGCAATAATTTATTTAACTTTAAATTCCTCTTAATCCTCTTTAATATTATCTTATAGTAAGGTTATTTTAACCGCATTACTTAGATTTCCTCTAAAAGGTTCTAAGCTTATAATGTTAAAAACATTATATAAGCGCGTTCCTTTAGGTAACTTTAATTAATAAGCTAAACCATAATAGCTAACTTCTTTTTAATCTTATATAGTCCTAAGTACTTTATAGCTAGCTTTTAGCTAGGGCATTATAGATTAATATTCTTAGTTAAGAGTAAGATATAGTTACCTATATTAAACTTTATTAGCACTCTCTTTTAATTATAATACTTTTTCTATAGGGCTTATAAGTAGCTTAATAGCTACTTAATCTCTATATGCTTATACTTTAATTCTAAAACTCTATTTTTAGCTTAATTATTAACTATTAGAATTAGTATAACTGCTTAATCTAGTCCCCTTAGGTTATACCCTTATAGCGCTTCTATAGGTATATAACTATAACTTATATACGCGCTTATATTATAAGCAAACTATACTATTAGGAGATAATTAACCTAATTAGTCTGCTCTATGTATATAAATACTCTTAAATAGTGCTCTAAAACTTAATTTAAGCATTCTATTTAACTATTTATCTATAGATAAAATGCAGTGCTTAATTATCGCTTTATTGCTAAAAGATAGCAAAATATTCTCTAAAATCCACTAGTAAATATTAAACCTTAGTTTATAATAATACTCTCTAGGGCTTTATAATCTTTAAAAATATATTCTAGGAAGATAGTTACTAGTCTATCGCTAGTTAACCGCATAGACATAGGGATATAAATACTATATTTTATAAATCTATTAACCACTACTAAGATTATATTATATGTTTTACCTTACTAATCTTTAACTAGTAGGAGTCTAGTAATAAAATCTATTAATAATTCTTAAAAGGGGTAATCTAGCACTAGTAGCATAGCTAGCTTACTATAAGGTTTATGTATTTGCGGTTTTAAAACTTAATAGCTAATATAAGTATATATATACACCTTAATATCTCTTTTTATTCCTAGCTAAAAATATTAGTTAGTAACTTATTAAAGAGTTCTAGTAACTCCTTAATGCCTAATAGCAGGGTTATTATAAATTAGCAGTAGGATTTCTTTTCTTATTCCCTATAGGATAAAAACTTGATTTTTAAATATTAATAGCTTAGAGGGTCTAATAGACTATATCTATAATATATCTAGGTTACTGCTTAATAGTAACGCCCTTTTCTTTATAATAAAGGCATTCCTTTATTATATATCTAAAAGTAAGACTTAGATTAGGGTTCTAATTCTATATCTTTTATAAATATAGTAGAATTTAACTTAGAAGAGGTTCTCTATACCACTAAGACCCTAGCTATAATACATTTACTAGGTTATAACTCCTTAGCTAGCGAATTTAGTCTTACGTATAGTCTATTCCCTACTATAACGCCTATATTAAGCATATCTAGTCTAATAGGCTTCTCTAAAATTAATAAGACCCTAGCTATTACACTACTACTAGGTAATAACTCCTTAGCTAGTAAGCTTAGTCTTATATGTAATCCTCTTATACTATAATAATATCCTTAGAATATATCTAGACTATTAGGCTTTTCTAAAATTAATAAGACCCTAGCTATTATATCACTACTAGGTAGTAACTCCTTAGCTAGTAAGCTTAGTCTTATATACAGTCCCCTATGCTATAATAATATCCTTAGAGTGTATTTAGACTATTAGGTTTCTTTAAAATTAAGGAGACCCTAGCTAATATATTATTACTAAGGAGTAACTCCTTAGCTAGTGGGTCTAGTCTTATATATAGTCTATCCTTATCTAGTTAATAGGCAGGGGGCGATTTTATAAAGCGCTAGATGTTAATAGTTTTATTATAGCGTTCTCATAGCCTATTATCTATAAACTAAATATATTATATTTTCTTAGAGCACTAAATGCTAGTAGTTCTATTATAGCGTCCTTATAGCGCGTTATTTATAAATTTAGTAAGAAAGGTTAGTAATTATAAGGATATTACCTTTACCTTCCTCTCTTTACTTATATAATCTAACCTCCTTAATAGAGTGTTAGTAGGGTTTAACTTACCTGCTTTATATTTAATTATAAAGTTAAATAGATAGAGTTTATCTAGCATAGTAACCTATCTACTAGTTAACTTTAGCTTTATAGCTAGGTACTTATAGTTTAAGTAATCTATAATTACTATAACTAAATACGTTAAGTATATAAGGTAATGCCTCTAAGTTTAGAATGCCTCTTAGATAGCTAGTAACTCTATATCTAGTGTTACGTAGCGTAGCTTTATCTTATTTAACTTTCTTAATATATATGCCACTAAGTACTAGTAACCTAGCACTAACTACGCTAGGATAGCCCTAAGTGTATATCCTAAGGCATTTGTCTTAACCCTTAATAGGGCTAGTGGATTAAAGTGTACTAGAATTAGCGCCTTTTAGAATCGTTTTTATAGCTCCTAATCGTAGCTAACTTATTAGAATCTAGCTTAAACTTTACTAGTTAGTCTCCTTAGAGTTAATTAGTTAATAGGATAACTATTTTACTATAGCCTTTAATAAACTATCTGTAAAATCCTATAAAGCCTAGGAATAACTAGATATTAAAGACACTATAAGGTACTAGCTAAGTTACTATTGTCTTAATTCTAGCGGGCTCTATTGTGATTCCTTCTTTAGATATAATAAAGCCTAGGAATTTAACCTCCTTGCATAAGAATTTACACTTTTCTAGGTTAATAAAGAGGCTTACTTCTTAGAGCTTCTAAAGGACTTATTTTACATGCCCCTTATGCGCGGCTATATCACTACTATAGATTAGGATATTATCTAAATATATAACGCAAATTATATCTATAAGGCCTT
The DNA here is from genome assembly GCA_023658505.1 of Epichloe gansuensis. Classification (NCBI taxonomy): domain Eukaryota; kingdom Fungi; phylum Ascomycota; class Sordariomycetes; order Hypocreales; family Clavicipitaceae; genus Epichloe; species Epichloe gansuensis. The sequence goes on from CP098281.1 coordinate 1,527,121, forward strand.
TAAGAGCATTATTAATATATTCTTAAAAGGTTATAGGTGCATTAACTAGCCTAAAAGGCATTATAAGATATTTAAAGTAACTATATTTATATTAGAACGCTGTTTTCCACTTATTACCCTTATAGATACATAGCTAATAGTACGTATCTTTAAGGTCTAATTTTATATAGACCTTTGCTCCCTTTAATCGGTTTAAGATCTCTATAATTAGCGGTAATAGCGCTTTGTCTTTAATAGTAATCCTATTAAGGGCTTTATAATCCATATAGAGATGTAATTTTCCTCCTTTCTTTAGTATAAATAATATTAGGGCTTTAGCTAGGCTAATAGATCTTTAAATCTATCCCTTTCGCTACGCGCTTACTAAGTACTTGTAAAGCACTTCTAGCTCCTTTTCTACTAAATTATATATTAGTCCTTATAGGGCGTTTTCCCTCTTCTAATTTAATAGTATAAGTTTAGCTACCTAGTGTAGGAGAATACCTATAAGTTTATTTAAAAGATATCCTTAAACTCCTTATAGGCTTAGGGTATTTACATAGTTAACTTATAGGCTTTGCTTATCTCTATAGTTACTAGGTTATTATAAGGCCTATCTTTATTTACTATTAAGATATTATTATCTTTTATATAATTTTGGTTATTATCCCTTACAAGATAAATCTAATATAAGCGCGTTTTACCTCCTTATATGCCTATTACGTCCCTACTGCTAGTCTAAGACATTCTTTTATAATAGAGTGTCTTTAGTAACTATCTATCTAGGATATAATTACTAGTTTATATATAACTACCTAGTTATGCCCTAATAATAGGTCTTTACTAGTATTAGCTACGTAGTAGCTAACTTAATATATTCTTATGTAGCCTATGCTATCCTTAATTAATAAGGTTTATAATAAGATCCCTTAATGCTTAATTTTAGTAAGGGTAGCACTCTTAAGGGTTATATTATCCTTTTTATATTAGCCTAATTAACTACTATTAGTAACTTTAGGTAGATAATTAAATAGGTTATACTAGGGTTAAATAGCGCCTTTATAGCTACCTATTTATGTTCTTACTATAACTTTACCTTAACTCTTAGTCTTAGATCTTTAGGTAATAATTTAATAAGAGCGTCTTCCTAGGGTTACACTAAGCTAATAGGGGTCTTATTTAAGTCTAATAGGTCTTTATCTCTAGCCTAATTATAGCTACTCTTATATGTCTCTATTATATAGTTACTTCTCTTATAAATAAAGCAATCTAGTTTAGTATAGCTTAGTAAAGCGTATCCTAGCTTACTATACTTAAAACATATAAATAGCGAATTTATCTTTCTATTACCGCTTTATTACTATAGCCTTTCTAGTAAAGTAAAACGTTATTATCTTTTCTAACTATTATTACCTTAATTACTTAATTAGCCTCCTTTAGTTATAACCTCTGCCTTTCTTCCTTAGCCTACTAGGTAGGTCTAACTCTTAGGGAACTCTTAGCTAAGTACTTGCTTCTTTATAGCGTTATTAAGGCTATTAATAAATATATAGATTTATAGGCATTTAGGAATTGCTTTAGGTAGCTTAGCCTTTGCCTTACCCTAGATCTTTATAAACGTCTGGAATAATTAGTGATTTTCTTATCTAAGACCTATTAATGTCCTTATTACTTCTAAGCACTATGCATTCTTATCTATGGTTCCTGTCTTTAGCTAATCTACAAATCTATCCTAGGTATAACCCTAGTAATTTACATAACTATCCGTAGCTATATAATATATCTATTATCGCTTTGCGTTATCTGCTAGGCAGCTACTAGCATAGGTAACCTTAGTTATATTATCTATAAAGGTTCTATAATCTATAGTAAAAGCTATATTTAAATCCGCTAGGAAATTCTAAAGACTCTTAAAAGTATTCCCTTTATATATAGGTGCTTTTAATTATATCTTTATAAGGCTATATTGCTATATAATAGGTACTACCTAAGGTGCTAAAGAAGGGGTATTTATAGGTCCTATATCTAAGTTACCTAAGGATATAGCTTTTCTATTATCTATAGGTTTCGCTATAATTAGGTAAGTTTCTATCTCTTTTCTATAATGTGTATCTAGGTTACTACTTCTTTAAGGCGCTAATTTAGTATTACCTCCTTATTATTAATAAGTGTTTTGCTCTGCTAGTTATCTAATAGGGACTAGCGGACTACTCTAGTTAGGTTTAGCGGTATAATATTCTCCTGCTTATCTATAGCATAGTTATAGCTACTACTTAATTAGGTTACTATATAATGAATTCTAGACATCTTAATCTAACTAATAGTCTATTACCCTAAAGGGAAGAGAGATTAATTTGTTAAGGCTTTTAGCTTAGGAGTAAATAATAGAGTAAAGGTTAGATTAAAGTGTTATAGCTATTAATTTGCTAGCTAGGGGTGGGTGCTTAAAAGGTTTAATCTCTGCCCTTTCCCTTTGTTTATGGGAAAGCCCCTTTAAATAGCCCGCAGCTCTCACGTGACTAGCCTGTAGCTAGCCCTTAGCTCCGTGCCCTGCTAGGTTCCACCCTCATCGATGCCGTCGCTACCCTTATGGATGCCGTCGCTGTTCTGCTCCTAACACAGGCATCTAGGCGCTATAACTAAAATATTAGCTTATTATATTAATCCCCTCTAGCACTAGCTTAGCCTAGGCCTACTATAAAGGCACTTCTCTTCTTCTTACTTTAATTACTAGTATAAAGCTTCTTTATATAATCTTAATAATTATCTAAGACCTATAGAGTAATTAGACCTAGGATAGAACTAGTAGAGAACTAATAGAAAAGCACTTATACTACCCCTAGTAATAATATCTGCCTAGACCTTAACTAACTACTAGTGCTTATTTTGCTATTTAGTTAAATTAGGCTAGGAGTAGGTTAGCGCTAGACTAGGCCTAGGTAAGGGGCGCTAGCTACTTACCTTTAAGTAACTATAGTTTTAAACCTAATAATTAAAATAGGCATTAATAGTAAGCCTTATATAAAATAGTTAGCCTTACCTCTAAACTAGAATAGAGCTAACTTACTAGTAATATTATAGTATTAATGCCTAGGATAGTTAATAGACTAAGACTTATAGGAAATATATTAGATCCTATAGGGATTCCCTAATTATTATAGATTAGACTTAGAGTAAACTTAGTATAGGGGTAGTAAGGGTTATACCTTAAGATCTTTAGCTATAGCTTACTTAAGTTATTTCTTAGTTAATAACTTCTAAGAGTAGTGCTGTTGGAACAAGCATGATATCAATCGCGGCACGCAGCCGCAATTACCCGGCAAAAGGTCGGGCCGCGAGGGCGCGCGCGCAACGCGCGCCCGCGAGAGGTGGCCCACATATGACTTATCGGTCTGCCCCTCTAATTAGGCAGGGACCTATAAGTTATGTGACCTATAAAGCGCACCGTATTTGTAGCTACTTCTTATAATCTAGAAAAGCCTCTTTTTTTCTCCCTTGTATATATACTTATAACTAATTAATTATAACGCTTAGAATAGAAGATAAATTCCTATTCCTAGGCTATAATCCTAACGTTAGGCACCTATAATACTAATACTGATTAGTGGTTAACTTCATAGATAATTATATGGTTTTTCCTAACCGTAGATTAGTAAGGTTAATTAGAAGAGATAGCTACACTATAAACCTGCCCTATAAAATAGGAGGGCCGCTAAAAGCATGTATAGTTATGCTAAGGAAGTCTAAGCACTCTCTTATGATAAGAAAGGAGCCTTATAACTCCTAAGATCTAATCCTAAGACCTTACGAAGACTTTAAAGCTATTAAAGGATTAAGGCCTAGTTAGTAACTAGTCTAACCTATCTTTAATTACTTAGTTAGCGCGTTTTACTACGCACCTAACCCTTAGAAGGCATTCTCTTATGATAAGAAAGGAACTTATTACTCCTAAGATCTAATCCTAAGAACCCCTAAGGGATAAAGATAATAGCTATGCTTATAATCCTTTAACCTGCTATATAACTAATACTAGACCTCTATTCTAACTTCCTATAATAGAGATAAGAAAATTAAAAGCTCCTAGTAAGGAGAACTATTAAAAGCCTCTCTCTCTAGCCCTAACTTTAGTAATGCTAAAGAAGGCACTAAAGTTAAAAGAGACTAAAAAGGCAAAGGTCTATAACTTAATAACCCTTTCCTAAGACACATTCCCTTAGAGATATAAGACTTTATTATATCTAAGACATTAAAGATAGTGAAATTGTTTAATCTTAATAAATAAGGTAATAACCCTAAGGCTACTATAGCCTATATTCTCTTTAAGATAGCAGTATATTAGTCTAGGAGCCTTATTACTAGAAGCCTCTTTACTAACTTTATTAAAGACTTTTACAGATAGATAAGAGAGGTATTTGTAATTATAGACTAAGTAATTACTAAGTATTTACATAACTTCCTTCTCTTCTAAGGCATATATATAGATATAATAGCCTGTAGGAAGATTATGGTAATGCTTAAGGAAGTTGCTACCTGTAAGGAATTCTAAGATTAGCAAGAAGAAGAGATATAGGAAGCTACGAGGAAGTATATACCCTTCTAAAAACGCATTAAAGACTAAGACTTTTTAATAACCTCCTTCTAATCCCTCTAATTAGACTAAGATTATAATATTATTAATAGAGTAATCTAGGAATCCTATAATCTTACTAATGTTATTCCCTAAGCCTAACCCTATTAGGCTAATTGCATAATAATCCTTAGGAAAGCCCTTATTAGAGGTATCCCTTATTAAGATAAGAAATCCCTCCTTCTATACCTCTAAGAGTACCTCTTCCCTCTAGACCTATACTAAAGCAAATAATTAATCTTATAAAGCTTTATATAAGTGATATTTAATATGGCATAGATAACTATAAGGTCCTTAACTTAAAGTTAATAATCTTCTAAGGAAATGCAAGATACTAGGCATTAAACCCTATAAGGCTAGGTATACCCTTAAGGCTATGCTTAAAGGGAAAGCTTTAATATACTACTATAAGTATTTATATAAGCTAGGAGATCCTTAAGACCTTAAGACTCTTATTAACCGTATTAAGAGAAGGTTTAAGACTAATAATACAAAGCAAAGGTATCTCCTTAAGTAGTAGAACACTAAGCTATACTAGATTATATAAGAAAACCTAGATAAGCTAAAGATTAATTGCTTTAAAGAACTTATAATAAAGCTTATAAACCTTTAGCAAGTAGTTCTAGATATTGCTTAATCTAAAAGAGCACTCTAGAATTAATTAATCTCCGCCTATTATAGGATACCTAAGTGTAGAACTTGCCTTATTAACCCTCTCGCTAATCTCTAGCTATTCTGCGAACGCATAAGGATATTAATAAGAATAACTACAGAGGAATTAGATAAGAAGCATTAATTCCTATTAATGCCTAATATAAGAGAGTAGTATTAGACTAACTGTAAGTATAATAGGTATAGTAAAGAAGCCTATTATAGATAATTATAATTATAAGGTAATAAAGGCACTCTATATATAAAGAAATGTTATATATGTAATAAGGAAGGCTACTAGTTAACTAAACACTCTAAAGAGGAACGTAAGAAGGTATATTAATGCTTTAAGAACCACTACCTTATAGAGCTAATAACCCCTTCCTATAATGCTTTCCTTACTTAGTATAAAGGCAAAGAGAATAACACTACTTCTTCTAAAGAAGATAAGATTTCTACCTATATAATAGAACTTAGATTTAAAGAAGAAAGTAATAAAGGAGAGATGCTAATAAGCTTCTTTATATAAGGCATAATGATTAATAGCTATGTAACTATAGAGATCCTTGCGAATTAAGCAGCTATACATACCTTTATAAAGGAGGATCTATTTAATCTCTAATAACTAAAGGAAGCCCTAACTGCCTTCCTTCTTTAAGATTATTACTCTTTAGGTGTGTTCTAAGGCATTATCCCTAATACTAGAGCTATAGGTTACTTATTAGTAGGGCACCCCTAATTCCTTGCCCTATAATAGTTAATCCCTAAGATCTAGCTTAATAAATCTAGAGCTAGGGAGGCAATAATTTGATTTAGAAGCAGTAAGCCAATCCCCTTAATTAGATTAATTAATATGCCTACTCCCTTTAGCATTATCCTATTCTATATAATGCTTACAAACACTCCCTTCTTACTATGTTTAGTAGACATAGACTACCTGAAGATTAACTTCTATATATCTTAGAATATCCTTTAATAAGGTAATATTAAGGTCCTTGTTATCCGTAAATAGGGGCATCCTTAGATGCTTTTACAGAAGGAGAAATTAATTGCCTAGAGTTATCTAACTAAGATAGAATTACGGCGCTTATATTGCTAATTTAGTTATCCCTCTATTCGCTAACTTTATAATGTGCTTTCTAAATTAGGCTACGAGGTAGATTTCGAAACCATTAGATAATTAACAAGGATTTGCTACTAATGCTAATTAAATGTAGATAATCTATATTGCTTTAAATTCACCCTAAAGGATAAATGTAACTTTAACTATAAAGTGATTATGGATATTATGTATCTAGATAGTAATCGCCCTGTTCTCCACGCTGTTAATATAGCCACCGTGTTTAACGCGGTAAGGTTCCTAAAGGATATTATAGCAAAGGTAATATAGGAAGCTCTTTACCTCTGCTAGATTAATACCTACTAGGGTCCTCTAGATTAGATTATAACTAATACTAGCATAACGTTTAGAAGCGAAGAATTCTGCTAATTTATAGCTTTAATATTAATCTTAATTAAAGAAGTCCCTGTTAAGGCATACTATAGCATTAGCAAGGTTAAGAGATATTATAGGCCGCTCTAAAGAGCCTATAATATTATCTAACACGAATGCCTATTAACACCTAAAGCCATGGCCTTGTAAATAGCTATAAAAGCCCTTAATAATACTATAGGCCTAAATAGTATTATTCTAACCCTTCTTATCTTTAGCGCCTACCCTTAAATAATTAATAAATCTCCTCCCTTACCTAATATTAAGTAATAAGCTCTTATAGTGTAAAAGGTAATAAAGGAGATTAAGAGATTATACGCGCTCTATAAGGTTAAGAAAGCCCTTACTACAAGGAATAGCCCTAATACCTTGCTAACCCTTAACCTCTTACTTATATTACTAGTTCTTATCTAGTAAGAGCATAAAGGATAGTAAGGCCTATATAAGCTCCTTATAATAGATAGAGAGAGCTATACCCTTAATCTTCTATAAGGTTCTAAGGTCTTTAGGTTAACCTTTATTAAGCCCTATAATAAAGACCTAGGTAAGAAAAGGCTATTACTAGTAGGAGGTAATAACCTAGAGGTAATTAAAGGGAAGAGTAAGAGATATGAATTAATAACGTAATGCCTCTAGCCCCTTTAAAAAGAAGGCTAGGAAGACTATAAAAGAACCCTCCTATAATTATTAATTTAGCAGATAATCTTAAGGTATTTATCTTAAGTAAGGAGGAGGTAAATCTTAAGCTTGCGATCTAATTACGTAAGAAAGGCATAATTATAACTCCTGGCGAACCTTTTAAGCTCTTAACAAAGACTAAGATTAATGCCTTAATTAGCAGAGGTATGTTTGAATTTATTGCTTTTAATCTAAAAGAAACACTAAGGGATTTAAATCTTTAATTCCCGTATTGTTAATAAAGTGAAAGGAAGAATAAGCTAGCTATATAAGAAATTAAGGCTTATAATCTAAGGCTTTGGCAATAAAGCGAAGTAAGTAATTCTTACATAAGCCTAACGATCTAAAGGGCAAGCTAGCGATTAATCCTTGTAATTGCCCCTTCTCTTCTTATAAAAGGATTCCTCCTTTAGATCTAAGATATTACGCAGGCGTATATATAATTAGAAACGCTGCTAAATTGTATAATCCTTACCTAACTCCCTATCTAAATTTATAATTCGCATCCTAAAGGAATAATTATAAGAGTTATTAAGCCCCTCTATGGAATTGTAAAGGCTAGCATATACTAGTGAGTAACTTACTATAAGCACTATAGAGAAAAGCTCTAGATAATAACATTAAGCTATAATCCGTGCCTGCTGGTTATATCTGCTAAAAGCCCCTAATTTAGATGCGTGGGAATGCAGACTAATAATACCCTTAGCCTATTAGATAAAGGATTCTCCTAATAGGAAGAAGATTAGCTAGCTACCGCTAAATTTGCTATAAAACTAAAGTAGTTTATTAAGCCTAATAACCCCCTTGTATTTAACGGTGGAATTATTTAACTAACTAATAACACTATTAAAATGCGGTAAAAGGGCAAAGTAATAAGCTATAGTTAATCCTGCTAGAAGAGCTAGAAAAGAAGTACGTGGAATAAAGGGCCTATAGTGCTTATATTGCTTTAATCTGCTAACCTAAGGCAAGCTTTAATCTATTGGTTACCGCATAATATTAAGAACTAATAACCAAGAACGTTAAGGAACTTAATTGCTGTATTAAGTAGTAAATAGATTACCTAGATTAAGGATTAATCTTTGTACCCCTTAACCTTAAAAGAGCGAAGCTATTTACATTTATTAACGGATTATTCGCTAATAATAAAGACCTTACCTTATAACTAGGCTATGTCCTTATCCTAGCTAATAAGGAGTATAAAGATAGTAAGTTTACACTATAAGGCAATATTATGCACTATAGCTTAATAAAGAGTAAGAGAGTTATAAGAAGTGTGCTTGCTTTAGAGGTCTATGGAATGGTAGTAGGCGTAGATATAGCTTATATAATTATAATAATGTTAAAGATTATTATGGATTAATTAAACCTCTTAGAGATCCTAATTATAGTTTATATAGATTTATACTTATTATATAAATGCCTTATTAAGCTTAGGACTATAAAGGAGAAGTGGCTTATAATTAATATTATAGCCCTTTAGTAATTATATAAACGCCGCAAGCTCTGCAAGATTAGATGGATTAATAGCGAAGATAACCTAGCTAATACGTTTATAAAGGTAACGCCTAATAAAGCCCTAGAGAGGTTTATTATAGGTAATATAGTAATAATCTAAATAGAGGGATAGGTTACCTAGACCTAGCACTGCCTATAAAGAGGCAGGGGACTAGAGCCCTAAAGCCTATGCCTAAGCCTACGCTAAAGCCTGCGCCTAAGCCTACGCTAAAGCCTATGCCTAAGCCTACGCTAAAAACAGCGCTAAAGGCACTAGACAAGGTGCCCTAAGTATAGCATAGTTATATAGGGCGTAGGCTAAGGGATTAGAGGTAGCGGAATTATAGCTTTAGAAAGGGGCATAGAATTATAGCCTTAAAAGGGGCGCCCCTTCTAAGTCTTTATAGTAGGGAGAGGGAAGAGAAAGGAGCGTAAGGGGGCGTAGGAAGGTATAATTTAATATTATACCTTTAGAAGGGGAAGAATCATAGGCAATCTTCCCTAGGAATGTGATTTAATATTATATTACGGTTAAATAAAGGGCTATAGGGAGGGATAATCTAATATTATACCTTTAGATAAGGAAGGGATTATAGGCAACCTTCCCTTGTAATGTGATCTAATATTACGTTACACTAGTTAAAGGTAAGGGCAGAAGGTAGAGGGAGCCTTCTATAAGGAAGAAGGATAAGCAATTAGAGAAGCTAGTTATCTAAAGCTAGTAGCGCATAGGGAAGGAAAGGAGACTATTATTATTATTTCTTTTATTAGTTCTTTTATTTATATAATATATTTATTTAATCCCTTATATCTTCCCTTCTTAGATTAATATTATATATTAATAATTGTGTTAAAAAGAAAGAGGTTTTAATGTTAGAATAAGCATGATATTAATCGCAGCATATAGCCGTAATTACCTAGCAAAGGTTAGGCCATGAGGGCGCGCGCGTAACACGCGCCCGCGAGAGGTAGCCCTATATATAACTCATTGGTCTGCCCCTCTGATTAGGCGGGGACCTATAAGTCATGTAACCCACAAAGCGCACCGCGTTTATGGCCACTTCTTATAATCCGGAAAAGCCTCTCTTTTTCTCCCTTGTATACACACTTATAACTAATTAATTACAACGCCTAGAATAGAAGATAAATTCCTATTCCCTAGGCTACGATCCTGACGTTAGGCACCTGTGATACTAACAAGTGCTTATTCTTAGGAGTTTTCTAGGTAAATTAAAGCTAGAATAGCATAGGATATAGGAATACTTATAGCTACTAGTGCTATTTTATTAAATAACTTAATAGATCTATAGTAATATTAGCATTTAGGCTAATACTAGCCTAGGAGTGCCTTAGGTAGCTTTAAGGAAGAAAAGAACCTATAGGAAGTTTAATAAAAAAGAGAAAAGAAAGAAAACCCTCTAGGGGAGAGGAACCTTTCTTATACTTATATAAGGGAGGGGGCTAAATTATAGATATTAATAAAGAAAGAAAAATATAAGATAAGAATCTAGTTAGTTAATACCTCAGAGACCTAGGCCTAGAAATAGCTAGGAATTAAACTAAACCTATACCCTTACTATAGAAGATAAATAATATTAGGTACTTTAACTTCCCTAGACTAATAAGCTAGACCTAGGCTAAAGAAGGCTAAAAAGTAAGGCTATAGAAAAGCTAGCTAAAAAGTAAAAAGAAGTAAATTACTACTATAAAACTAAATCTAGCATACTATAAGATAGTATAATAGGCCTAGAGTAATGCTAGAGTAAACCTAGGATAAAGCTAAGTAAGGCTTAGAACCTAGGATTTTCCTTTTTCTTTCTTTTCTTTTCTTCTTATTAGAATAAGGCTAGCATAAGCTAGTAATAAACACCTATAATAGGCTATATATAACGCAACGCAGGCCTAGTGTAAGGTTAGCGTTAGCCTAAACATAGATATAAGGGGTTTTTCTTCCTATTTAAGGGTTTTCCCTTTTAACAAAGCAGCAGGAGTACTAGTACTAGCCCTACATAGAGCTAGCTAGCGTAAATAATATATATATATATCCTTATTACTATCTTTAGTCTTTATATAGGCTATAAGATATAGTTCCTATCCTTAGCTAAGGCCCTTATTAGGCTTATTATTATCTAGCCCTTTATAGAAGGTAAGAAATACCTAGAATCTCTTCTCTAAAGGGTTTATATAATAGATCTTACTAGTAAACTAATAATCCTTCTCCTTTTAGTATTCTTTATTAGAGTAATTAAAGAACTAATAGCTATTCTTACTATATATAAAGTAATACTAAGGGCTATGCCTTAGGCTCTTACTATAATAGCTTCCCTTACCTTAGGGCTAATATTTATATTAATAGTTAGTAAATATAGCCTTAGAAAAGCTTCCTTATAATTATAGGTATTAGGTAGCTCTCTTATTTAACTCTAAGATTATAATTACCTTATAAAGGTCTTTAGTAAGACTTTTAAAGCCTAGGGAGTAGTTATACTTTACTATCTAATATTTAGGTATACTAGCTATAGTATTTAATATTTACTTATAGAGCTTAGTATTTACTATATTAGAAGGATATTAGCCTTAATAGATTTTCTTAAGGGTAGCTAGTATAATTTTAAGGCACTTTAGCCTAGTTTTATTAGGGTTCTTAGTAATAGTGCTATTTAGAGTTATACTACTCTATTTATAGTAATAGAACTATTAGTTACTTTCTATCTTAAAGTATTAGTAAATATAGCTAATTATTTCTTTATATATAAGGTTTTAACTAAAGAGATAATTAAGGTAATACTATTTAGTATTATTAATTAAGATAATTAGGAGGGCCTTCTAATAATACATTTAAGAGAGATTAATTCTATTATACTTATTTTTAAAGAGCGTAACTTTTAGGGTAAGGAAATTATATAATTATTTACTATAATAATTACTATTCTTATATATCTTTATAAGTTCTAAGATTTTCTTTATAATCTAGTCCTTAGAAGAGAATTACTATATAGGTAGTAAGGTTTACTATAGATAGGGATCTTTAGGGTAAATTACTTAATATAATAGGGTTTACTATAAAAGAGGCTTTCTTATAGGTTAAGGGGTTTAAAGGTGCTATTAGGGTTAGGAAGGATAAGGTTCTAGGGTAAGTAAATAAAGGGGTTAAGGAGGTTAATATTTAGGGGGTTAGAGGATTATAATCTCCCTTTAGGCTATAATAGCCTTATTTCTTATTAGACTACTTCTTCTAGAGATATTATAATTACTAGTCCTTAGCCTTATCTTATAATAATATTATAATCTTATAGGGAATTCTATAGTTCTCTAATAAGATCTCTATTAGCTATTACAAAGGTATTCTTAGACTATCCTTTAAAGTCTTCTTAGAATAATTCCTAGAGGTTATTATCTCTCTAGTCTTAATGCTTACTAAGGTTAATAAACCTTATAATATAGTTATTAAGCTTAGATAGCGTAGCGGAATTAGGGTTAACTATAATTTATTCCTTCTAATCTTTTATAAGAGCATAGGAAAGAGGTTATAGTTATATTAGTAGTTTACTCTCTTAGGGTCTCTTAGGTGCTATTAAGATCTAGGATAGTTTCTTATTACTAGAGAATTAAGGCTTTTCTCTTAGTAATAGTCTAGGTAATTATATAGCCTCTATAGTAGCTTAGGTCTTCCCTCTTATTACTAGTCTAGCTTCTAACTTATTATAAGTAATGGTTATTAATATTAGGTTTAAAGCGAATACCTTATAGTAATTAATTTGATTATTTAGTTAGTTTTCTTATAGTAAGTATAGGATTAGTCTCTCTATTAAAGATAAAGATAATAATAGAAGAAGTTAATCCCTAGGCTTATAATAGATATAGAATTAATCTCTCTATTAAAGATAAAGATAATAATAAAGAAGCTAATTCCTTAGAAGCCTAATAAGTCTATAACTAGAATTTAAGTCTCTTCCTTTAGCACACTCTTATAGTTATGCCCCTATTCCTAAGGATCTAGATAATAGGAAAATAGCTATAGTGTCTATAGAAATATCTCTTCTTATAATACCTAACTTATCTATGGTTATAATTAACTACTAATTAGTGTTAGAATACTAAGGTGCCTACGCAGGTAGTTAATACTATTGTTATTAAAGTCTATAATAGTTAATAATAATCTAGGAAAGAGAGAAGAGAGAGAGAGGGAGAGGAATCTAGCTAGCTAAAAAGTAGGTGAAACCTATAAGTAAGGTAAAGAGAGGGTGGCAAGAAAGGGTAGCTAATCATAAGGCGTGCATCCTCTGAGGGCCCCACTCGGTCCATAATTAGTGGGTCTTTGGCCATAACTAATCCGATGATGATCCGAAGGAATTAACATTAACTCTTTCCTTTATATAACATATTTATTTAATCTCTTATATCTTCCCTTCTTAGATTAATATTATAAAAATCATAATTATATTAAAAAGAAAGAGGTTCTAATGTTAGAATAAGCATAATATTAATTACGGCATATAGCTATAATTACCTAGCAAAACGTTAGGCCGCGAAGGAGCGCGCGCACATAACGCAGGGGGCCTTACTTATAGCCTATAAGCCTGCCCTCTAATAGGGCAAGGACCTATAAGTTAGGTAACCTATAAAAGCTCTGTATTTGTGGCCACTTCTTATAATCCAAAAAGCCTCTCTTTTCTTCTCTTCTAAACACATACTTATAACTATAGATTACAACGCCTAGAATAGAAGAATAATTCCTATTCCCTAGGCCATCAATCCTGACGTCAGGCACCCTGTGATTCCAACAAAAACACAATTGCAAAATAAGCGAGATACGGCTGCATAGGTGCCTTATACGGCAGCGTATCCCTCGAAACACCCTGCCTGCGCAAGCCGTAGTAAAACTGAAGATACGTATAACACACGCTAGCCCAAACAATGAGCGTGCTCACAGCGCTGAGATTGCTGATCCAGAAAAATACCTCCGCGGAGCGATTGTTCACATTCAAATACACGAGGCAGCTCATGAGAAACAAAGTTGGCAGTTAATCTTCAGACCGGACGCACGAGGGCTTCAAGGCAGGTCATATGCCACCATCCCCGCACTAACGACGAACCAACGAGCTAGCATCGACTGTAACACAGAAGCTGGCTATCAAACAGGACAAATGCACGACGGGATTCGTGGTGATGAGCATCGAGTGCGGGGTTACCCCAGATTGCCATGTTGGAGCGAGGGGTCGGCGCGAATGTTTGGATGTGATGCTTAAGCTTACTCGGGCAGGGCAAGTATGCGTGTCTCTGTTGGGGAATCTAGCTTGTGTCATTTTGACTAGATGCAGTTGACGACTGCACGTCTGGATTGATGCATCGTGGACGGTGACAAGTTTCGCCGTCTCAGATCGAATGCCGAAGTCTGATGACAGCCATGATGATCGCTCCTTGCGAGGCTCGCGAGATTAAGCGACGTTGCTCGGTGATGATAGAAAAGAAATAATGAAGCATTATAGCTGCCAGCGCGGCCTATATAAATTTAGTAGCAGGGCGTGGGATGTGGGATGTAGCTGTATAAAAATTACGGGTCCGGAAGAATACAGCGCTTGGCACAGCGCTCCGTACAGCTCCCATTATAACTACTCGAATAGAAGTACGGAGTACTCCGTAGTGAGTATCCTGTACTCCGTAGTTCTATTGCGACGCGCAAGCTCTGGTACCCAAAACCCTTTGACTCACGCTCCCGTCATATGCGCTGAACCGCTCAAGCGCTGCAGCAGAATGAAGAAACAATAACTTGAGCGGAGAATCTTTTTCATATGTTAGCAATAGTATGACTGCTGTCTACCGCCGGTGATGGCTCGCCATACCTGTTTGCTTGCTTGCTTACTTGCAGGGGCTTGTATACATGTTGTCACATGACTCCGCGTCAAGCCATCTCGCGACATCTCACCTCCCTTTTCTGCCCGTTTTCTCCCCTCAAAATATCACCTCAAAGACTCTGCCATGACGACGCGCAATCTACTCTCCGGCCCCATCACTTTATCTTCTGCTGCAGGTCGGGGCGCTGACGTCCTTCACGCTTTACAGTACCCACTGCGTAAGCTAGCCTTCTACAGCTATATAGAAGGACATCGCGCTCTTCTGGCAGAGGTAATAGCACACCACCTGGGTGTCAAGCCAACCGACATTGATATTTCACCACAAGAATGGTGGCGACATGGATCCTTCAATCTTTGCGTACCGCTTAAGGTCAATGTCGACTCTGCGCAGTCAAATGTCCCAGAATTTGCTTTTATTCGCTTTCCCCTGCCCTACCGCGTTGGGGAAGTAACACACCCCGGCAACTCAGATGAAAAGCTCAACTGTGAGGCGGCGACGTATGCATGGCTCGAGGAGAACTGTCCCTCTGTTCCTATACCAAAGCTCTATGGCTTTGGCTTATCTACAAATCAAAGGGTAAGCATCCTGACCTTTGAATCCCCGTCTCCTGAGCTCATTATTCCGCTAGTTCACGAATGCCAGCCTCCTTCCCTGGTGGTCGCGCTGGTTCCACATAGCTCGACGCTTTTTCTAGCGACCTTTGGCCTCCAGCAACCTTCACAATATGTCTGCCACGCTTCGAGCCGTTTCGCAGGCCTTGATATCGGGTATCTGCTTATCGAAACAATCACTTCGGGGAGATGCTGTCAGAATCCTGGGATGAGAAGCGCGATGCTGCCCGTCTACAAAATCTACAAGGAGACCTAGCGAGGGTAATGGTCTCGCTTGCGCGTGTTCGCCTGCCCCGTATCGGACTCTTCCGCCTAGACAGTAACGGGCATTTACGCTTAGACAATCGTCCTTTAAGTGTTCAAACTACTATGCACGAGAACGAAGGGCTCTCCCTACACATGTCGCGGCGTACAACATTCTCTAGCGTCAAAGATTTCGTCCTTTCTCAGCTAGCGGCCTTTGAAACCCGATTTATTGAGCAGCCGAACGTAATCGCTAGCCATGAGGATGCTTGGTCCCAGATGACTAGCCTAGCTGCCGCCAAGCTTACGATCCCGCAACTATTTCGAGACGACCTCTGCAATGGCCCTTTTGTGTTTTCCTTGACTGATCTCCATCGAAGCAACATATTTGTCGATGAGAACTGGAATATTACCTGCATCATTGACCTGGAATTCGCCGGCTCATGGCCGGTTGAATATCTACAAACCCCGTATTGGCTGGGCGGTGGACTCATTGACGAAGTCACCTCTGCCGACTTTGCGCCCATACACGCAGAGTTCATGGAGCATATCAGACGTGGAGAGAAACTACAGCAGTGCAGAGACCCAGACACAGAGCCAGTCTCATCCATCATGCAGCAGTCATGGGCCAACGGCACATTTTGGGTCCCCTTGGCACTAAGGGATCCAGTGTCTTTCCAGACATCTTTTATAAGCGTATCCTGAAAGGCTATTTTGATTTTCCTGATGAAGAACTTGACAATGGCGCATACTTGCGATTCTGTTCCCGTCTTTTCTGCCGCAATTTCTCTAGCATTATCGACCGCAAGCTAGACGATCGAGACAGGTACATGGAGAGGCTTACGGAAGCCTTTACCGATGCCGCAGCGCGGTCATCTTGAACCGAGCTGGGAAAGTGTAACGATTCACTTTCAGCCACTCTTGTTCCCCTTTGGTGGCGTCGGGGCCGAACAGCAGCAGATGCCCCACCATGTCTAGCTTTCTGTGCAGAAGTGCCAGATGATGACAGCTGCTTCGCTGCTGCCGCAGAAATCGGGACAGCATATATCTCCTTGGGGACCGTAAGACTACACTTCCGTACCGACCCACTTTTCTGCGTTGGTTTAATGGAGCGATTTCAAGTGACCTTCCAAAACATTACACGCTAAAACTCCACGTAACGCGTTTCAGGCCTTACTTACGATAACTAACTGGATCTAAGGCCTCTAACAGCACCTTGAATTCGAACATCGCGATGCATCGCAAGCCACGGAGGCCTTGCAAGCAGCTATTATTAATGTCTTTAATAAGGAATTTATTATTAATAACAGCTATAGTGTTAGGAGCAGAACAGCGACGGCATCCATGAGGGTGGCGACGGCATCAATAAGGGTAGAACCCAGCGGGGCACGGAGCTAAGGGCTAGCTGCGGGCTAGTTACGTGAGAGCTGCGGGCTATTTAAAGGGGCTTTCCTATAAACAAAGGGAAAGGGCTAGAGATTAAACCTTTAAGCACCTACCCTAGCTAGCAGATTAATAGCTATAACACTTTAATCTAACCTTCACTCTATTATTCACTCCTAAGCTAAAAGCCTTAATAAATTAATCTCTCTTCCCTTTAGGTAATAGACTATTAGTTAGATTAAGATATCTAGAATTTATTGCATAGCAACCTAATTAGGTGGTAGCTATAACTACGCTATAGATAAGTAGGAGAATGTTATACTACTAAACCTAACTAGAGTGGTCCGCTAGTCCCTATTAGATAACTAGCAGAGCGGAATACTTATTAATAATAAGGAGGTAATACTAAATTAGTGCCTTAAAGAAGCAGTAACCTAGATATATATTATAGAAAAGAGATAGAAACTTGCTTACTTATAGCAAAACCTATAGATAATAAAAGAAGCTATGTCCTTAGGTAACTTAGACATAGGACTTATAAATACCCCTCCTTTAGCACCTTAGGTAATACCTATTACGTAGTAATATAGCCTTATAAAGATATAATTAAAAGCACCTATATATAAAGGGAATACTTTTAAGAGTCTTTAGAATTTCCTAGCGGATTTAAACGTGGCTTTTACTATAGATTATAAAACCTTTATGGATAATGTAACTAAGGTTACCTATGCTAGCAGCTACCTAGTAAATAACGTAAAGCAACAATAGATGCGTTATGTAGCTATGGATAGTTATGTAAATTACTAGGGTTATACCTAGGATAGATTTATGGATTAGCTAAAGATAGGAACTATAGATAAGAATGTATAATGCTTAGAAGCAATAAGGATATTAATAGGTCTTAGATAAGAAAATCACTAATTATTCTAGACATTTATAAAGATCTAGGGTAAGGCAAAGGCTAAGCTACCTAAAGCAATTCCTAAACGCCTATAAATCTGCATATTTATTAATAGCCTTAATAACGCTATAAAGAAGTAGGTACTTAGCTAAGAGTTCCCTAAGAGTTAGACCTACCTAGTAGGCTAAGGAAGAAAGGTAAAGGTTATAACTAAAGGAGGCTAATTAAGCAATTAAGGTAATAATAGTTAGAAAAGATAATAATATTTTACTTTGCTAGAAAGGCTATAGTAATAAAGCGGTAATAGAAAGGCAAATTTACTATTCACATATTTTAAGTGTAATAAGCTAGGACACGCTTCACTAAGCTACACTAAACTAGATTACTCTATTTATAAGAGAAGTAATTATATAACAAAGACATATAAGAGTAGCTATAACTAGGCTAGAGATAAAGACCTATTAGACTTAAATAAGACCCCTATTAGCTTAGTGTAACCCTAGGAAAAGGCTCTTATTAAATTATTACCTAAAGATCTAAGACTAAGAGTTAAGGTAAAGTTATAGTAAGAACACAAATAGGTAGCTATAAAGGCGCTATTTAACCCTAGCGTAACCTATTTAATTATTTACCTAAAGTTACTAATAGTAGTTAATTAGGCTAACGTAAAAAGGATAATATAACCCTTAAGAGTGCTACCCTTACCGAAATTAAGCATTAAGGGATCTTATTATAAACCTTATTAATTAAGGATAGTATAGGCTACGTAAGAATGTGTTAAGTTAGCTACTACATAGCTAATACTAGTAAAGACCTATTATTAGGGTATAACTAGGTAGTTATATATAAACTAGTAATTATGTCCTAGATAAATAGTTACTAGAGACACCCTATTATAAAAGAATGTCTTAGACTAGCAGTAAGGATATAATAGGTATATAAGGAGGCAAAACGCGCTTATATTAGATTTATCTTACAGGGATAATAACCAAAATTATACAAAAAGATAACAATATCTTAATAGTAAACAAAGATAGGCCTTATAATAACCTAGTAACTATAGAGATAAGCGGAGCCTATAAGTTAACTATGCAAATACCCTAAGCCTATAAGGAGTTTAAGAATATCTTTTTAAATAAACTTATAGGTGTTCTCCTTATACTAGGTAGCTAAACTTATGCTATTAAATTAGAAGAGGGAAAACACCCTTATAAGGACTAATATATAATTTAGTAGAAAAGGAGCTAGAAGTGCTCTATAAGTACTTAGCAAGCGCATAGCAAAAGGGATGGATTTAAAGATCCATTAGCCTAGCTAGAGCCCTAATATTATTTATGCTAAAGAAAGGAGGAAAATTACGCCTCTATATGAATTATAGAGCCCTTAATAGGATTACTATTAAAGATAAAGCGCTATTACCGCTGATTATAGAGATCTTAAACTGATTAAAGGGAGTAAAGGTTTATATAAAATTAGACCTTAAAGATACATACTATTAGCTATGTATCTATAAGGGTAATAAGTGGAAAACAGCGTTCTAATGTAAATATAGTTACTTTAAATATCTTATAATGCCTTTTAGGCTAGTTAATGCACCTATAACCTTTTAAGAATATATTAATAATGCCCTTAAAGGCCTTATAGATACGATTTGCGTTATATATTTAGATAATATCCTAATCTATAGTAGCGATATAGCTACGTATAAGGGTATGTAAAATAAGTCCTTTAGAAGCTCTAAGAAGCAAGCCTTTTTATTAACCTAGAAAAGTGCAAATTCTTATGTAAGGAGGTTAAATTCCTAGGCTTTGTTATATCTAAAGAAGGAATTATAATAGAGCCCGCTAGAATTAAGATAATAGTAACTTAGCTAGTACCTTATAGCGTCTTTAATATCTAGTTATTCCTAGGCTTTATAGGATTTTATAGATAGTTTATTAAAGGCTATAGTAAAATAGTTATCCTATTAACTAATTAACTCTAAGGAGACTAACTAGCAAAGTTTAAGCTAGATCCTAATAAGTTAGCTATGTTTAGGAGCTATAAAAACGATTCTAAGAGGCGCTAATTCTAGTGCACTTTAATTTACTAGCCTTATTAAGGGTTAAGACAGATGCCTTAGGACATGCACTTAGGGCTATCCTAGCATAGTTAGTGCTAGGTTACTAGCACCTAGTAGCGTATATATTAAGAAAGTTAAATAAGATAAAGCTACGCTACGTAATACTAGATATAGAGTTACTAGCTATCTAAGAGGTATTCTAAACTTAGAGGCACTACCTTATATACTTAATATATCTAGTTATAGTGGTTATAGATCACTTAAACCATAAGTACCTAGCTATAAAGCTAAAGTTAACTAGTAGATAGGTTACTATGCTAAATAAACTCTATCTATTTAAATTTATAATTAAATATAAAGCAGGTAAGTTAAACCCTACTAATGCTCTGTTAAGGAGGTTAGATTATATAAGTAAAGAGAGGAAGGTAGAGGCAATGTCCTTATAATTACTAACCTTTCTTACTAAATTTATAAATAATACGCTATAAGGACGCTATAATAGAACTACTAGCATTTAGTGCTCTAAGAAAACGCAGTATATTTAGTTTATAAATAATAGGCTATAAGGATACTATAATAAAACTATTAATATTTAGCGCTCTATAAAATCACTACCTACCTATTAACTAGATAAGAATAGACTATACATAAGACTAGACCTGTTAGCTAAGGAGTTACTCCCTAGCGGTAGTGTATTAGCTAGGGTTTTCTTAATTTTAAAGAAACCTAATAGTCTAGATACACTCTAAGGATATTATTATAGCGTAGGGGACTATATATAAGACTAAGCCTGCTAGCTAAGGAGTGGCTACCTAGTAGTGGTATAATAGCTAGGGTTTTATTAATTTTAGAAAAGCCTAATAGTCTAAATATATTCTAAGGATATTATTATAGCGTAAGGGGACTATATATAAGACTAAGCCTACTAGCTAAGGAGTTACTACCTAGTAGTAATATAATAGCTAAGGTCTTATTAATTTTAGAGAAGCCTATTAGACTAGATACGCTTAATATAGGTATTATAGTAAGGAATAGACTACACGTAAGACTAAATTCACTAGCTAAGGAGTTATAACCTAGTAGATGCATTATAGCTAGGGTCTTAGCAGTATAGAGAACCTCTTCTAAGTTAAATTCTACTGTATTTATAGAAGACGCGGAATTAAAACCCTAATCTAAGTCTTACTTTTAGATACATAACAGAGGGATGCCTTTATTATAAAGAAAAGGGCATTACTATTAAGCAGTGACCTAGATATGTCGCAGACATAGTCTATTAAACCCTCTAAGCTATTAATGTTTAAAAATCAAGTTTTTATCCTATAGGGAATAAGAAAAGAAATCCTACTACTAATTTATAATAACCCTATTACTAGGTATTAAGGAGTTACTAGAACTCTTTAATAAGTTACTAACTAATATTTTTAGCTAGGAATAAAAAGAGATATTAAGGTATATATACGTACTTATATTAGCTATTAAGTTTTAAAACCGTAAATACATAAACCTTATAGTAAGCTAGCTATACTACTAGTACTAGATTACTCCTTTTAAGAATTATTAATAGATTTTATTACTAGACTCTTACTAGTTAAAGATTAGCAAGGCAGAACGTATAATGTAATCTTAGTAATGGTTAATAGATTTACAAAATATAGTATCTATATCCCTATGTCTACGCGGTTAACTAGTAATAGACTAGTAACTATTTTCCTAGAATATATTTTTAAAGATTATAAAGCCCTAGAGAGTATTATTATAGACTAAGGTTTAATATTTACTAGTGGATTTTAGAGAACATTTTGCTACCTCTTAGTAATAAAGCAGCGATTAAGCACTGTATTTTATCTATAAATAGATAGTTAGATAAAACACTTAAATTAAGTTTTAGAGCACTATTTAAGAGCATTTATATATGTAAAGCAGACTAATTAGGTTAATTATCTCCTAATAGCATAGTTTACTTATAATATAAGCGCGTATACAAGTTATAGTTATATACCTACGGAAGCGCTATAAGGGTATAACCTAAGGGAACTAGATTAAGCAGTTATACTAATTCTAATAGTTAATAATTAAGCTAAAAATAGAGTTTTAGAATTAAAGCATAAGCATATAGAGATTAAGTAGCTATTAAGCTACTTATAGGCCCTATAGAAAAGTATTATAATTAAAAGAGAGTGCTAATAAAGTTTAATATAGGTAACTATATCTTACTCTTAACTAAGAATATTAATCTATAATGCCCTAGCTAAAAGCTAGCTATAAAGTACTTAGGACTATATAAGATTAAAAAGAAGTTAGCTATTATGGTTTAGCTTATTAATTAAAGTTACCTAAAGGAACGCGCTTATATAATGTTTTTAATATTATAAGCTTAGAACCTTTTAGAGGAAATCTAAGTAATGTGGTTAAAATAACCTTGCTATAAGATAATGTTAAAGAGGATTAAGAGGAATTTAAAGTTAAACAAATTATTACCTATAAATATAATAGCAAACAGCGTAAATATTTAGTAAAATAGAAGAATTATAATAATTCTAAGAATTCTTAGGTGCTATATAGAGACTTTATAACAAAAGAGGTTATTAAAGACTATAAGCAGTAACTAAGTAGCTAAATCTTAACTTCTTAGCTGCTTAATTAACTCCTAATTATAATCTAAAATAATCGTTAGATTGCAGCGATTTAATAAGGGAATAATTCACTTAATAACAATTTAGACTACTAAATAAATCTTATATTTAAAGCAAAAACTTAGCATAGACTTATAGCTATCTAATAGCTAGACTTCAGAGATATATTTAGACTGATTTTTAGCATAATTTCTAACTTTATTAGCCTTAGACTTATTATTACTAAAGGCTTAAACTCGCAATTCCTTAGGGAGTTCTAAAGGTCTAATACGCATAGGGAGAGTAGCTTAAGCAATAGCAAACTAGCAGTAAGTTAGTAAAGAATAAGTAGTAAAGCTAGTAGCACTAACTATAGGGCTATAAGTGGCTATAAATTAAAGATAATTAGTAATTTTAATCTGGGTTTCTAGATTAATAATATTAATTAGCTATAAGAAAGCAGCGCATTTATTATACTTTGCTTCTTAAGAAGCCTTAGCTATAAGACACACGTAATAAGCTTACCTATGTTTATTAGCATTTTTAAGGCTAAAAGAGCATTATAAAGTTTTTCTTAGCTTATATAAACTCCTAGTAGCGTATTAGTAATATTAAAGCAGCGGAGTAAAGGGTACTTATATTACTAATATAGTATAGTTCTAGAAGATTATAAAGTATATCCTAAAGCTATTTATATAGCTTTATAATTTAAATAGAATACTAGTAAGGAGTTAGTAGTGATTAAGAGGTAATCCCTTAAGGCTTAACTTACCCTAATATAAGTCTTATTATTTTAAGCGTAATAATAGCATTTTAGAGAATTACCTATAAAAAGCTAAACATTAGTAGTAATAGTAATAAGCTAGTAGTAAGTTTATACTAGAGAAGTAACTATATTTAGTTAGAGCAGGCTTTTCCTTAGTAATATACTAAGGCTATTTATCTTTATTATTATCCCTTAGAGCTATGTTCTAAATAGCTAACCACTAGGTATAATATATATATAGAATTTTTATTAAACTAGCTCTAAGTTAGTAATAAAAAGTAATAAAGAAGTAGCAAACTTACATAGTCTTTAATAATTATAAGGTTCTCCCTTATAGGATAGCTTAATAGCAAAATCTTTAATAGCGGTAGCATAAGATATAATAGCTTAAGCTATAATAGTTAGTAGTTAATATTATATAATAGTAGTGTTATAATAGCTATTATATTAGTAAGGGACTTATAAGTTAATAAGAGGCTTAAAGAAGAGAAAGAAAAGAAGGAAAAGAAGGAAGGAAATTACCCTTTCTTATAGGAATTTAGGCGCCTTAGATTAATCTAAGCTACTCTAACTAGAATCTTCTATGCGTTACGACTAGTGTGTTTATAGAGATTACTATAATTCATGAGTTATTACTATAAGCTTACTACGAATTTATTAGGCTATTACTGTAAGCTTAAAGGAAAACGGAAGGAGTAGGGTAATCTATGCCCTATAGAGTTAAGCTAATTAAAAATCGCGCTAACTAGTCTAGTTAAGAAGAATCTCTTAGGAAGAATAACCTATAGAGAGAAAGTTAAGAAGTAACTATAACCTAGCTTCTATTAGTAAGCAATTACTATAAAGAAGGCTAATGTAGCCTAATGTTATTAATATTACTATATCGCTTTATAAAAATCACTATAGTAAGTAGCAATAAAGGAACTCTTATGCTATAACCTAACCCTAAGATAGTACCTTAATATAATTAAGGATAATCATAGTGAGAGGGGGTATTATATTAGGAGTAGAATAGCGATAGCATCCATAAGGGTAGTAATAGCATTAATAAGGGTAGAACCTAGCGGGGCACGGAGCTAAGGGCTATCTACGGGCTAGTTACGTAAGAGCTACGGGCTATTTAAAGGGGCTTTCCTATAAACAAAGGGAAAGGGCCAGAGATTAAACCTTTTAAGCACCCACCCCTAGCTAGCAGATCAATAGCTACGACACTTCAATCTAACCTTCACTCTGTTATTCACTCCCAAGCCAAAAGCCTTGACATATAGCAGCCGTGAGCAGCTAGCTAATAACACCTGCTAGCCTAATATTAAGCCTACTACTAACCATGGTAAGGAATTCTTCCCTCTTAAGCTTAAACCTTATAACATAATAATTTCCTCCCTTCTAGACACGCTATTAGCTCTTTTCTAATGATTTATACCTATTTCCTTAGTAACGTAATAGGTTTAATATATAAATAAAGCTATCAGAGTATTGCACTACAATGTGTAGTGTAGTGTAGTATTAGGTAGATTTTTTTTAGTTTTAAACCCTTAAATTCTCTTTATAATAGCTTGTAATAATAGAAAAGGAAGAAAGAGCGAGGATGCGAAGGCAGGTCCTCAAAAATGCTTAATCCGGGGTAGGCAGCCAGACGTTCCTTCGATCGGTCTTCTGTAACTCCGGCACAGTCGGGTTCGATTCCGTATATAATTCGAATTTGATATGATAAAGGTAAGGCATGGAAAAGAAAAGAGCTTAAAAGGTAAGTATATGTTGGTATCACAGGTGCCTGACGTCAGGATCGTGGCCTAGGGAATAGGAATTTGTCTTCTATTCTAGGCGTTATAATCAATTAGTCATAAGTGTGTAGAAGGGAGGAAAAGAGGGCTTTTTCCGGATCGTAAGAAGTGGCCACAAACGCGGTGCGTTTTGTGGGTCACATAACTTATAGGTCCTTGCCTAATTAGAGGGGCAGGCCAATAAGTTATATATGGGGCTATCTCTTACGGGCGCGCGTTACGCGCGCCCCTCGCGGCCTAACCTTTGCTAGGTAATTACGGCTGCGTGCCGCGATTAATATTATGCTTGTTCTAACATTAGAACCTCTTTCTTTTTGACACGATTGTTAACGCATAATATTAATCTAAGAAGGGAAGATATAAGGGATTAAATAAATATGTTATATAAATAAAAGAACTAATAAAAGAAATAACAATAATAGCCCTCTCCTTTCCTTCCCCTACGCGCTACTAGCTTTAGATAACTAGCTTCTCTAATTACTTATCCTTCTTCCTTACGGAAGGCTCCTCTACCTTTTGCCCTTGCCTTTAACCAGTGCAACGTAATGTTAGATTATATTACAAGGAAAGGTTACCTATAATCCCTTCCCTATCTAAAGGTATAATGTTAGATTATCCCTTCCTATAGCCCTTTATTTAACCGTAATGTAATATTAAATCACATTCCTAGGGAAGATTACCTATAATTCTTCCCTTCTAAAGGTATAATATTAGATTATACCTTCCTACACCCCTTACGCTCCCTTCTCTTCCCCCTCCTTACTATAAAGACTTAGGAGGGCGCCCCTTCTAAGGCTATGATTTCACACCCCTTCTAAAGACATAATTCCACGCCCCCTTCTAAAGATATAATTCCGCTGCCTTTAATCCCTTAGCCCATGCCCTACGTAACCATGCTATACTTAGGGCACCTTATCCAGTGCCTCTAGCGCTGGTTTTAGCATAGGCTTAGGCATAGGCTTTAGGCTCTAGTCCCCTACCTCTTTATAGGCAGTGCTAGGTCTAGGTTACCTATCCTCTATCTAGATTATTACTATATTACCTATAATAAACCTCTCTAGGGCTTTATTAGGCATTACCTTTATAAATGCGTTAGCTAGGTTATCTTTGCTATTAATCTATCTAATCTTACAGAGCTTGCGGCGTTTGTATAATTACTAAAGGGCTATAATGTTAATTATAAGCCATTTCTCCTTTATAGTCCTAAGCTTAATAAGGCATTTATATAATAAGTATAAATCTATACAGACTATAATTAGGATCTCTAGGAGGTTTAATTAATCTATAATAATCTTTAACGTTATTACAATTATGTAAGCTATGTCTACGCCTACTACTATTCTATAGACCTCTAAAGTAAGCACACTTCTTATAACTCTCTTGCTCTTTATTAAGCTATAGTGTATAATATTACCTTATAGTATAAACTTACTATCTTTATACTCCTTATTAGCTAGGATAAGAACGTAGCCTAGTTATAAGGTAAGGTCTTTATTATTAGCGAATAATCCGTTAATAAATATAAATAGCTTTACTCTTTTAAGGTTAAGGGTACGAAGATTAATCCTTAATCTAGGTAGTCTATTTACCACTTAATACAGCGATTAAGTTCCTTAACATTCTTGGTTGTTAGTTCTTAATGTTATGCGGTAACTAATAGATTAAAGCTTACCTTAGGTTAGCAGATTAAAGCGATATAAGCACTATAGGCCCTTTATTCTACGTACTTCTTTTCTAGCTCTTCTAGCGGGATTAACTATAGCTTATTACTTTACCCTTTTGCTGCATTTTAATAGTGTTATTAGTTAGTTAAATGATTCTACCGTTAAATATAAGGGGTTGTTAGGCTTAATAAACTGCTTTGGTTTTATAGTGAATTTAGTGGTAGCTAGTTAATCTTCTTCCTATTAGGAGAATCCTTTATCTAATAGGCTAAGGGTATTATTAGTCTATATTCCTACGCATCTAAATTAAGGGCTTTTGGCAGATATAACTAGCAAGCACGGATCGTAGCTTAATATTATTATCTAGAGCTTTTCTCTATAGTGCTTATAGTAAGTTACCCACTAGTGTGTACTAGCCTCTATAATTCCATAGAGGGGCTTAATAACTCTTATAATTATTCCTTTAGGGTGCTAATCACGAATTTAGATAGGGAGTTAGGCAAGGATTGTACAATTTAGCGGCGTTTCTGATTATACATACGCCTACGTAATATCTTAAATCTAAAGGAGGAATCCTTTTATAAGGAGAGAAGGGGTAATTATAAGGATTAATCATTAGCTTGCCCTTTAGATTGTTAGGGCTTGCGTAAGGATTGCTTGCTTCGCTTTATTACTAAAGCCTTAGATTATAAGCCTTAATTTCTTGTATAGCTAGCTTATTCTTCCTTTAACTTTGTTAATAATATAGGAATTAAAGATTTAAATCCCTTAGTGCTTCTTTAGATTAAAAGCAATAAATTTAAACACGCCTCTGCTAATTAGGGCATTAATCTTAGCCTTTGTTAAGAGCTTAAAAGGTTCGCCAGGAGTTATAATTATGCTATTCTTACGTAATTAGATCATAAGCTTAAGATCTACCTCCTCCTTGCTTAAGATAAATACCTTAAGATTTTCTACTAAATTAATAATTATAGGAGGGTTCTTTTATAGTCTTCCTAGCCTTCTTTTAGAGGGGCTAGAGGCACTATATTATTAATTTATACCTCTTGCTCTTCCCTTTAATTACCTCTAGGTTATTACCTCCTACTAGTAATAGCCTTTCCTTGCTTAGGTCTTTATTATAAGGCTTAATAAAGGTTAACCTAAAGACCTTAGGACCTTGTAAGAGATTAAGGGTATAGCTCTCTCTATCTATTATAAGGAGCTTATATAGGCCTTACTATCCTTTATGCTCTTACTAGATAAGAACTAGTAATACAAGTAGGAGGTTAAGGGTTAGTAAGGTATTAGGGCTATTCCTTATAGTAAGGGCTTCCTTAACCTTATAGAGCGCGTATAACCTCTTAATCTCCTTTATTACCTTCTATACTATAAGAGCTTATTGCTTAATGTTAGGTAAGGGAAGAGATTTGTTAATTATTTAAGGGTAGGCACTAAAGATAAGAAGGGTTAGAATAATGCTATTTAGGCCTATAGTATTATTAAGGGCTTTCATAGCTATTTATAAGGCTATAGCTTTAGGTATTAACAGGCATTCGCGTTAGATAATATTATAGGCTCTTTAGAGTAGCCTATAATATCTCTTAACCTTGCTAATGCTATAGTATGCCTTAATAGGGACTTCTTTAATTAAGATTAATATTAAAGCTATAAATTAACGGAATTCTTCGCTTCTAAACGTTATACTAGCATTAGTTATAATCTAATCTAAAGGACCCTAGTAGGTATTAATCTAGCAGAGGCAAAGAGCTTCCTATATTGCCTTTGCTATAATATCCTTTAGGAATCTAGCTATATTAAACGCAGTGGCTATATTAACAGCGTGGAGAACGGGGTGATTGCTATCTAGATATATGATATTCACAATCACTTCGTAGTTAAAGTTACATTTATCCTTTAGGGTGAATTTAAAGCGATATAGATTGTTCGCGTTTAATTAGCATTAGTAGCAGATCTTTATTAATTATCTAATTGTTTCGAAATCTACCTTATGGCCTAATTTAGAAAGCATATTATAAAGTTAGCGGACAGAGGGGTGACTAAATTAGCGATGTAAGCGCCGCAATTCTATCTTGGTTAGATAACTCTAGGTAATTGATTTTTCTTTCTATAGAAGCATCTAAGGATACCCCTATTTACGGATAACAGGGACCTTAATATTGCCTTATTAAAGGATATTCTAAGATATATAGAAGTTAATCTTTAGGCAGTCTATATCTGCTAAACATAGCAAGAAGGGAGTGTTTATAGGTATTACGTAGAATAGGATAATGCTAAAGGGAGTAGGCATATTAATTAATCTAATTAAGGGGATTAGCTTGCCGCTTCCGAATTAAATTATTACCTCCCTAGCTCTAGATTTATTAAGCTAGATCTTAGGGATTAACTATTATAGGGTAAGGAATTAGGGGTGCCCTACTAATAAGTAACCTATAGCCCTAGTATTAGGATAATACCTTAGAATATACCTAAAGAGTAATAATCTTAAAGAAGGAAGGCGATTAGGGCTTCCTTTAGTTATTAGAGATTAAATAGATCCTCCTTTATAAGGGCATGCGTAGCTACTTAATTCGCAAGGATCTCTGTAGTTATATAGCTATTAATTATTATGCCTTATGTAAAGAAGCTTATTAGTATCTCTCCTTTATTGCTTTCTTCTTTAAATCCAAGTTCTATTATATAGGTAAAAATCTTATTTTCTTTAGAAGAAGTAGTGTTATCCTCTTTGCCTTTATACTAGGTAAGGAAAGCGTTATAGAAAGGGGTTATTAGCTCTATAAGGTAGTGGTTCTTAAAGCGTTAATATGCCTTCTTGCGTTCCTCTTTAGAGTGTTTAGTTAACTAATAGCCTTTCTTACTATATATATAATATTTCTTTGTATATAGAGCGCCTTTATTACCTTATAATTATAATTATCTATAACAGGCTTCTTTACTATACCTATTGTACTTACGGTTAGTCTAATACTACTCTCTTGCATTAGGTATTAATAGGAATTAATGCTTCTTATCTAATTCCTCTATAGTTATTCTTATTAATATCCTTATACATTCGCAAAACGGCTAGAGGTTAGCGGGAGGGTTAATAAGGTAAGTTCTACACTTAGGTATGCTATAATAGGCAGAGATTAATTAGTTCTAGAGTGCCCTTTTAGATTAAGCAATATCTAGGACTACTTATTAAAGGTTTATAAGCTTTATTATAAGTTCTTTAAAGTAATTAATCTTTAGCTTATCTAGGTTTTCTTACATAATCTAGTATAGCTTAGTGTTCTACTACTTAAGGAGATACCTTTACTTTATATTATTAGTCTTAAATCTTCTCTTAATACGGTTAATAAGAGTCTTAAGGTCTTAAGGATCTCCTAGCTTATATAAATACTTATAGTAGTATATTAAAGCTTTCCTTTAAGCATAGCCTTAAGGGTATACCTAGCCTTATAGGGTTTAATGCCTAGTATCTTACATTTCCCTTAGAAGATTATTAACTTTAAGTTAAGGACCTTATAGTTATTTACGCTATATTAAATATTACTTATATAAAGCTTTGCAAGATTAATTATTTGCTTTAGTATAGGTCTAGAAGGAAAAAGTGCTCTTAGAGGTGTAGGAGAAGGGATTTCTTATCTTAATAGGGGATATCTTTAACAAGGGCTTTCCTAAGGATTATTATGTAATTAGCCTAATAGGGTTAGACTTAGGGAATGTTATTAGTAAGATTATAGGATTCCTAGATTACTCTATTAATAATGTTATAATCTTAGCCTAATTAGAGGGATTAGAAGGAGGTTATTAAGGAAGTCTTAGTCTTTAATGCGTTTTTAGAAGGGTATATACTTCCTTATAGCTTCCTATATCTCTTCTTCTTACTAATCTTAAAATTCCTCGTAGGTAGTAACTTCCTTAAGCATTACTATAATCTTCCTATAGGCTATTATATCTATGTACACGCCTTAGAAGAGAAGGAAATCACGTAGATACTTAGTAATTACTTAGTCTATAATTACAAATACCTCTCTTATCTATCTATAGAAGTCTTTAATAAAGTTAGTAAAGAGGCTTCTAGTAATAAGGCTCTTAGACTAGTATACTACTATCTTAAAGAGGATATAGGCTATAATAGCCTTAGGGTTATTACCTTATTTATTAAGATTAAATAATTTCGCTATCTTTAATATCTTAGATATAACAAAGTCTTATATCTCTAGGGGAATATGTCTTAGGAGAGGGTTATTAAGTTATAGACCTTTGCCTTTTTAGTCTCTTTTAACTTTAGTGCTTTCTTTAGTATTACTAAAGTTAGGGCTAGAGAGAGAGGCTTTTAATAGTTCTCCTTGCTAAGAAGCTTTTAACTTTCTTATCTCTATTATAGGAAGTTAGAACAGAAGTGTAGTGTTAGTTATATAGCAGGTTAAAGGATTATAAGCATAGCTATTATCTTTATCCCTTAGGGGTTCTTAGGATTAGATTTTAGGAGTAATAAGTTCCTTTCTTATTACAAGAGAATACCTTCTAAGGGTTAGGTACGTAGTAGAATGCGCTAACTAAGTAATTAAAGATAGGTTAGACTAGTTACTAACTAGGCCTTAATCCTTTAATAGCTTTAAAGTCTTTATAAGGTCTTAGGATTAGATCTTAGGAGTTATAAGGCTCCTTTCTTATTGTAAGAGAGTGCTTAGACTTCCTTAGCATAACTATACACGCTTTTAGCGGCCCTCCTATTTTATAGGGTAGGTTTATAGTGTAGCTATCTCTTCTAATTAACCTTGCTAATCTATAATTAGGAAAACCATGTGATTATCTATAAAGTTAACCACTAATTAGTGTTAGTATCATAGGTGCCTAACGTTAGGATTATGGCCTAGGGAATAGGAATTTGTCTTCTATTCTAGGCATTATAATCAATTAGTTATAAGTGTGTAGAAGGGAGAAAAAGAGAGGCTTTTTCCGGATTATAAGAAGTGGCCATAAACGCGGTGCGTTTTATGGGTTATATAACTTATAGGTCCTCGCCTAATCAGAGGGGCAGGCCAATGAGTCATATGTGGGGCCACCTCTTGCGGGCGCGCGTTGCGCGCGCGCCCTCGCGGCCTGACCTTTGCCGGGTAATTGCGGCTGCGTGCCGCGATTGATATCATGCTTGTTCCAACAGTATACTATATATACTTAGTAACTATATATAATTTATCTTACTTTTTAAAAACGTTTTATTAGCTATAGATTTACACTATATAGTAGCATATACCTAGCATATCATTACC
This sequence comes from Epichloe gansuensis, assembly GCA_023658505.1. NCBI lineage: Eukaryota > Fungi > Ascomycota > Sordariomycetes > Hypocreales > Clavicipitaceae > Epichloe > Epichloe gansuensis. Next base: position 1,559,191 of record CP098281.1, read on the forward strand.
ATATGCTATTCTGCCACCCAAAAGGCTCCACCCTGGATACGAGACGAACTTTGCTAGAGCCGAGATTTACTGTAACCCCATACGGAGGTGGGCCTGTGCTTCTCGGGGATTTGCGGTGAAGAAGGTGCGCTGCGGGATGGGGAGTGCATGGTCAGCAGGTCGCTGGCGTGCTAAATCAGACCTCTGCGTCATTGTTCCGGAATGGGAATCCCAAGATAACGCATGGGGTGCAAGAGACGGGGTTGACGACTTTTACGGATTTGCAACAAGATGAGATTTGTCTTGGGCGCTTACCTGCAGTATGGCACAGATTTCGTATTCAAGTAACGTTCCCTTGGAGGGGGAGTTGCCACAAGTTGCACAGCCACGAGACGAGCCCCGCAAGGCGGCATGTCCGCAATACAAATTTGTCAGCGGGTCTGGGTTGATTCTTCTTCAGCTGTCCATGGGTGAATGAGAGAGATTTGCGGCGGGCCTACGACCTATTTTTGGCACGCTTTTCGATACAATCACCGATGCCAGAGCCTGCAGTATTCTATGTATGTACAGCACCCATGCTACCAAGAACAAATCTCATTCGTGGGCGACGACTTTTTGCCATGTCGACATGTGTCTGGCCACATGGCTTGCAGATGTCTCTCGATGTCTCTCGCGGACTCATTTGGGAAAAAAAAAAAAAAAAAAAAATGGGCATGGTTCAGCCCGGATAAGACCAAGACGAGGAAGGGTTTGAAATGATTTGTTGCCTCAATGGTTCAACACTGCCTCGTCACGACAGCATCAGCCCCTATGAGATCCAAGTATTGAACGTGGACCCCAGAAAGCCGCTCCCACCGCAGACCATGCACGAGTCTTTTTGCTGCTGCGGACATGCGCAAGGGATATATGCAACTGGGGCGAGCTCGTATGATTGAGGTGGTGTCTATTCGGAAAGAATTGAGATGTGAGTAGAAAGCGGGTTGGATTTAAGTTGCGTGTCATGAAGATTTCAATGTTGATCAGTGAGTGGAGAAAAGCAATGAGATAAGACCAGATACCAGACGGGTTGATGCTCCAGCTGTGGCAGGGGCTACCGAGTACGGGTCATGCGAAGTGCATTATTCACATCTGTAATCTTCCCAGCCTCTTTATAGTCCTGAAGGCAAATGATGCAGCGCGACGCATCACCCATCATCAATGCCATGTAGAATGCAGCTGGGCCGGCCTGTCCCTCCCAAACGACGAGGCTGACAGTGCCCGGTGCGTGTCGCGACAACTTTATTAGAAGACTTCAACTTTTTCTTCGTACACACCACATAATTTCTAGTTCGAACAGTTCAACATAAATACGTCGCGATTTCGGTTCGCGCTACGAGCTCGTGGATTCCGTGGCCCAGTTCGTGGAAGAGCATGATCACGTCTCGGTGCTGGAGGAGCGTCGGGTTGGCGATGCTGGGCTTATCAAAGTCGAAGAGCAGTGCTGTGGCGAGATATTGACGTGATCTGTCTGGTAGGGTGCGGCCCTTTTTGTCAGAGCTGGTCAGCTTGATTGCGTGGTAGATCGTCTCTTTATTGAATCGCCCAAATGTGGAGAGGATTGCATTGGGAATTTTATGCTCTGCCTCGGACTCACCGGCTGGATTGGCACATTACACGCATTAGGGGCTTGCCTTTCCCATCGTAGAGATCAAGGTAGAGATAGCCAACAAAGTCGCCGCTCTCTTGCTCGTCATTCCACACGCTGAAAACTCGCACGTCTTCGTGCCAGACCATTTCTGCGGCGTTGCTGATGTTTCCGAAAGCGACGCCGACATCTTGCCGTGTTGGTTTGCGAATCTCAACCGAATACCAGGCCAAAGAGATGCTGGTTGATCTCCAGCATGGCTTCCATCGTCGGCAAAAGGAGCCAATATTCTGCCGCATGCTGCTGATCCAAGTTGTAATCTCTCTACAGCATGATCCTGTTATAGAAAGCATGGCCCCAGAAATAATACCGCGAATCAAACACCTCTCCCGGGATTCAACGTCCGTCTTTTTCATGACTTTCACACCAGCTTCTCAAACTCGGTCTTTCCCGCCCCGGAAACCCTAGCAGTTCCTCGCGGCCGAGCCAGACTTCCAGACGCGAATCGGCCACATTTTTGCTAACCTCGGCCTCGAGGGTGCTGATGCGTGTTTGTATAGCCCGGAAGCGCCGGTGCGAAGACTCCTCTGAGAGCAAGAGTCCGTTGGGAGTGCTTCTTTTCTAATTCGATATCGCTGCGATTCGCCATCGAGCGGCCCACCTTTGCACAGCACACTATCTGTCAGGTCGAACAAGTCGCTGCAAAGCGAACTTTCCGCTTCAAAATCCCTGAGCATGCTGGCAGCCGTGGGCAGCTTCTCGCAGAGCTGCGTCGGGCGAGAAGTTCCTGTGACAAGTGATGAGCCATCTTTCCGCTGAGATGGCATTCTCGGCATGCGCGAGCGGCAGGAGGACGTTGGAAAAGGTTGCCTTCTCTTTGGATACCGTGTCTAGAACCTATGAGTGCGCCTCGCGAAGCCTTTGAATCAGCTGCTCAGCTGCTCAGCATGCTCTTTGATGGAAGATGGGTGTTGCTGAGAACTGCGGAGGCGCCTGTGGTGGAGGGTGTATGAATCAGAATGATGACAGTTACATTAGCTAAACAATGGGTTCTTTTAAGTGAAACTTGATAACTTGTACCTGCCTGCCTGCCTGCCCAGCAAGCATGTTTATACATATGCAAATTAGCGGGGCTATTGTTGTCTTTGCGGGGTTCGTGTTTGTGGTGCATCGAAGCTCGGCCGGCGGGCACCTCCTCCCGACCCGTATTACAACAGGTTCGTGCCAAACGCCAGACAAAAGTTCCTGTTCCTGTTCTTGTCGTCGCAGCGATGATGGTCCGAGGCCGCGAGATGCCGTGACTCCAGAACATAGGTCGTACAATGTACAATACATATGCACATTACTGTACTCCGTACATACATATTGACTTTCGGCATCCCGTTCCAACATTTGCTAGAACCCTGGTTCCCAGATCGGCCGCACAGACGTCGGATGTATTGCCTATTTCTGCCACTTCATTTTGTCTTTATTGCCTTGCTCTCAATGCTCGCCGTGTCATCCCCCCCTTTCTTCTTGCCTGGACAGCAGCGGAACTTCAAAAAGCCTCGAAATCCAGCAAAGTCCGACATCCCATCATGATTGGCCAACTTGCGGATATGGAAGGCCAATCACGATATCACCCTCGGGCCATCTGATAGCACCACCACCGAACCTGGTTTTGGTGTTGAGCCGCCTGGCCAATCAGCCGTTAGAAGCTCGACCTGAACGACTTGCGCATGAGCTGCCTCCCGGCACCAAACATGACTTATTACCATACATGCATGGCTCCATCCGACGTACCCGTTTCCGTTTCGGGAATCCTATTAGCTTTACTTAGCTTTCGACTTTAGACTTCAACATCGCCAGTACCAATTCAGTCTCCATAGTCTTGGCTTTGATTTGAGAGGGGGACCTTTGGCCAAACCCCAAGACCAGTCCGGCAGAATACCTGTCCCTGTAATACATTATAGCTCCCGGTCCCTGGATTTGTGCATTAGTTGGTTCGAGCCTCAGAAGTCAACAGCCATTGACCAACCAAATGCTCAACTCTCACAGTGAGTGCCTGTATTCCGTGGCGATATCTTTTCTGTAAGCCCCTTGCTTTTGCTCACGGGCCCCATCACCCCAAGGAGGGAAAGGGTAGCATCATTTGGTGCTTTTCAAGCTACAGGTGCTGTCATCTTCATCTTGGCAGCTATGGTGGTTTCAACTGCCGCCCTCTTATCTCGGAGTCAAGAAGCAAAGTCCGGGCATGTACTCAGTACACACACGCACACACACCTGCAAACGTAGCTATGTGTGCGTGCATAGATCATGTATGTAGCCAACATGCGAGTCATCCTCACTGCAGAACAACGAATGGCCCTGTTGTATGTTGTATGCAAAATGCCTAAAAAGTCGACACGGCGAAGGCAGAAGAAAGCATGCAGTGTGCACAGAGTCGTGGGAGCAATATGGTCAATAATAATTCCCCAGTCGCACATGCCCGTGGAGCTTCGGGCCGTTGCCGCGTAATCCACCAATGCTGACATGGAAAAATAATAGAAGAGGGAAGCCTTGGGACTGCCAGAGATAAGTTCGTAGGTCTTGCTGAAAGCAGGAGACCTGGCGCTCCAAATGAAGCACCAACAGATCTCTCAGCTCTGGTGTTTGACCAAAGGTGGCGGATGACATGGAGTTTCATAACAGCCGCCCAGCCAATGCAGTGTGTTAATACGAAGGCCAGCTTCTGTTCCATGAAGCGCCGAACTGGAACTGCTTCGTCCCTGGTGTACCAACGGGGTGCAACGGGGTGACTCTGGGCCAGCAGTGACCACAGCACTGATGATGACTGCATGCTACCCCGATGGAGATCATCTTCAGCAACCGCCGGCTGAGGGCCAAGTCCAGCCACGCTTGCAGAACGTACATGTATGGGATTGTGTACGCATCATGGTGGAATCGTGACGTGCTCAGAGTCAGAGAGTCGTGACGTGGCTGGCTGTGATTTCATCCACTCACTGATTCTTCAGCCACATGTTTTTGCCTCGGCCGGATACTCCGCGGCCACAAAGCATGATGCGGCTTTCAGCTAGACAAGATCAAGGACGGCAACTTACACGGATATTGATGGGGTGCAACGGACAAGTGAACATACATACATACATACATATGTGGGAGTTTTGGGGGTGTCCATGATATGACATGGACATGGACATGTACATGTACATATGTACGTATGCAGGTCGCAGCACAGCCATGATGGGGCGATGCTGTTGGTGTCGGCGAACTGCGCAATGCATGGTGGGGTCCCGGACGGGTTGCAGTGATGGCAGGATGGTGGTAATAGCCAGCGGCGGCTGCTGCGCTGCCTGCGCATCACTAGTGGCAGACTGACTTCAGTCGAGGTGTGGCTGGTGCTCGATAATAACTCGAACCGTCGTGCCGTCGTGGTTGCCGTCGTGGTGCCGTGCAGGCTGAGGTGCAGTGAGGTGCAGAGGTGCAGCGTTGGCAACGGGACAGGAACTAGATGGACACTAGCGTGATCAGTGAGAGGGACCAGACCAGACCCAGTTGCTCTAGCTGTGCGTGCCCGTGTCTATTTGCGGCAGCGGCAGTTGTGTAGTCGGTCGTCCATAACTATATCTCCTCATTGCCGCCACCCTTGGTGTTGTGCGGTCCCTCTCTTCCCCTCCCAGTTCACGAGTCACGACACCTTCGTCTGCCCTTCACTTCTTCTTGGTCACGGCCGTCCAGCAGGCGATTCCTCCTTAAGCTCAACCTCCCACCTACTCCCGGCACTCCCTGCTCGACTCGTCGCCTCGGTTTCCTTTTATTCTCTCTTTTCTTTCTTGTTCTTCTTTTTCGACCCCAGCGCTGTCCCCGCCCCATCAAAGAGTACGTTTCTTGTTCGTACAACTCGACCCCTCCCCTCCCTCCTCCGTTCGACCCGCCCCTCGTCCGCCCAACAAATCAGCCAGACCCCGCCACATTCCACCTCTCACAACTTGTGTGTCGAAACGGCCTTCGACAGGCTGCACAATCGCCAATGCCTGTCCAACTTCTCCCGGCTTCCGCCGCCGCATTCGCCCCGAGAGCATCTTCAGTCAATGTCGTATTGGGATCCAAGGTCGAGCCTTGGCTTACACAGACCTTGAAGCGAGTCAACAGAGTGAAGCGCCCGCTCAACAGCGTCCCTCAACACCAGAGATGTCTTACCGAAACTCTGTCCTCACCAAATGCCCTTTGGACTCTGGCTTCGCTGATGCTGCCAAAACTTCCCGAGGCTGACATGCCTACCGAACCACTCGAGGAGCTCTTCAGCTACCAGCTTGTCCACATCGAAGCTTACATTGTTCATGTCGACATGGTCCTCCGCAACGAAGTCGCTTACAAGCTCACAACTGATACCATCGATGCCCTAGTCGAGTATCACGACAAGATCCACTGTGTCGACGCCAAGGCAAACACGTATGAGTGGTCGGAAAAGGATCAGCAATGCAGGAAGCTTCACGAGGACTTCATCCAGGCGATCAACAAATTCGTGTTTCGCACACATGTCACTGTTTTGGAAGGCCTGGAGGAGGAGGGTGCTGGCGAGCTCTTGACCGGCAAGAGTGACGAGGTCAAGACTAGTCTCATGGGCCTCATGAAGCCCCTGCTACCTCCTCCGCCTCGCGTCATAGATGTTGTGCGCCAGCCTCCGCTGCTTCCAAGCTCTCCCGTCAACAACATGTGGTCCCACGCCACCATGCCCAGCTCCATGTCTGCGGTCGACGCTTGGCGAGTTTTGCCATCAAGTCCGAGTGTGACATCGACATCTGCCGAGTCCACCAACACGCCAGTCTGGGCCACGATGGGTATGAGCGAGGTGCAAATGTCTTCCCTACTCCTGCCTACACCATGCCGCACGTCACAGCTGCCCTCTACTTCAGCTCGCCGCCCATGACGGCCTCAATGCCTGCAGCTCTGCCTCTACCCAGCATGCTTCCATCGCAATGTGGTGTCAGCGTTGGTATGGGAGGATTCGGCTGGGATCGCTACCAGGAGTATGCGACCACAATGTGACAACCACAAGCGACGACAGCGGACTGTTCCAATGTTATGACCACGACGACTGCGACATCGTCATCGTCACCGTCGTCTTAATGCGCTTCTGCGACACGTCATTTCTCGGGGTTGGGGAAATAGTCATTCTGCACACATCACATACAGTCTTGATACAACAGCGATATAGAGGCATTTTCGCATTGGCGTTCACCATTTTCATCCTTATTGCATTGGGAAGGAGTTTCGAACAAGTTCAACAAATACCACTCTTCTGGAAAGCACAAGCGAATTTTTCGCTCTTTTCTTTTTATTCTTTTCTTGCTCTCTTTTGAGCTTTGTCAATCTATTGTCTGACTACTATCTCTACTTGGGGTCCTTTTGAGGTCCACTTGGTATCGTCGAGCTCAGTCACGGAGCGGGCTCAGAGTCGTTTTCATCCGATCCGCAATCGTGCCCACCATGCTGCGCTCAGGGCAATTCATCTGGGCCTGACAGCCATGTTGCTTCGCGGCTGGTCCTGTAAAACTCGCGAAGACTATGACGAACATGCGGAAACTGAATGAGACGAATTGGGCAGAGACCTCTACCAGCAAATAAGGCGGTTCGCGACTCTTTTTTTCCTGGATTTTTTTCAAACCTCGTTGCTCCTTGTTTTGGGTGCCCTTTGCTTAAAGGTTAAGAGGAATTTGCAGCAATGCACTTGTTTCGGCACGGACCGAGATGTGCTCCTTTACTGGAACTTGATTCCCCGACATTTCGATTCTTTATCTTCTTTTCAACTTAACCTTTGCCTGTAGTTTTTATGCGGCCTGTACAAAGATCTCCCACGGATGATAACCTTGTCAATCGGCACAACACTCCCTCTCGACTTCTTCCTGGACAATTTTTATTTCCGTATTTTATTCCTTGCTTGACGACATGAATTTTGACTACGAGCCATGCATCTTTGACGACAGCACACGACTCTTTTGGTTTGACGAAAAAGGAACGATAGTACTCAGCTTGATGCTGAATGGCGATCTTTTCCTCCAAGCCATTGAATCTGCTCACTTTGTCAATTGGAACCAACGAACGAGATCTTATTCACGTCTATGACTGGCTTCTAAACGCGATTCGTCTCTTCCTCATGGCTTGTTGTGTCTCGAAACGAATTCATTTCGCCATGTGGCTAGCCAGAGAGAATTTATCAGGGATAATCCTCTCCTTGGTTGGCCTGACACTGGTTGTCAATGGGACCAATATAGAGCACATATACACACAAATACACAAGGCGGTCCATGCCTCCAGGCGAGGTGGGATTGGATTTCCTTGTCATCGGGAAGAGCGAAGGAATGTAGCTTACAAGGTATTCACTACAGAGCTGGACCGGGCCAATGCGCCACCCTCTGCTGCGCAGAACGGTATTTGGCTTGGTGTCCCCATTTTGCTGTTTTGCCTCGAGCTTGGGCCAAATCTCACGCACTCTGTTCCCCTCACTTGCACAGATTACAGATTTCACAGAGAGGCTCGATCCTTGTAGGACGAATACAAGACATGTATTGAGTCTGACTCGACTTTGATGCGTGGGATGCGGCTCAAGTAATGACGGGCCACCCAAGTCGTTGATCTTACTACGACCAAACTCACACCTATATTACACCTGCCACTCGCAACGATGTATTAGCTTGGGCCTAATCTCGGGACATGTTAGTTGGCAGGGTAGTTGAGGAGCAAGTTCTTTCTTTCTTTCAACGCGACAAGCGGGCTGACGTATCCCGGCTGCTGTGGAACAGCACGCCCGGCACCGTCTCAGCCCCAGGACTGCAGCGCAGGCTTGTTGGCACTTTGAGATGCTGGAAATTGCGCACCGGATAGGTGCAGCGTACCAGGGGAACACGGCTTCTTCACTCGATCCCCCTCTCCTGGTCTTGTTCGTATACGCATGGCACCTTGTCCGGCTTTCTATATATACCAAGGACAAGCGCACCGCTGCTGCAAAGGGGACCCCTTGTTCTTTAGTCGTGCAGTATCATAGTTAATTCAAACAAGAACTTGTGTTCTATTGAACCATGATGAGTGTGCAAAGAGAACATGTGCCTTCTTGTAACGTCAGTAGAGTGAAGGGTGAATTGAAGTTCATTACATCAGAATCAAGCAAATTGGCAAGTGGCTCACATGTCCTCGGACGCACACGAGCGTGTACGAAGAAAGCTCTTTGATGTCATGTGTGTGTTTGTATTTTGGCCAATGTTCCTCCTATTGTCAGGGCGACAACGGATCAAGAAGCCATATTGACAGAACGACATGGAGTAGTCCGTAATCCGGAGCTGGCTCGACCCAAATGTGACATATCCCCACCTCGCAAGTGATTCTGATTCCTCGAAACAGAAAAGCAAGGTGCAATCGGGCGAATGTTTGCAGATCCCAGATCGTTGATGTCATTGGCGGGCTACGTCTACGTGGGGAGAAGTTGTCTGGTTGCGGGCGGGTTTTCAACGCACTACAACTTTTGCGTGGATGTCGCATGACGCCGCTGTGAACCGTTGCGTGACGGTACTACGAGCGTATCCGTTCACGAGTCGGCACAATGTCCTTGTCGAGAGGAAAAATTTTCCCCATTGTTCTGGACTTTTCGAACGTCTAATGGCGCCACTGTGACGTGTATTTCGAAACTGAATTGCTTGCATGTACATGTTTGAGCACGCGTAAAGAGAGTTGGTCTGTATTGTGCAAATTAATGAACCACGACGGAAATTATCATCATGCCTTCTTGTCCAAGAACCGGAAAAGAGCCCCCGACGGATGTTAATCTCTACTATTACAATGCCGTTCTAGTGAACCTGTATTTCCTCGCGCCACGCTACTGAGACACTTCTTGCCCAAAATCACCTAGACCTCCATACCATGTTCACCTCGAGAGAAGGAACATGGAGCCTCGTTTCACAAATGTCCAAGGAGCACCCTCTTTCTCCCACTTCTTCTTCTCCAACAAAATGCCATTGTCTACTATCATGCGACGACTTCATGAGTTTGCCCTTGATCGTCACGTCGTTGTATTGTTACATATTAAAATTGGCCAAAAGCGAGAATTAAAAAGAGACCAAAGGAAGCTTGAAGTAAATGCAATGCTCTACTCCTGGTTGACGGTTTGCTGTGACACGGAGAGATGATGTTAGTAATTTGACTTGTGACACGGTCTGTGGGATACATCCCGCGATCGAATGATGGAATACTGGACGCTCAACGTACCACCAACCAGTCCATGCCCTCATTGATTCCACTGCCATCGACGGCAGAGCACGCCATGATGCTCCAGTTTCGATCGCGCAGTTCTCCCAACCGCAGAGCTTCCGAGATCTCGCCGGCTCCCTTTGCGCCGGGCTGATCCTGCTTGTTGGCAAAGACTAACAAGGCCGCGTCCTTGAGCTCGTCCTCGTTCAGCATTGCTGCCAGTTCCTCGGCGGCGGTCTGTAATCGTTCGATATCGGTCGAGTCGACGACGAATATGACGGCTGCGGTGTTGGCGTAGTAACATCGCCAGTATGGCCGGATGCTCGTTTGGCCACCCAAATCCTAGTTCTGTCAGACAATTCCCCCTCATGCTCCGCGCGAATGGCAAAATCATGTACGTACCCAGACGTTGAAGTTCAGGTTTTTGTACGTGACCGACTCGACGTTGAATCCAATGGTTGGTATCGTGGTGACAACTTCGCCAATCTAACGGTGCGCCAATGGTCAGTTTCTCCAACAAGCCTTCATGACAGTCGCGCATTTCTGTATAGTGCTCACCTTTAACCTGTAAAGCAGGGTTGTTTTACCAGCATTATCCTATCCGCTCGCATTAGCAACAAACGGACCATGGCAGGCGACTCGAAATACACGCCGACGCACAAGACCCAAGATCAATATCCTGATCTCCTTCTTCGCGAACAGAAGGTTTGAAAACCATGACATGCCAGCACCCATGATGACGAATCGTGTAATTAGGGAGTGTGACGTATGCGGAGAGATTGAAGCTGAACAAAATGATGCGAATACCAAAGGTTCAGCGCCGAGGATCAGCGATGCCTGCTTCACAGGAACTCCACGCGTGGGCCGGGCCACCTGGTCGGACGACGGACGAACTGAGGGACTGTCGGAAGCGGTACGCGCCAGGAAACGTGAGACCACGAAGAGAGGACAAAAATAATTGAATGAGAAGACTCGAAAGGACTGCCTATGCGTATGCCTGTGACAATGTTCGGGTACACGATGATCGAGCGTCAAGGAGAAAGAGAGCTGCTACTAGATAAATGGGCAAGAATTACAAAAGCGTTCCCCGTCCCTATTCTGGAACCTCTCCTGTTGCAGAGCGCCTCGATCTACTTGGGCGTAAGGGCGGGCCGGCAGAGGTCGAACTGGCTGCACCACCGCAGGCCCGGTTTGGTTGTATGTAAGCTTATTAATAATAAGCCGATAGACATATTGAGCACCAGTATTATTAGTCAGTCAGTCAGTACATCATGTGACCAATGCTACGCCAGAGCGACATCACTCCTTGAAGCCTTAGGCATCAAAGGTACCGCCACTTGCACCAGCCACAGGCCGACCACACACACACACATTAGCCTCCCCACTTGCCCACCTCTCGCTATGTGTAGGGTTTTACGCCCTTTGTGCGGGCCAAAAATCCTCTCAGTCTCAAACTCCACGGAATTTCACCATTCACCAGACGACTCGTCTCGACTCGACACGCAAAGTAAAACCAAGATGCCGGTACGCCGCCCTCGTGCACCCGTTCACGATCTGCCGCTCATGCCATGGGGATAATGACCTCGTCGCGATATTCAAACCTTTGCTTCCCGTTTCGGGCATTTTCACCCGTCGTCGTGGGCGGCACAAATTCCCTTCCCCAATCCTCCGACCGACTAGCTACGTGAGAAACATCATGGACTGACCATTCCACAGAGCCACAAGTCTTTCCGTACCAAGCAGAAGCTTGCAAAGGCGCAGAAGCAGAACCGCCCTGTGCCTCAATGGATCAGACTCGAACCAACAACAATATTCGGTATGCACATTTGTCCCTTCCTTCCCAGGCTGCCGCGAAGTCCTTGAATATCTTGTCTTGCCGGATCGGCGCATTGGTGAAGAACACGTGACGATATATCCCAGCCGACAAACTGCAGGATTTCCGCACAGGCGTTGGACATCGTTCGCACGCACATTCACATTTTCTTTGCTAACCATGACGCAGCTACAACGCTAAGAGAAGACACTGGAGAAAGACCCGCCTCGGCATCTAGATCACTCGCTTCCAATCCTCAACTCTATACATCAGGCTGCTGTCGACAAACTTTTCGCTACTCGATAGTCGTGGCATCAGCGATGGATTGATGAACTTTGCAAAACTCGTTGGGAGGATGTGCGCTGCTCGGAGCGCTCGTGGAAAGAGGGAAGGTTTAACGTACCGGACTAGGGGCAGGGTTTGATGACCTGGGTATGTCGATTTCTCGCTATGACGGCATGTTACGGTCGGTTCTAGGGAAGGGAATGAAGAAAAATAATGTCCCAAATATAGAGGGCATCACAACCTTGAATGAAATTTTTTCCAATAGTGTCTAATTGCCTGGATTCCCTCCAGCTGTATCTGGGAGAAGGAAGGAATTTTCATGTATCATGCGCTTTTTCGTCTTTACCGTCTTATTCTGCTCGTAGATGGGACTTCTGGCGTTAGTGTTCACGTGTCCGGGCTTGACAAATGTGCTCTGGTTGTCAAAGTGTAGTCAGCGGCTTCACCTTCACAATTCTTCAAGAAGAATATGGCGACGCCGTTTTTGGCCCTCCTCTGGCAAATCTTCATAAAAAAAAACTTCACTTCAAAATCAGGCTGAGCATCACAAAACTTTAGAGACGGAAGGCTTTAGGTTATTATTCCATTGCTTCCAGACTGAGGATCAGTCTTTCATAACTGAGATGGTACGATGGAATGCATCAATTCTCTCAAATCAATCCCACAAACGCCTGAATTGCACGTGTGCACAACGAGCTATCAAAACTGCAAGTCCAGCTACGTTTATAAGCTGGAAATTCATGGACCCAAGAGCTTCAACATGTTCGAAAGAGGCTCATCGATCCTCGGCCCATTCGTTCTCACGACGAATCTGCTCCTCCTCTTCAGGAGTGAAGTCGTTGGTGATGTTGAAAGTCTTGCGGATTTCCTCAGGTGACTTGCCCTTAATCATGTTGGCCACCGTCTTGCAGCCAACATCAAGTAGGGGCTTAATGTCAAGGTAGTTGGATGCCTACATTGATGGATGGTTAGTTTGCGAAACGGGACTTGGGGTGGCTCCGTTGCGAGAGAAAATTACATACGAGAATGATTTCAAAGAGCATCTCTTGGTCGACTTGCATAAACTTTTGGTCCCATTCTTCAATGTCGGTGGTTCGGCGGCGGCCGTCAGACTCATCATCTTGTGCCTGAGGGGGATCGTTTCGGTGATGCTCGCACCACTCAATGACCTTGCGGAGAACAGCCTCGTTCACCTGCTATTATTTCAGCCCTGTTCGACATATCGGGGAGGGGCAGCGAGGCATACATTGGGAATGGGGATGGGGTTGTTCTGATTGATCATGTCATCACCGATATCGTCAAGCATGTTCTTGATGAGCATAGAGCGTTCAACGACAACGCGATCTATGGTTCGGTTAGGTTCCATCCTACGGAATAGCGCAAATGGGCAAGGCCAGAGTCGACCTACCGACTTCGATGGTGGCATTGTCGTTGGATGCCAGCCATACCTTCTGGGCCGTGCTTGTTTCGGTCATAGTGCGCAAATATAATTTGGATTTGTTGCTATACTGTCTGTGGGGTGTTGCTTGATGGAGGACAGCAAGTTTGTAGAGTCGCAGGTCGGGTGGTGATCGGAGGTGCCTGGATTTTGTACTGAAGATGACGAAGTTAGGTTTAACAAAGCCAGGGAAGTTCGCAGGCAGAGAGCCAAGCAAAACGTTATCAGGTCTGCCAGAGGTGGGGGTCCTTCAAGTTGGTTGGAGTCGCCCGGCTTCGAGTAGGTTCTGTGCCACTTGTCGGCAGGTTGCGCTGAGTTACAAAAAGAAAGTCAGGAGAAAAGTGAAGAGATGAAGAGACTTACTGTGATCGAAACAGAATTCTAAGCTAGCAGTAATTACTTCTAGTATTGTGCCTGCGGTTGGATCCAATGTTCGAATAATAGCATACAGAAGACTTATTTCCCATTTATCAAGTTACCTGCGGCACGACTAGGCAAGGTGGGTGGGGTGGGTGGACGGGCAGGCGGAAGGCGCCAGGTCCAGTCAGTCACCACTACACTACATGTACCTTTGTCTCCGCTCTAGGCAGCCAGGGCAGCTGCGTGCAGTGCTTGAACGGACTATTACTTCGCGAGATCCGCCGCGATTCTTCTCCATACGACCACGCCAGTGACCACGCCAGTGCCAGTTTGCATCAGATGTGGCCATCGAAACGCTTGTGATAATATGGCTGGGCATACGATCGCCAGGCGCTCACCCAGGCACGCGGGTTCCATCGAATGGCGGGAACGGCAAACGGATCGAAGGACACGGAATATGAGCTTTTGATATCTGGGTTTGTAGTTTGTAATGCTAGAGCCCCATGGCAGAGAAGCTCTCGTCAGCCTCGCGAGGCAGAGGCACAAACCGACAATGCGAAACATGGCGCGACTGGCAGCGTCTTATCGCAGCAAATCCATCTCACGCCGTGATGAACACAACGGATATTTTTGTGGCCCTGTCCCGATAGCAATATTTATTGAAGAAGACATGAGTACTCCCTGTAGTTTGCGTTGTCTCATCCCAAAATTTCATTCATTGTACCTTCTCGTGTCACCTCCGGACTTGGGGCGATGGCAAGAATTTCCCCAACACATTCCTGCGGCGCCACGAGTACGATGCTAATTAAGCCAGAAACTTCCATCCCCGTGACAACACCTTCAAGGTGATCCTTGCATTAAATTCCTCGCTATTGAAATCTCCGACTTTTGGAACTCTTGGGTCACATTGACTTGCAGCAGTATGTAGGGTGACTAATACCTATGTAGGCACCTAGGTTCCTATTAGGAGGAGGAAGCCCCTGTGGCCCCGGAGTCGGGTTCGTGAGATTGCCGATTCATTATGCAGTGTTGCCAGCGAGTAACTAATAAACGCGCAGTAGTAAAGAAATCAAATGGAAATGCGCAGTAGTTAGGCCCAAAACGGAAGAGGTGTCCCTGCACATGCATTGTAATGAGGAAAAGTACCTTCTCTGTATGTATTTCCAGCAGTCATAATAGACATCCAAGGTGCCAAGGCGGCGGAAGAAATTGTCTCGGGCCTGTGGCCTCGAATCATTCGCCACAAAGCCCCTGAGCTTGCCCCTTTTCAGCCTCTGGAAGTTAACAAGGTTAGAAATTATCGAGCTTCGGCATCTTGTCTTGTTCTGTGACACTGGACGGTTCAATACTTTGCGGCCGCCAACAAAGGACACGGAGACGCACATGCGGGCACGACAAAAGAAGCCAACTCCATCATAATCAACAACAGCCAGGTGCATGATACGCATTCTGTCGTCGGTACACACGGAGCGGAGTGGCACGCACGCAAGCAAGCACGCAAGCAAGCACGCACGACATGTCGGGTGCAATGAGGTCATCCGCCCCTTTACGACGCCCGACGGCTCGTCGTCAGGGCCGCCCCCTTGTCGACAATTTGCTTAGCGGTTCTCCAGCGCCAGCATGGATTCCGGTCTGCCATAATAATACGCCGTACGCGTTGATAATTTGTTGATTCACATTTCATTTGTAACCGTTCTGGTCCATTGAACTCTGACTCTGCCTGCATTCTTCGTTCCTGACTCTGCGTCTTCAAGCCGAGCTGCATTCTCATCGCCTTCACCTCTACATCCGCCACTCATGCTGTCTGCCGACCCACGCTACCCGTTTACCTTTAATCTACAGCATCGTTTGGCCCTTCTTGAGACCTAGAAGCATCTCGGTGAGGGCCACATCACCTCATCACCACATACATCACCACATCACCACCTTGCTTTTTGCGCGCCGCCGCTCTGGAAGCGTCCACGCCCACATCGACTTTGCCAACACTCTCGTCTCTCATGTCTGTTGTTTCTCTTCCATCACCCATCAACACTGCAATTGCTATGCCATCGACGGCCTTGAGAGTTCGTTGCTGAACAATGTGGCGGCGTACTTACCTGCTTCTTGTTCTTATACGGCTGTGGTTCGCCCTCTCGCCCAGTTACCTGCATCCCGACGAGAACTTCCAAGGCCCCGAAGTTATAGCCGGTACGCCTCGTTATAACGCGACTTGTTGTCCCATGTTTCCTTCTCTTTGTCCCTTCTAGTGCCAGCTCATTGGTGGATCGACATGACCGTTCGTTCTGGTCACGCGCCCGGCGCGGACCTGCTGAGCATCACATGAGAGAATGCGCTCGCTAACGGATACGTCATGTTTCAATCTATCACAGGCCAGATTTTCAGTTATCCCGTTCGAAGAACCTGGGAATTCACGAGCGAGCATCCGATTCGAAGCGTCTTTCCACTATGGCCTGTCTATGGGCTGCCCATGCTGCTTCTTCGATGGCTGTGGACCGGTAATGGGCAAGACGGTGAAATACCTCCCATCACCGTGTTCTGGGCGCTGCGTGTGCTCATGTTCCTAATCAGTTTTGTTCTGGAGGATTGGGCTCTTCACGAGTTGATAACTTCCCTCGACACCGCCGTATTGCAGTCGTTTTGGTCGCTTCATCCTATGTCACTTGGACATATCAGACACATACTTTCTCCAATTCGGTCGAGACACTGGTTGTAGCTTGGAGTTTGGTTTTGATTCAACGCATAGTCGACACACGGGTACGCGATCTTGCAATCCTCTTTCGTTTCGAGAGAGATTGATAGCTAACTTTTCTTTCCCCGCTACAGCAACAATCATCGCTCCTGTCGTCAACAGTGCTCGGCATTGTCGCAATTTTCGGCGTTTTCAACCGGATTACTTTCCCGGCCTTCTTGTTAATTCCTGGTTTTCGCTTATTACCTCATTTCATGCGCAAGTACGTTTAGATTGGTCACGTGTATTGAGGTAGTCAGCGGATTGATTTGCTAACTTTTGTAACAGACCTTTGTCCTTGGCGGCCCTGGCTTCGGCTGCTTTATTTACAACTATAATAGCTATTGCGCTGGATACCGCCTTCTACTCATCAGAACCCATTACATGGGCCGACCTAATATGGAGACCTACTGTCACTCCGCTCAACTTCTTCCGGTATAACTCGAATACCGCAAACCTCACCCAACATGGCATTCATCCGTGGTATCAGCATCTAGCAGCAAACCTTCCGCAGCTACTTGGGCCTGCGACTTTGCTCCTTTTCACGAAGCCGCACCTATCTTTGAGGCTATATTCCGCAATATCCGGCCTTTTGTTCTGTCGATATTCCCACATCAAGAAGCCCGTTTTCTTTTACCGACAGTGCCCCTGATTCTTTCGTCGGTAGAGCTGCCCAAGAACAAAACTGTTTTGCGAGTTTGGGCTGGGGTGTGGATTCTCTTCAACCTCTTCTTCGGGGTGCTCATGGGCATATACCACCAGGGCGGTGTCGTTCCGGGGCAAGTGTTCATGAGCAAACAGCCAGACGCAACTCATGCTATTTGGTGGAAAACTTACACGCCTCCCATTTGGCTTCTCAATGGCAAGAACGAGGTTTTGCAGACGCAAGATGTGATGGGCTTGAAAGGCACCGCTTTGCTCGGACAGCTTACCGAACTTGCCACGTGCGATACGCCAGCCGATCGACGGAATCAAGAATATTTGAAAGAGAAAATGGGACTTACCTGATTGCACCTGCGTCGGCGACGTGGTTGGATCCGTACCTATCAAACAAGGGGTTGCAAGGATTGCGGTTTCGTGAAGTTTGGCGTTTTACAAAGCACTTGAACTTGGATGATCTTGATTTTGGTGACGATGGTGTATGGAAAACACTAACCAGAGTGGTTGGCCGACGGGGTTTGGTCGCGTGGCGGGTAACCAAGAGTTGTCCCAGTTGAGCTACGTGGCTGGGTGGGAGAAGAAAAAAATTTGAAGCCATGGAAACTTGAATACAAAATGTAAAAATGCACATGGTCCATGCGACGATGCCTTTCAGCGCTCTACATTAAGCGTTCTGAATGAATGACTACAAAAGGTTGTATCGGAGAATGGTGCTCAAAAACATGCATTCATCGTTTCTACAATCTGCACGGCTTTCAATCTCAAGCAAGCTGAGTTGAGTTCAAAGTCCTAATCGATTCGAGGAATTGCTAGTATATCTAGACCAGTGACTCAAACACATAAAGCAGCTGACCATACTAGACCTACATATCCCTTAATACAGACGCTTGGGAGGGGACATGGAGGCCTTGATGGTCAAGCTGCCAACGTTCTGCCAGCCCTTCTTCAGCAGGGAGACAAGGTAGTTGATGGCCAACATGATGTTGCCAATCAGCTGCTCCTGCTCCATGCCGACATTTCCGACGGCGACTCCCATGCAGAGAACCTTCTTCAACTGGAACTTGATGGTGGACTTGACCTCGTTGATCTTGCCAGTCAGGTCATCGGCGTGGGAGACGGGAGTGGGGAACTTGCCGGCTGTTGTGAGTTAGTGGAACTATCCTTTTCAAAGAGACAACAGCTGCGACAAGATGACTTACCCTTGGACAGACCAGGACCCAATAGACGAGGAATCGTCTTGATGAGAGCTTCGGAAGCGACGAAAGCGTCGTACTTGCGAGCCAGCTTCTTGATAAGCTTCTTGTTCTTGTTGAGCTTCTTCAAGTCATCGGCAGACATGGCGTCGACACCACCGTGCTTGGCACGGTCCAAATCGTGCTGGTCACCCAAGATGCAGATGGACATGTTGGGGCGAGGGATGGAGGGCAGCTTGATGGTGCCGGAGAAACGCTTATCACGCTGAGGGTCATAGTTCTTCAGGCCGATCTGAAGCTCGACGGTCTCGAGGAAGTTGCGCTTCTTAGTCTCGTTGGAGTACTCCAAGAGCTCAGTGACTTGCGTCCGGACATTGGCTACAAAAGAACGTTTAGTTAGCATGAAGATCGATGCAAATTCGCTCAATCGTGACTATAGCAGCATGTTACTAACCGACTGTGATCTTCGACATTTTGACAGTCTCCCAATAGATTCACGTTATCTAATGGTGATCAGGACGAGGCTTGTTAGGGCGAGGGTTTTGAAATCAAAGTGGGTTTGGGGATTTTCGTGAAAACCACAAGCGGTGGTGGGGTGTGTGGGCACAGGGCAAATTTTTCTCACGTGGAACATCACGTGCCGCTCCATAAAGTCTGATCTGGAAAGTCTCTCTTTAGAATGTATATGCCCGCACGAACGGTGCTAGGCTTATTGAAATATGAATGTAGGGGCATATCTTTCTAATTGAAATACCGGATGACGAGGCTGACAGGAGCTTGTGAAATGTTTGTCATGTCGTACACAGTCTAGTCCCTTATTTTCGCCCCTCTCTACTCTCAAGAGTCAAGACAAGACCATTCCCTCCAGGGCTTCTGTCAGAAACGATGACAGCTGAGCCTCCCGCAGAGGTTGCTGACTTATTAGCCAATCCGACTGAGCTCATTAAACGGCTTGAGCAACAAGACACAGAAGTGGGGAAAGAGTGAGCAAAACTTGCCGGATTCATAGCAGAATCTTTGCTAACGACAGACTAAAGCTTTGCCGATACCCTGTTTGAGCAACTTCTGAAAGATGCGTCTCAGCCAAAGTCAGTAACTGGTCAAGCGTGTATAAGACTCTGTGGACTTGTAGACCAGGCCTCTAAATCCAATTCGGATGATTTGAAACGGTGGGCTTTCTCACGGCACGTGACGTCGAAGTTGTTCAATTTTTACATCGAGTGGAATGAATCAGACAATCATCGATCGATGAAATTGGTGTTGGACCTTGTTGCTCAGTCTATTTTGAAGAATCCAGGCCAAGAGGAGACTTCAACAACCAAGAAAAGCATCCTGGAAACCTTGGTGTCGATAGTAGTTGGTCGCTCAACTAAGCCCGTCGCAAAGTCTGCTATCAAGACCTTGGATCATTTTCTCACGAAGGGCGTCATCACTTTAAATGATACAAAGTCGGTATATACGCAATTCCGGGCAGATCTCGGCAGTCAGGACAACGATGAGATATGGCGGAATTTCACGTCAGATCTTTTCCACTGGATGAAACTACACTTTGTCTGTCCTACCGCTGGACGACTGGTCGTCACAATTTATAGATACTGGAGACAAGAGCAACGAGAAGAGTCGGTGCCTAGTATTGAAGTGTGGCACCAATGGCTTCTCGATTTCCTGGCTGAGGAGCCTGCCCTTCTCGAATCTATCAAGAACTACATCTTCTTGCCCCTGTTCAAAGCTGATAGATCTGAGGCCTTGAAGTTTCTGGTTCGAATGAATCAAGATGAAACGGCATCTGGCTCGAGTAATATGAGCATAAATATTCCTGCCTTGTTAAAGTTGGCAGTGCTCGAAACCGGCAAGAGGGTTGGTTTGGTCGAAGAGCCAGGTGAGAGACGGCCATGAGAATTCGTTTGCTTAGGGGTTGGACTAACAACTTGTGCCCCCTTTTTTTAATTAGCATTTGGCGGTAGCAGCAGTGATGCAAGTGATTCTTCATCCATAACCCTTCACGAAAATGTGCTCGAGAGCGTCCTGTCACATCCCTCCCATGAAGTGCGATCTTTAGCACTGTCACTACTCGTAACATCTCCGTCTACCACTCGACCATACTCGCCTACCGCGTTTGGCCTACTCAAGAAGCATTTGAGCACCTTTTTGCAGACCCAGATGCCAAGTTCAGAGTCGATGTTTCAGCAAAGGCAAGAGACATGTTCAAGAGGGTTCGGGGAGCTATTCACGTGTTGAAGCGTAGTATACCCCGTGCACGCGCCAAAGCACAAAAGGCAAACGCTCCTACTTCTGTTCATTCAGGTACAAACGTCATCTCGCAGCCGATCTTGTATCGATCGAACTTGATATCTCTGCCTGAGATCCAATTGACCGATTGCCTGAAATACCATGTCGAGTTCTTGCATTGGTACATTGCCTTCTTATGCAACGAGCTGATTCCAACGGCTTCGTATCAGCGACATATTGCGGGCTTGAAAGCACTAATGTACATAGTTCGCATGGAAGGAGACGACTCCAAAACGTGGGAAACCGCTGATGACCAGGAGCTTTTCTTCGATAGGTTTGACAGCAAGTGGGCTCGTGCATTATTCGATCTCGTCGTGGACCCTTTCGAAGATGTCAGGGATCTCTCTGCAACTGGGTTGGCAAAATGCTACGCAGATGGAAGATATCGTCGGTTAACTTTGACAGGATCGGAAACGATCGGCATTCCCGTCAACGAGGTCAAGGGCCTGTCGCAGCGTGCGAACGAGCTTGCTCGTCGAACAGCACGCGCTGATCACTCTGATGGTGCTTCCAAAGCATCACAGCTACTGTACAGGTTCCTCGAATCAGGAGAAGAAAGGCTTCAAATGCTGTCTAAGATGGTCCAAGATCTCAGTCGCAAAACATCCAAGGCGGAGATAGACCTCGGTCAAGCGGTGGTTGACTCTCCACTACACGGAGACTTTGCTTCTCTTTGCCACATCTGGCAAGTCGTGTCGGAGATCAAGCTGTCACCCTCGGAACTGGACGAAGCCAGGGAACTACAACTGAACATTGTTTCGAGTTGCGAGCGAGCGTGGAGGGCAGTGCGAGATATTTTGTGCGATGATTCTCCCGAGGGACATTTGCCACAAGAATTGGAAGAGGTGGACGGGCTTGACACAAAGGATCTTCTAAGTTATAGTTTCCGTGCTGTCCACGAGTCAAGGTACGCTTCTCTCGTGTCTTTTCCACGCTTTGTCTCTCTCGCTTTTTACAGATTTGACTCTGGTCACAGGCGCTAATCCTTTACAGCAACTTAGTACGAACCATCATCCTCACTGTAAGGAATGGGAGTAGAGAAGGGCTCATTATACCCTCGAAAGAAGTGTTCGAGAGAATTGGCAACCTGACCTTCACTCAACTAGCCAGTTTACGTCATAGAGGTGCATTCACTACGGTATCGACTACTTTTGCTACTTGCTGTCAGCAAACAAAGCATTTGCGATTCGGAGAGAGGGAGGTGCCCCTACTGGATGTTTGGTACGAGGGTACCATGGAGGCCATCTACTCCCAGGCGTCAACGACTCGACGATCCGCAGGCATCCCGGCAATGATTACGGGAATTCTCGCCGCCAATGCCGCCCATCCAACTTTTGACCAAGTCATGGACACCCTCATGACCATCGCAGCCAAGGAGGCAAGAGTCTCTGAGACGGACGGGTCGAATCTCCCCAGGTGCATGCATACAATTGCCTCAAGGACATATTCAAGAACTCGCTGCTTACATCTCTGGGAAACAAATCCGAGTCGTATCTACCTCAGTGTCTAGAACTCGCGGCCAGTGGACTTCGATCCGAGGTGTGGGCTATCCGAAACTGCGGGCTGATCTTCTTGCGGAGTCTCATTGATAATCTCTTTGGCACACACGAGAGCAAAGCCATGATCGAAGCTGGGTGGGACGGTAAAGCGAACCGCATTCACTACCACCGCTACCCAAATCTCCCCGCCGTGCTCAAGAATCTGCTCCAGTCCGGACATGAAATCCTCCACCAATCTGCTACATCCAACGCAGGCTCAGCCGCCGCCGAGTCCGTGTTTCCTGCCTTGGATATCATTCGCCGTGCCGGTCCTCCGGATTTGCTTCGAGACGAAATTCAAGTTGATGTGGCGGCGTACTTGTCAAGTCCGGTCTGGCACGTTCGTGACATGGCAGCCCGAACACTTTGCTCCTGTCTCCTGCATGAAAGATGGCTGGGGGCCATCAAGGAGACTATCAATACTGCTATGGAAGACCAATCAAAGAACAAGCAGAACCGTATGCATGGTGTTTTGTTGACACTGAGGTTTGTAATCGAGCGGCTCAATGAGGTTGCACACGAACAGTTCATTGGTAAGCCCTTCCCTACGTGCCCATGCATGTGTTCATGTTCATGGATCCTAGCCCAAAGTCTGACTGACTTTTATTTAGGCGATCTTGCCGAACTTCAGTCTTTCTTGTCCCAGATAAAGGTGGACAGCGCATTCCCCAACTGCCCAGACATTGTCGCCACATATCTCGATGTCGTTAACCTAACCTGGGCCGTCGAATCAACAAATAAGCTCCCACTCTCGCTCTTCACCATTTGTACGTCAGGCCACATCGGATCCGCGCTTCTCAAGATCCAAAAAGCCATCCACGATGTATACTCGCTATCGAGAGGCAGCGATCCCATTGTCCAACTACGCTCTCTCCTCAACAATCCAGACATTGGCCAAGATGGACTCGCAGCCGCGCTGGAAACCGCTGCAAAAGTCTATCGTCCGGAATGCTGCTCCCGGATGAGCTTTCGTCCCTATGCATCCTCTACATCGATACCTGTCTGGGCACAAACTACTCTGCAGCCCAAGTGTTGGCAATCGAAAACATCACCGATGTCATGGACGAGCTCCTTGCTCGAAGAAGCTTCGACAGGATCCCCAACGAGCCCTCGTTGGGCTCTGGACACGTCTCCCGTCTCGCACGATGAACCCGGCGCTTTCCCATGCAGTCATCAGAGTAAGCGGCTGCATTGCCGCGGCACTAAGTGGATGCCGTACCTCTATTGATCTCCATGCATGGGGCGTCATCATGGCGGACGCGGCTCTCGACGACAAGGTATGCTCGCTTTCCGCCCAACCGTTCTTGGCCCTCGGGGAGGGGGAGGAAAATAAAAACACGACTCAACTAATGCTTTGAGATCCAGACCTTTGACACCCGCTTCGCTGCCGCATCCTCCCTCCGCTCCTTCTTCGCCGCGCACTCACCCCCTGACACAATCCCATCTCACCGCCCTCCTCACCCTCTACGACTCCCTCAACGACGACGACGACGAAGTACGTGACGTCGCAGCCGGGGCGGCCAAAAACCTCATCGGCCATGCCCTCGTGCCCCTCGAAGCCGCCAACCGTCTTCTTCATTTCCTCGTCGACCACTTTGGCAGTTCTCCTGCCTTCAAGGGCATCGTGGCAGACCGTCTGGTAGGTCACTGCGGTATGCGCGCAGCAGCTATGAAGTACGACGACCCCTGGGAATCGGCCGAGCTGGAGCTCGCCAGAGCCATGCGGTTCGACGACTCGCTCTTCGTAGTGGAAGAACAGAACTTGTTTGTAGACGAGGTGCGCGAGACGAAGCGCTGGGTGGAGGTGTTCCAACGCCTCGAATTGGACACCACTGATGAGGATGACAAGTTGATGACGAAGCTCGTGGATTGGGTCCAAGGCGGTCTTGCTCGCCTCGCGGCGCTTGCGGGGATGGAGGATGGGCCACTGGGTTGGGCATCCGACCCTGCTGTATTTGCGATTTGCACTCGCTTGGTGCGAGTCTCTGTGGCGCTGAGTACAAAGACGACGTCTTCGGGGTTGGAACAAGCCGTGGGGCGGCGAAAGATGCGCTGAAGTCACACGATACACAAGTCTCCGGGCTCCTCACGGAGGCATGGACAACAGACGTGTGATGGAGGTTCATGTAGACGGCATAAACATGGGGAACCTGGATAGACAAAGGTGAGTACCCGCGCGGCGTAGATGTCTCGTTTGCATGAATAGACTCTGCTGCTATTTTACGTATTCAAAGAAAGAGCAAGTACATATCCTGATGCTATTTGTCCCTGCGCCGCCTGCCAGGCCAGGCCATGTCATGCTGTCGTTATGTCATTGTGTGGATTTTAAAAGTACATGTCTTTTGTCACTTCATTTTCCCCGATCCATCCTGCTTGTCTCTGACCCAACAAGTGCTCACGACTTGGATTTGATGGAATTCTCCTGGAAGACGATGAGTCCTCTCTGTTCAAGGCACCCAGCCGACCAAGCCTCGCCACCAGCATGGTATTCTGTGCTTGCAACTCACCGACTTGGGTGTGGAGCAGTTCAATCTCCTTGAGAGCGACCTCCTTGTCGGCCCTCACTCTCTCCAACTCGAGAGTCAGGCTGGACTTTTCCTGTCTCTCGGCGGCCTTTATCCTACGAGTTTCGGCTTTGCGCTCCTCCTGCTCGCGTTTCTCTTCCAGCTTGCGCATTTCCCGCTTGTACTTGGCCTCTTGCTTGGCTACTTCCTTGTCGTGCTTTTCACGAAGCTTGGCGAGCAGTGTAGCGTCCTTCTCCTTCTCGCCCTGACGCTTGGACTGCATGCGCTCCTGGAACTGGGTGTGGGCTCGGTCGAGCTTTTGCCGACGTTCCAGGAGTTTCTGCAGATCCTTGTCTAGAGGTTGGAGACGTTGCGATTTCGATTCGTCAGAGTGGGTGCTGCCGGCGGCGGCTTTCTCCCCGTGACAGACTTTTCGAGGGCTGACGCGAAGCTGCGGGTGGAGGATGCATCGCTTTCCTCGTCCTCGTCCTCGCCTTGGACCTCGTCCTCTTCTGGGATGGGTTGGCTGTCAGCCAGGCTGTCTTGACTGCTGTTGAAGCTCAACGGGTTGTTGAATTGTGACCGAAGCCCGCTGGCTACCGCGCCTGCTACGCTAAAGGCTCCGTTAATGATGCCGTATAGTCCTGTGCTGCTTGGTGCCCGATCGCTGTAGCCAGCGTCGTAGCCCTGGCTGGGGCGATGCGTGTCTTTTCCTGTGTGATGTCTGATGCTGGACTATTATTCTGAGCCGCCGCGGCATCTGTGGTGTCGGGACTCTCTTCTGTACTGTGCCCATTGACCTTGTTCGTTTCGGCCTTTGGCCGGACGGTGCCATCTTTAGAAGTTGTCGCTGTGACCCAGGCCAAGAACTTGCCTGCATCGCCGATGATTCCTGGGGTGTTCCTTTTCAATGAGGAACCGGGGCACACTGCCACCGGGGTCACTCCTGGTAATCATGAGCCATTCTATAGCTCGGGGTCCTTGGACATGGTCCCCAGCTCGATTGATGGTGCCAGACTTGGGGTTTCCGTCCGAAATCAGGTCCGCTGACGACAATGATCGCTTGTTGGGGACGGGATCAGTTTCGACGGGGATTTCTCGAATAACCTCGACCGACTCGTACTGACCGCGAATGATGCCTTGGCGCGGAGGGCATTCTGGATGAACGCATGGCTTGGAAACGACCATGTATTGCCGCAAGGGTGTGATTGGTCGTCGAGTTTCAGATGCGAGAAATCAGACGTGAGTAGCAGGGTGATGAAGTCTCGAGGCGCTGTAGGTCCGGGGAACTGAGCCGAGAGTTGAAAGACTTGAGCCATTCCCGACGAGTGGTTAGCCAGGGCGTCATCCAAGACAAAACGTGTGAGACATGCAAAGCAAACGACCTACCATCCAGGTCGCCAGCATCCTTTACATGGCGATGCTCGACATTCCTGTCGGCGCCAATTCCTCGGATGTTTCCACTTCCAGGCGAGCCTTGAACCTTCATGGATTCGGCGAATTCCCGCTGCAGCCCCGTCTTCCACTGCTCAAAGAGAGTCCCTCGTGGACGCTTCGTCTCGCAAACCATGCGCCCTTGCCATCCTTCCCGGCCAGCTTGTACACACTGATGCCGAGGGGTTGTCCTTGGGGTTCGTCTTGATCTCCTTCCATTCCTTTCGCAGTTGCGCAGACAGGTCGGCGGTGGCGGGTGGGTTCTGCGGTGGCGAGAAAGTGCGCATGTCATGGTAGACGACAGCCGAGTCGGTCTTTGCTCGAGCTCGACCGGTAGCAGCGGGCTTCGCGGCGGTCGCGGCAGAGGGGACCGAGTCGAGGACGACCTGGGCCTGGCTGAAGGTGTCGTTGATAAAGGTCTTGAGGGCGTCTTGCGGGACGTCGTTCCAATCAATAGGCGCTAGGGCCTTGAGCGGCTCATGATGGCTTGCCATGGCGCTTCGTGCAGCTGTGTTTGGCGAAGCATGCCTCGAGAGGTGAGACACGGGGAATTCCAAGGTCAAGAAGTCGGGGCTGCACGACGATTTGGGGTTGGGGGAGGGGGCATCGATGGAAACGCATGATTTCATGCAAAAGGCTTGGGGTGGCAGATTGATTGATCCCTGACGTCACCGCGAATGTCGCACAATCAACGGACTTACTCCGTCCGTGCTCCGTCCGTACTTTGCGTCATTATGCTACGGAGTACGCAGTCCAACACATATTAATATGGAGTAGATTGATTATATAACACGATACACGATGCTCGATGCTCGATGCTCGATACACGACACACGGACACACGAATCAAGCCTTCATCCCCTTCATCTTGGCCAGCGACGCCAACGCCCCTTCAACAGACTGCATAATCCTCTGCAGCACAGAAATCGTCTGCATAAACGGCGGGTTCACCACCGGCTCCTCCTGGCTGACCACGGTCATCAGCCGGATGGTGCTAGTGAGGTTGGATTCTAACCACGGAAATTGACCATGTCAGCGGAATTTTGCTCCCACGTACACAGTACACAGACGGACAACAGAGAAGGAGAAGAAGAAGAAGGAGAAGGAGGAGAAGAAAACTCACTGATATCATTGCTGATCTGCTCAATCTGCGCTTGATCCAAACTCGATGCGTGCCGCCCTTCAACAACCCACGACGCACTCCGGCGAACCACGTCTGGTGGCCCAGAGAATGTCGTGGGCGCTGTGAGGCCATGGCCTGTCAGCCAGGAGAGTGCGAGCGCTGAAACTGTGGCCGTCTTCATGGTCTACTTCCAGGAGAAGGATAAAAAGTACGTGATTTTGTACGGCAGATGTGAAAGTGTAAAAAAAAAAAAAAAAGAGGGACATGCAGACCAGACGGAAACGGAAACGGAAACTTTGGTACACTTGCTCTGCAAGAACCATCTATATATGCAATTGGCTCCCATCACCGCTATATAATTCGGAGACGCCTGCCATTCTTCCTCATCGAAGCCGAGCCAAAGGCCACAGGAATGTTGGCTGGCTTCCCCTCATAAACGCCATCGAGTAGCGGCGCAGTCGTGAAAACTCTTACCATGAATGTAGCCAGCGAGGCTGGGGCCGATCTCCCATGTATTACACTCCCTCCCTCCAGGTCCGTGTCTCACCATGTTCTCCAGGGAATCTCTGTCCAAGCTCCCATCCACCATTGGATGGGCCAGTGCAAGAAGACATGGAATGGAAGCTACGGAACTTGAGCTTGAGCTTGAGCTTGATAGTGCGGAGCTGCTTGCTGTGAATAGAATGCATTTGATCTGGTTTGTGTTTCTGCGATCGAGTTTGCAACACACAAGATAGGATACTTTCAAGACACCCCGTTGAGAATATCTGCTTTGTTGAATTATAATACAAAAAAAAAAAAAAAAAAAAGCTGCCGTGGGGAACTTCAGCCTCCATGCCTCAGATACAACATCAAGGAAAAACCATGCTCATTCATGGTTGTTAATGGCTTGTCAATGCAAATGGATATGGATGACCATTTTCTCTCAAACCCAAAATTCTACACTCCCGCCATAATTCTTTCATTGATCACAGCCTCAAAGTCCCGCCTACAGCTTCCGCAGTAGCTGTCTCGCCATTCCTCCAATGCTTTCCTCCTGTTGCCCGACAGAGACCCAATAACTTTCTGCGCTGACGATCCATCCTTGGACGTACTGTCGCCTTTGCTGTCTTGCAGCATCATCTGAAGTTCATCGCACAGTGACTTTTCGTTGATCAACCAATTCTCCCATTCCGATTGTAACATCTCTCTCTCGATGCTGTTGACCACTCGCATTGCCACCATCAAATCGTGTCTGTAAGACCCCAGCCGCTGTCTCGTGCGACGGAGTCTTCGTGCTGTGGCACGGCTCGATTGCGACCAAGGTGTCGTTCCAGCCTCTTCCCATGGTATGTCCATCTCTGTCATGTTCAGCAGACTCCTGTATGTTCTGAAGCATGTGCTGTCCGTTGGAAAAATGAGATTGTGACCGTTGGCACCGGTGGCCTCGTCCAGGTCCGCAAAGTAAATGGCTTTGCTCATCATGGGATTCGGCGTCACCCCAACTCGTCTCATAAACTTGGCTGCTCTACGTTCCCTCCACCAGGTCGAGGACTCGGTCGACGTCAGCAAAAGATTCGTCAATGCACTCGCTGCGAGGAGCAGGATAATGACGCGGTGAGCAGTGATGATTCCGAAAAGCTTCTTCAGGCCGGCAAAGGCCCACATGATGAGCGACGACACTGCGCTTTCGCCAAAGGACCTGACTGTCTCGAACAGCATAGCAGTTAGGGTTCGTGGCTTGATGGCCTGCTTCTTGCTCGATTCGGCGGCTGCTGGGGAAAAGACCACGACTTGTGTCTGCTGGCCAATATGACCGTAGACCTGAATGGCCCTGTTTGTGCGACTGCGCGGGCCCAGCTTGCGCACTTGATCAGTCGCCAGCTCTGCCATCTCCTCCGCATCCGTAACGGCATCATGAAGCGCCTGCCGTTCAACCAGATTTTTCGATAGGGCTGGCGTCTTTGACCAATCGATCTTGACATATGCGGCGAGCTTGCACTTAGACTTGGCCACATGCGTGATAACCACCTTTGTCACCAACTTGAAGCTCTGGGAATGGGGCAGGTGCCATGCCGTTTTGAAGTGTGTTACCACGTAGGTGATGTGATCGCTGTACACGTCGATCGTCTGGTAATCCTTCACATTGGCAGACTTTTTACGACCCAGCATGTCTACATAGTCCACCTTGAAGTGAAAGTCGCGACGCATTTGTCCTTGGTCAACGAGCACCCACGGTCCTTGGGCAATCTGCTGCGCCCGATGTTCGAAATACAGCTTGGGGAACACAAAACTGTTATCGCCGAAAAGGACGTGAAAACAAGCCTTGGCACTGATTTCAAAGTGTCGCTCGGCGGCCATTCGTGTCATGCTCTCCGGCTCGTAGATAACGGGATGAGATGGGAGGTGCAGTTTTCCTGCTATCCGCTGGGGTGACCTGGAAGACGGAAGATGCAGTCCAAATTCATGCTGACTGCGTTCTACCGGTTTGCCAGATGCCGTGCCATCATCGACTGGCGTATTTGCGGACACCTCTTCCCAACTCTCGGCACCAGCGCTCGGCCGTTCAAACTCTTCTTTTTCCACATTGATCAACGCCGCAATGATATCCTGCGCATCCATCGGCTCTTCGGCTTGCAAATTGTCGATGAGGAGATTCAAGCGTGTGCGAAGAAGTTGGACATCGTCCAGGAACACCTTGACAGTGATCCGTGTGTATCCAGTATCATTCATATCTTGACCAAGGTACAGGAAAATATTATCACATTCTCTACCACCCACACAAATGACTTCAGTAATGATATCCAGGCTCATACTGTACGCAGTCACCAAACCCATATGATGGCTGTAAAAGTACATGTTGTCTGGTGTGAGATAGATCCTGCCGTCTCCGGCCAGTGCATCACTGGGTGAGTCTCGTGCTCTGGAGCTGGACCATGCCGCACGGAACACGAGCACCGGGTTCTCGCCGGCCAAGGCATTTGGGAAAAGGAGTCGGAATTGGGCATTCTGGGCTCTCAACTCTGGAGGATAACCAAGGGGAGAGGGTAGTCGATTCGGTGCTCAGACCCGGTCCCAGTGAGGCTTGTCTGTGAGCCTTGCGGTACGACAACTCCGATCGGGTCGTCTTCGTCGTGTCTCGGCAGCACGGGTTGTTCTGGGGACTAATCGTGGCCCAGACATTGCTACCCCAGTAATTTGCGAGAATCGACGTTGGCAACTTGTTGCTTCCAGAAAGTGAGCGCTTTTCGGCCATGAGGAGGACGGCAGAGCGGCTCAAACCAGTAGTTGCAGGAGGTCTGGCCAACGTCGAGGGAGCAAGAGAGGCCTGCCCAGTGTCCAGAGACGGGACAAGACCCGCAAATTGCTTGGGAGTAGCAACTGGCATCAGTGTTCCGGTAGGGAGTAGGTTATGACTTGCTGATATTAAGCCAGCGATGCCGCGACTCGGCATGGCTGGACTGGCTGGGCCGGAGCCGGGGCCGGAGCCGAGGCTGGGGTCAAGTACATTGGCAGTCAAGGTAGTCTTTCTGTGAAGGTCCAGCTTTTGGATGATTCTTGCTGCATGCTCCCTCCTGCTCTCGTCGTCATCACGAGCAAGATCCTTTCCCAGCGCGCTAAAAGACCGACGTCCTGCAGTTCCTCCGTTGTTAACGTCCACAGCGTGCCTCGCCGCGTCTTGCCCAGGCACATAGAGCGTCGTATTTCGCTCAAACCCTGGGCCGACGTCCTCGGCGGTGGTGAAAATCACCGCGGCTGGATTATCTGCAGATTTGGCTGAAAACTCCGGCGCGCTTGGTGGATGTATTGAGAAGGCCGGATCGTTGCCACCGGCGACAGAGTTGTTATTGTGGCCCATGCTGGCTTCAAAGGCCTTTTTCTTGGTCACCTCAAACACTTCAAGCCACTCAATCAATTCCTCTGATTCTCAGCCTGCAGCATCATGGTCTGGTTCTTCGTTTTGACCTCGAAGCAGAAGCGCCGCTCCTCGCCTACGGCGGGCTTCGCGTTGCAAAGCAGGACGCCAATCTCGTCTCCCTGGAGGACGCCCTGAAGCCCCGGAACGAGCCAGCCAAAAACACCATCATGGCAATAATACCATCTTCGTGCCCAGTGGTACCTCACTGGCTTGCCGGAAATGGTTTTCAAGAAGAGCCATCCTTGCTTCTCCGATATCACAGTATTTCCACCTTTGGGCCGAAGGTTGAGAGGCCCACGAGACCCTAAGAAAGGAACTGTAGATGCACTGTAGTCTTCGAGCTCACGAGATGGTTTGAAGCTTTCGAGAGTCTTTTCTCCCAGTTGTCTCCTCGCCGACTGAAGCTCACTTCTGAAGATACCCTCTGATGTTTCCAATTCCTTGGCCCATCCACGGACACGGTCCATTTCTCGAGTCCATCTTGTCGCACTGGACACAGCATCTCTTGACTGCAGCAGATCCTTCCAAATTTCGGAGCAGACCTTGACAAGAAGCTTATCAGTCGCACATCGTAGTTGCGGTGCAAGCTGACAATAATCCATCGAAGCTTGGATGTAAGCTTTGCGGTTCTCATAAACAGAGAATGCGTCCTCGCGGAGAGCTGAGGGCTCCTTTGTCTTCGATTGGCCAACATATCGTGCGAGAGTCGAGTCGTACGCGCGCTGTGTCTGCTCCAGATTCCTCCTAATTTCTTTAAAGGTGCGCATGTCGCCGCTCAGAAAGCTCCGTATAGGTTCGATGACGGTAGTGTCCATCCTCTTGACACTGCCCAGTATTTGCATCCAACATTCACGTTGTCCATCGCCAACCCGTTTCAAGGCGAGAAAAGTATAGTCATTCTCGATGATACCGTCGGCGGCCGATGGCATCGTTTTGCTGAGATAGCTGTTGATGGTGTCTTCGAGCCCCTGGATCTCGTGGGCAAATTTGGAGGTCGAGTTCACATACCCATTGAGCCATTTCTCCACGGCTTCTATTTGGTCGGCGAAGTGAGCAACTGTAGCACGAAAAGTCGGCGAGTCGAGCGCTGCTTCGTTGAGGCCAACGGGGACGCCGCGGTCATTTTGCCTGGGAGGTCCTGTCGTCCGGACAGGCGCAGCCGAAGCCATGACGGACAACCTGGTGCGAATAGGTTCTCCAGTAGCACGTCTATCTGTGCTCTGGAGCACATTTACGCCTGTGGGATATATGGCCGGCGCGTGGAAACCTTTTGTGGAATAAAAATCTTGTGTGATCAGCCAGCTAAGCCGGTGGTCGCGAAAGTCAAAGACGCCCCACAGCAGGTGTGCAAAGTGACATAACATGCAGAAGGACCCCCTCCTCCAACGCAGGCACAACACGAACCCCGATTTTGCGCAGGCTGTATTTGTATTGAGTCACGTACGTTGTCGGATTGTCGGAAGCGAATGTGGGATTGACGAAAATTTGAATTTGAATATTCGCTAAAGAAATGAACAATGACCTTTTTTTTTATCCTTGTAACTATTCTTCTTGGCAGCTATTCTCCAGGTTACAGTCTATCAGTTAGGAGCCCGGATTAGAAGCAGAAGCAGAGAAGAATACATAGAACGACTGTGTCCACTAGTCCACGCTCATGACCAGGACGAGTTGTCAGTCGCTGGCATGACCACCTCCAAACTTTTGCAAAAAGACTTTGCCGTTTATTCAACACCCCATCTCGCGAGATTTGCCTTCAGATCGTGCGGTGCACCTATCCTTCCGCGTGAGAACCGAAGGATTGGTACCGGGAAGGGATGAATGGTGCCTTACCTCCAATATCTGCCCATCAATGAGCTCAAGTAGCCGTCATCATTGAACGAAGTGGACTTGGTCGCGTTGCCTGGTGGCCTTGGGTCACAGAAGCAGACTCGGCATTACGCATCAAGCGCTTCTGCGCAAATGACAGCGGCGCGGCATTGGTCGACCTCGGCGCGTCGTCATCCTGGCGCTTGTCATCCTCGTTTTGTGCAGACGGTTGAACTTGAGCAGAGCCCTCGTTTGAGACGAGGGGATCCACAGGTCAATCGTCATAGTATTCATCATCGTCACTGAGATCAGCCAGCTGCTCAAAGTTGACCTTGTAGCGAAGAATTCCACCGATACCGCCGAAACCTTTGACGAACTGGTTGCCCTCGGTCGAGCGATCAGACACGAACTCGAGAGCAGCGCCAAAGTCTTTGTAATGCTCAGCAATCCATTCCAAGAAGGACTCTTGAGATACAATATCCTTCTCCTGACCAGTAGATGAATCCAAAAACTTGTCTCTGTTGGCCTGTTCCTGTTGCTTGGAGAAATGCAGGACAGACTCGTCGCCATTGCTGTCCTTCAAGACCCAACGAGTGATCTCGAGGTTCTCAAATACGATGAGAGTCTCGACAGCTCCGAGCTCCAGGGCCTTCAAAGTGTCCTCAATACCATAGCACACTTTGCCGGTGTCCTGACTGATTTCCTCGAAATACTTGCCAATAAGCTTCTTCTCCTGAATAAACTTGACATTTCCAAGAGTTTCAGACGATAACTCAATAGCCTGGTTGAAACCGTTTTCACCGCCGTATGATACGTCGACAACCTTGATGACTTTGGTCTGGAGACGGTTGTCGAACATGTCGGACGCGTTAAGGTCGTTCTTGAAGTCGGCAGAGCCAGCAAGAACAATACCGGCCACGTTCACCTTGTCGTTGGTGATGAAGTTCTGGACGGCCAACTCGGCAACCTTTCGAACATAGTTGTGACGCTTTTCCTCACGAAGACGAGCGAAACGCAAGGCGGACTGACCACCACGTCCGTGCTTCTTGGGAAGATCGACGGAGAACTTGTGGACGATATCACGGGTGTTGCCGCTGAGGGTGCCGAAAAGGGCACCATTACCATCCATGATGATGAAACCAAACTTTTGGTCAGACTCCAGCAGCTCAGCCAGGGCTTCAGTGTGAAACTTGTTGTCGCAAAGATACAGCGAGGTATTGATGGGCTTGAAGGGCTCAAAATCAATATTGACCTTTCGCTCCTTTCCTTCCGAGGTCAAAATTTCACCACAGTAGATGACCAGACCATTGGGGGAACCTTGGTATACAGCTTCAATCGATTCTGGGTCGATGTAATGGCGGACAAGACGGATTGTCGGTTGACACGCGACTTGATGTTGGATGCAGTACCCTATAAAGACCACCGGTCATGTCAGCATGAGAAAGACAACCGACGTACTTGGAGCATCGAAACCCACATATTCTTCAGCCAGCATTTTGGCTGCACGGGAAACCTGATCCTTTGGAGCTGCAAGGTCGCTCTCGTCAGTGAAAATGGATGGTAGGGCAGCGGGATGCGTGAACGCGGCACATACGAATGATGAGAGAAATCATAGAGGTTCCATTGCCTCTGGCAGCTTCAAGACGCTTGATCAGCTTCTTGATTTTCCAGATCTCAATCTATGGACGAAATTGTCAGCTAAAGTGCTCAGCAACCTGTGTTGTGAAGTTGCTGCACGTTCGTTCTGCTTGTTGTCCGCGGAGTCGTCGTGGACGCTCTGGCCGTCGTCGGTTGGGCGCCATGCGTAGCGTCGTCGCCCGCACCGCTCATCGCGGGGCAGCACAACAACGCAGACAGGCCCGCCAACAGGAGGAGAAAAAAAGGTGCGGTGCGGTGCGGTGCGTGGGTGTTGCCAACTTACGTTTCTCTCGGCCTCGTTCGCTTGCGCTTCAGACATGATGGCGGCTTTTATTCAAACGATGGCGGACAAAATGTTTGGCTTGGTCCTGCGGAGCAGGAATCTCCCTTCTCGTCGAGTCGAAGAACAGATGAGCGAGGAGGAAACGAGTGCGAAGCGCGGATGGCTGCTGGATATGATGGGCCAGGAGTAAGATGTCGGAGCCAGGATTTTATTTTATTTATTTATTTATTTATTACAATTATTATTGTGCTTGCAGGTGCCCACCAACTCCATTCAGTCTTGGGTACTCGAAACACGCCCACGCCCACTTGAACCAGGCTCGAGCTGCCAGCGTACTCCAGCCAGGGCACCAGTCAGTGGTCACTGGTCACTGGCCTGGCGCTTGTTGCGGCACAACAACCATCACCGCATCCGCCGCCCCAGCGTAAATGTGGACCTCTGACACAACTTCGCCCTAGCACCTATAGATACCTAGGTACTACATACATACCTAGCGAGTCCCACCGCCCGGCAGAATCGCAACCCCATGGTCATCGTACCGCGTCGTACCGCCATCAAGCTCCCTTGTCAAGAGCAAACGGCTAGTCTTATCACAATATCTCCTTGCCTCATTGAGGCTTTCGGGAACGCAGTATCCTCTCGCCCAACATGAACATGGAATCAGTGGTCACAGAGGTCGCCGAGACCATCCAGGCAAGCCACATCCGATCCCACCCCGATATCGACTTCGACGCTGCGCCGTCCACGGCCGCCGATAAGAAAGATCAATTTACCATTCACAGCCCCCATCTAAGCGACGACGATGTACCAAACGACATTGACCACGACGAGGACGATATTCCCTACAGCGTCCTAAGACCAGCTCGAAAATCTCACAACCTGCCTCCTCTACCAGATCTGCGTTTCGAGCAAAGCTACTTGCGGAGCATTGCTAACGCAGATACGTGGTGGAAGGTTTTGCTCATCACAGCCAGAGATCAGGTCAGAGATTGTTGTCGATGCTCTGTAGTAGACGAAATTATTCACGTCGGCAACTGACACATACGCAGGTTCTAATGCCTCTGGCACAGGGTGTGATTTACAACTTGCTATTATGCGGCTGGCAGAATTGGAATCGCAGTGCAAAGCTGCATGGTAACACGGCAGGCTCGCGCGTAAGGAGATGGTGGTACGGCGTCAATAACTGGACATTACCGGAGCGAAAAATGTAAACCCAATGATTACAAACCCAAACTCGTATCTATGCTGGCTTCGCTCCATGCAAACACGCCGGCCACTGTCCACCCGCTTTCATAATTACAGAAATCACAACGCATATATCGCTCTGTGGGAGGAAAACAATCCAGTGTCAGACACCTTGAAATCTATATTTCTATTTAACATGATACCTCTTGCCGGTATAAGTTTGAAAATCAGCCACTCCACCTCTCATTCTTGTAGACATCATCTTATTCCAGACCTTACTCTACTGGGACAAGAGGACGTGGTATCTAAATAGTGTATGTTGTGATTATGGATAATGCATTAAAACTCCAACGCCGACATACCCAGATGCAACCAACGCCATTATCATTCCCTACTGAGTGTCGTTCACGCCTCCCGAGGATGAGACTAGCTGAACATGCGACTTCTCTGGGCTTCCGCGAAAAGCCAGCGATGTCGGAGCGGCGACAGGTAATTCTGGGCAGTTGACGTGATTCCTCTTCTCAGGAATATTGTTGAGGCTGATCTGTGTTTCGGTTTGGGGCGTGTTGGCCATTGGCGGTGGAGTCTGTTGGTTTCTTGCCAGCTCTGTCGAATTTGGCTGGGCTTCAGGGACTGATGCGTCTTGCATCTTAATCGTCTTTGAATCTGACACGCTAGTGTCAATTTTCCAATCTTTTGCGTCCGGTCTAGTAAGCATGTTTGGTGTCTGCTCGATGGGAGTCAACGCTCCTCTCAGCTTTGGTGGCGTGACTGAAAGCTTTACGACTAGACTTTGGGGTTGTTCAGATAGGTCATCTACGACCATTGCCTCTCCATCAACAAAGTCGTCTTCATCCTCGAACTCTTCAGCCGGCACATGGGCATCCTTATCATCTTCATCGTCTCCGAACTCAGCTTCACTCTCCACATCACTGTCGCCATTCCGTGATTGATCCTCCCGCCAGTCGCTGATTTCTTGGTGTGCTGCTGAACGCCTCAATCGTCCGGTTGCCTCCGTTGACCCGTCGTGTTCCATTTCGGAAAGATTTCCTGTACGCTCCCAGGAGCAATCTCACCTGCCATCACGTTAAGCCGGGGGTGCTCTGATTTGTCTACCACTCGAGGTTGTGACTGGGCCGGTCTCTGCCGGCGTGTTCGCACCAGTATTACGAGCTGATCGCCGATTGACGGTCGAGTCAGAATAGAAGGCATCTTCATCATCTGAGTAAGTGTACTTGATTCGTTTACCACGCGTCCTTCCCTCATACATCGAAAAGCCGGGTTCTGGACGTTTGAATTGTTCCTTTCGCATCTGACGATAGTCTCGGCGCTTGCGTTTCTGTTTGAAATGTCAGCCAAAGACCCTTTCCCGATTTCCAGTCTCCTCGCCCATAGTCGCAAGGAATCCTGGGCATGAAGACAACGCAGGATGCCCGCGTTTTTCAGAGCACTGACCTCTTCGCCTGCCTCAAAGCGAGGGATGACTTGCAGCATCTTCTGGGCCAATTTTTCGCCTTTGGGCCGCCGTCTCTTTTTCGAGCTTCTCGGCGAGGGCTCTCAATTCTTCGATAGACCCAGCAACGCTCCACCAAGTCCTATTTGTACCAGCTGGGTTGCTCTCTCGGTATATTCGAAAGTTGGTGTCATCTTGGCCTTCAACTAAGAAGTAGCGTCGCTTATCTCCGTCAGAACCCCAGGATTGCACCGACCTAGGTTGGTTCAAGTCGTCTTCTTGGCGATTTTGTTTGTAAGATTGGTTGATCACTCCCTTGACGATATCAGAAGAAGCCATAGACCAAAGAATTAGAGTCCGTAGCAGCGTGAGCTATAATTTGTCAGCATTTTACAAGCACTTCAAGCTATAATAGAGAGTCGTACTCGCTCAGATGGCGTCATTGAATTGAAGCCTCCACCACCAGATAGGGGTTCTTATCTTCCCAAGACGGCGGCCACTGGCTCTTGTGAGATGCGATCGCATCCTCCAGAGCTCTTCCATAATGTCCCGGTCTGTAAGAACAAGGTCGAGTCTGTCAGTGACTGGGCACGTTTGGTTCAGCAAGGCTCAGCTTACTTGACATCCTGCTTTCGGTTCAACAGTAAACCCAATAAAGCGCAAAGAAATTGCTCAACTCGATCGCCCGCAATAGGTTCGACAACGTCGCGTTCCAGTTCTTGTGGTCCGAAATGAGCAAGAGATTTGGGAATGCGTCGCTGAATCGGCTTCTGAACATGACAATGAACTGTGGTCAGGTCAGTAGCTTGATCCCTGTGTGACATTCTAGCACGCGAAGTTTCGCGTCACATCAGCTCATCAACGCGACAAGGGAGCTACAAGTAGAAAGAAAGAACAACCGGACGATTAGTCAACGCGGAATAAACGTCTTGGAAACTTACTGCGATATCAGGGTTATCAGCAAGCACATATTCGTGAGGTGGTGATGGCGACCGTTTCCGCGGTGGTGGCGACGGTTCTTTAGGAGACTGTTCTGACAGCTTGGGGAAGAACTTCAAGATGCCACCCTTCGACTTGGGCGCCGCGTCGTCGCTATGATCATCCAACTCGGCATCTGATGGGACAGGCGATAGCGACGACAAGGACGAAAGGTCAGACGAATCTTCATCGGCGGACATATTGGCTGTGTCCGCGGTGCAGGAGGACGTCGCAGTATGTGGAGAAGTGAGGGAAGCCAAAAGTCGTGGTTGTCGCGTCGTTGAGACGTGCACTAAAGCCAAACCCACGTCCATACCACCACAAATCATGTTCGAGCCAATTGGTTGGGTAAGGGTCTATAAATATCCAAATTCTTTTGCAGCGCCTAACTAACAGATCTACCTCGTCTCGAAGGTCCGAACTTGAGACAAACGCCATGCTCTCCCTTGTCCTTCTTGCCGTGACTTGTCTCGCCGCTACTCAATACCTCAGCCAGTGGACTAGAGTCCGTCCTAGATCCTAGACCCTTCACAGGAGACCTTGGGTATAAACTGTACCAGAGATCTACATCAGCAAAGGGGGCACTGATGGTATCACAGCCGTGAGAGAAAGTCTGATACAAACTCCACAGGATGCCAGCTTGCTCTTATCTTCTTCTTCAAACAGTACGAGTACGTACACATATGTCAAGTCAACAAATGCGGCTCGTAACAATGTCGTAAGGCTTCTATGAAGATGTGATGACTCTCAATCTGATAGAGCATCGTGAAGTTGGTTCCTGGCGTGTAACACATAGCCAGCGTGACTCATTTCCTTCTTTCTTTAAATGCCAAATTAGTTCAGCATCTTGCCACTCTGAGCATTGATTAAGCAAGCTCATCACGATGCGGTCATAACTATTTGGAGTCGGCCTCCGTAGTAGTAGTAGCACCTATATTTTGAGTTGCCTTGTGCATCTGAAAGTTTCCTCGACAGACCTTTGTCATCTGGTCAACCTGCAGAAATACCAAGTATGGCCAGCGATGGATTCGATGCTCGTAGCAAAACGCGTTTCCACATGCCACTCGCGGCTGAAGAAACCATGAGCCCACGTCGCGGTAAAATTTGGCAACTCACCGCGACGCGTTGGCTTCATAATAAACAATCATGTAAAAATATAGTGGTCGCGCAGCGCCAAAGAGATTTCACTATCAAGATAGTAACCGGACGAGGGTGAAGAAATCTGCCGATACCAGTCCCGATAGGAATTATCAGTTTGGCGAAATTTCACATTTCATCACCTATTGCCTGATATGGCATTGCTATTGGAGCTTGAAGTGCTCTGACGCAGCGGTGGCACATCCCAGACTTGCCGCATCCCCAGTCAGTGCTGCATTATCTCCGAGCCACCAGTTCATTTGAAAAACATGTCTGGTCCACTCGCTGTGTATGGAGATCATGATGGAGGTAGATTTCAAAGCTGCGTTCAGTTAGCATTATCATATTTCGTCATCACGAGGAACATAACCGAGGGAGAAGATAGCAAGATGCAGCATCCACTAAAAGAACTAAGTTCTTCTGATATGCCAGTTGTGATCAGCAGAGCTCCGCGATCCAGGCGGATTCGATGAGACGGCATATTTTGACACGCAGGTTCGCGTAGTTGGGCTGGGCTGACTTTGATCGACAAGATGCCGCAAATAAAATATGGGGACATTCGACTCCAGTATTTCTTGAAAAGCGGTCCAGTCCGTGTCCGTAGAGGATTGGACCAGTACTCCGTATTAGCTCGCTTGTCAACCGTCCACATCAAGATCACGTGGTCAGGGCTCCTCCCAGCGTTTGCGAGGTCCCGCACACAAAAATTGTCATCAAGTGTGCAGAACAACGCCTCTTCTGATATAACACCAAGCGGCGGTAGCCAGGTAGGTTTACCCCCTAACAACAAGCCCTCGGCTCGGCAACTTACTGATAGCATTGGCTACAACAGTATACTCGAACGACTGCATCGAGTCCACACGAGCCGCTATGGGTAGAGTTATTCGCAATCAGCGCAAGGGTCGTGGATCCATTTTCAGTCAGTACCACCCGCGAGAATTTCGACTTCGATGCTCGACGACAACGACGAAAGGGATCAGATTGACTGACATGTGGCAATAGCGGCCAACACGCGCTTGAACAAGGCCCCTGCCAAGTTCCGCACTCTCGACTACGCCGAACGCCATGGCTATATCCGTGGTATAGTCAAGGACATCATCCACGACCCTGGTTAGTCTTCATACATTTTCCAGTCCGCCGACTATACAATCGAAATTGAAATCAGGGATTGGAATCGGGCGCGAAAGGCTGACAATGGATTCTTTTTGTGTCTCAGGTCGTGGTGCTCCCTTGCCAAGGTCACTTTCCGCCACCCTTACCAGTACAAGCAAGTCTGCGAGACCTTCATCGCCAACGAGGGCATGTACACTGGCCAGTTCATCTACGCTGGGAAGAAGGCTGCCTTGACTGTCGGCAACGTCCTTCCACTTGGCGAGATGCCTGAGGGTACCGTCGTTTCCAACGTTGAGGAGAAGCTCGGTGACCGTGGCTCTCTGGGTCGTACCTCCGGTGGCTACATCACCGTCATTGGCCACAACCCCGATGAGGGCAAGACCCGTATCAAGCTTCCTCAGGCGCCAAGAAGGTTGTCCAGTCCTCCGCCCGTGGCATGATCGGTATTGTTGCTGGTGGTGGTCGTACCGACAAGCCTCTCTTGAAGGCTTCTCGTGCTAAGCACAAGTTCGCCGTCAAGCGCAACAGCTGGCCCAAGACTCGTGGTGTTGCCATGAATCCTGTGGACCATCCTCACGGTGGTGTACGTATTTTCGAAGCTTACAAACACATGACTTTTGAGTGTAACGCTGACAACTTGCACAGGGTAACCATCAGCACATTGGTAAGGCTTCAACCATCTCTCGATATGCCGCCCAGGGTCAAAAGGCCGGTCTTATTGCTGCCAGAAGGACGGGTCTGTTGCGTGGTACTCAGAAGACGAAGGAGTAAGGGGCTGGAAAATTTGGTCTCATTGGGATGGTGTTACAGTGGCTTGCTTGCATCTATTATTGATGGTACTGCTGCGAGCAGGAATCTGGTAGCTCAGAAAGCAAGTACTATGTATGGCATTTGGCGTACACAAAAATAATCGGTTCCCCTGCTACAACCGTGATGAAGTTGGCGATGTGACTCGAGCACCTGAAATGACCAAGTGGATTCGAGGAATCAGAGTTAACCAGTTGTGGCTCAAGGGCATACACACGGGTTAGACGTGCACGTCTTGAGAAATGAAGCGCCAGACTCAACAATGATATGATCGGTTGTTCAATTAAGACAATGCAAGAGACCTGCTTGGATATGCAAACTTCGTAGAACCTGCCGTACAGCAGTCTCACTCGTTGATCAGCTAATGACACGCAATTGTCGTGTCGTACACTATAAGTTTGTTGTCGCCACCCGTACGGAGTAGGCTCACGGCAAAGGACAGACAGAGCGATTGCACAAGAAGTACTCCGTAATACGGAGTGAATGTTTGTTACACATCACTCAGCATGCCCAACAACAGCTACCCGGTACCCGATTCCTTCCCACGTAGAATCCAATTGATGAATACTTATCTCGTGGCATGGGAGTTAATGAACACGCAGAGCATTAAATCTCTCAATTGTCACCTCCAAGTTGTTCTAAACCCGGCTGCCGCCCACCCGCCAAAGCTCTCAGCGAGGTGCTCAGTCTGCCCCGCCACCCCGCCTGAAATTTCTCGCGACTTGGACTTTTCTGAACTCCGGGATTCGTTGCTAAAAGTCCCACCTGTTACTTTCCGTCCTATTCACTTTGGCGTATACCTTGACAACATACATATTCACACGTCCAAAATGGCCCTTCAAAAGAATACGGTCTTCTTTGCCTCGAGAACCCCCTTCTCGGTACGTTCTGCCAGCTCTTTGCGTCGCAATTGAGTGCGGCCCTTTCCGAAGCAGCAGTGTTATTTTTCCCTCATCCATCACATCAAGGTTTCCCTCCCCACCATGACTTAATCCGGTGGCTATCAACAGAGAGAGAGACATTGAAAGAGTACTGCGGCTAACCATGGCCTCATCGAGGGCAAGATAGACATCCAGGCATTTGGTGATGACGACCTCCTGGCCAAGTACGACCTCAAGGCCAACGATGCCATCCTCGCTGAGGAGAAGCACCTGCCCCTCTACGAGGACCTTCTCAACAACTACGACGCCAAATTGATTGCCGGCGGTGCTGCCCAGAACTCTGCCCGCGGTGCTCAGTACATCCTGCCCCCTAACAGCGTCGTCTTCCTAGGCGGCGCAGGTGACGACAAGTACTCGGCTATCATGCGCGATGCCGTCAAGGCCGCTGGCCTGCGTGTTGAGTACCGCGTTGACCACGAGCAGAAGACTGGTCGTTGTGGTGTTGTCATTACCGGCCACAACCGCAGCCTGTGCACCGACTTGGGCGCCGCTAATCACTACGACCTCGACCACTTGAAGAAGCCTGAGATCTGGAGCCTGGTTGAGAACGCCGAGGTGTTCTACATCGGTGGCTACCACTTCACTGGTGAGCATAAAACTCTTTTTTTTTCCCAATGTTGACCAAGGCACAAGTACTCGGTAAAGCTAACAATCGTTCTGTTTCACGGTGTAGTCTGCCCTCCTGCCATTATGGAGCTTGCAAAACAGGCTGCTGAGAAGAACAAGATCTTTGTCTTGTCTCTGTCCGCTCCTTTCATTCCCCAGTTCTTCAAGGATCCTGTTGACGCTAGCGCCCCTTACTGGGACTATGTCATCGGCAACGAGACCGAGGCCGCTGCCTACGCCGAGTCGCACGACCTGCCCTCCAAGGATCCCAAGGATGTCGTCAAGCACCTGGCTAACCTGCCAAAGGAGAACGGCAAGCGAGAGCGAGTCGCCATTATCACCCAAGGCACCGAGCCTACCCTGGTCGCCGTTCAAGGTGAGGACCAGATCAAGGAGTTCCCGGTTCACGCCATCTCCAAGGAACATATCAACGACACCAACGGTGCCGGTGACGCCTTTGCCGGAGGTTTTCTGGCCGGCATCATGCAGGGCAAGGACCTCGCCACCAGTGTCGACATGGGACAGTGGCTGGCCTCGACTGAGCATTCAGGAGCTCGGACCTTCGTAAGTCTTCAACTTCACATATCACTTTGCTTTTGCAACGGCATCTGTTTTCATTCAAGCATCTCGTCATCATAATTCATCGATTATGCCTCTACCCTAATGTCGACGAGGACAACATCAGCACAAGACTTTACCGAGACCCGACACAACCCCGTTCCTTTCATACCAAATTGCCAGTCGTTTCATATCTGCAAAATTCTGAAAGCAATCGACTAACCCCGGCTCATTCACGCAGTTACCCTTTCCCCAAGCAGACATACACTGCCTCCTCTTAAATGCCTCCGCAGGCAAGAAAAACTCTGATTACTGAAACGAATGTTGTTTGGCGTTGAGGGATTAAGGGAAACGGTTTCAACAACGGCGTTTTGCATCCGCGGCAAAATGAAAGACAAAAGAGCCCCAGCAGTATCGGCTCTCTTCGCATAGCGATTCGGTATCCTCCACGATCCGATCATCTTCAGTTGATTTGATTAAGCACATTAAACAGATGAATGATAGATGTGATTGACGCAAAAAGTGAACTCTTTTTTTTTTAATCACTTGTCCAACCTAAGCCACGTGATGATGGAACTTGTAGAAGTCGTGCTCCTGGGGAGGTCTGCGAATCTTGCTCGTTCGGAGCTCGTCAAGTACGACGAGCTCAGGGCCGTCAAATTTTCCCACACCCAGGCAGATACTACCAGACATTTGCTCTGCATGAAATGAGAGTGGAAATTGACAGCGATAGATGGAAGTTGGATTTGTAAAATGTCAGAAACAATTTCACTTGTTACCGTAATAGGCCGCCTGCATGATAGCGTCGTTGTAACTAGACGTGGTCTGGTCCATTTGGTAGTATCTCCCAGAGCTTTCGCCCTGATGATTTGCGAAGCCAGTCGCGGTGGATTGGCCAGCAACGATTCCCACACCCACACCTAGGCCGACGCCGCTCGCCGGAGTACCTTGATACAGGCTGCTAGGATGAGAGAAGCCAGACGTGCCCGTGGACTGAGGAGGAGGAGGAGGGCATGGTCGAGCATTCGCGGTTGCCTAGGAGGGCCTCACCCTCTCCCGTGGATTTTTGGGTCTCGGCCCATTGAGTAAACGGAGAGCTGCGCGGGACATTGGTTCCCGAGAAAGCTTGAAGCAGGTTGTTTCTGTGGTTGGCGGGTTCCGCTCCAGAAAATGCGGGACTGGTGAGGTTGCGTCGATTTTGCTGGACTACACTGCCATTGATGAATGCTCCGTAGTGGTGGTTCCGGCCAGGTGTTGCAAACGGGTCATCGAGCTGGTTTCCAGTGGCGAACGGATTTCTTGGCGAACTGAATGGGCTGGGTTGAGCTGAGAAGG
The DNA here is from genome assembly GCA_023658505.1 of Epichloe gansuensis. Lineage (NCBI taxonomy): Eukaryota > Fungi > Ascomycota > Sordariomycetes > Hypocreales > Clavicipitaceae > Epichloe > Epichloe gansuensis. The sequence goes on from CP098281.1 coordinate 1,604,117, forward strand.
CGTCCTGGCCAGACGGCGTCCATTTCCCCATTGCACTATCTGGCTTAGGGTGTTGAACCAAGCCCAAGGCAGTTGTGCAAACTTTCCAGAGAGAACAGAGCTAGCTGGACTGGGATCTGTTTGAAAGGAGCCTAGCAGTACGTTTGCCGTCCTAGTGTGCATTCCGTAAGATGAATCGGTTGGAGAACGACCCTGCTGCTGATGGAGCTGGGGCGTGGGCGGTTTCAGAAACGGCGTGAGCATGTTAATGACTGTATTTTCTGCATCGTCCGCAGATGCTTGGTCCTGCAATGAATCGTCGAGGGCATACTGTGGCCCAAGGTCGATACGGTCTGGCGTTTGGTCGTTTGGTGCCTGATTTGATCGCTCAGAGGGCTCAGAGTGGTGGTTCGTTGTTCCATTCATCATGTTGATATTGGAATCAGAGGCTTCTTCGGAAGAAGTCAGTTGAGACGTCGTTGCCACGACGGGAGCAGCGGATGAGACTCCAGCATTGTACTCAAATATGAGCCAGTTGTCGACAACCCTGTATGACACCGGCAGCGTTGCATCCTCGGCGAGAAAATATGCACAGCGAAGAGTGTCCAAGACTCTAGCCAAGCTCTCCTGTACAAGCTCCAATCGGGAACTCGGGTCTTCGAGGTACATCTTCGGAGTACCATCTTCGCTACAAAAGCATCGACAAGCTTCAGGGATTATGTCCTCGGAGAGAGGACCAAAGCCCTGAATCTCAAGATCCTCGGATAATAGATATGGGCAAGATGCCAACCCATCTTGATTGTAACTGAAGACACATAGCAAGGTCAAGACCTTGGCTACATTTTGTATCAAGCTAGATACCACGCCGCCAAACGCTTCCACCGCAGTAGAAATTTCTTGCCGGCGGGCAGCTATCCACATGCTGTATACACGCAGGATCGGTAACAAAGCTTCGACTATTGGCGTAATTTTGGAGCCCTTTACCGATGCACTGTTGTTGTCTTCCACGGATATTGCCTCCTTAAGCTCTGTTTCAAAAGTTGCGCAAAAGTTGACATAAACAAAGCATTGAATCGCAAAGTAAATTGGTAAAAACGAGAAGCGGCCAACGTCTGCGATTCTATAGTAGTAGAGTCAGTACAACGGCGAATTCGAATATTGAGGAGGCGAAACGATACGAACCGGCATAGTTTGTTGCAGCAACGTGGTGAGCAGCAATGTTCACAAGGGCCATTTTCAACAAGGTCCCTGACGAACTCTCGCTGTGACAGGCCATCTCAAGTCGGTGCATGATTTCACCCTCCAGTTCCGCTTGCTGAGGAAAGTCTTCCCTTTGTAGAAGAGCGCATGCAGCCTGACAAACCACATGGGAAATGCATCCTGAGTACCTGACGCATTGTATCGCGATTTGGCAGAATTCGGTAGTTGGAGAGACTTGAATTCGGCTTCGAGATTGAATCTCGCGTTGGGGTGAGGAGACTCAACAGCCCATGAGCGATAGAAGTGATAGACGACATCGAGATGGTTTCCTTGATCTAGGTGAACGATTCCCATCTGATGGTATGCATACCCAGAGTTGGGTTTCAGTTGATGCGCAAGACTGTAATAAGTCAAAGCAGTCTCATAGCCAGAGTTCTTATGTCTTGCTTGAGTTCTATAACGGGATAGGTCGCCCATGCGCAGAAGTGTCGAGTGACACGACTTCAAAACCGTGGCACGAAGTTCCGCGAGAACAGGGCTGATTTGATCTGCATCATCCATTTGCTGAACTTCAATTCCCTTGGCAACTCTCCTTAGCTCCGGAACATCATATCGTGCCGTCAATCGCTGGATGTACCCTTGTAGAATTTTTGTGCAACGCGCAGGAAGTGGTTGTAAGACTTTTCCATCTTGCGCCTCTCGACCACATGGGATGAGTGCTTAAGTCTGCCCTGGATGCGACGGTATTCGGTGTTGATCGATGTATGTAGGGTCCATAGCGCCTCCTCCACATTCTCCTTGACGGCCCACGTAAAATCAAGGAAGATGGTGTGAACGAATGCCAGGCGAAATCTTTGAGATAGTTAGCGACAAAGCAGAAAAGCAGGGAGTTGATGGGGTTGCGCGTACTTCTCCAGCAAACCTTCAATAATCTCGAACTGCGAGATGTCCACGCCAGAAGTGCTTTCAGCTTGGAGTTTTTCGACCTGCTTCAGCAAGTGTTTCCTGAGTTTCAAAGCCTGGCTGTTTGTCCAAAACGTCAGTGTGTGTCGTGTATCTACGCCAGGCGCCTCGACGACCTGTCTGTCCCTCATGGTCATCCACTTTGGGCCAAAGGGGGCAGCCGACTTACTGCCAGTATTGGCTAGCCGGGGATGTAGTCGAAGCCATGTTGATAAGTATTGCGCCTCGCTTCGGATAGACCGGCGAGGGTTGGTTGGTTGGGTTCGGTTGGTCGAGTCGAGTGGACTCGCAATGAGTAGAGTCCGAAGAGAAGGGATGAGGTCTTCGTCACCTCATACTATCAGGACAATGAGTCGCTAGACAACCGAAACAGGAGTCGCGCAACGTCAGACCACCCGTAAGCCAAGTTCACGGCAAAGAGGGACAGTTGGTATCAGGCTCGGCTCGCGGAAGTCTACTTGCGGCGCCGGGGAGGAAATCATTGAGGAGATTGCAGTTCTGGCGAACAGCGCAAGCGATAGGAAAGGCAAAGGAACGAGACAGATCGGGGTTGCGAAAGTGAGGTCGGCGTTCGTGCAGGCCCCAATGCGTGGCGACAGATGGCGATGGATGGACGGCGAGCAAGAAATTTAAGAAAAATGCGAAAGTGAGTTGATGTAGAGAAAAAGTGAGTAATGACTGAACCCCTCAAGGTGACGGACGAACCAGCCAGCCGACAAGACCAAGAGGTTAGACCAAACCCAGATTTAGCCACTGCTTTACTACTGCTTTACTACGGAGTATTAGGCACTGGGTTTTCTTCGGCGGCAAGCGTGGGCCAAAGTACTTTCTTTCTTTCTTTCTTTCTTTCTACGCAGCATTGCTTGAGCATCCGATGCACAATCCCGTGCTTTTTGTACATATGTAGACTTCGGTCATGATTCGGGAGGGGCGAAGGTTTCCATGTGCATAGCTTTAATAAACCTTGCACGAACTGAGAATATGTACTCTGAAGGCAAAACCTACATGTACATATTCAAAATTCCCAGTGCCTTGTTCGATTTGGCGAGGGGGTCCGGGGCCCCACCCAACCCATCCATCCCATCCCACTTCCGCCTTTCAACACCCACGACACCTCATCATATACTGCGTCCGTACTACCTACCGGCTCTACTTCGTGTATGCGCAACTACCTCATGTTGAATCTTGTTTCTGGTTGCATCACGCGGTTTCCTACTCACTCAACGGCTTGCGTGCGTCCAAAGAGCATACATTAACTCTCGAGCCTGGCGCCTTTTCCATCCTAAAGTCTTCTTGGGATTCTCAACTGTATCCACACATCGTTCCTCGCTAATCCCCACCGCCTTGATTGGCATCATTTGGCTTGTTGGCTGCTTCGCTCAAAAGTAATATATCACCCCATCAAACCTAATTTTAGAATGAAGCGCTCACGAGAGCCTGGTGAAGGAATAGGCTACGGCTTCGACAACGAAGACGTTGAGCGTGTCGCCAGCAGAGACTCAAGTCTGCCGACTGTCAAAATATTGTTACTTGATTCGGACGTCGAAGACGGACTTAGCGACAGAAGCACGATGAAATGTTCGTTGCCGCCACATAGAGAACCTATCGCTTTCAGGTCGTACCAAGAATACGAATCTCACTACACCATGTTTCACACAAACCGATGTCTTGAATGCCGCAAAAACTTTCCGTCTGAGCACCTGCTCGGTGTACATATTGAGGAAAGTCATGACCCGCTTGTGAGGGTCAAGAGAGACAAGGGCGAGCACACGGTGAGCCAAAGAACCTGCCATTTCGGTATACAGACCGCTGGCACAGAAGCTAACTTTACCGTAGTATTCCTGCTTTGTAGAGGGATGCGAGCGGAAGTGTCTCACTCATCAAAAGCGCCGACTCCATATGATTGACAAACACATGTACCCAAGAAATTTCTACTTCGGAGTTACAAAGGATGGTATCGATGGACGACGTTCACTACTGGTTGAAGGTACTCATCAACGACGGAGATCGTCCACGGCTTCTGTTTCGAAGGAATCACGACGCAGAGCTAGCACAGTGGAGAGTAAAGAGGTTGCTTCGAAGCGCAAAGCCGACGTTTCCGGCCGCCAGTTCTCTGATACAAAGGCGGAAGTGAAGCAAGTGAAACAGCGCGATGATGCGGAAATGGCAGAGCTAGCGGGGGCCATGTCAGCATTGCAATTCGTCCCTGCGAGTGTTCGATTTGGTCGTGGCCGTGCAGGATTCTCAAAGTCATAAAAGACAGTCACAGTGAAGTGCTATTGAATAATGATGATGATCAGTATGATACAGATGACTGAATGATTTTGGTCAAATGAAGGATATCTACCTCAAGTTTCCGTTAGTCCCAGCTCATGAGAACTCCATTAATGCTCAGATTCCACGTCGACTTCCATCCAGCATGTTCAGAACGCCCAAACGACGCGGCCTCTGACGTTTCGTAAGCCGTTGTCTCGTGTTCCTTTCAGTCGCAGGATGCACATCCTCGACAACCACAGCTGACGCACTGTCGGTCCTCTTGGCCTTCCTTGAGTTCAGCTCGCGGGATTCTGCATATACAGGTGCTGTTAAAGTTTGTCTCCTTTGTTTGCACGCATCGAAGGCAACAGAGCTAATGGACTGTTAGCATAATATTCACTTGCATGGATCATCTTGCTCATCAATGGAACCCGACCTTCTCGTAGCCTTGTTTCTTCCATTTCGCGATGAGCATCGCATCAGCGTATCCATTCTTCAGTAGCCAGTCATAGAGTTGTTTGCTGATAGCCTCCTTCTCGTAGTACAAATCGTATATGTAGCGACTTCTCTGATGGGAGATTTGGAAAATTTCCCACTGTGCTTGGTGCTTCGGACCCGGGGCGGAGGTTTGTTTTGAGCATCTTTCATCTTGTTAGAGAAGATGAGTAGATCATTTTCGATGTCGCTAAAGCCATCCGGCGGCGGCTTTCGCTTCGAGGAGTGTCGTATAGCAGGCATCGTATATAGATAGCTGCAAGGTCGCTTGCCTCTGCGAAAAGGGTTCAATGATGGAGCGGCACGGTCTGCACGGAAAGAAGCAAAGAAATTGGCGTTCGCATATGGATGTACAAACAAGAATGTCAGAAACTGGGATGTCGCATTCCACTCCATTGTGGCGTAACCAAAGTGTGGCGGATGGTGATCACGTGATGCATGTTGGAACGTGAGCTCGTGATGCACCTGGAGTTGGGATTCAACGTCGCAGCGCAGCAATCGCCAAGTTGAGAAGCATTGACTGCCTGCCATGGCTATCACGCCGACCCAATTCGCCAAGAAGACGACGCAATGTGTGTTTTTTTTTCATCATTCACCAATCCTTTTAAAGCTAACAGTCAACGCAGCGGCCAGCTGGTCCGATGCGAAGCGTCGAGTTCTCTCATCTTACCGCGAATGGATCCGAGCAGTACGTCCAACTGCTGCTGCTGTCCCCGGTCCCAGCCAATTCCAGACTGCTTTTTTGGATCGGCTTGTTTCTTAGAATGGATCCTGCGAACGAAAGGAGGATATGCTAAACAAGGTACTTCTAGGCCCCGAGATCCAGACCATGTACAACATGCCTCTTCCCATCTCCGCCATCCGAACCCGCGTACGCCAGGAATTCGAGCGAAAGCGATTTGTCAACAAGCTCCCCGTTGTAGACGTTCTTCTATTCAAGTCCCATGCTGAATATCAGGTACGATCAACTGCCATAATTATGCAAGCTAGGATACAGCAGTGATAAGATTGTTGACCTTTTTCGGCTTAGGAAACGATGAACTTTTGGAAGCAGACCACCCACGTCATGTCGTATTTCAAAGAAGAGAACTTCAGGGGAGATAAGAGACTGCCGTCAAGCTTTATGGAGGGTTTCTTGGAGGTATGCCATAGCGACCACCACGCGACCAAAGGTCTTTCCACCTACAGCAACTAACACAGTCAATCTACAGGGCCGAAATTAGACAACAGCCACGACTGCTCATGTATATATTTTCCTTGACTAAAAAAACCTTTGTCTCAACTGGCAATGCCATGACCTCCTCTATTCCGAATTGATGTCCACGACATGCAGTGCCGTGACTGAGATAAAATCATGCCTACTAATGACCCCTGAATGATACGAGATCCAATGCTGTCTCAATGCTAGACTAATCATGTTGCACAAATCATCGCTCAATACCATGCTCGGAATTGAAGGCCTGCCTCTTGGTCCAGAATTCATCGGCGACAACGTCACACACGTCTTGCAAGTCATGCAAACCCTTCTTGAGGACATCGACGGCCGCGCTGTCTAAGAATGACGGTCAGTGGGATTTCAAGGCAAACATTCATCAATGCGGTGATCTTACCGTATGTCTGGATTCTAAGATTCATCTTTGGCTCTGAAGGATGGGGAATTGTGTATGCACAGAACTCCACATCGGGGCTATTCAAATATCAATATCACCTACACATTTAGATGAGAAGACGATGCTTACTTCTTCATAATTATGTATCTAAGAGCGTTGCCGAGAGTATGGCCCTCGTCAGTGAACTCGAATGAGGCAGCTTTGTCAGTTGAGCCGGGCAGCTGCGAACCAGTTAGCTCCCTCACGCCGACGTGTTGGGAGTGCGCACAAAGGACGTACAATTTTTACTCTCTGGGCCTCGGTCTCTTCCTCTTCCTCTTCATTTTCATCAGCATCGTCCTCCATGTCAGCATCCTCGACAGTTGCAGGTTGAGCTGACGGCGGTTCATCATGCATGTTGATGTCCTGGGATGCAGGAGCATCAGGATTTTTGTGAGGCCAGGCATTGTTTTTCTTCTTTGATGCTCTGTTTGAAAAAAGGGATAACAGTATTTCACAGTCCTCTTGGCTCAGTCTGCATGGGGGCTCTGGATAAGAATGTGTAGCTATGCGCAGACAAGTCCAAGGTTTTCCGATTCGACGTGCCGTCGTGGTTCACTTATCCAGAAATTTTGAGGTTGACAAAAATGCAGTGGGTCTCGTTATTGCAGGGGTAAAGAAATGGATGTATATTATTCATTAGCGGCAGAAACATTCAACCATCCGAGCTTGGCCCGGGTAGCTCAATGGCTAGAGCGTGGGACTTTTAATCCCAAGGTTGGGGTTCGAGACCCCCTCGGGCGTTGGACTTATTCTTTTGCCTTTTCTAAAATAAATTTCTTTTTATTTGGGTCTTCGTCTTGGCTGCTTTGTTTGTTATGCTATATGGAGTACTATCTATACTTTACGAAATTGCCGTAGGCGTCGATTAATATCGTGGGCTTTGCATTAGACTGTGACTTTCATTGGCCACTACACTTGGGTGGTAAGTACTATGAGGAGAGAAAGTGTATATAGATAGTTGGTTCGTCGCTGGTCGCTGGTATTTTGTCTTTCGTCCTCTCCTAGTTTCTACTGAGTATTCCCCCAATATAATTATTTATGTTTCATTCACATCACCGTATGATGTGACATTCTTTGGATACTACCTTGTACGTGAGTTTCATAAAGCTGTCAATCGTATGTGTGTATACATGCAGAGTGGTGCAATTACATGCGTAAGAACAAAATCTGACTCGAAAGACAACTCCATGGTATAAAGATCTAGTGAACGGAGTAGGATTGAGTAGGTCTATCCAAAATAGTCATGTATAGGCGCGGCTCGAACCGAGCCCTCGCATAGCCCAGGCCAATTGCGTATGTAATCCCCTATCTGGAATAACCCTGTCCAGGGTAGCCAAATGCTATCTTTACGATTGAGCAATACGACGACAACTGCATATTAATACATAATTACAACGTCTCACGACAATTCAAGATATCCGCTATCATGCCGCGAAATCCATCAATGCACTCTCGGGTCCGAAACCTTGATAAATGCGGCGCCCGTCCCACACCAAGCGAGGTTGACCGTCTTGTCCTTGAGGCTCATCTGGAGAGGACATGATGAATGCAGGCAGCTACCTCGGCGGACGAAGATTAACCCAGTACGGTACGAATCGTGAGTCTGGGCAATGGCAGGTACTATGTAAGGAACCCCGCGATGGGATGATGGTGACGGGTTCACGAGGTGACATGAAACGTTTCCAGAGCAAAATACTCCGTAGGTTGAAAGGGTGAAAGCCAGGCAAGTTTATGGGAAATGCGCAGTGGGGTTATAATTGTGGCAGCCACGACAGGTAGGACGGACGAAGTGCTGTAACGAAGGGAAGGATTAAGCCCCCGGCGCATCGCCAGTATCGTATCCCTGCAGGCGGGTGGTGACTGGAGCCGGACCCCACCGCTGCAACAACCACCTGAGACACCTGAGACGTCGACGTCTCAGGTGCGGTCAGGTGCGGTGCAGCCAACAGCGTGACAGCGACAGACCAGACGGGTGAGGCACAACTCACTCACTGGGCAAGAGGGCGGGAGGGGAAAGAGGGGCAGGCCGGCCAGGGACCAGCAGAAGCACGATGGACCCATTTTCTACTCCGTACGGAGTCATACTCCGTAATACGTTAAAGTTGTAGCTTGTGCGGGTGCGGGTGCGGATAATCGGGCGCCTCTTACTATTACAATATCATCAGATACATGCGCGGCACGGGGCGCTTCACAATCCTCGTCAGTTCCCGAAAAACATACGGAGTAGACATGACCAAATCGTCGCATAAGCAAGTCCCATCAACTGAGATGAGTCGCCTCGCAAGATGGATGCATGCATGATCCATGCTCCTACGAAGGAATGCCTTCTTTCCTGGATTTACTCCGTACATATTACAGCGTTTTTGTTTCTCATGCCCATTACTACATACAGCATCCCTGCCATGATTGGGCATCTGACATGAAAGACGCTTGGGCTTGGCAACTGCATTGCGGGTATTCTTTTTCCTCGGTTTTGTGCTCCCATGTCCATGGCATTAATAACACACGACAAAGAAAAGAGAGAAAAAAAGGAAAAAAGAGAAAAAGAGAAAAAGAGAAAAAAAAAAAAAAAAAAGAACACTTACGGATTACTCCGTAGACTGCTCTCGCTTCCTGCGACGCTGCCTGAACATCATGGCCGGATGATTCGTCCCGACTTCTCTGAGTCGCCCAATGTTAGACTTTCCAGGCGGGCGCGCATTGGTAATCAAGCTGCCTAGCAAGCAAATGATATCATGAGGCCCTCCGCTTGCCACGACCTGTTCCGTGCAACGAGTTCCGGTGTGGCGGAAGAAGCAGGAACTTGACGTGCTGACTGACTGAATGACTGCATGCACGGACAGGGATATCAACGGAGCCGCCGCCCGCCCTTTCTCACCCACTGCGCAATAGTCCGTCCGCAACTCCGTACACATCGGATGGAAACACGCCAGCGTTTTGCCGTTGTGGTAGTCAAACTTTGCTGTACTCCGTAGACATATGACGGACTTGTTGCGCTTACAAATGGATGTGATAATCGAGATGGCGTCGCAAAACAATGGATCAAAAGACAATTTGATGATTCCATTCGAGCACGGGTTTCTCTTTCCGGAAGTATGTACAATGTAGTAGGTACTCCGTAGGCGGGTGAGCAGGTGGATTGGCCAAGTCGGTTCTAATACGAGGCCATCGCATCCATTCACAGAGCACAAGAGCACAAGAGCACGAGAGCACAAGAGCACAGGAGCACAGGAGCACAGGAGCACAGGAGCACCGGGTACGAGGAGATGGAAATTACATTCTGCGCCGAGTGCGACCATATACGAGATATGGGGACGCCGTGATGCCGAATCAATTCACCAACGTTCAACCAACGTTCAACCACCGTCCAGTGATTGATACCGCTCGTCCGTATTCTTCAAATTGTCTGGTATTAAACGTCATCAACAAGAGGTCGACGGGTCCTTGCAAGGCTCAGACGGCCCGTGAGCAGGGTCTCCGTTTCGAATGCGGAGAGACGGGCCAACCATAGCCGAGACGGCCAAGGCGACTTCAGGGGTAATTGGTGATCAGTACCCATTCCAAATCTTGATCTACATACATATGTAAACTATTGAGGGTTTGGTGTGACATACGGAGTACATACATACATACAATGTACATATTTGTTAGTTGGACAGACAGGAGGAGCCCATTGCTTCCTCCCTCCGCAGAGGACCCCAGGACCCCCAGGACCCCGCTGGCGTCTGGCCGGATGGATGGCGAGCAATTGCGCAGGCGCAGGCACGGGCGCCGCAGGCACAGGCGACAGGCGACAGGCGACAGGCGACAGGCATGCCCCAGGGGTGGCTATGTTGCCGGCTGTAACGGAACTGGTGGAGGGCCTGCCAGGCTGACATGAAGCATGCCCAGCCGGCGCACTTGATGGCAATCCATACATATTATTATGATTTCTATTTCATGCATTGTCATTACATATTAATATATTGTACATTACAAACTCGGAAAGGAACATTTGCTCCATCCGTACGGAGTACTAGCAGATCACGCATGTAATAATATCCATCCTCCATCCAGTCGTGAGTCTTGCTGCAAATGGACTTACTTTCCCAACGGCATAACTTTTTATGCTGCCGCTCCTGATACCTACAGAATGTAATAACCTACACACACCTCTACCATTTTAAGCCACCCCTGAGCCGGTTCAGACACGTTTGGCCAAGTTTGGCTGCAGCCTAGTGCTTCAGGATCCCCCTCACGACCCAGCCAGCTACAACAGTCTCAAGCATGTCCGAGTCGAGTCGAGTCCACCTGCCTGTGCTGTGCGTGCACCTGTTGTTGTTGGCCCTCTCTGAGTTGCTCGGCGATCCTATGTAGGCATGTGCATGCATGTATGTATGTACATACGGAGGGAGTACTGGCTGTATTGCCGGGCCATTTTGCCGCATGTATGTATACTGTATACTGAGCAGTAGGAATAAATAATAGCCGCATCTTGCAAGTAGATGATGATACGTATTACTCGTTGGCAATGAATGAATGGATTGATACATACACAGATATTCCGGGTATTGCCTGATCGTCTGTCTACCCACCAAAAGGACAGACAACTCACGGAAGGCACTTACACCCACCCCCACTGTACTTACTTCCTAGTAGTGATAAGACTCGGCTCGCTCCTTCTCAAACGTCGTTGCCAGGTTGCGTCTGTCTCCCTTTCTTATCCTCTCCCGTGCTTTTTGTCTCCTCCTCTTTGCGTCTCTTGGATAACGCAATCGTCATCTTTTTTTCGTCTGCTTTTCTACATATCTGATCTGATCTGGGTTGGAACCAGCACGGGGCCACTTCTTGACAGACACACACCACACACCACACACGGCTCCGGGACACAGACAAGACGAACATATAAAAGACCTCGTGCCTCGCTGATACAACTGTCACTGTACATTGTACATAATCCACCGCCGCCCACCGCCGCCCACCGCCATTACCCACCGCCACCCACAGCTGCCCACCGCTGCCCACCGACGAGGGGCCTCCTTCGATTCATCCAGCCGCAACGACCGACGTGCGCCGTCGCTCGCTCATGCTATTTCATTTCGCGCCAGCAAAAGCCCACCAACCACCAACCGCCAACCACCACTACTTGGTCACTACTTGGTCACTACTGGTCACTACTGGAACGTCGCGAGCTCCTTGATTCGCCCATGCACGCAATCCGGAACCGCCACCCCTGTCTGTGTGTTTGAGCCCACCGACCAAGTTCCATTTTGTGGGCGTCTGCATTCTACATTCTACTCCGTACATACATAGGTTTCACTCCACGACTCGGCGCTTCTGATTGCCTTATGCATCCTCTTTCTTCTTTATTTCTGTAACCACTGGTACTCTTTTCCAGCCTTTTATTTACGTACTGCTCTGGGCTTCGGGTTCATTGCACTCGCTCTTCGCTCGCTACTTGCAGTGCGTAAGAAGACTACGCGCTAGCGCCACCGTCAGTGTTCTGCCCGTATCTCACCACCCTCGTTCTTTGGCCCGATCGGTTCGGTTCCAGTATTACTGTGCGACTTTGATCCGTTCTTGCGACGAACCTTTTCGCTGCGTTGGACTTGGATGCTCCAAGCTCAGGAAAGAAAGTGCACACTGCTCGCATCGCGTTCACTACCAAGGGAGGATACGCCGCCCCCACCAGGTAGAATTCAATCAACAAACGAAACAGCCTACAGCCTACAGCCTACAGCCTACAGACGATCAAACATCGAAAAACCTCTTGCGGCCGCTGTATTGTTCTTGTTCTTAGGCTTATTCTGTTCACTGCACAGACGAAGCTTGCCGGACCGCGTGCATCGATCTATTTTGCTTAGTCGGCGAATTAGCTGACTAGATTCCCCACACGCGACTCGGTTCCCACTGCACATTCCCGACATAACAAGTTTCGACAACTCAAAGCAAATTGGCTCATCATGAGTGCTGCAATCGCCATGGCACCGTCTCCAGCTCCTCATGAGAGACCCTCATTTCTGTCGACCGAAATCGCTCCTTCCGACGTAGCCGGCAGCACAAAGAAGTCGGGTTCCAGCGGTCATTCTGCCCAGAGACCACCTGCCGCTGCATCTTCAGGCCCAAACAGCAAGAGCGCAAGCGCTGCGCCGCAGAAGAACGGAGAGGCCAGCAGCCCTAGAGGACACGGAAATTCCTCAGCAGCAAAATCTTCTCCCGGATCGTAAGTGAAGAAGATCCCCGAACACAACGGGCTCGTGCTTGTGAAAATGTATGGATGGTATGTACTGATCATGTCTATTTAATAGTACACGTAACGAAGCAGGACGACCGAAAGTCATCGTAAAGAAGGAACCCGGGTCACCTACACTTTCAAATATGAAACCTCGACCGCGGAGATTAGACTTGTCCAAGAACACATTGTCAACAGCCAACAATCCGGCGTCAGCAGTTCCCATGTCTGCGCGCGACAATTTGGGTATTCAGGAGGCTGGTATTGCTTGCCTATCACCTGGGTTCGTGACCCAGGACCCTATAATGAAGAGCCAGCTGCAGAGAAGTATGTCGGTGCGCGAGCAGCAACGATGCATCATCGAACAGAGACTACAGCAACAATCTGCGAAAGGAGACGGACCGAGCGACAAAGACAAGGACTCAGTCTCTGAATTCGAAGCCAAGACCCTGGCATGTCTCGCAGAGGCAAGGCCCCCTGGACTCTCTATTATGGCCCCATCTCATGAACAATTTGCGAATGAGCGAGTCATCCAGTCCGCGCCGCTGGGACGTAGTTTCACGGGCCATCAACATGCCGTTCCGTTGTCACGTCATGTCGCCAATCAACCCTCGAACTTGTCCAGCAGTTCACACATTCACCACGTTCCGGCTCACCAGACTAGTAATCGCCTGCCTCCCATAAGCGACGTTTTTGGACATAGTGCTACTGCGCATCCCGACAATGCACCGCCGGCATTCCAAAGAGGAGCCTTTGCCTTCCCCAAGTCATCAATCCAATCATCAGCAGGCGGCCCTTGGATCGGGTCGGCCAAGGAGTATAAATCTGCCGAGGAGGCACAGCAGGAACTCGCAGGTGGACGACCCGAGCTGCTCCCAAAGATTGTCCACTATGGTGGTCATCAGCCACCCACTCCTCCATCTCCTGCCCCAGGAAGCCGCCATGCCGATGGAAGTCGAAGTGCCAACAAGCGTCGTACGCGAGCCGAGTACGAGGATGGCGCCAGTCCGCCTCTTGGATATGGCCCATCTTCGAGCCGGCGTGGTCCATTCGGCGAGGGCAGAGATAGTCCCGAAACACAGCGCGCGAAGAAGGATGAGTTCCTTCGCCTTTGCTCTAGGGCATGGGAACTGTTTCACTCATAACAATTGAAACAAGTTGACGCCGAGGATGAACCAAGGCGGACGGATTCTTCGTCCACGATGAACGGCTCAGTGGATGTTCTGACACGACAGAGGAGACAATGACGAATTTAATCGAAATTTCACGGCTTTTACGACTCACGTTATTACCCAGTAGTCGAATCCTCGAACCGTCCCCTCGCTCAGTCAACGGGAACAGCCAGCTAGAGGACCGATATTGCTGTGCAGGCATACTGTGTTTGCAACTTGGGTTTCCTAACCATGTCAAGTTGCTCTGGGGCGTGGCGTGTCTCATCTATTTTCTGTCTCTTTAACTCTTTTGCAAAGAGAGGCAAACATATATTTTTTTTTCACTATTGAACATTTTTTCTACTCAATGCCCTCGCGGCATTCTTGTTCATCCTTGGTTTGTTCGGATCAAAGACAGGAGGCTGGATCACCGTCGAATTCCATCACTTTTGTCGTTTTATTGGTTTTGAGGACAGGAATCTTTACCTGGTCCATTCAGACAGACCGTGTACGCGCGTACAGGAGGTCGGTATGATTAGCGACACTGGCGGGGAGTGAGTGGCTTTGTACTTGACAACATGGGACGAGTTGGGATGGGTTTCAAACAGGATAAGGGGACGATGGAATGAGGAGCATTGATTTGCACACATCTTGATGTAGTCGCAATAATATCTATAATTTTCCATTTCCCGCTCGAGTTTACTTGGGCGTGTCCAAGGACGCATGACATCAAATGACGCAAAGTACAGTTGAATTTACCTCCAAATGTGCGCCGTTCGTAACGCGCCGGGTCATGAAACACGGTTGTTCTTCAATCATGGATGCTGCCAGACGTCCACGACCAGAGGTGATGTGGTGTGGATGGATGGCACGGCATGGCACGGCACGACGACACACAAAACACCATATTCTACGTATTGTTTTGCGCGCCCAGCCATCCACTGAACACCAAAAGGCACATATCAGAGGCGCAAGCAAGCCGTCCGTGTCCGTGTCCGAGTGAGTCCATGGGAGTCCATGGGCTGTGGTATGTGGTGGTTGTCGCATCTACGGAGTACCTATCAACAATCTTTCATCTGCCTAGTATCGGGCCCAGTCTGGACTGCTTGTCTGTCAGACATTCACACAGCTCGCCGAGAGAGAGACGTGGCATTGCAACAAGTTACAGGGGAAAATGGTCACGATACAGGAGGAAACTTGGTAGGTATTCAGCAAGTAGTTAATGTACCCCCAGATGGTACCCAGTTGAACTGGTCTGGTCTGGTCTGGTCTGGTCTGGTCTGGTCTGGTCTGTTCCAAGTACCACCTACTTACTGCATGCATGACCTACGTATGATCAAGGTGCCGCCAGATTTTTAGGACAATGCCTTTCCAAAGACCAAACAAAGAAAAGGAAACCCGGCGACCACCGTTTCTGCCCCTCGTATACGAAATCTAGATGAATAGAGCCTCCCAAGCCTCATCTTTTTCCTTTATCTACTCTGTTTTCATGAACCTGAATGATGGAATGGCTCCAGGACATTGTGAATGCGCCTGAAAAGAATTCGCTTGCACAGTTGGTCCAGCACCGCCACCATCGCCGTCACCTCATAAACTCCCCTATAAAAATGTACGCCCAAAAACGCCAGTGCTCGGTGGTGCATCTGAAACGAAAACAACCGTTGTAAGCCGAGTTGAGACTTGGATATCTCATGATGAAACAAAATCCGAAGATGCCGAGAAGAAGAAGAAGAAAAATGATCGAGGATCAATAGTAAATGGCAAGTAGTCAAATATCCTGAATCAGGGAGAAGAAGGAATAAAGATATGAAGTGAGGGGAAAAGGGAGGTTGAATGGCCGTGGATGAAGAGTCATTAGATCGTAACGTCCGTCCGTCCGTCGTTCAGTTACAATGTTGAAAAAAAAAAAAAAAAAAAAGAACCACGCGGTTGGCTTGTATCTTGGTCCAGTTTTCCCAGCTTCGCCAAACGTAGAGGGAAGGCAAAAGAGTCTGCAAGATGTGTTGGGCAGTAATCATTCTTCGGAATGAATGTGCCTACTCATCAGATTGCAGTCCGCCATGCCAAGTAGCAGCATGACGGACAGTGTGTTACAGGCCTTCCTCGCCAGCTTTGCAAAGTTTTATCTCGCGAACCCATTCGGATTTCAGGACCTGAGCAGCCGTGAGACGGCGCGTTGGATGAGGGTCCAGGACTGAGTAGATGACGTTGCGACATCGCGCGCGATGCAGAGACTCGATGGGGCCGTATCCTCTTCATCGCGACGGCCTTCAAGATAACGAGCATAAAATTCATCCTCGTCTTTCTTGGCCACACGCCACAGGTGGCGCCCGGTTCGCATGGCCATGTAGATAACACCGCACGCCCATACGTCAACGGCGCGGGCATCAAATTCCTTGTCGGTATATTCTTCAGGGGCTATATAAGGGGCAGAGCCACAGAGTCCAGACACCATGTGTGCGTCTGTTTCCCATGCCATTCGGAAACACTCTCCGTTGCCGAAATCGGTGATTTTTAGGGCGCCTCTGGTGGTCAACAGTAGATTTTCGGGTTTCAGATCTCTGTGAGCGACACCCATTTCGTGCAGATACTCGACGCCGCGCATCATTTGCTTGAAGAAGCAATCGGCCTCCTGAACCTCGAGCTTGCCGCTTGAGAGGATGAGAGTGTATAAATCACCTCCGGCACAAAACTCCATGACCTCGCAAAATCTCCCTTGGCATCCTTGAGCAGATCCAGAGTGTGAATGACGTTGGGATGGCGCAGAGACGAGGAAATGCAAAACTCGGCAGTGAGTCGCTTGCTGTACTTCTTCTCGGTTTCTTCGGGACGACGGCGGAATTCCTTGACGGCAAAAAGCTTCTCAGAGCCGCCCAGCTTTTTGTGAGAGATTCGAACGATACCGAAGGCTCCACGCCCGACAACCTCCTGGCACTTTCCGTACTTTTCTACAAGCGTGGAGGATACATTGGCGGCCCCTTCCTGTCCGACGCTTCTTCCTTCTCCTGGCGAAGCGAGTCAACCCAGTTGGAGACGAGGGAAAGGTCATGTTCGGGGTTGCTTCCGGTTTCTTGCCCAATAGTGAGCGCCACATATCCGACAGCTTTTCTTGTCGACGACTAGACTTTAAATGATGTTCATGGCCGCCCTGTACCTCGGGATTGAGCGAGAATCGCGTTCCGAGTTCCTTGCCCGGTATCACCTTGGAGGTATTTGACGGAGCTTTGTCGACGGGTCGTTCGGATGACTCCTTGTGCGAGGAAGCCGGTGACGAAGTGCCGTTCATGGACGAACCGCGCGGCCGGCCAGTTGGTTCGCCATTGCCGTTGCTCGCTTTGGGAACATCTTTGCCGGAGAACATGCGCGTAAAACGCTCTTTCACGGATGCCTTTTCTGACGCGGGTTTCAGGTGCAAGGGTTCAGTGGCAAAATCGGCATCTTGAGGAGTGAGAGCAGGCGATTTTCCGGAACCATCGTGAGATTTGATCGACGAAGGTTTTGAGGTTGGTGCAGAACTGGGCTTTGACGAAGTGACGGAAGCAGCAGGCATCTTGGTTGGCAGGAGATGAGAGGCGGCGAGAGGCGGCGAGAGGCGGCGACGGCTGGCACGACTGACGTAGCGCCGTGCCGTGGTTGGCGTTTGCTGTGCTGCTTCCGGATGTGCGGGCACGATCAAGATGGGGTGGCGTAGAAGCGAGGCGATTTTTTTTTGTCGTTGTTGTTGTTGTTGTCGTTGTTGTTGTTGTTGTCGTTGTTGTTGTTGTTGTTGTTGTTGATGATGATGATTGTGACGTCCTGGTCCAAATAAAATCCAGGTGTAGTCGTGAGAAAGCCCGAGGATGGATGGATGCAGAGCCAAGCCAAGCCGAACCAAGCCGAGCCGAGCAAAGCCAAAAAGCAAGGGCCAGCTAGAATGCTCTGGGAGGCTGCAGAAGGTTCACAGGCAGCATTGGTAAAAAACCAACCAAAGGGTTATGAAGGACTTTCGGCAATTCTGTTTGACTGGACGGTAATACGGAGTAGACAGTACGGATTAGACGGTGGGCGTCGAAGGCGATGGATGACAAAGCTAATAAGCTGGCCGAGAGGACGAAGCGCCGCGTTGTCAAGGGCGGGCAGAGAGGACGAGAGGGGACGAGAGGGGACGAGAGAGGACGAGAGAGAGCCAGAGAGAGCCAGAGAGAGAGAGAGCCAGCCAGACAAGAGATTGGCGGCGCAGGGTGTGTGTGAAGAGCCAAAACGCGGCGACAGGGATTGTGCGGTGCCTGTGTCGCGTGCGCGCTGTTCTCGTGCGCAGAGCTGGCCGCCTTCCAGCCACCCAGCGTACGTAGCCTATGTACGTGCGTACAGTGCGTGTAACGTACTCCGTGCTTCGCCGTGGACGGGTAGAACGGGTAGAACGGGGTGGTCGGAAAAGTCTGGTTGGTCGGTTGGTGCCAACCCAGAGAGAGAGAGAGAGAAAGAGGTACATAGACCCAGAGAACCAGACCTCTTTTTCTTTCTTCCTTGTTACAGAAACAAAAGAAAAGGAAAGAAAGCGGCCTGGGAAACAACGGTGGCAAGAGGGGATGGAGAGTGGAAGGGCAGGTCGAGGCGGCTCAAACAATTTTGGTACACATACATGTATAATTTGGTCAGGGCCTGTCGCGGGCGGGGCTTGGTTTGTTCGTCTAAGAGTATTAGCCTGCCCTACCCTGCCTGCCTTCGCCTTGCCTTGCCATGCCGTACCGACGAGGGGTGTGAGCGTGACATGTGTGGTATTTTCTGCCAAGGGTCCATCTAGTAGCTTGCAGGACCACTTACCTCAGCGTGGAGCACCAAAAAAAAAAAAAAAAAAAAAAGTGGGCGTGAGAGATGGATGAGAGATGGATGAGAGATGGATGGGGTTTCTCATAATCACATCGACATCCGTAAATATTGGCATTGCTTGCTCTTGACCACATTCCTCAAGAGTTCTGTTCACCTAACACAATACCTACCCACTTGGGTACCTTGCATGTCTGAGGTTCCGAGGTTCCGAGGGTCCTTTGCTTCTTCAAATATTACAGTACATGTACTTGTACTCTTTACCCTGGCACCTGGTGGGGAGAAACCAAACACGGGCAGGTGGCAGGAACACGGGCAGGAAGGAGCGTGAGACCTTTGTCCGCGACGGGAACCTTGTAGCCAAAACCAAGACATCTATCCGATGCATTACCGGGAACCGGAATCTGCATCGAGACTTTCTTCCCCCTATTACTAATTAGAATTACCTGGCAACGGCTGCTATGCGCTATTATGGCATGTACATGTAATCCGTACATACGGAGTAATACATACACCCACTGTACACTGTAGCAGCACAACTCCCGGACCGGCGGGTGGGCGGCTGCCGACAAGACAAATGATCAAATAATCAAATCATCAAATCATCAGGCGGGAAAAGCCAAATAATAAATAAATACTTAGACGGGCATTCGTATGAAACCAACTTGCCAATGAATGAATTCATGTAATACATACATACATGTAGGGACCAGCTGCGCATCACTAAGCGCAAGGAATTGGGGAGCGCCAAGGAAAAGATGGAACGTTCGGCTTCGGGACCCCCTTGTGGCATGGTTATTATCACGGATGAGATTGCAGATTGCAACCCATCATCTCACACTCTCTGCGAGAGAACTCATGGGTCGTTGAACCCGCAAGTTTGAATACCAATCAATAGAATAGAAGGTAAGAAACAGGCCAGCACAACATGCAGCCCCGAATCTTGGCCAATCCGCATCAGCCAACCATGGATAAGCCAAGCCCCTCGATGCCGTCACCTGTCTTTCATCTTTCGGCCGGGACGGGTTGAGCCCAGATGGCTGATGGGAACGTGCACTAATCATTGGATTATCCTGCTCGTACAGAGGGGGGTGAGAGGATGCCTCGAGCTCGTTATGAGTTGTCAAATGTCGACTGTCAAATGTACGATGATGATGATGACGGTGGGTGGTGGTGGTGAATTTCCTCTTCGGCAAGCTGTCGACCGAGTGACTCAACAACGAGTTTGAGAAAAGGACGATCAAAAACTGCCTCCATACTGCTAGATGTCTTGACTCATTGAGTACTTGTGTCACTGTCACTGTTGTCGAGGACGAGGAACTAACAGGTGACAGCCAGGAGGTGGCCGGAAGTAGGGTCCTCACTGCTCGACGCCATGGAAGTTGGCGGATCCGGACCATTTACGGAGTACATACACATGTATGTACAACTACTTGCAAGCAGGTGTACATCCGAATCCCAGGGGTCTGGCTGATCCTCACCGTCTGCGAGCGGGGACGACGTCATCGCCTGCCTCAACGTTTCCTTTTTCGTCACGAGGTATCGAGTACTCGCTCGAGTGCTAGCAAGTGGAGTCGCCCGCTTTTTTTTTTTTTTCATAATACCCCTACCTAGACCCTCCTATGTACATATGGTAATACACACACAAAAATATGCAGCAGTAGCTGTAAGAAATAAAAATACCTAGCTGAATGCTAGAAAAGAAACTTCCTAATAAGCTTCCTAACGGGGCCTATTGAAAATCATGTCAATATTGAGAATAGATTATACTTTGCTAATTTAGTATGGTGCTTTGGTTTCTACATACATATAGCTATTAGCGTGTGAGTGTGGGTGTGGACAGAAAACTATATAATTATAGCAAGTACTCGCTCGGTACGGAGTACAGGCCACAATACATGTACATGTACGATTCCGCCAAACCGCATGTCGACTGGCCTTTTGGACGACTAGGTTGGCTGATGCTCATGCCTTATCAGGTGGAATTAATTGATACCAGACCTGGAAACTCATTACACTCATAACAAGAGTCTGGCCTAGGATCACCACTTGTCAAGTCATCCGCATCGCTTGAGCAGCGCATGATGGTTGCTGTCGTCCTGCACGCAGCCAGTGCTACACTACACACCGCGCGCTGACCTGTTCATAAAAAAGGGCTAGCATCGTCGCACGCCGCCTACATGCAGAGCCCATCATCTGATATCAAGACTGCGGAGTAGCGCGGATGGAATAGTAATATAATAGTTAGTATTCCTCACCTTCTCGGAAGCCGCCGATTACCAGCTGTGATGTCCCACCTACATGCGTACTGTGGGGGCCAAGCGTTGCTCGAGGTTGGTCTTTCAAGGGGCTCTTCCAAGGGGCTCATCCAAAGGGGGCTCTTCCAAGGGGGCTCTTCCAAGGGGCTGGAGCCGAGGGGCAAAATTCTATTATATGCGAGGCATATGCTACCGCACAGTATTACGGAGTAGTCATGATAATATATTACAGGGCATGAGCTCCTGTATCTCCCTTTATCTCCCTATTGCTTCGATGGCGCACCTCATCGCGACGAGGCGACAGTGAAACGTTCCTCGCAGAAGGAGGAACATGAAGACCTAAAATCACTATTGTCTGCTCACTCGGTCAAACGCCGAGTAGTTGTCGCACTAGCAGCGGCAGGAGGCGATGTCATTCAGGCCTTGCCGAGAGAAAATGACTAAGAGTAAGGGATCGAAGCGGTGAGAATAAAATTTGATCCCTTTTTGGCAGTCGTAAGGCCTCAGAGATGTACCAGGTCCAGTATTTCAGGGCACAAACAAGGCACCTAAATCTAGCAGAGAAACCAGGCTTAGTAAGGTACTATTATGTATACTATACATCTTCAGTAACTTTGAATTATAATACGGAGTAGGCTCTTCGTATATATAGAAGTACTTACAGATCCTTGCCCGCGAAATCTCCGAGGCCTTGCGACTGCCTAAGGGACGGGAATAATTGGCATTGCGATCTGTCATTCACCGCTTTGATCTCACTGAAGTCGCCAAGCCTTGTTGTCTCAACTGCAATGCTACCGAAAATACCCATGCTTTATTCTCAAAGGGGGCTGGGTGGTTGCCACCTGCGGTCCAGACCTTCTACTCCGTAGTGAGACACTGTATTCCCATACAGCCATCTGATTCGCAAAAGGAAACCCAATCTTTGCTGTCGTGTTTCACAAAGCAGCTTCTTTATTTCTCACCCTCCACACGTCGAGACGGGCAGTGTTCAGGTTTCGGGAGGCATCCGAAGCACCATGCTTGTAGAATAAAGGGGCAATTGAGGCAGGTCCTTGGAGAAACCCCTCCCCCTCTCTTCCCGTGAAAATATGCCAAGTCTAGGCTTCGCGAGTATCTTGATGCATAAGTTTTTCCACCGCACGACTTGGCTTGGCCTGCGTCTCTGGTTCTTCCATGGTATCTGGGTTTGAGATGAAAATCTTGTTGACAAGATCGACTAATTTGGCACCCTGGGAAGAAGCAGCCGACGATAAGTTCTCTTTCAGCGCTTGCGCAGCATATTCGCAATCTGAATTTGAGGCAAACAAGGAGCCCCGGCGCGCGCCGTCGATGTCGACACATTGTGCTTCAACGTCTTCGCGGCGTCCTTGACTTCTGACTTGAAAATAGGCGGCGACAAGACGGTCCCTTCCACCAAATTCTCTATTTGCTTGAAATACTCGGTTTCTTTGACAAACTTGGTCAGGTACATGGTCGGCCGCGTTGATGACCTGGCTCCCATGCGACGTCTGATTGCTTCCTCGTAGGCTCGGTCGTACACGTTGTAGTCTACTGCTGTTGGCGAGTCGGCGACAATATCAGGCTTGGCTTCATCCTGAGCAAATGCATCTCGTGCTCCGGTCCCAATGCCAAGAAGGAGGGGCTGCTGATCGCCTACTTCGTGTGCATGACCCTTGTCCGCATTCTCGTCTTGTTGACTCGGCAGGCGACGACGGCCAGCTAGAATACTTTCTATTTCTTCTGCTTTTGCTCTCTCCGCCGTTGCGTCAAATGTCTCGTCCTTTGTGGTCGCACGTTGGAGAGAAGTTGAAGAACTTTCGGGATTTGTTCCTTGTTTTATTCTATTCTTGGCCAATAACATCCTGAACTTGTGCATCACCTTCATCATGGATAGCAGGTGGTTCATTTTCCTCGTGAAAGCGCGGCTTAGTTCAAGCTCATTAGGTGGTTCAACCATGTTCTCGCAGTTGTCTTCTTTGGACAGAAGTGGATCAGTCCCTCCTTTCGTCACCCACGGATGTTCCTAAAAAAAAAAAAAAAAAAGATGGATAGAGATGGTTAGTCAATGAGCCTCTTTTGAGCGGGAAGGAGTAGATGAGCGAGCGAGCAAGCGAGTGCATGCGTGCGCGGGTGTTTGTTTGAGAATTTTTGAGTTGTGAAAGACCAAGCTTACCCTTAGCGCAGACATAGTAATTCGCTTTTTGGGATCCTTTTCCAAGATCCTGCGCATCAAATTCACAAAATCGGGATCTTCATCCTCCGGGATGACAGGATCGTCGGACTTGATAGCCGCATATATTTCCAGCACTCCCGGTCGATTAAATGGGATTTTACCGTACTTGAGGCAAAAGAGCGTGACGCCCATAGACCATATATCAGCTGCTTTGCCCGACACTTCTCCGTGTTTCCCACACAATTCGGGTGGCATAAATGCAGGGGACCCAGCGGATTTGGAGACGCGCATATTGTCAGGCTTGTCAAACATTTCAGACACACCAAAGTCCACGATTTTCACAACCTCGTCATCTGAAAGGAGTAAATTATCGGGCTTGATATCTCGATGAATCACACCCTGAGCATGCACTACCCGCCGCGTTAGCCGGAGCACCGAAGTCTTTTCACCAAGGTGCACATGGGGGTGAGGAGAGGAAAAGACTCACGATACTCGATGCCTAGAAGTAAGTCTCGAAACCAATAGCGGCAAGATTCGTCATTGTAAGGGCTTGCATGTTCTTCAAGCCCAAGCCCAACTGACATGATGACACCCTTCTTACACATTTCCATCACCATGTATAGCGAATCCTCCTCAGGGTCATCAAGAACCTCGATAAGTTGGACCAGGTTGGGATGGTTGAGTTTTTCATGATTGCGACTTCTTCCCGGATTAGAAATAAAGCATCGTTTTGTTCGCCCGCACGTAGACCCGTCAATTGCGGCGACAGTGGCCCACCAGGAGCTCTGCCTGGCCGCGGGATAAGTTGACGAGGTGATCCATGAGGGCCAAGACGCAAAATATGAGATTGTGCCCGTTTTCTCAGGCGAGTCTTTGAAAATTCCTTGACGGCCTTGAGACGACAAGCTTGTTAGTGAACGAATGAAGCCAAAGGTCTCAAAGCTGGTGAAAAAGGCAATAGAACCCACAAACTCGTTGCCGTATTGATCGGTGGCGCGATGCACGGCACCATAAGATCCTCGACCAATCTCTTCCAAGATGATGTACTGGTTGATTCGATGGTATGTCCTGCCATCGGCTTCATCGTTGGTGAACTCGACTCGAGCATTCAATGTTTCCTATTGGTCCAGAAATCTCAGGTCAGATTGTGGCCCAGCACAACTACAACGGAGAGTGTGTGCACGAGCTGGGGAGAATTAATAACCTTGATCTCTCTATGCACACTTGGTGTCCGTTTATGATGCCTTTCCGGACTGGAATAGCTCCGCAAGCTGGGCGGCTCAGTCCTGATGGGTGGTGCCGTCAGTACCTCCTCGCCTTCCGGACGCGACGCACGAGAGCTGGGCATGAGCCGCTCTCCCGTATAGCATAGCATGGGGCTCGACTTACACGGCAGCGGCCAGCGGCGGCCGTGATGGCCCCGGAGTGCCTTGGTCGTCACCAACATGGTCAATCGTCAGCTGAGGCGACAATGCACTCGCGACGTGCTGTTCTGCAGCAGCATCGGCAGGACTATCCGCCATGGCGATGTTGCTGTCCCTCCTCTCCAGCCCTTGTTGTGCTAGTCGCTCTTTTCAGAACTTGGTAAGAGCTTTGATGATTCGTGTGGAGCGTCGTCAAAGGGCGACAAGTCGGCGGGATGACCGCACGCCTTTATTGAAGAGACAAAGCTGAACCGAGAAAACGAAGGAGGGCTGAGCGTCAAGGCTTGTGCTCTTCGCAGTATTGATACCGGATGTAGAACGTAAACTGGACCGAGAGAACAGAAGGAAGAAGAGTAAAGAAAGAGGCCGAGTCCTTGCTGGTGACAATATCGAAAAACGCGGGTAGGTACAACCTGCCTCATAAGCTGCTCGCCGGCCTCGCTGGGCCTATCACGACGGCGGGGGCCCTTCCACCTCCTTCCACCAGTTATTATTAGTTCAAAGGCTGCACTGCGACCGTCTCACATGATGCAAGCTTCTCGTCAAATTTCGCGAGAAACAGCTCCATCAACCAACCCGTTGGGCTCAACCTTGTCTTCCTAACACCTCTCCCTACGAACAGACAACGACGCCGCCATATTACACTGCTCGGCATTCGCCCGAAACGAAACCATCCTCCGTACACTCCTTCCATCCGGTCTGCCCATCATGGTAGTCTACTCCTTTTACATTTTCGACCGACACAGTACGCCAGAAAAACAGCCCCCAAAATGCAGAAATTATGGCAACAAAAAAAAAAAAAAAAAAAAGCAACCCAACAGAGTTAACTCAATCCCTTCTCCCACAGCTGAATGCGTCTACGCCAAGTCGTGGCTCCCATCGACGCGGCCGCCGTCTTCCCGCGCAGACGTCGCCCGCTCCGACGACACCAAACTCATCTTCGGAACCGTCTTTTCCCTGCGCAACATGGCTCGCAAGCTAGGTGGCGACGACGACGCCTTCATCAGCTATCGAACGGGGCAGTACAAGCTACACTATTACGAGACGCCTGCGAATCTACGATTCGTCTTGCTCACCGACACCCAATCGCCTAGCATGAGGAATGTCCTGCATCAGATATATATCAATCTCTGGGTCGAATATGGTATGTGTAGACTGCAGACCCACGACGAACTTCTTTCGAGAGAAACAGGGAAATGGTTTCATGCTAAACTTGTGTGATTTTTTTCTCCTTTACACAGTTGTCAAGAATCCTCTTGCCCCGGTAGAGCACAAGGGGGAGAAGGTGTCACGAATGAGCTCTTTGAGCTCGGGTTAGACCAGTTTATCCGAGGTCTGATGTGAGACTTCAGTCATGGAGATGGAAATGATATACATGACAACTCAGCCTTCATGAGGCGCCTTGCCCCGGTCAAGCATTGATCGCGGTGTATTACGATATGAGCAGGTAGTCGAATCGACATCCATACCCGAAGCTGGGCCGTTGCTAGGAGTTGAGTACCGAGGCTTGAGTTCTGGAGAAATGCATCACTTGGATGGCTTGACAAAGGTTTGGATGGCGTTGAAACCTTCTCAAATCTGATGCACTTCCAACCTCGATGGTGAACAGGACGGAAGGATCATACTAGTCTTTCCCGAGACCGACTCAGCTAGCTGGCCCCCTGCTTCAGGGAGTCGCAACAGGCCCAGCCCGGAGCTGTATCGCAGGCAGGGCTCATCAGGATGGTACTTGATGGGAATCTCGAACACAGAGCCATTCACATACTTCGGCACGGAGCATGAGTTGGAGGCAGAAGACGACGCCATGCAGTTCGACTGTGCGTTATATTGTACAAAACATGAAGCACAGTTTCTCTCAGCCAATGCGGAGACAGAAGAAGCAATCCAAAGATAGAAACCGAAAGCCCGCGTCTATTGTGCCCGTGTCCATGCCTATGCTGGCTCTTGGCATCATCATTAACCGGAATCTCGCATGTATATGTTTGGTGTTTTCCAGTGTACCTCGTACAAGGAATGGGTGGGTATGCATTGTAAAACCGTCTCGTCATGAGGCCTTCTGCATTGCCTTTTCCCAGGCGCTCTCGAAGCCAACCCCCTCGAATCCACCATGACGATACTCCCATCCACCGCAGCAGGCTGCTTGCCTTTCTCCTCGGGCTGAAGCAGTTGTGATCCCACCTCGCTCTTGCTGATATCGACGGCACTATCCATGATGCCCTCCTCGCGAATTTCGTTCTCCCAATTACTCGAGTATACCACTGCTGCAAATGCCTCCAAGGCGCGGACCGTTTCCATATCCTGTAGATATTCGTTGTGTACGCCATTTCCAATGACGTGCGCCTGACGTGTCAAGACGGATAGGATCTTGGGCAGCAAGATGACCCTTGAACCGCGCAGCTCCATAGATTCAGGAGGGGGAACGGTGATTGGGATGGTAGGTCAAAAGCTTCAGTGGCGAGCTTCTTGTCCACCAACGTCTCGAATGCAGCATCGAGTATGAGAGTCAGGACGTGCGAGAAGGAAGGTGACTCGACCAGATCGGCTGTTTCGTCTAGCAATCGTCGTAGGGCAGCAGGCGATGACAAGTCGGAAACGGTGCTGCCTTGCATGGCGTTGTCTTCGAGTATGCCTGACTGACGAACCACTTCATCCTCTTGATCACGCGGGGGCAGCAAGAAAGTTAGCCAGTCTGTCTGCCTTCTCTCCTCGACAGTGGCGCCCTCGACTAGCTTTCGAACCTCCATGGTAAGTTCACTGAAGTGGTCGAAGCTCACTAGGTCGCGGGGAGTCAGAGCGCCGAAGACGGTTCGTACTGCGCCTCGACTCTGTTCATGACTTGTGCCCATCCCTTGTTCAGCAGCCACCAACTGAACGTGAGATACTTGCGATTGGTGTCGAAGTCGCTGCCATAGGCTTGCTCGGGGTTATCGTCGTCATTGTTTTCGAGACTAATGGTTGCTTGCTGAGAACCCGTGGCAAGGGCGACCACACTGGACAAGTAGCTCCGGCGACCCAGCAGGTTGAGCTGCACTCGAGTTAACATGGTGAGGAGAGCCAGCGTGTAGATGAGAGTGAAGGCTCGCGTAACAGCTGCCAAGCACAGAAAGACAAGCTCAAGTTAGCAAAGAATGACCCGGACACCACAATACACAAGCTGGGAGAGTAAGTAGGTGGGCTAGCTCACCACTGATTGCCAAGTCATCCCAAAGCTGTCGTTTCGTCTTGCGAGATACCTTGGGTGCAACAGCGTCGACCTGTTGGGCATCTTGACCAGTAGCGCCAGCGGAAGAGGGCGTAGGAGCAGCGATCTGACTGGCGTGGATGCCGCTCTCGCTCTGGAGGCTTCCTGACGTGGCCATGCTCTTGCCATCCTCCTCCGTAATGGCAGTATCGGCAATGCTAGGAGGGCTCGTTGTTGATTCGGAAGCTCCGCTCTTGAGACCTCTAGCAGAACCCTTGATCTGTTGTATCTCGTACGTGATCTGCTCCGTGTTCATTTCGTTCAAAACATTGCTCGTAGCAGTCGGCAGGAGGGCGAGCACGGTGAATGTACAGTCTTCCTGGTTTTGCTCGAATCGACGTCGTAAACTGTACCACAACGAAGGGACGCGCCCAATTATGTTAGCCCAAAAGACCCCGGTCAAGACAATTGTTGAGCATAACCAAGAAGCATTGGGTCCACTCACTTCTCCTTAGCGATGCGATCGCTACTCATACGCTCACGCGCGTCGTTTATCTTGTTCAAGACATACTGGGTAGCGACGTAGCCGGCGCCGACAATGCCAATACCAATGGCAATGGGAGTCCTGTTGTTGCGCAGCCAGCGTCGCGCGGACAAGAACATGGTGCAGAGGCGGGGGAATGTTCGAGATTTGAATAGATTAGATCATGGATCAAGAGGGCCAGCCGTGCCCGTCGAGACCAGGCTAGAAAGACGAAAAAGGTGCGGGTAGGTGACGAATTTCGCGCTCGGCTTCGATATCCAACTTTTGCTCCCGGGAACGGCAATGGAGAGAAGGTGCATGCAAATAACACCATGTGAAAAGGCAAGAAAAAGAAGGGGAGAGAAAACCGAAGGAGGAGGAGATGTTAGGAAGATGGTGGATGGTGGGTGGATGGTGGGTGGATGGTGGATGCGTGGGTGGCCGAGGATTGCGTGCAAATAAATGATGCTGCGTATGAAGACGTTGGCCGGCGCCAATGGCAAGGGTCGTGGCCACGAGGAATACCGGACAGTGGCGACGGTGGCTCGTTTTACCTGTCGGCTAGCACTGGAGAGCACTGGAGAGCTCTGGAAGGAAGAAAGGAGCCGAGGTCTCGGTTCCCGAACACAGCGACACGGGCAAGACGGGCTCGAGTTAGTGGCGAGGGCAATCTGTGGCTGGTGCTGGGATGGGAAAGGTGGCAGGCAAGTGGCTCGTGCTGAGATTGTACATATGTACATGTACATCCATGCCCCGCCTGTCCCCCTCCCCTCTCTCTGACTGACCTGACGTGCTGCTGACCTGACCCTCTGACGTCTGACGTCTGCGCCAGGCTATCTATCCAACAACATCGTTCGCGCCTTTTCTCCCCTCTTCACCAGAGCACTTGTGCAGGACACAAGCTCACCTCAACAGGTCTCTTCCCATGAATCCGCGAACGAAGGAACCGTCCTTTTACGAATAGCCCCGAGCCTCGCCCATAATGAACCAGCAGAAAGACCCTCCCGAGTTCATCCTCGACGTCTTTACAGACCCCCGCTCCTCCGGGAGGTCGTCAAAGGTCAGCACAGCACAGCACAGCACAGCACAGCACAGCACAGCACAGCAAAAGCAAGCGGCTGCCACCTGCCACCACCAGTTTACCCTCCATTCCATGCGGCAGTCCCATATCCCCATTTCGCCCACCAACAATAATTTTGCCATTTGCGTTTCCTCTTCGCCCTTTTCATACCTATCGAGCTTTCATACCTATCGAGCAAGATCAATCATCCCCCATTCATTTCAACCGAGATCGAAGCGTCCGAATTTGGATCCAACTAACCAAGACGACTCGCAAGGCATTCTACACACCATCTTCTTCACCCGCTTCTTCCCCTCCCTCTCCCCCGCACCCGCGACGTCCTCGACCTCACGCTCCCATACGTGGACGATGACGAACTCGAAACCATGATTGATCAGCGCGCCTCCGCCCTAGAACGCCAACTCGACGCAGAGCGCTCCTCGGGCGGACGCGACGCGAGCACCAACGGCGGGGGTCGCGGCCAAGTAGCCATCCGCTTCTTCGAAAAGCGTCGACGCAAGACCTGGCTGTCAAGGGGCGACGAGGAAGTCTGCTGGGAAAGCTGGACGCTGAAAGTGACGGTTGCAGAGCCCAGGACCGAGAGTGGTACGTTTTTTTTTTTCTTTTTCGGGGAGGAGGGTGAAATCTCCTCCAGTGCCGAAACGTGCATAAACATGACGAGCGTGTTTCTTGACTAACATGAACAACGTCTTTTCCTTTCTCTCCAACTAAACAGAACGAGCAAAAGTCCGTCGCGCAATGGAACAAACTCTTCTCACTACCGCCATGAAAATCGTCACCTTGGCCAACGCCCACAAAGACCATATCCCGCCCATCACTACCCAAGGTGGCAACCCTTTCCCATTCAAGATCAATATCGACCAGAAAGAGACGGGATGGGCTGCCAGGATGAGAATCTACTAATCACTTGAACCGGCCTACCGGCTTGTACATACTTGCATAAATACGTACATACTTACATACATATATACATGGTTCTTCGCACTAGACTTACCGGCGTTGGTGGACAGGATGGCTGGCGCATATGATTGTATTTTGGAATTTCCCGAGATAGATACCCCTAGTTCCACGCGAAGAAGACATACAGCCTCATCCTGCAGCTCGACTTGCACTGCTCCTCTACGCCTGCCGAGTCTTCAGCAAGTAGAATTCTGGTCTTGGTTGGTGGACCCCGACTTGATTCGCTCACACATTGTAGCTCACAGCGGACGGAAGCTGGTGGTGCCTTTACTGGGAATTATCAACAATTTTACCCCTAATAAGCTAGCAAGTGATTTGCGTTGCCAACTAATCCCTGAAATCCGATCCAAACGTACAACACTCGTCCAAAGCCATGTCTGCCCACTTGAGTTGCTAATCCTGACTCCTTTTCATCCAAATAAAAACAAGGCAAGAATTAAAAGATACGCTGCCCTGAAGCCACCATGAACTAAGCCTTATAGGCAAAAATCAAAAATAAAGCTGAAACAAGAATGCGCCGGAAACAAAACCCTTCAAGAGCTAATGTGCCGAATTCGGAGTCCGGTAGCCCACCTGGTTCCTGTACTCCGTCTCCGAGCCTTGATGGCTCATACTACATACACCACATGCTCATTACCATAAAAATGCAGTCGCCGCGGAGCCGCCGCGGAAGTTCCTTTCCGCTCCATAGCCACAAATCTAGAGTCGTTGCATCCATCGAGCACAATTTGCCTCTGATAGCACCATAATTTGTTCTCCCTTAGTGCCCAGGGCTGCCTTTCTCACCCCTTCATGAATTCGTTCAGGTCATAAAGATGATTTCGTTGCAACATATCGTCTTGCAAACAAGTATTCAAAAAGCCGTTGAGAAGCTTCGATTAAGACACGGCTTACCGCTTCGCGATTGTTGTTTCTGTTTTGATGTTTGCGTTCCTGATCCAATCTTCTCGAAGCCCTGTAAGATATCCAAGCCAGCAAAGTCCGAACCTCCATTGGCGCAAGAGCCGAAATCAGTAGGATCCATTTCC
This sequence comes from Epichloe gansuensis, assembly GCA_023658505.1. Taxonomy (NCBI): domain Eukaryota; kingdom Fungi; phylum Ascomycota; class Sordariomycetes; order Hypocreales; family Clavicipitaceae; genus Epichloe; species Epichloe gansuensis. The sequence continues at coordinate 1,635,458 of CP098281.1, forward strand.
AAAGAGGGCCAGTTGCAGTCTAGCGGAATGTCCAGCATGGCTGAAAATTTGCTTGGAGAAGCCATCCGCGATGGTGATTGCTGGAAGAGCTTGGACGGTGAGCCTAGTCCTCAAATGCCTTACTGGGTGTGTCAAAGAAGTGAGACGGAGAGTTTTCCGCAATTTTGAGGAGCGGCACTGAAGAAATTGACTTTCTTGATACGGAGTTGGTATTTTCACCTAGCGCCGAAGTTGATATAGATCGATCTAGACGAGCACGCTTCGCAGAGCGCTTGATGGGGATCCGGCATCTATCGAGCTAATGCTTGGAAAAATTGAATCATCATCCATGCCTGGAAAGTCTTGAAAATATCGAAATCAGTTGATTGCATAGCCATGTCATCAAATGTGTACACGGCATCGTCGAGGTTGAACGCCGGGCTCCAGGGCATGCTGTCTTCCGTGATCCCAGTGACGCGCCGCAGTGGCGATTGCAGCATGTGACGGACCTTATCGCGATGAATGCGCAAGTTCGTGTTTGGCGAGGCGGAAGGAGGTGGCCGAGCAGGAGGCTTCATTTTGACTATCGGAGTCAAGGGCGGAGGGTCTGGTTTTCCTTGCCCTGCCGCAGAGGCGATGATGAGATCGGACCGCACGCGAGAGGGCGAGATTTCGAAGGGCTAAAAGGCGAAGAGTTTCTCAGGCGGGCAATCTCTTCCTCAGCGCGGCCACGCTTAATGCAAGGTCGGTCAGCTTCCGACGTCAGCAACAATGCTTTTCGGTTAGGTCGCATGGCAGATGATTCAAGAGATGAGATGTAGCCGCTGTCGTCCATAGATGTAAAGTTGCGCTTGTGTGATCGAGAGATCGAAGATGCCGGGTTTCGAGACATGGGTGGTGGTGTTCCGCTTCGAGCTTCGATATGCCTCGAGACGGGAGGCGAGGAGTGCATGTTGGCAGGAAGAGGCGAGTACATCGACTCAGCGGGCAAATCCGTCTCTGCAGCCTTGTCACCTGCAGCCTCTGGGCCCGTGTTATCAGACACAGGAATCGTGGCATCGGATGAGAGCTCTGCAGGCATGGGCAAGGTAGCTTGCGAGGTCGGGAGAGGTGGAAGAGAGAGAGTGGAACAATGCATAGTCGTCGGTGGGGCAAAGTCGGTTCCCGCATAGGGGAGCTGTGAATGGCACTGAAGGCTCGAGACGTGTAGACATGACCGGAAGATTCTCTGCTGTGGGCGCTGCCTTTCTAGTTGGCTTCTCCTTCAGAAACTGGAACTCCGTACCAGGCTCAATACCCCAGTAGTTGCCCTTGCCTGGGTCATCCTTGGGGCGTTCGATCTTGATAAAGTTCTTGTGCAAACTCAGGTTATGCCGAATGCTGTTCTGCCAGCCGGCGTCAGTGGGGTGGTAAAGGAGTAGTTATCGCTGATCCATTTGTAGATCTGAGCAAGCGTCAATCGACGCAAGGGTGATCGGAGAATAGCCATTCCAATGAGTTGAGCATAGCTGTGAGGGGTTTTGCGCCGTCATCGGTAATGCGAGGGAATGAGTCGTGCGGAGGTAAGGCCGGCTCTTCGGTTTTGATTTTTTTGGCAGGTCTCGACTCCTTGATCTGCGCAGCGTCCAGCAAGACTCGTTTGCCACTGGGTTTTTGATAATAGGATTCGACGGAAAAGTTGATCGTCGTTGGGGCAGGGAAAATTTGGGGTGTATGTTTTCTTTCCCGAAGCTCATCATGTCGAATTGAGGTCGTTGAGGGCCCGTTTTGAACTTGGAAAGATGTGGCTTCTTCTGAAGACAGTCTGTCGTGACAGCCCTGCCCATGGGTGGTGCCATTGATACCATATTTAGCTTATTGCCCTGTGACGAAGTCTTCAATGGTGACCGTGGTGAAGATGATTTCGATTTGTGTGGTGAAAGACCGGCACTAGACGCCGCCGGGGCGTTGAGGATGACATTGGAATTCGAACTGCTCAGTGGACGGCGAGCAGGCTTTGTGACAGAAGGCATCGGGGCATGGCTCGTCATCGGGGCACCTCGGTCGAAGTCTTCGTCTTGAAATATAAAGAGCGGCTCGTTTGGGCCAGAAAATGGCATAGCTCTGGCCATTTTTGGCCAGCTAGACTAAAACAGACTTATCGAGTAGAAGGCGTCTTCGATCAATTGGATAGCTCAGAATGCAGGTGGGAAAACTGAGTGTAGCAAGTCAGTTTGAGCTCCGTATGTATAATTAGGAAAATCGCGTCTGAAAAGTAGCAGACTGGTAATGCTCTATGGGGAGGATCAAGGGCTCTAAATTCCCAGCAGAAACCAGCCAGTATGACACAGAAAAAGAAAAGAAACGCAAGGTGAAGAAGCACACAAGACGTACCCAAGTGACGTTGGTGTTGCTGTGAAATGAAGGGTGGATCGTGAATGCAGGGCACTTTAAATTGCTGGTCCGGTCCTGTCGAGCGGTGTCGAGTATCCCAGGCCTAGTCGCTGCGGTACGGGGCGGTTGGCGGTGGACGATTTCAGACGCGTCGTAATGAAGCTCGTAATACCGCGCGGTGCGTGGAGTATTGGCACGTTGCGAAGAAGTTGCTGTGATTTCGGAGTAAGTGGAGGCAAGCAATCGAAAAATTGGATGGAAGAGAAGCCAAGGTTGAAGAACGTCGTAAAGGTCTGTTGGCAGTGGTTGAAGGTGAGGCAATGTGGGAAAAAGAGAGAATCCAGAAGAAAGCCGAGGGGGAGAGAGGCAATATGAAAGCTAGATAGGATGGATGGATGGATGGGTTGGGATGGGAAGGGATGGGAGACGAGAGGTCTAGTAGTAGTAGTTGTAGTTGTGGTTATTAGCAGAAGCACCAGTAGTGGTAGTGGTAGTGGTAGTGGTAGTGGTAGTGGTAGTGGTAGTGCTACTGCCCAGTACAATGGGTACAATAAGGAGGAGGAGGGGCGTGTTGAAAGGTATTTGTGCAGGTATGCGAGAAGCGTTAAGGCGGGAATATATGTAAGGACGATTCGCCCTGATCCAGCCAAGCGCGGCCAGGTGAGCGGGGGTCGACCTTGAGGAGGCCGAGTGGAGCGCCGACCAGGGGGTGGCAGTCAAGGACTCAAGCATTCTCAAGCATTCAAGCAACTCGACACGACAGGAACCAAGGATTCGATCGTGGGTGATTTGTCGTGCAGAAAGAAGCCACGATGTGTATGTATGTAATCCGTAATATGTACATACAGGCAAAGGCAAGGCAAACCAACCAACTTCGTTTTTTGACTTTTGCACGCGAGGTGCTCGCGTCCTTCTGTTGCGCGGGCGCGCTGCCTGCAGGCCGGTGCCTCATCCGCACACGCAACGCAACGCAACGCAACGCAACGCAAATTCACGTCGTTGAAAGTGAGAGCCGAGCCGACCGCTGCTAATGGAAAATAAGACATCTGACATGACTGTTCCAACTAGCACAAACAACTACTGCACCGTTTGGAACTTCATCTATCGTACTCCGTACCAGATGGATGCCGGCAAATCGATGCAGACGCCGACGCCGACGCCGACGCAGGGACGGACGCAGGGACGGACGCAGCTCGTTTCACTTTGCCAATTCATGAATCTATCCTCTCCCAACTTGTTGCAAATTCATTGAGGATCGTAGAGACCCTTTTCCTCTCAAGTCCCGATGTGGCTCAAAAGATCCGATTCTGGTATCGTCCGATGCCATTTCTCACGAGTCAATATGTCGTCGACAGCATTATATTTTAATTTAATGACCAAGCCGGCCCAGCAAAGGCGATAATTTATTCAATTTCATGCCTGTCATGACGAGATGCACGTCAAGATTGAGCGACGATGTCATCGACAAGCGTCACAGAGTTGCTCCGACCTCCGACCATTCTTGCTGCTAACTACTAATTACTTATCGTCGAGGAAGCTGCGCACGTCACCATGACAAGCAAGCTGGCCCAGGTTGCGCGATATCAGTTCCTGAATCCTGACAAGTGAGCGCCCTCCAAAGAGAGGGAGGGGGTGTACACATGACACGAAAAGAAAAAAAGAAAGAATGTGTACTCCGTAATACATACATGCTCCGCACATACATATGCCAATGAATGCAGGGCAGGGGTGGTGCGAGAGGACCCAGGCACTTGGCGTGAGCCGCAAGAACCGAACCAACTGTTTCTGAACAAGATGCCGTCGTACAAAGCGTCGTGGGCGCCATTATAACACCATCTTACCTACCATCTTGTCGTCTCAAACCTCATTCGGGCCACCAGGGCCAGCGGGGCGGAGCTTTAGGAATGAACAAGATGGATGGGCCGATGGGACGGATAATGGGGATAATCCCCATCCCATCTCTCGCCAGAGTCACCGCGGACTATTCACTTTTTCCGTCGCCCCAGAACCAGACGTGTTCATGCACCCATCCGCTACCATCCGCCGTGTCGTCTGCCTCTTATCCTCTTATCATTACTGAAGAATCAATCCGCACTCGGCTTTTACTTTCCCTGGCTTCGACATATTACATGTATGACGAAAAGGCACGATTGAACAAGTGGGGACTGTGAGTTTGTGCCCGTCTCTTCCGTTGTATATATGTACATATTTTACAATGTAGGCCAGTAGTACATACAGAGTTCTCCGTACAATGCTTTGCCAATCTCGATTGCCTAACCAGGGCCACGGGGTCGCGGCCGGAAACTCCCCCAAAAAGAAAAGAAAAGAAAAGAAAAGAGAAAAGAAAGAAACCTTCCTCCCTTCCGCAAGCAATTATAGATTAGGGTCTGTTAGAGTTGATCTCGTTCAAGAGCCCCGAGCGGACTGCCGTTAGAGCAACCTGCTCCGTAGATCTATTACCACCCATCTCATATACATACATCTCATTCTGTCATATCTTATTGATGATTGTGCAAGGCGCGTGCGTCCTCTCACAGCCCTGCATCTTATTATCATGTATAACTCCGTACTCCGTATTCCGTTCAGAAAGCGCTTAACATGACAAGCGTACTGGCTCCTTCCTCCCACTCCGTACATCGTGAATGAAACGCACCCACTCACTGACTCTTCCTCCCAGCGACCAATGCATTATCACCCGTTTACTACATGCGGCCTCGTTCTTGTTGGTACGGATTACACGCCCCTCCCTCCAACCTAATAGTTTGAACCACTCGTCCTCCCTCGTCCTCCCCCCACACACACAAGCTATGTAGATCTGAGACACGCCCTGTCTAAAAGGAAAAGAAAAGAGTCATCGCATTCTCTCGAGATTTCTTCAATGCTCTCAAGACGTGGGGAGAAACCGACCTCGGCGAGCACCGCGGTCCAATTTCTCCCACAAAGTTACAGTACTCTGGAACAAACATCCACTTTACGCAAGGGCGGCCTTCTTTTCAGCCATGAGATAGATGTGCTCGGCAAGAAAAGTGTACATCTACCTGACAAGCAAGAAACCCCGAAAGCCAGCCCAGACCGTGTGCGGGATTATATGTGAGGGGTTCTCTGCAGTCTACTGGCTGGAGATCATCCGACTCGCAGCCTTGGTGGTGTGCACAACGAATGCGCTGGACCAACAAGACGTTGACAAATTTCCTGCGAGGGTTTTTTTTTTTTTTTTTCATTCGAGGTTGCAGTTCGGGCCCATCGTGGGTGGTGGTGGCTTGGTGGTGGCGGGTGGCGGTGGTCGTGGCGGCCGCCGCTTGTGGTCGTGGTCTGGCGGCACCAAAATGGGAGGGGAAAAGGGCGCGTCCTCACGCGCCTGGGAAATTGGGATGCGTCAGGGAGACGCGTCGTTTGTTTACATCAAACGCGCGCGCCTGGCCAATCACCGTGCCGCATTCAACGTCTTGTCATCCTGAACGAAACGAACCTCACCTCACCTCACAAGATGGGGTTCAGTCCCTCGGATCTTGCAACCAACCCAACCGGTCCTGATGGTAGATAGACGACGCCAAATCATCTTTCCGACCCCTTGTTTTCTTCTTCGCTGCCCCCCCAAATCAAGTTGTTCCCGAGCAAGCAGAATCGAATCGAATCGGCATGTGATCGATCAATCAATCAATCATGACGAACTTCACCACCACTCTTCATCATGCACATCCTCTAGATAAATCCACCTCGTTCCAGCGCCTCGTTCACAAGGCAAACCGTGACGTAGTATGTCTTTATTCATTAAAACGCAACCGAGACCGCGACAAACCTTCCCCTCTCGGTAGTTCCTCATGACGCGGCACTCCATTCCAGCAACCCGGTCGAAGCCGGGGCAGCTTCCTCTCGCCCAACTTCCGCATCTAGCAAAATCCAGCAACGTCAGGAATGCAGCATGGGCAAATTGGAAAAAAAGTAGCATGAAACCCGTTTCGAAATCCAGTCCCGATCGCTCGGCCTTTCGTTTTCCTTTCGGAACCAGGGTGTGCCATTCATTCCACGGCCAAGGCTGTGCCATGCCCGCTTCGGCGCCGTGACATCATACTTCCACCATGCGCAGGAAGTTGAGGGACGAAGCTTAATTCCATTTCAGCTGAAAGCAAAGTCCCACTTGGGGAAAAAGAAGAAGAAGAAGAAAAACTCGTTCCATCCCAACCCACGTGTCAGTCAATTAATATGTGTGAGACCCCCTTGTTGGCCCCCTCACCCGGAGATGCCATAAGCTGAAAAGGAAAGAAGAGAAAAGAACCCACTTTCTTGCGTGGGGACGATGGCCAGTGGCCATCGTGACTTGCATGCATTTTTACACAGGAGCTATTATTAGCATCTTTAGAGCTGGAGAATGGTGAATGAATGAATGAATGAATGACTGAATGAATGAATGGGGTATTATGTATTCCATGTCAGAGGGGAGGCACCAGCTTTAGCTAGCTGACTAGCAGAGCGGGGGCGGGGGTTTTTGTGGTGCCGTCCATCCGTGCATGAAGTTGCCCAATCTGCCGGGGCGCTCGAGCAACTTCTCCCCAGTCAAGAGGCTACATGGAGAATATCGCGGGAATCGCACAAACGCACAAACGCACAAACGCATGACCCAATGCCCACCCCATAAACCCGCATGACAAAAGTCGAAATGAAGTCCAAATGCGACTCCCGCAACATCGAGATCTCGTCTACCCAGGCCGGCTTCACAAATCGTACTGGCTTGGCCGGCTTGGCTGGCTTGGGATGGATGGAGGGACGACCCTCCTGTGTTACTCGCTTGATGGCCATATTTACTGATTCCGACAAGACTTTCGTGTCAACCCCAGAATCATTCATCAGCCCTTGTTAGAACTGTCGCGACCAAGTCTTCACACATGTCGGAGCAGTTCCAGCTTCTATCGCCTCGCTCATGGAAAGGTTAACCCCGCTTGGTGTGTTCAACACCAAGGTCTCTCCTCTCTTACGTATCATGCAAACATCGAGGCCGTGGCCATTTTAATTGGGATTGGTACGGTGTAAAATTCGAACTGAGCTTAAAGGCCCTTTGATTGCCTCTTCCTCTTCCCTCCACGATTCATGCCGTATTACATAGCTTCAACCACTCTTACGATACAAGTTCCCGCACTTCGTAGTGAACACTTTCTCGCTCTGTGAGCAAGGCTTCGTTCGGTTTGATCTATGGGATTCGTTTAATCCAAAACACGACCGGCAACTGCGGACACGCTCTTGTCGTTCGTCTTGGTCTTCTTGAGATTCCTGCCCAGCTGGATCTCGCTCAAGAAGCCTGCCGGGCGACCACCCGAGGGGACGGGAGCAGTCGGTGCATCGCCCAGTGGTGGAGGGGAGGGGAGGGGGAGGACCTCCAGCGCCAAGCATTGGTGACGGAGGAGGAGCTGTTCCGGTAGGTGGCATCGGCGGCGGCGGAGGGGGACTGAGGGAGCAGCAGAGCCAGGCATTGGGGGTGGAGGAGGAGGAGGAGGAGGAGGAGATGTAGTATGGTCATTGCTTTCTGGCATAGGAGGAGGAGGTGGTGGTGGCGGTGGCGGTGGTGATGGTGGTGCAGCTGGAGAACCTGAGTTTGGGACTGGAGGAGCGGGCGGCGGCGATGCAATAGGAGCATCGTTTGCCGGTGCAGGGCTAGCTGATGTCGAATTCCTTCCAGCAGCAGACAGTGGCCGGGGAGGTGCCATAGTGCCAAATAAGATGGAAGCCAACTGGGCAGCATTTCCACCACCAGGTCGATCATCATCGGAATCCTCGTCATCGTCCTTGTCAGAGCCCCAATCCTCTGAGTCTGCTCGCTTCCTAGAGACCGGTCCGGTGGGAGCCGGAGTAGCCTGGGCCATCCTGTGGAAGGGGTTGGTTGACGGATCGGATCGCGGAACTGGAGGAGCAGTTGCGGCTGCCGCTGTGGCTGCAATTGCAACCGAGCCAGGAGGCGTAGAGTCTCGGGATTGACCTATATTAAAAGTTGCTTCACCAGGCTGCGACATCATCTTGTGATAGGGATTTTTGCTCTCAGTGTCTGCTGGCGGAGACGTGACGACCGTGGGAACCGGTGGCGGCGAGCTGGGCTTCCTCTCCATGTCTTGATTCATGATCTGGCTTCCGCTAGGGGTTGATTCCTGAGGAGTGATTTGTTCGGGCCCTTCCCATCAGAGGAGCTGTCATCGTCAAGCGCCTCCAGTTGGCGTTGAAGCTCAAGTTCACGCTGTTTAGCTGCTTCGATTTCTGCACGTCTTGCGGCCATTTTGGATTCCTTCTCCTTGGCTTCGGCCATGGCTGCCTTCTTCCGCTTCTTCTCTTCCTCTTTGCGTAGCTTACCCTGCCTTACTTGCTCTTCGAGAGCCTTCAAACGGGCTGCAGCGTCTTCTTGCTCTTTCGCAAACTCATTTTCTTGCTCTCTCGCAATTTCCCTACAGGCGAGTTAGTGACGTCTTCAGAAGCATTGAAACAAGAACAAATGATCTCAGGTGTTAGCCTACTCCATCTCTTGAGTCTCTCGACGTTGCTCCTCTCTCTCTTTCGTAAGCCTCGCCTCCTCAGCGACCTTGGCGGCGTGCTCCTCTTCTGCCTTCTTCGCAGCATCCTGCTCCGACGTGTCTGCTTTGCCGCTTTTTCTTGTTGGAGGCGGCGGCGGCGCTCTACTTCCAGCCTTGTGCGCGTCTGAGGCTGGTGCAGGAGGAGGCACACCTTGCTGCTCATCAGCCAAGCGAGCCTTTCTCTCGGCTTCTCTTCGGGCGTCGTCTTCTTCGGCTTGCCTCAGTCTGGCGGCTCGCTCGGCCTTTTCTCGCTCAGCTCGTTGCGCAGCTGGTTCGCCGCTCTTTACCGGGGCTTTGATACCCAGGGCAGCGAGACGCTCGGCCATGCGCTGCTCGGCCTGCTGTTTGATGTACGCCGCTCTGTCTTCTGGAGTCTTGTAGGAAGAGTAGGAGCCCACTGCAGCTGGCGGAGTGGCAGTTCGAGAGGCGGCAATAGGCTCCTCCTGACGAGGGCTGGCAACTCTTTCCGGTCGAGATTGTTCAAGAGTGGGTGCCTGTCGGGCAGGTCGCTTATCTTGAGCACGAACACGTGCGGCACGGCTTTCACGCTGCAGGTCAAAGATGAAGTCTCGAACCTCATCTTCAACTCCAAGACCATCTTCCCAGCGACGCCTCTCGTGTTCACTTGAGTTGTCCTGACCACCTTCCTTGAGACTTTCTTCGATACCACGGGCAAAATCGCGAACGCTTTCTTCCACGTCGCGGACCATGCTCTCGTTACCTTCCTTTTCGGATTTTATCTTGATTGTTTCGTCCTCGAGTCTCTTGGGAGCGTTCGTGTCTTCTGTGGCCACATCAATCTTCTTTCCTGTCAGAGCAGCAGTGCGCTGCTGCATCATGGCCTTGGCCCTGGCCTTCAGTCGATCACTTTCCGTGATGGTGCCACCAGGACCCGTTCCCACAATCTGAGGACCACTATCGGGGTGCGCCTTGGCATCTTTGAGACGGAATAATTCAAGACGTGCTTCCATGATGGCCTTTTCGGTCCTGCGGACTTGAGAAGCCAACCCCGGGACCTTGTCGGCGAGGTTTTGGAGTTGACGCTTCAAGGATCGACGTTCGGCGTCCGAGTCCCCAGTGACGAGCGCAGCATCAAGATGGGCGTCAATGTCGCTTTGAATGCGGCGAATGCGACGATACAACTCCTCTGACTCTTGGCGATCTCTTCGATCCAAAATGTCGTCTTCCTCGTTGTTTTCTCGTCTGCAAAGTCCATTGCATCCAGAAGAACCTGCTTCTCCTTGATCTTCTTCCTGAGCTGGTCAAGAGTGGCATCTCCACTGGAGCCGACCGATACAGGAGACTCGGATCGCGGGGAAGAATTTCCAAGTCTCCGGCGAGCGCTGGATCGATAGCCGAAGTCTTCGTCGTCATTTCGGAATACAGTAGCGTCTTTGCGACCCCTTGTGCTCCCGCACCACTACCTCTGAAGGATCGATTTTTCATATAGCTGACGCCAGTTTTCTGAGGTAGGAGAGCGGCACCAGAATTCTTTCGAAAGTCTGACTCCTGATTCAACATGGACTTTACTGTGCCAATGGACTGGCTGAAATTGCGAGTCGAAGGCGGAACAAGCTCAGGAGGCAGCGTGTTGGGCAACGGGTATCCATTGAGCTTTCTGTAGATCAAATGCATGGCTACAGCGAACTCGTCAAGGTCCAGGCGACCCTTGTTTCCATTATCAGACAAGGTCCAGACTCGTTCTAGATCGGGTTTTTCCAGACCGCTTTGGCCGAAAATCTCAATGGCTTGGTCACCGCCAATATGTCCTTTGCCGAAGCCATCCCATGCGCGGAACAGGGAATCATATCGCGTCTTTTCTTCCTTGGTAATTGCCCATGGAATAACAGCATTGCCCTGAAGTCCTTGTGTTGTGAACGAGCCTGCCTCGCGACCCTGCTGGGGCATCATCCTGGCCTGTAATGCATCAATGTTAGGTAGTCCCGAGGCAGGTGCGTTAACCAGACCCCATTGCCCGGGCCGTCCAGTTGGTTGAGTATTCAATGATGCGGCCATGCCACCATCGTTTAGCCCCTGGCCAAAGCCTGTAGGCATTGGTGGCATAGGAGGTCTGGGTCCCTGATATCCAGTCGGCTGAGGATTCTGCATGCCAGGGTATCCAGTTTGTTGGGCTTGAATCCCTGTGGCAGGCCGCCAAAGCCAGTTTGTTGACCCGGAAATCCAGTCATTTGAGACTGAAGTAGCTGAGTATTGGACGACTGCGACTGTTGTGTAGCATTAGGCGTCGAGTTGTCGTTGCGGAAGCTCGGGGCGTTGGTAGCCGCCGCAGCAGAGGAGGAAGCTTCATCCACCACGCTGAAACTAATGATATCGACCATGCTAGATACCTCATTCTTTATGTTTTCCGGCAGAGTCGCTGGGAGAGACTTTCCTGTCATCTTCAGATTGCACAAATACATGGCAAGCGCAAATTCAGGGAAGTACAACTGTCCTGCCCGGGTGGTGTCGGCCAATGTCCTTTGAAAAACAAAAAATCGAGTCAGTCTCGTCAGTATACATGTATGTGTGCTTGAGTAAAACGAACCAAATATGAGAGAGTGTGTCTCCGTCTAGTCGCGACCGCAGCAAAGATCTCTTGCTTTGTCACCAGACATGGTGGTCGAGCTCTCGCCCACGGCTGACTTGAAAAGTGTCTCGAACTTGGACTGGTCTTGAGCGGTAATAAATGATAGTCTGATGTTGGGGATTTTGTTAGTCTCAGCACGTCGTCCCTGAGGCTTGGAGGCCCCTCCAGTGTAAAAAGAGGCGGCCATCTCCGTGAAGCCTGTGGGTTGAGGCTTCATGGGAGGCGGAGGAGGAGCCGGGCTCGACGATTGCGCTGGCGAGGAAGAAGGAAATCCCGTCGGCTGGGAGGGCTGGAATCCTGTCTGTGACGGCTGCTGCTGCTGCTGTTGGTACTGCTGCTGGTAGTGTGAGGGGATCAAGGGCATAGGCGGCAACGCTCCTGTCTGGTAGCTCTGTTGCGGTTGGGCACCGGGAAGCCCGTATACTGCTGCTGAAGAGGCTGGGATGCCTGCGGCAGACCAGTCTGTTGAGACTGCATTGGGAAACCAGTATATTGCTGTTGCAGCGGCTGCTGTGCAAAGCCAGTGGGTTGCGGCGCAAAGGGCTCGGCTGAGGCTGTTGTAGCAGTTGTTGTTGATGATGTTGATGATGCTGCTGCTGCTGCTGCTGCTGCTGCTGGCCACCAGGTCCCAAAGGACCGAGGGATCCCCGCCATACTGTTGAGCGCCCGGACGTTGGCTGTTTCCGCCTAAGAAAGCATTGGAACTGGAATACATGATGGAGTTGCAGCAGTCGGGTTTGCACAACAAGGCCGAAGTCTAGGTGCGATCGTGGCAATGGACCGATTCGCGATGTGGTTTCCAGGTGGTCGGGCGGAGCGAGAAGCTCCGCAATGGGGGTGGGTTGGTAGGATGGCAATGGAGGTGCGGCAAAGCAAACGAGATGCTCGAGGAAATGCTGAGAAGCGAAGAGTAACGCTGGAAAGGAGACACTCGGACGAAGGCAAGTCTGTCGGTCACACGAGGGATGGGAGAAGAAGCGATGGCGATGGCGATGGCAGGCTGCACTGGGTCTGGCGTATATGGCTCAGAAAGGATGATGAAAGCTCCAGCTTCCCAATGTGTTGGAGAATCTTTGTTGCGCCCAGCCGCGCCGCTAGAGGCAAGGCGGCTGAGTCCATGGGCATCAGGCAAGACCAGCGAGTACCAGACACTAGACATCATCACTGTTCCACTGTACTAGAGTGTGTGGCGCCCCCGATCAGCATCGATGTGCCCCCAATTATTAGGGTCAGATCCACGAGCCGGTGCAAAGTATGCACCGACTTTGCACGGTACAAGTTGTATGTGGATTTGTATGGGGCGGCTACTTTATACTGTCTTTTGCACCTGTGCAAAGTTTGTGAGCGTACTATGTAGGCTCCGATCCACGAGCCGGTGCAAAGTATGCACCGACTTTCCACGGTACAAGTTGTATGTGGATTTATATGGGGCGGCTACTTTGTACCGTCTTTTTACACCTATGCAAAGTTTGTGAGCGTACTACGTAAAGTGCAAATTTTGTGCCTAGAAATTGGCATAAAAATGGAAAAGTGGGACGGAAGAACCAATCACAGGCACTTGCGTAGCCCTAGTTAAAAAGATATATTATAAGTAGGGAGGGATAGGGGTAAAGTCGTGCTTATGTAATTTAGATAAGTGCTTGTGTAATTTAGATAGAATTCTATGCAATTAAGCTGACGAAAACGGCTAGCGCATTCGTTTACATGCATTTTGCACTCGCGCAAATTTTGCACCGGCTCGTGGATCACAGCCTTATTAGAGACCAACCAGAGACTGCCTGCTTATCCGAGATCCCGCACTGCGTTTCTCACCACGTGTTCCTGCAACTCAACAAGGCTCCACCGCGTATTATCACTAATCAGTTGTTACGGAGTACTCGCGCCAACTACTGTATATAATATGCCGCCGTCATCCAAAATCAATGACAACGAAATCGATTCATTCGCGAGGGGTATCGAGCAATATCAATGATTCCCATAATCCAAATGAACGCCCCCTCCCTCCCAAAAAAAAGTCAAATCGCTAACTGCTCCCCGAACCACCCACTTCAACCACAGAATGAAGCAGGAGATGCATCCAACCAGCTCCTAAATTACACCGAGGGGCCCATGTCGTTCAATTTCCCTTCTAATACATATATTTAGATTCGAATGCTTGTGTGTGTGTATATGTGTGCGCTTGTGAGTATATGCAAATGTTTCACTGCGCGTCCGTTTTTAGGCACTTCCTTATCCCTTGGTGAGATGCTCTATTTTATGGGCCTTCTTCCTCATCGATGCGGCTGGTTGGATCTCCCATGTACCGTCTATATCGTTTCATCTGAAGCCCGTCTTCAACTTCATGGCCGTCCGAATATGTATAGTTTGAGTCTGGGTGCTCGTCAAACATTGGCGTCGCCTGTCCGAAATCTCGTTCGGTGGGACTGTCAGTTTCTGGAGGGCTAGGCAATCCTTCGGATCCGTTGCTAGCTTCGTCGGTAGATGGACTAATCGCTCCCTCACTCGACACCATTGACATGGGTCGAATAGCCAGGTCCCTCGATCCTATTGAGCTTTGGCGACTATGGCGCCGGAAAGCCACGTCCCGTGAAGACATTTGTTGAGATTCCTGGGAATTACGAAGTCCCTTCGCTCGCTGATTCTCAAGACTGCGAAGCGGCAGTCCGCCAAACACCGTGGCAAAGCTCACAACGGCACGATTGCTTCTGCGCCATTCCTGAGAATACCCGTCACTTTGCTCGGCAGCATTCTCTTGATCAAGAAGACTCTGATTGCGCTGCAGGATTCGCGCCAGGTCCCGACCAGCGCTGTCCCATTCTTCTTTCAACCGTTGAACCATGAGTTTGCTGCTCCTGTTTGCGGGTCTGTCTGGCTTAAACCTGGACATGACTGACGGCTTGCGCGCCGGTGCCGCTACGGATGCTGTTTCCAATGATCTCGAAACCGCCTTTTCAAGCTCTTCTGCTGATAATGCAGAAAAGTATTGCATGGTGAAATTTTGCTTCAACGATGTGACGAGATGCCTATAATTCGACAAATTAAAGTCATTGACCTCGCAGTCAAGCGTGAGGAGGCTTTTATTCTCGGAAATGGCTTCAGCCAAGTCTCCGGTGTTGCTATTGAGCATCTGGCTGCGCACACGGAGATGCTCGATGCTCTCGTTCTTCCGCAGGCCGATCAGTGCCTTCGAAAATTCTCGACCAAGTCTACCTTCATCCAGTTTGGAGTCGAACCCTGAAATGTCGAGGAAGCGAATGGTGGAGTTCTTTGCAAAGAAGTCTGCCATGGCTTGGCAGGCAGTGCCACTGGCAGCATCCGGTGTAGAGGTTCCTGCTAAATTAAGGCACTGGATAGATTGATTGACTGTCAGAGCACGGAGAAGTTTGATGTAGTTCGCTTCTCGCGCGAATTCGATCATCTGAGCGTAGAGGCACCAAGGCCCGTATCCTTCTGCAATGGCCGCGCACAAGTCATCTATTCCCTCGTCCATGCGACAAGCGTTGAGATGAACCTCGATCGGCCTTGCTTGTCCCATCGCATAGAATAACTGGGCAATCTGCGCGCCAGTGAGGCCACTGTTGTTGAGACGCATGGTTTGGAGACATTGAGCGTTGTCCATTTTCAGGTAATTCGACAAAGCGTCGACCGTAGCAGGGTTTAACTTCATGTTATATCAGCACGACGAAGCATCGCATGGTCACTTCCAGACTGAAAAGAAAAAAATTGCTTACCATGATACCGGAGAGATCAAGTTCCTGCAGCTCCCACTCACGGATTGTCATCTCGTCGAACAAAGATTCCTGTGACACAAGTCGAGTGTTGCCCGCAATGTTTAGTTTGGAGAGCCTCCTCATTCCGCTGAGCGTCCGTTGAATGGTCTCAAATCGTAAGACACCATGGTTATTCGATGTGTCTATCCATTCCAGGGAGTTTGCCTGTCCTGCAAGGCTCATCCACAACTTCGATAGCCCAGCGTCGCCCAATGAGCAATTTGACAAGTCCAGCCGTCGCAAATGAACTTTATTCATCGCCAACAGATTGGCTGAAGGGGAGGGGGGCCGTTGTCAGCTGCTGTAACACGGCACAATGATTAAAATGACAGGCATACCTAACTCATCCAGGTCGTTGGATGACATTGGGTTGCCGGACAGGGAGATGCTATTGCAAACGCACATCTGGCGCCCAAGCAATTCCAAAAAGGCTGCAGGATCTCTGACGTCGTCTTGCTCAAGTGACTCAGGTCGTGCTGATATCGACTGAGCCTGTTGCTCTTGGTCCCAAGCCCTAGGACGTTGGACATGTCGAGGCTGCGGATGGATTCGGAAGCAAACAACAACGCGTGGACTTCTTGGCCCAAAATTGTGGCCTGAAGCAATATATCGTGATGGTCTTCTGGAATTGTCACCCCTAGAGTCGGGTCAGTATACACGCAAGTCCCCTTTCCACGGCCGCGATTCTTTGCTAATCTAGATACATACCATTCAGTGACTTATAAGCCAAAGAGTCTCCGTACTGTGCTCTGTCATTTCTACCGGCAAGAGGTGTAAGATCTACGCCCCGGAATGAGATGGCCTTGAAAAAGCTATTGTACCGCAAGGCCCGAAATACCGCAAGAAGCTGTAGGGGAGCATACGTTTTGCCATCAGCAGGCAGTAATCGAAACGCAGGTTGAGGGGGTTCCAATCAATGGTCCAGTTCGGCACCGGGACCTGGAAAGCGGCGCAGTACGCTTCGAGGCTTCGCTTCAGTCCGCCAAGATCATTGCCCGAGGTGAGCTGCAAAGGTGGAGGGAGGCCTTTGATATCGAATATGGCTTGTTGAAAATGTTGGGGCCACATCGGCTTGAGAATACGATCAGCTTTGGTGAGCGTCTCAATGATGCGGCGATACTGGGAACTAGCCAGATCAATCCTAGTCTCACGGCCAAACGGTGATCTGAGCCGGTCAGCATAGTCTACGGTGTTTTGAGACTATCGTGGCGCAGACTTACCGAAAACACATTACAAATCGATGCTCGTGAGATGAAACGGAGGCTCTGAATCGAGTCAGAGTTACAGTCCCGTAGGAGACGGCTTTCACTCGCAGGTCTCCAGGTGCCGTGGCGTGATCTGCTTTGAGTACCTCGACAAAATGGCACATACATGGCCCGATGATGAGAAAAAGGATGATGTGTCGGTGTTGTCGGGAGCTTCCTCCGTTCCAGTGCTCTTCTGGCCGAAGACCCGTCGTGCCACTGGAAATATTATGTTTTGATGGCCAGCATCCGCCGAACCTTCAGCAGATCGGACTATGTGGTCGATGCGGCTTCTCAAATTATCTGAGAGTAAGGAGCTAGTAGTAGTAGTAGTAGTAGTAGTAGCAGCCTGTCTCAACTTTGCCCTACATGCTTGATGTATTGAAGCCAGCCAAATATCTCGCTCTTTGGGTAATGAAAAGTGAAAGTGCGCTTTGGAATAAGCCAGTCTCGGCCATGGTGAAAACCACCAAATCTCGATGCCTGATCGATCGCCAGCGCTGTCATCGTTGAAAGCAGCCACGACTGAGCGCAGGGAATCTCCAGTCGAATGTCGCTGGATGAAACTTTGTGATGAGACGAACCCGTGTCGTCAGCATGAGGATCTGGCTGGTTCAGCTGCGGAAATGCCGCTCTTGCGACATCTCCGCTCGCAAATTTGACCAAAACTTGGTCTGCAAGGACCAGATACTCGGATCGAGCTTTGAGGAGCGATACGTCCGTCTTCAATGGCCCACAATGCTGGATCTCCATTGCCGAGTAAGGCTGCAGCTGGTCAACCGGACTTCCCGGACGATCGGATGCCGGCGAACGATGATGAGAAACCCGTCTCTGGAGCCTGTCCAACATTGAGGAAGAAGAAGAGGACGGCGTCTTCTGTAGTCGTCGGGTAGAGTTACTGCGGGTTGAACCGGCTGTTGTTGAATCCATGGAAGAGCTGCTCAAAGAGCGTAATGCTCGGGTCAGGACTCGCGGCGCCTTGCTCTCGATTGACGCGATCGACGCTGTCGATGCATCGTGATGTGTTGTTGCTAAAGTACTCAAGGAAAGCCCCGAGGAGGACCTCCGCTTCCATCTTTCCACGTTCATTTCCAACGGTTTGTGATATTTGAAGTCTATAAGTTCCCCTTTCGCCGTGAGTATATCGCGATTTCAGCGGAGCTGCATCGGCAATTGGCAATTGGCCTTAGCAGACCATGGCCACTGTGATTCGGTATCAAGTCAAGCGATGCAGGTAAGTGATCTGACTATCCTCACAGTCAGTGAGACAAACGGAACTCGAACGAAGACACAATGGGATTTTGCTCAGCGGCACGGGCTCGGGACTTGATTGACGTTGGATTGGGTGTGCACTGTGGGATGTGGTTGCTGTTGCAGGATGACGATGTCTCAGCCACAGGGGGTGGGTGTCTTGGGGTGTCTCGGGGTGTCTTGGTGTTGTTCGCACTCCCTCCCCATGGGTTTATGGGTGCGGAATGCGGACGGAAAGCAACCCAGCACAATCACTCCCGCATCCGGCACTGAGGAAACAAATCCAGGAGCGAGCACTCCGTCGATCCCCAGTCCTCTTGGCAAACTGGCATTCGTCAGGACAGGCCGAATGCAGGTTTTGCAGGTTTTGCAAGTTTTGCAGGTTTTGCAGGTTGCAAGGCCGGCTGCGGTTGTCGTAATGGTCGTCTTTGTGAACGGCGGAGATTCGAAAGGCTGGGTGAAGCTTTTTGGTCTTTTTGACACGGAAATGGGCAAAATGCCAGACAGATGCTGTGTGATGCTGTGTGCAGTCCCGGGAAGCTCTTGCCTGCCAAGTAGGAACAGATTCGCAGGAATACTCCGGAGATGGCAAAAACCTGAAGATGGGGGCCAATCAGCTGGAAATCAAAGGACTACACAGAGGACTGACTGGCTGAGAAATGAAGCAATACGAAATCTACAGCCCTGCAAGATACCGCCAGTTGTGCTCAGCTTGTCGTGTAGTACGCTCGGAAGAACGAAGGAAAGTCAGACGGCCGGAGGTGACCAGGCAGGCCCAGATTCAGCAAAGTAGACAAAAAGTCCTCCGTAAGGAGTCGGTCGTATTTCAAGAAGAAGACATGAGAAAGATAAAGGAGAGAAGAATGGCGGACCTTCCAGCGCTACCGAAAGTGAGGAGAGTGCAGAGAGCTAAAAACACCCAAAGCAAGTATGTGGAAGCGAGAAATGCGGATTTGCACGTTGGTGTGGGAACCACGAAACTCTAAACTTTTTTTTTCGTCCAGAGTTGTATTTATGACGATGACGATGACCACAAACGCCGCTGAGGGGGATGAGAGCTGGTTTCCCCAGCTAAAACGCAGCCTCGCTCGCGCCGCTCAATATCCTGTGTCTGGCTTGTGAAGATGTTGACGCTACCTTTTGCGGGAGGGCAGAGGGAGTTGGAGGAAGAGGCCAGAAGTTGACGACCAAGCGTCACGGCACGACAGGGACGACATGGACGACATGGCAAAGAGGATAATAGTAAATACGGGTTTCGTGGCCCAACTGTAATAATTGTTTGGGCCACGGGCCAGGGTGGGATTCGGAAAGGGCCAACTGACAGTGACGACAAAGATGGGCTTGAACAGGGATTGTCGTGCATCGATTTGCAGAAGCCGTGTGGAGAACCGACGACAAATTTAAAATGACCAACAAGAGAAGAAGGGAAGAAGAGAAGAAGAGAAGAGACAACAAGCGTCAATACATATTATATGTATGTATTTTTCGTACACTTAAACTCTTCCTTTTTTGGAGGACCGACTGACCATGCCAGGTATACAATACTCGTCAAGAGGCCACGGTCTGCACTATATCTCAGCTTCGCGTGCAAAGCTCGCTCATCTCTGATTCTCTACCATGCCCTGCTACTAGTACATAGAAGCTTGTCGGTCGGTCAATCCGAGGCCACCTTCTACGGGACTGTGAAGAGCCACGGCCCAAAATGCCGTCAGGCTGTCATCGTCCACTGCTTCTCAATCATTGGGGGCTTTCTCTCTCTCTCTCTCTCTCTTTTTTTTTTTTTTTTTTTTTTTTTGTTTTTCTTTCGCGCCTGCATCTCTCCCATTTGGGTAATTAATTAGACTACAAGAGTCTGGGCCGGCGTCCAGGGCTAGTTATCTTAGCCTCGCATTACACACACTTGGCAAGATAGAAACAGACCAATCATTATCCCCATGTCGACCAGGCGGCTTTGGATGGGAATCCGTGCCTCCCAGTCGTGTTCAGCCCAGACCGGAAAAGTTTTGGACTTGGATTCGCGTCTATATGTAACAATCTGATGAGTGGCAAGGCAAACTTTTTCCTTTTTCTCTATTGCGTATGATACCTACTTTCACTCAGGCACCACCCACACATTTATGGTCACCCGGGCTGATAAAGCTCTCATTTTCTTCTGGCTTTACGGCCCGATGGGCATCTCAATGGAAATGGTCAGTGATTGCCCATAAACACAAAGCTCGGCAGCGCCTAGCTGAATAGTCAAGTGGAGTTGTCTCCTGTGGACTTCGAATGCTATCATCGGAGGACTGGTTTTCGGGTGGCCGAACTCAAGGAATATCAAACGCGTGGAGTGGAATTATCTATCATGGCGGAGCAAAATCGGAGAAACTTTCAGTAGCCCCAAGAAAGAACCGCGCCGCAATGCCGGGAGAATATGCCAGCTAGTGCGGTTGAGCGCTTGAGCAGCTCTCTCGGCACATAAACCATCGCTTTTAGTCTCAAGCGATATTATATGCATGGGAGACAGAATAAGACGCCGAGTCGATTCGATACGAGATGGTGTGAGTAGGTTTTGGGGCCCGCATCAGCTCTCACGAAGCGCGCATGTGAACGAATTCGTGTTAGGGGGTTGAACATCGTTCGATCTGTCTTGTATCGCCCCCGTTCGTTTAGCTGTTGCTTCGTATGACGTCGATTGTTACGGGTATTCGTTTTGCCGCAGTGCGACATTTTTCAGCCACAGCCTGCTTCACCAGCCACGCCCTATACTCGTGCACCGCCCCACCTAGGGTAGGGAAAACGTCCCAGCATATGCTTGATTTTCCCAACGGCGTTACTGCATTCTCCGAGTCGCAACCACGACCAAGCAATATGCGAGCGACATCACAGCCAGCTGGTGGGCTCTTGTCAAGATAATCCTCTCCAACTCGCCGCAACAAACCTCGTAAGTAGCTGCGCCTAGCCGCATCCCCTTCTGTCGCTATACTGCCCTCGAAAGAGCCCGCAAGAGGATCTGCTTCGTCCAAGACGCAAAATTTGTCTACTTGGCCGTCCGCCCCCTCTTTCTCCTGCGTCCCGTCACCGGTGGGCGGTGGTCGTCAACCAACCCCAGCAGCTAACTTTGGATTTTGAGGCGGGGATTTAGGAGTGTTAGATCACATACAATGGCTTCCAACATTCAGAATTCCTGGCTGTCGCGTCACTACATCGACTATGTCTATGTCCCAGCCGCTCTTCTGGTCGTCGGTACCTTGATTGTCAAGAGAGATTGGGCTCCGTATTCGGCGCTCCTGGCGTTGGCGCTCAGGGCCTACAATATCTGGAACTTCCGTGAGTAACGACGCCCAAACCAAACGAACGCACTCTCGCACGATAGAAAGCGACGCTTGGCTCGACTCGAATGTATTGCATCACTGACTCTTCCTACGCTACAGAGATCAAGAAGGTCTTGAAGCCAGATGTCTTCCAGGAATTTGAGCTCGAGGAGAAGACTGTTATTTCCCACAATGTCGCCATGTAAGTCGAGTTGCGATGGTAGGCTCCAACGAACCCCCAAAACCTTGCTGTCCGCATTGAACCAGTTGGGTGTTGAACTCTTCGACATCAGCATCGCTAGTGTTCAGATGACTACCTTTCATCATCCTAGTAGGTTTTCTAAACCATCATGTGATAGCTACCGATTCAAGCTCCCAACGTCCAATTCCATTCTCGGTCTCCCTATTGGTCAACACATATCGATCGGCGCTCCTTTGAAGCAGCCCGACGGCACTACCAAGGAGATTGTCCGCTCATATACCCCCATCTCCGGCGACCACCAGCCCGGCCACTTTGATCTTTTGATCAAGTCCTATCCGCAGGGTAACATCTCCAAGCACATGGCTTCGCTCATCGTCGGTCAGACCATCCGCGTACGCGGCCCCAAGGGCGCCTTTGTCTACACCCCCAACATGGTCCGCCACTTCGGCATGATTGCCGGCGGCACTGGCATCACCCCCATGCTCCAGATTATCCGTGCCATTATTCGTGGTCGTGCCGATGGAGACAGTACCCAGGCCGACCTCATTTTTGCCAACGTGTCTTACCAGGATATTCTTCTCAAAGAAGACCTCGACGCCTTGACCAAAGAGGACAGCGGCATTCGAGTCCACTACGTTTTGGACAACCCGCCCGAAGGATGGACTGGAGGTGTTGGCTACGTCACCAGTGACATGATCACCGTATGTATTAGAGCCCATACGCTCGAATTAATTCTAGCCTCAATACTTATCTATTCTCGCCCTCTTAGAAATGGTTGCCCAAGCCTTCCGACGATGTCAAGATCCTTCTTTGTGGTCCTCCCCTATGGTCAGTGGCCTGAAGAAAACGACCGAGGGTCTTGGCTACAAGAAGGCCCGCCCCGTTAGCAAGCTCGAAGATCAGGTGTTTGCATTCTAATACAGTCGACAAGAACGAGCAACTCGATTTTTATTTTTGAATTGCAAATATTCGTCACTTGGTCCAGCCTCTTATCTTTTTTTCATTACGTAGGAGAGCATTAGCGATAGCTAGGTGGGACGAGGACTGCAGAAGAGATGCCCAACAGATGCAGTCGTCTATGAGCTGCTCAGCGTCTTCTGCTTGTAACGGTTACGGCAGCGTGGATTGTTCGGGAGCAAACACGAGATGGACTTGAACTAGGTTTCAGGGCAACATTAAAAATAAAACCTTCCATAGCAGCACATCAAAATGAGTCAACAAGAAAACACAACTACCAATAGCTTGCGAGTCCAGGACTGATGGCTCGCGTGGTATATAAAAACCACCTGTCGTTCATAATTTCTAAAAACCTGCTTCGATGTGCAGCAAAATCTACCGATAGCATAGTGTACAATTTTGACTCCCCGGCGTACAAGGGAGTAACATCAGCGCAATGTCTAGTCTAGTAGGTCTTTCAGAGGGCAAAATAGAGATGAATGTAGTGAGACATTTCTCCCATACAAGACTATTCATTCTCCTCATCACTTTCCACTACCCGTCCACGTCTTGCCCGCGCTTGTCTCAGCCCCGCATCTTCATCTTCATCTTCATCTTCGTCTTCGTCTTCGTCCGCACTCCCTCCTGCCCCCGCCCTTCATCAGCACCCTCGTCGTCATCCACATCCATCTTATCGGGTGCCGCGCCGTCGTCGTCATCCCCTTCTGAGCGAGGTGTTCCATTCCGTTCGAGTTTCCTCTCCGCTTGCTCGAGGGCGTCCTCACCACCGTTACCTTCCTCGTCGCTATCGACCACAATCTCAGCCGACTTGAACTTGGAAGACTCCTTCTTGGTAGTAAGGCGACGTCGTTTCTTCGTGTGGGTCTCCTCTTCTGAGGAGGAGGGATCGTCGTCTCGATCAGCCTTCTTCTTCTTGGTCGTCTTCCTGGGACGGCCTTCTCCTCCCGCTGGGCGGGAGGCCGGCTTGCGCTTCCGTTTGACTCGTTCGCCGGTTTCCGGATCCGTGGTCATCTCGGCTTCTTGTTTTGAGCGCTCCTCCTCAGCTCTTAGTTCGGCTTGCATTCTGTCCCGGGCGGCAATGGCTTCTCGCTCCTTGCGGATCTTTTCTTGACGTTCGCGCTCCTTTTCCAATACCGCTTGACGTTCTGCATCGCGGCGTTTGAGCTCGGCGTCACGCTGTTCCTTTGCTGCCTGAATCTTCTCCTTGTTCTTCTCCTCCCACTCTTTCTGCTTGCCAATGGCTCGTTCGAGCTGTTTTCGCAGTGTATTGCGCGCCATGTTGGCACGCTGCTCGATGTCGTGTTTGGGATACGGAGGTTGTGGAAGCGTGGCGATGTTGTCTAGTGACTCGATGGCAGCCTCGAGTCCCGCTGCGGCCTTTTCTAGCTGCTCAGAGGAGCGTCTGTTCTCAGGCAGGTTTTGGATCATGGTCACAAGCTGAACTTGCACAAAGCAACGTTGAACTTGTTGAAGACTTGGTCAGGGGCGACTTCGAGAGCCTTGATTCTCAGGGTGGTCAGTATCATTAAAAATAAAATCAGCCCGTTGTGCCTAGTGATCTCGTGCATACCTTTTGTGCGCAGTCGAGAGCTTTACTGTAGTGATCAATGTCCTTCTCCGATCGGCCTCGATTCAACCATGTGCGTCCCAAGCATGAAAGAATGCTTTGGTCATTGGCCTTGCCCTCCTTGGAAAGAGCAATTTCGTAGTGCTCGATTGCTTTGGAGTATTGCTTCAGCTCCGTGAAAATATGTCCCAGGTTAACATAGACATGGAAGTCTCTGACCGTTTCCCGAACCTTGTTAAAGATTGAGAGGCCAGTCTTGTAGTCCTTCTTGTCTTCCACCAGAGCAATAGCGACACCCTGGGCGGCGTAAGCGTTTTCGGGTCCAGCGAAAGAGCCTTCTCAAAGAACTCTACAGCCTTCCCATATATGATGCTTCGCTTTTGTTTGTCTTGGTCTGTGTCGCGTCGCATCTCTCTGGCTTGCAGTAGATACAGGTTGCCCATTCCAATCAGAGCATAACGATCATGTTTGTCGTAGTTTTGCAATGTATGTTTGTAATGGCGAAACTCGGGGTCTTCTGCAATGTTGGCAGGTCGTTTCCTAGAGTGAACCTTGCCCTGATACCATCCGTAAAGGGCTCGAACCTCTAGGTCACCTGTGTTCTCTTGATACAGTTTGGCAACGGCATCGGGCCCTTCCTTGTTGGGGAATTTTCTCAGCTTAATGTATGCCAGTCTAGTGCGAGCATCAGTGTAGTCGTCGTGGCGAGCAAGCAGGCCTTCGTACACTTCAATCGCCTTGTCTGTCAGCCCCCTCGACTCATAGCTTCGCCCCAAGTTAAAACTGATCGTTGATACCAAGGCGTCTGTGTCCATCCTCGGGTCCTTCTCTCCGATTCTCATGCAAGCACTCAGCGCTGCCTCGAAAATTTCGCTCGCTTGCTCGTGTTTCTCGGCCTGGGAGTGGAAACAGCCAATATTGTTCAGAAGCTGCGGTGGTAGAAATTTCCTCAGCGCCGCCTGAGTTTCGGCCTCGTCAGATGTTTCTGTAGGTCGCTCTGAAGCTGGAATTTGGTCCAGCTCAAGTTGTTCGACCTGCTGAAGGCACTGCAGGGCCTTTTCGGGATAATCTGCCTCGTATAATCTCGCCAGGTTCAGGAGGACGGATGCATCTGGAGCTACGGTTCTCTTTGGATCCTTCCAAGCGTTCCGGACTCCTTCAAGATAGCCCACTGCCTTTTTCAGCTCAGCCGACTTATCGTCCTTGCTGTCCGCTTTCTGGCTTGCGAAAATTTCTTCTGCATAGAGCGTTCCCAGTAATATCATGGCCTCGTGGTTCTTCGACTGCTGGATCATCTTTTCCAATCGAAGCTTGGCCTCACCAAGATCGTTATTCAAGACAGAGAGCTGTGCCACACCGAACTTGGCTGGAAGGTAGCCAGTGTCCGCCCCTCCGCGAGCATCATCGGCGCGACGATAGTAATCGCTTGCCTTCTCCACGTCTCCGTTGTAGTGGGCTTTCCGGGCGAGTAGATACCAGCCATCGCTGGCGATAGCATTCACATCAGTGTATTGAATGGCTTTATGTGCAAGCTTGTCAGCATTGTCCCATGATTTACGAGACAGGAAATACCCTGCAAAGGTAGAGCAAGTAATCGGAACGTCCTTGTCCAGCTTGAATGACCTTTGAGTATACTCCGTCATGGCCTTTCGATATAGTTTCAGAAAGTCATCGCTATCGACCGGCACATGACCGCTGGCGTCGAGGTAAAACAAGCCCAAGAGAATATTGGCAATCTTGGATTCGGGATTGATCTCCAAACTTCTCTCCCATGCGACCTTGGCATCCTCCTTGAACCCAAGCTGCCAGAAGCAGCATCCAATACCAATACGAGGTCCGGGTCCACGAGATCGGGCATTTTCTGAAGGACACCTTGGTATGTCGTCAAAGCATCTGGATACTTGTGCATGGAGAAGTATGCTCGTGCTTTGCCCATAAGAGCAAGCATATTCTTGCCTTGTGAGACTCGTAACGCATCGTCGAAAGACTTGACGGCAGTCTTAAGCAGTTCGTTCTTCTCGGAGCCGATGCCTCCTGCAGTCTTCGAAGGCGCTTGTAGTGATGCGCGCAGCAAAGCAATACGCCGCGGGCCAGGAAGATTGGTGGGAATGAGGGATTGAGTCGAGCCGCATCGTTTAGGGAAGAAGTTGCCAGTTGCAGGTAGTACTCCTTCGTCTTCGCTTCAGACACTCTGACACCATCGGGCGCAACACGAGGAGCTTCGCGACTTTTCCACAGGTACATCCAACACAGGCAGCAAATCATGCTGACTTTATCGCGTGGGTTGCTTGCATTGCCTTGAATGGCGCTACTGCCTCGAAGAAGCATTTCAATCGCATGGTCAATCTTTTTTGCTTTGCATATGCAAGCGCAACGGTCATCCAGTACGTTTTCGCCGCTTTCTCGTTTTCGAACAGTGTGCAGAGTTCGGTAGGGTCGTCCAACAGATCTTCCAAGTCGATTTCGACGGCTTCGTCTTCTTGGTCGCCTTGCACGGGGATATCGATCGCGGAGGGTATGTCACTGAATCGGGTGCTCGCAGGACCAGGAGCTTATCACCGTTGGCGACACCATTTGCTGTTCCGTTCGCGATGGCTGCCATGGTGATTGAAAGGATCGGATTCGTCGGCAATAGTTGATGGATGAAGGGGAAGAAGGTGTAAGACAAACGCGTCTCTTTTCAGCCAACGATGCGCCGCAGGAGATGAACTTGCGAACACCATCAGTCGCCTTAGTATTCAGATGACATAGCAATAAATACACTCTCAACGAGGCCATGAGTCGATGACGAATGGGAGTGGTGTTGGTTGGGCAAGGCGACTGCCACTGAAAGTTCGTGGGTGTCAGACACAATCTCACAAAGCCATTTATTCATTGGCAACTTGATCGAGTGGTCCGTGCGCCATAACCCTGGCAGAAAGTGCCCCACTTTGTTTCCTTCCTTGTGGTTACCAGCAATAGCAACGAGACGGGTGAGAACATCGAAAATTCTTTGAATCGTACATTTAATCCTACATTTACTCCGTACAGGCGGTTTCCGTGTCTCAACAATATGGCCTATATTAACTACCCCAATCCATCCAAACCTCGACTACTGTGACTTCGGACGCGTGGTCGCATGCTGAAAACAACTCTAGTTCCCGTCGCCAGACGTCTAGCTGGGCCTTTCGGGTCGATTCACCATATTTAGATTCCTACTCAAGAGAACCTACGGAGTACGCAAGGACGAATCTCCTGCTCCTTCGCAACCCAGCTCTCAGCGGAATCAGGAAAGCCAAATTTCAATTTTCAAGGCCCAAGCAGCTTTCGACCCTCGTAAAAACAGTGTGCGCATACCCAGCAGAGCCGCAGCCAAGTCCTCTGTCTCGTGCGTGCATCCTTAAACAGAACACATGCCGATGCATCTGACATATTTGACAGGTTGGTTGAAGCGCATAGCCCTGCAGTGGCTTGCATTAGCCATGGTGGGATGAGCCCAATACGAATGAAGACATGTATTACTTTGCTTTCGAAACATTAAAACAGACTCGATCAAAGACCTGGCACACTGGGTCTGGGTCTGGGTCTGGGTCTGGTCCTGGCAGGTCGCATCCGTTGCCAAATTGTGTTCATGCGAGCGATCGATCATGAACATTCTTTTCACAGTCATTGCTACCAAGTGAATCAGCCTACCCAGATGTGTGAAGTAGTTCAACTGAACATTGGCCTGGAGGAATTCTCACAAACGTGTAGCCGTTATGGGCAGTTCATCGAAACCGGATCACGGAACAAAATCAAGCAAAATGAAACTTCAAGAGGTTGATCGGGATCTCGTCTCCCCGAGGACAAAAGCAGATGCTAGAGTTCTAGACTACTCCGTGTTTCTCATTCATTTGCCTTATCTGTCTGAGGTGGGTAACATGGATGACAGGTTGTCAAGTTTCTCTTCGGAACCTCTAGAGGAGCAAGGGCGAATGTTTCGACACGGCATTATGATTTTTATGATTTTTGGTTCATCGGCAGTGGCCAATGCATCTAAAATTCACACACAATATAAGAATTACTGGCAACACCCAGCTAGTGTAATAATTAATAACTAATCAATAGTACCATAGTAATAAAAAAGCATCCTAATATGGGAATAAGCTTCGAGGGCACGAATACGGGAGGCTGCGAGGTTAGTGCAAAGTTGATAATAATAAACTTTATAGCTGCGTTATTAGCGCAAGAGTCATAGTTCACGACCGCAGTCAAACTCAAATCCGTTCGAGTTTTGCTCGCAGCATAAATTGACGCGATTTCGACACGGCATTATCAGTAGCAAAAATGCGCCTTGAATTGAACTCAGGTCAGCCAAGGTAGGTAACTTTATTCATGAGATGGCAAACAGCTGTGAGCAACTGGCGCCAGAGACATGGAGCAGGCAAAACACGTAGCAGTGAAGGTGACATTCTTCACAGTCAACTCATACTAGGTAGGTCCATTTTCCTTTTCTAGGATTCTCAACTTCAATTTTCATTGTCTATGAGTGACACCCCCAATCAAATCAGACTCCCCCTTTTCATTGCAACTGAATGAATACTCGGTTTCACCACCGATGAGAAGAATTCTACGATGATGCCGGCATTCATTTCCATCCTACGGCGAGGAGACAGTTGCATTGGATGGCACTGTCTCACCGCAGCAGAGCAATTCGGGGTGATTCTCAGCTCCATCATCGTGTTTCTCGTCGTTTTAGTGGTCTACATGTATTTCTTGGGTAAGGCTGGGGCGTATCGCAGATCTCGAGAGTCTGCTGAGCCATCTCAACACATGAACTCTGGGGCGATCAGTCGCCATGCTGCTGCCATTGTGCAGCTGGTACCACTAACGGGCCAGCATCCGGCAGGTACTTTACTTGTACCAGATAGTCGCAACCAGATGGCAGCCCCGTTTGTACAGCCGTTCATAACTCCGCCTTTCTATCTAGGAACACCTCTCGCTGCTTCGCCAAACAGGCTGAACGATGGTCATCCTGTTCCCAAAACTCAGCAGCCAGGGCATCGCAGAGGTACGGTCGATCCAGACGTCGCAGGAAAAAGCCATCCCCTTTCGCCGCGATGGCGGCAGCTCCATAACCGCATACTCCAAATTCCATCAGGCAAAGCTTGCACTGTCTGCAGCGAATCCAACCCTCCGAGTCCAACAAACGTTGTTGAACTTGAACATGAGCCTGTTTGCCCTGCAAAATTCGCTCAGCATGACGATGTTTCGGCAGGGAGAGCAGACAAGCAGAAAGAGAGTCAATCCGGTGTGCGTTCGACTGAGTGCCACTCAACAGCCAACAGACACGACGAGGCGGAGGCTGATTCCGTTACCACGACTGCCGCTACGGTCCACAGTGATGATTTCCAGATACTGGATCCACCGTCTTCTATTGATCTCTAACATGGTATGCAATGCCTTCAATGCCTTCTCGAGTCTCCTGATTCTTGCATATAGCAACAGAGTTGACAAAGTCGTTGAATAGCTCGTGCCTATTGCGCCAGGGCTGCAGAAGACACTAGGCGGGTCAATGGGCCCGAACCTCTATTATCAGAGACAGACAGTACGGAGCAATGGGCTGATCTCGAGGCTTATACAAGGATGTATCCGAGGCGTGGTGACCGTACTGCCATGTAATTCCGGAGGCGCGAAGAAGTCAATTACCTACCTACCTAAGTACCCAGATAGGCACGGAGAGACAGAAGGGAGGAAAGATCCATCAGCTTGCGTGCGTCAAGGGTGTGTTTTGTAGCCCACGGCTAGATCGAATTCCTTCTCGAATCAAAGGGCAAAATGTGTCTTCCAGAATTCCAGAAGCCTGTGAGATGTAAATTTGCGAGTTTGAAGTTTGCACCAGGTCGAACAGCACCTAGCTGTGGTGTTAAAAAGATTGTCCAAACATCAACAACGATTCGTTTGACGTGGACGAATGGCCCTTGCAGTATTCCCCACCCGAGCCTGCATGATTGGAGCCTTCAGGCACAGTGGCGCTGTTGGCAGCTGGTTGGCTCGTGCACGCCTTCGTCATCATTTCCGAATTCACGTCTTCACGGCCCTCAGGCCGCCGGCGGCCCATTATTACATAATATTAGTGCATCGTTACTACATGTACGTAGCGCGCTGCGCCGTCCAGAGCTGCGCATAATTCCCATTCCATGCCGCTTCCATCCTCCTCCCTCCCCGTATTACCCCACGCAACCTCACTCTGGTACTTACCCATTCGCGAACCTCTTGCGCTTGGGCTCCTTGCGTCCCACGTCGAGTTCCCGAAATCCCACCCTCAGGAATGGCGAGAAGCTCTGTCATCAACTGCGAATTCTAGACAACACCTGCTGCACAGCTTGCCAGCCTCACTCCACCAGCTGCGCCATTTCCGCCTTCCCCGCGACAACCTGGTTGCAGCTCTGCTGATCATTCGCAACCTTTCTTCATCGCACTACTACAAGGTCGCCTTGACTGCCATTTTGACCTGGTACCCTCAACGACAATATCGGCACCATGTGGAACGATGAGGACAACAATCCCTATGGAACAAGCTTCGACCGTCGCGACTCAACAACGTCTTCTTCGATAAACCCGACGTCACCAAGCTCTCGAGATTGTGAGTTGTACCCAGGCCAACTTCCTCGGTAGTCGCGACAACATGACATACTAGACCAAGTTTTCCAATACCATCATGTTTCTCCTGTACGCATACTTACGAAAATGGTTTCAGATCGATCCTTCGATGCTCCTCGTACGCCGACATCGGGCAGCGAAGACGATGAGCCCGCCTTTGGCCAAGTTTCTGATACAGCGCACATTGACAATCAGCAGAATGCAGAGTCGCAGGACGAAACTGTCCAGAGGCGAAAACCCGGGGCTACACAAGCCGTATAGAGCAGATCCTTTACGAAAATCCCAACACGC
This sequence comes from Epichloe gansuensis, assembly GCA_023658505.1. Taxonomy (NCBI): domain Eukaryota; kingdom Fungi; phylum Ascomycota; class Sordariomycetes; order Hypocreales; family Clavicipitaceae; genus Epichloe; species Epichloe gansuensis. The sequence goes on from CP098281.1 coordinate 1,666,144, forward strand.
CCATCATTATCACGGACGCCGGGAAGAGCTTAGAAAGTGGAGGTCGATATATAGTTTATACCATTCGGACTGGGGTACGATTGCAGATCAATAGATTGGCACAATATGCTAATTTAGAAAGTAGGACCTAGAAGTTCGTCGGCGATACTCCGAATTCGCCTCTCTCAGAGATGCCCTAACCCGACTGCACCCAACACTCATCATTCCTCCAATTCCTGAAAAACACACCATGGCGGACTACGCTGCCAAGCCAACCAGTGCCAAGCAAGACCAACAAATGATCGATCTTCGGAAACGTATGCTGGCCGTTTTCCTGAACCGCTGCCGCCGAATGGAGGCTATACGAGACGACGGCGTTTGGTGGAGGTTTCTTGATCCCAATGCTAGCTGGGTAAGACTCTCCTCACGTACAAGCATGTGCTCCTACACTTTCGCTTATATTGTTTTATGATATAGAGCGAGGTGCTTCATTCTCACCCGGTAGCTTCCATTCCTAAATCTGTCCTCAAAGCCCCCTCTGGATACTGCAAATCCATCACTTGCGCACAACTTTCTTCCTGTGCCCTCTTCTTCCGCAAGGCTCAAGACGTCAGCGGGAAACAGCTATGACGTCAATCCTTTGGCAGCTCAGACGGGAACGCACGCTGTTGGGCGATTTCCTCCCGATACAACTACCCACAGCGAGCAGGATCTTGATCCATACTTCGTGTCCTTCGAGGCCTCTACAAAGGAGCTGGAACAGCTGCTGACTGGTCCTATGGAGAAAGTCAACCGACGAACCTTATCTCACCTTTCTGCGCTTGCGACAGATCTATGTGAACTAGGCTCTCGCTTTAATGCATTTGCTCTATCTGAACAAGCCCCATCACTTGGTCCAGCAATCGAACGAGTTGGCCAGGCGGCAGACTTATCGTACATCGCAACCGAAGAATTAGCCGGGTCATTAGGGGCCAGCTTTGCTGAACCGATGCGGGAGAATGCACAGTTTGCTGGTGTTGTCAAGAGTGTTCTTCGATACAGGGTGTTAAAAAGAGTTCAACAGGACTTGACGACAGAAGAGCTAGCTAAGAAGAGGGCCCTTCTGGAGCAGTTGGAACAGAGCGAGGCGGAAGCGAGACGAATCGAGCAATATCTATCGACCAGCCAACAGCTATCTCCGCCTCCGAAACGATCTACAAGCCTAAGGGAACCTACCTCACAGCATAGGCGTGATACGGGACAAGATGACACCGAGTCCATTGATTCTGATTTTCCGCCAACTCACAGTGACTTTTCTTCGTCGACACCATCAGCAAGCCAAGGTCTTCCTGAGAGAAGCGCTAGTGTGTCCCATAAGAAGGCACCTAGCGGCAACTCGATCACGAATAAGATTTTGGCCCTCTCCGCCACGCTATTCAGGGAGTGGCAGATGTAGACCCAGAGCGTACACGGCGAGATACTATTGGGAAAACCCGAGAATCAATTGGACATTTAGAGCAGGCGCAAGTTGCTTCGGAACGGGATGTCAAGGACGCAAGCGCTAGTGTCTTGAAGGACCTTAAGAGATTTCAGAAAGACAAGGAAGATGATCTGAAGAGATATATGGTACGTCGATTCCGGTTCGAAGACTTGAGAGCGTGCAGAACCGTAGCAAAACTAACTTCATTGGGATAGCTTGCATATGCGAAGAGTCAAGTTGAGTGGGCCAAGAAGAGCAAGCAGCAATGGGAAGAGGCACGAGCAGAGGTTGGCAAGATAGATGATAATTAAGACTGGATGTGCTTACGGAGCACTTGTCAGGAACATGCATCTGGACCAAGGCCGGCAGTCTTTCTGATAATAGTCCATATTATATAGCAACAGGCGTTTTAAGTAGAAGTAATCATATTATCTTGACCACCACCCACTGAACACCTGGAATTGGGCCTCTTCTTGAAGGGCAATTGATTGTTCGTTCCACTGTACTGCATCAAGCTTCGCTTGCATGTCTTAAAAAAACACGATAAAGTCCTTCGCATTACAGCACTTTTGACTCCACGTCTCCTTCTGGCGCTGACCTTTGGGTACGTAATAAGAGCCGCCCGCGAGACACCACGTACTCTCACCTCTTATCGATAAGAGACGGCGCCAACTCCATGTGTTGGCAGTTGCGACCAGAGAATATAACAAAGACATTTTCTTTGTTTCGTCGCGCGAGGAATGAACAGAAAGGCGGCACTGCTTCATGTACACGCCATGGAATAGTCCCGAACCATATTGAATCCCTTCCTAGCCTCCTGTGGTCGCGCCAATTGATTGACTTCGACACCAAGGGTCATCTAATGGCCCATATTCAAAAGTAGCTGTCCTGTCTTCAGAAACACGCTTCGCAGACGTGCGCCGACCGCCCCGAGCATCGGCATCATGGAAAATCCGCCAGGCGGTCAAGTCGTTTCGATAGCCGAGCCTGGAGTGAAAGCGTCCGGGCCATTGTTGTACTCTATGCGCAAGGAGGTGGCCGATTTACTTGGGCGACACCAGACTGGATTTCCTGGAGCTCAGCCCGTTAGTTTTGCGAGGCAACATCTGGAAGAGCTGCAGAAACAAGAGTATGCCCATCTGGCCCCGGTTCCCCATGTTTCAAATCAAGGAGAACAATCCGTGCTGATACGCTGAATCTAGCTACTATGTCTGCGAAAAGTCAGATGGGATCCGCTACCTTCTCTATTCGACCGCCGACGAGGAGGGCCTCGAAGCACACTACCTCATCGATCGCAAGAACGACTATTGGTTCATAACTAATAGAAATTTGCATTTCCCTCTGGAAAACAATACGCAGGCTTTCCACACTGAAACCTTGGTAGATGGAGAATTAGTCTGGGACAGCCTCCCAAATGGAAAGAAGGAACCTCGTTACTTAGTATTCGACTGCCTGGTCATGGATAGCCACAAGCTCATGGACCGCACGCTAGACAAGCGACTGGCTTACTTCAAAGAGAGGCTTTACACGCCGTATAAAAACTATTCAAAGAGTACCCAGATGAGCTGCGATTTCAACCATTCTTCGTGGAGATGAAGCCTTTCCAGCTGGGGTACGGCATCGAAATGATGTTCAAACAAGTACTGCCCAGTCTAAAACACGGAAACGATGGCCTCATCTTCACGTGTCGCAATACGCCGTACAAGCACGGTACAGACCCTCACATTCTGAAGTGGAAGCCGCCCGAGGAGAACACGATTGACTTTCGCATGAAGCTCACCTTTCCCTGGTCGAGCCTGATGACCACGAGAGGCAAGAAGGCATCACAGAACCGTTCGTCGATTACGACAGTGTCCCAAAAGCAGAGCTACTGATCTATAAGGAGACAGTGGATCGGACAGGTACGAGGTCTTCAGCGATTTGGTGATTACGGAAGAGGAATGGGAGGTGCTAAAGAGCCTGAATGATCCGTTGAACTACCGAGTCGTGGAGTGTAATCAGGACGCAGAAGGGCGATGGCGCTTGCTCCGTTTTAGAGACGATAAAAGCGAGGCGAATCACAAGAACACCGTGGTTAGCGTGCTAGAGAGCATCAACGATCGGGTATCAGAGAAAGATCTGTACAGGTCTGCGGGCCCCATTAGAGACAGCTGGAAGGCTCGTCAGGCGCGATCGGACTCGGAAAGACGTGCACGATAGCCAGTTGTTTGGGGTTTATTCTTTTGTATTTCTTTCCCCCTGTTTTTTTAGTGGGAAAATCTGGCGAAATTTCTCGGGTGTGTTTCTGGCGCAGGAAGAGGTGCAACTCGTTGGTCTGGATGGATGGCGTTTCGTGGTAGACTTCAGATTTTGTCCTTCTTGTGAATTTCATCTTATCAACAGTTCTACGCTTCTTTTTTTCGAGGCAATTTCATTCATTTGTGCGTGACATGGTGATGTTGTATGCAAAAGCAACTTTTCGGAGTATCAAAATGTGATTTATCATCTTAACTAGCCAGCAAAATCGAACGATGTCCAGGATTCTCTTCTTGATTTTTCTTCATTTTTTCCAATATTATGTTCCTCTCAACCCTCGCCAAAAACCACAAAATTTAGAAAACCAAACATACTCACATATTCCTTCGTGATGTGACGATCAACCAAGAAAAACATTACCAATGTGGCGAAGCCCCGCATAGAGAAAGTCGGGGCAAAAATGTGTTGTTGTCCCGTTTCTTGCCTCCCTTCTCCTTTTTCTCTTCAAAGCATGAGCGTGATGACTGCTACGAGCATGATTGTACAAGCGACGTGGCTTGAGCCGTTGCTGCCACCCCAGGCTTTGGGCCCAGGACGCTTGCTCCCTTCCGAGATGACAATCGGCGTGTACACACTTGTGGAAGACGCGGAGGGTGTCTTCCGCCGTGGAGTTGTAGCTTGGGTTTGTATACGCGGGAGGCAAGACATCTACGGTGGTGGTCTCGACGGCAGGCGGCCCGCCGGTTGCGGTCACGATTGTCGTGTAAGTGCTTGTCGGGTTGGCAGGGAGAGGTCACATCCCCGGCGACTTGGGAAGAAGCTTCGGCCGTGGAGGGACTTGACGAGGGGGAGATGGTGATGGTGATCTGGGAGGAGATGACGGTCGTGATGGTGGAGAGGCTGACGTGCCCGGACTCCTCAGATGCAGGAGGGGGTGTTGGTGTCCCACAGATCGGTGATGGTGAGGGTCGTGAAGGCCGCGGAGTAGGTTGATGTCAGGGCCAGCTCCAGCTGATTCGGACGTCTGTGACTGTGGAAGCTTCTCCGGAGACGGTAGCATCCGGAAGGCCTGTGGTGACGGAGATGTCCGTCTGGACTTTCGTAATGGTGGATGGATTCCCGGGATGGTGGCATCAGGAGCACCCGGCGTGTAGGAAACATCGGTCTGCACAGCTGTGTAAGTGGACGGGTTGCCAGAAAGAGTGACGTCAGGAAGACCACTGGTGTAAGTGACCTGTGTGTTGACGTCGGTGACAGTAGACGCTCCAGCCGTGACGGTCGCATCAGGGGGATACACCGTGACCATGACAGTTTCTGTCACTGTTCTCTGGCATGCGTCTTCGTCGGGATGCGTGTATTCTGGCACTGGGAGAATGGTGACGGTTGTCGTGCGAGTGGCAGTGCTGGTGATGGTTCGTTGTCCACTGGTGGTGCTTTTGACGCTGTAGATGGTCAACAAGGCGGTTTGGGTTCTAAACGCCAGTCCAAAAGTTAGTCGGGAAACCGATCCGTCTTCTCTATCGTTCATGACTATATGGAAAGCGGCAACATACGAGACTGGCACGCTTTCGCCAGTTGCTCCCGAGCTCGTGTCAGCAGAAGCAGCCGTGGCGATTTGCGTGCCGTCTGTGGCAACTCGAGAAGCCGTAACCGTGATGCTTCCGGAGAAGCCAAGAGCACTGATGCCATCTACGGCGGACGCAAGCGTAGGGGCCGTTTCATTGTACTCCCCTCGAATGGCAAGCATATGAGCGGCTTCGGAGACAACATGCTCGGCATGAAGCATCTCATCGGGTGCTCGGAAAGATCCATTATGGCCTGTTTTTTTTTTTTTTTTTTACGTCAGCTTTTAGACGATCTTCATTTCCCATCTCATCGAGGAGCCAGCAGGAACGCACCAAAGTGAAATGCAACCACGAAGAGGCCTGCGGTGACTGTAAGCAACCAGCAAAAGCTGGTCAGCTTCATTTCAGTGAAATTCATCCAGGACTGTTCTTTCTTCTTGCCACCACTCTGAACAGACTCGGGCAGCTCTGCGAATACGGCGTCCTTGCGATTGGACACTTTTTTTTTTTTTTTCAGTTTCCCGCACTCGTCAGCAAAGTCCTTCATTGAAAAGGGACTAGAGAAGATTTAAACTGACTTTTGATCGATGCCGTGGCTTTCACGATGAGTCAATGAACACTTTTGATGCGAGAAGCATTCAAGTTAGCATGGACACACTCGAGAAGATTTTGGGGAGGGACTCGAGCAGTTTGCCGGCTTGGTGGTAAGGTGATACGGCAGAGACTAAAAGCAAACGCCTGGAGAAGACAAACAGATCAAAATATCTCGCCAAATGAAATGAGAATCTAGAGAGGATAGCTAGTAACCGCCTCTTTTTTTCCTCTCGTAAAAGAAATCAAAAAGGAAGAAAGAAAGAAACCAAGCTCGAGATGAGTTGGAACGAGTGAGTGAGAGTGTTGTGTGTTGTTGTCAGACTGATGAAGCGATTAAAGAGCGTGGGAGGTTATTTTGCAAAAGAGCGTGGTTGTAGAGAGATGGTGGACAAGGGAAACGGAGCAGAGGAAGAAAATAATAATCGAATTTTACTCGTTTAATACCTGCTACGTGACTTGCTCAAGTGAGCGAAATCTGATGTCTATGAATCAGGGGTCGTGAGTTGGTTTAACTGATAGACCATGTCCGACAGCTGGCTGGCAGCTGGTGGGAAATCTTGATCCAATCAACATGAGCAGTGATTCCTTCACAGGTAGCTACCAAGGTAGACAGGCAATTTCCTCTAATCCGGGACTTTGTCTCCTTGTGATGCTCAAGATCAGCCTAGTCGACAACTTGACTGCCCGTCACCAACACCAATGTGTACCCAATAGAGAGAGGTCCATGGTGCCTTGTGGGAGGCAACATTGATTGGGTCTCGAAGCCATGGAAAAAGGTCGATGAGGCCATCTCAGATAAGCATAGCCATGATGCCAATGGGACTTGAAGTGCACAAACGGTGTGTCGAGGGTCCAGTCTGGCGATATCACGGACAAACATGGGAGGCTCACACAATCAGCTTGGCTACGTGCCGTGTCGCCCTCCTTGTTTCAAGGGTCAGGGCATTGTGGTAGGGGCAGTCGATTTCTCCCATGGGGTATGAATGAGGCAGGCAGACTCATTGTTCGACTCTTGGACTCGTAGTGTCAGAGAAGTTGCATGTCAAAGGCATGCATCAGGATTCAGGAGTGTGACAGATGTGCGGCCAACGGCATCCAGCTGAGGTTGACAAGCTGTGGCACAGGTCAATTTTCGTACACAGCACAGGACCGAGTTGAAACTACAATCCAATGCCGTGTAGCAAAAACCAAGCTTCGGCAATACCAGAAGCAGGCAGGCAGGCAGTCTGTGTGCTTGAGACGCGAGGTGAAGTTGGTTGATGGCTAGAATTTATGTCATGAGCCGCAGGTCCAGTCTTTGTCGCTGAAGCTCTTTTTTTTTTTTTTTTTTTTTCTTATTAAGTTAGGCAACATCAGCGGCGCGGGGCGCGGGCGGATTGGCGCGTCCAGGTCGCGTGTAATATATTTAACAAAAGCCGGGCACACAAAGTACGTACTCGCTACCCAAGGCGGTGGCGGTGGCCCGGGCAAATGTCAAGGTAGCCGGTACACGAGCCACTTGGGATCATATCAGCGTAACATGGTAATCAAATCGATGCAGCCAATTGCCAACATGCGCGACTTGACCCCCCTGGGTCGCCAATCCACCAAGCTCTACTCCGTACTCCGTACTCCTCGTCCCAGCATCCGTTCATACGATTTCTCCCAGTGCCAGCCCTCCGACCCTCGTCGCACACCCTGACGGTTGTTTAATCTCGACCTTGTCGCGCATCTCGGCCTGCACCACCTCCCAGGCCCAATCTTGCTTCATCTGTTCGACTGTGAGATGCAGTGACCCGTGCGGCGCACCACAACAGAGTCTACGCGACCAGCCCTCTCAACCGCCACTCTTCTGGCTCTTTTCACGGTTTTCGACCCCCAAGCGGCTCTCCAGCTAGGGAAGCTGCTGTTCTTGCTCGATTGCGGACGAATTCATATCATCTCGCCCCTCAGCTTCGCTCGCACCATGCCTCCGCGTCGCCGGACCAGGGCCAAGGAGCCTGAGCCCGAGCCTGTTGAAGAGGACAACCACATGCAACAAGATGCCTCCGAGTCCGACCCGGAACCTGTCCCCGAGCCTGAGACTGTGGCCGCGGCCGCGGCCAGGCAACAAGACGACGACGGGGACGACCAGGAGCAACGTAGGTTGGAGTTCAATGAGGGGCTGTCATGGCGGCCCGCGAAGCCGATTGCCAGTGCTACCCTACTCGATCGTCTCGAAAGATTGTCTAAGGAACTATCGGATTTCGATCAAGGTGGCGTGCAGCTGGATTCACTGAAGAATGTCGCGGCCAGCCTGGCGCATCGAAATCTGCTACAGCACAAGGATCGTGGTGTAAAGGCCTACACCGCATGTTGTTTAGTAGACATCCTGCGCTTGTTCGCACCAGATGCGCCTTTCACAGATGATCAGTTGAAGGTGAGCGAACCTTCGAAATACTCCTTGCCCTCTACGAGAAACCAAGTATCGTATCGCCCCTGCTGACACTGACCTCCCCGCGCGCGCTTCAGATGATGTTCACCCTTTTTATCAAGGACATTCTGCCAGCCTTGTTCGATCCTACGAATCCGTACAACAGCCAACACAAATACGTCCTCATGTCATTGTCTGAAGTCAAGAGTATACTTCTCATATCCGATATTGATGGTGCCGACGACCTGCTGTTGCGCCTGTTCAATTCGACATTCGATGGTGTATCCACGAGTTCCCGGGCTTCCAGCGAAGAACAAGTAGCCAAGGATGTGGAGATCGGGCTCACTGGGATGCTGATGGAGGTAATCGATGAGTCTCCAGGAGCATACCTGCGACTGTCATCGATGCCATTATTAGCCAATTCCTCCGGGCAGCACCGCCTGGTGGAGGCCGGAGTAAAGATCAAAACGGCAAGCAGGCAACTCTACTGCTGAAGACAGAGCCTCCCGCATACGTCATGGCCAAGAATATCTGCAATGGATGCGCCGACAAAATGTCTCGATACATTAGTCAGTACTTCAGCGATGTTATCCTCGGCGCCTCCAAGTTTGCCGCGAAGAGCAACGGCTTTCGTCAAGGTGACGATTCTGATGAGGAAGACAACACCTCGGGGCCCTCGGAAGCAGATCTCAAAAGTCTTCGCCAGGCTCATTTGCTGATTCGAGAACTTTGGCGTGCTGCTCCCGACATTTTACAGAATGTTGTGCCCCAGCTTGACGCCGAGCTGTCTGCCGACAATGTTCATTTGCGACTTATTGCCACCGAAGCCTTTGGTGACATGATCTCTGGCATCGGAGCTGCCGGTCCACCTCCGTCGCCGGCGCTTGATCCAGCAGCCTATCCTCCCATTCGCTTGATAGACGATACCATGGGCACGCCTCCAGCCACCGATAGCGACGTCAGTGTGTTGACGAAGCCATACTCTCCTCAGTCATTTGCGCAAACTCACCATGCTACGTATCGGAATTTCGTCGGCAGAAAAACGACAAAACGGGGACGATACGAGCCGCTTGGGTGACGGCAGCTGGATATATTCTGTCCACGTCTGCAGGTGGCATAGGCTTAAGCAGAGAAGACGAAACCGAGCTGGTCAAGGGCTTGGTGGACAAACTCAACGACAGCGAAGAAAAGGTGCGACTCGCCGCAGTCAAAGCTATCGAGCTTTTCAGCTTCCGCGACGCCATCTTGAAACTAGGCGTCACTGGAGGAGTTGACAAGGAGGGCTCTGTTTTTGCCAGCCTGGCAGATCGTTGCCGCGACAGAAGGCCTGCTGTTCGTGTTGACGCCATGGTCTTGCTGGGCAAGCTTTGGGCAGTCGGCGCTGGCGAGATTGCTGACGGCCAAGAGGCAGTGACGTCGTGTCTGTCCGGGGTGCCCTCTCGCATAATAAATGCATTCTACGCCAATGACCCAGATCTGAACGTTCTGCTCGACCGCGTCATGTTTGAGTGTCTCGTTCCTCTCAAGTACCCTCTCATAAAAGGCAAGGGTGCAAAGAATGCCACTGGCTCCCAGAGCAAGGGAGGCATCAGCGCCGGTGACCAAGACAGAATACGGGCTGAGAGAATCTTACTCATGTTGAAGTTTCTTGATGCTCCCGCCCAAAAGGCATTTCTCGCCATGCAATCACGCCAGCCACAGTTTGCAAAGGGTGTTGCCATTTTCATCAAGCAGTGCGAAGCTTACAACGGCGGAGTCGTTGTCGCAGAGGAGGACAAGGTAAAGGCAACACTCGCCAAAACTCTCCAATGGCTGGGCACTTTCTTCCCGGACCCGTTGAAGGTGGGCAGCGATCTCCAGAAATTCGCCAAACTCAACGATCGCCGCAGTTATCAGTTGGTCAAGTATGCCATCGAATCCGAAAGCGATTTCAAGACTGTCAGGAGGGCCATCAGTGAGCTCATCACCAAAATCCAGGCCAGTTCCGCATCTATATGCCTCGATACATTGATTCCACTACTGTATCGATCAAGCTGCCTCATGTTTAATCGAAGTCACCTGGCCACCATCATGGACTATTCCAAGAGCGACAAGGATGGCTTCGCGGCAGTGGCTCACCAAGTTCTCAACGACATTTCCCAGCGAAATCCGGATATCTTCAAGGCTCATGCCGAGGAGCTGCGACGCGAGATTATTGAACAAGCGCCCACGGAGAAGAAAAGCAACGACCCAACCGTGGTCGACATTCTCAAGGCATATTCATCCTATGCGAAGAAGTATCCCCAAGATATCAATTATGATCGCAACTTTACGCAAACTTTGACGAACTACTCCCAATACGCATCCCCTCCCAAAGCCGCCAAATACGCAGTCAATATACTGTTGGCAAAGAACGACGACAAGAGCAAGGTCACGGCTACGAACGTGCTCAGGAACGTGATGAAAGGCTTGGACTACGGATCTCCTCATTTCTTGACTCGGTTGGCGACCATATCCCAGTTGGAACGGCTGTTGCCGTCAGTCACGGCTGACTCGGATGAGGCTATTCGTGACCTGACGATCAAAAAGATACTGCGAGAAGTACGAACTGATGCGGATCCCAAGGATCCCTCGTGGGTAGAGGATGCCGACATGAATGAAGAGCTGCAGGCCAAGTGCCTGTCTCTGAAAATCTTGGTGAACCGGGCGCTCGCTACTGAGCAAGAGGCCGACGCTGAAGAGCGTGTCAAGGTGTTGTTCAAGCTTCTAAAGACATTTATCGTGATGGAGGGAGAATTTTGCAAAACAAAGGATACCCCATTGCATCATAGGAAGCGTCTTCGTCTTCTGGCCGGGTTGTTGATGTCCAAGCTCTGTACAGTGAAGAAGTACGATGAGTGCTTGGAGCCTTCAACCTTTAACAAACTGGCCGAATTGGTGCAAGACAGCGAGTTACAAGTCCGCAAGCATTTCATGGAGAAGCTGCAGAACTACTTGACTCGGGGCAAGCTGCGTCCGAGATTCTACACAATTCTCTTCTTGGTCGCATTCGAGCCAGCAACAGACCTGAAGAATCGCGTGGAGACATGGATTCGATCTCGAGCACGATATTACGCCGAGAAGAAGCAACATGTGCTGGAAGGTCTCCTTGGTCGATTGATACCCTGCTTGCGCATCATCCCGACTACAGCTCTGACGCTGACGACTTGGTGGACTTTGCAAACTATTTTCTCTTTTATCTAGGCGCAATCGCTACTGAAGAGAACATCTCGTTGATTTACAGATATGCAGAACGTGTCAAGCAGACGAGAGATGGCATCGACACCGACGCAAGCGACAATTTGTATGTGCTTAGTGATTTGGCGTCCACCATCATTCGCAAATATCAGGAACGAAGGAGCTGGGCTTTCCAGGCGTGGCCAGGTAAAGTCGGTCTTCCGACTGGCCTGTATACGGCGTTGCCGTCCAGTGAGGTTGCACAACAGATTGCGAAGAAGCTGTATATTCCCGAGGAGATCGACGAGCGTATAGATGATATGCTTCGCGCTCTGGATCGCAAAAGGTAGGCAGCACGAGTCCCAGGTTCTGAGGCCCATCTCATGTTGCGAGACAAATGAATTTGCTGACGAAGACGCCTTTGCAGAAGCGTAAGTCGGTCAATGAGTCGGGTGATCCGCCCGCCAAGCGAGCAAGGACCCAAATCAAGACGGTTATCCGGGAGAAGAAGCCCAAAGCGGCCAAGACTTCGTCCTCCAAGAAGAGCACCAAGCCCAAAAAGACGCCTAAACCAAAGAGGAAAAGGAAGATTCTTCGTCCATGACCACCTCGGAGCGCCGTCGCAGCGGACGCACTCATAAAGTGTCAGACTACAAGGAACGGGAAGACGCGGATGATGAGGAGGAAATGCTCGAAGGGGTAGCAGAATGGGATTACGATCATTCCGATGCCGAGCAGAGTGGAAGCGATGACGACGGCTCACAGCAGAGCGACGACGATGGGTCCAATGACGAGGAGGCAGAGGAGCGGGAAGAAAAGGAAGACGACGAGGAGGAGGAAGAAGACGAGGAAGAAGCCCTCGCCAAACGCAACGGCTCCAAGACAGCAGCATCAAGGGGCAAGGCATCTGTCAAAGCCAGTGTCTTGGCGAAAATCGACCGATCGAGCCGATCATCGAGAACGCGCAGGAGACTGAGCAAGGATGATGAAATGGATGTTGACGAGTAGATATTGGTCTTGTCTACTTTTTTTCGCAAATGCTTCTTCATAGTTCTCGACGCAAAAAGATTGGACGAGAACGGACGCTCAGCGGATGAAGGAAGTTTTTTCATGCTGTGCCTGTTTTTGGTTTCTTTGATAAGAAAATACGCTGTTTTTGTAACAGGGAGCATTGTATGCTTGAACTGTTGGTCTATCATCTTTTTTTGTATTTCCGAAACTTGCTCGTGGGGTTTGTACATGGTTGGGGGAGGGGAGTTCGATAAGCAATATATCACTTGCTGTACTCCGTATGTACTTCTCTATTTATGACAGGATAGAGCAATGACAAATGACTAATGGAGATCATTTGAAGGAGCCACATATTTCTTAATATCCACGTTTGCAAGCTGAAGCCAACGTCAGACACTACTTCTAGTTCTGGAGGCGAGGGGAGGCAACGGCAACGGCAACGGCAACGGCAAAACACGTCTTTGGTCAAATTTAGTATGGAATTAGTCACAATCGCTGAATATATATATATATTACTTCCAGACCACGCCGCGTATGCCCCAATCGCCAAATCTTGGACTCGTCTCACTCTTCTAATGTGCCTAGCCAACCTATCGAACCGCTTCTGATGAGGTGAAAACGTGTCAAGGGGGAATCAACATCTGTCGACAGAGAAGCAATGGTACAAAGAAAAATACAAAACGAGGTAGACAAGAAAAGAAACAACGCATTGTACGCCAACCAGCCGATTAGGACAAGAAACGAATCCATTCCTTTTTTAATAAAAAAATCATATGTGGAGTATATACAGCGGTGTCTTCTTGGAGGGAGGGAGATGGCACGTCTCTTACGATACGTGGCGTGACGGGCCGGGTTGAAGCATGAAGCATGAAGCATGAGAACAGGGATAGCGACTTCTTCCATCATGACGCGAATGTGCCGTCCTTTGAGACGCCAGTCGTGCTTTTACCTTTTCCGTGTGACCTGAAAACTTCAAGTGGGCCTCGAACTTGCCGACGGTCATTTCTGGGCCAGGCGTGTACAGCTTGTTCATGCAGTCGAGACATCGGATGCGTGGGAGCCAGGCATACTTAATGCCTTCGTGGGGGTGTTTGGCTGGATTGGTAGTTCGGAGACGGGATCCAAGTAACTGTACTTCATGATGGCCTCGAACCTGTCGCCGTTGGGGTACTGCATCTCTAGTTCTTTGAGGGCATTGACGAGCCACTCTGGCGGCGGGGGCTGGATACAACTCGGGGTTAGTGCTCGGGTTCAAAAACAAACATGTAGAGCAGGTATTATGAAGACTAAGACTGCGTCAACTTACGGCTGGCGGGGGCGATTGGCCTGGGACAGGTGGAGGAGCAGGTAGACGGCCGAGTTGGCCAGCAGGCAAGGAAGAGCCTGAACTGCCACCGCCTGGCACGGCCGCCGTTGCTGGCGGTTGAGGAGTCGAGGTTGACGCGGGCGTGAAGGGCGAGAAGGGCGGCTTTGGCTTCGGAGCACTCGATGTGCTGGGTGCTCTGGCATGAGCCGCCACTGGTGTTTGCGGCTGCGAGGGGCTTTCAGATCGCGATAGTCGCCCCTCATCATCCTCCTCAGCTTCTCCCTGTTCATCCTGAGAGTCACCCACAGGTGCAGGGGCTCTTCTGTCTCGTCTCTGCCACGTCGCGACGTTCGTGTCTCGTGATGGTGCAGTAAGCTGGTCTCGGGCGTTTCCGAACGACCCAAGTTTGCCATTCTTTGCTGAGCAGCCGATGCTGCCCCTCGCATTCCCCTCGTGCGAGCTGTGCCAATGAGCTGTGAGGGCGCCGGTGAGTCGGGCGAAGAATCGTCGCTGTCCTCTGATTCCGAAATTTCCCCATCGCGGTTGGGCCTCTTCCTGTTTGCGCCGGCCGTGCGCTTGAATAATCGGCTGTCTTCGACATCTTGGGCAGCACCGGGTAGGACCGAGGACACGATAAGGGCGCGGATAGTTCGCTGCCGTTCTCTGAGATCTGGAAGCTGCGGGCCACCTCTTCTGTTGATCGATCGCTTCTGGCGTCGTTGCTCGCGAGAAAATACGAGTTCGTTTCGCTCCAGATCAGCCTCGCTGAGCTCGTACATGTATGGCGCATACTCCTTGGCCTGCTGCTGCGGTCGAAAGACGGAGGGCAGCGGGGTTTGTAAGAATGCTGACACGAGGTCCGAATCTTCGATGGGCCGGCCGTCAAAGGGTGGCCTACGCTGTACAAGCTCTTGGTGAACAGTTGCGTCTGTTCCCGAATGCAATGGGCGATGGCCGTGGTGAATTCACCCGACAGCGAGAGGTCGCGAGCCATGTTGCTGGCAAACTCCTCGGGCGAATTGTTTGGGTTGTTGATCTCCCATTCGAATTGGTCCACCAAGGTATGCTGGCCGATGGTGATGTTCAATTTGATGAGCACGCGCATCTCGTCGTTCTTGTAGGCTGAATAAGGTAGCTCCGGGTCCAACGCGTCTTCCTCGGAGAAGGCGAAGGGGTAGAAATCGTTGAGCTGTTCGCGCATTTGCTGGACAATTTGATCAAATATCGGCTGAGCATTGGGCTGTTTGAGCCCCATATCCTCGACGATCTGGGCAGCGAATAGTTCGACTGCCAGCAGGCGCTCATGTAGGTTCCAGGTGAAGGTGTCTCGCAGCTTCACCTTATCCCATTCCGCTTCCAGCCGAAGCGGCACCAGTTCTTCGTGCTGCTCGGCCTGCTTCAACATGTCCTTGCGAGAAAACTTGAGGGCCGGCGTTGTCCGTCGGCCTGGTCGAGGCTTCTGTGAAGGATAGATGATCCGGGACGTTGGCTGCTGATTCTCGGTATAGCCGTTGCCGAAGCCATTGTATCCCTCGCCATAGAGTCGGCTGGGGGAACCATGGCTTGTAGTCGCTTCGAATCATGCGGTACTCGTGGATCTTGTCACGCATCTCCTGCGACGACTTGCGGGTCTGGTTGAGCTGTTCCCCAGGGCGGCGGCAGCAATGGAGTCGCGCATGGTATAGCGCTCAACCATGAGCTTGTTGAACGATTCCTTGGTGCGTACGGGGATTTCCGCGTCCGCTTTGGCGTCCGCTTTGGCGTCCGCGGGGGCAAAGCCTTGCGCGGCATCGGTCTCGTCGACTGCTGAGGCCGAGGTAGTAGATGTCGCGGTAGGTGTCGAGCCCGTCGCAGGAGCCGACGTGGCTGACTGGGTCGCCATGGTCGCGGTTACTGGCGCGCTCGACGGTATCGCCGCCACGTCGCGGCGGCGTGGATGAGTTCAATCAGGCGCGCAGCGGCCGCGGTGAGTACCGGGCTGCAAGAAGTCGTCGGGCAAGATGATACGGGGATGGGGATGAGGATGGGGATGAGGATGGGGATGGGGATGGGGATGGTTGGCGAGGCCGCTCGGCTTGGATGCTCAAATGGCTTTGGGGAGAGGGTTTCAGGTTTCAATTCGTGCTTGGGGACTGGAAGCGGCAGCCTCCTCGAGGATTCGCAGCCGGGGCGGAAGGCTGGCCAGGAAAGTAGAGGAGGTACGGAGTACATGTACTTGCACCCGTACGCCAATGTCTCCACAAATGCCAGGTATGACAGCCCTGGTTGCGCCTTACATATGTACATATGTACATGTACCATCTGAAGCCGGCGTGATGCACGAATAGGAATGCGTCCTCGTCAAAACCTCGTCTCCACTTCAAAGATGGGAGGATTATCACTTATTATTACATAGGGCATTGCGAATGTATATTTTTATATGATAGGTCTGGTTGTTGGTTACTCTTAACCTCAGCTTAAACGTCAACCAGTTTCTCCAAAGCTCCGCCTGCTACTCTAGTCAACTCCGTCGCTGACTGACGGCCCTATTAGCTGGGGACAAGTCTGCGTGTGGTCTTCATCTCAACCCCAGCTTGACAAAGCAAGATGTAATCAACAGACGGAGCAACACAGCAGCAATTGAACGCCCAAAAGTACAAGGAACGGAGCATATACCGTAATCTGCATCTTTGCACATAGTAAATACCACTCAACTTTACCACGTCATAGTCAAGAGGCTTGCGCGTCACAACGAAACAGACATAAAACCGACCAAACTGTGCAGGGTAGGCTGCATCGGGCGAAGAAGAGTCGACGCGAAGTATCGAGATGGAGACTGAGCTCAATCAATACAAACATTCCGCGCGCTCATTTGGCTGAGTAGCTGACTATCATTTTTCCTGGGGACTATTCAGAGCGCAGCATATTGGTCATTTCGGGTTGGAGTCAAAAAAAAAAGCATTTACCGTCCATCTATGAATCACATCCAAGGGCTGGGTTGGGTAATGTATCTATGCCCAAGCCAAGATGAGAGAGAGTCATGAGTACATAGGCCCTGGCTTGCCCCTCTTTCTATACACCAGCCCAGACCAGACGTGGTGCGCAAAACTCAGCTGCGCGGCTGGTTTCCCACAGACAGCTCCTTCCTCCATCCTTCCACTCCCTCAACAAACACTACTTGCTCCCCGTGCCTTTGATCATAGTCCGTCTCCGAAGCCCACTCTGCCCATCATGTCGGACGACAAGGACAAGGACGCCGTCGGTATGTATCCGTCCATTCACGCAAACAGCACAATCCCGGAGCCAAGGCCATTTTGCCATAGCTCTCATCTTCCTAGTCCCCTCTGCCATCCAGCCTCAGGAGCCAGCAGGACCTGCCCCTCTTTCCCACGCACACAAACCAATTACCCCGCCATGGCCTGCGATTTGCAGGACTTGTTGAGCCCAGGTCAACAGGCACACGACAGCCGTCAAGACGTCATCTGCGAACACCTCATTCACTACAAGCTGCTAACACGGTGGTCCAGATTACTCCCTCAATAACCCGGATACCTTGACCAAGTACAAGACCGCCGGTCAAATCTCCGAAAAGGTTCTCGCCGAGGTCGCCAAGCTCTGCGTTCCTGGCGCAAAGATTGTCGAGGTATGCCAGAAGGGTGACAAGATTCTGGAGGAGGAAGTGGCCAAGGTTTACCGAGGAAAGAAGGTCACCAAGGGTTCGTCTCCATCACATAATCCCTGAACTGCGAACCTGCGTATGTATGTGGTTGCTGATACAGAGCGTTGACAGGCTTCTCCCACCCCACCACAATTTCGCCTGCTTCATATGTCACCCTTTCACCCCCTTGACCTCCGACGAATCTGAGGCTGCTCTGGAAATCCAGCCTGACGAGCCCATCAAGATCCAACTTGGTGCCCAGATCGATGGTTTCGGTGCTATTGTTTGTGACACTGTCCTGGCTCGTGCAGATGACAAGAAGGATGAGACCATTACCGGTCGCTCCGCTGATTTGATCTTGGCCAACTACTACGCCAACGAACTGCTTCTGCGATTGATGGTCCCTCCTGGCTTGCTAGCCCAGGGAACTGACGAGGAAAAGGCAAAGGCTGCTTCGCAAAAGGCGCCCTCTCAGGCCAAGATGACCTCTCTGTTGCAGAAGGTCTGCGAGAGCTACGAGTGCAACCTCGTTGAGAGCACTACCTCATGGCTCTTCGACCGCAATGAGATCGAGAGCACCAAGAAGATTGTTCTGGCCCCTCAGGAGGGCGGAAAAGGTGACGGTGTTCCCGCCATCTCCGAGGTCTGGGGTGTCGAGATGGGTGTGTCTCTGGGCTCTGGAAAGTGCAAGAACTTGGACGGACGTGCTACTCTGCACCGTCGTACCACCCAGACCTATGGTCTGAAGCGCCCTACTTCCCGCAAGATCCTGTCCGAGGCTCAGAAGAAGTTTGGCACGTTCCCCTTCAGCCTGAGACAGCTCGAGGACGAGCGTGACGCCAAGTCTGGCGTTGTTGAATGTGTTCGTGGCAATGTTTTCCGCCAGTATGAGCTTGCTGGCGATAAGGATAACGCTCCTGTTGCCCGTCTGCTGACTACTATTGGTAAGTCATCGAATCCATCGCGATTGAATGGAGAGACATGACAGAGGAACTGACCAAGTTTTCGATAGCTATCACAAAGAACGGCATTACCAAGCTGGCTGGCGCCCCTGCCCTTGACCTGAGCAAGGTCGAGTCTGACAAGAAGATTACCGACGAGGAAATCCTCAAGCTCCTGGAGCAACCCCTCTCTAGAAACACCGGCAAGAAGAGCAAGAGCAAAAGAAGAAGAAGCCCGCAAAAAGGCAGCTGCCGCTGAGGACTCTGACGATGATTCTGATGATTCCGACGAATAAGCATGGCGTGCGAGAAGGCAATGTTCATGTCCAGAGGCCCCTGAGCGCTCGAATCTGCGATGACCCAAGCAAAATGTAGAAGAAGAACAAAGCAACTGGCGATGGAGAAGCACTTGCGCTGTGGCCTGAGTGAATGCTGTGCGTGGTGAAATGGCATACTCACCCGCGCCCGCAGGTGTTGCAGCATGATGTTTGGCTCAAATGTTTTTGCGATGTTTTTGCCATTGCATCGGAGGTATCGCGTGCCTGTTTTCTACACGGCCATTGGTATAACCGCGGCAGCGCAATATCTAGACAGTGAATCGCAGTCTCAGACTCCGCACACGGCGTGATTAGCGAAGCAACGACTCCAAAGAGCCGAGTGACAAGTGCCTATTAGGGTTTACAGTGAACACCGTGCAAGTGATGAACGAATGAATGATGAAGTGATAGTGAAGCCGGCTTGTCCGGTGGTCTCAAGACAGGGCTGGGTAGGTTAAAAAGAGCCATTATTGTGTCTAGTTGGGTGGTAGCAGGGTGTGTGCATGCCTATCATATCATTCATGTCCAAACTCGGTGCTCTGAGCTCCATCCATATGTACAAGAAAAGGCAAAAACATCTGGCTTGGGGACGTCGCTGGCGGAGGGATCCCATCTATGACGGGGAAGAGACCAGACGTGGCCCTTTTGCCGTGCATGGCATTGTTCATCCACTATATTCCACTTGATTGAGTGCCCGCGTTGCCCGTGTCGGCTGGGCTTCCGGGCACCTGCACTCGACCACTCAAGCACCAAACAGACCCCCGGCCCGGTTCCAGGCCCACGACACTTCCAAGAACTTTCTCCTTAACCGTGTTGCGCCACCTCACCCTTTAATACCCGCGTCAAACGCACCGAAAAAGCGCGACTCGGTAGCTGGATTCTTTGCTGCAGCTCGAGAAACAAGTAGGGATTCCAAAAAATCATCCATGACGGCGCGTTTGGCCCCCTTTTCGCTAACATCATCTTCGCTAGGCTTGGGTAGGTGCGTTGAGAGTCCTGCCCCCGAGACCAAGCAAAGGGGTCGCGCGTCCCGAAGCTCCAAAACTGTGAAGGAGAAGAGCCTAGGTTGAAAGCAGTCAGAAAAAGGCAAGGGGGAACAATGATATCGTCAAATACACGGGCCTCACGCTCTGCCTCGCGGTTCTCGAGTCCTGCGCAACAGGCAACCGCAAAGGATGCAACTAGGCCGCTGGAGGTTTCAAGAGCTCTGCCAACGAGGGTTCGCGGTCGTTCATGCAGAGATGGCTGGAGCCCTCGGTGCAAAGCAAGCCTAGTTTTGAAGAGGCAGGATTGATGCGCTTTGGGGTATTGGGGAACATGGCACCATTGGGAGCTTTGCCAAAGGCGAAGAAGGCTACGGGTGAAACAACACAGCCAGCACAGCCAGCACAGCCGGCAAGGAAGATCATACTCAGGACGTCTGGCACGAACGCGGCAAGGGCTGCAGCCGAACAAGAGATTGTGGTCAAGGATGACGGCAATGATGAACTGCCAGTCATGACCATGTCACCTCCTGCATCTCCTTTGCTTGCTTCCACACCGACAACTAAGCGGAAGTCACTTGCGGCGAAGATAAGGGATGAGGAAGCCGAAGACGATGAGTATGATCCAAAGGGTATGAATGGACGCAGGAGGTCTCGCCGAGTGTCCCTGCCCGTGAAAAATTAACAACAGCAACGACAACAGCAACGACAACAACAACAGCAGCAGCAGCAGCAGCACCACCACCACCGCCACCACCACCAGCACTGCCACCACCAACACAGCTCCCATCGACTCATAAACGCAGGAGGAGCTCTACAAGTATCATACTAAAGCCGACGACGCCCAAGCGTCAGGCTCGATCTGAATCGGATCATCAAGGGTTAACGGACAGGATTGTTGCGGCGGCGGTGGATGAAGCACTGAAGCATCATCGGTACCCGACCGCTTGGGCTCTCAGAACCCTCTACGACGAGAAGAGCAGTGATCCGGAATTCGTTGCCATGATTGAGGACGTTTTCAGCCAGACGGCTGACGAGGAGACGCTGGAAGAATTCTTCAGGCAGATGGAAGAGAGGAAGCGCGAAGGGAAGAAAGACGATCGTGGTTGCCATCACTTCATGCCTCCTACCACCAACAGCAGATTCACACCACACAAAGCGATAGCTGCGCCATATGCAGATTTGATTCATGAGCCCGAGGAGTTGCCTCGGGAAACTACGGTGAAGCGAGCTGCCAAGAAGGCCAAAATCTCGCACAGGAATGCTACCAAGCCCACGGGCACTACTGCGGGCTCGGCCACGGCCACGGCCACGGCATCAGCGACGACTCCGCGCAGGAAAGGAGCTGATGGTGATGCTGGGCATGCTACGGGAAAATCAAGGTGAAGACGCCAGGCTCGAGAAAACGGGCGCGGCGAGACTCTGGATCAAGCGACTCGTCTCTCTCCACGGCTCTGAGTCTGTCATCTCCAGAGCTGAGGGCGAGCAGTCTCAACAGCCCGACAGCATGTCGGGGGAGGAGTGGGAGCGGCGGCGGGAGCAGCGGGAGCAGGAGCAGCAGGAGGAGGAGGGGAAGGGGAGGAGGAGGAGGAGGAAAAGGAGGAGGAGCAGGAGGAGGAGCAGGAGCAGGAGGAGCTACGCTAGGGAGGCCACGACGAGCCACTGCGGCCGCTGCGACAAGCGCTGTACCGCTCCATTCCTCCTCCCACAAGTCGGCCAAGTCCACTGGAGCCAAGTCCCAGACTGCGCCAGAGGCCCAACCAATCAAGACCCGCGGCAAATCAGTCGCCTCCAGCAAACAGGCCGTGTCCAACTCATCCCGATCAAACTCTCCCACCCTTCAGCACACCCTTCAGCACACAAGTCGCTCTCGCACCTTCAAACCCTCGTCTGCTTCGCCTTTGCCTGATGATGCCAGCATGCCTGGCCGGGTCTCCGCTGCAGAGCTCTTCCCCAACCTCGCCACCAAGAGCGCAGAACAGTCACTTTTGTTGTCCGCCAGCGGAGACGGTCACGCCGCCGTTCAGGTTCAGGCTCATATGCCCGAGGAGGATGAGGATTCATTCTGGGACCGGCGACGGGATGCGCGCAAGGTCACGAATGGTGTCGGCGCGCAGGAAAGCTCTGTCCGAGACGCTGATGCCGAGCGCGAGACCACGCCTGTGAGGAAGACGAGAAGGACGCGCCAGTCTCTCGCGGCCAGCGTCGCTACGCGCGCTACTCGGTCCGCGAGCAAGCGCCCCCATGATGAAGCAGACAGAAACGACTCGCCGATAGCCTTGTCCTTGACTGGAGATGGCAACTCATCCATTGATCCCGGGCCGCTACGCCCACGTCTTTGCGGCATGTCAAGAAGCAGAAGACGGGTTTGCGCGTCAAGTCATCGTAAGTCTTTTTGTGTACTCCCTGATCCTAATCCCATCCATTCCATCCATCCTAATCCGCCTTGCCCTTGATGTGCCCGTTTCACAAAGCTGGAGCATGATGAACTTGAAGAAGAAGAAGAAGAAGAAGAAGACGTCTACAAACTCCTGAATGGGATGATGATGGCCTCAAGAGGGATGAATTTGCGAGGAAGCATTGCATTGCACGCCTGGATTATTCGCCGAGTGGCAGAACGGGTCCAGGAGCGGCAACATTGTCGCACGCATTGGGCCTCGTTTCGTCATCATTCATGGCAATCAATCACGACTACTTCTTTACCAAATTTCTCCTCCTTGCAAGGCTGACGGACTCACTTCTCCCCTTTAGGCCTGTCAAGAAGAAGGGCGGCACGGCAGCGGGCGTGCCCCGGCCGGTGAATGAGGCAAATTCTTCGGCCTCCAACGGCAACACTGCCAAGGATCCGGTAAGTCGCGCTCGTGTATTTTGCTGGTGCCGTGGTGCTTTGAGGACGGAGACGCGCCATTTCTACACGGACATGTGTTTGGAGTTGATGATGCATTTTGCGTTGGGGGCGGCACGCGAGGCAAAACCATGGAAATGGCCTGCGTGGGCAGAGTGTGAATGAAGCGCGCGACCAGGATCACCACGCCCGCACGCACCTGAGCAATTCGCTCGTGGCTGCAGATGGTGCAGATGGTGCAGACGGTGCAGACTGCGCAGACTGTGCATGTGTGCGATGCGGTTTCGTCATGTGTCCGAGTGGACCGGTGGAAACACAAAAAAAAATGATGATTCCCTTGCCTCGGACCACCTCGGACCAGCACCACCAGCAAGGAAGGCATTTCCGGCTAACCCATCTTTCACAGACGGCGGAAAACGACGAGAATTGCTCTGCATGTGGAAACACGGGCGACGTCGTTTGTTGCGATGGCTGCCCGCGGTCGTTCCACTTTGAGTGTGTCGACATGGTGCAGTCGGATCATCTCCCAGACGAGTGGTACTGCAACGAGTGTCTCATCCGACGATACCCCTCACGCGTGCCAGTCCACAAGGGAATCTTTGGCGGTGCTCTCAATAATCTGGAGAAGAGCATTCCCGTGCATTCAGCTTGCCCAAGCGTGTGCAGAACCGGTTCGAGGGCGTCAGGGCTGGTGTCGATGGTGATTACGAAGAGATTATCATCAACAAGACGGCAAAGTGAGTCACCCTCCCCGAGTTTGCTCCGTTCTTTTTTTCTCCCTTTTTCCCTTTTTCCCTTTTTCCCTTTACATGTATATACATTTTTGGTGACTGGCCAGATCAGCGCCGTTTCCGTCCTCCCCTCCCCTTCCCCTCGCACTCTGTGTGTGTGTGTGGCCAGGCTAACCAGTGGCTCGAACTCCCCCTTTCTCCCCAAAATAGGAAGAGGAATGGCTACGATGAATTGCCCGACTTCTTCAAGCAGCGAGAAGATGGTCAAGCGGTTTTGTGCCATGGGTGTCAGAAATCGGCAGCAGAGACGCGGGCCATCATCCCCTGCAGCGTCTGTTCGTATCACTGGCACATTGATTGTCTGGATCCGCCGCTGGCCGTGCCACCTGTTCTCAAGACTTGGCGGTGCCCATCACACGTTGATGACGTCCTGATTGAGGTGCCGAGTCTCGCGCCCGCCCACCGCTTCCGCAAGCTCAAGGCTGGACAGACCTTGTCACCTGCCCTGAGTCGTGGGTTGAAGAACAATGGCCACATTGAGATTGACTGGGATGGTGAGCCTGAAGAACCCGAGCGGTCCGGCTGGACCGATGTCCGCTCCTTTGGGCGAATCTACAAGCTCTCTGCAAAGGGAGTGATTCTCGACTTCATCGAGCAGTAAGTGCCCCTGCATACATATCATACATATTTCCGCCCTTGTTTTCCTTTCTCTCTTCCCGCCCGTGGGCGACCTTGTTGTCCTTGCCTTGCTTCCTTCTGATTGTGCGACGCGACAGATTGCGAAACAAGGGAGCTGGGTACGGACCTCGACGCTTCGAATCCAAAGTGATTCCTTACCCGTTGCCCCCATGCCATCCTGAGTCGTCGGGCCCTCTGCACGGCTCTGCTCTCGAGCGCAAGGTAGAGGAACTGCAAGTCTCCCTCAACCTGATTGGTCTACGGCAGAGGCGCTCAGATGGCATCGAGCAACTGACGTCTGCCCTTCTCGCTGCCGCTGACCAGAATGTCCTCTCACTCATGGCCCAGAGCAACGCCGACAATATTGCCTTGAACCAGCTTACCGACACTGATCGACTCGGACTTCGCGCCATGCTCACCCAGATGGAAGCCATGAGCACACGCATCAGACAAGTCCTAGGAGAGGAGGAGGAAACAGTAGCCCCGCGTACGCCGACACCGAAGCCCATCAAGGCGGAAATGAGCTCGCCCGTCACAGAATCAAATGCCATCAGCCATCTCCATCATGTCAAAATGGACACACCACCGCTCGTCACGGAACCGACGCCTCCGTCGACTGTCGATCATGCCGAGGGTCCCATGGATCTTGACTAAGAGCGCCTGTCTCTGTGCTGTTGAGGAACTGCCCCATCTCTCTTCACATGATCAGTCACCAACCAATAACTATAATGCAAAAAGAAAAAAATCAAAACGAGGAGTTGTCAATTGTCTCAGGATTGGCCTCTCAAGACACAACACAAACTCACTGCCTACCTACACATCTCTCTCCTATCCCACCACATTGCATCCATGCCGTCTTTCTACGCACACTACTTACCATTTCCCCGTTACTCCACAAGTAGTTGAGCATACCTTTCCCCCTCCTCCCCTCCACTTTTTTTTTTTTTTGTACTTTTTGTACTAGATGATTTCAAGATTACTCAGATCAGCATCAGAACGAGTCTTGGCAGGCGAGGCTCGTTCAAAACCATGTACCATGTACCACTTACCATGCTCGGTTCGGTTCACGGGGGTTGTCGTTTTCACATGGTCACGAATAGGGGCAGCAAGAAAGAGACAGCATGTCCCTCCATCTTTTCCCCCTTCATTCTTCGTTTTTGGTTGTCGGGTTTTGTGTTTGGGGCCAAACAAAAATCAAGCGGATTAGAGTGGATGCCAAGGATAAATCCATAGGTGCATGTTAGCGAATAGTGAAGATTTATTTCTAGTCACATGTCCCTCCCCCCTTTTACACACTGTTCCGACGTGAGCCCGTTGATTTCGCATTCGTCGTTATGTTTGGCAACGATGGTGTGTGCTTCCATCAATTGGTCATGTTTCACGTTTCACAGTCGCGCACGGCATGAACGGAAAATGCCACGACAGCAGGTGGTGCATGAATATGGTTAGTGGAAGCTGATGGTAACAAAGTTCAACCTAATCATCTGTTCTACACCGCATGCATCATCTGACTGCCACAGTAGCTATCTGACCATGTCTCGTTCCTTCAGCTCAAGAGGCAATGGGGAAATAAAAATCAAAAATAAATTCAGTAGCAAACACGGCCTGTTTGACGCCCTTCAAAAGACATTCGTTGCTCAGCGTAGTCGTCATCATCCTCAAGTGTGACAGCTTCATGGGATACAAAGGAACAAGTGATATGCCTTGGCAGCACGGACAAAATCAGTATTGCACCTTTGAACAATATTCTTGGACATGAAAAAATGAAAAGCAGAGAAAAGTTGCATTGACGCGAGTATTTTTGATTTCTAGAAAAGTAAAAAAAAAAAAAAAGAATAGACACAAGTGCGCGTGACGTCTCATCATGGATAAGTGTTTTTCTTTTTCAGACTTCAGGCAGAAAAAGACATGCAACAAGAAAATAATAAGACACAAGCGATCCTGCAAGACTTCTAGGTGTAGGTAGGTGCAGAGGTGAATGTGAGAGATCCGGCTCGACACATTCAGATGCTCCAAATCGATAGGAGACACAGGAAGAACCTTGTGCAATAGGCCGCCGAGCTTGCAAGAAGAAAAAAACAAGAGAAAAGGAAAAACAAACACAAAACAAGATGCAGTCATCATTCCAATGTCCATCCAGACAAGATAAAGGCTAAATGAACCGCATCATCCGATGGTCCCATGCCTGGCACATAATCTACCAAATTTGCCATCCCCAGCCTGTTCTCTGGACAAGTCAGGTGTTGTGGGGTAATGCATCAAATAAAATCAATACACGACGAACGCTGTGTGCTTCACTGCCGCCGATCCCTTACTTTCCTTTTTTTTTTTGAACCTTGAAATCCGGAACTCATCTCTGTGAATACAATAGATTAGTCTCTGCTAGAAATTGGGAAAGATGATCAGGGGTAGATGGACAAAACGTACGCGGCCACCACGTCGACTGTTGACAGGCTCTTGCTGCATGTATCCCATGCCCTGCATGCCGGCCATGTTCCCATAACCATAACCTACCCCAAAACCGGGAGGCGCATATGTTGGTTGCCCTGCGGGCATCTGAGGAGGCATATGCGATGCCGGTGGCTGGATAGGACTTCCGTTTGCCATGTTGGCCTGGCGGTACTGATCGACTCCTGGAGCAGGTGTGCCATAGGTTCCATAAGGGGCTTGCATGGGAGGGAAGTTGTAACCCACATGTGGCGCACCCTGTTCATCATGCCTTGCTGGTACTGAAGTTGAGACAGGTTCACCGGTGGCGCCATGCCGCTCGCTGGGGGTTGTTGCTGCTGCTGTTGTTGTTGTTGTTGTACATCATGCCCTGTGCGTATTGCTGGAACGCTGGGGCGTTAACATCAGCATTATCGCTCCTTTGACTGCCGTACCCTGCATCGAAGCCGCCTGCATTTGGCTGCACATTCATCTGACCGTAGAAAGACTGGTTGCTGTTCTGGTTGGTGTTGTTGCTGGCCTGGCCACCCTGCACATGCTGACCGTTCATGACGCCACTGCTTGCTTGTCGGGATGTTGGCCGCTGCCGGCTTTCAGCGTTGTTGCTGGTTTCTCGGCCGGGGGCGCCTCTCGTGGACAGTCCGACCTCATCCATCAGTCGCTTGTAGCCCTGGTTTGGTTGAACCTTCATCCTGACCAGGACGTTCTTGACATTTTCAACGACTTGAGCTCGGAGCTGCTCATCATAGAAAGGCGTCGTCACGACCTTGAAGATGAGCGTGGCGCCACATCCAGAGTCTTGCAAAATTGCTTCAAGTACCTGATCGTTGGGAGAGAAGAAGAGAGCTTTGAACAGAATCTCTCTTGCATCAGATTCAACCTTTTGATTGACAACTTTGAGGACGGTGAGGTAGGCCACCTTGTGCGTGCATAGATGGACGAGATAAGGAACTAGGCGTGGGGAGAGAACGGTGCGCCGCTTGGGGAACGTGCAGGTGTCCATGAACCAGGTCAAAGCAAAGCGCCATTGGCATTGGTGGCCAGCTGAACGCTGTGCAAGGCAATGGCCGCTGCCAACATCTTTGTTGTTGCTGGGTAGAATGATGGCTTTCCAGACATGCCCTCATGGCTCTGGCGCCGAACCGGCCTTGGGCAATGTCCCACAAGCGGCTTAGCATGGCCTCGAAAATGAAGTCGTTGAACGGTGCTCCGAACTTCAAGCACCCCTGCAGCACGTAGTTGCCGTACTGGTCGAGAAACAGCGGCACGGTATATGGCCGAATGTGCTCGACAAGCAGGTTCATTTGCTGGGGTCTTGCAGACATCAATGATCTTTTGCGCGGCCCACGTGCCGTTTTTGTGAATGCCAATTTCGGCCATATGGGGTGCAATCTCAGCCAGCATGGCATCGCGAACCGGCTCGGAGCAGTGCTCGAAAAGCTTCTGCACAACGGTATTGCCGAGGTAGTCTGATGCCAGTTCGGCAATTTCAGGAGCATATCCACAGCGATGTTCTCAATTTCCGGTTGGGACAGCAACTGGTTATCAATTCGCTTGCGAATATCTCTCAGCTTTGGAGCGTCATGAACTCTGGTATGAGCGGGTTCGCGAATGGCCGGAATCTCTTCCACGTAGCTGATGAACTCAACAGCGGACTGAACACTCTGAGATATGATGGCCTTGTCTTCACCCGTTGCCCCAAATTGCTCAACAATGCCCAGGATGTCTTCCGACATATCTGCCAGAGGCGGAACTGTCGGTGTGGATGTACCCAAAGAAGTTCCGGCGACACCATCAGCAGAGGCCGTCAAGCCACTGCCAGAGACGCCGTCTTGGCCTTTGGCGAAGGGATCGGGGCTGGGCGAGGGATAGACTCCGTCGTGACCTGGAGTGTTGGATGCAGAAGGGGGTTTCGCAAAATTGATACGAATAGGACCAGCGCCGGGGAAGATCTCCTTGCCGTTCATGGAAGCCTTGGCTGCAACAGAACTCTCCACTCTCTCAAAGTTGACGAAGCCACAATTCTTATGTGTGAGCACCCGAGCAGACATGATAGGACCGTGGGACTTGAACATCTCGACGAGCGTAGATGTGGTCGTTGATGTTGGAATGCCGCCAAGCCAAAGGGCACTGGTAGGACCTTCGAGTCCTTGTTCGTCTGAGCCAAGAAGGCCAGCATTGTGACTGTTGGACCGACCAAGATTCATGCCGCTCATTGCTTGCGGCAACTCATCAAATTCTTTCTCATCCTGTAGCCGAATTTCAGTTGGGGCAATCGGAGGAATGCCAGCGTTCAGGGTTCGCATCGTTTCGAGAACGCCTGCCGTAGTGCGGGCACGGGGGCGGGTGTTGTTGATGAAAGCCTGAACAGCCAGATTATGATTGTGAATCGCAGCGTTCGTCGCCGCCAGCTGATCTTTTAGCGCATCGTACTGACTCTCGATGGGCACGTTACCCGCGGGAGAGTCGTATTCGTCCTCGTATCTATCTTTGTTGTTGACTGAATATGAGCGGAAACGGTTTGCCTGGTTACTATAATCATAGTAAGGTGTTGCCAGCTGGGCTTGAGAGGGCTGGGGAGTGGTCTCGACCAATCCAAGATAGTCCAAGGTGCGCATGTGGACATCCGAATCTCCGGCACCCTCCTTGGAAAACTGAGATTGTGAAGGGGAACTTGTGCCGTTGGAGCCGACGCTCGCAATGCTGGCTAATGTGGAACCGCGTTCACGGCCGACGCCTGCCATATTCCAGCTGCTGAAAATGGAGGGGCCAAAGGGCGACTTTGAACCTTGTATGATGTTGAAGGGGCTACGCTGCGGCAAAGACCCTGCACGAAGGCGCGATAAAAGGGCAGAACCACCAGGTGAGTTGTCACTTGAGTCGAGATTCGGTGACGGCGGTTTGCCGAAGGGACTCTGCGACGGAGTGGCGCGGGCGGATTTGGCGGCAAGATTGTGAATGTTGACAAAGCCAGTAACGGGCCCTCCAGGCAACCTGGATGGAACTGTACCAGCACGAGCTCTCCGAGGCTGGGGAATACCCTCTGGCAGTGGATGTTGACCAAAGTCAGGGAAACCGTCGGTTGGCGATTCCGGAATATTCTCTCGAAGCGGAGTTGAGTTTCCACTTGTGGGAGGACCTCCCAAGGATTCAGAGGTAGGCTAGTAATACCTTCTTGGGCTTGAATCTCGCGAGCTCTGCTTGGTGAAATGCGATTATTAGTGAAAGACGTGGGAGAAGGAGGGAGGAAGAATCAAGTGTCCGAGAAGAGTTATTTTTAAGGTGCATGCTGGAAAGAAGGTTTCTGCGGAGCAGCAGCCACAAACCTTTTGGAGAAGAGCCTACTAGACCCAGCCATTTCGTGCGATGGAGAGCCTGCCCCAGATCGCGTGTTGCCCGCCATTATGCCACCTGGAAGGCAAAAGGGAGATCTATTACTAGAGGTTGATGGGTCGACTGGCGAGTGACCGCTGCCCGGTGAGTGGGATCGACCAGCCTGGGAAGAATAAGGTTGGGACGGAAAGCCGGGTGCCATGTGATCTGATCTGGACATTGACATTATCAATTACCTGGCTGACCTCATGACACTGAGGTACAGTTTAAGTAAGACCTTTGGGCAAGGTGAGAATAATTATTGTTCTGTGTTTGTATTGTCTGACGCGCAATGAAACCGGTTGATGAAAATAAAGCCAGGGCCGTTTGCTTGAATAGCAATTTTCGTATCGGCGGTGTATCTTTCGAGAACAATCGAGAGACTTGGAGGCCAGATATGCACTTGGACCGGCGATCGACAATGAGGGCAACGGAGACCCAAAGCGAGCGGAAAGGCGCACAAGAATATAGGAAACACCAGGTGGTTCAGTAGCCAGGTATTACAAAGGATACTGTGACAACAAAACCAATCGAGCGAGACTGCCGAAATTTCGTTGTCGAGGAGGGACCGAAACGACGAATAAAATGGTACGCAGGGACGCGCAAAAAGACAAGGCAAAGTCAATCGGCCGTGCCTCTATCTAAGAGACAGTGATTTCTGGTGATAGTTCTTGCAGCGTTGGCGGCGAAACCTCAAATCCAGGATGCAACACGGGAGCGTACACGCAAGTAGCTGCCGGGGCGAAACGGTCCGTTCGAAATGGTGGTCTCGGCGAAGGGGTGGAGGCTGCCACAAGAAGAAGGAAGCGAGGCAGAACTAAAGTGTAAAAGAATCAATCAATATACAGGCCTCATTGGGGTGAATGGGAGAAGGAGGGGAGGGAAGGGCGGCGGGCCAGGAAGAGGAGAGAGCAGGAGAAGAAAAAAAAAAAAGAGGCTGATGGTGATGATGATGATGGGGGGGCTTTCGTGAAGCCGGAGAGGAGGACAACGATGGGGCATGAGATGGTACGAGCAAGCAGGAACTGGAGCAATTGATATGATAGGCTGTAACCGGTACTCGTACTCCGTATGGCCTTGTTGAATAGATACAGTGGGTGCAGGCAAGTCAACGAGTGGCACTGCCTGGCTGCGGGACTGCCTCTACAAGGCCAGGTCCCAATGGACTGGACTGGTACACGAAAAAGCGCAGCGAGGACTCAAGGAGCTACATAGGAGCTACAAAGGAGCTACGCTACGCTACACCTGGCATTGCTGTCGATGGCATCGGACCATACTCCGTACATGCGATGCGGCTGTACAATCATCATCACCTGTATTGATATGTGGAATCCAACGTCTGCTCTGGCACTTCCCTGGCCCTTGCCTTGGAAAAAGGATGCGGCATCGACGCGGGGACCGCAGCCACTGGAGCGATCGTCAGGTCAAGTTCGGGTCTTGTTGGTCACTCTCCGTGTGTCAACGTGTGTCAACGAGGCAGAACAGAGCATCGAATGGCAAAGTGCAAATCCCAGGCTGATGTTTCCCCATGCCCCCAGGACTCCGGGGCTCCGCGCTTATTAGAATTACATGTATTATGTACAGAGAGAACCGGACACACACCCATTCCAACCTCGCCGTCGATTGATTACACCATTAATCTGTACATGTAGCTCGTGTCAGTCCTGCCTGTACCATTGTGGAATCGGCGCCACCCATAATCACTCAATAACCCCGATACCCGCCCGATGTAGGACAACAATAGCAGGCAGCATCCTCGAGGTCTGGAACAAAAGACCTCAATGCACGCTCCGAGGGGTTGTCCTGTGGCCTTGAGCTTACCACGCGTCCTGTCCATCCCCACGCGTTGCACTCGGCGCCAGAGCCACGAAAACAAGTCGGTTTTTCTTTTTTTTTTTCAGGCATGGATTTTCCATCTGTTCATCGAAAATCCACCAGTAATCGAAAAGGTAAAGGATGACGAAAAAAAAAAAAAAAAAAACACAAGAAAGCCGAGGCGGACCTGTGACTAAAGTAATTCGTCGTTTACACCTCTCACGTGACCGTCCACCCGCCCCGTCAAGGTTTGTTTGCTAGTAGAGAAGAACATCATCCATGATCCATCCGTACACAGACAAGCTCTCATCTGAGCAGGACTTGACAAGTGATGGCAAATCGACATGTTTCAATACGACACAGTGACAGCTGGCTGGCAAAGAATGAAGGAAAACTGCCCTGGTGCAACAACAAGCCGAAATCCTCCTGACGTGAGTTTTGGACCTGCCAGATGCGATGCGATGCGATACAAGGCATACATACTACGTACATCATATGTACAGTCAGTCAGACAGTCTCCCTTCGGCCCCGTCTCTCCCCAATGTGGAATGCCGCCAGATGTTTTGGGAGGGAGGGGCACAAGACTGGAGCAGGAGGGGGCGGCTCTCGCTCTCGTTGCTCCCGTGCTCCCTCCCCTCGCCACGTTTGACACATTTTGAAACCACCAGCATTCCGGCCCGGCAGTTGATTGACTCTCGCCGGCCCCTTGATAGATTACTGCAATAGTCCATTGGCCATATCAACAAGCCACTACTCCATAATATATGTAGCCCACGCTCATAAACTTCCAAACTTGCATTGTACTTTGACCCTTGCAGACTGGCATTCTGCCTGGCGGATGAGGGAGCTGATATTCATTAGAAATTCGAGCTTTGGAACCCAATGCTGGCAAGGTGGCTTTACGTTGATGTACGGATTACTCCGTACGCACGCAAACAAAGGGTCGTAGCAGCAGAAGCAACATGCAGATTGTACGGAGTACTTGAGTACTCTGAGTATCCGTCGTGAAACGAACCCCCTGATTTATGTACAAGCCATCCACAGCCGGCGCCAGGATGAAAAATTGGGCAATATTTCATACTCATATTTCAGGGGTTCAGAGGGTTCAGAGCCATGCACATCGCACCATTGTGTGCATGGCATCAAAGAGAGGCCGGCCAAACACGCCCTGCGAGCCCCGGATCCACTCCACCAGAAGCAGGGAGAGCTCCAGGCTCCATCCTCAGTGCTGCATATCCGCATATCTCGCATAACTCGCAATCCGCATATCTCGCATATCTCGCATATCTGCATACCTGCCACCCCAACCACCCAACCTTCCTCTCCTGAACTTTAAAATACTCTGACTAATGTGACATGCTGAGCACCCATCATAGATTGATCGCCCCCAGGCGCTAAGATGGACGGCTTGCACTAGTAGTACATAGGCTCATAGGCTCGCTGCTGGCCAAATCGGTCAAGATCTACGAGACAAACCACGTTTTGAAGCTCAGGACCGGACCATAAGGACATGTGCGTTCACCAGGACCATCCGTCCTTTCGCCGAATTCATCGAGCAGAGTGGTTCGTGAAAGTGCTTTATTAGATGGCCAGTGTCCTGAGCAGCCCGGGTTCCGTGCGAGGAAATCTTCTTTACTATCCTTCGATACTGCCACCGTATATATCCACGTGCCTTGTAAGCATCATATCCTCTATGGCGGGATTGCTCTTCCTCTTCTCGACCCAAGTCGTTCTGAATCTAAAATACATGACTGTGAGGCATTCGCCCTTCGAAAGGAGTCCGAGCACCCCAGCTCATCAAATGCTTGCTCAAGAAGAATACATGTTTCGTTTCCTAACCCCAAACGCCGATATTTGTCATGGCGCAGAAAGAGCGCCAAGGCAACATCATTCTGTCTGCTCGCTGGACCCATGACCCCAAAAATATGTTCAATGCCCGTGCTCATGAAGAAAACGGCATTGTCTAACGACTGCTCTTGCAGCTGAAATAAAGGCTATCTACTTGGCGTGCTTCTTGAACGCCAAAAGCTCGGCCAAGCTTCCGAGAGGGCATCCGTGCTTCAAAAAGTCATGTGCCAGCAGTTCTTCAGCTGAAGCACGGCTCTTCACGTCGACGCAGAGGCAGACGGAAAGGAATGCCTTTAGTTCTTTGCTGAGCTTTTCGGGCTTCTTGAGCCGAGGGGTTCCGTTGGTGGCAATCAGATAGAGTGCTTTCAGGGGTTCTTCGTTGAGGTATGGTGGTTCGGACTCGATCATTTCGATGGCCATGATACCAAGTGACCAGACGTCGACCTTGGGACCGTACTCCTTCTGCTTGACAACTTCCGGAGCCATCCAGTACGGCGTTCCCACCATTGTGGCTCGTTTCGATTTCGACCTAGTAAGCTTGGCGCAGAAACCAAAGTCGGCTGGAACCTGTTAGTTTCGTGCACAGCCTGCAGGCATCAATGGGATATACACACTAATCTTGACATTTCCCCGTGCGTCGAGGAGCACATTGTCACTCTTGATGTCTCTGTGAATAATATCTTGAGAGTGAAGGTGCTGCAATCCGCGGCAAGTCTAGTGAGAAGGAATAAAAAGACCCTGGTTAGTCCATGGAATTTAGTGTCGAATGGAAGTAGCATCGAACAACTTACCTCGTTGCAAATAGTCGAGATCTGCTCTTCAGAAATAGACGGGTTGTTGTCAATGACATCGGTAAGTGCGCCACCCTCCATATATTCCATCACAACCCAAAGTTCCTGGTTGTTGTTTCTCAGAAAGGCATCGACAAAGTTGACAATGTTTCTGTGCTTGCTGTCCTTCATGACCATGATTTCGTTCACAATCAACTCCTTCCTTGGCTGGTGAGCAAGGTCCATTTGCTTGATGGCGACCTGCGCCCGCGCGCCTTGCTGTCGAAGAATCTCTCGCGCAATACCCTGGGCAGTCTCCTTAACCTTGGCAACGTAAACAGATCCAGAGGCACCTTGGCCGATCTTCTTCTGCTTGGAGTAGGACAGATTTGGGTCGTCTTTGGAGACGGCTTCCTTGAGCTTTGCCATGACCTCATTTTCCGACATTGTGGACATGCGCACATCCTGCTTGCGCTCTGATGGTGCTGGTTTTGCAGTGAGAGCAGCTTCAGCGGCTTTGACGCCGTCTGCTTGTTGTTGGGCTTGGCTAGGTTTGGGAGCCACATTCAGAGGTTTGACAGGCGCCGGAAGACGAGATACAGCCTGTGCGGGTTGAGGCTGTCTCGGCTGCGGCGTCTGTGTCCCGTTTGGATTTCTCGGTGCCGAAGTCCCATCGTTTCGCGGCATTCGCGGTGCCTGGCTCGCAGGGTCACGGTAGGCGCTGGAGCTTGATTGAGATCCTGGGAGTGGGCGTGGTAAAGAATTCGACGACGGAGGAGCAGGCGCTGCCCTCTGAGCGCGCAAGCCATTGGCTGGGCTGCCAGATGGGATTGGCGCGGCGGCGCAGCTCGAAGGATTGTAGCGATCACCAGATGGCGAGGATCCAGAGTTACCACCATAGCCACCACCAATCTCTTGCTGAGCCATGGGCAGCTTGTTCTTTGGTAGGGATGCATTGTAGGCCTCCATCTCTCTCCGTTCTCGCTCTTCTGCTTCACGCTGTCGTTGCGCGTCCATCTGCTTTCTTCTTTGTTCCTCTCTGAGAGCATCCTGTGATACGTAGTTGGGTGATGTATTCTGCATCTGCTGGCGCTGCTGCTGCTGCTGCTGCTGCTCTCCTGGCGTAGGCCGCCTTGACGTGCTGCTGCTCGATTGTGGCGGTGTGCCGCTGTAGTTGCGCTGAGTAGGGGTGGGAGGAGCTGGACGAGGAGGAGCGATCGAGTTGCCAGCACCGAGCTGTTTGTGCTGCATGCCTCCCGGGGTGTTGGTGTCATGCTAGAATACTGATTTGGGTTTTCGGCTCTCTTGGCAAGATCAGTGTAGAAGTCGAGGACCTCAAACACAGCCTGAGGATTACGCTCATAGTCCTCTTTGGTAATTGCCGATGAATTGAGTAGCTTGGACCACTCAGGTGGCAAGCCCACGAACTCGCCAGTTTGGGGATCGAAACCGACGTGCACGGCATGGGAAAAGTTGGTTGGGTTGCTCACACCTCCCATGCCTGGACAAGCACCATAAATGAAGTCGATCCATTCATATAGGTCGTCGTCACTCTTGACCTTAATTTGGAGTGTCTTGGTTTGACCGTCGTCATCTCCAGGGCTGTTTGAGGAACCGTCGGGCTTTCTCTTGACTTCGAAGATCGTACCTGCGGATTCTACTCTGCCAACATTGACGACGTCTTTCAAGTATAGAGTGTACGATACTTTGCCGCCTTCTGTTTTGTGAAAGTCGAGAGATTCTTTTCGAAGAATCAAATACTTTTGCTTCCAAGGCTGAATGAAGTTCTTGCTCTCCTTGACTGATGCCCAGCCCTCTTTCTTGACAGCAACCCCTCCCATGCCGTCCATGTTGTTCGACTGTTGGCGGGCAATCGGCAGGGAAATTGTAGAGCCCGTGTAAGTGGAAGTAGCGGTACTTCGAATGGGGAAATGGCCATATTGGCCATGTTTCCTGGTAAATTGGTGCTCGGCGTCAAGTTGAGTCGCGGTCTGTCAGAGGAGGTTTGGGAGCCGGTCCAGGGTTCATGAACTGGCCGGCAGAGTAGACGCTGGGATCTTGTTAGTCCGAGGGTTGCCAAGTTTATGTTTGTTTCAACAGCATTTGAGCCATGGCTGGTCTTGGAGGGAGGCGCAGAGAGACACAAGAGCCGGATCTGACGCTCCAACTCCCCAAAGAAGGGCCGTAGCCGAGCTAGGACAACGGCGACGACGGTCTAGCTGATACTTGGCTACCCATTGAAACACAGCAGACAGTCGTCGTAGAGCCGAGACCCCTGGTACGATGCTCGGCAGACCAGATATCCGCACAGTTCGAGGGAAGCCAAGGGCCAAGAAATGTATCAAACATACCCATTTTGCGCCATCTTGGGGCAATTGAAACGGTCAACGAAAACGGTCAACGTCGAGCTGAGAAAAACCTGATGTCGCAAGTACTATTCGTTTCGAAAGCTGCAAGTCCTTGTGCCTGAAATCCTGTTGTATCGATGTCGAGACAAAATGGAGTTGCGGTGACCCAAGTGCGCTGTAAATCCCCAAGGCAGGTTTATCTATCTGTGCTAGGTACTCGGCGCAGAGATATCGAAAGATGATTGAAACAAAAACGAGGTTGAAAAGAAAGCAATATGAGCTCGAGCGTTCTCGATCTATCCAGGAATGACGGGCCTTGACGCTGTGATGCAGGCGAAAGCGAAAGAGGGGCGGCGGCGCATGAACCTTGGGGGTTATGGTTATTTCTGGCTGAGGAGCAGCGGTCAAGTGCCCAGAAAAGTTGAAGAGGCAAAATTTGAATGTCGGCCAAAACCGGGACACTTTTTCACGAACAGCAAAGCGAGAAAAACAGAAGACGCCAATGGTTGTTGGGGCGCGAAACAGGACGGCTTCGAGGTGGTGCAAGGGCCGTCAAAGATGGAACAAGTTGCTCGAACCAAGAAAGGTGGGAGGAGGAGGAGGAGGAGGAGGAGGAGGAGGAGTACGGACGTAAGGAAGAGGAGGCGGAGGAGGGAGGGGGCTAGTCAAGAAGGGGGCGGCGGCGACAACGACGTGGGAAACGGAGGTGGACATTTAGTAAGTTGATGATTGAGCACTTGCGAGCACGGGCAACACATCCGTCCACATCCAACACCATCCAACACCATCCAACACTAAATTAGCAAAAGTCATTAGAGCCATCCGTTGATCTTCAGAAGTGCTGTTCTCCTGTTAGCTCGGAGCCCGCGACTCCGTACTGCGGGAGAGTTGTCTGTGCTTGTCCGACTAACAAAGGTACAAAGCTCCCCAGGCGGCGACAGACGCTGCTCATTGATTGATCCGTCAGATTCAGATGGCGGCGTTTCACAGCCCGTCAGTTTGCAAGTTGGGCAGCCAACAGCGCAGAAGAGCGGACAGACAGATTTGCTGATCCAACGGACCAACGGCCTGCCTGCCTCCCAGCCAGCCAGCCAGCCTCCGCCGGCCCCAGCCAGAGTACAAGAGGAAAACACTACATACACATAATATATCTGTGCGCCTCGCTCGAATCTTACCTGTCGCGCGTCATGGCCACTGCATATGGTGCATCTTTCCGCTCGCTTCGGCCCTGCTTTGTATTGATGGTGTGGAATCTTCTCAACGAAGCTTCTTTTCCTCTGTCAAAGTCATTATGCAGGAAGCTCTTTGGAGAGCAAGCTCCTGTCTTTTGCAGTTGAACCATGGATTAATTCCACATGTAGCTACTCCGTAAAAATGTGGTTGAACTTTCAACCCTACGCCCTTGTTCCTACTACAGGTACCTAGGTATCTTTCTTTGACACGCAAACACTATGAGTAACTTCTATTACTTTTCATTAACTCATGATACATAAGATACACAAGTACTTGACAAAATTAGTATGTGTGTGTTTTATCTCAGTATCACCCACCAGAAGACCCCACTTTTCGCCTCGCCGCTTCTGACCATGCCTATTATAAAGATAATAAAGACCCCCCTCCCTCGCCCACCGCGCTTCGTCCGCCACCTCGACTCAACGCCTTCTTCCAACTTTCACCTTCTCCTCCCTGCCATTTGCAATTCTTCGCCTCGTTGCCTTCCGTTTTGCCGCGTGGCCACACGGACGAACTGACGGCCGGATATTACCGATCCCCTTTCCCGCGGACGCAACAATCAAATTGCGCCCTCGTCGCCCAACTCAAATGTACCAGCCAACTCGTCATTTCAGGGCCGAATTTCCCACTTCCCAACTCAGAATAATCAAACGATGAGTTGATCCTGGGTAGCCTGTGAGCTTCTCGTTATGAGGACGTTAGCCCTGCCATTGGAGGGATGACGGGAAACGGAAAGATGGCCGCCGATACCAGTCAGGCTTTCACTGCAGACAAAGACCCCTTGGCCACGTCAATTTGCAATGTTTGGGCGGCCAACCTGCCTGCCACGCAGTCCCACGAGCTTACGCGTCATGCCCGAATTATACGATAATTCAACGAACTGAAACCAGCTATGCAGCAGTTTCTCTGGGACCCGTGACGATGCTTCATCACCGAACTGGTCAGACATGTAACCGTGAATTCAGCTTTCATGCAGCCAGCATGTACTGAGGCTACTTTGTTCAACCTTCAGGACGATCGGCTCGTCTTGGTCCAATTGAAAGGCCCAGCCTATGGCGCAGGCCTCATATTTGGTACTCTGGTTGAAATTCCCATTGTCTGTATTTTTATTCTGCCAACACTTGGCGTCTCGTAATGGCACCTGGAGTTTCTCTGGACAATCAATTATCTTGGACTCAATCACGCAGAAAAACCTAGTACTCGTGTCGGCTTTAGGAAGTCTAGCCTCAATGTTTCACCCAGCCACCTGTGAGCGATCTACGGACGAGCCAACTTGCATATCAAACTACAAACCAAAAACAGGCGGCGTTAACAATAACGCTGGTAATGCTAGTGGCAATACGGGTTATTTATGGAGGCCTTGCAACTAGATAGTAAAAGTCGTACTTGCAGCTCCAATGTTTTGCCTCAACTCAAGGTAGTGGTGGGCACGGCTTGTTCACCGGGGCACTACGGCAGGCAGCCTGGCTATGCTTCAACCAACTACGACATACGACAATCAAGTAGCTACCTAGATGAAGAAATAACTCGGCTTGGGCAAAACATTTCTACTTACAGCCCGCAGGAATGGCCCTGCTCATATGACTATGGTTCCGTCATCAGCGGCGGCTCAACCAAAATTAGACTAGGTGCGAGATGGAAATGAACCGCATCCCGACGCAAGGACGGAGCGGGGGCGAGCAGGTAGACAGACTCACCATCAGAGTTGAAACGCAAATGCACTGCCTGCCCTGTTTTAGTTCATGGCATCCGAAAGGCCCGCGATGACAAGTGAACTCTGTATCCGGTTGCGACACCGCTGACGTTGATGCTGACGCTATTTTGGCGCCGGACGTGACGAATAAACGCAAAGTAGAAGTCCAGGCCGTACGTACATCAGCGAGAGATAGTTGGGAAAACAAGACAACGAGCAATTGCAGGTAGTGCTTTCTCGGACACGTTGCTGCTGTCAGATGCCTCCAGTATCCTGGCTGGTGGTAATTGATGGTCAGACACGTACACGTCGGCTTATTTGTACATTGGTGTAGTTGTGCCGTTCTTCAGTCGCAGAGAAGCGGCGAAATTCCATTCGACTACGGAAAGAGGACTGACTCAAACTTGTGGGCTGGGTAGATAGACCAGATAGACCAGATCACTTGATTAGGAAGGGCCACAGCAAATCGCCTGGTTTCATTTGGAGGGCTGTAAAGAGTTCATTGTCTCCCTCCCCCGAAGAATCGGGACAACAGGACGTGTAGAATCAATCACTCCATCATTTGAACGACTTCAAGGCCGTAATTACATCCAGCTACGGGACACACGCATCGGACTTTACTAAATTAGCTGCTTTCTCATCGCACGAGTGCTTCGTGGAGCGGAAACGCGTGGTTTTAAGGCCACCAGTACACTCCATATGAACGCAATGTATCGTTCGAGATGGAAGTACTACGGTGGGATTTTTTCAAGAATGAGAGAAAGGCGTGTTCCACTCGTAGCGGTGTTGCTGCCTAACTATGAGCATCTGATCAACAATCCAGACAGATCCTGGGGTTTCCATTGTCGAGCGGGGGAGCGCCGGTCCCCCTCATGTTCGGTAAAACGTGACATGTTGCAATGCCGCAGGCATAGATGTTGCAATACGTTTGCATGAATCGTATCAATAGCCCAGGACTCCATCAACTTGGGGGCGGAACGTCCCACACATATGTACGACACGTCTTGGCCTGGAAATAGCTGTATCTTGCCTAGAATAGACAGTACGGATCCATGAGAAACTTTTGTTAATGCAGAAATCTCCGTTAACAGAGAAGTGAGTCAAGATGTCGTGGTCAAGAAGCCTCCGCTTCTCGAATACGCTTCTCAGCCCATTCTCCTAGGGCACCAAAGAACTGCTCCGGGTCAGCGCCGCGCCAATTCCGCAGAGCATACCACAGGTAACGGAAGTCCTTTCCAGCCCGGATGGCGGCTTCATACCCCGGCGCGCTGTGATAGAGGTTCTGCAGACAGTACATTGTTATTTTCTTGCTTGGTCAAGAGTAAAAGCAGTGTCTCGATTCAACGTTACCTTGATATAATGATTCGCCCACGACGTATAAGTCTCTATATCAGCCTGAGTCGCGTCCACCGGTAGTCGCCTGACGGAAGGAGCGGCATCCTCAGTGGTGATCAAGTCGACGGGGTAAACGGCCACAAGGGGTCAGAGAGAATGGCTGGCCATATGCAGGCTGTTTCCCAGTCGTAAAGTGATGTAACAAGAGCTTGACCATTATCCTGCCTTGTAACAGTCGTGTTGTGAATGCCAAAATCTCCGTGTTCAAGAACAAAGCGATAAAGAGAGCGGTCAGGGGTGTCCTCTGGCAGTATTAGCGGGACTGCACGTAGTAGGGACTGCTTCGCAGACAGAGCGAGGGGTCCGACGGTTTCTTCATCGGACTCCCAACCGATCATGTCGCCTTCGTTCTGAATGGTGGCCTGTATCTTGGATTCCAGCACGTGAATCCAGAACTCGCGTGTGGGAGTGGCAGGCATGGACAGCGAGTCGGGCATAAACTGGAAGATGCGTTCCAGGAAATACTTGGCAACAAACCCACTAGGAGGGTTGTAGGAAAACAAAGCGGCACGAATATGGGCGAGCTGCTCGAGGAGAAGGAGCTGTCACGAAGATTTAGCGCAGGTATGATATCCCCGTGATAACGGCAGCCATACCTTATCAACAGGGCTGAGCTCTGTCCATACATTGCTCAACCCTCCGAATGCTCAAAGATGAATAGCCGGCGACCATCCAGGTCCTGAGGAATGACCAGCTTCGGTCCAGGGTGCTCGACAGGTACACGGAAGTATAGCAGACGGGACGCCCGGACTTCTGCCTCCTCTCGCAGCAAGCTGTAGACGGCGGCTTCGAAACGAACTTCGGGAGCCTGCCTGTCGATAGGAAGCCATCAAATCCGGGCATATTAACATCGCCCCGGGCTAGACGGGCAACCATTTGTGGCTTATTGGAGAGTTTGATATAAAATCCCTGGACATAATTTAGCAAAGTTGTTCGTTGGGAAATGTGAACGGAATAAAGTCACATAATTGTTGGACCCGTTGGTCACTAAGGGAATATCGATCACCTCCGTGTCCAGCTTCTCCTCGATCTCGCGGACCAGCAGCCTGACATCCCAAACGGCATCGAAGGGACTCTTGCCGCCGCGAACCAGATCCAGCAGATGCTGGCCGTCGTATGGTTCGCCGTTGAGCATGCATGGCCATTCATCTCGAAAATACATTGTAATTTGCCTGCCTTGATAGGAAAACAGTGAATGTAAAGTGTCAAGGTGCAAAATGGATCACGGTGTCTGTGTCAGTTCTTAGTCTGTGTTGGTTCTTAGTCTGTTGGTTCTCAGTCTGTGTTGGTTCTTAGCTCTAGGCGGGCATACAGTAAATCTCGGCTCTAGCGAAGTTCGTCTCGTGTCCAGGGTGGAGCCTCTAAATCCTTTTAGGTAGGCGGTGAAAATTCACGGCATGTATGTACTATGTAAGTATATGCTAAAGACCACAGTGTATTCGTGCGAAATTACACTTAAAGTTATAGTTAGTTAGTAACTATTAACTGATTAAGTAACTGACTGATTAACCAATTGACTAATTGACTAACTGACTGATTGACCGATTGACCGATTGACCGATTGACCGATTGACCGATTGACTGACTGACTGACTGACCGACTGAACGATTGAACGATTGATTGACTGACTAACTGACCGACTGACCAACTGAACGATTGATTGACTGACTAACTGACCGACTGACCAACTGAACGATCGATTGACTGACTAACTGACCGACTGACCAACTGAACGATTGATTGACTGACTAACTGACCGACTGACCGACTGACTGACTGATTGATTGCAATCGGTTAATTAATCAATCAGTCAGTTAATCGATTAGTGAGTCAATCAGTCAATCGGTCAATTAGTCAGTCAGTCAATCAGTCAGTCAATCAGTCAGTTAGTCGGTTAGTTAGTCAGTTAGTCAGGTCTATGGGGCTAAAGCCCTATGATATAGTGGGTATATGGTACGCATATGCCTACAATATGCTATTCTGCCAGTCAAAAGGCTCCACCCTGGATACAAGATTGCTAGAGCCGAGATTTATGTTATATAAGGGGACTAACGCAGAAAAATAGTGGCCAGTCGGCTGCGCCTCTCTTTTCGTGCAACATTTT
The DNA here is from genome assembly GCA_023658505.1 of Epichloe gansuensis. Taxonomy (NCBI): domain Eukaryota; kingdom Fungi; phylum Ascomycota; class Sordariomycetes; order Hypocreales; family Clavicipitaceae; genus Epichloe; species Epichloe gansuensis. The sequence continues at coordinate 1,709,039 of CP098281.1, forward strand.
ACTGTAACCCTGCTCTAGGCTGGTCTTGGCATCCTGGGCCTCTTTGTGTGTGCAGAGGGAATGCCCCACCGGTCGTTGCCGCCAAAAGCGGCGTCAATTGTTGCCTGTTTTAAAAATACTGCATAGTAATCCGTACTTTGTTTAAAATAAGCTTATTGACTGACTAAAAGCGCTCAAATAGCCTCACATCTCTGAACGGCTATGTAAGTCCTACATGTATCACGGCACACATACTATTCAATATACGGATCTGCGCATACTCCCACTCGCCAATCCGATAAGAAATGTGCAGTATAATCTGTTCATATATCATCCACCATATTAATAGGTATCCGCTCTTTTGCCATCTCCACCAGTCATATATCCCTCCATCCACATCAAGTGCGACTCGTCTCAACGGGAAGCAATCTCGACTTCTTGGCCCTCAAACTTGGGCAGCTCGGAGGCCACCTTATCCCAGTTCTTTGAGCCACCCACAAGAGCCTTGATAGCGTCAATGATCTTGGATTCCTCGGCACGGACTTGCGTCGTCGAATCACGGTCTCTCAGGGTGATGCTGCCATCCTGCAAGGTCTGGAAGTCGACAGTGATGCCCAGGGGCGTACCGAGCTCATCATTTCGGCTGTATCGCTTACCGATACTCGCCGACGAGTCATCAATGCGGTTGGAGATGCCGATGCTGCGAAGCTGTTGCGAGAGTTTCTTGATGTGAGGCCTGAACTGGGCGTTGGACGAGAGAGGAACGATAAGAACCTTGGTGGGTGCCACTGTGGGGGAAGGAGAGGACCTATTGGGGTTTAGTTCAAGTTGCGTTAGCAGAGTACAATAATCGCCGTCATCGGGCCATGGGTCATTGTGAAATGACAACTTACACCGCGAGCCTCGTCACCGCCGTCGCTGCCACGAGTCCAGAAGTTGTGCTCAATCAAGGAGTACAAGATGCGACCGATACCAAATGAAGGCTCAATGACATTGGGAGTGAATTCTCTCGTGTTCTCAACGCGCTTGCGGAACTCGATCTTGAGGGTGTCACTGCCAACCTCAACCTTGCCGTCACCAACGCCGGCAACCTCCAAGCTGATCTTGCCCGAGTCGCTCAGCTGCTTGGCCAGCTTCTCTCGCTCCTCCTGGGAGGTAGCCAGCAGGGCCGTCTCCACCGTCTTAGCATCCTTCTTGAACAAGGGACCGAACTTCTTCTTCTCAATATCGACTTGCCACTCCTCAATGACAAGGGGCTCTTCCAGGCGCTCACGGACAACAAGAGGAGCGCCAGTCTTCTTGGCATGAACAGACAGATCATATGCACTTCGGTCGGCACATCCGACACACTCGACCCAGCCAGAGCTGGTCAGCAGCTCGGCGTCCCAGCAGTCGCAAGCATAGTGGGCCATCTCGTTAGCCATGTGCTGGCGGAATCGCATCTTTGACAGGTCAACGCCAATCCTCTCCAGGAAAAGATGAATTCTGGCGAGGAAGTAACCAAGAGTCTCGTTGTCAACAAGACCTTCCTTGACGGCCTGGCCAACAGTGAGCTTTCGGGTGTTAGTCTTGCCAGAGAGCTGAGTATCGCGATCCAACAGGACTAGCTCCACGTGTGCCACATCCTGGAAGCGTTCGTGCTTCTTGCCGCCCTGAGGGTCGACAAAGTGCTCAATCTCGGCCATCAGGAACTCTCGCACTCTAAGAAGACCAGCACGAGGGGAAATTTCGTTTCTGTAGGATTTACCAATGGAGGCGGAGGCGAATGGCATGCCGCCCTGGTTATACTCGAGAAGCTTGGCAAAGTTGAGGAACTGGCCCTGAGCGGTCTCGGGGCGCAGATAACCGGGAAGATTGCTGCTGGGACCAATCGAGGTCTGGAACATGAGGTTGAAGGCAACGGGATCCGAGGGCAGAACGCCGGTGGCCGGGTTCTTGAGATCGTATTTCTTGATCAATTCGCCGAGTTGAGGGCCGTCGAAGTTGTCGATTTTGGCAAGAACCTCTTCGTATTCCTTGACCACTGCATCATTCAGCTTTACAGCTTCGGACTTGGCCTTCTTCTTCTTCTTTTTGGGGTCATCATTTTCTACCACTTTTTGGCCACGGGCCTCTTTGTCACCATTTAGTCTTGCTTCGAGAATGGCCTCGACGAAGTGATCGGCTCGCAGAATTTCGCCGTTCTTGGGATCCTTGCACATCCAGTCGGCAAACTTGTCGACATGGCCACTCGTCTTGAGAACTTCGTGAGGAGTCAAGACGGTGCAGTCGACCTCGAGCATGTCCTCCTCGAGGACGAAATGCTTGCGCCAAAGATCGACAATGTTGGCCTGTAGAGAGCAACCCGGAGGGCCGTAATCGTAGAGACCTCCGACACCACCGTATATTTCGAAAGAGGGCGTGTAGAACATACGCCGCCTCAGCATGGCGTCGAGGACTGGCTTGTCAAGGGGCTGACCCTTGAGGGTCGTTGCTGTCGTAGTCATTGCGGGTTGCCGGTTCCTTTGCGACTTCTGGACCTGACAGGCGTTGAAGGCACGATAAACGGACAAGCTGCGCCAGCAGGTCAACGGGAGCGTTCGAGAAAGGCTACGCGCGACGAGATACGATGTATAGGGCAAAGCAGAAATGGTCCGAGGTCGAATTGGCTTCATCCACTCAATCTATCGGGAGGTTCGAGGAAAGCAGAGTGCGTGAGTCACAATAATAAACTCGGCCACGCTTGATCCCTCGTCAAATCAGACCGAATGGTGGGGGTGATCAGAACTTGTCTGGCAAATCCACTTGTGGTGAACTACATAGTATTAGGGGCTGTCGGAGCTGGAGCTGTTGCTTAGGTAATGTATTATGCGACAGGGGCTCCAAGTTCTTAGCATGATTGAAACAATCTGGAACAAAACACCTGGACGAAAAAAACCCCATTTTGTCGGATGTCGTTTACTGGCAGATGTTAAATAACCGCAAATAGAAAATGTCCATTCTCGTCGCGGATGATCTAAGGATCCTCATGGAGACTGGTTTAGCTAGCAAGTTCCTGCGCATGTTCGCTCGACGGAGGGATCTTATCGGCAAGCCCCCACTTCCGATAAGCCTTAGTGGGAAAGGGTCAGTGTTGGAACACCAAGGTGCCTGCGCAGGTAATTGATACCTCTGTTATTGAAGTCTATGATAGTTGATGATAATCTAGGAAAGAGAAGAGAGAGAGGAGAGGAATCTAGCTAGCTAAAAAGTGAGTAAAACCCGTAAGTAGGGCAAAGAGGGGGTGGCGAAAGGGGTAGCTAATCATAAGGCATGCATCCTCTAAGGGCTCCACTTAGCCTATAATTAGCAGGGTCTTTAGCTATAACTAATCTAATAATAATCTAAAGGAAGTAATACTAGTAGTCTCTCTTTTTCTTATGGCTAAAGGAGCCTAAAAACGCAATAAAAATTAAATTAAAGGAAAGTGTACATAAGTAAATCCCTTAATAGGAATCCAGAGCCCTAATTAGCTTAGTTAGCATTAGTTAATTTAATTAATCTGATTATAATAAATCCTCCCTTTATCTCTATTAATTCCTCTCTATAACGCTTATAACGCTTATAAAGGTCTCTTAACCTAGCCTTTCACATAGATTGTTAATTTGTTTGAATTAATTAATATTATAAGCGCTTAATTTAGCAATCCTTTCGTTATCACATTAGCTAGGTTATTATTGCTATTAATCTATCTAACCTCGTAGATCTCATGCCTCTTGTATAATTAACGAAGGGCTATGATATTAATTATTAGCCTCTTCTCTTTATTATACCTAGCTTAATAAGGCATTTATATAATAAGAACAAGTTAGTACAAAGGATTATAGGGATCTAAGGTATCTTTAATCGGTCTGTAATTTAATTAAGGGTTGTAGATATCACGTACATAATATTAGCGCCTTAAACTATGCTATATAGCTTAGAGGTAAGCGCGCTATGCATAACCTATTTACTCTTTATTAAACTATATATAATAATATTCCCTTTGTAATAAAGGTGTTATTATCCTCTTTGCCTTGTTACTAATTACGATTATATACCTAATCTATAAGCTAAGATCCTTATTATTTATAAGCAATCTATTTATAAATATAAAGAGCTTTACTTCTTTAAGGGTTAGTAAGATATAGCATAATCCTTATTACTAATTCTTAATCTACTACTTAAGGCGTTTATTTAGGCATATAATTTCTTTAGTAGCTAGTTCTTAGTGTTAAGCTATAATTAATAAATTATATAAAGCTTTTAGTTAGTAAACAGTTATAATATAGCTTCCTTAGGCTTATTATTCTATATAATCCTACCTTACTATTAGAGATTAAGGGTTAACTTCCTTAATCTTCTAACTTTAGCCTTTCTAGGTTAGGGTTAGTAAGTTATTAGCGTTTTAGGTTAGAATATAGCTATTAAAAGTAAGGGATTCCTATTTAATAATTATTACTTCTCTTTAGCTATAAAGTTAGCCTTCTAGAGCTCTTTTTCTTCTTTATTAAAGAAGTTATTATTACTTAGACCTAGCGTGTTATCTGTTTATATTCCTATAATCCTAAAGAGGTTTTTATTATTTAGAGCTATAATTAATAAGCAGGGATTATATATTAACGTTATTATATTAAGATTATCCCTATGATAATAGAAGTATATTGCCTACTAGTAAGTTCTAGCCTCTATAATGCTATAAAGAGGCTTAATAACCTCTATTACAGTGCTTTCTGGAAAGAGGTGCGCAATCTATTCCGGTAATCTTATAATAATTATCCCTTTAAAACCTTTGATACTTTTTCCGCACCGATCTAAAGGTCCGGAATCGCCTCTAAAATACAAACCACATCGATATTCAAATTCCTTACCTTTGTTTACCCTCCTATAATATTGTATTACAATCAGAGCTTTGCATGTATTGTATTTATTGTATTTTTGGCCCTTCGATGTATTGTATTGTATTGTATTGTTCTATGTATTGTATTGTGTATTGTATTGTCAATACAATACAATACAATACAATACAATACATACAATACAATGTATTATTAGGGGTAAAAAGGTGGGGTATTATAAAATTCTATTATATAGTAGATTTAATAACTAATCTAGTTAATATAAGCCACTTTTTTAATATAATTTATTTGCTTTTCTATAAATCTTTAAATATCTAGCTAATTTAGAATATTAACCTAATAACTACTGCTTAGTCATCCTTTATAGTATATTTTAAATGTAACTTATTAAAGGATTTTTTTAACTAATTTTAGAGGTCTTTCTAAGTTTATACCTTTTTCTTAGATTTATTATCTTTTTAATAGTTTTTCTTAACTTTAAGTGTAAAACTTACCCTAAGGAAAACATTATAACTATATATAAATAAACTAAAACTCTAATAATAATATTTAGATATACTAAGAACTTATATAAGAATAAAGGAATTTTATTTTACTTAAAAATAGTCTTATAGCTATAAACCCTTTTTATTAGAATTATAAATAATTATATTTACTTTTTAAGCTTTTAAAACTAAAGTAAAAGTAAAAGAGAAGGAAAAACCTGTCTAGAATTAACTTAAAAGTTAGTAAAATTAAAAATAAAAGGAAAGTATATAATATATTTCTCTTAAAAGTAAGTCCTAAATAGTCTTTTCTATTATAATTTAATAGCTTTAATAGCTTTAATAGCTATATAACCTAGTCTTTAGTATTATTATAAAAGTAAGTCTAAAGTAAGTCCTAATTTACTTATTAATAATAGGTTTTAAAGTAAGTAAAGCTATTATAAGAGAGTAATACTAATATAAAGTTAATAAAGACCCACTTTTATAATATTAGTAAATACTAGGTTTCAAAGTAAAAAAGCTATTATAACTAATAATAAGAAGGTAATACTTATATAAAGTTAATAAGGACCCACTTTAAGACCCACTTTTATAAAGTTTAAACATACTACGTTCTAAAGTAAGAAAACGTATAATAACTAATAATAAGAAGGTAATACTAATATAGAGTTTAAAGGGCCCACTTTAAGACCCACTTTTATAAAGTTTTAACATACTACGTTTTAAAGTAAGAAAAACGTATAATAACTAATAATAAGAAGGTAATACTAATATAGAGTTTAAAGGGCCCACTTTAAGACCCACTTTTATAAAGTTTTAACATACTACGTTTTAAAGTAAGAAAACGTATAATAACTAATAATAAGAAGGTAATACTAATATAGAGTTTTAAGGGCCCACTTTAAGACCCACTTTTATAAAGTTTAAACATACTACGTTTTAAAGTAAGAAAACGTATAATAACTAATAATAAGAAGGTAATACTAATATAGAGTTTTAAGGGCCCACTTTAAGACCCACTTTTATAAAGTTTAAACATACTACGTTTTAAAGTAAGAAACGTATAATAACTAATAATAAGAAGGTAATACTAATATAAAGTTTTAAGGACCCACTTTTAGACCCACTTTAATAATATTTACAAATACTAGGCTTTTAAGTGAGAAAAAGCTATAAAAACTTATAATAAGAAGGTAGTACTAAAATAAAGTTATTAAGGATCCACTTTTATGATTTTAGTAAATACTAGGATTTAAAGTGAGAAAAAGCTATTATAGGAAAGTAATACTACTTTAAAGTTAATAAGGACTTACTTTTAGACCCACTTTTATAATATAAGTAAATACTAGGTTTTAAAGGCTCTTAGAACTAATAATAAGAAGGTAATACTAATATTAAGTTAATAAGAACTCTCTTTAGACCCACTTTTATAATATTAGTGAATGCTAGGTTTTAAAGTAAGAAAAGCTTTTATAACTAATAATAAGAAGGTAATACTATTATAAAGTTAATAAAGACTTACTTTAGACTTACTATTATATTATTATTAGATACTAGGTTTTAAGGTAAGAAAAAGCTCTTAAAACTAATAATAAGAAGGTATTACTATATAATAATATAAAAGTAAGTCTAAAGTAAACCCTTATTACTTATTATTAGATATATATACCTTATAATGCCTTATAATTAAGGAAATCTACATTAGCGTAGAAAAATAAAAAATACAATTAAATACAAAATAATACATGTATTGTATTGTATTGTGAAAAAGTACTTGTATTGTATTATGTATTGTATTGTATTGTATTGTATTGTCAATACAATACAATACAATACACAATACACCAAATGTATTGTATTGTAGTGCAAAGCTCTGATTACAATAGAGCTAGAGGCAAGCGTAAGGGTAAGATACTAATAGTAATTAACGCTAGAGAAAGGGGCTAGCATAGAGCTACTACTACCTAAACATAGGACTAGGGTAATTTAATGCCTATAGACGCAAGGATAACCTAATAATAGACTAGATATAATTTAAACATCTAGATAACACGAAATTCTATAATAAGATTACTAGCCTTATCCCTAGTAATAAAGTCTCCTAAGTTTAGAGCATTATAAAGGCTATAGCCTGCTAGGCAGCAAACCACGCCCGCGCTAAAATAAGAGCTATAAAAATAATAATAATAATAATAATAATAATATTTATACTACTAAAGAAGCCCTTAAAGTAACCCTTAAGGAGGCTATTAGGGAAGAAGTAAAAGGAACTAATATATTAACTTAGGTAAGTATTATAGCTAGACTAGTATTAAGAAAGCTAAATAATAAAACCCTCTCCCTATAAGTCTTAGGTAAATAATATAGAGAAGTACTTATTAAAGGTAATATAATCTAGGAAATACTTTAATTCTAAGGCGCTAAAGATATAATAACTATAGTAAATAGAGCTACTAGCTAAACTATAGCTATAGTAGCTAGAAGACTCCTAGTAAAGATATAATTATTACCTTTAAAGGAAACGCTACTTAATATAAAGAAGACTAAAAATAGATTACTAAAGCATTTAGACTAGAAGTAGCCCTTTACTACTATATACTTAGCGTTATAGTTAAGGGATTCCTAATAAAGCATATATTTATTAAAAGCCTTATAGCTAAGATTAGAAAAGTAAATAAAGTAAATATAATTAAGGTAACTATAAGGTACCCCTAAGTAGAAAATATATAATACACTACCCTAATCCTAGGGCTAGTAGAAGTAAAAGACACTAATAAGATATACTAAGATAGAATAGTCTTTAAAGCAAAGCTATTCTAAACTAAACTATATAATAAAACCCTATAACCCTAATAATACTATAATTACTTTTAAACTAGTTATATTATAAAGTTCTATAAGGTAGCCCTAAGGTATAGTAGGTATAAAGCTAGCTAATATAAAGAAAGAGAAATATTATACTTAATAATTAGTAAATAACTAAAGGAAAACTATATTTTATACTCTAGCTTATACCTAGTGTAGTTAAGGAACTATCCTATACTAAAAGAGAAGTAAAATATAGTAAAAGTAAGCTATTTAGAGTAACTATTATAATTTACTAGTAACTCCCTAGATAAAAGCCTAATACTACTCTATAAGAGAACTAGCATAGCTATAAAACCTATTATTATAGTAAGTAAAAAAGGGAATACCCTATAAATATAGAGAGGAGTGCTAAATAGCCTAGGGTAAGGAGTATTATATAATATATATCTTAGAATAGAGCTAGAATAGAACTAGTATAAGATAGTAAAGACCTACTACCCCCTTAATTAATATAGTAATATTATAAGTTCTCTTTTAGAATATAAATAAGAAGAATAGCTTAATATATATAGTGCTCTAATACTAAACTAATATAGATATAATAGTAATTTAAGAGTAGGAATATATAAGATACCTATAGCCCCTAGCACTAGGCCTTACCTAATTTTAACTAGTATACTATAAAGAATAGAATATAGTATATATAAATAAGAAGCATATATATATATTATTTACGCTAGCTAGCTCTATGTAGGGCTAGTACTAGTACTCCTGCCGCTTTGTTAAAAGGAAAACCCTTGAATAGGAAGAAAAACCCCTTACATCTATGTTTAGGCTAACGCTAACCCTACACTAGGCCTGCGTCGCGTTGTGTGTAGCCTATTGTAGGTGTTTATTACTAGCTTACGCTAGCCTTATCCTAGTGAGAAAAGAAAGAAAAAGAAAAAGGAAAAACCTAGGTTCTAAGCCCTACCTAGCTCTATCCTAGGTCTGCTCTAGCACTACTCTAGGCTTATTATACTATCTTATAGCATGCTAGGTTTAGTTTTATAGTAGTAGTTCACTTCTCTTTCACTTTTTAGCTAGCTCTTCTATAGCCTTACTTTTTAGCCTTCTCTAGCCTAGGTCTAGCTTATTAGTCTAGGGAAGTTAGAGCACCTAATGTTATTTATCTTCTATAGTAAGGGTATAGGTTTAGTTTAATTCCTAGCCGTTTCTAGGCCTAGGTCTCTTAGGCATTAACTAACTAGATTCTTATCTTATATTCTTCTTTCTTTATTAATATCTATAATTTAGCCCCCTCTATATAAGTATAAGAAGGGTTCCTCCTCCCTAGAGGGTCTTCCTTCTTTCCTCTTTTTATTAAACTTCCTATAGGTTCTTTTCTTCCTTAGAGTTGCCCAAGGCGCTCCTAGGCTAGTGTTAGCCTAATTGCTAACATTACTGCAGATCTATTGGGTTATCTAACAAGATAGCGCTGGCTGCTGTGAGTACTCTTGCGTTCTGTGCTTGTCTGGCTCTAATCTCTATGCCAGCAATCAAAGTAAGAAGAAGCGCAGCGCCTTGGCTATGGGCCTAGGCCGGTCCGGCGCCGGTGGGGAGCAACATAACGAGGTTATCTTTTAGCTGCGGCGCCTAGACGCTCGCGCCGCGGAGATAAACTGTCTCCTAGCCGCGGCCCTACCCGCTAAGGGGCAGGCTAAGGTAATAGAGGGGCGATTCTAGTCCTAGAGAAAGAGTAATTAGTTAGGTAGGTATAGCTTAGTAAAGGGGCGGAGGTAGACTAGTAGGGCTTATAATACCTAGCGTTATATATTTAAAATTAATCTAATAATAGTTCTAGAAATGTAATTCTTTAGCTAGCCCGCTGCTAGCTCTAAACTATATAATCTTATATCTCTCCCTAGTTATCTGCTATATCTATATCTTAGTTATTAGTCCTAGCGCGCTAGAAGCGCTCTAGCTCTAGCTCCTTCTCTTTACTACGTATATTAGCTACTAGTTCTTATGCTAATAAGTAGTATTAGAGTTATTTTATGCTAAGGAACTATTTAGCTATTACTCTTGCCTTTAGGGGTAGTTTAGGGCTAGCCTTGCCTCCTATGCGTCTCTAGGCTAGCGCGTTTAGGGGCATTAGTAGTTATATTTAGGTAGTTTACTATAATATAATATTAGTTCTTAACTACTCTGCTATAGCTACATAGCGGCGAGTTTACCCTAGGAATACCTCTCTAGAAGAGGAACTTATTAAGACTAATCTTCCTAGTATGTAGTTAGACTATAGTTAAGGAGATATGCTTTTCTAGGCCTATATAGAATCTTTAGATTTCCTTTAGGTTATAAGTTAGTGGTTAATCCTTAGTTAGTTCTCTTATAAGTCTATGCTATCCTAGGAATTTCGAGGATATCGCTCGTTTTCAGAGTTTTCCTAGGCGGATTAGAGCCGGACAAGCACAGAACGCAAGAGTACTCACAGCAGCAGGCGCCATCTTGTCAGATAACCCAATAGATCTGCAGCAATGTTAGCAATTAGGCCAACACCGGCCCGGGAGCGCCTCGGGCAGCTCTAAGGAAGAAAAGAACCCACAGGAAGTTTAATAAAAAAGAGGAAAGAAGGAAGACCCTACGGGGAACCCTTCTTATACTCGTACAGGGGGCTAAATCATAGATATTAACGAAGAAAGAAGAACACAAGACGAAAATCTAGTTAGTTAACGCCCGAGAGACCTAGGCCTGGAAACGGCTAGGAACCGAGCCAAACCCATACCCCCACCACAGAAGACAAATAACATCAGGTGCTCTAACTTCCTAGACTAACAAGCCGGACCCGGGCCGGAGAAGGCTGAAAAGTGGGGCCACAGAAGAGCTAGCTGAAAAGTGAAAGAGAAGTGAATCACCGCCACAAAACCGAATCTAGCACGCTATAAGATAGTATAACAAGCCTAGAGCAGTGCCGGAGCAGACCCGGGACAGAGCTAGGCAGGGCTTGGAACCTAGGATTTTCCTTTTTCCTTTTTCTTTCTTTTCTCATTAGGATAAGGCTAGCGCAAGCTGGCAACAAACACCTACGATAGGCCACACACAACGCGACGCAGGCCCAGTGCAGGGTCGGCGTCGGCCTAAACATAGATGTAAGGGGTTTTTCTTCCCATTCAAGGGTTTTCCTTTTGACGAAGCAGCAGGAGTACTAGTACTAGCCCTACATAGAGCTAGCTAGCGTAAATAATATATATCCTAGGCATTCCTTACTATACTATTTATCCTAGCGTTATCTCTATTCCTTATATAGTTTTACTACTAGTTTATTACTCCTAGGGAGGGTCTCTATCTGTAATGTAATACTAACTATACTAAGTTAGCAGTGGTTTAGATTATTATAGCTATTTTACTCTCTATAATTCTCTCTTTAAACTTCTGTTTTATCTTATTTAGGTATAGATCTAGGGGGACATAGGTCTTAACCTCTAGTTAGGTAATAGGTATAGCCTTAAACACACTAGCTATAATTTAGAGGTAGGCTAATTAGTCTATTATAAAGCTTTTAACTACTTCTCTTAGCTTTTTACCCTTCTTAGTTAGGGTATAGTAAGCGCTTGCCCTATAGGTAAGAATAAGCTAGACTACCTATATATATAGGAGTTAGGCATCTCTAAAGCTATAACCCTAGGCTAATACTACTAGTAAAGAGAGTGTAAGCTATTACTAGGCTAGTTTACCTTTTAGGATATTCTTATAGGCACTCTAATTAAGTTTCCTATTAACCTAGACTCTAAGGAACCTATATAACTCTATAGGCGCTATCTCCTTTACACTAAGTTAAACCCTAGCTTATAGGGGTTAGTATGCTTTACTAAAGTATATAAGTTTAGTCTTTACTAGGTTAAACTTTACTCCTACTTCTTTTACCTACTTTTTACACACTTTTTACGTAGCTTTAAGCCTTTTCTAGGTCTATATAGTGTTTTTCTAAACACTACTATATTTATATTATCCGCAAATCCTATTACCACTATGCCTAGGATAGCCTAAAGGCATACGTATAGCTTTGCTAAGTAAAGTAAGAAGAGGATTAGTAAGAGAGGAGAGCCTTATAGGGTGCTTGCCTTTATCTAAAAGGGTCTTAAGAGTTTACTATTAAAGCTAAGCTAGCTTATTCTATCCGTAAGGAAGCTATATATTACAGCTATTAGCTAGTGTAGTATACCTATTTAGATTAAAACGTAAATTAGATATAGGTAGCTAACTCTATTAAATACGGAAGAGATATCTATTTACACTAGCGAGGTAATGCTACCTCTGCCCTAAGCCTCTCTTATGTATTCTATAAGGACTCTTATTATAGTTTCTATTAATCTATTTACCTTATTTCCTATTTATAACTTAGAAAGGAGGCCCTTAGCCTTAGCAAAGGCTATAAGCTACCTTATAATCGCTGCTTCTATAATTTTTCCTACTATATTTAGTAGTAAGATAAGTCTTTACGCATTAGCCCTTCTTATCTCCTTAGTGGTTTTTCCTAGCTTCCTAATTACTACTACTTATATAGTTTAGAACTATACTAGAAAATATCCTACTTTAAGGATAGCGTTTAGTAAGCGCGCTATAGCTTCTTTAGCTAGTTTATTACAGGCCTTAATAAGGCCTGCTAGGAGTTTATTATCTCCTAGGGCTTTCTAGCTAGCTATATCTAATAGGATATTTCTAATATCTCTTACTCTAAACCATTCTTTATCTAGGACTAGTGCGTTATTAAGCTCTAGGAAGAAGAGGTCTAGGATATAGGAGAGGTTTACTATAGGCTTAGGGAAGAACCTTTATGTAAGTATGCTTGCCTTATCCTTATAGGTAGTAGCTAGGTTAGGGTTATTATTAGTTCTTTCTAGGTCTAGGAGTCTAGGGAGCTCTAGGGGGCCTAGCTTTAGAGCTAGGCCTATCTCTCTAGTCTCTAAACTCTACTATCCTTTTCCTATATATTAGCTTTTTATAGGGCTTCTCTTTATATATTCCTTTTTCTTCCCTAACTATCTATTCCTAGTTATTATCTGCCTTAGAGAAGGCTTACTAGTTTGCTTTAGTCTTCTAGCGCCTCTATTATCTCTTAGCTTATCTAGCTTTAGTAACTACCTCTTTTATTCTCCTTAACCACTATGCCTTTAGACTAGGGAGTCCTTAGTGCTTTTATAGGGCTACTAGTTCTGCTATTTATTAGAGGTTTATAATAAGCTATATTATATATATATTAATTCCTTCCTTATCTTTTAGGTCTAGTGTGTTTTTACTTAGAGTTATACTATTACTTCTGCCTTTGCCTATAGTCTATTTATTATAGTCTAGGTGTGTTTAAGGGTAGGTAAGGCGCCTTCTTACTCCTTAGTAAAGATACTAATTAGCTATAGAATATAGTTAAAGCCTATAAGGTCTTCTACGCTATTATAGTAGACTTAGATATTTAGAGTTGCCTATGCTAGATCTATAGTGCTATCTCTGTCTTCTCTATATTATCTTATAGGTTCCCCTTAGGGCATTACTAGACTAAGCCTTTACTAGCTTATAAGGTCTAGTAGTTCCTTCGCTTCTCTAGTTATTCTATCTAAGCTATCCTAGAGGGGTGTTTTTAGTTAAAGTCTCCTATAAAAACACTCTAGCTATAAGGCTTTTTACATTAAAAGTGTAAATAGGTATATTCTAGTTATCTATATATCCTTCTAAGTAAAGGGAGTAGATATTCATGCCTTTTATCTTTACTAGTAACTAGTTAGGTTCTCCCTAGGCTATCTATAACCCTATATTATGCTTCTTATTTATATATACTATATTCTATCCCTTATAGTATGCTAATTAGAATTAGGCAAGGCCTAGTGCTAGGGGCTATAGGTGCCTTATGTGTTCTTACTCTTAGATTGCTATTACGTCTATATTAGTTTAATGTTAGAGCGCTATGTATATTAGGCTATCCTTCTTATTTACATTCTAAAAGAGGACTTATAATATTACTATATTAGTTAGGGAGGTAGTAGGTCTTTGCTATCTTATGCTAGCTCTGTTCTAGCCTTATTTTAAGATATGTATTATATAATACTCCCTGCCCTAGGCTATTTAGCACTCCTCTCTGTATTTATTAGGTATTCCCTTTTCCTACCTACTATAATAATAGGTGCTATAGCTATGCTAGTTCCCTTACGGGGTAGCGTTAGGCTTCTATCTAGGGAGTTACTAGTAAATCACAATAGTTACTCTAGGTAGCCTGCTTTTACTGTATTTTACTTCTCTTTTAGGATAGGGTAGTCCCTTAACCACGCTAGGTATAAGCTAGAATATAAGATATAGTTTTCCTTTAGTTATCCGCTAATTATTAGGTATAATATTTCTCCTTCCTTATATTAGCTAGCTCTATACCTACTGCACCTTAGGGCTACCTTATAAAACTTTATAATATAACTAGTTTAGAAGTAGTTATAGTATTATTAGGGTTATAAGGTCTTATTATATAGTTTAGTCTAGAATAGCTTCGCTTTAAAGACTATTCTATCTTAGTATATCTTATTAGTATCTTCTACTTTTACTAGTCCTAGGATTAAGGTAGTATGCTATGTGTTTTCTACTTAGGGGCGCCTTATAGTTACCTTAATTACGTTTACTTTATTTGCTTTTCTAATCTTAGTTATAAGGTTCTTAATAAATATATGCTTTATTAGGAATCCCTTAACTATAACGCTAAGTACGCGGTAGTAAAGAGCTGCTTCTAGACTAAATGCTTTAGTAATCTATTTTTAGTCCTCTTTATATTAGGCTATGTTTCCTTTAAAGGTAATAATTATGTCTTTGCTAGGGAGTCTTCTAGCTACTATAGCTATAGTTTAGCTAGTAGCTCTGTTTACTATAGTTATTATATCTTTAGCGCCTTAGGATTAGAGCGTTTCCTAGATTATATTACCTTTAATAAGTACTTCTCTATATTATTTACCTAGGACTTATAAGGGAGGGGTTTTATTATTTAGCCTTCTTAGTGCTAGTCTAGCTATAATGCTTGCCTAGGTTAGTGTATTAGTTCCTTTAGCTTCTTCCCTAATAGCCTCTTTAAGGGCTACTTTAAGGGCTTCTTTAGTAGTGTAAATATTATTATTATTATTACTACTATTATTGTTTATAGTTCTTATTTTAGCGCGGGCGCGGTTTGCTGCCTAGTAGGCTATAGCCTTTGTAATGCTTTAAACTTAGGAGACTTTATTGCTAGGGATAAGGCTAGTAATCTTATTATAGAATTTCGTGTTATCTAGGTATTCGAATTATATCTAATCTATTATTAGGTTATCTTCGCGTCTATAGGCGTTAAATTGCCCTATTCCTGCGTTTAGGTAGTAGTAGCTCTGTGCTAGCCCCTTTCTCTAGCGTTAATTACTATTAGTATCTTACCCTTACACCTGCCTCTAGCTCTATTGCGATGCAATATTGTAGGAGGGTAAACAGAGGTAAGGAATTCGAATATTAATGTGGTTTGTATTTTAGAGGCGATTCCGGACCTTTAGGTCGGTGCGGAAAAAGTATCAAAGGTTTTTTTATAGAAAGTAAAATAAGAAGCATAATATAGGGTTATAGATAGCCTAGGGAGAACCTAATTAGTTACTAGTAAAGATAAAAGGTATAAATATTTACTCCCTTTACTTAGAAGGATATATAGATAACTAGAATATATCTATTTGCACTTTTAATATAAAAGAGCCCTATAGCTAAAGCGTTTTTATAGGAGACTTTAACTAAAAATACCCTCTAGGATAGCCTAGATAGAATAACTAGAGAAGCAGAGAAACTACTAGACCTTATAAGCTAGTAAAGGCTTAGTTTAGTAATACCCTAAAGGGAACCTATAAGATAATATAGAGAAGATAGAGATAGTACTATAAATTTAGTATAGGTAACTCTAGATATTTAAGTCTATTATAATAGTGTAAAAGACCTTACAGGCTCTAACTATATTCTATAGCTAATTAGTATCTTTACTAAGGAGTAAAAAGGCGCCTTACCTACCCTTAAATACACCTAGACTATAATAAATAAACTATAGGTAAAGGCAAAAGTAATAGTATAACTCTAAGCGGAAAATACACTAGACCTAAAAGATAAGGAAGGAATTAATATATATATAATATAGCTTATTATAAACCTTTAATAGATAGTAAAATTAGTAGCCTTATAAAAGCGCTAAGGACTCCCTAGCCTAGAGGTATAGTAATTAAGGAGAATAAAAGAGATAGTTACTAAAGCTAAATAAGCTAAGAGATAATAAAGGCATTAAAAACTAAAGTAAACTAGTAAGCCTTCTCTAAGGCAAATAATAACTAGGAATAAATAGTTAGGGAAGAGAAAAGGAATATATAAAGAGAAGCCTTATAAAAAGCTAATATATAGGAAAAGGATAGAGGAGTTTAGAGACTAGAAAGATAGGCTTAGCTTTAAAGCTAGGCCCCCTAGAGCTCCCTAGACTCCTAGACCTAGAAAGAACTAATAATAACCCTAACCTAGCTATTACCTATAAGGATAAGGTAAGTATACTTATATAAAGGTTCTTCCCTAAACCTATAGTAAACCTGTCTTATATCCTAGACCTCTCCTTCCTAAAGCTTAATAATATACTAGTTCTAGATAAAGAATAGTTTAGAGTAAGAGATATTAGAAATATCCTATTAGATATAGCTAGCTAGAAAGCCCTAGGAGATAATAAACTCCTAGTAGGCCTTATTAAGGCCTATAATAAGCTAGCTAAAGAAGCTATAGTATACTTACTAAATGCTATTCTTAAAGTAAGATATTTCCTAGCCTAGTTCTAAACTATATAAGTAGTAGTAATTAGGAAGCTAAGAAAAACTACTAAGGAGATAAGAAGGGCTAATATATAGAGACCTATCTTACTACTAAATATAGTAGGAAAGATTATAGAAGTAGTAATTATAAGGTAGCTTATAGCCTTTACTAAGGCTAAGGGCCTCCTTTCTAAGCTATAAATAGGAAATAGGGTAAATAAATTAATAAAAACTATAATTAAAGTCCTTATAGAATACGTAAGAGAGGCTTAGGGTAAAGGTAGTATTACCTTATTAGTATAGATAGATATCTTATCTATATTTAATAGAGTTAGCTACCTATATTTAATTTACGTTTTAATCTAAATAGGTATATTACACTAGCTAATAGCTATAATATATAGCTTCCTTATAGATAGAATAAGCTAGCTTAGCTTTAATAGCAAACTCTTAAGACCCTTTTAGATAAAGATAAGTACCTTATAAGGCTTACCTCTCTTACTAATTCTCTTCTTACTTTACTTAGTAAAGCTTTATATATACCTTTAAGCTATCCTAGGCATAGTAGTAATAGGATTTATAGATAATATTAATATAGTAACGTTTAGAAAAACACTATATAAACCTAGAAAAGGCTTAAAGCTATATAGAAAGTATATAAAAATAGGTAAAAGAAGTAGAAGTAAAGTTTAACTTAGTAAAGACTAAACTTATATACTTTAGTAAAGTATACTAACCCCTATAGGCTAGGGTCTAACTTAGTGTAAAGGAGATAATGCTTATAGAGTTATATAGGTTCCTTAGAGTCTAGGTTAATAGGAAACTTAATTAGAGTGCTTATAAGAATATCCTAAAAGGTAAACTAGCCTAGTAGTAGCTTACACTCTTTTTACTAGTAGTATTAGCCTAGGGTTATAGCTTTAGAGATACCTAACTCCTATATATATAAGTAGTCTAGCCTATCCTTACCTATAGGGTAAGCGCTTACTATACCCTAACTAAGAAAGGTAAAAAGCTAAGAGAAGTAGTTAAAAGCTTTATAATAGACTAATTAGCCTACCTCTAAATTATAGCTAGTGTATTTAAGGCTATACCTATTACCTAACTAAAGGTTAAGACTTATATTCCCCCTAAATCTATACCTAAATAAGATAAAATAGAAGTTTAAAGAGAGAATTATAAAGAGTAAAATAGCTATAATAATCTAAATCACTACTAACTTAGTATAGTTAGTATTATATTATAAATAAAGACCCCCTAAGAGTAATAAGCTAGTAGTGGAACTATATAAGGAATAGAGATAATACTAGGATAAATAGTATAGTAAGGAACGCCTAGGATAGTATAGGCTTATAAGAGAGCTAACTAAGGATTAATTACTAACTTATAACCTAAAGGAAATCTAAAGATTTTATATAGGCCTAGAAAAGTATATTTTCTTAACTATAGTCTAACTATATATAGGAAAGATTAGTCTTAATAAGTTTCTCTTCTAAAGAGGTATTCCTAGGGTAAACTTACTACTATATAGCTATAGTAAAGTAATTAAGGACTAATATTATATTATAGTAAACTACCCTAAATATAATTACTAATACCCTTAAACGCGCTAGCCTAGAGATATATAGGAGGTAAGGCTAGCCCTAAACTACTCCCTAAAGGTAAGAGTAATAGCTAAATAGTTCCTTAGTATAAAATAACTTTAATACTACTTATTAGCATAAGAACTAGTAACTAATATATATAGTAAAGAGAAGAAGCTAGAGCTAGGGCGCTTCTAGTATACTAGGACTAATAGCTAGGATATAGATATAGTAAATAACTAGGGAGATATATAAGATTATATAGTTTAAAGCTAGTAATAAGCTAGCTAAAGAATTATAATTCTAGAACTATTATTAGATTAATTTTAAATATATAATGCTAGGTATTATAAACCCTACTAGTCTACCCCTACCCCTTTACTAAGCTATATTTACCTAACTAATTACTCCTTCTCTAAGACTAGAATTACTCTCTCTATTACCTTAGCCTACCCCTTAGTAAGTAAGGCTATAGCTAGGAGATAGTTTATCTTTACTATATAGGTATCTAGGCATTATAACTAAAATATTAGCTTATTATATTAATCCCCTTTAGCACTAGCCTAGCCTAAGCCTACTATAAAGGCACTTCTCTTTTCTTACTTTAATTACTAGTATAAAGCTTTTTATATAATCTTAATAATTATCTAAGATCTAAAGAGTAGTTAGACCTAGAATAGAACTAGTAAAGGACTAATAAAGAAGCACTTATACTACCCTAGTAATAATATCTACCTAGACCTTAACTAATTACTAGTGCTTATTTCACTACCTAGTTAAATTAGGCTAGGAGTAGGTTAGTGCTAGACTAGGCCTAGGAGAGAGGCACTAGCTACTTACCTTTAAGTAACTATAGTTTTAAACCTAATAATTAAAATAGGTATTAGTAGTAAGCCCTATATAAAATAGTTAGCCTTACCTCTAAACTAAAATAAAGTTAACTTACTAGTAATATTATAGTATTAATACCACCTTTGATACTTTTTCCGCACCGATCTAAAGGTCCGGAATCGCCTCTAAAATACAAACCACATTAATATTTGAATTCCTTACCTCCGTTTACCCCTCTTATAATATTGCATTGCGATAGAGCTAGAGGTAGGCGTAAGGGTAAGATACTAATGGTAATTAACACTAGAGAAGGGAGCTAGCATAGAGCTACCACTACCTAAACATAGGAATAGGGTAATTTAATGCCTATAGACGCAAGGATAACCTAATAATAGATTAGATATAATTTAAGCACCTAGATAATATAAAATTCTATAATAAGATTACTAGCCTTATCCCTAGTAACAAAGTCTCCTAAGTTTAGAGCATTACAAAGGCCATAGCCTGCTAGGTAGTAAACCATGCCTACGCTAAAATAAGAGCTATAAATAATAATAGTAGCAATAATAATAATAATATTTACACTACTAAAGAAGCCCTTAAAGTAGCCCTTAAGGAGGCTATTAGGGAAGAAGCTAAAGGAACTAATATATTAACCTAGGTAAGTATTATAGCTAGACTAGTACTAAGAAGGCTAAATAATAAAACCCCTCCCTTATAGGTCCTAGGTAAATAATATAGAGAAGTACTTATTAAAGGTAATATAATTTAGGAAACGCTCTAATCCTAAGGCGCTAAAGATATAATAACTATAGTAAATAGAGCTACTAGCTAAACTATAGCTATAGTAGCTAGAAGACTCCCTAGCAGAGATATAATTATTACCTTTAAAGGAAACATAGCCTAATATAAAGAGGACTAAAAATAGATTGCTAAAGCATTTAGTCTAGAAGCAGCCCTTTACTACCGCGTACTTAGCGTTATAGTTAAGGGATTCCTAATAAAGCATATATTTATTAAGAACCTTATAACTAAGATTAGAAAAGTAAATAAAGTAAATATAATTAAGGTAACTATAAGGCGCCCCTAAGCAGAAAATATATAGCACACTACCCTAATCCTAGGACTAGTAGAAGTAGAAGATATTAATAAGATATGCTAAGATAGAATAGTCTTTAAAGCAAAGCTATTCTAGACTAAACTATATAATAAGACCTTATAACCCTAATAATACTATAACTACTTCTAAACTAGCTATATTATAAAGTTCTATAAGGTAGCCCTAAGGTATAGTAAGTGCAGAGCTAGCTAATATAAGAAAGGAGAAATATTATACCTAATAATTAGCGAATAACTAAAGGAAAACTATATCTTATATTCTAGCTTATACCTAGCGTGGTTAAGGGACTACCCTATCTTAAAAGAGAAGTAAAATATAGTAAAAGTAAGCTACCTAGAGTAACTATTATAATTTACTAGTAACTCCTAGATAGAAGCCTAATACTACCCTATAAGGGAACTAGTATAGCTATAGTACTTATTATTATAGTAGGTAGGAAAAGGGAATGCCTTATAAATACAGAGAGAAGTGCTAAATAGCCTAGGGTAGGGAGCATTATATAATATATATCTTAAAACAGGGCTAGAATAGAGCTAGCGTAAGATAGCAAAGACCTACCACCCCCTTAATTAATATAGTAATATTATAAGTTCTCTTTTAGAATGTAAATAAGAAGGATAGCCTAATACATATAGCGCTCTAACACTAAACTAACATAGATATAATAGCAATCTAAGAGTAGGAATACATAAGGCACCTATAGCCTCTAGCACTAGGCCTTGCCTAATTTTAACTAGCATACTATAAGGGATAGAATGTGGTATATATAAATAAGAAGCATAATATAGGGTTATAGATAGCCTAGGGAGGACCTAACTAGTTACTAGTAAAGATAAAAGGCATAAATATTTACTTCCTTTACTTAGAAGGATATATAGATAACTAGAATATACCTATTTACACTTTTAATATAAAAGAGCCCTATAGCTAAAGTGTTTTTATAGGAGACTTTAACTAAAAACACCCCTCTAGGATAGCTTAGATAGAATAACTAGAGAAGTAAAGGAACTACTAGACCTTATAAGCTAGTAAAGGCTTAGTTTAGTAATACCTTAAGAGAAACCTATAAGATAATATAGAGAAGATAGAGATAGCACTATAGATCTAGCATAGGTAACTCTAGATATCTAAGTCTATTATAATAGCGTAGAAGACCTTATAGGCTCTAACTATATTCTATAGCTAATTAGCATCTTTACTAAGGAGTAAGAAGGTGCCTTACCTACCCTTAAATATACCTAGACTATAATAAATAGACTATAGGTAAAGGTAGAAGTAGTAGTGTAACTCTAAGCGGAAAACACACTAAACCTAAAAGATAAGGAAGGAATTAACATATATATAATATAGCTTATTATAAACCTCTAATAGATAGTAGAACTAGTAGCCTTATAGAAGCGCTAAGGACTCCCTAGCCTAGAGGCATAGTAATTAAGGAGAATAAAAGAGGTAGTTACTAAAGCTAGATAAGCTAAGAGATAATAGAGGTGCTAGAAGACTAAAGCAAACTAGCAAGCCTTCTCTAAGGCAAATAATAACTAGGAATAAATAGTTAGGGAGGAAAAAAGGAATATGTAAAGAGAAGCCTTATAAAAAGCTAATATATAGGAAAAGGATAGTAGAGTTTAGAGACTAAAGAGATAGGCCTAGCTTTAAAGCTAGGCCTCCTAGAGCTCCCTAGACTCCTAGACCTAGAAAGAACTAATAATAACCCTAACCTAGCTATTACCTATAAGGATAAGGTAAGTATACTTACATAAAGGTTCTTCCCTAAGCCTATAGCAAACCTCTCTTATATCCTAGACCTCTCCTTCCTAGAGCTTAATAACGCACTAGTCCTAGATAAAGAATAGTTTAGAATAGGAGATATTAGAAATATCCTATTAGATATAGCTAGCTAGAAAGCCCTAGGAGATAATAAACTCCTAGCAGGCCTTATTAAGGCCTATAATAAACTAGCTAAAGAAGCTATAGCGCGCTTACTAAACACTATCCTTAAAGTAGGATATTTCCTAGTATAGTTCTAAACTATATAAGTAGTAGTGATTAGGAAGCTAGGAAAACCACTAAGGAGATAAGAAGAGCTAATACATAGAGACCTATTTCACTACTAAATATAGTAGGAAAGATTATAGAAGCAGTGATTATAAGGTAGCTTATAGCCTTTGCTAAGGCTAAGGGCCTTCTCCCTAAGCTATAAATAGGAAATAGGGCAAATAGATTAATAGAAACCATAATTAGAGTCCTTATAGAATGCATAAGAGAGGCTTAAGGCAGAGGCAGTATTGCCTTATTAGCGTAAATGGATATCTTATCCGCATTTAACGGAGTTAGCCACCTGTATCTAATCTACGTTTTAATCTAAATAGGTATACTACGCTAGCTAATAGCTATAATACGTAGCTTCCTTATGGATAGAATGTCAAGGCTTTTGGCTTGGGAGTGAATAACAGAGTGAAGGTTAGATTGAAGTGTCGTAGCTATTGATCTGCTAGCTAGGGGTGGGTGCTTAAAGGTTTAATCTCTGGCCCTTTCCCTTTGTTTGTAGGAAAGCCCCTTTAAATAGCCCGCAGCTCTCACGTAACTAGCCCGTAGCTAGCCCTTAGCTCCGTGCCCCGCTGGGTTCCACCCTTATTAATGCTATCGCTACCCTTATAAATGCTATTGCTATTCTACTCCTAATATAATACCCCTCTTACTGCGATTATCCTTAATTACATTAAGGTGCTATCTTAGGGTTAGGTTATAGCGCAAGAGTTCCTTTGTTACTACTTGCTATAGTGATTTTTATAAAGCAACGTAGTAATGTTAATAACGTTAGGCTACATTAGCCTTCTTCATAGTAATCACTTACTAATAGAAGCTAGGTTATAGTTACTTCTTAACTTCCTCTCTATAGGTTATTCTTCCTAAGAGATTCTCCTTAACTAGACTAGTTAGCGTGATTTTTTAATTAGCTTAACTCTATAGGGCATAGATTACCCTGCTCCTTCTGTTTTCCTTTAAGCTTATAGTAATAGCCTAATAAATTCGTAGTAAGCTTGTAGTAATAACTTATAAATCACAGTAATCTCTGTGAACACACTAGTTATAACATATGGAAGATTCTAGTTAAAGTAGCTTAGATTAATCTAAGGCGCCTAAATTCCTATAAGAAAGGGCAATTTCCTTCCTTCTTTTCCCTCTTTTCTTTCTCTTCTTTAAGCCTCTTATTAACTTATAAGTCCCTTACTAATGTAATAGCTACTATAACGCTGCTATTATAGGATATTAACTACTAACTGTTATAGCTTAAGCTA
The DNA here is from genome assembly GCA_023658505.1 of Epichloe gansuensis. NCBI lineage: Eukaryota > Fungi > Ascomycota > Sordariomycetes > Hypocreales > Clavicipitaceae > Epichloe > Epichloe gansuensis. The sequence continues at coordinate 1,732,801 of CP098281.1, forward strand.
TTATATCTTATACTACCGCTGTTAAAGATTCCGCTATTAAGCTATCCTATAAGGGAGAACCTTATAATTATTAAAGACTGCGTAAGTTTACTACTTCTTTATTGCTTTTTTATTACTAACTTAGAGCTAGTTTAATAAAAATTCTATATATGTGTTATGCCTAGTGGTTAGCTATTTAGAACGTAGCTCTAAGGGATAATAATAAAGATAAATAGCCTTAGTATATTGCTAAGGGAAAGCCTACTCTAACTAAATATAGTTACTCCTCTAGTATAAACTCACTGCTAGCTTACTGCTATTACTACTAATATTTAGCTTTTCGTAAGTAATTCTCTAAAATGCTATTATTACGCTTAAAATAACAAGACTTATATTAGGGTAAGTTAAGCCTTAAGGGATTGCCTCTTAATTACTGCTAACTCCTTGCTAGTGTCCTATTTAAATTATAAAGCTATATAAATAGCTTTAGGATATACTTTACAATCTTCTAGAACTATACTATATTAGTAATATAAGTACCCTTTACTCCGCTGCTTTAATATTACTAATACGCTACTAGGAGTTTATATAAGCTAAGAAGAAACTTTATAATGCTCTTTTAGCCTTAAAAATGCTAATAAACGCAGGCAAGCTTATTACGCGTGTCTTATAGCTAAGGCTTCTTAAGAAGCAAAGTGTAATAAACGCGCTGCTTTCTTATAGCTAATTAATATTATTAATCTAGAAACCTAGATTAAAATTACTAATTATCTTTAATTTATAGCCACTTATAGCCCTATAGTTAGTGCTATTAGCTTCGCTACTTATTCTTTGCTAACTTACTACTAGTTTACTACTGCTTAAGCTACTCTCCCTACGCGTGTTAGACCTTTAGAACTCCCTAAGGAATTGCAAGTTTAAGCCTTTAGTAACAATAAGTCTAAGGCTAATAAAGTTAGAAATTATGCTAAAAATCAGTCTAAATATGTCTCTGAAGTCTAGCTATTAGATAGCTGCGAGTCTATGCTAAGTTTTTGCTTTAAATATAAGATTTATTTAGTAGTCTAAATTATTATTAAGTGAATTATTCCCCATTAAATCGCTGCGATCTAATGATTATTTTAGATTGCAATTAGGAGTTAATTAAGCAGCTAAGAAGTTAAGATTTAGCTGCTTAGTTATTGCTTGTAGTCTTTAATAACCTCTTTTGTTGTGAAGTCTCTACGCAGCACCTAAGAATTCTTAGAATTATTGTAATTCTTCTATTTTACTAAATATTTGCGCCGTTTGCTATTATATTTGTAAGCGATAATTCGTTTAACTTTAAATTCCTCTTAATCCTCTTTAACGTTATCTTATAGCGAGGTCGTTTTAACCGCGTTACTTGGATTTCCTCTGAAAGGTTCTAAGCTTATAATATTAAAAACATTATGTAAGCGCGTTCCTTTAGGTAACTTTAATTAATAAGCTAAACCATAATAGCTAACTTCTTTTTAATCTTATATAGTCCTAAGTACTTTATAGCTAGCTTTTAGCTAGGGTATTATAGATTAATATTCTTAGTTAAGAGTAAGACATAGTTACCTATATTAAACTTTATTAGCACTTTTTTAATTATAATACTTTTTCTATAGGGCCTATAAGTAGCTTAATAGCTACTTAATCTCTATATGCTTATACTTTAATTCTAAAACTCTATTTTTAGCTTAATTATTAACTATTAGAATTAGCGTGACTACTTAATCTAGTCCCCTTAGGTTATACCCTTATAGCGCTTCCGTAGGTATGTAACTATGACTTATATGCGCGCTTGTGTTATAAGCAAACTATGCCATTAGGAGATAATTAACCTAATTAGTTTGCTTTACGTATATAAATACTCTTAAATAGTGCTCTAAAACTTAATTTAAGCGTTTTATCTAACTATCTATTTATAGATAAAACGCGGTGCTTAATTACCGCTTTATTACTAAGAGGTAGTAGAATATTCTCTAAAATCCACTAGTAAATATTAAACCTTAGTCTATAATAATACCTTCTAGGGCTCTATAATCTTTAAAAATATATTCTAGGAAGATAGTTACTAGTCTATCGCTAGTTAACCGCGTAGACATAGGGATATAGATACTATATTTTATAAATCTATTAACTACCACTAAGATTATATTATGCGTTCTGCCTTGCTAATCTTTAACTAGTAGGAGTCTAGTAATAAAATCTATTAATAATTCTTAAAAGGGGCAATCTAGCACTAGTAGCGTAGCTAGCTTACTATAAGGTTTATATATTCGCGGTTTTAAAACTTAATAGCTAATATAAGTACGTATATGCACCTTGATATCTCTTTTTATTCCTAGCCAAAAATATTGGTTAGTAACTTATTAAAGAGTTCTAGTAACTTCTTAATATCTAGCAGTAAGGTTATTATAAATTAGTAGTAGGATTTCTTTTCTTATTCCTTATAGGATAAAAACTTGATTTTTAAACATTAATAGCTTAAAGGGTCTAATAGACTATGTTTGTAATATATCTAGGTTATTGCTTAATAGTAGGGCTCTCTTCTTTATAATAAAGGCATCCCTTTATTATGCATTTAAAAGTAAGACTTAGATTAGGGTTCTAATTCCGTATCTTTTATAAATATAGCGGAGTTTAACTTAGAAAAGGTTCTCTATACCGCTAAGACCCTAGCTATAACGCATCTACTAGGTTATAACTCCTTAGCTAGCGAATTTAGTCTTACATACAGTCTATTCCCTACTATAACGCTTATATTAAGCGCGTCTAGTCTAATAGGCTTCTCTAAAATTAATAAGACCCTAGCTATTATACCACTACTAGGTAGTAACTCCTTAGCTAGCGGGCTTAGTCTTATATGCAGTCCCCTACGCTATAATAATATCCTTAAAATATATTTAGACTATTAGGCTTTTCTAAAATTAATAAGACCCTAGCTATTACACTACTGCTAGGTAGCCACTCCTTAGCTAGCAGGCTTAGTCTTATATACAGTCCCCTACGCTATAATAATATCCTTAGAGTGCGTCTAGACTATTAGGTTTCTTTAAAATTAAGGAGACCCTAGCTAATACACTACCACTAGGAGTAACTCCTTAGCTAGCGGGTCTAGTCTTATGTATAGTCTGTCCTTATCTAGTTAATAGGCAGGGGCGATTTTATAGAGCGCTAGATATTAATAGTTTTATTATAGCGTCCTTATAGCCTATTATCTATAAACCAAATATACTACGTTTTCTTAGAGCACTAGATGCTAGTAGTTCTATTATAGCATCCTTATAGTGTGTTATTTATAAATTTAGCAAGAAAGGTTAGTAATTATAAGGATACTACCTCTGCCTTCCTCTCTTTACTTATATAATCTAACCTTCTTAATAAAGCATTAGCAGGGTTTAACTTACCTACTCTATGTTTAATTATAAAGTTAAATAGATAGAGTTTATCTAGCATAGTAACCTATCTGCTAGTTAACTTTAGCTTTATAGCTAGGTACTTATGGTTTAAGTAATCTATAACCACTATAACTAGATGCATTAAGTATGTAAGGTAGTGCCTCTAAGTTTAAAATGCCTCTTAGATAGCTAGTAACTCTATATCTAGTGTTATATAGCATAGCTCTGTCTTGTTTAACTTTCTTAATATATACGCAACTAGGTGCCAGTAACCTAGCACTAACTACGCTAGGATAGCCCTAAGTGCGTGTCCTAAGGCGTCTATCTTAACCCTTAATAGGGCTAGTGGATTAAAGTGCACTAGAATTAGCGCCTCTTAGAATCGTTTTTACAGCTCCCTAAACGTAGCTAACTTATTAGGATTTAGCTTAAACTTCGCTAGTTAGTCTCCTTAGAGTTAATTAGTTAATAGGATAACTATTTTGCTATAGCCTTTAATAAACTATCTGTAAAATCCTATAAAGCCTAGGAATAACTAGATATTAAAGACGCTGCGAGGTACTGGCTAAGTTACTATTGTCTTAATTCTAGCGGGCTTTATTGCGATTCCTTCTTTAGATATAACAAAGCCTAGGAATTTAACCTCCTTACATAAGAATTTATACTTTTCTAGGTTAATAAAGAGGCTTGCTTCTTAGAGCTTCTAAAGGACTTGTTTTACATACCCCTTATACGTAGCTATATCGCTGCTATAGATTAGGATATTGTCTAAATATATAACGTAAATTGTGTCTATAAGGCCTTTAAGGGCATTATTAATATATTCTTAAAAGGTTATAGGTGCATTAACTAGCCTAAAAGGCATTACAAGATATTTAAAGTAACCGTATTTACATTAGAACGCCGTTTTCCACTTATTACCCTTGCGGATACATAGCTAATAGTACGTATCTTTAAGGTCTAATTTTGTATAGACCTTTACTCCCTTTAATCGGTTTAAGATCTCTGTGATTAGTAGTAATAGCGCTTTATCTTTAATAGTAATCCTATTAAGGGCTTTATAATCCATATAGAGGCATAATTTTCCTCCTTTCTTTAGCATAAATAATATTAGGGCTCTAGCTAGGCTAATGGATCTTTAAATCTATCCCTTTTGCTACGCGCTTACTAAGTACTCGCGGAGCACTTCTAGCTCCTTTTGCTAAATTATATATTAGTCCCTATAGGGGCGTTTTCCCTCTTCTAATTTAATAGTATAAGTTTAGCTACCTAGTGTAGGAGGATACCTATAAGTTTGTTTAAAAGATATCCTTAAACTCCTTATAGGCTTAGGGTATTTGTATAGTTAACTTATAGGCTCTGCTTATCTCTATAGTTACTAGGTTATTATAGGGCCTGTCTTTGTTTACTATTAAGACGTTGTTATCTTTTTATATAATTTCAGTTATTATCCCCTATAAGATAAATCTAATGTAAGCGCGTTTTGCCTCCTTGCATGCCTATCGCGTCCCTATTACTAGTCTAAGATGTTCTTTTGTAATAGGGTGTCTCTAGTAACTATCTATCTAGGACATAATCACTGGTTTATATGTAATTGCCTAGTTATGCCCTAATAATAGGTCTTTACTAGTATTAGCTATGTAGTAGCTAACTTAACACATTCTCGCATAGCCTATGCTATCCTTAATTAATAAGGTTTATAATAAGATCCCTTAATGCTTAATTTCAGTAAGGGTAGCACTCTTAAGGGTTATATTATCCTTTTTATATTAGCTTAATTAACTGCTATTAGTAACTTTAGGTGGATAATTAAATAGGTTACGCTAGGGTTAAACAGCGCCTTTATAGCTACCTATTTATGTTCTTGCTATAACTTTGCCTTAACTCTTAGTCTTAGGTCTTTAGGTAATAATTTAATAAGAGTGTCTTCCTAGGGTTACACTAAGCTAATAGGGGTCTTGTTTAAGTCTAATAGGTCTTTGTCTCTAGCCTAGTTATGGCTACTCTTATGTGTCTTTGTTATGTGGTTGCTTCTCTTGTAAATAGAGCAATCTAGTTTAGTATAACTTAGTAAAGCGTATCCTAGCTTACTATACTTAAAACATATAAATAGCGAATTTATCTTTCTATTACTGCTTTGTTACTACGGCCTTTCTAGTGAAGTAGAATATTATTATCTTTTCTAACTGTTATTACCTTAATTACTTAATTAACCTCCTTTAGTTATAATCTCTGCCTTTCTTCCTTAGCCTGCTAGGTAGGTCTAACTCTTAGGGAACTCTTAGCTAAGTACTTGCTTCTTTATAGCGTTATTAAGGCTATTAATAAATATGTAGATTTATAGGCATTTAGGAATTACTTTAGGTAGCTTAGCCTCTGCCTTACCCTAGATCTTTATGAACGTCTAGAATAATTAGTGATTTTCTTGTCTAAGACCTATTAACATCCTTATTGCTTCTAAGCACTATGCATTCTTATCTATAGTTCCTATCTTTAGCTAATCCATAAATCTATCCTAGGTATAACCCTAGTAGTTTATATAACTGTCTGTGGCTGCGTAACGCATCTATTGTCGCTTTGCGTTATTTACTAGGCAGCTGCTAGCATAGGTAACCTTAGTTATATTATCTATAAAGGTTCTATAATCTATAGTAAAAGCTACGTTTAAATCCGCTAGGAAATTCTAAAGACTCTTAAAAGTATTCTCTTTATACATAGGTGCTTTTAATTATATCTTTATAAGGCTATATCACTACGTAATAAGTGCTACCTAAGGTGCTAAAGGAGAGGTATTTATAGGTCCTGTGTCTAAGTTACCTAAGGACGTGGCTTCTTCTATTATCTATAGGTTTTGCTATAAGTAAGCAAGTTTCTATCTTTTTCTGTAATACATATCTAGGTTACTACTTCTTTAAGGCGCTAATTTAGTGTTACCTCCTTGTTATTAATAAGTGTTCCGCTCTGCTAGTTATCTAATAGGGACTAGCGGACCACTTTAGTTAGGTTTAGTAGTGTAATATTCTCCTGCTTGTCTGTAGCATGGTTATGGCTACTACCCAATCGGGTTGCTATGTAATAAATTCTAGATATCTTAATCTAACTAATGGTCTATTACCCTAAAGGGAGAGAGATTAATTTATTAAGGCTTTTAGCTTAGGAGTGAATAATAGAGTGAAGGTTAGATTAAAGTGTTATAGCTATTAATCTACTAGCTAGGGTGGGTGCTTAAAGGTTTAATCTCTAGCCCTTTCCCTTTGTTTGTGGGAAAGCCCCTTTAAATAGCCCGTAGCTCTCACGTAACTAGCCCGCAGCTAGCCCTTAGCTCCGTGCCCCGCTAGGTTCCACCCTCATCGATGCCGTCGCCACCCTCATGGATGCCGTCGCTGTTCTGCTCCTGACATAGAATAAGCTAGCTTAGCTTTAATAGTAAACTCTTAAGACCCTTTTAGATAAAGGCAGGCACCCTATAGGGCTCTCCTCTTACTAATCCTCTTCTTACTTTACTTAGCAAAGCTCTATATGTGCCTTAGAGCTATCCTAGGCATAGTAGCAATAGGATTTACGGATAATATAAACATAGTAGCGTTTAGAAAAACACTATGTAAACCTAGAAAAGGCTTAAAGCTATGTAAAAGTGTATAAAAATAGGCAAAAGAAGCAGGAGTAAAGTTTAACCTAGTAAAGACTAAACTTATATACTTTAGTAAAGCATACTAACCCCTATAGGCTAGGGTCTAACTTAGTGTAAAGGAGATAGCGCTTATAAAGTTATATAGGTTCCTTAGAGTCTAGGTTAATAGAAAACTTAATTAGAGTGCCTATAAGAATATCCTAAAAGGTAAACTAGCCTAGTAGTAGCTTATACTCTCTTTACTAGTGGTGTTAGCCTAGGGTTATAGCTTTAGAGATACCTAACTCCTATACACATAGGTAGTCTAGCCTATCCTTACCTATAGGGTAAGCGCTTACTATACCCTAACTAAGAAGGGTAGAAAGCTAAGAGAAGTGGTTAAAAGCTTTATAATAGACTAATTAGCCTACCTCTAAATTATAGCTAGCGCGTTTAAGGCTATACCTATTGCCTAACTAAAGGTTAAGACTTACGTCCCCCTAGATCTATACCTAAATAAGATAAAATAGAAGTTTAAAAGAGAATTATAAAGAGTAGAATAGCTATAATAATCTAAACCGCTGCTAACTTAGTATAGTTAGTATTATATTATAGATAGAGACCCCCTAGGAGTAATAAACTAGTGGCAGAACTATATAAGAAATAGAGATAACGCTAGGATAAATAGCATAGTAGGGAACGCTTAGAATAGCATAGACTTATAAGAGAGCTAACTAAGGATTAACCACTAACTTATAACCTAAAGGAAATCTAAAGATTTTACATAGGCCTAGAAAAGCATATCTCCTTAACTATAATCTAACTACATATAGGAAAGATTAGTCTTAATAAGTTCCTCTTCTAAAGAGGCATTCCTAGGGTAAACTTGCCACTATATAGCTATAGTAGAGTAGTTAAGGACTAATATTATATTATAGTGAACTGCCCTAAATATAATTACTAACGCCCCTAAACGCGCTAGCCTAGAGATATATAGGAGATAAGGCTAGCCCTAAACTACCCCCTAAAGGTAAGAGTAATAGCAAAATAGTTCCTTAGTATAAAATAACTCTAATACTACTTATTAGCATAAGAACTAGTAGCTAATATACATAGTAGAGAGGAGGAGCTAGAACTAGGTTAATTCTAGCGCACTAGGACTAATAACTAGGATATAGACACAATAGATAACTAGGGAGAGACGTAAGATTATATAGTTTAGAGCTAGTAGTAGGCTAGCTAAAGAATTATAATTCTAGAACTATTATTAGATTAATTTTAAATATATAATGCTAGGTATTATAAACCCCTCTAGTCCGCTACTACCCCTTTACTAAGCTATATTTACCTAACTAATTACTCCTCCTCTAGGACTAGAATTACCCCTTTATTACCTTAGCCTATCCCTTAGCAGGTAGGGCTATAGCTAGGAGATAGTTTATCTCCGCTGCATAGGCATCTAGGCGCTATAACTAAAATATTAGCTTATTATATTAATCCCCTCTAGCACTAGCCTAGCCTAGGCTTACTATAAAGGCACTTCTCTTCTTCTTGCTCTAATTACTAGCGTAGAGCTTCTTTACATAATCTTAATAATTATCTAGGACCTATAGAGTAATTAGACCTAGGATAGAACTAGCAGAGGACTAATAGAGAAGCACTTACACTACCCCTAGTAATAATGTCTGCCTAGACCTTAACTAACCACTAGTGCTTATTCCGCTACCTAGTTAAATTAGGCTAGAAGCAGGTTAGCGCTAGACTAGGCCTAGGTAAGGGCGCTAGCTACCTACCTTTAAATAACCGTAGTTTTAAACCTAATAATTAAAATAGGCGTTAGTAGTAAGCCCTACGTAAAATAGTTAGCCTTGCCCCTAAACTAGAATAGAGCTAACTTACTAGTAATATTATAGTATTAATGCCTAGGATAGTTTATAGACTAAGACTTATAGGAAATATATTAGATCCCATAGGGATCCCCTAACTATTATAGATTAGACTTAGAGCAGACTTAGTGTAGGGGTAGTAGGGGTCTTACCTTAAGATCTTTAGCTATAGCTTACTTAAGTTACTTCTTAGTTAATAACTTCTAAGGGTAATGCTTATTCTTAGGAGTTTCCTAGGTAGATTAGAGCTAGAATAGCATAGAATATAGGAATACTTATAGCTACTAGTGCTATTTTATTAAATAACTTAATAGATCTATAGTAATATTAGTATTTAGGCTAATACTAGCCTAGGAGCGCCTTAGGTAGCTCTAAGGAAGAAAAGAACCTATAGGAAGTTTAATAAAAAGAGAAAAAAGGAAGACCCTCTAGGGAGAAGGAACCCTTCTTATACTTATATAGGGGGCTAAATTATAGATATTAATAAAGAAAGAAGAATATAAGATAAGAATCTAGTTTATTAATACCTAAGAGACCTAGGCCTAGAAACGGCTAGGAATTAAACTAAACCTATACCCTTACTATAGAAGATAAATAATATTAGGTGCTCTAACTTCCCTAGACTAATAAGCTAGACCTAGGCTAGAGAAGGCTAAAAAGTAAGGCTATAGAAAAGTTAGCTAAAAAGTAAAAGAGAAGTAAATTACTACTATAAAACCAAATCTAGCACACTATAAGATAGTATAAGAGGCCTAGAGCAGTGCTAGAGCAGACCTAGGATAGAGCTAGGTAGGGCTAGGAACCTAGGTTTTTCCTTTTTCTTTCTTTTCTTTTCTTCTTATTAGGATAAGGCTAGCGTAAGCTAGTAATAAACACCTATAATAGGCTATAGACAACGCGACGCAGACCTAGCGTAGGGTTAGCGTTAGCCTGAATATAGACGCAAGGGGTTTTTCTTCCTATTTAAGGGTTTTCCCTTTTAACGAAGCAGCAGGAGTACTAGTACTAGCCCTACATAGAGCTAGCTAGCGTAAATAATATATATAGTATTAATACCTAGAATAGTTAATAAACTAAGACTTATAGGAAATATATTAAATCCTATAGGGATCCCCTAACTATTATAGATTAGACTTAGAGTAGACTTAGTATAGGGGTAGTAAGGGTTATACCTTAAGATCTTTAGCTATAGCTTACTTAAGTTACTTCTTAGTTAATAACTTCTAAGGGTAGTGCTTATTCTTAGGAGTTTCCTAGGCAAATTAAAGCTAGAATAGCATAGGATATAGAAGTACTTATAGCTACTAGTGCTATTTTATTAAATAACTTAATAGATTTATAATAATATTAGTATTTAGGCTAATACTAGCCTAGGAGTGCCTTAGGTAGCTTTAAGAAAGAAAAGAACCTATAGGAAGTTTAATAAAAAAGAGAAAAGAAGGAAGACCTCTCTAGGGGAGGAACCTTTCTTATACTTATATAGGAAGGGGGCTAAATTATAAATATTAATAAAGAAAGAAGAATATAAGATAAAAATCTAGTTAGTTAATGCCTAAGAGACCTAGGCCTAGAAATAGCTAGGAATTAAACTAAACCTATACCCTTACTATAGAAGATAAATAATATTAGGTACTCTAACTTCCCTAGACTAATAAGCTAGACCTAGGCTAGAGAAGGCTAAAAAGTAAGGCTATAGAAGAGCTAGCTAAAAAGTAAAGAGAAGTAAATTACTACTATAAAACTAAATCTAGTATACTATAAGATAGTATAAGAGGCCTAGAGTAGTGCTAGAGCAGACCTAGGATAGAGCTAGGCAGGGCTTAAAACCTAGGATTTTCCTTTTTCTTTCTTTTCTTTTCTTCTTATTAGGATAAGGCTAGTATAAGCTAGTAATAAACACCTATAATAGGCTACATATAACGCAACGCAGGCCTAGTGTAGGGTTAGCGTTAGCCTAAACATAGATATAAGGGGTTTTTCTTCCTATTTAAGGGTTTTCCTTTTAACGAAGCAGTAGGAGTACTAGTACTAGCCCTACATAGAGCTAGCTAGCGTAAATAACATATATATATATAATAATTATCCTTGTGAGTTTTATTTGCGATTAAACATAGGCTTAGGTAATATTACGAATCTAGAGGCAAATCCTTTTTGCTTTAATAAAGGAGCGATAGCTATAATTAGCTATTAGCTTGCCTATTGGATTATTAGCGATTACGTTAGGATAAATTCCTTCTCCTTATTATTATAGCCTTATATAATAAGGTAAGACTTCTTATACAGCGAATCCATGCCTTTACCTTTAATCTCTCTTACTATATAAGAGTTAAAGATCCTATAGCTACTATGTATTGCTTAATTAAACTTTGTGAATCTAAATATATTATAAGCTTACAGAGCGTTAATCTTAGCTTAATCTAATTGCTTAAAGGGCTTTCCTAGGGTTATAATCTTCCCTTCTTAGTGGAGTTAAAGGGCAAGGTCCTAGTTAGCTTTTTCCTTTACTATTAAGAACGCTTCTATTAGCAATCCTCTAGTTATAATCTTTTTAATTAATGCCTTTTCTTAATCTTTATTAATAACTATAAAGTTCTCCTTATAATCTTTAGGTTCTTCTATGCCTTAGTTAAGGGAGAATTAAACTATAAGGGCTTTTCTTAGCCTTCCTTGCTTTCTCTTTACTAGCACTAGAAGTCTTACTTCTTCTTTGCTCCTTCCCTTACCTTTACCCCTATAGAGGTAAGAGAATCTCTCTTATTTATAGTCTTTTTAATAACTTAAGGTTTTATCTCCTATAGCCCCTCTATAGCATATAGGTCCTTATAGTAAGGCTTTACTACTATAGATTAAAATTTTACTAGGCTATAGGGTATTTAGATAGTGTAGGTCTCCCTATTAGTAGTAATTAGCTTATAAGGGCTATGCTAGCCACTCTTCTCCCTTTACACATATATATTAGCCTATAGAGGTAGCTAATGTATTAGTAATATATTAGGGCTATTCTAGGTGTTAAGGGCATTATAGACCTGCTATAAGGCTAGGTAGCAGTATACCTTATTAGTAGCCTTCCAAATTGCCTTAGCGCGTTAAATAATAAAGACGCTTAGGGGTAACTTATCTATTATGCATAGGTAGGCTCTAAAGACTAGTAGGGTTAGCACTAGTCTATTAGGGCTTGCTAAGTTATTAATAGCTTTAATAGCTATCTAAAGATATTATTCTAGCATAATCTCTACGCTAATTAAGTCTATAATAATCTCATAAGCCTAGTGTAAAGGTCTATAGTACTTTTTAACCTTTCTAACGCTACTATAAGCTTTAATTAGTATCTTATTAATCTTAATTAATATTAATTAAGTATAGTGCTTAAATTTAGCGGAAGAGAAGTTATTACTAGCGTTATAAATAATCTAATCTAGCGGTCTAAGATAGGTATTAATCTAGCACTCTCTAATAGTATCCTAGATATCTTAGGCCTTTTACTTCTTAGGATTAAGGAAGTAAGCTACTTAGAATAAAGTTACTAAATTAATAACATAAAGAACTAGTTAGTTATTAATCTGCGCGATATTAGCAATAATCTTATAGTTAAAGTTATGCTTATCTTTAATTATAAATTTAAACTAGCTAGAGCTTTTCCTTTTATTTAATAATAGTAGTAGACTTCGGTTAACTTCTTAATTACCTAGCGTTTAATATTATAACTAGCTTGCTAAAGGATCTTTATAAGGCATTAAACAGAGAGATAACTAAAGTAATAATGTAATTAATAGATTTCCTTTCTAAGAGATAAAAGGTAACCGTTTCTTTAGCCTCTAGTAGCCACTAAGGATATCCCTATTGTTATATAATAGGCATAGTCTTATTGCCTTAGGTTAGCACGTTCGCAAGGTTATTAATCTTGACTTATAGCTTATTTATATTAGTAATAGAAAAGAGGAAAGGAGTCACTATGTTAAGGACATAGAATTTAAGCTCTCTAAGTTCTATAGGCATATAAAGCATGCCTTTTACGGTTATAGATCTAGCACTGAATTTAACAATTTATAGCTTATAGGGGATTATCTTTAATAAAGGCATTAATTATAGCAGAGCCTTTGCTTATCCCTAACCTACTATTAATTTACCTGCTACCCTTGTTACTTCCTTCGGATCATCATCGGATTAGTCGTGGCCAAAGACCCCGCTAATTGTGGGCTAAGTGGAGCCCTCAGAGGGATGCATGCCTTGTGATTAGCTACCCTTTTTCGCCACCCTCTCTTTGCCTTACTTATAGGTTTCACTCACTTTTTAGCTAGCTAGATTTCTCTCCCTCTCTCTCTTCTCTTTCCTAGATTATTATTAACTATTATAGACTTTAATAATAACGGTATTAATTACCTGCGTAGGCACCTTAGTATTCTAACACTAATTAGTAGTTAATTATAACTATAGATAAGTTAGATATTATAAGAAGAGACATTTCTATAAATACTATAGTTATTTTCCTATTATTTAGATCCTTAGGAATAGGGGCATAGCTATAAGAGTGTGCTAAAGGAAAAGACTTAAAGTCTAGTTATAGACTTATTAGGCTTCTAAGGGATTAGCTTCTTCTATTATTATCTTCACTTTTAATAAAGAGATTAATTCTATATCTATTATAAACCTAGGAATTAACTTCTTCTATTATTATCTTTATCCTTAATAGAGAGACTAATCCTATACCTACTATAAGAAAACTAACTAAATAACCGAATTAATTACTATAAGGCATTCGCTTTAAACCTAATATTAATAACCATTACTTATAATAAGTTAGGAAGCTAGACTAGTAATAAGAGGGAAGACCTAAGCTACTATAGAAGCTATATAATTACCTAGACTATTACTAAGAGAAAAGCCTTAATTCTCTAGTAATAAGAAACTATCCTAAATCTTAATAGTACCTAAGAGACCCTAAGAGAGTAAACTATTAATATAACTATAATCTCTTTCCTATACCCTTATAAAAGATTAGAAAGAATAAATAGTAGTTAACCCTAATTCTACTATACTATCTAAGCTTAATAACTATATTATAAGGTTTATTAACCTTAGTAAGCATTAAGACTAAAGGGATAATAACCTCTAGGAATTATTCTAAGAAGACTTTAAAGGATAGTCTAAGAACACCTTTATAATAGCTAATAAAGACCTTATTAGAGAACTATGGAATTCTCTATAAGATTATAGTGTTATTATAAGATAAGGCTAAGGACTAGTAATTATAATATCTCTAGAAGAAGTGGTCTAATAAGAGATAAGGCTATTATAGCCTAAAGAGAGATTATAATCCTCTAACCCTCCTAAACATTAACCTCCTTAACCCCTTATTTACTTACCCTAGAACCTTATCCTTCCTAACCCTAATAGCACCTTTAAATCCCTTAACCTATAAGAGAGCCTCTTTTATAGTAAACCCTATTATATTAAGTAATTTACCCTAAAGATCCCTATTTATAGTAAACCTTACTACTTATATAGTAATTCTCTTCTAAGAACTAGATTATAAAGAAGATCTTAGAACTTATAAAGATATATAAGGATAGTAACTATTATAGTAAATAATTATATAATTTCCTTACCCTAAAAGTTATGCTCTTTAAGAATAAGTATAATAGGATTAACCTCTCTTAAACGTATTATTAGAAGGCTCTCCTAATTATCTTAATTAATAATGCTAAATAGTACTACCTTAATTACCTCTTTAGTTAAAACCTTATATATAAAGAGATAATTAGCTATATCTATTAATACTTTAAGATAGAAAGTAACTAATAGTTTTACTAATATAAATAAAGTAGTATAACTCTAAATAGCACTATTACTAAGAACCCTAATAAAACTAGGCTTAAGTGCCTTAAAATTATACTAGCTACCCTTAAGAAAATCTATTAAGGCCTATATCCTTTTAATATAGTAAATACTAAGCTTTATAAGCAAATATTAAATACTATAGCTAGTATGCCTAAATACTAAATAGTAGAGTATAACTACTCCTTAGGCTTTAAGAGTCTTACTAAAGATCTCTATAAGGTAATTATAATCTTAGAGTTAAATAAGAGAGCTACCTAATACCTATAATTATAAGGAAGCTCTCCTAAGGCTATATTTACTAACTATTAATATAGATATTAGCCCTAAGGTAAGGGAGGCTATTATAGTAAGAGCCTAAGGCATAGCCCTTAGCGTTACTTTATATATAGTAAAAATAGCTATTAGTCCTTTAATTACTCTAATAAAGAATACTAAAAGGAAAAGGATTATTAGTTTACTAGTAAGATCTATTATACACTCCCTTTAGAGAAGAGATTCTAGGTGTTTCTTACCTCCTATAAAGGGCTAGATAATAATAAGCCTAATAAGGGCCTTAGCTAAGGATAGGAATTATATCTTATAGCCTATATAAAGACTAAAGATAGTAATAAGGATATATATTATTTACGCTAGCTAGCTCTATGTAGGGCTAGTACTAGTACTCCTGCTACTTTGTTAAAAGGAAAAC
Organism: Epichloe gansuensis; assembly: GCA_023658505.1. Classification (NCBI taxonomy): domain Eukaryota; kingdom Fungi; phylum Ascomycota; class Sordariomycetes; order Hypocreales; family Clavicipitaceae; genus Epichloe; species Epichloe gansuensis. The sequence continues at coordinate 1,748,212 of CP098281.1, forward strand.
CCTAGAATAGGAAGAAAAACCCTTATATCTATGTTTAGGCTAACGCTAACCCTACTCTAGGCCTGCGTCGCGTTGTGTGTGGCCTATTATAGGTGTTTATTACTAGCTTACGCTAGCCTTATCCTAATAAGAAGAAAAGAAAAGAAAGAAAGAAGGAAAATCCTAGGTTCTAAGCCTTGCCTAGCTCTATCCTAGGTCTGCTCTAGCTTTGCTTTAGGCCTCTTATACTATCTTATAGTATACTAGATTTAGTTTTATAGTAGTAATTTACTTCTCTTTTACTTTTTAGCTAGCTCAGCCTTACTTTTTAGCCTTTTCTAGCCTAGGTTTAGCTTATTAGTCTAGGGAAGTTAGAGTACCTAATATTATTTATCTTCTATGGTAGGGGTATAGGTTTAGATTAATCCCTAGCCGTTTCTAGGCCTAGGTCTCTTAGGCATTAACTAACTAGATTTTTATCTTATATTTCTCTTTCTTTGTTAATATCTATAATTTAGCCCCCTCTCCCTATATAAGTATAAGAAGGGTTCCTCCCCTAAAGGGGTCTTCCTTCTTTTCTCTTTTTATTAAACTTCCTATAGGTTCTTTTCTTCCTTAGAGCTATCTAAGGCGCTCCTAGGCTAGTGTTAGCCTAAATGCTAATATTACTATAGATCTATTAAGTTATTTAATAAGATAGCGCCTGCTACTATAAGTACTCTTATATTCTATGCGTATCTAGCTCTAATCCGCCTAGGAAACTCCTAAAAATAAGCAATATCCTTAAAAATCCTTAACTAAGAAGTAGCTTAAGCGGGCTATAGCTAAGGATTTAAAGGTATAATCCCTCTAGCCCTAGCCTACCTTTACTCTAGTGCTAATTCGCTGTAGTTAGGGGATCCCTGTAGGATCTAGTGTGTCTCTTATAAGTCTTAGTTAATTAACTACCCTAGGCACTAGTGCTATAATATCTCTAGTAAGTTAAATCTCTTCTAGCTTAGGGGCAAGGCTAACTGTTTTGCGAAGGACTAGCTACTAATGCCTACTTTAACTATTAGGTCTAAAACTATAGTTATTTAAAGGTAGTTCACGCCCCTATTCTAAGCCTAGTCCAGTGCTAATCCGTTCTTAGCCTAACTTAAGTAGTTAATAAAACAAGCACTAGTGGCTAGTGAAGGTCTAGGCAGCTATAGTTACTAGGGGTAGTGTGAGTGCTGCTTTGCTAGTTTGCTATTAGGTCTAATCTAGGTCTAATAGTTCTCTAGGTCCTAGCTAATTATTAGGACTATATAAAAAGCTCTATGCTAGTAATTAAAGTAAAAAGAAGCGTAGCGCCTCTGCTATAGGTCTAGGCTAGTCTAGCGCTAGGGGAATAATATAATAAGGTTATCTTTTAGCTACGGCGTCTAGATGCTTATGCCGCGGAGATAAACTGTTTCTAGCCATAGCCCTGCTCACTAAGGGGCAGGCTAAGGTAATAGAGGGCGATTCTAGTCCTAGAGAAGGAGTGATTAGTTAGGTAAATATAGCTTAGTAAGGGGGCGGAGGTAGACTAGTAAGGCTTATAATACCTAGCGTTATATATTTAAAATTAATCTAATAATGGTTAGAATTATAATTCTTAGCTAGATTACCGCTAGCTCTAAACCATATAATCGTACGTTTCTCCCTAGTTATTTACTATATCTAGCTAGCTTACCTAGCTAGCTCTAGCTCTAACCTATATTAGCTACTGTAGTTCTTATTTAGGGGTATTAGTAATTATATTTAGGGCAGTTTACTATAATATAATATTAGTCCTTAACTGCTCTACCATAGCTACATAGCGGCGAGTTTACCCTAGGAATGCCTCTCTAAAGAGGAACTTATTAAGACTAATCTTTCTAGTGTGTAATTAGACTATGGTTAAGGAGATGTGTTTTTCTAGGCCTATATGGAATCTTTAGATTTCCTTTTGTTATGGACTCGAGCTTAGGAGCTCGGGTCATGTCTTGGGTCCGGAAAGGGCGCGCAAAGGTTCTGGAAAGGGCGCGCAAAGGACGCGGACTATAGGCGGATAGGTTAGGGCTTTACCTAGGCCTATATAACCCACACACACACTAGTATAAAGCTAGTTCCTATGCAATACCTAGCTTAGTCTAATCCTTTCTCTTTAAGAATAATAATATCTCTTAGAACGCTTACGTATAGCTACCCTAAGGCTAGTTTATAATATTTATTATCCTTTACTATAGAGGCATAGTAGCTAATAGATATACCACTACTAGCGGATAGGATAGAGACTAATAAAATAGTAACCTTATAAGAGCTTATTGCTTAGCAGTTAAAACAAATTAAGGACCTTACTAGCAAGCAAAGATCTAACTTTTCTAGTTAACTTATTAAGCAAAACCCTTACTAATAGGACCCCTATTTAATAGTAAAAGGGTCCTATTTATAGCATAGTAAAACCTAATATCCTATAAGCTAGATATAGATAAGGGGTTTATTAGGTCCTAGTAGGACTAATAATGCTTTATTTACTAGAACCTATTACTAAAGGTTTAGGTATAAGTTACTCCCTATTTTAAGAAGGGATACTTAGTGCTTTATAATCCATAGAAGTTCTTAAACTACCTTACTAAGATATTTAATAACCCTTATTAATAGGAATTAGTAATTATAGAGCTTAACTAGATTATATAACGCCTAAATAAGCGATTTAGTAACTTCTATATTTATTTTAAATAAAAATTAGCGCTAGCTAGGGATTAGATTAGGAAGACTTTATAAAGCTAGCTAAGCTATGTATAGCCCTTAACAAGCAGATAAGGGATTATAGCGTTAGATAAGATATATTACGCATAGATTACTTAGCAGCAATGGCCTAGTATTATAGCATCTTATTAGATATTAAGTCCTATTAATTAAAGGAGAAGAACCGTGCGTAAAGGTAAGCATATATGCCTAAGGCCCCTGCCTAGAATAAGGACACTCCTATAACAGATGTATAATTAATATACCTAGAATAGGCCTAAAAGGATGTGGAAAGTCACTAGGAAATTAGCGTAAGGTAAAGCTAGGTAATAAGGCTAGTAGTAAGCAAGCTAAGTAGGTTAGCTAGGCTATGCGTAACATATATTATAAGGAGGGTAAATGCCTATAGTGTGATTTAGGAAAGCATTTTGTTTTTAACTGCCCTTTACTTCCACTAAAACGTTAGCATAGAAAGGCAGCTATTAACGCGTGTAACATAAAGGAAGAAGAAGATAACTCTAAAGAAGAGAAGATAGCGGATATATTAGAAAAGAAAAATCCTAGCATTAAGTTATTTAACTAGGGTAGTAGGGAGGATAGATAGAGAGGCGTTATAGTAAACAGTTATTACTAATAAGGACTTTAAATAGATCTAGTCTAACATAGACTCTATACCTTTTCTAGTTCCTATATTAATTAATAAGACTACCTTTATAAATACTCTTATTAATATAGGCTATAACTATTATACTGCTATAAGCAAATGCCTTATCTAAAAACTCTAGTTAAAACGCCTCCCTCTCTTAAAGAAGAGATTAGTTTGCACTATAGTTAGTGTAAAATAAGGGGAAAAGAGAGCTATAAAAAGAGGTTATATATTACGCATATTATCTGTTTTTAAGTAGATCTAGATAGATAGGAAACACCTATAGTTGCCTATGTAATCCCTAGGTTAATAAGGTAGCTAATTTTAGGGACACTATAGATAGAAAGGAATAAGATTAACTTAGACATAGCGCGCTATTAACTCTGCGTAGGATTAGCTAATAACCTATAAATTTAGGCATTAACTAATAGAAAGGTTAAGTAACTAACAATATCTATCTTAGGCTTTACCTTCGCAGGAATCATAAGGTATGCGAAGAAGCAGAAAGAATATATCTAACTATATGCCACTAGCCTACGGGAAATCATATTAATTCTATAGATAGACGTAACCCCTAAGGCTATAGAATAGGACCTATTATCCTTATTACTAAGCGCGTTATAGGACTTTACAGACCTCTTCCTAGAAAGCAAGGCAAATACCTTACTACTATACTAGGGATAATTAGACTACTATATTTAATTAAAGCATAATGCAGATAGATCTAAACTAGAACTCCTATAGGCCTTATTATATAATATGCCCTAGTAGCACCTCCTTAAAATCTAAAAGTAAGTAACTAACCTTATAGATAAGAGATAGATATAGGCTAGCTTCTCTTTAGTAATAGCTCTAGTATTATTAGTAAAGAAGCTAGGAGAAGGATAGCGGTTTTACGTAAACTACTATACCCTTAATAAGATTATAAAATAAGACTATTATCCCTTACCTCTAGTAAAGGAGATACTATAATTATTATTAGAGGTAAAGTAATTTATAAAGCTAGATATATAAGTAGCGTTTCACTAGCTTTATATTACTAAAGGCAAGGAATACTAGACTGCCTTCTAGACGCGTTTTAGGTTATTTAAGTAGCTTATATGCCCCTTTAGCCTAGCGGGTGCACTTACTATCTTTTAGAGATATATTAATAGCGTGCTTAGCAGAATCCTAGGGGACTACGTAACTGCTTACCTTAATAATATCCTTATTTACTTAGGAGGGTCTTAGAAAGACTATATATAAAAGGTCTAAGTAGTGCTCTTAAGGCTATAGTAAGTAGGACTAAACTTAGATATAAAGAAATACGTTTTTATAATAAAGGAAGTTAAGTACCTAGGGTTTATTATTTATATAGGGAAAGAAATTTGCCTAGATAAGGAAAAGATTATAGCTATCTAGGATTAGGAGGCGCTAAAGAAGGTTAGGGAGTGTAAGGATTTCTTAGGTTTACTAACTTTTATTAGGACTTTATACTATACTTCTTAATAATTACAGGCCCTTTAATTAAACTTATAAAGAAGGGCATTCTATTTTAGTGAATAGATAAATATAATATAGCGTTTAAAGCGCTAAAGATAGCCTTTATATTATATCCTATCCTAATATAATAGGACCTAATAAGGACACTATAGTAAAAGCTAACTATTTAGGAATAGCTCTAGGGGTTATCTCTTATAGTTTAATAATAAAGGTATCTTATATCTAGTTACTTATTATTCCGCTTAACTATAGCTAGCTTAACAGAACTATACTATATATAATAAGGAGCTATTAGCAATTATATTATGCCTAAAGGCTTAGTTAGTAAAGCTATATAGCATTAGTAAGCTATTTATAATACTTATAGACTATAAGAACTTAGAATACTTTATAGCGCTAAGGAGATATTAGAATAGTAGGTAAGATAGGTAAAGATACTATTACTATTTAATTTTTACTTATAGTATAGGCCTAGCCTATAGGCAGTAAGACTAGATATGCTATTAAGATAGTTCTAAGGGGAGGAGAATAAGGGGGACTAGAGGAGCTAATTATATAATTAGTAATAACTCTAGGCCTATATAGTTATAAAAGAACTAGACTTATCTCTAGTATAAACCCTATATTATTATTAGGGAGTGGTAAGGCTAAGGATACTATAGGTAGGTTTATAGGTCTTCTAATAGAGGTAATAATATTTATAGATATATATCTCTAATCTCTATAGGACTAGTCCTTAGTTTATAATGCTATATATAGGATATAGCTTAACGTAGTTAAGGAAAGGGCCTAGAAGTTTCTAGACACTATAAATATAAGGGAGTAGATAGCAAACTATTAGATTAGCGCTAAAGGTACGCTTTAATTCCAGGGCTAGACTTAGATTCTAAATTAGGAACCCCTTACTATAACCTTAACGTAACAGGTTTATAATTTACCCTTACTAGGCTATCCTAGCTATAACATAACTTTTAAGACGCTTTAGAGGGATTTCTATTAGGATAGCATATTATAGGGGATTGCCTAGTTTATAAGAAACTATTACTATTATAGGGGGCGGAAGAGCTACTAGCTAAGATAAGGCTTATTAAAACCAATCCCTCTACTAGACTATTACTAGTTATAGATCTCTATTAACTTTATAATAGACCTACTAGCTTAACACCTAGATAACCTATGGTTTCTTATGGTTATTATGGATAGACTCTCTAAGTATATCTAGCTAGAAGCTATAATATTAATAGGGGCTAAAGCATGCGCGGAATAGTTTAAGCAGTGCTAGTAGTGGTTCTATAGCTTTCCCATATAAATTATTATAGATTACGGTTTAGACTAGTTAAGTAATTTTTAGATAACACTTTATAACCAGGTAGGTACGTAGTAGTTATTATTAATAGCTTATTATCTATAGATAGATAGCAGTATAGAAAGGGCAAATTAAGAAGTTTAGGCTATCCTAAGGGTAATGCTATTATTTTTATAATTTAAATAGCTAGAACATCTTCTTACTTATTAACTTGCTTTAAATAATAGGGACTTATTAGTAATAGGGATTAGCGTAAACATAGCCTTATATAGTTATAACCTAGCAATAATTTAAGAACCACTAGATAAGGAGATATCCTATACCTTATTAAAGGGAAGGGCCTAGGCATTCTTATAATATCTTAAGGAGGGCTTAAACCTAACGTAGGCTGCTATAGCATTTATTTAGTAATAGTAATAAAAGGAAACAAATAGCAGCTAGCGTCTAGCGGAACGCTTTTAGGTTAGTAATTATATATAGTTAAACCTATGAAATTTTAAGACAAATAGACTATGCAAGAAATTAGATTAGGTTATAGCTAAATATAAAGTGCTAGAGGTCCCTATACCTTTAACTATTAAGTTAGATATACTATAAGGACTTTACCCTATTTTCCATATAGATTTAGTATAATAGGTAGCTTCTAATCCATTACCTAGTTAAATATTAGCGGATAAGCAACCCCTACTAGAACTAATAATAACTAATACTAACCCTAATCTCTTAGAGTATTAGGTTAAAGAGATACTAGTAGCTAAGAATATAAGAGGATAGGGGTTAAACTAGAATATACTAGTTAAATAGAAAGAATACGTATAGCTAACTTAGGAACCACTAGAAAATATGCAAGATATAGAGGCACTAGATAGATTTAAGGCATAATAGGGTAATGTAATAATATATAATAGGCCTAAAAGAGTATGTTTTTATTTAACTACTAAGGAATAAGCAAATCTAGTCTTCTCTATTCTATACGCGTATTAGCGCTAGTATTTCACTATATTAGAAAGCAATTAGTTCTTAGGGGCAGGAGGAGAAGGAAAAGCTAGGTTATTCTAGTTTAGTCTAGGGAAGGATAGTAATAAGTAATTAATTAGTAGGTAAGGGCCTTATTAAATATACACTACTTAGTAGTAGCGTTCTCCTAAATAGAGATAATATAGGTAAGATTATTATTTATTATAGATATACTATAAAAGAACTCTATTACTATATTATTACTATATTAGGTAAGAGTTATTTACTAGGCAAGCATAAGTGCTTATAATTTAGTAGCGCCCTAGGCATATACTACCCTAGTAAGGGATAATAAAGGGTATTACTATAAAGGGATTAATATAGGCAGTGGCTAAAATAGTATTAAAATGTTTTTAATAGCGGATAAAGGTTTTTATTAGGATAGCGTAGTATCCCTTTTTAGAGGTAGTGTGCCTTATAGCTAGTATTTTAATAGCTTTTCTAGTAGCTAAAAGGTTTATAAGGTGCTTATATATATATCTTAGTTTTAGGTTACCTAAGTATAAGTATAGCTCCTAGCTATATAATTAATAGGCACGCTAATAAGGAAGATAGGCCTAATAAGACCCTAGGGCGCACTCTTATATCCCCTTATTATAAAGGTTATTTATGCATTAAATACATAGGACCTCTTACTTCTCTTTATTAGAATTATTAGAGTTATTAGAGTTACCCTCTAAGATATAATCACTAAGGTGGTTTAGCTTTTTAAGGGGAGAGGAGGTAGTAGTAAGGGGGCACTACTAGAGGTAGTAATAGTAATAGCGCTTAGGGTAATAGTAGCGGATATAATAGGAGGTAGGCTAGATATAAAAAGGGGTTTTAATAGGATATTTAAAGGGAGGTAAGCAGTGGATAACTAATAAGATAATAAAAATAAGGGTATATAAAGGGAAAGGAAAGGGAAAAAGTAAGGGATATATAGGATTATTTATATCTAGATATAGCTATAGGATAGCTCTAATTACACACTTACTTTAGATATAGACTAGTAAGGGATTGTAAATAGTTAGTAATAGGAGGTTAGAAAGACTAGTAATAGCTAGGGGAAAGGGAGAATTTAATAGGTAAAAGGTAATATATAAAAACAAAGTAATAATAACTAGGCAGGTAAAGCTTAATATTAGCTAGTAGTAGGTAAGAAAATAAAGTAGGCTAGTGTTATAAGGGGCTAGAGTTAGGTAAGGCTAGTTATTTTAAAGGCTAGGGGTAGGGTAGCCTATAAGAAAAAAATTTTTAGCCTACTAAGCTATACATAAGCCTTACACTAGGACCTATACTAATACGCTATATTAATTACGTATATACGCCACTTACTTAGAATATTCTAATAATAAGGGTAAAGAGAGAAGGAGGCCTAAGTAAGGGGTATGTTATAGACTTAAGCTTAGGAGCTTAGGTTATATCTTAGGTCTAGAAAGGGCGCGTAAAGGTTTTAGAAAGGGCGCGCAAAGGACGTGGACTATAGGCAAATAGGTTAGGGCTTTACCTAGGCCTATGTAACCCACACACACACTAGTATAAAGCCAGTTCCTGTGCGACACCTAGCTTAGTCTAATCCTTCCTCTCTAAGGATAATAATATCTCTTAGAACGCTTACGTGCAGCTGCCCTAAGGCCAGTTCATAACACCTTTAGGTTATAAGTTAGTGGTTAATCCTTAGTTAGCTCTCTTATAAGTCTATGCTATCCTAGGCATTCCCTATTATGCTATTTATCCTAGTATTATCTCTATTCCTTATATAGTTCTACCACTAGTTTATTGCTCCTAAGGGGAGGTCTTTATCTATAATATAATACTAACTATACTAAGTTAGCAGCGGTTTAGATTATTATAGCTATTCCGCTCTTTATAATTCTCTCTTTAAACTTCTGTTTTATCTTATTTAGGTATAGATCTAGGGGGACGTAAGTCTTAACCTTTAGTTAAGCAATAGGTATAGCCTTAAATGCACTAGCTATAATTTAGAGGTAGGCTAATTAGTCTATTATAAAGCTTTTAACTACTCCTCTTAGCTTTCTACCCTTCTTAGTTAGGGTATAGTAAGCACTTACCCTATAGGCAAGGATAGGCTAGACTACCTATATATATAGGAGTTAAGTATCTCTAAAGCTATAACCCTAGGCTAATACTACTAGTAAAGAGAGTGTAAGCTACTACTAGGCTAGTTTACCTTTTAGGATATTCTTATAAGCACTCTAATTAAGTTTCCTATTAACCTAGACTCTAAGGAACCTATATAACTCTATAGGCACTATCTCTTTTACACTAAGTTAGACCCTAGCCTATAGGGATTAGTATGCTTTGCTAAAGTGTATAAGTTTAGTCTTTACTAGGTTAAACTTTACTCTTACTTCTTTTACCTATTTTTCGCACACTTTTTATATAGCTTTAAGCCTCTTCTAGGTCTATATAGTGTTTTTCTAAATACTACTATGTTTATATTATCTATAAATCCTATTACTACTATACCTAGGATAGCTTAGAGGTATATATAAAGCTTTACTAAGTAGAGTAGGAAGAGGATTAATAAGAGGGTAAGCCTTATAAGGTGCTTACCTTTATCTAAAAGGGTCTTAAGAGTTTACTATTAAAGCTAAGCTAGCTTATTCTATCTATAAGGAAGCTATGTATTATAGCTATTAGCTAGCGTAGTATGCCTATTTAGATTAAAACATAAATTAGATATAGGTAGCTAACTCTATTAAATACGAATAAGATATCTATCTACGCTAATAAGGCAATGCTACCTCTGCCCTAAGCCTCTCTTATGTATTCTATAAGGACTCTAATTACGGTTTCTATTAATCTATTTACCCTATTTCCTATTTTTAGCTTAGGGAGAAGGCCCTTAGCCTTAGTAAAGGCTATAAGCTACCTTATAATCACTGCTTCTATAATCTTTCCTACTATATTTAGTAGTAAGATAAGTCTTTATACATTAGCCTTTCTTATCTCCTTAGTGGTTTTTCCTAGCTTCTTAATTACTATTACTTATATAGTTTAGAACTATGCTAGAAAATATCCTACTTTAAGGATAGCATTTAGCAGGCATACTATAGCTTCTTTAGCTAGTTTATTATAGGCCTTAATAAGGCCTGCTAGGAGTTTATTATCTCCTAGGGCTTTTTAGCTAGCTATATCTAATAGGATATTTCTAATATCTCCTACTCTAAACCATTCTTTATCTAGAATAAGTGTATTATTAAGCTCTAGGAAGGAGAGGTCTAGAATATAGGAGAGGTTTACTATAGGCTTAGGGAAGAACCTTTATATAAGTATACTTACCTTATCCTTATAGGTAGTAGCTAGGTTAGGGTTATTATTAGTTCTTTCTAGGTCTAGGAGTCTAGGGAGCTCTAGGGGGCCTAGCTTTAAAGCTAGGCCTATCTCTCTAGTCTCTAAACTTTACTATCCTTTTCCTATATATTAGCTTTTTATAAGGCTTCTCTCTATATATTCCTTTTTCTTCCCTAACTATTTATTCCTAGTTATTATCTGCCTTAGAGAAGGCTTGCTAGTTTACTTTAGTTTTCTAGCGCCTTTATTATCTCTTAGCTTATCTAGCTTTAGTAACTATCTCTTTTATTCTCCTTAACCACTATGCCTCTAGGCTAGGAGTCCTTAGCGCTTCTATAGGGCTACTAGTTTTACTATCTATTAGAGGTTTGTAATAAGCTACGTTATATATATATTAAATCCTTCCTTATCTTTTAGGTCTAGTGTGTTTTTACTTAGAGTTATACTACTACTTTTACCTTTACTTATAGTCTATTTATTATAGTCTAGGTGTATTTAAAGGTAGGTAAGGCACCTTCTTACTCCTTAGTAAAGATACTAATTAGCTATAGAATATAGTTAAAGCCTATAAGGTCTTTTACGCTATTATAGTAAACTTAGATATCTAGAGTTACCTATGCTAGATCTATAGTGCTATCTCTATTTTCTTTATATTATCTTATAGGTTCTCCTTAGGGCATTACTAGACTAAGCCTTTACTAGCTTATAAGGTCTAGTAGTTCCTTTGCTTCTTTAGTTATTCTATTTAAGCTATCCTAGAGAGAGTATTTTTAGTTAAAGTCTCCTATAAAAACGCTTTAGTTATAGGGCTCTTCCGCGTTAAAGGTACGGATAGGTATATTCTAGTTATCTATATATTCTTCTAAGTAAAGGGAGTAGATATTTATACCTTTTATCTTTACTAGTAACTAGTTAAGTCCTCCCTAGGCTATCTATAACCCTATATTATACTTCTTATTTATATATACCGCGTTCTATCCCTTATAGTGTGCTAGTTAGAATTAGGTAAGGCCTAGTGCTAGGGGCTATAAGTGCCTTATATGTTCCTACTCTTAGATTACTATTATATCTATATTAGTTTAGTATTAGAGCGCTATATATATTAGGCTATCCTTCTTATTTACGTTTTAAAAGAGGACTTATAATATTACTATATTAATTAGGGGTGGTAAGTCTTTACTATCTTATGCTAGCTCTGTTCTAGCCCTATTTTAAGACATATATTATATAATACTCCTTACCCTAGGCTATTTAGCACTCCTCTTTATATTTATAAGGTATTCCCTTTTCCTACCTACTATAATAATAGGTACTATAGCTATGCTAATTCCCTTGCAGGGTAGCGTTAGGCTTCTATCTAGGGAGTTACTAGTAAATTATAATAGTTACTTTAGGTAGCTTACTTTTACTATATTTTACTTCTCTTTTAGGATAGGGTAGTCCCTTAACTACACTAGGTATAGGCTAGAATATAAGATATAGTTTTCCTTTAGTTATCTGCTAATTATTAGGTATAATATTTCTCCTTCCTTATATTAGCTAGCTCTATACTTACTATACCTTAGGGCTACCTTATAGAACTTTATAATATAGCTAGTTTAGAAGTAGTTATAGTATTATTAGGGTTATAAGGTCTTATTATATAGTTTAGTCTAGAATAGCTTTGCTTTAAAGACTATTCTATCTTAGTATATCTTATTAGTATCTTTTACTTCTACTAGTCCTAGGATTAGGGTAGTGTGCTATGCGTTTTCTACTTAGGGCGCCTTATAGTTACTTTAATTATATTTACTTTATTTGCTTTTCTAATCTTAGTTATAAGGTTCTTAATAAATATATGCTTTATTAGGAATCCCTTAACTATAACGCTAAGTATATAGTAGTAAAGGGCTACTTCTAGACTAAATACTTTAGTAATCTATTTTTAGTCCTCTCTATATAAGGCTATATTTCCTTTAAAGGTAATAATTATATCTTTACTAGGGAGTCTTCTAGCTACTATAGCTATAGTTTAGCTAGTGGCTTTATTTACTATAGTTATTATATCTTTAGCGCCTTAGGATTAGAGCGTTTCCTAAATTATATTACCTTTAATAAGTACTTCTCTATATTATTTACCTAGGACTTATAAGGGGGTTTTATTATTTAGCTTTCTTAGTACTAGTCTAGCTATAACACTTACCTAGGTTAGTGTATTAGTTCCTTTAGCTTCTTCCTAATAGCCTCCTTAAGGGCTACTTTAAGGGCTTCTTTAGTAGTGCAAATATTATTATTATTATTACTACTATTATTATTTATAGCTCTTATTTTAGCGCGGGCATGGTTTGCTGCCTAGTGGGCTATAGCCTTTATAATGCTCTAGACTTAGGAGACTTTATTGCTAGGGATAAGGCTAGTAATCTTATTATAGAATTTCGTGTTATCTAGGTGCTTAAATTATATCTAATCCATTATTAGGTTATCCTCGTATCTATAGGCATTAAATTACCTTATTCCTACGTTTAGGTAGTGATAGCTCTATGCTAGCCCCCTTTCTCTAGCGTTAATTACTATTAGCATCTTGCCCTTGCACCTACCTCTAGCTCTATCACAATACGATATTGTAGAAGGGGTAAACGGAGGTGAGGAATTCGAATATTAATGTGGTTTGTATTTTAGAGGCGATTCCGGACCTTTAGATCGGTGCGGAAAAAGTATCAAAGGTAGTAATAAGGATAATAAAGAGCTATTACTAATAGTATATCTAAGTATTATATAATTCTTTTACTTAGAGCTATAGGATAATTATAATCTTATAAATACTAATATTCTTACTGCCCTTAATAACTAAGCCTTTTAGCATGCTTTCCTAAAGTAAGAACTATATTAATAGTAAGAATCTAATAAGGGATTAACTTACTATATCTCTAAAGAATGCTATTCTAAAGAAGTCTTTAGAGGTATTATACCTAACACTAGGGTAGTAGGTAAATTAATAGTAGGTTAGGGATAAGCAAAGGCTTTACTATAATTAATGCCTTTATTAAAGATAATCCCTTATAAGCTATAAATTATTAAATTTAGTGCTAGATCTATAACTATAAAAGGCATGCTTTATATGCTTATAGAACTTAGAGAGCTTAAATTCTATATCCTTAACATAGTAACTCCTTTCCTCTTTTCTATTGCTAACATAGATAAGCTATAAGTTAAGATTAATAACCTTACAAACGTGCTAATCTAAGGTAATAAGACTATACCTATTATGTAATAATAGGGATATCCTTAGTGGCTACTAAAGGCTAAAGAAATAGTTACCTTTTACCTCTTAGAAGGGGAAATCTATTAATTACATTATTGCTTTAGTTATCCCTCTATTTAATGCCTTATAAAGATCCTTTAGCGGGCTAGTTATAATATTAAACGCTAGGTAATTAAGAAGTTAACCAAAGTCTATCACTATTATTAAATAAAAGGAAAAGCTCCTAGCTAGTTTAAATTCATAATTAAAGATAAGCATAACTTTAACTATAAGATTATTACTAATATTGCGTAGATTAATAACTAACTAGTCCTTTATATTATTAATTTAGTGACTTTATTCTAAGCAGCTTACTTCCTTAATCCTAAGAAGTAAAAGGCCTAAGATATCTAGGATATAATTAGAGAGTGCTAGATTAATACCTATCTTAGACCGCTAGATTAGATTATCTATAACGCTAGTAATAACTTCTCCTCTGCTAAATTTAAGCACTACGCTTAATTAATATTAATTAAGATTAATAAGATACTAATTAAAGCCTATAGTAGTATTAGAAAGGTTAAAAAGTACTATAGACCTTTACGCTAGGCTTATAAGATTATTACAGACTTAATTAGCACAGAGATTACGCTAGAGTAATGTCTTTAGATAGCTATTAAAGCTATTAATAACTTAGCAGGCCCTAATAGACTAGTGCTAACCCTACTAGTCTTTAGAGCCTACTTATATATAATAAATAAGTTCCTACTAAGTGTCTCTATTATTTAATACACTAAGGTAATTTAGAAGGCTACTAATAAGGTACGCTACTACCTAGCCTTATAGTAGGTCTATAATGCCCTTAACGCCTAGAATAGCCCTAATATATTGCTAATACATTAGCTACCTCTATAGGCTAATGTATATATATAAAGGGAGAAGGGCGGCTAGCATAGCCCTTATAAGCTAATTATTACTAATAGGGAGACTGTTGGAACACCAAGGCATTTGCACTAGTGCAAGGAATCGAAGCTCGAGGTCGAAGCTGACGATAGTTGTAACCGACTGATTGATTGATCTATGAATGCATGTGAAGAGAAGAGAAGAGAGAGAGAGGAATCTAGCTAGCTAGGAAAGTGAGTGAAACCCGTAAGTAAGGCAAAGAGGGGTGGTAAAAGGGGCAGCTAATCACAAGGCGTGCATCCCTTTAAGAGCTTCACTTAGCCTATAATTAGCGGGGTCTTTAGCCACGATTAATCTAATGATAATCCGAAGGAAGTAACACTAGTAGTCTCTCTTTTCTTATGGCTAAAGGAGCCTAAAAACGCAATAAAAATCGAATTAAAGGAAAGTGTACACAAGTGGATCCCTTGATAGGAATCCGGAGCCCTGATTGGCTCGGTCGCTTATTGTTCCGTTATCCGGTCACCCCTTAGATAATAAGATCTTGTTAAAGTCAATATTATTATCTTTATCTGCTTACCTATTATTATAACCTTTGTAAGATGTAAGGAATGCTTAGAACCTCTTCTCTAAAGGAGGTTTATAATGTCTTTTGCTCTTCCACTAGCAATCCTTTTCTTGTTATTACTCTTCATCTAGATGATTCGTTAACCAGCAGCCGCTTCTACTATAGATAAAGCACCTATAACCCTGCCTATAGCCTCTGTTATAACGTGTGTTATATTGACGGTTAATGTACATTGCCTCTAAAGGGTCTTTAGTATCTTGATGCTGGTTGTATTGGAATATCCCTTTTCTCGATTCCGCGATACTAATTAATTTGCGAAGGTCTCCTGCGAGGCCCTTAAAGCCTAGGGAGTGGACGTATTCTACTATCTAACACTTAGGCACACTAGCTATAGCATTTAACGTTTGCTTATAAAGCTTAGTATCTACTGTATTAGAAGGGTAAAGGCCTTAATAAATCTTCTTAAGGGTAGCTAGCATTATCTTAAGGCACTTAAGCTTTGTTTTCTTAGGGTTTTTAGCGATAATATTACAAAGCGTTATATTATTCTATTTACGCCGGTAGAACTATTAATTGCTTTCCGTTTTAAAGCGTTAATGGATATGGCTGATTATTTCTTTATATAAGAGGTTTTAACCGAAGAGGTAATCAAGATAGTACTATTTAGCATCGTTAATTAAGATGATTAGGAAAGCCTTTTAATAATGCGTTTAAGGGAGGTTAATCCTATTACATTTGTTCTTAAAGAGCGTAACCTTAGGGGTAAGGAAGTTATATAGTTTTTCACTGTATTAATTGCTATCCTTATATATCTTTGTAAGTTCTAAGATCTTCTTTATAATCTAGTCCTTAGAGGAGAAATAATACGCAGGAGGGGCAGGAGGGGTAGGAGGGTTTAATTAATAGGATAGGGTTCGCTGCAGAGGAGGCTCTCTTATAGGTTAAGGGGGTTAGGGGGTGCTCTAGGGGTTTAGAGGATTGTAATTAAGGTTCTTAAGGTTTAGAAGATTTATCTTTTAGCCAGGGTGATCTTATTTCTTCTTAAAGCACTTGTGCTAGTGCATTCGCGATAATAGTGCCTGTGCCTTAGGCAATATAAATGCCTTTCTCTTGTAGGTAGTTTTAGAAATCTGTTATGGACTCGAGCTTAGGAGCTCGGGTCATGTCTCGGTCCGGAAAGGGCGCGCAAAGGTTCCGGAAAGGGCGCGCAAAGGACACGGACTGTGGGCGGATAGGTTAGGGCTTTACCTAGGCCTATGTAACCACACACACACACTAGTATAAAGCCAGTTCCTGTGCAATACCTAGCTTAGTCTAATCCTTCCTCTCTAAGGATAATAATATCTCTTAGAACGCTTACGTGTAGCTACCCTAAGGCTAGTTTATAATATTTATTATCCTTTACTATAGAGGCATAGTAGCTAATGGATATACTACTACTAGCGGATAGGATAGAGATAGACAAAATAGTAACCTTATAGGAGCTTATTACTTAGTAGTTAAAATAAATTAAGGACCTTACTAGCAAGCAGAGATCTAACTTTTCTAGTTAACTTATTAAGCAAAACCCTTACTAATAGGACCCTATTTAATAGCAAAAGGGTCCTATTTATAGTATAGCAAAACCTAATATCCTATAAGCTAGATATAGATAGGGGGTTTATTAGGTCCTAGCAGGACTAATAGTGCTTTATTTACTAAAACCTATTGCTAAAGGTTTAGGCATAAGTTACTTTCTATTTTAAGAAAGGACACTTAGTGCTTTATAACCTATAGAAGTTCTTAAACTACCTTACTAAGATATTTAATAACCCCTATTAATAGGAATTAGTAATTATAGAGCTTAACTAGATTATGTAACGCCTAAATAAGCGATTTAGCGACTTCTATATTTGTTTTAAATAAAAATTAGCGCTAGCTAGGGATTAGATTAGGAGGACTCTATAAAGCTAGCTAAGCTATGCATAGCCCTTAATAAGTAGATAAGGGACTATAGCGTTAGATAAGATATATTACGTATAGATTACTTAGCGGCAATGGCCTAGTATTATAGCATCTCGTTAGATATTAAGTCCTATTAATTAGAGAAGAAGAACTATGTATAAAGGTAAGCGTATATGCCTAAGGCCCCTGCTTAGGATAAGGACACTCCTATAATAGACATATAATTAACGCACCTAGAATAGGCCTAAAAGGACGCGGAAAGTTATTAGGAAATTAGCATAAGGCAAAGCTAGGTAATAAGGCTAGCGGTAAGCAAGCTAAGTAGGCTAGCTAGGCTATGCGTAACATGCGTTATAAGGAGGGCAAATGCCTATGGTATGGTTTAGGAAAGTATTTTATTTCTAACTGCCCTTTGCTTTTACTAAAATATTAGCATAGAAAGGTAGCTATTAATACGTATAATATAAAGGAAGAGGAAGATAACTCTAAAGAAGAGGAGATAGTAGATATATTAGAAAAGAAGAACCCTAGCATTAAGTTATTTAACTAGGGTAGTAGGGAGGATAGATAAAGGGGCGTTATAGTAAATAGTTATTACTAATAAGGACTTTAAATAGATCTAGTCTAATATAGACTCTATACCTTTTCTAGTTCCTATATTAATTAATAAGACTACCTTTATGGATACTCTTGTTAATATAGGCTATAACTATTATGCTACTATAAGCAAATGCCTTATCTAAAAACTCTAGTTAGAACGCCTCTCTCTCTTAAAGAAAAGATTAGTTTACACTATGGTTAGTATGAAATAAGGGGAAAAGAGAGCTATAAAAAGAGGTTATACATTACGCATATTATCCGTTTTTAAGTGGATCTAGATAGATAGGAAACACCTATAGTTACCTATGTGATCCCTAGGTTAATAAGGTAGCTAATTTTAGGGACACTATAGATAGAATAGAATGAGATTAACTTAGATATAGCGCTATTAACTCTGCGTAGGATTAGCTAATAACCTACAAATTCAGGCATTAACTAACAGGAAGGTTAAGTAACTAACGATATCTATCTTAGGCTTTACCTTCGCGGGAATCGTAAGGCGTGTAAAGAAGCAGAAAGAATATATCTAACTATACACCACTAGCCTACGGGAAATCACATTAATTCTATAGATAGACGTAACCCTAAGGCTATAGAATAGGACCTATTATCCTTATTGCTAAGCGTGCTATAGGACTTTATAGACCTCTTCCTAGAAAGCAAGGCAAATGCCTTACCACTACACTAGGGATAATTAGACCACTATATTTAATTAAAGCGTAATATAGATAGATCTAAACTAGAACTTCTGTGGGCCTTATTATATAATATGCCCTAGTAGTACCTCCTTAAAATCTAAAAGTAAGTAACTAACCTTATAGATAAGGGATAGATATAGGCTAGCTTCTCTTTAGTAGTAGCTTTAGTGTTATTAGTAAAGAAGCTAGGAGGAGGATAGTGGTTTTGCGTAGACTACTATGCCCTTAATAAGATTATAGAATAAGACTATTATCCCTTACCTCTAGTAAAGGAGACACTATAATTATTATTAGAGGCAAAGTAGTTTATAAAGCTAGATATATAAGCAGTGTTTTACTAGCTTTATATTACTAAAGGCAAGGAACACTAGACTGCCTTCTAGACGCGTTTTAGGTTATTTAAGTAGCTTATATACCCCTTTAGCCTAGTGAGTACACTCACTACCTTTTAGAGATATATTAATAGTATGCTTAGCGAAATCCTAGGGGACTATATAACTGCTTACCTTAATAATATCCTTATTTACTTAGGAAGGTCTTAGAAAGACTATATATAAAAGGTCTAAGTAGTACTCTTAAGGCTATAGTAAGTAAGACTAAACTTAGATATAAAGAAATACATTTTTATAATAAAGGAAGTTAAGTACCTAGGGTTTATTATTTATATAGGGAAAGAAATTTGCCTAGATAGGGAAAAGATTATAGCTATCTAGGATTAGGAGGCGCTAAAGAAGGTTAGGGGGTGCAAGGATTTCTTAGGTTTACTAACTTTTATTAGGACTTTATACTACACTTCTTAATAATTACAGGCCCTTTAATTAAACTTATAAAGAAAGGCATCCTATTTTAGTAAATAGATAAATATAATATAGCGTTTAAAGCACTAAAGATAGCCTTTATGTTATATCCTATCCTAATATAATAGGACCCTAATAAGAATACTATAATAGAAGCTAACTATTTAGGGATAGCTCTAGGGGTTACCTCTTATAGTTTAATAATAAAGGTATCTTATACCTAGTTACTTATTATTCTGCTTAACTATAGCTAGCTTAATAGAACTACACTATATATAATAAGGAGCTATTAGCAATTATATTATGCCTAAAGGCTTAGTTAGTAAAGCTACGTAGCATTAGTAAGCTATTTATAATACTTATAGACCATAAGAACTTAGAATACTTTATAGCGCTAAGGGAGATATTAGAATAGTAAGTAAGATAGGTAAAGACACTATTACTATTTAATTTTTACCTACGGTATAGGCCTAGCCTATAGGCAGTAAGACTAAATACGCTATTAAGATAGTTCTAAGGGGAGGAGAATAAGGAGGGACTAGAGGAGCTAATTATATAATTAGTAATATCTCTAGGCTTATATAGTTATAAAAGAACTAGACTTATCTCTAGTGTAAACCCTATATTATTATTAGGGGATAGCAAGGGTAAGGACACTATAGGTAGGTTTATAGGTCTTCTAACAGGGGTAATAATATTTACGGATGCGTATCTCTAATCTCTATAGGACTAGTCCTTAGTTTATAATGCTATATATAGGATATAGCTTAAGGTAGTTAGGAAAGGGCCTAGAAGTTTCTAGACGCTATAAACACAAGGGAGTAGATAGCAGACTATTAAATTAGCGCTAAAGGTACGCTTTAATTCTAGGGCTAGACTTAGATTCTAAACTAGGAACCCCTTATTATAACCTTAACGCAATAGGTCTACGATTTACCCTTACTAGGCTATCCTAGCTATAATATGACTTTTAAGACGCTTTAGAGGGATTTCTATTAGGATAGCATATTATAAGGGATTACCTAGTTTATAAGAAACTATTACTATTATAGGGAGCGGAAGAGCCGCTAGCTAAGATAAGGCTTATTAAAACTAATCCCTCCACTAGACTATTACTAGTTATAGATCTTTATTAACTTTATAACAGACCTGCTAGCTTAATACCTAGATAACCTATGGTTTCTTATAGTTATTACAGATAGACTCTTTAAGTATATCTAGCTAGAGGCTATAATATTAATAGGGGCTAAAGCATGTATAGAACGGTTTAAGCAGTGCTAGTGGTAGTTCTATAGCTTTCCCATATAAATTATTATAGATTATAGTTTAGACTAGTTAAGTAATTTTTAGACTATACTTTATAACCAGGTAGGTATATAGTAATTACTGTTAATAGCTTATTATTTACAGATAGATAGCGGCATAGAAAGGGCAAATTAAGAAGTTTAGGCTATCCTAAGGGTAATGCTATTATTTTTATAGTTTAAATAGCTAGAATATCTCCCTGCTTATTAACTTGCTTTAAATAACAGGGACTTATTAGTAATAGGGATTAGCGCGAACATAGCCCTACATGGTTATAACCTAGTAATAATTTAAGAACCACTAGATAAGGAGATATCCTATACCTTATTAAAGGAGGGCCTAGGCATTCTTGCAATATCTTAAGGAGGGCTTAGACCTAACGCAGGCTACTATAGCGTTTATTTAGCAATAGTAATAGGAGGAAATAAATAGTAGCTAGCATCTAGTGGAATACTTTTAGGTTAGTAACTATATATAGTTAAACCTACGAAATTTTAAGATAAATAGACTATGCAAGAAATTAGATTAGGTTATAGCTAAATATAAGGTGCTAGAGGTCCCTATACCTTTAACTGTTAAGTTAGATATGCTATAGGGACTTTACCCTGTTTTCTATGTGGATTTAGTACAATAGGCAGCTTCTAATCCATTACCTAGTTAAATATTAGCAGATAAGTAACCCCTACCGGAACTAATAATAACTAATGCTAACCCTAATCTCTTAGAGTATTAGGTTAAAGAGATACTAGCAGCTAAGAACGTAAGAGGATAGGGTTAAACCAGAATATGCTAGTTAAATAAAAGGATACATATAGCTAACGTAGGAACCACTAGAAAACATATAAGACATAAAGGCACTAGATAGAAATCTAGTCTCCTTTGCTCTACGCGCATATTAGCACTAGTATTTTACTATATTAGAAAGTAATTAGTTCTTAGGGGCAGGAGGAGGAGGAGGAGCTAGGTTATTCTAGTTTAGTCTAGGGGAATAGTAATAAGTGGTTAATTAGCAGGTAAGGGCCTTATTAAATACACACTACTTAGCAGTAGCGTTCTCCTAAATAGAGGTAATATAAGTAAGATTATTATTTATTATAGATATACTATAAAAAACTCTATTACTATATTACTATTACGTTAGGTAGGAGTTATCTACTAGGTAAGCGTAAGTGCCTATAATTTAGTAGTGCCCTAGGCATATACTACCCTAGTAGGGGATAATAAAAGGGTATTACTATAGAGGATTAATATAGGTAGCGGCTAAAATAATATTAAAATGTTTTTAATAGCGGATAAAGGTTTTTATTAGGATAGCATAGCATTCCTTTTAGAGGTAATACGCCTTATAACTAGTGTTTTAATAGCTTTTCTAGTAGCTAAAAGGTTTATAAGGTGCTTATATGCATATCTTAGTTTTAGGTTACCTAAGTATAAGTGTAGCTCCTAGCTATATAATTAATAGGCATGCTAATAAGGAAGACAGGCCTAATAAGACCTTAGGGCACACTCTTACGTCCCCTTATTATAAAGGTTATTTATATATTAAATACATAGGACCTCTTACTCCTCTCTATTAGAATTATTAGAGTTATTAGAGTTACTCTCTAAGATATAATTACTAAGGTAGTTTAGCTTTTTAGGGGAGAAGGAGGTAGTAGTAAGGGGAGGGCATTACTAGAGGTAATAGTAGTAATAGTACTTAGGGTAATAGTAATGGATATAATAGGAGGTAGGCTAGACATAAAAGGGGTTTTAATAGGATATTTAAAGGGAGGTAGGTAGCGAATAACTAATAAGATAATAGAAATAAGGGTATATAAAGGAAAAGGAAAGGAAAAAGTAGGGGATATATAGGATTATTTATATCTAGATATAGCTATAGGATAGCTCTAATTATACACTTACTTTAGACATAGACTAGCAGGGGATTATAAATAGTTAGCAATAAGAGGTTAGAAAGACTAGTAATAGCTAGGGGAAAGGGGAATTTAATAGGTAAAAGGTAATATATAAAAATAAAGTAATAATAACTAGGCAGGTAAAGCTTAATATTAGCTAGTAGTAGGTAAGAAAATAGAGTAGGCTAGTGTTATAAGGGGCTAGAGTTAGGCAGGGCTAGTTATTTTAAAAGCTAGGGGTAGGGTAGCCTATAAGGAAAAATTTTTAGCCTACTAGGCTATGCATAAGCCCTGCACTAGGACCCGCACTAACACGCTATATTAATTATATATATATACCACTTACTTAGAATATTTTAATAATAAGAGCAAAGGGGAAGGGAGGCCTAAGTAAGGGGGTATATTATAGACTTAAGCTTAGGAGCTTAGGTTATGTCTTAGGTCTAGAAAGGGCGCGTAAAGGTTCTAGAAAGGGCGCGCAAAGGACGCGGACTATAGGCAGATAGGTTAGGGCTTTACCTAGGCCTATGCGACCCACACACACACACTAGTATAAAGCCAGTTCCTGTGTAACACCTAGCTTAGTCTAATCCTTCCTCTCTAAGGATAATAATATCTCTTAGAACGCTTACGTGCAGCTGCCCTAAGGCCAGTTCATAACAAAATCACGCATAAGGTACTTTAAAGCTCTTTTAAACATTTCCTTAGACTAGCCTTTAAGGTCCTCTTGGAAGGTCTCCTAAAGGTCTTTGTTTTACTACCCATAATGCTTACTAAGGTAGATAAACCTTGCAATATGGTTGTTCAGTTTATACTCCTTAGCGGTATTAGGATTTGGTTTATTAGGTCTTTCCTAGTTAGAGCTAAGCGATAGAGAGTAAGGTTATAGCTATCTTAGTAACTTAGCCTTTAAGGGTCTTGTTAGTGCTAATGTCATGGCTATTATGTGTATTAAAGAGAAGAAAAGAAGGGATATAAGTAAAAGGGAAGAAGGGAAGAAGGGAAGGGGTAAAATTAACCTTAAAGATTAATCCTTCTAAGCGAAGGTCCCTTAGATTACTCCTAGACTCTATAATAGAAGGAATTAATCCCTTAGAAGCTTATAATAGATAAGAAGACTAACTCTTCTAAGCAAAGGTCCCTTGGATTGCTCCTGGACTCTATAATAGAAGGAATTAATCCCTTAGAAGCCTAAGAAGTTATCTAAAGCAATCTACTCTCTTCCTTTAGCACACGCTTATAGTCAAATCTCTCTTCGCGACAAAGGTCCTATGGATTGCTCCTAGACTCTATAGGAAGGAGGTTATGATTGCAGGAATGTCTCTTCTTAGGATACCTAACTTATCTGTGGTTTTATTAACTACTGATCAGTGTTAGAACACTAAGGCATTTGCACTAGTGTAAGGAATTGAAGCTCGAGGTTAAAGCTAACGATAGTTGTAACCGACTAATTGATTAATCTATGAATGCATATAAAGAGAAGAGAAAAGAGAGAGAGGAATCTAGCTAGCTAGGAAAGTGAGTGAAACCTGTAAGTAAGGCAAAGAGAGGGTAGCGAAAGGGGCAGCTAATCATAAGGCGTGCATCCCTTTGAGGGCTCCACTCGGCCCACAATTGGCGGGGTCTTTGGCCACGATTGATCCGATGATGATCCGAAGGAAGCAACAGAGACCTATACTATCTAAATACCCTATAGCCTAGCGAAATTCTAATCTATAGTAGTAAAGCCTTATTATAAGGACCTATGTGCTATAGAGGGGCTATAGGAGATAAAACCTTAAGTTATTAAGAAGACTATAAATAAGAGAGATTCTCTTACCTCTATAAAGGTAAAGGTAAGGAAAGGAGTAAAAGAAGAAGTAAAACTCCTAATACTAGCAAAGAGAAAGTAAGGAAGGCTAAGAAAAGCCCTTATAGTTTAATTCTCCCTTAACTAAGGCATAGAAGGACCTAAGGATTATAAGGACTTTATAGTTATTAATAAAGATTAAGAGAAGGTATTAATTAAAGAGATTATAACCAGAGGATTACTAATAGAAGCATTCTTAATAGCAAAAGAAAAAGCTAACTAAGACCTTACTCTCTAACTCTACTAAGAAGGAAGATTATAACCCTAGGAAAGCCCTTTAAGTAATTAGATTAAGCTAAGATTAATGCTTTATAAGCTTATAATATATTTAGATTTATAAAGTTTAATTAGGTAAAGCATAGCGGCTATAGGATCTTTAACTCTTATATAGTAAGAGAGATTAAAGGTAAAGGCATAGATTTGCTATATAAGAAGTCTTGCCTTATTATATAAGGCTATAATAATAAGGAGAAGGAATTTATCCTAATATAATCGCTAATAATCTAATAGGTAAGCTAATAGCTAATTATAGCTATTGCTTCTTTATTAAAGTAAAAGGATTTACCTCTAGATCTATAATATTACCTAAGCCTACGTTTAATTGTAAACAAAACTTATAAGGCTAATTATTATAAGATTACTAGAATAGATTACGTATTTCTTTCTAGAAGGCACTGTAATAGAGGTTATTAAGCCTCTTTATAGCATTATAGAGGCTAGAACTTACTAGTGGGTAATATACTTCCGTTATTATAGGGATAATCTTAATATAATAATATTAATATATAATCCTTACTTATTAATTATAGCTCTAAATAATAAAAACCTCTTTAGGATTATTAGAATGTAAATAGATAACACGCTAGGTCTAAGCAATAATAACTTCTTTAATAAAGAAGAAAAAGAGCTCTAAAAGGCTAACTTTATAGCTAAAGAGAAGTAGTAACTATTAAACGGGAATCCCCTTACTTTTAATAGCTATATTCTAACCTAAAACGCTAATAACTTACTAACCCTAACCTAGAAAGGCTAAAGCTAGAAGATTAAGAAAGTTAACCCTTAATCTCTAATAGTAAGGTAGGATTACATAGAATAATAAGCCTAAGGAAGCTATATTATAACTATTTACTAACTAGAAGCTTTATATAATCTATTAATTATAGCTTAATACTAAGAACTAGCTACTAAAGATATTATATGCCTAAATAAACGCCTTAAGTAGTAGATTAAGAATTAGCAATAAGGATTACGCTATATCCTACTAACCCTTAAAGAAGCAAAGCTCTTTGTATTTGTAAATAGATTGCTTATAAATAATAAGGATCTTAGCTTATAGATTAGGTATGTAATTATAATTAGTAATAAGGTAAAGAGAGATAATAATACCTTTATTACAAAAGGGAATATTATTATATATAGTTTAATAAAGAGTAAGCGAGTTACGCGTAGCGTGCTTGCCTCTAAGCTATATAGCATGGTTTAAGGTGCTAATATTACGTACGTAATATCTATAACCCTTAATTAGATTATAGACTAATTAAAGATGCCTTAGATCCCTATAATCCTCTGTACTAACTTATTCTTATTATACGAATGCCTTATTAAGCTAGGTATAATAAAGAGAAGAGGCTAATAATTAATATTATAGCCCTTCGCTAATTATATAAGAGGCGCGAGATTTATAAGGTTAGATGGATTAATAGCAATGATAACCTAGCTAATGCAATAATAAAGGGATTGCTAAATTAAGCGCTAATAACCTTAATTAATTTAAACGAATTAATAATCTATGTAAAAGGCTAGGTTAAGAGACCTTTATAAGTATTATAAGCGTTATAGAGAGGGAATTAATAGAGATAAAGGGAAGGATTTATTGCGATTAGGTTAATTAAATTAACTGATGCTAACCGAGCTAATTAGGGCTCTGGATTCCTATTAAGGGATTCACTTATATACACTTTCCTTTAATTTGATTTTTATTGCGTTTTTAGGCTCCTTTAGCTATAAGAAATAGAGAGACTACTAGTGTTACTTCCTTTAGATTATTATTAGATTAGTTATGGCTAAAGACCTTGCTAATTATAGGCTAAGTGGAGCCCTTAGAGGATGCACGCCTTGTGATTAGCTACCCCTTTTCGCTACCCTCTCTTTGCCTTACTTACGGGTTTTACTCACTTTTTAGCTAGCTAGATTCCTCTCCCTCTCTCTCTTCTCTTTCCTAGATTATCATTAACTATCATAGACTTCAATAACAACGGTATTAATTACCTACGCAGGCACCTTGGTGTTCCAACAACCCTAGTGTTAGGTATAATACCTCTAAAGACTTCTTTAGAATAGCGTTCTTTAGAGATATAGTAGGTTAATCCTTATTAGATTCTTACTATTAATATAGTTCTTGCTTTAGGAAAGCATGCTAAAAGGCTTAGTTATTAAGGGTAGTAAGAATATTAGCATCTATAAGATTATGATTATCCTATAGCTCTAAGCAAAAGGATTATATAATGCTTAGATATACTACTAGTAATAGCTTTTTATTATTCTTATTACTATCTTTAGTCTTTATATAGGCTATAAGATACGGTTCCTATCCTTAGCTAGGGCCCTTATTAGGCTTATTATTATCTAGCCCTTTATAGGAGGTAAGAAATGCCTAGAACCTCTTCTCTAAAGGGGGTGTATAATAGATCTTTTAGTAAACTAATAATCCTTCTCCTTTTAGCATTCTTTATTAGAGTAATTAAAGAACTAATAGCTATTTTTACTATATATAAAGTAATGCTAAGGGCTATGCCTTAGGCTCTTACTATAATAGCCTCCCTTACCTTAAGGCTAATGTCTATATTAATAGTTAGTAAACATAGCCTTAGGAGAGCTCCCTTATAATTATAGGTATTAGGTAACTCTCTTATTTAACTCTAAGATTATAATTACCTTATAGAGGTCTCTAGTAAGACTCTTAAAGCCTAGGGAGTAGTTATACTCTACTATCTAGCATTTAGGCATACTAGCTATAGTATTTAATATTTACTTATAGTGTTGGAACACCAAGATGCCTGCGCAGGTAATTGATACCGTTGTTATTGAAGTCTATGATAGTTAATGATAATCATCTAGGAAAGAGAAGAGAGAGAGAGGAATCTAGCTAGCTAAAAGTGAGTGAAACCCGTAAGTAAGGCAAAGAGAGGGTAGCGAAAAGGGCAGCTAATCACAAGGCATGCATCCCTTTAAGGGCTTTACTTAGCCTATAATTAGCAGGGTCTTTAGCTATAACTAATCTAATAATAATCTAAAGGAAGTAACACTAGTAGTCTCTCTTTTCTTATGGCTAAAGGAGCCTAAAAATATAATAAAAATCGAATTAAAGGAAAGTGTATATAAGTGAATCCCTTAATAGGAATCCAGAGCCCTAATTAGCTTAGTTAGCATTGGTTAATTTAATTAATCTAATCGTAACAAATCCTCCCCTTTATCTCTGTTAATTTCCTCTCTATAACGCTTATAACGCTTATAAAGGTCTCTTAACCTAGCCTTTCATATAGATTGTTAATTCGTTTAAATTAATTAAGGTTATAAGTGCTTAATTTAGCAATCCCTTTGTTATTGCATTAGCTAGGTTATTATTGCTATTAATCCATCTAACCTTATAGATCTTACGCCTCTTGTATAATTAGCGAAGGGCTATGATATTAATTATTAGCCTCTTCTCTTTTATTATGCCTAGCTTAATAAGGCATTTATATAATAAGAATGAGTTAGTATAAAGGATTATAGGGATCTAAGGCATCTTTAATCGGTCCGTGATCTGATTAAGGGTTGTAGATATTACGTACGCGATATTAGCACCTTAAACCATGCTATATAGCTCTAAGGCAAGCGCGCTATGCGTAACCTGCTTACTCTTTATTAAACTATATATAATGATATTCCCTTTTGTAATAAAGGTGTTATTATCCCTCTTTCCCTTATTACTAATTACGATTATATACCTAATCTATAAGCTAAGATCCTTATTATTTATAAGCGATCTATCTATAAATACAAAGAGCTTCGCTTCTTTAAGGGTTAGTAGGATATAGCGTAATCCTTATTACTAATTCTTAATCTACTACTTAAGGCATTTGTTTAGGTATATAATATCTTTAGCAGCTAGTTCTTAGTATTAAGCTATAATTAATAGATTATATAAAGCTTCTAGTTAGCAGATAGTTATAATATAGCTTCCTTAGGCTTATTATTCTACGTAATCCTACCTTACTACTAGAGATTAAGGGTTAACTTCCTTAATCTTCTAGCTTTAGCCTTTCTAGGTTAGGGTTAGTAAGTTATTAGCGTTTTAGGTTAGAATATAGCTATTAAAAGTAAGGGATTTTTATTTAATAGTTACTACTTCTCTTTAGCTATAAAGTTAGCCTTTAGAGCTCTTTTTCTTCTTTATTAAAGAAGTTATTATTGCTTAGACCTAGCGTGTTATTTGTTTATATTCTAATAATCCTAAAGAGGTTTTTATTATTTAGAGCTATAATTAATAAGTAGGGATTATATATTAACATTATTATATTAAGATTATCCCTATAATAATAGAAGTATATTACCTACTAGTAAGTTCTAGCCTTTATAATGCTATAAAGAGGCTTAATAATCTCTATTACAGTGCCTTCTAGAAAGAGGTATATAATCTATTCCGGTAATCTTATAATAATTAGCCTTGTGAGTTTTGTTTGTAATTAAACGTAGGCTTAGGTAATATCATAGATCTAGAGGTAAATCCTTTTACTTTAACAAAGGAGCAATAGCTATAATTAGCTATTAGCTTACCCGTTAGATCATTAGCGATTATATTAGGATAAATTCCTTCTCCTTATTATTATAGCCTTATATAATAAGGCAAGACTTCTTATATAGCGAATCCATGCCTTTACCTTTAATCTCTCTTACTATATAAGAGTTAAAGATCCTATAGCTACTATACTTTGCTTAATTAAACTTTATAAATCTAAATATATTATAAGCTTATAAAGCATTAATCTTAGCTTAATCTAATTGCTTAAAGGGCTTTCCTAGGGTTATAATCTTCCCTTCTTAGTAGAGTTAGAGGGTAAGGTCTTAGTTAGCTTTTTCCTTTGCTATTAGGAATGCTTCTATTAGTAATCCTCTAGTTATAATCTCTTTAATTAATACCTTCTCTTAATCTTTATTAATAACTATAAAGTCCTTATAATCCTTAGGTCTTTCTATGCCTTAGTTAAGGAGAATTAAACTATAAAGGCTTTTCTTAGCCTTCCTTACTTTCTCTTTACTAGCACTAGGAGTTTTACTTCTTCTTTTACTCCTTCCCTTACCTTTACCCCTATAAAGGTAAGAGAATCTCTCTTATTTATAGTCTTCTTAATAACTTAAGGTTTTATCTCCTATAGCCCCTCTATAGTATATAGGTCCTTATAGTAAGGCTTTACTACTATAAATTAGAATTTTACTAGGCTATAGGGTATTTAGATAGTATAGGTCTCCCTATTAGTAGTAATTAGCTTATAAAGGCTATGTAAGCTACCCTTCTCTCTCTATATATATATATTAGCCTATAGAGGTAGCTAATATATTAGTAATATATTAGGGCTATTCTAGGCGTTAAGGGCATTATAGACTTACCATAAGGCTAGGTAGCGGTATACCTTATTAGTAGCCTTCTAAATTACCTTAGCGCATTAAATAACAGAGACGCTTAGCAGTAACTTATCTATTATACGTAGGTAGGCTCTAAAGACTAGTAGGGTTAGTACTAGTCTATTAGGGCCTGCTAAGTTATTAATAGCTTTAATAGCTATTTAAAGATATTAATCTAGTATAATCTCCGCGCTAATTAAGTCTATAATAATCTTATAAGCCTAGCGTAAAGGTCTATAGTACTTTTTAACCTTTCTAATGCTACTATAGGCTTTAATTAGTATCTTATTAATCTTAATTAATATTAATTAAGCATAGTGCTTAAATTTAGCAGAGGAGAAGTTATTGCTAGCGTTATAAATAATCTAATCTAGCGGTCTAAGATAGGTATTAATTTAGCACTCTCTAATAGCATCCTAGATATCTTAGGCCTTTTGCTTCTTAGGATTAAGGAAGCGGGCTACTTAGAATAAAGTTACTAAATTAATAATATAAAGGACTAGTTAGTTATTAATCTGTATAATATTAGCAATAATCTTATAGTTAAAGTTATGCTTGTCTTTAATTATAAATTTAAACTAGCTAGGAGCTTTTCCTTTTATCTAATAATAGTAGTAGACTTTAGTTAACTTCTAAATTACCTAGCGTTTAACATTATAACCAGCCCGCTAAAGGATCTTTATAAGGCATTAAATAAAGGGATAACTAAAGCAATAATGTAATTAACGGATTTCCCCTTCTAAGAGATAAAAGGTAACTATTTCTTTAGCCTTTAGCAGCTACTAAGGATATCCCTATTATTGCATAATAGGCATAGTCTTATTGCCTTAGATTAGCATATTCGCAAGGTTATTAATCTTAACTTATAGCTTATCTATATTAGTAATAGAAAAGAGGAAAGGAGTCACTATATTAAGGACATAGAATTTAAGCTCTCTAAGTTCTATAGGCATATAAAGCATGCCTTTTGCGGTTATAGATCTAGCGCTAAATTTAATAATTTATAGCTTATAGGGGATTGTCTTTAATAAAGGTATTAATTATAGTAAAGCCTTTACTTATCCCTAACCTACTATTAATTTACCTACTACCCTAGTATTAGGTATAATACCTCTAAAGACTTCTTTAGAATAGCGTTCTTTAAAGATATAGTAGGTTAATCCCTTATTAGATTCTTACTATTAATATAGTTCTTGCTTTAGGAAAGCATGCTAAAAGGCTTAGTTATTAAGGGTAGTAAGAATATTAGTATTTATAAGATTATAATTATCCTATAGCTCTAAGTAAAAGAATTATATAATACTTAGATATACCACTAGTAATAGCTCTTTATTATCCTTATTACTATCTTTAGTCTTTATATAGGCTATAAGATATAGTTCCTATCCTTAGCTAAGGCCCTTATTAGGCTTATTATTATCTAGCCCTTTATAGGAGGTAAGAAACGCCTAGAATCTCTTCTCTAAAGGGGGTATATAATAGATCTTACTAGTAAACTAATAATCCTTCTCCTTTTAGTATTCTTTATTAGAGTAATTAAAGAACTAATAGCTATTTTTACTATATATAAAGTAATACCTTAGGCTATGCCTTAGGCTCTTACTATAATAGCCTCCCTTACCTTAGGGCTAATATCTATATTAATAGTTAGTAAACATAGCCTTAGGAGAGCTCTCTTATAATTATAAGTATTAGGTAGCTCTCTTATTTAACTCTAAGATTATAATTACCTTATAGAGATCTCTAGTAAGACTCTTAAAGCCTAGGGAGTAGTTATACTCTACTATTTAGTATTTAGGCACACTAGCTATAGTATTTAACGTTTACTTATAGAGCTTAGTATTTACTATATTAGAAGAATATAGGCCTTAATAGATTTTCTTAAGGGTAGCTAGTATAATTTTAAGGCACTTAAGCCTAGTTTTATTAAGGTTCTTAGTAATAGTGCTATTTAGAGTTATATTACTCTATTTATATTAGTAAAACTATTAGTTACTTTCTGTCTTAAAGCGTTAATAGATATAGCTAATTATCTCTTTATATATAAGGTTTTAACTAAAGAGATAATTAAGGTAGTATTACTTAGTATTATTAATTAAGATAATTAGGAGAGCCTTCTAATAATGTATTTAAGGGAGGTTAATCCTATTACACTTATTCTTAAAGAGCGTAACTTTTAGGGTAAGGAAATTATATAATTATCCGCTATAATAGTTACTATCTTTATATATCTTTATAAGTTCTAAGATCTTCTTTATAATCTAGTCTTTAGAAGGAATTATTATATAGGCAGTAGGGTTTACTATAGATAGGGATCTTTAGGGTGAATTACTTAATATAATAGGGTTTGCTATAGAAAAGGCTCTCTTATAGGTTAAGGGTTTAAAGGTACTATTAGGGTTAGGAAAGATAAGGTTCTAGGGTAAGTAAATAAGGGGGTTAAGGAGGTTAATATTTAGGGGGTTAGAGGATTATAATCTCCCTTTAGGCTATAATAGCCTTATTTCTTATTAGACTACTTCTTCTAGAGATATTATAATCGCTAGTCCTTAGCCTTATCTTATAATAATATTATAATCTTACAGAGAATTCTATAGTTCTCTAATAAGGTCTTTATTAGCTATTATAAAGGTATTCTTAGACTATCCTTTAAAGTCTTCTTAGAATAATTCCTAGAGGTTATTATCCCTTTAATCTTAATGCTTACTAAGGTTAATAAACCTTATAATATAGTTATTAAGCTTAGATAGCGTAGTAGAATTAGGGTTAACTACTATTTATTCTTTCTAATCTTTTATAAGGGTATAGGAAAGAGGTTATAGTTATATTAGTAGTTTACTCTCTTAGGGTCTCTTAGGTACTATTAAGATTTAGAATAGTTTCTTATTACTAGAGAATTAAGGCTCTTCTCTTAGTAATAGTCTAGGTAATTATATAGCTTCTATAGTAGCTTAGGTCTTCCCTCTTATTACTAGTCTAGCTTCCTAACTTATTATAAGTAATAGTTATTAATATTAGGTTTAAAGCAAATGCCTTATAGTAATTAATTTAGTTATTTAGTTAGTTTTCTTATAGTAAGTATAGGATTAGTCTCTCTATTAAAGATAAAGATAATAATAGAAGAAGTTAATCCCTAGGTTTATAATAGATATAGAATTAATCTCTTTATTAAAAGTAAAGATAATAATAAAAAAGCTAATCCCTTAGAAGCCTAATAAGTCTATAACTAGAATTTAAGTCTCTTCCTTTAGCATACTCTTATAGCTATGCCCCTATTCCTAAGGATCTAGATAATAGGAAAATAACTATAGTATCTATAGAAATGTCTCTTCTTATAATACCTAACTTATCTATAGTTATAATTAACTACTGATTAGTGTTAGAATACTAAGGTACCTACGCAGGTAATTAATACCTCTATTATTAAAGTCTATAATAGTTAATAATAATCTAGGAAAGAGAAGAGAGAGAGGGAGAGGAATCTAGCTAGCTAAAAAGTAGGTAAAACCCGTAAGTAGGGCAAAGAGGGGTGGCAAAAGGGGCAGCTAATCACAAGGCGTGCATCCCTCTGAGGGCTCCACTCGGCCCATAATTGGCGGGGTCTTTGGCCACGACTAATCCGATGATGATCCGAAGGAAGCAACAGTCAGCTCCCGATTTTTTTCTCCTGCTACAGTCGATTAATTGCTAGGCTTCAGACGACATTCCATTGCAGGCAGCGCCGCAGACATAGCACCAGAAAGGTTTGCAGTTCGACGGAAAGTTAGTGACGAACGAAGGATTTCTTTCCTTCTCAGCCTTGGGTCAGGAAGCTTCGTAGTAAACCCGCAAGCCTCGCGAGTAAAACAGGATGCGCCCGCTCACAGAGCAAGAGACCAAGGTCCTCTTCACCAAGCTTGCCAACTACACCGGCAACTCGCTCAAGAACCTCATTGCCCCCTCGAAGATGGCGATCGGTTTTGTTTCCGGCTGAACAAGGATAGAGTGTACTATGTCCGACTCTCTATTGCCAACATTGCCACGTCGATAGCTCGCGACAAGCTTCTTTCCCTGGGAACCTGCATCGGTATGTCTGCATCCCACTACACTGACGTATTCTTCTTTTCTCTTTCTCCGCCAGAAAGTAGGGCCTATTCGAGACGGCAGCTGACACGCCGATCCTCCTGCATTTTGTAGGCAAGTTCACGAAAACCGGCAAGTTTCGCCTGCACATTACCGCCCTCGAAATCCTTTCCGAGCACGCCCGATGGAAGATCTGGGTCCGTCCCAACGGCGAGATGCCCTTCCTCTACGGCGGCAATGTCGTCAAGGCGCATGTTGGCAGATGGTCTGATGACTGCCCCGAGCACCAGGGTGTGGTCGTGTTCAACATGAATGATACCCCGTTGGGTTTTGGCATCACGGCGAGAAGCACGGCTGAGGCCCGCCGGTTGGATCCGACTGGCATCACATGCTTCAGACAGGCGGATTGCGGAGAGTACCTGCGTGATGAAGATAACCTGTTTGCTACGACATAAGATGGTTGCGCTTGCGGACAACGGGATGAAACGGAGATGCAACGGGGATTGGGCACCCGTTAGCGGCGTTGAGGTTTTTTTTTTAACTTTTTCTTTTTGCAAACCGGGACGAAATTTTAGGCTATTTATGTTTCAAATTCACATCATATGGGCGTTGCAAAAGCGAGATCAAACATGACAGGAAACACAAGAGATCGGCTGGAAAATATTGGAGGAAGAAATGTCCGCAGACATGAAAAGATGTTCATTCATTCATCCAGTCAAACGAGACGGTTGAAATTTAGGTTCATCAATCTGTGACCACAAAAATGTGGGTGCAAACTGAGATAAAATCGATGCCAGTATCCAATCCAAGGGAATCAAACAATTATGCTGTATCAAGAGCCTTGTCTGTAAGTGCCGTGCAACGGCATATGTGAATCGTTACGATAAAAAAAAATTATGTTATTAGAAGAGGTCGCTAATTGGAGTGACAGGTCGACTGTCTTTTCTGAAAAAGCCAATGTGTGATCGCTGAGCGACATACTCGCTATCCGCATAGCCGAGGATGCCATGAATATCAGTGCTCTGGTGTCCCATGATTCTGGTGATTTCTGCAGAGGCATAATTGACCAAAGCACGGCCAACCTCGAGAGGCTCGCCATCCCACATCTGACCGTCAGCAGTGGGTGTGGATCGGCGGTTGACGACCGCTAGACGCACCACCTCATGCTGTGCGAAGTTACCCGCGATGCCAACGATGCCAACGGGAGCAGCCCGGCCTTGTCCAACAAGGCTCGGTGGCACCCTTCATCAATGAACAAGGTACCTTGGGGTGTGGGTGTATGCAGCAGCCAGAAGTAGCGATCTGATATCGGATCACTGGACGGCATGAACCGCGTGTGCAATGGAGGGAGAGTTCATCATCCAAGTTGGTGGAGGGGCCCATGAGGTTCAGTGACGTCGTGGTACGAGACAGCGGAGGCTCGCTGCCACCATGCACGCTGTGGTCATCAGAGTCAGATGCAGATGATGGGTTGCCGTTGGCTAGCTTCAATGCATGCAAGTAACGAACGATGCCGAGAATGTTACCCGGGTTGGAAGACCGGGTAATTATCGTGGTCACACCCGCCAACGTGCCCAGCTTGGCAGCGATGATCTTGGTGCTCATGCCGCCTGTTCCCAATGAAGAGCCGGCACTTGATACTGTTTGGGCAATCAGTTAGTTCCAAAATTCGAAAAAAAAAGCTCGGCAGAGTGCAGAGTGCCGGGTGAAGAAGTTTCAGCTTACCATCTGCTTCGAGAACGGAAAAGTCGTCCACGATTTCAATGGGCTTGGCATCGGGGTTCGTTCGAGGATTCTTGTCGTAGAGACAGTCCACATCTGTCATGAGGAACAAAAGGTCGGCATGAATCATGGCTGCGGTAATAGCAGAGAGAGTATCGTTGTCGCCGAATTTGATTTCAGAAACGGCAAGGGTGTCGTTCTCGTTGACAATGGGAATGACACCCATGTCAAGAAGTTGATTGACGGTATTTTGGGCATTCAAATACCGCGTGCGCTGTTCAACGGCAACAATAAACAAAGAGTCAGTTTCCTGCGGCAAATTTTGTACAAGAAATCCAGATACAAAGCCCCTCCCACCCCCATGAGGAATTGTTTTGGGCCAAAGCAAAGGGTGTGGATGGCACGTACATCTGCAATATCATTTCTGGTCAACAGAATCTGAGCAATTGGCTGTGACAAATGGCCAAAGAGGCTGTCCCAAAGACTCATCAAACGACACTGACCAATTGCCGCCAAAGCCTAGAATGGAAAACCATGTTAGCGGATGTCTTGAAAGAGGACAACGAAAGCATAGTGTATCACTTCGGCGTACCTGAAGCTGTGCGAGGTGCTTAGGACGCTTGTCAACCTCCATTCTCTGGAGACCGACTCCAATGGCTCCGGAAGAGACAATAACAACTCTGTGGCCATTCTTTCTCAGCTTGAAGGCGGTGTCCACAATCAAGGTAAGGATGGGCAACAGAGGTTCATGAGTTTTTCATCCACGATGGAACTCGTCCCTGCCAAGGCAAAGCCGGTTAGACCACAGTGACCCACGATACATCTGACAACTTGCCATCAAAGAAGCCGGCCAGCAATGGGGTTAAGCGTTGGGGTTGACACCAGGAACACTTACCCAGCTTGATGACAATAGTCTGATGACTTCTTGAGTGCTTCATCTCGGCGGCTTTTGATCATGAAGAATTAGCAAGGAGACAAGACCAAGGCCAGGTCCATGAAAGGCTTTGGCGGACTTTTTTTTGGAAAAAAAAAAATTGAAAACAGGATGCTTTTGAGATGAGACCAGAGAATGACAACGACGGCGTTGAACCCGAAACCCCCAAACAGCTGGAGGAGAATTGGCTGACAAGTACGAAAGTACATGGCCGCAAACTTCTGAGCCGTACTCCGTACGTCACAGGCTTTCTCACATGTTGCGAAACTTACTTGTAGACTCCGCGAATGGCTCGTCCGTCATCTTGAAGGCGTGCCCTGCCGCGGTGTTGCATCCCCTATATGAGACATTTGTTGGCATTCATTCATCCGTGTTTGGAGATTTTGAATCATCTCATTGGATTTGGCGCAGGATCGTGGGCCGACGCCGGACCCGCAAAGCGGGCTACGCCCGTCGTCATAGGCGGCTAAGCCAGCAGCTTAATTAATGTACGGAGTAGAAGAGTGGAGTAGAAGGTAGTGGTTTTAGTGCTCCAACTAGCAGGAGGGGCTAGGTACATTTCCGGCGCTGCTTGGTGCGCCGAGGTACTTCCAGGCTGTGGGAGGAGTCCCTTTTGTGTGGGGCGCTCACCGCCCGGATCCTGTCGCGCCTGTCCAAGGGCGGCGCGATCGACGTGGGAAGCATAAAGGTGGCAGAATATTTGCAGCACAACCACGGCCAAGTTCTACATACATAACTTGTCACCTCTGCGGCGGCTGGTTGGCCAGTCTCGTAGCCGGAGGCTGAGATCCATGTCCATGCTGGTGGTTTCGACAAGGTACATGCATAATATTAACATCTGCCACCATCCATACCAGTTGACTCCATACCACCTTTTCCTGTGGTTAAAAAAAAAACACTGGCCTTCTTTACATATATCATTCTCTCTCTTGCTGCGTCTTCCAAAGCCTCCACCCCCTGACGCGAGAACCCGCAAAATCTCGACCCGAAACATCATCCTGCCGGCCGGCCTTGTCATTTTTCGACAATCCACAATTCCATTAGAGAACATCCAGTCAGCGACGACAACCCCTCACCCAAAAGCTGGCCCTGTCTACCCTTTGCAGACCTTTCACAACCCCTATTCTGGGCCCTCTCCTCGTTCTTTTCTTTGCGTCCGCCAAGGAACCTAAAAAAAAAAGAGGTAGAGGCCGAGACAACAGGAAAAAAAAAGGGAACCCCTTCCCAAATAGATGGCATCTTCGAGCACCACGCCGTCCGCGTCCAAAGCTGGCGCGCCAAGCGACGACGGAAATGTAAAAGCAAATGCAAACGCAAACGCAAGTGCGAGGCAACCAAATCGGCCAAAGGAGCTTCTCAACGATCCCGCCCGCACGGGCTTCGATCCAGAAACCAAGTGGTGGATGAACTACTTCAACATCCTGTCCGGGCGGATGACCAAGGAAGGCCAGTTTCACTACCGAGAATGGCGCTACAAAGTCCACGAGGAGCGGGACTGTAAGCGCTGCGAAGAGTACCGGGACTGGCTATTCGTCTATTCCCCGTAGTTCGCTTCCTCTCGGACAAGATCAAGGACCTCAACGGCAAGCTTGACGCGTCCAACATTGTCTGTCGCCGATGTCCCGCACGGCTCGAGGCGGACGGCACCGTGAACCGCCAGGCCGGTGGCTTCGATCCCAAGCACGGCATCCTGGTTTGTGCCAACGAGATGCGAGACCGTAAGCACATGGAAGACACGGTGGCGCACGAAATGGTCCATGCGTGGGATCATCTGCGATGGAAGATGGACTGGACAGGCGACAAGGACTTGAAGCACGCTGCATGCACAGAGGTGAGCCACGAATCCGGGCAACGAGAGAAAAGAGGTGCCGGCACGAGAGAGTGTCACGACAAACATACACCATGGGGGTTCTTGTCTTGGGGAATCTGACACCTACATGACGTAACTCACTGACACGTTGACTCCTGCAGATTCGGGCTTCAATGCTCAGCGGCGAATGTCGATGGACGAGAGAAGCCTTCACGCGTGGCCAGTGGTCAGTCACTCAACAGTTTCAGAATTGCGTCCGAAGAAGAGCCATACAATCGGTCATGGCCCGACCACGATGCAAGGATGATGTCCAGGCCACAAAGGTCGTCAACGAGGTTTGGGATTCATGCTTTGCCGATACTAGGCCGTTTGATGAGGTATATAGGTGATGGGGTCATGAGGCCATGTCACGACAATTTCCTGTATACTAGTGCATAACCTCCACCAGACGGCGTTTGAAGGGGACACAAATTTTGCAACGTCTTCCTCAATACATTTAATGATACCCAGAATTCATAGATACCTCATAGCAATGTGCTGCCAATAATGGACAAGTTTCGTCATCCAGGGACAAGTCGTGGAAGCTATGGAATCGATCACGAGAGTGTAGACGAGACCAATAACGAGATTACACGAATGATATATCAATAACTCCATTCCATGCTCCTGAAACACCCAGACGAAATCGACGAAAAAAAAAAAAAAAGGAAACCAATCAAGTCATTCAACACCCAACTCCGTTCCCGTCCCTCATTATTTCCGGGACATTCAACTCCGACATATGGTTAAATGTTTTACATATCATCCCCAATGCTTCAATATCTTCTCTCGCGGTTACTCGCCCGCTCTCCCTTGACGCAGTGCTTCAAGATCCAAGGATGAACCTGAACCTGGTCAAGAGAGATTCTCTTCTCCGGGTCAAGCACGAGAAGCTGTGAGCGCCCAGTCAGCAAACAGACACGAGACCAAGTACAGTCAAGCCAGCTAGATAGACGTACCCGCTTAATGAGATCAGCCGCCTCAGAGCTGACAAACGACGGGACAGACATGTCAGCCCTCGCTATCCTTCGCTGTGTCATGACGGGCGTGTCCTCAAACGGCGCCTCGCCGACAAGAAACTCGTAGGTCAGCACACCCAAGCTCCACAAGTCGACCTTTTCGGTGTAGTAGTTCTCGGACGACCCAGGCTTGATCATCTCTGGCGGCAAGTAATCCAGGGTGCCACACATGGTCTTGCGCCTGTTATTAGGAGCATGCACGCTCCAACCAAAATCCGAGATTTTGAGCTCGCCATGGATACCGACCAAGATGTTCTCAGGCTTGATATCCCTGTGAATGACATGCTTGCGGTGCAGGTACCTCAGGGCAGACGCCATCTGAGCAATATACTGCGCGGCCTTCCACTCGGGAAGCGGTTCTCCCTGCGGAGATGCTTATACAGCTCACCCTTGCCGGCGAATTCCAGAATCAAAAACACTCGCTTGTTATCGTGAAAGTGGCCGAACATCTGCAAGACGTTGGGATGCCGAAGGTTGCTCTGGATCTCAATCTCTCGACGGACCTGGCGCTCCACGCCACCACTCTGCAGCTCATTCTTGTGCAGGACCTTGAGCGCGCAAATGAAGCCAGTAGAGCGCTCTCGAGCGAGTACACCCGTCCAAACTTGCCCTTGCCCAGCGGCCGACCAATCTCAAACATGCCCAGGTGGAACTGCTTCGGCACAGAAGGTTGGTAGACGAGAGCGCTTTTCCCTCGGCGTCGTCGACGCTGCTGGATGAGGACCCCCGCGCGGCTGCGGCTGCGGAGGACGGCACCGGCTTGCGCGTAGGAGAGGCGGGATTGTTGTTGGGTTTTCGCTGAGCGGCTTGCGAGGGGAGAGTCACGGCGGCAACGCCACTGTGAGTCTGAGACTGCAAAGCGACTTTGAATAGCTGTGTACAGGAACTTCCCGGGGAGTTGTCCTGATGACGAGGATGATGCCAGGGTCTGCGATGACAAAAAAGTAAAAGAAAAGGTCAGCTCTTGTTTCTCTCTTCTCTGCAACGCATGTGTAAAGACGCCCCGTGGGCATCTTTCCCGATCCGAAGGGAAGAAGGGCCGCTTACCTTGCCCTTCGCATGGAGCTTGCTGGTGCCTTCGCTGCCATCGTTGTCATCTGCAACAACCAGGCGCTCGAAGCGCGTCTCGAGAGTGCGTGTAGCCATTTGGGAACGACGACACAGATATCGCAGATATCGACGCAAGCTTCAAGATGATGGAGTGTGGGAGAGTAGCAAGCAATGGGCAGCTCTGTTATCTCTACTGGGCCATGGGTATTAGGTAGGTAGGTGGGTAGGTAAGCTGGGCTGAATGTTAACTGCTGAATGCTGCTGGCTGGGGTCTGGGGTCGGTCTGGGATCTGATGAATCTCAGGATGTCTGGATGTCTGGACTTCTCTGGATGGCCGTTGTGGGCGGGTGTAAAGATCGAGCCAAAACAGTCGGTGACGGGTTGTCACGGCAACCGGCAACCACCTCCCTCAGCTTGTGGGGAAATCAATCACCATCACCAAAAACTGGATGGACAGCGTCTTGTTTGTGCAAATCTGTTCAAAATGAGAACCTAGTTCCATTCTCTCAGTTTACATGATTCTTGATTATGGTGAAGAAGGTTTCGTGCGAGACTTGCAGAATCTGCTGTGTGCACCACAGTTTCGCCTAGCAATTCCCTTTGCACGGAACGGGCAAAACAGGGTCATGGAGATGCACTTACAAGAACCACAACATTCATTCACCAATCACATACATTCATTGCACGAAGAATCAAAAGGACTGTGTGAGAGGAAGGAATGATAATGATTTGCTTTTCCCTGTGACAAAACGCTCCGCGGCAATTTATGCGGCCTGAGAACCCAAAAAAAGACACCAACAAATCCCGGTCAAGTAATGAACAAATGCCCCAAAAGCATGACAAATCGCACCTCACAGAAAATAAATCGACAAAAAAAAGACCCTCGATCCTCCCTCGATCCTCCTCGATCCTCTCTGCCTAAGCAATAGACACTAACAAGCTGTGCAGCTGTCGGAACAGGACACGAGCCTGAACCTTTGCCGCGTCAAACCTCTGCAAGTTCTCGTACTTGCCGTCGAGCTTCTCCTCCGCCTCAGCCAGGGTCTTCAGCCCGAGTCCGACTTCCTCAGCCATGGCTTGACACGCAGGAAGGTTGGCAGGAGGTATGCGTCCTCGCCAGCCAGCATAGGCGTTGAGCCAGCCCAACTCCTTTTCCCACTCAGACTGCCATCGGTGCAAGTAGTCGGCACCTTCGGGAGTGATCCCGTACGCCAGCTTCATTTGCTCGTGGCTGATGAGCTCCTTCCCAACCAGAGTGACATCGGTCATCAGGTCGCCCCAGATCGGAAAGCCACTATCGAGGTATTGGTTCTCCTCCTCGTCAAAATCGTCGGGCGCGATTTGGCGTTTCAGAAGCAAGCGGTGCCAGAGCACCCGGATGCCCCGGTAGGCGTTGTAGATGTCCCGAAGGACGCGCTTGATGTCGTGCTCCTCAAAGACCTGGGGCCGATCTTTGACGTCTTTGCCCTCAAGAGGTGTTTCTCCAATTTCCTCAGGACCTTGTTTTTGTTGGTCTTGAACATCCTCGTCTCGGCTGCGTCCCATTCAGGACAGCTCTTGGCGCTACACTGTCGCATTGAATTGAGCGGACAGTGAAAATAAGACATAATTCGCGTGGTGACGTCTTGCTCGTCAGCAGCAGTGTCCTGATCTTGGTCCACGATGTTGTAGTTCAGGTCACATCGGGTCCCGCACCGCTGGCATTGCAGGAGAGTGGAAGAGTCGAGCTGGTTGTGGAGCAACAACGAGGTCGTCTGGTAACAACCGGGGCCCTCGAGGTCTTCGGGCTGCTCGTCGGGGAACTGGCTCCATCGCTGGGCCGACTTTTTGTAGTTGTGCTCACCCAGCTTGATCAGGAAGTGCCTGATGCCGTACTTCTTGATAGCCTCCTTGGATTTCTGCCTCAGCTCTTCAATCTCGGGCTTCCAGTCGGGGATGGAAGGAGTTTGCGTTGGCGACGCGACTTCGGGAGAAGTGTTGGCGGTGAAGAAGGAGGAGGGAGAAGAGCAAGAAGAGGAGTATGGAAGATAAGAAGGAGACGAATAAAAGAAACGGAGGAGGCAGGATTCGATGCCTCGAAGTTGCATTGGAGTAGAGATCCAGTGTAAGCCCATCCAGAGTAAGGACATCCAGAGTAAGGGCAATCAGGGTTAGGGCATATCGAGTAAGGATATCCCGCGTAAACGACGCAGTAAGCGTATTGGGTCTGATAGAAAGTAGTCATAGTGACTATGTTCTTTCTCAGCAGATGGTAGGTAGCAGGTAGCAGGTAGTAAGTGGTAAGGAGTAAGTAGTAAGTAAGTAGTAGTTGGTAAGTGGTGGTGATGATGGTAGCTGCTAGAGAGAACTGAAAGTTATTCAAAGTGCTAGCTGTTGGAGTGAAGATGAAATGGATGAGAGAGGGGGAGAAAAAAACTCAGGAGTGCTGGAGAGAATCAACTTTATATAGAACAACACAGCTGGGAACTGAGGTTGTTGAGTCACTCATACTTGTCTTCATCCAAGGAAATGAAAGTATAAGCATGCAAGACTCAAAGACTAATTTGTATGAAGCACCTTAATACAGTTCCCCCCATCCCAAGAAGCTCAGAGAGAACTCTCATGCCCAGAATAAGCTCTTTGACATTTGGTCAAAGTAAAAACGACGCGGGTGAAACCTTTTCAGCACTGCCAAACTACCAGCCCCGAGTCCTGACTCTTGGTCCGTCCAAGAGTCAAGGTAGAGTACCAGGGAGAAAAGACAAGCTTCTCAAACCTGTTCTTGCTCGAGGACAGATGGGAAAGAATCACCAAGCTGGTGTCCAAGCCTAGAACGACAACAAACCTCTGGACGATCCGGCACGGCGACGATGGAAGCGAAGCATCACGCTGTTGCTGAGCATGCAACAAGCAGCTGGCTTTTGTATCCTAGGGTTTGCGAGAGTTTCCGACAAGTCTATTTGAGCGCGAAGAGGTTGTTCTGCCTTGGTAGCGGCGATTCAGACTTTTTGCAAGCGAACTCGATACGAAAGACTTTCTTTTGGTGCGGCCGCCTGCGGCGAGCCTCACATGATGATATCTTCACATGATGCATCCATTCTCAACCTTCTTGAGGTACGGAGTTGTATGTAATTCGTAGGAACGAGGGCGTACGGTTTACGTAGGGTTCGAGTCGGTTAAGCCACGCAGGTTCAGAATGGAGCATGGTCACATTGATGAGCTGTCCACCCTCCAATCAACGACCAGTCCTTCACCACATTAGGCAAATGGCCCATCTGACTTTGTTCCACTCTCTGCTTTTGTCTTCTACTCCCCCCACCTCCCCCGCCCCAAGGACGGAGCTTGGTAAGATGGATAGTCAGGTGACTTGTATTATTGTTAGGTCAAATTGGAATTCTTCCACCAAAAACTTTGGTAAATGTCTCATCTCACAAAATCGTACTCTTAGATGAATGGCAGGGCGTACGTCTTCGGCTTCAACCTCGGACTAGACACACGTTACTCAAAACAAAGCCGCTCCGCTCCGCCTTCACCTTTGTCGTAGATTGTCCCTGCTGTGCTATTATTTGTCCACCTGTTCCCCGTCATGCCAGTCACAAAGCAAACTGCGAGATCAGGGCGCAGTTCATGCCAACTAATTGAGGTAGTGGAGTGGGCGGCTCAACATGCATACATAGTGAAAGCATGTGGGA
Source organism: Epichloe gansuensis (assembly GCA_023658505.1). Lineage (NCBI taxonomy): Eukaryota > Fungi > Ascomycota > Sordariomycetes > Hypocreales > Clavicipitaceae > Epichloe > Epichloe gansuensis. The sequence continues at coordinate 1,792,432 of CP098281.1, forward strand.
ATAATAGGATTTCACATGGGGTTTTTCTACTATATACATTGACTATCCCATTAGCTGAGTTTAGCTAGCAATACTAATAATATCTATTGCCACAATTCCTACGTGTTATTAGCCGTAGCCATGAAGGGGAAAAAATCCATCAAAACCTAACAAAATAACACTTGTGACTTTTTTTCTTTGTGTGTGTGTTGAAGCAAACTCTTCTAAGAATCGATTGGACACCAATCTAAAAGGAACATCAAAAGGACACGAGAGCCAAGATTGTCCCGATGTACCAGGGACTCGAACCCTGAACCTTAGTCTTAGGAGGACTACGCGCTACCATTGCGCCAGCACACCTACATAGATCTGGCCTCTTATTCCAAACCAATAATTCTTTGTAATTTTGAAAAAATCAGTGCGTACATTAACTCATGTGATCAATCATGATAGCCATTCCGCTATTGATAAAAGATATATCCCGTCGTATCTACCTACATACATGTATGCCACATCCGGGGTCTGCCAGGTTTCCGCCGCGCCCCCGTCTGGCCCGCTGCCATCAGTCTGACACAGCGACTTGGCTTCACTTCGACCCCCACCACGGTGCTCAATTGCTGGCCAACCCCACCAGCCAACCCCACCAACCAACTCCTCCAAGACCAACCAGCCAGGCACAGCCAACTACGGAGTACAACAGCTACTCTTCAAGCTTCGACGACAACAACAACTTTGCACAAAATCAAAGCACAATCATCGCTGTTCGTCGTCGTTTCCAAAGAAGGACTGAACAAAATAAAATAAAATAAAATGATTAACCACATAACCGACATCAACGAGCCCTTTCCGACACCCGACGCCCTCGCGTCCGCCACCAAAACACATGCCCAAGGCCCCTTCACCATCTCGACGCGCAAGCTGCCCATCTCAAGGCCGGCACCATCGACCGACTCACCGCCAAGCTGGGCATCCCCGTCCCCGAGATGATCTTCGGCGACAACCTCGTGTCCATCGCCCACGGCCCCACGGGATGGTCCATCGAGTTCAACGCCCCCGATGCGCTCGACGCCGTCGACAAGACTGACAAGCACATGCTCCGAGTCGCCTACGCGCAAGACTGGGAGAGCACGCGCGAGACACAGACCCAGAAGATCAAGGAGGTCGTCAGGCCCTACGACTGGAGCTACTCGACCACGTACGCCGGGTCAGTCACCTCGCCACCAAGTCGGTCCGCGTCCACATCCACCTCCACCAACACCACCACCGCCGCCGCAGAGCTCAAGCCCTCCGCCGAGGCCAAAATCCCCATCGAGCTGCTCAAGCGCCGAGACCCGATCCTGTTCTTTGACGAAGTCGTCCTGTACGAAAGCGAGCTGGATGACAACGGCATCTCCATCTACAGCGCCAAGGTGCGGGTCCACGAGAAGAGAATGCTGTTGCTGTGCAGACTATTCATGCGCTTGGATAACGTGATTGTTCGGATTCGCGACACAAGAGTATATGTGGACTTTGAGACGCAACGTGTTATACGGGAGTATACGGCCAAGGAGGCAAAGTTTGAGCATGTCAAGAAGGTGAGAAATAAATACTCGTTTTAGTCTTCTCTCTTCTTCTCCCATTCTTTATTACAAAGCCACTGCTGACTTTTGTTACTATTCTTCTTGATTGTACAGAAATTGTACGCGTCGGGCCTCTCACCAGACGATATCGCCGTCGGGATGCGGGACCCAAACCAATTGGATCCTTTACTGGGGATGGTCGAGCAGAGGACCGAAGAGGTGCGCCTAGGGGCGTGACGAGGTTTGAAAACCAACAAGTCATCACAAGGGCGTATATGGCGTTGAAGGAATACGAGGAATTTTCTTATTTCCGATGCCTTCCCATTTTTCCACGGGTATTTTTATTTCATTGCTGGGTACGGAAACTCGTTATCCTTTCTTAACTAACAGCGATGAAGAAGGCTTCATAGCAGCAACAAAGATATTTTCCCATCAAAACTCGTTTCCCCCTCGGTGCCCAACCGCATAGCATGCTACCTACACTGACGCCCATTTTGCTCCAAATACGCCATAGTTTCGTCATGTTTGTAAGAAGGAGAAGAAAAACAAACCATCGCCAGTCGGATATTTCGCGACCTAGCGAGCACCCTGCGGAGACGGCGGCTCTGCCACCTCCTCGAATGAGAGCTCCCACTGGTCCACCTCCTGAATTTCTGGGAAGCCTTCTTCAGTTCATCTGCGTTCTGGACGTCCAGTACAACAGCACTCTCGTCAAAGGTGTCGTCGGGGAGAGGTTGAAACTGGCTATTGTCATGCTCATCCTCGTCTCCGTCATCGTTCTCTTTGTCTTCGCTCCTGCGATATGTCTTGTTTGCGGCCCTGGCTGATCGGCGTACCGACCCTAGAGTCTGCTTTGGTTTCAGGACCGTATTTGCTCGCGATGGACCGCCCGCTCGAGAGGCAGCCCGACTGGGTGGTCGACGGGCTTTGCGTCTCCGTGACCGTGACCGAGCACCCTCGTAGGAAGGCTCGTCGTCTTCGTCTTCGTCTTCGTCTTCGTCTTCGTCTTCGTCGTCGTCACCAGATGAACTTGCACCACCACCGCTATCAATGTCAAACTCATCGCGATTTTGCTTGTAGTTGCGCTTGGGAAGGAGACTTGCTAGGTCTGCGGTGGTAATTTTGGAACAACGCTGGCGTTTTTGGCAGCGCCTCGGCCTCTCGTAGCTGCTGCCAAATTGGGCGAGTGTGTCAGGGAAGGTGGTGTAGAGACGTCCGAGAGGTTGCCGTGGTTGCGGAGCGGCGTGGTTACAGAAGGCCGTCGGCGTTTCTTCGCCAGCGTGTGGATATCCGGCCAGATGCCGTCGTCGTCGGCTTCCGAGTCGCTGCTCGCAGGTGGAGCTGTAATCTCATCCATATTCACAGGAGTGACTGGTCTGACGAAGCGGACAGGGGAGGGCGATGGAGATGGCACATCAGACAGCTCAGAGTCGCTGTCGATGACCAGGCCACCATTTGCTTCGACACGACTGACTTTTGCGGGTCGAGCACTTTCGGATTGCGCAGCATCGTCACTGTTTCGCTTCCTCGTGGACCGTCTCCGGAGCTCGGGGAGGGCCGTCGTTCTGCGAGCTGCTGGCTTTTGCGTGACTGACGTCTATTCTTTGATGGCGTCGACTCTGCCTCGGGCGCTAATTCACCCTCGCTTTCTAATCCCGAGTCGCGGGCGACGCTGCCCGCTCTGCTGCTCGTGACGCTGCCCGCCACGCTGCCCGCCACGCTGCCCGCCACGCTGCCCGCCACGCTGCCGGTTTGCGATCGTGCGCGTCGCGACGTTCCCAAGATACTGGGCTGCCGGGCACGACGTCTGAAGACACCAATGTTGAAGGAAGAGCTGACACCAGAGGTGTTGCCTGCCCTGCTGCTGGGCCTGATGGGTGGATCGTTGCGTCCAATAATGCTAGATTGGCGTGACCTCGGTCTCGTCTTGAAGTGACTCAGCGTCGCCGAAGAGCTTGCTCCTGAAGGGGGCCTCGGGAACATGTCCGTCTGCAAAGCTGTCGCCGAGATCTCCAAACACGCTGTCGTCTGCTAGATCCAGCCCGGTGGTGTCTCTTCTTGCCGACGGCGTAGTCATAGTGCGTCGACTCATCTCAACAGAGCTCCTTGTGTTGTCGTCTTCCGGACCGCTCGTGAAGGTGGGATCCTCATTCGCGAGACGATCCAGGGCCGCATCTCGGCTTCGATGGGCGGCACGCAGAGCATTCTCCTCGTCGAGACTGTTGCGGGTCCCCGTAGAGCGAGTTGCTCTTGCGCGGCTCCTAGTGCGGCCTCTTCGGTCATCGTTGTCGTCGAGGTTTTTGGTGGTGGTGGTGGTGGTGGCGGCGGCGGCGGCGGCGGCGGGTTCAGACGGCCTTTTATTGTTCGCTGGTCGCGCTGGTCGCGCTCTCTTCGGTCTCGGCATGTTGAGGTTATCCGAGAACACCACTAAGCTTGACAGCTGGCCGCAATGAATAGTTGTCTACAGTACTTTATAGGTCAAGGTAGAATTGACTTGGGGTGTTATGGATGCGACATGAAGGTGCGTTGCGCGTGAAGTGGATTGTGGATATTTTTGGAGGACAGACAAAGTGCATCTCTACTGCTGGGACCTGGGTGGGTGCCAGTGGGTGGGGTGGTGGCCTGGGACGCGTCTGGTCGCGACGCGGCGTGGGTGGGGCCCAGGTTCCGCAATGCGCATGTTGTCACGATGGTGTCATTGACGTCTTTTTGATATTGATTGCTCCGATATCAGCATGCAGGTACTCCGTACTGCGTGATGATATGCCAACTGTGGAAAAGTCGATCAAGTATTTTTTTTTCTTTCGGCTCCTGTGCTTGTCTCCTCACGGCGTGCTTGTTTCCTTGAAAGCTCAACGCCTGCTAATGTACACACACACACACACACACACACACACACACACACACACACATGTGTCGATCTTACAAATTTTTCAATGTGCGAACCCGCAGAGATTCTTGACTCTTCAAATTAGCGCCTGGCCCATGAACATGCTGTTCTTCACCTCTGACACCACGTCCTTTCGATCGTTGTTGCCGACAAGCACAATGCCTCTGCCGCGTCGCCCCATGCGCCCTGCGCGACCCAAGCGGTGAATAAAGTCAATCGTGGTATGAGGAACGTCGTACAGGATGACGTGCCTGACCGCCACGGTATCGATGCCTCTCGATGCCAAGTCCGTAACGACCAATGCCTTCACGTTGGGCAGGGAGCGCTTGCGACCACTTGCAGGCACCGGGGCGGTGATTCGTAGTGGTTCGGGTGATGTAAACATGCCGAGTACTTCTCCATGTCGTTTTTCGGGTGTGTCCCTGTGAAGGGCCTTCGCGTCAATGCCCTTGGAACGCAAGTAGTCCGCCACTTCCTCCGTCTTTTCCCGCTCATTGACGAAAACCAGTACGTGGCGAACATCGATTTCGTCCTTGACAGGGCCTTCGTGAGCAGATGCCTCTCTGCCAATGGTGTATAGTGCATCGGCACATGCGAGATCCTTGTTATTACGGTAAGGGTCTTTGGAGACATCAATGACACCGAGCTGGACGCGTCGTGGGATGGCATGCAGGTTGGGCGTGGTGATGCGCACCATCTTGGGGTAATTCGTGGCTAGGTAATTGTTGAGTTTCCTCAGGATGGTTGCGGAGCAGCACACAAACTTCTTGAGGGACGGCATGGCTCGCTCGACGATGCTTGTGGTGACTGGTGCAAAGCTCCTGTCGAATAGCGAATCCGCTTCATCAACGATGAGGTGGGAGACTCGGGACAAGATATTGGGGTCCGAGTCTGCCATGGATGCAAGCAAGTGCGGCGTGGCTACGACGATGTCGACGCCTTTGCGCCGTACATGTTGCGCTGGATCTGCTGCGCCTTGAGATCGGAAGAGATCATTTCTGTCTTGAACTTGGCCACATGGGACAAAGCCTTGGACACTTTGAGGACCTGTTGGGCAAGCTCGGCAGTTGGCACTAACACGACAGCCTTTGGCCGCGCGAGGGTGGGATGCGGCTCTTCGAAAAGCTTGCCCTTGAGGTTTTCGGCCTGCTGCCTTTTTTTCCAGCCTCGAATCGTTCCTTGTATGCCTTGATGTCAGGGTCTTTGGCTTCCGCCATCTTGAGCGCATCGATGGCCGGCAGCAGATATGCCAATGTCTTTCCCGAGCCCGTCTCAGCTGCCAGCAGGAAGGACTCCAGATCTTGGCTTGACTTCTTTGCAGCTTCGGGCCCGGTCTGCCCCAACAATGCTGGAATGGCCAACCGTTGCACGGGTGTCGGCCGAATGTCCACCATGTTTTTGAAAAGCTCGTCGGATACAGCTGATTTGAGCGCCGGCAGTAAATCAAACTGATCAAACGATTCATATGACGACATCTTCTCTTTCAAGGTCGTTCGCTTGCCGTAGGATACAGTGGCCAAAGCACGCTGCATCTTGAGCGCCTTGCGGTCGTCCGGTGTGCGTCGGTCATGACGCCGAGACGAGGAATCCCTGCCGTCCTCTCTGGGCGGCCCTCGCGGCGATTTGGCGCGGCTCGGATCGAAGTTTGCAACTCGTCGGTTCATGCCAGCAAAAGGTCCATCTATCGAATCTTTTCGTGACTTGCGCTTGTCGTCTGAAGCGGGAGATCGGTAGACTCTGTCGGACAGCACCATGCGAGACGGGCGTGATTTGGCTTTGGCTTGTCGCGTGAAGAATCTTTGAGCAGCACCAGGCTGAACGAGCGCCCTCGGTGCCATCCGCCTACCAAGCGTCGAAATGCATAGTGAGCAGACCGGATTGGCGGCCATGGTCTGCGTGCGTTTTTGCCGTGATGACTGCGACTGCGAGACTGAGGCGATCCTCCTCCAACAAGTCTGAACATTTTCAAGCTGACGTTTGGACCCCCTTGGCAGCTTTGGAGCAAGCACGGACCAATCAACGGCTGGGAGGGTATGATTGGGGCCGTCCCTCGCCAAACAACAAACACCTCAACAACAAGTCATTCTGGTGAATACTTGATTGAACATGATCCAATTTCCTTTGTTTGCCCTCCTCCAACCTTGGGGCCTCCAACCCATTCATCGCTCATCTTTTATCAACCACCATGACGCAACCTTTTCTTCTCCAGCGCCTCAGTGGCGACGGCTTCTACCGCCCGCGCCGGCTAAAATGGCTCGACGTAATATTACGTATGTACGCACTCTGCCCAAGCAGTTCCCCGCAGAGCATGAAGTCGAACCTGGTCAAGATGGGCCAGGATGCCGGTGATGCCGCTTACTCCCAAACATGCAACTCATCAACCTTGTTATATTACGGACTGTTTGTTGTACGGAGTACATACATTCTCTCATAAATCGCCCCTTGCACTCACCCTTTCCAAGCCAAACACCCTCGCAATCTCCCACTCCTATTGTAAATCTACATCTACTCCGTACATGTTTTCACAACCACCGCTCCCCTCGACCTCTTCCCCACGGGAGATGCCCGCATCGTCCCCGCACTCTCATACTGCGGTCCCAAAGCACAGTTCAGACAGCTCAGCCTTGACTCGCTTAACGGTCAAGATCTGGATCTTGCAGAATAACAACGTTCGATCGATACTAGCTAGTACTAACGTGATGGCTTAAAGCTGATACGTAGTCGGCCTGGCTGAGCACTTGCAGTTTGGTTACATTCAAATCCTGTACATCGATGCACCAAGTAATAGGAGAGCCTTTGGCCGAGTATTTGCCGCAATGTGACTCATACAAGCAACACCAATTTCGATGGTCTGAATTACTTGCAAGAATGAATGCCAATGACGAATAGTTTGTACACGGTGTTCAAGACCAAGGTTGTATTATCTGATACATGATCAAACCACAGGAACTAGGGAACACTATCAAAACTTGAAAGTGAACAAACAGCACTGCTCGATTTTCTCCATCTCAACAAACTTATGCCTTGACCGTGTTCATTGTCAAACCCCCATCTTCATCGGTGCCCTTGTTGCTAACTACTGTTTGTCGAGACTGCTTGACTTTTCTCACTTTCCCCATGCTTCAACAAAGAGTTTGCATCTTCCAGGGCTTTCGGTTCCTCGGCGATACAGCTCAATGATGCTGCAGATCTAGGGCGACCGAAACTACTCCGCGATGTTCTGGTATCTCTCCTCCTTGATGACGAGGGACTCAAGTCGTTTTCCTCTGACGAGTCCACGCTCGTCCCCCTTGATGTTGTTGCAGCGGAGTGCTGTCCATCGTCAGAATAGCTCGCCCTTCTTCTGCACTTGACTGAATCTTCCTCAAAGTATCAAGCACTGAGTCTCTATCGGATGGAAATTTCTCTACTGTTGGGTCGGCGATATCCACGTCGTCAACAACGCTTCCTCCGCTATCCGATGGCAGAGACGTTGATGCACCTGAGTTTTTGACAACATTATTATGATCGAACCCATGGCCGACAAATTCGTAGGCACCAAATAATTCATGCGCGAAAAGAGGGGTATCAATTTGTTGCTCTGTCGTCCCGTCCGTAGATGCATCATCCCGTGGCAGCACCAGGGGCGATGGCTTGAGTATATGCTACTGAGCGATCAGTGTGAACGTCAGGATAGACCGACCTTTTACTGTCAAGGAGTCAAAAGCACTCACGCTGTCAATTTTGCAGCCGTGTCCGCAACTTCGGCAGCAACCGCGGCCACTTGCTTGGCGGGAGTCCCGGATCTTTCTTCTGCGTCTATCGTCTCGTCTCGGAACACGTTAGGTGGCAATGACTTGGGGCCCGAAGCCGCGATAGCCGGGTTTCCTCCTGTGGCTGCTCGGCTGCTACACTGTTCTGTAGCCTCGACAACAGGCGTGGGAATTTTGTCCCCAGTGTTGCTATTCACGGGCACTCGGAGAAGATTACAGCGTTGTCCGAGATGATCGTAGGCTATAGATGGTCAGCTAGTATTCGTGTTCAAGGCCTACTTTCAAATGCAGGCTACAAACTAATTGTGGCGTGCTCATCAATAAACCAGTCATTTCCACTACTGTCTCTGAATTTATACCGGTATTCCTTTCCGGGCTCCACGGGGATCTGAATAGCGAAGTGATGCTCGCCCGACTCATCAGTCACGCTATGCATCTCTTGAGGCTCCCACTGCGGGTCTGCGAATGAGCCAGCCACGAAAACAGGAGGGCAAGACCTCTTCTTCGATAGCTGACAGTGACGGTTGTTTTGCCCGTTGACATGATTGCAAGAGGGCGTATACAGAATGAGCAGTGCTATGTATGGTGCTTGCCGAGGGTGTGGCTTGGGCCAGCAAGTTGAGAAAGGCAAAACCACGTGGTTTGAAGATGCGGTTGGTTCTGCGTCTGATAAGTGCTACTTGTAGAGTTGTGAGGATTTGGGGAGAGGGTTTTGAGAGTTCCAAGAGGGACTCTTGGATTCGGGTACTGCATCAAAGTTGACAGTGGAAAGGGCCAAGTCGTCAAACAGTCAACCGACGGAAGGATTGGAAAGGTAATAAGAAAGGCTATTATGGTGGTCCAGCCTGCTGCGCCTCAGTTGGGACGTCATGGCCCTGTTCAACCTGTTCGCAAAAAAAAAAATTTATGTACATACATGTATCGAAGCCCAGTCTTGCGCAGCCCAGCCAGTAAACGTCGATGGTTGGGTGACGTACATACCGAGGCGCCACAAGAGCTCTTCCTCGTCCCTGCTTCACGCCAATCCACAATGTGGACGTTGTGGACGTTGTGGATGCTGTGCCGTGATGACGAACCTATCAAACCGTCTCAAACCGTCCACCCCGTCCAAGGCCAGCACAATTGTCACAAATTGTGGATCGATCCTGCACGCCAGGCGTATCTTCCATCTTGGGCTTTGACATATTATGTACATGTACGTAGCTCCCCACATTTCCATATTTCCATCTCGCATGTCAAAAATTCCACCAAATTCCCCAGTGGCGCAGCTTCACCTCGTTGATTGTTTGTTGCCTCATGCCTCATTGTATGAATCTGCCATTCGTTGTAATGCATGCCTCCTCGGCGCCCACGTCTCGATAATGTCAATTCCGCCGCAGCTCATCCGCGTTAAGCGCAAGCGGGTACAGGAAACGCCTGTGACCTTTCTTCGTACAGCCCTCTCATGAAGCTGCCCTCTTGATTCCGCATGTCCGCTTACTTACTTGTCTGACCATTACTAGAATTTGACCAGGAGTCATCAAAAGGCATCTCAGTGGACGCAAATGGGCCTACCAAAGACGAGAAACAACAAGTCCTCGACCCGCACTGGACAGCAAGTCCACGCAGCCCATCATTCACGTATCAAGGCCAGACGATGCACAGAGACCCAATGGAAGACAGAATGGGGATCAAGCATCTCAGAAGCCAGAGAAGCGCCCGACAAGTGCCGCAGGGCTTCTTGAGCCCCGGAGGTTCCATGTGTCCCGAACTATGCTGGCCAAAAGCGCGAATCGAAACCAAGGTTCAGGTGGTGTTTCCAAGAAAACCCGATACAGCCCAGCCGTATTTGTCGAATCGACTCGAAAAAAATGATACCGAAAACCCGACGAAGCCTTGCAGCAGGACAATCGCCCGCCAAAGTTCAGAGTGGGACGAGCACTCCCGATGCCACCCCTGAAGAAACCATGGTAGAGCAGCGACAGCTCAAGCGACCAGGAATAGCAGCAGGTAAAGCCCGTCCAGCAGCAACAACAACAGAGCGACAGCCATCAATCAGAACACCTCTGCCTAAATCCTTTGTGGACCGTCATAACGAGGACATGGAAAAGATAGCCAAAGACATGAACCGGTGGGTTCTAAACGAGATCGGCGCCAACTTGCAAAGTATGGAGCAGGAAAATCGGCCGCTACGCTTCAAGCCAAAAAGCCCTGCGAAGCGTTACCATGAACGACACCCAGAGCTGGCCGTCCAAACACCAACAAGGCAAATTGATGATGCAATGAGTGACCTCATTGATGATGATGATGATGATGATGATGACGACGATGACGACGACGAATGGATTATTGAAGAATATGTTCGTATTCCTGCACACTCAGTCGCACTGGATGTGCTGCCTACAGATGTCGGCATCTTGGTGCTCGATGAGGAGGAGGAGAGCATGCTCTTCTTTGGCTCGGCGCTCGACGAGGATGACGAGCTGGGAGAAGATGACGAAGACGAAAATGGTAAGTCAAATATACCCATCACTTACGCACAATGACTGTCTCGCCAGAGCCCTGGCACTGTTTCAGGAGAACTATGGTCACTATTGATACTTACTTTCTGGATAGCGGAGAACCACTACACCGCCGATTATCCAGAGGATGAAGTAGACTCTGACGATGAATTCGGGCGTCAGGCCTACGTATTCCGCCAGGGGAACAACTCTGACGATGAGGAATTCGACAATGATCTCTACGACGAACGAGATGAGATGGTCCTGGAAGGCGATGCAGATGAGGACGATGACGCCAGGATGGCTCGCATCAAAGAATTCATGAAACGCAATTCGGCCTTTCACTAACGGTAGAAGAGCACCGCTTCAGATGGCACTTGACTGATGGGCATTACCCATGGCGATCCCGCTCACACCTACCATCTCCCGACATCACAGAACAGACATTCGCAACCCTATCATCCAGGACTACATGGGGCCAGCTCCACAGGGCAGCCCAAATGGTTTGAAGTCGTCCAGCGCTCCATTCCCATCCCAGTACCCGTGAACACGCCTAAATCAGAGCAAGCCATGCGCACACCATTCTCTCACGTCTCAGCAAGGATCGCACACCTTTTCTACCACACGAGCCATGCTGCGATCCAAGGAAAGAAACACTCGGTGGAGTTCATGACCTTCCGCAAACAGGAGAACGTGCAAACTAGTTGTGCAACGCACGGCCGGCTGAACAAGGTCTGGTGGATGGAAAGCTATGGTCAGCCAGTGATCGCAAGTATCGTGCATGTTTGCAAGAACTTGCTCAGCGTCATCGCTTGCCTATTTATATGCCGCGAATCATGCATCGTCTCTATGGAACGAGGCGGGGCATTGAACTTGGCCTGCCTCTGTTGCACTTGATCGAGCAACACGTTGCGTGGATGTAAATTTGGATTCCAGCACGGAACATGACAGGGCACAAGGTAGAGCAGCAGTTGCCAGATTAGATATCGGGCGTCGAACATCATCATCATCCATCCCTTCGCCGTCATCTTTGACAATGTCAACTACATGGGCAATAATAAGTCGGGATTGCACGGACACAAAGCAAGGTTCAGTTAAGAAGGAATGCGTGAACATAATATCTAATTGGTGGCTAGTGTACAAGATTGCCTGAAGAAGAAAAAAACACACGTTGCCCGCCATCATGCGTACAAACGTCATGCCATATCGTCGTAGACGTCACACTCATAACTTCTTCATCATGGGTTGTTTTTTACGTGTATCAAGGAGAACAAAATATTGAGACGAAAGAAGAAGAAATGGAGCCGTGTACAGACCGATGGATCCACAGTAGATTGTACACAGGAATAGAGCAAAGACCAAAGACACTGGCAGCGCTAATCCAACAATGTCGTCAAGGCCTCGTCAATCCACAATGGTTCATGTATCTATGCTATAGCCCGGGAAATAATACGCAGGGCCCGCAGGACCAACTTGAGTCGTAAAAATGCTGTTTTTGGAGACAAAGGGAAATATGAACAAGTCGGAGATGCCCGACCGCCTGTCGTAAGAGGGCTGGGTGTTGTACAGAAAAGAGGACGCCAGGTCATGAGTAAAGAGTGTCGTCGCCGAGTCATGTTCGTAAAGGTGATGTGATTGCTCAGAGCTTGAGTCGTCTCATTTCTTTTCTCTTTCTTCGCTCACGTCTGTCACGGTACTGCATTGCCCTCTTGGCAGCTGGTTACTGACGTTAGTGTACTGCAAAGACAACATATCGGGCAGAAAGAACGTATAACATACCCCAGTCTTGTGATTTGCGCTTCAGCTCCTGGTCTACCCAAGAGTAGTGGATGGCGCGTTCCGGGTAGCGCTGTGCAAGGCCAAGTGGCTCCATGGGCTTGTCCTGGCTATCTCTCTCCCGGCACTTGATGCTGATATGCTTGGGTTCCATGTCTTCCTCATTCTCGAAGATCAACCAGCCGTCTTGGTCCCAAAGGGAATTCTTTGGTTCATACGATAGTACCAGGCTTGCAGTCCCTGAACTGTTCTCTCAGGAGTTCTGCCGAACATGGACGCGAAATCTTGCTTGATGCGTTGCCATTTCAGCTTCTTGTCATGCCAGGCATAGATGATGAAGTCCCCTTCTTCGGTAGTGTACTTCTGATTAATGTGTCTGTTCTCGCTGTCTGGAGGGGGCTTGGGTATCCATCCAGGTGAGAGCCACCACGCAGGTAAGGGTCGCTCATGTGATAGGGTGAGTAGTTGTCCTGGGAGGCATAGGTCGGCATGGGAGGCATCGACTGGGGAGCATGGAACTTCTTCTCAGACTGGGAAGAGGAGATGGGGGCGTGTAAGGCCGGGCAGGACCATACGATCTCGCCAATGCCTCAACTCCAAGGTCAAATTCCTCCAGGCTGGGAAGCTTGACAGGTGATGTACTTGGAGCTTCCAGTCGAGCAATACTAGGAAGGGCGAGCAATCTCTAGATACATTCAAGAATGGGCCTGCGAGTTTTTGTTGAGTTAACAAATAAGTCGGGCTGTCAAGAGGCCGAATGGGAGAAGGGTACCTTCAATTTTTAATCGTGGGCTTCCAGATGCCGACTCTGGTGGAGTATGAGGGTGACTTGAGAGCTTGGGGAGAGTGATGAAAGGAATGTCGTCTGACAATCTCCTCGGTGTAGAGCTCTCGGCATGAGTTATGGCTCTGATTCCCATCTTTCCACTGCAGACAGGCGAGGAGTCGCCACATTGCCGCGGTCTTGGAATTGTTGAGTGCATTGTACAGCTGGATTTCCCGGAAGAATCGTAAGTCGGCCGTATATTTTCCAACTCGATACAATGATGTAAGTCGATGCGTGAGCTGTATAAGACTGACAGTGGGTCGAACAGGATCGTGAACTGTTCAAGACACGAAAAGGTTCAATGAGCGAGCAAACGAGGGAGAAGGTGTGTTCAGTGGTTATGAATGCGTCTAAATATGATGAGCACGGCAAGCATATAAAGGAGTGGCTGCTTGACGACTTCGGAAGTCGATGACACAAGCACGGGGACGAGAGGGGGCCCTGTTTTTGTACTCCATGAGGTGTCGAGACCCTGGTGATCGGGCAGTGTCTAGTCACTTTGCTAACGCACCATGTTTCTTCTTTTCTCGCGAGCACTGTACAGAACGGTACAGTACCTGGATCAACATGATGGAGTGCGCAAGAGGGTAGGACAAAATGATTGTCTCGATGTGGAGGGGGTCTGTGTGTCTGCCTTCCCTGCTCAGCGCTGAACTAGTCTGGCGGCGGGTTGGCGGGCAAGCAAGCAAGCAGTCGAGCAAGACCGAGACCTGACTAGTAGGCGTGGAGTGCGGAGGGTGAGACCGGACTAGGAAAAAAATAAAAAAAAATAAAAAGGTAAAAAATAAAAAAAGACTGAACAGCAGGGTGGATCGTCGTGCAGAAATCGACATAACAAACGGTACCTGCGGCGGCCGAGAGACAAAGAAACAAGTCGTGTCGACGCCGCCAGATGCAGTCCTGCGTCTTGCGTCTTGCAACCGCTTCTGCTTGCTTTGCTTTGCCTCGCTTTGCTTCGTCTACTAGCCTGGCTTGTGCACTGCAGCTGCACCGAGTCCACCGACGCCTCTTCGTTATGTATCATGTATTCCCAACGTATGTACATTGTACGTCGCTGTGGAGGTGATTACCAAGTCGGGCTAGTGGCGGGGTGCCGCCCACCGGGGCAGGGGAGACAATAGAGATGGAGAGACGCGATGCGCATCCATCAACCCGCTGCTTGCGCTTATCAATTGTTCATGGCCGTGTGCCCAACACAAACAGACGAATCCACCGTACAGCAGTCGACGACGTTTTTGTTTCCGGGGTCCTCAGGGCCTGTCCTGCCACTACCGAGTGAACCACCGCGGCGGATTGCGAAGCAAGGGACAAGACCTTGTATCAAATCCATAAATCCACAATTTGCCGTGCAATAGCCTCGAGCTACACAGCTCCGAGCATCACGACTCACATTCTCTCCCTCGGAGAAACTTTGCAGCACTAATGACAGTTTGATCCTCCTTTGGGATGTACGTGGCCATGTGGAATCAAGTGATTTAGGACACACACATCCACGATGCGGCAGGCCGTCTCACTCACACACAACACCTAAGAAAGCCACCTGGGCCCAGGTCATATCCAGTGGCAAGCCGTGGGCTGTGGCTGGCTTTCCCACCTCGCTCGCCAGAGCCATGTTGGACAGTCAGAGTGCGCTGGCCAGGTGTTCTCTCAACCTGGTTTATGCCAGGGTTGCCGCTTCATCGGGACGTATAATTACTGGTCGACGTGAACTTTTGGCCGTTTGCGGCACATCGCTACCCCTTCCCAATGTATTTTTGAACAGATGTGACGGCAAGCAAACAAGACCAAAATAGTTTCGACATCTGCTCCAACTTGACAGCGAACCGAAGTCTGCTGGACCGTGTCCGTTGCAGGTAACGAACTGCAAAGATTGCGGTGCGGGGCTGTCGACATGGCCAGTTGTCAAGTAAAGCTCCTCGTCCCGTCCAGACCGGCCGGTCGAAGCAGCAGGAAGCGCTGTAGCTCGTGGACGGGGTGAGGAGTGGTCCATTGTCCATTGTTGGTTTCAAGTGCATTTCTGCCCTTTGTGAACATTGTGTGATCGACGCCACCGTTGATGGTAGTGGATGCCTTCCTAGCATGCCCCGACTTACACTGCATAAGAAGGAGTAGAAAAAAACAACGGCACGTAACATTTCGACCTTTCAGCCAAGACCTTAGACGAGTCTCGGTTCGTGCAGTCTGGTGTGGCTCGCCATGACGCTCTGAACAAGAGGTACTTCGCCCACACGCTGATGTTCCTTTCTTTTCGTCCCCAGATGCGGTGTGTCTTATGCGGAGCGCATGCAGAGTGTATGCAGAGCGTATGCAGGGTCATGCAACTCTCTGCTGAAACTCATGAGGTATTCAGGTATGAAGAAAGGCCCGTGATCATCGCCTCGGATTCTCGCTTATTTCCTGACGTAGTGGCAAACGCCTTGGTTCATGGGCACTAGTACGCCGCCATTTGATGCCAATTTTGACAGCCAGAGATTCATGTCCTCGCTCACAGGCAGGAGTGGGGAAGACGAAGACATGGTGAAATCGTTGGGACGAAGGAGAACCGACCAGACGAACCAACGGGGTTTTGCTGCTGCTTGCTGGGAAGAAAAAAAAAAAAAAAAAAAGAACGCTTGCCAACCTGATTCCGGTCGTCAATAGGTGGACAGTGCTCGCGAACAGGGCGATTAGCTCGTCCAGGAAGGCTGGCAGGTTGAAAAGCAACCGAAAATCGGATTGGTGTTGTTGCCTTTTCTTTTTCGGCCCTCGAGAGGGGCGTCAAGGGAGGAGGTGGTGGTCAGTCGTGACCAACAAGTGAGGTTGGATGGATGAAGTTGCGCAAGGGGCACGAAGCGGCTGGAGCTCTTTCCTTTTGAGCCTCCACCAACTGCCAACCAGGGTTTAACCAGCCCAACCCATCTGTCAAATCCCTGTCGGCAATAAGGCCTGGAGGAACCACCGGACCAATCCTCATTCGTCTCTAGTGCCATCTCGTCCCAACCTTCTTGACAACCACAATCTGATTCTCGAGCATGTTGAGTCATCTTGACACACGGACATGGCGCGTTCCTGGAGGCTTCACCACCAAAACCGGCTCAATTATACGCAACTGCACGTTTGCGGGGACGGCGGCCATTTCGTCTTCAGCGTTACCAATCGTACCTGGCTAGTCAAGGAGTTGGAGTTGCGTGGCTTTCTGATATCACGATACTACGTCCTACTATCCATCAATTTTCGTCTTGAAGAGCTTCTGGTGCACTCGTATCCTCACAAATCCAATTGGCTGCTCTCTGCTTCCTGCTTCCCGCAACAAAAGAAAAGCACGGGGCCCCTTCCCAAACACCGAGGGCTGCAATGGCGCATGTAGTCCGTAGTCCGTAGTCCGGCTTGCTTCTGAAGCCCAGCCTCATCGGGCTCACGGCTATACAGCCAAGACCTGCAAATTAAACATTATTCGGAGGTTTTCAGTTGACACGTGTATAGTCTATAGTCCAAGACCGAGTCTCTGTGCTGCCTCGCCCGGGCTTGGCTTCTCTTGAACACTTGAACTCTGTGGCAGTGTGCAGCACACTGGTGAACACAAGGAAGGAATGGCACTGATAATGAAGGCTTTTGCAACACTTTTAACTATCTGTTCTCTATTCACAGGCACACGTCATGTCTCATTGGGTCCATCGACCTCCCAATGGCATCTCGTCGGCATCCATCCGTGGTGCATCAACGTATACCAAGTCCATAATTGTCTAGTGGTTAGAACCGATTGTCTCAGGACTCCGCCCGCTGCAGTCCACCACCATGATTGAATATCATGATTAAAGCCAGGTGGTGGGTGGCAAAGACCAGGTATCGCGACGGCCACAGAAGTAAATTTGAACGGAATAGGATCTCACCCACGATGTGGCGCGTGTGTTTCGGTCGTTTGGCATATCTTGATCCCTTTGGGCCGGACGCAGACACGTGCATGAGTCCCAGAGCAGTTAACAGTGCAGCAGCTTTTTCATTTTTCATTTTTCATTTTTCATGTTTGTTTTTATTTTCATTTTTACTTTTACAGTCCTCGAGTCTCAATATCCGTCAACCAGACTGCAGAATTACGTTTCGCAAACAGAACAAAACATGTTCTCGTTTTCGGAGCGGCCGACCTATGATGGAATCGTCGGCCACTTTTCGATCCTCTGTGGCGAAAATTCATCATGCAAGGTACAGCCGTAGGAAGTGTTTGAAACAGCGAAGCAAGGGAGCATCAGTTCTCTCAACTGATCTTACAGAGCCCCCACAACGTCACCGTCGCCGCCATTTTTGTCCGACTAAGACAATCACATTGTTCTTGGTGGGATGACGAGACCTTCTTTTTTTTTTTTTTTTTTTTTTTTTCCTCTCCAAGTACACTCCGCTCTACACTAAGCTGCAGCCGCAAGGCGTCGGATGTCGAGACGGCGTACCTGCGTCCCTGCGTGAGTTGGACCCTCATCTAAACAAAACAAAACAAAATAAAACAAAAAGCATCGTTTCGCTATCGCTATGCGCAGACCGGGCAAGCCCAAAGAAATTGCACCTTCTCTGTTCAGAATCCAGGCTCAATGCAACTCCCAAATGCGGCTACGTTTCGTGCCCCGTTTAGGGCAAGGTTTCAGCTTCTTCCGCGGGTAATGGGGTCCCGTGTCCCAAGTCCCATGTCCCATCCACACATTATTCCATGTCAATAACTGCTAAAGTATTATTGTACTCTCGGCACTGCGTACCAGGTGGACGGCATTACGCCATCTTCGAAGCTTGCGTCGAGTACCGGGCTGCTGGATTCGAACTCACCCTATCAGCCATCAGCCATCAGCCATCAGCCATCAGCAGCGAATCGCCAAAAGGTGGATGCAATTGTGTCAGAGCAAGGGCCACGCGGTGGGCCCTTTGTTCTCCTTCATTGACCTTCAGTGATACATTGTTACATATTCATCATGACCCGCATGGTGCGGGGACTCGGAATTTGGGCGTGCAAGTCACGAGGAGACATCAAAAAAAAAAAAAAAAAAAAAGCTCGGAGACTGATCTCCGTACAAGCCATTACTTTTCGGTAACACCGTCCGGGAAATTTTTCCCACAAGAGGTAGGCTTCCAGTGTCAATGTCACTTTGTCAAGACGCGTGCGTGACGCTGTACAACCGGTTTGGTGCACGTGGATATTTTGGGCCACCAACATGTACGGATCTTTACAATCTGTCTGTCTGAAGCGGCTCGAGTAATGAATGCACTGCCTTCGTTCTAATAGTGGCACAATTCACATTGGATCAAGGCCGAGGCAGAGAGAGATATTTCGTCTGTGCACCAGCCAGACATTTTGTTTGGGGACTATTCCACTTCCAATACGGTTCCGGGTTTTGGACACCCCAGTCCTTCCATGTCCAGCATTATCGTGGCGGCTCTTCCAGACCCTCCATGATCCAGCGAGGACGTTGCAGGAAAAGTTGATTCCTACGATGGCTTTCTTGCATGTTTAGCCTTGGGAATGGTGCCGCGGCCACGGGACCTCACCCCAGACAGTAGTCTAGTTTACGCTCAAGCAGTCTCACTACACTGGGCCAGTAAATCTTACTACTTGATATCAAGACTATAGTCTCCTATACTAAAGATTGGAGTTTGCTTTAGTTTGATAGAGAGAACCTGTGTCGGGAAATGATTCATCTCCCGAAAAACTCCTAGACATGTTTAGTCCTTGTCCAAAGGAAACAACACAACAAACAAAGCTATGAGAGCGCAACGCATCCACGAAATCTTCAAACAAATGGCAAAAGCTAACAACAAAATAAACAAAATAAACAAGCAAACAACAGGTCGAACGCGTAGCAAAGCCGATGACCAAAAATGCCTCTTGCATAGGGGACTTACCATCCTCGTTCTGGGCCGCCACTCAAGAAGCTGCAGTCACTGTTCAGATGACAGTCCCAACCGCCGATCAAATCTGCCGCTGTGTCTGTAATGTAGGAATGTGTAAGTAGGCGTGTCACAGGCCATATTTTCGAGGCACACTGCCATGCAGTGGCAGCAACCTCTATGGTACCTTCGTACAACTTGCCCGTTGAGCTCAACAACGATGGCAAAGTACTGTACTGCACGTCTCGAGTGCAACAGCGTTGCGCACATACCTGGTTCAGATGATTTTGGGCGGCGGTCACCGCGGCTGGCCAAAGAATCCTTTGCAGTGGCGTTGTAAGAGCTGCTGGTCCCCGTCCCGGTCCGGCTATAGACGCTCAAACCACATGTGTAAGCGTGAAAGTCGTCGATTTCCACACTTGCAGGAACCTGGGCGGTTAGAATACGTCCGATCAGAATGATGACAGCTGCATGGCTGCAGAGAACAACCGCCCGAGTGCCGTCTGCATCGCACTGGTCAATGATACCCCTCAGGGCCTTGGTAATCCTCTGTTGCAACTGCTCCAGCGTCTCGCCTCTTCTGGACGGCGTAACGACTGATACGTATTCATGGTCATAACTCGGAAACATGCCCTTCAGTACCTCCGGCGCAGCTGGCTCCGGGTGATCAAACGGAGCGGACCCGAACCACTCACGAATGCCATGCTCAGGAAGCATCTTGGTCACTGTAGCATGGAAATCGGGGGCAAGGATTCCTCATTCGTTGTACCAGATGCATGACCACTTCCCAGAGTTTGAGCCCTCTTGGCCGTGGCCTGCGCCTCTTGTTGCTGAAGTTCCAGGAACGGGGCCATTGTCTGCAAGCACCTGTAGAAGGGACTAGAATACACCTTGTCGACCTTGGGGTCCAAGGTCATGAGATGTCTCCCCATCTCCTTACTCTGATCTATTCCATGCGACGTGAGTGCCGGATCTCCCTGGATACCGGTTGGAGACGGCATGCCACTGTAGACTCCTGTTTTAGGATCAACGGACCAACTGGAGCGAAACTATATCGGGCGAAAAGGAAAGAAGGAGATGGCCGAGTCAATACTGTGTTTGCCCAATACATTGCAAAGAAACAATCGTCAATTCTTCTTTTTTTTTTGGCCTTAAGGCGCCTGGTCTTCTTCCTATTGTCTTGGCTACCGGGGTCTGTCAACAACAAAAGAGCAAAGGAACGCCACTTACCCCATGCCGCACCACGTATATCTTTTCCAAAACCATTGTTCTGCTTTGTTGGGAGTGTCCGTAGCCGGAGTAAGGACTAGGGTAACCAGGAAAAAAATTTAAAAAATGACCAATAGTTGTTTAAACCAAAATAAATTAAATTGGAAAATAAAGCAGGACCTTCCTCCTGTTGGTAGGATGAGAGGCGATAATTTCGCTATCTCATGTCATCGACAAGAGGGGTGCAGAAATGAACAGGAGGTGTCTGATCAACGGAGACGAAAGGATACCAGACGCCACGGGGTCTTGTTCTGAGGATGAAGGTCGGTGTGGATGAGGGTGGTCGGGTGGTCGGGGTGTCAATTTTAATATTCTCTTCTCATCATCAGTAAAGAAAATAGCAACAGAGATACGGTACGGTACAGGAAGGGACAGTACCATGTGGTTCCGAAGCGCTTTTGCGCACGTAGGCGAGATGAGAGCGATGCCGGTGAGCGAGTGAGTGTCCGTTGTCGGTGCAGGCTGGGCTGGGCGTTGTTGGTTGTTGAAGGTTACTTACTATCGTCAATGGCGCTTGGACCGGGACACCCATTTTAAATTCCGCTCTCCCCTCGTCCACGACTCGTCCCAGTCGAAGAGGCAAAGGACCCACCTGGACCGAGCTCCAGCACCAGCGGTGTAAGTGGTCCGAGGTCACGAACGGGCTCCACAAAAACTGGGCATTGAACACGCGGTGGAAAGCACTCCCCTCAGAGGAAAAGAGTAGATAACTAAAAAAAAAATGTTTGCCAACCCCTTATTCTGTGCGAGTCCAATGGACCGGACCAACGAACAGGGTACAGCAGCACGCGACATGGACATTTTCAATCTTTACTCCGTAATCCGTACAAGCTCCCCAGTTCTCCTCATGCACAGGACATGAAAAATGAACAGGGACGGCTGTGCTGTGCTCCCAACTTCGTGCGCATGTCTCGTGTAGCCAGCCTGTCATGTCATGCTATGTCACGCCCTTACGAGAGCACGAGAGCACGCCCCCTCTGGCCCATCCACCACAATCCTTGTCTATTGACGACTCGTCTTTGTCGATGCATGATTCGGGACGGTCTTCGAAGAAAAATTCAAGAGGGCCATTCAGATGGAAAATGTGGCGAGGGGCTCTCGCACACGTGAGGAAAAGAGACGTGCACGTGACACAGCAATTGACATGGCCCCTAATGATAGGTTACAAAGAAGATAGAATTGATGATAGTTATCTAGCTACAAAGAGATATTACAAGCATCCCTTTATAGCTAGATAACTATCATCAATTCTATCTTCTTTGTAACCTATCATTAGGGGCCCTGTTAATTGCTGTGTCACGTGCACGTCTCTTTTTCTCACGTGTGCGAGAATTATGTATTGAAGAAATCCACGGTACAGTGCAGTATTCTTTCTGGTGGGAAACAGTGATCCCGGATATCTTCAATATTGTTTGTTTGGGAGGGTGCATCTTCTCTTCTATTCATGGGACAGGACTCCGTACAATGCAGCCAGTTGGAATGGCCTTGTCGGTCCATTCTGTTCGGGGATGCAAGAGGTCAGGTTATTACGCATGGTACATACATATATGTACGAGGGAGGAGACTAGACCCTTTTTGATTCTTTACCAGACAGTGCATGTTTGCGAATCAGTCGAACGATGACGTTGGTCGTTGGGGTATAGGTTAGCTGCTTCACGAGGATTGATACATTGAGATTGGTGACAGGTGCGAATTTCGTTCAATTTCGATGTCTATGGACACGCTGGCCATGCAGGCTGCTTGTGAGAGCTAAATGTGACTGCCGTTGTGGCATAACATGTCTGTGAATGTCTGTGAGTAAATAGAAGTTGGGAAGATGTAAGGAATGGCGTATCCGGACCGGACCTGACCTCGGGATACGATGGTAACCAAGAATTATTCTAGAGCCCTGGTGCCATCTGATAACAGCCCCCAGCGAACAATGAAAATGGTACCAACAGTACTCAGTCTTCCCATGACTCGTTCGTCTCCATCTCCATATCCCAGGAAAAGCCAATCTACTACCTAAACGCCGATAAGATGTTCTAAACTGAAGAAGAGAGAAAATTCAAACACAAGTGAACGAGACACACGCGGTCCTCGCATGTATCCAAGCGCATAAATCATGCGCAACCTGAACTCCCAGTTGCCACCATGTTCCTGAAAAGAATTGCGCATCTGGCCGAAGGCTTTCTCAGTCTGTCGTGGTCAAGCATTTCACATAACGGAGCAAGCTCCGTTGTTCGCGCTCGCCGACGACCGACAATGGCTCCATCCTCTTCATTCATTTGGAGAGCATGAGCATCTCTGGCGCGTCGCCTTCTTCGGCGAGTGCCTATACCGCCTACCCCGGCCTCTTCATGTGCTTGCATATAGTCGGCCCATTTTCGCTCTAGTCTGCCAGCAGCTGAGAGATCACCCGTAGCACTCGCTTCTGGTGTTCGTCAACCGTCATCTGGAAGCCGTAAAAACATTTCAGCCCGATGATCTCGGTCGGGTACGTCACTTTCCTGGTTGTCCCACGGACGGTCTGATCTGGGCGTTGCGGAACAGAACCTCTCGGATCCCAGTCCAAGTAACATTCTGACAGTCGTAGACAACCAGCTGAAGCGTAATCCTGGGTCGCTCATCCGCAGTGAACGATCTCTTGGATCGCTTGATGATCATGGCCGCAGCCTCAGCTAGAGAAAGGTCGCTGATTCGCGTGTTATCCATGTCAATGCTTTTCAAATTCAGGCATTCATGCAGCACGGGCAGCATGCCGACGTCACTAATGCCTTCGCAATAACTGATGACCAAATGCTCCAGAGTCTCTGCACAAGGAGCTTTGGCAAGGTGCTCTGACATGAGTGAGTTTGTAAGCTCTTCTAGGTCTTCCAAATCGAGATGGGTGAGTCGCGGGGTCGAGGCGAGTATTGGCTCGAGTGCTGCGTCAGTAATTGATCTACACCCCGAGAGTTGAAGCCCTTCCAATGCTGGCACAGCATAACCAATGGCTCCAACGCCGCTGCTAGATAGACGAGTGCATCGACTAAGGTCCAAGTGTCTCAACTTTCGGGAGGAACAATGGGTCGCCCGGTCAGTATGTCAAGCTCTGGGTCAAGGCCTTGCATCATAACTTGAAGAGCGTCATCAGTCAGCTCGACGCATCCGCAGAGAACGAGACGCTCAAGATTGTTGGTGGCGAATATAGCCTCAGCCGTCGCCATGTCGTCAAAGCCTCGTACTTCTCCGGCTCTCAAATCGTTCAATCTGGGACAAGAATCGATAACGGCCTTGATTCCTCGGGCTTCCACTTTGCTACACCACGAGACATTGAAACTTTGTAGCTGTGGACATGATTCAGCAATGATCCTGCATGAGGTATTGGAGACGGCAGACAAGCCCGTCAGGTTGAGGTGGACCAGCTTCTCGTTTGTTCGCAACAAAGTGTGCAAAGTGCTTTTCTGGAAGTTCCGACAGCCCTCCAACGTTGCGTTCATCAGGTTTCTACAAGCTTTGACAATGGCCTCTGCTCGCTTGTAGTGTTCCACCTGGACACAGCCTCTCAGGTTCAAATCTTTGATAAAGGGGCCCGCAGAGACGACGATTCTAGCGAGCGATTCGGCGGGAATCTCCTTGTAAAACTCGGAAGCATCGAGCGAGGTCCACAACTGCCCGTCGAAGCAGAATCTGTAGAACGACTTGCTGACTCTAGAGGTCTGAACCAGCTCTTTTGGCCAGAGGAAGGATAATATTTGCACCCGAATTTCGTGGGCATATTTTCCCAAAAAGGAAATGAGGGTTTCAATGGCCCCTTTGCCAGTGTTTGCAATTTGTTCTGTGCTTCCAGTTTGGTCGACCTCAAGTCGGCGGGGAGTGCAGCCACAGGAGGTGCGCCATTTTGATCAACGTTGTCGATTTTTCGAACGGTAAGTTGACTCCCGATGCTGTCGTAGAAGGGAAATTCGTGGCTAGAAGTTTGCGAGATGGAAGATGGGACGCTCGGCAGACCCAGCGGTGATGACTGGGGTCGAGGATCTGGCACCGGACGGAGTCTGGTGAGGGCCGACAGCTGCCAGACTGGCACAAGAAAGTGTGCCTCTCGTGCTGTATGGGCTACTGACTGAACGAGAGCGGCGAAGGCCATTCAGTGACGGTGAGGATGATATTCTTTGCAACCCTCGTAGTAAACGCTGACGGCTTTTGCCTTTGATGGGTGTCTCAGGAGAGGGGGAGATATTCCCGCCGCTGGTCGACATTGTCGTCGATGGGGCGGAGCAGAATAATCTCTGTCAATGGTGGCCATTTTGACTTGGTTCTAGGAGTAATAGCTGACCAAGCGACCCTTTCTCTCTCTCTTTTTTTCTTTTTTGCGTGTTTTTGCGTGTATCTTGATGGGGACGTTTTGTCCACCATTAGTCGAAAGTAGCTTGCTCGTTCTCAATGGATTTCATCGACAGTTATGTCGCGAGGCTTGGCGTAGAAAGACGACTATGGTTCTGTTGACAAGATGACTGAGCTTAGTGATGTCCAGCGGACGAAATTCGATTCGTAGCAAGTGGAGACAAGATATGAGGCTGTCCGTGATGGCAAGCCGCCGTCTCGCGGTGAAGCTCAATCCAGCGAGCGTAGGGAGTAGAGAGACACGAGTTGACGAGTTGACGAGTTGACGAGTTGACAGGATGGACAGAGAAGATGCCGTTATCAGCATGAATGACAAGGGCAGTGATGGTGTCGCGATAAGCAGCCTAACGTGATCAGCGGACCTCGGACCGCGGGGTCCGGTCTGGTCAGCAGGTAAGCAGGAGTCGCTGCGGGGCATCTGCGCTTTTGCCCGAGCTGTCACGCAACAATCCGACGAACCAGGATGGCGACTGTGATATCAGCAGAAATGAGGCACATGTCCATTCAGAAAGCCATCATCACGATCATATGGGCGGGAAGAAGAGAGATGGTGAAATCAAAGACGTAGAAAAGCAACGGCGAGCCCTTGAAGAAGCGGTTTTGGTGCAGCCAAAGGAGGGGTCGGCGATGGGACTAGACCCCTGGACCCGCTTGGACCCTCCGTATGTAGTAGTGTACACCCCTGTTTAATTCTGCAGAGATACTTGCGCCACGGCTGGCAGCGCTTATCAGTTAGCGCGTAGTCGATAAGACTGGCCTTGTTAGCGAGGAATAGAAGCTACCTACTAGTACCTATTTTCTCCTATAAATTACTACTAAACTTAGGTACCTTTTTTACGCTAAGATCCCGTTCTAGCTGCTAATTGGTGCGATGCCCCCTGCATGTATGTAGACGTGCAAAATCATTCAAAGGTTGTACATACTGTATGTATGTAGAACCTGGACTGCCAGAAGGCAAGCGTGGCAAGGCAAGGCCAGGGTTTCCCCACGGTGCCACGGTCTGCGGCTGCCACGGACGGGGACCAGCATGTCACCCTATTGTATGCCAGTCATCTCTTTGCCAACCAAAGCGAACAGGTATTAAGCAATCGACTTGCTTTCCAAGTTTCTTGTTTCACAAGACAGCTGTCTTCCCCTTCGTGCCTGCCTAGCGCCCCAGCGCCCGTCCTGGTTTAGACCAGGAGGTTGGGGGTTGGGATGCCACAAATGTCAACTTTTCTCGTCTGCCCGTGCTGCACATTCTTAAACAACAGAACCAAACTAGCTATTGTTCCTTTTTATTGCTTATTGATTCCCGCGTCGAATAAGAGATGCTAACATACGTAACCCACCTTGCAGTTTGAGCATCAAGTCATCTCGGATCTGATACGAATCAATCCAAAAATGTGACAGATGAATCACAGGACGGACCATGTCTAGTTGCACGCACGGGACCCAAAAGTGCCGGCAATAAACAGCCCAGGGCTGCAGAGGTCAAAGGGCGTTTATTGAGGCGCTTCATGTGGTATTACGCATACCTCTTGTTACAACTTACGATTGTAGCATGTCGATGGATCGTTCCCGTCGCCGGTGCTTCGACAGAGGCTTCGACAGAGGCTTCGACAGAGGCTGTTGGGCATACCTGGTCAATCCGAACGAATGTCAGCTGTTTCATGTCGATGTCAGCCCCTCCCCTTCTTCTTGGCCCGCTCCTCTTGTCCACTGTCAGTCAACGAGTTTTGCTCGTACTTCCAGCGGTGACCAAACAGACGATATGAATGATTTTTACGACTAAAAGCCCACGCGGGGCGGCCACTATCAGCTCTCAGTGGCTATAGTGAGTGGAGCTGTTAGGGATGCTATAGAGGTATATGCGCTATGTATAGTAGGAGATATTGCATATGTAGTCATAGTACGGAGTAAAATATGTACATATAATGTAGAGTACTATTTACCTTACTTATGTAGTGCTACACTAAGCCACGAAAGGGTCTATTATTGGCTTCTTGACCATAGTCTTATACCTCCTGTATAAACAAACATATGTATGCTTATTACTACTATAACCCTGAATTATTTTACAAATCCACATGACAAGGGGACAGTAAGCCAATCAGGCGTTAAATAGGAGATAAGGCAGATAATTTTAAAAGGAAAAGATATATCAGCTACCCTACGTGGGGCAATTAGATTCGTAAAATAGGAGTTGTAGTGTATTACAAACCCAAGGTTTTTTTTTTTTTTTTTAGAGCACTCCCATCCGTGCTGCGTGAGATAATCCCAGATTGATTGCCCGGGTCAGACTTGACCTCGGGCTTGAAACGTGGGCGGCATCGCCGAGAGGTTCAGAAACATTCAAGTATGTTTTTGTTTGGTGTTTAGGTCTGGTCAGTCTGGCAGGAGCTAATATGCGCGAGAGCACCTTCCGTCACGTCACTACCAAGCAAACCCACCCTCTCCTCCGCATTCGTCGTGGCCCGACCATCCCACCTCCGCCTCATATTACTGCATATTCTGAGCTGAGCTGACCTAAGCTTGGCGGTCAACACGCATTACTCAAGTCTTCTCATCGTGCACTACCTGCCACTGCTTAACAGGGTTTCTCGTCATCGTCCGCTATCCTTTCTGTCAGTGTTTCGTCGGCGGGTTCGGGCTCGCCGTCTAGGATGCTGCAGATGCATGGCGGGCAACAAGAACAACGTGCGTACCACCCTCTGACGCCTCCGCCGTGAACCGACCAAACTATGCTGACTGTATCATCTTCGCCGCTGTAGGAACCGATGATAATATTGGGGAAGATGAAAGAGGCCGTGGCAAGCTAGTGCCGCCGCTCTCTTTGCCCAAGAATCGCAGCACTGGCAATCTTGCCCTCCCCACCGACGCGACTGTTGACCGAAGTCGATATCGCATGTCCTTTGAGGGTCCCTTGAGCTCTCCCATGGACTATGATGGACTAGCAAGGTCCGCTACGCCGGTTACAATATGATTTTCCCCACGAATGTTCCCTTGTGCTAACCAAAACCTTGTATATCGTTCCCCCGACGTAGATCTCCTCACCCAAACGACCACGATCATGGCCCAGGCATCACTGGACTGCGGCGCATTCGCCAGCAACATCCTCCTTCGCGCGCCCCGACTATGCCTAATTCAACTGCTTCTTCGCGAAGTCCTTCCGTTGTTGCGCTATCTCGCTCGACCTCCATGAGTGCCACGCTTGCGAGCACTGGTAATCTGCAATATGCTACAGGTCCAGCCTCGCCTAGTTTCTCCGAAGACTTATCACGATTCCCCTCCGAGTCGCTGCACTCGTTTTCGTTTGCTCATCAATCCGAAGAGTTTATACATAACCGACAAACGGTTCTCAAGCGTTCCATGGATTTCATGAAGGATCGAATGGGTTGGTCCATGACTCCAATGCAAGCTGGTCTTGCCAGTGCTCAAGCTCGTGTGACCGGTGATGTTGAGACACAAAACATGCTGGAGTTTCTGGCACGAGCACAGCTGATTGGTGCGAACAATTTACCCAATTCGGACGTTGCTGCTCTGCCACCCTTGACAGGACCAGCTGATATAACAGGCGAAAACCTATTCGAAAGGCAATTCATGCCCCAACTTTCTCGCACCAGCACCACTGCATCCGATGTTGCGTCTCCTATCACTGGCCAAGCACAAGCTTCAAGGTCTCCGGTATTCAGGTTTCAGTCACCCGATGGCGTTGGAGTGGACAATCTCCCGGCTGTCCCAGAACTGGACCATGATGCCAACAACTCCAATGAGGCCGGGACGAAGCACGACAGCAAAGCTACTGATGGAAAGTCACTTGTTCCTGCAAGACCAACCAGCCTGAAGCGCACAATGACAGACACTTTGGGAATTATTTTACAGGACAAGCTCATGGACACCATGGCTCAGCCTTTCCAGGTTGGGCAACCAATTTACGACGAACCACTCCTGTCTCCCACTGCGATACACACTGGGCAACCCTTCAAGGCGTTTCCAAGTGCCATTGCGCCGACTGCACATGGTCACACCAATAGATGGGTCCCTGCTGCACAAGCTATCTTTACGACTGAAGCACAACCTCCGTGGACGATTATTGCGGCCAACGATCTCGCTTGTCTCGTTTTCGGCGTGACAAAGGCCGAAGTCCGTAAAATGGGCATATTAGAGGTTGTGCAAGAAGAGAGAAGAGCTTGGTTGGAGCGAAAGCTTTGCAGATCGAGGAGGGCTCCACGGAGGGCAGCCAGGTGACACCAAAGCATGAAAGCCCTGCAGCCTCTGCAGCCACGACACTTCTTGGTACACGATCAGGAATTACGGCGCAGCTACTGAGCAAACCCAACTCACGATCGCAACCCACCAAGCCTGGTTCAAGACGAGCCCAAACCGTCCACAGTGGTGACCCGACCCCCAGCAACTAGAGGCAGTGGGCAACACCGCGGCAACCTCTCAAGAGGTGTTCTGCTTTGCGGAGACGTCGTTCCCATCCAGAAAAGAAACAGGACCACCGGCTCTGCCAGTCTATGGGTGAAGGAGAAGCGTGTGGGTCTGATTTGGGTCCTGGAGGAAATTCATGAGGATGTGGCGCATGTCACCATAGACGAGGAAGGCTGTGTCAAGAACATTTCTGGCTCAGCAGACACAATATGGGGCTCCAAAGCCAAAGGTTCTGGATTTGATGTGGCAGCATTGATACCCCGAATTCCGCGGCAGGGTATCGATCCAACAATCGGCGATCTCGACTTTGCTCAGATTGCGAGGAGAAGGTTCTTCACATGCCCCAACGCCCACCAAGTTAGCACCCCATGCACGGTGGAACAAGTGCCTGGTAAGCTCGAACTACGTGTATCGACCTTTCCTCACATGGCCGGCATAATCGTGGTAGACCCCATAAACTTGAAGATCAGAAGCTCCAATTCTGTTTTCTGCGGTGCACTGTTTGGATACGAAAAGCCGGATGGGTTACCCATTACCTCGTTGATCCCTGATTTCGACAAGATTGTGGATATCTTGACTCATGAAGACGGCCTTCAGATGTTGGATGGAATGGTTGTTCCAGAGCAGAGATTTCGAAGAGCATCAGCTTTCCTGTCTTTGAAAGAGCACCGCCCCGATGCCACCGCGCTTTTCCTCCAACCAGACGGCCTACCTGGCAAGCATCGTGATGGATCGGAGCTCAAGGTTGACGTACAGATGCGTGTTGTAGAAAGTGAAAAGCAAACCAACGTCGTGGAGGAGACGGTCCAAGAAGGAAGTGATGAAGATGAAGCGAACAGTGTGGATGGATCATTCTCTGTTACTCACAAGGAAACAGTGTTCGCATTGTGGATCACCTACTCACGGCACCTTCATGGGCATGCTCGCATGAACGTCAAATCGCCCGGATCATCAGGCACCACAACGCCACTTCACCAACCCTCTCCCGGTCAGACGGCCCCAGTGCTGACGCCCATGGAAATAGCATCAGATGAAGAGCTGCCGCCCAAGGCGGAAGTGAAGTCGGCTCCGCATACCTTCACAAAGCAGCTTCGAGATGCAGCCATGAGCGCAGCTGCAAAACTGACTAGACACCCAAAATCTGCGGCTAGTATGAGTGAAAAGTCAACACCGGCCAGAGCGGTTGAGCCGGCACCCAAGACTTCAATTGAGGCCTATGCTATTCTTGAGGATATGGGACAAGGTGCCTATGGACAGGTCAAATTGGCTCGTCACAGAACGTCTGGCAAGAAGGTCGTGCTCAAGTATGTTACAAAACGCCGTATTCTGGTCGATACCTGGACTAGAGATCGAAAACTTGGAACTGTCCCTTTGGAGATTCACGTACTGGATTACCTGCGAAAGCCCGAGTTCAGACATCCCAATATCGTGGAAATGGAAGGCTTTTTCGAGGACGATGTCAATTACTACATAGAAATGGCCCCTCACGGCCTCCCGGGTATGGACCTATTCGATTATATCGAGTTACGAGCCAACATGGAAGAGTCGGAGTGTCGGAGCATTTTCATCCAAGTCGCGAAAGCCATTCATTTCCTGCACACCAAGGCGTTAGTCGTGCACCGCGACATCAAGGATGAGAACGTAATTCTCGATGGTGAGGGCAACATCAAGCTTATCGACTTTGGAAGCGCGGCATACATCAAGAGCGGCCCATTTGATGTGTTTGTTGGTACGATTGGTGAGTTTCCACATCATAATATCCATGTCAATGAGGCGCTTTACATTTCGCAAGTGGCGGACTAATCATTTTCATAGATTATGCTGCCCCGAAGTGTTGGCTGGTAGACCTTATGGAGGCAAGGAACAAGATGTCTGGGCACTAGGCATCCTCTTGTACACCATCATTTACAAAGAGAACCCATTCTACAGCATCGATGAGATCATGGATAGGATCTGCGTGTCCCATTCACAATGAGTGACGAGAGTATCGATCTGGTTCGCTGCATGCTCAATCGAGATGTCAAGGACCGATTTGATATTGAAAAGGTGGTGGAACATCCGTGGTGCAAAGCAATTGAATGATTCGAAACATGGATGGCTCGTGGCGCCCATAGATATTTACTAGTTGTGGACGCTCCCTCATGGCCAGGATGCATCAGACTAGACCATCCAAGATCATGAACGTTAGTTGCGAAGGACTTTACGATGAATGGGGAAACTGGCAGAATAACCATTTGCCATATCAAGCCAAGACCCAAGTAGAGAATCGAAGACGTGAGACGTCCGCTGTTCAGAATAGTGAGAACGAAGACATGTGTTTCGTTGGAAATGCAGAGGAGGCACGGATGCTACAAAGGAGATGAACAAATACTACTTTAACGAGTGACAAACAGCAGAAGACCTTGCATAGCAGAGCATTAGCGCACTTGGAGCGCGAAAGCTGGCGTTCATTTTTACAGCATTGCAATATTCTTCTCTTTGCTTCTTCAATTTGTATGCATTCGTTTGAATTCTTCAATCTTCTGCTCTGGCTGCTACTCTCTCGAATCGGCATTCAAAATGGAGCGATGACGACGCTTTATCAAAGATCATATATAAATAGAGTGGATGCACCATCAGTGTAACAAGCAGTAGCTTTTCATCGCCTTCTTCTCTTGTTTCTTGAAAAAGGATGAAGTTGAAGAATAATGATGAAAAGATGAAAAGATTTACCCGTTTGACATTGAAAAGGGACTGACTGACGAAGTTGACATTGCCTCCCGCCCTCCTCCCTTCAAAACATGCATCCATTTTGAACTAGTCATAGCCTAATTCCGGATTTGCCCGAAAGTTACATCGACATCGGCACTCAGGCACAGGGCACTCGACATGTCTTACGAACCATTGTCGCGCATGGTCCAGATGGAGGACGTGTTCGCAGCGGAGGCAAAAAGTTGGGAATCGGAATCGGCCTGCGCGTGGCCTCCTTCTCCTCGGGCTTGTCGGAGCGAGGAACGCCACGACCTCCAGACAGACGACACAGCGGGGCAGGTGTCTCCCACAGTGGGGCAGGTGATCTCCAGTTGATACTCGTTGCAGTAAAGGGGTTGCGCGTCTCAAGCGTAGTAGGTATGGGGTGGGCGCCGGCGGCGGCTTCAGAGGTTAGCAAGCGATGTTTCAGCATCGCAGTAGACGCAGCGGAGGGCTATTTGACGAGACGGTGGCTTCAGAGTAGGCACACCGTCGCGCTTGGAGCGCTTTGTCGATTCCACTTCGAATTTTGTGCGCTGGAAGAAGAGCCGGTGGCGTTGCAGGTGGGCGCGGTATGCGTTACGCCAGGCGCGGCAGCGAATGTCGTCTATGTACCGCGGGTGGGCTATGGATAGAACCAGAGTGGCTGTCTGGATGTCGTGGAATTTCTGGATATAGCGGGCGAATATGTCGACGGCTTTGTCGGTGATACCTGTGAGGGCGATGCCTTCAATGTCGCCGTCCTCGATGGCGAGGATACGTTCTCGTGCAGCCACGTGGTGAGCTGCTTGTCGTCAAAGTTGCGGACGGCCACGACGGCACGATCCGAGAGTGGAAGAGAGCGCTGGTTTGCGACGGTGGTCCAGTCGCCGGTGGCGATGAGGGAGGAAATGGCGCGCAGGTACGGGTCTGTCTTGGAGGCCACGACGTCGTCGAGCTCGAGCTGGTCTTTCTTGGTGAGCTGTGGCTGTTTGCTGCCGCGACCGAGAAGTTGGAGAGATAGCGAGACGAAGAGCAACTCTGGATGTGCGGCGCTGGCCTTTTAAGGATCTGGATGGCCTTGTCCGTGTCGCCGCGGAAGAGGTGACGAGACGCGACCATGGTGTGGATGGCCGTGGGGTAGTCGGGGTCGTCATCTCGGTCGATGACGTTGGGATCATGGCGCTGAGGGTCGCCCCAGCCGCAGATCTCGAGACAGAGTTGACGCTGGAAAGGCTTGCTCGTCGTGGCGCCATCGAGTTTGGGTAGACGTCGCTTCTTGCAGTATTGTCCGATGGCTCGTTCCCAGTGAGCTGGGTCGGGGATGGTGGCTCCGGGGCGAGACGAGTCGCTGGATTATTGCCTGCGCTCCGAGTCAATTGTGTGTTGTCGGTGGATTGAGACTGAAGAATCCAATAAATGCGAGAGAAGAGGAAACGTACCGAGGTCCCTTGTCCATATTGAGTGAACACCGAGGTAGCTCAAGTCCATGTTACCGAGAAGCAAGCCTCCATCATCAGCAGCCATTTCAGCATCTGTGTTCTTAACGTTAGTAAACCGTCTTTTTGCTTTAGCTCATCAATACAAAAAAGGAGAAAGAAGCCAGAGACACTGACCGGCGATCCAGTCCCATAAGAACCTTCGCCACGGGTCATCCGACAATACATTTCGGTTTGTTGCCGCATCAAACAAGTACTTCTCCTTGGCTCGAAGGAGCATCGAATGGTCAACTATGCATTGGGCTTCCTAGGCAGCCCCTTGACGGTTGCAAGCGTGGCGAGGAGTGCTTCATGAACCTCACGACAAGAACCCAGGCTGTTTGACGCGAGGGATATTTCATGAGGTCGGTTGTCCGACGGTCTTGAACTGTTTCTCTGCGCTTGTTGTTCATCTTCAGCTTCTTGATCTGCTTGCTCATCTTTGATGTAGGATCTAATACTGGTAAGCTTTTGGCTTATTGTGCTTGCGTTGTGTAAAGTCTCTGGCAATGGCCGGGAAATCTCATCGACATGTTCGAGGATTACGGGTGTTAATTCACTGTCCTGCAGTGTGTCGTTGACACGATCCAAAATACGTGCCTTGTCCGGCCCGAAAATGGGTACATCTGCAAGGGCCCTCTCAGTCAATAACGGCCCCAAAATCTCGGAGGTCTGCGCTGGCTCAAATCGCATCACATCATGGTAGGGTGCGTTTTCTAGCGAGGGGTTTAGTACATTCATCATGTATGTGCAATGGTTCAGGTGTCATTTGAACAGCAGCTCACCTTCCAATCCACGATGGGGTGGTTGCCAAGGGACGAGCTTGTAGATGTGGTCTGCCGTCCTGGACGATTGCTCCAGAATATCAAACGCTCCATTTGCCCTCAG
This sequence comes from Epichloe gansuensis, assembly GCA_023658505.1. Classification (NCBI taxonomy): domain Eukaryota; kingdom Fungi; phylum Ascomycota; class Sordariomycetes; order Hypocreales; family Clavicipitaceae; genus Epichloe; species Epichloe gansuensis. The sequence goes on from CP098281.1 coordinate 1,826,663, forward strand.
AACCAACATCCTTGGTCGCAGCGCTGGTGAAGACAAGGTGATCCAATCAAATGATACAATTCGGTCATGTCGCCTGGAGTTATCCCGGTAAGACACGTCCATCTCGTGGGACCTTTGTACTTGTAGCAGCTCGGGGCCTTCCTGTGGCGCCATTCCTGCTGATACGATTTCTTTGTTGGTTTCCATGACCTTGAGCTGACCAGTTGGAGATAGCGCCGCCAGTAGGCCGCGACGACCCCGACAATAGCGAAGTGAGCGAATCAGAGAGTGCCTGCCGTCGTTCAGGAATGGATCCGAATCTGTCTCAATGGCTTTGTCGAGCCGCAGAGCGCCACCCCAAGGAAGTGAATCCATCTCCACAGCTTGACTATATGAGCGAGAAGCCAACGGCCGAGAGGTTGCTCGTCGATCCCAAATCATGACACCGGGATGATCCAGTGCAGACGACGCAAAGTTATTTTGGTCGACATAATCAATGGTCAGATTGTTGTTACATTTGGTTTGGAACGTGAGGTTTCCGCTGGGGTCTAGTGTGCATTACATCAGCATTGGTTGCATTCATGGTAATTAATATAGTTTCGAAAGTAGGCTGCAAACCTCGAAGATCAATGATCCTCACTCCTTGTCCTTTGATGCCAGCCACCAGTGTCAATGGACTATCTTCAAAGAACTTGATGCTTGAAACAGAAACGCTGGGCTCAAGCTTTGCGTATGAATCGACAAAGGTAGATGCAGCAGAAGGAAAGCCAGGATTGGGTAGCTTTTGAGCAGACAGGCGATTGACATCCCACACATGCAGACTCTGGTCCATTCGCACGCGGTCAAGACCAACAGCAAGGAGACCGGTCGTGTTGAAAGCGACGGCTTGACAAGTTCTAGACATTTTCAGCCCAATTTCAGCATAGGCATTGGAATTGTCGTCGATTTTCAAGAGGTTGATAATGCCAGATCCGGTTCCCACGGCCAAAAGGCTAGTGTCGGCTGGCGACCAGTCGTAGGTTGTGAGGGCGGGAAGTCATCGTGGCGGCTGAGCCTGGAATAGTCGAATCGCTGCTTATGCGCATATCCGGTTGGCTCATAGAGTTGCACGACGCGGTGTTGTAGATTAATGTGAACGAAGCTATCGACAGACGACTTCGGCGACCACTTGACCAGACCTGGTTCAGGGCGGTCCATCATATATCATGTATGTGCGTACACAGTGGGACGAAGGGTGCTCGGCAGGCAGTGATCAGCCCTTGACGGCTGCGTCTACCGATTCGAAAAGCAGCCAAGAAGTAACCGTGTTTGTGTGCTCCAGGTCATTAAGCGTTGAAATCTAGGGCGAGTATCGGATCGGACCAAGCCACGGGGATGAGACTGTTCAATTGCCACATGACTTCGCACAATGCCTTATGAGTTGAAGCGAGGTGGGCGTAGTGAGTTGAAGTGATGGGTTGCTCTTGCCTGTTGCACGTTCTTGCTTCCTCCACACGCGCTTGGCTTCCGCATGGCTGGGTGGGTGCATGGAGACTGGCCAGTGCTGTTGATTGGCTCGTGTGGTGGCCCCAAACCAACAACGCTCAGGACCCCGAAGAAAAAAAAAAAGGTATTCAACTTCGCTTTTCTTCAAAGAGTTGAGCACATCAAGCCTCACTCACGAGTTCACACTGCAAAACGCCCTCGGGCATCACTCACAAACTTCCACGTTCAATCCCTTGGCCTGTCGCCGCGGAAGATTACGTAATAAATCGTCATTAATGCAAAAATGAGTATGAAGCGATCCTTCGCCGACGTGGACTCGCAGGACCATGACAGCACTTCTCAGGGTGCAGCATCCCGCGGATACAGTTTCGACCCCAAACGGCGAAAGCAGCATGGAACCGGAAACCCCAAGGTTAAAGGAGACCGACTGGGCTTTGCGAAGAAAAGAATCCGCAACATTGAGCGACTGCTCCAACGGAACAAAGACCTGCCCGCCAATGTGCAAAACGACCTGCAACGAGAATTGGCGGCCCTGAAGGCTACTGTCTCAGACAAGTCATTCTATAAGAAGCGGAGTGCTATGATTTCTAAATACCACATGGTCCGGTTTTTGGTATGTCATCCGAGATAATGCTCTTCATATGTAGCACTTGTTGCTAACACGCAAGTATTGCAGAGCGAAAAAGGCCTCACGATTAGCAAAGCAAATCAAGCGCAAGATTGAACAGAATCCCGAGTCCGACGGCATCGACCATCTCAAACGCCAACTGCATATCGCCGAGGTGGATGAGGCATACACGATTTACCACCCTCACATGGAGCCATATCATAGTTTGTACGGCAGTGTGAGAACCGACAGCACAGAGAAGCAGGACGGCGAGGAGTCAGAGGATGAAGCGATGAATCAGACCCCAGTAGCCAAGGCAGCGCTCGACTCGGAAAGACCGCCCATGTGGTCCGTCGTTGAAAAACCATGGAGCAAGGCATCGAGGCACTGCAACAGCTACGAGAGCGGCGGCCCAATGACGCCTCGGCATCTACCATAAAGCCATCTCGAGTGCCCAGCAAAGCATCACAAAGCAGGCCAGACAACAACAAATTGGAGAAACGCACAGCTCGTCACGCAGCCAACGAAAAGTATGGGACCAAGGTCAAGGATAAAGCTACATCTAATAATCACAAGCAAAAGCAAACGCAAATTAGCGAAAAGACTCCACTCAATCGCAGGGAACGAAGGCGCCTCATGCGCGAAGCTGAGGCCGAGAAGAACTCCGAGGACGAGGAAGAAGGTGGCGGTTTCTTTGAGGGTTTATAGGTCCGGGCCTCAAAAATAAACGATAGCATCAGAATGGTAGCGGGCGTTGATTTCAAATGCTGTATAGTTCGAGGCTATATTATATTATTCATTGACGTCTCAACTGGGTATTTCACAATGAAATCGAGGGACTCGACTATCTAGTAAACCAGTAAACCGCACGTGCCCACGTTATTTCTCGTAACCATCCAAGGTGCTTATTTACGACAGTCGTCGGGCTCCCTGCGCAAACCGAATCTGTCTGTGAAAACTGTCTGGTTCACGACCCCATGGCCGAACCGCCGGCGAGAACACAAATTTGCGTGAGAATTTCGCAAGACTACAAGGCACGTGCCAATTCATTGCATACATCGGGCACTGGACTCACATGTCCTGCTTTCAATGCGCCTTTGATCGATCAATGGTGGAACGTTCCAAAAACCACGCTGTTGAATTTTGGAAGTTTGATCCCCACCGGCCCTCGTGCATCTGAAAAAAAAACCCCTTCTTGTTTGTATCCCCGTGGCCGCCACCACTCCCAACCACCAAACTCAGAGCATCGCAACCCAACGGCCTGCTTTGCTTCCAGTCTGCAAATCTGCTTTCTCTTGCTCCATCATCTTCATCTCTCCTTCACAGCACCCGAACACATTGATTTTTATCCGCAGTATTAAACACAAACCAACTCGCCCGGAAAGACGGGAAAAAAGCCGCCTCCCTCCCCAAAACCCAACCCAACTCAGTCAACAAGCTTGCTCTCATCGTCGGCTAATTTTCCCAAAGTCATGGCGGCAGGAGAGACGGCTCACCAGATCTGTGTGCCATGGGACAAGCTCCTGACGTGGGTTCAGCAGCAAATCGCAGCGGAGATACAGACGGGCCAACCCGTTGCCCTTACACGATCGCAGCTCGAAGCAATCTCTGAATTTATCTCGTTCAACGACGAGGCCCGACGTGAGCGACAAGGACTATGTGAGCCTTTTGCTGCGTACGTGCATTTCCTCCCCCTTTTCTCCTCAGCTACACATGAGAACAACTCTTGCCCTTCGCAAAAGTCACAAGGTCGCTAACACGAGCTTGTCGAGCAGGAAAGACACAGTCCGTCGTCTGCTCGCGCCCATGTTTGCGAACCCGGAGCCCGTCGTCATGCCTGTGGACGGCCATCTTGAACCCCGCTGGCGATGCAGCTGCACGATACAGTCGTACGGCGAGTTTCCTCGTCGAGGGTTCGGCTTCTCGGCTGGGCAGCAGGCGCCGTTGTTCCAGTCGAAAAGGTGTGTGGAAAAGCCAGTCAAGTCATCTCCTTTTGATGAAGCAGGGTTTCTCGGCGACGTGTTGATTGCTGCTTGCTGCTTGCTGCTTGCTAACTAACATCCATACTCGCCCGTAGAATGCCAAGCAGTTTGCGGCCAAGCAGGCATTGGACTTCTTGTCGCGCTCCCCGGAGACCAAGAGCTCCATCATCTCGGTTCTCAGCCAAAGACCGTCGCTGTCATTGCTGCCGCAAAAGCGCGCTCCGCCAAGCTTGGAATCTTCTCCGCCCAAGGCGAGGCTGGTGCATACGCCGCCACCAGTGGCATCCCAAGCTGACTCGGAGGGTTCCTCCACTTCGGCAACGGTCTCACCTCGCAAGTCATCCGTGTTCGAACAAGTCTCCCTCCTGACGGCGCGGCTGGGCGTCGACAGCCCGAGCTACAGAATAGAGCCGGACCCAGCAGGAGGAGACCGTTTCTGTGGACGGCCCATCTTTAAGAATGGAGGGCGTGTCCCGTCGGATCTTGGCTTCGTTAGCGGCGTAGAGGGACCAACGCAGGCAAAGCTGCGCATTGCGGAAGAGGTGCTGGCTTGGGCGGAGGCGGAGCTACAGAGGCGGCAGGATATTTATCAAAGTCTGTGGGGACGCCGGCAGCTTGAGAAGTCAGTTGCGGGCTCGAGTTCTTTTACAGATGAATAGGGGTGGGTGGGTGCCACGGTAGATTGGCGCATTGCACAATGGGCTGGGTAATTAATACCTGGGAGACGAGGACGAGGAGAGGATGCTTTGACAGACGGACTCATGACGACGATTTCAACGATGCTCATGACTGCGTTTTCATCATTTTTCTTGGCTTCTTTTATCAACCACATTTCATGACCACGACGTCAACATGGCAAGGAAACTCGCATGGTTCATAGCTAATTGCGCAACATGGCAGTCATCTACCTGTGCCAGAACATGTGATGCCAGACGTCGTCCCACTCCGGTTCATCGACCCCCTTTCTTCCCAACGTCGAAACTCGATAGCATCACCTTGCACATGCTTCTTTTTTTCTTTTCCCAGACGTCATCCGCATACTATATGCACATCTCATCTTGCCCTTCCCCTCCCTCCATCGCCTCTCTTCCCCATCGGCACCACCATCTTCAAATCCGCCGGCAAATCCGCCATCTTCTCACCATGCTCCCACAAAACGCCCACATCCGCCCTTCTCCCCGCCACTCTCCTGAAATACCTCGTGCCCAGGACCCCTCCTCCCCTCCGTCCGTCAAGATGACACCATTCTCGCTCCTCCACCACGCCACGCCCTCCCGAAGACTCCTCTCGACATCAACCTCCACCAACAGCTCTGCGTCTCTCCTCATGCCACTCACAGCCCCTTCCTCGGGCGTCTTGTCCGAGCAGTGAATGTGCGCTCTGTTCATGGGCCTCAGTCCGCCTGATTCGAGTATCGCGCTCCAGAAAGCAAAGTACGTCCCGTGCACGACCTTGGCCGGGAAATCGGCATCGCCTAGCCTGATGGGGGTAAACAGGGCCGCCGAGTCCACTTCCAGAGAGTGTCCCTGGTTCGCGCGGATGAGGTAACTACCTGGCGAGGTGGCATCTTCCGACAGCAAAGGGTCGACGTCAGGCTTGGGCTTGAGAGTAAATCGTTTCTTGGAGTTGGTTTCCACAATGGACCTGATCTCGTCTAGAGAGACTGACAAGCTTTTCAAGGGCCCCCATTGGAGCTAGCATCGATACACGCATTAGCTACATTGTCCATCGACGATAGCAGCAGAATAGGCTACGTAATTTACGAATAGCAGGAAACAACGCTTTGAAAATAGAAGGGGGGCTAACCACTTTGTCCAAGGGCGCGAATCCTTCACCGTCAAGCTTAATCCCGACATTATCAGCCTGATGTCTCAACAACTTGGACAGCGCTTTCGAAACCTGGACTTCTCTCCCTTCGCTTCTTCCGCCGCGACTGCCGCCGCCGCTACGACCCCCTCTCCTGCTCCTGTTGGAGTGGTAACACCTTTGCGCTTTGTCTTCTAGATCCAGGTGTGCTTCTGGAATGTCTGCGGCCATTGTTGTCGCGCCAGACTCGTAAGCACAGGGAATGCGATGTAGAATCAGGGCAAAAGCTTTCTTTGCCCTGTTGACGAAAAAGTAGACGGTGGGGCGGAATGGCTCTTGCAATGCCTAGTTTGCCAGTATTGAGCTGCGATGACCCTGTCTTCTTGTGATAATGATGAAGTTTTTATTGTTTCAGCGTGCTGAGGCCATGGAACGTTTTTGGGGGGACAAAAAAGTGCTGATGCTTTTGTTGAGGAACAATGTTTATTAAGCTTGTGAGCTGGAGGCTGTGGCAGCTTTGGGAGGAGGGAGGCATGGGGGCAGCACAGTCCCCACTGCTGAACCCACACAGTACTCCGTGAAGTCATACGGCGTTGAGAAGCGTATGGCAACGTGTCTTGGGCACAATCAAAAATGACGTTATTATCTCGTCGGACCGGGAAGCGGGGGCAGGAGAAAGAAGTTACGACTGTTGTCATCGATGCATACCTAGGAAAATTGGTGAGAAAGGGACAAATCGCAGCATGCACAAATTCACGCCCCAAGCGATACGAGTCGGAATCATGAAACAGTATTAAACAAATCCTGTCAAGACTCGGCAAATAATGTACATGAGATGACTATTCGTCCACCCATACCAGTCAAAAATGCAAACCCCGAGGTCGTTAGGCCACTCTCAGTGACAATGCACTTCATCACGTTCGTTGATGCAGTCCTGAGTGGTACGCATACCCAGCTTCGAGAATCGTGTCAAAATGATTCCTTTTATGTGTTTTTCTGTGCACAATGGGTAAACATCATTTTATACAGAGTCCAAATGAGCGAAGAAGAAGAAAATCACGAGTCGTCGTGGGATGAAGAAAAGCATGGCTACGAAAAAGCGTTTCAACAGCTTTTCGTCTTCGTCAATCATCAAAATTGAAAAAATAAACAAGGGACAAGTAACAGACGAGGTTGTGTCTCCTTCAGGCGCCATTAGACAAGAAGGACAGACACATGCGCCCGTGAAGAATTCGATGCATATACATTATGGGCGTAAGTTGTGAAGGGGTTGGTGAGGCAGAATATCACCTATAAGCTCCTATGGTGGCGCTAGAATTTGTGGATTTGAAGCCATCCCGGTTTCTGCGCGTACTGAGGCTGCTAGCCCTGGCATGCGCCATTCCTTTGCTCAGTGGGGGCCGTGCCTCTGCGTGGGTGCATCGCCAGTGCCGTCATTCATGTCGTGTTCCGCTGGCTGTCTGTCAAGATACCTCCTCGGGGACACGCCATTAGACCCCGGTGATCCCCTGAGCGGGCCGAGTGAAGATTTGTGGAAAGAAGCCGTCGACGGGGCAGCGCTGATGGGATTTGTAGTGACGCATCAAAGGCGCGGGTTGTGTTTCCGCTGGATACTCTCGTCCCTGGGCTCTGAACATATTTATATCAGTGCCAGCCCGAGACGGAGGTCGGAATTTTCCCTCGTTGGCCTCTTCGCCTACAGTGCCGCGACGACTCCTGCCCAGAATTGTTGGTTGCCGGCTCTCTTCGGGTTCTTCGGTTCCTGCACGTCGAGATCGTAGCACAGATGGCGTGCGGGTGAAATCCGGCTCCTCCGTACCAGCCCTTCTGGTGCGAGTAATCATTAGCGAAGATCGTCTTGAATAATTGCCGTCCACAGGTGTGTTTGGGATCGAGCCAGTGCTTCTTGGTGTGGGCAGGGTGGTGCCGTTTAGAATTAGACTTCGCCGCTCTTCGAACTTTGACAATGTCCTAGGGCTGCTGCTCGGTTTCGGTATGGCTTGCTCCACAATACTTGCTTGTCTCGGAGCCGGTAGACCGCTGAATGATTTTGGCACAGTTGGAGTTGCCGGCCCATCATTTTGTGTCATCACAGGAGAAGTCGCTGCTGTGGGTGGCTGCGCTGTACCGTCCCCAAGCGCGACGCACAACTCCGTAAGACTCCGACAGACAGAGTCGGCTTTTCTACGCAGTTGGCGATCACCAACAGGTCCGCCAGCACCGATGACACTTGCCGCTCCAGATACGGGGCCTGTTTGACCCGGACTACCCATCATGGATGAAAGCGACATGGCATCATTGGCAGCCGCCTCCAGTGCTTGATAGACCTCTGGGCTCAGGAATGGTTTCGATTTGACCAGGGCTGCATGCAGTATCGGATGGGCCTCCTTTTGCGAAGTTGTCGTAGTCGATGACTCTACCACCTGCCCGGGCCCTTGTCGTTTGGGAGACAGAGACATGGTGGTTACCGTCGTCGTGGCTGTTGCAGGACGCTCCTCCGCTAGTCTGGAGACGGCAGCCCCGGATGTGGAAGGAAGCTTGCCAGTCAGTTCGAGTCTGTGAATTCTTGATTTCAGGTCGTCCAGCTCATCCCAAACCGTAGAAGGGGCAGTAGTTGATGCAGTAGACTCAGTCCCCTCCACGCCATGGATCAACACTGATCCCGTCCTGTTCTGGAAATCTACTGCCTTGATCAACGGCGACGAGCCGTAGTTTCTGCTGTAACTCAGGCCGGAAGCTTTGTATCCAGAGGTCCGGCCACCCACAGTTGAGTTGCTCTCCGTTATTGACGCGCGCCTGCGCGCATGAACGCTTCCTTCTTGGCCGCCATCGTTTCCGATAACGGATCTTGCAGAAAGAGGAGAAGGGCGCAAGTTGGGGCCACCAGATCGGGTTCGCAAGATGTCGTCTCCAGGATGGACAGAAAGCGCCTTCTTTCGGTTTGAGGAGCGGAATGTCGTGGTGAGGAGACTTCACTGGCCTGATCATCCTCGAGATACTTCGGTCGAGGTCTGTCTTGCTGATCCGACAACCGACGTCTTACTTTTGGCGGCGACGTAGGATGATGATATGCGGCAATGACGGTAGACACAGGACGTCGATGGTGACTTCCTCTCAGTCCGGACTATGTGCTTGTTAGTAATTATGCACCCAACATGGTGCGCAGATTGAAGGAACTGTACTTACCACAGAAGTCAGAGTATCATCCAGATCGCACGCTGCTCTTTCCAACAAGAGATTTCCTTTGAGACGTCGAAATGGTTCTTCGCGAGCAATTCTTAGGAAAACATCCCCAGTGTCGTCGTATCGGTCAGAGTCGCCGGTGTTTGACGGAGGAGCAGCCGGCTGAGTATGACTGTCCTCCAAGGCGGGCCGAGACTGTTCCTCGGGAGAATGTGCAAAGAATCGCCCACGTCGTATGGGCGAGGGTAGAATTCATGTCTCTTGTTAGGCTCTTACGAGAGCCCGACGATCGAAATGACCGTATTGGCGGGACTCGACCTGGTGTTAGGTTGCTGATTTGTATGCTTTGCCGTTTGCTTGCTGACTTGTATGAAATGGGCGGGCGATGAGATGGTGAGTATCGACTCTCATCTGATGAGCTGGACCGAGATAGTCGCTTGGGGAGAAGCAACTCTCGTTGACCCTGTCTGCTGTCCTCGGCGGTGGATGTTTCGAGAGCGGGCTGAGGCTGAGGGGCGAATCGATTGACGGCCTGAACGGCATGAACAGCCTGAAGCCGGCGAGAGCGGAAAGATGACGGCGCTCCGTCCGAGCTACACGAGGCAGGTCCTCGACGAGTGAGATACTTGAAAGAAACGGTACCGGAGGATGCAGACGACGGTATCGATTGATCGCCGTTGACAGGGCCGGATTCGGGACAAGAGGCGGGTCGTTGTGTCGGGTTTGGCGAATTTTCGGGAGACGATGACCAAGTTGAAGGGTGATGAGCGACGTGGTAAGATGATGCTCGAGAACGCACGTCGACGCTGGGAGGAGCTTGCCACAGATGATGCGATGGACGAGGAGGGCAATGTTCTGGCACAAAAGCGTGTCGCCTCAGAATCTGCACCAGCGTCTGGAATCGCGTCCACTTGTACGTTTGCGATATTATCGGGGATCGATGGGGAAGGCTGTTGCTCGGACGCCGGATTAGGCGAGATTGACGAAGGGGGACGAGATGCGGGTGCTGCTGCACTTGGCTCCGGCGGAGGCGGCCAGGATGCTTGTGGACGTTGTGGTGGTGCAAGTATTGTTGAGAGGGGAATGATGACGCCGGGGCTGGTCCGGTCTTTAAGTCTGCAGGGCGACAGGACGGCACCTTTGATGAATTATGATTCTGCCTACATGTATGTGAATGCGGTTCTAGTGAAGGAGAGTTGTGGTCGCTGGCGCTGGTGTTGGTGTTGACGTCGGCATCGACATCATCATTGCGGGCTGGGACAGAGTGGTTGTTGGGAGATGGGGACGAGAGCGATGGAAGAAGAAGTGGTGAGGGTGAAGAAGTTGAGCATGAATCCGCGCGTGCATCATCCCCGTCTCGACCCTGGTCGAAGTTGTAGTGGTTGTCGAGGCGTGACAAGAGGCGGCTACAGCAGCCTGAGTGGTGTCTTTAGGCGGACCGGTGCCTGTGGTGGTGGTGCCTGTGGTGGTGGTGCCCGTGGTGGTGGTGCCTGGGCCCAAGCCTATATTACCCCTGCCGCTGCCGCCGCCGCTGCTGCCGATGCTCCTGCTACTGCCCCCGCTTGCTGTTCGGCGGACGGCTTGCCCTGTGTCCGCACCAAGGACGCGGGCGGGACTCGACATGGACCCCTCATCAAAGTGCTGGCGGCCAACAAAGGCCGTTGTGAGAACGAGCGACTCCGTCATGTTGTCAATTGGCAAACGATGCTGCATGCATCAATCTCGCAGGCGACAAACGCCAGCCACTGGGTGTTTGCAGCTGCCCGCCCCAGGTGATTTGGCGATTGGGGGTTTTTGTTTGCTCGGTCAGCTCAACTGGACAATCAATCGAGTGCTGCCCAAACTCAATTTAGGGGAGCCAGCTGAAACGGGGAACAGCGTGTCTGACAATGAGACAATTTAGAGCACCCAGGAACTCTCTTTCCTTTTCAGCCCGGATGGAGAAATCGTGGACGTGAGACAGCTCCCCAAAAAAAAAAAACACTAATGCGACCTGATGGCGAGAGCGAGCCCAAGAGGAGGGTGAAAAAAAAAAAAAAAAAAAAACACACACAGCCATAGAAAAAGGCCAACGCTGATGGTGAAATGGGAAGATGAGGGCGAGCGCCGTGTCCACGGCTGCCACAAGTCCTTGTCACGGAGGATTCGCTATCCAAGGCCCTCTGGCAAATGCGATGCCAGATAGAAAAGAGAAGAAGGAATGTCAATGATTTGATTGCAGCGAGCATCCAAACTCCGCACCCCTTGCCGACAGACAGAGAAAACATTGATACCATTAATTAGTAATATTGTTCATTTTCACACGAGTGTTCCGTGCATTCGTACATATGTACATACATATATTACACCCCCACTGTACCCATCCCGTGGCGCCCTTGAAATCTGGGCCAGGCCCCGGCAATTACGGAAAGACGGTATGTACTCCGTAGTGATTTGCGTGCACGACGATGAACCACTTTGAACCACACCGCACTGCCATGCAGCATCACCAGCGACTGAGCAATATTGATGTTTGCAAGTTGATGTAATGGACCCAGTGCCAGCCAGCATGCCACATACATAATCTCGCTTTGTGTGCTTGCAGTAGCTCGACGCACCCGAGCGGACAACACGCACACACGATGCAGCCAGCACGACACTGTGGAGTGAAGCAGCTCGGACCACGGACCACGGACCACGAACCACGAACCACGAACCACGTGCCACGCACCAGCGTCATGGCGCTGCATCTTCTCTCATGTGGCGGCACTCGTCGTGGCGTTTCTTTCTCTCTCTCCCTTTTTTTTTTTTTCCCTTTCTTGCTCTTCGGTAAGCCGCCATGTGTGCACCAATACATATAGTACGTCGTTGCAGCCCTCACGAGGGTTTGTTCATGCAAAAATGTGTATGATTTGGTTGTCCAAGGAAAAAGATGAACACGACGCATCGAAAACATGCAACCCATGAAGAAGAATGGGCTTTTACTATGTACTCCTCTTATGCATGTATATGCTATATTTGCCCGCTTGCAGGAATCCATGTTCAATGCCTGTGCCATCTACATAATATAAGCGTCGCTCTAACAGTCAGGGAAGCTGCAGGTTGGTGAGGTGCTACTCTGTTCTAGACCAGCCGTTTGCGTTGTGGTTGAGTCACTCGATGGTTGCCAAACTGAATTCGACCACGAACCAACAACTCGTCTACCTTCCTGGCAGTAATTTGTTCTCACTGTGCCACACCCCAGCAGAGTTCAGAGCTCAGAGCTCAGGGGCCACGATGTTTCGGAATCGGAGTTAATAGGGCTCCGTAACAACCCTCTTCACCTTAATGCCGGCGCTAGATCAGAAAGTATATTCATTATTAAAGACAATACTATTGCCATGGTGTATTGTGCTATAGGCAGGGGACTCCAATAGGTTCTGCTCGGCACGGGTTGAATAGCCGCCAGAAGACTCTGGACCGTAATACGTACATAGATTCTCCGAGTCATGCACGACTGCTGCATCCGGCAGTGTCATTCATTCACTATCACTAGCCATATGGTCGATTATAGACTGTTGGGACTGAGTTCTACTCTACGCAGCCAACATGCGACGGACGGTATACTCCCTATTGTAGTTGTATTTGCGATTGACATGCCATTGGCGTAGCCAACACGCGGGCTAACCGTAGTGAAGGCCTCTACTAATGAATCAACCTCACACATCTCACAGACGAACTTGGTCTACGGGGACCGGCCGGAAAGGTCCTCGCCCTAAACACCACTCCATTGGCTGAGAACACGATGTCATTAATTACTGGCAATTACTTGAAATCGGTGGAACTAAAATAAAATACGCTGTCCAAGTAAGGTATTGTTAGCGGAGCGCATGTTTGCAGGCAGATCAAGGATCAAATATCGCAAGGCTTTGATATCTGATCTTCATGGATGGTGGCTGCAGCGAGTAAATGATCCAATGAAGCCCTATTAGGAGGAAAAAGGCACTCCGTATCAAGACCATGGAAAATCATGAATATGAATACACGAATTGATTTATACATCTCTGGCAAGGTGAATTGGTATCATCTTGGTCGGTGCTCTACCGCGCAGTACATGTACACTGCGACATTCCCGCAGAGCGAAGAGCGAAGAGCGAAGAGCGAAGAGCGCAGAGCGGACAGGACACGACAATGTCTAGCGCCTGCCAGTTAAAGGTTTGGGATGAAGAACTAATAAGCCGAATTTCTGGTCGCTTGTACGGAGTATGCACGGAATAATAGTACGGAGTAGGAAAGGTAGCCTAATAAGCCAAGTTCACACAGCACATGTGACGCACTCCACTACATTGGGAAAAAGCAACAACAGGCCCTTGATCAAAGCTCCTTGTTTCAGGTATCCCGCAATAACATCAGACGGGGTCGCAGCCTCCCTACGAAAACCCCCACCCCCCACCCCTGTGCCGTGGTTTGGCCGAGCGATTCGCCCTCGCATTTGGACTAGTCATAAGCATTGGCCTGAAATAGAAGGATCTCACAGGAAGGATTCTGGTCCGAAATCGCAAGCTAGCACTCTCCTCCCTTGGGAAACAGGGTTGCCAGGGATCGCCAAACCCCCTTTCCCCCCTCTCCCCTTCCCAAACGAAGAATAAAAATAAATTTTTAAGATTGCGATGGGCTACGGAGTACAATCCGACGGGCGTCGGCGCTGGGCCAAAACTGGTAGGAGCATGATTTTGCAGTGAATCAAGACGATCGTCGTCCGTCCCATCGGGCATAACCGAGCGTGGAGTGCAATTCCATGACGCATAAATGCTGGCAAGATAGAAAATGACAAGAAAAATGGCTCACGTGTCATTGGCGTGTTTGAGCATGTTGGATGGTGATGTTGTATCGAGTCACGACAATGTATGTATGTATGACAACGAGATTTGCTCGCGTGCGCGTGGCGCATTATGCCCAAATGACAGAGTTCATCTGTGAACATTTGTTGCGGAGCACTCATGTTAATTAATGTTCTATTTCTAGAACGTCTCGCCGGACGGGGGGAGGATGATGCTAATCCTCTCAGTGGCCTTTCATGGTGGCCCGACTCCCGTCGCTACTCGGAACGTGACGTGGGGCATTTGGAGGGTGTTTTGGCAAGAACAAACCGAATGCGCAACGGTGATATCGATGAGTTTTACCTTGTTATTTCCGCACGAGGAAATCCCTCGTGCAATTCCCTCGTCAAATTCTCGTCAAATTCCAGGATCTGGCTCCTGTTCGAGGAACCGGCCAGGCTTTGTGATTTGTGCGAGCCAAGAAAACGTACATGTACAACCACTGAGAGCTGCTGACGTACGGGATCTTGAGCCGAATTCGGTGGAGTTGGATCGAGGGCGTGGATGACACGTGATTTGTTGGCCGCGTCACGTCTTACTCCGTGCTACTCAGCCTCACTTACATATTAACTTTAGCCATGCAGCCCATGACCATAAACTCTAACGATGGTGTGATGGGTGATTTTCCTCATCTGCTTTAGTAGTATCTTCGGTGTCTATATATTAATAGCAAACGTCTCGACGTAAGGCCAAGGGTCGACGAAATTCGAAGGGGAACATCCTGCATAATTTCCGGGTTGTCTTGCACTGTAACAACAGAATGAGACCCATATCTGGGGCCACGCGATCCGCGAGGATGCCGCGACACGTCTTTCGATCTGACACACTCAAAATTGATGGGCGAATCAGCCTGGCTGTCTGACCGTGGGAGCTGTGGGGCCGGGGAGGGGGGCGGGGTGACTGGGGCTGCAGGTTTCTTAAGGAGGAAGACGCTGATTGGTCACTGCTTCCTGACTGGACCCAGTCACAACGGGCGCTTAAGAAGAAGGATACAGTGATCGAGTGAGGAGTCTCGGTTCCGATCATCAAGCGCAGTAACGAACGGCGAATCGCTGTCATTGAAGAGCAACGGGTGAAACGACTTTGGCCAGATCTTGTCCATCCATCGACTAGACCATGACGCAGAAGTGGTATGGAGGGAGTGCAAAAAGTACAACAGCGGAGAGCCGATCCCGACACGACATGCCGACCGAAGTCCGGAAAGATATTATCGACCTGATGATACTGAGGGCTCGACGAACAGGAAGCACCCACCGAGGTCAGCTATTTCGGCCCGCACACAAGCCCAAGATTAACAATAATCGTGATATCCCATTAAATAAAGGGTACCAGAAGAGAGGAAAAAAATCAAATCGCCTGAACCAGTCCTTCCTTCTATCTGTCGAGGTTTCAGACGGCCCGGCCGTCCCGTCTGCTTCGTGGCGATGCAAATACGGGTACTCCATAGTCCAACCCGATATTCTGAGTCCTGCCAAGACACCACCGGACAGCATGCTGTTGCGGAGTACTTGGTACGGAGTACATTGCCGCACATCGTCGTCACTCGCAGATTGCCGCTTGCAATTTTAGTTCTAGTTATGCTTAGCATAATAAGTTCATTTTGTTTTAGATATGATCATCTTGCATAATACTTATAAAGTAAAAATAAATCATCTCCTACTTGTACTACTGTACTAGCTAGTAAGCGCACTATACTCCGTAGTAAAGGCAAAAATAAAATAAACCTTGCCCCCTTCACACAGTATCCGAAGAGAGCCAAATTTTGGACGGCGGGCCGTGATTGGCCTGCTCTTGCCGCCTGGGCTTGTTGGCCGTAGCTATATTTAGCTATATTCAGGAAACTATGGCTGCAGAAGGCTTGTCTAAAGTCTCACAGTCTCGCACCAGACAGACGCCTCGGACGCTCCAATCTGGGCCGGCTTTGGCTCTGCTTGGCTACATACTTCGTATGCTTGCAGAAAGTCGTAGCAGGGGGTTCGTGTGGCTTTTTCGAAGCATTCTTTGCGGATCCGACCACCGAGTTCCGCGACGCTGATTGGCCATCGAGAGGGGTTCTTAATTAACCTGCCCCAGATTGGTCGATAGGAACAGGACCCCGGTCCGACGACTCTGCGGCTTCATCTGTTTATGGTCCCATTGTTTCTAAAGTTGTCGACACATGCAGGAGGCTGAGGCTTGTCCTCGAGCGAGTCCCCAGGAGTCCCCAGGAGTCCCCAGGAGTCCCCGGGTCCACGCCAGCCAGCCAGTTGCCGCTGCAAAAAGGCCCCCGGCCACGAGGTACGGATTACAGTATGTATGTACATACTACATACAGACAGGATTGGCCTTGGCGGGTATTTCGCGAGTGCTGGCCAAGTAATAACGTACATGGAAAATAGATGGGTGTACAATTCTGCTACTCTCCTTAATAAGACGTGCAGGCCACCACCAGGCGCATGCATAAACGTATGTAGAATCTGACCGAGGTGGGCGGGTTTGGATTCTTGACGCTTGGCTTGACGCCTGACTTGACGCTTGACTTGACGCTTGAGCGGCTTGACACACACAGGCCGGTTCCTTCTCCGCCAACTTCCCTCCTTCCTCAGCCGCCTTCTACGCCAGACGCCTCTCTCAACTCTCAAGCGGCAACCCCTCCCCTGGTCACCGTTCACCCTGCCCACCGTTCACCTTGCCCACCGTTCACCCTGTCACCCTGTCACCCACCAGATCTGGCTCTCCAATAATTCCCAGTGCGAGTCAACCAGACCAATTCCTTGTCTTGTTCTGCCTCTGTCTTTTTCATCCCAATTCTTCTCCCTTTGCCATCTCCCAGCAACAGTCGCCCAGGTGGTTGGTTTCCCGTCGACTCGACCCGACTCCGAAAGTCTCGATAGACGGACAAACCAGCGAAACCTGGCCTCTCTTGCACTTCCTGCGCAGCCGCTAGCCTTCTGCATGGTCCTCGTCTAAGCGCTGGCCTCCTTGTCTTGTCTCACCAATCTGAGTCTCATTCCTTCTTCTTCCTCCCTTCCCACCGGCTCGATTCGACGACAGCTACGTAGTGGCCCAGGACACGCTTTTGTTCCCTCGCCTTGCACTTGGTTCCTGACCATCACCACATATTCTTCCATCTTTCTTTCCATCTTTTCACTCGGTTCTTGCCGTCGCGACGACTTCGACGCATCTACTTGCGGGAGGATCCCACGGGCCACGGCACGGCACGGCCTCGTTCTGATCAGCCCTAGACTGGTCTTGCAAACGTTCCAACTTATTGGATTCAGCAGCGCTGTCCAATATCGACCAAATTCCCTCCGTCGAATCGTTTGCGAATTACACTCCCTTTGCCTTATTATAATCATTCTCTTTTCCCTAGACGCATTATTTGAACGTCCCAGCTTCGAAAATCGACTTGACCGAATCCAGTGTCATTCTCTCGCTTTTCTTTTCTCACCGCGTTTTAGTCATCCCCAATAGTTCACGTTACTGAATTCGAATCCTCCTTTTCGACCTGAGCCGAACAAGGTGTAGGCACTCCAACGCCGGAACACATGACTGAGATTATGGCGTCCGCCGCAGCCCGTCGCCTATACGAGGATCAAATACCGTCATTCATGTCAGTGTTCGATCTTGACGCCGAAACAATGGCTGACGGAGACATTGTCACGCTTGTTGACCCCAAAATGGTCGACATGGACTCGAAAGTGCCGGATCTCACCATCTCATCTCAAACAACATGTCTGCAGCAGAGCACTTTACATCCCGATTCCACACATAGACATCATGATAGTACGTCTACGCAAACGTCGGAGTCGACTGATTCATCTCCAACAACTACTCTGTCGACAACCGATTCCTCCCCTCTATCGGATCCTTCACCTTCATCCTCACCTGATAGCCCAGTGAACTTGATTCCGTTGAGCGACTATCCTTCTACGTCTTTTGTTAGCCGACCAAGCACTATTCAGAGCAACAACATGCTCAGCATACCTGAAGCACAGACTTTGGCACGCCCTGTGACATCGCCTGCCCCGCGAAGACCGAGAAATATGAAGGGATTGTCCATTCAGCCGCCTTTGAGTATTACAACCACTTCAAAATATGCATCGACAGAACCATCATCGCCATCGTTCATCAAACCTACTATCCCTGCAATGAGACGAAAACCTAGCCAACTGAGCCTGAAAACGAACGCTTCGGATTTGATCAAGAAGACATCGCTGGAGGTGCCGGCATCTCCAGCCATGTCCCCAATGCTTCAAAGTCGTGCACTCAAGCACTCAAACTCATCACCGCACATGTTTGCGGCCATGAAGTCGTCCACGTTCGGCCCTCCTGGAGGAATGACGTTCCCAAAGTCTTGGAACGAAACGAGTCTGGTTTATCAGAAGTATTACGTCCTATGAAATCTCGATCCATGGAAGAGTCAATAGCTGAAGAGGGTTCTCCTATCAAAACTCAAATGGCGAATCGCAACGAATTCGAGCCATTCCATGATGGAAGCGTCAACAACGAAGACCAGAAGTCTCCGGGTTACCCCGACGGTCCCATTGCCGTTTATAGCGACAATGTGTATCTATATCTAGAGCCAACAGCCGATGAAGCCTCGCAATTTGACGTTGTCATCAACGTTGCTCGAGAAGTTCGCAATCCCTTCGAAGCCATTGAACAAGAGGCCGGAGCTTCCCAGATCCTCGTGATGAGGGTCCTACACCGGACACTGCCGCGACCACCGCCAGCTTTGCGACTGCCTTTGAATTTCAACCTTCAGAGAGCTTGTCCCTGAAAACGCCCACTACACCGAAAGCAACCCCCTCCGTATTCCCGAGTACATACACATTCCTTGGGATCACAACACAGACATTGCCCCAGATTTGACGCATCTGTGCGAAATCATTGAAAACAGAACGAAAAATGGACAGAAGGTCTTGGTACACTGCCAGCAGGGGGCCAGCCGCTCAGCGAGTCTCATAATCGCTTATGGACTCTATCAGTCGCCCGAGCTAAGCGTCAATGACGCCTACCACGCTGCCCAAGCCAAGAGCCGATGGATCAGCCCGAACATGAAGCTCATGTACTCGTTGCAGGACTTCCAGAAACAGATGTGCAAGAAAAGATCACCCTCGTCGTCGTCAACGTACAGACCACGCACAGGACGAAGTCCAACCAAGCACCGACTTACTTTATCAGCTGATGCTATTGATGTCACGCCCAAGAAACCACACACAGCTCCCTTACCGAGTGAAGAAGATAACTTGGAAGAAGTCGACTCGAGAAGCCCAAGTCTAGTAAGGAGAAGAAGCTCCACGTCGGGCCTACAAGCCATCTCCCGGGTCCCGCATCGGCCCCGTTAAGTTACTCGTGGAAGGAGCACGATGATGAAACAAATACAGCGGCCCCTCCACCTGTGCCTGCCTTGCCCTCTTTGGCATCCTTGTCATCTCTACCGCCCCAGAAAGTCGAGGCCCGCTAAGCCATCACCACTGCTGCCTGTGCCAGGCATGCCTCACTTGCCAACTCTACCACCTCTTCCTGCTCTACCGACCTTCACCGAGCCGGAAGACGTACCAAAGCGACCGGAAACGGGGCTAGGAGAGCTCGAGTCCAGCTACGGGGACCTAGTCAAAGATGGCCGAGTCTTGGCCTGCGCGCGTTCGAGGCTCCGGCGGCTTTCTCAAGTTTTCCGTTGCGAAAGTTTCAGAGTATAGCTCCGGTGGAGCCGCAAGGCTACGGGGTTTCAGAAAGGACTGTTACCGTCGGTTCTTCTTACCCTGACGACTCGGCATTGCTCTCACCCCGCGTGGAGACAATGACAACGAATCCACTTCGTCAAGTACCAGAAGTGGCGGGCATGCGCTTTGTCGAATCGCCTCCCGTGCCAACTGAAGAAGGGCTGTTCTCGCCGCGAGCGACGTCGTTTCCCAGGATTCGTTCTCTTTTTCGGGCGGATGATGGGGTTCGGCAGACCGCCCCAAGCGGCCGACCCTCGAAGTCCGCCGACAACAGGTGAAACACCAATAACACGATCCATCGACGAACTCATGTGATGATTTTTGATGAGCCCCTCCTTTTCTTTTTCTGCTTTGTTTTACGAGTCAAATTATACGAGCATGTTGCCTATTTTCAATTCTGTACTTGGAATTTCACCATGGACCACTCGATTCCATCATACGGCCGTCTTTTCTCTCGTACTATCGAAATACATACGTGCCCTGGTCACGACGACCAATCGCATGGATAGCATTTGCAGGCGTTCTTTCCTTGTGTACAACATTTCGCTCTAATTTCGGAGCACACGCTACACATCGAGTGTATGGGAAAAATTTCTGCTTGCTTGTCTGCACAACTCCAAATAATGGTGAACACTCGAATAGAAGTGCTTGATATAATCCTTTCATAGGACAGCAGCTAAGAGGGCAAAGGAACGACAGCTTCGAATTACCATTGGTTTTTATCTATTTGTGATGGACTGCATATTTCCTTGCGTCTGATTAGGCGAAAGAAGCTGGCCACAGCGAACAGGGCATCTCAGACAGAGTTCGCTTGTGCTTGGCTCGACTCACAAAACACGGAAATATGTCATGAAAGACTCTTCGTCTTGGGTGCCGCTTAGCCTCACCAGTGGTTCAACCGTGTGCGTGCACCGGCTTCTTTCACATCGGACACGATATCCGAAGCACGTCTCCGTACATAGCAATATTCACTTTTTCAAGCATGATGAGCGAGAAGGAAGGGTAAATAGGAGGCAGGGATGAACACATGTGTTGAATATAGTAACAAAAACGTGAATTGGTGGTGCAGCTTTGGATATTTTTGACCTTATTTATTAGGTATTAGGAGGGTGGGTGGGGCATTTGTTATCCTTGTTAGCATGAAAGAAGTTTCGTTGACGGCGGGCACTAGTGCCTGGAAAGAAAGTAATGAAGAAACGCCATATTGAAACAAGTCAATTCAACTCATGTGAAAGGGACATGACCAACGAACCCCGTATGCCACCACTCTATAACGGATAATCTATCTTTGCCGCTGAAAAGACGGGAAATTTCAACACCCTTTGCTAGGTACTACCCAACTGCGCCGTGCGCCAAAATGCAACAAATGAGACGTCGTTGGTCCTCAAGACCACCATATAATATGTCCACACCCATTCACCTTCACCTTGTCACGTGGCTCCCATTTTGAAACCAATTCACGACATTTCAATCAAGCACCACGAAAATGGGAGCTTTTCGGGCAATCTGTCCCTTTTAGTCATTCTTCTTCATGCCAGCCTTCTGAGCAGCCTCCTTGGCCATCTTCTCCTGTCGCGCAATGCCGGCCTCGACGCCGATTCCTCCAAAGACGAGGCCCACGCCGACCCATTGCATCTGCGTGAGGCGATGACCGAACGCGATGACGGACAAGATCATGGTGAACATTTTGCGGGTGACGGTGACGGTGACGAGGAGAACCGAGGAGAACGTGGATAGAGTGTAGACTGTGATTATTCAGCAAGTTTGTTTGGTTTGGTGGACAGACAAGACACAGTGAGACTGAGAGGAAAAAAAACAAAACAAAAACAAAGGCAGAGCAGGCGGAAACATACAGATAAAGACTTGGCCGACGGCACCACAGACTGCAAATCCAAGGACATCCTTCCAGACAGCTGGGTGGCGATGCATAAAGTCCAGAGCGGCGGTCAGTTCGCCCGCACTACCGGCGACGTCGTCCATGCCGATCCATTCCCCAACGCCCGTGGCCACGAGATAGGGGCTGGCAAGGAGATACGAGCCGGTGACGAGGGTGCTCATCATGTTGTTGGCGCACATCATCTGCGGGCCACCGTACGGGCGAAAGGTCTGGAAGATGTAGTCCTGAGTGGTATTGGTGAGGCCATCGAAGAGCAGGTTGAGGCCGAGAAGCACAAGACCCCACGTCGTACTGGCCCCATCCGACTTGGACGACTTGTTGCGCTTCTTGCCCGAGTGCAGAGTGAAGACGGCGACGCCGGCCGTCACGGCCGCCACGACGAGATACTTGTACAGGGGTAGCGCTTGCGGAAAATGGTCATGTGGAGGAACATGACGGGCAGGAGCTTGCAACTCTTGGCTAGCAAGAAGGTGATGTAGTCGATGTGCGCGAGGCTGGCGTACCCAAACGGACTAGCCAGACTGCTGGTGACGGCGACGAGGCCAGGGGCCCCAGGATTCGGCGCGATGGGATAATGGGAGGCACAGGAGAGCCCTTGGGAGTCGAAAGGCGAAGGTAAACCGAGCCGACGGTCGCTGCAAATAGGGACTGCACCGTGTTCAGAAACACGGGAAGTGCCAGCGCTCTGGCGCATCCTCGGAGCCGTGCGGTGTCGTAGTCAGTTTTTCTTGAAGATACGCCCAGGTCAAGCTGCAGAATCAGGTGTCTTTTAGTTTAGATATTCGTTCTTCGGGCGACGACGACGTGGGGAGATTTTCTGGCGCTCTGCAACTTACAAAGAAGCGTAGATACCAGCGACGGAGATGACGAGCTGCATGACACCTGCGTCTGACCTTGAGTCATCCACGGAAACATGGGCAGCCTTGAGGTGCCCATTCGTTCCTTTCACCCGTCCACCGTCTCCATTGGTTTCTTCCCAAGACGCAGTCTGTTTGTTGAAGAACTCGGACGATGATTCGCGCTTGACGGGGACTCGCTTGGCACGCGCCATATTGGAGGAGGAGTGGACGGATAAGTGCTTGATGATGTCCTCAAGAACAACAGTGTGGTGAGCAAGGACTTGAAAATATCCAGGCCGATGGCAGATGGAGAAGTTGGGGCCAAAATGGCCATGGTGGCTTCATTGGAGGACGCAAGGGTCGAAGGACCCTGCCAAGTCAGCGCTAGCGCCTGGCGCCGCAAAGTCGGGCCAATCCCGACGCCACATGCACAATGCACCAGACCGAAAATTACACATGTACATATGTACTCCGCATGTACATATAGCCCACTTGTGTATGTACTCAGGCAAAAACATCACAAACTAAGTGGCAAACGACCAACTACTAGTAATTTCGTCTCTTTGCCTATGGGAAAGTATGGCTACATACACTCCATTCGGGTGGCCCATCGGACCCCCTTTCCCCCAAAATTACATTTCGTCATCAATCATGCTGCGGAATGTAGAGAGGCTCAAAAGCCACCATGACTTTGAGGCCACTCATGAACCCAGAGAGGCGAGCAGTGAAGAGGTTGTGTTGGGGGTATTTGAGGCAAGCGATAACATGATCTGCCATTAAAGTGATATCCAGCGTCCCAATGCGCGAGCTGAGTGGCAACGCGTTCAAACGCCGGTCGATATTCCGTAAAGAAAAACTAAAAGGAGCATCTTCGATGAAGTTGAGAGATACGAGAGTGGTGTGAGTGGTGACTAGAAGTAGCGACTGAGAGCTGAAACAGCTGCCGGTGGGCATCGACATGGCGACCTTGGGGGTGAGCCGAGCTCCGTGTCAGAACGGGGAGGCAGAAGCCCAGGCTCTCGTGTCGACGGGGATTTCCAGGCAGGCTGTGGTGATATGAGGATGTGCAGGAGTGTTTCGACGTTGCATGGTGTGTTAACCAGGTGGATGGCCAGGCGAACCCCAGATGGAGAAAAGAAAAAGACGGGGATATGTGGATGTGAGGAAAGTGGTTGGACAAGTTTGATACAGAGTAGTTGATGACAGTCAAGGTGGCCGTCATACGATGGCGTCATCGGATCAAACAAAAAGTCCGTATCGTGGATTCAGTTTCCTCCACGAGTAGCCATTTCGATGTATGGGTTGCAAAATGCACCAAGAGGAAAAAGAAAGGGAAAAGAGGAAGAGAAAAGAGCTTGGGAGCAGAGCTAAAGAAAACTGATGAGTTTTGGCGGCTGCTTTGACATGACGACCGCCTCTGTAAATTTGGTTAATTTTTCTTGGTTTTCCGACTTTTCGTTGCTGCTCGTAATTAAGTAATGCAAACAGCCGAGAACGCGATCCCCGTTCCTGCAGGGAACTCGAAGCCTTGCGGCAAGTCAGGTCTGGACAGGTAACTGTCGCAAGACTGCGTCCAAACCTGGTTCAGATGTACCCTTTTCACACAGAGTGATATGGAAACAAAACGCAAAGCCACTCTCTGGAGAGCGCATCGTGGATGCAGTGCAGCAATTTACTCTGGTTCCTGCACCACCTGGCTTCGGCGCATTTTCTCCGCCTCAAGATTCTCATATAAGAGGAATAAAGCAGACTCGTTGGCTTTGGCAGTACCCATAATAGTGAACATACGTTCGCCTGTTTCGTCATGTGGTGCCTAAACGTAACATTCTATCAGCCTCACGTCTTTTCGGCCAGGAAAAAGGGGACGAAAAAAATGTCGTGGGAAGGAATGTACCTTGGCAATGGAGATGCGGGCTCCCGACGTCTTGCGAATTTCGCTGATCTTGCTGCCAGCGCGTCCGATGATGCAGCCAACCATATCAGCAGGGATGCTAATATTCTGTGTCTGGATTTCCTCTCCATTCTCGTCATGAGTGGGTGGCCCGCGGCTGGCTGCGTCGGAATCAGATCGACGGTTGAACGGTCGAGCGCCGCCGCCGTTGCTGAAGTCAGCTCCGTTACCTGTGCGCATAACACGGGGGCTGCCGTATTCGCTTCTGCCGCCGCCGCCGCTGCCGAGGCTGCTAGACCCGGTCTGAGTGCGTACGACAGGGTTGTAGAGAACGGTACCGGTCCCACGTTGCCAGTCATCAATCAAACACTTGCTAATCTCCCACACAGCGCGTTGGATACCCTCTGGTGTACCCTGAATCTCGACAATTCGTTCGGTAGATTGGGGAGCATTTCCTTTTGGGCGACCATGCGCACGCCAGAAACATCTTGTATATGCTTGATTTTGAGACCTTGTCTGCCAATAATGGTGCCCATCTGGTTGTGGGAAATGAGGAGTTTGATAGCTTCGCAGAAGTGTCAGTTGTTTGCACATGCGAATAAATCAATACACCACACTAGACACGTTGTGGTAGACTCACGATGGGTACCATTACTTTGAACAATTCCTCCCATTCCCATAGCAGGAGCACCCTCGAGCAAGGCCCTGGCCACAATGGCGTAAGCCCTGGAGATGGCATCGCATTCTCCAGTTATCGTAAGAACGCGATCGTGGACACCTTGAACTACTTTGCTGACACCGGCCTTGACACCAGTCTCATCACGGAGATCAGCAACATTCTTGCCACCTTTGCCAATAATGACGCCCGCTTCTTTGGAAGAAACAATCGCTCGAAGAGTAAGGAGGGCCTGAGCGTACTCCTCGTCCGTCTTAGGGCGAGCTCGCCATCAGGGCCGAGTCTGTCGTCCATCTTGAGTTGATCCATAGGGTCAATGAGGTCATTGCCATTGGCAGAAATGACGTCCTGGGAGCCAGACATGGTGATTACGAGTCAAGAGGTGGTGTCGAAAAGGCGGACGGATACAAGATGAGCGTTGTTGCGAGCAGGATAATACTCGTGCCTTGAAACCGAAAGCCGAAAGCTCTGCAAAAATGACGGTGTGTGTGGAAGAGAGGAAGAAAAGGGGGAGGTTTGGTTGTGTAAGGAGAAGTCTGTGCTGCTAGGAGCGTATCAATTAGCTTGATTCCAGCTGAAGAAAGGACGTCGTCGGCGAGGATCAAGAACAGAAGCGAGCGACATGCATGAGGCCATGGAATAAGCTGCTTGTCAAGCTTGGTGGCGAGGATGACGAAGATCACGTCGCATCCTCCCCACGATGCAAGTGCGGTGCGACTGGGCAAAACACGGCAGATCTGTGTTGTCACTTACCTCAATGTCCCGGGACGCAATGGCCGGAGATGAAGCTGGAGGCGCAAGACACAGTAGGCTACAGTCGGCCGGGTGAGCAGGCTCGAGACGGCCGTGAAGGGTAGTGGTTGTTTTTCCCCTTAGCTTGGCAGGACGGCGGGACGTGATGGCGGGGTTGGCAAATTGGTGACCAGCTCGGAGGGAAGGCGGAGACGGAGCTGATAAAGTAGAATGAGAAGGCGGGAGGGCGGAAGGGCGGGAGGGTGAAAAGTGGGTGGTGAGGTTGGATTCGAGGAGTTGATGAGGAGGAGTAGTAGAGTAGGTAGAGCAGAAAAGAGGAGAGCAGTATAGAAAAGAGCAGAGCAGAGCAGAGTAGGAGAGGAGGCGGGAAGGAGGAAGAGGTACGGAGAAGTGGGTGAAGAAAGAGGATACGATGGGAAGAGAGTCGTTGTGAAGGATGGGATGGGGATGGGTGGATGCACTGGATCAGTCTGGATGGGAGCTGGAGAAAAAGGTCTGGTCGGTCCAGTCAATAACAGGCGAACGAGCGGGCGCGTGCAGGCGAGCAGCCGGTGGGGTGTCGGCTGGAAGGGTCCGGTTCCAGCATTGTACATACATGTACTCCGTACATACATACTCCGTACATTACATACATACAGTACATGGAAATGCCCAGAGGGTCCACTCACTGGCAGGAGCGACAGGCACACAACGGAGGAGGAGGCACGGCCCGTCTGACGTCGACAGCACATCAAGTGATTGGTCTGGAGTACATCAGCCACTACCATCTTTGACGAAGCAATAAGTAAATAGGTTTACTTGTTTCAAGGGTACACACGTACGCACGACTTGCAAGTTTGGGGTCTCGGTTTGGAAACAAACTTCAATCACCCTCCCCGCGTCGGATAGTTGCAGCATCTGGGATATGCTAACAAGGGTATATTTGTAGGACTTTTTAATGCCGGAATCATTCAAACGTGTACTAGTTACTCGAACTCCATACTGACATGACTTTGCCCCAAACAATGCAACATCCTTGAACGAAAGCCAAATCTTCAAATCGAGGAGGGGACAGCCTTTCCATCTCAACTACAACTTTAACTTGAATTAAATGACGACAGGGTGACGTCGGATCCCGGAGAATTGGAAATCCCCATGCCCCCTTCCTTCGTCTGGCTGTGATGCGCGTGACTGAGACGCCGTCTTCAACGGCCGTCTGGCGGAGGCGTATCCAAGTCCACTGCCTCAACCATGTTTCGCTGCACCTGAGACCTGCCCACGAGTTCGTGGAAAAACTTGGCCGCTTCGACGCTCTCGTGCTTCACCTTGTCGGCTTCGTCGCGCTTCATTCCTAGTTCTTTGACGCTTTGCTCCAAGCCAACGCGCAGGCTGTCGGCTGGGAACCGGAGAACTTTGCGAACCGATGACGAGATTCGAGACGAGTTGGCGTGAATGTAATCGAGTTCGGCGAGTTGCGAGGAGATCTTGGCAGCCAGTTTAGGAGGCAAAGAATTGGGGATTTGCCGGACAACATATGTAGCCCCGGCAATGGCTGTGATAAGAGTCAACGAACAGATACAACTAGGAAACATCCGGTGCAAGATCAGGGGAAGGGCAGAAAAAACGTACCAGCAATGGCTATACCGGGGAGGATAAGTTGTCGCAAGCTCCCGTTACTTAGGACCCGTGTCGTTATCAAAGCTTGATCAATCCAACTGCTCATACCGATCATCTTGGGCACGACGGCACCCGCCACCGTCAGTGCCATGCCTGTGCCTGCAAATTTCTCTTGACGCTGCAGGAGAGTCGACCAGTCCACGAAATCCCAGAACTCGGTAGGGACATGGACTTGGCGCGCCAACGCATCTCGCTTCCTCCGAAACATGACATCAGGTCGGAACTGCAAGTTTTGGAATTCATCTCCGACATGCAGCAGACCTAATTGTTTAATCGCATTGACCCCTTGAACACTTCTACCCCGGGCTTGCTCCTCACAACGAGTAACTGCATTGGTGATGTTTGATAACATGGCCTCCTTGATATCGTCTGCGTACTGGAAAGCGCTGAAAATGCCAGGGTAAGGCACGTCGTAGTCTATCTTGCCGGCTTGCGTGATGGCATTATTCAGCTCCGCGCGCGTGTCATCGTAAACCTCCTGGCAGGTGCTTTCAATGTCGCGATCTAATTTTTCGCTGACTTCGGCCTTGGCCTTTGACTTGAAGCAAGCTGAGGCTCTAGTTCTTTCAGCTCGGATATAGCCCTCTCTACCTCCGACTGAGCTACTTCTTCATTGACAGTAGCTAGGGTGTAGACATCGTTGAGGATATTAAGAAGGTATGTCCGTGCCGGGGCAAGTTTTGATCTTGCTCGCTTCTCCAGCACAAAACGGCGCAGAGACTGCTCTAAAGCCTCAAAGTCTCGAATTTTGTCGAGGTCCTTGCCTTTCCCTTTACCACCATCATTAGGGTCATTGCCATCACCGTCGCCGCCGCCGCCGCCACCTCCGCCGGCATTCCCACCACCACTGGCCCCGGGACCCCCTGGTGGTGCCGGACACGTAGGAATAGCGTTGCTGGAAACGAAGTGGACTAGGTCTGATGATTCCTTATGAGTACGTGGACTAAGTCCCCGACTTGGCCAAGGATGAGCTTCTTGCAACGAGCCTTGTCTTTGATATTGTCGAAGCCGTTCACCACGATGAACAAATATGCTTTTTCCGCAGCAGCAGCCCAGATGAATTCCATGGCAGACTGTGTAAAGTGATTTGCAGCAGACACAACAAACACAACAACATCGATTTCTTCCTGTCTGGCGAAAATGGCAGTCGTCTTGGTTGTATCCGAATTGAGACCAGGGGCGTCAATGAGAGCAATGTCAACAACGCCATTATTGAGGAGACTCTCATTTGCGCCTCGGACATCCCTAACGTAAACTTTGCACTGGGTGTAAGTCTCGTTGTCTGAGACGATCTTTTCCAAATCAGCCAACGAGTAGACATCGTAGGTTGACTCATCGTTTCTGCTGTAGTCGGCGTCCTTGTGTACTGCGTGCACCTCCTCGATACTAGCATTCTCTCTGGCATCCAGGACCTCACAAAAAATGGCCGTGCAAGGTTGCTGGTCCTCAGGTAAAACCTTTCGACGTAATAGGGAATTGCAGAAGGTTGATTTTCCAGCATTCAAATCACCTGTAATGAGAACTTTACTTGATGTGTCTTCAATGCGCTCCCGGAGGGACAGAAGATGCTTAATGCTTGAGCTGATTTTGCCATCAAGGAGGGAAGCAATTGAGTTCTTCTCCAGAGAATGCACTAGCTCGGCTTGGTTAAGAGCTCCCAATTTCAAATCCAGCTTCAAGATGGATAATTCTTGAGCTATTTGGGGAGAAACCAGTCGCGGTTCTGGGACGGGACGAGTTTCGGCGGCGCGACTAGATTCGACACCGGCATCGATAGAAGTCATGGATCGTACGAGAGCCGGGGCCTGTGACAATGGTTCGGAAGAGGAAGACTCTTCAATCACGGAGTGAATGCGCCCCATGCCAGGTCGTGAGCAAGGCCTCTCAGAGGTTGAAGAGTCTGTGGGTCGGATGGTGGGATAATGAGCTGGCCAGTCCTTGTTCATCTGCTGCAAGCTTTGCAATAAGTCGAGCACTTTGTGTATTGACCTTCCTAGAATCGCGCGCTGCCTGAAGTACCACATCTGATGACTGGCGCTGGCCTGGCCCCCTACTGGCTGATTTGCCGAGTTTAGGTTCGTGATTGAGCCCGGCGTCAAGGTCGTATGATGGTCTTCGCCCGTGACGCTACCGCCATAGCCAGAGTCGACATCGATCATATTCTGTAGTCGCGTGGCGTGTTCGGATGTTGATCCAGTGCCAACGGTCATGAAGTGAGGCCGAGTCGATGACGAGTTATTCGATGATGCCTCATTTGGCGCGTCTGCGTCTGGCTCGGCGCGCAGGGGCCCCTTACCCTTGCCGGTAAAGTAATCCTGGCTCATGATGAGAGGCTTTGCATGGGCAGCATGGTCAAAATGCCGACGTTGGGTGGTGAGTGATGCCAAGGGGTGGCGAGTTGTATGAGGAGGAGAAGGTTTACGGAGGCGCGCTGAAAGTGGGCGGATTTGTTCAACGTTGCTGCAGGACCCGACTCGGACTCGGACACCCGGCAGACTCGACGAGTCGACTGTGGGGGTGGGTGGCAACAAATGTCCAGTGTCGTTTCTATGGAGAGCCTGGTGTAAGTGCCTGAGGCCGCAAACCTGACGGTCACCACGATTCATGACACGAATCACTACCCACCAACCTATCTATCTATGTATAATAATATTATCCATCCAATCAATACTTGCAATGTTATTGTGGACGTCACTCAGGGTCCTCAGGAGACCAATTGCCAGTTTTGCATGTGTGTACATCTGCGCATGCCCACGAGCTGATCCTCTTCTAGCTACTAGTAGAGTCTATGTAACCTGCCGTATGCTTGGTCGGCCATGGTTCGAATGGGCACTTTCATCATCGTTGCCGCAATCGCTCTTCATGCTGTATCCAGAAGTTCTTGCAAGCTCTATGACCCCAGTGATCTACCCACCATTCCCCGAAGCTATCTTCTACCTCAAAATCCACCTTTGTCACGCGCTCCTCTCGTTTCAGACCACAAATGATGCAAGACTTCGTTGCCGTAGGAACCATTTTGGCCGTCTGAATCTGCGGGCTTTCTGTGAGCTCTGGAACCCTCAAATTCGTCAACTTTGCTGCTGCCACGGCAGATCGTAGCCTTCCCACGTATTCTTTCCATGTGGCAACGACATCCGCTGCCTCGCGATCTTCTCGTGTAGATTGCGTCTTGTCCACGCTGGCAAGCTTCATACCTTTACTTCCAGCCGCGGAGATGGACATACTTTTGGCCAGCATTTTATCGCGATGCCAGCGGTGTTTGCGCCCTGCAATAACACGTGCAGCTGTGGTGGCGATGAGGACATATCCTCGAAGGAAATTCACTGTCTTCGGGTTTGAGAGAACTTGCTGCTTGATGGTCGTGCTTTGACCCGACACGGGTTTGAGAGAAAATCTCCGCTCCTGAATAGTTCAGGAAATGCGGAGAGCAGAATGGCGGGGGCGGGACGTTTATGGGCGGCGGGACAGTGTCGTCGACCTTGACAGACGAAGAGCAACCTTCTTTTCCTTCGTCCCAAACCCAACTCTGCCCAGCATCATTCGAAATAGCCGTTTTTAGATGCAGGGCGACACTGCTGCCTCCGATGCTACCCGGGAAATCATCCCATGCTGCCCATTCGTCGTCCTCGGATGTTGCCCTAGAGGAAATGTTGGCCGTTGGCGCCGGATTCTTCTTCGCATCCGGTGCAGTTTTGGAGCCTTTCCACGTCAAAACTGGTCTGGCAGTGATGAGCCGTTCATCAGATGCTTCTGATGGCAGGGGCTGACTCTTAGGTGAATGTATTTGTGTGGATTGCGGGTTTGTCGTTGTGGACATTGCCCTGAAGCTCAATGGGCTTGTAGAAGCACGCAGCTCCTCCTTTCCCACATTATTCTTTGGTATTTCGATTGGCGGATCATCAAGATCTAGCAGGTCGAGAGCGGAAGAAACGCTAGAGGCAACCGGTGCCGCTGCTTTGATTCTGGGTGTGGGATCTATGGCTTCGAAATCACCAAAGTCGTCAGATTCATCTTCATCCTCGCCTCCTTCCTGCAATTCAAAGTCGTCTGCATCAAATAAGACATTGGGATCACTTGGCGCAGCCTTCATTTCAACTCTTGTATGGGATTCCCGTTGAGACCAGTCAAATTCTGGCCTTTGGGCCGAATGATTATCAAAGGGCCGAGATGCAGTGCATTTTGTGTCACCATGTCTGCCGTTGAATTCTGGGCGACATTCATCCTTGATTGTTGCGGGCCAGAGGGAACAGCAAGAGAGTTCCAGCCGGCGATAGGTGGAATAATAGCGTTAGCCTGAGAACTTGGAGCAGGTATTGCCACTGAAGCTGCGGTCTGATCTGCTACTTCGAAGTCTCCCCATCCATCATCATCGTCCGCTGATGACGGCGCAGTGGTCGTTGGTTGATTGTCTTGAGTACAGTTACTCATACTAGTCAAAGAGTTTTGAAACAATGACCATGTTGGCATCGGATGAGATGCCGGGTTGCCATTGTGCGTGGCTGTGAAGTTGAAGGCATCCTGAGGCCTAGCTGGGATCTGTGATGGAGATTTGGGCTGGTCTTCCAATAGACTGCTCGACTGTGCGTGAGTGGATGAGGGGAGGGTTGACTGTTGAACTCGGCGAACAAGTCTGCTGACATGATGCTTGCAAGAATCATACGAAACTACATGCTGACGGAAAACGGCATGAATCGACGGCATGAATCGACGGCATGAATCGACGGCATGACGGCCGACAAAAACAGGAGAGGCCCTGATTGACATCATCCGTTGCCGGGACCCGTTGCCGGGGACTCGAGTGCGGGCCAGCCATCTCAGTAAATTAGCAGCACTCGAGGGGAGGGGGTGGTGACGTCGTCGGGGCCGCGGGCGCGGGGCACTAGGGCCCGAGGTGCGCTAGACATGGGCTGGCACGGCTGGCATAGCTGGCATGGCAGGCAGTGCCACCAGGCCACCGTGGACGAGACTAGACCAGACTAGACCAGACTTCTCACTCCAACCTCCTCCGTGTCCCATCATCAACTGTTCACAACTACATACTTGACCCAATCCGTACTGACGTCGCCCATCCGCTGTTCCCGTCCCTGTCGACTGGCGCCTACAGCGTTTTTCTGCTGGAGCAAGGAGCCTTCCGTGGGATGTTGGCCGGGCCAGATAACACGTCAGGCTGTCACCATGAGATCACTCGAGGAGACCCAGTAAGATCAGATTGCGGTGGGCGTTGTGTGAATCTTGATAGGAAGCGGGGTGGACTAACGCCGTTGTTAATGTTCCAGGTCAAGATGGCAGACTACGCAGAAACACAGCACAAGCCTCGATGAGCTGCAGCGCGCCGTCAAACACAATGGGTCTTCCAATCCTTGCTTGTCCGGTTGTCGGTCCGTATGCTGGAAGGTGAGTTCGTGGAGCCACGCATCCGACGGTTGAGGGTTGAGAGTGAACTGACACGGTATCTTTGCTGACACATCAACCCGAGCAGGTCTTTATGCTGTCCACCAAGGGCTCGCTCTCTAGCTGGATGGAAGCATTGGAGGACGGTAGGCGATCTTACCAGAAAAGGAGAGCCCACTTTCTGAAGTATATCCAACATCCTGAAGCTCTGGCCGAGCTCACTTTGGATCCTCTGGCAGATGATCCCGAGGTACGTGCCGTATAGATCTAGTCATAGACAAGCGGAAGCACACGACAAACCACTAACAAGAACTCTAGTCACCGTGGAACACTGTGCGCCGAGATGAAATAATCAGAGCCGAGATCCAGCAGGACGTGCAACGGCTTCCCGATGAGGTTAATTACCATGCGCAGGGCATCCAAGGCATGATTCTGGACATTCTGTTCATATACTGCAAAGTCAATCCGGACAGAGGTGGTTATCGCCAAGGCATGCATGAATTGCTTGCACCGCTGGTACATGCTCTCGAGCAAGATTCCATAGACAGAGGTACCCTGGAAGAATCGTCTCTGCTGGACCAAACTATGCTTGGTGTGCTGGACTCGGCATTCATCGAGCATGATGCTTACGTTCTCTTCTCGCGACTGATGGAGCATGCGCAATCTTTTACGAAGTTACAGATGGGACATCACATTCACGCCGTGTCACTGAACCCGTCATTCTGCAAGAGCAGCGATCCGCCATTGTCGACAGAAGCAAGTACATTCATGAAGTCTGCCTTGGAAAAGTTGACCCTGAGTTGGCTGCTCATCTCTCTGACATTGAGATTCTACCACAAATATTCATCATGTATGTGGAGATGAGGATAAATTGGGCGATCAAGTATCAAACGCCGGCACAGTCTGTTGGCTAACCAGGATTTTCCCTCAGTCGATGGATCCGATTGCTGTTCAGTCGCGAGTTCCCTTTTCCTCAGCTTTTAGTATTGTGGGATACTATATTCGCCATAGACCCCTCACTCGAGTTGATAGATTTGATTTGCGTGGCGATGCTGATTCGAATTCGATGGCAACGTGAGACTCCATCAATACATCTACCCTCCTGTATTCGAAGCTGGAATAAATGCTGACGCCTTGGCTTAGTGCTCGAAGCAGATTACTCGGTCTGCTTACAGCTCCTGCTCAAGTACCCCGGCCCGGAACAGCCTCACGGTCCACAGACTTTTGTTGACGATGCAGTCTATTTGCGCAATCATCTAGATCCCACAGGAGGATCTAGCCTCATTATGAAATACACGGGCAAGGTGCCGGAAGACCCAAACAACAGAAAAGCCACATCTTTGAGTCGGGATAACGAACGGGCAGCCAACTCTGCTCGACTAGGCGGAGCTTCGCAAACAAGGTCATCGTTAACATCTCCATCGCGGTTCACGCAACAGCAGCCCAGCATGGAATCGTTTCTCCAGGGCGCTGCCAAGGGCGCAAACCGAGTATTAGAGAGGGGCGAGAAGCTGGGAATAAACCAGGCGATTCGAGATGCCATGGGGAAGTTAGGCGGAATGTGCAAAGCTTTAATGAAGCCCGACAAGCACAGAGATCCCCTATAAGCGAACTCAGCGATGAGGGCGCAGCGAAGGCACTGGCTGCCCTGGAAAAACGCAACAAACAACTCGCTAGTCTGCTGCATGACACTGTGACGAACCTTAAAACAGTGACAATGACCGAATCTGATGACAAAGCTAAGAGCTTGGAGCTTATAGAGGTGGCGGCGGCAAAATCCAGTTCGTGCAGATATATCTGGAGGATTCTTCCATGGAGGTTCCCACTTTCTCGACTGCAACCGGAGATGCTGCCGTCTCCCCTTTGTCTGAAGACAAGACGACGAGAAAACTGGTGGATGGCGCAGAGGTAAATTCAAAAGAAATCAGGACGAACGCAAAGGCCAAGAGGACTCAGCCTGGTCCTGATATTTCGGTCTTGTCTATTAGTGACAGCAAGTCAAGCGCCAATGGCGCAGAGTCGGAACATGCCCCCAATCCAGACAAGATGGATACAAGTGCCGTGGACGACCAGCCTGAATCAACTCGACCTCGGGAGCTTGAGGTTCCAGGAGAGCCTTCAAAACAATCAGATCTGCTGGGCAGCGTCATCGCTACTACGCAAAAGCGAACTGCTGCCATCCCCACGCGTTCTAGCCTAGCCCAGTCGTCATTCTCCTGGATGCTGGAGCCAGACGAGTCGATACCATCTCAGACCTCATCGGGAACTGGGCCCAAGTCCCTCCCACACAGCACAGAAAAAGAGCATCCAACAACATGAGCCGGGAGCGAAACGCGTTCTTGTTCGGCGAAGTGACTGCAGAAGCGGACGGTGTCAACCCATCAAAGACGGATGACATATTCGGCATGGAGCCTATTTCGAAGCCAAAGGGTGAAGGCGTTGGGGAGTCATCACTGTTTGATGAGAAATGAAGTAAACACACGTTTGGCAGGAGGATGAATTTAATGAGGGCAGGGCTGTATGAGTAATATTTTGCACGAAAGAAAACGAAACGAAACGAAACGGGGCGAACTGTACAGAGCAGTAACTCTGATTTACCGGGATGGTGGTATTGTTTCTTGCTCCAGTATCCAGACATCTTTCTTGCTTGGACCGGGAGACATTGCATGCAACTACTCTCGCACGGCGGTGGATTCGCTCGAATACCAAACTTGATCATAGTCTAGCTTTCTCATCAGCCAGACTTGGTATTTGAAAACACTCCGAGACTAATTCGATGCACGTGCTACTTCCTCAACGCCTTCTCCTTGACCCAAAACGTAACCGCGAATGCCGCTACGGCAAACATGAATCGTCCTCACCTGAACCGCCAAGTGTGGAGGCAGCTGCTTGATACGAGCACGCCACGACGGCCGTGTCTTGGGCGGAAGAGTTGGCGAGGAGCCCAGTCAGGACGGCCGTGATGCCTGGATGACTTGCCTCGGTTCTTTGCGTTGCACGGAATACCGCCTCGCGAACAAAGTCTGGTACAAGAAGCAGAAAGAACTCACTGCAACCTTCCTCCCAAGCCGGTCACGACATTGTCCGTCCCTGCACGGCCTGGAAGTCGGCGAAGAAGACGGGCGCCAAGACGCAGAGGCAGAAACGCCACGAGCTGGTTCCAGCCAAGATTAGAGCCGGAGTCGAGACCAAAGAGGAGGACGAGAACAAGGGCGCCCAGGAAGTCGATGCGGCGGACCTTTGAGGAGCCAGCTATCGTGGGACGGGCGAGGAAGGTTCAGCACAAAGTAGACGGCTGACCAGGCGATATCACAGCAGAGAGTGTGCTTGGCCTGAAAACGACCTATTCAGAAGCATGACCCAGGCTGCCTGGTACCGCCTCCGCGGCGCTGCCCACCCTGTTGCCCGGATTTTAGCAGGTCAAGGGTCTTGCACCGGTTCGCTGAAGATGTTCATCAAGCTGATGACGTATTTTACCTATTTATTCATGGAGAGGAAGACGTGGAGAGGAAGACATGGAGAGCAAGATAAAAACAGACGGATGAGGATCACGTGGAAGCAGTGTCCGGATTGCGGCCGCATTCTGACCCGAGTGAGACGTCAAACTTGCTGTGCATGTTCCCGGCCCGGCTCCGTGGCGATGTCCTCAATGGGAGGATATAGTCCGCCCTGAAGGCAAGTTAGGAATACCAAGTACCCAGACTATCTTCGGGATTATCTTTCACGGAGACGAGACGAGACGAGGCGAAACAAGGCGTTTCTTGCTTTTTTCGTGCTGGGCGGAAGCCCGAAACGCGTCGAAACACGTCGCCCTCCTGCCATGTTTCCTTTTTCTTCCTCGTTGCGTGGCTTCACACATGACCAGCCGTGCGATAGCATCAAAGAAGCAAGGGAAAATGCCCACGTAGTTATTTTCGCATCGCTGGGACCCAACAACCGGCATGTGAGATGGCATCACAATGGCCCATCATGTCAAACCAGATTCACCCTGTTGTGTCGTCCAGGCTATGAGACACTTTGCCAACGGCAACCACGTCCAGCAAACCTTTGGTAGGCGGCTCCTTTGATGGCACGACGTACGTACTTCGGCTGGCGTGAATTCCTGGATCAGAAACGCACTTGGCAAGACGTGAAAGGGGCTTGATTAATCGAGGCTACTGCAAGTCCTTGGAAAGTAGACGGGGACAGGCCATCAAAGTGAAGGATGAAAATTGCCGACTCGTCGACAAACCGACAGTGAGTTCGACGACCC
Organism: Epichloe gansuensis; assembly: GCA_023658505.1. NCBI lineage: Eukaryota > Fungi > Ascomycota > Sordariomycetes > Hypocreales > Clavicipitaceae > Epichloe > Epichloe gansuensis. The sequence goes on from CP098281.1 coordinate 1,863,606, forward strand.
CAATCGTGCACTCGCTCGATGCATCGAATGATGTTGTCGTGATGATGCATGACCGCTGCTGAGAGCCACGTGTTTGGTGTTTGTACAACGCGCCGCGCCGGGCTGGCACGCATAATTAGTAAATGATCTGCGCTTTCCGCTGGTACAAGATACGGGAGCAGAGTAACAATGGCGGCGTAGGGAGGCAATGCAAGATACGGGACCTTTTCTTCTTCTTCTTCTTGTTGTTTTCCTATTCTTGATGCTCCGTGTCAGACGAGTTTCGCCATTATCCTTGGATACTTGTGTACTTGGTGCTCCACTACATGTACGCGACAACTGACTGTGTGGCGTGTCTCACACACAACTCACACACAACTCACACACAAGCAACGTTTGATGACTAATAGAACCACCATGGACGATACTTTTCGGCGGTGGGAACAAGCCGACAGTCGTTGTTTGGACTGGAAAAGATTTTACTAATTACCGAGTGCTCGAGTCCAGACCAGCAACATCAATCAAATCAATCAATTGAACAATGTGAGCAGCTGCCGGGGTGGCTTGTTGAGGAACCATCTTTAGCATGCGAGGTGGTGGCCCAGTGGTGGCTTAGTGGTGGCTCAGTGGTGGCTCAGTGGCTGTCTCACTTGCCCGATTCGGCATCCTTCCTTCGGACACGTCGGCTTCAGCTTCGCCCCCCCACCCCATCGGTTGGCCAGTGTGCCACCCCCCCGAAAAAAACACCCCGAGTCCCTGACCACCTGCGCATGCCAGTCAGAGGCTCCATCCTGAATTCAGAGTTTTCCGTCCAGAGTCTCCATTCTTTGTCGTGATGATGATGACATTTTTCTCTTCTTTTTTTCTTTTTGGATCATCAGGGGCCGGCGGAATCCAAAACAGGGCCGTGGGTTGCTCTTCAATCTCTTATGACCTCTCCATATCTCGATCCTCTCCAACCAGTAGCCATCTGGCGTCCAATTTTGCTGGTATTTCGTCTTCTCCTTCATGATTACTTGACTGCGCTGCTCGTCCCATCCCCCGGTCCTCACAGGATTATTGCTCTGGTCATCTTAAAACACTTCCTGAACCTCCCCCCACGCCTGCGCCCCTCCAATGCATGAGGCTCATCTCGGAAGAAGACGGTCGCATCCTTACCCTTCCCCGATTGGATAACTTGGAGAACCCCCGTGCTGACTCCTGTATCCGTCTCGCGCGACTCTTGTTGTCACTGCTTTTACCAAGTTAACTTGAGCCCAGATGGTTTTTCGTATCAGAGCGTAATAGCCTTTTGCCGTTGTGGCTCCATTGTTTCGTTGCAACGCCCTACTAAGTCGGGTTCATACCGTCCCAGGTTCGGACGCCGCTGGCTCACATCTGTGCAAATATTAACCTCCAGTCCAAGCGTCATAGCAAATCGCCTGCCTACTTCCAACACGTCAACCTTACCAACAAGCCCAGGCAGACACCATGTTGGGTTTGCAAAATGTGCCGGCCCAGGCTCGCACTGGGGACGGTCGAGATACTCGAAAGCACTTCCCTCGGTCCCCGTCGTCGCCAACGACAATAACCTGCCTCGCTCAGTTCCCAAGGACATATCTAAACTTCAACTCCCACCCCTTCCCCATCCACCTCCACCTCCACCTCCACCTCCCCTCTCTGCCCAGCCTCGAGGCAATGACGATGGCAAAAGCGTAAAGAGCATTGTCCGAAAGCCTGTCGGCTCGTCAGCGCCAAATCCCAGCACGCCTCAGCCAGATCTCACCAGCACACACTCGCCGCTCCCAACCCCTTCTTCGTCAACTGGATCAATGGCGATACCTAGACGGCCGGTTGGCGGCTCTCTGAAACCTCCTCCTCACAGCCTACATTAATCGCCCCTCCGGAGCCGTCTCCCACTGACTCAATATGCAGTCTGCTGTCGGCGTATACACGCGAGTCCGACGCTCCGACGTCTGGTAGCACCGACAGCACTTACACGACAGCCAACACAAGCAACAACCTCCCTGACTCAGGAAATCGCTCCTCCTCCGCTAGAGACGGGCTCCCAGTCGGTGGAAACGGAAACCAGAATTTCCAAAACCAGCCTGCTGCGGCGAGAAGTGGCAGCGATTTGCTAGGGCCGAAACATGAAAGTCGACGTCACCCCCCACCAACCCCAAAAGGTGGGAGCGACAAACTCTATGATTCACAACCAAAGCCTCTGCCTCTTGCCCCTTCACACGAGCAAACCGCGTCTCCAAGGCCCGAAATATGGAAGCGCCGGCCGCAGACTGCCGAGAAGATTAAAGAGCTGCCGGAACTCAAGCTCAATGACTCCCACGGTTCGACTGCCTCTATCTCGTCCATCCAGACCGCCGTCATCAGAGTCTCTTCACACAACGACACCAACACCGACACCAACACCGACACCGGCACCGGCACCGAGTCCAAGAAGGGTGTAGAGGAATCTAGTAAGGCGAGTCCACCACGATCACCTGTCAAAGGCTTGCCAGGACGCAATATACGACCAGCAGCCAAGGACAAACCCCAGAACACGACACATTCGATGGGTAGTGCTGCTTCAAGAGTATTTCACCTCGGGGCAAGTCGGAGACGTCGAGCAAAGCTTCCGAGCTCAATAGATTCCCAGTACGAGTAGATAGCAAGCGGCCTCCCACACCTGAGTACAGGACAGGAGATGTCGCCCCCTGCCCCGCTGAGCGACAATGTCACCAAGCCGGCATCGCCCGTCTCGGCTTCATGGTCGCCAAAGGAAGGCATGTCGGAGACGGACACGCCCAAGGAACAGTCACCACAGCCGCTCCTGCCACAGAAATCAGATAGCAGGCCGGCAATCACGTCTGACTGGACCGCATTGAGCCCGATACCAGAACCCAGACTACCTTCAACGACGCCGGATCTTCGCGTAGCCACAAGTCTCCAGCATTTGCGACGAGGCCGATCATTTCCCTGATGAAGCTGACGAAGCTGACGAAGCTGACCAAGAGGTTTCCCCTTGATGACACGGCCTGTTTTCTCTCCCGTTGACAGAAAATGCGCTCTTAGCACCTCACCTGAATCGGCATCGTATCGCTTGTCTCCTTCTGGACCCAGTGGCCTCGGCATTGTGTCTGCTCCTCCTCGATATCCAGCAACTGCCTCTGGTGGATCCGATCCCCGGGTCGTGTATTCAGACACACAGGGGCCGATGTATGGTGGTCGCGACGGAACGCTGTACGCAGAAGCGAAGATGACCGGAACTCCTGATCCCAAGGCCATCTACTTCCCGACCCGGACGGAGAAGCCCTTTGCAGCCGGCACCATCATTGCCTCGAGGCCGCTGAGCCAGTCCCACTATAACTGCTTCCAGAAGCACAAGACGATGAATCGTCAGTCAAACCGCAACTACCCGCTCACTTGTCAGACATGTGACAAGGCGGATGTGGAGGACCGTTGGGTCTGCACCTTTGCCACTTGCGCATTTGTGACAATTGTCAGCAAGCACTGAATGGGCACCAGAGAGTCCTGCGGAGTCTCGTAGACCAGCTGGGCATGAGCACTCCCTCAGCCTATCGTCCACATCACGGCCCGCATCTGCCCTTGGCATCGAATCATCTGCCTGATGAATGAGGACCGATCCGTCTCATTTGTTCCGATCAGGCAGTTTCTTCGAGCTTGATCTTTTTCATCATACCACCCCCCCCATTCTTTTTTGTTTTGTTTAATGGCACGTGAAATACCCGGATGAGATGAATTATGTGGCTTGTGAAGCTGGATTATTGCGATGAGCGAGCATACTTGAGAGACACGTGAAAGGAAGGCGGGAAGCAATGAACGTTCTGTTTTGGTCTAATACGGGTGGTCCATAGAGGGTCGGGAGATGCCCGTTTTTATAACGCATGTAGGTTTTGTAGATTTTCTCATCAAAGTGGCCAGATGGCGCTGAGATTGACAACAAATAAATCTGGGTGAACACCTGAACTCGACATGCAGCCATCTACATGGCTCCAATCCATCTTGTTATCAGCGCCATGTTTTCGAGAAGCTGGGTGGCCGGGTGAGGGAGGAATGGACCGACCGGCGCGGCTCCTAATCTCCTAATACAGTGTGGATATGCATATACCCACTGTGCCACTTTACCTCAAAACTCCAAAACTCCAAAACTTCACGTCTTGCACACAACCACCAGCCCTCGCCGCAAGAGTAGAATGCAGCCATGTCCCCTCTCCAGCGGACTCGCTCTCTGCGCGAACCGAAAAACCGCTTACGGCAGAGCCAGCATCTTCGACTACCCATCCCTCCCGCAGCGCCTCTCCCAGTCGTCTGCCCGTCAAGCCCTCGACCCGACCAACTTCTGTCTACGCCCCGTCGTCGTCGTCGTCGTCATCAACCACACCCGGCGGCAGCGGCAGCAGCACCATCACCACCAGAAGCACGCGCCCTGCATCGACGGTGCTCGACCGTTCCACCTCTCTCTCCAAAAAGCAAAAAGCCCCGGCCGCACAAGATCCCGTCAAGAAAGAGAGCCGCCATCCTCCGCTGAGCAGCGCCCACAGACCTGCGTCGGTCGTCGTCAAGACACGTCCTACCTCTGCGGGGGCGGCAGCGGGGCGGCGCTCCTCCCACCCGCGGCCCTTCTGCCTCGCACATTCGTGCCAAGAGTACGGTGACGAGCCTGTCGGCCGCTACGGCTCTACGACCGCCGTCCAGAGAGCGCACCTTCACCAAGACGGTCGGCGGGCGAAGCTCCGACGCCGACAAAGGCCCATCAACGCCCGTGGGCAAACAACACACCCCGGTAACAACCTCTGCGGCGGCGGCGACGGCGGCGGCGAAACCTCGACTACGACCGGCCTTCTCGACACTACAGCAGCATTACTCCCCTGCGAAAGCGCACAACCCCAAGCCGCTCACGTCGGCAATCCTGGCGCCGCCGTCGCCGTCCAAACTCCCTGCCAACGTCGCCGCGTCCGCGGAAACAAGCAGACTGCAAGCCGAGCTCGTCCAGCTGCACCTCCTCCACCGGGACGCGCGTGCCGTCCAATCCCAGTGGCAGGCGAGCGCGAAGCAAAAGCTCGGCACCCGCTTCGACAAGCTCGGCCGCGAGAGCGCCTGCATCGCCGAGAGAGAAGCATCCGCCCTCCAAGGCGACAACATCCTCGCCCTCAGACAATGGGCCCGCAGCGGCAAGAACATTGAAGACAAGGTGCAGGCGCTCGACGAAATCATGACCAACCTGTGGACGCTCAGCGAGCCGGCCGGCCGGCACGCGAGGATTGTGCGCCGTTTCGAGCGCTTCGTCGACCGCGTGTGCGACGCGGAAGAGGCGAGGCAGTCCACTGAGAAGGCGGCCCTCGCCAGCCACGACGCCCTGTTCGTAGGCGAGCTGGACGACTCGTGGCGCGAGGAAGTTGCCGTGCTGACGAGGAGACTCGAGGCGTGGAGAGAACAGCTCTCCTCCATCGACGACTTGGGCTCCGACTCGGACTCGGGAAGAGGCGGTGCGTCCACATCCAGTCTCGAGAAGATGCTCTCCGGCGCAAGGGAGCTCATTCTCGACATGCTAGCCGAGCTGTACGCCATGGTGGAGATTGAGCAGCTGGCGCTGGCGCGGGAGGACGCTTGGATCGAGGGCATGAATAGGGAGGGCGAGGATGAGCTGGATCTTGATACCCCGAGGGCTGGTGCGTTGTGGCGAGTTTTGTAGATTTTTGTTTTTAAAAATTCACTTCTTCTCTGTTTTGGGACACGACGTGAAGCTTATATATATATATACTTGTGACTTTTGGAATGGAGTGAAACGAGATTGTGAGTAGGACATTTTATTGAATGGCTGGAATTGTCATTGTCAGACTACGTGAATTTCGAGATTTCAGGTGTTTTGAAAATTGAAAATCACGCCGTCAATGGGTGTACTAGGTGGACTGGACAGGGTAAGGTCGACTTTGATGGATGTGAGAACGGAAGTGGCCTGACACCAGCAGATTACTAGCTGTGCGCCCGTGTCGGACAAATGCGTGTGTTAAAGACATTCGATATCAAATGTGGCCTCGTCTTTACGTCGAGCGCCGTACTAAATCTAAGATGTTCCTGCCTACTCTTTCGAAACGAAGCTTCACTTGAGCACCATAGCTGTGATCCTGTTTCAGACATCTTGTTCGCGATGCTCTCTATTTTTGTTTTTTATTTATTTATTTTTCAAACCCATTGGTCCTCCCTAGAACCCCCCACCCCCTGCCTGCCTGCTGCACGTTCGTGGCGCCAATGAGATGATGAATGCCGGGCGGAAGTCTTCTTTTTTTCATTGTTGGCAGACATGCCGTTCCTGTAGGTTCCTACAGGAAGGCCTTTCTGGGGAAGGCTACGCCCTCCGCTGCAGCTTCGTCGACGAACCAGCTGCATCGTTCGCCGGCGGCGTCGTTGACCAGGGTGCAGGGCAGACCTTCTGACGAGTCGAAGATCTGCCTCATCATGTCCTTCTTGCCGGCGCCGGTGGCGACAAAGGCCACGCGCACGGCGTGGGTGACGACGGGGAGAGTCAGGGTGATTCGCTTCGAGGGCGGCTTGGGGAGTCTTGGATCGGGGCGACCCAGGCGTCGGACTCGCGGAGGAGGGCATGGCCGGGGAACAAGGAGCAGGTGTGGCTGTCGGGGCCGCATCCGAGGAGGATGAGGTCGAAGATGGGGAGTCGGACCGAGTCGCGGCTGGCGAAGCTGCCGACGAGCGCCTTTTCGTACTGGTCCGCGAGCTCCTGGACGTCGTCGAGGTGTGCCGTGTCGATGGGATGCACCGTCGGCTGCTGATCGGCGGGCATCTTGTCCAGGAGCTCCGCCTTGAGCAGGGCGTGGTTGGAGTCGGCGTGGTCCAGCGGCACGGCGCGTTCGTCGGCGTAGAAGATTTCCCATCTGGAGAAGTCGATGGTGTCCCGGGACCTTGTGACGGGGCCAGGAGGGCTTGTGCCAGAGTCTTGGGCAGCGAACCGCCCGAGACGGCCACCTTGAACGAGTCGTGCCTCTCGAATCCTGCGTTCTGGCTCTGCACAATGTATGCGCGCAGGGCGGGTGCCAAGGCGTCGACGCCGGGGAAGACGTGGAGATTTGGTTGTGACTTGGGCATCTTGTTGGCGTGGGCAGTATTGTTAATCATGTGATTGATTGATGGTTTGAGTATTCTCTTCCGGATGGGTACGAGGTATCATCCCACGTTGGCGAGGGGATGGATGACCAGAGCGTGAGCGAGGATTCACAATCCGTTCAGAACTCTCGGTGGCCCTGGTGCGACTGCAGGTCTCGAATGTTGCGCAGATGGACGAGGTAAGAGAAATATCGAGTTTCAGATTGTCCCATGACATGCGGCTGCTATGTATGTATGTACGTACATACATACATATAAGCTGGTGTGATGGTGTGATAGCGGGGTCAACGCCCGCGGGGTTCGTCTTGCAAAAAAAAAAAAAAAAAAAAAAAAAAAAAATTCCAGCAGGCGGGGGATCCACAAAGGTGTCCAGACGTCTGGTCTGGTCTGGCTGGGTCAAGAATCAAGATGGAAAGTCGCAGAACGTTGCATCGCGATGGAGGGTCAGACGTCAGACGTGAATAACCTGACGACGATTGCGTAATCGGAACTTAAAGTAACACGGTGCGACCCGTTGGCGATATCTGTATCTGGGGCCATTTATCATCGTGCGTGCGTGCATGGACATACATAGTAAATGACATTGGCCTCGCAATTGCCTCGCAATTGCCTCCATACATATTAGCATCTAAGATGATGTTCTGCCGTCTGCTCGAGGTTTTGCCTTTGCCAAGGCCACAGGTTGGCGGGTTTGTGGCGAATGTACTCCGTACATACATAATGCTGCACATGCATGTCTCCGTCTTGTATGTATTATTACATACATACAAATGTACTTGTTGTCACTTGCCCCTCCCTCGTTTGGAACAGCGTACATACAGGCTTGGGCGGGCCATTTGCTCCGATTTTAGCTGGCATTGAAAAGAGGGTCACGCAGCCAGCGTCTTTCATCCTGGCAGCCTTGCCTGGGAATGAGAACTCGCGAACAACTCATGTACATGTGTATTTACATGTACACCTACAAGACAGCAAGCAGGAGCAGGGGCCTGGTTTAATTAATCCTGGCGGGCTCAACGCCACGTGGCCACATCCGGCGCGATATCACCCTTGCATTGCATTGCAAGGGCAGTCGAATTCCGTTGACCAAGAGTGGGATTGGAGAGGGGACAAGCAAGATGCGGATACATCTCCGTACATACATGTACAACTCGGTACAATGTAATTGAAACCGTGGCAATTAAGAATAGTACCGAGTATGTACTCCATAAAAGCATCCATCCTCCTACGAGCGGGTGGGGAGGGGATGCTGTGACCTCAGGACGCAGAGTTTTTTAATCGATACGTTCCTTCCTCATCAAAGGCCCAGCCAGACTCAATTCATCCATGGTTCTTCTGGGCCCTCGTGCCTAGGCACCCTGAGCCCCTGAGCCACATTCGCCTGGCCTGTCAGTCAGGCGCGAGAAGCCACTGAAGCCACTGAAGCCACTGAGCATAGTACTAGTACTCCTCCGTACGACTTACGACTTACGACTGTCGGCCACGCACCCTCATCGACCACAACTTGACAAGCCTCTTTGATTGTCTCGCGCGCCCTCTTTCTCTTCCTTCTTGGACCATTCAGACCTTTGACGACTCCGATTCATTGCTTTGTGGACCCTGGATCAATCAATCAAGAAAAGGGCCCCCATCAACTTGAGAACCGATTCATGCATCGCGCCCATTCGGTCTGCACCGAACCACATCTCCCGAATCGACGCCTTCTCTCTACCAAGCCCGCTTCTACTTTTCACCCCGTCATTGTAAAGCACAACTTGTCCCAGGGATTGCCTTACAACTAGAGTCAGCGCCTTTCGCAGTGCTCCTTTCGTAGTAGTTGTGTGTGTATAATTACGAGACATTTCCCTCCACCTTGGACACTCGGCGTCATCGTATCACGTCAGACAGCCGACTTTGCTGTCTCGACGCTGCATTTCCTAGACATTCTGCGTGCGCTTCTCATGGATCGAATGCTGTAACAACAATGGACGACGTTGATTTCCGGGAGCAGCTGCTCGATCGCCGCCTTCGGCTGACCGAGGGCCTCGACGGCCAGCCGTACGACCTGATCCTGTATCTCCAACGTGCCGTCGTGTACTCACACCTGGGCTATCCGGATCTAGCTGCCGGGGATGCCTACAAGGCGCTGCTTCTGACCGACGAGGTCAGCAACGAAGGATTCGAATACCATGAAAAGGCCATGGCGAGCCTGATGATGCACACCGGCATCCCAATTCCCGAAGTCATGGCTTATGGAGACCTTCTGCAAGGCTGGTCGCCCGCCGTCATCGAGAGCTTGGGCGGCGGCGGAGAGGCTGCGCGCCGTCTAGCAGGTCTCGCATCGATAAGAGCCTATCAAATCCTTTCCTTGAGCTTGTTGCTGTGCGGATGCTTGAAGAGTGCGCATGGCTTTTGCGAACGTGGTCTCAAGCGGGCCCCCAAAACACAGAATTACTCAACATCAAAACCAACATCAACACTGTCGCTCGACGTCGTCTACGTCGAGATGACTTCGACATGAACGACTTGCCTGACTATGGCCTTGTACGTCGTGAGGTGTATCCGTGGAATGACCACGAGCCGGACCGATTTGCGCAAGAATCTTTGGATGCACTGAATGCAGACCTCAAAGAAATGGCACCCAAGTGTGCGATTCAAGTCGCAACGCTGCCGATTCTCTTGGAAGGGGCCAGCAATACGGACCATTACGACATCATTCCGACCTGCAAACAGCTTGGTGTTTTTGCCGTCGAGGACATTGAACCGGGTGAAGTTGTTTTGCGAGAGTACTCCTCCTCACAGCCAACAATCGCCTAAAAGATCCTGTTTGCGACGCCTGTAGCTCCGACCTCCCGTCACTGGGCAGTGAAGATCCAGCAGTCAGCTGCGACGAGTGCTACGATACCGTCTTTGTAGCCAATACTGCCACGATATTGCCCAGCAGCGCTACCACCCATCCGTGTGCGAGAAGGACGTAGATGCTATTGCCAAGGACTCGGAGGCATCCGAGGCCGATGAGACCCTGTATCTGCTCCTCCTATCTCGTGTCTTGGCTTTGGCTGCCCACCAAAAATTCACCCCTGGACGTGCGCGAGGTCAGGTTCATATGGGGAGATTTTGTTCCAACAGCAACAAATGATATTGACATCGCTCCCAACGCCGGACCACCTCCAGAATGGACCTTGCCGTTCTCATTCAAATACAGTATCGAAACCCCCTTCACATCCTAGAGAAGATGGACATTGACATCTACACCTCTCTCCCCCAGTACGACCTCTGGGTGTTGAACACACTGTATGCCAAGTTTCGAGGAACCGCATCCGCACGAAAGAGCCTTCGAGACGGCCGTCCGGATGTGGCGGCAGTTCATCCATACTGGTGCCTGGCCAACCATGACTGCGATCCCAACGTCGCCTGGGACTGGGGTGGCAGGATGGTTCTGTGGGCTCGCAAAGAGCGCATTGTGGACGGCCGCGAAGGCGGCATAGAAAAAGGCGACGAGATCTTGAACCACTACTGCGACGTTTCCCTGCCGGTGCAGCAGCGAAGAGAGTGGGCTCGAGGCAGTCTAGGCGGATGGTGCATGTGCAAGCGTTGTAGAGATGAAGAGGCCGTGGCTGGCGAGCAAGAATCAAGGGCGGAAGCAGAATAATAGCCTGGCGCTGAGTCAAACAAATGAGCCCTTTTTAGAAACGCGACGCGCCCCCAAAAAAAAAAAAGGACTGGATCTGATCGAGCAAAACCTGTGGCAAAAATCAACAAAGATGGACTGGGATGTATAGCGAAGAATGGCGAGACATGGACGTACGTACGTACGGACAAGGGACAGCCGGACCAGACACGATCCCCCTCCTCCTCCCCCGTTCGACTTGCTGCAACCCCGCCTCATCATGATACGTCGATTTCATCCGGCATAGTCTGGGGATGATTCGCCGTCTATCCTACGATCGTACATGATCGAGCAGCTATTGCGACGAAACAGATGACTTTCATCAAGTTCTGACGCGAATATCTTTGCCAGTGGTTGTTTGTTCTGTGGAAGGAAATGAAGAAACCCATTTAAAATCCTACCTGGCGATTCCCGTATGCGATTGTCAAAGGCTAGATCAGTTCTATCTGCAATGCAATCTAGGCATCATGCACTGCCTGGGGCGCGGGGAAGGGAATTGGAAATGAGTACATGAGATCGTTGCAGTAGTCTTGAGATTATACCCGACAACGGGCAGGAGTATATGATTCTAGAGTATATAGAGGGGGACGGAGATGGGCGCATACAATAGACGTACGAATAATGGGTAATGTGTAGAATTCAAGTGTTTGCATCAACATTCGTGGACTCGTCGATTACCATGGTGTAGACACTATCTGCGTGAGTGGAAGAAGCCACAAGTAACACCACAAGCTGGGCGCAACAAGAATGAGCACAAGACTCTTTTACCGATTTGACCCAGGCAATGGTCTTGGACCGACAATTTGTCTTCTTCCAGACCCGATGCCCTGGGACCCCTGTTCTGCGAATCCTCGGGTGAAACCACTCCACTGGCTGACATCCCAACGTCCTTCGACGCCTCCTCCAATTCCGTCCACGCCGTCACCAGAGCGAGCAGCCTTTGCCGTCTCCTTTTGTGCCTCCTCCCACTCCTTTGCCGCTGGCGCTCCATTTCCATCTCCCGCTCGAGGAGAGATTTCGATGCCCACCCGCCGCCGGCTTTGGTCTGGGCTTGACTTTGGACACGTCTGCGGTGGTCCTCGGAATCGCCCTCTTCAATGGCGCCGAGTTGGCGAGCACATGTTTGGCGAGGCTGCGCTTGTGTAGTAGGCGGTGTGTTGGAGGCCAGGAGCGATCGCTGCGACCTTGTGGTTGTGTATTAGGGGAGGAGGTGGTGTGTACTTGGTAGGGTCGGGAAGTGGGCGTGCGCCGACACGCTCGCCAGTGTTGGGCGACTTGGCTTTCGGGGTGACGTTTGGTTCAGGCAGCGGTCGAGGAGACATCATCGTTTGGGATTGCGACTCGACTTGGATGGACTCTTCACGAAGAGGTCCGGGAGTCGCCTCGACCTTGGACTCTTCTCCTGACTCCTGCTGCTGCAGCTCGTTGCTCCATTGGTTTTGAAGATAGTGACGCTCGTCATCTCTTGTCCATGATTCGTACCGGTTTTGGGTTCGCTTCGGTCCTACGGCGGATGGCGCCGAGGGAGTCGGCGATGCTGTCCGGCGACGGCTCCTGGACCTGGGCTTGGCAGCGACGATTTCGCTGACGGGTCGGCTCGAGCTGCGTGTTTGGCGCTCCCGCTCATATTCTTGCTCTCGTTGGCGCGCTCGCTCCAGTTCCTTTTCCAGTTCCTGGCTACGGGCGCTTCCTCGTCGGTCCGATTCCGCCTGTTCAGCTTGATACTGGCTCAGAAGTTGGCCCCGTAGCCTGGCATCACTGCGACCTCTGGCTCGTCTGCGTTCTTGGTCGAGCTTGGCGGCTGCTTCGTGTTCTTCCTGGCGTCTCTTCTCCTCGGCGACCTTCCATTGTCGCTCTTGCTCTTCCCATCTTCGCTTTTCCTCCTCAGCCTTTCGTCGCTCTTCCTCGCGCAGCCGTTGCGTCTCCTCTTCCCACCTGCGCTCCTCCTGCTGACGCATGGCCTCCTCCTCGGCCTCGAGCTGGGCTCGTCTTTGGCGCTCCTCCTCCTCCTGCCTTTCCGCCTCAATTTTGCGCCTACGCTCCTTGTCCGCTAAGCTGGGCACGCTGGGGCCTGCACTTGTGATCTGACGCATGCCACCAAATGATATGCCCAAGTTGCCCTGGCTGGCGCCGCCCATGTATCCATACTGCGCAATATTCCATGCCGGTGCCGTGGACGCTTCATGTTCCCGCTTACTCCAGCTGCTAACGGGGCCGGGAGATGCAGAACCGGCGGTCGGACTTTTCGCAGGGCTACGACGACCGGAGGGTGTCGTGTCTCCCGTTCTGTGTGGCAGCAACACGGGCCGCGAACCATGAAACGATGAGCAATTGCTGTTGACGGAGGCCCCCGACCACGGAGGCCAGTCGGGGAGGCATATCCGGACGCTTGCGGGCTCAAGCCACCACGACCTGCTCGAGTCTTGGGTCCCATGGGCTCCGGGAAACGACTGGGATCAGCATCGTGGGCGACCCTGCTGAATGCGCTGAGGCACTGCATGACTTGTGCCGGATCTTTTGCTCATATAGGTCGACAGTCAGGAACATGTCGTGTTGGTGCAGGTTGAATGGCGGAGCTTGGCAGGCGCGAAGGAAGTGTGAGATGTTTTCCATTTGGACAAAAGGCATGGCCGACTGTTTGAACTTGATGCCGGGCGGTGGAGCGCCAAGGTTGATGAGCCTAAGGAGCACGGGTGAAGGGGTCAGCAACTAACTGTCTGTAGCAACTGTCTGTAGCAACAGATCAAGAGGGCATCTCCATGAATGATGAGCGAATGGGCATACTTGCACAGCGCGGTGCCATCCTTGAGGCCTTCCAGCAGATCCGAAGACGGCAGCTTCTCCCCAAGGGCCTCTTCGATCCAAGCACGGGCTTCATTGGCAGCAGCCGGGGTATATTTGTCGAGGCGCAACTTGCGCAGGTCCTTGTCCAGAGACGAGACAGAGGCCATGGCCATGGACGGCGTTGTTGGGTTGCGTGCGCCCCAAAGCAAAGCAAGAGCGCTCTCGGTGTAGTGGCAGGCCGAGGGTCGGGTATCTGTGCTGATGGAGGATATTTGTCAAGGTTTGCAAAATACACAAGCAAGACAAGACAAAAAAAAGTGTCCAAGTGATGTCTTATTATTAGCAGATTGGTGACGACGCAAGGGCTGGGTGGATGGGTGTTGTAGTTGTACGGGGCTCGGGGAGCGGGCAAGAAGAGAGAAGAGGGAAGAGGGAAGAGGGACTTCAAGTGGCTTGGCTTGGCTTGGCTTGGCTTGGCTTGGCTTGTTGACCTATTATTGTTTGGGCAGTTGCGGTGCTGGCCAGGCATGTCGTCACCATCATCAACAACAAAAGACGACCCTAATAATCCGTAATAATTGTTGTCAATCAAGTCAGACCACCGCCACACGCACTGTGGCGCACCCATGCCCATCCATCACCAACGGCCAGCCAAACACATCCAAACAAATCAACTTGTAAATAACAAAAAAAAAAAAAAAAAACATTTCCAAACCAACCCACCCACCCCATCACCAACTCGCCCGCGCCCGCCCACGCAACGCATCGCATCCCATCGCATCCCATCGCAGCCATGCCCCCAACAACCGCCATCGGCCCCTCGCACGCGCATACTACAAATGGAAAGCCCTCCGTCTCCTGGCGCAAACGCTTCTTCATCGGTTCGTCCCCCCTCCCCTCCTTTTTCTTCCTAATCCCAATCCACAACAATGACCCAAAACGTACTTGGCACGAACCCAGACCACAAACCCCAGAGACAGACCTAACTTGTTTTCATCTGCCCAGGCCACGACCTCCAGGGCAACACCTTCTGGGAATTCAAGCTCACCTCGGCCGAAACCCGCTTCCGCCGCATCGTCAACTACCCTCGCTCCACGCACTACAGCCAGGTGCAGGTCTCGCCCCTCTGGCACCAGTGGCTGCGGCACATGCGCGCCGAGCCCCGAGTCTGGAGGAGCAGAGCGCCGACGTGGTCCGCCAGCAGCGCATGAGGCATCTTGCCGCCGAGGCGGATGCGCGCTGGGCGGCCAAGCCCCGGGTGATGGAGGATGTGGATGCGACGACGACGACGATGACGACGACGACGAGTGCCCTGGGTGGTGGAGGACCATTGCCATCCACGGATGTCGAGGCAACCATCTTGGAATCGGAACCGGGCGCGGGTGCGGGCGCCAGGGATACAGAGAAGCAGCAGCAGAGGAAGAGGAAGGGGAAGGGAGTGCAGAGGTGAATGATCCATGGGCCAAGGCGAAAGCCCAGGGTCTTGGCGAGAATTGGCAACCTACGGCGTGGAATCCCTCTGCGAAGCGATGAAAATATTGACGACTCACGAGTCATGAATCACTGTTTTGTTTTGTTTTGTTTTGTTTTAGCATTTTACGACGTGTACGTCACTACAGACTGACCATCCTTATCTTGTACATTGATCATATTCCCGTGTCTATATAAATATAAACGCAACAGAAGGGGGAAAAGGGGTATCTACATGTATCATAGTGTAATGTTGAAATAATTCTGAAGAGAAACTCTTGTAATCAAAAATGAACAAGAACAACGCCCGCTATGCTTCGTGAGAAGACTTTCCCAGAAAACGCCATCACACGTAGGGATGAGTTTACCTACTATTTTTCCCCTTCTTTTTTTTTCTAAAAAAAAAAATCCTTGTCGTTGAATGTTCCATTTCCCATATTGTTCGTTCCGGTACGCAATCGCTCAAGTGACCGCCGCCCTCAAAGCATTCATCAAGGCACGAATTCTCTCCCGGACCCGGCAAGGATGTCCTCCGCAAGAGCATCTCCTCCTGAAGAGTCGGCGCGTCCTTTGCCCGTCCGCCTCTTCTTGGCTTTGGTCTCTCTTGCACGGATCCCCGTCTCGCAAGCTGCCTCGAAACTATCCGAGTACTCCAGCATGTCACTCAACCATAGCAGCTGTATGGCGTTCTCCACCACGACGCCCAGTTTCGCATTGTCTTCCAAGGCAACCGTATTGGCCGGAAGACATACGTAGCAATGTTCGAGCATAGCCGTCGTCAGGCAGCTCACTGCGTCGGCCTGGGGATCAACTTTGCGGGGGTCTTTGTGGTTGTTCGGCAAGAGACAGTCGAACAGTTCTCTGATAATAGTGACGTGGGCCTCGGGCAGAAGCGGGTTCTCCCTCTGGGTCACAAAGAGGGTGAAGAGCTCGAGGCCGAGGTTCTTGATGGAGAGAGCGAAATCCTGATAGAGCCGGTTGAGATCGCTCCGCTTGCCGAGGGCGTGCGTAGCCGCGGAGAGGAGCTTGAAGAACCGTAGGCGGAGATGCACCGACTCGACGAGCCCGGGCTGCGAAGATCCGAATGTTTCTCTGTTGTGTCCAGCTCGTGGCTTCTGTGGGGTGGGCGGTTCTGAAGATATGGAGTCGTCATCAAAGTAGTCGCCAAACCTGTCATTCTCTAGGTCCAGGACGTTGTCTCGCTTCCTCTTCTTCGAGGCCTTGTTGGGGCCTCGCGGCTCCTTTTCAAACACCTCTGGGAAAGACGATGACGATAGCGAGCTGCCATCCGCAAACAGGGACTTGATGATTCTCTTGGGCGCCATTTGCCCATATGTGCCTTGCCACATGTACATGGCAATCATGGACTCTTTCCTCGCTGCAAAGGGCTCATTATCCGCGCCCTCTCTGCCTTTCGATTCGTATGCCGATGCCGCCTCGTCCTGCCGCTCCCTCTCGGCCCAGTCCATCTCCAGCACATCCAACATGAACTCGAGCCAGACCTTCCAGTACCGCCAACGGTGAGGGTACAGGCTGCTCGTGTTGAATGCCCATCCAACCGTGGACCATAGATCCTGGCCTCTGGTCCACACGCTACTCTGGTTTGCCATCTTCCCTTGACGCGGTCATGATCATGGCCCGAGTCACCGTCCGACATGTCGCTATCGCTACCGGCACTGGTATATCCCGACCGACGACTCCATCGCGACGGATGATGGTGGAACTGGAAGGCGGTGCGGAACCCCGCGTTGACTGGTCCAACGACGGCCAATAAATTCCGCAAGTAATCGAGCGCCAGGACCGACACCTCTCGCAGCTCCGACGTCTCGGCGCGCGTCGTGTGAACAGGATGCACAATGAGCGTGTTGAGGAGTGCTAGATGGCTCGGCGGCGGTATCAGGGCAGGTTTGGTGGGCGGTGTCCGACGCGACATGCCCGATCCGAGCGTGCTATTGAATAGATGAATGGCACATGTATCTGAGTAGAAACAATTCTTCGCTTTAGCTTTTGCCTCCACGTGGGCATCTGCATCTGCATCTGCATCTGCCTGGACTGGGAGCTTGCACCTACAAAGCTGTTCTTCGAGGAAAATCTGGCCATGGTCTTTGAGTTCGCGGTGGAGTTGTCGCGCATCGCGGTAGGGACAAGGCACGCCGTGCACCGGACTGCTTGCCGTCGTGGAGCCCTCGATGTTGGAATCGTTGGCCGTGTGGCAAGATGCTGGAGACGAGCTCACGCTCTTTCGATTGCTAGCCACGGTCGCCATGGGGTTCGTCGCCGCGTTGGGGTCGATCCAATCACCAGGTCGGGGACTTGTGACGGGATATAAATTTTCGTGTTGCATGATGATGCACAGACTAATAACGATGCGGACTGCTGCTAACGACAAGTACCCAACAAGTCCGGGTCTGACGTCTGACGCGACTTAAACTGGTGAAAGTGGGTGAAAGTGGGGACCGGCCAGCCAGGAGCCAGCCAGGTAGCCACTAATCACTATTAGGTACGGATTACATACTGTCAGGAGAGCTCCCTAGAGCATCGGATGTGTGGATGCGGACTGCGCATTGACTAGGATGAAACCCTCGATGAGACAACGGTGGAGACAATGTATCAGAAGTACCTCCGTAGACTAGTCATTACCATAGCGCACTATGTACCTTTCAGGTACAAAAGTTAGGTACTGTCTGCACCTCTGATTAACAAGAATCGAACCTTTCTATTAGCAACACTAACCCCTACCTTTAATAGTTATAAGCCTAGGAGGCTTCTATTGCCCTTATTGTTAATTATTAGAGGATAAAAGCTCCGTTAAAGTTATTAATCTAACGCTTGCCTATATTAAGAGATAATCGCTCCTTTATTATAACTATTAGTTAAAATAATAACCCTATGCTTCCTTTAACCAGTATAGTTCCCTTTATAATATCTAAAGAAACTCTAAATATAGTGTTATTATTAGAGAAGGACTGGATTAAATAGTACGCGCAAACAAAGAATTACGTAGAATCTTATGGTGTCTAGGAGTATATTAATCTAAATTAGGATAAATTACTAGAAGAACTAATAATGCCTGCTTACCTAAAAGAGATCTAAGACTAGAGATTATGGCGGATAACCCTAACGCTCTAGAAGACTAGAAGATTACGTATAAAGACACTAAAGATAAGTATAACTTTAAATGCAAAGATCTATAATTTAACCTTATGAAATATATAAACCTATTAAGGCAAATGCTAAAGATTAGGAATTTATTTATAAGACCCTTTTAAAGAATATCTAAGACTCTCTTAACTTTAATAGTAAAGAGAAGGGAAAGGAGTTAGTTTATTAGCACTCTTAAAGAATATTAAAGCTTCTTTAGGATTAATATAAGCTAAACGTAAGGAAGATGTTAATTCTTGCGGAAACGCGCCTTAATAATTACTTATAAGCTAAAGGTTCCTATAATTAGTACTAATAGGCAGTGATAATAGAGGTACTGTGGAGGAATTATTAAGACCTTAAGACCTAATAGACTAAGGAGATAATGCTATATAAGTTTGTAATCTCTCTTTATAGTAAATTTAAGTTATTTTAGAAGAAATAGAATAATCTGCTTAATAAGGGCATGAATCAGAGCTTTCTTAAGGCTATTATAGAGTTTAAAAGAGACTATAAAGCTCTATAAAGCGTACTAAAGGCTACTAATGCGATTATAACTAATAAATTAACAGGATTAAATGATTTAACGAAATCTAAGAGGCCTAAGTGCCCTAGATATACGAATTATATAGTTAGAGATGCCTTAAAGTAGTAGGAATCCTGTAATTTGTTTAAGGCTTTATATAAGTTAGACCTTACTCCTAAGAACTAGGAAGTTAGGAAGAACTCTAAAGATAATATTAAGAAGTATCTAAAAGAGAACCTATAAGAGAAAACAAAGGCTATGAATTAGAAATTAAAGGAGAAGAGCAGTAGTAATATTATTATGCCCTTATAGAATCCTACGAATAACTCTGTGGCTATTACTCTAGGCAAGAAGTTAGCTAATGTATTATTATTTATACGCGCTAAGCGCTCTTAACGCGTTACCTTATCTTTAAACGCGGTTAATAGCTTAGAATTAAAGAGGAATATAGTCCTTTATGACTCTAGAGCTAATATTCATATCTTTAATAACCCTTATTAGTTTAAGCAAGCTGAATTTGATAATACCGTTGTAATAGAGGTAGAGGCTAGTGGCATAATCTATGTGGCTTTAGGCGAAGGTCTAGTGTATATTTTAGTGACGGATCTGCTATCTAGAACGCTAAGGATAATTGTACTAGAGAAAGCGCTGCTAATCCTAGAATTTTATGTTAATCTTGTATTAGTGATAATTCTAATGAAGGCAGGGATCTTCTAGAATTAGAAAAATGCTTCCTATATAAAGGATTAAGGCCTATAGCAAGAGTTTATAATATTAATAAGCTTTACGTGTTATTATAGCTATTAGAAAAGCTAAAAGAGGCCTATGCTATAACTAGTAGGGCACTAAGACTGCCTTAAAAAGGAGATACAGAGCTTTAGCATTAATAATATGGTTATCTAGGCGTACGCGTATTTGCAAAGCTTATGAACGTAGCTTTAGGGGTTAAATTAATAGGTCCTAAGCCTATGGAATGTGAGGTCTATACTATAGGCAAAGCTAAGCGATGGAGATTGTAGGTTACACCTAAAGGCCTTCTATAAGGGCTAGGTTATAGGCTTTCTATTAATCTAGATTACTATAACTCTTCTTGTTAGAATGGTAATAGGTATTAGTGTGTTTTTACATGCCTTATGACCTTAATAAGGTTCTTTTATTCCTTTAAAATAAAAGACAGCATTCGCGATAGCTTTTGCATAATAATAGCGTTCCTAAGCACTTAATTTAGGGTTTAACTACGCTTTCTATATAGTGATATTAAAAAGCCCTCTTCACAGAGTAAATAAAAGATAAGATAGCCCTTACGGGTATTATAGTCTATAATTCAGCTCCCTTAATACCTAGCTAGAATAGAAAGGCAGAGAGATCTAGGGGGTGATTAAGTAAAAGCTTATACGTTAAGCCTAGAGGCTTAGCTTCTAATAGATCTTAATAATAAGGTCTTTAATACCGCGGTTTATCTATTAAATTAAATGCCTTTTAAGCATTGCGGAACCTAGATTACACCTTATAAGCTTTAGTGGAATTAGGCTAGGAAAACGGTTCTAGCCTATTTATAGATAGCAGAGGTCTAGAAGCCCTTAATTACATATCTATAAGCCTATAGATATAAGGCTTTTCCTATAATAACAAAGGCTTTAGAGCATATTAAATCGCATAACGCAATCCTATAGTTAGAGCAGAAAGCTTACATTAGGTACCTAGTTAGTTATAGAGGCAAGTCCTAATACATTATTTAGGTACCTTTGCTTTGTAATCGTAAAGTTATTATATTAGCATGTGTTTAATTTAATAAGAATTCCTTCTTTAAACTAGAAGAAGAGCTTGAATTAGCTTAAAAGGAGAAGATATTAATGATCGCGCTGCTTAAAGAGCTTAAAGCTAATAATATTAATAAGGAAATTAGTTAAGACCTTATTAGATTAGAATTAAAAGAGAAAGATTACCCTTCTATGCCTTTAACTATAGAAGGAGAAAACAAATAGTTTAAAGTAAAAACACTACCTTATATAATAGGGGAAAAGATAACCTTTCTAGTGCACTTTTAACCCTCCTAACTCTTCTTATAAGGCGCTAGTTACTATAGAGAATAAAGAGCTTAGGATAGAAGGTAATAATGCGCTATATTATAAAATTAATGAATTTATGCGTGATGTAATAATTAAACACACAGAGACTACCGCGGAGACTAGCGAAATTACTAGCGAAGGTAGTAAAGAAGTGGAGAATTATTATCCCTAGGATAACGGTATTAATCTAGATAATATTATTACTAGAAAACGCTAAAGAAAGGAAACACGTAAAGCTAAGTAGGCATAGTTTTCTTATGCCTTTTCTATAGCATTATAAGGCACTTAATATAGTTTACGGATTAAAGATATGCCTTTAGAACCCGCCTATTATTAATAAGTTATGGCTTTACCCTATTATAACCACTAGAAGGAAGCGATTATAAAAGAGCTTTTAAAGCTTCTATCCCTAAATTACTAGGAAGATATACTAGATAAATCCCTTAATCTAGAACTTTATAGGGAAATTATAGACCTTAGCTAGGTCTTTAAATATAAGACTAATAAGAAAGGAGTAGTAATAGAGTTTAAAGCTAGAATAGTTATTTAAGGTAACTAATAACTAAAGGATAACCTTAATAACTATGCTATAACGCTTACTTTACAATCTCTACGCATGCTACTCGCAGTCTACTGCGCTAATAATCTTAATACCTAATAATATAATGTTTAAAATGCCTTTTCACACGCAGAGCTTAAAGAACCTATCTTTGCAAGCCTCTAGAGGGTATAAACGTGAAAGGTTGTCTCTAGAAGATAATAAGAGCGTTATACAGGCTACGAGAAGCTCCTTAATAATGGTTTCTTTATCTAATAAGATTTCTCTTAAATCTAGGCTTTATATAAGGGAAAGAAGACCTATGTATCTTTATAAAAGACGATTTTATCCTGTTTTTCTACGTAGATAACATTATAGTGCTTTACCCTAATGGATCTAAAGTAGAATTTAAAGAATTATATAAGTAACTAATAAATAGCCTAGATGTTAAGGACTAAGGCGAATTAAAGTGGTTCCTAGGCATTAAAATCATTAGAAACCGCGATACTAAAGAGATATAGTTATTATAGGAATTATACATTTGAAAGATTGCTTAGAAATTCATTCCTAACGTTATTAATAACAATCTAAAGAGCTTAACCTTTACTCCTCTTCTTATAGCTATAATCCTTGCTAATACTAGTAAAGCTTCTAATAAAGAGATTAATTATTATAGAGTAGTTATTAGCTCCTTAGTGTATCTTTGCATTATAGGAAGACCTAACGTGGTATTTATAGCATTAAAGCTAGCCTCTTTTATAACGAATCTGTTAGTAAAGCATATTAAGCTTACTAAAGGAGCTATTTTATACGCTTAGAACATAAAGAAGCTTTGTATTCGCTACTTAGGCACGGATAGCTTTAATACCCTATTTTCTAGCACTAATGCTTCCCTTAGCAATAACCCTAATACTTATAGATTAACATAAGGCTACGTTTTTATTATGCATAGCGCTGCGATTAATTAGAAGTTAGGTAGGTAATATTATATAATAACTTTAAGCATAGAAGCAAAGCTCTTTACCCTAAATTACAGTGTAAAAGAGCATATATCTCTAGGGAGGTTGCTTTGTGATATTAAGGTTTACGTGCTACCGCTTTCTATTATCTAGTGTAATAATAAGTAAACAATCTAAATTACAGAGTATATAGAAGGAAGGCTTTAAACTAGCCTTAAGCACCTTAATATGAATTAAATGTGGATTTAAGAGTAATATGCGAAGGGTAATATTAAGGTTAATTAGTTAAAGACCTCTAAGATGCCTACAGATAGCTTTATAAAGCCTCTATTAGGTTAAATATATAGGGATTTCTGCCACTAGATTAGCTTACGCGAGATCCCTGCGTAACCATAACACCAGAAATTCATTACGATTACTTCCTATACTAATGAACTCTAGCTTTAATAGATATCTTAGCTAGGGGGTGTGTTAGGAGAGCTCCTAGAGCATTAGATGTGTGGATACGGACTGCGCATTAACTAGGATAAAACCCTTAATAAGATAACGGTGGAGATAATGTATTAGAAGTACCTCTGTAGACTAGTCATTACCATAGCGCACTGTGTACCTTTTAGGTACAAAAGTTGGGTGCTGTCTGCACCTCTGATTGACAAGAATCGAACCTTTTCTATTAGCAACACCGACCCCTACCTTTGACACATACATATGTAGTATTAACTTTAGAGACCAGTGGCAAGTGCGTGACGCGTCGTCGAGTTAAAAGTCGTTGCAAGTCATCTTCTCATTGAACAACACAATACCATGTATATGAGTAGACGGAGTACAGAGTAAAGTCGCAGTCGTAAAGTTCCTTTCGCTTCCACCTTGTCAGCTTTTTTTTTTTTTTTTTTTTTTGGAATTAGGTCATTGACTACTACTCTGTACGAACGGGGTACAATCTAACCCTGGTTGATTTTACCCGACTACGAGCCCAAGTGGACTAAATACTATGTAACAGCTACTATTAGCCCTAGAGGATGGAGCTGTTAGGAAGTATTATAGGGCACTTATGCTAGTAAAAATAAAAGCTTTTAATCTTTTGAAGAAAGTATAAAATACTAAATATTACCCTTTAGTAAGCTAGTTACTTCTTATGTACATAGTACATGCACATGGTAGATGCACGTCCTCGCGTCATGCAGCAAATGAATACGGCCTGGGATCGGACCAACGGCAACGTTTCGTCTCCCAACAATATTCTTTTTCGGCTGTGCCTGCCTTCTCTTGCATGCTCTCAAGAGCATGTATAATGTGCGTCATCGTGCGTGTCTCCTTACCCGACATATTTGGCCCCCACGAACTCCCATCACAAATTTGTCCAAGCGCGCCACGGGTATATCATCGTATGTATATAGGCAAGGATGACCGGTCCATATTAGATAATTGTCGCAAATGTGGGTGTGAAGAATAAAAATTTCTCCAAATCCGGGGTGGCATCATCATCATGTGGTAGATAATAATAGCCCTCGCCGTTACTTTACTTCACTTGCCGGCGGCGCCGTCTCAACATCATCACCAGCGCCGTTTTCCTTCTCCCCGTCAATACGCCCCAAGACACCTTCGTCTGCATTTGCTGGCTGGTGGCTTGTCATCATCTGTTTGAGAATAGCCGAAGCTTCCGCGGAATACTTGCACTTCATGCGGATCCGTTCGCCGTACTTGTAGAACAAGAACGGGAATGGTAGGCACGCCAGCGATAAGAATGCGGGTATTGAACTGGCCCAGTGAATTCCGAGGTTCCGGTACATGTATCTCGTGAACAAGGGGAATGCTGCGCCGAACAAAGATCGAAGCACAGAGGTGGCGGCGAGCACAGACGCTGCATAGACGACGTCTGAGGGTCAAGTTGGTATGTATTACCATCAATCTCTTTCTGGATAAGGGGAAAAAGAAGAAGAAGAAGAAGAAAAGGGGGAACTGGGAACTGCCCACTTACAAGAGTCAATCAGATAGTTTGTCAGGGATAGGAACACCAGGACAAGCCCCGATGCGAAAATTCCAGACCCAACAATCGCCACCGCCCAATGCACGTCGGTGCCATTCGTCCACGCAAACCAGAAGAGACCAACAGGAAGAAGCACTGCACCCAACAACGCTGGAGGAAGTCTGCTTTCCGGTGGCGCTACACCGCCATGCTTGGCTGCCAAGCGAGCGTAACGGCTATTGTCGACAATAGTTCCCATGGTCGAAACCGTCATGCCAACCGCGATGCCCACAAAGAGAGTCCCCGACACCAGGCTTCCAGCCCCAACCCTGGGGATACGGGGTCTGGAAGACAATGGGGAATGCGGCGAAGCACATGTACAGGGTGCCGTAAACGATGGCCATGTAAATGGTGGTGAGGAAGACGATGGGCTCTCTAAACAACAGGACCCAAGGTCTTGACAGATTCAGCTTGAGTCGGTCCACAATCGTCGTCCTAGGTGTTGCGGCATCCAGCTTGGAGATGTAGTCTTTACCAGTTTGTTTCGATAGCGCCTCGGCCCGCCGACGCAACAGAACGGGTGCATAAGTTTCGGGAACCACGAGGGATTGGATGATCCATAGCGTGCCTGTGAAGATGGCCGTCAACCCCACTACCCACCTCCAGCCCGCAGCCTCGCCGAGGAAGCCACCAACAACCGGTCCTTTTTGAAACGCATCAATTTAGTAATTTTTTGGGGGAGGGAGGGGAGGGAGGGGAGGGGGAAGTACATAAGACGCCTCTGGACTGGAACGACGTGACGTACCTAGTGGTGGGCCCAGAAAAGGCGCCAACGCAAAATGCTGGTCGCGATGCCTCGTTCCTTTGCTGAAAAGAGGTCGGCAATCATACCACCCGAATTCGTCAAAGACGATGAGCCCCAAGCGCCAGCCATAAAACGCAGCACAACAAGGGCGGTCATGTTAGGAGCGGCAGCACCGGCAGCATTGAACGCCGTCAGGGCCATGTACGTGATGAAGAAGAGCTTCTGGCGGCCATATAGTTCCGAGAAGGGGGCCCAGAACAGGGGGCCAATGGCGAGACCGAGTACAAACATGGAGACACCGAGAAGAGCAACCTCATTCGAGGCATGGAATTCTTTATTGATTTCAAAAACGCTTGCCGAGTAAGCCGAGCTGGTAAAAGAAACGGCGAGGGTGGCGATAGCCGAGATTAAAGCGATTGTCCATTTGAATGGCCGCGCAAAAGTCAAGGGATTCCGAGCATCATTGGGTAGGAATTCAACCAGATACGGCGACTCGAGAGTACCTCGGCCGGCATATCTGTGGTTGAGAACAACGTCATCTACTCCGGCTTGATCGAGCAGTATGCTCCAATGCGAGTGCTTGGGCGACTTGGTCGATTTTCTCTGAGCCTCAACATCCCCATCGCGAGCATTCCCCAACGAGGACGAAGAAGATGCCGCCATGGCTCAAGGCAAGAAAGAGTCCTGGTGTTTTTGCTCATTCGCCGAGCAGAAAAACGGAAATGGCACAAGCGGGCCCTCGGCCAGAAACCGAATGACGGACGGCAAATGCGCGCGACGATGCAGGAACAATGGATTCAGACAAGCAAGTTCCAACAGGATGGCCGTCTAGCCTAGCCGTGTCGATCAGGGCAGGAGAAGCTAACTTGTTGGAGGGAGGGGGCAGACGAGCTTGACCAAAACTGAGACGAGGCAGTGGCGGCGTGGAGAAAAGCGGCAAAACCGACGACAAAGGCTAGCCTTGCATTCGATCCCCGAGGGCATTCGAAGTCATTCGAAGTGAACCTATTCCGAACCGAGTACACGTACACGGCAAGCACAAAAGTCACCGTGATATTGAATCTTGGCGGCGCCAAGAAGAACGGGTGGACGCGATGGGTGGAGAATGGAGAAGGGGTGTGTGGACCGAGATGATATTCACGTGACATCATGGTCCACCAATGGAATCATCTTTCCCTGCCTGCGCATCGCGAATCCAAGCCGGCCCCAGGCAACAGCCGCGTTAGTCGGTGGGCCAGCCTAAGGGGGTGGCTGCAGATCGGTGGCCTCCGTCTCCGTCATCCGGCCGAGAGCGTCTCCCGCCAGACCCGCGGGGGAATTGAGCTATCAATCAGCCATCTACATGCCCCAGTTTTTATCCTCTCTAACAGCTGCGATCAGCTGTAAGTAATGCTATGATTTTTATGATTCTTTTTGTTCATCGGCAGCGGCCAATGCATCTAAAATTCACACACAACATAGGAATTACTGGCAACACCCATCAGTGCAGCAATTAACAACCGATTGACAGGTAAGTAATGCTATTATGAGAGAGTTACAAGGAGAATTTAAAGGATACTTGACGCTACTTAAATGTAGAATAAATCAGGGAATACACTGTAGACTGTATTGTTGTATTGTGTCTGAAGGTCTCAACGAATGTCGCACTGTTTGTTACACATGGTGACTCGTTTGTTGTTTGCACCCTTTTCGAACTGCCGTAGCGCGGCTGCACAACTGCAGAAACGGCATATTTATTTCTCACGGCCGGTTTCCTCCCCATCGGGACTCAAACATGTGCGTCAGCACTGTCAGATATAGCTGGAATCCCATGCGTCACATGCTGGCCATATGACCATGTCTTTCCATTTTTAAAAACGTTTGCTGCAAAAAGTAACCACGATGAGTTTCTTTCGGCTCGGGTAATCGTCCAAACTCCCATCTCGAAAAAAATCGTTGATTTATATAGGATGATGCTTCCTTTTTTTTTTTTTTTTTTTTTTTCTTCTTCTTTTTCCCTTCTCTCTAATTTTCTACATCCATGTTACGCACCGCCGTTGAGCTGCGCGTAACCAAGTTCCAGTCAGTCTTCAAAGCCATCCCACTCACTCTCTTCGTCTTCGCCTTCGCCTTCGCCTTCGTCCTCGCTGTCATCACCATCGCCATCTGTGCTCTCCCCATCACTGCCATCGCCTGCCGCCTCGTCTCTCCCGACAAGAGCGACAGGAGCCCCGTGGCTTTCAACACGGGCATTCCCAGCATGTCCCGCACGATAGCGCCGCCGCCGTCGCGGAGATAGGGACCATCACCCCCGCGTCCGCCTCGCTGTCGAGGTCTCGCACAAATGCTGCGACGAAGAAGCCCATGACGCCGTTCCCGTCATCTTTGTACGTCCGTATGCATCCCTCCGCTACGGCCTCATCTCCCTTGCATGCTTCGACGAGACCCCGTACAGGCCAGCATCTCATCCCACTCACCTGGTCCTCCTCGGTAGTATCCGCCATCCCTCTCCCGGGCAACGTCCGACTCGAGCGCAGCCATGACCACGTTCTCGTTCTCTCGGGAGTAGACCGAGCACGTCGAATACGTCACCTTCTTCGCGGACGGGAACCGGAACGCGTGTAGTAAAAGCGTGAGCTGAAATGAGGACAGGGCCTCCAGCCGCTTACACAAGTCCTTTTCCGAGTGGACGACAGTCTCGTTGCCGTCGTCGTCGCGAACCACGGCACTACTCGACTCGTCGACCTCTTGGGGCTTTCTCTTCCGCTTGCGAGACGGTTCTGGTGGTTCTGCTCGCGAGGCTCCCCTGCGGCCCTGCTGCGGCTCCTCGGGCAGGTGAAGCTCGGGCATCGAGTCTCTCCCGACGATGCCGCTCCCCGAGCAACTCGGGTCGAGAAGCAGCGCGCCGACGTTCAGAAACCTGTCAGCCCGAGGATCAACTTGCAAAAGTCTTGTCCGAGCCCGATCCGCGTCATGCTCTTGGCACCCGCGATCCGGACCATCTTCTCCAGCGTCTGCGCTCTGCGGGTGTCCTTCTCAAAAGCGAAAATGGTCTGCTGTCCCCGGATTCGAACTCGGGCGTGTGGCTGTGGACGATGGCAGCAAGATGCGTCGTCTTGTTCCCAGGAGCAGCACACGCATCGACAACGTCGCCGTCCTCGGACCGCGGATCCAGCAAGTACGCCGGAAAACAAGACGCCTTGTCCTGTAGGATGATTTTCCCGGACGCGTACGCCTCCGTCTTGCTCAAGTCGTACCCCGGCGTGACGGCCACCAGGTTCGGCACGTGAGGGTCAAGAAAGATGTGCCTGCCCTCCCTCGCGACAACATCCCGTATCGTCTCTGCTCTCGCGTAGGCGCGGAAAGTCGACTCGAGCTGCTCTTCAACCGTGCTCTTCAGGGCATTGACGCGGACCCAGCGAGGATGCGACGCCTCCTCTCCCGCCGTGGCTTTCACGACTTGCGCTCTCAGAGCCTCTGCGGACGGTGCTTTCCGCCGTAGCCTCGCTCGAGTGAACTCGGAGTTGAGGCGGCCCTTGTGCCGATAAATGCTGCATCTCAGCCCGTGGCTTTGCGGGAGCGCAATGCCTCCTTTGGCGAGAAGCAGGTCATGGACCAAGAGTAAGGCCAGCGTTGGAGTGAGCTATTCGGAGAAATGATGAGAAAGAACCAGTAAAGTCAGCGGATTGTGAAAGAAGAAAAGAAGAAGAAAAAAACAGACATCTAATTTTGGATTCATTACAAACCTTGCGCTCGTGTCTAAGCAGTTCCGCCCCATCTATGACTTCTTTGAGAACAGCACTCCATTTGCAAGTCTCCAATACGAGAGCGTATAGCTGATTTGGCGGCGACTTTATGTTTTTACGGCCAAACACCCGTGACTTGAGACTGCCTCCTTCGAGGGACGATGTTGACAAGAGATCTGCTGCTTCATGGTATAGTGACATATTTTTTTAAAAAAAAATCTCTCCTGTGTGTTTTTTTAAACATGAGCACTGGGCTCATTTGTTAAGGCGTCTCGCTCATGCTTAACGGGATTGCATAAAAATTAAAGTGCCGTTGCGCCTGGCGGAAATGGGAATGGTCTGGCGGGAAGAGATCCAATTGGCCGGGGTTCAACCGAACGAGCTAACACGCATGCACCGACATTACTCCGTACTCCGTATATTGTTGAGCATATTCTCGTGTACCGCAGCTACTATTAGCGGTGCGCACTCCGTTTTTGGCCGTATGGTCTAGCTGCGTGTCATATATCATCATATGCATGCCATTTTCGCTTATTTGTGAGTATATGGAATACATCGACTTTATTTCAAGCCAATAGTCATTTATGATGCAGTAGATTTTATTTTCCCTACAGCAGACACCCATAATGATTGGGGCAAAGCACAGCTACGATTCATGAAGTACACGAGTACGTTTGAGCTGCGCAATCAACATTAAGATTTTGTTCACCTGACTAAGCCTGTCCAAAATAAAATGGAAATCAACGTGCGTGCCTATTCATCCGGGCCAAGGTCCCGAAAAGAGGAGGCGTCCCAAAGGACAAAGGTTCAACTCGCCAGCCACATGCACACATGTGCGAGTGGCCTCGGCTCGGTGAAGAAAGAAGCGAAGTCAAAAGTAGCTGATATACATCCAAAAGGTTCGGAATATCCAAGAAAAGAAAAGAAGAGAAAAAGAAGAAAAAAAGGCACTCGCCAAGGGCACAGGTGTCTGAGCAATATGTCCATGAATAGGGTCTCCCCAACGCGCCCGTCGCGACCATTCCGCGCCTTGTTGCCTCGCCGGTTCAGATGCAAAATCTGCAAAGCAAATAAGTCACTTATATCGCTGTAACGAGGGCCGCCTAGTGGTGCTTGCTTCGGTGTCGCTGCACATGCTCGTGGGCGTGCCTACGTCCCTTGGCGCCCTTCAGGCTTGCTTGACCGTCCCGGCTGTAAACACTGAGAGTCCAGCTCCCTCCACAGATGTCTGCTCCATCACCTTCGCAAGCAATGTTGCACGCCGAGTCATCAACTCTCTCGGACCCGGTGAGCTCATTCCCGCAGTAACACTGACCGCCATACTCAGTTCCCGCCAATGCGAAGCCGGCACCTTTGCAATGTGTCACGCACTTTTCGTTGCTAATGGCTCCCAGGTTGGCGCGGGTCTCGCCGCTCAGAGCACGACTACTTGAGTCCTTGAAGCAGCCAGCGTACTCGAAGCCTCCCGCGGTACGAGTTGAGTTGGCAACGGGCTGATGGGTTGGCCCGGACGGACCCGCCGTCACGGTCAGCGTCTGCCATACTGTGTGAATCTTGGGGTGCATGCAGATGGTCCAGTAGGCAAGGCAAGCTGGGATGAGCCCGCTTCTGATGTTGGCTTTGAGTCGGAGGTGCGAGCAGGTTCTGGTTTCTGGGCGTTATTGGTTTCGGCGGCAGTAGTTGCGGCGTGCTTGACGACTCGGGCAGGCTGAGAGATTGATGGCTGGTGTTTGGGGTTGTCGTCGCCCCTGGCTTCTGGCCAGATGGTTGGGGCTTTTCCTCGTCACCACCACCGGCCTTCGTCTTCGTGTTCGAAGGTTCGGCAGTCTTGGCTCCTCCAGCGGTGGGTTGAGAGGCGGAAGACTGGGTAGTATTGTCACCACCGGAGCCTCCGCTGGATCCAATGCCGCCGTACTTCCAGCCTGTGAGTTCGTTCTTTCCGGGCAAGGCACCAAGGACACCATTGACGATTTCATCGACAGGGGATTGAATAGTGCATTCGCCCTTGTTTAAGCCATACTTTAGCTGCTCCGTGCACTGGTCCATACCGGCGGAGCCTTTGTCGCAGTGATTGATGATGCCTTGGAGAAGGTCTTCATCCCAACCAGCCATGAAGTCGGCGTGGTTGCTGTAGCCAGTGACATCGCCATTTGAGAGCATAAACGGCTGGTTTCCTGGCCCGGTGTCCATCGGTCCTTGAAAGCTGGGGTGTTCCAGTAGGTTTCGAGAAACATGTGGGGACGTGGAGGTAGCCTTTGGGGCAATCTTGCTTGCCATCTCCAGCGTCACTGGGGAAGACCATATTCTCCTTGTAGTTTGTCAGGCCCTTTTCAGGGTTGTAGCAGGACGGAAATGCACGTCTCCCCGCAGGGGAGATGCGTATCCATCACAGTTGACATCGGGAAACCCGACGCCTTCGCCTTTGTTGTTGGGGTCCGCCATGCCGGCCATGGTTCCGTCAGATCCGGGAGGATAAGCTGCCAGGTTCATGTTGGAGCGAGGGCAAGTCCACTTGACAGGGTTCACTGGTCCTTTGGAGGGGTCGAGGTTTGAGCTTGCACCATTCTTGGGAGGGGTTCGCAAATTTGAGTCACCAGTCAAAATGGATAGTCCCACTGGGAAGGGCTTGATGTCATCATTAGAGGCTTCGAAGCTGCCACGGGAAGTCAGTAATCCGACTGTGCAAGTGAAGGGTCGGTCATTCACAATTCCACCAAGCAAGCAAACAGACAGACAGACATACAAGTAGTAGACGTTGGCGTAAAACAGTTCTACATCTTCGATTTTACCAGTTTTGGGGTCCTTGAAATAGAGAGACGGGAACCAGTAGTTGCTGTTGTCACCCTTGACCAAGGCTGTGCTGCAGTTGGATGCCAACAGGTCTTTGCCAGTCGATCCGAGACCGAAGCCGCTCCGCCCAGGACGGTGTGAACGTGAGTGGCGACTTTTCCAGGTGTAACGATGGGGTCCATTCGACCCTTGGTGAGCTGCTTGTTTGTGAAGCGAAGGACGGCAAATGTTCGTTTGTCCGGGTTGTCTTTGCGGGCGGTGACGCCGGTGACGAGGGCCAACAAGGCCGTTGCGGTAGTCAACTTCATGTTGACGGCGTACTTTTCGAGGAAAGTGGTTTTTTTTTTTTTTTTTTTTTTTGCCGAAAAGGGGTTTTCCAAAGTCCGAGAAACGTGAACACTGGATAGAGCTAAATGGCGGTGTTGCCCGCGCACCGAAGAGAATGAATGTGAAGAAGACTGCTTGCTTGACTGCGCGAGTGACCAGAACTCGCAGCGTGTGAGTTTAAAAAGGAAAGGAAAGGAAAGGATAGATAGAAACAAGCCGGACTGGCGGTTTGGGTGGTGGTTGCTGAAGGAGAGGACGTGCTCAGCAGTTCCTGCAAGGTACGAGAGACGAAGTGAAGAATGCAAGACAGATTAATACAAAGAGCAAGCAAAAACGTAGCCAGACGGACGACCTGATGATAAAGGAGAAAGGGTGGAGGATGGCCAGGACGAGAAAAGCCGTCTGAGTTTTCGCACTGAGTTTTCGCATATGCAACGTCCTACCAACGAGGGGAGGGGCTCCAGCTGGCCACGGCGTCCGGTCAGCAGTCAGAGTGCCCATTCGTCCAATCCATGGATGCATGAATCCATGAATCCATGACCAATTATCCATGTTCAGAGGCAGAGTAGGTGCTAGGCTGCGGAAACAATGCACTCACGCACCGCTGTTCAATCTTTTTGTTTTACGCCAACGTCCAAGATTAGCGCCAGAAGTGCGAAGCCGGGGTGTCCTGGTAGGACCAGCTTCGTGCCTGGCTGGGGGCAGGGGCTTGTTGGGCTCTTGGGCCTTGATGCTGATGCCTCCTCCCAGGAAGTCTCTGCCTGCCTGCCAACCAAGGTGCCTTGCATCTTCACCCTGGCGATTGAATTGGATTGGATTGGATGAACTGGACTGGATCCCGCCGTGTGGATGGGCCCTCCTGGGCCGCCTTGCTTTGATCTCCTGGCGCTATCTATCAACAAGGGATTAAAAGGGATCACGTCGGACATGGTCGTACAGGTGGCGTGCATGTGCGACTTATCAGAACTCAGCCTGTCCGAGATGCACGTTGGTCTGCCTGCCAATAAAAATAAAAAATAATAATAAAAATAAAAAAACATCATCGTTGGTCGGATGGGGAAAAAAAAAGAAGAGATCTGAAACCAGAGATTTTGCAGGGATCATGTGGTTCGTAGATCGCAGCCGCGCGCCGAACGAAACATTGAACCCTGCTTGTTAAGACCACGGTCTCACGCGATACGGAGTATAGTACGGAGTATTAATACAATGCCATTAAGGCTGCGCTCAAGGACTGCCCTGTCGGCAACCAAAGAAAAGAGGATGGTGCAAAATCTTCACTTCCGCATCGCGGAGTAGTAAGTTGTACCGAGTAGGTCACGTAGGTGTCGTGCGTGCAGAGAAAGGAGCTTCGTGTAGGGAGGGGAGTAGTAGGTAATATCCTTCCACGGCCGCTACGTCTACCAGAGAGAGACCTGCCTGTTGGGCCTTTGATTATCTTTCATTGTCCCAGGCGTGATTGTGATGTTGCTGATGATGGGATGGTGGAGGAGAAGGGGAGAAGGGGAGAAGGGGAGAAGGGGAGAAGGGGAGAAGGGAGAAGAGACCCACCTTCCTCGTGCAGGGACCCTCTGCTCTCCCCTCCTATCACATTCCTCTCCCCTCTCCTTCCACTGCAAACATGAAACACGCGACATGTGATTGATGGAGGCAGAGGTGAACAAAGCGACCCGATTGGCTTTTGTCCGACAGCGTGGCCCCGGAGACTATGTACATTGAATGTATGTACATGTACATGTAAAGTGAGCCAATCCCACTCGGCAGACGGCATTGTTTCCGACGGGGTGAGTAACCGCCACTCTTCATACCAGTACTTGTACATACATGCATCCATCCTTGACGGGATGGAAGAAGACCAGCAGAGTGTCAAATGTCGCAAGTTTTACATACCCAAAAAATATCCCGCCAACGCATTGAGCATAACGCCGCACTTGAAGACATCATCAATGTGGTGTTGGTCAGGTGTGACAAACCGAAATGTTTCCCATGGCTCAAAGAAAACCGGACAGGTATAATGATGCTGTTAGGATATTATCCATCCTGATAGGAACCAGGGAGTATTAATAGAATATGACCCGCCAACAATCTGTCATGAGACAGCCTGTGAACAAATGCAATACAATTGTACTCCGTACATCCAAGCCAATCGTAATAGCAACTCTCGCCACGCCAACCTTGTCTCTTGTTTGCTTGCGGAAGCAACTTGATCGCGTGACCAACGTCCGCCTGTATAAAAACCCCGTCATCATCATCCATGAATTCCCGCGCCATGCAACTGGGAGATCATTTTTTTCTCTTCGTCGGAACATAACGCTCGCTGCCTGAGCCTGCCTCACAGCCTTTGGGGGCTGTCGATACAGCTTTGCAAGTGTCTAGTCCCGGGAAAACTCGCGTTTCGTGTTGACCCGGAGCCTTGATCTCGTACTATCGAGCATACATATATGGAGATATGCATGGAGATATGCTCGTATTAACCGCAGCCACTTCAGGGGTGCGCAGCGCACTCCGTCTTTTTGGCCATTTGTCCTGTCCTATGAGCTGCTTTGTCACATCCTAACCCTGACCCTGCAAGCTTGGTCCCCCTGCCTCATCGTCGGACAAATAATCTTGTCCTCTGCTGTTCTTTCCCTTGTCGTTGCCCTTCTTGATGGAAACGATACATCCTTGCTCTTTTAACCTTTTTGCCAAAGAGCTACTAGGTAGCATGCCGGGGAATTCTTTGGCACTGTACACGTGAAAAACGTCACTCACAAGCTCTGCAAGAAGTGGAAAATGTCGAATCTGTCCGGCGCGCGAGGGATCAATCATTACTAGGGTAAACTTAAGACGAAACGCTCCCGGTGTTCGGCATGACAGGTCCGAGAAGCAGAAGAAGCAGCCTTCTTCTCCTTGATCATCCTGTCCCACAAAGGGGTGCCGACCAAGGAACCCATCAGTCTCCTCTGATGCTGGTATTCTTCCGGCATGAAGGAAGCATCGCGTGTGCCCGTCTCGTCGCATATGGAACAATTCATCACATAGCTTTCGTAGCGTAGATACAATCGAGTTTCATCCCTCGTCAAGGAGGGGCTGTCAATGGATAGCTGAACAATGGGAGGCGGATCGATGACCCTTCTGTCTCTATCGCCAAAGCCACAGGCTCTCGCAGCTTGTGGATGTTGTCTCATGCCAAGTTTGAACGTCATGTCTTGCAAGGCAACCCCTCTACCAGGCGCCAGGAGATTTGGGATGTTTGCCATACTCGCAACCAACCAAATACTCTCCCGTTCGGGGCCGTCTTCGTCGAAATGTGTGGGTGGATTTGTGTTTTGGAGTGTGATGGCGAGGATCACTCCTGTATATGTCTGGATTTTACTGTAAAAACTCGGACGAGTTGTCCACCGAGACGCAAACTGTGGCTGCTGGTTATGATGAGCGAGTCTCGATATGATAGGGAAGTTGGTGTGTCCTGCGACTGAGCACTAAAGGTAATATCAGTATGTAATCAGTCGCTATATCGGTGGTGGATTTGTATAGTACCATCTGCGCAGGAAAAGGCGGGGAGAGGCAATAGCGTTTTGCACCACGAAACGGTCGTAGGGGTTGCGTACTGTTACAATGTTCTGACCAAGATAAGACGTCGTTGGCACTCGATCAAGTTTTGAGCATGTTTGTAACGATTCCGGAAGCCTCGGTCCACGAGAAGTCAGCTTATTACTGCATGGGGTGGGCGTGCCTTCCTCTATGACACCGTACCCGATACCTATCCTCTGTGTCTTGAAAGGGGTCGGAAGTACTAACCAAGACACCATCGGCTTTCGGCGACATACGACTGTGTTTTAACCCAACTTGTGGATGTGAGTAGGGACGGCTTGTAGATCGTGAAACTCTCCCAAAGCTCTCTGGCGTCACTCTAGTTGTGCTTTATGAGGCAACGAGGTGCACCAGAGGAATCCTGCTTCAGTCAACGGCTCATGGTAGCTGACAAGAGAATTGTGTATTCAAATATCAACTGCGAAAACCGGGGGCCGTGAAATAACGGTCTGTCTGGCGTTTGAGAGAAACATTCGTCTCCGCCGAACAAGGCAAGAATTGATGATGATGGATCCAGATCAACCAGAACGGTTGGTCCCTACATAGACATACACATGCCCTAGTTGCCTAGGACGAGGACGAACGGGGTCAGACACAACCACCAAACTAGTTGTTCATTCCTTTGGGGGCTGTTACCAGGGTATCGGCATTCGCACCCGGGCCAGCTCGCCAACACCACCTTACCTTGTAAGGAAGGGCTAGATCAAGAATCGCGCCAAGCGCCAGCAAGGAGGGAGGCAGACCACTCTCGCTTCGCCATTCAAGGAGACAAGGGTATACGGAGTAGAGAGATTCTATCGAGACGAGTTGTGTTTCTCACGCAGGGCTCGGATATATGAGGTGAGTGAAAAGGAAAGAAAGAAAGCTCTTTTGGACGAAACAAGGCACACAAGACACAACAGCCCCCCACAATAGCCCAGCCGTTGATCATAGATTGGACTTTCTGCCGGGCGAGGGGCTTCCTACGTACAACTCTTCTGTTCGATAATTCTTATGGAATGGTTCATGAAGTCTTCCGCTTGCTTCACATCTGAAGACAATGACGACATCTACGATTAGCAAAGAAGAAGGGATAGATAGGGGTAGGAGTAAGGGGGGCAAGTAACCCTTATTTAGGATCGAAGAGAAACCAAAGTCATCGTCCGTGACCCTGACTTGCCCGACCCGAGCCAACGAGGCTCGCATTCCCGTTTGTCACGGGTAAGATGTGATAGATCTCATTCAAAGTCCACTTTAGGCAGCCGTACCCTGGCCATGTTGGCCATGGTGGGTGCGTGGCAAACCCGAAGGGACGGAGCCGTCCCGTACGTATACGACGCATACGTATAAATATTAACACGCCACCGCGATTGGCATGCACAGCTGCATTTGCTAGTATCACCACCCCAGTGCCCAAATCGGTATGGTTCTGCGCACAAGTACATAACGTTTGAAAGCAATCTTGTCTGGAATCAAGTGCCATTTTGGGAGTAAGCGTGGCAGGTGACCCATTTCCGGCAGGCCCGGCCAAGACTTGAGGCTGAGGCTGAGGCTGAGAAAATCATAATCGTAAGTCGTAGAAAATCAACAATCAATGGCACAGCATACAACATACATATGTACGTACATACTGCGATCGGGGCTGCAGGCCAAGTCCCGAGAGATCGATCAAAAGATTGGCTGGGACAAGAGGGCATGTCGATTGACGGAACCATGGGTCCGGACTGCTTCGGCACGGAGATGACTTTTTAAAATTGGCCAACCGGGGAGTAATAAGCAGACCGACCGGACTAGAAGGACTCCGTACTCTGTACAGACGCCATGTCACATGTTCACATGTACATATGTACATATAGCTTGTCTTGGTGGAGTTTACTCCGCGTGTGGATTCATCAGGCTCGAATCACGGAGTACTCTCCGTACTCTGCATGTACTCTACATGTACTCTCTATGTCTGTATGTACTCTGTATGTACATACTCACGTACTCTGGAATATGTAGTTGGCCCGGCGGACCGTGCATCAAGAGCAAGACGAAGACGAAAGACGAAGACGTTGCTTTTGCAACCCACGTGCACTGTTCTAACTGGACAATTATCCCAGTACTATCCATGTGTTATTGACCAGGGGGCTAGGTAGGGCAGGTGGCCCATGCCGTCCTTCCATCTCAATGACGCGGACGCGGACGCGGATCGGGCTGGCAGATTTGCATCGACACAGATTCCCAACGTCAACCGATTTCCAACCTTTGTGTAAACCTCTCCCGCCCTCCCTCCGTACGTACCTTCTCCGAATCAGTCCTCTGAATACACACGCACGAGCCGCCACCGCAACCGCAACCGCAACCACGCCTTGCCATCATCCAGGAGAAGAGGACGGCTTCCAACGGCTAGAGCATAACGATTCAACAGTGTCGCAAAATTTCCTCCATTCTTCCTTTGGGGTCGGGGTTCGTGCTTTTCCATCTCTGTCCGCATCAAGATGGATACGCATGATCGAGTCGAAAACGTGTCATGGTGTCTTCGAATCGAGGTAGTTGTTCAAGACGGAGTGAAATAGCATCGAGTAAGGGTAATCTTTCCATCAGAGTAGGTACATTGATTATAGGTTATGTACAGAGTACGTACGTGGTTGTCGGACGCTCAACATGGTCTCCACATACGATGCCAGGCAATTTTCCCGGCAGACTTGCTCTGCAAAGCACTTTACCATGCATTTATGCAAAGGAGCGCTTCCGTACCATCTTGCAAGTCACAAATCCAACCAATGATTGTACTGTCCTGTGCAAATATATATCCAAGACATGATTGTAACAGTTG
Organism: Epichloe gansuensis; assembly: GCA_023658505.1. Lineage (NCBI taxonomy): Eukaryota > Fungi > Ascomycota > Sordariomycetes > Hypocreales > Clavicipitaceae > Epichloe > Epichloe gansuensis. Next base: position 1,901,814 of record CP098281.1, read on the forward strand.
CACGTCAACGGACGCGTTGCCCCAAGCCCCGGAAATACAAAACGCCGTTACAAATCATGCCGTGCTTTTAGTAGAAAGACATGTTAAGAATAAAAGACGAAGCCAAGCAATACTACATTGCTCCAAGGCCAGTTTCGAACGATGATGTTGTAGATACTAGGAAATGCGCTGTATGTGCCGTAGAAGCGAAGTAAATATAGAGGAATGCTCCAACATGGCCAGACCTGTTTCATATACGTAGTCCAGCGTTGACCGTCCATGATATCGTCAGAAAACATTGATATTCGAGCGTGACAATCCTTGGTAATATGTGGAAACGAAAACGATCATGTACAAGAATATTTCTCGTGTTTTGCCCATGGGATGTGATTTTCCAAAAAGAGGCTGTTATAAAACGCATGCGAAAAGCACCAGAGTAAAGAGTGCGTTGATGATCAGAGCCAAAAATGAGGGGCTTTGGTCAAAATGGCTCCATTTTCAGCCGTGGGTAGGCTTGAATTCGTAAAATTTGGTCCGCAAAGCGTGTTGACTTGTTGGGCGGCATCCTCGTATCTGGAGGCGACGGGCTGTCCTCGATCCGCGGCGGCTGCATGGTAGATCGACATTGTCTTTTGAGTACACCAACTGCAGGTAGGTCTGAAGCACCAGGCAATGCCATTCCATAAGGCATAAAGTAGAGATAAGCATCCGAAGGGGTCGATAGATTTGTGACGGCATTGGCGTAACAGTACGAGTTCGAGGTAGCATCTTGTAGGCATGTGGCAGAATACAGGACTTTGTAAGCTCGTAGGCCTCGGTACGCCAACAATACTTGCGTCTGGTTCTGCTCGAATTCATTCTTGCAGTTGGCTTCCGAGGTCAAGTTCTTGGCCGCTTTGCTCAGAAAGTCTGTACATGTAGTAACATCAGCCGCGCACGTCGCGTCAAGTACTTTGACTATGCTGACAAGTTGCTTTTGCGCATTGAAAAAGCCTGTGGACGTCTGTATGACAATGAGAGAGAGATGAGCGTCAGCGAGGATGCAACATAGTAGACGTAAACATCTTGGACTGATGTTGATGTGATTCAAAGGCATCTTCTTACCTGAATAAGCATGGATATGGGGTAGCAGCTTTTGAAGGTAGGATGAGAGAGGAGGCTTTTCATGAAACTTGGACAGGAACTGCTCCTGCTCCCCAGGAATCTGGAACGCTGATGGTACTGGACTATCGAATGGCGACGGTAGAGGCGAGGGGCCGCCATCACTCGCAGCTGTTGGGCGTTCTGACAAAGCCTTTGAGACGGCCGAGGCGTTGGCGCTTTCAGTCCCGCTTTCGCCTTTCACCGCGGATGAAGACGTGTCGTTGTCGCTGTCTCTCCCCTGATCTTTGATTCAGGTATTCCATCTGTGGCTTGCATAGGCACAGCAGCAGCAGCTATGACTGGTTCTGTATCATCATTCAGGGCTGAGAAAAATGTTGCTTTTTCGAGGGACGCCGGCGTGGTTATTCTCGGTGCCAGGCCATCCTTTTCTGCCGCAACGCGACTGCTAAACGTAGCAGCAACTGCAAAGATGGCAAAGGGCAGAGCTATCCTGGGAAGTGTCCGTCTCTTTCTTTGCATGGATTTTCGCTGCACAGATACCGAGCTTGCTTTGGATTCTGAAGGCGCATGAGCCGCCGCGTTTGCTTCGGTCGGCTGAGTTGACGCCTGAACAGCCATGGTGCCAACAGATTTTGATTTTGTGCAATGCAGCCATACACAACAAGTACAAGGTCACGAAATACCCGAGCGTCCCAATCTCAAGTCGCTGCCTCGGCCAGTGCGTGATGACCGGTAAGCTACCTAAAGCGAACCGTGTCTTGGTGGTACGTGATAATTTCCCGCCAGTTAGGTTATCGATTTTGGAGGAATGATTTACATAGCCAAGGCAACAAATGTCTCGATGGACTGTAACAGCCCCCCAAGTTTGAGAGCTACAGTTTTGCAATATGGTTGGCTGGCCTCCTTGTGTTGGTCCTGAAGCTCGGGGTGCTTCGGACTTGCCTGTATTAGATGATGTATTCTCGGGGAGGTAGGAGGCGACGCTCGATTCCGATGGGCTTCCCTGATCGGGGGAGTTTCGAGCGTTCCTTTCTCTCGAATGTTGATGGTACTGTGTACAAAGACGGTGTATTCAGGACCGCCGGTGGATTCCTTCGGGTCTCAACGCAGACGGGCTGGCGCCAGAGAATGTTTTTCTTTATTTGTTGAGCGGGAAGCGCAGGCGAGAGACCCCGCCGCTGTCCTGGGCGCACAACGGGCGAGTGCGTCGAGCTAGCGATTATGGCGGCGAACAACGATATCGACAGCGATAACTCGGCGTGGTCACGTGTGGATTCGCTCGATGTCTTCCAGAGGAACCGGCACAGTAATGGGCAGCGCAATGGACGGCGCAATGGGCGTTGGTAGACAGCTGCAGTTCGAGGAGGAGAGTCGAAAGATGATGGATGAAAGGAAACAAAGATGGGCACGGCGGCGCCGGGCGAGAATATAGACCGCAGCGCCGAAGAAATGCAAGCCATGGATCCACAGTCCAATCCCAATGATATTATACGGAGTCAACGAGCCAAGAGTTGAATGTAAAAATAAAAACAACAGCATTCGCGGCTGGAGCCTGGAGAGAGGCAATGCGGGTCTCCAAGCTTTGCGCGATGCAAGAAAAGTCCTCGACGGCTTCCGGCTTCAGGGGCCGCAGGCTAGGCTAGCTGGTAGTGGCTAGGCTAGGGCCAGGCCAGGCCTGTCAGCAAATGTCAAAAAGTGGACGGCATAACACAGACTGATGAGACTGATGCGGAGAGCGCATTCGGGAAGGCCAAGACAAGACCAGACAAGACCTCGATGCGGCAACGGGGCGTCGACGAGAACGGTCAAGAGTGGTGAACAAGGGTGTGGTCATGCAACAAGCACCCACGCACCACCGCAAGTAGGTGGACATGGGCGGGCCCTGGTAATTAAATAAATTAATCGTACGGAGGAAGAAGTAGTTTGTGCACCTACTAATACCAGGGCCACGGGCGGTCACGACCAGGATTGATGGGATGATGGAACATGAGAGGGCTAAAAAAAAAAAAAAAAAAGAGAGAGAGAGAGAGAGAGACGTCGACACCTCCACCACCTCCGCCACCTCCGCCAGCCGGCCAGCAGCCAGTCAGCAACGACGTCGGATGCGCATGAATTCGCAAAGTGGTCTGCGTGTCTGTCTGCTCGTCTTTCTCAATAAAAGGAGGCAAGAGCACCCCCGCCCAATGGCCGTCGTCCCTCCTGCCAAGACCAGACCCATGAGCGAAGAAAAAAGTCCCGCTCTACCATGCCGTTCTTCGTCCTGGCCCAGATGCCGCTACATCATGAACACTGGACACCGTGTCGACGAACAAGACGTGCGAATCATTGGACCAAAATCGTCATCACAGCACTGCACTGCACCACGTCTCTTCAACGATCAAAGAAAAGACATGGCATCGTGTCTACTCCCAACAACGACAACAACAACAGCAACAACACCCCAGCCGCACACCGACCTGTTTCCACAGCCATGTCTCACTCCAAAAATAAACCAGACCTTGCGACTCGTTATCGAACGGTGAATGTCTCGCATTCCCATTTCCGCATCTTGCATTTACCGTTTTTCTCTTGCCTTTTCCTCGGTCCATTGAATTAATACATGGGCCCCCTATCGGAGTACGGATTGCACCAGCACCAGTCCTCTCTACCTTTTTTTTTGTCTACCCATTTCCAGCGCGTCATTTAATAAAGTCTGCTTATACCTGAAAGAGCCAGGAAGGTCCCATTTATCCCGTCACATCCCAATCCAGCGCGCATGCAACGCAATGCAATGCAACCCGCCTTTTCCACCCATCACGTCTTCGTAATACCACCCATAAATGCGTTCTTTACTCCGTAATTACTTCCATTCAAACCGAAGAAGAAAAAAATAGTTCCACGCTTTTTTAGAAACGAAACCCTTGAATAGCGTCTCACACTGCTGAACTCTGCAAAGGGCAATTCGGAGCACTAGCAGCCTGCTAACCCGCTGGCTAACCAACCTCATCTCACACTCCAAAGTGTCCAGTTTAACCACCAAGTCTGGGCAGAATCAAAACATATGTACTTTGCCGGAAATGAATTGTACAAGTCCATCGTGTCAAGATTCGGTCCTTTGTTTACGCAAGACGAGTATTACAATGTATGTAGCGTGCGTGGGTCGGAGCGCATGAATCGCAAGCGGAAACGATTGGCTTGAATAAAGTCCCTTTCAAATTGATTCCTCTGCTAAGGTGTAATTATCCAGGTACGCATACATGCAGCCTCATGTTTACTCCGTACTTCGAAATAATGAATAAATCTACGGATTACGGTCTAATACGTGAATCCTTTCCTCCTTCAAACCGCCACCTTTTTAAACACGCCTCGTATGTAGGCGACCCCCTTCCCCAAGAACAAGAAAAAAGAGAAAATAAAACTCCTTATTATGCAAAGCAAGCTAGGCCAGTCGTGGTAAAATAGCTCTGAATGGATATCTTTCCCACAATATGGACAATAAATGGGTTCCAAATTTACCCAGTATTAGCAAGTATGTATGTAAATGCCGAAATTGCATCATGCGTCACGAAAAAGACGGGCGCAGTGAAATTGGACATGCTGAAAATGTACTTGATTAAAATGCCGCAAATTTGCGACGATTATCCGTGCTTGGCCAAACTTTGCAGGTTGACCAACTCGGCATATCGCCCGTTCTTCTTCATCAACTCCGAGTGAGTCCCGGACTCTACAATGCGACCTTGGTCGAAAACATAAATAACGTCGGCCTTTTGGATGGTGCTGAGTCGGTGGGCCACGGCAATGGTCGTACGACCCTTTGCTGCCTTGTCCAGGGCAGCCTGGACGACGTGCTCGGATTCAGAGTCGAGAGCCGAAGTGGCTTCATCGAGTAGCAGGATCTTGGGGTCGCGAATGAGAGCCCGGGCAATGGCTACACGCTGCTTCTGGCCACCCGAGAGCAGAGCACCCTTGCTCCCCACTATAGTGTTGAAACCTTCCGGCAGAGAAACGATGAAGTCGTAAATGTTGGCTTCCCGGCAAGCATATTCAATGGCCTCATCTGTGACGGTCACTTTGGCGCTTCCCAGCAAAATATTGTCGCGGATGGTGCCCTGATACAAGGTTGGTTCCTGGCTGACGAGCGCAATGTGAGAGCGATAGTCGTTGATATTGAGTCTGCTGATTTCCTTGTCGTCGACAAAGATGCCGCCAAAAAGGGGATCATAAAATCTTTCCAGGAGGGCAATTGTTGTGCTCTTGCCGCAGCCAGACGCACCAACTAGGGCAACGTATTGGCCGGGTCGGATGCTTAGGTTCAGACCACGAAGAATGGGTACGTGAGGTCGTGTGGGATACCGGAAATGAACATCGCGGAACTCGAGTGTTCCATCAACCTGGTCGAGTTTTTCGCCTTCAGAGGACCAAGAGTCGATCGAGGGTTTGCGGTCGAACAGAGTCTTCAACTCGGCGGCAGCGTGATGAGCCTTTCCCATATCGGGGGCGAATGAAAAGATGGTGCCCGCAGATTGAGCACCGTAAATGACAGCCATGAAGCACAAGAAGAACTGAAACAAATCATATTCTCCCTTGCCAATCAAGGTGCCTCCGTACCAGAAGCCAAGGGCGAAGCAGAGGAAGAGCAGGGACTGAGATGCGGCGTAGAGTGCGCTAGACTTCAGAACCGAAATCAGACTGCGGCGCTGCTGCGCCGCCAGTGACTCACGATACTGTCGCAAGACATCCTCCTCACGAGTCAAAGCAGCGACAGTGCGGATGGCCGAAATTGCTTCCGAGGCAAATGTGGCAGACGAGGCATATGCAGCCTTGGATCGTCGCTGGAAATGGGCCAGCACATAAAATCGGAAAAACCACAGCCAAGAAGAATGGGCATCGTGGCGATACAGACAAGAGACAGCTTCCACCCAATGGCCAAACCAAGAACACAGGCAGCGACCAAAGTCGTCGTCATCATCAGCAGGGTGCCAAGAGTGGCGCCGCTGAGTCCGGCCACGTGAGTGGTTTCCGTGGACAAGAAGGAGGTGAGAGCGCCGGCCGTGTTCTCGTCCTTGTCGAAGAAGGCGACGTCCTGTCGAAGCATAGCTCTGAAAGCGCGGTCACGAACACGGCGGACCAGTCGTTCGGAGCACATGGCGAAGACGACGCCTTGTGCTGAGAAGGCAAAAACTGAACAAATGCTAGCATGAGATACATGGCGCTCCAAAAATCAGAGTCCTTCTTGATCTGATCTCGATTGGAAGGGTGAGGGGCTGGGAGAGAGTCACGATCTGTTTGGCGAAGAAAACGGCTGACGTTGGGTTACCGCCACCACAGATGATGGCAAAGAACAGGCCAAGAAGCATCAGGAGCCATTCAGGTGCGTTGAAGGAGGCGATGAATTTGATCAGTGTCAGCAGACTGTACTTGTGCTCCGTCTCGCGTGATGCCTTCTGGAGCGCCATGCTTGAAACAGACTGGCGGGTAGACGAGCGCTGCATTTTGGCGGTGATATCGTCATCGGGGTCAGCGACGTACGGGCCATCTTTGTTGGACGACATTCTCGACAGTCTTCTCATCAGTTTCTCCTCCTCTTCGTCGAGACGCTCCTCTTCCTCAGCAGTCAACTCATCTGCAGCGGCGATATTCTGCGCAGATACGAGCTTGAAATAAGCCCCTGTTTCTCAAGAAGATCATCGTGGGTGCCCTGTTCCACGATCCGGCCGGCAGTCATGACTACAATGTTATGAGCATCCTTGATCGTGGACAGGCGATGGGCAATGGTGATGGTTGTGCGGCCAGAAGCAGCAGTCTCCAAAGCAGCCTGAACAATACCTTCAGACTTGGTATCCAGAGCCGAGGTAGCTTCGTCGAGAAGAAGAACTGTGTCGAGTCAGCAGTTGAGATCATGTGGACACCAAAGAAGCGGAACAAAGAACTCACTCTTGGGGTCTGATACGACGGCACGGGCAATGGCAATACGCTGCTTCTGTCCACCAGACAAGAGAAAGCCACGTTCACCAACATTTGTTTCATATCCTTCAGGAAGCGCAGAAATAAAATCGTGAGCATTGGCCATGACGGCAGCCTTGACAACCATTTCTCTTTGGGCCTCATCCGTTTCGTTCTCGTACTGGGTTCCGATTAGGCCGTGGCTGATATTCTTGAAAATGGTGGTACCGAAAGGGTAGGCTCCTGACTGACCAGGGCCATCTGTTGACGCAGCCATCGAAGGTTGAGTTTACTAATGTCTTGGCCATCGAGAAAGACGGCACCTTGTACGGGTTCGTAAAAGCGTTCGACAAGACCTACAATGGTGCTCTTGCCGGAGCCCGAGGCTCCTACCAGTGCCGTGGTCTTTCCAGCGGGGATTTCGAGGGTGACGTCATCCATGACCACTACTTCGGGCCGTGATGGGTAAATATGCTTGATGTTCTCCAGACGAATGCTCCCCGCAGATTTTCAATCTTGTCGCCCTTGTCATCGCTGGGATCCAGCGGGGAGACACGGTCAATGGTGTTGAATATCTTGGCAGCGGCAGCGACAGCGGTGGTGAAGGCCTGCATGTTGGGGGCGACATTTCCAAGTTGAAATGCACCAATCATGACAGACATCATAATGGTCAAGATCTTGTTGAGAGGAACGCTACCCTCAACAATGAAGTGGCTGCCCTGCCAAAAGGCAAGTCCGTAGTTGAGGAACAAGATAAGCATCATACCAGCGACCATGATAGCCAGGGAGCTCTTGACGCGGACCCCAAAATACTCGGCCTTTCCCAGATGTTTGTCATATTGCTTGGCGAGGCGGTCTTGGGTTCCAAAGGCAACTGCATTGCGGATCGAGCTGATGACCTCGTCAGCCAGGCTACCGCCCTGCGCATAGGTTTCTAGCGAATTCTTATTGTGCCGGAGCATGAAGCTGGAACCAATTCCAATGTTGAGGCACAGGGCCAAGACGGTGGAAGACAGTATAAGTGTCAGTTTCCAGTAATTGACAAAGGCGATGACGAAGGCGGTGATGAAGGTGGCCAGTGCGGCCAATGTAAGCGAGAGCTTCTCGGAAATACCCTCCTGGATGAGGTTCGTATCGGCGGTAATTCGGGTTGTGACCTCGCCAGCACCAAGCTTGTCGAAGAAGCCAATGTTCTGTCGCATGCAGCTCTCGAGATAGTGCTCACGGATCTTGGCGCTGATGTGCTCGCCAGTATAGATGAAGCCAACGGTGCAGATGTAGGTGACAGTGAACTCGCCAATGGCTAGATAAATGAAGTATAAAACGTATCGAGTCAGCTCATCGACGAATGCGTCATAAGTCATCTGGCCACCAGAAAAGAAGTAGTTTTGAAAGGTGCGCTGGAGGCTACCAAAGATGATGGTCATGAGTGGTAGTGCAGCACCCGAGCCAATTGCGCAAACAGCCGAAATGGCGATGATGATGAGATCGTTGCGCGAGGCGTAGCGGTATAGCACGCCGACGCCTTGTTTGATCTCGGGAGTCATGGTTTGGCGTTTCAAGACGTCTGCCTCGTGTGGTGGCAGATGGCGATAGATGTCTTGCGAGTCGGTAGCTTTTGATGGCATGGCGACCTTTGAATCGGCCTTGGTGAGGGCCTTGTTCACATCGGTCTTTTCATTAGGGTCGTTGTCATGCTGCCAGAGGAATCCCGCCCTCTGCTAGACGAACGTTCCGAGTCGGAGGCATGAGGCCCAGTGGCCTTTTCCACATGCAAAGAAGCCATCGCGGCTACGGCTAGCTACAGAGGGGCGCCGTTTGCGCAGGCGTTGCGCAGGCGTTGCGCAGGCGTTGTTGTGCGGACGTTGAGCAAGAGGCGTAATATCCGTTTCCGTTTTGGGCTACAAGGTTTGGAACGCGGCTCGGTTCGGAGTTTTGGACGTTTGGACGTGTGGACGTTTGAACCGGCGTGGTACGTCGAAGAAACTGTTTGTTTGTGACGGCTCAGACACTGCAGGTCCAGGCAAAACAAAACATACAAGAGAGGGAAGGAGTCTCTTTGTGTATTTCTGAATTGTTTAGGAAGGCACGTTGTCGAGGTGTCGAGGTGTGGGCACTGAGCACTGAGCACCGAGCACCGAGCATGAGCACCAGAAACCAGAACCAGGCAGACAGACGACAGACCCCTGGTGCGCTTCACATGTGTCGACGACGGCAACGTCGACTAGGATGAGATGGGGTCGAGATTGGGGGTCGAGATTGGGGGTCCAGATGAGGTCCAACCAAATGAGGTCGAGAGCCGGAACACACAGGCACAGCAAGCAGACTCGCGAGATAGCACCTACAAGAACCTACAAGAGTAAGAGTGTCCGGCACCGATTCGAATTGACTCCAGAACTGGATTCTCGATTCTCGATTCTGCAGTCGTGCACACGGGCGGGCTCTCGGCTTGGTTTTGTACGTAGAGCATTTCCACTCATCAGTCCTGGAAGCGGATTTCACGCCCGCACGGTCGCTATCGACTAAAGCGGAAAGAGCCCACCCACCACGTTGGGGCCGGGGTACATGTAAATTATGTAATAATTGGGGGTCACGGTGGGTGTGTGCGATGTCCCCGATGTCACCGACTCACCGATGTGTTGTATGTAATTACTAATGCCCGAATCTCATTGTCCTGGGTGGGTGTGAGATGTGAGATCGGGGGAGACTTGCTGCTGCTGCCTGTTTGTTGCCTGCAAACGAATCAACGGCCAACAAGGACCCGCAGCCGGTCGCATTCTTTTTCTGCACTCGGTATGACTCCGAATTGACTTCGTGTGCGACTCCGTGCATAAGCGGCTGACCGTTGCTCGAGCTGACAGAGCTGACAGTCTCCACGGGACTGGACGACGTGGAACGAGAGTCTCGACATGTTGACATTGCGGGCAGTGAGGAATGGGTGGGAAGGGAATGGTAAGCCCAGCGACGGGCTGGTTGATAGTAAGCCCAAAAAGCAGCACTCATTGTTCTAGGCCCCAGACATGGGAAGCGAAACCTGTTTCACCATTCTTTATTTTCCGCAGAACAGCTGTCTCAGTATCTTCCAGTCTTGGGGTTTTTTTTTTTTTTTTTTTTTTTTCCGCGGATGTTTAACCCCGATGTGGAGCGGAGTCGAGTTGCCGGCCCAGGTGGACGGAATGCGTGCAGGTCATCAACGTTCGTCGGACTTGGTAATAAAATTACAGCCTGCTGGCACGACAAAGCAGACGTCATCCATTTCTCAGAGATTTGACGCTGCTACTGAGTGAGTCATCACCGGGTTCGGAGTGAATGAACAAGTCAAACGTGCAGGGGTCCTCGAGGCTCTCACCAAATTTCGGGGTCGTCGAGTTGTCCGAGTCTGCGCAGCCGGCTGCCACCCAGCCAGCCACATGCCCAGAATTGAAACCAATTTGCAACGGCCTACCCTCCCTTTCACTCCATACAACACCTACGGAGTACATGTTGCCCGGATGGCGTGGCGTATGTCATTAGTAAGCGTAGGAATATGCGGAGTAATGCACATATAACACACACGAGCGCCGCCTGATTGAAGCGTTTTTGCGGAAATTTTAGGGCAGGGAGATGCGTAGCAGCTTCCCGCTTTCACTTTCCTCTGTTATTATGTAAAATAAGGCTATCCTAATGGAGACAGTCTTTTCTTATTAGCTACGCAAAAACTACTACGACTAGTCGAGGATTTTTTCTGCCTCTCTTGACCGCTTTTAAGAAGGGGGCAGCCAAAAGGATCTCGTAATTCTTCTCGCATCGTACTTGAGGGTGGCCTACTCGCTACGCAACTACATTACGCAGTTTATCTATCCAAAGCATCATTCATCCTTGATCACTCTCATGTATCATTTACGGATGGTCGAGTAGCGTGCGTGTAGCGTGACCCTGGCTGGGGTTTGATAGGGTGCCAGCGGGTCAGAACAGCGCGGAACAGCGCGGAACTTGAGGCATTGCTCAGAAATTATACCATCATGCGAAGAGCATAAAGTCCTTATTATCAGTCCATTCTATTCCATTCTTTCCCTCTGTCTCCCCCCACCCTCTCCTTCATCCCTCGCTGCATACCATCATCTCTAGTCTATTGGAGTCCCTAAATCATTTCGTTCCAGCCATTTATGCAATGCCACATTCGCCCACATGTCGGCCTGCTTGTTGCGCTCATGAGGCACATGCCAAAAGAGAAGTCCAATTTTACTTCATTTAACTCTTGGACAAGCTCCCGAAGCTTCTTGAATAGCGAGGCATTTGTCACGACCATCCCCTGGAGGGAACCAACGTTGTTACCATCCATGGTGCACCAGAAAGAAAGGAGCCGTGTCTTTGAACCCGTCACTATTTCCAGTACAGTTCTTTCACCAGTTATACGTGGTGCTGATGAAGGGACATCTGCCCGTAGCAGAGCGATACGTTGCCACAAAGTCAGAGACTCCGGTCGACGAAGACCCGTTGCAGAGAGTCTGAATCACACTTCCGTATCCGTATGCTCTCTGCAGCCCTTCTTCTCGTCCATGTCGATGCCCAACATTATCTGCGGCGAGATCAATCTGTTGACCATTCCTGATATCCTGTTTAGGGCCTCTACGTGCCTTGTTGGCTTCTCCTTCTGCTGCAGGTGCAGCGTCAGTGTCTCCCTGTCATGTGCGAATGCGACGCAGTTCAACTCTTCGCCTACGCTCTTCCTGGGCACGATACTCCTCTGCTTCTTCATGCCTTCTCTGGCTCTCAGACATTGACCCGCGCTCGTTAACGCTCGAGAACTTGACATCATCGGCTCCAAGCTTCGTCTTACGAGTTTCCATTACATACACCCCTACTTCTCGGCTTCCTCCCCCAAAGCTCTGATCCTGGTATATAGGTCCAAGATCAGACATATTTAGGCAACGGTCATTAATATGTATTTCCCTCTCCTGCTCTTGTTTTTACCATATTTTGCAGTAGCAACTTCAACCTCTGAGTATGTGCAGTCACACGTAGCGAGAGCTGGAGAATTTTCGATATCCAAGCGCGATTTGCGCCGGAAGTCGCTCATGTCATTCAATCCGAAGGCGATTTGGGCAGGGGTTACTTCACAATTCTCACCATGCCAGCTTTGCAGCCAGATATGGAAAGCCTGCCGTGATGACCAACATGGGAGGATGTAACCCATCGTCGACTATGAGTGTCTCACAACTCATGACCCAGAATTCATAATTAGCCAATGAAGATTATTAGAGACGACGTCAGAGGGTGAACATTGCCTGATTACAATGGCTCGACATGGGAACACCACGAGCAGTGCTGGTTCGGCCCTGCATCATTGAAACGATACTTCAGTCATGACTGGCAACATGCAACACCCAAGAAGTGACCAAAAACGGCAGGTCATGGACATAGACGGGCTGAGCAGACCATTTTAGACTTCTGCAGACACGGTGAAGACTTTTTTATGAAACATTGAGACACAAATATGCCAGTACGCCCCGAATCCCCCGGATGCAGCTTCACGCATTGCCCGAGCAAGGGCTCCAACCAAACATTGGAGCTGCTTTATCAGCCACGTTTTACAATAACGAAAGGTCGTCCTCCAATTATCACTGCAGCCCAAGCGCCCAGTATGTATTACGCGCTTCGTTTCTTTCAATCCCCACCTCTGGCCCCCGCTCGTCATGGCTTCCTGGAAAGTATATATAGACCTCAAGTGTTCCGTATAGTTTTGTGTTTCTTCAGACCTTCATCTACCTCATCTCTACAAGCAACAAAGGCATTGCCGCTCTTCATCTGCTCCATATACACTGTTCAACTGAGCAACTCGCACAGAATGTCCTACACCATCACCGTCCAGGTCTACCAGACCAACCAGAACGCGTTCTTCCGACTTGTGGAACAAGACGTCTTTAGTAACGGCACCTGGGCCAACAACAATGGCGCGCACGTCCTCACCATGGCCGAGAGCGGTAGCAGCGGCTCGCTCCGCTTCGTTGCCGACACCGGCGAGAACTTCATCGTCACCCTTGGTGTACACAATTATAAGCCGTGGGGTGACATCGTTACCAAGCTGGACCCTGCTCAGACTGGAGTTATCATCCTCCCGGAGTACTACGAGAAAGAATGGGGCGGCACCGACAAGAAGGAGCGTGTCGCGGCTCGATGGAAGGCGCTTTCTTCGTATGAAGTCACTCGTGACGGGCGAAAGTATGCTTTCAAATTCACCGTGGCTGAGGGAAACAATCTCAAGGCCAACGTTATCATTGGTTAGGCTTGGTTAAACTCCAGGGGCGTGCAACCGGCGCTGAGTTGCCTGGATATTTTGCTTCAGCTACCAAGTCAATATATTCTGCTCGTTTGGGTCATCGTTAGATCGGTCATCGCCATACGTGAGTGTACAAGCTGCGTCATGTATACCCATGTGAATCTATACGGAGTATGTCTTCAAACTCACACCTTCATGTAGAAGTGGTTTGTGATATGCAGCCCGCAGGCCATAATGTTTCCCATTGCCACCAATTTCAGTTGCTAGGGCTATTTCACAGGGCACAGAAGCGAAGTCCGTCCTTCGGTGGGGGCGCGGACGGGCCATGATCTACATGCAGCCCGTTCGTTGTCCAGACGAAAATGTACGGGTTCGCGCGTTCCATGAAGACACCTCAACAATCGAGTAGGGAGCCCGGACTGATGATGCATTGACCAATCAGCTGGTACAATACCGTGCGGCACGAGTGCGTGGGAGTGAGACACATGGATGTATTGGGCGGGATGGCCAGCCAACCAGTTCGATGAGAGATGTCTCACCCAAGTGCCGTCGGCTATCGACGCGATATTTTCGTGGCCGATGTGACTTGATCCCGGTGAGGTTTGGTTGCCTTTCAAGGCGAAGATCGACCAGTGCCACCCTTGAGACACGCAGCTCATCCACCGCGACTCCGTGCTCCGTACACGACATGAAACCATTAACAATGGCGCTGGCGCTGGTGTGCAAACATGAATCCGTGAAAAACGGCACTCAAAACATGCTGCAACCCCGGAGCTTCGCATATAATAGTACACGGAGTACAGTACTCTGGATGATGCCCGATAATGCAATAAAGTGCTGATCCCTCCGTGAACGAATTGAAACGAATTGAATGCACCACGGGATATTATGGCAACACCCGGGCTCCTAATAAAATGCCCAGCTACCTCCAGGGTAAGTATGCAAGCCAGATGCCGCCCAACCAATCAGGCCTCTCCTCCCTCTCCCATTTGACCTCCTCCGCACAGAAACACGTCGAACAAGCGCCAGCTTCGCCACTCAACCCCAAGCTAGTCATTCTGAACATCGTGTCCTTTCCAGCCAGAACAAGCAGATGCCGACCGGCACTCTAAAGTTTGACTTTTGGCTTTTACATTATAAATGAGCGTCATCACCTAATTTATTTTTTCCTTTTCTTTTTGTAATTATCTCCCCTCCAAAACAGACGAATCACCTCATTCCATGGGCCATAGCAGCCCATCTCGCCCAGGGACTCACTCACTCACTCCTCGCTTACATCTACGCCACCCCCAAAAAAACCTCTACACTCCCACAAAGGGATTCAAAGATTTTTTTTTTTAATTTTTCTTCTTCTTCTTCTTCAAAAAAGAATAGAACAATGCACGCACACACCTCGCCCTACTTCTCGCCGCCCTCTCGCCCCTCGCCCTCGCGGCATCCCGGCCCAAGAACGCCATTCTCCTCTCCGACGTCCAAACCCTCACGCTCCGCGGCAACGGCGCCAAGACCACCAACCGCCGCGTCTCGGCCATCCCCAGCTGAAATGCGTCTCGTCAAAGCAAATCTGCAAGCTCTACGACATCGACGTCATGCGCTGCACGAACCAGGGCTCGTCGTATGGAGGAGAGGACGTCGAATGGAGCTGCTCCGCCTCGTTGCCCGAGGAGCTGAAGCTGGGCCGCACCGACGTCATCTGCGAGGGCTACTCCAACGCAGATGATCCGTACGTGCTAAAGGGCAGCTGCGGCGTCGAGTACACCTTGTCGCTGACGGGCAAGGGCCAAGCGAGGTATCCGCATATAGCGAATCCGCACGGTGGGTACTTCGGCGATGGGCAGGGCGGAAAAGATTCGTCAGCGTGGTTGTTTGGCATCATTTTCGTGGTGGTGCTGGTCTGGATACTGAAATCGGCTTTGGCGGCGAATGGTTCGCAGAGACAGGGAGGGACGACGGGAGGCGGAAGATGGGGGAGGAGGAGGAGGAGGAGGAGGAGGAGGTGACGGCGGTGACGGCCCCGGTGGTTTCGGAGGAGGTGGATGGGGTGCTGGAAATGATCCCCCTCCCCGTATCCTGGAACGAAGCCATCGTCCTCTTCACAATCCCAAGCCTGGGGCCCGGGTTTCTGGAGCGGCTTGGCCGGAGGTGCTGCTGCTGGATATCTGGCAGGCAATCGGGGCAGGAATAATGATCGACGGGCTTACGACAGTGGATGGGGAAGCAACTCTTGGGTTTCGAGCCTTCTTATCCTCGGCCATCTCCTGTGGCATCATCGTCTTCTTCATCATCTCCCAGCTCGTCTCGACATGAGAGTACTGGGTTCGGATCGACTCGCCGCAGATAATTAGATAAGATATCTGCACCATCTCTGACAATGTGTCAATGTGAACACATTCGTCAACATCAAAGATATCATGGGGGTAAAAACAAAATGAACACACACACACACACACACACACACACACACTGCATAGACGTTTGCTCACTGACACAGATAGATGTGCGCACCCAAGTCAAATACTAAGCGATTCCCATACTTGTTGAATCATGGTTTGATTTCAATTATCCAATAAAGCTCCCAACTCCGCTGCCAGCCCCATACTCTCCGCACAATTCTCGGATTTTCAATGTGCTTTTGCTACCATGTACACGTTGGAAGTTTACAGTTCTTGAGCCCCCTTTCTGCTCCTAATAGTACAGTATCCAAAGCGGAAATACCGTCGTTCCCTTTCCACGCAAGCAACACCGTGACGACGGCTCACCCCCGCGCTTTTTCTCAAGAAATAGCAAGGCGTTGGAGGGGACTGACTGGAGGTCGCATTTGCATACCGAGTTCATGGTACTTGTTGTTTTGTGCGTGGCTGCATCATCCCTCTAGATATTCGTCTATACCTGCGCACACGACATTTTGCTCACGCGATAGAAAGTGCCAGTGCTTCCTTCTTCCTTCTTCTCAAGTAAGCTCGTCATACCAGTTACTTAATGATGGACGGGCATCACATCCATCTTGTCAAAAGCTCGAGAGCATGTAGGGCACTTGCGCATTCTATTGCTAATGCGATCATCCACGCACTTGTTGCAGAATAAATGTCCGCATGTCTTGAGTGCCGTATTCTTGAAATTGTTTCTGCAAATTGTGCAAAGTGCGAACGTCTGGCAGGTATATTAGCATTGAGTGATGTAAACAACACCAGAATATTTCCGGCATATCCAAGTCAGGCATTGATACACTTACCCGAAGCATTTCTTCTTCTTCCGACGAGTTGCTCAAGGCCTTGCTTTTCCAGGTATCTCGATCCTTCTGCACGTGCTCGATTCGCACCTTTAATTTCTCTACTTCGGCTTCTTGTAAAGTATTTCGTTCCCGTATGGCCGCGAAAGCGTTATCTCGAGATTTGACGAGACTGGTAAGATCACTGATTTGGCGATTGAGTGAATCTGATCGTCTAACGGCCTCCAGGCTTGTCGATTCCATCTTTTTGTTTTCTACCATCAGTGCCGAGTTGGACTGCTTCAAGTCGCTGACTTGCTTCTCCAAGTTGACAAGCAACAATCGATTCTGCGCCTCCACGTCCTTCAGCTGGGCAATGATCTCAGCACTTTTGCTATTCTGGTGTCTTGATGATCTGATCTCGTTGTTTCGGGTATCGGCGTCCTTTCTTGCAGCAAAGTACTTTTGATCTGCTTTGCTCTTCTCGGCAATCAGGAGGGTGATTTTTTCTTCCAGTGCAACAAAATCCATCACCTTCTTCTGCGCCAAATCCTTCATCTTCTTGTAAGCCTTTTCGATAGAGGAAGTTCCTGATTGATAGATTGGAAGTCTAGTTGTAATTTCTTGTACTTTTGCTGGAGCTCATCTTGCGAAAGTTCTTCGTTGTCATCTGCGTTGGTCATGCTTTGATCTTCCGCGGATTGTAGCCGAGAGATCTGAGACTCTAAAGCAGCAATGCGATCGTCTTTGGCGCTTGATAAATCTTTGATCTGCTCCATTGAAGTACGCTCCTGCTCCATGCTGGCCTTTCTCTGTGTGTTTTCGGCTAGAATTTCGTCTCTCGTAGAACGCACTCGGGCCAGGTCTTGATCCCTTGCCATTATATCAGCCTCCAGTTCCTGCGTCACCTGGTTTGCATCGGCTTCAAGCTGGTTTTTATATGCAGTACGTTCTGCTTGTAGTTTCTCGGCTTCCTCACGAAGTTGTCTATTCGTAGCCTCCAAGTTGTTGATTCGCTTGATGAGGTCTTCATTCTGTGCCTTGAACTGCTTGAAAACGTCTGTTCGAATAAAGTCTTCATCTGTCCAGGTTTCCCGGCGTGATTTGAGCGTTGAATTTTCTTCTTGAAGAGTCTTTAATTCCGATAGTATAAGATCCAGCTGTTCTTTTGTTTCGTTGCTGATGCAGTCACTTCCTCATATTTGAGTAGCAATTCATCAGCAGAGCCGTTCACGTCGTTTTGATCCGAGCTGCCCTCGTTTGCGGCGGCGGCGGCGGCTGCAGCGGCCACCCCAGCAGGACGAGTAGAATTAGCGATCGCTTGTTGCTCCAGTTTCTGCACTTGAGCGCTCTTGGCTCGATCCAGTTTCTTCTCTGCTTTGAAATAGCGGAGCGTAGCCGCATTCAATTGTTCAGAAAGCTGATCCTTCTCCGTGTTTAATCGGTCCAACTTCAGCATATAGTCTTTCTGAGCTGCAAGCAACTTATTTACTTTCGTCTCTAGCGACGCTGCTTCGGGGACAGGGAACCACGTTGAGCAGATAAGCGACCAAGGAGAGACTCGGCTTTCGTCTTGATCGTCTTGCCCTTATCTTGGAGATGACTCTGAAACTCGTTCAAGTCTTTGAAGGTTATTCCACTAAGGTATGGCGGGTCTACGCAAGGAACAAATTGTTAGTACGTGCCCAATATCAAGACAGACAGAGCACATCCGTGTTTCATGCATACCAGAAGTAACAGGATTATCTGATATCTGGGACTTGGCTAAGGATTCCACTTCTTCGAGTAACTACCCCATTCCTATTAGCACCCAGGTTCGAAGCGAAATAAACGTCGAGAGACTCACTTGTCGCCACCAGGCATCAACTATTCTCAAATGATCATCATGGTGGACACAGCGTTTGTGCAATTCTTCGAGACGCGATTCTGCTGTCGTAGCTTTGCGGCTATATTCTTGCATCTGACGGTATATCGCTCCTTTGGTGTAGGCCTTGAAGTGCAAAAGGTTCCATGTTAGCGAGTCGATGCATTCGAGCATGGCCCAAAAAAAAAAAAGAAGCACTAATGAAGAAAAAGTTGACCCAGCATCCAAACACACACAGTTACACACAGTTACACACAGTTACACACAGAGGTAGCATTTCCCAAGGCATTCCAGGACATACATGCCGCGATTGAGATCAATAATGTTGCCCACGCGACCAGTACGTTTCTGATACACGATAGATCTCGCAGACGCAATCATTCGAGCCAGGAGCATCGGAACAATCAGCCCCGGAATACCTGGAAAAGTGGTTTGGATGCCATGTCGCTATTTGAAAAGGGTCTGAGATTCATGCTCATGCGACACTTACCTCGACCCAGCCTTCCTCCTTCAATTCTATCGCGTCATCTTTCGTCTTGGATCCATTCACGGCGACTCTCTTGCTAGGAGGAGCAAGGTCATCGGCGCCGCCGATGGCGGGCCTCTTCCTGTCCTCCATCTTGGGAAGCACAGATAGACAAGGCGAGGTGGACGGCGACGTTGCTACAGGCATCAGACAACGCGTCAGAGAAAAGCCCCGGACCTCAGTGAGAAAGGGTGCCAGAGCGAGAGCTGGGCGGCAACGACGCTCTTGAGCCACGTGTCGTCCTGCAGCTGACACCGCGCGGGTTGTCATCAAGCGAGTTCCGCGAAGAATTGCCTATGATGGAGGGTTGGTGATGGGGGAAGGAGAGTGATCGTGGCCAGGAGTTGAAATTTCGAAGTCGTCTCGAAAGGCATTGCCTCTGCGCCAAAGAGGACTAGTTCCACGCTACTCCCGTTTGGGATGGCTCTTGTCGATGCCTGCAGTCGGATAAACGTTGCTTGTTATGCCGATAGCCAGGATGGTTGAGGGAGCCCCACTTCTGTGTCTGAAAGTTGCTGTCATTCACAAACGCGAGTTCATCGAGTCTTCCCCAATAAAGGGAAAAAGCAGTGTAAACAACTTGACCAGTCCGAGAATAAGGTAAAAGTCTCGGGGCTCCGTCGAAATCTGGCTCGCGATTGCCAATTCTTTTTTTCCCAGGATGAGCTCCATGTTCAAGAAGAAAGGTGGCCTTGCCTTCAAGCCCAAGGCTCCGGTTGCACGAGCAAGACCATCGGCCCCAACCGCTGCAAAACCGACGACGCCGACACCAGCACCAGCACCAACAACAACACCGCAATCCGCGATCGAGGTGCCCCAGAAACGACACTAGAAATTCAAACCCAAACTCAAACACGAACCCAAGCAGAAGCAGGAGCAGGAGCAGGAGCAGAAGCAGAAGCAGAAGCAGAAGCAGAAGCAGAAGCAGAAGCAGAAGCAGAAGCAGAAGCAGAAGCAGAGGCTACTGAGAAAGAAGCGCCGACTCGACCAGCGCGGCGGAGAGATTCCCAAGCGACTGTAGGGAAAGAACCCGAAGAGAAGCAGAAGGAATCGCCAGCAGAGTCACGACGGACGACTAGACGGGCGTCACACAGCCAACACTCAGATACCACGTCGGCACCTCCAATACCACCAACGGGAAACGAAGCGACTCAAAGCGACGAGGCTACAGAGCTCAACACAGTAGCAGTTGAATCCGCCAAAGTTGCCCCTCAGCCAGAGGCAACAACACCTGGGGCTCGCACGCGGCGTCAATCGACTGCCGAACCCAAACCCCATCCAAGACGTCAATAGAGACCAGTACCGACAAAAGCATACCATCGGCCGAGGAAGCTACCGCGCCCAAGCCCACCGAGTCGTTGGACCAAAGCCAAAACACTCCTCCAGCAGACTCAGCAGAAGAACCAGCCGTAATTAGTGCTCCTGAACCAGCCCCAAAGCGAGCAACCAGGAAATCGTCTGCTACAGCCGCTGGAAATGCAACGCCGGACGACGAGGCTGTCCAGGGCGAGGGCGAATCTTCACGCCCCAAGAAACGTCAAAGGAGGACAATACAACAGGGAAATGGCGAAAGTCGAACCCCGCGACACGGAAGCGCAAGACATGCACCCCGAACGCCAATGCCTCCCGGTCAAGTTCCAGACGTGCGCGCTCCATCACACCCGACGATGCCGAAACCCAGCTCGTCGACCTGCAGAAGCTCAAAATGTCCGATCTGACAAAGGACCTGCGGATTGGCAAAAGTTCAGTCGTCACGACGAACTCCGCGAACGCGAACGCAAAGCCCGGTTAAAAGCCAAACTCGAAAAGGACGGCGACACACCCAGCGAAGCAAGAGATGACGGCACCACCAACAACGACAATAAAACATCGCAATCGCCCGCCCCAGACGGCACCAGAGCCAGAGCCAGAGCCAAGTCCAGCACATCCACCGGCGGCGCATCAGCTTCCGACCCTGCCGCCACGTCGGGACCGCAATTCCGCATCGTCGACGGCCAAATCGTCGTGGACCAAGACTCCCTCGTCATGGACCGGCACGCCCGCGCCGCGGCCGCCCAAGCAGGCGAGGACATGGAGACGATTGAAGAAAACGACTTCACCCGCCTCATCACCTCCTCCTCCTTCATGAACACCTCCAAGCTCAAGGGCCCCAACATCTGGACCGAGCCCGAAACCGAGCTCTTCTACCGCGGCCTCCGCATGTTCGGCACCGAGTTCGAAATGATTTCCAAAATGTTCCCCGGCAAACAGCGCCGCCACATCAAGCTCAAGTTCAACCGCGAGGAGCGCCACAACCCCAAACGCATCGACGCAGCCGTCATGGGCGAAAAGACTATCAAAATGGACATTGACGAATACCGAGCCTTTACCGGCGCCGAGTTTGAATCCGTAGAGGCCATCGAGGCGGAACAGAGGAAGATCCAGGAGGGCTACGAGGCAGAGAGGCAGAGAATCGCCGACGAACAGGCTGAGATTATGAGGAAGAAGCGCGAGGAGCTCTTCGCAGACGAGGACGGCCAAGGGGACGCCGGGAAGAAGAGGAAGGGCAAGAGGAAGGGCAAACAGGCTGTTTCGTATGGATTAAACGGTGAGCCGATTGTCCAAGAAGGTTAGCCTGGCAAGTCTCTTGCACCGTGACGTTGTCAGACCCGAAAACGGGCGCACGAGGACGCACATGGTATATACATTTGGATGGGGGAAAAGGGGAGGGGGTGTTGGCGGAAAAAAAAAAGTCCTTCACCTACGTAAGTTGGCTGTGATACCCTTTATTTCTGGAGCCTACTTTGCCCAGGTACTTTGCCTTTGTTACTGTGTTATTTTGGAGCGTCTTGAAAGACAGTACGGGAATAGAGACCCGTCTAGGGAGTTCTCTCAAGAAACATGATCATGGCTGATTGCTTCTGTTCTGGCCTGGCAAGCCTCAATCCATGTTTGGTGTGCGCATGCAAAGATCAAGTATCGTGGGATTGCAATTTCATTAATTGAATCTGAACTGATATGCCTCTCTCAACGAATCAAATCCACTAGTGACTATAAGCAGAGGAAAATCCATGGTCAGGTCACCTCTTCTTCGACTAGACTGCACTCTCCTATGAGGACCGTCTTTCCCTTCGCGCCGTTATTTGATGTTTACGGTTCTGTCAAAGGCGTTCGGATAAGCCGTGTTCCCCGCCCCCGGACTTCCTGCGATTGATAAGAGTTTTCGTATTCATAATCGTAACAAGAATTCGTGAGCATCTCGATTTTACTTCTCCCTCTCACACACTTCTCACCATTTAAACTGCTCTCCACGCTACTTACTCCCTTTGCTTGGTACTTTAGTTTGGAGACTCACTGTCTTCGGGCTGATCGAACAAGAAGTTGGCTGCAAGCTCTTCGTTTTTGTCACAAGCAAAATAAGCCTGGATTGCTTGGTCGCGGTCGAAACCAAGTCGGCATAGCTTCTTTTGTGTGAGCAACTTCATTTTGTCCTCCATGTCAATCAATACCCAAATGTGAGAAACTTACCCGCTCAATGGCGTCACGCTCTTCTTCGGTGACAGAAATGGCCTGCGCGCCGGGAGGCAGGGGAACGTCGTCATCGGCGCTTTCGCCAAGAAGCTGAAGGAATTGGTCTGGGTTAGAGGCGATCAGCTGCGCAAGTTGCGGGTTGCCGGCGCCGAGTTGTTGCAAAATGGGTTCGAGCATCTGGGGCTGCTGCTGCACGACCTGTCGAAGCTGTTGAAACTGTGGGTTATTTCGCAAGAAATCCAAGTTACCCAAATCTCCTCCGCCCTGACCTGCAGCGGTGGCGGCGGCGGCGGCAGCCGCAGCCGCGTTACCGCCACCACTGCCTCCTGACCCCCGTGCTGGGCGGCAAGATCGAAAAGGTTAACACTGCCATCATCGTCGCCTCCTCGTGTTGCCGCTGGAGCGGTTTGTGCCGGCGCAGCTGCAGCTGCAGCTGCAGCCTGGCGCGCTTGTTGTTCTTGCTGGATGTTTTCGGGAATCCCCTGCACTCGGAGGCTTGTCAGAAAACCACGACCGTACGAGTTCAAAGTAAAAGTTTGGGCTCATACATTTAGAAGATACTCTACTGCGCGATCGGGGTTATTGAAAGCAGCACGCATGGCAGCCTCGATCTGACTTCGCTCAAAACCCATGGCTTCCATGTTTGCAACAGCTTCAGCCCGCTCAGCGCCCATAGCCAGACCTGAAGTACTCGGATCACCAGAGCCAGCTTCGCCAGAGCGTTGAGGAGTCGGCGTAGCAGGGACGGCTGACTGGTTGGACGCAGATTGAGCGGGAGCAGCAGGAGCAGCAGGAGTGCTTGTAGCGGGTTGGGCGGGAGTGGCGGGAGGAGCGGTATCCAAGGACTCGGCAGCGGGAGCGGGCTTCTCCTTTGGCTATATCGACATGTTTAGCTTGAATCATGAATTTGAACGCCAGTGTTCTTGAGCTGTGTGGTCACATACCTTGTTTACCATGCAGACGACGAAGCCCTTTTCCTCAATGTTGTAGTTCGCCACTGTCTCATCATCTTTCAAGATTTTGCCTGCGCAAGGTTAATCGTCTCCCCACGGAACGAGTGTTGTACAGACTTCGAAGGGGATGCCGGACCTGAGTAGATAAGCTTCTGATGCTTGGGATCCCATCCCTTCTCTCCCGAGATCTTCTCTTTGACGGCGGAGATCTATCGTGTCAGGTCAGTCAATACAGCCTGGGGTGATGGACAAAGTGGTCGGGCTTTGCAGCTTGGCTTGGAGTGGCGATTCGACGCACAAGGTCAGTAGGTTCGACCTCAAGGACGAACTTTTGCTGTTTCAGATCCTATAATAAGTAGAGTGCGTCAGTCTTCACATTCGAGAGGCTCGACAAGGCCACAATGAACCGCGGCGGCTGATATAATCTGGGTGCAGCTGCGCAGAAGAATCCCAAACGCAGCCAACAGGTTTGGTGGGTGGCAGAGGTGGCAGAGGTGGCAGAGCAGATGTGGACGGGCGGGGCCAGCAAGGTAAAGAAGAGCAAAGCTTACTCTGAACGTGACCTTCATGATGAACAGGAAAGTATTGCAGCTGGGCGGCTGCGAAAGGGTAAGTGTCGTCAGCGAGGGCTTGTTTGAGATCGTGCGAGCGAGGTTGTGGGAGGAAACGATCGACGATGACGGGCTGACGAAGGCAATGGTTGGCTAGTCAAGGTCAAGCAAGGTAGGTCGGCTTTTGGATTTGACAGTGAAGCTTGCTTGTTGGTGGTGGCTCGTTGTGGTCGACCTGGCTGGCCTGGCTGGCCTGCCTTGCCTGCCAAGTGGAGTGGGGTTGGTTCAGTGGTTCGGTCACTTTCTTTCTCTCGTCCCTCTTTTATTGTAACAAACATTGATATCATCGTTCGCCATTCGCGTCTCGCCGTCTTGAAGACATCTAAGCCCAAGGCGGTCATCGGTCATCGGTCATCGCCTGGATTGCCAACCACGAGTGACAGTGACACCAGCTCTCACTCACGCATTCGATATCAAACACGAGCATCGCCGTTGTCATCTGGCCTGTCTTGGCCCTAATTGTGCGGGGCCGTGGCGACACCAACGCAGTGCTGTGCTGTGCTGTGCTGTGCTGTGCTGCTCTGGTCGCTCAGCACGTCGTTGACCTGCATCAGGCAGTCGTATCATTCTCATCATATGTCCAAAACAGTTGCAATGGACAGAATCAAGCGAGCGTGACCGGACAGCTAAAACCTTGGCTCTGGAGAATTTGCTTCTCTTGAAAACATCTACTAGCAGGGCTGAATTGCCCTTGTAAAAAAAAAAAAATTACATGATCCGCCTCTACGAACAACGCCGTGTAATTCGTAAACATTTGTACCATCCAGGTCGTATACACATTGGAGAGATGGCATATCCATGTCTGCACCCAATTCCCTCCATCTATATATCAATAAAGTATTGTACGTGAAATGATTAGTTTCAGGATATCGCTCATGGGTGCGCGTTCAATTAAAAAGAATAGGTCATTGCTTCGTCTCGGCATCGCCAGTGTCGTCCTCCTTGCTCCTGTGTTCTTTGAAGGACTCGAGACTGGCTTTCATGGTCGGACTCAATTGATACTCGGGAACGGGGGCGACACCTTCCTCTCACTTCTCAAGCCAGCATCTCTATGCTTCATCTCTCCGTCGTCTCTCGTTCTGGTCCGCTTCAGATTGTCAAGACTAGATTGATGCGTGAGCGAGCTGCGTCCCACAGGTAGGCTACCACTTCGAAGACGCTTGAGAGACTGGAGACTTCCGCGACGAGAGATGACCTGGCCAGCATTGGGAGCAGCGAGGACACTCGTTCCAGGTGTCGCCGCAGGTGGCGGTGTTGGAGAGTCAGACCGAAAGAGTGGGTGAATGTGTAGCTCGTTGACGGAGCTGTCGGGCGACAGTCTATTCACCTCATGCTGAGAGTGCAAACTAGAGCTGTAGCTCTCTATCCTTCGCAATACTTGGGAGGGTCCAGGCAATCCAGGCCCAGGGAGTGGCGGGTCGCGTAGAGGTCAGGGTCCCCGAAGGACTGGCAGGAATCGTCTCCAGAGCCTTCTTGAGCGTTGTAGATGATGACATTTCAATGACGACTTGTCTATTGTGCGCATCCACCGACGATGTGTCCCAAGAATCGAAAGAGGTTTCCGCACTTGTACGAGGCGGCACTGGTTCCAATGATATCGACCTCCGTTGCTCAGATTCCAGCAATTTGGTTTTTGAATATGTTGGTCGGATAGCTTGCGAGACTGATGCTCTTAGAAAACCAATTGGGCTAATGTTGGTCGTCTGGCGCATGGCAACAGAAGTACCTTGATCCTTCATCGCAGTTTCCATTTCTTGCTTCGTGATTACGGGCGTTGTTCGGCTGTAGCGTATGCCCTTGACATGTATGTTGCGCTGGTCTTCACCGGAGTGAAAAGACGACGACGATGATGACTCGGGGCGGCATCGCGGTGTACAAGGAAGTAAATGCAGACGAAAGCAATTTGGAAAATGGCAGCCACAGCCAGAGCTATTGCTAGTCCGATGAGCAGATTTCGTCTCATGTCAATGAGGGCGTCATTGTATTGGTCCGATGTTGATTGCTGCAAGACAGCTAGAGCGACTATAGAAGTCGCTGCAGCAGCTATGCAGACAAGGAGCTGTACGACAAAGGACAATCTGGATCGACTCCAAAAGGAAGGGATTCGATTTGGGACAAGCTGGATCGCGCCGAGCGCTCCAAGCATGATAAGAGCAATAGATTCAACAGTGGCGGCGGCGCCACAGGTGCCGATCAAAGATGACTTATCCGCCGCGTTGACGCATGAAGCTATTTCGAGGCCGATGGTCGTAGTTGTGGCCAGCACAGCCAGTGCTCCAGCGGCAATGAGAAGTCCGGCTCGCGCCATGGCGGGATTCAAACGGGCCTTCCTGGCCCCTAGATGTCTTTTTGCGTAGCGTGATGTAGAATAACGAAAGTTGAACAAGAACCTGAATAGCTTCCTGCCAAGGCAGGCTTGTTCTTGGCTGCGACGGTGACTTGATAAGCCGGGTTTGTTGGACGGTGTTCACTCGGGAAGGATAGATTCAAAGCCTCATTGCTCCTCAAAGTCGTGCGAACTCCATCAACGTTCACTAGGTAATTGACTGGATGATGTTGACAGGAATTGACCCATCAATTGTCGATCCGGCCAGTAGCCCGTCTAGTTTGGCTATTCGGGAAGCAGGACAGAGTGAGTGAAAAGTGATTGAATGTACTCTGTACTCGGTACGGCGTGTTGGTTTTCCAGATACACAAACAAGTGTTTCGCAAATATACCTGGTGATAGGTTCGTTGCACATGCGGGGTGCAGCAGCGAACAATGTTACAATGGTCGCAACGGGCAAGAGGGGCGTTGTCCTTATGCGTAAGAGTCAGGGCCGACAGGAATGAGAGGCTCCAAGCGAGGGCGTGTCATGAAGACGCAACGTGTGGAATGCAAAATTGTTGTAAACGGGCAACCCAAGGATGGGATGGATGACTGGATGCAGACAAGAGCTAGGGAAGTCGGGGAAGGAACGAGTAATTAAAGTATTGGTACGCTGGCCCATGGATGAACACGAACGTGGACTTCTGGGTAGATGAGCAGATTCTTCTGCCAGTGGTGCGCGCAATGCGCCCGGGCCTATGAAGCTCTATGTAATAAAGACGGACAAAAAACCCTCAGCTGCAGGAGCACGCGAGTCGCGTATTACAACGTACATGTACTTATGTACATATAACATATACATACATATAATACATACAAGCAGCTGCCGATTCACATGCATGTCTGTCAAAATCCACTCATCATGTTCCTTGCATTGGCGGGACAGGGGTGTCGACAAGGACCAATTTTCGACTCGGTGGTTATGGTGGTCCTTCCATTACTAATAATACGGATTAACTCGATGGATTATTATTATTCAAGCACCCATCAAGCCTACGGAGAAGCCCCACCCAGCCTGACGCAACTGGCTGGGCTGCTCTGACAGGGCCCAGACCAAGCCAAGACGACTTGTGCAAACGGCGACGGCGCAGCGGGCAGCTGGCAGCGGGCAGCGGGTAGGGGGTGGGTAGGGGGTGGGAAACGGGCACCGCTTATGTACGTACATATGTACATATGTACATACATGTAGCCAGCCCTAAGACAGGTGACCAGTTTACTGAGAGGCAGTGAAAGCTAAATCTCCGGGGTGAATACTATGCGATGTGAAGGACCAAACGGAGGAGCTGATGCATCGCATCCTTTGACCCGCATCTCGAAAAACATGTCGTACATACAAATTGACATGCAATACGTCCTCGTGAATGCAAATGACGCCGCCCGGAACAGAGATGTCCCTCCTTCGCAACAAGAAGTTCATCAAAGGCCACAATAGTCCCGCGCGGTGAATAGTGGGCAAGGCCAATTCATTCATCGTCGGTGGCAGTCACAGCCAGACACTTTGATGCTGAGCGCAGTTCGCAAAGACGGCCACAGAAACATCTAAAATGGCCCAAATTGGTCCATTGGGATCCATCCAAGCCCACTTGGAATTCCCTTGCATGAACAACATTCCAGTTATGGTATCAACAAGCAAACATTTGACGTTTCGATACCGTGGCCCGGACCAGAGCTGGTCATTCCCTCCTTGGCGTGCCTATCGTCCGTCCATCAACCACCATGGACGTACTCGGTAGACACCTCATACCGCATGCCAACTATCGCCATTGCATCAACCCACCATTGTGCCAGTTGACGTGGGGTTTCCCGTGAAAGCGCAGTCACAGGCTCACTATGACTGCATCATACATGACATCTCTTCTTCTCTCGAGCAGGTGGGTAGACAGACAAATAATGAATCTCTTTCCGACCCCACGTCGCTAAACTGGGCGGGGATAGACAGAAGTACCTGCAGTATGTAGGCAGACGGACCACTTCTACGGAGTACATGTATATGTAGTCGACAAAGTTCAATTGGCAGATGATGGACCACAAGCCGTATGACAGATCACAGACTATCTATTATTACGGAGCACAGAAGAGAGCACAGGAGTATGTACTCCGTAATAAGTAACAAGTAATACATGCACAGAGCAAGTCATAGTCAGCGTGGACCCGGAATGTTGTGTCATGGCCCAAAAACTCACCTTGCACCTCTTCCACTTGGCTCGATTCTTGACATTACTCGCCATCTACCCGTGTGGAGCCGTTTCCATCTACTTTGTTTTCCCGATGATATCATTCTCGGTTGTTCAGGCAACCCGACACAACAAGTCCATCACCTCAATTGGATGCTCGTCTGCTAAACGCGGTCTCTCTTGAGCTAGCGACGCGTCGCCGCGGGATGGTTGGTGGGTAAAATGAGCAGAATGAGCATCTCAGCCAAGTGAGATTGCGTTCGAATTACTAGAGCTTGTCGACATCATCTTATCTCGGTGATGATCAATCTGCGAGGGACTGACTGTTCCTTTGCACCAAATAGTAGAGCATGACAGTTCTGATGAGAAAAAAACAATACAATGTGGGCTAAGGAGGTAGGGAGTGGTGTGTGCCTGAGACAGTTCCTCAAAGTCATCTCATCACCGTGGCACGATGGAGAACTGGTTCGTTGATGTCTCGTGGCAGATGAGGAAGCCTCGACGCTTACAAGTTGACAACATGGAAATGTAAACAAACCATTTCGGCATGAAGCCACCACGATCACCATCCCTGGTGCAAAAGGCATATTCACCGTGTCTTATGAAGGGCTGAGTGGGGTGCGGCTATAGTCTAGTATACTCCGTACATGGCGCTAGTATGCATGCAGGGTAGTGCTGAAAGCGGTTGTTTGTTGTTTGTGGTTTTGTTGTTGCGACGACCTCGTCTGCGGGCACTCACGACAAAGATCGAAGATGCGCAGTCTCAATCCTGTGATGCAAAGTCCATGAGGACAAGCAAGACGAGCGACGAGCGATAAGCGATGCTCTGCTCTTGTGCTCCCGGCAACCCCGAGCCAAGATATTGTTTGCATGGACACCCGATTTTGCCCAAAAAAAAAAAAATAGGCATGCCCTTCCTGCTGTCTATTGTGCATGACAGCCAGCGGCATTGCAATTGCCCCAACCAAACCCCAGCGCTGGATTTTGGCAAACCCTATCCCGATAGTCTTTCAGGATTTCTCGGAAATCTCGGAAAAATATCTCGGAAAGATATCTCGGATAATGACTCCGTACTCCGTACCTGCAACCTGCAGCCTGCAACCGTATCACGTGCCGCGTATTACCGCGCAAATCACGTCCAGTGCAATTTCCTCATCACGAGTTGTCTTATCTAATAATGAGCCCCAAGCACCCCAATCCGGCAGAGGTGGATCTCCCGCTGTCTTAGATGTTAGCCAATCCGCCACTTGGATCGACTAGCCCTTTGTGTAGTTATGGCTAGTACTGACATCATGACAATTCGCGGAGTAGTTGCTTTTTGTCCGGCCTAGAAAAAGCTGCCTTGCAGAAGGTGAGAAGCCAGAAGGCACAAAAAAAAGGGACCAAGATTTCCGCGAAAAGCATGTCTCAAGCCCACCACCCTCCTCTCCCTTCCTATATTGATTCTCAAGGATGTCAAATTAAGGTAATTTCGATTTGAAAAAAAAAAAAAAAAAGGGCAAACCAGTCATACCAAAACAACAACAACAACGAAGCCCTTGATATCTCATTTCATCTCTGCATACGGAGAAACAAACATAGACGCGCCAAGTCCAGGTCCGACTGACCGCTCTGCGCGCTCTGCGGGTGAACCGAAACAAAGAAGGCATGGCCAAGCCAAGAGTTGTCTACTGGTTTCGCACTGATCTGAGACTTCACGATTCACCGGCTCTGAAGGCTGCGCTGGATCTGGAGCCAGCGGTTCTGTGGCCGGTTTTTACGTGGGATCCCCATTATGTGTACAGAGCCAGGGGAGGGACGAACAGATGGCAATTTCTGTAGGTCTGATCAAACGCGGGATGCTGTGTGACATTGGTGTTTCCCTTCCTTCTCCTCGTCCTCATCCCCTTCCTCGCCATCACTTCCGCTCGTCATCGTCGAACCCCCCATCTCGAGACAGGACCAACTAACATCCGACTCCGTAGACTGGACTGCCAGAATGATCTTTCAGAGTCCATCACCAAACTAAACCCCAACTCAAAGCTCTTCGTGCTTCGGGAAGGGCCCCAGACGCTGTTTCCAAAGCTTTTCAAGGCGTGGAAGGTCACCCATTTGGTGTTTGAAAAGGACACAGACTCCTATGGCCGCGAAAGAGACGAGGCTGTGGCCGAGGCTGCCGAGGAAGCAGGTGTGGAAGTCATCACTCGATCAGGTAGGACGTTGTGGGATAGCGAGCAAGTCGTAACGAAACATGGCGGCAAGCCAACCATGTCCATGACCGCGCTCCTCTCTGCATCCAAGAAGATTGGCGACGTGCCACGGCCCATACCGTCGCCCAAACAGCTGCCCGACCCTGGGGAAATGCCCGTAGATTTTGGACAGCATCAGCCAGACCCTGAACCAGATATCAATGCTGAGAGGAGAACCAACAATGACACCGGGTACAAGCATATTGCCGGCCCTAATGGCGACTTTGCCATTGAAACGTTGGACGAGCTTGGATTCATCCCAGCAACGACTCCTCACAAAGGCGGAGAGACCCGAGCCCTGAAGGCTCTCGACGCCATCATCAAGGACAAAAAGTACACGGCCACGTTTGAGAAGCCGAAGACGAGTCCTGCGCAGTTCGATCCTCAGTCGACCACTCTGCTCTCCCGTTTCTTCACTTTGGCGCGCTCTCCGTGCGCGAGTTCTACTGGCGGGTTCAAGACGTGGTCAGTTCCTACGGCAGGGGAGCGTCCGCGCCCCGGCCAGTCTCACAGGGCAGCTGATATTTCGAGACATGTACTTTGCCGCACAGGCGGCTATCGGGCCTCACTTCCAGCAAACTGCCGGGAACGGACATTGCCGGTTCATTCCCTGGCATCTGCCGTCAAAGCTGGACCCCGCGACGGGACTGACGACGGGCGACTACCACGTCGACTCGGAACAAGCAGACGAGTGGTTCCGGCGGTGGAAGCAAGGCGTCACTGGATTTCCATGGATCGACGCGCTCATGCGTCAGCTCCGTCACGACGGATGGATACATCATCTGGGCCGCCACAGCGTGGCGTGCTTCCTCACCAGGGGAGGATGCTACGTCGACTGGGAGCGAGGAGCAGAAGTGTTCGAGGAGCTGCTCCTCGACCACGAACCCGCCTGCAACGCTGGAAACTGGCAATGGCTGTCTTGCACAGCCTTTTTCGCAGTACTACCGATGCTACAGCCCAGTGTCGTTCGGGCAAAAGTGGGATAAGCACGGCGACTTGATTCGTAGATGGGTGCCAGAGCTCAAGAACCTCGATGCAAAGTACATTTACGAGCCGTGGAAAGCGCCCATTCAGGACCAGAAGAAGGCCGGCGTCCGGGTCAAGGGCGATGGGCTTGGGGGATGTGGAGGAGGACATATCCCAAGCCCATGTTTGACTTTGACGAGCGACGAAACGTGTGTCTTGCGGCGATGAAGTCGGCCTACGGCGTCGGACTGTATGGGGACAATGAGCGAGTTTCGAATGGAACCTGGCGCGAAATGTTCCCAGAGGGCCAAGGCGAGATCCAAGGCCGCTTCGACAGTGATTCCGGCGAGAACGCTGATGATGGGGACGAGGAAGTGGATGATGACGTGGGCGACAAAGACCGAGAAAGGCGAGCTCCGCGACGGCATCGAAGAAGCAAAAGACGTCGTAGGCAGGCATTAGATTCAAATAGTAGTGAATAGTCAAAGATCAAAGCCCCAGGTGCGGCTCCAAGTCCCATCACCACTCAACCCGCTGATCCGCCAACCTGGACCACTCCACAGCCCATAATCTCCTCTCCCCATTCTCCTTGTCCTTCTCCAACTCGAATTCCGACAACCGCGTAAACATGTCACTCCTTCCATTACAAGCAGCCGTATACATCCTCTGCTCCGACTCCTCCAAATCATCACTTCTCCTCAGCAAGTCCACCAACTCGACGTCCGCCTCCACCATTCCCGCGTCGGCCAACCTCGCAAACGCCTCTCTTGCGTCATCCCCCTCCCCGTCTTGGCATATACTTTGGCCAAGCACAATTCGCAAAAAGGCCGCCATTCAAAGTCCCCACCGATGTGAAGAGCGCGCCTCAACAGAGCTGCCGCGCCATCATACCGCCCTTGTTCAAGGAGCAACTCCCCTCCGCAGTCAGGGCGTCCGCATCCCTCCCACTACCTAGTAGCTGCTTGAAGCGCGCCTCGACCCTCCGAAGCTGCGGGATGCGAGAATACGCCCCAGACCGGATGAGCTGTCTGGCAAGAGAAAGCGTGGCAGGTCGGTGGCCCATCTCCGAGGCGGATGACCAGAGCGCTGCGGCAAACGCGTCTGCCGAACTGGAACGGATCTGACGCATGATGCATGCTACTGCGTGTAGAGTCTCTGCAGATATACCATCCTCTGATTGACGAGCGACAAATAAGCGTTAGTTCAGGAGTAAGTAGCCTTTATCCAAGAGTTGGTGAATTAGGGAGTTTGATGGCAAGGACGCACTGGGAGAGAATGACACGGCCCAGGGACTTGAGCCGCGACGAATAGCTTCTGTGAAGTTTTGCGCGACGGCGTAGTATTCTGCGCAGGAGAGGCGTT
Organism: Epichloe gansuensis; assembly: GCA_023658505.1. NCBI lineage: Eukaryota > Fungi > Ascomycota > Sordariomycetes > Hypocreales > Clavicipitaceae > Epichloe > Epichloe gansuensis. Next base: position 1,934,848 of record CP098281.1, read on the forward strand.
TGAACGAGTTGCCGTTTCGCGAGATGACGCTTTCGAAGGAGGTCTGTGGGATCTGGGACAGATTGAAGACTTCGGAGCGCGAGGGGGCGGCTGGTTTTCGAGAAGCTGGGGCGGCGTAGCTTCGTCCTTGGTGGTGGTGGTGGTGGTGGTGCACGAGATGTGAGGTCACGGAGAGGAGATTTCGTTGGGATGTGAAGATCGTGGGGTTGGCGAGATGGGCCGGAAGACAGGACTTCACAGCTCGTCTGGTGGCCATTGTGACTTGTGTTGACGAGATGGCGAGGTGGGCGTTGATGCAAGATATCAGTCAATCTAATCTAATATCAAGATGACAAGATCTAGGAAATCGGGCAACTTGATGGCTTTCACACAGCACGCAGCACAAGCTCCGAGGTCCACCGACACACATGCCACCAATCAAATTTCCCCAATGCTACCCTGTCGCCCTTGTTCTGTTCAAGCAATCCACTTTGTTTTTTTTTCTTCATTGTCTTGTTTTAAAAAAAAGTTCATATCACACATTCAACGCTCTCGAAACCCGACAATTGAAATAAGTAAACGATTTCTTATTCATTTATTCATCTTCCTAGTCACATCACGTCTGTACCCTCGTCAAAGTACATCCCACACCAGAGGCCGTCGATACTAGTCATCTCTACTCCACCAAATCCACCAGCACCCCAAAAATCACTCAAGCAACATCTCAATCTCAATCTCAAATCTCACTCTCACCATTCAGCATGCCCGTGCAGACGCGCAAGAGAAGAGCTGCCCTCGCGGACTCATCCCAGACTGCCTCCGCAGGAAACACCCCCGCCACCAAGCGTCAGAAGAACCTCCCCGTGCGGTCAAGGGAGGATGAGGCGGCCGCAGCAAAGGAAGAGGAGAAGAAGCTCAAGGGCACCGTCGTCACGTTTGATGACCAAGGCAACGCAGACAAGGAGCTCGCTGTTCCGGCGACGACCCCCGCTGCGCCATCGGGGCAGGACGAGCCCGAGGCCAGTGATAGCGATAGCGATGACGCGCCCGAGGCGGTGTCCACGTCAAAGGTCGCCAAGGAGATGATTGAGTCTGCTCAGGCGGCGAAGAAGATGGCGCAAGAGTATGTTTCTTCTTTTTCCCCGTTTTCCTCTCGTGATGATTGCCATCTTTACGTGGGATTTCCCCGGCCCCCGGGCCCACGTTGCCTGCTGACTAGGAGTTCCCCAGACAAGCGGCCGCCTCCAAGAAGAGGCGGCGACAGCGCGACGCTCTCTTCAAGCAACAGGCCTCGGGGCGCAAGGGCGCCAACCCCGATGATGGCGCGCCTTCCTTGCCTGCCACGGGAGAAGGCGCGCGGAGAGGACAGAGATCCCTGACGTCCTGCCCGCCGAGTTCCTTGCCGATTCGTCCAGTGAGGAGAACGACGAGGATGCGTCCCGCGACCGGGGCGATGTCTCGTTTTCGGCGCGGCGCGGGAGAAGCATCCCGTCTATCGAGAAGAGGCTCGCGAGGCAAGGGAGGGGCCCGCGCGACGAGGCAATCGGGACGACGGTCTACAGGGTATCGAGGGACGTGGACGCGAGGATGGCGCCAAAGGTCAAGAAGTATGCTACCAGTTTGAAGCATGCGTTGCTGAAGAGGGGAGGGAGCCTGTCAAGGAGCGGGCTCGAGTTTCTTCAGGAAGTGATTCTTTCAAGGGGAGAGAGGCCGGATCTTGCCCGTCTTGTTCATGGGTGGATTTATATATCTGTTTGTTTCCATTCTTCTTTTTTTCTGTCTGGGCTGGACTGGCGTTGCGGGAACATTGGGTAGCTCGGATTCATCTGGCATACATTGTGCGCACCAATTTACATGGCATGAAAGCGTTTACTACGATCACGTTGTTGGGACGGATGTACACTTGGCATTATCATGCCGACCACGTCTACGGGTTTGACTCTAGTCTCGCATCTTGGCACTCTTAATTCCCACTTCTTGGTTCCGGTCCAAGTATGCCTGACCAGAAGAACTGCGTTTGTCTTCCAGAGTAGACTTTGAACAATTCATGAAAAGCCTCACTCCGTGATGCTGGAGTGCGACACATGCTCCGTAGTTCTTTCTGGGCATGTTGCGCAGGGCCTCCGTGTACCTGCGCCCCTCGCCACGTACCCGTGTCGTTTTGAATCAATACCACTGGAGTCGGGCTCTGAGAAGATCGGCATGCGTTACTATCTCGAAGCGACGATCTGAAACAGCACTGCACAGCAGAAAGGGTGAACAATCAATCTGCCCACGTGAGATTAACGGAGGGAATTCGTCCTGTGCCCTGCATGGCCTAATAAGAAATAGCGGCGATGATATGCCTCGAGAAAGTGAGGAACATTCCGTCTTGAGCTTTGATATTACTCGCTATTGTCTTTGAAAATGAACCCCCTCCTCGTCCTGACTCGTCAGTCAATTCGGCACGCAAACTCTTGAACTCTTTCTTCATCGACTCGGGGTCAGCATCCTCCCGACTATGTTCAAAGTCCAGCAGCATCACCCCTGATTCCGTGACAAGAAAATTATGTCGGTTCACATCCCGTGCAAGAGCCCCCGTTCGTGGAGTTTCTCTAAAGCGACTTCGCAGACGCCCAGGTCGTGCAGGGACGCAGGGCGTCCCTCAATTTTTCCAAGAGAAAACCCATGACGCGTCCATTCTCGTGAACATGGGCAAGGAAGCGCAGGGCCAATTCGGACTTCTCGAGCAACTGGTATGCTCTTGTTTCTCTTTCGATGCGAGGCAGCTCCCATTCAAAACGGGCTATTTTAGCGATGACGGTGGCTGGCGATTGGGGAGTGGCTGAAAGGGAGGGAGGTGAGACGGCTTCGAAAGCCATTGCCGTGAGTTGCTTGATCTTGCCCAACTCTAGGCAGTCCACCCTGGTAGGATGCCAGTGGCCCTTGACGGCAGCTAGTGTTTTGTTCACAATGGAAGTCTGCAGCTCGCCGTTGGCTTTGTCTCGTGAGATGTAGGCAACAGTCCATTCCTTGTTCCAAGGAAGATGAGGCAAAGACTCGAGGGGATACGAGAGCGTATCCCTATCGAAAGTTCCGGGCGAAATGACGAGATATTTCACCTGGTTTCCGATTCGCAGTCGATATTCGCTTTCAAAAGCATCGTCGTCGTCCACTTCCATGGACAGGAGGATTGGCTGTGTGGCCGGGCTTGCAGCATGATTCTGAGACATGGCAGCGTCTGAAGAAGAGAAAATACGTGAAAGATGTACGGAGTATGCTGTACTCTTTATTTATCCCTGCCGAGACTTCTTTCCCAGTTATTTGCCTTGATGCAAGTGCGGATGTTCCTGATTGAGGGTGGCCTTTGGTTATGCGCCCCGACCCATCTATTGGCTAAACATATTAAATCTCGTAGGAACCCACATCTCATGTGACCTAGAGAACTCAATTGGACCGCCTCGCCAGGAGCCATTTATATTTGTCCGTTGAAGTTACGGAGCGGGCGCCGCTGCACAACGGTTGGGTGTACGTAAACACGCGGCAACGGACTGTTATCAGTAACTAGGTCTGAAACGGAAGGCGTCCCTCCAGATGCATTTTTATGATTAGACACCTTCCTGGTTTCACTCATATCGCAGAATACATGTACGCCTTCCGTTTTAGGCCTAGTTGCCGTGCATTCAACAATCTGTTGCTACTACGTGTTTGCGTACTCGGGGTGACAACTCGGGGCCGGCACATCTTGGCACAGCACGTGCTTGAACAGCTATAAATTGCTCCCCCTCATCACAACATCTAGACAGCAATAGCGACAGACCCCAAATTGATTTCATCTTTCTTTCAAAGTACCAGAAGCAGTCCATCTAGAATCCTCTCACTCAACAACCGCGATATCGCAAGTCCAGCTCGGCTTTCTGCACCAATCAAATCATCTCTTGTGCGTTGTCAGCTCACGTCATCTGACTATCCAAAAATGCGGGGGAAGTCTTTGTCACTCAAAACTGAAACCTCTTCGACCTGGGTTAACCCACTAATAAGCAAGTAATGTGTGCGTCGAGGTTTATCTAATATACGTGCGGCTGCAAAAAGAGATGGAGTTCGTTCAGTGCCGTGAGCGCCAGGGAACCAACGTCAGATGCAATCGAGTGGAAAAAGAATGGGGCAAGGACTCGACGAACTATTGTCCAAGGCACTTGGTCAAGCCAGACGCGCCAGTGAAATTCACGGATTTAAATGGAATGATAGTAGAACCGCAAACATTCTGATGTTGGCGGGGCGAGAACCATATCACGGAACGACCGTAGTCTTTGCGATGATAGGCAGAGGCTCGAATAATGGCGTCGGTCTGATCTTCGCGAAAGCGATATTCGGTGGCGGAGCAATATCCGCGAGGCATAGAGATGGCCATGCTCGACCTTGATAGAAGGCACGGGCCGGAGTATGCGTCGTTGGTGGATGATGGTCAATATGATGCGGTGCCCGGTCGCGTTTGTACGACACCCGTCAGGCTATTGTGGCATCGTCCTCACTCGTCGAGTGCCTCGCTCTCTGGACCTCTCTGGACCTCTCTGGACCTCTCTGGACGGCGCTGTGTTTGGCTTTTTCCTACAAATTAATTGTAACTGCCCAGAACCAAAATAACCGAGTCCGGCTTTCAATGCGCGACCAAGGATGGCTCGACGCGTGTTCACTAATATTAAATGGCCGCATGAGTTACGTAAGCAAATGTCGAAGTGATTAGGTAATTTCAGTCCACCCCTTGGTGTCTCAATCCCATCTGGTCCGCCAAAACAGTTTCCGAAGCGATCCATAGAAATCGTCTTCCGTCACACAACGAGGTGGGTGACTGAGCGGCGATCGAGCAGAAGATCCTCTATGAACCAGGCAACGAAAGGTTCTTGATTTCCTTTCCAAAGAACGAAGTCCATCTCTTGCTGCTTGAAAAAACCCCTTTGCGTGTTTCGATTGCTGATATCTGAGAAATTGCACTTTCCGAGGGGCGGCACGGACGAGCTCCTCGAATGGCATGATTGTCTTGAAGGCTCTAACGAGAAACCCTTCAAGTAAGATGCTTGTCTTGCTTGTCTTCTTCAAGCGCTTCGTCAAAAAGCTCACAAATTAGATGCACGTTTGCTGTCTCATCAGGTGGTGAAACGCGCATCAAGTTTGCCCAGAGCCATTGTTGGCCGGAGATGCCGTATTACATGTCGTCGCACGTCTCGGAGAACCGAATAATGCCTGCGAATACTCCCAAGAAGTCTCCCCCTTCAATTGGATCCAGACGCTCCGCGCCCTTTTTGATAATTGTCCAGTATATCCTCCTTTTCCTGTGAACAGCGTGTGCTCTCTCTCCTTATGATATGCATGACTTCAGTGTAGCTGAAACCAGCAAACTCTTCAACAAAACCTCGGTTCTCACTGATGTTTTGACGTTGGAATGCCAGTTTTGCTTTACGAAGCGTGAGATTCAACTTGACAGAACACTCTCTGTGGTCCGCAGTGGCAGCGCGGAAGAATTTTCGGAAGGCCAAGGCGCATCAATCGCTTGAGCATCATGCAGACGACGATTTGTCAGTATGTTGCGAGCTGATGAGTCGTCCATCGCTCACTTCCATGGTCTCGCTATAGTATGCGTTCTTCTTGTTTCACCCACCGTCGATGGACGTAGATGCCTCTTTTGGCCGCCATGATGATGAAGATTATACCTAAGCACAATCTACGAGACAAGACTCGGGTGCTCGATGTCGTGGTCAAAAACTATCGTCTTGTTGGCCAACAAAGTCAATAGCAGAAGGTCTAGCTGGCTTCGCTCTTTCCTTGTTGCACTGCACAGACAGATAGATCCCTGCCTGCCAAACACTACAGTACATAAATAATCACCGGTGGCATACCCACTTTATTGGGACGCGCAGAAGTCTCAGAGCAGGTGCCGTGGTGCCGCTTCGACAATAGCAGGTGGCCCACAAAATAATGTTCTAGACACGATTCATGAAAATTGGCTTCCATCATGGCCAGTGCCTAATACTCCACAATGCAATCCGTGGAAGACATTGGAACTCAAATTTGTTTATGCAGCGGCAAAATAGTTGGGATTACGGGGTAATCAGAAACAGTTGGGGTTGTCGTACATGCGATCGATCAATGGCAATATTCTGGCCGCAAATGACAGGCGTAATTATGCCACTATTTTGCAGCAAAAAAAAAGAAAATAGAAAAACGTGGATAAATAATAAACCCGGGCATGGCAATAGTAGAAGGAGCGCAGAAGGCCTTGAGAGAAGGTTCCGTCAATCGGGCTTCTTTTTCTTGTCCGCGCAACTACGGAGTAGGGAGTATTACTCCGTACTCCGTACATTAGAAACAACCCAGGGCTCGTCCGCGCTTTCCCCTTTTAGTACATCCGACTGCCAGCCCCTCCGAGAGCAAACTTGCTGTCCCTGGTCTGGCGTGCAAGCACCAGGACTCTTGCCCAGTCCTTCCGCCCACCCGTCTTGGCTGCCACGCGGTGAACGAATTCACTGAGCCATTGAGCTAATACGGAGTACATACATATGTGTACATGTATGTATGTGTGTGTGTGTGTGTAATATGAAACTGCCCACACGAACTGAAAGAAGGCCTTTTCCTACTGGTGGAAATGCGGGGCACACGCCGATTTACAGCCACTCGTGCAGCCGGCAGGGGGTGGGTTGACAGGGGTCCCACGACAAGAGGCAGGCGTGGCGTGGCTTGGGCACCCATGGCGGCCAAGTCCCGGCAGGTGGTATTGAGGGAAGCCGCTACTGCAGGCTGGCTGCTGCGCGTTGTGGCGCATTGCAGCAGCTCCATTGCTCCAAGCATTCAAGCATTCAAGCATCCAGATCCAAGCACCGAAGCACCGGCCGGTTGCGTCTGGTCTGGAACTTTTAATCATTAACACATACATGAAGGCCGAAGGCACGGCCACGCGGTCGCCGACGCACGGTCACGGTCACGGTCCCAGGCGACGAGTTCGGACCAGGGACAGACATACAAATACGGATAAGTCGTTCGTTGCACAAACTTCAAGGCGTACGGAGGGAGGGAGTATGACAAGGTGTATTACGGACATGATCATGTCGTGATCACCAACCAGCGTTGCCACCTGGCCACCTGGCCAGCTGAACAAGATGCGAAATGTGCCCGCGAAGGGAGGGAGCATCGATCCGGTTCAGGTTTCGGCTGGTCCTGAATCTGATATTCCCAATACGGAGTCCCTGTGCGCCATTTCCAGCCACTTCCCCCTATTATATATCCTCGTCCTCCTTATCCTCCTCTTGCCTCCATTGCCGTCCTGCGGATAGGGGAACGAACATCCATCCACGTCCACACAATACTTATTAGTACGGAGTACTCCGTAAGGCCTGATATTATTCCGTGGCACAATGTGCGCTATTAATACGGAAAGGAGTAATAATATCCGAATTATTATTCTCCAGCCCAACAACCACACCCTAATGACCTGACCGTACTTCCAACAAGTGAGCTTCCTTCCCGCCCTGGCAGCAAACGGCCAAGTCAAGTCAGGCCCGGTCCACATCAACAGAAGAGAAGGAGAAGAGAGAGCTAAGTAAGCTAAATAAGCTAAATAAGCTAAAAATAAGCTAGTAGGTGCATTTCCGTAATACGTTGTTGTACTCCGTATTAGCTCTAGCTCTACTCCGTAATCCCGTAATCCGTAGCACCTCATGTTTGCCGTCAAACTGTTCCCTAGACTCCGTGTCTCGTGTGGTAGTCCATACTCCCTATCCGAACTCCCTGTTCAACAACGAAGTCTGTAACACACAATTTGCATTGGTCGTCGTGGCTGATGGCTGACCATCGACGACGGCAGGTCGAGTGATTGATTGTCTTACCTACCGACTTGGCTTGTCGCAACGCCGCTTGCAAGTTGATGAGTCTCAAGCTACTACAAGTCATGACGCTCCGAGCGAGGGCTCAGTAATCAATCAATCAACCAACGTGTCGACGACAGCGCGCACTCGCTCTGTCGGTGCGCAGAGCAACTGTCGCCTTCCTTTTAATCTTATTACTAATAATTACCCCACGGACGTCGCCCCTTTTCCCTTCTCTCCATCATAAATTTCCTCATTTTCAACACACACGGACCTCGCTGGCTCAGCCGGATTGATGGATTGATGGATTGACGACGCGTCGACTTCCCAAGGGAAAAAAAAAAACCTTATTTTCTCAAAGAGCTGTCGCCGCTGCAACGTTACCCTTTACAATCACACCCCAACACCAATCCCCAACCTGGCCAACCTGGGCTGTTTTTCGCCTGTTTTTCGCCTGTTTTTCGCCGGGTCATTACTTGCGTTGCTAGCCGGTCCGGTGCCATCCTCGAAGCCTTGCAAGGTTCTGCCACCATGCTTTGGACTCCCCCGCCATCTTAAACCAAGCATTATTGATACAGGGACTTGAAACAGCAAGCATATCCTTGACGTTCCTGCCACACGGAACCGAGCCAACCCTTTTTTTTTTTTTTTTTTTTTTTTTTTATAATTCCCTGGTCTGATAAATTATCGGGCCATTTCTCCTCTAAATTGTCAAGCAGCGCCAATTGCGCCGCCATTACGCATTCCTCTTGTTGAAGCATTGCCCAAACGTCACAGCCGACCTGGCTCTCGAATCTCGCTTCACCAACGTGCCCGAAATTGACCTCAAACGCTGTTCCCATGACCCAAGAGTAGTCAAGTAACATCTCCTTGGACGCAGCGCTCAGTTGACTGTTCTCGGTTGATTCGCCGCTTTGCACTGGCTCGACTGGCCGTCACTTATTATACACGCCACATTCTACCCGTCTCCATGTTTCACCGAGTCTGGAAAAGTCACCGAACACCAAATCAAAGCTCCAAATACCCAAAGAAACACGAGACGGACTCCCAGATAGCAGCTAGATTGGCTGGGTTGGACTCGATTGATTCTTCAAGTCTTCCAGCTGCGTCGCAACCTAGGTTGAACGCAGGCGCCGCGCCTTTCGCGGACGAGACCTTGTTTCCTGGTAAAGGTATGCAGAGCGGATTATCGATTCATGGTTGCAACTCTCGCGAGGCCACGTTACCAGTCAAGATGGGACAATTCATCGAAGAGCCTGAGACTCAGACGTACCTCGATGGGACAAACACAGTACTAACATGCATTTCATGGATAGGATCCTCTAGATTATTCCCAACATCATTCCCAACACAGTCACCAGGCAACGGCAGCCATCGACGTGTCTCATCTATAGCCTCGACCCCATCAGCTACCAGTACTTTGTACCGCAGAATTGGCGCCAGCGACAACAACGTCATGGCGAGTACCGTGGATAGGAGCCGTTTTCGGCGCGAGAGGACTTTTGTCGGCAGCGAGTGTGCGGTTTGCGAAGAGCCATTGGAGCACACGCTTCAGGGAGAGCGAATTCTGCAGTTTTCCTGTACTCACGTGGCCCACGAAGCATGCTTTTACGAATTTATCCGTGAATTCGAGGGGCAGTACTGCCCGACGTGTGAGGCGCCTCTTCACCTCGATACCAGCAGAGGCGGCAATGTTCTCGACATTAGTTCGTCTTCTCCACGCAGAGCGGAACATCTAGAACTGGATGCTAATCCCGAGACAGACAAAATCAGCAATTTAGTTCGTTCAGCTGGAAGCGACACGAGATCGACACATACACCGACACCAACTCGAGACAGTCAAACCGTTCGACCGCCGAGTGTGGAAAGTTGTCAGAGGAAGCACCAATCCCAGCAATCGAGCACCATTGGGCGGGAGAGCGGCACCAAAGGCAGTTTTCGGGACAGTCGAGAATTCCCCTCATCAGATCGGTATAGTTCTACGAGGCATATTCGTAGTGACAGCGAGGCGACCGGAGCCACCTCATCCGCTGGTTACTCTGAAACGATGCAGAGCACCCCTTGGCGCCATGACTACGATGTGCAAGCCATGGAGACAACACCTGCAAGTCCCCGGATCATCTCCGGAACCCCATCCCCGCGCCAACTGTAACTGTTCGATCCGAGTTTCCAACCATCAATCGGTCTCGTCAGCAGCAAACGCTTACTTGCTTGGTCACTGTTGAGGTCGCGGGTAACAAATGGAGGCCGGACCCCGAAGACATGACTTCTTCTACGCACCAAACATCGCAGGTGGCGGCCAAGATTGATGACATTGCAGCTTTATCCCTGGCTTCAGGCCCAAGTTTCGCCCGCGTTTCATTCCCTACGAGTCCCCGAGGTGCTGGAAGAAATGACCGAAAATCTACGGAATCGGGTCGATAACTGGCACGGTTTGGACTTCAGCAGGTAAGTTTTTCGCGCATGTTTCGTGGAGTTGAGAGTGAGACCGATCTGGCAAGAAACGGATGATCTAATGAAGCTTGCCAAGGTTTGGACAACTGAGACTATACGGCACACTTCGAGTTGGCAAAGACAAGGTCTCGTGGCAAGAGCTTGAGTGTTATCTATTTGCCGAGATGCTCATTTGCGTCAAGGAGAAAAAGCTGCATCCTCAGGCGCCCCCACCACAGTGGGACGACAGCGAAGTGGCTCAGAAGTCCACCCGATGCACTCTCAAAGGCAGCATTCTCATCAAGAAGCATCTCAATGAGGTGTCTGAGACTGGGTCCATTGATGAGAATGTTCTGACTCTCAGCCTCTCTGTGGCCGAGCTGCCGCAGTTCCATCTGCGATTCAACAACAGAAACCAGTTGAAATTGTGGAATCAGGCTCTCGTGGACTTGAATGCCGTCGAGCCTCCGCTGATGCGAAGTCCCGACTACGATCGCGGAGAAATATCGGAACCCGAGGAAGAGGCTGAATGGCAGAGATGGAGACCTCAGAGAGTTTCATCAACCGCATCCTCATGGGGGCCGAAATCAGTCACCACTGCACCTACAGAATACACCAACTTCGCCGTCAAGGCCCATCCATCCAGCTCCGTACACGTTCCCATCGATGTGGTCGTCGTCGTACCGATTTCCTCGTCTATGCAGGGCGTCAAAATTAATCTGGTTCGTGACGCGCTGAAATTCATGGTGAACACGCTTGGGGAACGGGACCGTATGGGACTTGTCACCTTTGGATCTGGTGGGGGCGGAGTGCCCATTGTTGGTATGACGACAAAGGCGTGGCCTGGGTGGACGAATGTCCTCTCCTCTATCAAACCTGTTGGTCAGAAGAGTCATCGTGCAGACGTGGTAGAAGGAGCAAACGTTGCCATGGACCTGCTCATGCAGCGCAAGCATAACAACCCCATTGCAACAATCATGCTCATCAGCGATGCCTCCACAGCAGATGCCGACTCTGTGGACTTCGTAGTGTCGCGCGCCGAGGCTGCCAAGTGAGTGCCCCCTCCCCCATCCATTCCACGAGTGTGTGGCATCGTGATTTCGGAACATGACTGACGGAGTAATCGCAGGATCACCATTCACTCTTTTGGGTTGGGCATGACCCACAAGCCCGATACCATGATTGAACTTTCAACAAAAACGAAGGCATCCTACACATATGTCAAGGATTGGATGATGCTGCGGGAATGTCTAGCTGGTTGCCTGGGCTCGATGCAATCATTATCACACCAGAATGTGAAGCTGAAGCTGAAGTTACCAGAGGGCTCACCCGCCAAATTCCACAAGATCAGTGGCGCTTTGCAGATGACTAAGAGAGCGAGTGGCCGAGACGCCGAGGCCTCGCTTGGCGACCTCAGATTCGGAGACAAGCGCGACGTACTGGTTCAACTAGTCATCGCACCTGACAGTGCCTCTCAGGACCAACTGCCCCAAGACCCCTGGGACAACATCGTGTCTGGCTTGGAGGCCCTAGGCGGCTCCATGGACAATGATGCCGAGAGAGCTTTGTCTGTCGAGGAGGTTCCACTGGTACAGGCTGATTTGAGCTGGGGTGATATCCTTCGTGAAGGCACCCTTCAACACATGCCACGGCCGTCGCTCTTGGCAATCACGATGCTGCCGCCTAGCGCGAGCCAGAAGAAGACATGGCAGAGCTCGCCACCAATCCCCCATCCTAGCATTGTTCAGCGCCGGATGGAGTTGTTGACGTCGGATATGCTGACTCGGGCTTTGACTCTGGTGAGCCGTGGCCAGCACGATCGCGCCCACACCCTGTTGAGCGAGACGAGGTCTATTCTCAAAGGCTTGGGAAAGGGCGGCCTGCCTCAGTGCCACCCCGGGAAGCAAATCCTCCCCTCCACACCCCATCCCAGGACTGACTCGTCGCTGAGTCTTGCAGGAACACCTGACAGAAAACGCAGCCCGTCACCACCCACTCCAGCTACGTCGTCTGGCGGAAATGGATATGCCGCGGCTCAGATTGGACAAGGCAGATCAACCGACGGCCTCGGCCTCGGGAGCGGTATTGATGCCGGCACGGTTGCCGCCTTGGACGCTGAATTGGAAAGCAGTCTTGAATGGATCAACCACCCGGCTATCTTTGGGCGAGATAGTCGCAAGGCTGTCTTGCAGGCGATTGGCGTCATCAGTTCCCAGCGGGCATTTACCTTCCGAACGCCCATTGAGGGTCTGTGGTCTGGCCGCGTAACTGGCATCAAACGCATTGCCGACAAGAGCCGTGAGTGGCGGGAGGAGGGTGGTGGTGAAGGCGGAATCATGGAGGAAGCATAGTAGTACCGACTGCTTCTTCACATGCTCAGTCCTCTCTCACCCTCCCTCCTGTTTGTTCTTGTTTGCCCCGAAAGGTCGGCGTCAGAGTTTGATTCACGATGGTTTGATGATGAATTCTTGGCTTTTTTTTCATTGGTTATTTATTGATTACGTCTTGAATGCGTTCATGACATTTTACAGGCCCGATGTTATTATCGGCCCTAGAACTGATTCACCTCCTACAGTGTTCAAGCAGAACCCCCAACAACATTTCTCCTTCATCTCACATACATACTATACCATGTCCTTATAATTTTTCTCATCTATAACCATCTATACCCGCCGCGCTATATGTTGTATAGTAGCACACTGCGCAATGGTTTTTTCCTTTGGGGTTTTTCTTTTTCTCTTTTCGGTCCTGCACCTTTCAATTTCATTTTTCATCGTCGCTGGCAGAATATTCAGCTCGGTCTCTTGCTAGAAGGGAAGGTTCGGCGGCTCTATATCATATCGAAAGGAAACACTGATGTCACTCGGGTGGTTTGCGAAGAAAAAGACATCATATTTGTCTCTGTTGCATCGCACTTGATTTTTTTTTTTTTGTGTGGGGGAGGGACGCAAGAGACCTGACGTAGATGAGTTGGTGTGCCACTTGGACACTGGGGAATACAATGTGCTGCTCTTTTCATCCGGGATAGGAATTGAAATCTCGAAATTTAAAAGGAAGGGGATGTATTTGGAGTCACGCTCGAATCTGCCAATTTGCTATTAGATTTCAATCTACAAGGATCAAAGACCGACTTCCTTCATCTATGTGCCTACCTACCCACCTAGGTTAACATACATGATTGATTTCGAGTCAATCTCGACTGAAAGAACTGCGGACATGGACCATATTCATGACCTCGCAATGCAAGGGGATCGCAATTTGATCTAATTCGTCACATACAGGAGGGCATACATAAGGTAAATCTCGGCGCTATTCTCTATGATCTTTGTCCCAAGCGTCATCACATGCCTGCCTGCCTTGGTAGCTCATCATTACATCTTTTGTACCATTTTGCTCACTCCCTTTGTTTTTGTGCTGTTTTTATTCATCGCCATGCATGCCTACCTAACCTACTATTTAGTCCTCATCCCAGTTCTGACGACACATTTGTTAGCACGCAGTTGGAGAGGACGCGGGATTTGGGGTCAAGTAGAAAGGCATCATTATTGTGAGGGTATAGTTGAGTGCTCACGTACGGGGTTGGGACCAGGAGGCTTAGGCCCACCGGCTTGCCTTGCCACAATGATCTGGTCGACGGATAGTACTGTGCGGGCAGCTTCGGTGGCGAGCTTGATGGCCCAGGCTTTGGATGCTAGGAGATCGAGGATACCTTCCTGGTTGGCGTCGAGGGTTCCGGTATTGTTGTTGTTCTAGAGCAAGGAGGGGAACATTTTATGAGTATTTTTCATTTTCTTTTCCACCGTGGTGGATGGGGAACATGGGCAGTTACAAGTATCATCTTCATGAGCGGGGAAAACACGGGGGGTGCATAGATAAACATACCTCGACGTCAACTCCAGTATCGCCATCCTCGTTCTTGTGGTGGGCGGCGTACAATCTGCTCAGAGTCTCGGTGGCGTCAAGACCGCAGCTCTCAGCCAAGGTTCGGGGATGACCTCGAAGGCTTCACCGTACTTCTTGATGGCGTACTGGCTGAGGCCAGACGTCTTTTCTCCATGAGCTTGTATCCTGGCACTGAGCTGGATCTCGGTAGCACCGGCGCCAGGAACGAGGCGGGGGTCACGAGTGATGGCCTTGACAACGTTGACACCGTCGTCAACGGCGCGCTCGACATCATCTAGGTGGTTCTGGGTGGCTCCACGAAGGACAATAGTGGCAGTTCTGGTGATCTCGTCCTCTTGTCTGAAGACGGTGACGCGGTCGCCTCCAATCTCGAGTGTCTCGACGATGTCGATGCTTCCCATTTCGTCTGGCATGGGAGCACCGAGTCTGGCGAGAGGGTGGCACCTACGACGCGGCACACTCGGCGCAGCTCAAACTTGCTGAGAATTCTGATACACAAGATGCCGTACCGGTTCAGGTAGTGCATGGCTAGATCACCAACCTTGTCGCCGCAGACGACGACGCGCAGCCAGAATCATGCAGCTCCTTGATGGAGGTCTCGAGCTGAGCTTCCTCGCCCTTGCTGAAGTCCATCATCTCCTTGGCATTGTGCAGCAGAACAGTGCCCTTTGTCTCCGTCTGGCTGTTGTCGATGGGGCAGGTGAAAACACCGACCTTGGCTCGGCGGGCCTTCTTGACAGAACCGTCGGGCTCCTTGGGAAGACCATGCCCTTGACGACTCGGCTCTGCTCCAGATTGCCGCCCATGATCTTGACGACGCGGATGTTGTCGACGTTGAAGTTGGCAGGGTCTTGGGAAGGACGGCCAGGACGGCCTCGGCGACAAGATCGGCGAGAAATTCCTCGTTGCCGTTCTGCTTACTCGCAATCACGGTTCGAATCGCCTTGCTCAGCTCCTCCTGGTCGCGGATGTCTTCGACCTTGTCGACAGCAAGCTTTTCCAAAGTGTCGAGAGCATATATTTGCGCCTTTTCGTATCCGATGACGATATCCGAGGCCTTGAGACCCATTCGCAAAGGTCCTCGGCCTTGCGAAGCAGTTCACCGGCCAGGACAATGACCAAGTTGGTGGCATCGCCCATCTCAGCTTCCTGCTGCTGACTGGCCATGACGAGCAGCTTAGCAGCTGGGTGAACGACGTCGAGCTCGCGGAGGATGGTGGCAGCGTCCGAGGTCAAAATCATCTTTTGCAGGTGGTTGATGACAATCTTGTTTCGGCCATAGGGGCCAAGAGAGGTCTGGACGGTGGAGGCAATCGCCCGGCAGGCATCGATGTTGCGCAAGACGGCGCCATCTTCGGAATCATAGCTACGCGAAAGGGAGGGAGAGAGAGAGAGCAAAGAGCATGCATACATTAGCTAGCATTCCGAGATTCCGAGATTGACAAGTTCTAAAAGGTTGCTTTGACGAGGGGAGGCAAAGATGAAAACTTACTTGTTGTAACCTTGCTTGAAAAGGCCCGCATTGGGGGCATTTGGAATGTTGAGAGACATGGCGGCGAGATGGTGAGACTGGCCAAGCTTGCAAGAACTCACACTCGGGGCACGCGATGGGTTGGTTGGGGTTGTGGTAACTGGTGACGGAGCTGCCTTGCACTCGAGGCTCTTGATTCAGTCTTCAGTTCAGTCTGGCCCCGCTAGAAAATCTGTGGTTGTGGTTGTGGTTGTGGTTGTGGTTGTGGTTGTGGTTGTGGCCGTGCCTAGGCCCAGGCGGTTGTTCTGGTTGGCCTGTTGGTCTGGTTGCTCACTGCCTGCCTGCTGGCATTTTATTTATATAATAATTAGGGGCAGCGTCTGCACCACTATGACCACTATGACCACCATGACCACCATGACCACCATGAATGACCTCAGTCAACGCGCCCATCCGCCATCAAATCGCAGCCTCGCCGCATCGCCGCATCACCGCATCGTCCTCGTGTCTCGGCCGCACCTCTTTCGCTTCTCTTCCCGTCCTCCTCTCCACCTGTCCACCTTGCTGCGCGGTCCGCGAACCATCCATCCTCCTACGCCCCCTTTCTGAATCATTGATCAGGGCCATTGCTCTTCTTAATTTAACCTCCTCCTCGCCCCCTGCGATTATTTCTACTTCGTTGCACCTCCTCCCCATTTTCCATTATATTGCTGCCTTCCTTGCCTTGTGCTGCGAGTCCAGTCTTCTTCGTCGTCATGGCGCCGCCATCATGTAAGTTATCAGACCTCCCTTGCGTGCCCGACTTTCAATTGTCCCTGTCCCTGTCCTTCCTTGTCCTTCCTCGTCCTTCCTTGTGCCGCCGCATACCTTTCAATGTCGCGCGTTGTCTGCGCAAAAGCCTCCATTCTCGGTTTCCACACATCCACACCTCTTCTCTGATCCACCTCCCAACTCTTCCAACAAACATCATTCCCTTTTTCCAACCGCAGCATCTGCGAGCCTTGCCCACTCTCCGCATCGCATTTGCGCTTGCTGCCCAGTCTTTCTCATCATACCACGCTCCCGTCACCGATTCGCCAGCCATGCCTCCGAAAAGAAAGCTTTCTGACATTGACGTAAACCCTGGTCCAGCTGTCCCCCATCGCTCCCTCCATCCGTCGAAGAGGCGTATCGTCGCAAATGTGTGCAACTGAAGAACCGGACAAACGAGGTCGAGGATGCGAACGATGCGGCGAGGTTGCGCCTCGCGAGGATCAAGCGACAAGTCGAGAAGCTCCGGGTAGAGAGAGCGTTCCTGCTAGAGCAGCTTTCCAAACGCACCAGCGCCAATGTCGAGGATTCCGACGGCAGCCCAAGTCCACCACCGACGGTAAGCATTCTTCAGCTCCAACAAATGGGCATCGCAAGGACATTCAAGACCAGGCTTGGTCATTGGCGCTTCGAAGAGCAAGCACAGATCCACGGACTAGCAGAGTTCCCCATGCGTCGCTGCTTTACTCCCCCGCCTTCGTGACGTTGGACTTATTTCTAACTTGGTGTCAAGCCCAAGGATAAGCCATTGCGCATCAAGAGAGGACATAGAAAGTCTACCCTACTGGATATCGATGGCAAGCCCACACCGAATAGCTCCTTTAAAGAACCTGCGTCACCATCGGAATCTCAAGCCAAAGGCGAAGCTGCTGATGGATCCCCACCAACGGTGTTAGAAAATCATTGAAGACGCCCAAAGCGCCTTCGCGCTGTATTGTACTGAGACTCGACCCATCCTCGAAGAGAGGAACAAGGACGATGATGGTGACGGCGGTGATGTCGATATCGATGAGGACCTGGCTCGTGCATGGGAGGATCTCCCCGCGGCTGAAAGGAGGAGTTCCAGATCAAGTTTGAGGAACTTAGCAAGAAAGCCGACGAGGACAAGGACGACGACATAGACATCGACAATGATGACGACAAGGACAAGGACGACAAAGAAGGTGCCGATGAAGACACTCCCGAAAAGGAGAGCAGACCCCGCAATAAGGCAGAGACACAAGACGAGGATGTCGAGATGGCGAATTACGATACGGAGGACCAGGACCAAGACCAGGATCAGGATCAAGACGAAGAGGCGCACATGGACAAGGATGGCGACGACTAGACTCGTTCGGAAGAGACGTAACAAGATACAGGAAGGGGGCAACTGACAACCGGCAATGCAAGGAGTTTTTATTTTTACATTTTCTTCCTTATTTCTATTTCTTTAAACTTGGCCTGTTTGTAATCTGGTCGGTTCTGCGCCTTGTCCAAAAATAGTAGGCGTTACCGCATTTGCAATGGGATATCATCAGTCACGGAATCATACAAAAAAAAAAAAAGTACAAACAAGTTTACACATGTCCCGAAGACTATTTTTCCTATTTGCGCCATCCAAGAAGGGGATCCATATAGTAGTGTCTAAACTAATCGTGACGAGGCAGTGAGCTGTCCTTGGCACATTTGTATCCATATCCTATTCTTGGACGACGCTTTTGCCCTTTATTGTAATTGGTCCATAACTCCAGAATGCTAAATTCGCCATGTAAGAATAAGTACACATTCGAATAGGAAGAAGAAAGACGTGCCCATCCCACGATGGGACAAAATGCGACGGCATACTTGGCAATATATTGTTTTACATGTCGCCGGCCCACAGATCCACAGCAATGTTGATGCACGCGACGAAGATTTCCATGGCAATGAGTACGATGACTGTCTTGTGTCAACGTGGCGTGTCCCGTAGAAGCCGAGGGGAGAAACGTACCGATCCATTCTAGTTTTTCGCCATGGCCATGACTCAACTGGTCTTTCAAAACGGCTAACAAATCCGCGATTACATCCAGACGCTCGTTGAGCAGGCCCACGCGCTGATCCATCTCGAGATAACTCCGTACGGCTTGGTACACGGGTTCGAGCTGGGGCTCCACCCAGAATAGTTCGGGGTGTCGAGGACAGACCCGTTGAGGTGGATGGCTATGCGGAGGATGAAGAGGTCGCCGATCTGCATGTTGATTTGTTTGCGGGACAAGTTGATTTTGCCCGTCAGGGCAATGTGTGCAGGTATGTCTTTGCAGGTTTCGACAGTCGTGGCAATGAGTTCCTCGTAGAGGGACGTCTGATACCGAGAGTCAGCAGGTTGTTTGGGGAATGGAGAGGGGAAAAGGGATGGTAAAAGGAGGCGTGTGTGTGATCAAGAGAGTTTTTCAACGTTTCATTCTTTTCCTTACCTTGACGCTTTGGGCGAGGGCGTGGGAGATGGCGAGCTTAATCATGTAGTTGTTCTTGTCTCGCAATGTAATGAAGTCGTTGTATATACGGGCCTGGTATTCGCGTGTGTAGTAAAAGTTGAACAGTTCCGTCTCTATATCATCTGGCGCTAGCTTTTCTAATTCGAATTTGGCAATCTCCTTGAGGAACTTGGCCTCTTGTGCTCCCGTCATGCCCCATATGACCACGACGCCATAGTCAAAAAGAAACGCTTCTGGGGTGTGAACCTGGGTATCAAAATCTAGTGTGTTCTCAGCCGCTGATGCATCCTCGGTGACACTGGGTCCTAACAGGGTTTCATTGCCCATGTGAGACGGGTCGGAAAAGTCGCCCGTGGAGAATTCATCTCCATAACCGGAGTCAAGTCTGTTATTTTCCAGGCTGAGTGTCTGGCGGCGGCGTGCTTCTTCTTCCATGGACTCGCTGCCTGTTGAGTGGCGGCGTTCGTAGCTGCTGACAGGATCATGTTGTATCCTGCTTGGTTTGCTGTACGAATATGGGGTGTAGATGCACTCGTCAATCAATTTGGGATTGGCGCCACGTGTCTTGCCTCGTCCTTTGAGGAAGCGCATCAAGGAGTCCATCTGGTACTTTCCGGCGGTGCAGTAGGCAGTGACACGAGGAAGACGATCACGATCTCCCTTGCCTAGACGAGCGGCGTCTCTTCTCGCAGTCGGATCTTTAATTCTGGTATACTGCGAATAGACGTCACGTCCGCTTTCTTCGTCCTGGCTGTCTTCGATATCCGGGTTGGGCAGCAGCTTGAGCTTCTCCGTCTTCTTGGTACTTCGCTGAGGTCCAATCTTGGGTCCTAGATGGGGCTGCACGAGTGCCGGAACACTGCCATGGCTGTTTCGTCTCTTGAGCTTGTTGTTCAATGCTGTAAGCACTGGGCCCCCAGTGCGGGCCGTCCCAGCTGGCAAGCTGCCAACAGGAGCATGACTGCTTCGAGACAAGTACGAATCGGGCTCAAAGGTCCTTGTGACAGGGTCGGGGCTGAATGTGACTGTTCTCGTCGTCCGCGGCCGGGACTCTTCGACATCCGGGTTAGACGGAATCAAAGGTGTGTTCTCGCTAATGACTTGAGGTTCCATGATGCAGATTCAGGCGGGATTGAGGAGATGGGAGGTGCTAAAGATGGCGAGAAGGAGTAGTAATACGAATATTCCCGCAATATGTATACCCGTGACGGAGGCGTTGCAACGACCAAGTGCAGTCAGTGGTGAGTCGTGACGACCCGCGGCTGGCGCTGATTTGGCAGCTTTTAGTCGCACGGCCGAGTTGATGGGTGATAGTTTGACAGGACGGCAGCGTGTCATGCCAAAGCAGCCGGAAAGTAGTGCAATTCGGATGCGGTGAGTCGACGCAATGTGTTGAGGGAATCTGCGTGGTGTCCGTCTCTACAATATGTATGAGAGAGAACGACGTCGTCATTGGATTTTTTCCATTGGAGCAAAGCAAAGTTGGAGCCAATTCGGCCAGGAGAGGAAGTTTAGGCGGGGCGGCTCCACTCACCCACCCCACTCACCACCTTTTGTTTTGTTTTGGTCTGGACCGTCTGGCTGACACAAACATGTATTTGCATCGACCTACGCAGAGTCACAACATTGATGCCATCATAGGGTAGCAAAGCATTTGCTAATGGCTCGGCTTACGGCGGCCTTGTGTCAGATTAAGTTGTAACCAGACACCTTCCTGATGAACACCTCCGGCCGCCGAGACCGGCAATCGGACCAGATGTCATCTGGTCATCCTGAAGGCGCAGCGCACGAACAGCCATCGGCGGTTCCATAAAACCCCTCCGATCCGATCCGTGACTATCATGTGGTCTTGACTTCCGTATCAACTTCTTTGAATCCTCACACAGTCTGTAGCCAACGCCACACAAATGGAATGTATCTTCGACCTGATCACGCCGAGTCGAGGCTCTCCGTCCTCCGAGACCTCATCCGCACATATCCCCTCGGCGTGCTGACAACCGCCATCCATTCTGATTCCCAACCCTTCATCCAGGCCACTCACCTCCCTGGATCTTGGACATCGAGGATGAATCCAGTGAATCGGAACTGGGTGTTCTCCGCGGCCACCTGGCCCGCCAAAACCCCACGGCAGAACCATGATTGACGCAGTGACTGCCCGCGGTGACGGTTCCAACGACGTCCTCGAACATGAAGTCATGGTTCTCTTTACTGCCGCCCCAGCTCACTACGTGACGCCCAAGTTCTACACGGAAACCAAGCCCTCCACCGGCAAGGTCGTGCCCACTTGGAACTACGCCGCTGCGCAGGTCTACGGCAAGGCCAAGATGTACTTTGATTCCAAGTCGGACGAGACGTCAGACTTTCTGGGACGCCAGATCACGGATTTGACCAACCATGCCGAGACGTCCATCATGGGTTACACGGGCGAGAATGGACGGCCGCGACAGTGGGGCGTGACGGACGCGCCGGAGCGGTATATCGACGTTCTGAAGAAGAACATTATTGGGATCGAGATTGAGATTACCAAGCTGGAGGGCAAGTTCAAGATGAGCCAGGAGATGAGTAAGGGTGATCGCGATGGTGTTGTGGAAGGATTTGCCAGTTTAGATACGGACGTGAGCAGGGCTGTCTCAACGGTTGTCCAGGAGAGAAGTGAAATGAGGGAGGCTGCGAAGACATAATTCACTAGCAAATAATAGACCATGAGGAAATTTGCAACTTAATTTGTCTGCCTCGCTTGTGTGCTACCTATCATATACCGTGTTATTTATTGGATCCATGCCGTCCTGGAAGCCCCGTCAACCAATAGTGTTTTATTGTGCAGATTTGATGGCTCACTGCTGAGAATGACGGCTGAACAGAACACGAGGATATTAAAACTTAACCTGCAGCACCAGCTCAGCCCTCAACCGTCTTTACATCAATCTTGAAACCCGCTCCGTGCAGACGATCCACATAGCTCTGACCTAAGCACGCCGGCGTATACGAATCGCCATCCAACTCGAGATCTTCCTCTAAAATGGTCAAAGCACCCTGTGCGAGAAACACGCCCGTGACTGACTACCAGTTAGTGTCTCTTTCCAGTCATGTGTAACAACGTGTGGGTTTTTTCTTTTAAAAAAAAAGGGGGAATCGGGGTTTACACTCACGCGTGTACAAGCTTCCGTGAAACCAAGCACGACAGAAGGCCTGCTTCCCAGCTGGATTGCTGTCTATATCTGGCGTCGCTGTCCCGCGATACTCTATCTCTTCTCTGGCCATGTCCTCCTGCTGACGCCCTCTCCTGGCTGATAGACAAATCTCTTGACCAGACTCCTGAATGGTGGGACAAACACCAGAAGCAGACCACCAATGGCCAGGGCGAAATGAACGGCGATGCCATGCAGCCAGTTTTGTACTTTGAAGTATTCCGCCCACGTAAACCTTGGACCATAGAACTCACTCTTTCGGCTGGGGATCTCGTGCAAAAGGCCCCAGGTTCTCGTGACGACAGCTTGGTCTGTCTTGCCCGCAAGAGAAGTGGTCACGATTCCCAAGTTGGGCAGTGATGTCACGCCCAGAAGCCGTTGAAGCAAGGACTTTCGCGGCCTTGCTCCCGAAGTATGGGGATTGGGGACGTCGCGTACGGCTTGGTTGCTTTCATCACCTCCTTCAACGGGAAGTGTTCAAAGTGAACCAGGACGGTGGCCAGGGTGCCTCCAGAGGGCTTGGCGCTGCTTCAGGTCAGACACGAAAACACGTATATTACCTGCTCGGCTAACAAGTTGCAACGTACGTGAGCTTGTGGATAGTGACAACGGCGTCCTTGGTCGAGGCCTTTAGGCCCTTGTGCAAGTGTTGCGCCATGGACCATGTCACCAAATCGGGAGGTGCGGACTCGATGCCCGTTTGAGGCAGCATGATGGCGCCGGTCTTCTTTGCGGTAGCTTCATACTTGTTGATCATGCGGGCAACCCATGGGACCTCGCCAGTGCAATCGAGATAGTGTGTGCCTGTTTCGGCACAAAGCTTGAAGATGGGCTCGCCGTACAGACAGTACGGCCCAACAGTGGTGATGATGACAAACGCTTTCTCGACAACAGCCTTCGGCGCTCAGCCTCGTCGTTTACATTGGCGAGCTCGATACCTGCACGAACTATCAGCAGCTAGTTCCCAAGTTGATCTTGTCTGGGGTTTCCTGAATCCAACAATCGAGCATCGCAGACTTACTAGGTGGCAGTCTGTCAGGATTCAGCTTCTGGCATTCTGCAATCACATTGTGAAGCTTCGACTCTGAACGTCCTGCAACAGCCCATTTCAGATCCGTGGGTAGATGTGTAGCGATGTGCTCCGCCGTCAACTGTCCAGTGTAACCTGCAGAGCATGGCCGTCAGCATGGTCTTCAATGGTTTTCAGACTCAAACGTTGGGGGCAGAGGCGAGAAACAATGTACCTGTCGCTCCAAGGAGAACCAAGTCATAGTGGCGCCCATGTTTCTTTATGGCCATTGGTGCGTCACTGCGAAAAATAGCTTCCAGAGCCTCGGGTGCGCGTAAGTGAGTCTGGTCACTTTGGTGCTTTGAAGAAAGGGAGGATGGAGAAACTACGTTGACGTTTTGTTTTGTCTCCGGGCAGTCAGTCACAGGGAGCCGACGATGAGGGGAAGATACAGTTGAACAGGGAATCCCAACGATTCGAAATTCGATGATCTCTTCGCCAAGCAAAAATGTAGTAACTACATAGATTGCGGGCTTTTATTGTTAGTTGCTGCCTCCGCACTCACCATCTTGGATCACACCCTCTCATTCGGCTCATTCGGAACCGTGTCCCAAAACGGGCTGCGTCCTGCTCCAAACTCAAATTTATTGCATCCACACATCGCCGCGCAGATACGAGTAATAAGTATTGATAAGCATGGAGTCATAGTAATACCATCTCCTATATTTTCCTGTTAAAGTGTCACATTCATTCTTTATTGTACAGGTCAATGTACAAGAAAGTAACTATAGGAGAAGAATGAAGGTCACTCCTGTATGTTTAGTTACTCGGCTGAGGCATTGCATCATGGCATGAGCAATAACCACCACACGACTCCGCAATCCCGATCAAGTTGGGGGCGGCGGCCGCACGGGAAGACTGAAGCTACAGCAACGAATGTGCTATCATGTGATATATCATGTGACCTTGAGCCATACTTTCATCCACCCCACAGCGAGTTGAACGTCAGAAAAAAAAAAAAAGATTAGGTGTGGGCCGTCGTGCAATCGCTTGTTCCAGTTGCGCTCACGTGCTTGCCCTAAGGAAAATCACAACTCCAGCACATTTTTGGTGGACGCAGCCGTAACCGAAGTCGAGCGTCAAACACCTCCCGCCCGTCACTTGTTGTCTTCCACCCCAACGACAACCCTCACACATCAATCAAGATGACCAAGCGAACCAAGAAGGTCGGCGTGACGTATGTATCAAGCGCAAACAATACAACTCTACATCATATACATGTGCTAACATTGTCTGCAGCGGTAAATACGGCACCCGGTAAGTTTCTATCACGAAGTTTTCCTCCAAATAGCCGTGACTACCCACGACACGATCGAGTCTCGACCATACGACGACGTTTCTGGCTCTGGTTTTGCGGGTGTGTTGGCCATCTTCAACGCTGGTCCCAGGAGAACATCAATTCCTTATGTTGAAGCAATGGAAATCGCACACGCCATGAAGCCAGGGCCAGCACGACAAATGAACATCCAATCACACACGCATCCCCGCCAGTCATGAAAACTCTGAATTGCGAGAGGAACGCCAGAGCTAATGAAATATCTGTACAGTTATGGTGCTTCCCTGCGAAAGCAGGTGAAGAAGATGGAAATCACGCAACACGCGAAATACACCTGCACCTTCTGCGGCAAGACCAACGTTCGCCGCCACTCCACTGGCATCTGGAACTGCAAGTCCTGCAAGCGCACCATTGCCGGTGGCGCCTACGTTGTTGCGTACGTACAACCCCGAATCACGGATGGAAGAAGAACCTGAAATCGATTCACCGAAGCTGGATGTCAGAAACCTGCCGAAATATCCAGTCAGAAAGGGGAACACTGATCAGGGCATTTCATTCCAGTCCTTGTTGCCCAATTAGACACTGACCAAGTGATATAGCACCCCTGCCGCCGCTGCCATGCGATCAACTTTGCGACGACTGAGGGAGATTGCCGAGGTATAGAGGAAGTTCATTGTTTATGACGGGAGGGGGAATGTTGTGGATTTGCTTTTCGGTCTGGTGTACGGGGAACATGGTTTTGCGTGCCTGCACTACGAGTTGACGAAATGGGCGTCGACATTCGAACTTGGGCCACAGAGGCCGGTCGATTAGCAATGGATCAAAAACAAAACGGTTGCATGGTCTCAGACCCCATTACGATTTATGGCTGCATCGTGTCGCTGCGCAGATTAATACTCGTATGTGGTTGCATGACGCTGCGTCGGTGACATGCGATTCTAGTGCTACACCTGTCACGGTCAATGTGCTTGGGCACGTAGCCTCGGACGAGTCGGAACGATCCTTCTCGAGACGAGCTATCCGGACGGAGATGCAACATTGAGCCTCAATACTACAGTGACCTCCTCGCGGGCCAAGTCTACTCCCCAACGTTCCATTTGAAAAGCATTTCGACTGTCGATGAGACTGACCGTAGAACCTTCCGCTGCGCCAAGCACCTCCCCTGCAGCATTGCAAATGCACGTGTGGGACAAGTCCCCCTCGAGCATGGAAATCCATTTTTGTCTAAACACCCGAACGCCAACTTGCTACATATAGATCTAGGAGGATCGTATATACTTCGGACCATAATCCGCACGCCTCATAGACGCCCCCTCCATGTCTGGAGTGTAATATGTACATTATGTACCAAGTTGCGCATGAGCAGCCTCTATATGACTTCTACCGAGTAGCACCTCTCGAGTCATGCTCCTGGCCTGGACAAATCACTGGTTTCCCGGGAACACGAACCCACACCAGTCGTCGTCATGTTCCTATCGCAATCAAGTCGGTAGACGTGACCTGTCGCCCGGTGTGCGCTGCGGCCCGCGCAATGTCACTGCATCACTAAAACAAACTACAAATAACATGGCGTGGTAGAAGTAGAAATTACGAGAAGGTGTCGGGTGACGAGAGGAAATCGTAAGCTGGAGAACCCACTCACCCACGCTCACGATCCCCCCCAACCCATGCATGACCCCGTGTGTGACTGAGCCAAACAAAGGTCAGGGAGAAATCACGCATCGAGAGAAGTCAGAACGAACCCATGGACATTACGTAGCATATGACTGTCAAGGCTGGATTTCTTTCTATCCCTCCTGGCGTTGACCCTACTGATTGAATCCACCAGAACATTGAGCGGCTCGAGGAATACTTGGCCAAACGAGGCAGCGGCCACAGCGCACCGCCACGGAGACTCAGGGCGTCACGTGAGCCATTTGGGGCTTGCGCTGGCTTGGGTTGTTCTGAGGCTCCGCCTTGCTAGACGGACGTAATTGGCCAACTGTTATATTCCTAACCCCGATATGTATTCATGGTGTCGAGAGCAGATGGAAATCCCATGCAGAGAATAGTTTTTGCATAGAATGGATTTCTATATCAGCTACGGAGTACTCAAGTCGTCTAAAATGCCAATACCTACTTATATCACATACTTTTTTTCTTTTTTTCAGTGCCCACATGCTTCTGCATTCCACATGCAAAGTGTATTCATGCTATCCTGAAACCCTGCACTGCACTGCACTGCCTTGCCTTGCCTGCCAAGTCATGGATGCTTGTGAAAGCGAGCATGCGTAGGTAATCCGTAGATGGTACAATTCATCACCTCGTGCTGCAGCCTGCGACGTTGTTCTAATCCTGTCTGCCTGGATACCTAGGTAGTAACTACTCCGTAGTAAAGTAATACTCGGCACTGGAACCGGCCAAGGTCAGGCCGCCACCCGTCCTCACCTGGTCGTCGACCGGCGTCTGTTGACCATCGTTGATCCATCATTCATCATTCATCTAGAGGGACGGACACTGGAGACTTCGTCAGATGCTCCCTCAGCACTTGACTTGAACCTGCCGCTAATGGATCTAATGGATGTAATGGATGTATTGATGGATTGTGGCGTCTTCGGTGTCTGTAGCCGCTGATTGGTCGCGAGCAGGACCCTCCAGCCTCTCTCTCTGCATGCGCTAATCGCGAGTCGGGTGGCCCGCTGTCTCCTGCGCTGGGAGCTGGGTCGTGGCTACGGAGTACGTACACAGGTATGTACAAAGGTACATGGTAGTTCTCTGACTTGTGCCCCTCCACTCCATCCATCCACTCCACGCCGCTGCCGCGGTCTCGAAGGCCTCCTCAAAACTCTCTCTTTTCCACTCGTCGCCAGCTGGCCCGTATTCCCCTGGTGAACAACTCTTCTTCTCACTCCTCCGGTCTGCTGGTCCACGCTACCCTGCCCTGTCCACCCGCCCACGCCCGCTGTACCGCCCAGCACCCAGCACCCTGCAGCACCCTGCAGCACCCTGCAGCACCCTGCACTCCCTGGCGCCCCCAAAACTCTTCCCCACTAATACATCACCGCTCCAGCTGTCTGGCCCCAACTTTCTAGGTTGCCAGTTCACTCACAGTCCGCAGTCTGCACCAGCTTTCAGTCTGGTGTGAAATCGACGGTTGGTTGCCCTGCTGCCTTTCGCCACTGCCAACAAATCGTCTGCACGTCGTTTTACATGTTTTCATCAAATTCGTCTCTACACTATCCAACCTGGCGTCATGAACGAGCCTGAACAGTGCATCATATGCTTGGATCTCCTACCGCGTCCCTTGTCCTCGACTTCGCCCTCGCCCTCGGCCGTGAACGCTGTTCACAATGCCGCCGCCGCAGAAGTGACAGACGCCCCAGCACCAGCACCAGCGCCAGCACCAGCGTCAGCACCAGTACCAGTACCAGTACCAGCACCGGCACCGGCACCAGCATCAGACTCGACCACCACAGCCGTTGCCGCTGCTGTCAACGAGGAGACAAGCCATCTCGACATTGTCGCAGCTCTAGACGGATGCGAGCATGTCATTCACGATGCGTGCATCCGATCATGGGCTCAAAAGACAAATACTTGTCCCATTTGCAGAACACCCTTCCACTTTGTTCGCGTTTACAACGGTAAAGATGGTATGTATAGCACCACCTGTCCACCGTCACTTTACCATCTCTGCCCAGCATCACGAACGGGGAGAGAGGAGAAGAAGAAGAAGAACTACTTCACATTTGCTAACATCACATTCCATTTCTCCAGGCACCGCAGTCTCTACGTACGATGTCCAAGATAAAAACAAGTGGCCGAGTTCGATGTCCAGGCTTGGATGGGCGATAACATAGCAGAAGAGGGCGAGGACGAAGGCAACCCTTGCCCCATTTGCAACTCAGCCGAGCGAGAGGACATTTTACTCTTATGTGACAGTTGTGATGCCGCCTACCACACGCATTGCATTGGGCTGGACCATATTCCTGAGGGTGACTGGTATTGCATGGAATGTGCTCACCTGTTCCAGCTCACGACGGATCGCCATGATGACGTTGATGCTGAATCTGCCTCTCCGCCGCCCCGGGCGCATTTTCAGCGTCCAAACCCTCGAGAAGTACGAGGCTTTCATGTAAGGACACGTCAACGTCTCAGGAGAGCCCGCACGCAAGCTCGAAATGATGAATGGCAAGGCGCCTGGGGTCAGTTCTCCGGTCGTTTCTACGAAATGAGCGATCTTGATCTTGACAACCACGACGACGAGGATGATGATCTCGAGCAGTTTCGTCGCTTTCAACAGCTTGATCGTCGAGAACTGCAGCGATGGCAGCAGCGCATGGACATCGCTCATCGTCTCGGTGCACGAGATACCTTTGCCAGCACTATCCCACCACAAATAAGTGAACGCCTGCAACCACCCCTACCGCCTATCGAAGAAACTCGTGATGAAAGGCGCGCGTGGGGAGCCTTCAACCGTGCTAGAGACACAGAATCTAGTACCACCGCCGCAAGTCGAAAGCGTAAAAGTCGGTCCGTCACTGCATCACCAGCAGAGCCAGCGCAAGAGCCAGAGAGAAAGTTGAAGCGTCCGCGAACTAGAAGGCTGCCTACGCAGGCTGAGGCCTCAACATCCGCTTCATCTCCCGCAATCTTGGGTCCGTCAAATGCGCGTCCAACAAATGGAACCACATCGCTGGGGAATGGCGTTACTCGCTTGGAAAGCACCACACCTTTGGTGTCGTCGTTACTCAAGGAACTGGAGCCTTTGGAGCCAAATCCCTTATCTGAAGACGAGACCCCAGTAATGACACCGAGCTGGCGAGTTCCTCCAGAAGCTTCGTCGCCGGCGCTTTCGCCCTCGCCTTCAAATCATAGTAGCCCCAGGGCTCTGTCCTTGACTCCGCCACCACTTCCCAGTCTTGGCGGTCGGCCTACATCTCCGACGTTATCACTCAGTACTCACATTGAACCTCGATATCCTCCTGCAAATTACTCTCCCACTCGATCTAAAAGTGATGACGGGGAATCCGAACCACGCTCAGCCAAACTTGACTCTCGTCCCCTCGAGTTGCGTCAGCCCCGGCCTCGTCGTGCTCATCAAGTCTCGTCCCGAAGTGAAGACACATCGCCAACACGGTGGACAATGACGCAAGAAGAAAAGAAGAGCATCAATGATATTGTCAAAACTGCTCTTCGGCCTCATTGGCGAGCGCAAAATTGACCACCGAGCAGTACGCAACCATAAATCGTGACATTTCGCGAAAACTCTACGACGAAGTGAAAGACGCATCGTCGCTCGATGACCAATCCCGGCGAACGTGGGAGAAGAGAGCCATGCAAGAGGTGGCTCAGGCTGTCGCCGAACTCTCGGCATAATCACAGGTACACACACATGATGAGGACTTTTCGTTAGCCCCCGGCGTTTTTTTCAGGTTAAGCGGATAGCCTTCGCGGTGATTAGATACCCAGGTTCTTTTTGTACTTTTTCCACTTTGTACTTGTCCCGTCAATGAGGATTTTGTCTGTTCTGCTTTGGACACGAGGGTTTGTGGCGCAACAGGTTATGCAAAATATTGATTGCATCTGATGATAGTACTGGGAAAGGTACATTTTGATGTCCATTCGAGATGAGGGATGACATATTGTATTTGTAGATCGTTTGAACGCTTCATCCTCATTTTTGGCGTTGGCTGCCGAGGCCATGGACAGTTATTCTAACATTGGCGATTTACACGACTCTGGTTGCGATAGAAAGCAATAGTAGTGTTTCAATACCTAAACACATTTAGCCATGGAGCTCAACATTTTTCAAGTTGGGAGAGGTTGGGGCAGCAGATGAGCGCCTGTTGGAACGAAAGTAACGTATCCCAAAAGGTAACCCAAAGGGCTCATTCTGCGGTCTCAAGATCTACTACTCCCGGATAAGATACCGGGTTTACTCGGTTCATGTCGTGAAAACTCCACAGAAAAGAAAGATCAATGCCTCGCGTGGGGAGCGTTGATATGTCGCCACGTCGAAGTGGGGATGGGGAGGAAAGGTCACCGATTAAAAAATCGCATCATCTAACTAAAAATACTTTTTGCGTGTCAGCAGTATCTATCTAACAGGACCCGGTGTGAAATTTCAAGGCAGGCCCGCTAGCGAAAAGACTGCTCTGGAGTTCACTTTTGGCACTCGTAAATGATCAGGACGTTCTGGAGGTGGAAACAGGTCTTGACGATAAGGTAAATAGTGCCTTGGGTGGAAGAAGAAGAAAAGAAAAAGTGAGAGATGGGATGCAACAGGTTTGCTATGAGGACCAAGTGGAGTGGGCTGGCCGGGCATGGGATTTTGCCTCAGGCACTCACCACTTACTTAATGAAGAAATTCAAGCCAAGACTAGGGAGGAAAATGGTTGGTTACCTAAGCCGCCTTTCCTTCTTTCTTGTGTGGAAAGGAAAGATACGTACCTCCGGGAACTACAGTTGGAAACTTGAGTTTTGGCTATGAGCGAACCAGGAAAAAAAGTTCCCAAGACACGAAAGTGATCATTTTCTGGCCCTCTTGGATGAGGACTTGCATCTATCTCCCCAAGGCCAAGGCCACAAATTCAGCCATCATCACCATGACTGCCTCAAGCAGGGGGCGGCGCACCATGCAATCCATATTTTCAGGTAAGAATCGGCACTCCTGCATTGTATCGAGTCAGCAGCAGCAGCAAGGGGACCGTGGGGGTCAATGGAGGAAACTCTCAAGATTCTCGGAAACTAACCTCACACAAAGCAACCGTAGGCTCTCCCAATGTGTGCTCAAGATGCGCCACGAGCTTCACGCGAGTGCCTGCCCGTCTGTACTCGGCCACCCCCATCGCAAGTCCCGAGACGACGTCGTCGGAAAAACGTTCCTCCTCCGTCGCCAACGCGAGCGCCTTCGGCCTACGACGTTCGATCCGGCTTGATCCTGACCCGGCCGCCGCTGCTGACCCGCAAACTGCACTCGTTCGAGAACGCCTTCTTCTTCTACCAGAAGCGGTTGGAAGAGAGGCTCAACACGCCCTTCATCACGAGCATCTACTTCAAGCCCGACACGGCCCGCCAACTAGATTGGAACCTGAAGGTGAAGGAGCGCAAAGGCACAGTCGCCAAGGACATCGGCGTGTACAAGGGCAAGAGCTCAACAGCGTGGGATGACGAGCTCAAAGTCGGCGACGACCTCAGCAGCCAGGAGAGCGTGCTGAACAGCCTTCTCAAGGATGCGGAAGCTCGTGTCAGTGATGACGCCGAGGTCATTGCCCCGAGGACGTGGTTCCCGTCGAGAGGCCCATGGAGAGGTACACCGAGGCCGATGAGAAGGGCGACGTGAAAAGATTGGACAGGCAGCTGGAGAAGACGCTGTACTTGGTTGTGAAGGGCGAAGACGGCTGGGGTTTCCCCGCAGATGTCATTACCAAGGACGAAAACTTGCACGAGGTGAGTGCTCTACCTTTTTTTTTTTTTTTTTTTTTTTTTTAGCATATAATTACGCCTCACTTCGCCTCGCCACGAGGAACAATCAACACGGGACTAACGAGGAGGAACAGACCGCCAAGAGAGTCTTGGACCAAGCTGCCGGCGTCAACATGAACACCTGGATCGTTGGCCGTGTCCCCGTCGCACACGTCGTCAAGCAACCTGTTCAAGCCGCCGACGGGTCCGTTACAAAACGAGGGCAAAAGACATTTTTACTCAAGGGAAGAATCATGGCCGGTCAGGCCGATTTGAAGAATAACCCTTTTGGATACATCGACTTCAAGTGGTTGACGAGGGAGGAGCTGGAAAAGGAGCTGTCGCCCGAGTATCTCAGCGGTGTGCGAAACATGATGGCAGACAGGTAGAAAGAAAAAGGGGCAGCTTCGCCGTTACGGAGCAAGCAAAAGAGGCGGAGGGCGGGGGTTAACGAAAATAAGCCTTGCATATACAATGAGCCTTGATTCACGTGGCGCATCTTTGTAAACTAGAACTAGTGTATACATTTTGTACAGCATGCCATATTTGATGGTGACTTGAGGATTTCCCAAGCATCGCAAATTGAGTATCCTGTGCAACAAGTATCATTCATTCCTTGGGCTACGTATTCACAACTCCCATGTTATCTTCGAAGCTGGCAGCGTCAATTCTAAATTCAGGTCTATCTTCTTCCGAAGCCCGCTCCGAACAACCCTTGATCGTTCGTAGAACTTTCAGCAAGCTCTGGCAGTTCATCAGACAGCGCGTCACGCCAAGCGTGTACAAGCATAGACACATCAAACATGCCGTATAGTACAGGTGATTTCCCTCCCCCAAAAAAAAAAGGAGGTGTTCTTCAACGCCGCAACTCCAGCTTTTCCTCCACCACTTGAAGAGCCTAACATGGCCATGCAACAGGATACAACAAAAGCCCTTCTGATACACACTACATTTCGTTCATGATGTTCCAGTAGGCTTGGCTTGTCCTCGACGAAGCTGAGAGCTTCTGTTGTGGGCACGCAGTTGATTGAGCTCGTCTTGTTGTGAAACGTCACACCATAGCATTTGTCCGCCACATGAACAATCTCGGGCCGGAACGTAGTGCAAATGAACTGAGTGCCGGCCTCGTTTGAGATGGATTCCAGTAGCGCGGCGACGGCAGTTCGGTATTGGGCGTCCAGGTTGGCATCTACTTCGTCAAAGATAACCATGGGACTGCTCTCGGTTTGCTGGAGAGCAAAGATAAGACACAACGCGCACAAACCTAAAGGCAAAGAAAAAAAAAAAGACACACGTTTTAGTAGTAATTCTTGGTTTACCATCATCTCGGGAATTCAATTAAACTTACTCTTTGCCCACCACTGAGTTGCTGGATTCTTTGCTGCTCATCAAGTTCTTTCGAGTTGAACGAGACGCTGATGCCGACGCCAATGTAGTTCTCGACACTGCCACGGGCCTCCTCATCAGACTCGTCAATGTCTTGGCGACGATCGGTCCTTCGTTGGATGACCAGTCGTCCATGTCCTGCGGGAACCAGTTTGCCAAAGATGGTCGCAAACTCCTTGGACACCTGTTTGAAAGTTCGCTCAATGGCTTCGTCCTTTCGTCGATCCAAGTGCTCAACCAGTTCCTCAATGGAGTCCTGAGAAGCGTCCAATTCCTTGCGTCGCTTCATGAGCTGATCCTGTTGCGTGGTGAAGTTGTTGTACTGTTCAAAGGCTTTCTTGTTGACATGCTTGTACTTCTTCAGTGCTTCATTGACTTTCTTCAACTTATTGGTAATCTAAAAGTTCCGTGTCAGCATTTCGGCCACGATTTGAACATGGGCACCTCAAACTTACCGAACTGGCTTCCATGTTCTCGTATTTGTCAAATGCCTCTTCGGGAAGCACACCTAAATCTCTGATGTTTTTGGCGCATTCTGCAGCCTGTGCAGTAAGAAGAGCCTTACGCTGCAGAGTCTTCTCCATCCTCTTTTGTTGCTTCTCTATTTTCGTGGAAATTTCATTCTGAATCTGCTCTCGCTCCGATTTTTCGGAGCTCAGCTCCTCAATTTGAGCAGTGACATGGTCCATCTTGCCTTCTGTCTCTCGCAGACTGGCTTCAATGGCTTGTAATGCCTTCTGGGCAGTCTTTAACTCTCGTTGAGTTTCCTTCATGCCTCCGGATGCGCCCCTGATGCCGAGTTCTCGAAGGCCTGGCTGTTCAACTGGTCGAGTTTCATTTGAAGGTTCTGACGCAAGTCAACTTCGAGGAATTGCTTCGTTCTCTCGAGCCCTCTCCGTTCATTGCTCAAATCATTCCATTGCTTCTGCAGTTGTTGCGTCATGTTACTGAGCTGCTCCAGCTCCTGTTCCTCTGCTGGGGTGAGGCTTTTTTGAACTCGGTTCCTATCTCAGCCTCATGCGCGGCCACCTCTTCCATGAACCCGTTCATATTCTTTTCCACTGCGTCTCGACGCTTGATGGCGGAGTCGAGATGAGATCTTTCGTTTTCAACATGGCCAGACTTGTTTCGCAGTTCGTGTTTGAGGGCTCGAATCCATCATCTGCCTGCCTTAGTTGCTGCTCCAGCTTTTGCAATTCCGACATGGCTCCTGTGATTTCTTGATCCTTGCGTTCGATCTGCTGGCGCAATTCGCGTGACTGGGCAATCAAGTTCTCATACTCTTCTCGCCACTTATTCGCGGAGTGAACAGCTTCGAGACGCGATTTTCGGGGATCAATGTAACCACCGGTCAGGCACCTCTCTTGTTGGTTGTATCGCCTTCTGCGGTGATGCCATCGACGCCATGACTGCGGGCGTATTGGGCCGCGACGGCCAGATTAATACACACTACAGTCTTTCCGAATACCTGCTGGAAGGCCTTTTCGAATTTTGTGTCGTATTTTATCTTGCTGATAAGAGGCACCGCGTCATTGGATCGAGGAAAGCTGACCTGACGTGGTCGCAGTTGCGCCAATGGCATGAAGGTGACACGGCCGCCGCGTGTTTTGAACAAATAGTCCGCCAAATAGGTAGCGGTGTCGGCGTTGTCGACGACATAATGAAACAGACTTGCTCCCGCAGTCTGTTCAACGGGGAGTCTGTATGCGTCATTGACCTCGAGCAAGTCGGCCAGAGTTCCGTAGGCACCGGGAATATCCTGTTCCTGCTTCAACCGACGGATGGTGGCCAGACCGCGAGCTGTTGCACCGTCTACCGCATGGGACAACTCCCGCTCAGCCTGTTCCTTTTCCTGGCGGGCATTGGCAATGACAGAGTTCAGTTTATCCTCCTCGCGGCGAATGAGCTTCCTCTCGTCATTCAGTCTGTCTAGGGTGACCCTAGCTTGGTTTGCCTCGTCGGCCATCAAGACTCTGTCACCACTCCAATTGGCTAACCGAGATCTCAATTGCGCTACCTCTTCCTCGGTCTGCCGAATGGACTCTTGCACTCGGCCAACCTCCTCTTCGGCCTCCAGCTTGTTCGCTTTCTGTGCGCTGATGGTCAGATTTAACTCCTCGACTTCTTGTTTCAACCATGCGTCCCGCTCTGACTTGTTCTTAAATCGTGAGCCACGGCTTTGCTTGGCGAAGAGACGCGCCCTTGAAGCTTCAGCTGTGTCTAGTTGTCGCCGAATTTCCTCCTCCTCCTGCTTCTTCTTCTTGTACTCGGGAAGGATCTTGGCCAGTTGTTTTTCCTTTTGCGATATCTCGGACTGGACGGAATGCAGATCCGATTCGTGCTGCGCTCGCGCCTGCTCCTGTGCCGATTGCCCATCCTTCAAATTCTTGACTTTCAGTTCCACCTTGGCAAGGGCCTTGGCGCAGTCTCGCCTGTCCTCTTCGTGTTGACGTCTGTCAATCTGGAGCAACTCAATTCTCTCTGCAAGCTGTGGATTTTTGCATCAAGTTTTGAAATGACCTTTTCTCCCTTCAGGAACTCTGAACGACTCGAATCACTTGTGTCGAGGCCGTCCTGTCTCGCACCATCAATATCCTCGAGAGCAGACTGAATGGTTACTTGCTCGCGGTGATGGTACGCGTACTCCAAGCATCGCCTCTCCCTGTCCTTGTCCTGAAAACCGCGCAATTCTTCCTTTTCCTCCTCGAGCTCAGTAAGTCGTTCTTTGATGTATTCGAGCAATTCGTCGATTTTTCTCGTTTATTGTTGGTCTCGTGCATGATTTTCAATGACTCTGTACGGCGTGCCTCATACACGTGGGTACCGGCCACTTCTTTCAGCAGATTGAGTCTGTCAGACTCCTTCATGTTTGTCAATGCTGTCACGCGACCCTGGGGAACGATGTAGTAAGGATTCGACCGGGAGAATCCTGCAGCTTCTAGCAGGTTCATGACATCCGTCTTGGTCACGACTTTACGGTCCACCGAGTACTCGTCCTTCTTCAACCCGATTGTTCGGCGCAAGACGACTTCCTTGTTGCCTGTAGGGAACCGATCGTCGCTATTGTCGAAGATGATCTCAACGTAGGCAGACATGACGGCAGAACCAGAGCCCTCGTGCAAAAGGCCCTGTCGCTCTTCTCGACTCATCTGGGTGTAAGCATCGCTAAGAACGAATCGCATCGCTGCAAAAAATTGCTTTTGCCTGAGCCATTGCGACCAACGATGACATTCGTTTTCGGTGAGAAAGGTTCAATGACGGTTTGGTCTTTGTAGCTGTGAGGTTGTTAATGATTTGGACGTTCACCGAGATGTACCATGCGCCGCGTACCTTTTAAAGCCCTGGATAATAGTCTGCTTGATATACATGATGGGCTGCGCGGGCGCCAATGCGCAACATCTGAAAGGGCCAGTAAGCTACGCCTGGAGTTGGTCTGAAAGTCGTTATGAAAATGAAGTCGTCCTCTTGGCGATACGACGCGTCTTCCTGCCCGCCGCGATCAAACGACTGGGGGTCGCGTTGAGAGACGGGCTGCATTTGCTGCCTCAGGCCACACAGTCCGAGGCCACACAGCCCAAGGGCCCCCAAGGGCCGAACAGGCAAGTAAAATAATGTAGGTACTTTCCAAATACCCTGTACCTCGCCTTCTTTTTTAAACTATTCGTGTCGCAACTCATTCTGCTACTCAAGTACTCATTCTTGTGTTCTCCGGGGCTAGTTATCAACTCATCGTACTGATCGGCGTATTTTCACGTGCTTACTACGTTTTTCCTATCAGCTCTTTTCGTTCGGCCAATTTGCTTGACTGCCACGCCGCTTTGCCGCCATCGCTACCGGTGGTCCCAGTCGGATATCAATCCTCAGCCATAACAACACAGATGCGCAAAAATAACCACGGGAAAACTTAGGTCACAAAAGGTCTAATTACAAGGCAATTAACCGCATGTTTATTGTCTCACTGCTGGGTGTCGCCAGTACTACCAATATTCTTACGGAGTACAAATCCGATATTCTTATCACAAATCTAATGAATGCATTGGCCACAATCAGCGAGAAATAAAACCCCATTGAAAATCAACAAGGTAATTCACAATAATCTCTAGTCATTCATTTTTCTTAGATCCTTCTATTAATACTATACTGAAATACCTTATTCTGTAGCCATATAAAGTAATTCAGAGGTCTCTAAGCCCTAGAGGCATAGGCCTTCATAATTCACTAGAGAACAGAATGAGTCTTCAGACATCAGCCATCAGCCAACAACCATGTGCGTTCTCCCGCGCGCCACGTCGTTCGGCGTTGCTTCGCATAGAAGCAGACGCAAGCAACACTCGAGCCCCTAATCATCATTCCCAGGGAATTTCCAGCTTGTGACCGGGATGCTTGCGCCTGCAAGCGTGGCCATGGGAGGTCTTATCATGGACTGGATTATAGTAGCAGCACTTGTGGCCAAGACTTCTGCCACAAACTCGATCACGAGCTCTGCAGTTCCAACGTATCCCGTCGCTCGGAACGTAGCAGCTCCACGGAATTGGCCGTCAGTCATGGTGATTGTGCGAAGACGAGGCACTGAAATAGTCGCTGCGTGCAAATTGATGCTGCTAGACAGTCCCCTACCATCCAGTTGCGCGCCACGTATGTTATTTGTAACCCACATATCGAACACCCAAGACGCGCTGTTGACAATGGAGGAGCCCAAGCCAACGACAAAGGCTCGCCTGATGTGAGGAGATTCGTAGCCGAGAGGCCCGACTTCGAGATCTCGGGTCTCGATTTCTGCTCTGTCGATGGACGTATTCCACGCTGGGGTATCCGCAACCCAAGAGGAGGATGTAGAGCCAGGTTTGACCACGTCGGAAGTTTCGAAGTTGACAGGCTGACCGGAAGCCGCAAGTCCCATGCTGAGGAGGCCAATAAGGGCAAGGTTCAATATCTCGCATGTCATACTGGCAGATGTTGTTCGCGTGCAGCTGAATATGTACCGATAGGTCAGAGTATCGATGTTGAAGTGTGCTGCCCGAAGTGGTTCATTTGACTTGACTGAGCCGGTGAGTAGAGGTAATGGCGATCATTTGGACGGGAGAAGGATACTTATATATAAATGACCATCACGCCCATGCACTACATGCGAGGCAGCGACATTGCTCGGGATCTGCCGGCTCTCATGGAGTATGCGCTGATGGATTCTCACATCAGAGTCCCTTCCTGGTCGAGTGCAAAAACCTAACACTGGTGTCGCTGTTGAAGCGGCTAAGCAACACCACCATATAATTGCAGCAGAAGTCGTACCGGGAAGGTGAGGCTCAGTCGATCGTGTTTCGTGTATGAGGTGTTAATGTCAGTCAAGCCAAGCGAGTCCGATCGTGCTGCAGCATCGTCCGACCGAGTTAAAGTCATGAGCTATTTTTCAATCGCAGATGTGGAATCATATGCGAGTTGTCGTGGCATTTGGACTGATTGAGGACGAAAGGGCAGTGTTCCAGACTCCAGACCCGTGAGGCGAGGCCATCTCCTCGATATTGTGTATAATAGCTGGTTTGCGTGTACATTTGTAGAATCCTAAATGATTTTACAAATCTACTTGCAGGGGTCTTGGTAGTAGGGATTTGAGCTAACAAGAGACTAAGTACTGAGTCATGGAGGATTACTTCAAATATAAGACATGATACAAAAGGAAAGAAGCATGGGTTTGGCACTAATACTTAGGATAAGTTGCCTGCGGAATTATACACGTATCTCGCTAATCATGATTCATGATAACTTACTAATAACAGGAGAAGGCGTGCTTTATTTTAAGAGGCCTGCCGCGCCCGGGAGCACTACCCGTAATAGCCGCGCGCAGCACCTTTACATTTGCCCCCTGTATGTAAGTACAGCCAGTACATACATGACTAGGGGCAGCAGGCCAATGACAGATCTTTTCATGATTTAGCGCGGTACTTAGTGGAGTAAAAGGCACTTTATTTTACCTGTAGCTTACTAACAGCCATTAGTAGCTATCCCACGTGGGGCTCATAATAAGTTGTGTGCCAAATCATTTAGGGGTTAATATTATACGAAGTATGAGGCATGGATAAGAGTAAAAAATAATGAAAATAGGACAAAGTTATGCGACCGATTTATGTAGGAATATCAGCCTCAAATGGTGCATTGCATATCAGCATGATTGAACAAACGCTTTTGGAATCACCCCCATTCGACAGGCTGTAGCTTACCGAAGACACAAAGACTCGAGGCTAATGGTTCCATGTTCTGAACTCTGGCGTGTACATGCACATGTACGGAGTACGGTACGGATAATGAAGATAATGAAACAAGATCGAAAGGGGCCCACCTCGAAGGAAGCAAGTGACAAGAGCGAACCGAATGTTCCGAACGCGCAGCCTCTGATCCGTATGCCTGGTGCTGTCCCCAGGTCCGCAGGCTCCTCGCAAAGTAACATCCTAAAATTTAGGAATGTCTTGTTCCCAGGGGTCATAGGCTTTGGCGAATTGGGAGAGTCGCCATCAATCAGACATCAGTGCAACGAAGAAGATTATCCGTCGCCCGCTGTTAGGCCACACCAATTGCCGGCCATGGAACCGGTCATGGAAATGGAAGGGATAATCAATCATGCGCCAAAGAAATAAAGACTCTCTCAAGAGGTATTACTCCGTACGCCGTCGAAGAATGGAGAACGATTGAAAACGATTGCCGCAGAGATGGGGACTTGGGGACTTGGCAGCAGGCATCGCATCAACAAAAGCATAAACTAGCAGCACGAGACGAACACTCCACAATCCGTAAACTAAATTAATACTCCGTACGAATTGCCAGACATCTATCTTATCTGCCTGCAAGGGTGCATCCAGTCCAATCAATGGATGACGAGATGCTGCCAGATGCATGGATGGATGGCGATGGCAACTTGTACATGTACTCCGTACTCGCTGCGTCAACGTATGTACATAGGCATGCCATACCCCCGTATGCGTATGCATATGCATATGCATATGCACAGTACAAGACAAGTTTCGAATAATGTCTACTTTGCACGAAGACGACGGCATGCCAATTCGACCCGATTCCTACTGCTACTACAGAGCGAGAAGCATTCTCATTGGCAGAGGCAAGGAAAAAAAAAGAAGAAGAAAAGAAGACGCAACAGGCTCCGCTCGCGCAGGTATTTTTTCGTGGGAGCTGTCGAGCTTCAAGTCTTTGGAGGCAGACATGCGCAAGGACCATGGAGGCCAGACCAGAGAGAGACCAGAGAGAGACCGGAGCGGAGCCCCAGCCACAAAACGGGGCTAGTCCGACTAAGAGGGAAATTAAGCGAAAAGCAGCGACAGAAACCGTTGGTTGGCAGGCTGGGCGGCGCGTGTATAAAAATACAGGACTCTCATTATACAAAGACCGGGCCTGCCCTCCACTCGATTTCTCCCGTCCCGTCCCCAGCTGAGAGGCACCAGCCGCGACCGACGCACTCGCATCGCATCGCAGTGCACCGCCGCACAAAACACGCACCGACGCACCAGACAGACACAACCACCCTTTTTATTAGGCTGACGCGCACGCGCACGCAGTCGCACAGGGAGAGCGCCACAGCATCAACACCAGCCACAACCCACAGCCACGTCCAGAGCTGTCTGCCACCTACATACAGCTGCACAGCTGGTAGCTTTGAGTTGACATCTGCTTGCACTGCTTGCAGCTGGTGTAGGCATCATCAACTCACCCACACTATAAACTTCAAGGGCGGCTTCTCACTTTTATGCTATCCATACATTAGCAGCCCGAATCATCTTCGCAGAAAATTTATATTTACCAGACCTTGCGGTAAGACTCATGTGGCTCCATTCCTCTTGATAGCTGGGCCGTCGCTTGAGATTACCTCTTTCTTCTTGTCGATACGCAAAAGGCTGGAGGCGTCCTCGTTGACTCCCTGCGAGGCAGGCTCAATCATCATCATCGGATTGCAGTTGTCGTACCGGAAGCCATCAGTCTACACATCACCTCCCGGGGTGCAGTGCATGGGCCAATCGTCCAGTAACTGCACCTCGACAGGGACGCCTAATCTATTAGTCATCAATGGTATGATAGGAAAATCATATCGCATCCACATTGTCTTTAGACCACGATGGCGTCTAGACTGGATCGGTTGGTGACGATTCTCGAAACCGGAAGCACTAGACTCATTCGAGAGACCGCCGTCAATCAACTTGCCGACTGGCAAAAACAACATCCAGACGAGCTTTTCAATCTCTTGTCCCGTGTTGTTCCCTATCTCAGACACAAGGACTGGGAAACTCGCAGTACTGCGGCCAAGGCCATTGGCAAAATTGTCGAAAATGCACCACTTTATGATCCGAATGAAGAGGATGACTCGTCAGAGCCCAAAACGGAAGAAAGTCGTGGCGAAAATGGCCACGTCAAGAAAGAGGACCCTGACAGGGACTCCTTCTTGACGAAGAGGATTTGCTAAAATTTGAGTCGCTCAATGTCGAATCAATCTTGAAGTACGGTCGAGAGCTGCTTCGTGGAGGAGGAATTGAATACAACTTGGCTGCATTGGACCCGCAAGCGCGTTTGATACACCAGAAAAAGACACTTTTGGCAGACTGGGGCTGCTTGGACGGAAGTTCGAAGACGAAGAATTGCCAATTATTGCGGATGGCCAGGCTACGCCTATGACATCAATCGAAGGCGCAAACGGCAACGGGCAAGCCAGAAGTGACAGCGTGTCTCACCGTCAGGGAGGCGAAGACTCTCAACTTAGCTCGAGACAACTGAACGTGTTGAAGCGGAAACGAAAGAGGAGGCCATGAAGGCCTCACAAGGCATAGGAGGATTTGGCGACCTGTCTCTACGCCGCTCGACCACTGCTGGATCAGAAGGTTTTGGCGGTGACGAAACCCCGCAACCGAAGAAGAGTCCAAGAAGAACGGCAGAATGAACGATTACTTTAATTTGGAACGCCCTGCCGATGTCAACGAGGACACCAAGGTTGTCAGCGAATTCAAGGGATCTGTCATCCCAATCAAGTCTGAACTCGAGCTGGAGGATACGATGGAGGGAGTTGAATGGCCATACGAACGTTTGTGCGACTTTCTCAAAGTTGATCTCTTCGACCCTTCGTGGGAAACTCGCCACGGAGCTGCCATGGGACTGAGAGATGTCGTGAGAGTCCACGGTGCTGGTGCTGGTCGGATTCGTGGGAAGTCCAAAGAGGAGAACGATAGCCACAACCGCAAATGGCTGGATGATCTTGCCTGTCGCCTTTGCTGCGTCTTGATGCTAGATCGGTTTACTGATTACAGTTCGGACACATCCGTTGCTCCCATTCGGGAGACGATTGGTCAAACTCTTGGCTCAGCACTAAAGCACATCCCCTCCGTCTCTGTTTACGACATCTATCGTATTCTGTATCGCATGGTCATGCAGGAGGACCTAGAGCTCGAGCGCCCTGTGTGGGCCGTTTGCCACGGTGGCATGGTTGGCCTTCGATATGTCGTCGCCGTGAGAAAAGACCTCCTCTTACTGGATGGTGACATGATCGACGGTATCATCAGAGCAGTCATGAAGGGATTGGGCGATGTGGATGACGATGTTCGCTCCGTCAGTGCTGCTACTCTGATTCCCATGGCCAAGGAGTTCGTCACGATGCGACCGAATCAATTGGACGGCCTCACCAATATTGTTTGGGAGAGCTTGTCAAATCTGGGCGACGATCTTAGTGCCAGTACTGGCCGCATCATGGACCTTCTCGCTACTTTATGCGGCTTCCCGAAGTCCTTGAAGCAATGAAGACTTCTGCAGCGCAAGATGAAGAGAGGTCGTTCACTCTGCTGGTGCCACGACTGTATCCCTTCTTGCGTCATACTATCACACTAGTTCGCCTGGCCGTGTTGAAAGCTTTGCTGACATTTGCTAATTTGGGCGATGACACATCTCATGGGTGGTTGAATGGCAGAATTCTAAGACTGATTTTTCAAAATATCCTGGTTGAGAGAGACCAGGAGACGCTCAGCACATCATTAGATCTCTGGAATGCACTGGTTGCCAGACTCGCTAAGAATCCCTCGGTCCTTGCCGATGAGTTTGCGCCTCATATTGAGCCTCTCATGCAACTTACCCTGCATCCCATTGGCATCTCGCGCAATCCCATTCCCATGAACGCTACCTTGTTCCAAAAGCCTTCAGGGGCACGTACTCAGCGCAGGGAATGGCACCACCACCAGTTCGGCGAATGTCAA
Organism: Epichloe gansuensis; assembly: GCA_023658505.1. Classification (NCBI taxonomy): domain Eukaryota; kingdom Fungi; phylum Ascomycota; class Sordariomycetes; order Hypocreales; family Clavicipitaceae; genus Epichloe; species Epichloe gansuensis. Next base: position 1,978,326 of record CP098281.1, read on the forward strand.
CGCCAGATGGAGCGGACAGGGCAACGAAGCGCCGTCGAAAATCTGCAAAGACGGATGAGCCAGCCTTGACGGGCATGACACACGATGTTGATGGCCACATGATGCAAGGTGACGTCGATTTGGTAGGCATGGACGCGCTGATTCGGTCTCGAGTCTCTGCTTCGACCGCCATGGGAAAAATCATGTCTCTGGTTCCTCCCACGAGTCTTGACGACTATGACGCCTTGCTTGTTCCCGGCTTGACATCTGCATTCTCATCCACGCAGCTCGCAGCGTGCATGGTCATAGATGAATTCGCCAAAAACTGTCAGACATCTCATGAACCATCACGCTACACCGACCACCTGCAGCGTATCTTGGACCTGGATCGACCATCGTCGTACAGAGATCTGGTCAACTTTGTGCACCGCGCCAGAACTCAGTGCCAACAACTCATTCATCTCTTCCGGGACCACGGCAAAGTGTCTCACAGCAAGCTGCCAATCCTGCCAGTCGTTGTGCAAGGCGAGCCAGAAGCTGGCCCGAGTGCCTTCTCCATTGCAACTGCCGAGAAATGTGTCAATGAAGATTATGAGAAACTCAGGAAATCAATGCCTCCAGGACAACGCTTGATTGCCAGCAAGCAGTTGGAAGAAGCACGGGCTGTCGCGGCATCAGTCATCGAGGAAGCCGCCGCCTTCAAAGACGCCCGTGACATGAGAATCAAGGCCGGTGCTGCATGTGCATTGGTCGCAATGAAGCTGTTACCTAAGAAACCTAGCCCCTTGATCAAGGGCATTATGGAATCAGTCAAAACAGAAGAAAGCCAACTCATCCAACACAGATCTTCTGCAACTATTGCTCAGCTTGTTCAGCTCTTCGCCGAGAAGGGCCGTAAGGGACCTGCAGATAAAGTCGTCGCTAACCTTGTCAAATTCTCCTGTGTCGAAGTCGCCGAGACTCCCGAGTTCCCCGTCCATGCATCCAAAACATCTTGTGTCCTCTCTATGCAGAAGGAGGAGGACAGGGTCGATCATGCAGACGCTGCCAAGTGGGCAAAAGAGGCCAAAGCAGCCCGCATTACCCGACGTGGCGCCAAAGAGGCTCTCGAGATATTGTCCAAGGCGTATGGACCTCAACTTCTCGAGACGGTTCCCAGCTTGCGCGTGTTTATGGAAGACCCCTTGGTCAAGGCTTTCTCTGGTGATTTGCCATCTGAGGCAAAGGATGCAGAGCTTACGTTTGGCCAAGAAATTGTGGACGCCATGTCTGTTATTCGAATGATGATGCCAACACTCGACGTTGCTCTTCACCCCTTCGTCATGAGTTTGCTGCCCCTAATCATCAAGGCTTTGCATTCGGAATTGTCTGTATTCCGTTACATGGCGGCGAAATGCTTGGCGACCATCTGTAGTGTCATCACAGTGGAGGGCATGACAGCCCTAGTCGAAAAGGTTCTTCCTTCCATCAGTAATCCGCTGGATTTGAATTTCCGTCAAGGCGTGACTGAGGCAATTTACCACTTGATTGCTGTGATGGGCGATGCCATTTTGCCATACGTCATCTTCCTTATTGTCCCCGTTCTGGGACGAATGAGCGACTCCGACAATGAGATTCGACTCATTGCAACAACCTCCTTCGCCACTTTAGTCAAGCTTGTACCTCTGGAAGCAGGTATCCCTGACCCCCAGGTCTGTCAGTAGAACTCCTCAAGGGACGTGATCGGGAGCGAACCTTTATTGCGCAGCTTCTGGATCCGAAGAAGGTTGAACCATTCAAGATACCCGTAGCCATCAAGGCTGAACTCCGATCATATCAACAAGAAGGTGTCAACTGGCTTCACTTTCTCAATAAGTACCACCTGCATGGTATTCTCTGCGACGACATGGGCTTGGGAAAGACACTGCAGACAATTTGTATTGTCGCCAGCGACCATCATCAACGACAGGAAGAGTTCGCCAAAACAGGCGCTGCAGAAGTCAAGCGAATGCCTTCTCTTATTGTCTGCCCACCCACACTCTCTGGACATTGGCAGCAAGAGATAAAGAGCTATGCGCCATTCCTTACTGTTACAGCCTACGTTGGATGTCCAGCTGAACGAAGAACACTGGGAAGCAAACTTGGCGAGACGGATATCGTGGTGACATCGTACGACGTGTGCAGAAATGACACCGATGTCCTTAACAATCATAGTTGGAACTATATTGTCCTAGACGAAGGCCATTTGATCAAGAACCCCAAGGCCAAGATTACTCAGGCCGTCAAGAGACTGGCGAGCAACCATCGACTTATCCTCACTGGGACACCCATCCAAAACAATGTGCTTGAGTTATGGTCTCTGTTCGACTTCCTCATGCCTGGATTCCTCGGGGCCGAGAAAGTGTTCTTGGATCGCTTCGCCAAGCCAATCGCTGCCAGTCGCTTCAGCAAGGCATCGTCAAAAGAGCAAGAAGCCGGAGCACTGGCCATTGAGGCGTTGCACAAGCAGGTGCTGCCATTCTTGCTACGTCGTCTGAAGGAAGAGGTGTTGAACGATCTGCCGCCCAAGATTCTGCAGAACTACTACTGCGATCTCAGTGATTTGCAAAAGAAGCTGTTCGATGACTTCACCAAGAAACAAGGTCAAAAGTTGCAGGCTGAAGCAGGACGTGACGATAAGGACGCCAAGCAGCACATATTTCAAGCTCTACAGTATATGCGGAAGCTTTGCAATTCCCCGGCAATGGTGATGAAACCCGGAAGCCCCCTTTACGCCGACACGCAGAAAATCCTACACAAGCAAGGCACAACGATCGAAGACGCCATCCACGCACCCAAGCTTACAGCGTTGAGAGATCTTTTGGTAGACTGCGGAATCGGAGGTGACGATGGAGACGTGAATGACCCGCTCTACCAGCCGATCAAGCCGCACAGAGCGCTCATTTTCTGCCAGATGAAGGAGATGCTTGACATGGTCCAAAACAAGGTTTTGAAAGAGCTGCTTCCCTCAGTTTCACATCTACGACTAGACGGTTCAGTAGAGGCCAACAAGAGACAAGACATTGTCAACAAGTTCAACAGCGATCCATCCTACGATGTGTTGCTTTTGACAACCAGTGTGGGTGGTCTTGGACTCAACCTCACAGGAGCTGATACAGTCATCTTTGTTGAACACGACTGGAACCCACAGAAAGATTTGCAGGCCATGGACCGCGCACACCGAATCGGACAAAAGAAGGTTGTCAATGTGTACCGTCTCATTACCCGCGGAACACTCGAAGAGAAGATTTTGAGTCTCCAGCGATTTAAGATTGACGTGGCATCCACCGTCGTCAATCAGCAGAACGCTGGTCTGGCAACGATGGATACGGATCAAATTCTTGACTTATTCAACCTCGGCGACTCTGGACCAGGTCTGATAACTGATAAGCCGCAAAACGAGCTGGAGGGACGAGAAGAGGACATGGTGGATGTTGAGACGGGTGATCTTCGTCAGCCAGGCAAGAAAGCGTGGCTAGACGACTTGGGTGAGCTGTGGGACAACAAGCAATACGAGGAGAGCTTTGACCTGGATGACTTCATGAAGACCATGTCATGATTGGAACACCGAGGGAAACCAAATGCTCCAAAACAGGTCGAGGTGTCTGGGGTTCTTGGTGGGACTTTTATTTGTTTCATTTGCTACTTATCTGCTTCCGATTGCTACCACGTCTATTTCGGGATCTTGGGAAACGGAGTATTGGAAATGTTGTATATATATATATACACATACACGGGGTTTGGAGCATCATCTGGACTTGTCGGGCGAATGCCTATTAGCTAGCGTATGATTTTCGACGTGTACGATAGAAAAGGGTATCGGCAACGGCGCATCTGTACAACAATTCCAAGTGGGCCATCATGATGATAATTCATGACCTTCGAATATCGTTTCCACCGACACAGCTGGACTCAAGTCGTGTGACTGACTCATGATGTGTGCACATGTATTACATGCAACTATTATTACTCCGAGGGTGGGATCCCACGGATAGCGGGGTCCAGCAGGGCAGACACTCGTTCATTCACTCACACTCACACCACACGACTTCTGCCCCGCCAGAATCTTCCTGCACTTATTACTAATTTACTCGACTTGTCCTGCAGCAGCAGCAGCAGAGCTGAGACAGATATACAACTTTGCGCAGAGTGTGCCTTCTCCCATTGCAAGACCTCTTCTACATCTAAAGTAATACTGTTTCTTTTTCCCGAGAGAACGAACGAACACGCAACAGCACAGCTTCATGATGCCTGTTGACTATAGCAAATGGGTATGTCGTGCAAGGTCCAACCAACCCATCACGTTGCTGATATGCAGCCATGGCGTTGACTAACAATCGGTCTCTATGACAGGACGCGCTGGAGCTGAGCGATGACTCTGATATTGAAGTGCATCCCAATGTCGACAAGCGATCCTTTATCCGCGCCAAGCAGAGCCAGATACACCAGGAACGCCAGCAGCGGAAGCTCCAGATCGAAGCCTACAAGTTCGAGAATACCATACACGATGGCTTGCTCAAGCGCATCTCGTCCATGATAACATCCCTCCAATCCCATGCGTCGGAGGCAAACGATGCCGGGGCACAAGACGCACCCAGCATCGCTCTCAAAGTTCTCATGAAACAAATCCGGGTCCGGACGCAGACAAGCTTCCGCCACGACCGGAAGGGCTACAAAGCGATCACCCATCACCAACTACCTACACGCAGATGGTCGCGGCCTTGATCGATGAGATCAACAAGGCCCTGGACAAGAAGGACCCCAAGGATCGTTATCGGGCCTTTATCGAAGAGTTCGAAGAGCATGCGAAGAAGATCACACAGATCCAAAAGGAAACCAATTCGAAGCTCGAGAAGCTTTTGAAGGAAGAAGGAAGAAGATTACCAGTAGTGATATCCACACCGGGTTCAATAGCTCACACGTGGCGAAAGCAAAAGCGTCTGACAACAAGGGCACCTCTACCGAGATCGAGCTGTTGAATCCGACCTTGAATCCATCAGTACCACGATCGTCAAGTTCACAGGCAACGATGGATGATGACGAGGAAACCGAGGCATCACCAGCAGCCAAGCAGTTTGCCAAGATCCCATCCAGAGACTATGCAGGCAGTCTGAAATTCATTTCGCAGAACCCACAAATCCTAACGGAAAGGGAGACTGACGGTCTTTTGGTGCTTGCCTTTGACGCCGCTCTGGAGCGCAATGACGATTATTCTCGACAATGCGTCCACCAGGCCCTGCTGCTGCAATACTGTCGGGCGTTGGGCAAAGACGGCGTAGGCCTTTTCTTCAAACGAATCACGACCAAAGGCCACCAAGCTCAAGAGGTCTTCTTCAAGGATGTCCAAGACACCTACATGCGAATCAAGAACCGATCAAGAGAGATTCTTGCAGAGCGTGCCAAGGACTCTGAGAATGGCGAGGAAGGCGTCGAGCAGATCCAGCTGCATGCCGTTGAGCCAGGAACCGTGATCCAGATCAGGGTGCCCGCCGCGGACAGCCAAGATGAGGATGAACAGAAGGCGCGAGAGATCTTTGATGGCTTCAAGCCGGACATGAAGGAGGCTCTGGAGTCGGGCGATCTGGACGCTGTGAACAAGGTCCTCGGGAAGATGAAGACTGATGAGGCGGAGGAGTTGGTCGCCCTGTTTGGTGAGGTACGTATATTATTGACCTAAGGACACTACGAGGCGCAGCCCAGCCATGGGTTGTGGAGAAGTTGACCTGCTAACTTTGACTGTGTAGGCGAATATTCTTAGTCTCGAAGAGCAAATCATTGATGCCACGACGGAGGACGGCCAGAGGCAGCTACGGGAGTTGGAGGCTGCGGCGAAAGCGGAGGCAGAGGCAGAGGCAGAGGCAGAGGCAGAGGCAGAGGCAGAGGCAGAGGCAGAGGAGCCCGTGGGAGACCCGGAGTAGGGAGGGATTCGACGAACAAGGAACTTGGGAATTTGGGATCGACTGTAATGAGATGGCTCTATAAAAATGATGACGAGCATTGGACCCGAACAATCTCACAGGCATCGAAATAGATGATGGATTTTCGGAAATCAAAAGCGGAAAGGGAAACCTGTGAAGCAACATGGTTGACATTTGTCAACCCATATCATGGTCATTATCGGTGATGTATATATATATATGCAGATATGCAAATATCATTTCAGCTCTTCTCAAGCAGACAACCAAGGGCCCCTTTTCCCTATGGGCCAAAAAAAAAAAGTCCGTGGACACAGGCACACGCGGGGTTCAGACGATGGGAAAGCAGGTTAGGTTGGCAGGCTTTTGGTCGGGTCCGAGTCATTCCCTCGGAGCCAGATGACAGCGGAAAGTGGCTTTGCCAGGTCGAACTTTCATGGACGGAGAGGCACACGAAACACAGATTTCCAGCCTCCCAGACAGAGAGCAGAAGTGCGAGAAACGGGAGAAAGTCGTCTTCTCTGAGATGCGGTGGGTTGCCAACATGATGGCGGTAAGTCAAGTGTCAGCCAAGAAGAAAAAAAGGCACATCTGATGCGTCGAACTGGCTCGAGTGCATGTTCTGAGCAGGAGCAGAGAGCATCACCGCGTCAACGTCGGGGTGAAGTTTGCCGAGAAGGACGTGGCACAGCGTTAGCGTGCACCGGGCACCAGGCACCACCACCCACACGAGCAGAAGGAGCAGAAGGAGCAGAAGGAGCAGAAGGAGCAGAAGAAAGTATTCTCCGCCCGGGTCTCTTTCGATCCGTCATCTCGTTTGCAAGGGGCTTCATCTCCCAACCAGCAGGTGTTTGTCGTTGGGTCGTTGAAGCCAGCCTTCTCCACACTGCTGACGTTGCAGAGGCGCAGCAGCTTGGCCAAAGAGAAAGAGTCCAAGACTAAATGATAAAAGACAACGCTTCAGACGTTTCGCCAGACTCCATCTGGTGTAGTGGTTGATGGTGATGCAGTTTTTGTTTCATTTTCTCTCGTTTTTTTCCCGAAGCTCTTCCGTAGGGCCGATTTTATATTTCTCGTCTTTCTTATTTGCATCGCAATCGCTGCCATCTCATTCTGTTCCATGTTCCTAGTGGTATCGTCATTCTCTTTATCCAGCGTTACGGAAATCACAAGTACCCCGATATCGAAGACGTCCAATTCTCCTCGACTTTCTTTTTCTTCGCAAAACTTGGTGTTTTTTTAAGGGTGCATCCTACTACGGGAACAAAACACAAGAACAAGAACTCTCATTTGTATCCCTTCCCAAAACCGAAAAAAAGAAAAGCCATCATCATGCTCTCATGGCCCAAATTCGTCCTCGCGGCGTTGGTAGCCGCCTCCTCTGTCCACGCTCTCCCACAAGCGCAGACAAGCTCATCATCCGCCGCAACTCCATCCACATCATCGACAGGTTCGACAGGTTCGACAGGCTCGACAGGCTCGACAGGCTCGACCGGCGGCAAAGCATGCAACAACTCGCCTACCCTCTGTGGACGCCAGTACAATGCCGTCACGCACATGGGCGCCCACAACAGTGCCTTCTTGAGAGACCAGAGCACAGGCAACTCCGTTTCCGGAAACCAGTTTCAGAACGCGACTCTCGCCCTCGACTCCGGACTGCGTCTCCTCCAAGCCCAGGTCCACAAGCCAAACACCACGCTGGAGCTGTGCCATTCGTCGTGCAGTCTGCTTGATGCCGGAGCCCTCGAGTCATGGCTCTCCAAGATCAATGCGTGGATGGTGGAGAACCCCAACGAGGTCGTGACCATCTTGCTCGTCAACTCGGCCAAAGCGCCCGCTTCCGACTTCGCCGCCGCCTTGGAGAGCTCCGGTCTGTCCAAGATTGCGTACAAACCGGCCTCGAACACCATCTCCTCCACCTGGCCGACGCTGCAGTCCATGATCAGTGCCAACACCCGCGTCGTCACATTCGTCACGAACATGCAGTACTCGTCCTCGACGCCCCATCTCCTGCCCGAGTTCGAACACGTCTTCGAGACGCCCTTTGAAGTCTCCAATATCAACGGCTTTAATTGCACTCTTGATCGACCGTCTCGCGCAAAACCCGCCTCGAGCGCTCTTTCCAGCGGCTTCATGAGCCTCGTCAACCACTTCAAGTATCAGAGCGTTTTGACCGGCGTCCAGATCCCCGATGTATCCGACATTGACGCCGTCAACAGCGCTGCGACTTCCACGGCGGGGAACTTGGGCAAGCATCTGCAGGAGTGCAAGAGCGAGTGGAACAAGGCGCCCAACTTTGTTCTCGTCGATTTCTGGAACAGGGGCGATGTCTTTGCCGCGCTGGACACCATGAATGGCATTAGCGACGCCACGGGCCGGGCCACCGTGAAAAGTGGCGACCAGTCACTGGGCAGTTCGACTGTTGACGAGCGCAAGTTGGGATATGGAGCGCTGGTGGCGTTCGTTTCTGCTGCCCTGCTGTTGGTATAGAAAGATGGGGTTTCTTTTTCAAAGTCGTCGACCCAGTTGCAGATTGTGTATCTGTTCAAAGGCATTTTTGCATTTTTGGTAGTATTTATTTTTGCAAGCGAGGCGTTGAAGAGAATTGGATTTTCGGTCCATTTTCGGTCCATCTGTATCATTTTTTCTCTTTTCAGTGGAAATTAGACACTAGACTGGTATATTAGATGGACAACTTCTGTAGAGAACAAAAAACAAAAAAATCACGTCGCCCGCAGTTGCAGTTCCAAATAGTCAGTCAGCGATGGTGGTTCGACGGGCCGAAGTTGTTCATGCAGTCGCAGAAGTGGACCGAGCCTCCACCCACGACGACGACGACCACCAACCACCGACCGACCACATATTATGTAGATCCTACAAAGTACAACAACCGCCAAGTAACCGCTCATTCTCATCCCAGTCCCCATTCATCACCAAAAGATGGAGTACCACGCCATACCCACCCCAGAAGCATGCTACGCAGACTTTTGCCTCATTCCCGTTCGAAAAGACCCCCGTCCACCATCACGTTTGGCCTTTGACACGTTTCGAACTCGAAAAGGACTAATGCCCTACTAGGTAGGAACCAGCAGGGTCTCCGTGGCAGAGGAGATTGCCGAGGTCCAGCGCGTGCTTTCGGCAAGCGGATTGAAGTATACGCTTCACTCCGCGGGGACTACTGTTGGTATGTATGTCGCTTTGTACATGAACGCGACGGAGCTAGAGTGAAATTGGCAAATTTACTTAACAAGAATTGAAATTTGAATTTGAAAAAAAGAGGAAAAAAGTTGGTTAATTTTTGTATGCAGAAGGGAGCTGGACGGACGTCATGACCGTGATTGGCAAGGCTCATGCCATTGTGCATCGCAAGGGCGTGGTGAGGGTCCAGTCGAGTGTGAGGGTGGGAACCAGGTACGTTTTTTTTTGTGGCTGTGCATTGCTCGACATGTTGGCCTGAACTTGTCTGACTGGTTTACTAGGACGGATAAGAGGCAGGCGGCGGAGGATAAGGTGAAGAGGGTGGAGGATTTGTTAGAGCAGTCGGGGTGAGAGGATGGAGGAGAATGAATTTTGTACTCATGCAGTTTTTTTTTTTTTGGGGGGAGGGGCGGCTTTTATATCACATTGAACTACAATACTCGTACAAGTCCATGTTCCTTGGCATTACACCTCATACATGGCGGGCATTTCTTCGTCGGTCTATTAGCCCGTCACCCTCCATTTTGAACACCCCGGCGTTGCCGTGCGTGCATGGCTCAGCTCGATTCGATTAACCTCGCATGGTCATCTTCTTCTGGCTTCTCCGGAACTCCTTCTCCTTCTCCTTCTCGAGATACTTCTTCTGAGCCTTGGCATCCAGGCCCTTGAGGTCAGCATCCCGCTTGGCCTTCTTGGCCTTCTCCTTCTCCCACAAACGATCCTCGCTCTTCTCCTCCTCGGCGGCCTTCTTGATCTGGGCGATCATGGCCTCGCGAGTGGCGCGGACCTTTTCAGGACCTCGGGGCGGAAGCGGGCGTTCTGGACGAGGAAGTCGGGGAGGCGGAGGAAGTATTGGAAAAGGGGAACCAAGTCGCCGTAGTTGTTCCCAGACGGGAGACGGTGCTTGAGAAAGATGCGCTTGCGGGGAGTGGTGTCGTCGAGTTTGGCCGGCTTCTCGATGGGCTGGTCGGATACGACAAGGTACTCGAAGTCATCGCCGGCTGCCTTGACGGCGTCGATGAGCTCCGGAGTGAGCAGGGTGTCGGTGACCTCGGCGCTCTCGCTCATGACGACCAGCCACGGCGGCAACTTGGAGTTCTCCTTGGTGGCCGTGAGGGTCACATCGTATCGTTCCTCGCGGAGACGTCTCATGCTGTCCTTGTGGACGAGCGCCCAGACGAATCCGTCATACATGCTCTTGGTGTCCTTGGCGCGAGCTTCCTCGGCCCCAGGCAATGCAGGAAGAGTCAAGTTCTCCTTGCCATCAAAGGGGTAAAGGAAAGCCTCGACAGCATCCTTGGGCGGGGCAAACATGTCAGAGAAGAATGAGGCAGCCGTCTCCACGAGGCCGAGAATAGGGTTGAACCTCTTCGTCATGGTGAGCTTGACGTCCAAGAAAGCGACGTTCTGCCGCCCGGAGGCGTAGGTCGCGAACTCGAACAGCGACTTCTCCTTGATCAGAGACTCGGGCTTGATGTCCTTGTTGTCCAGGGTGGGCACGCCGCCGAAGCCGACCAGGGCAAACTCCCTCTGCAGAACAGGGCGTTGGCCCGGATCCATGCCTTGGCCTTGGAGCGATTGGCGCGCGCACCGAGGACATGGAACAGGAGGATGAAGGCTGCGATGGCGAGGATGACGCCCTCGGCCTTGAAATCGGACAGAGAGTGGCGCTCGTGCACGTTGTACCACTTCGTGTAGGGTCTGGCCGTGGCAGCGACACCTGGCGCAGTGCCTCCGAGCGTCGCAGCGTCGGGGACGGGCTCGGCCACGGGATCAGGAGCTCCGGCGAAGTCGGCAAAGTCTTTTTTTTTTGGAATCAGGCACGTTAGCACAAAGCGCCCTGCAGTTTGCACAACAAGGAGAAATAAGAGAAATTTGAAAGAGTCTGTGAGAAATCATGGAGCGCTCAAAGGGGCGGCGGGGTGGCTGCAAACCCGATGGTGCGTTTGACGTGGACTGGACCGCTTGAAGAAGCAAATGCGACACGAAAGAAGGGACAACTCACCTGAATCGACCTTGGGGTGGCAGAGCCCCTCTCAGGATCGCCGCCTCCGAACAAATTCTTGAGGAGGTCCGCCATGGCTGCTGACGAGGTATTTGGACGATGGAGGCGAGGGCCGGGAGTGCGAGGTGCCGAGTGCGAGCTCTCTTGAGTCTTGGGTCTTGAGCCGACGTGGATTTAAATTTATTTATTTAGGAATTTTAACATCTTCTGCGGAGAAGCTCTGGAGGTGGGTCCATCCATCCGGCCAGTCCCTCGACTCCCTTCTCGTCTCGTCAGCATTTATTTATTTGCTGGACAACGCTGCGCATGCATTTATAGACATCAATTGAAACCTTGGCAGCTAAACAAAGTACTTTGCCAAGGGTTGTCTATCAAGTTATACATTCGGCACCTCCAATTCCTCTCACGAAGGCCAGGACTTGAACCGGGCAGGAGGGGCATCAAACCTCTGAAAATGACATGCACAACAATATGCAAGTGACGCGTCAGCTATGCAAGTTGGATAGCCTTTAAGCTCCAAAGTGATTTACTAACCTGTATCGTACACTTTAGACGCTATACTAAAGCATACTGATGTGATACCACGCCACGTCTGGGACAAGTTAGGGGTCCAGTCCGACTTGCATGAAAGTGATGAATGAGATGGATGCTGGTTGCCTGGCCAACCGCACCTGGTATACCCAGCGTCAACCCGTCGCTTAAACTTGGCGGATGCATCCAACAACGAGAGCAGTATGCGACGCAAAACAACATGACCCGAACGAAATCGACCATCAAGTATGGGAAAAGGTCGACGCGGACCAAGGCCGAGCGCTTGTTCGCCGAGTTGCCCCAGAGTCCGGTCCGAAAACCACTGGGTGCCGAGGTGGGCCACGCTGTCGACTGCATCGCAGAGAAGCTGTCAAAAGTTCGTATAGAGGATGAACACAAACCGTTGCGGCGATCACCACGGAAAAGCATCATCCGTGTTCAGGTTGTGGACGACGATGAAACACCAGATTCCTCAAATACCTCCGAAGAGGTCGTCAACGAGAAATCAAATGCACCCACCGGGACAGAACAAAACATTGTCCTCCGTGGCAGTCCATTGGAAGAGAGCGGAGAGGAGGAATCTTTTGAAAATTCCTTCGGAGGCACATCACTACGAACCTTGTCCTGGGATGATGTGTGCCCCCGGAGATGGCATAGAAAAGATTGCCGAAGCCTCGTATGCGGAGGTCTATCGCGTCACAAACGAGCGAGGAACCAGTGTGATTAAGGTTATTCGACTGCCTTCGCCCATAAAACCCCAGACAAAAGCCCAGGTGCGGTCGAAGTTGGTGGATGAAGAAGCACATTCCGAGGAAGACATCAATGGCGAGCTGCAGATATCGGAGTGGCTGGCGGATGTTCCTGGATTTGTGGTCTACAAGGAGAGATATCTCGTCCAGGGAAAGACCTCGAGGGCGTTATTGGAGACGCATCAGGTCTTTCAGAGACGGATGAAGAGGAAAGACCCCGGGCGAGCACAATTCTATCCTTCACCGAGCCGATACCTGGATGATACCAAGTTTCTTGTTGTTGAGCTGGGGACGCAGGAGTTGCGTTGGAGGACTGGAAACTGAAGAGCGAGAGTCAGTTATGGGACATCTTCTTCCTGGAAGCAATAGCACTGGCTAGAGCGGAAGAAATTGCCATGTTTGAGGTACGTTGCTTGAGAGCAAACCCCGGTGGCTACAAGGACGAGCTCTGACTCAAGGCAGCATCGTGATTTGCACGAAGGAAACATCTGCATAAGGCAGGCTAGGCCTCCTACTGAAAGAAAACCCGAACCAGGAGGTCATTTTGGCTATTCCGGCCTCGACATTACCATTCTGGACTACGGCCTGTCGCGAGCAGAGGATCTGTCGATTGACTTTGCGAAGCCCATTGCGTACGACTTGGAACGAGACCTGAGCCTGTTCACGAGCACGCACGCGCCGCAGTGCAAAGTCTACCGCCAGATGCGCTCATTTCTGCTCCGAGCAGACCGCAAGTGCCTGCCACCAGAGGCACACAAGACTCCCTACGCCAAGGGAGTACGTGGGCCACTTTGCTGGGAGGCCTATGCTCCTTACACAAACGTATTGTGGCTGGCATATCTCTACGAGTATTTGCTAGACCATTTCGAAGGCGACGCAGTGGATCTGGCTCGCTTCGAAAACTGCACGGCAGACATGTGGACACACTTGAGCCCAGAGGTTGATGACGGCATCCCTTGTTTTGGGTCTGCAGGGGACATTGTTTGCTTTGCCGTGGAGGCAGGCTGGCTGCGCGAGGAACAGCTCATAGGGTCGGGCACATCGATGCTTGAGAGGAGGACAGCATCATCGTGTTGAGGGATGATGGCTGCGCCGACGCTCCGGGAGAAGAAGATCGTCAAGACATTTCAGGTCGTGAGGCAGATCGGATGCGTTGCTATTTTCGGAGCTGGGGAGTCACGGCATTGATGATGCTACCTCGTGAGCTTTTGTTTGGTTTGGATGAGCAGGAGGATTGATTCAACTATACGATACCACGGGAGAGGAGAGGGATGGTACTGGGAGGGCTTGCTTGGGTTGAAAAATGTATTTTTGCTCAGTTTTATATAATGGACATGAAAATATAATACACGTAGAACTTGGGGTCGACAGGGCGACAGATTGTTTGGCTCTTAAGAGTTGACTGATTCCACGTCCGATAAAGATTTGGTTGCAGTTGTTCACGACAATGGGCGGCGTCCCCGCGAAATAAGATGATACCTCCAAAGAAGGGAAGCACGTGGTGTCGCAGCAGGTGCCGCACTAACGCGACACTGGCAGCGCCGAGGTTGCAACAAGGCCGGCCATTCTCCGTAGAGCCTCGGCTCAATACTCAGAAGTCCACTTTTCAGCATTTCCACCACAACTGGTACTTCGCCACTGGCATGCTCCGTCGACGGCGGCCGGAACCACATGTCATGTCCGCCATTTGATCAATTCTCTCATCTTTGTGGCCTCCTCCGGCACGCCCTCTGGCACGCCAGGCCAAGCAAGACTCTTCTCTTCTTCCCTTTGTTTTCCTGTTCGACCTTGTGTGCGGTCGGTGATGCCAGATACCGCGGCGCGCAGCAATTCTCAAAAGTGCCATCACACACGCTTGTCTAGTTTTTTTCCTGCGTCAGCTTCTGCACCGACTTCGAACGTCGTCGGCTTCTTTTCCCGCCGCCGTTGTCGTCGGATACAGTCAACAAAGGAGGACTCGCCGAGTGGCATTCCATCGCCTGCATATTCACTGCCTATTCATAGCTCGGTCGTCCTTGCGGCTTTTGGCCGGCGTAAATCCGACGACGACGGACAAACTTGGGTCATCCAACCAACCGGTTGATCTTATAAACGGCCGCCGCCATCCATACATGCCGAAGACGATCAACCCACCAGGCCGCCGCTGATTACCTTTTCCCCCGCCATCATGCCGTCGTCAGTCAATAGATCGAATTTGCCAGCCGGTAGTCCCGCCATGGCTGCCTCCACCTCGGACTCATACAGCCACAACATTCTTTCTTCATCCATTGCCTCCCTGCGCTCCTCCACTTCCGCGTCGAGGCAGACGTCTCAAATATCCAAGACATATCGACAAGCCTCCACCTTGTTCCTGACGCGTCGATTGCCCGAGGCGCTCACCACCCTTGCGCCGCTCATCTTCTCACCTGGTTCGGCAGATGATGGAGAAGCTGCACCGGTTGCTTCTGCTTCGAGAACCACCCGGATCAAGGTGTGGAGCCTGTATTTGACCATCCTCAATGCCATTCTAGAGACGCACCCTGAAGAGGGCAAGGACGCGTTCGGTAATCTGGAATGGAGGGCGTTGTGCACAAAGGTGCGCGACGGACAGGTTTGGGAGGAAGTCGTCCATAACGGTTACCACGACGTGGAAGGCGACGTTGATCCAGACGTCGTCATCAACTTGTAAGCGAACCCATCTGTCTCATCGCATTCCCTCCTCTCGTCGGGCAAAACTTGCACAAAGTCAAAACAATGAGATGCTGACCCAGCCTTGTCATTTACCAGAGCTACTCTTCTTCTCGCGCATGCTCGAGATCAGATACTAAACCAAAGACGCTTGGAGACCTACTTAGCGACTACTACTACCACTACCACCACCACCGCTACCACCCCAACTTCGATCTGGCGGGCAAGTTCAACGGGTCGCCGGCACCCGGGTCGCGCACAAGCTCGCGATACAGGTCGCCGGCTCCCGGGACCAATGGTGCGAATACACCTCGCGATCTCAACGCCCGGGTCAAGATCCTCGAGCTGTACACACTCCACGTGCTACCACGGAACAACGAGTGGGACTATGCCCGTGAGTTTATCAGTGTGAGCTCTGTTTTGGACGAAGAACGCAGGAAGCTTTTCTTCAGGCACTGCAGAGCTTGCAGGAGGAGCAACAAGAGCAAGAGCGATTAGAACACGAAGAGCGCCAGAGACAAGAAGATGAGCTGCGTCGTGAGGTCGAAGAAGCCAGGCGGCAAAGGGCAGAAAACGAGGCGAGAGAACGAAAGAGACTGGAGGACGAGCGGGCGAGGCAAGAAGCTGCTGGTGCGGGTGACCACGGCGTCGAAGCCCCGTCTGCAAGCAGCAGCAGCAGCAGAGCTCGCCAAAACATACCCCAACATCGGCCAAAAAAGTCGTCCATGTCGTCACGAAGTAGTGGCAAGGAAATCTCGCCCGCTACATTCACTGCTCGGGCGAGCATCATCATGGGCCGGCTGCAGAACGCTATCCAGGAGCTTGCTGCTTCTCTCAACAGCAATCCAGCCTTGCTCATGCGATTTCTGGCCTTTTTGGTCGGATTCCTCGTCATGCTTGGCCACAGAGGCCTTCGTCAACGCATCCAACGGATTCTGGGTGCCTCATGGAACAAGATCCTGGCCACTGCGGGGATGGGCACCAAGGTCAGCTATATCTGAACAGTTGGTCGGCCCAGACTTGTATACATATGTACGCGCTTTACTTTTGCAGCATCATGGGGAGTTTTGAGGGACTGATTGGGAATTTTTCTTTTGTACTAACCGACACTCTCAACATTGGGGGAACATTTTATCATGAGATTTACCACTTGAACAAGTACCGTGCTTGGTAGTTACTGTACATGATATGCAAATGCCTGTCTTGGACAAGCATCTTATAGTCAAGACATAATTTTTACAGCAAAATTCCACACCATTTGGTTCATCCACAGTCATCGAGCCGGCTTTATAACTTGTAACAGGTCCTTTTCAGTCAACTTGCAAAGCAACAATGTGCGTTCGGTGAGATATCCCACAAAGTACATGTCCTAACCAAACACGCGCGACTTGTGTAAAATGTAATTCCCTTGAAGCTTCCGTCTCCCCTCGCAGGACGCCATGACGCCAGAAAAAAACGAAAACGGAATTAACAATCACGCCCCGTGCCTCAGAACCGTCTGCCGCTGAGAATGCATTTCTTCAGGAGCTTTTGAAGAAAGAAGAGTTTTTTTTTTTTTTTAGTAAAACTGCCCACACCCGGGCCACTTCAAGGCTAGTAATTTGCCGACCGATTCGTCTTCTTTTGATAGAATAACTATTCCGAAAAAAAAATGGGTTCAGCACAAAGTTCAAAAAGAGCAGATGAGAGCACAACGGCAAGGGGGAAACGTACGTCTGTTCTGGAGCTACCCAGATTGATAATCTTGGGACACCCGTCGCGATCCTTCTCCAGCCGCGTACACTCGAAGCAGTAGAAGGCGTCGGAAATGCCTTCGCCGCCGCAGACGACGCACTTGTTTTGGTAGTTGCCGAAGCTGCATTCGTCGCAGATGCGCACGAGAGTCGTGGGGCGCACGTACGAGTCGCAGACGGGGCATTTGCCGTCGCACTTGTCGCAGAGACGACCGATGGCGATGCCGGATTGCTTCCGACACATTACGAGATCGCTGGGGAGGGAAGGGAATGGCGTTGGGGCCATCGTTAGTAAGGCTGGGTTGGCATGCTTGATACGACGACGAGTAGTGAGTGGTCTTGGGCTTGGGACCTACGGATGGTGGCGAGACATTGTGAGAAGAAGCGCGAAAAGGGGTACAGGCAGGTTCGAGAGGATGTGGTGTTTGAGAGGCGAGATCGATCTACGGAGAAGACGTCGGCTGTCGGATATGCATGCTCTTTGCAGCGCGCGGTTGAGGGTTGGAAGAAGAAGAAGAAGAAGAGAGGGTTTTGCTTTGGCCAAGGCGGCGAGAAAACGAGATGGAAGTTTCTCCAGCTTTCTCAGCCTTGTCAATTTGCTGGCTGTGGCTATTACAGTGGCGGCGAGTTTGGTGCACTGGGCCTGGCCTGGCCTGGCCCGGAGACCTCGGTGCGGCCAGGCCACCAGACACGGTAGGCCACAAGGGGTTTAGTTGGGGGTTTAGGCCCCCTCCGTCGTTCATAGGTTGCAGGCTCTTTTCTTGTTCGGAGCTGTCAAACTTGCTGATGTCAAATCCGCGCCTTTCCCACACCTCCATGTCGACGGGACACTTGATTCCCAAATGAACATCCCCGTGTTGTTATGCGCGCGCACAGCTCGAGGATAAGGACAGCTGCGAGGGGACTCTGTGCACCGGGTACAGCCATGCGATAAATTTGCCCGTTTGGGAGTCCATCTGCATCATGGCCATAGAAAAGGCGTAAGTTTGGTGCTTCCGCGATTTGCTCCCGGCAGTCCCATTGCACGTCCGATCACTGACTTGATACGTCAATTCTTCAGCGGCCTCCAGGTCGTGGATGGGTCGCCAGAGCGAGATGGGCGTGCTCCTGTTCCAAACGACGAAACAACGCTCAAGAGGAAGGCATCTCCGGTCGACGTCGACTATTACAACGATGGCACGAGCACCAAGCGACAACGCCAAGGAAAAGACGCACACGAGCAATCACCAGCATCGGCATCGGCATCGGAACCGCCCCGACGAGAAAGTTGGCCTCCTCCCAGGCCATCTAGTCATGATGTATCATCACAAGATCGACGAGGTTCCGCCTCACAAGAGGAGAAGAAGCGAGGGAAACGGTTATTCGGCGGCTTACTGAGCACACTTAGTCAAACAAACACGAATTCGCAGCACAAGCGGCGCCAAGAAATCGACCGCCGGCAGCAGGAGAGACTGCAGAAGCAAAGGGACGAAGATGATCAGAAACGAGCGGAGAAGCTTTCCAGGATACGAGAGACGCGGCTGGTCGAGCAAGTTGATTTCAAGAGCAAGTTGTGGGTTTGTCCTTTCTTTGTTTTGGTGATGAACCACCTTTTCAGCTGTGGATGTGAGCGCAGTCAGTGCTAATGGTGTTTGGATGCAGATGCGGCATAGACATTCTAAAATACTTGCTCTGGCGGAATTTCTGCAGACCAAGGCCGAGCCTGCCATAGTAAGGAAAATCCCAATACCTGGCGACTGTCATGGAGCAGTTCCCCCCAAACTAACGTGCAATGAATAGTACTACTTGCCCTGGAAGCGGACTGCTGATCAGGAAGACATCATCGACGAGCAGATCCGTGCTGCGAAGATTACGATAGCGAAGGAAGAGGATGATTTCAAGGCTTTGAAGCAGCGCCATGCAAGTCGATATGGTTCGCGGGAGGACTCGGATCGTTGTCGAGACAAAATGGATGAGGACAAGGCAAAAAGATTACAACACAAGCAGAGGAGCTTGAAAGGACGATGCTGCTGTGGGGAAAGGGCATGATGGAGTGCCGCAAACGGCGGCGCAACACGATCCGCACGACGAGTCGGGAGATGTTGTGGTTGACGCCGATGAGGACATGGTGATTTACTAGATTGAGAGTCAGGTTTTGTTATGGGGTTAATGGGGAGATTGTAAAAAGCGTGGCTCTTGTAACTTTGTGTCTTATTCCAGGACCGACGGACCGACTCGAAGCTGTGTTGAGGTGAGAGCAGCATGGCCCTGCGAGGAGTGTACAGGATGATGCCCAACAGAAATGGGACTGCGTAGTCGGTACTGCAGGTGGTGAGTGAGTAAGCCAGCCTGGTCAACGGCCCAACAATCTTGTAATACCTCGGTGTGTTCGGCTGCCCCGCCCCGTCGGATAAGCCTTCTTGAAGAGTCACAAGACAAAGCCAAGGTATTGCCAATGGGACGCAATGGGACGCAATGGGACAGGATGACTTTTGGAAAATGTTGACTCTACCGGGTGTTTCAAGTTGATGAACAGTCCGGGTTCCGATACTCGACACCCACGCGAGATGGTGATGAGGAATCATTCGGACGTTGATACATATGTATGTATGTATGTACGAGGAAGTCACGAATAGCCCTGATGATATCAGTCTGGAAATCCTCGGGACAGGCAGCGGACAGGGGACGGTTGCATTGCGGACGGGGAAAGCGGAACCATGACGAAATGTGCGAGGCCCAAAGATTCCAGATAGTGGGATCATGGATGGATGTTCCCGTCGAGCTAGCCCCGGGAATATCATGAGGGATTTCCGCTCCGTTTCGCACAATTGGCATTGATGTTGTACGAATCACTGTTCCTGTTCCTGTTCCTGTTACCTGTAACTTGAATGGAGTCGGTTACTCTAAAACTTGTTTCCCCACAACCTGGACATGTACAGTGTATATTTATGTATAATACATATATAATGCCCTCGCACCCTCGGAACCGTCACCTCTAATCCCTCCCTACCGACAGGACTCTTTTTTTTTTCTTGTTGTACGCTCGTCATGCCGAGAGAAAGAAAAAGAAGAGGCTCTCTTTCCACAACGGACACAATGGACACAAGCAAGCTCGTGCCGCACGACCCACGAGTCCGTGAGGAAACGGCGCAGATTCGCGGCAAAACATACTCTTACTTGATTGGCGAACCGCAGGACGGGCAGCCGCCCATCGACACCGTGTTCCTGATCCACGGCTTTCCCGACCTGAGCTTTGGATGGCGCTGCCAGATCCCCATCTCATGTCGCTCGGGTTCCGGGTCGTGGCGCCCAACATGCTCGGGTACGCTGGCACGTCGCGACCCGACGACGTGCGCCAGTGGTCCCTCAGGAGCATATCCGACGACGTGAAGGCGTTGGCCGCCAGGATCGTGGGGAAGGGAAAGCAAAAGAGGGCAAGGGGGAAAGGGGGAAAGGGGGAAAGGGGGAAAGGAGGGCCAGATCCAGATCCAGATCATCCTCGGCGGACACGACTGGGGCGGCGCCGTCGCCTGGCGCGTCGCCCTGTGGCATCCCGAGCTGGTCAAGGCCGTCTTCAGCGTTTGCACGCCGTTCCATGCCCCGGACCCGACCCCGGCCGCCAGCCGGGCCTCGCTGGAGGACCACGTGGCCGCCGGCAGACTCGTCAACTTCCGCTACCAGCTCCAGCTCGCGGGGCCCGACGTCGAGGAGAGGCTGCGGTCGGAGCAGCACGTCTGGCAGTTCCTCAACGGCATGTTTGGCGGCGGCGAGCGCGCCTTCACCACCTGGGACGGCGTCCAGCTGGACAAGCTGCCGCTGCTGGGACCCTCGCCGCTGCTCTCCAGGGACGAGGTCGACCACTACGCCCGGCAGTACATGAGGCAGCCGGATCCGCCGATGCGCGGGCCCCTGAACTGGTACCGCACGCGCGGCATCAACCACGAGGAGGAGCTGGAGATGGCCGGGAGCTTCGACCGCGTCGAGGCGCCTGCCTTGTTCATCGCCGCCACCAGGGATGCCGCCCTGCCCCCGGCCATGTCGGCCGGCATGGAGAGGCACTTCCGGCATCTGACCCGCGGGGAGGTCGAGGCCACGCATTGGGCGCTGGTCGAGGCGAGTGAGCAGGTGAACGAGGCCATTGCGCAATGGCTGAGCAGGGTGCTGGATGGGGCGGCCATCAAGGCTGCTTTATGAACTATACTCCGTATGTATGAACAGGTTGGGGAAAACAAGAACAAGGGGTCCCCGGGCTATGTACATATGACATGTGATGAGATGTGATGCGGCCACGTTTGAACAGGATGGGAGTGAGTGAGTGGCTCATGAAAATTGATACCGTGAGTATTATTCTACTTTATCGTGTACGGAGAGTATTTTTTTTTTTTTTTTTTTCCATCAGCCGCGTCATGCCATGCCCCCGCCCACGGCCTTATTCTGAATCCGTCGTAGACATAAAACCTAAACATGTACGTGGGAACGCTCAAGTGTGTCTTCACTTCAACGTAAACTTCTGCCCGGTGACGGAAGGAGCAGCATTCGCCTTGGTCTTTCTATTCGGCTTGCCACACATTGCGCATGCTAAGTTTCTCACAGCATTACCCTTCTGTTGCGAGAACTGGGTTTCATAATTGCGTGCAACCAACATTCCATGGGGGCTCACAGACTTACAATCGTTCTTGTACGCGCACGTCTGACACAACGAGTGGCCTTGGGATACTTTGGTCTTGCACTTTGCACATGCACTGCCGGCGTGTGTTAGACTTGTTTGGCCACCAGGAGGGGATTGGAAGCGGAGATGCGGAGATGCGGAGATGCGGAGATACCTTGAATACTGGGCGTACGGATTCTTGGCCGACTTGGACAAGAGTTTGCTCTGCACGTTGGTCAGTCAGCGGTTTCGGTCTCGTGTCAAGAGCTTTTTGTTATAGACGATGGGGACCACGACCCCGGCGACTTACTTTGACCACGCCGCTCTGCCCGAGCGTGGCGGGCTTCGACCCGGATGCCGTGGTTGAGGAGGATCCGGCAGGAGACCCGTGGTACATGTCGCTCTTCTTTTTGACATCTGGTGTTGCCAGGGTCGTCTTGGACAGTTTCTGACACTTTCCGCACACCATGGTTGAGCGTGGTGTTGTGTGCCTTGTGCTTGTGCTTGACGTTGACGTTGACGTTGACGTTGACGTTGACGTTTCGGGGTGAGCAAGAGGCGCTTGGTCGAATGGCGATGGATGAAATGACGTATTGTTCCGGGAGATGCGATGATGGGCTTGATGGGTTGATGGTGAAACGCGGCGGGACTCACTCGGATGGGGATGGCCTGGGTTGTTGGTAATTCTGAATGGGGTGGTTGAAGGTGGGTTTGCCGCCAATCAATCAATCAATCAATCAATCATGGCTGGGAACAAGCACTGATAATATGTACATCTCACACACCGTACCGAGTTGTTGTTCATTGGCGTGTTGTTGGGTTCTCTCGTCGAGTCGCCTTTGGATAGCAAGTGGATCGACCGTTTCATGCTTTGCAAGTTGGCTTGGCTCTTTGGGCCCATCAATACTCCGTACTCGATACATGCATGCTATGCACGGGTTACGACAACGTGCCAGCCAGCTGTACATACATGTCATGTACATACATGTACGTTGGACGTTGAATGGAGGCTGTGCAGGGGCCAGCAAACTCCAGTCTTCTAAAATTAAGCTGGTTGGCTGGCTGCTGCTGTCAGAGCTGTGAGAGGAGAGGGTGCGGAGTACTTGGCTGAGCCCTCACCCAGCTACGTGCACTCTTGTACCTTTGTCTATTTTCTCCTCCGTCCGTCCAGGCCAGGCAGACACCAGACACCAGACACCAGACACCAGACAACGGCCATTCAATTTGCTACCTACGCAGCCGCAGCCGCAGCCGCATCTGCATCGTCACACCAACACCTCGCTTCTCCTCCCATACATTCGTCAAATCAAGACGTCTCCTGCCCAGTATCCCCGACTGTACCTCAAGGGAATCTATCTACATCTAGTGCTTCGCCGGTGATTGAGTTGCCTCTAACCCGTCCGTCCTCGCTTCTCCGATTTTTAGCCCCGACACTTGACTTCTGCATGCGCCGCATCATCAGCCCCCATCCCGACTGTTTGAGCCTTGCTCATCCTCCAGCATGGCTGGAAGACTGACAGGAGGTCACCACACCGGCCCCTCGGGGAATCGTGACGACGTCTTGCTGGATCTGGACAATGACCAGCCCACGTACGGCGGCGGCCAAAGATCAGCCTTGAACGATGACGATTTGATGCGACGCTATAGCCACGATCAAGAAGAACCACAAAGCCGACCGTCCGTTTCATATGATGATTTCGTCGGCGAATCAAGTCCATCCGCAGCTCGCTCTGGCGGCGCTGGGCTGGCTCTCTCGAGCCAGGGCGCGAGCGGACCGTACATCAACAGGCAATACAGCCAGACATCGGAGCTGGGCAATTACCAGCGTTATACCGACGACTTTGACGACTATTCCGCCGACGGTGCTTCATACTACCAGCATGGAGGAGGTGCAGCTGACGGTCCATCTGCGTCTGGTCGAAACAATGCTAGGAATCGAAACAGTGTGCTGAGCATGGGTGGAGGCCTTTTAGGAAAAGTCAAGAATAGACTCGGCATGGGCCAAGGATACTCGGAAATGGACTTGCCTTTGACAGAACACGGCCAGGAGCCTCGTGTTCCCGCCGCCGGAGCCGATGCTCAACAGGGACAAAGAGCAAAGGCTTCGACATGGGCAACTTCAAATTTGGCTTTGGCCGCAACAGACCAGACCCCTCGACCCTAGGACCTCGAATCATCCACCTCAACAACCCACCTGCCAACGCAGCGAACAAGTACGTCGACAACCACATCTCGACTGCCAAGTACAATGTGGCCACTTTTCTTCCCAAGTTCCTCCTCGAGCAATTCTCCAAATTTGCCAACATCTTCTTCTTGTTCACGGCTGGCTTGCAGCAGATTCCCGGTCTCTCGCCGACGAATCGATATACGACCATTGCGCCTCTGCTGATTGTGCTTCTCATCTCAGCGGGTAAGGAATTAGTGGAAGATTATCGGAGAAAACAGGCCGACAACGCACTGAACACATCCAAGGCGCGGGTTTTGCGCGGCTCGGGCTTCACCGAAACCAAATGGATCAACGTGGCCGTGGGAGACATTATTCGCGTGGAATCGGAAGAGCCATTCCCCGCAGACCTCGTCCTCGTTGCCAGCTCCGAGCCCGAAGGTCTCTGCTACATTGAGACGGCGAATCTTGATGGCGAGACAAACTTGAAGATTAAGCAGGCCCTGCCCGAGACCTCCTCCATGGTTTCTTCGAGCGAATTAAGCAGACTCGGTGGACGTATCAAGTCGGAACAGCCCAACAGCAGCCTGTACACCTACGAGGCAACGTTGACCATGCAAGCTGGCGGAGGCGAAAAAGAACTGCCACTCAACCCCGAACAACTTCTCCTCCGAGGTGCCACCTTGAGAAACACGCCGTGGATCCACGGCGTAGTCGTTTCACCGGACACGAGACGAAGCTCATGCGAAATGCCACGGCAACCCCATCAAGCGGACCAAGGTCGAGAAGAAGCTCAACTGGCTGGTTTTGGTGCTCGTCGGAATGCTCCTGGCCCTCAGTGTCATCTGTACTGTCGGAGACCTCATCATGCGCAGTGTACATGGGGATTCGTTCGACTATCTGTACCTCGACAAGATTGACAGTGCTGGACAAGTCGCCAGGACCTTCGTCAGGGACATGGTTACATACTGGGTGCTCTTCTCCTCACTTGTTCCGATCTCACTGTTCGTCACTGTGGAACTTGTCAAATATTGGCATGGAATCCTCATCAACGATGACCTGGACATGTACTATGACAAGGCCGATACTCCTGCAACGTGTCGCACCTCTAGCTTGGTCGAAGAACTGGGCATGGTCGAGTTTGTCTTCTCCGACAAGACTGGCACGCTTACATGCAACCAGATGGAGTTCAAGCAGTGCACAATAGCAGGGCTCCAGTACGCCGACAATGTCCCCGAAGATCGCCGCGCCGCCGGACCCGATGACGAGCAAGGCATCCACAACTTCAACAGGCTGCGATCCAACTTGGCGGAGGGCACGAATCCGCCATGGCCATCGATCACTTCCTCGCTCTGCTGGCCACTTGCCACACCGTCATCCCAGAAATGGACGAAAAGGGACACGTCAGATACCAAGCAGCATCTCCCGACGAGGGTGCCTTGGTGCAGGGCGCGCTGGATCTCGGATATCGCTTTACGGCACGAAAGCCCAGGTCGGTAATCATCCAGGCCGGTGGCCGGCAGCTCGAATACGAATTACTGGCCGTTTGCGAATTCAACTCTACCCGCAAGCGAATGTCGGCAATCTACCGCTGCCCCGACGGCAAGTTGCGAATCTACTGTAAAGGTGCCGACACGGTCATCTTGGAACGCCTGAACGACCAGAACCCTCACGTCGAGGCCACTCTGCGACACTTGGAGGAGTACGCGTCCGAGGGTCTGCGGACGCTTTGCTTGGCCATGCGCGAAATACCGGAGCAGGAATTCGCCGAGTGGTACAAGATCCATGATACGGCAGCGACAACCGTGGGCGGAAACCGAGCAGAGGAGCTGGACAGGGCCGCCGAGATTATCGAGCACGACTTTTTCCTCCTCGGTGCCACTGCCATTGAGGATCGTCTCCAGGACGGTGTTCCTGAGACCATCCACACTTTGCAACAGGCCAACATCAAGGTCTGGGTCCTCACAGGAGATCGCCAGGAGACGGCCATCAACATTGGTATGAGCTGCAAGCTTCTGAGTGAAGACATGATGCTGTTGATCGTGAACGAGGAATCACCCGCTGCCACGCGAGACAACATCCAGAAGAAGCTGGATGCGATCCGAACCCAGGGGACGGCACCATCGAGACGGAAACGTTGGCGCTGGTCATCGATGGTAAATCATTGACTTATGCACTGGAGAAGGACTTTGAGAAGCTGTTCCTGGACCTGGCCATCATGTGCAAGGCAGTGATTTGCTGCCGAGTGTCGCCGCTGCAGAAAGCCCTGGTCGTCAAGCTGGTCAAGAAGTATCAGAAACAATCCATTCTCCTTGCCATCGGCGACGGAGCCAACGACGTGTCCATGATCCAGGCCGCCCACATTGGTGTTGGTATCAGCGGCATGGAAGGCCTTCAAGCTGCACGGAGTGCCGATGTCGCCATTGCCCAGTTCAGATACTTGCGCAAGTTGCTTCTGGTTCATGGCGCGTGGAGCTATCAGCGTGTGAGCAAGACGATCTTGTTTTCGTTTTACAAGAACATCACTTTGTACTTGACGCAATTTTGGGTGAGTCTTCCGAAATCTCAACACCAACGCCTCGCTCGTGTCAATCCAAATTCAAAATTCAAAATTCAAAAAAAAAAAAGACCTATTGAGGGCGTTGAGCGCGATCTACTGACTGGCTTTGTAGTTTACCTTTCAAAACGTCTTCTCGGGACAAGTCATTTACGAGTCCTGGACGCTGTCATTCTACAACGTCTTCTACACAGTTCTTCCGCCTCTGGTGCTGGGAATTCTCGACCAGTTCATCTCTGCGCGCCTCCTCGACCGGTACCCACAGCTGTACACTATGGGCCAAAGCAACTACTTCTTCAAGTTGAAGACGTTTGCCCAGTGGATAGCCAATGCATTCTATCACTCCCTCATCCTCTACATATTCGCGGCTCTCATCTGGCACGGGATCTCATCCAGGGGACGGCAAGATCGCAGGCCACTGGGTCTGGGGAACTGCACTATATGGCGCCGTCCTGCTCACGGTTTTGGGCAAGGCAGCTCTGGTGACGAACAACTGGACCAAGTACCACGTGCTGGCCATTCCCGGCAGCATGGCCATCTGGTACGTCTTCATCGCTGTCTACGGCACAGCGGCACCCAAGGTCCATTTTTCAATGGAGTACCACGGAGTCGTCGCGAGACTGTACACGAGTCCCGTCTTTTGGCTCCAGACGGTTGCCCTGGCCGTCATGTGCCTGATACGCGATGTGGCATGGAAATATGCCAAGCGCATGTACCGCCCCAGACCTACCATCACATCCAAGAAATCCAAAAGTACAATATCCAAGATTACAGACCAAGGTACGTCCTAAAAGAAGAGCGAGCGAGCAGTTTTGCCCCCAAGTCTGCCGAGAACCCCGACGAGAGCAAACGACAAGTCTTTATGTGGGTAAAGATGGTCACTAACGTGTTTTTGGGACATGCAGAATGGAGCAATTCCAGAAAGCGATCCGGAAAGTCCGGCAAGTGCAACGAATGCGCAAGCAACGTGGCTATGCTTTTCGCAGGCCGACGAGAGCCAAACGCGCGTCCTGCAAGCATATGACACAACGAAGCACAGAGGTCGCTACGGAGAAATGGCGAGTTCAAGGCCGGCCGAGCGGTAGAAGCAAAGCATTTTGTTGTTTTTGTTTTTTTCTTTTCCCTGGTGGTGACGGTGGAAAAGCAATTGTACAATGGAAAAAATTTATCGAAAATTATCCTTATTCATCTTGTTGGACTCTTTATGTCAGTCAGGTGCTTTGATGCGTGGAGGGCGGCAGCAGTGCGAAGACGGCAGGACGAGAGAGAGACAAAGACGCAAGAAGAGAAGAAGAATTGCGGTTCCGAAAGGAGAAACATTTTGGGAAGCGTGGCATTTAGAGGGCTGGGAAATGTATTCCGTAGCGTCCCTTTTTTTTTTTTTTTTTTTCCGTCGTGTCTATGAGCCAAGTTCAAGGGGCATCCGATGGGAGGGAGCAGTCGTGATTTTTTTCAAAGTGAAGCTTCCTATCCCCCTCTACTTTGGGCATGCGGTCCCAGGTCGCTTGGATCAGGAACGCACTGTTTGGGCACCGGAGTCAATTTGGAGTTTTTGCGTCGTGGGAGGGGGCAATGAAATGAAATGGCAAGTCTTTTTCCGCTCTGAATACGAACCACCCACGGTGTCGTCAGTCAAACCAAGCGTGTTCCCCACAAAGTGTCGCCAATGACAAGTCCTTTCGTCCCCAAGTAGTCTGCGCCAAACACCGCTTTCTTCCACCGCGACCCAAAACACCTCCTGGGTAGGGGTGGCGGGGTAGGGCTGGCTGGATAGGGAATCTCGACGGCATGCCGCTTGAGGAAGAGGAACCAAGTGGACTGGACTGGGACTGGGACCGGATGGGTGATTGCTGACTGCTGACTGGTTTCCTTACCCTATCGCTTGACCTTCACGTTGGCCTGGCATGTCGGCCAAAATCACAAACTACAAACGAATCCAGACATCATGCTCCAAATGACGAGATACGAAATCTGCGGTCACAAGAGGCCAGCGCCCAAGGTCCTCGTGACTTCGACCTCGACCTCGACCGCGCCAGCCGCCAGCCGCCAGCCGCCAGCCGCCACTATGGACATGTGGCAGGTAGTATTGTCAAGTACTCCCTGTATTATGCCATGCCATGCTTGCTATATGTATCTGTATGCTATGCTCATAAAAACAACCAATGCCCATTCCTGGCCCATTACCACGCCCAACTTTTCACATGTCTCCATTGTGCCTGCCAACAAAAGAAAAATCCAACTGTCCAAAAACTGCGTCTAAACATGCTTTGTACTTTTTTACCCTTTTTTTTTCTTCGACTGGCGCGGTGGAAAAGAACAGTCAGTACCTGGACGGATGTACCTGGACGGATTTCTCCAATTCGTTGCTGTATGATAGAACAATGAGCGAGCTGCTTTCTTCGCTTTCTTTTTTTTGTCGTTAATGCATCAAGTCGTTGGAATGTATACAATGCATCCGTTTGCCCGGTCTATTTGCAATGCTTCTTTGTTGATATGCCAAGAGATCCGACCAAACATGTATGTGTAGACCCCGCCCCCTGCAGCCCGCCCTGCGACCCGCTTGATGAAACCCACCACGATGCAGCGCCCCAGGTCGTGGTCCCAGACGAGTCGTTACCGTCCCAGCACTGGAGTCAAAAGCTCAATACTCTTGGGTCGTGAGTATGCTCCAGGGTGGCGGGTTGGCAGTGGACGGTCCAGCCCGCTTGAGCCCGCGTCGTATGTGCAAGGCCCTGGATTGTAATGGTAGCCCGTGTCGTAGGTGGACGATAGATGAGGTCCCGAGGGGCGTCGATAGGATCCTGAAGGGCTAGTCGCAACGCTCCTACTGAAGGGCCAGAGGCTGCCACCGTTGCTTCCGGTGGGAGATGGCGGACTCGGCGGTCCCATGGTGAGTGATCGAAGTGCGGAAAGCGCATCTGAATGATGAGCAGTCGACATGGTGCCCGGTGAAGCCGGCGGCGACTGGCTAAAGTGCATCGAGTTGGGCCGTGAGGGCGAAGCTCGAGGATGATGTCCTTGGCTCCGCATGTCCAGAGTTGTAGTAGGATTGATTTCCACCGACAGCATGTGTCCTCATCTGCGATGGGTGCCACGTGGGGTTCTGATCAACGCGTCGACATCTGAAATGGAGAAATGCAGCATGTGAGTTGAGAAAGCTTATATGAGGACGAGCAAGACCAAGACGGGGATGGGGATGGGGATGGAGGATGGTGGATGATTGATCCACAACATGGAGGAGCTTTATAGTGTGGAGTAGCGGGTTTACACGTACGTCTCTGAACAGTAAAGATGCTTTTCGTCATGGGGCACGAATTGCTTCTCGCAAGTCATACTGTCGGAAAGAAAACAACCCAGTCAGCAAAGCATGTTCGACAGGCCTGACGAGACAGCATGGGGATAAGGGAAACAAGGTACCAACCAGAATTGAGGAAAGCTTTCTCGCTCGTCCTGCCAAGTATCGTAGTAGTCCCGCTCCCGCTCCCGCTCCCGCTCGCGGTGGCTGCGACTCGATTTTGGGTACTAGAGGGCGTGTATCGTCTACTCATGCCGGGTCTCTTGTGTTGTTTCGAAGATGACTCGGTGGAAGTGGCCGATTTCCGGACGTCCGTCATTGATGTGTTGTGGCCGTGGCCAGACTTTCTTCGGTGGTGATGCATTTTGTTGGCGAGGTTGAACCGTTGCCGTCTCGTCGACGAGCTGATTGGTCAATATATGCTCAAGGATGCCTCTTTCAAACGAGCGAAGCCTAGTGCCGAGTTGGATGGTTGCACAAAACAAAGAGCCCTTTTACAATAATAAAAACGACAACGACAACAAGACTGTGGTTGAATTTGCGGGGGCAAATGTGCGGCGTCGACGCTCGTGGGTAGGCGACGATTTATTACTGTGACCCGATGACAACCGATACTGTGCAGGATGGCGGGCCAAAGACGGATGCAGGCGGATCGTCTAATCGCGATAGCTGATAAGAAATGAAGATAGCCCCGGAGCAGGATGCGAGATAAGCCAGTTCAAGTAATCGTCGGTTGTGTTCGACTCGGCGCAGGGGAGTTGCGTTGCGCTGCGTTGCGCTGCGCTAGCCAAAGCAACCGCGTGAGTGCTGCTGCTGCTGCTGCTGATAATGATTATTTTGATGATGATGATGATGATGATGATGATGCCGGGAGTTGAGGAGTGGATGCTTGGCGGAATACACAGTATGGTAGGTTGGTCCGAGCGAGTGACTGATGGTTGCTGGATCAAGATGAGAGCAACAAAGGCAAAACAGGGCAACAGGGCAACAGGGCAGTGGTGCGTAAGGTCTTATAAAAAGAAACAGGGACAAAATAACGGCAAGGAGGGAAGGGAAGAAAGGGTCCTGCTCCTGGCGTTTGATTCTTCTTAACTTATAAAGGACAAGATAATACATGGACAGACACACAGAAGTACGGAGTACGCGTGGCTTGGTTATTAGTGGCCCGCACCAGGTGTCGTGATTCTGTTTGGGTCACCAACAGCCGAGAGCGGAGAACGGACGTGCAGCAGCGACTGGCGGGCAGCGGCGGCTGGAGGGCCGAGGGCGAGGGCGAGGGCGAGGGCAAGGGACGAGGGGGCGATGGGGCGATGGGCCAGGGGGTGTCGAGGGCCCGGCCTCACTGATCAATCTCATCAAGGTGCTCCGTACAGCGTGGAGCCTCTAAAATAGACGGCCTTCAGTGGCATGGGACAGCGGTCAGTGGTTGTTGTACACCTGCATGTACAATGTACTGTGCTCCGTACACAAAAGCCCACTTGGTTGCGACACGAGACACGACAACACCGGGATCGAGTCCGTGCAAGAAAGTGTGATTTGGCAACGTGATGGCGACAAAGCTGGAGACTTTACATGTACATACTTTTCTCATTTCTGCCGTGCCAGATGCACGATGCGGGGAAGGATCATCGCCGAGAAAAGCACACCCTTGCTTTTCCTGACCCCCTTGCAGAGAGAGAGAGAGAGAGAGAGAGAGAGAAAAGCAAAGAGCGGCCTAATAGTTTGAGGAGGAAAAAATAAAATGAAATAATAGAGGAATAGTTGGTGGGTTTGTGTGGCGCGGTATTGCGTTTCAAGACTGCTGAGGGAAGAGAAAAGAAGATGAAGAGTCAAGAACGATATGTTATGATATTACAGGACCATCCATGTTCATCGACGTTGGAAACCTTGTTGGGTGGGTGGCACGGTGGGTGTCCAATGCCGCAGGGAAGGAAGGGAGGGCGTCTGTCTGGAGGTCTGGAGGTCAAGGTCTGGAGTCTTGGAGTCTGGGGTGGGTGGATTGACTCAGGACTGGCAACTTGGCCCGGTCATAAGTCATAACAGACTCGGTATGACCCCAGACACAGTTACATGAGAAGGATTCGTGTCAATGCCAGGCACAGAGACAGGTGGAGAAGTCGAATGCCTACACAACATGTATGTATGTACATATATACATAAATACATGTAGGAATTGGCCATCCGAGCAGGGCCGAGCACAAGAGCAAGTTTTCCATGTTGATCGTCGAATATTATGGCGTGTTCGGCAGGGGAGAGAAGCAAAAGGTTTCCCCGTCGCCCAAAAATGGAAGTAACGGAGGTTTATGTTTCGCAAAGCTCCGCAATTTACGGTTGAGTTCGCCGTCCGTGTCTCCGTTTTTTTTTTTTTTTTTTTTTTTTTTTTTTTTTTTGAACGTTTACCCGAGGCTTGGCTATTTTATTATTATTATTATTATTATTATTATTATTTGATATTTTGGCATTTGCGTTTGCCGCATTAGCCTTATGCACGGAGTATTACATGTAAGCAAGCGTCTTCCCTTTCCCCGACCTAATACTTGATGCCAATCCACTCAGGAAGGAACTACTACGGAGTACGGAGTACCTCCTCGCCAGACTCCATTCTGACGCCACATTGCGCAACACTGATGCAAGTGGACTGGACTTCCCCTCGTTGAACAGGAGCAACCAACCATGCTTTCTCCAGCCAGTTGAGCATCACATTTGGCTGGCTGGCTGAATGCATTGTTGCTTGCAGACAGACATCGGTCCAGCCGAATCTTACCTTGATGGCTGGCACTCGGAAAGCAACTCGGAAAGCACCGATTCCCATGAAGCACCAACGTCAAGGTTTTGCAAATGCCGTTACGGATTACAGGATAGATAGACCTTTGACTCACGCTTATACTTTTGCCCGCCCGGCCAGAAAAACGGATATCAAGGTTTTGCCTCCCAACAACATCCCCCAACAACCTCTCCCCCAAAAAAAACGAAAAATAAAAATAAAAAATAAAAACACACAACGAGGCAACATCCATTCCCACAGCCAGCCACCGCAAATCCGATGGGGTGGAGGAGGAACAAGTTGCTTCACAGCACGTTCGTTGTATGTAAGGAGTTGTTGAGGAGCATGGATGGGTTCGCAGTCTGATACCACCCTGCGTGCGTGGAGACCACCCGTGCAGACCATCGAAGCTGTTCCTGGCGTCGACCGATCAATGCGATCATGCAACCGGCTGTCCAAAAGAACTCCACATCGGCTCGGACGTCCGGGCCTGTCATTGGAGTACAGTACAACCCTTGAATGATTTTACAAATCTACATGACAGGGGAATTGAGCGAATCAGGTGCTAGCAAGGAAATAAGGGGACAGGGGCTAGGATTTGAAGGTACCTAATATTACTAGTAATCCCTCTAGAAACACATGTACTCTTTTATAGCGCTTCATACACTATGCATTTTCCTTATAGCTCTCTAATAATAGTCTCACTCATAGCTAATCGCAGCTGTTAGAGAGAACCAGGAAAAGTGGGGCATGTAGATCTGTAAAATCATTCAGGGGTAGACTGTACGTAAACACGCAGCAGCATCGGATGTTCAAATGGACAGCAGTATGTAGCTAGGCCTAAAACAAAAGAGGTATCTCTATGCATATTCTTCAATAATGAAGTACATTCCTATACATTAGGTATACTTAGATTAATAATAACTTATGTAACTATATGCTAATGTGGAATTTAGGGATAGATTAAGGCAAGGAAGGAAAAAAATAAGCCAAGTAAAAATTAATTAATAATCAGGACAACTTGGCACTCGCTAGCTATTAGCTACTGTGTGGCTGGAATTGCACCCTCTTCTAGCCTTCAGTAGGCCTTGGTTCAATTGGCTTCGTTGAAATCGTCGGCTTCGTCAGAATCGTTGAATTCGGATGCATCAGATCCTAGTCATGTGATCTAGTTGGCCTAGCTGCTTCATCACCTTTCGATATCGACCCTTTTGGTGTTGGCAGGCATCATCAACTTCGTCAACTTCGTCAATTTCGTCATTGAGTCTTTTGAATGGTTGTTTTCCCCGTCAAACTACTCACGCAAGGCCGCTAACTCTGCACTTGTAACCGGAAACTCCTGCATATTCGAAACACAACAATCCTCCATAAAGTACGCACCATCCAGGCCACGAAATACATACTGTACTGCTGGGCGGACTAGCCATGCCAGTTCTCCACGAGGATCTGAAGATCATTTGCTGCGAGAATGGACATTTTTCTATATAGGTTAGTTACAGCAGTCGAAACAAGCATCAGTAGCCAACCCTACACAAACTAGTTAGCCCCGCTTCCGAGCCTGAATCGAACCGACTTACCGACGACATCGTGGCACTGGTGCCCAGGACTATCAATCGATCGGGACTCGTAGGAGACACATTGGATCCCTCGTGGACCGCCCAACTACCGTGGATTAGACTCGGAGCAGGCACGGAACAGGGGCGGAGGGGCCATACCTTCAGATCTTTCGCCAGAGCCCGCTCCAGCTGCTTCTTGTCTTCTCCTCGTTCTCGGCATCAACGGCGTACAGCAGCAAGGCCAGGCATGATAATCCGTGCGCAAGTTTGATGGTGTCGACATGATAAGGATCAAATTCCTTGTTGTTAATATCATGCAACACCAGCCACGCGAGTCGGTTGAGTGGATGGTTGAACTTGGCCCGCATAAGCTCAAACAGCATAACCTCCTTGACAAGAGGGTCTGTCCAGTCGGGGATCTTGGCATCAATAGAGAGCTGCTGCGCATACTTCGAGCATAAGCCTCATTTCCGAGGATATCGATCGGAATCAGAGGTCTCCTAGACGGATTAGAGCCGGAACAGCGCAGAAAATCAGAATACTCACGGCTTCGGACGCCATATTGTAAGATTTACAATTGGTCTGCAACATGGGAGGCCTGGAACAGACACGGAGCAGGACCGGAGTCGAACCAAATAGGGCTAGGGACCTGGGAATTTCCTTCTTTTTCTTTTCTTTCTTTCTTTTAATGGGATAAGGCTAGTGCAAGCTGGCAACAAACACCTACGACAGGCCACACACAACGCGACGCAGGCCCGGGACAGGGTTGGCGTCGGCCTGAACATAGATGCAAGGGGTTTTCTTCCTAATTAAGGGTTTTCCCTTTTAACGAAGCAGTAGGAGTACTAGTACTAGCCCTACATAGAGCTAGCTAGTGTAAATAATATATATAGGTTAGTTAGGGTCTTCTTATATCGCGATTAAAAAAACTCACGTAGATAGAGAAAGAGCTTTTAAGAAGTTTAAAGCAATGGGATAGTCAGGTCGTGTCAGAAAGAGACGAAATTGGGATGCTCAAGAAGAGAGTAGAAAGAGAAGAGGAGAATGAAAAAAAAAAAAAAAAAGTAACAAGGTTTAGAAGTGGAAGTGAGTTTGAAGTCTGATAATAATCCACGCGCGCGATATGAGTCACCTATCGTCTTCCACGCCTGAAATCGTATTAGGTTCCATCATGGCTGGGATGGCAGAATAAAGTGAAAAGAGTGTGGTACCTGGTGTCGAGCATATATGCTCGTTTATCGCAGCTACTATTAGGGGTGCGCACTCCGTTTTTGGCCATTTGGCCTAGCTGCTTGTCACCTGTGGAGTGATGCGAAGGAAAAGAGAGAAGATGCAGATTTACTTCGGAAGAGAAATGAAACTGTATATAAGCTTCAAATCTATCAACAAAAGACCTGTTCAATAGAAGGTCGGTCAGACAAGTGAATCGAAGTCTTCAAACGAAGCCTGCGATGAATCGCGACAACAAACGAGGAGCAGGAGGAAGCTGCATCGAAAAGTGATGTCTCAGATGTGAGGCTGCGATATCTCAATACCTGGCCACGATAACAACAAACTCCAGACTAATAATACCAGTGTCGCACGTGAACATGCAGTAGCGAATATTTACAGACGTAGTAACAACTAGGCCTAAACTGAAAGAGGTATTTCTATGTATAATTGAGCATATTTTTATATAATATTCGTATGGCGGCACTACTCGCTTCATCACGACATTACGAGTTTCTCCATCTTTGCGCCAAACGTAGAGGCTCTTATGCACGAACGTCGTAAGATCCATGGGATAGAGGAGAGTAAGTCGTAGTATCACGTACAGCACATGACACAAACTGTGCGCGGCTTGCGATTCTATTTCGCCATAACTCAGTTTCCATGTGCTTAGGAGTAATGGACGGACCACTTCGGCAATTGCGGGGTTGGCTGTTGATGATGACAAGCTAGATGCTTATCATCAACTTAGCATAGGTTTATTGCTGGCTCCGCATCGTATGTACAGGTCCGTACAGGTCCTTTGACTTCCTTCCTCTTTGAGCGCCGTCGTCAACCGAGCTGTCCTTTTACCAATCTTGCTCAGCTGCGAGCCCACCAAGATCTAACTTCTGCAATGCACGCCTCAAATGATAGATCCAGAGTCAATCGGCATGTTGCAGCGTCAGGTACACGTTGCGTATTGTCAGAAGCGGCTGCTTGCCAGGTTTGGGCCTGCTGCATCTCGATGGCGTGATAGTCCGCCGTCACGCACTCATCGAGGCTGGCATCTCGGGAAAGCTCGCCATCAGGCGCAGACATGACGTGGATAGCTCGTTCCAGGGCTCCAGCAAAAGTGAGCGCAACGCCATCGTCCTTTGTAGATATTTTCATGACAGAAAGGGCAACTTGTGAGGAGGAAAGTTGTCTCCATTCCTTCCAGATTGTTCGCGCCGCGCCAAGTTGTCCCAACGTTGCGAGGTAGCCAACATATAGTTTGCGCTGAACCTCGGCGGCATGAGAGCGGTCCCTAATGAGGCAAGTGGTTGCAAATGACCTTATGGAATCTGGTGTGAGTTTGTTGTCTTCGTCAATCCCCGTAAGTATTTGAAAGAGAAGCTGACGCTGTCTTGCGTCATGCATCTTCGAAGAGCCATCGCTGTTTCTCAAAATAGACTGCAGGGAATCGAGCGTCAACAACACATCTCCCACTAACAGAACCCCTCGTTGGGTGGATAATGACCCGTGTGTGTGGTTGCATCGATATAACCAGGCCGATGTTGCCTCGAGTGAACCAATATGTGCTGCAAGCTTCAACGCCGTACCGCTCAAGAGCGGTCGAGATGTGCGCCTAGTGATGAAAGTTGCTGTGATAAGTTTCCCAGGAAGGTAAGCGTTTCTATGCGGAGGCCAGGATCGGTGGGAAATCCGCTCCAGACGCGCGCACATGCATCGCGTATGTGGTGAGGCAGACTAGCATCAAGGTTAGTCTCGTTTTGGAAGCTAGACACGCTGGTGCCAGCAGCGAGGCACCGAAATACCAGCCTTCGAATGCCCATGAGGGATGATTGGGCTTGGAGGGCTTGCGTGAGTTCTGAGGGCGATGGTGCAGTGTTTCTGCTCCTCGACGAAGAAGAATATTGTTGCAGACTCTTGTATCGCAGAATCATCCAGCGGAGGAGGAGCCTATCTTCGTTGGCTGCATGGGGCGGGATGCCATTCTCGGCGCGAATCTTTTCGATAACATCAGACCGGCCGCTCCGTAGTACATCGGCTCCGTCTGCATCTGGGACCTGTCCGGGAAGAAATGAATCGCGTGCCTGTTTCCTTTGAGCCGCGGAGCCTCCATGAAGAGCTGCCGACACCACATCATGCGAAGTTATTCGCCAGATGTTGGTAGGCTGAGATAAGATCTCATGTGCTTTCCGACGTGATTCATTGACCTGCTCCTCGAACCACCTCAACCGCACCTTGACTGCCTCCCGTTTAGGCACCTCTTCCCATTTCGTCTTCATCAGTGCCTCATCCCCATCATCAACTGACCGCACGTGTCTGGTTCCCTCGGCATCCAGATCCAGCAACAAATTCGGCATTTCGAAAAATTCATACTCTTTGTTTGGGTCGGGATCATTGGCTAGTCCTTTCTTTGCCAATGTGTAGTAGACGTCGTTGTTCTTGTCAATCCGTCTGACGAATGTCTTGAGACGTTGATGATGCCCGGAGCTACGGTCAGCATTTCTGGCGATCTGGCTGGCTCGGGGAGCGCTGAACGTATCATCTTGTATGACCTCTCAGGTGTTTCGGTGGCACGTCATTAGTCCGATGAGGCAGGACTCGTGAGGGTCCAGGCGAGTCTCTGTAGCAGGATAGACGACATTGCAATAAGCTCTCAGCTCCAACGATGTGACCAAGGTGAAGTCTTGAGAAGCTCAGACACGCAACCCCACGTGGGACGACGAGGAGCTTGAGGAAGGAGCTGTCACCCCAGATGCCCCGAGATCTGGTGGATCCAGCCCCAAACAATTGTTCCCCAGTGGCCTACGGAGTACAGTACAACCCTTGAATGATTTTGCACGTCTACTTATAGGGAATCGCACTAATTAGCAGCTAGAATGGGATTTTAGCGTAAAAAGGTACCTAAATCTAGCAGTAATTCGTAGGAAAAAATAGGTACTAGTGGGTAGCTTTTATTCCTTGCTAACAAGGCCAGTCTTATCAGCTACGCGCTAACTGATAAGGGCTGCCAGCTGTGGCGCAAGTATCTCTGCAAAATTAAACAGGGGATAGTGTACACAGTGGGGCATCCTTAAGTACCAAAAGGTTATCGAAGGAAACAGCGAAGCTTCTTGGGAAGCTAAAATTGTCTACGTAGTTTGTCTTTACATATGGCTCATTCTTTTTCAAAAGAAAAAAAAACTAAACTCTACTCGGCAATTACACCATAATTCCGGAGCGAGGCTCAACAAGCCAAATTGCATGTGTAGGATTTCGAACTTGGCAAGGTGAGATGCGCTGATCATGTGATATATCACGTGCTCCTCGCAGATCATTGCCGCCTACGATTCGAATGGGTTGCCGGCCATCCTTTCACATTCACATGTCCTTCCAACTTACTCCCCAGACGATATGTCGTCTTAACAAACCCTGCAAAAAGCGAAGACCATGGCTTCTCCGGAAGATACGACAGCTCCCAGCGCAGCAGGCGATGCCTCCACAAAGACCCAAGACCGCATGGCTCGGTTCAAAGCCCTCAAGCGCGGGCCAAGACATCTTCGAATCCAACCTAAAAGAAGCAACCAAGGAATCCCAGAGATTAGGGACCGATCAATCGCAACTCACTTCCCTACAGCGCAAGCAAGACATCGCGGCGTACAAACTTCTCAAGGCGGAGGTCGAAGATGCCGGCGAGGATTTCGAGCGTAAGCGCGCCTGGGACTGGACCATAGACGAGAGCGAAAAATGGGACAGGCGCAAGAAGAAGAGGGCGGCGCACCGCGACAACAACGCCTTCAAAGATGCACAGCAGGAAAGCAACAAGATCTACAAGCGGCAGTTGAGGAATATCGCCCCTGATATGGAAGGTTACGAGAAGCAGAAAAAGGCGGCTATCGAAAGGCCGCTGCGTCAGGAGGGCTAGATATCGTCGAGACGGAAGATGGCGAGCTTATCGCCGTGGACAAGGACGGATCCTTCTACTCCACGGCCGACACCACTACGTTTGCGCAGAATAAACCCGACAAGGCATCTGTGGATCGGCTGGTGGCAGATTTGCGACGGGCAGAGGAGCAGAGATTGAAGAAGCGAAAGGAGCGGATGGCCAAGAATGGAGATGATGGGGATGTCACGTATATCAACGAAAAGAACAAGCAGTTCAACCAGAAACTGGCACGGTTCTATGACAAGTACACGGCGGATATTCGGGACAGCTTTGAGAGAGCACGATGATATGAGGGGTGTCGGCTTGCTGAACACAAGTTGGCGGCGGGGTGACATTGATTCTGTGTGATTCTGATGCCTATTCATATGGGCTTGATTTGGTCAATTATTAGTGTACAGTCTAGCGAGTTTTGTCTTTGATCAGCTCTTTCCAGGAGCCCCATATGTGTAGTTTACAGCATAGAACTTCGCCAGCCTTTGTTGGCCAACTCTTCAATCTGCGGCACCTCGACTGGTCCAGCGACTGTCTCATCGCTCAAGGCCTCGACGACTGCCTCGGCAACCACGTCCACCTGGAGCGGCTTGGTACCTGCGGCGCCCATGAAATCCCTGAGATAGTTTCCAGTCAATTTCGTGAAGAGAGCCCCCGCTCCAGTCAGAGCCGCCATGCCCACCGTGAACTTGCGCGAGCTATCGTACATGAACGGCGGTCGCACAAGAACGGCCCTCATCTCCGGAAAGTTATTCTGGATCGCAATCTCAGCCTGTCTCTTTGTCGTGATATACCGAGGCGGCATGATTGGTGCGCCGCCGCAAGCGGAGATGTAGCAAAAAGCGCCGGCCTTTTCCTCGGCGGCGTGCTTGGCCAACGCGACAGCACTGTCACGGTTCATGACCTCGTAGGAGAATTGGTCGGTAGGATCGGCAGGCTTGATATCATCGCCAGACTGCTTATCCAGAGGGTTTGTGCCGCGCTCCCGGACGGCTGAGAACATCTTTTGCAGCCCCGTAATGGGTGATTCTTTGCCGGAAACGATGCCTTTGTAGTCTGCCTCGAGCAGAATACCCATGCTGTGCACGACGTAGTCTGCGCCCTTGAGGAAGGAAGAGTACGTCGCGGGCCGGAGGATGTCTGCGCGCTCCCAGGTGACTTTGTGTGACCACGATGGCGGGAGTGGTGATGACGTGACCGTCTCCCATTGAGGCTCGCCAGATCGACTGCGAAGCCGTTAGCTCAGGCTACGACTACGTGGG
The DNA here is from genome assembly GCA_023658505.1 of Epichloe gansuensis. Lineage (NCBI taxonomy): Eukaryota > Fungi > Ascomycota > Sordariomycetes > Hypocreales > Clavicipitaceae > Epichloe > Epichloe gansuensis. Next base: position 2,018,462 of record CP098281.1, read on the forward strand.
ATGAGTGTTTGATAGACTTGCCTTATTGAAGTGACTTCCCATCCTCTGGCAACAGCATATTTGCAGATCCGGGACCCTAGGAAGCCGCTCCGCCGCAGACCACCAATTTTTCGCTGCTGCGGACATGGCGTGGGAATATGTGCAAACAAGAGGGGACGCTGACGAGTTCCTAAGCTCTTCACGAGCTGAAGCGAGCTTAGATGATTGAGGTGATGACTCGAAAATAAATCAAGTGTTGTGAATCGAAAGCGGGTTGAATGAAACTTTCAATGTTGGGTGTGAGTGAGAAAGTCATGAGATCATACCGGACGGGTTGACGCCAGACGTGGCAGGGTAGGGTCTACGTACGGAGTACGAGTCATCAAGTTGTGACTGTGACATTGGCGCTCTCGGCTGGTCCCGATCGAAAGCCTAGTCTCTCATACGGGCTGGGATGGATCAAACTGCCGTAATCTTGCTTGGTCTCTCTTTCTTACACGCGGTGATGCGGTGTGTTTCTCCGATAAATGGCAAATGATAGAAAATTCCAAATGTTCGAATGTCAATGCAGCCCGGCGGGCCTCTCCTTCGCGCCTTCCCAAACTTCGGGCGAATGCGGGGCGCTGGGGGCATTGGCCACTAGGAAACCCGCACCAGCTGTCTGTCTGGTGCTCCGTAGACGCGTCCCCAACTTTTTATTCTAGTACCATGTCTTCTTCCCCATCTCGAAAACTTCAACATAAATTCTCAAACTCCGCGCACCAGGAAATTTCTCGCAGCGAGCCAAGCGGCAATCGTCAACCCGACCACAAACAAGTACATCGATATCAATTGATAATACTATTTGCACACTATTTATCGTTCACCATGGCGCCCTCTAATCAGCTTGGCAAGCGTGTCAAGCTGACCCAGGTACGACGACCCTTCATCGTTGGCACAACTGCCGTTCCTTTCTCAGAAACGAATCCCAAGCCACCGGGCACTCCAGACAACCATACGCACTCTTGGCAAGTCTTCGTCAAAGGGCTGGAGGACACGGATATCACATACTGGGTGCGTCGCGTGCAGTTCAAGTTGCACGAGTCAATTCCCAACTACGTGCGCAGTAAGTCTCCGGCCAGGCTCGCTGCAGCCTCATGCCAGTCCGAGAGGGCAAAGCTAACTCTGCGCAGTGGTCGAGGGCGAGCCGGGAAAGCCATTTACAGTAAAGAGACGGGCTGGGGTGAATTTGACATCACCATCAAGCTATACTATATCAACGACTCCGGCGAGAAGCCCCAAACGCTCTACCACTACCTGCGTCTCCATCCGTACGGCCGAACCGAGGAGGAAAAGCAGGCCATGGTCACCAAGAGCGGCGAAGTGCGGTCATGGAGCTATGAGGAGCAGCTCTTCAACGAACCATATGAGGCCTTTTACCATGTTCTTACGGCCGGCGCTGTTCCTAATGGCTGGAAACCGTCTGGTGGAGGGTCTGGCAAGGGCAAGGGCAAGGGCAAGAACCGCGCGCCGCCTACGCTGCCTGCCCCTGATAGCGGCGAAGTCTGGGAGCGAACCGCCATGATCCCCAACCACAACCGCCCCGGCCAGCCGTTCAGTCGCGAGACGGAAGCCGCCGAGGTGAGAAAGCTCAAGGAGGCACAGATCAAGACGGAAGACATGTGCAAGAAGATCTTGTCGGAACTCAAGTCCAAGGAGGAGCTGTTGGCAAAACTCAAGGCAGAGAATCAGGCGGCGGCAGCAGCAGCGGCTGCGAAGCCTGTTTAGAAAGTCTGCACGACACCCAACTCTACTCCACGACTTACACGATCGCCCACGCCGGTTGCGGGCTCGAGCCCGGCGACTCTGCCAAAGACGCAAGAAGCGTCGGCCGAGCCGCGATGCCTATCATCAGATTCAGACACCATGACCGAATAGGAGCCCACTGCCAAACAGACATGTCTGTTGCAATAACGCTCAGGGTAGCAAGTCGAGTCAAGACACTACTGTAGTCCACGCATCGGCTATTGCTACTTCAACAAGCGGATAGACCAGAGAAGCAATTTGTTATGGCATGAGAGTACTTCTCCCGTCACCGCTTGAGGCAGTGCAATTCACAGGGGGCTTGACTTGCATAAATGTAGATGAGATCCACGATAATAGCGGAAGGAACATGCGCCGAAAGATAAATTTGTTGGTCACACTCTTTGAAGCAGGTAGTGCCAGAGCAGCTGTGCCGTCGCTGATCTCTTCATAGCGCAACAATATATCTACAGAGTACAATTGAGCATGATTGCCTAGCTCTTCTTTGCAATCAATCCCTCTCGGGGATGGAGCTTTCCGCTGAGATGGCGGTTTTCAGCCTGTGTGCAGCAGGAATGGGCCATCGCGGGTGTCAAGCGCGCACCATACGGGTGGATTGCCCGATCCATTGCGCCATAGCAAGCAAAAGGATACGTATTGAACAAGTCACCTTTGACTTGTGCAGTTGACACCTATATTGCTAGGTCTAGGCAAAGCCTAGATCATCACAATCATGAGATTTAAGGTTATATAGCCTAGCTATCTAGCTATGGCCCGAGCTTTACCTCCCGATTCATCAGCCGAGTTGCTGCCGTTGATATTGACCCTTTCGATATCGACCCTTGTGATGTTGGCAGGCATCATCAACTTCGTCATTGAGTTGAGTCTTCTAGTTAGTTGTTTTCTCCCATCAAACTACTCACGCAAGGCCGCTAACTCTGCACTTGTAACCGGAAAACCCTGCATGTTTGGAACCAAATAATCCTCCATGAAACACTCCCCGTCCATGCCACGAAATACATACTGTACTGCTGGACGTCCTTCACTGTTTCTGAAAACATGCCTTTCTCCAACCTCTTCATAACTCCTCATCCTTCCATAGGAACAATTTGGCTTTGCTGCAATAGTTCCAATGATCAGAGTTAGCTCAGACAGTCGTCCTCTAAGATCCTTTGGGCCCATCCTTCTGTTTCGGCTGTAGTATATCAGTTTCTCCCAAGTTTTGTCATTTCCACTCGGGTCCCAATAAACTTTGCGAATTTCACCCTCTGGGAGAGACTCGATGGCAAATTTAGGGACAGTAAACTGTAGTAATACAGCTGCGCCATCCGTATGGCGTCTTTTTGCAAATTGGGCGTACTTTATGGCGACGTCTCGATCAATAGCAAAGTAGCCTCCAAGTTCATTGTGTAGAAAGTCGGTTGGGGGAGGACAATAATTCAACTACCTGATCTTCAATTTCGGCAGACTGGCGAAAATTCGTCAACCGAGTTTGAGAGATCCCCTGAAGAGGGTGGTGAAGCCAGGTTGTGTCTGAGCAGCTCTTAGGGCAAATTCTGATGTTGAGGTATGTATGGAATTTCCTGCGCGTTCCCGGATGGTGCTAGATATTGATCGCTGCTCAGAATTACCAGTCGAACGCTGTGATCCTCCTGGACGCGAACGTGCACGCCGAATTTCCATTTCTCGCTCATGAGACGCAGCCTGGATTTCTTTAAGCCCAAGATAGCGCATCTCAAGGGTATCTCGGAGCCAGTAAAGACACGAGTTTGTGAGACGAACAGATGTGAAGCGCGGGTCCATTATAGCCATCTGTAGTTCAGAATCAATGCCATGGCGACCCATAAAATGATGCCACTCTTCATCATTCTCATCACAGTTATCACTGCGATCGATATGTCGTAATGGGCGAAGAATAAGATCGATGAAGGTTTTCGGTTCCATCTCAGATCATCCTCATCATAATCATCGACTTCTCGTATTTCAGGCCAGTTCAACCACGTATCCCAGATAGAATCTGCTTTTCTCTAGTAAACTCAAGATATAGTAGGGTCGGTTGAGAGATAAGTGTATCAGGAATCGTGGAAAAGCATAAATCAGATGAAGCAGCTGAGATAGGTGAAAGAGGAAGATTCGCGTTCTCTTCGTCACTTGATCGGTTCAAGCGACGCTTGTGAAGTCTTATCGTGCCATCTGAGCGTGGTGGGCTAGCCAGACCAGTCTCCACGAGGTTTCGAAGATCATTTGCTGCGAGAACAGACATTTTGCTTTTAAGAAGTTTGAAGTAATGGGAAAGTTAGATTGTGTCGGGAAGAGACGAAAGCGGGATGCTTAAGACGAGACGAGACGAGACGAAAGTGGGATGCGTAAGGAAAGACGAGACGAAAGTCAGATGCTTAAGAAGAGATGAGACGAAAGCGGGATGGCGAGACGAAAGTCGGATGCTAGAGAAGAGACAAAAGTCAGATGCTTAAGAAGAGAGAAGAAGGAGAGAAAAGGGAGAATAGAAGTGAGCTATAAAATAGTAAAAAAAAAAGGGTCATAAGGTTTAGAATTGGAAGTGAGTTTGAAGTTTGATAATGATCCATCCACACGCGCGCGATATGAGTCACCCATCGTCTTCCACACAAACACACACACAAACGCACACACAAACGCACACACAAACGCACACACAAACGCACACCACGTAAGAGAAGTGACCGGTGTGTGAATCGCCAGGGCCCTGCGTGAATCACTCCAGTTGAGTCAATCAGATGCTAAGTTAGGAGCGTGCAGGGTTACGTCTAAAATCTTTATTAGATCTAATTGACTTAATTGAAGTGATTCACGGAGGGCCCTGGTGATTGATACATCCGTCACCTGTTTTATGCACTTCGTTCCAGCTGCTCCTACTAGGGGCCTACAGAAATACAGAAAAGTAAAACACAGAGCCGCTTATGAAGCATTGTAGCCCGATCCGCCATCATCTGGAAGTCCATCCAAAACCCGCTCCACCATGCCAATCAACTCATTCACATCTGGTCTCTCGGCCGGCTCGACCTTGAGACACCGTCTGACAATCTCCTAATCGGCTCACTGATGCTCACACCGCCACTGTCTGTTGAAGCCGAAGCCGCCGCCGCAGATTGATCACCGGACGCGGCCCTCGCCTTGGCTTGACTGATGCTGTTGATGCGCTTGGCACCACCGGGAGACTCATCGGGAAGCGCCAATCTCCGCCGAGCACACAGAGACTGAGGGTACCGCCGGTTTCGTCGGAGCGCATCTCAAAGGGGATTTGCCGACGAGGCATGCATAGAGGGTACATCCGAGAGACCAAATGTCGACTTTTGTGTCGATGACAGTGCCGGTGCGAACGTCAAAGAGTTCTGGGGCGCGGTACGACATGGTGGAGTGTTCGGCGGCGGTGTCTTGAATCTGGAGAGCGAGAGATTGGGACGACACGGGGATGGGGAGGGAGCGACGGACCCGAGGTCCATCAGTATAGGGTGGAACCGGAGTCGTCAATCATGATGTTGCCAGGCTTGATGTCTCTGTGGGCGTAAGACTGAATCTTGCCCCAGGCCCAATCTGGTTCTCCGACTCCATCAACGGCCGTGCCTGTTCGCCCTGCTCCTGCTCCTCGGTGCGCTTCCCACGCGTGCCGCCCCGTCGATTCCCCGCCGCATGGGCGTGAGCGCTATTGTCGTCATGAGGGCCCGGTCCGTCGTCCTCGTTGCCCATTTGCATCCTCTCCGCGGGCGGAGCTTTGTACTCGTGCATGGCACGAAGGGCTTTACACGCCCAGGAAGAGCATCATGAGGTGTCGCTCTGGAAAGGACTCATGGTTGACGAGGTTCGCATTAATCATGTCCTGGAGGTTCCCGCGGCGGTAGTACGGCAGCAGGACGTACACAGTCTTGGTAGTCTCGTCGGCCCCTCGCTCCGTAGCAACCGAGTGATCTACGGCTGATATAATGGTGGGAATGTGCGCGAAGAGCCGGTACGCATCTACCTCGCGCATCGCCTGCTGCACCGACTCGGCGCCGAACGGACATCGTATCTTTTTCAGAGCAAATAGCTGGTGCGAGGTGGTGTCTTCGACGAGGTAGACGTATGAGAAGCCGCCCTTTTAGTCTCCCAAGAACAGAATGTTAGTGTCTTTGTCAGAAAATGAGAAAGAGATTATGCAGAGGATGGGCAAGAGGGGTTTACCTCGCCGAGCAGACGGAGGATCTTGAAGCTCCGACCGTTGATCTTCAGTGTGGGCGATCCGGGAAAACAGTTCAGACAGTTACCGAATGAATAGATTAGATCCAAGACGAATTGCGCCATGGCTGACGTTGACGTCAATTTGAAAAAATCAAGACACGAAATACAACGGCTTCTTATAAATACATGCGAGTACGCGGGTCTTGAGGACCGGATTGCGGCCACGGTAGGTTAGGATGGAACCGAACTTGTGCTTTCTACCCAGTTGGTCAGGTCAATCAATGCACCCGGTGGGTGGTAGGCTGGAGTCGGCCTGTGTTGGGTGAAGCTTGCCCGTTCGTCTAGATGTCGGTAGGTCAGTCGCTAGACGTGTACACAAAAAGAAGAGCAGCGAGGATGTCGAACGGACAGGATAGTCTGTGAGAGCATGAGCTTTTGTCTGGATGAAGTGTGTCAACGAGCGTTGCGTGTTGCGATTTATTACTTGGCACCAGAACGTCTCCCCGGATGTTGCTGGCCGCAAGCGTTCCTTCTTGGTTGGCTGACAGATCGAGCTTGTTGAGCTGCATGCACCTGACAAGGCGGAGCGTTGGCCAATTATTGGTTGATTGGTGAGGCGGGGCAGGGGTGCAGCGGAAGGAACAATGAGTGGGGTGGTGGGTGCATGGGGAAAGAGAAGAGAGGAGAGCAGAACAGAGGAGAGCAGAGGACGGACAAAGCGTTGGGCATTTTTGAGAACCATCTGACCAACATATGATGATGATTAACATGATACCGCCATCTCTTGAATCTCAGTGTATCGAGCGAGCGAGCGATTGAGATACCCAGTCATTGATTATTCGTCGCCCGCAATGGCGGTATCAGCTCCGCGTCTACTAACTGTCCTAGTCTCCTCCACGTTTAGTGTACATTGGCAATTCCTAGCAAAGGCTCTCTGTCGAAATAAATCCAAGTTGATCCAAAAGCCTCCATTCTGACGTCTGGCCATCGAAGCAAATACGATGGTCTCGGTGCTCCGTTACAAGAAACCCACCCCGCAACCCCTGTCAGAAAGAAATGAAATCAACGCCTCTGGGTATGCCAGTTTCCTTTAAGATATGTCCCTCGCTTTACTTTGAGACTGATGTAGATGATGGAAAAGGACTGCAAAGCAAAAGCCAAACAATCACACCCTCCCCGGAAAGGAAGAAGGGGAAAAAAAAAGGGGAGAGAAAAATAAACCAATGCATAGTGTCAACATGTATGTAGCCCGACCATCCATTGTTCGTCCCATGGCCTGGGTTCGTCTCACGACAGCAAGTTTCGCAGAGAAGGACTTGCGCTCGCACCACTCGCTGGACGACTCTCTGACGGGCGATGTCCAAGCCCACTAGCAGGAGGCGCCAACTCAGGCGGTGGTGCCAATGGCGGTGGCACTCCAGGGAGCGGTAGGCCGTTTCGCGCCATCGGTGGACTGGTGTGCACTCCGCCAGGATAGGAGACCGCTGGGGATGAAGCCCATGGGAAAATGCTTCAGATCAGGGCGGCAAGGCGCCATTGCTTGAGCCTGGCGAGGCACTGTGTCGAGGATTCGGTGCGTGTGCCGGCGGAAGAGCACTTGCATATGGTGGTATATATCCTGGAGGTGGTGCCGGCCCATTCATTCGCCGTGGTGATGGAGGCATCGCGCTGCCGTATATCGGTGATCCATGAGGGTGTTGCAGCGGCACAGAAATTGGTGCAACGGGAGGAGGTCCTGACATGGACGGCGGGCGGAGAGCCGTGAGACTTGACACTGGAGGTGGCCCGCTGCTGTGTAGCGATGGTGGAGGTGCACCATTCAAGTGGCGAGGCGGCGACCCAAGCTGGCTTCCCAGTCACTATATGCCGGCCTGGATGGCGGCGCGAAAATCCGTGAGTTATGGGAGCCGGCGGTGGAGGCCGTGGGCCGAGAGCATGAGGCTGCGAACGAGGGAGTGGCCGATGGGCGGTGGACCATGCGATGTTGCAGTCGCTACCGATGCTACCGCTGCCGCTGTCGCTGCCGGATGATGCAACAGCGAATGCATTTCTGGACGTAGAGGAGCGGCACGGAATTCCGAGGATGTCGGCCGTGATGGGCTTCGGGGTGGTGGTGGTCCAGGTAGGCACTGTCGTGGAGGTTCCGACGCTGGCGGAGGTGTTGGGCGCGACATAAATGAGGTGGGCGTCTTGAGGTTCTTTTTACACTTGTGACATTGGAATTTGCGTTGCTCAACGAATTTTGTGCCTCGAATCCAATCGCGCCATGGTGACCATTTGTGAGCCTTCTTTCCTGTGAGTTGTCTATTGGCCACCACTTTGGTGTGACGTCGATACCACAAGTGATGCAGACCTTTGCTCCAGGCTGTCGGGCATTCGCGGCCGCCTCTTTGGCCTCGCCATTTCCAGTGTGAGTCGAGGTGCCGTTCGGTGCCGAAGTAGTAGCAGTGGTGGCGGCGGTGGTGGCAGCAGTAGCGGTGGCGGTGGCAGCAGCTGTTGTAGCTGTGGCGGTAGCTGTCGCTGTCGCTGTCGCTGTCGCTGTCGCTGCCGCGCCTGTGGCCGATGTACGTCGAGCGCCGCCAGGAACAAGGGAGGGTAGTAGCCCACACATCTTGGCGGCATTCAGCATGAGGTTTGCCCTGCGAACGCTGCCGGTCATAGTCAAGTCCGCTTGCTTGTAGTTCTGAACATAGAGCTGCAACGCATTGAGTCCTGATTCTTGGTTAATAACTTCGTGCATTTGGTGCGCAATCGTCTTGAGTGGGAACGTGATCCTTGCACCACACAACAGCCGACATGATTCCGCTCTCTCCGTTGACCGTCACAATATTGACATGGTCACGGCGAGAGCTCTTCACAGGTGCGATGTCGAATCCAAGAACGTGTCCTTTCTGGCGAGCACATTCCACATGATCTGGGGCGGAGAGAGTGTTAGCAAATTTCAACATCGCTCGGCTCGATTTGTTGACATGAATGAATATGTTTTCATCACTCACAAGGTATGCGGCATTGGTGACAAGAGACGCAAGCACCATCCTGTTGGTTGCAAACCTGACACACTTCGTCGTATCTGGCTCGTGCGATGGAGGAATGCCTTCGCAGGGTTCCAGTGCTTTGGCGCTCCCAAACCTGACCTCAGGGGTCCAAACGGCGCATGTGACGTGAACCCAGTTATTATCTGCAGTCCTCTTGAGTGGTTCTCGAGGGTTGACGGGCCTGTTGAGATCCTCTTGCCGCTTGCGGTAATACTCGGCTGCCTTTCGTGCTTGCTGAACCTCGACTCTTTCACGTTCACGATCCTTGTCCGACATCTTCTTCTTGTGATGCGTGAGCTTCGGCTGTTCGACAAGATCCTGCTCGGTGACTTCTACAGGGCATAAGACACACTTGTAGTGCTGAAGATTGTCGGCGTTAGTCGCACAAAGTTCAATGCACCGACTCGGGTCAGGGGGTCAGATGAGTAAAACTTACAATCGAAACCTGCGGGCTCTTATCATTTGAGCACATGTCACATATCCACTTGCCCTGGATTCTGTGGTCAACAACACCATAGCAATTGCGATGCACCGTCAACCGGCATTCTCTACAAGAAAGATGCTGATCACCCAGCGGCTCCATCTGGTCGCAGATCGCGCAAGGCAGTGTACGGGGTTTCGGCATATCGGGCACAGGTGTCGAGTCTGCAGTTTTGTCCTTGTTTCGCGACATCCCGCGGTGCTTCCCGCGTCGGAAGCGGCAGCATCGGTGTCCTTGTCTGGTGGTGCTCCTTTCAACTTCTTTCTCGGTGGTTCTTGACTGCTCGTTGTGGCGGCGGGGGGTAGAACCACGGTCCGGAGTCATGAGGCCCATTTCCCGCGCAGCTTGCAGCTCCTTGAGAAGTTCTTCGTCCTGCTTTCGCTTCCAGGCCTTGCCTGATTGTGAAACCTTTTTGGCGACTTCGTCCATGTCTTCCCAGCGTATGGCATACCTGCGCCACAGCTCTGCGCAACGTCGACAAAGAGCCACCACGTACTGGCTGCCCTTGTCCTTGCCTGTCGCCTTGGACCCGTTCTCATTCACCAGCCCCTGGGTAGTGGGAGCCCGCCGCCATTGTCGAGAAGTTGTCGTGGAGCAAAACTGACAAATGAAACTGCGCTTCTTATCCATGGCCTTTTTGCTATCAAATGCCGAATCATCGTCACCATCAGCGACATCATCTGCCGCCTTGGAGGCTGCTGTGTCTTCCCTTTGGCAAATCTTTTGCCTTTGCGACCCGAATAAGAACCCCAAACCTGTTTGCCCCGATCGGTCTTTTTCCAAGTATAGTAGTACCGTACCACTTCGCCTGGGGTCATGGTCTTGACGTGTTTCATGACTAGGTGTAACTCGGAGCCATATTTGGCAACTCCCTCCTCAAACTTCTTCTGCTCCGTGGGTGTCAACGACGGCTCCTTGAACGTACTTGGCTTAGTGTTGGGGAGGTCTTTAAGGGCCGTGGCAGGATCATAGTCATCGCGGAACAATGTCTCCAAGGCAACATCTTGCAGGTTGGTGGAGCGCTCTGGAAGGCCTAGCCTTTTGGCCATCCCTCGCGCTTTCGTCATGTAGCCAACAACTTCTTCGTTGCTAATCGTGTCCGAAGGTTGTGGTACCCAAAGGCGCGTCGAAGTAGCATTGGGGCCATTCTCATCGATGTCTTCTCCGCGCGTTTGATAACCAGGGGCTCATCCTGCACCCACTTGGGGCGCTTGTGGCGGGCGGCTCTTTCGGCTTCTTGAGCCAGTTGGGCTTCTTTGGATAATTTGGGTGCTCCTCTGCCCTTCCTGGATTCTATCGGCTTCGCGTACTCGATAGCACGGCCCGGCCAGGCACCCACGTTGGCTTGATGCCTGGGTCCAATTCGCGTACTCGCACGCGGGTGTATTCTATCATCGTAATCAAGCGCATCCTCTGGTTTACAATGCATGCCCAAGTAGCGCCACGGCCAGAGACTCGCTTGATAGATCTGTTCTGCAGTACCTTGGTGATGCTCCTCATTGTCGACCGGCGTAGTACAGTTAGTGTGTAGGCAATGTGCGTCATCGTCATCGTCGTCCAGGAGATCGTCATCCTCGGCGTCGGCACCGGTGGGAATATTGTGAGCCTCGAGCTTGCGTTCTTGTGCCCGGCTGCAAGCCTGCACACGACCACGCAAAACCTCGGGATGGTTTCTTAAGCAGGGGTGGCTTGACGCAATTCATGTGGTACGTGTTCTGACACACGGCGCAATCCACCGAGTCATTGCTAGAGATGAAGCAGTGTTAGAGTGTATCGAAAGTGGTCAGGTTTATGTGAGAGAAGAAAAAAAGGTTTGTCAGAATAGACCGCCATGGCGGCTCCCCATCGGAGGCCATTCACTTGAACAGTTGAGAAACCGTGTGTAGTGAGTATCGCAGCACAACGATGGCAGACAGTACGCAGCACATGTCGTTGAGTTGTGGCGCCGACAATGGCAGTGTGGATGGGGTGGATGGTGTGGATGGTGTGGATGCGAGGGAAGCGTGGGTGCAAGGTGCCCAAAGTGGGTATGTGGGTGGGGTGGGATCCAGCCGCCGTCCAGACGTATCCGGATTTGGAGGGAAGAACAAGGTGAGGAACAACAGCACCCGGCACGGCAGGTGGCAGACGAGAGTTTCGACGAGAAAGGGGTCTGGGAGAGGCAATAGTGACGAAAGAAAAAGAAAAAGAAAAAAAGACAGTCAGGAAACACAAGACATGCAGATGCTTCGCGTGCGCCTAGCACTGGAAGAAGAAAGCGTAAAGAAGGGAAAATGGGCGACGGTCGTTGCAGGGCGAGGAGACGGAGAGAAGAGAGAGAGAGAGAGAGAGAGAAAAGGTGATATCCCAGGTACGTACCTTGCGCAGTAGCCGGTGCATCTCTTGCACAGCTTAACGGCGCTAGTGAGCTCCTTGCCACGCCCTTGCTCCACCAGCACAAACTTCCAGCGCTCGTCCAACACTTTCTTGACCTTGTCAGGCACGTTGACGATTGTCGATGTAGGGAGAAGATCATAATTCTTCTGGATGTATCGATCATAGAGCTTCTCGTACCAGAAGCAGTCGGGCGTCTTGCGATAGACGTCCAGGTTGTCGATTTCCACGCGGTGCCGGATCCAACACTTGCCGCGCAAGGCTGTCAAAGGGCTCACATCGGAATGCATCGTCGCAAAGACGAGTCGCGTATCCGTTGTCTTTCGCCCAATGTCCTTGGGACGGTAGTACCAGTTGATGCGCACAGTATGCACTCGCTTCGAGTTGTCGTCTGGCGAGTGCACAAACTCCATGATGCGACCCAAGTAATAGGGTTCCCCCGGCGGTTCGCACACCAGGTACACATGATCTGCGTCTCATCGTTAGCCGGCTGAAATTGCCTTTGCCTCGTTCCCCCAGAACCCTCATTCCTCCCAGAACGAGTGTGAATGAGTGGGCCCCGACCGCGCCGCTTGGTGCAATGGGTACGACAACCAGGTAAGTCGACGACCAAGCAAGGTCCAAAGTCCAAGTGTCCCGACTCCCGGAATTCCACTTTGCATTTGCATTTGCATTTGCACGCACTTGCTCTTTTGTGCGCGTGTGTGTGTGTGTGTGAGAAAGCGCAGACAGAGCAAGCACACTTACCATTTGGCTCCAGCACCGTCCCATCGTCAGCCACCATGCGCCCAATTGCATCCACGCGATGGTTGCAATTTTCAAAAGTAAGCATGTTGCTGTCTGGCCATGCAGCAGTCCCTGACCCATGCACTACTTGCCCTGCCTTCTTGTTTGGCACAGCCGTCGTCGTCGTTGTTGCTGCAGCCTTTCGCTTCCGAGTGCCTTGCGTCGCGCCAGAAGGCGGTGCAGCGACTTGGGATGCACTTGTTGTGATGCCTGGTGTCGTATCCTTGGAGCCATTTTGGGAGGCCGCTGACGCTTTGGTTTCCTCCGCCGCCGTCCTTCGCGAAGTGACTGACCGGGGCGTGTTGTCTCCATTTGGCCCGACGTCGGATTTGCGCGACGGCTTTTTAGAGTTATCTTGGCCCTTTTTATCATAGTATTCATAGACATCCATCTCGATGTCTTTGTCCTCTGCGTAGTTGATGCGACCCCCTCTGTTACGAGAGCGCGTGCCGTAGGGCGCAGCCATATCAGCACTCATATCCTTTGAGGATCAGTATTTGATGAGTCTTTCACAGAGCTAGGCGGTGATTGAGAGTTCACATTTGTGACTTCAGTGTCCTGCTCAAAGAGATCGTTGATGTCAGCCAGAATGTGACGTATGAGAAACCACGCGATGTAAGAGAGGCTCATAAGAGAGCCAAAGGAGACCGGGAGAAAAAAAACCCCCATGGGAAGTTTGAAAAAGCCATTGGATATAATGCAGGAGGTCCAAAAAGTGAGTCATCAGACGTTGAGAACTTACACTTTGTTGTGCCATTGCACCAGTAGATCATTTGCGCGACAATGAGGTGAGGCGAGTTGTGTGTGAAGAAGGCATGCCCACGCCCACTACATGTAAAGAAGGAGAAGAGTTGTATGTGACAAGCTAGGGAGTGAAGTGGGATGAAGGCTTAGGGAATTCGAGATCCCAGAAAGACTGTCACGCGCAACGCCAACGCTTCAAGGCGCAAGGCGTCAAAATAAAAAATCTAGACGAGGAGAATCGCCTCGAAACGCGGCGTATGGAGTGGGAGACAAGTATGAAAGAGAAGAGAGGTCTGGTTCCCAGGCGCTGGGAGAAGGAAGAAACGTCCTGGCACCCCGAGGCGGCGGCCCTGGTCTGGCTCGATACGTCCACGCTGGTACCAGAACATGGGTGGGACGGCACTAGCGGCCGAGGTACTGCGCGAGTAGCTGCTAGCGCCACGCAAAACATTATACCCCCTTGGCTCAGGCAGCCTTGTTTGGCATGAGAAATAAAAGCTACTTTATATATACTTGGCAGCACCCCGGTCATCAAGTGCTACCTCAGTCTCCACGAAGGCCCGCCAGGTCTCACACCCATTGATGAAGGGACGGATCTCAATCCAGGTTTTGGGAGGCGTTCATCGGCGCCCACCTTGTTCACCCAGGCCGGCATAGACGATGAAAGAACGTCGTCGTTTGGGAGCGATAGTCTAGTCTATCTCATCCCAGTAGAGGGCGCAACGATTGCTTTGTCGCGTCTGCTTCTCGTCAACAGTCCAACAGTCTGGTTGAGAGAGCTGTTTGTTTCGCCGCCGAAAACCCAAAGGTTTGAAGACAAGACACAGTCGGCATTGCCCTAGCATTATCACTCTACTCTCATTTCACAGACGAACTCGGCCAGGAGCGTTAGTCGACGCACAAAGCTTGACGTTGCGTCGGCTTCAGAAAAAACCACTCCAGACATTTTGTATCAGATCCGGCGCTACTGCATTGAGACGTCAAAGTCATGCCCTTGTACTTTGCAAATGTCGTTGAGGCATGGTGTCACAAGCGTCAACACAATGCAACTACCACAGGGTGTTGAATCTTGTGTCGGGCTGTTTGTTTTTAATCCTCCTTCATGAAGCTCCAGAGGAGAACTAGCACGGCAGTGAAATGAGAACGGACGTGCATCGCTCTGCGTGTGATTGTGTACGTGGATGAGGCAGTGCGACGGTCGGCCTAGTAGAGAAGGAGAGAGAAAGCCAGAGAGAAAGCCAGAGAGAAAGCTGAGGTACGGAGCACGTGTGGTATAGACTACATGTATGGAGCGCATAACCTATTAGAGTTGGGAGGCATGGGGTCGCTGTCGGGCCTTGCCACTTCATGAGCAACTAAAAAAGCGCAGTACGGAGTAGGTAAAAAAAAATCAAATGCGTGATAGTGGCTAGGCCTATAATAATAAGCCCAGAGCCCATACTGGAGGTGCTTCCACGCCCATTTTACAAGGTAAGATGTACCTTGAAGTTTATGCCTCCTAGAAGTGTAGGGAAAGCGTCCTTTATTCATCAAGACCTTTGTTAGTTAGGACCTCACTTAATAATAACGTACTATGATAAAACGCAAAAGTACACTACATGTGTCGTGTGCATTTGATTTTTACTACTGCGCGTTTAGTTACGCATGGCGTTTCCTCATTTGCCTAGCAGCCACTCCGTAATAGTTGCTGTCCACATGGATCAGAGGTGTCAGGAACGCCCCGCGTTTGAGTGGCTCTGCCTTTTGGATCTTCCCAACACGCAGCAACAACTAGGCCTAAAATGGAAGAGGTATCTCTTTGTACATTTTTGATAAAATTTACAGACTCCTGCCTTGCCGCTGCACCCACGCTCGTGTCCCGGAACGCTCCTTTTCTGCACGCACTTGTCATGAACAAAAGACCTGTCGCACCACACGTGACAGCGCGTTTATGTGTCGTCACCGCCAACGCGCCGGTGGGCTCATCAGGCTTCATGGCACAGCAAACCGTGTTTATTAGGGTGTTATACTACATTAAGAAGACCGCGTAGATCGTCAAGGCGTTGAGACCCCTCAGTAGTCAGTCCAGCTTTCGGCCTTTTCTGATTTTGCCTCCTTCTTCTTCTTCTCCTTCTTCTTCTCCTTCTTCTTCTTCTCCTTCTTCTTCTTCTCCTTCTTCTTCTTCTCCTTCTTCTTCTTCTCCTTCTACTTCTCCTTCTTCTTCTCCTTCCTCCCTGGCGCTTCTATCGAGCGCTGCTCACTCCTTAGCACAAGATCATCCACATCCTGATTCGATGCTCGACGCAGATATCCAACGATGGCCTAACCCCAACCTCACACTTGCTTGCTCGCTGCTGCACTCTGCTTGTCCGCAATCATGAAGAGCATGCAGGGTATTCTGCACAAGACTAGTCTTCAGGCAGCATACGAGCAGAAATCCTATGCTCCCCAGTCCATTGCAGGCCAGAAAAGAGCTTGGCCTTCCAACAACGAGCTTGACGCGCCTCAGCATTGCACTGGCTCGTCGAAATCACATACCACGGTGCAATTTCAGAAGGCCATTCATCTCCCCTAACCCCCATCCGCCTATCGGCAAGTAAAATATCGCCACTGAACAGAGGCCACGGGAGACGACAGAGTATAGTCAAAGGCGGCTTATTTCAGCAACACCATGGTCCTCTCAGGACCCAGAACTGAGTCTTGCTAATGCCATATATGATCTGCCCATCCAAATCGTGTCCAACTTTGCTTCCGTAGGCATCAACCACATCTATCCCTGGCAGAAAAATTGCCTAAAAGGTCCGGGACTATTGTCAGGAGAACGAAACCTTGTGTATTGCGCCCCAACTGGTGGAGGAAATCGTTGGTTGCAGACTGTGAGCTGAAGTCATGATTACCGTGTCAGATGCACCACGTAGCTAATGCAGACACAGTGCTAATGCTGAAACGAATTATTGAAGAACCGGGCACCAAGGCTCTTCTCATATTGCCCTATGTTGCTCTCGTGCAGGAGAAAGTAGGCTGGCTCCGTAAGATAGCTCAAGGTGTGAAAATCTTGGACCATCAATCCGCAGAAGACGTGTCAAACAGGCCGTGGCGCCAACGGGCAGATCATGGCACCATACGCGTTGTTGGCTTCTTTGGAGGTGGAAAGATTCGGGCCACATGGGATGATTTTGACATCGGCGTCTGCACCTTGGAAAAGGTGAGAAAGTCCTGAGAAAAGGGTGTTCTGATGTCTCGGCTAATTAGATTCTCTAGGCGAATGCTCTCATCAATACGGCCATCGATGATTGCTCCGTCTCCAAGTTACGAGCTGTGGTTTTGGACGAGCTTCACATGATTGACGATGATCATCGTGGGTACATCCTTGAGCTTATTGCCACGAAACTTCTGAGTCTCGGCCAACAAATTCAAATTATTGGCATGAGTGCGACACTCCCGGTAAGACCAATACGTGCTTTTTTTCTTTTTCTCTCTCGACTAGGTAGTATGTCTACTGACGGACTAGAAGAACCTGGGCTTGCTCGCAACTTGGCTCGATGCACATTCCTACGAGACGCGATACCGTCCGGTGCCAATCGAAGAACACCTTGTTTACGATGGAAAAATCTTTCTCGCTGGTCCCAACGATGCACTTGGTCACACGCCCTCCCAACTCAGTAGTCAAGACGTCACAGGTGACAAGGCAACGCCCATACGATGCATCGACAAATCTGTACATAAGGAATTTATGGACCCTCTCCTCAATTCTGTGGTGTCTCTTGCGTACGAATCGGCCAGTATGGGCTATGGTGTGCTAATTTTTGCTGGCAGCCGGGGCATGTGCGAGTCGGATGCTCGCTGGGTCAGTCGAGTCATGCCGCCTTCACATGAGCTTGAAACCAATATTCTCGACAAGCGGTTGAACCTGTTGGGTGATCTACGTAGCTTGGGTACTGAGGTTGACCCGGTTCTCGAAGAAACAGTATTAAGCGGCGTGGGTTTCCATCGTGAGTTGGCTTTTTTTTTTTTTTTTTTGCTTGAGTGTGGGCACTGACCACCATTAGATGTAAGACCGGTACTCTTTCGTGCGTATTCGTAGCACCTCAACTAACTGTACAGGCCGGCCTGACGAGCGAGGAACGTGATCTTATCGCCGCCGCATATGATTCTGGAATCATTCTGGTATGCGTGGCTACCTGTAGTCTCGCTGCCGGCATCAATCTGTAAGATGAGAAGCTGATGGCTGGGACTAGACTCCAGTACACTAACGACATACATTTAGACCTGCGCGCAGAGTTATTTTGCATAATGTGAAAATGGGCAGAGAGTACATTGGTCCGGCGATGCTACGACAGATGCGAGGCAGAGCAGGCAGACAAGGCAAAACGCCGGTAGGGGAGACGTTTCTGTGCTGCCGTGAACCTGATTTGGACCATGTTTTGGATCTCATGCATGCCGACATACCCAAGGTATCAAGCTGTCTTAGCACCGAGAACAGGCGAATACAAAGGTACGCGAGCATTGTCATTCTCTTTGACAGGACAATACTAACATCAAGGCTAGGGCTTTGCTGGAGGTTGTATCAATTCGCCTTGCGACAAGCCTTGATTCCATATTGGATTATTTCTCCAGATCGCTACTGCACAGCTCTCAGTCTTCTCAGTTCATCCGTACTGGTGTTGAATCTAGTCTCGAGGAACTCCAAAGCATGGGGCTCATAACTGGTAACTCCCTTTCAGGCTTCTCTCCGACACGCCTGGGCAAAGCTATTGTTGCCTCGGCCATCGATCCTGACGATGGTGTCTTTGTCCATGAGGAGCTCAAACGGGCCCTCAGAGCATTTGTCATGGATGGCGAGATGCATATCCTCTATGTCTTCACACCAGTCCAAGACTTTGGCACGACAGTCAACTGGCAAGTGTTTCGTAATGAAATGGAGGGTCTTGACGAGAGTGGATTACGGGTACTCAATTTCCTGGGAATTAAGCCCACTGCGGTACTTCGCCTGTAAGTCTGAGTCTCTGGACTGGTGATGATGGCGTCATCAGCTGCGCAAATTGTCTACTAATGCATCGAGCAGCGCTCAAGGCGCAGCACTGAAGGAATCGACGGCGGAAGAAAAGAATGTGGCACGCGTGTATCGTCGCTTTTATCTAGCCATGCAGCTTCGCGACCTCTGCAATGAAGTGCCTATACATGCTGTGGCGCGAAAATACGACATGCCACGAGGATCGGTTCAGACCCTGTCACAAACATGTCAAGGATTTGCTGCTGGCATGGTGAAATTTTGTGAGCATCTGGACTGGGGTGCGTAGCCAATTTCTTCCTTGGCCCTTGTCGCAAGCGTCATTTATTGTATAGACATGTCTTTTTCGAGCGAAGGAGGAGGAGCTCTCCTCTTGATGCGCTTGCTTACTATCATATAGCGTCATGGCCGCTGCACTGGACCATTTTCGGATCGCCTGATGGCAGGTGCCCGGACCGAGCTCCTCGCCCTGTCCAAGGTGCCTTTCATCAAGAGTCGCACAGCGTGAGTTTAGCCCAAATCCTCGGAAACCCTAGACTTTGAGGCTGATTGCATTCTATGCAGTCGAGTGTTTTTGACAACGGGTACCGCAGCGTGGCTGCTTTGGCCAATGCCAATCCAAACGACCTGGTCCCTATTCTAATGCAGGTATGTGTGTGTTTGTGCGTGTGCGTGCGCAAACAAATCCCTGCGCACCGGCCATACTGACACGAGTAATAATAAGGCGCAACCCAATAAACTTCGAATCAAGGCACAAAACGACACATTGATGGAGGAAAAGATGCTCGCGAAGGCCCAAGTAATCTCGTCGGCTGCCAACAGGCTCTGGAGTTTGTACAAAGATTGCGTATTGACGATGTCCCGTACACTGACCATTTTGGCAAATCAGATATCCAAATGCAAGCCGAGATGGAGGTAGAATGATGCGCCCATGACCGCATGTAGGGACGGCAAATAGAGGAAGGAAGTCGGGATATTCTTTATACGATCTAGAATCTTTGCAGCTCCCTTCCCTCCACAAGTCGGGAAAAAACCCCACCAAGCTGAATGTCATAGATTTTCTATAAAAATAAGCGCTCGTCGTTTAAAATATGCTTCGCATTCGATCAATCGAGAACATCATCACGCAAATTGAAAAGCTGCTGCATCACCTCATCCGCCTTGGCCCGCAGAGCATTGTGATACATGACATTTGTCTCGAATACCTTGCTTCCTTTGACCAGATTGGACGTATCCCTGGCCAGATGATGCTCGACATACATGTCCTCCACGTAGGAAGCCGCGTATAAGGGCACGGTGTTGTCACGAAGGCGCTGTGCATCATAGAGAGCAGGCCAGCCGTCATAAGATGCCAGGCTCTCAGCAACCTCTCGGAGGGGATCAACTCGGGGTATGTCTCGAAGTGAAGGGGAATATCATCTCGCCACTGAAGTACAGCGGTCCTGTGGATTGTGACACGGTAAAGCCGGGGCTCAGCCACGCGAATGGACCGCTGCTGCTGCCCTGAGAAAGACCGACTCTGTTGGCAGCCCAGTTGGAGGCGACATTGGGCCCATCGCAGTAGATTGCTTCGTGAAGAATGGCGTAGATGATGTTTGTGTCAAAGGGCGTGAATGTCTCCAACGGCGCTAGAGAAGCTCGCGTGAGGAAGCCAAACTGGTCGAGAGAAGTCTTGAGCGCCGTCAATGTACTGTGAACCGTGTCGAAGCCGCCGTGGCCACCAAACGCGATTCCTATGGTGAGCAGTCGGGGAACGTCAAGAAGCCGCCCGCGGGCAGCGCGATCTTGCCACCCTGGCTCTCGATATACGTGGCAATCTCGCGAAGTGTGTCGGCATCTTCTGGAAACTTGGCAAAGTACAGCTCATTCCGCTCCGCCGTCTTCCGGAACGTCGCCTGGTACACCTGGTCGGCCGTCTTGCCCACGGGCGCAAGACCACCCGTCAGGAAGGCCTCCCGTACACCTTCCGGGTGCATGGAGAGGTAGGACAGCGTGATGAAGCCGCCGTAGGACTGGCCAAACGTGGACCACGCAGCCTTGTGTTCGGGCCAGCCCTCTGTGAGGCATTTGCGAACGGCTTCGCAGTCCCGGACGGTGTTGTCCTGGCGCATCAGGCGCAGATACCTGGCTTGAGCGTCCGCGTCGCCAACTCTTGCCAGCATGGCTGTGGAAACCGGCGTGCTGAGGCCTGTTCCTCGGTGGTCGATGAACAGAACTTGGTATCCACGCGGTATGGCGGCCCGGGTGAGAGGATGATCTGATGGCGAGCGGTTGCCGAAGCCTGGTCCGCCCTCGAGGTAGATGATGTAGGGCTTGACGTTCCTGTCGTTGGTGGAAGCGGCAGCAGCATCTTGTGTTTGCGTCTCCTCGTCTGGCGGGAAGATGGGGCGCTCGTTCTTGTTGATGCGGCGGGCGTACAGCTGGATGGACCCGGCGGAGGGTTCTCATAGTCGAGGGCACTTGGAAGAAGAGGGTTGTGACTTTGAGCTGGCCGGGGACGAGATGTTCTTTGCTGCTGAGGAGCTTGGCGGGGAGATGCAGGATCAAGGGAGCCATCTTGGGGTGTCGGTGATGGGTGAGGTGAGGTAAGGTGAGGTGAGAGTGTGAGGTGGAACTGCTGCAATGCTGGTCACGGGCAAGCGTACATTTGGGGTCCTTGAAGCGTTCGATCGAGGCAGTTTCTTTCCATTTGATCCTGTTGCGTGGGAAAATCCATCCATGGGCGTGGAGTTATGGAAGGAGGGGTCGGGCAGCCCAGCCCAGCTCCGAGGCACGTAACGGCGTATGTATTATCAACCCGCTCAACATTGGGAAAACCGGGTGCTGAGTACGGACAGAGCACATTGCGTGGACATTCATCATCATCATCTGCGTGGGATACCTAGGCAAACTGAGTTAACTGACATTTGATAGGTTTCGGAGGCTGACCAGGGGGCCTCGGCAGGGACAAAACTCTCGAATTTTTGAGCAGCTTGCATCATGAATACATCATAGCGACATATTCTGCGTGTCCCCTTTTTCTTTCTTTCTCTCACATGCTAATAAAGTCCCCAATGTGCCGGCAGTATAACCAGGTGCCAGGCAACCAGGGTAGCACTTGCTGGCATTATGTACTCCGTAGACCATATGTGTAGTACATAATAGTGGAGAGACGAAACCCCCTCCAACCCAACCCAACAAATTCGGCCCCTTTTCATCATGAAGAAAACGTCACTTGTCAAGTCCATCAATCAATCCCTGTACTATATAAACATGTTTTCCTGGACGGTGGTGAAGAAAAATGTTCTGCGTCTAACGGAGGGTGAAGCAAGGTTTCACATTCCTATAAATCGCAACTTCACACGCAACTTGGCCACTTTCTTCATTTGCAGTCGTATTTTTTTCAATTTCGGCCTGCAGCCATGCGAGGACTAGACCTGTGGGATTATGTCTTCATACGGACCTGCATAGTCGCCCTGCGATCCATTGCGCCTCTGAGCATTATATACTCGCTCACCAGTCTCGTAGTACCTCTGCCGGTGCGAGTTTCCCGAATACTCCAACTGTGGCTCGCTCTCGAAGCCATCTTCTACCTAGCCTTCTATCTCCCGCTCAGAGAATATCTCCAGAGAGCTGCGAAGCATCAGAGCTGTTGAGCCGGGATGATCGACGCAAGTTGTTCTGGCGCTGTCACAACAACATCCCTGACCCATCCCAGTATTTGAAGAAATGGTTCCGCGGCGCCTCCGAGGAGGACATCAAGAGGAAAACGTCAAGGACTTCTTCCGATGGGCTTTTTAAACACGGGAGAGGTCGATGTTACACACGAGGAAGAGCTGGAGGAGTATATCGGGGGATGGAGAAGCTGCTGGGGCGGAAGTTTGAACCAGGTCGTGGTGATGCCGAGTGCTTGAGGTTGACACTTGACAAGGTGGAAATGCTGCACAGGAGCCTGACTTGGTACCTGGTGAGTTTTTTTTTTTTTTTTTAAGGGGAGGGGATTGGGATTCGAGACGAGGTTGCTAATTTCTGCGCGTCTCTCGCAGTGCGTGTTCGTCGTTGACACAATAGCATCTCTCTCTCTTCTACCACTCCTTCGACTTCCATCGCACATCGTTGATGGGCTTCCTGGGCGTTTTCCTTTTCGTCCGCTCACAGTCTTTTCCACGTCGAAGTCTCCCGCCAAGAGACTTACGTACTGGCACCGCCCGCACACTTCCAAGACGAGGTTGCCTGTCCTGTTTCTCCATGGCATCGGCATCGGACTGTATCCGTACGTTGGCTTTCTGGCCGACATCAATGCCCGCGAGGGACAAGAATCCTCCACCGGGGACGGTCAAGTGGGCATCATTGCAGTTGAAATCATGTGGGTGAGCTCTCGCTTGACAGCCGAGGCCATGTCCAAGGACGGAATGGTCGATGAGGTGTGCCGGATCATCAAGACACATGGATGGGACAAGTTTGTCCTCGTCTCGCACTCGTACGTGCCCTCCTACACTCGTCTCCGAAAGAGACATTCAGGCTAGCCATTTCTGACATTGACTGCACGAGAAGCTACGGAAGTGTCATCGCGACGCATTTGCTACACAACGCCCGGATCAAGCAAAGCATTGGGCCGGTTCTATTCATAGACCCCGTGTCCTTTCTGCTCCATCTACCTGACGTGGCGCACAACTTTGTGAGCCCAGTCCTGCTCCTCATGAGGACACCTGTTGCGAGTGTAGGCAGTTTCTAACTTGTTTCTCATTCCTTTCAGATCTGTCGCAAACCGAGTCGCGCCAACGAATACCTCCTTTCGTACTTTGGCTCGAGGGACATTGGCATATCGCACACACTCTCCCGCCGGTTCTTCTGGGCCGACAATGCGTTGTGGAAGGAAGATATTCAGGGTCACCGGGTAGGCGTCGTTTTGGCCGGGAGAGACATCGTGGTCGACACAAAGGTGGTTGCGACGTATTTGATGGGATCAAATGACACCGCCTGGGATAAGACGGATTGGGAGCATGCGGTTTGGAAAGGGGAGGATGGGTTGGAGGTGTTGTGGTTTGGGGGCTGGATCATGGACAGGTTTTCAAGCATAAGAAGACGCGGAGACGGCTGGTGCGAGTGGTAAGAGATTTTTGTAGACGAGATAGACAATAGACAGACTCGACCTGATATGATCTTGATCTGATCAATGATCCCCTCCATGTCCGAGTCTGGGCCGCCGCCGCCACTTGCCATATGTAGAGGCCCTTGGCCTAGCTGTGGCCAATCACAGCACAGGATGCGTCTCCAGTGGGTGGCCCTCGGTTGAGTCCACCCCAACCAGTATCAGTCAGTCTCTTTACCATCGTCGGGCGGCTGCTGGTTTTCTTCTTCTTTTCCTTCCTTCCCTTCCCATCCAACCCGCCTCACAGTCGGGAATGGATCAAAACCACCTTGCGCAATCCCTGGCAGACGCTTTCAACGCTCTCGCCGACGAAGTCCAGGTCCTGGCTGACCGGAAGACCGTCCTTGAGCACAAGCTGCGTTTTGCCCACGAACAGGTAAGGCGCGTGCCTGCTTCCCGTCTTCATTTGTCGTCGCCTTGTGCCGTCCATTGCTTGGTCATCATCCCTCCGTTTTGTCGTAGCTCCCACCCACAGTCATACATCATCACTACATCCTCGCACCAAATACGTCGTTGAAACAACATGATGAGAAACCATTAGCTCTAGATCAAGAGCAGCTGGCCAAAAGCCTGATTGCCGAGACCGACAACTAGTAAAAACTCTGACCCTTTTCGAGACGTTCCCATTCTTCCCTCACAACCCACATCGCATACGCCTCAACTTCGTTGCCCTCACCTCAGCACCAGACATTGTAATCAAGAAAGAATTCTGGACCTGATGACGCATGCTAATGTATGTGTCATGCTAGTTTCAATACTTGGCCGACAAATATGCCCACGCAACGCCAGAGATAGCCGAGACGCTGGCAAAGTTGCAACTCCCACCTCACACTTCCGTTGACAATACCTCGCCCGTGCCTCTCCCCATCGACGCTCCACCCCTCAACCATCGCATCAGATTGCCGTGATTATTCGTGACGGGCGTCGAATGGCCAACAAGATCAACTCCATCGGATCGTCGAGCAAGACCCCAGCTCCAGCAGACAAACATTTTCACACACGTCTCAGGACCAAACCTCCATGTCCACCGCCTTGGAACAAGATTTCACAGTCGAGGGGAAGAAGGGCAATTTGCAATGTCCTTTCTCCAAGCCAGAGTCTGCCAGCGGCACAAATGACAGGCAGAGTAAGCATAGCTTGGACACCACTCCACATACTTCGGCGGATCCTATTTGCGCTGCCATGTTTGAAGAAGCTACCTCGCAGCCCGCAGCCAATGCCGCCGGTTCGTCCAAGTGTCCCATCCGCTTCTTGGACAAGCATTCGCCCGAGGAAATAGCCCACTATGTTGAAACGCACAAACATGCGCTCCCGCGAAGCCATGAGGTTTGTTTGCGTAGGTACCAACGCAACGAGACCCAGATGAAGAAGATGGATTCCAAGTATGGCAACATTGTCAGCATGATTGAAGGATTGAGTCACATTCATCAGCCAATGTTGCCAGAGCCGGAAAATCGGACGGGCTTCCAACCGATGCGGATGGTGGTTCCAACGAACGAGTCGAGAATTGGGCCCATGGCGTCAACGGAACGGGAGCATCTGACGTTGACGAGCTTGGCGAATCGGCAGATAGAGGAGACTGCCAAAGTCATTTTGAGCGGCCACTCAAGGAGGTGCGGGTTGGAGAATCCCCAAGCAGGCCCTGGGGTATATCCGTCCCCGTCTACGAGACTGCAGAGGGCCACGAGAATGATTATCCGTTATCGCCGCCACCTGCCCCCGTTCGCATGTCCACCTCTGGACACGGCGATTTGCCAGCAGCGACGGGTACCGCAGGAAATGCCCTTTGATCATACGAAATTCTCTGCCGCCTTTGGTCGCCCTCTACCAACTACGCCCAACCCAGCTATGAAATCCCCGAGCCAGTCCATGATCTCGGAGAGACACCCTTCACGCACATGAAGGGTGTTCCTGCTGCATCAGTGGCACCACCACCTCTGTCTCAGCCAACATTCATCAATCCGCAAGCAGTGAAAGCCGAGGCTGGCGGCAATCCGCAGATGGTATTCACTGGCCCTGTCTTTATAGGATATCCCATGGAACAAGCCATTGAATTTATGAATCGGTACCGAGGGTCGCAATGACGGTGATGCCTATTTCGTCCCCCTCCCTTTTTTCCCCCTCTTGACTCTTTCCTTATTTGCAGCGTTTGCTCCTACTTATAGCGTGTTGATGCTTTACTTGCAACTCGATTAATTTACACGGTACGCGCCTGTTCTGAGATGAAAGTCATGGCGTTTTGAAATCTTTGCCTCCTAACGAATGAATATGGACGGACGTTGGCTTCAGGTCAGTCAAGGACCTTGTACGAAATCTGGGAAGGTGTTTGAGGACGGGCGCAATTGCTTTGAATAACACGACCTCATTTATATATTCCTCCAAACGCCTATTCTGCCCCCGAAAAAAAAAAAGAGAGGCTCTATGTAGTAATCCAATATAATACACACATGTCGAACCATGGTTCAACGTGTCCCTCCCCTTGCCTGTCTGTCTGTTTGCGGAACCATGACTCTATGCTGAAGATGTCTGTGATGAATGCCCCCGTTTCATGAGATCAAGATACAAAAAGAAAGGAAAAAGGATGGGGAAAACAAGAACTCCCAGCCGACCGTCTATGTGTACAACAATGGCATCAATGCATCGATACAATTACATCTCCCCTATACTCGAACTCTCAAGTCGCACTGGAGCCACGGCTCTTGGACGTGCCGTGTTTCCCGGCGTCTCTTGTCCCCTCGTCATCGTCGTCATCGTCGTCGTCATCGTTGTACGCATCCCAGGCATGGCTCCCCTGCGCGTCCCACAGCGACACATCGTCATCGGACATGATGGCCGCGGCATCTTCCGGGTCCATCAGCGTTGTGTCGGTGTCGTCGTAGGCGCCGCGGCCTTGCTCCGCGTCGTCTGCATCCCGGGGCTGTTCGCGAGCGAGCTCTGCGGCGCGGGCCATGGTCCTTCTGTAGATGGCCAGGCCGACTGCCAGGCCGAGTGCCCCGCCCACGGCCATGCCGATGTAGTTGATGGCTTTGTCGCCGGCGCTCATCTTGTCCCCTTTTTCGACGAGGATGGCAAGACGGCTGCCGATGAAGACGTGGATGAGGAGTTTGGGTCTGAAAAGGAAAAAAAAAAAAAAATTCATGTTTTAGTGTTGGGCGTCAAAAGAGGGGAAAGGGGGAAACACTCACGTCGATAGAGCAGTGGAAATGGCAAAGGCGAGAGGGGTTATGCTCGGAACGGTCGCCAAGAAGCCGTTGCTCAAGCTGTACGGCAAGGGACAGAAGCGAATGGCAGTCAGGTACAGGATGCCGTCCCTGCGCAGGACCTGGCCGAGGGCGACGAAGCGGCGGTCGGAGCCGACCATTGCATCGACGTGGCTGCCGAGGACGGTGCGGCTGGCCAGGAAGGCGCAGAGGCTGCCGAGGGTGCACGCGACGGCGACGACGGGCCAGCCCCAGGGGAAGCCGTAGACGAGGCCGGCCACGGTGTTGGCGGTCGAGTACCCCACGAGGGGCGGGAAGGCGGTGACGAAGACGAGGGCGAAGACGATGAGCCAGCCGCCGCGGAGCTCCCGCCACGACTCGGCCATGGGCGCGAGCCACGCCAGGAACCGGTGCGAGTAGACGACGGCGAGCATGACGAGGACGAGGCCCACGGCGCAGGCGAGGAGGGCGAGGGCGCGGTGCACCGGCGGCAGGCCGAGCAAGTACCGCGTGAGCCGTTGGCTCCTCCATCCGAGGCACGCGTTCCATGCTCGCTGGACGACCGACGACGACCGCGAGCCGTTGGACGACCGGGTGCGAGGCATGCCGTCGGAGATGCGGCGCGTGGGCGTGGACGTGTGGCCGCGGCGGGACCAGCGGACGGGCGAGGCGCGGGACGATGGTGACGACGACGACGACGACGACGACAACGACGACGACGATGGGGGCGAGGAGCGACGGTGCCCGGGTGCGGCGTGATCCGCTGGCATGATTGACACGGCGGCAGACGACCAACGACGACAAGGCGGTCTATCTATCAATCGATCAACCGACGGTGAAATGTGAGGCCTGCGTGGTCGCAAGTCCAACGGTTGAGTCGGCGAGGCAAGTGGTTGAGGACTTCTTCAAGTCATGGTGGAATCCAGCCCTTCCAGAAAAAGCTCGGGTGGTTTGGGGCTTTTTTTGGGGGTGGGGTCCGAGGACTCGGCGATGGCGCAGCGGGCCGGTGACGCTGGACGGACCTGGACGGACCTGGACGGACACGCTCACCACTGACCAGCTACAACCACCCAGCTGAGGACCCGTACGGTAGTAGGTAGGCAGTGGCAGTGGCAGTGGCAGTGGCATTGGCATTGGCAAACTCGATGACGTTGTGCATCCGTCAGTGCTTCCGTCAGTGCTTCTACGGTTCTAGATACGCCGCATGGCATGCATTGTCACGTCGATATCATCATCATGTCTCTCGTCGATACGTCTGGGACGACATGTTCTTCTCCGTATTGTTTTTCAATATGATTTTGTGCATTTTACTTGCTTTGGAATCCCCAGGGGTGTCACCACCGCCGACCACTGGGGCCTTTGGGGGATCCTCACCAGGAGTCTCACCTTGCCGTCCCCAATCTCTACCCCTTGGCTCAAGATATCCACCTCCTCCTTGTCCTCTTCCTCGCCTCCCCCTTCCCTCGCAAGCGACTTGTCCCAGCTACGAGCATCGATGCCGAGAATACCTCCCATGCTGTTACGGTCACCAGGTACCGAAAATTCGCGGTACGCATATCGCCATTCGTTGAGGAAGTTTCGAATTGCCCTGCCCACTTTATCCTTTCCGTTTTTGCTGTGATGCCCTGTTCCAGTGATGGCGTATACGGGCCTCGACGCTGTGCTGTTGTCCAAGAGCGTCTTTTCTAGATACTCTACCGCTTCCTCCGGATGGAGCCGTGTAGATCTACGTATATTTCGGCTGCCTTGTTCATGCTCTTGTTGCGTTGCTCGTACAGTTCTCGCGCGGCTTCCCTGTGCGCTTTTCGCATCAAGTCATTCTCGCTCTGACCACGCAAGCTCAGAGCCTTGGCAGCCCTGGCATCGTTTCGATTCCAAGCCTGAGCCGCGCTGATGAGAGGGAGTCAGACGTCGTGACGATGCCGAACAGTTTCATCTTTTCAATGTTTCATGGAGCACGTACCTTTGCAGAAACTTGTTACGCAAGCCACCATGCTTGATGGCTTCCTGGCGAGCTTTGAGATACGCCTTATTGGCACGGTCACCCGTTTCCAGCCAAGGGATATGTTTCGGGCTCGGAATGGCTTGGGCCGCCGCGCTGTTCTCATCAGTCTTGTTGGCCGACACGGTTCCATTTGCGAGCCTCCTGGACTCGGGCCGTGGTGAGCCGGGAGTAGGGGATGGGGTCATCTTGACAATGTCCGCCAGCGAGTTCGGAATGTTTTCCTTGTGCGCATGCCCATGGCCACCACGTTTCCCATGATGCTTCTTGCCTTGCTTCGCCGAAGCAGAGCCAAGTGATGGAAAAGCTTCATTGTCGTCAATGGCTGGCGCACCCACATTATTGTTGTCCTTGACCTGGTGCCGACTGCCGGGCCTGGACCGTAAGCGCGGGCTTTCGCTGCCATGGAAGTGTCTGGGCCCTGGGGCGGGTTGAGACCGGCAGCGATGAGACTGGCTCCGGCTCCGCCAAAGTTGTTGTTCACTTGATCGGGGCCGCCTGATTGCAGGGCGGGAAACGAGTTCAAGTCCTGCACTTGGATATTCTCTTGTCCTTCCCCGTTTTCGTCCAGAGACATCTTGTTCATGAATTTGGAAGGGTCATGCGAAAACACGCAAGTGTTTCCTGCTAGGCAGTTGCCCATGATCCAATATCTGGTAAGAGGCGAGGTTGGAAGCAGTTAGACCACTCACTGTACACGAATGAAGGATGAATCAAGCTTGTCTACGGCACTCACTTGCAAAGATGGTTGCTCAAGTCGTGGCTGAACCGACAGTCGGCACGCAAGCACTGACCCGTTGACATGTAGAACTTGCAAATCACCCCGGACTTTGCCTGGTTGTTGGGTGTCACTGGGCGTCCATCCGAAGAGATCGATCGTCCAATTAGGATAGCCTTGGGCTCATCCAGGCTACTAGAAGGAGCACCGCCGTCTTGGCTCTTATTTTCCATGATGGAAGCAATCGTAGCACTCAAGTCGTAGTTGTGGGAAGCCAGGGCGGCCTCTATTTCCTCGTCCGTTCTTGTTTGGCCCAATATCGACCGGAGCATATCGTATGGAGACATGTCAATCTGTTGTGACGACATGGAAGAGAACTCGGGGGCGGCAGCGTTCAAAGCACTGGAGCTGCCTACAGATGACGAAGCACTGGCTACGTCATCATTGACCAGCCACTCGACATTCTCCGACTGGTAGTCTCCCAGAATCTCCGTCGCAGGAGTCGGGTCGCTCGCGAATTCGTACGCGTTCAGATTCGGGCTATGCGGTATGACGGGCGTCGCAAAGGCAAGTCGCGGAGAGGCTCGCGGAGAGGAAAACGGAGATGCGGCGGAGGACTTGGTTCTATTGAAAGTCGAGGGAATGAAGCCAGGTGGAGCTAGCGGGCTCACAGCAAGCCTGGGGATGCTGAGATTGGTGTTGGAGATCCTCGCCACGAGGCAGGGGACGGCCGGCGCAAGATGGACGATCGTATCGGAGGAGGAGACGCAGAGGAACCTCCCCTTCTCGAAATCTCCACATCGCATCCAGGATAACATTTTCGAGAGAAGTACCTGACCAATTTGTCTCCTTTCTCAACAGTTCCTCCAGCTTGTCCGTCTTGTCCTCGTCCTGCAAGCTTGTGTCCTGTAAAATGGGCAGACACAAGTCGTAGTGCTCGTCGGACACCATGGCGGGCGGTATGCTTATATGATTGCTAGCCGAGGTGTTTCAAGCAGGAGAGAGACGGAACCTCGATAGTTGTCAACGATTTATTTGGGAAGTAGTCGCGTCAGAAAGAAAAAAATAGAGATCAGGGACGGGCGAGACGGGTATGTCCACCGTCAAGTAGTCAAGTAGTCGCGTATTTGACCGCCAGCAGCCGCGGTTCGGAGAGTTGGTTGTGAGAGGGGCAAACTTAGACGTCGAGGTTAGGAAGGACGCGTCCAGGGGGAGTTGGGACCACTGGACCAGTGGCGAGCGAATCAGACAACCAGCAGGCAAGGGTGACTGACTGACTGACTTGGAAGAGGAGCCAAGACGAGGATGACTCTGGATGAGGATGAGGACGAGAGGAGAAGAAGAAAAGAAAGCGATGTCTGCGTACTGTAGCGGGAAGCAGCAAGGCAATAATACTACTTACTGCGTGCGCAAAGGTTGAAAAGGAGAAATCAAGCATGCATGCATGTGTGTGCCACCGGGTGGGTGGTGACGAGCGGGAAGGAACCAAGGAACCAAGCTACAAAGCTACACATACATACATACACATGTAGTAAGCAGTATCGGAACAAGAAGCCTCGCACACGACACGACACAACACAACAATGCGCCGTCGCGAGAACAGCTGCAACAAGGCCACGACAAGTACACAGCGGACGCCAGGAGGTCGGCGGGTTTTTCAGTAGTAGATATAACTTTAAATGGCGGTAGGTAGTCAAAGCACGCTCACGCAGAACCCCATGCGCCTGAAATCGATCCAAGGTGGGAGTTGAGGTTGACGCACCGACCGGGGTTGATGGATTGACGCAATCGCAGTAATTAGTAATGAGTCGGGTTATTAGGAGGACTGCGAGCCGTAATAGCGAGTGTGTCTGCCTGTCTGCCTGTCTGCCTGTCTGCCTGTCTGCCTGTCTGTCTGCCTGTCTGTCTGCCTGGCCCACCCACCACCGAGTATAAACGCGCAGCCCACCACCGCGGGTGGAGTCAGTCATCATCAGTCGGAGCTATGTGTGTATGTAATATGGGAATAGCCTTTTGGCGCGCGCCACCCGCCAAAAGGCCCTTTGCTTCCTGTTGACGACTCTGCGTATACGGAGCAAATGGTCCACCGATGCATATGCTTTCATGCTGCAGGTTGGTGAGAAGAAAAAAAGAATTCCCAAGTCACTGCGTCGAATCCACCCCAAGGTTCACTTCACTTCACCATCGTGGGTCAAAAATGTGCATATACAATACCAGATTTCATTCCAATAACGGGCCGTACACTTACGTCATAACAAGAATCGTTTCGTTAATGACACCCTCTCCGGCGTTGATGTTTGCTCCCGCATCAAGGAGGGCATCAAGCACGGCGACATCGTCACAACTAGCTACATAGTGGAGAGTTGTTTCTGGCTTTGGCAACCATGTGATTTACTCAATAACATGGTGAAAGAGCGAGACCCTGCGTAGTACGGAGTAGGGTGGCCTAGAACTGAACAATTTGGCAAGGACTCTCAGCCAACATGGCCAAGCACCCAGGCTTGGGCTCTGAGCTATGCGGTCTGCGACCCAAAATTGGTGAATCAGTACGGAGTACCAGCTTCTTTTGTACAGCTTGAGCCGTGTGAGCGTTCGTCACCAACCCTTGAAACCTCAGCGCCAATATCCGAAGTAGAGAAAGGCTCTTCCTAGGCGTGGATGGTGAGCTCCAAGGACAACTCCAACTGGGCTCAAGGACTTTATTGCATGCAGCCCAGGGGCGTTCGGGATACACTAAATGGGCTACAAAAATACAACCTGCGTAATTTGTAATCCGTGGAGCATGTTTCGATTGGGCATCGACCAGACAAAAGAACAAAAGGATGAAGCATCAGGCACGACACCAAAATGCATCTACGGTATAATGAAAATCTGCACTCCGGGTGACGACTTCGCGGGAGAGAACACAAGAGTCAATAGTCGCCACACGAAGGCAAGTGATGGCGATATCATGACAACGGACATCTACTACACCTGCTGTCAAACGAGTTGGGCGAGACATATGCTGAATGTCAATACCAACAACCGAGCTCGAGCCAACGCCGTGAAAAGGTTTTTCGTACCCATCGTTCCAGGCATTCGTAACCTAGCAATCGCAATCGAGTCAGTAAAGAACCAGATATTGACATAGCAAAATCCATAGCGTCGTGTCTAAAGACATCTCTTATCATACATCCAAGGTAGGCATAATTCAATCGCTCACTGCACGTCAAAAGGCTCTAAGACGGCTAGCGTGGAAACTGCGAATTAATGGGAAAATATAATCATGTGGAGACGACGGCTAGCAAGTATTGCAAGAGCAGAAAATGTTGTACTTACGTTTTGACAAGACGGGTTTTGTTGTCGAAGAGGCGATACCTTGATCAAAGGCACAAGGTTGAAGAAAAGTCTTGAGTTGAGAAAAATTTACGTGCAGTAGGCTTAAATACTATGAGCGGCAAAATTAGTGGGGACCTACTGCTTAGTCAGGATGCATCCACGTAAACGTTGGTGCTTGGTTGGGGGTGTGATGACGACGAGACACCGACGTCGCAGCAGCTGAGCATCATTCGCCTTGCTAATAATAACGACACCACGTGCGGCTGCCCGACTTGCAACAATGACCTGAACCAAGCTCTTAGTTCGGCACGACGGACGGCCTGTCTGGGGCTTCTCAGGGGCCTATTTGCATCACTAACCCGTGTTGCACAACGTCCGGCGAACTTCCTTCGAACCATCAGCCTACACCCAAACCGCCCATCATCGACGAATTTCAACATGGAACGTGCAAGACAAGCTGTCTTTGGGAGGAGATCCTCCCAAGAGGAGTATGAGCCTCTTACCGGCGAAGAAGAAGGTACTGCTCTGGGGGAAGGATCCGCCGTACTCGAGAACCAGGACGAGATACCGTTCTCATGGATCGAGTACTGCATCTTTGGATTCCTAGGCGTTGCCATGTTATGGGCTTGGTATGCACAACCCTTCATCGCAAAATGTATATATCAAAGTCAATACTAACTCAACGCCCCTTAAAAGGAACATGTTCCTCGCAGCAGCGCCCTACTTCTCCTCCCGCTTCGCCTCCAACGCCTGGATCCAAACCAACTTCCAGTCCGGCATCCTCACCGTCTCTACAATTACCAACCTGGGCGTACTCATCATCCTAAGCAACATTCAATACTCGGCATCGTACCCTATCGAATCAACCTCGCCCTGATCATCAACATCGTCATCTTCGTGCTTCTCACCGCTTCCACGGCCTTGTTCCTCGATGCCTCCCCACAGCGTACTTCACTTTTCTCCTCACCATGGTCGCCTTCTCGTCGTGGGCAACGGGGCTCATCCAGAACAGGGCATTTGCATTCGCAGCTAGCTACAGGAGACCAGAGTACATGCAAGCTCTGATGGCTGGACAAGGCGTAGCAGGTGTCTTACCTGCTATAGCACAAGTCTCCACCGCCTTGCTGTTTCCTCCCAGGGAACCATCGTCACCCTCAAACTCGCATGGCGACGACAAACCTAGCCAACGAGGCGAATCCTCAGAATTCCTCTACTTTCTTGCTGCCGTCACAATCTCAGTCGCTGCCCTAGTAGCTCTGAACCCCCTCTTTAGACGACATAATCGGCGCATTGAGAATAAATTGGTGGAGCACATGGCCGAATCTATGAACAGCATCGAGGAGGCAGAGCGCGCTGCCCGAAAAGTCACGTCGCTGTGGGTTCTCTTTCGCAAACTGCGCTGGCTTGCCATCGGCGTGGCTGTCACCTTTGCCGTGACCATGTTCTTCCCTGTGTTCACGATCAAGATCCACTCCGTTAGGGAAGACGCGGGGCTATATTTCGGCCAGCCGCCTTTATACCCCTGGGTTTCGTGTTTTGGAACCTGGGTGATTTGGGAGGGAGGATTGCGACGGTGCTTCCGTTTTCGTTGCAGCACCGGCCATTTGTTCTTTTCCTTCTGGCTGTGGCTCGAGTCGCTCTTTTACCGCTCTATCTGCTGTGTAATATCAATGGCCGAGGAGCTCTTGTACCCAGCGACTTTTTCTACTTGTTTGTGGTTCAGGTCGTTTTCGGATTGACCAACGGATGGCTTGGTTCTAGTTTCATGATGGCTTCAAGGCAGTGGGTGGACGAGGGGGAGCGAGAGGCCACAGGCGGCTTCATGGGTCTGTTTCTTGTCATTGGCCTTACTGCAGGCAGTTTGCTCAGTTTCACTGTTTCTGGGATATAGACACTGGCATTATTGAGTATATGCTGTGGGTTTTCGGCGTTATATACGAAATGTCACTTTTTCTGGCATAAGACATCATGACAGGCCTGTTCTTTCCCTTGTATTAATTCCATGTTCCCTATTATTTCACATGCGAAGTCGTGAAAAGCGATGCCCGTTTCGTTTCGAGGCAGAATTCCTCATCATTTCTGCGACCCCTGGCTATGCAAGACAACTACAATGCTGACACGATGATCTCTGGCTTATGATGCGAATGTTCTGGTGCTGTGCTGTTTTCCGGCGCCAAGTTTGTAACGAAAAAGCCAAACGGGTCCTGATGCTACCCAACAACGCCCAATCGATGCTGAACCAGCATTGTTGATCAATAAAACGCTCTTCTACTCCGTATGCTCACAATTGTAAAGCGCATTGTCAAGGATTTGAAGGAGAAAGGAGAAAATTGACCTCATACCAGGCATTCAAAGAAAACTCTTCGAAAAGGAAAAAGAAGATCCAGGGTAAAGAATCTAGGCGGGCTCTGACTAACTTTCGTTCAGTGAGCAGAGCGGTCCTTTTGCACGACGAAGGTTGGTGTATCCGATCTAAATGGCGCCAAAATCTGTTTCAAAACGTTCGCATCTGTCGAGTAGCTGTGAATTGCTGTACCCTTGGGAATCTGGAACAGACGTGTATCGACTTGACCGCCACCATCAGTATGGTGTTTCAGATCCGTAATTTGGATGATTTCTGGTTTCTTCTTAGTGGCTGCCGGCCCGTGTTCAAGGAGGCAGAGTGTTGGTGGACGGTAAAATTGATTACCGCAGAGGATCCATTCTGATGTATAAAAGCCACCCTCGACAAGCTCTGCCTCCACGGCCCTCCATGTCTCAAATTTGACCTCGGGATCTTTCCAATCAAAGTCGCCAAAGCGTATGCGGACAGACTGAGAGCATTTGTCGATTTGAGCGAAGCATGTGCAGTCTCGCAGCGTCATGGCAAGTGGAAAGAACGGATCTGACGGCGAGGCCCGGAGCGGCCCGACCTTGTCATGGATATCCTGCTGCTCCTTCAAATCGCGAATTGCGTCGTGGCTGGCAATGCGTCTCAAAGCCTCCACATAAGACTCACTGTCGGGCTCATCGGCGAGATGGGGCGCCATGCGGAAGGGCGAACAAACTTGCCAAGGGCAGTCAGAGTTGATGAGGGCAAGGGGGCACGGTTTCCTTTCTGGGCGCGTCTTGTTTATGGATAGATCTTTCGTCAGGTTCCGCAGCTCCATGGCACATTGCCTACATCTGATTGCGCCCTTGGGCGCGCTGGGGATTGCGAGAGCCACTTAGGCTTGAACTCAACAAGAACACAGGAATCTACATCTTTGGTTGGCTTGGTCAATTCACAAAGCAAAAGAAAAGAAGACGAAAAGCCGAGACACAAAGGAGAGAAGTTGCAAGCTGGGCAGCGAAGCGAGGGGTGGGAGAGAGCCTTACCCTGAGGACGCATGTCCTCGATGAGAAACCCCAGTCAGTCTCACCGACATATGTCCCTTTGAACTTGTCTCTGCGGGTGTGATTGATATCACGCAATAGGTTGTTGAGTTCCCGAACAATGTTGGATTTGTGAAGCACGACCAGCTCCTGATGTACTACATGGTCTTCCAGAATCGGCTTGATGGCGGTTTGGAGGTACTTTTGCTGCAAGAGATAATTGTAGGAAAGGGAGCACCGAGCGAGGGCACCTTTGCAACCCTCAGAAGAAGCCCTGTAGATGTTAAAACACATGAAACCCTCGACAGATCAGAAATCCCAGGAAGCCTCAAGGAGCCGCAAACTAACCTTTCATGTCCCTTCCAGCGCGGTCTCGCTGGGGACCTTGATCTCGAAAACTGCGTTGGCTGAGCCCTCGCCCACAAGTTTGACGGGCTTGGTACCGGCAGGAAGCCTCTTGATACAATGATGATGCTGATCCTGGCAGTTGGCGAGGCAAGGCTCACTGCTGATGACCTTGAGGATGGCCATGTCTTGAGAGTTCAGCCATGCGCTGTCATCGTCACATCCGAGGTCCTGCCCGTCTACAACTTGGACGGCAGAGGATGGCGGATTTGAAGTAGAAGGCTGAGTGAAAATGGACGAGTCGTCATCGGAACAAGGCTCCGGAGAGTCGCCTTGACTGGAAGCAGAGTCTTCGTCGCTGTGCTGGGGTGCCACAAGATGCAGGGCCATCATTGGAGGCCCCGGTCCTGCAGGTTGATGCAAGGCACTGCAGTGTGGGCGAGGGGGCGGACGGCCTGTACACCTACTAGACGAGTCGAAAAGCGAAAGGTGACGAGGGCAGATCTGTCAGTGTCGAGGCATAAGCGTGAGCGTGAGCGTAATAGGCGAGCGCAATGGCCGAGACAGCATTTCGGATTGAGCGTTGATGAAATGACATCTCGACATGTCACTTGTGGTGGAAGAGTTCCCTGGGATTGCGGGTGGATGTCAAGTTTTCTTCTTCTTTGTCATCTCCTATCCATCAGCACGGCAGTGCCGCGAGAAAGCTTGTTACTAATTAGCTAGCAGGCCGGACCGGACAAGACTGGGCCATCAATCAATGGCAAGGCTCACTGACAAGCCACGAGCAGGCTGTGTCATGGTGTGTCATGGTGTCATGTCTGGCCTGGTTGCGGCTGTTCGAACCACTGCGATGCAACCATTGAGCGCTGATGGCTGTTTGCCCAGGTGCTGGTGCCCCAGTGGCTCCTTCCATCTACGGGGATGGGTTGGTTGGGACTGGGTGATTGGGTGATTGGATGAACGGGGTAGTTGGCACTATTAATCGTGCCACGCCCCACATTATTTGGCAGTCGGGAAACCCCAACCACCAAAGGTAGTGCTTATTAATGCAACGGACCAATCAGTGCAACGGACGAATTTAACGATAGAACGCGTTAAACCGCGAATTCTGCTATAATTAGCGTTTTTATTATAAAACCTAATATTGAATTACGTGTTAATAAGGCTCTTAATTATATTAATAATAATCTAAGTGCTAAAATCTAAGCGGTTACGCGTTAATTTAATATACTGCGTGGTTGCCTTATTTAATAAAGTTAAGAGATTTAACCTAAAAAGAGTTAGTAATTATCTAAAATAAAGCTTTTAAATAAAGAAAAGGTTACCTTATGTGTCAGGAGCGGAATGGCGATAGCATCAATGAGGGTAGCGCCTAGCGGGGCACGGAGCTACGGGTTAGCTACAGGCTAGTCACGTGAGAGCTACGGGCTATTTAAAGGGGTTTTCCTATAAACAAAGGGAAAAGGCTAGAGATTAAACCTTTTAAGCACCTACCCCTAGCTAGCAGTTTAATAGCTATAACTCTTTAATCTAACTGTTAGGGAGAGCTCTCTAGAGCATCGGATATGTGGATGCAGCCTGCGCATTAACTAGGATGATGTAAGGGCTTAGGCTTTGCCTAAGCCTTAGTGTTAACATGCGAGTGGGGTGTGGGGAAGGGGGCTGACATAAGCCGACCAGGGGATATAAAGGGGCTTATATAGGATCCGTAATATCCTCCTTTTCCTTCCTTTCTTTAAGTTTCTTAATATTATTATAATAGCCTATAGCTTTATCTTTAGGCTAGTCTATAATATTTAAGAAACTTCCTTTAGCCTTAAAGAAGGCTACTAAAAACGTAATAAGTGTATTAAATATTATAAATATAATAAATATAATAAACGTAATAGATTCGCTATGCCCTAAAGACTAATACTCTTAGGAAGCATAATACTACTAATAGATACTACTTTACCTATAGAGGCCCTCTTAGCTTAACTTAAATTACTTTAACTTATAATTAAATAATAATAAGGGGAAATTATAATACTATATAAATAGGTTAAAATAAAGTAGCCCTAAGGGGCTTAATCTAAATAAATTCCTTTCCTAGTCTTATCTATCCTACTACTAGTTATACCCTAGATTAGATAGAAACTAATCCTAATAGATAACCCTTATAATAGTAATAAGGCTATATTTACTTCCTAGAAGATCCTTATAGAATATAAACTAGTAGTAAATAAGGACTTTATTAGTGCTAATAAGAACTAGTAGATATTTATATACTAGAACTTAGGGCCTAAGGTCTAACCCTATATTATAGTATTCTTTAAAATAGGCTATAAATATAATTATAAACCTACCTCCTTTCTAGATTACTTAGAATCTATATTTACTAACCCCTATTAATAAGAAATAGCCCTTACTAAACTTAATTATATTAAATAAGGGATAGGAAAGGTATTTACTTTATTCTTTATTTACTTTAAATAAAAGCTTTTCCTAGTAAGAGATAGCTTATAGGTAAGTAAGGTAAAACTAGTAAAACTTTAATATATACTTAATAAGTATATAAGGAAGTATAGTATTAGTAAAGGGATAGCCTATAAGGATTACTTATTAGTAATTAGCTAATTCTATAGTATTATAGTTAATATTAAAGCTAATACCTTAGAGAAAAAGTTTTAGTCCTATTATATACCTATTCTAGTTAAGATACTAGCTCCTAAGTTAATTATAATAATAATATACTAATAATAGGTATTTATATAGTAAGAACTTAGGTAAGTAAATATAAGAAGCTAGAGAGGAAAAAGGGTAGACTAAAGAAGATAACTAAACTATAATATACTAAGTAAGTTATAGTAAAGGAAATAACTAGATATTATAAGGACAAGTATTATTTATACTATAGCTTAAAGGATTACTAGATATAGGAGTGCCCTTTACTCTTACCTTACTAACTAAGAGTATATATTAATACCTATAGAATAGATATAAATAGTAGGGATAAGGGGGTTAAAACTTACTTATTAGAAAATAAGTAGCCCCTAAGCAAAGGCTTATATAAGGGCATAAATGTTAGGAGCAGAACAGCGACGGCATCCATAAGGGTAGCGATGGCATCTATGAGGTAGAACCTAGGGGGCACGGAGCTAAGGGCTAGCTACGGGCTAGTTACGTGAGAGCTACAGGCTATTTAAAGGGGCTTTCCTATAAATATAGGGAAAGGGCTAGAGATTAAACCTTTTAAGTACTTACCCCTAGCTAGTAGTTTAATAGCTATAACACTTTAATCTAACTATTACTCTATTATTTACTCCTAAGCTAAAAGCCTTAATAAATTAATCTCTCTTCCCTTTAGGGTAATAGACTATTAGTTAGATTAAGATATTTAGAATTTATTATATAGTAACCTAATTAGGTAGTAGCTATAACTATACTATAGATAAGTAGGAGAATATTACACTACTAAACCTAACTAAAGTAGTTTACTAGTTCTTATTAGATAACTAGTAGAGTAAAACACTTATTAATAATAAGAAGGTAATACTAAACTAGTGCCTTAAAGAAGTAGTAACCTAGATATATATTATAAAAAGAGATAGAAACTTATATAATTATAGCAAAACCTATAGATAATAGAGGAAGCTATATCCTTAGGTAACTTAGATATAGGGCCTATAAATACCCCTCCTTTAGCACCTTAGGTAATACCTATTATATAGTAATATAGCCTTATAAAGATATAATTAAAAGCACCTATATATAAAGGGAATACTTTTAAGAGTCTTTAGAATTTCCTAGTAGATTTAAATATAGCTTTTACTATAGATTATAAAACCTTTATAAATAATATAACTAAGGTTACCTATGCTAGTAGCTACCTAGTAAATAACGTAAAGTAATAATAGATATATTATATAGCTATAGATAGTTATGTAAATTACTAGGGTTATACCTAGGATAGATTTATAGATTAGCTAAAGATAAGAACTATAGATAAGAATATATAGTGCTTAGAAGTAATAAGGATATTAATAAGTCTTAGATAAGAAAATTACTAATTATTCTAGATATTTATAAAGATCTAAGGCAAGGTAAAGGCTAAGCTACCTAAAGTAATTCCTAAATGCCTATAAATCTATATATTTATTAATAGCCTTAATAATACTATAAAGAAGCAAGTACTTAGCTAAGAGTTCCTAAGAGTTAGACTTACCTAGTAGGCTAAGGAAGAAAGGTAAAGGTTATAACTAAAGGAAGTTAATTAAGTAATTAAGGTAATAATAGTTAGAAAAGATAATAATATTCTAATTCGCTAGAAAGGCTATAGTAATAAAGCAGTAATAGAAAGATAAACTTACTATTTACATACTATAAGTATAGTAAGCTAAGATACGCTTTACTAAGCTACACTAAACTAGATTATTCTATTTATAAGAGAAGTAACTATATAATAAAGATATATAAGAGTAGCTATAACTAGGTTAAAGATAAAGACCTATTAGACTTAAATAAGACCCCTATTAGCTTAGTATAACCCTAGGAAAGCGCTCTTATTAAATTATTACCTAAAGATCTAAGACTAAGAGTTAAGGTAAAGTTATAGTAAGAATATAAATAGGTAGCTATAAAGGCATTATTTTACCCTAGTATAACCTATTTAATTATCTACCTAAAGTTACTAATAGTAGTTAATTAGGCTAATATAAAAAGGATAATATAACCCTTAAGAGTGCTATCCTTACTAAAATTAAGTATTAAGGGATCTTATTATAAACCCTATTAATTAAGGATAGCATAGGCTACGTAAGAATATATTAAGTTAGCTACTATATAGCTAATACTAGTAAAGACCTATTATTAGGGTATAACTAAGTAGTTATATATAAACTAGTAATTATATCCTAGATAGATAGTTACTAGAGATACCCTATTATAAAAGAATATCTTAGACTAGTAGTAAGGATATAATAGGTATATAAGGAGGTAAAACATATATATATTAGATTTATCTTATAGAGGTTAATAACTAAAATTATATATAAAGATAATAATATCTTAATAGTAGATAAAGATAGGCCTTATAATAACCTAGTAACTATAGAGATAGGCAAAGCCTATAAGTTAACTATATAAATACCCTAAGCCTATAAAGAGTTTAAGAATATCTTTTAAATAAACTTATAGGTATTCCCCTATACTAGGTAGCTAAACTTATACTATTAAATTAGAAAAGAGGAAAACGCCTCTATAAGGACTAATATATAATTTAGTAAAGAAGGAGCTAGAAGTGCTTTATAAGTACTTAGTAAGTATATAGCGAAAAGAAAAGATTTAAAGATCTATTAGCCTAGCTAAAGCCTTAATATTATTTATACTAAAGAAAGGAGGAAAATTATGCCTTTATATAAACTATAAAGCCCTTAATAGGATTACTATTAAAGATAAAGCGCTATTATTACTAATTATAAAGATCTTAAACTAATTAAAAGGAGTAAAGGTCTATACAAAATTAGACCTTAAAGATATATACTATTAGCTATATATTTATAAGGGTAATAAGTAGAAAACAGTGTTCTAATATAAATATGGTTACTTTAAATATCTTATAATGCCTTTTAGACTAGTTAATACACCTATAACCTTTTAAGAATATATTAATAATGCCCTTAAAGGCCTTATAGATATAATTTATATTATATATTTAGATAATATCCTAATCTATAGCAGCAATATAGCTATGCATAAGGGGTATATAAAATAAGTCCTTTAGAAGCTCTAAGAAGCAAGCCTCTTTATTAACCTAGAAAAGTGTAAATTCTTATATAAGGAGGTTAAATTCCTAGGCTTTATTATATCTAAAGAAGGAATAGCAATAAAGCCTATAAGAATTAAGATATATATATTATTTACGCTAGCTAGCTCTATGTAGGGCTAGTACTAGTACTCCTGCTGCTTTATTAAAAGGGAAAACCCTTAAATAGGAAGAAAAACCTCCTTATATCTATATTTAGGCTAACACTAACCTTACACTAGGCCTGCGTTATATTATGTGTAGCCTATTATAAGTGTTTATTACTAGCTTACGCTAGCCTTATCCTAATAAGAAGAAAAGAAAAGAAAGAAAGAAGGAAAATCCTAGTTCTAGGCCTTACCTAGCTCTATCCTAGGTTTACTCTAGCACTACTCTAGGCCTCTTATATTATCTTATAGTATACTAGATTTAGTTTTATAGTAGTAATTTACTTCTCTTTTACTTTTTAGCTAGCTTTTCTATAGCCTTACTTTTTAGCCTCCTCTAGCCTAGGTCTAGCTTATTAGTCTAGGAAGTTAGAGCACCTAATATTATTTATTTTCTATAGTAAGGGTATAGGTTTAGTTTAATTCCTAGCTATTTCTAGGCCTAGGTCTCCTAGGCATTATTTAACTAGATTTTTATCTTATATTTTTCTTTCTTTATTAATATCTATAATTTAGCCCCCTCCCTATATAAGTATAAGAAGGGTTCCTCCCCTAGAGAGGTCTTTCTTCTTTCCTCTTTTTATTAAACTTCCTATAGGTTCTTTTCTTCCTTAGAATTACCTAAGGCACTCCTAGGCTAGTATTAGCCTAAATGCTAATATTACTATAGATCTATTAAGTTATCTAATAAAATAG
This sequence comes from Epichloe gansuensis, assembly GCA_023658505.1. Taxonomy (NCBI): domain Eukaryota; kingdom Fungi; phylum Ascomycota; class Sordariomycetes; order Hypocreales; family Clavicipitaceae; genus Epichloe; species Epichloe gansuensis. Next base: position 2,061,542 of record CP098281.1, read on the forward strand.
CGCTAGCTACTATAAGTACTCTTATATTCTATGCTTATCTAGCTCTAATCTACCTAGGAAAACTCTAAAAATAAGTAATATCCTTAAAAGTCTTTAACTAAGAAGTAGCTTAAGTAAGCTATAGCTAAGGATTTAAAGGTATAACCCCTCTAGCCTTAGCCTACCTTTATTCTAATACTAATTTACTATAATTAGGAATCCCTATAGGATCTAATATATTTCTTATAAATCTTAATTAATTAACTACCCTAGGCACTAGTGCTATAATATTACTAGTAAGTTAGATCTATCCTAGCTTAGAAGTAAGGCTAACTGTTTTATATAGGGCTAGCTACTAATGCCTATTTTAACTACTAGGTCTATAACTATAAATATTTAAAGGTAGTTAGTGCCTTTATTCTAGGCTAGATCTAGTGCTAATTTACTCTTAGCTTAACTTAAGTAATTAATAAAATAAGCACTAGTAGCTAGTAGAAGTTTAGGTAGCTATAGTTACTAGGGGTAGTATAAGTACTACTATTCTAGTTTACTATTAAGTCTAGTCTAGGTCTAATAGTTTTATAAGTCCTAGATAACTATTAGGATTATATAAAGAAGCTCTATACTAGTAATTAAAGTAAGAAATAGCATAGTGCCTTTACTATAGGTCTAGGCTAGTCTAGCGCTAAAGGAGAATAATATAATAAGGTTATCTTTTAGCTATAATATCTAGACGCTTACGCTATAGAGATAAACTATCTCTTAGCTACTGCCTTACTTACTAAGGGGTAGGCTAAGGTAATAGAGGGGTAATTCTAGTCCTAGAGAAGAAGTAATTAATTAGGTAATTATAGCTTAGTAAAGGGGTAGAGGTAAACTAGTAGGGTTTATAATACCTAGCATTATATATTTAAAATTAATCTAATAATAGTTCTAGAATTATAATTTTATAGCTAGCCTATTACTAGCTCTAAACTATATAATCTTATATCTCTCCTAGTTATCTACTATATCTATATCCTAGCTATTAGTTCTAGCGTGTTAGAAGCGCCTAGCTCTAGCTCCTTCTCTTTACTATATATATTAGCTACTAGTTCTTATACTAATATATAGTATTAGAGTTATTTTATACTAAGGAACTATTTAGCTATAGCTCTTACCTTAGGGAGGTAGTTTAGGGCTAGCCTTACCTTCTATATATCTTTAGGCTAGCGTAATTAAGGGTATTAGTAATTATATTTAGGGTAGTTAACTATAATATAATATTAGTCTTTAACTACTTTACTATAGCTATATATTAGCGAGTTTACCTAGGGATATCTCTTTAGAAGAGGAACTTATTAAGACTAATCTTTCCTATATATAGTTAGACTATAGTTAAGGAGATATATTTTCTAGGCCTATATAAAATCCTTAGATTTCCTTTAAGTTATAAGTTAGTAATTAGTTCTTAGTTAGTTCTCTTATAAGCCTATACTACCCTAAACATTCCTTACTATACTATTTATCCTAATGTTATCTCTATTCCTTATATAGTTTTACCACTAGCTTATTACTCCTAGGGGGTCTTTATCTATAATATAATACTAACTATACTAAGTTAGTAGTGGTTTAGATTATTATAGCTATTCCACTCTTTATAATTCTCTCTTTAAACTTCTATTTTATCTTATTTAGGTATAGATCTAGGGAGGGAATATAAGTCTTAACCTTTAGTTAAGTAATAGGTATAGCCTTAAATATACTAGCTATAATTTAGAGATAGGTTAATTAGTCTATTATAAAGCTTTTAACTACTTCTCTTAGTTTTTACCCTTCTTAGTTAGGGTATAGTAAGCACTTACCCTATAGGTAAGGATAGGCTAGACTACTTATATATATAGGAGTTAGGTATCTCTAAAGCTATAACCCTAGGCTAATACTACTAGTAAGGAGAGTATAAGCTACTACTAGGCTAGTTTACCTTTTAGGATATTCTTATAAGCACTCTAGTTAAGTTTCCTATTAACCTAGACTCTAAGGAACCTATATAACTCTATAGGTGCTATTTTCTTTATACTAAGTTAAACCCTAGCCTATAGGGGTTAGTATACTTTACTAAAGTATATAAGTTTAGTCTTTACTAGGTTAAACTTTACTCTTACTTTCTTTACCTATTTTTATATACTTTCTATATAGCTTTAAGCCTTTTCTAGGTTTATATAGTGTTTTTCTAAACACTACTATATTTATATTATCTATAAATCCTATTACTACTATACCTAGGATAGCTTAGAGGTATATATAAAGCTTTGCTAAGTAAAGTAAGAAGAGGATTAGTAAGAGGGTAAGCCTTATAAGGTACTTACCTTTATCTAAAAGAGTCTTAAGAGTTTACTATTAAAGCTAAGCTAGCTTATTCTATCTATAAGGAAGCTATATATTATAGCTATTAGCTAGTGTAGTATACCTATTTAGATTAAAATATAAATTAGATATAGGTAGCTAACTCTATTAAATATAGATAAGATATCTATCTACGCTAATAAGGTAATACTACCTTTACCCTAAGCCTCTCTTATATATTCTATAAGGACTTTAATTATAGTTTTTATTAATCTATTTACCCTATTTCCTATTTATAGCTTAGGGAGAAGGCCCTTAGCCTTAGTAAAGGCTATAAGCTACCTTATAATTACTACTTTTATAATCTTTCTTACTATATTTAGTAGTAAGATAGGTCTTTATATATTAGCCCTTTTATCTCCTTAGTAGTTTTTCCTAGCTTCCTAATTACTACTACTTATATAGTTTAAAACTAGGCTAGGAAATATCCTACTTTAAGGATAGCATTTAGTAAGCATACTATAGCTTCTTTAGCTAGCTTATTATAGGCCTTAATAAAGCTTACTAGGAGTTTATTATCTCCTAGGGCTTTCTAGCTAGCTATATCTAATAGGATATTTCTAATATCTCTTACTCTAAACTATTCTTTATCTAGGACTAGTGTATTATTAAGTTTTAGGAAGGAGAGGTCTAGAATTTAGGAGAGATTTACTATAGGTTTAGGGAAAAACCTTTATATAAGTATACTTACCTTATCCTTATAGGTAGTAGCTAGGTTAGGGTTATTATTAGTTCTTTCTAGGTCTAGAAGTCTAGGAAGCTCTAGGGAGGCCTAGCTTTAAAGCTAGGCCTATCTCTCTAGTCTTGAAACTCCTTTATCCTTTTCCTATATATTAGCTTTTTATAGGGCTTCTCTTTATATATTCCTTTTCTCTTCCTTAACTATTTATTCCTAGTTATTATTTACCTTAGAGAAGGCTTACTAGTTTACTTTAGTCTTTTAGTGCCTCTATTATCTCTTAGCTTATTTAGCTTTAGTAATTACCTTTTTATTCTTCTTAACTACTATACCTCTAGGCTAGGAAGTCCTTAGCATTTCTATAAGGCTACTAATTCTACTATCTATTAGAGGTTTATAATAAGCTATATTATATATATATTAATTCCTTTCTTATCTTTTAGGTCTAGTATATTTTTACTTAGAGTTATACTACTACTTCTACCTTTACCTATAGTTTATTTATTATAGTCTAGGTATATTTAAGGGTAGGTAAGGTGCTTTCTTACTCTTTAGTAAAGATACTAATTAGCTATAGAATATAGTTAAAGCCTATAAGGTTTTCTATACTATTATAGTAGACTTAGATATCTAGAGTTACCTATACTAAATCTATAGTGCTATCTCTATCTTCTCTATATTATCTTATAGGTTTCCCTTAGGGCATTACTAAACTAAGCTTTTACTAGCTTATAAGGTCTAGTAGTTCCTTTGCTTCTCTAGTTATTCTATCTAGGCTATCCTAGAGAGAGTATTTTTAGTTAAAGTCTTCTATAAAAACACTTTAGCTATAAGGCTTTTTATATTAAAAGTATAGATAGGTATATTCTAGTTATCTATATATCCTTCTAAGTAAAAGGAGTAGATATTTATGCCTTTTATCTTTACTAGTAATTAGTTAGGTCCTCCTTAGGCTATCTATGCCCCTATATTATACTTCTTATTTATATATACTATATTTTATCCTTTATAGTGTGCTAGTTAGAATTAGATAAGGCCTAGTGCTAGGGGCTATAGGTATCTTATATATTCCTACTCTTAAATTACTATTATATTTATATTAGTTTAGTATTAAAGCGCTATATATATTAAGCTATCCTTTTTATTTATATTCTAAAAGAGAACTTATAATATTACTATATTAATTAGGGGTAGTAAGTCTTTACTATCTTATACTAGTTTTATTCTAGCTCTATTCTAAGATATATATTATATAATACTCCTTACCCTAGGCTATTTAGTGCTTCTCTCTATGTTTATAAGGTATTCCCTTTTTCTACTTACTATAATAATAGGTTTTATAGCTATACTAGTTCTTTTATAAGGTAGTATTAGGCTTTTATCTAGGGAGTTACTAGTAAATTATAATAATTACCCTAGGTAGCTTACTTTTACTATATTTTACTTCTTTTTAGGATAGAATAGTCCTTTAACTATACTAGGTATAAGCTAAAGTATAAGATATAGTTTTCCTTTAGTTATTTACTAATTATTAGGTATAATATTTCTTCTTCTTTATATTAGCTAGCTTTATATTTACTATACCTTAGGGCTACCTTATAAAACTTTATAATATAGCTAGTTTAGAAGTAGTTATAGTATTATTAGGGTTATAGGGTTTTATTATATAGTTTAGTTTAGAATAGCTTTACTTTAAAGACTATTATATCTTAGTATATCTTATTAGTATCTTTTACTTTTACTAGCCCTAGGATTAAGGTAGTATATTATATATTTTCTACTTAGGGGTGCCTTATAGTTACCTTAATTATATTTACTTTATTTGCTTTTCTAATCTTAGCTATAAGGCTTTTAATAAATATATGCTTTATTAGGAATCCCTTAACTATAATACTAAGTATATAGTAGTAAAGGGCTACTTCTAGTCTAAATACTTTAGTAATCTATTTTTAGTCTTCTTTATATTAGGTAGCGTTTCCTTTAAAGGTAATAATTATATCTTTACTAGGGAGTCTTCTAGCTACTATAGCTATAGTTTAGCTAGTAGCTCTATTTACTATAGTTATTATATCTTTAGCGCCTTAGGATTAGAGCGTTTCCTAGATTATATTACCTTTAATAAGTACTTCTCTATATTATTTACCTAGGACCTATAGGGAGGGGTTTTGTTATTTAGCTTTCTTAGTGCTAGTCTAGCTATAATACTTGCCTAAGTTAGTATATTAGTTCCTTTTACTTCTTCCCTAATAGCCTCCTTAAAGGTTACTTTAAGCGCTTCTTTAGTAATATAAATATTATTATTATTATTATTATTATTATTATTGTTTATAGCTCTTATTTTAGCGTAGGCATAGTTTACTACCTAGCGGGCTATAGCCTTTATAATACTCTAAACTTAGGAGACTTTATTACTAGGGATAAGGCTAGCGATCTTATTATAGAATTTTATGTTATCTAGATATTTAAATTATATCTAATCCGTTATTAGGTTATTCTTACGTCTATAGGTGTTAAATTGCCCTAGTCCTGCGTTTAGGTAGTAGTAGCTCTATGCTAGCCCCTTTCTCTAGCGTTAATTACTATTAGTATCTTACCCTTACGCTTACCTCTAGCTCTATTATAATGCGATATTGTAGGAGGGGTAATAAAGGTAAGGAATTTAAATATTAATGTGATTTGTATTTTAGAGGCGATTCCGGACCTTTAGATCAGTGCGGAAAAAGTATCAAAGGTTTTATAAAAAAATCTAGTTAGTTAATGCCTTAAGAATTAAGATAATAGTAACTTAGCTAGTACCTTATAGTGTCTTTAATATCTAGTTATTCCTAGGCTTTATAGGATTTTATAAATGGTTTATTAAAGGCTATAGCAAAATAGTTATCCTATTAACTAATTAACTCTAAGGAGACTAACTAGTAAAGTTTAAGCTAGATCCTAATAAGTTAGCTATATTTAGGGAACTATAAAAATAATTCTAAGAGGCACTAATTCTAGTATACTTTAATTCACTAGCCTTATTAAGGGTTAAGATAAATGCCTTAGGATATACACTTAGGGCTATCCTAGCGTAGTTAGTGCTAGGTTACTAGCACCTAGTAGTATATATATTAAGAAAGTTAAATAAGATAGAGCTATGCTATATAACACTAAATATAGAGTTACTAGCTATCTAAGAGGCATTCTAAACTTAGAGGTATTACCTTATATACTTAATATATCTAGTTATAGTAATTATAGATTACTTAAACTATAAGTACCTAGCTATAAAGCTAAAGTTAACTAGTAGATAAGTTACTACACTAGATAAACTCTATCTATTTAACTTTATAATTAAATATAGAGTAGGTAAGTTAAACCTTACTAACACTCTATTAAGGAGGTTAGATTATATAAGTAAAGAGAGAAAGGTAAAGGTAGTATTCTTATAATTACTAACCTTTCTTACTAAATTTATAAATAATACGCTATAAGGATACTATAATAGAACTACTAGTATCTAGTGCTCTAAGATAATATAGTGTATTTATTTTATAGATAATAAGCTATAAGGATACTATAATAAAACTATTAATATCTAGCGCTTTATAAAATCACCTCTTATGTTACGTGGTGGAATCGCAGGTTGAGGCGTTGAATCTGTCAGAGGTGCCAACGGATTCAGAGGTCGTAAATCGTACTGAGTTCACTTGAGAAAGCTACTAATAGGTGTGAATATGATGTAAGAATAGAGTTGTCCCCTGTCTATGGAGTGTCGAATCTGGCCTATTAATGCCTGTTTCTGGCCACCTTGTCTTGTCACGTAACATCTTACCTATTAACTAGATTAGGGTAGACTATATATAAGACTAGACTTGCTAGCTAAGGAGTTATTACCTAGTAATAGTATATTAGCTAGGGTTTCCTTAATTTTAAAGAAGCCTAATAGTCTAAACGTATTCTAAGGATATTATTATAGCATAAGGAGACTATATATAAGACTAAACCTACTAGCTAAGGAGTTACTACCTAGCGGTAGTATAATAGCTAGGGTCTTATTAATTTTAGAAAAGCCTAATAGTCTAGATATATTCTAAGGATATTATTATAGTATAGGGGACTATATATAAGACTAAGCCTACTAGCTAAGGAGTTACTACCTAGCAGTAGTATAATAGCTAGGGTCTTATTAATTTTAAAGAAGCCTATTAGACTAAATACGCTTAATATAAGCGTTATAGTAAGGAATAGACTATATATAAGACTAAATTTACTAGCTAAGGAGTTATAACCTAGTAAATACATTATAGCTAAGGTCTTAGCGGTATAGAGAACCTCTTCTAAGTTAAACTTTACTATATTTATAGAAGATATAGAATTAAAACCCCTAATCTACGTCTTACTTTTAGATATATAATAGAGGATACCTTTATTATAAAGAAAAGGGCGCTACTATTAAGCAGTAACCTAGATGCATTATAGATATAGTTTATTAGACCCTTTAAGCTATTAATATTTAAAAATTAAGTTTTTATCCTATAGGGAATAAGAAAAGAAATCCTATTACTAATTTATAATAACCTTATTACTAGGTATTAAGGAATTACTAGAACTCTTTAATAAGTTACTAACTAATATTTTTAGCCTAGAATAAAAAGAGATATTAAGGTATATATATATACTTATATTAGCTATTAAGTTTTAAAACTATAAATATATAAACCTTATAGTAAGCTAGCTATACTACTAGTGCTAAATTACCCTTTTAAGAATTATTAATAGATTTTATTACTAGACTCCTACTAGTTAAGGATTAGTAAGGAAGAATATATAATATAATCTTAGTAGTGGTTAATAGATTTATAAAATATAGCATTTATATCCCTATATCCACGCGTTAACTAGCGATAGACTAGTAACTATTTTCCTAGAATATATTTTTAAAGATTATAAAGCCCTAGAAGGTATTATTATAGACTAAGGTTTAATATTTACTAGTGGATTTTAGAGAATATTTTGCTACCTCTTAGTAATAAAGTAATAATTAAGCACTATGTTTTATCTATAAATAGATAGTTAGATAAAACGCTTAAATTAAGTTTTAAAGCACTATTAAAGAGCATTTATATACGTAAAATAGACTAATTAGGTTAATTATCTCCTAATAGTATAGTTTACTTATAATATAAGCGTGTATATAAGTTATAGTTATATACCTATAGAAGCGCTATAAGGGTATAACCTAAGGGGACTAGATTAAGTAGTTATACTAATTCTAATAGTTAATAATTAAGCTAAGAATAGAGTTTTAGAATTAAAGCATAAGTATATAGAGATTAAGTAGCTATTAAGCTACTTATAGGCCCTATAGAAAAGTATTATAATTAAAAGAGAGTGCTAATAAAATTTAATATAGGTAACTATATCTTACTCTTAACTAAGAATATTAATCTATAATACCCTAGCTAAAAGCTAGCTATAAAGTACTAAGGACTATATAAGATTAAAAAAGAAGTTAGCTATTATAGTTTAGCTTATTAATTAAAGTTACCTAAAGGAACACGCTTATATAATGTTTTTAATATTATAAGCTTAGAACCTTTTAGAGGAAATCTAAGTAACGCGGTTAAAATAACCTTACTATAAGATAACGTTAAAGAGAATTAAGAGGAATTTAAAGTTAAACAAATTATCGCTTATAAATATAATAGTAAATAACGCAAATATTTAGTGAAATAGAAGAATTATAATAATTCTAAGAATTTATAGGTACTATAGAGAGACTTTATAATAAAAGAGGTTATTAAAGACTATAAGCGGTAACTAAGCAGCTAAATCTTAACTTTTTAGCTGCTTAATTAACTCTTAATTATAAGTTAAAAAATCATTAGATTATAGCGATTTAATTAAGAAATAATTTACTTAATAATAATTTAAACTACTAAATAAATCTTATATTTAAAGCAAAAACTTAGCATAGACTTATAGCTATCTAATAGCTAGACCTTAGAGATATATTTAGACGCATTTTTAGTAAAATTTCTAACTTTATTAGCCTTAGACTTATTATTACTAAAGGCTTAAACTTATAATTCCTTAGGGAGTTCTAAAGGTTTAATATAGGTAAGAAAAGTAGCTTAAGCAGTAGTAAACTAGTAGTAAGTTAGCTAAGAATAAGTAGTAAAGTTAATAGCACTAACTATAGGGCTATAAGTAGCTATAAACTAAAGATAACTAGTAATCTTAATCTAGGTTTCTAGATTAATAATATTAATTAGCTATAAGAAAGTAGCGTGTTTATTATACTTTACTTCTTAAGAAGCCTTAGCTATAAGATATATATAATAAGCTTACCTATATTTATTAGTAACAGTCAATAGACCGAGACTCGCAGGAAACACATTGGATCCCATGGGGATCCCTAACTATCACGGATTAGACTTGGAGCAGACTTAGCGCAGGGGCGGTAGGGGTTATACCTTAAGATCTTTAGCCACGGCCCGCTTAAGTTACTTCTTAGTTAATGACTTCTAAGGATAGCGCTTATTCTTAGGAGTTTCCTAGGCGGATTAGAGCTAGAATAGCATAGGACATAGGAGTACTTATAGCTACTAATACTATTTTATTAAATAACTTAATAGATCTATAGTAATATTAGCATTTAGGCTAACACTAGCCTAGGAGTGCCTTAGGTAGCTCTAAGGAAGAAAAGAATCTATAGGAAGTTTAATAAAAAAGAGAAAGAAGGAAAACCCCTCTAGGGGAGGAACCCTTTTATACTTATATAGGGAGGGGGCTAAATTATAGATATTAATAAAGAAAGAAAAATATAAGATAAAAATCTAGTTAGTTAATACCTAAGAGACCTAGGCCTAGAAATAGCTAGGAATTAAACTAAACCTATACCCTTACTATAGAAGATAAATAATATTAGGTACTCTAACTTCCCTAGACTAATAAGCTAGACCTAGGCTAGAGAAGGCTAAAAAGTAAGGCTATAGAAAAGCTAGCTAAAAAGTAAAAGAGAAGTAAATTATTACTATAAAACTAAATCTAGCATACTATAAGATAGTATAAGAGGCCTAGAGTAGTACTAGAGTAAACCTAGGATAGAGCTAGGTAAGGCTTAGAACCTAGGATTTTCCTTTTTCTTTCTTTTCTTTTCTTTTTATTAGGATAAGGCTAGCGTAAGCTAGTAATAAATACCTATAATAGGCTATATATAACGTAACACAGGCCTAGTGTAGGGTTAGCGTTAGCCTAAACATAGATATAAGGGGTTTTTCTTCCTATTTAAGGGTTTTCCCTTTTGATAAAGCAGCAGGAGTACTAGTACTAGCCCTACATAGAGCTAGCTAGCGTAAATAACATATATATTTATTAGTATTTTTAAGGCTAAAAGAGTATTATAAAGTTTTTCTTAGCTTATATAAACTCCTAGTAGTATATTAGTAGTATTAAAGTAATGAATTAAGGAAACTTACTTTACTAATATAGTATAGTTCTAGAAGGTTATAAAGAATATCCTAAAGTTATTTATATAGCTTTATAATTTAAATAGAATACTAGTAAGGAGTTAGTAGTAATTAAAGGTAATCCCTTAAGGCTTAACTTACCTAATATAAGTCTTATTATTTTAAGCGTAATAGTAGCATTTTAGAGAATTATCTATAAAAAGCTAAATATTAGTAGTAATAGTAGTAAGCTAGTAGTAAGTTTATACTAAAGGAGTAATTATATTTAGTTAGAGTAGGCTTTCCCTTAGTAATATACTAAGGCTATTTATCTTTATTATTATCCCTTAGAGCTACCGAGAGACCTAGGCCCGGAAACGGCTAGGAATCGAACCAAACCCACACCCCCACCACAGAAGATAAACAACATTAGGTGCTCTAACTTCCTAGACTAATAAGCTAGACCTAGGCTAGAGAAGGCTAAAAAGTAAGGCTATAGAAGAGCTAGCTAAAAAGTGAAAGAGAAGTAAATCACTACTATAAAACCAAATCTAGCATGCTATAAGATAGTATAAGAGGCCTAGAGCAGTGCTAGAGTAGACCTAGGATAGAGCTAGGTAGGGCTTAGAACCTAGGATTTTCCTTTTTCTTTCTTTTCTTTTCTTCTTATTAGGATAAGGCTAGCGTAAGCTAGTAATAAACACTTATAATAGGCCACACACAACGCGACGTAGGCCTAGTGTAAGGTTAGCGTTAGCCTAAACATAGATATAAGGGTTTTTCTTCCTATTCAAGGGTTTTCCCTTTTAACGAAGCAGTAGGAGTACTAGTACTAGCCCTACATAGAGCTAGCTAGCGTAAATAATATATATATATATCCCTTAGAGCTATATTCTAAATAGCTAATCACTAGGTATAATATATATATAGAATTTTTATTAAACTAGCTCTAAGTTAGTAATAAAAAGTAATAAAAAAGCAGTAAACTTACGCAGTCTTTAATAATTATAAGGTTTTTCCCTTATAGGGTAGCTTAATAGTAGGATCTTTAATAGTAGTAGTATAGGATATAATAGCTTAAGCTATAATAGTTAGTAGTTAATATTATATAATAGTAGCGTTATAGCGTCAATTTATGCTGCGAGCAAAACTCGAATGAATTTGAGTTTGACTGCGGTCGCGAACTATGACTCTTGCGCTAACGCAGCCACAAAGTTTATTGTCAACAAACTTTACACTAACCTCGCAGCCCCCGTATTCATGCCCTCGAAGCTTGTTCCCACATCGGGCTGCTTTTTTATCACTGCGGTACTGTTAATTGGTTGTTTATTGTTACACTGGCTAGGTGTTGCTAGTAATTCTTATGTTATGTGTGAATTTTAGATGCATTGGCCACTGCCGATGAAAAAAAAAAATTATAAAAATCATAGTAGCGTTATAGTAGCTATTATATTAGTAAGGGACTTATAAGTTAATAAGAGGCTTAAAGAAGAGAAAGAAAAGAGAGAAAGAAGGAAGGAAATTACCCTTCTTATAGGAATTTAGGTGCCTTAGATTAATCTAAGCTACTCTAACTAGAATCTTCTATATATTATAACTAGTATAGTTATAGAGATTACTATAATTCACAAGTTATTACTATAAGCTTACTATGAATTTATTAGGCTACTACTATAAGCTTAAAGAAAAACAGAAGGAGTAGGGTAATCTATACCCTATAGAATTAGGCTAATTAAAAATCACGCTAACTAGTCTAGTTAGGAAGAATCTCTTAGGAAGAATAACCTAGGGAGAGGAAGTTAAGAAGTAACTATAACCTAGCTTCTATTAGTAAGTAATTACTATAAAAAGGCTAATGTAGCCTAATGTTATTAATATTACTATATTGCTTTATAAAAAATTACTATAGTAAGTAGTAATAAAGGAACTCTTATGCTATAACCTAACCCTAAGATAGCACCTTAATGTAATTAAGGATAATTACAGTAAGAGGGGTATTATATTAGGAGTAGAATAGTAATAGTATCTATAAGGGTAGTAATAGCATTAATAAGGGTAGAACCTAGGGAGCATAGAGCTAAGGGCTAGCTACGGGCTAGTTATATAAGAGCTATAGGCTATTTAAAGGGGCTTTTCTATAAATGTAAGGAAAGGGCTAGAGATTAAACCTTTTAAGCACCTACCCCTAGCTAGCAGTTCAATAGCTACGACACTTCAATCTAACCATCACTCTGTTATTCACTCCCAAGCCAAAAGCCTTAACAGTCCAAAAGGCATTACAAGATATTCAAAGTGACTGTATTTGCATTAGAACGCTGTTTTCCACTCATTACCCTTACGGATATATAGCTAATAGTACGTATCTTTAAGGTCTAATTTTATATAAACCTTTACTCCCTTTAATTAGTTTAAGATCTCTATAATTAGCAGTAATAGCGCTTTATCTTTAATAGTAATCCTATTAAGGGCTTTATAGTCCACGTAAAGGCATAATTTTCCTCCTTTCTTTAGCATAAATAATATTAGGGCTCTAGCTAGGCTAATAGATCTTTAAATCTATCCTTTTTGCTATATACTTGCTAAGTACTTACAGAGCACTTCTAGCTCCTTTTCTACTAAATTATATATTAGTCCTTATAAGGGTATTTTCTCTTCTTCTAATTTAATAGTATAAGTTTAGCTACCTAGTATAGGAGAATACCTATAAGTTTATTAAAAAGATATTCTTAAACTCTTTATAGGCTTAGGGTATTTATATAGTTAACTTATAGGCTTTACCTATCTCTATAGTTACTATTATTATAAGGCTTATCTTTATTTACTATTAAGATATTATTATATATATATATAATTTTAGTTATTAACCTCTATAAGATAAATCTAATATATACGCGTTTTACCTCCTTATATACCTATTATATCCTTACTGCTAGTCTAAGATATTCTTTTATAATAGGGTATCTCTAGTAACTATTTATCTAGGATATAATTATTAGTTTATATATAACTACCTAGTTATACCCTAATAATAGGTCTTTACTAGTATTAGCTATATAGTAGCTAACTTAATATATTCTTACGTAGCCTATGCTATTCTTAATTAATAGGGTTTATAATAAGATCCCTTAATACTTAATTTTAGTAAGGGTAGCACTCTTAAGGGTTATATTATCCTTTTTATATTAGCCTAATTAACTACTATTAGTAACTTTAGGTAGATAATTAAATAGGTTACGCTAGGGTTAAATAGCGCCTTTATAGCTACCTATTTATATTCTTACTATAACTTTACCTTAACTCTTAGTCTTAGATCTTTAGGTAATAATTTAATAAGAGTGCTTTCCTAGGGTTACACTAAGCTAATAGGGGTCTTATTTAAGTCTAATAGGTCTTTATCTTTAACCTAGTTATAGCTACTCTTATATGTCTTTATTATATAGTTACTTCTCTTATAAATAGAATAATCTAGTTTAGTATAGCTTAGTAAAGCGTATCTTAGCTTACTATACTTATAGTATATAAATAGTAAGTTTATCTTTCTATTACTACTTTATTACTATAGCCTTTCTAGCGAATTAGAATATTATTATCTTTTCTAACTATTATTACCTTAATTACTTAATTAGCTTCCTTTAGTTATAACCTCTACCTTTCTATCAAGGCTTTTGGCTTGGGAGTGAATAACAGAGTGAAGGTTAGATTGAAGTGTTATAGCTATTGATCTGCTAGCTAGGGTGGGTGCTTAAAGGTTTAATCTCTAGCCCTTTCCCTTTGTTTGTGGGAAAGCCCCTTTAAATAGCCCGTAGCTCTCACGTAACTAGCCCGTAGCTAGCCCTTAGCTCCGTGCCCCGCTAGGTTCTACCCTTATTAATACTATCGCTACCCTTATAAATACTATTACTGTTCTACTCCTAACATAATACCCCCTCTCACTGCGATTGTCCTTAATTACATTAAGGTGCTATCTTAGGGTTAGGTTATAGCGTAAGAGTTCCTTTATTACTACTTACTGTAGTAATTTTTATAAAGTAACGTAGTGATATTAATAACGTTAGGCTACATTAGCCTTCTTTATAGTAACCACTTACTAATAGAAGCTAGGTTATAGTTACTTCTTAACTTTCTCTCTATAGGTTATTCTTCCTAAGAGATTCTTCTTAACTAGACTAGTTAGCGCGATTTTTAATTAGCTTAACTCTATAAGGCATAGATTACCCTACTCCTTCTGTTTTTCTTTAAGCTTATAGTAATAGCCTAATAAATTTATAGTAAGCTTATAGTAATAACTTATGAATTATAGTAATCTCTATGAACACACTAGTTATAACACACGGAAGATTCTAGTTAGAGTAGCTTAGATTAATCTAAGGCGCCTAAATTCCTATAAGAAGGGTGATTTCCTTCCTTCTTTTCTCTCTTTTCTTTCTTTTCTTTAAGCCTCTTATTAACTTATAAGTCCCTTACTAATATAATAGCTACTATAACGCTACTATTATATAATATTAACTACTAACTATTATAGCTTAAGCTATTATATCTTATGCTACTACTATTAAAGATTCCGCTATTAAGCTATCCTATAAGGGGAGAACCTTATAATTATTAAAGACTATATAAGTTTGCTACTTCTTTATTGCTTTTTATTACTAACTTAGAGCTAGTTTAATAAAAATTCTATATATATATTATACCTAGTGGTTAGCTATTTAGAACATAGCTCTAAGGGATAATAATAAAGATAAATAGCCTTAGTATATTACTAAGGAAAGCCTGCTCTAACTAAATATAGTTACTCCTCTAGTATAAACTTACTACTAGCTTACTACTATTACTACTAATATTTAGCTTTTTACAGGTAATTCTCTAAAATGCTATTATTACGCTTAAAATAATAAGACTTATATTAGGGTAAGTTAAGCCTTAAGGGATTACCTCTTAATTACTACTAACTCCTTACTAGTATTCTATTTAAATTATAAAGCTATATAAATAGCTTTAGGATATACTTTATAATCTTCTAGAACTATACTATATTAGTAATATAAGTACCCTTTACTCTACTACTTTAATATTACTAATACGCTACTAGGAGTTTATATAAGCTAAGAAGAAACTTTATAATACTCTTTTAGCCTTAAAAATACTAATAAACATAGGCAAGCTTATTACACGCGTCTTATAGCTAAGGCTTCTTAAGAAGTAAAGTGCAATAAACACGCTACTTTCTTATAGCTAATTAATATTATTAATCTAGAAACCTAGATTAAAATTGCTAATTATCTTTAATTTATAGTCACTTATAGCCCTATAGTTAGTGCTATTAGCTTTGCTACTTATTCTTTACTAACTTACTACTAGTTTACTATTGCTTAAGCTACTCTCCCTATATATATTAGACCTTTAGAACTCCCTAAGGAATTACAAGTTTAAGCCTTTAGTGATAATAAGTCTAAGGCTAATAAAGTTAGAAATCATACTAAAAATCAGTCTAAATATATCTCTAAAGTCTAGCTATTAGATAGCTATAAGTCTATGCTAAGTTTTTGCTTTAAATACAAGATTTGTTTAGTAGTCTAAATTATTATTAAGTGAATTATTCCCCTATTAAATCGCTACAATCTAATAATTATTTTAGATTATAATTAGGAGTTAATTAAGCAGCTAGGAAGTTAAGATTTAGCTACTTAGTTACCGCTTATAGTCTTTAATAACCTCTTTTATTATAAAGTCTTTACATAGCACCTAAGAATTCTTAGAATTATTATAATTCTTCTATTTTACTAAATATTTGCGCTGTTTACTATTATATTTATAGGCGATAATTCGTTTAACTTTAAATTCCTCTTAATCCTCTTTAATATTATCTCGTAGCAAGGTTATTTTAATCGCGTCGCTTAGATTTCCTCTAAAGGTTCTAAACTTATAATGTTAAAAATATTATATAAGCGCGTTCCTTTAGGTAACTTTAATTAATAAGCTAAACCATAATAGCTAACTTCTTTTTAATCTTATATAGTCCTAAGTACTTTGTAGCTAGCTTTTAGCTAGGGCATTGTAGATTAATATTCTTAGTTAAGAGTAAGACATAATTGCCTATGTTAAACTTTATTAGCACTCTCTTTTAATTATAATACTTTTCTATAGGGCCTATAAGTAGCTTAATAGCTACTTAATCTCTATGTGCTTATGCTTTAATTCTAAAACTCTATTTTTAGCTTAATTATTAACTATTAGAATTAGCATAACTGCTTAATCTAGTCCCCTTAGGTTATACCCTTATAGCGCTTCTATAGGTATATAACTATAACTTATATACGCGCTTATGTTATAGGTAAACTATGCCATTAGGAGATAATTAACCTAATTAGTCTGCTTTACGCATATAAATGCTCTTAAATAGTGCTCTAAAACTTAATTTAAGCATTCTATTTAACTATTTATTTATAGATAAAACGCAGTGCTTAATTGCTACTTTATTGCTAAGAGGTAGTAGAATATTCTCTAAAATCCACTAGTAAATATTAAACCTTAGTCTATAATAATACCCTTTAGGGCTTTATAATCTTTAAAAATGTGTTCTAGAAAGATAGTTACTAGTCTATTGCTAGTTAATCACGTAGACATAGGGATGTAAATACTATATTTTATAAATCTATTAACCACTACTAAGATTATATTATACGTTTTACCTTGCTAATCTTTAACTAGTGGGAGTCTAGTAATAAAATCCATTAATAATTCTTAAAAGGGGTAATCTAGTACTAGCAGTATAGCTAGCTTGCTATAAGGTTTATGTATTTATAGTTTTAAAACTTAATAGCTAACATAAGTATGTATATATACCTTAATATCTCTTTTTATTCCTAGCTAAAAATATTAGTTAGTAACTTATTAAAGAGTTCTAGTAACTCCTTAATGCCTAGCAATAAGGTTATTATAAATTAGTAGTAGGATTTCTTTTCTTATTCCCTATAGGATAAAAACTTGATTTTTAAATATTAATAGCTTAGAGGGTCTAATAGACTATGTCTATAATATATCTAGGTTACTGCTTAATAGCAGCGCTCTCTTTTTATAATAAAGGCATCCCTTTATTATATATCTAAAAGTAAGACTTAGATTAGGGGTTCTAATTCTATGTCTTCTATAAATACAGTGGAATTTAACTTAGAAGAGGTTCTCTATACCGCTAAGACCCTAGCCATAACATATCTACTAGGTTATAACTCCTTAGCTAGCGAATTTAGTCTTATATATAGTTTATTCCCTACTATAACGCTTATATTAAGCGTGTTTAGTCTAATAGGCTTCTCTAAAATTAATAAGACCCTAGCTATTATACCACTACTAGGTAGTAACTCCTTAGCTAGCGGGCTTAGTCTTACGTGTAGTTCCCTTACGCTATAATAATATCCTTAGAATATATCTAGACTATTAGGCTTTTCTAAAATTAATAAGACCCTAGCTATTATACTACTACTAGGTAGCTACTCCTTAGCTAGCGGGCTTAGTCTTATATATAGTCCCCTTATGCTATAATAATATCCTTAGAGTGTATCTAGACTATTAGGTTTCTTTAAAATTAAGGAGACCCTAGCTAACACACTACCGCTAGGGAGTAACTCCTTAGCTAGTAGGTCTAGTCTTATATATAGTCTATTCTTATCTAGTTAATAGGCAAGGAGTAATTTTATAGAGCGCTAGATATTAATAGTTTTATTATAGCGTCCTTATAGCCTATTATCTATAAACTAAACACGCTATGTTTTCTTAGAGCACTAGATGCTAGCAGTTTTATTATAGCGTTCTTACGGCACGTTATTTGTAAATTTAGTAAGAAAGGTTAGTAATTATAAGGACACTGCCTTTGCCTTTCTCTCTTTACTTATATAATCTAACCTCCTTAATAGAGCATTAGCAGGGTTTAACTTACCTACTCTATATTTAATTATAAAGTTAAATAGATAGAGTTTATCTAGCGTAATAACCTATCTGCTAGTTAACTTTAGCTTTATAGCTAGGTACTTATAGTTTAAGTAATCTATAATTACTATAACTAGATGCGTTAAGTATATAAGGTAGTGCCTCTAAGTTTAGAATGCCTCTTAGATAGCTAGTAACTCTATATCTAGTGTTACGTAGCATAGCTCTATCTTATTTAACTTTCTTAATATATACGCCACTAAGTGCTAGTAACCTAGCACTAACTATGCTAGGATAGCCCTAAGTGCGTGTCCTAAGGCATTTATCTTAACCCTTAATAGGGCTAGTGGATTAAAGTGCACTAGAATTAGTGCCTCTTAGAATTGTTTTTATAGCTCCCTAAACATAGCTAACTTATTAGGATTTAGCTTAAACTTTACTAGTTAGTCTCCTTAGAGTTAATTAGTTAATAGGATAACTATTTTGCTATAGCCTTTAATAAACTATCTATAAAATCCTGTAAAGCCTAGGAATAACTAGATATTAAAGACGCTATAAGGTACTAGCTAAGTTACTATTGTCTTAATTCTAGCGGGCTTTATTACGATTCCTTCTTTAGATATAATAAAGCCTAGGAATTTAACCTCCTTATATAAGAATTTACACTTTTCTAGGTTAATAAAGAGGCTTGCTTCTTAGAGCTTCTAAAGGACTTGTTTTACATACCCCTTATGCGCGGCTACATTGCTGCTATAGATTAGGATATTGTCTAAATACATAACGTAAATCGTATTTATAAGGCCTTTAAGGGCATTATTAATATATTCTTAAAAGGTTATAGGTATATTAACTAGCCTAAAAGGCATTATAAGATATTTAAAGTAACCGTATTTACATTAGAACGCTGTTTTCCACTTATTACCCTTACGAATACGTAGCTAATAGTACGTATCTTTAAGGTCTAATTTTGTATAAACCTTTGCTCCCTTTAATTAGTTTAAGATCTCTATAATTAGTAGTAATAGCGCTTTATCTTTAATAGTAATCCTATTAAGGGCTCTATAATCCATATAAAGGCATAATTTTCCTCCTTTCTTTAGCATAAATAATATTAGGGCTTTAGCTAGGCTAATAGATCTTTAAATCTATCCCTTTGCTACGCGCTTGCTAAGTACTTATGGAGCACTTCTAGCTCCTTTTCTGCTAAATTATATATTAGTCCCTATAGGGGTATTTTCCTCTCTTCTAATTTAATAGCATAAGTTTAGCTACCTAGTGTAAGGAGAATACCTATAAGTTTATTTAAAAAGATATCCTTAAACTCCTTATAGGCTTAGGGTATTTACATAGTTAACTCATAGGCTTTGCTTATCTCTATAGTTACTAGGTTATTATAGGGCCTGTCTTTATTTACTATTAAGATATTATTATCTTTTTATATAATTTTAGTTATTATCCCCTATAAGATAAATCTAATATAAGCGCGTTTTGCCTCCTTACATGCCTATTATATCCCTACTACTAGTCTAAGACGTTCTTTTATAATAGGGTATCTCTAGTAACTATCTATCTAGGATATAATCACTAGTTTATATGTAACTGCCTAGTTATACCCTAATAATAGGTCTTCACTAGTATTAGCTATGTAGTAGCTAACTTAATATATTCTTACGTAGCCTATGCTATCCTTAATTAATAAGGTTTATAATAAGATCCCTTAATGCTTAATTTCAGTGAGGGTAGCACTCTTAAGGGTTATATTATCCTTTTTATATTAGCCTAATTAACTACTATTAGTAACTTTAGGTGGATAATTAAATAGGTTACGCTAGGGTTAAACAGCGCCTTTATAGCTACCTATTTATGTTCTTACTATAACTTTGCCTTAACTCTTAGTCTTAGATCTTTAGGTAATAATTTAATAAGAGCGTCTTCCTAGGGTTACACTAAGCTAATAGGGGTCTTGTTTAAGTCTAATAGGTCTTTGTCTCTAGCCTAGTTATAGCTACTCTTATACGTCTCTGTTATATGGTTACTTCTCTTATAAATAGAGTAATCTAGTTTAGTATAGCTTAGTAAAGCATGTCCTAGCTTACTATACTTAAAATATATAAATAGCGAATTTACCTTTCTATCACTGCTTTATCGCTATAGCCTTTCTAGTAAAGTAGAATATTATTGTCTTTTCTAACCATTATTACCTTAATTGCTTAATTAGCCTCCTTTAGTTATAACCTCTGCCTTTCTTCCTTAGCCTACTAGGTAAGTCTAACTCTTAGGGAACTCTTAGCTAAGTACCTGCTTCTTTATAGCGTTATTAAGGCTATTAATAAATATATAGATTTATAGGCATTTAGGAATTGCTTTAGGTAGCTTAGCCTCTGCCTTACCCTAGATCTTTATAAATATCTAGAATAATTAGTGATTTTCTTATCTAAGACCTATTAATGTCCTTATTGCTTCTAAGCATTATATATTCTTATCTATGGTTCCTATCTTTAGCTAATCTATAAATCTATCCTAGGTGTAACCCTAGTAATTTACATAACTATCCGTGGCTATATAACATATCTATTATCACTTTACGTTATCTGCTAGGCAGCTACTAGCATAGGTAACCTTAGTTATATTATTCATAAAGGTTTTATAATCTATAGTAAAAGCCACGTTTAAATCCGCTAGGAAATTCTAAAGACTCTTAAAAGTGTCCCTTTATATATAGGTGCTTTTAATTATATCTTTATAAGGCTATATTGCTACGTAATAGGTGCTACCTAAGGTACTAAAGGAGGGGTATTTATAGGTCCTATATCTAAGTTACCTAAGGACATAGCTTCTTCTATTATCTATAGGTTTTACTATAAGTAAGTAAGTTTCTATCTCTTTTCTATAATATATATCTAGGTTACTGCTTCTTTAAGGCGCTAATTTAGTGTTACCTCCTTATTATTAATAAGTGTTCCGCTCTACTAGTTATCTAATAGGGACTAGCGGACTACTCTAGTTAGGTTTAGTGGTATAATATTCTCCTGCTTATCTGCAGCGTAGTTATAGCTACTACCTAATTAGGTTGCTATGTAATAAATTCTAGATATCTTAATCTAACTAATAGTCTATTGCCCTAAAGGGAAGAGAGATTAATTTATTAAGGCTTTTAGCTTAGGAGTGAATAATAGAGTAAAGGTTAGATTAAAGTGTCATAGCTATTAATCTACTAGCTAGGGGTGAGTGCTTAAAAGGTTTAATCTCTAGCCCTTTCCCTTTGTTTGTAGGAAAGCCCCTTTAAATAGCCCGTAGCTCTTACGTGACTAGCCCGTAGCTAGCCCTTAGCTCCGTGCCCCGCTGGGTTCCACCCTTATCGATGCCGTCGCCACCCTCATGGATGCCGTCGCTGTTCTGCTCCTGACACTTTCTTCCTTAGCCTACTAGGTAGGTCTAACTCTTAGGGAACTCTTAGCTAAGTACTTACTTCTTTATAGTATTATTAAGGCTATTAATAAATATATAGATTTATAGGTATTTAGGAATTACTTTAGGTAGCTTAGCCTTTGCCTTACCCTAGATCTTTATAAATATCTAGAATAATTAGTGATTTTCTTATCTAAGACCTATTAATATCCTTATTACTTCTAAGCACTATATATTCTTATCTATAGTTTTTATCTTTAGCTAATCTATAAATCTATCCTAGGTATAATCCTAGTAGTTTATATAACTATCTATAGCTATATAACACATTTATTATTACTTTACGTTATCTGCTAGGTAGCTACTAGCATAGGTAACCTTAGTTATATTATCTATAAAGGTTCTATAATCTATAGTAAAAGCTATATTTAAATCCGCTAGGAAATTCTAAAGACTTTTAAAAGTATTTCCTTTATATATAGGTGCTTTTAATTATATCTTTATAAGGCTATATTACTATGTAATAAGTGCTACCTAAGGTGCTAAAGGAGGGGTATTTATAGGCCTTATATCTAAGTTACCTAAGAATATAGCTTTCTCTATTATCTATAGGTTTTGCTATAATTATATAAGTTTCTATCTCTTTTCTATAATATATATCTAGGTTACTACTTCTTTAAGGCACTAGTTTAGTATTACCTCCTTATTATTAATAAGTATTTTACTTTACTAGTTATCTAATAAGGACTAGCAGACTACTTTAGTTAGGTTTAGTAATATAATATTCTCCTACTTATTTATAGTGTAATTATAGCTACTACCTAATTAGGTTACTATATAATAAATTCTAGATATCTTAATCTAACTAATAGTTTATTACCCTAAAGGAAAGAGAGATTAATTTATTAAGGCTTTTAGCTTAGGAGTAAATAATAGAGTAAAGGTTAGATTAAAGTATTATAGCTATTAAACTACTAGCTAGGGGTAGGTGCTTAAAAGGTTTAATCTCTAGCCCTTTCCTATGTTTATAGGAAAGCCCCTTTAAATAGCCTATAGCTCTTATGTAACTAGCCTATAGCTAGCCCTTAGCTCTATGCCCCTCTAGGTTCCACCCTTATCAATGCTATCGCTACCCTTATGGATGCCGTCGCTGTTCTGCTCCTGACAGTAGTATAGGATATAATAGCTTAAGCTATAATAGTTAGTAGTTAATATTATATAATAGTAGTATTATAGTAGTTATTATATTAGTAAGGGTACCTTTACTAACCTTTGATACTTTTTCCGCACTGATCTAAAGGTCCGGAATCGCCTCTAAAATACAAATCACATTAATATTCAAATTCCTTACCTTTATTTACCCCTCCTACAATATTACATCGCGATAAAGCTAGAGGCAGGCGTAAGGGTAAGATACTAATAATAATTAACACTAGAGAAAGGGAGCTAGCATAGAGCTACTACTACCTAAACATAGGACTAGGGCAATTTAATGCCTATAGACGCAAGGATAACCTAATAATAGATTAGATATAATTTAAGTATTTAGATAATATAAAATTCTATAATAAGATTACTAGCCTTATCCCTAGTAATAAAGTCTCCTAAGTTTAGAGCATTATAAAGGCTATAGCCTACTAGGTAGTAAACCACGCCCGCGCTGAAATAAGAGCTATAAATAATAATAATAATAATAATAATAATATTTATACTACTAAAGAAGCCCTTAAAGTAGCCCTTAAGAAAGCTATTAGGGAAGAAGTAAAAGGAACTAATATACTAACCTAAGCAAGCATTATAGCTAGACTAGTACTAAGAAGGCTAAATAATAAAACCCCTCCCTATAGGTCCTAGGTAAATAATATAGAGAAGTACTTATTAAAGATAATATAATCTAGGAAATGCTCTAATCCTAAGGCGCTAAAGATATAATAACTATAGTAAATAAAGCTACTAGCTAAACTATAGCTATAGTAGCTAGAAGACTCCTTAGTAAAGATATAATTATTACCTTTAAAGGAAATACTACCTAATATAAAGAACCTTTGATACTTTTTCCGCACCGATCTAAAGGTCCGGAATCGCCTCTAAAATACAAACCACATTAATATTCGAATTCCTTACCTTTATTTACCCCCTCCTATAATATTACATTATAACAGAGCTAGAGGTAAGCGTAAGGGCAAGATGCTAATAGTAATTAACGCTAGAGAAAGGGGCTAGTATAGAGCTACCACTACCTAAACGTAGGACTAGGGTAATTTAACGCCTATAGACGCAAGGATAACCTAATAATAGACTAGATATAATTTAAATATCTAGATAACACAAAATTCTATAATAAGATTACTAACCTTATCCCTAGCAATAAAGTCTCCTAAGTTTAGAGCATTATAAAGGCTATAGCCCGCTAGGCAGCAAACCGCGCTTACGCTAAAATAAGAGCTATAAATAATAATAATAATAATAATAATAATAATATCTATACTACTAAAGAAGCCCTTAAAGTAGCTCTTAAGAAGGCTATTAAGGAAGAAGTAAAAGGAACTAATATACTAACTTAGGTAAGCATTATAGCTAGACTAGCACTAAAAGGCTAAATAACAAAACCTCTCCCTATAGGTCCTAGGTAAATAACATAGAGAAGTACTTATTAAAGGTAATATAATCTAGGAAGCGCTCTAATCCTAAGGCACTAAAGATATAATAATAGTAGTAAATAAAGCTACTAGCTAAACTATAGCTATAGTAGCTAGAAGACTCCTTAGTAGAGATATAATTATTACCTTTAAAGGAAACACTACCTAATATAAAAAGACTAAAAATAGATTACTAAAGCATTTAGACTAGAAGTAACCCTTTACTACTATATACTTAGTATTATAGTTAAGGGATTCCTAATAAAGTATATATTTATTAAGAGCCTTATAGCTAAGATTAGAAAAGTAAATAAAGTAAATATAATTAAGGTAACTATAAGGCACCCCTAAGTAAAAACATATAATACACTACCCTAATCCTAGGGCTAGTAGAAGTAGAAGATACTAATAAGATATACTAAGATAGAATAGTCTTTAAAGCAAAGCTATTCTAAACTAAACTATATAATAAAACCCTATAACCTTAATAATACTATAACTACTTCTAAACTAGCTATATTATAAAGTTTTATAAGGTAGCCCTAAGGTATAGTAAGTATAGAGCTAGCTAATATAAAGAAGGAGAAATATTATACCTAATAATTAGTAAATAAGTAAAGGAAAACTATATCTTATACTCTAGCTTATACCTAGTGTAGTTAAGGGACTATCCTATTCTAAAAGAGAAGTAAAATATAGTAAAAGTAAGCTACCTAGAGTAACTATTATAATTTATTAGTAACTCCCTAAATAGAAGCCTAATACTATCCTATAAGAGAACTAGCATAGCTATAGAACCTATTATTATAGTAAGTAAAAAAGGGAATACCTTATAAATATAAAGAGAAGCGCTAAATAGCCTAGGGTAAGGAGCATTATATAATATATATCTTAGAATAAAGCTAGAATAGAACTAGTATAAGATAGTAAAGACCTATTACTCCCTTAATTAATATAGTAATATTATAAGTTCTCTTTTAGAATATAAATAAGAAGGATAGCCTAATACACATAGCGCTCTAATACTAAACTAATATAGATATAATAGTAATTTAAGAGTAAGAATATATAAGATACCTATAGCCCCTAGCACTAGGCCTTACCTAATTCTAACTAGCACACTATAAAGGATAGAATATAGTATATATAAATAAAAAGTATAATATAGGGTTATAAATAGCCTAGGGAGAACCTAATTAGTTACTAGTAAAGATAAAAGGTATAAATATTTACTCCCTTTACTTAGAAGGATATATAGATAACTAGAATATACCTATTTACACTTTTAATATAGAAAAGCCCTATAGCTAAAGTGTTTTTATAGGAGACTTTAACTAAAAACACCCTCTCTAGGATAGCCTAGATAGAATAATTAGAGAAGTAAAGAAACTACTAGACCTTATAAGCTAGTAAAGGCTTAGTTTAGTAATACCCTAAGGGAAACCTATAAGATAATATAGAGAAGATAGAGATAGCACTATAGATTTAGTATAGGTAACTCTAGATATCTAAGTTTACTATAATAGTATAGAAGACCTTATAGGCTTTAACTATATTCTATAGCTAATTAGTATCTTTACTAAGGAGTAAGAAGGCGCCTTACCTACCCTTAAATACACCTAGACTATAATAAATAGACTATAGGTAAAGGTAAAAGTAGTGGTATAACTCTAAGCAGAAAATATACTAAACCTAAAAGATAAGGAAGGAATTAATATATATATAATATAGCTTATTATAAACCTCTAATAGATAGTAGAATTAGTAGCCCTATAGAAACGCTAAGGACTCCTAGCCTAGAGGCATAGTGGTTAAGGAGAATAAAAGAGATAGTTACTAAAGCTAAATAAGCTAAGAGATAATAGAGGCGCTAAAAACTAAAGTAAACTAGTAAGCCTTCTCTAAGGCAAATAATAACTAGGAATAGATAGTTAGGGAAGAGAAAAGGAATATATAGAGAGAAGCCCTATAAAAGCTAATATATAGGAAAAGGATAAAGGAGTTTAAAGGCTAGAAAGATAGGCCTAGCTCTAAAGCTAGGCCTCCTAAACTCCTAGACTCTTAAACCTAGAAAAACTAATAATAACCTTAACCTAGCTACTACCTATAAGAATAAGGTAAGTATACTTATATAAAGGTTCTTCCCTAAACCTATAGTAAACCTCTCTTATATCCTAGACCTCTCCTTCCTAGAGCTTAATAATATACTAGTCCTAGATAAAGAATAGTTTAGAGTAAGAGATATTAGAAATATCCTATTAGATATAGCTAGCTAGAAAGCCCTAGGAGATAATAAACTCCTAGCAGGCCTTATTAAGGCCTATAATAAGCTAGCTAAAGAAGCTATAGTATGCTTACTAAATGCTATTCTTAAAGTAAGATATTTCCTAGCCTAGTTCTAGACTATATAAGTAGTAATAATTAGAAAGCTAGAAAAAACCACTAAGGAGATAAGAAGAGCTAATATATAAAGACTTATTTTACTTTTAAATATAGTAAGAAAGATTATAGAAGCAGTGATTATAAGGTAGCTTATAGCCTTTACTAAGGCTAAGGGCCTTCTCTCTAAGCTATAAATAGGAAATAGGGTAAATAGATTAATAGAAACTATAATTAGAATCCTTATAGAATATATAAGAGAGGCTTAGGGTAGAGGCAGTATTACCTTATTAGTGTAAATAGATATCTTATCTATATTTAATAGAGTTAGCTACCTATATCTAATTTATGTTTTAATCTAAATAGGTATACTATACTAGCTAATAGCTATAATATATAGCTTCCTTACGGATAGAATAAGTTAGCTTAGCTTTAATAGTAAACTCTTAAGACCCTTTTAGATAAAGGTAAGTACCTTATAAGGCTTACCTCTCTTACTAATCCTCTTCTTACTTTACTTAGTAAAGCTTTATATATACCTCTAAGCTATCCTAGATATAGTAGTAATAGGATTTATAGATAATATAAACATAGTAGTATTTAGAAAAAACACTATATAGACCTAGAAGAGGCTTAAAGCTATATAAAAGTATATAAAAAATAAGTAAAGAAAGTAAGAGTAAAGTTTAACCTAGTAAAGACTAAACTTATATACTTTAGTAAAGCATACTAATCCCTATAGGCTAGGGTTTAACTTAGTATAAAGAAGATAGTGCCTATAGAGTTATATAGGTTCCTTAGAGTCTAGGTTAATAGGAAACTTAATTAGAGTGCTTATAAGAATATCCTAAAAGGTAAACTAGCCTAGTAATAGCTTATACTTTTCTTACTAGTAGCATTAGCCTAGGGTTATAGCTTTAGAGACATTTAACTCCTATACATATAGGTAGTCTAGCCTATCCTTACCTATAGGGTAGCGCTTACTATACCCTAACTAAGAAGGGGAAAACTAAGAGGAGTAGTTAAAAGCTTTATAATAGACTAATTAACCTACCTCTAAATTATAGCTAGTGTGTTTAAGGCTATACCTATTACCTAACTAAAGGTTAAGACTTATATCCCTCCCTAGATCTATATCTAAATAAGATAAAATAGAAGTTTAAAGAGAGAATTATAGAGAGTAAAATAGCTATAATAATCTAAACTACTACTAACTTAGTATAGTTAGTATTATATTATAGATAAAGACCTCCCCTAGGAGTAATAAGCTAGTAGTGGAATTATATAAGGAATAGAGATAATACTAGGATAAATAGTATAGTAAAGAATGTCTAGGGTAGCATAGGCTTATAAGAGAACTAACTAAGGACTAACTACTAACTTATAACCTAAAGGAAATCTAAAGATTCTATATAGGCCTAGAAAAACATATTTTCTTAACTATAGTCTAACTATATATAGGAAAGATTAGTCTTAATAAGTTTCTCTTCTAAAGAGGCATCCCTAGGGTAAACTTACTACTATATAGCTATAGTAAAGTAGTTAAAGACTAATATTATATTATAGTTAACTACCTAAATATAATTACTAATGCCCTTAATTACGCTAGCCTAGAGATATATAGAAGGTAAGGCTAGCCCTAAACTACTCCCTAAAGGCAAGAGTAATAGCTAAATAGTTCCTTAGCATAAAATAACTCTAATACTACTTATTAGCATAAGAACTAGTAGCTAATATATATAGTAAAGAGAAAAAGCTAGAGCTAGGGCACTTTTAGCGCGCTAGGACTAATAGCTAAGATATAGATATAGTAGATAACTAGGGAGAGATATAAGATTATATAGTTTAGAGCTAGTAGTAAGCTAGCTAAAGAATTATAATTCTAGAACTATTATTAGATTAATTTTAAATATATAACGCTAGGTATTATAAACCCTACTAGTCTACCTCTACCCCTTTACTAAGCTATATCCACCTAACTAATTACTTTTTCTCTAGGACTAGAATTACCCTCTTTATTACCTTAGCCTACCCCTTAGCAAGTAAGGCTATAGCTAAGAGATAGTTTATCTCTATAGCGTAAGCGTCTAGATATTATAGCTAAAAGATAACCTTATTATATTATTCTCTACTAGCGCTAGACTAGCCTAGGCCTATAGCTAAGGCACTACGCTTCTTCTTACTTTAATTACTAGTATAGAGCTTCTTTATATAATCCTAATAGTTATTTAAGACCTATAGAACTATTAGACCTAGACTAGACTTAATATTAAACTAGAATAGTAGTACTTATACTACCCCTAGTAACTATAGCTACCTAAACTTCTACTAGCTACTAGTGCTTATTTTATTAACTACTTAAGTTAGGCTAAGAGTAAATTAGCACTAGATCTAGCCTAGAATAGAGGCACTAATTACCTTTAAATATCTATAGTTACGGACCTAGTAGTTAAAATAAGCATTAGTAGCTAGCCCTATATAAAATAGTTAGCCTTGCTTCTAAGCTAGGATAGATCTAACTTACTAGTAATATTATAGTACTAGTGCCTAGGGTAGTTAATTAATTAAGATTTATAAGAAATATATTAGATCCTATAGGGATTCCTAATTATAGTAAATTAGTATTAGAATAAAGGTAGGCTAAGGCTAGAGGGGTTATACCTTTAAATCCTTAGCTATAGCTTACTTAAGCTACTTCTTAGTTAAAGACTTTTAAGGATATTACTTATTTTTAGAGTTTTCCTAGGTAGATTAAAGCTAGATAAGCATAGAACATAAGAGTACTTATAGTAGCTAGCGCTATTTTATTAGATAACTTAATAGATCTATAGTAATATTAGTATTTAGGCTAACACTAGCCTAGGAGCGCCTTAGGTAGCTCTAAGGAAGAAAAGAACCTATAGGAAGTTTAATAAAAAAGAGAAAAGAAAAAGACCTCTTTAGGGGAGGAACCCTTCTTATACTTATATAGGGGAGGGGCTAAATTATAGATATTAAAAAGAAAGAAGAATATAAGATAAAAATCTAGTTAGATAATGCCTAGGAGACCTAGGCCTAGAAATAGCTAGGGATTAACCTAAACCTATACCCCTACTATAGAAGACAAATAACATTAGATACTCTAACTTCCCTAGACTAATAAGCTAGACTTAGGCTAGAGAAGGCTAAAAAGTAAGGCTATAGAAGAGCTAGCTAAAAAGTAAAAGAGAAGTAAATCACTACTATAAAACTAAATCTAGTATACTATAAGATAGTATAAGAGGCCTAGAGCAGTACTAGAGTAGACCTAGGTTAGGGCTAGGTAAGGCCTAGAACTAGGGATTTTCCTTCCTTCTTTCTTTTCTTTTCTTCTTATTAGGATAAGGCTAGCGTAAGCTAGCAATAAACACCTATAATAGGCTATACATAACGCGACGCAGGCCTAGTGTAGGGTTAGCGTTAGCCTAAATATAGATATAAGGGGTTTTTCTTCCCATTTAAGGGTTTTCCCTTTTAATAAAGCAGTAGGAGTACTAGTACTAGCCCTACATAGAGCTAGCTAGCGTAAATAATATATATATACCTAATATAAAGAAGACTAAAAATAGATTACTAAAGTATTTAAGCTAGAAGCAGCCCTTTACTACTATATACTTAGCGTTATAGTTAAGGGATTCCTAATAAAGTATATATCTATTAAAAGCCTTATAGCTAAGATTAGAAAAGTAAATAAAGTAAATATAATTAAGGTAACTATAAGGTGCCCTTAAGTAGAAAATATATAATATACTACCCTAATCCTAAGACTAGTAGAAGTAAAAGATACTAATAAGATATACTAAGATAAAATAGTCTTTAAAGTAAAGCTATTCTAAACTAAACTATATAATAAAACCCTATAACCCTAATAATACTATAACTACTTCTAAACTAGCTATATTATAAAGTTCTATAAGGTAGCCCTAAGGTATAGTAAGTATAAAGCTAGCTAATATAAAGAAGAAGAAATATTATACCTAATAATTAGTAAATACCTAAAGGAAAACTATATCTTATACTTTAGCTTATACTTAGTATAGTTAAGGGACTATTTTATTCTAAAAGAGAAGTAAAATATAGTAAAAGTAAGCTACCTAGAGTAATTATTATAATTTACTAGTAACTCCCTAGATAAAAGCCTAATACTACCCTATAAGAGAACTAGTATAGCTATAGAACTTATTATTATAGTAAGTAAAAAAGGGAATACCTTATAAATATAAAGAGAAGCACTAAATAGCTTAGGGTAAGGAGTATTATATAATATATATTTTAGAATAAGGCTAGAATAGAACTAGTATAAGATAGTAAAGACTTACTACCTCCTAATTAATATAGTAATACTATAAGTTCTCTTTTAGAATATAAATAAGAAGGATAGCCTAATATACATAGCGCTCTAGCACTAAACTAATATAAATATAATAGTAATTTAAGAGTAGGAATATATAAGATACTTATAGCCCTTAGTACTAGGCCTTACTTAATTCTAACTAGTATATTATAAAGGATAGAATATAGTATATATAAATAAGAAGTATAATATAGGGTTATAAATAGCCTAAGGAGGGCCTAACTAGTTACTAGTAGAGATAAAAGGTATAAATATTTACTCTCTTTACTTAGAAGGATATATAAATAACTAGAATATACCTATTTATACTATTAATATAAAAGAGCCTTATAGCTAAAGTGTTTTTATAGAAGACTTTAACTAAAAACACTCTCTTTAGGATAGCTTAGATAAAATAACTAGAGAAGTAAAGGAATTACTAAACCTTATAAGCTAGTAAAGGCTTAGTCTAGTAATACCCTAAGGGAACCTATAAGATAATATAGAGAAGATAGAGATAGCACTATAAATCTAGTATAGGTAACTCTAGATATTTAAGTTTACTATAATAGCATAGAAGACCTTATAGGTTCTAACTATATTCTATAGCTAATTAGTATCTTTACTAAGGAGTAAGAAAGCGCTTTATTTACCCTTAAATACACCTAGACTATAATAAATAAACTATAGGTAAAGGTAAAAGTAATAGTATAACTCTAAGTAAAAAATATACTAAACCTAAAAGATAAGGAAGGAATTAATATATATATAATATAGCTTATTATAAACCTCTAATAAATAGTAAAATTAGTAGCCCTATAGAAGCGCTAAGGACTCCTAGCCTAAAGGTATAGTAGTTAAGGAGAATAAAAGAAATAGTTACTAAAGCTAAATAAGCTAAGAGATAATAAAGGCACTAAAAACTAAAGTAAACTAGTAAGCCTTCTCTAAGGTAAATAATAACTAGGAATAAATAGTTAGGGAAGAGAAAAGGAATATATAGAGAGAAGCCTTATAAAAAGCTAATATATAGAAAAAGGATAAAGGAGTTTAAAGACTAGAGAGATAGGCCTAGCTCTAAAGCTAGGCCTCTCTAGAGCTCCCTAGACTCCTAGACCTAGAAAGAACTAATAATAACCCTAATCTAGCTATTACCTATAAGGATAAGATAAGTATACTTATATAAAGGTTTTCCCTAAACCTATAGTAAACCTCTTCTATATCCTAGACCTCTCCTTTCTAGAGCTTAATAATACACTAGTCCTAGATAAAGAATAGTTTAGAGTAAGGGATATTAGAAATATCCTATTAAATATAGCTAGCTAGAAAGCCCTAGGAGATAATAAACTCCTAGTAAGCCTTATTAAGGCCTATAATAAGCTAGCTAAAGAAGCTATAGTATACTTACTAAATACTATCCTTAAAGTAAGATATTTCCTAGCCTAGTTCTAAACTATATAAGTAATAGTAATTAGGAAGCTAGGAAAAATTACTAAGGAGATAAGAAGGGCTAATATATAAAGACCTATCTTACTACTAAATATAGTAAGAAAGATTATAAAAGTAGTAATTATAAGGTAGCTTATAGCCTTTACTAAGGCTAAGGGCCTTCTCCTAAGCTATAAATAGAAAATAGGGTAAATAGGTTAATAGAAACTATAATTAAAGTCCTTATAGAATGCGTAAGAGAGGCCTAGGGTAGAGGTAGTATTATATTATTAGTGTAAATAGATATCTTATTAGCTTTTAATAGAGTTAGCTACCTATACCTAATCTATATTCTAATTAAAATAGGCATACTATACTAGCTAATAGCTATAATATATAGCTTCCTTATAGATAGAATAAGCTAGCTTAGCTTTAATAGTAAACTCTTAAGACCTTTCTAGATAAAGGTAAGAACTCTATAAGGCTTATCTCTCTTACTAATTCTCTTCTTACTTTACTTAGTAAAGCTTTATATATACCTTTAAGCTATCCTAGGTATAGTAGTAATAGGATTTATAGATAATATAAATATAGTAGTGTTTAGAAAAACACTATATAGACCTAGAAAAGGCTTAAAGCTATATAGAAAGTATATAAAAATAGGTAAAAGAAGTAAGAGTAAAGTTTAACTGTTAGGAGCAGAACAGCGACGGCATCCATAAGGGTGGCGATGGCATTGATAAGGGTAGAACCCAGCGGGGCATGGAGCTAAGGGCTAGCTGCGGGCTAGTTACGTAAGAGCTATAGGCTATTTAAAGGGGCTTTCTTATAAATAAAGGGAAAGGGCTAAAGATTAAACCTTTTAAGCACCTACCCCTAGCTAGTAGTTTAATAGCTATAATACTTTAATCTAACTATTACTCTATTATTCACTCCTAAGCTAAAAGCCTTAATAAATTAACCTCTCTTCCCTTTAGGGTAATAGACTATTAGTTAGATTAAGATATCTAGAATTTATTATATAGTAACCTAATTAGGTAGTAGCTATAACTACACTACGGATAAGCAGGAGAATATTATACTACTAAACCTAACTAGAGTAGTCTACTAGTCCCTATTAGATAACTAGTAAAGCAAAACACTTATTAATAATAAGGAGGTAACACTAAACTAGCGCCTTAAAAAAGCAGTAACCTAAATATATATTATAGAAAAGAGATAGAAACTTATGTAATTATAGTAAAACCTATAGATAATAGAGGAAGCTACGTTCTTAGGTAACTTAGATATAGGGCCTATAAATACCCCTTTTTAGCACCTTAGGTAGCACCTATTATATAGTAATATAGCCTTATAAAGATATAATTAAAAGCACCTATATATAAAGGGAATACTTTTAGAGTCTTTAGAATTTCCTAGCGGATTTAAACGTAGCTTTTACTATAGATTATAAAACCTTTATGGATAATATAACTAAGGTTACCTATGCTAGCAGCTGCCTAGTAGATAATATAAAGTAATAATAGATATGTTATATAGCTATGGATAGTTATGTAAATTACTAGGGTTATACCTAGGATAGATTTATAGATTAGCTAAAGATAGGAACTATAAATAAGAATGCATAGTGCTTAGAAGTAATAAGGATATTAATAGGTCTTAGATAAGAAAATCACTAATTATTCTAGATATTTATAAAGATCTAGGGAAAGGCAAAGGCTAAGCTACCTAAAGTAATTCCTAAATGCCTATAAATCTATATATTTATTAATAGCCTTAATAACGCTATAAAGAAGTAAGTACTTAGCTAAGAGTTCCCTAAGAGTTAGACCTACCTAGTAAGCTAAGGAAGAAAGGCAGAGGTTATAACTAAAGGAGGCTAATTAAGTAATTAAGGTAATAATAGTTAGAAAAGATAATAATAATTTAATTTACTAGAAAGGCTATAGTAATAAAGCGGTAATAGAAAGATAAATTCGCTGTTTATATACTATAAGTATAGTAAGCTAAGACATGCTTTACTAAGCTATACTAAACTAGATTATTCTATTTATAAAAGAAGTAACTATATAATAAAGACATATAAGAGTAGCCATAACTAGGTTAAAGATAAAGACCTATTAGACTTAAATAAGACCCCTATTAGCTTAGTATAACCCTAGGAAGACACTCTTATTAAATTATTATCTAAAGATCTAAGACTAAGAGTTAAGGCAAAGTTATAGTAAGAATATAAATAGGTAGCTATAAAGGTACTATTTAACCCTAGCGTAACCTATTTAATTATCTACCTAAAGTTACTAATAGTAGTTAATTAGGCTAATATAAAAAGGATAATATAACCCTTAAGAGTGCTACCCTTACTAAAATTAAGCACTAAGGGATCTTATTATAAACCTTATTAATTAAGGATAGCATAGGCTACGTAAGAATATGTTAAGTTAACTACTATATAGCTAATACTAGTAAAGATCTATTATTAGGGTATAACTAGGTAGTTATATATAAACCAATAATTATATCCTAAATAGATAGGTACTAAAGACACCTTATTATAAAAGAACGTCTTAGACTAGTAGTAGGGACGCAATAGGCATATAAGGAGGCAAAACGCACATATATTAGATTTATCTTATAGGGATTAATAACTAAAATTATATAAAAAGATAATAATATCTTAATAGTAAACAAAGACAGGCCCTATAATAACCTAGTAACTATAGAGATAAGCAAAGCCTATAAGTTAATTATATAAATACCCTAAGCCTATAAAGAGTTTAAGGATATCTTTTAAATAAACTTATAGGTATTCTCCTTACACTAGGTAGCTAAACTTATACTATTAAATTAGAAAAGGGAAAACGCTTCTATAAGGACTAATATATAATTTAGTAGAAAAGGAGCTAGAAGTGCTCTATAAGTACTTAGTAAGCGCGTAGCGAAAGGGATAGATTTAAAGATCTATTAGCCTAGCTAAAGCCCTAATATTATTTATGCTAAAGAAAGGAGGAAAATTATGCCTTTACGTAGATTATAAAGCCCTTAATAGGATTACTATTAAAGATAAAGCGCTATTACTACTTATTATAAAGATCTTAAACTAATTAAAGGGAGTAAAGGTTTATATAAAGTTAGACCTTAAAGATATATACTATTAGCTATATATCCGTAAGGGTAATAAGTAGAAAACAGCATTCTAATATAGATATAGTTACTTTAAATATCTTGTAATACCTTTTAGACTAGTTAATATACCTGTAACCTTTTAAGAATATATTAATAATACCCTTAAAGGCCTTATAGATACAATTTACATTATATATTTAGATAATATCTAATCTATAGCAGTAATATAGCTACGCATAAAGGGCATGTAAAATAAGTCCTTTAGAAGCTCTAAGAAGTAAGCCTCTTTATTAACCTAGAAAAGTGTAAATTCTTATATAAGGAGGTTAAATTCCTAGGCTTTATTATATCTAAAGAAGGAATAGTAATAGAGCCTACAAGAATTAAGACAATAGTAACTTAGCCAGTACCTTATAGCGTCTTTAATATCTAGTTATTCCTAGGCTTTATAGGATTTTACAAATAGTTTATTAAAGGCTATAGCAAAATAGTTATCCTATTAACTAATTAACTCTAAGGAGACTAACTAGTAAAGTTTAAGCTAAATCCTAATAAGTTAGCTATATTTAAGGAACTATAAAAACAATTCTAAGAGGCGCTAATTCTAGTGTACTTTAATCTACTAGCCCTATTAAGGGTTAAGATAAATGCCTTAGGATATATACTTAGGGCTATCCTAGCGTAGTTAGTGCTAGGTTACTAGCACCTAGTAGCGTATATATTAAGAAAGTTAAATAAGATAGAACTATACTATGTAATACTAGATATAGAGTTACTAGCTATCTAAGAGGCATTCTAAACTTAGAGGCACTATCTTATATACTTAATATATCTAGTTATAGTAATTATAGATTACTTAAACTATAAGTACCTAGCTATAAAGCTAAAGTTAACTAGTAAATAAGTTACTACGCTAGATAAACTCTATCTATTTAACTTTATAATTAAACATAGAGTAAGTAAGTTAAACCCTACTAATGCTTTATTAAGGAGATTAGATTATATAAGTAAAGAGAGGAAGGTAAAGGTAGTGTCCTTATAATTACTAACCTTTCTTACTAAATTTATAAATAATACACTATAAGGATACTATAATAAAACTACTAGTATTTAGTGCTCTAAGATAACGTAGTGTGTTTAGTTTATAGATAATAGGCTATAAGGACACTATAATAAAACTATTAATATCTAGCGCTCTATAAAATCACCCCCTACCTATTAACTAGATTAGGGTAAACTACACGTAAGACTAAACCCGCTAGCTAAGGAGTTACTACCTAGCAGTAGTATATTAGCTAAGGTCTCCTTAATTTTAAAGAAACCTAATAGTCTAGATGTATTCTAAGGATATTATTATAGCGTAAGGGGACTGCATATAAGACTAAGCCTACTAGCTAAGGAGTTACTACCTAGTAGTAGTGTAGTAGCTAGGGTTTTATTAATTTTAGAAAAGCCTAATAGTCTAGACATATTCTAAGGATATTATTATAGCGTAGGGGGACTGTATATAAGACTAAGCCTACTAGCTAAGGAGTTACTACCTAGTAGTAGTATAGTAGCTAGGGTCTTATTAATTTTAGAAAAGCCTAATAGTCTAGATATATTCTAAGGATATTATTATAGCGTAAGGGAACTGTATATAAGACTAAGCCTACTAGCTAAGGTGTTACTACCTAGTAGTGGTATAATAGCTAGGGTCTTATTAATTTTAGAGAAGCCTATTAGACTAAACGCGCTTAATATAAGCATTATAGTAAGGAATAGACTATATATAAGACTAAATTCGCTAGCTAAGGAGTTATAACCTAGTAAATGTGTTATAGCTAGGGTCTTAGTAGTATAGAGAACCTTTTCTAAGTTAAACTCTGCTATATTTATAAAAGATATAGAATTAGAACCCCTAATCTAAGTCTTACTTTGAGATATATAATAAAGGAATGCCTTTATTATAAAGAAAAGGGCATTACTATTAAGTAGTAACCTAGATATATTATAGACATAGTCTATTAAACCCTCTAAGCTATTAATGTTTAAAAATTAAGTTTTTATCCTATAGGGAATAAGAAAAGAAATCCTACTACTAATTTATAATAACCTTACTACTAGGCATTAAGGAGTTACTAGAAATCTTTAATAAGTTACTAACTAATATTTTTAGCCTAGAATAAAAGAGATATTAAGGTATATATATATACTTATATTAGCTATTAAGTTTTAAAACCATAAATATATAAACCTTATAGTAAGCTAGCTATACTACTAGTGCTAGATTACTTATTTTAAGAATTATTAATAGATTTTATTACTAGACTCCTACTAGTTAAGGATTAGTAAGGTAAAACGTATAATATAATCTTAGTAATAGTTAATAGATTTATAAAATATAGTATTTATATCCCTATATTTACGTAATTAACTAGTAATAGACTAGTAACTATTTTCCTAGAATATATTTTTAAAGATTATAAAGCCCTAGAAGGTATTATTATAAACTAAGGTTTAATATTTACTAGTAGATTCTAGAGAATATTCTACTACCTCTTAGTAATAAAGTAGTAATTAAGCACTATATTTTATCTATAAATAGATAGTTAAATAAAACGCTTAAATTAAGTTTTAGAGCACTATTTAAGAGTATTTATATACATAGAATAGACTAATTAGGTTAATTATCTCCTAATAGCATAGTTTGCTTATAATATAAGCGTATATATAAGTTATAGTTATATACCTATAGAAGCGCTATAAGGGTATAACCTAAGGGGACTAGATTAAGTAGTTATGCTAATTCTAATAGTTAATAATTAAGCTAAGAATAGAGTTTTAGAATTAAAGTATAAGTATATAGAGATTAAGTAGCTATTAAGCTACTTATAGGCCCCTATAGAAAAAGTATTATAATTAGAAAAGAGTACTAATAAAGTTTAATATAGGTAACTATATCTTACTCTTAACTAAAAATATTAATTTATAATACCCTAGCTAAAAGCTAGCTATAAAGTACTTAGGACTATATAAGATTAAAAAGAAGTTAGCTATTATAGTTTAGCTTATTAATTAAAGTTACCTAAAGGAATACGCTTATATAATGTTTTTAATATTATAAGCTTAGAACCTTTTAAAGGAAATCTAAGTAATATAGTTAAAATAACCTTACTATGAGATAATATTAAAGAGGATTAAGAGGAATTTAAAGTTAAATAAATTATTGCTTATAAATATAATAGTAAATAGCGTAAATATTTAGTAAAATAGAAGAATTATAATAATTCTAAGAATTTATAGGTACTATAAAGAGACTTTATAATAAAAAGGTTATTAAAGACTATAAGCAGTAACTAAGTAGCTAAATCTTAACTTTTTAGCTGCTTAATTAACTCTTAATTATAATTTAAAATAATTATTAGATTATAGCAATTTAATTAGGAAATAATTCACTTAATAATAATTTAGACTACTAAATAAATCTTATATTTAAAGCAAAAACTTAGCATAGACTTATAGCTATTTAATAGCTAGACCTTAGAGATATATTTAGACGTATTTTTAGCATAATTTCTAACTTTATTAGCCTTAGACTTATTATTACTAAAGGCTTAAACTTATAATTCCTTAGGGAGTTCTAAAGGTTTAATATAGGTAAGGAAAGTAGCTTAAGTAGTAGTAAACTAGTAGTAAGTTAGTAAAGAATAAGTAGTAAAGTTAATAGTACTAACTATAGGGCTATAAGTAGCTATAAACTAAAGATAATTAGTAATCTTAATCTAGGTTTCTAGATTAATAATATTAATTAGCTATAAGAAAGCAACGTATTTATTATACTTTACTTCTTAAGAAGCCTTAGCTATAAGATATATATAATAAGCTTACCTATATTTATTAGTATTTTTAAGGCTAAAAAGTATTATAAAGTTTTTCTTAGCTTATATAAACTCCTAGTAGTATATTAGTAATATTAAAATAATAGATTAAGGAAACTTACTTTACTAATATAGTATAGTTTTAGAAGGTTATAAAGAATATCCTAAAGCTATTTATATAGCTTTATAATTTAAATAGAATACTAGTAAGAAGTTAGTAGTAATTAAGAGGTAATCCCTTAAGGCTTAACTTACCTAATATAAGTCTTATTATTTTAAGCGTAATAATAGTATTTTAGAGAATTACCTATAAAAAGTAAACATTAGTAGTAATAGTAGTAAGCTAGTAGTAAGTTTATACTAAAGGAGTAACTATATTTAGTTAGAGCAGGCTTATACCTTAGTAATAATAGTAGCTAATTATCTAGTAGTAAGTTTTAAATAGCTAAAGGAGTAACTATATTTAGTTAGAACAGGCTTTAGTTAGTAATAAACTTAGCTAAGTTTAATAGCTAAAGGTAGTAACTTATATAGTTAGTTTAGAGCTATAATAGTAAGCTAGTTTATTATATAATAGTAGCGTTATAATAGCTATTATATTAGTAAGGGACTTATAAGTTAATAAGAGGCTTAAAGAAAAGAAAGAAAAGAAAGAAAAGAAAGAAGGAAATTACCCTTTCTTATAGGAATTTAGGTACCTTAGATTAATCTAAGCTACTCTAACTAAAATCTTCTATGCGTTATAACTAGTGTGTTTATAGAGATTACTATAATTTACAAGTTATTACTATAAGCTTACTATAAATTTATTAGGCTACTACTATAAGCTTAAAGAAAAACGGAAGGAGTAAGGTAATCTATGCCCTATAGAGTTAGGCTAATTAAAAATCGCGCTAACTAGTCTAGTTAGGAAGAATCTCTTAGGAAGAATAACCTATAGAGAGGAAGTTAAGAAGTAACTATAACCTAGCTTCTATTAGTAAGCGATTACTATAAAAGAGGCTAATATAGCCTAACGTTATTAACATTACTACGTTGCTTTATAAAATCACTATAGCAAGTAGTAACAAAGGAACTCTTGCGCTATAACCTAACCCTAAGATAGCACCTTAATGCGATTAAGGATAATCGCAGTAAGAGGGTATTATATTAGGAGCAGAATAGTAATAGCATCTATAAGGGTAGTAATGGCATTAATAAGGGTAGAACCTAGCGGGGCATAGAGCTAAGGGCTAGCTACGGGCTAGTTACGTAAGAGCTATAGGCTATTTAAAGGGGCTTTCCTATAAACGAAGGGAAAGGGCTAGAGATTAAACCTTTAAGCACCTACCCCTAGCTAGCAGTTCAATAGCTACAACACTTCAATCTAACCATCACTCTGTTATTCACTCCCAAGCCAAAAGCCTTGACATTAACCTAGTAAAGACTAAACTTATACACTTTAGTAAAGCATACTAACCCCTATAGGCTAGGGTCTAACTTAGTATAGAAGAGATAGTGCCTATAGAGTTATATAGGTTCCTTAGAGTCTAGGTTAATAGGAAACTTAATTAGAGTGCTTATAAGAATATCCTAAAAGGTAAACTAGCCTAGTAGTAGCTTATACTCTCCTTGCTAGTGGTATTAGCCTAGGGTTATAGCTTTAGAGATACCTAACTCCTATATATATAGGTAGTCTAGCCTATCCTTACCTATAGGGTAAGCGCTTACTATACCCTAACTAAGAAGGGTAGAAAACTAAGAGAAGTAGTTAAAAGCTTTATAATAGACTAATTAACCTATCTCTAGATTATAGCTAGCGTGTTTAAGGCTATACCTATTGCCTAACTAGAGGTTAAGACTTATATCTCCCCCTAGATCTATACCTAAATAAGATAAAATAGAAGTTTAAAGAGAGAATTATAGAGAGCAGAATAACTATAATAATCTAAGCCACTGCTAACTTAGTATAAGCGATATGATTTGTGATTTTTATAATTTTTTTTTTTCATCGGCAGTGGCCAATGCATCTAAAATTCACACATAACATAAGAATTACTAGCAACACCTAGCCAGTGCAATAATAAATAACCGATTAACAGTACCGCAGTAATAAAAAAGCAGCCTAATATAGGAATAAGCTTTAAGGGCACGAATATAGGGGCTATAAGGTTAGTGTAAAGTTTGTTAATAATAAACTTTGTGGCTACGTTAGCGTAAGATATAGTTATAGGTTATAACCATAGTTAAACTTAAATTCATTTAAGTTTTGCTCGCAGTATAAATTAACGCAATTCCCCTTTCTCTATGACCGTGTTTATTCCCTCTCTCTATCTCTTCTATCTTCTCGCACCTTACCACTTACTTATGCCCTAAAGCTCTAAGGCAAACCACATATAACTCATTCTCACTTGCTTCTAACCTAATTCGAATCACCAGGTAGGTCCTGCATTACTAATTGACTAATTGACCCTTAACTAATTAGATTATAGATAGCCAAGGGTAATAAAAAGACACTGCCCTAACTAAAAGGTTAAAGGCTATAGTAGAAGAGAAAAGCAAAGGGAAGGAAAATAAAGATAAATCTAACCTAGAGATAATTAATAGCATTTATAACACAAGGAAAAAATGCTAAGAAGTAAAGGCAAGGCGAATAATAAGATTAGCAAGGGAGATAGAAAGAAAATGAAAGAATGGGGAATTAGCCTGTAACAATATAAGCAGTTTTACCTCGTACCCAGGAGGGGTATAAGCGGTATTATAATATAGATAGAGACCCCCTAGGAATAATAAGCTAGTAGCGGAACTATATAAGGAATAGAGATAACGCTAGGACAAATAGCATAGTAAGGAACGCTTAGGGTAACATAGGCTTATAAGAGAACTAACTAAGGACTAATCACTAACTTATAACCTAAAGGAAATCTAAAGATTTTATATAGGCCTAGAAAAACACATCTCCTTAACTATAGTCTAACTATATATAGGAAAGATTAGTCTTAATAAGTTCCTCTTCTAGAGAGGTATCCCTAGGGTAAACTTACTACTATATAGCTATAGTAAAGTAGTTAAAGACTAATATTATATTATAGTTAACTACCCTAAATATAATTACTAACACCCTTAGTTACGCTAGCCTAAAGACATATAGGAGGTAAGGCTAGCCCTAAACTACCCCTAAAGGCAAGAGCTATAGCTAAATAGTTCCTTAGCATAAAATAACTCTAATACTACTTATTAGCATAAGAACTAGTAGCTAATATATATAGCAAAGAGGAGGAGCTAGAGCTAGGGCGCTTCTAATACGCTAGGATTAATAATTAGAATATAGATATAATAGACTACTAGAGAGAGGAATAAGATTATATAGTTTAGAGCTAGTAGTAGGCTAGCTATAGATTTGTAACTCTAGAACTAATATTAGATTAATTTTAATTAATTAATACTAGGTATTATAAACCACACTAGTCTACCCCTACCCTTTACTAAGCTATAACTACCTAACTAATTACTTCTCCTTAGGGACTAGAATTACCCTCTCTATTACCTTAGCCTAGCCCTTAGTAAGTAAGGCTATAGCTAGGAGATAGTTTGTCTCTATAGCATAAGCATTTAAACACTATAGCTAAAAGATAACCTTATTATATTATTCCCCCTAGCACTAGACTAGCCTAGACCTATAGTAAATATACTATGCTTCTTTTTACTTTAATTACTAGTATAGAGCTTTTTTATATAATCCTAATAATTAGCTAGGACCTAGAGAACTATTAGACCTAGACTAGACCTAATAGTAAACTAGTATAGTAGCACTTACACTACCCCTAGCGACTATAGCTGCCTAGACCTTTACTTACTACTAGTGCTTATTTTATTAACCACTTAAGTTAGGCTAAGAATAGATTAGCACTAGACTAGGCTCAGAATAGGGGCATAGATTACCTTTAAATAACTATAGTTTTAGACCTAATAGTTAAAGCAAGTATTAGTAGCTAGTTCTTTATAAAATAGTTAGCCCTGCTCCTAAGCTAGAAGAGACTTAACTTACTAGCAATATTATAGCACTAGTGCTCGCCGAGGCTAAGGGCCTCCTCCCCGAGCTACAAATGGGAAACAGGGCAAACAGATCAACAGAAACCGCAATCAGAGTCCTCGTAGAATGCGTGAGAGAGGCTTAGGGCAGAGGTAGCATTGCCTTGTTAGCGTAGATAGATATCTCGTCCGTATTTAATAGAGTTAGCCACCTATATCTAATTTACATCTTAATCTAAATAGGCATACCACGCTAGCTTATAGCTATAATACATAGCTTCCTTACGGATAGAATAAGCTAGCTTAGCTTTAATAGTAAACTCTTAAGACCCTTCTAGATAAAGATAAGCACCTTATAAGGCTTACCCTTTACTAATCCTTTTCCTACTCTACTTAGCGGAGCTCTATATATACCTCTAAGCTATCCTAGGCATAATAGTAATAGGATTTATAAATAATATAAATATAGTAGTGTTTAGAAAAAACACTATATAAGCCTAAAAGAGGCTTAAAGCTATATAGAAAGTATATAAAAAATAGGTAAAAGAAGTAGGAGTAAAGTTTAACCTAGTAAAGACTAAACTTATACACTTTAGTAAAGTATACTAACCCCTATAGGCTAAGGTCTAACTTAAAGTAAAGGAGATAGTGCCTATAGAGTTATATAGGTTCCTTAGAGTTTAGGTTAATAGGAAACTTAATTAGAGTGCTTATAAGAATATCCTAAAGGTAAACTAGCCTAGCAGTAGCTTACACTCTCTTTGCTAGTAGTATTAGCCTAGGGTTATAGCTTTAGAGATACCTAACTCCTATATATATAGGTAGTCTAACCTATCCTTACCTATAGGGTAAGCGCTTACTATACCCTAACTAAGAAGGGTAGAAAACTAAGAGAAGTAGTTAAAAGATTTATAATAGACTAATTAAACTACCTCTAAATTATAGCTAGTGTGTTTAAGGCTATACCTATTACCTAACTAGAGGTTAAGACTTATATCCCCTCCCTAGATCTATACCTAAATAAGATAAAATAGAAGTTTAAAGAGAGAATTATAAAGAGTAAAATAGCTATAATAATCTAAACCGCTACTAACTTAGTATAGTTAGTATTATATTATAAATAGAGACCCTCCCTAGGAGTAATAAGCTAGTAGTAGAACTATATAAGGAATAGAGATAACGCTAGGATAAATAGTATAGTAAGGAATGCCTAGGATAGTATAGGCTTATAAGAGAGCTAACTAAGGATTAACCACTAACTTATAACCTAAAGGAAATCTAAAGATTCTATATAGGCCTAGAAAAGCATATCTC
This sequence comes from Epichloe gansuensis, assembly GCA_023658505.1. Taxonomy (NCBI): domain Eukaryota; kingdom Fungi; phylum Ascomycota; class Sordariomycetes; order Hypocreales; family Clavicipitaceae; genus Epichloe; species Epichloe gansuensis. The sequence goes on from CP098281.1 coordinate 2,106,454, forward strand.
CTTAACTATAGTCTAATTACGTATAGGAAAGATTAGTCTTAATAAGTTCCTTTTCTAAAGAGGTATTCCTAAGGTAAACTTACTACTATATAGCTATAGTAAAGTAGTTAAGGACTAATATTATATTATAGTTAACTACCCTAAATATAATTACTAACGCCCCTAAACACACTAGCCTAGAGATATATAGGAGGTAAGGCTAGCCCTAAACTACCCCCTAAAGGTAAGAGTAATAGCTAAATAATTCCTTAGTATAAAATAACTCTAATACTACTTACTAGCATAAGAACTAGTAGCTAATATATATAGTAAAGAGAAGGAGCTAGAGCTATAGCGCTTCTAGCGCTAGGACTAATAGCTAGGATATAGATATAGTAAATAACTAGGGAGAGATATAAGATTATATAGTTTAGAGCTAGTAGTAAGCTAGCTAAAGAATTATAATTCTAGAACTATTATTAGATTAATTTTAAATATATATGTTGGAACACCAAGGTGCCTGCGCAGGTAATAATACCGTTGTTATTAAAGTCTATGATAGTTAATGATGATCATCTAGAACAGAGAAGAGAGAGAGAGAGAGGAATCTAGCTAGCTAAAAGTGGGTGAAACCCGTAAGTAGGGTAAAGAGGGGTAGCGAAAAAGGGCAGCCAATCACAAGGCGTGCATCTCTCTGAGGGCTCCACTTGGCCCATAATTGGCGGGGTCTTTGGCCACGACTAATCCGATGATAATCCGAAGGAAGTAACACTGGCAGTCTCTCTTTTTCTCGTGGCTAAAGGAGCCTAAAAACGCAATAAAAATCGAATTAAAGGAAAGTGTACATAAGTGGATCCCTTAATAGGAATCCGGAGCCCTGATTGGCCTGGTTAGCATCGGTTAATTCAATTGATTCAATCGCGATGAATCCTCCCCTTCTCCTCTATTAATTCCCTCTCCACAATGCTCGCAACACTTACAAAGGTCTCTTAACCTAGCCTTTCACACGGATTGTTAATTCGTTTAAATTAATCAAGGTTATTAGCGCTTAATTTAGCGATCCCTTTGTTATCGCATTAGCTAGGTTGTCGTTGCCGTTAATCTATCTAACCTCGTAGATCTCGCGCCTCTCGTATAATTAGCGAAGGGCTATGATATTAATCATTAGCCTCTTCTCTTTTGTTATGCCTAGCTTGATAAGACATTCGTATAACAAGAACGAGTCAGTACAAAGGATTGTAGGGATCTAAGGTATCTTTAATTAGTCTGTGATCTAATTAAGGGTCGTAGATATCGCGTACGCGATATTAGCACCTTAAACCATGCTATATAGCTTAGAGGTAAGCGCGCTACGCATAACCCGCTTACTCTTCGTTAAACTATATGTGATAATATTCCCTTTGCAATAAAGGTGTTATTATCCCTCTTTGCCTCGTTACCGATTACGATTACATACCTGATCTGTGAGCTAAGATCCTTATTGTTTGTAAGCGATCTATCTACGAATACAAAGAGCTTCGCTTCTTTGAGGGTTAGTGGGATATAGCGTAATCCTTATTGCTAATTCTTAATCTACCACTTAAGGCGTTTGTTTAGGCGTACGATATCTTCGGCAGCTGGTTCTTGGTGTTAAGCTATAATTAATAGATTGTTGTCAAGGCTTTTGGCTTGGGAGTGAATAACAGAGTGAAGGTTAGATTGAAGTGTCGTAGCTATTAATCTGCTAGCTAGGGGTGGGTGCTTAAAGGTTCAATCTCTAGCCCTTTCCCTTTGTTTATGGGAAAGCCCCTTTAAATAGCCTATAGCTCTCACGTAACTAGCCTATAGCTAGCCCTTAGCTCTATGCCCTGCTAGGTTCCACCCTTATTAATGCCGTTACTACCCTTATAGATACCATTGCTATTCTGCTCCTAATATAATACCCCTCTTACTGCGATTGTCCTTAATCGCATTAAGGTGCTATCTTAGGGTTAGGTTATAGCGCGAGAGTTCCTTTATTGCTACTTACTATAGTGATTTTTATAAAGCAATGTAGTAATATTAATAACGTTAGGCTACATTAGCCTTCTTTACGGTAATCGCCTACTAATAGAAGCTAGGTTATAGTTACTTCTTAACTTCCTCTTTATAGGTTATTCTTCCTAAGAGATTCTTCTTAACTAAACTAGTTAGCGTGATTTTTAATTAGCTTAACTCTATAGGGCATAGATTACCCTACTCCTTCCGTTTTCCTTTAAGCTTACAGTAGTGGCCTAATAAATTCGCAGTAAGCTTATAGTAATAACTTATAAATCATAGTAATCTCTATAAACACACTAGTTACAATGCATAGAAGATTCTAGTTAGAGTAGCTTAGATTAATCTAAGGCGCCTAAATTCCTATAAGAAGGGTGATTTCCTTCCTTCTTTTCCCTCTTTTCTTTCTTTTCTTTAAGCCTCTTATTAACTTATAAGTCCCTTACTAATATAATAGCTACTATAACGCTGCTATTATATAATATTAACTACTAACTATTATAGCTTAAGCTATTATATCTTATACTACTACTATTAAAGATTCCGCTATTAAGCTATCCTATAAGGGGAAAACCTTATAATTATTAAAGACCGCGTAAGTTTGCTGCTTCTTTATTGCTTTTTTATTACTAACTTAAAGCTAGTTTAATAAAAATTCTATGCATATGTTATGCCTAGTGGTTAGCTATTTAAAACATAGCTCTAAGGGATAATAATAAAGATAAATAGCCTTAGTATATTACTAAGGAAAGCTTGCTCTAACTAAATATAGTCACTCCTCTAGTATAAACTTACTGCTAGCTTACTGCTATTACTGCTAATATTTAGCTTTTTATAGGTAATTCTCTAAAATGCTATTATTACGCTTAAAATAATAAGACTTATATTAGGGTAAGTTAAGCCTTAAGGGATTACCTCTTAATTACTGCTAACTCCTTACTAGTGTTCTATTTAAATTATAAAGCTATATAAATAGCTTTAGGATATACTTTATAATCTTCTAGAACTATACTATATTAGTAATATAAGTACCCTTTACTCTACTACTTTAATATTACTAATATACTACTAGGAGTTTATATAAGCTAAGAAGAAACTTTATAATGCTCTTTTAGCCTTAAAAATGCTAATAAACGTAGGTAAGCTTATTACGCATGTCTTATAGCTAAGGCTTCTTAAGAAGCGGAGTGTAATAAACACGCTGCTTTCTTATAGCTAATTAATATTATTAATCTAGAAACCTAGATTAAAATTGCTAATTATCTTCAATTTATAGCCACTTATAGCCCTATAGTTAGTGCTATTAGCTTTGCTACTTGTTCTTTGCTAACTTGCTACTAGTTTACTACTGCTTAAGCTACTCTCCTATGCGTATTAGACCTTTAGAACTCCCTAAGGAATTACGAGTTTAAGCCTTTAGTAATAATAAGTCTAAGGCTAATAAAGTTAGAAATTATACTAAAAATCAGTCTAAATATGTCTCTAAAGTCTAGCTATTAGATAGCTATAAGTCTATGCTAAGTTTTTGCTTTAAATACAAGATTTATTTAGTAGTCTAAATTATTATTAAGTGAATTATTTCCCTATTAAATCGCTGCGATCCAATGATTATTTTAGATTGCAATTAGGAGTTAATTAAGCAGCTAAGAAGTTAAGATTTAGCTACTTAGTTACTGCTTGTAGTCTTTAATAACCTCTTTTATTATAAAGTCCCTACGCAGTACCTAAGAATTCTTAGAATTATCATAATTCTTCCATTTTACTAAATATTTGCGCCATTTGCCGTTATATTTATAGGTAATAATTCGTTTAACTTTAAATTCCTCTTAATCCTCTTTAACGTTATCTCACAGTGAGGTTATTTTAACCGCGTTACTTAGATTTCCTCTAAAAGGTTCTAAGCTTGTGATATTAAAAACATTATGTAAGCGTGTTCCTTTAGGTAACTTTAATTAATAAGCTAAACTATAATAGCTAACTTCTTTTTAATCTTATATAGTCCTAAGTACTTTATAGCTAGCTTTTAGCTAGGGTATCATAGATTAATATTCTTAGTTAAGAGTAAGATGTAGTTACCTATGTTAAACTTTATTAGCACTCTCTTTTAATTATAATACTTTTCTATAGGGCCTATAAGTAGCTTAATAGCTACTTAATCTCTATATGCTTATACTTTAATTCTAAAACTCTATTTTTAGCTTAATTATTAACTATTAGAATTAGCGTAACTGCTTAATCTAGTCCCCTTAGGTTATACCCTTATAGCGCTTCCATAGGTATATAACCGTGACTTGTATGCATGCTTATGTTATAAGTAAACTATGCTATTAGGAGATAATTAACCTAATTAGTCTACTCTGCGCATATAAATGCTCTTAAATAGTGCTCTAAAACTTAATTTAAGCGTTCTATCTAACTATTTATCTATAGATAAAACGCGGTGCTTAATTACCGCTTTATCGCTAAGAGGTAGTAGAATATTCTCTAAAATCCACTAGTAAATATTAAACCTTAGTCTATAATAATACCTTCTAGGGCTTTATAATCTTTGAAAATATATTCTAGGAAGATAGTTGCTAGTCTATCGCTAGTTAACCACGTAGACATAGGGATATAGATACTATATTTTATAAATCTATTAACTACCACTAAGATTACATTATGCATTCTGCCTTGCTAATCTTTAACTAATAGGAGTCTAGTAATAAAATCTATTAATAATTCTTAAAAGGGCAATCTAGCACTAGTAGCGTAGCTAGCTTGCTATAAGGTTTATATATTCGCGGTTTTAAAACTTAATAGCTAATATAAGTACATATATGCACCTTAATGTCTCTTTTTATTCCTAGCTAAAAATATTAGTTAGTAACTTATTAAAAAGTTCTAGTAACTCCTTAATATCTAGCAGTAGGGTTATTATAAATTAGCAGTAGGATTTCTTTTCTTATTCCCTATAGGATAAAAACTTAATTTTTAAACATTAATAGCTTAGAGGGTCTAATAGACTATGTCTATAACACATCTAGGTTACCGCTTAATAGTAGCGCCCTTTTCTTTATAATAAAGGTATCCCTTTATTATACATCTAAAAGTAAGACTTAGATTAGGGTTCTAATTCTATGTCTTCTATAAATATAGCGGAATTTAACTTAGAAGAGGTTCTCTATACCGCTAAGACCCTAGCCATAACGCATTTACTAGGTCACGACTCCTTAGCTAGTGAATTTAGTCTTACGTATAGTTTATTCCCTACTATAATGCCTATGTTAAGCATGTCTAGTCTAATAGGCTTCTCTAAAATTAATAAGACCCTAGCTATTACACTACTACTAGGTAGTAACTCCTTAGCTAGCGGGCTTAGTCTTATATATAGTCCCCTATGCTATAATAATATCCTTAGAATATATCTAGACTATTAGGCTTTTCTAAAATTAATAAGACCCTAGCTATTACACTACTACTAGGTAGCTACTCCTTAGCTAGCAGGCTTAGTCTTATATATAGTCCCCTACGCTATAATAATATCCTTAGAGTGCGTCTAGACTATTAGGTTTCTTTAAAATTAAGGAGACCCTAGCTAACACACTACTACTAGGAGTAACTCCTTAGCTAGTAGGTCTAGTCTTACGTATAGTCTATCCTTATCTAGTTAATAGGTAGGGGGCGATTTTATAGAGCACTAGATATTAATAGTTTTATTACAGTGTCCTTACAGCCTATTATCTATAAACTAAATACGCTGCGTTTTCTTAGAGCACTAAATGCTAGCAGTTCTATTATAGCATTCTTATGGCGTATTGTTTGCAAATTTAGCAAGAAAGGTTAGTAATTATAAGGATACTGCCTTTGCCTTCCTCTCTTTACTTATATAATCTAACCTCCTTAATAGAGCATTAGCAGGGTTTAACTTACTTACTCTATATTTAATTATAAAGTTAAATAGATAGAGTTTATCTAGCGTAGTAACCTATTTACTAGTTAACTTTAGCTTTGTAGCTAGGTACTTATGGTTTAAGTGATCTATAACCACTATAACTAGATGTATTAAGTATATAAGGTAATGCCTCTAAGTTTAGAATGCCTCTTAGATAGCTAGTAACTCTATATCTAGTGTTATGTAGCATAGCTCTATCTTATTTAACTTTCTTAATATATACGCTACTAGGTGCTAGTGACCTAGCACTAACTACGCTAGGATAGCTCTAAGTGCGTGTCCTAAGGCGTTTATCTTAACCCTTAATAGGGCTAGTGGATTAAAGTGCACTAGAATTAGCGCCTCTTAGAATCGTTTTTATAGCTCCCTAAACGTAGCTAACTCGTTAGGATCTAGCTTAAACTTTACTAGTTAGTCTCCTTAGAGTTAATTAGTTAATAGGATAACTATTTTGCTATAGCCCTTAATAAACTATCTGTAAAATCCTATAAAGCCTAGGAATGACTAGATATTAAAGACGCTACGAGGTACTAGCTAAGTTACTATTATCTTAATTCTAGCAGGCTTTATCGCGATTCCTTCTTTAGATATAATAAAGCCTAGGAATTTAACCTCCTTACATAAGAATTTACACTTTTCTAGGTTAATAAAGAGGCTTGCTTCTTAGAGCTTCTAAAGGACTTGTTTTACATACCCTTATGCGCGGCTACATCGCTACTATAGATTAGGATATTATCTAAATACATAACGCAAATTATATCTATAAGGCCTTTAAGGGCATTATTAATATATTCTTAAAAGGTTATAGGTGCATTAACTAGTCCGAAAAGCATCACAAGATATTTAAAGTGACTATATCTACATTAGAACACTGTTTTCCACTTATTGCCCTTGCGGATACGTAGCTAGTAGTACGTATCTTTAAGGTCTAATTTTATATAGACCTTTACTCCCTTTAATTAGTTTAAGATCTCTATAATTAGCGGTAATAGCGCTTTGTCTTTAACAGTAATCCTATTAAGGGCTTTATAATCCACGTAAAGGCGTAATTTTCCTCCTTTCTTTAGCATAAATAATATTAGGGCTTTAGCTAGGCTAATGGATCTTTAAATCTATCCCTTTTGCTATACGCTTGCTAAGTACTTATAGAGCACTTCTAGCTCCTTTTCTGCTAAATTATATATTAGTCCCTATAGGGCGTTTTCCCTCTTCTAATTTAATAGCATAAGTTTAGCTACCTAGTGTAAGGAGAATACCTATAAGTTTATTTAAAAGATATCCTTAAACTCCTTATAGGCTTAGGGTATTTACGTAGTTAACTCATAGGCTCTGCTTATCTCTATAGTTACTAGGTTATTATAGGGCCTATCTTTATTTACTATTAAGACATTATTATCTTTTTATATAATTTTAGTTATTATCCCCTATAAGATAAATCTAATGTAAGCGCGTTTTGCCTCCTTACATGCCTATCGCGTCCCTACTACTAGTCTAAGATATTCTTTTATAATAGGGTATCTCTAGTAACCATCTATCTAGGATATAATTACTGGTTTATATATAACTGCCTAGTTATGCCCTAATAATAGGTCTTTACTAGTATTAGCTATATAGTAGCTAACTTAATATATTCTTACGTAGCCTATGCTATCCTTAATTAATAAGGTTTATAATAAGATCCCTTAATACTTAATTTCAGTAAGGGTAGCACTCTTAAGGGTTATATTATCCTTTTTACGTTAGCCTAATTAACTACTATTAGCAACTTTAGGTAGATAATTAAATAGGTTACGCTAGGGTTAAACAGCGCCTTTATAGCTACCTATTTATGTTCTTACTATAACTTTGCCTTAACTCTTAGTCTTAGATCTTTAGGTAATAATTTAATAAGAGCGTTTTCCTAGGGTTACACTAAGCTAATAGGGTCTTATTTAAGTCTAATAGGTCTTTATCTCTAGCCTAGTTATAGCTAGTCTTGTGCGTCTCTGTTATATGGTTACTTCTTTTATAAATAGAATAATCTAGTTTAGTATAGCTTAGTAAAGCGTGTCCTAGCTTACCACACTTAAAATATGTAAACAGCGAATTTATCTTTCCGTCACTGCTTTATTACTATAGCCTTTCTGGCGAAGTGAAATATTATTATCTTTTTAACTATTATTACCTTAATCGCTTAATTAGCCTCCTTTAGTTATAACCTCTGCCTTTCTTCCTTAGCCTACTAGGTAGGTCTAACTCTTAGGGAACTCTTAGCTAAGTACCTACTTCTTTATAGCGTTATTAAGGCTATTAATAAACATATAGATTTATAGGCGTTTAGGAATTGCTTTAGGCAGCTTAGCCTTTGCCTTACCCTAGATCTTTATAAACGTCTAGAATAATTAGTGATTTTCTTATCTAAGACCTATTAACGTCCTTATTGCTTCTAAGCACCATGCATTTTTGTCTATAGTTCCTATTTTTAGCTAATCCACGAATCTATCCTAGGTATAACCCTAGTAATTTACATAACTATCCGTAGCTATATAACGTATCTATTATTGCTTTGCGTTATCTGCTAGGTAGCTGCTAGCATAGGTAACCTTAGTTATATTATCTATAAAGGTTTTATAATCCATAGTAAAAGCTATGTTTAAATCCGCTAGGAAATTCTAAAGACTCTTAAAAGTATCCCCTTTATACATAGGTGCTTTTAATTATATCTTTATAAGGCTATATCGCTACATAATAGGTACTACCTAGGGTGCTAAAGAAGGGGTATTTATAAGTCCTATGTTTAAGTTACCTAAGGACATAGCTTCTTCTATTATCTATAGGTTTTGCTATAAGTAAGCAAGTTTCTATCTCTTTTTATAATATATATCTAGGTTACTGCTTCTTTAAGGCACTAATTCAGTATTACCTCCTTATTATCTATAAGTGTTTCGCTCTGCTAGTTATCTAATAGGGACTAGCAGACTACTCTAGTTAGGTTTAGTAATGTAATATTCTCCTGCTTATCTATAGCATGGTTATGGCTACTACCTAATCGGGTTGCTATGCAATGAATTCTAGATATCTTAATCTAACTAATAGTCTATTACCCTAAAGGGAAGAGAGATTAATTTATTAAGGCTTTTAGCTTAGGAGTGAATAATAGAGTAAAGGTTAAATTAAAGTGTTATAGCTATTAATCTACTAGCTAGGGTAGGTGCTTAAAAGGTTTAATCTCTAGCCCTTTCCCTTTGTTTATAGGAAAGCCCCTTTAAATAGCCCGTAGCTCTCACGTGACTAGCCCGCAGCTAGCCCTTAGCTCCGTGCCCCGCTGGGTTCCACCCTCATCGATGCCGTCGCCACCCTCATGGATGCCGTCGCTGTTCTGCTCCTAACAATTGTACAAAGCTTCTGGTTAGCAGACGGTTGCGATGTAACTTCCTTAGGCTTGTTGTTCTACGTAATCCTGCCTTGCTGTTAGAGATTGAGGGTTAACTTCCTTGATCTTCTGACTTTAGCCTTTCTAGGTTAGGGTTAGTGAGTTGTTAGCGTTTTAGGTTAGGATATAGCCATTGAAAGTGAGGGGATTCCTGTTTAATAGTTACTGCTTCTCTTTAGCTATGAAGTTAGCCTTCTAGAGCTCTTTTTCTTCTTTGTTAAAGAAGTTATTGTTGCTTAGACCTAGCGTGTTATCCGTTTGCATTCTAACGATCCTAAAGAGGTTTTTATTATTTAGAGCTATAATTAATAAGTAGGGATTGTATGTTAACGTTATTATGTTAAGGTTATCCCTGTGATAACGGAAGTACATTGCCCACTAGTGGGTTCTGGCCTCTGCAATGCCGTAAAGAGGCTTAATAACCTCTATTACAGTGCCTTCTGGAAAGAGGTGCGCGATCTGTTCTGGCAATCTCACGATAATTAGCCTTATAAGTTTTGTTTACGATTAAACGTAGGCTTAGGTAATATCGCGGATCTAGAGGCAAATCCTTTTTCTTTAACAAAGGAGCAATAGCTACAATCAGCCATTAGCTTGCCTATTAGATCGTTAGCGATTGCGTTAGGATAAATTCCTTCTCCTTATTATTATAGCCTTATATAATAAGGCAAGACTTCGTACAGCGAATCCGTGCCTTTACCTTTAATCTCTCTTACCATGCGAGAGTTAAAGATCCTGTGGCCACTGTGCTTTATTTGATTGAACTTCGTGAATCTAAACATATCATAAGCTTGTAGAGCGTTAATCTTAGCTTAATCCGATCGCTTAAAGGGCTTTCCTAGGGTTATAATCTTCCTTCTTAGCAGAGTTAGAGGGTAAGGTCCTAGTTAGCTTTTTCCTTTGCTATTAGGAACACTTCTATTAGCAATCCTCTAGTTATAATCTCTTTAATTAATACCTCCTCTTAATCTTTATTAATAACTACGAAGTCCTTGCAATCCTTAGGTCCTTCTATGTCTTAGTTAAGGGAGAATTAAACTATAAGGGCTTTTCTTAGCCTTCCTCGCTTTCTCTTTGCTAGCACTAAGAGTTCTGCTCCTTCTTTTACTCCTTCCTTACCTCTACCCCTATAAAGGTAAGAGAATCTCTTATTTATAGTCTCCTTAATAACTTAAGGTTTTATCTCCTACAGCCCCTTTATAGCACATAGGTCCTTATAGTAGGGCTTTACCACTATAGATTAGAATTTCGCTAGGCCATAGGGCATTTAGATAGTGTAGGTCTCCTATTAGTGGCAATTAGCTTATAAGGGCTATACTAGCTGCCCTTCTCCTCCACACACGTACATTGGCCTACAGAGGCAGCTAATGTATTAGCAATGTGTTAGGGCTATTCTAGGCGTTAAGGGCATTGCGGACCTACCGTGAGGCTAGGTAGCGGCGTACCTCGTTAGTGGCCTTCTAAATTACCTTAGCGTATTAAATAACAGAGACGCTTAGCGGCAACTTATCTATTATGCGTAGGTAAGCTCTAAAGACTAGTAGGGTTAGCACTAGTCTATTAGGGCTTGCTAAGTTATTAATAGCTTTAATAGCTATCTAAAGATATTACTCTAGCGTGATCTCCACGCTAATTAAGTCTGTGATAATCTTGTAAGCCTAGCGTAAAGGTCTATGGTACTTTTTAACCTTTCTAATGCTACTATAGGCTTTAATTAGCATCTTATTAATCTTAATTAACATTAATTAAGCATAGTGCTTAAATTTAGCGGAGGAGAAGTTATTACCGGCGTTATAGATAATCCAATCTAGCGGTCCGAGATAGGTATTAATCTAGCACTCTTTAATTATATCCTAGATATCTTAGGCCTTCTGCTTCTTAGGATTAAGGAAGCAGGCTACTTAGAACAAAGTCGCTAAATCAATAACGTGAAGGACTGGTCGGTTGTTAATCTACGCAATGTTAGCAATAATCTTATAGTTAAAGTTATGCTTGTCTTTAATTGTGAATTTAAACCGGCTAGGAGCTTTTCCTTTTATCTAATAATAGTGGCAGACTTTGGTTAACTTCTTAATTGCCTAGCGTTTAATATTATAACCGGCCCACTAAAGGATCTTTGTAAGGCGTTAAATGGAAGGGTAACTAAAGCGATAATATAATTAACGGATTTCTCCTTCTGAGAGGTGGAAGGCAACCATTTCTTTAGCCTCTAGCAGCCACTAAGGATGTCCCTATTATCGCACAACGGGCATAGTCTTATTGCCTTGGATTAGCACGTTTGTAAGGTTATTAATCTTAACTTATAGCTTATCTATATTAGTGATAGAAAAGAGAAAAGGAGTTACTATATTAAGGACATAGAATTTAAGTTCTCTAAGTTCTATAGGCATATAAAGCATGCCTTTGCGGTTGCAGATCTAGCACCGAATTTAATAAGTTATGGCTCGCAGGGGATTATCTTTAATAAAGGCATTAATTATAACAGAGCCTTTGCTTATCCCTAACCTGCCGTTAATTTGCTTGCCGCCCTAGTGTTAGGTATAATCCCTCTAAAGACTTCTTCGGAATAGCGCTCTTTAGAGATATAGTAGGTTAATCCCTTATTAGATTCTTGCTATTAATACGGTTCTTGCTTTAGGAAAGCGTGCTAAAAGGCTTAGTTATTAAGGGCAGCAAGAACATTAGCATCTACGAGATTATAATTATCCTATAGCTCTAAGCAAAAGAATTGTGTGATGCTTAGATATACCGCTAGCAATAGCTCTTTATTATCCTTATCACTGTCTTTAGTCTTTATGTAAGCCATAAGATGCGGTTCCTATCCTTAGCTAGGGCCCTTATTAGGCTTGTTATTATCTAGCCCTTCGTAGGAGGCAAGAAACGCCTAGAATCTCTTCTCTAAAGGGGGTGTATAATGGATCTTACTAGCAAACTAATAATCCTTTTCCTTTTAGCGTTCTTCATTAGAGTGATTAAAGGACTAATAGCTATTCTTACTACATATAAAGCAGCGTTAAGGGCTACGCCTTAGGCTCTTACTATAATAGCCTCCCTTACCTTAGGGCTAACATCCGTATTAACGGTTAGTAAACATAGCCTTAGGAGAGCTCCCTTATAATTACAGGTATTAGGTAGCTCTCTTATTTAACTCTAAGATTATAATTACCTTATAGAGGTCTCTAGTAAGACTCTTAAAGCCTAGGGAGTGGTTATACTCTACTATCTAGCATTTAGGCACACTAGCTATGGCATTTAACGTTTGCTTATAGAGCTTAGTATTTACTATATTAGAAGGATACAGGCCTTAATAGATTTTCTTAAGGGTAGCTAGCATAATTTTAAGGCACTTAAGCCTAGTTTTATTAGGGTTCTTAGCAATAGTGCTGCTTAGAGTTATGCTACTCTATTCATAGCGGTAGAATTATTAATTGCTTTCTGTCTTAAAGCGTTAGCAGATATGGCTAATTATCTCTTTATATATAAGGTTTTAACCGAAGAGATAATTAAGGTAGTATTACTTAGCATTGTTAATCAAGATAATTAGGAGAGCCTTCTAATAATGCGTTCGAGGGAGGTTAATCCTATTATACTTATTCTTAAAGAGCGTGACTTTTAGGGCAAGGAAATCATATAATTATCCGCTATAACAATCACTATCTTTGTATATCTTTATAAGTTCTAAGATCTTCTTTGTGATCTAGTCTTTAGAAGAGAATTGTTATATAGGTGGTAAGGTTTGCCGTGGATAGGGATCTTTAGGGTGAATTGCTTAATGTAATAGGGTTTGCCACAGAAAAGGCTCTCTTACGGGTTAAGGGGTTTAAAGGTACTATTAGGTTTAGGGAGGACAAGGTTCTAGGGTAAGCAGATAAGGGGTTAAGGAGGTTAATGTTTAGGGGTTAAAGGATTGTGATCTCCCTTCAGGCCATAATAGCCTTGTTTCTTGTTAGACTACCTCTTCTAGAGATGTTATAATCGCTAATCCTTGGCCTTGTCTTACAATAACACTATAGTCTTGCAAAGAATTCCGTAGCTCTCTAATAAGGTCTCTGTTAGCTATTGCGAAGGTGTTCTTAGACTATCCTTTAAAGTCTTCTTAGAATAATTCCTAAAGGTTATTATCCCTCTAGTCTTAATGCTTACTAAGGTTAATAAACCTTGCAATGTAGTTATTAAGCTTAGACAGCGTAGCGGAATTAGGGTTAACTATGATTTATTCTTTCTAATCTTTTATAAGGGCATAGGAAAGAGGTTATAGTTGTGTTAGCAGTTTACTCTCTTAGGGTCTCTTAGGTGCTATTAAGATTCGGGATGGTTTCTTATTACTAGAGAATTAAGGCTCTTCTCTTAGTAATAGTCTAGGCAATTATATAGCTTCTGTAGCAGCTTAGGTCTTCCCTCTTGTTACTAGTCTAGCTTCCTAACTTATTATGAGTGATGGTTATTAACGTCAGGTTTAAAGCGAATTAATTCGATTGTTTAGTTGGTTTTCTTATGGTGGGTGTAGGATTAGTCTCTCTATTAAAGATGAAGATGATGACAGAAGAAGTTAATCCTTGGGTTTGTGATGGACGTAGAATCAATCTCTCTATTAAAAGTGAAGATAATAATAGAAGAAGCTAATCCCTTAGAAGCCTAACGAGTCTGTAACCAGAATTTAAGTCTCTTCCTTTAGCACACTCTTGTAGCCATGCCCCTATTCCTAAGGATCTAGATAATAGGAAAATGACTATAGCGTCTGTAGAAATGTCTCTTCTTATAATACCTAACTTATCTGTGGTTGTGATTAACCACTGATCAGTGTTAGAATACCAAGGTGCCTACGCAGGTAATAATACCGTTGTTATTAAAGTCTATAATAGTTAATAATGATCATCTAGAACAGAGAAGAGAGAGAGAGAGAGGAATCTAGCTAGCTAAAAAGTGAGTGAAACCCGTAAGTGGGGCAAAGAGGGGTGGCGAAAAGGGGCAGCCAATCACAAGGCGTGCATCTCTCTGAGGGCTCCACTCGGCCCACAATTGGCGGGGTCTTTGGCCACGACTAATCCGATGATGATCCGAAGGAAGCAACAATATAATTATTGGAACACCAAGGTGCCTGCGCAGGTAATAATACCGTTGTTATTAAAGTCTATGATAGTTAATAATAATTATCTAGGAAAGAGAAGAGAGAGAGGAGAGGAATCTAGCTAGCTAAAAAGTGAGTGAAACCCGTAAGTGGGGCAAAGAGAGGGTGGCGAAAAGGGGCAGCTAATCACAAGGCATGCATCCTCTGAGGGCTCCACTTGGCCCACAATTGGCGGGGTCTTTGGCCATAACTAATCCGATGATAATCCAAAGGAAGCAACACTAGTAGTCTCTCTTTTCTTATAGCTAAAGGAGCCTAAAAACATAATAAAAATCGAATTAAAGGAAAGTGTATATAAGTGAATCCCTTAATAGGAATCCAGAGTCTTAATTAGCTCGGTTAGCATCAGTTAATTTAATTAATCTAATCGCGACGAATCCTCCCTTTGCCTCTATTAATTCCCTCTCCACAACGCTCGCAATGCTTATAAAGGTCTCTTAACCTAGCCTTTCACACAGATCGTTAATTTGTTTGAATTAATTAAGGTTATTAGCGCTTGATTTAGCGATCCCTTTATTATCGCATTAGCTAGGTTATCGTTGCTATTAATCCATCTAACCTCGTAGATCTCGCGCCTCTTGTATAATTAGCGAAGGGCTATGATATTAATCATTAGCCTCTTCTCTTTTGTTATGCCTAGCTTAATAAGGCATTTGTATAACGAGAACAAGTTAGTATAAAGGATTATAGGGATCTAAGGCATCTTTAATTAGTCCGTGATCTAATTAAGGGTTATAGATATTACGTACGCGATATTAGCACCTTAAACCATGCTATATAGCTTAGAGGTAAGCGCGCTACGTGTAACCCGCTTACTCTTTGTTAAACTATATATAATAATATTCCCTTTCGCAATAAAGGTGTTATTATCCTCTTTGCCTTATTACTAATTACAATTATATACCCGATCTATGAGCTAAGATCCTTGTTATTTATAAGCGATCCATTTACGAATATAAAGAGCTTTGCTTCTTTAAGGGTTAGTGGGATATAGCGTAATCCTTATTACTAATTCTTAATCTACCACTTAAGGCGTTTGTTTAGGCGTATAATATCTTCGGTAGCTAGTTCTTAGTGTTAAGCTGTAATTAATAAATCATACGAAGCTTCTAGTTAGCAGACGGTTGCGATATAACTTCCTTAGGCTTGTTGTTCTACGTAATCCTGCCTTACTATTAGAGATTAAGGGTTAACTTTCTTAATCTTCTAACTTTAGCCTTTCTAGGTTAGGGTTAGTAAGTTATTAGCGTTTTAGGTTAGGATATAGCTATTAAAAGTGAGGGATTCCCGTTTAATAGTTGCTGCTTCTCTTTAGCTATGAAGTTAGCCTTCTAGAGCTCTTTTTCTTCTTTGTTAAAGAAGTTATTATCGCTTAGACCTAGCGTGTTATTGTCAGGAGCAGAACAGCGATGGCATCCATGAGGGTGGCGACGGCATCGATAAGGGTGGAACCCAGCGGGGCATGGAGCTAAGGGCTAGCTACGGGCTAGTCACGTAAGAGCTACGGGCTATTTAAAGGGGCTTTCTCACAAATAAAGGGAAAGGGCTAGAGATTAAACCTTTAAGCACCTACCCCTAGCTAGTAGATTAATAGCTATAACACTTTAATCTAACCTTCACTCTATTATTCACTCCTAAGCTAAAAGCCTTAATAAATTAATCTCTCTTCCCTTTAGGTAACAGACCATTAGTTAGATTAAGATATCTAGAATTTATTACATAGCAACCTAATTAGGTAGTAGCTATAACCACGCTATAGACAAGCAGGAGAATATTACACTACTAAACCTAACTAGAGTGGTCTGCCAGTCCCTATTAGATAACTAGCAGAGCAGAACACTTATTAATAATAAGGAGGTAACACTAAATTAGCGCCTTAAAGAAGCAGTAACCTAGATATGTATTATAGAAAAGAGATAGAAACTCGCTTACTTACAGTAAAACCTATAGATAATAGAAGAAGCTATATCCTTAGGTAACTTAGACATAGGACCTATAAATACCCCTCCTTTAGCACCTTAGGTAGCACCTATCACGTAGCGATATAGCCTTATAAAGATATAATTAAAAGCACCTATGTACAAAGGGAACACTTTTAAGAGTCTTTAGAATTTCCTAGCAGATTTAAACATAGCTTTTACTATAGATTGTAGAACCTTTATAGATAATATAACTAAGGTTACCTATGCTAGTAGCTGCCTAGCAGATAACGCGAAGTAATAATGGATGCATTATATAGCTATAGATAGTTATATAAATTACTAGGGTTATACCTAGGACAGATTTGTGGATTAGCTAAAGATAGGAACTATAAACAAGAATACATAATGCTTAAAAGCAATAAGAATGTTAATAGGTCTTAGATAAGAAAATCACTAATTATTCTAGATATTTATAAAGATCTAGGGTAAGGCAAAGGCTAAGCTACCTAAAGCAATTCCTAAACGCCTATAAATCTATATATTTATTAATAGCCTTAATAACACTATAAAGAAGCAAGTACTTAGCTAAGAGTTCCTAAGAGTTAGACCTACCTAGTAGGCTAAGGAAGAAAGGCAGAGGTTATAACTAAAGGAGGCTAATTAAGTAATTAAGGTAATAATAGTTAGAAAAGACAATAATATTTCACTTTGCTAGAAAGGCTATAGTAATAAAGCGGTAATAGAAAGATAAATTCGCTGTTTACATATTTTAAGTGTAATAAGCTAGGATACGCTTTACTAAGTTACACTAAACTAAATTACTCTATTTACAAGAGAAGTAACTATATAATAGAGACATATAAGAGTAGCTATAACTAGGCTAGAGACAAAGACCTATTAGACTTAAACAAGACCCCTATTAGCTTAGTGTAACCCTAGGAAGATGCTCTTATTAAATTATTACCTAAAGATCTAAGACTAAGAGTTAAGGTAAAGTTATAGCAAGAACACAAATAGGTAGCTATAAAGGCGCTATTTAACCCTAGCGTAACCTATTTAATTATCTACCTAAAGTTACTAATAGTAATTAATTAGGCTAATGTAAAAAGGATAACATAACCCTTAAGAGTGCTACCCTTACTAAAATTAAGCATTAAGGGATCTTATTATAAACCTTATTAATTAAGGATAGCATAGGCTACGCGAGAATATATTAAGTTAGCTACTACATAGCTAATACTAGTAAAGACCTATTATTAGGGCATAACTAGGTAGTTACATATAAACCAGTAATTATATCCTAGATAGATAGTTACTAGAGACACCCTATTATAAAAGAATATCTTAGACTAGTAGTAAGGACGTAATAGGCACGTAAGGAGGTAAAACGCGCTTATATTAGATTTATCTTATAGAGGATAATAACTAAAATTATATAAAAAGACAATAATATCTTAATAGTAAATAAAGACAAGCCCTATAATAACCTAGTAACTATAGAGATAAGCAAAGCCTATGAGTTAACTACGTAAATACCCTAAGCCTATAAGGAGTTTAAGGATATCTTTTAAATAAACTTATAGGTATCCTCCCTACACTAGGTAGCTAAACTTATACTATTAAATTAGAAGAGGGGAAAACGCCCCTATAGGGACTAATATATAATTTAGTAGAAAAGGAGCTAGAAGTGCTCTATAAGTACTTAGCAAGCGCGTAGCAAAAGGGATGGATTTAAAGATCTATTAGCCTAGCTAAAGCCCTAATATTATTTGTGCTAAAGAAAGGAGGAAAATTACGCCTCTATGTGAATTATAAAGCCCTTAATAGGATTACTATTAAAGACAAAGCGCTATTACCGCTAATTATAGAGATCTTAAACTAATTAAAGGGAGCAAAGGTCTATATAAAATTAGACCTTAAAGATACGTACTATTAGCTACGTATCCGCAAGGGTAATAAGTGGAAAACAGCATTCTAATGCAGATACAGTTACTTTAAATATCTTATAATGCCTTTTAGGCTAGTTAATGCACCTATAACCTTTTAAGAATATATTAATAATGCCCTTAAAGGCCTTATGGATATGATTTACATTATATATTTAGATAATATCCTAATCTATAGCAGCGATATAGCTACGCATAAGGGGCATATAAAATAAGTCCTTTAGAAGCTCTAAGAAGCAAGCCTCTTTATTAACCTAGAAAAGTGTAAATTCTTATATAAGGAGGTTAAATTCCTAGGCTTTATTATATCTTAAGAAGGAATTGTAATAAAGCCCGCTAGAATTAAGATAATAGTAACTTAGCTAGTACCTTATAGTGTCTTTAATATCTAGTTATTCCTAGGCTTTATAGGATTTTATAGATAGTTTATTAAAGGCTATAGTAAAATAGTTATCCTATTAACTAATTAACTCTAAGGAGACTAACTAGTAAAGTTTAAGCTAAATCCTAATAAGTTAGCTATGTTTAGGAGCTATAAAAACAATTCTAAGAGGCGCTAATTCTAGTGCACTTTAATCCACTAGCCCTATTAAGGGTTAAGACAGACGCCTTAGGATACGCACTTAGGCTATCCTAGCGTAGTTAGTGCTAGGTTACTAGCACCTAGTGGTATATATATTAAGAAAGTTAAATAAGATAGAGCTATGCTACGTAATACTAGATATAGAGTTGCTAGCTATCTAAGAGGTATTCTAAACTTAGAGGCACTACCTTATATACTTAACGTATCTAGTTATAGTGGTTATAGATTACTTAAACTATAAGTACCTAGCTATAAAGCTAAAGTTAACTAGCAGATAGGTTACTGCGCTAGATAAACTCTATCTATTTAACTTTATAATTAAACATAAAGTAAGTAAGTTAAACCTTACTAACGCTCTATTAAGGAGATTAGATTATATAAGTAAAGAGAGGAAGGCAAAGGCAGCGTCCTTATAATTACTAATCTTTCTTACTAAATTTATAAATAATATATTATAAGGATACTATAATAGAACTACTAGTATCTAGTGCTCTAAGAAAACGCAGTATATTTAGTTTATAAATAATAGGCTATAAGGACGCTATAATAAAACTATTAATATCTAGCGCTTTATAAAATCGCCCCTACCTATTAACTAGATAAGGATAGACTATACGTAAGACTAGACTTACTAGCTAAGGAGTTACTCCTAGCGATAGTGTGTTAGCTAGGGTCTCCTTAATTTTAAAGAAACCTAATAGTCTAGACGCACTCTAAGGATATTATTATAGCGTAAGGGGACTACATATAAGACTAAGCCTACTAGCTAAGGAGTGGCTACCTAGTAGTAATATAATAGCTAGGGTCTTATTAATTTTAGAAAAGCCTAATAGTCTAGATATATTCTAAGGATATTATTATAGCATAGAGGGACTGCATATAAGACTAAGCCTACTAGCTAAGGAGTTACTACCTAGCAGTAGTGTAATAGCTAGGGTCTTATTAATTTTAGAGAAGCCTATTAGACTAGACACGCTTAATATAGGCATTATAGTAGGGAATAAACTGTATGTAAGACTAAATTCGCTAGCTAAGGAGTTATGACCTAGTAAATGCATTATAGCTAGGGTCTTAGCAGTATAGAGAACCTCTTCTAAGTTAAATTCCACTGTATTTATAAAAGATATAGAATTAGAACCCCTAATCTAAGTCTTACTTTTAGATATATAATAGAGGGATGCCTTTATTATAAAGAAGAGAGCGCTACTATTAAGTAATAACCTAGATATATTATAGACATAGTCTATTAAACCCTCTAAGCTATTAATGTTTAAAAATTAAGTTTTTATCCTATAGGGAATAAGAAAAGAAATCCTACTACTAATTTATAATAACCCTATTACTAGGTATTAAGGAGTTACTAGAACTCTTTAATAAGTTACTAACTAATATTTTTAGCTAGGAATAAAAAGAGATATTAAGGTATATATATATACTTATATTAGCTATTAAGTTTTAAAACCGCGAATATATAAACCTTATAGTAAGCTAGCTATACTACTAGTGCTAGATTACCCCTTTTAAGAATTATTAATGGATTTTATTACTAGACTCTTACTAGTTAAAGATTAGTAAGGTAGAACGCATAATATAATCTTAGTAGTGGTTAATAGATTTATAAAATATAGTATTTATATCCCTATGTTTACGCGGTTAACTAGCAATAGACTAGTAACTATCTTCCTAGAATATATTTTTAAAGATTATAAAGCCCTAGAGGGTATTATTATAGACTAAGGTTTAATATTTACTAGTGAATTTTAGAGAATATTCTACTACCTCTTAGTAATAAAGTGGTAATTAAGCACCGTATTTTATCTATAAATAGATAGTTAGATAAAACGCTTAAATTAAGTTTTAGAGCACTATTTAAGAGCATTTATATGCATAGAGCAGACTAATTAGGTTAATTATCTCCTAATAGCATAGTTTACTTATAACACAAGCGCGCATATAAGTTATAGTTATACACCTACGGAAGCGCTATAAGGGTATAACCTAAGGGGACTAGATTAAGCAGTTATGCTAATTCTAATAGTTAATAATTAAGCTAAAAATAGAGTTTTAGAATTAAAGCATAAGCATATAGAGATTAAGTAGCTATTAAGCTACTTATAGGCCCTATAGAAAAAGTATTATAATTAAAAGAGAGTGCTAATAAAGTTTAATATAAGTAACTATATCTTACTCTTAACTAAGAATATTAATCTATAATGCCCTAGCTAAAAGCTAGCTATAAAGTACTTAGGACTATATAAGATTAAAAAGAAGTTAGCTATTATAGTTTAGCTTATTAATTAAAGTTACCTAAAGGAACGTGCTTATATAATGTTTTTAATATTATAAGCTTAGAACCTTTTAGAGGAAATCTAAGTAACATAGTTAAAATAACCTTACTATAAGATAACGTTAAAGAGGATTAAGAGGAATTTAAAGTTAAATAAATTATTGCTTACAAATATAATGGCAAACAGCGTAAATATTTAGTAAAATAGAAGAATTATAATAATTCTAAGAATTCTTAGGTGCTATATAGAGACTTTATAATAAAAGAGGTTATTAAAGACTATAAGCGGTAACTAAGCAGCTAAATCTTAACTTCTTAGCTGCTTAATTAATTCCTAATTATAATCTAAAATAATCATTAGATCGTAGCGATTTAATAGGGAAATAATTCACTTAATAATAATTTAGACTACTAAACAAATCTTATATTTAAAGCAAAAACTTAGCATAGACTTATAGCTATCTAATAGCTAGACTTTAGAGATATATTTAGACTGATTTTTAGCATGATTTCTAACTTTATTAGCCTTAGACTTATTATTACTAAAGGCTTAAACTTATAATTCCTTAGGGAGTTCTAAAGGTCTAACACGCATAAGGAGAGTAGCTTAAGCAGTAGCAAACTAGCAGTAAGTTAGTAAAGAATAAGCAGCAAAGCTAATAGCACTAACTATAGGGCTATAAGTAGCTATAAATTAAAGATAATTAGTAATTTTAATCTAGGTTTCTAGATTAATAATATTAATTAGCTACAAGAAAGCAGCGTGTTTATTACACTTTACTTCTTAAGAAGCCTTAGCTATAAGACACGCGTAATAAGCTTACCTACATTTATTAGCATTTTTAAGGCTAAAAGAGTATTATAAAGTTTCTTCTTAGCTTATATAAACTCCTAGTAGCATATTAGTAATATTAAAGCAGTAAAGTAAAGGGTACTTATATTACTAATATAGTATAGTTCTAGAAGATTATAAAGTATATCCTAAAGCTATTTATATAGCTTTATAATTTAAATAGGACACTAGTAAGGAGTTAGCAGTGATTAAGAGGCAATCCCTTAAGGCTTAACTTACCTTAATATAAGTCTTATTATTTTAAGTGTAATAATAGCATTTTAGAGAATTACTTACAAAAAGCTAAACATTAGTAGTAATAGCAGTAAGCTAGTAGTAAGTTTATACTAGAGAAGTAATTATATTTAGTTAGAGCAGGCTTTCCCTTAGCAATATACTAAGGCTATTTATCTTTATTATTATCCCTTAGAGCTATGTTCTAAATAGCTAACCACTAGGTATAACATATGCATAGGATTTTTATTAAACTAGCTCTAAGTTAGTAATAAAAAAGCAATAAAAAGCAGTAAACTTATATAGTCTTTAATAATTATAAGGTTCTCCCTTATAGGATAGCTTAATAGTAAAATCTTTAATAGCGGTAGTATAAGATATAATAGCTTAAGCTATAATAGTTAGTAGTTAATATTATATAATAGTAGCGTTATAGTAGCTATTATATTAGTAAGGGACTTATAAGTTAATAAGAGGCTTAAAGAAGAGAAAGAAAAGAAGGAAAAGAAGGAAGGAAATTACCCTTCTTATAGGAATTTAGGCGCCTTAGATTAATCTAAGCTACTCTAACTAGAATCTTCTATGCGTTATAACTAGTGTGTTTATAGAGATTACTATGATTTATAAGTTATTACTATAAGCTTACTATAAATTTATTAGGCTACTACTATAAGCTTAAAGGAAAACGGAAGGAGTAAGGTAATCTATACCTTACAGAGTTAAGCTAATTAAAAATCGCGCTAACTAGTCTAGTTAAGAAGAATCTCTTAGGAAGAATAACCTATAGAGAGGAAGTTAAGAAGTAACTATAACCTAGCTTCTATTAGTAAGCGGTTACTATAAAGAAGGCTAATGTAGCCTAACGTTATTAATATTACTATATTGCTTTATAAAAATCACTATAGCAAGTAGCAATAAAGGAACTCTTACGCTATAACCTAACCCTAAGATAGCACCTTAATGCAATTAAGGACAATCGCAGTAAGAGAGGGTATTATATTAGAGCAGAATAGCAATGGTATCTATAAGAGTGGTAACGGCATTAATAAGGGTAAAACCTAGCAGGGCACGGAGCTAAGGGCTAGCTATAGGCTAGTTACGTAAGAGCTACGGGCTATTTAAAGGGCTTTCCATAAACAAAGGGAAAGGGCTAGAGATTAAACCTTTTAAGCACCCACCCCTAGCTAGCAGATTAATAGCTATGACACTTCAATCTAACCTTCACTCTGTTATTCACTCCCAAGCCAAAAGCCTTGACAGTTATCCGTTTGCATTCTAATAATCCTAAAGAGGTTTTTATTATTCAGAGCTATAATTAATAAGTAGGGATTGTATGTTAACATTGTTATGTTAAGATTATCCCTATAATAATAGAAGTACGTTGCCCACTAGTGAGTTCCGGCCTCTGCAATGCCATAAAGAGGCTTAATAACCTCCATTACGGTGCCTTATAGAAAGAGGTGCGCAATCTATTCCGGCAATCTTATAATAATTAGCCTCGTGAGTTTTGTTTGCGATTAAACATAGGCTTAGGTAATATCGCGGATCTAGAGGCAAATCCTTTTGCTTTAATAAAGGAGCGATTGCTATAATTAGCTATTAGCTTGCCCGTTAGATCGTTAGCGATTGCGTTAGGATAAATTCCTTCTCCTTATTATTATGGCCTTATATAATAAGGCAAGACTTCTCGTATAGCAAATCCATGCCTTTACCTTTAATCTCTCTTACTATATAAGAGTTAAAGATCCTATAGCCGCTATGTTTCGTTTAATTAAACTTCGTGAATCTAAACACATTATAAGCTTATAAAGCGTTAATCTTAGCTTAATCCAATTGTTTAAAGGGCTTTCCTAGGGTTATAATCTTCCTTCTTAGCGGAGTTAGAGGGTAAGATCCTAGTTAGCTTTTTCCTTTACTATTAGGAACGCTTCTATTAGCAATCCTCTAGTTATAATCTCTTTAATTAATGCCTTCTCTTAATCTTTATTAATAACTACAAAGTCCTTACAGTCCTTAGGTCCTTCCGTGCCTTAGTTAAGAGAGAATTAAACTATAAGGGCTTTTCTTAGCCTTCCTTGCTTTCTCTTTGCTAGCACTAGGAGTTCTACTCCTTCTTTTGCTCCTTCCCTTACCTCTGCCCCTATAAAGGTAAGAGAATCTCTCTTATTTATAGTCTCCTTAATAACTTAAGGTTTTATCTCCTATAGCCTCTCTATAGTATATAGGTCCTTATAGTAAGGCTTTACTACTATAGATTAGAATTTCGCTAGACTATAGGGCATTTAGATAGTGTAGGTCTCCTATTAGTGGTAATTAGCTTATAAGGGCTATACTAGCCACCCTTCTCCCTTTACACACATACATTAGCCTATAGAGGTAGCTAATATATTAGTAATATATTAGGGCTATTCTAGGCGTTAAGGGCATCGCGGACTCGCTATAAGGCTAGGTAGCAGCGTACCTTGTTAGTAGCCTTCTAAATTACCTTAGCGCGTTAAATAATAGAGACGCTTAGCGGTAACTTATCTATTATACGTAGGTAGGCTCTAAAGACTAGCAGGGTTAGCACTAGTCTATTAGGGCCTGCTAAGTTATTAATGGCTTTAACGGCTATTTAAAGACATTACTCTAGCGTAATCTCCACGCTGATTAAGTCCGTGATAATCTCGTAAGCCTAGCGTAAAGGTCTATAGTACTTTTTAACCTTTCTAATGCTACTATAGGCTTTAATTAGCATCTTATTAATCTTAATTAATATTAATTAAGCATAGTGCTTAAATTTAGCGGAGGAGAAGTTATTACTAGCGTTATAGATAATCTAATCTAGTGGTCCAAGATAGGTATTAATCTAGCACTCTCTAATTACATCCTAGATATCTTAGGCCTTTTGCTTCTTAGGATTAAGGAAGCGGGCTGCTTAGAATAAGGTCGCTAAATTAATAACATAGAGGACTAGTTAGTTATTAATCTACGTGATGTTAGTAATAATCTTATAGTTAAAATCATGCTTGTCTTTAATTATGAATTTAAACTAGCTAGGAGCTTTTCCTTTTATCTAATAATAGTGGTAGACTTTAGTTAACTTCTTAATTACCTAGCGTTTAACATTATAACTAGCCCGCTAAAGGATCTTTATAAGGCATTAAACGGAAGGGTAACTAAAGCAATAATGCAATTAACAGATTTCTCCTTCTAAGAGGTAAAAGGCAACCATTTCTTTAGCCTCTAGCAGCCACTAAGGATATCCCTATTATCATATAATAGGCATAGTCTTATTGCCTTAGATTAGCATGTTTATAAGGTTATTAATCTTAACTTATAGCTTATCTATATTAGTGATAGAAAAGAGGAAAGAAGTCGCTATATTAAGGACGTAGAATTCAAGTTCTCTAAGTTCTATAGGCACATAAAGCATGCCTTTGCGGTTACAGATCTAGCACTAAATTTAACTAGTTATGGCTTACAGGGGATTATCTTTAATAAAGGCATTAATTATAATAGGGCCTTTGCTTATCCCTAACCTACCGTTAATTTGCCTACTACCCTAGTGTTAGGTATAATCCTCTAAAGACTTCTTTAGAATAGCGCTCTTTAGAGATATAGTAGGTTAATCCCTTATTAGATTCTTACTATTAATATAGTTCTTACTTTAGGAAAGCATGCTAAAAGGCTTAGTTATTAAGGGTAGCAAGAACGTTAGCATCTATGAGATTATAATTATCCTATAGCTCTAAGTAAAAGAATTATGTAATACTTAGATATGCCACTAGCGATAGCTCTTTATTATCCTTATCACTATCTTTAGTCTTTATATAGGCTATAAGATACAGTTCCTATCCTTAGCTAGGGCCCTTATTAGGCTCGTTATTATCTAGCCCTTTATAGGAGGTAAGAAACGCCTAAAATCTCTTCTCTAAAGGGGTGTATAATAGATCTTGCTAGCGAACTAATAATCCTCTCCTTTTAGCGTTCTTTATTAGAGTGATTAAAGGACTAATAGCTATTCTTATTACACATAAAGCAACGTTAAGGGCTATGCCTTAGGCTCTTACTGCAATAGCCTCCCTGCCTTAAGGCTAATGTCTATATTAATAGTTAGTAAATATAGCCTTAGGAGAGCTCCCTTATGATTATAGGTATTAGGTAGCTCTCTTATTTAACTCTAAGATTATAATTACCTTATAGAGATCTCTGGTAAGACTCTTAAAGCCTAGGGAGTGGTTATACTCTACTATCTAGCATTTAGGCACACTAGCTATAGCATTTAACGTTTGCTTATAAAGCTTAGTATTTACTATATTAGAAGGATATAGGCCTTAATAGATTTTCTTAAGGGTAGCTAGTATAATTTCTAGGCACTTAAGCCTAGTTTTATTAGGGTTCTTAGCAATAGTGCTACTTAGAGTTATGCTACTCTATTTATAGTGATAGAATTATTAATTACTTTCTATCTTAAAGCGCTATGGATATGGCTAATTATCTCTTTATATATAAGGTTTTAACTAAAGAGATAATTAAGGTAGTATTGCTTAGCATTATTAATTAAGATAATTAGAGAGCCTTCTAATAATACGTTTAAGGGAGGTTAATCCTATTACACTTGTTCTTAAAGAGCGTAACTTTTAGGGCAAGAAAATCATATAGTTATCCGCTATAATAATCGCTATCTTTATATATCTTTGTAAGTTCTAAGATCTTCTTTATAATCTAGTCTTTAGAAGAAAATTGTTATATAGGTAGTAAGGTTTGCTATAGATAGGATCTTTAGGTAAATTGCTTAATGTAATAGGGTTTGCTATAGAAGAGGCTCTCTTATAGGTTAAGGGGTTTAAAAGTGCTATTAGGGTTAGGAAGGGCAAGGTTCTAGGTAAGCAGACAAGGGGTTAAGGAAGTTAATATTTAGGGGGTTAGAGGATCATAATCTCCCTTTAGGCCACAATAGCCTTATTTCTTATTAGACCACCTCTTCTAGAGATATTATAATCGCTAATCCCTAGCCTTGTCTTATAACAATACTATAGTCTTACAGAGAATTCCGTAGCTCTCTAACAAGGTCTCTATTAGCTATTGCAAAGATATTCTTAGACTATCCTTTAAAGTCTTCTTAGAATAATTCCTAAAGGTTATTATCCCTCTAGTCTTAATGCTTGCTAAGGTTAATAAACCTTATAATATAGTTATTAAGCTTAGACAGCGTGGCGGAGTTAGGGTTAACTATAATTCATTCTTTCCAATCTTTTATAAGGGCATAGGAAAGAGGTTATAGTCATATTAGCAGTTTACTCTCTTAGGTCTCTTAGGTGCTATTAAGGTTTAGGATGGTTTCTTATTACTAGAGAATTAAGGCTCTTCTCTTAGTAATAGTCTAGGCAATTATGTAGCTTCTGTAGTAGCTTAGGTCTTCCTCTTATTACTAGTCTAGCTTCCTAACTCATTATGAGTAATAGTTATTAACGTTAGGTTTAAAGTAAACTAGTTTGATTATTCGGTTAGTTTTCTTTGTAGTAGGTATAGGATTAGTCTCTCTATTAAAGATAAAGATAATAACAGAAGAAGTTAATCCCTAGGTTTGTGATAGACGTAGAATCAGTCTCTTTATTAAAAGTGAAGATAATAATAGAAGAAGCTAATCCCTTAGAAGCCTAATAAGTCCGTAACCAGAATTCAAGTCTCTTCCTTTAGCACACTCTTGCAGCCATACCCCTATTCCTAAGGATCTAGATAATAGGAAAATAACTATGGCGTCTGCAGAAATATCTCTTCTTGTGATACCTAACTTATCTGTGGTTGTGATTAACCACTAATCAGTGTTAGAACACCAAGGTGCCTGCTGTTATGGACTCGAGCTTAGGAGCTCGGGTCATGTCTCAGGTCCGGAGAGGGCGCAAAGGTCCTGGAAAGGGCGCGCAAAGGACGCGGACTGTGGGCGGATAGGTTAGGGCTTTACCTAGGCCTATGCAACCTATACACACACTAGTATAAAGCTAGTTCCTATGCGACACTTAGCTTAGTCTAATCCTTTCTCTCTAAGAATAATAATATCTCTTAGAACGCTTATATATAGCTACCCTAAGGCTAGTTTATAATATTTATTATCCTTTACTATAGAGGCATAGTAGCTAATAGATATACCACTACTAGTAGATAGGATAGAGACTAATAAAATAGTAACCTTATAGGAGCTTATTGCTTAGTAATTAAAACAAATTAAGGACCTTACTAGTAAGCAAAGATCTAATATTTCTAGTTAACTTATTAAGCAAAACCCTTGCTAATAGGACCCCTATTTAATAGCAAAAGGGTCCTATTTATAGCATAGCAAAACCTAATGTCTTATAAGCTAGACATAGATAAGGGGTTTATTAGGTCCTAGTAGGACTAATAGTGCTTTATTTACTAGAACCTATTGCTAAAGGTTTAGGTATAAGTTACTCCCTATTTTAAGAAGGACACTTAGTGCTTTATAATTTATAGAAGTTCTTAAACTACCTTACTAAGATATTTAATAACCCCTATTAATAGGAATTAGCAATTATAGAGCTTAACTAGATTACGTAACGCCTAAACAAGCGATTTAGTGACTTTTATATTTATTTTAAATAGAAATTAGCGCTAGCTAGGGATTAGATTAGGAGGACTCTATAAAGCTAGCTAAGCTACGCATAGCACTTAATAAGCAGATAAGGGACTATAGCATTAGATAAGATATATCGCATATAGATTACTTAGTAGTAATAGCCTAGTATTATAGTATCTTATTAGATATTAAGTCCTATTAATTAGAGAAGAAGAACTATACGCAAAGGCAAGCGTATATGCCTAAGGCCCTTGCCTAGGATAAGGACACTCCTATAATAGACGTATAATTAACGTATCTAGAACAGGCCTAAAAAGGACGCGGAAAGTTACTAGGAAATTAGCGTAAGGTAAAGTTAGGTAATAAGGCTAGCGGCAAGCGGGCTAAGTAGGTTAGCTAGGCTATGCGTAACACATGTTATAAGGAGAGTAAATGCCTATAGTGCGGTTTAGGAAAGCATTTTATTTCTAACTACCCTTTACTTCCACTAAAACGTTAGTATAGAAAGGTAGCTATTAATATATATAATATAAAGGAAGAGGAAGATAACTCTAAAGAAGAGGAGATAGCAAATATATTAGAAAAGAAGAACCCTAGCATTAAGTTATTTAACTAGGGTAGCGGGGAGAATAGATAGAGGGGCATTATAGTAAATAGTTATTACTAATAAGGACTTTAAATAAATCTAGTCTAATATAGACTCTACACCTTTCTAGTTCCTATATTAATTAATAAGACTACCTTTATAGATACTCTTATTAATATAGGCTATAACTATTATGCTACTATAAGCAAATGCCTTATCTAAAAACTCTAGTTAGAATGCCTCCTCTCTTAAAGAAAAGATTAGTTTGCACTGTAGTTAGTGTAAAATAAGGGGAAAAGAGAGCTATAAAAAGAGGTTATACATTACGTATATCATCCGTTTTTAAGTGGATCTAGATAGATAGGAAATACCTATAGTTACCTATGTGATCCCTAGGTTAATAAGGTAGCTAATTTTAGGGACACTATAGATAGAATGGAATAAGATTAACTTAGACATAGCGCTATTAACTCTGCGTAGGATTAGCTAATAACCTACAAATTTAGGTATTAACTAATAGGAAGGTTAAGCAACTAACAATATCTATCTTAGGCTTTACCTTCGCGGGAATCGTAAGGCATGTAAAGAAGTAGAAAGAATATATCTAACTATACGCCACTAGCCTATAGGAAATTACATTAATTCTACAGATAGACATAACCCCTAAGGCTATAGAATAGGACCTGTTATCCTTATTGCTAAGCGCGCTATAGGACTTTATAGATCTCTTCCTAGAAAGTAAGGCAAATGCCTTGCTACTGCACTAGGGATAATTAGACTATTACATTTAATTAAAGCATAACGTAGACAGATCTAAACTAGAACTCCTATAGGCCCTATTATATAACATGCTATAGTAGCACCTCCTTAAGATCTAAAAGTAAGTAACTAACCTTATAGATAAGGGATAGATATAGGCTAGCTTCTCTTTAGTAATAGCTCTAGTATTATTAGTAAAGAAGCTAGAGAAGGATAGCGGTTTTGTGTAGACTACCATGCCCTTAATAAGATTATAAAATAAGACTATTATCCCTTACCTCTAGTAAAGGAGACACTATAATTATTATTAGAGGTAAAGTAATTTATAAAGCTAGATATATAAGTAGCGTTTTACTAGCTTTATATTACTAAAGGCAAGGAACACTAGACCGCCTTCTAGATGCGTTTTAGGTTATTTAAGTGGCTTATATGCCCCTTTAGCCTAGTAAGTACACCCGCTACCTTTTAGAGATATATTAATAGCGCGCTTAGCGGAATCCTAGGGGACTATGTAACTACTTACCTTAATAATATCCTTATTTACTTAGGAGAGTCTTAGAAAGACTATATATAAAAGGTCTAAGTAATACTCTTAAGGCTATAGTAAGTAGGACTAAACTTAGATATAAAGAAATGCATTTTTATAATAAAGGAAGTTAAGTACCTAGGGTTTATTATCTATATAGGGAAAGAAATTCGCCTAGATAGGGAAAAGATTATAGCTATTTAGGATTAGGAAGCGCTAAAGAAGGTTAGGGGTGCAAGGATTTCTTAGGTTTACTAACTTTTATTAGGACTTTATACCACACTTCTTAATAATTACAGGCCCTTTAATTAAACTTACAAAGAAGGGCATCCTATTTTAGTGAATAAACAAATATAATACAGCGTTTAAAGCACTAAAGATAGCCTTTATATTATATCCTATCCTAATATAATAGGACCCTAATAAGGACACTATAGTAAAAGCTAACTATTTAGGGATAGCTTTAGGGGTTGCTGTCAGGAGCAGAACAGCGACGGCATCCATGAGGGTGGCGACGGCATCGATGAGGGTGGAACCCAGCGGGGCACGGAGCTAAGGGCTAGCTGCGGGCTAGTCACGTGAGAGCTACAGGCTATTTAAAGGGGCTTTCCCACAAACAAAGGAAAGGGCTAGAGATTAAACCTTTAAGCACCTACCCCTAGCTAGTAGATTAATAGCTATAACACTTTAATCTAACCTTTACTCTATTATTCACTCCTAAGCTAAAAGCCTTAATAAATTAATCTCTCTTCCCTTTAGGCAATAGACTATTAGTTAGATTAAGATGTCTAGAATTCATTGCATAGCAACCTAATTAGGTGGTAGCCATAACTATGCTATAGATAAGCAGGAGAATATTACACCACTAAACCTAACCGGAGTGGTCCGCTAGTCCCTATTAGATAACTAGCAGAGCGGAACACTTATTAATAATAAGGAGGTAACACTAAATTAGCGCCTTAAAGAAGCAGTAACCTAGATACGTATTATAGAAAAGAGATAGAAACTCGCTTACTTATAGCAAAACCTATAGATAATAGAAGAAGCTATGTCCTTAGGTAACTTAGACATAGGACCTATAAATACCCTCCTTTAGCACCCTAGGTAACACCTATTACATAGTAATATAGCCTTGCGAAGATATAATTAAAAGCACCTATGTATAAAGGGGATACTTTTAAGAGTCTTTAGAATTTCCTAGCGGATTTAAACGTAGCTTTTACTATAGATTATAAAACCTTTATGGATAATATAACTAAGGTTACCTATGCTAGTAGCTGCCTAGCAGATAACGTAAAGCAATAATAGATGCGTTATATAGCCACGGATAGTTATGTAAATTACTAGGGTTATACCTAGGATGGATTTGTGGATTGGCTAAAGATAGGAACTATAGACGAAAATGCATAGTGCTTAGAAGTAACAAGGACGTTAATGGGTCTTAGACAAGAAAATCACTAATTATTCTAGACGTTCATGAAGATCTAGGGTAAGGCAGAGGCTGAGCTGCCTGAAGCAATTCCCAAACGCCTACAAATCTGCATGTTCATTAATAGCCTTAATGATGCTATGAAGAAGCAGACGACAACGTTCCACTTCGCCAGAAAGGCCGCAGCGACAAAGCGGCGACGGAAAGACGAATTCGCCGTTCACATGTTTTAAGTGTGGTAAGCTAGGACACGCTTCACTAAGCTACACCAAACTAGATTATTCTATTTATAAGAGAAGCAACCACACAATAGAGACGCATAAGACTAGCCACGACTAGGCTAGAGACAAAGACCTATTAGACTTAAACAAGACCCCTATTAGCTTAGTATAACCCTAGGAAGACGCTCTTATTAAATTATTGCCTAAAGATCTAAGACTAAGAGTTAAGGCAAAGTTATAGCAAGAACATAAATAGCTAGCTATAAAGGCGCTATTTAACCCTAGCGTAACCCATTTAATTATCCACCTAAAGTTGCTAATAGTAGTTAATTAGGCTAATATAAAAAGGATAATATAACCCTTAAGAGTGCTACCCTTACTAAAATTAAGCATTAAGGGATCTTATTGTAAACCTTATTAATTAAGAATAGCATAGGCTACGCGAGAATGTGTTAAGTTAGCTGCTATGTAGCTAATACTAGTGAAGACCTATTATTAGGTATAACTAGGTAGTTACATATAAACTAGTAATTATATCCTAGATAGATAGTTACTAAAGACACCCTATTACAAAAGAATGTCTTAGACTAGTAGTAAGGACGTAATAGGCACGTAAGGAGGCAAAACATGCTTACATTAGATTTATCTTATAGGGAATAATAACTAAAATTATATAAAAAGATAATAATATCTTAATAGTAAATAAAGACAGGCCCTATAATAACCTAGTAACTATAGAGATAAGCAGAGCCTATAAGTTAACTATATAAATACCCTAAGCCTATAAGGAGTTTAAGGATATCTTTTAAACAAACTTATAGGTATCCTCCTTACACTAGGTAGCTAAACTTATGCTATTAAATTAGAAGAGGGAAAACGCCCTATAGGGACTAATATATAATTTAGTAAAAAGGAGCTAGAAGTGCTCTATAAGTACTTAGCAAGCGCGTAGCAAAAGGGATAGATTTAAAGATCCATTAGCCTAGCTAGAGCCCTAATATTATTTATGCTAAAGAAAGGAGGAAAATTACGCCTTTACATGGATTATAAAGCCCTTAATAGGATTACTATTAAAGACAAAGCGCCGTTACCACTAATTACAGAGATCTTAAACTAATTAAAGGGAGCAAAGGTCTATATAAAATTAGACCTTAAAGATACGTACCACTAGCTACGTATCCGTAAGGGCAATAAGTAGAAAACAGCGTTCTAATGCAAATACAGTCACTTCGAATATCTTATAATGCCTTTTAGACTAGTTAATACACCTATAACCTTTTAAGAATATATTAATAATACCCTTAAAGGCCTTATAGATATAATTTACGTTGTGTATTTAGACAATATCCTAATCTATAGCAGCGATATAGCTACGCATAAGGGGTATATAAAATAAGTCCTTTAGAAGCTCTAAGAAGCAAGCCTCTTTATTAACCTAGAAAAGTGCAAATTCTTATATAAGGAGGTTGAATTCCTAGGCTTTATTATATCTAAAGAAGGAATCGTAATAGAGCCTACTAGAATTAAGACAATAGTAACTTAGCTAGTACCTTATAGTGTCTTTAATATCTAGTTATTCCTAGGCTTTATAGGATTTTATAGATAGTTTATTAAAGGCTATAGTAAAATAGTTATCCCGTTAACTAATTAACTCTAAGGAGACTAACTAGTAAAGTTTAAGCTAAATCCTAATAAGTTAGCTACGTTTAGGAGCTATAAAAACGATTCTAGGAGGCGCTAATTCTAGTGCACTTTAATCCACTAGCCTTATTAAGGGTTAAGACAGATGCCTTAGGACACGCACTTAGGGCTATCCTAGCGTAGTTAGTGCTAGGTTACTAGCACCTAGTGGTATATATATTAAGAAAGTTAAATAAGACGGAGCTACGCTACGCAACACTAGATATAGAGTTACTAGCTATCTAAGAGGCATTCTAAACTTAGAGGCACTACCTTATATACTTAACGCATCTAGTTATAGTGGTTATGGATTACTTAAACTATAAGTACCTAGCTATAAAGCTAAAGTTAACTAGTAGATAGGTTACTACGCTAGATAAACTCTATCTATTTAACTTTATAATTAAATATAGAGTAGGTAAGTTAAACCCTGCTAACACTCTATTAAGGAGGTTAGATTATGTAAGTAAAGAGAGGAAGGCAGAGGTAGTGTCCTTATAATTACTAACCTTTCTTACTAAATTTATAAATAACACGCTATAAGGACACTATAATAGAACTGCTAGTATCTAGTACTTTAAGAAAATATAGCGTGTTTAGTTTGTAAATAATAGGCTATAAGGACACTATAATAAAACTATTAATATCTAGCGCTTTATAAAATTACCCCTGCCTATTAACTAGATAAGGATAGACTACACATAAGACTAGACTTGCTAGCTAAGGAGTTGCTCCTAGTGGTAGTGTGTTAGCTAGGGTCTCCTTAATTTTAAAGAAACCTAATAGTCTAGACACACTCTAAGGATATTATTATAGCGTAAGGGGATTACATATAAGACTAAGCCTGCTAGCTAAGGAGTGGCTACCTAGTAGTAATATAATAGCTAGGGTCTTATTAATTTTAGAAAAGCCTAATAGTCTAGACATATTCTAAGGATATTATTATAGCGTAAGGGGACTGTATATAAGACTAAGCCTACTAGCTAAGGAGTTACTACCTAGTAGTAGTATAATAGCTAGGGTCTTATTAATTTTAGAGAAACCTATTAGACTAGATACGCTTAACATAGGCATTATAGTAGGGAATAGACTACATGTAAGACTAAATTCACTAGCTAAGGAGTTATAACCTAGTAGATATGTTATAGCTAGGTCTTAGCGGTATAAAGAACCTCTTTTAAGTTAAATTCCGCTGTATTTATAGAAGATATAGAATTAGAACCCCTAATCTAAGTCTTACTTTTAGATACATAATAAAGGGATGCCTTTATTATAAAGAAAAGGGCACTGCTATTAAGCGGTAACCTAGATATATTATAGACATAGTCTATTAGACCCTCTAAGCTATTAATATTTAAAAATTAAGTTTTTATCCTATAGGGAATAAGAAAAGAAATCCTACTACTAATTTATAATAACCTTACTACTAGGTATTAAGGAGTTACTAGAACTCTTTAATAAGTTACTAACTAATATTTTTAGCTAGGAATAAAAAGAGATATTAAGGTATATATACATACTTATATTAGCTATTAAGTTTTAAAACCACGAATACATAAACCTTATAGTAAGCTAGCTACGCTACTAGTGCTAGATTACTTCTTTTAAGAATTATTAATAGATTTTATTACTAGACTCCTACTAGTTAAAGATTAGCAAGGTAGAACGTATAATGTAATCTTAGTAGTGGTTAATAGATTTACAAAATATAGTATTTATATCCCTATATCTACGCGGTTAACTAGCAATAGACTAGTAACTATCTTCCTAGAACATATTTTTAAAGATTATAAAGCCTTAGAGGGTATTATTATAGACTAAGGTTTAATATTTACTAGTGGATTTTAGAGAATATTCTACTACCTCTTAGCGACAAAGTAGCGATTAAGCACTGCGTTTTATTTATAGATAAATAGTTAGATAAAACGCTTAAACTAAGTTTTAGAGCACTATTTAAGAGTATTTATATGCGTAGAGCAGACTAATTAGGTTAATTATCTCCTAATAGCATAGTTTACTTATAACACAAGCGTGTATATAAGTCACGGTTACATACCTACGGAAGCGCTGCGAGGGTATAACCTAAGGGGACTAGATTAAGTAGTTATGCTAATTCTAATAGTTAATAATTAAGCTAAAAATAGAGTTTTGGAATTAAAGTATAAGCACATAGAGATTAAGTAGCTATTAAGCCACTTATAGGCCTTATAAAAAAGTATTATAATTAAAAGAGAGTGCTAATAAAGTTTAACGTAGGTAATTACATCTTACTCTTAACTAAGAATATTAATCTGTAATACCCTAGCTAAAAGCTAGCTGTAAAGTACTTAGAACTGTATAAGATTAAAAAGAAGTTAGCTATTATAGTTTAGCTTATTAATTAAAGTTACCTAAAGGAATGCGCTTGTATAATATTTTTAATATTATAAGCTTAGAACCTTTAGAGGAAATCTAAGCGATGTGGTTAAGATAACCTTACTGTGAGATAACGTTAAAGAGGATTAAGAGGAATTTAAAGTTAAACGAATTATCGCCTATAAATATAACAGTAAACGGCGCAAATATTTGGTAAAATGGAAGAATTACGATAATTCTAAGAATTCTTAGGTGCTACGTAAAGACTTCACAATAAAAGAGGTTATTAAAGACTACAAGCGGTAACTAAGTAGCTAAATCTTAACTTCTTAGCTACTTAATTAACTCCTAATTGCAATCTAAAATAATCGTTAGATTGCAGCGATTTAATAGGGGAATAATTCACTTAATAATAATTTAGACTACTAAATAAATCTCGTATTTAAAGCAAAAACTTAGCATAGACTTATAGCTATCTAATAGCTAGACTTTAGAGACATATTTAGACTGATTTTTAGCATGATTTCTAACTTTATTAGCCTTAGACTTATTATTACTAAAGGCTTAAACTTGTAATTCCTTAGGGAGTTCTAAAGGTCTAATATACGTAGGAGAGTAGCTTAAGTAGTAGCAAACTAGCAGTAAGTTAGCAAAGAATAAGTAGTAAAGCTAGTAGCACTAACCATAGGGCTATAAGTAGCTATAAATTAAAGATAATTAGTAATTTTAATCTAGGTTTCTAGATTAATAACATTAATTAGCTATAAGAAAGCAGCGCGTTTATTACACTCCACTTCTTAAGAAGCCTTAGCTATAAGACACGCGTAATAAGCTTACCTACGTTTATTAGCATTTTTAAGGCTAAAAAAGCATTATAAAGTTTCTTCTTAGCTTATATAAACTCCTAGTAGCGTATTAGTAATATTAAAGCAGTAGAGTAAAGGGTACTTATATTACTAATATAGTATAGTTCTAGAAGATTATAAAGTATATCCTAAAGCTATTTATATAGCTTTATAATTTAAATAAAATACTAGTAAGGAGTTAGTAGTAATTAAGAGGTAATCCCTTAAGGCTTAACTTACCCTAATATAAGTCTTATTGTTTTAAGCGTAATAATAGCATTTTAGAGAATTACCTATAAAAAGCTAAACATTAGCAGTAATAGTAGTAAGCTAGCAGCGAGTTTATACTAGAGAAGTAACTATATTTAGTTAGAGCAGGCTTTCCCTTAGTAATATACTAAGGCTATTTATCTTTATTATTATCCCTTAGAGCTATGTTCTAAATAGCTAACCACTAGGCATAATACATGCATAGAATTTTTATTAAACTAGCCCTAAGTTAGTAATAAAAAGCAATAAAGAAGTAGCGAACTTATATAGTCTTTAATAATTATAAGGTTTTCCCTTATAGGATAGCTTAATAGCAAAATCTTTAATAGTAGTAGCATAAGACATAATAGCTTAAGCTATAATAGTTAGTAGTTAATATTATATAATAGTAGCGTTATAGTAGCTATTATGTTAGTAGGGGACTTATAAGTTAATAAGAGGCTTAAAGAAGAGAAAGAAAAGAGGGAAAAGAAGGAAGGAAATTACCCTTCTTATAGGAATTTAGGCGCCTTAGATTAATCTAAGCTACTCTAACTAGAATCTTCCGTGCGTTATGACTAGTGTGTTTATAGAGATTACTGTGATTCATAAGTTATTACTGCGAGCTCACTGCGAATTTATTAGGCCGCTACTATAAGCTTAAAGGAAAACAGAAGGAGTAGGGTAATCTATGCCCTATAGAGTTAAGCTAATTAAAAATCGCGCTAACTAGTCTAGTTAAGAAGAATCTCTTAGGAAAATAACCTATAGAGAGGAAGTTAAGAAGTAACTGTAACCTAGCTTCTATTAGCAAGCGGTTACTGTAAAGAAGGCTAATGTAGCCTAACGTTATTAATATCACTATATTGCTTTATAAAAATCACTACGGTAAGTAGCGATAAAGGAACTCTTACGCTATAACCTAACCCTAAGATAGCACCTTAATATAATTAAGGATAATCATAGTGAGAGGGGTATTATGTTAGGAGCAGAATAGTAACGGTATCTATAAGGGTAGCGACGGTATTAATAAGGGTAGAACCTAGCGGGGCATGGAGCTAAGGGCTAGCTATGGGCTAGTTACGTGAGAGCTGCGGGCTATTTGAAGGGCTTTCCACAAACAAAGGGAAAGGGCTAGAGATTGAACCTTTCAAGCACCTACCCCTAGCTAGCAGATTAATAGCTACGACACTTTAATCTAACCTTCACTCTGTTATTCACTCCCA
The DNA here is from genome assembly GCA_023658505.1 of Epichloe gansuensis. Lineage (NCBI taxonomy): Eukaryota > Fungi > Ascomycota > Sordariomycetes > Hypocreales > Clavicipitaceae > Epichloe > Epichloe gansuensis. The sequence continues at coordinate 2,145,180 of CP098281.1, forward strand.
AGCCAAAAGCCTTGACAGTTGCCTTTATAGTTTAATAACAAAGGCATCTTACACCTAGTTACTTATTATTCCGCTTAACTATAGCTAGCTTAATAGAACTACACTATATATAATAAGGAGCTATTAGTAATTATATCATGCTTAAAGGCTTAGTTAGCAGAGTTACGTAGCGTTAGTAAGCCGTTTATAATACTTATAGACTATAAGAACTTAGAATACTTTATAGCGCTAAGGGAGATATTAGAATAGTAGGTAAGATAGGCAGAGACACTATTACTGTTTAATTTTTACCTATAGTATAGGCCTAGCCTATAGGCAGTAAGACTAGATACGCTATTAAGATAGTTCTAAGGGGAGGAGAATAAGGCAGGACTAGAGGAGCTAATTATGTATTTAGCGATAACCCTAGGCCTATATAGTTATAAAAGAACTAGACTTATCTTTAGTGTAAACCTTATGTTATTATTAGGGGCGGCGAGGCTAAGGACACTATAGGTAGGTTTATAGGTCTTCTAATAGGGGTAATAATATTTACAGATACGTATCTCTAATCTCTATAGGACTAGTCCTTAGTCTATAATGCTACGTATAGGATATAGCTTAAGGTAGTTAGGAAGGGGCCTAGAAATTTCTAGAAGCTATAGACATAAGGGAGCAAATAGCAAACTATTAGATTAGCGCTAAAGGTACGCTTTAATTCTAGGGCTAGACTTAGATTCTAAATTAGGAACCCCTTACTATAACCTTAACGCAATAGGTTTACAATTTACCCTTACTAGGCTATCCTAGCTATAATATAACTTTTAAGACGCTTTAAAGGGATTTCTATTAGGATAGTATATTATAGGGGATTGCTTAGTTTGTAAGAAACTATTACTATTATAGGGGGCGGAAGAGCCGCTAGCTAAGATAAGGCTTATTAAAACCAATCCCTTCACTAGACTATTACTAGTTATAGATCTCTATTAACTTTATAACAGACCTGCTAGCTTAATACCTAGATAACCTATGGTTTCTTATAGTTATTACAGATAGACTCTCTAAGTATATTTAGCTAGAAGCTATAATATTAATAGGGGCTAAAGTATACGTAAAACGGTTTAAGTAGTGCTAGTAGCGGTTCTATAGCTTTCTCACATAAATTATTACGGATTACGGTTTAGACTAGTTAAGTAATTTTTAGACCACACTTTACAACCAGGTAGGTACGTAGCAGTTGCTATTAATAGCTTATTATCTATAGATAGATAGCAGCATAGAAAGAGTAAATTAAGAAGTTTAGGCTATCCTAAGGGTAATGCTATTATTTTTATAATTTAAATAGCTAGAATATCTCCCTGCTTATTAACTTGCTTTAAATAACAGGGACTTATTAGTAATAGGGATTAGCGTAAACATAGCCCTATATAGGTATAACCTAGTAATAATTTAAGAACCACTAGATAAGGAGACGTCCTATACCTTATTAAAGGGGAGGGCCTAGGCATTCTTATAATATCTTAAGGAGGGCTTAGACCTAATGCAGGCTACTATAGCATTTGTTTAGCAATAGTAATAGGAGGAAATAAATAGTAGCTAGCGTTTAGCGGAACGCTTTTAGGTTAGTGACTACGTATGGTTAAACCTACGAAATTTTAAGATAAATAGACTATATAAGAAATTAGATTAGGTTATAGCTAAATATAAGGTGCTAGAGGTCCCTATACCTTTAACTATTAAGTTAAACGTACTATAGGGACTTTACCCTGTTTTCTATGTGAATTTAGTACAATAGGTAGCTTCTAATCTATTACCTAGTTAAATATTAGCGGATAAGCGACCCCTACTAGAACTAATAATGACTAATGCTAACCCTAATCTCTTAGAGTATTAGGTTAAAGAGATACTAGTAGCTAAGAACATAAGAGGATAGGGGTTAAACCGGAATATGCTAGTTAAATAGAAAGGATATATATAGCTAACTTAGGAACTACTAGAAAATATGTAAGATATAGAGGCACTAGATAGATTTAAGGCATAATAGGGTAATATAATAACACATAATAGGCCTAAAAGAGTATGTTTTTATTTAACTACTAAGGAATAAGTAAATCTAGTCTCCTCTGCTCTACGCGTGTATTAGCGCTAGTATTCTACTATATTAGAAAGTAATTAGTTCTTAGGGGTAGGAGGAGAAGAAGGAGCTAGGTTATTCTAGTTTAGTCTAGGGAGGGATAGTAATAAGTAGTTAATTAGCGGGTAAGGGCCTTATTAAATGCATGCTACTTAGCAGCGGTATTCTCCTAAATAGAGGTAATGTAGGTAAGATTATTATTTATTATAGATATACCATAAAAGAACTCTATTACTATATTGCTACTATGTTAGGTAGGAGTTATCTGCTAGGCAAGCGTAAGTGCTTATGATTTAGTAGCGCCTTAGGCATATACTACCCTAGCAGGGGATAATAAAAGGGTATTACCGCGGAGGGATTAATATAGGTAGTGGCTAAAATGGTGTTAAAACGTTTTTAACAGTAGATAAAAGTTTTTATTAGGATAGCGTAGCGTCCCTTTTAGAGGCGGTGTGCCTTATAGCTAGTGTTTTAATGGCTTTTCTAGTAGCTAAAAGGTTTATAAGGTGCTTATACGCATGTCTTAATTTAGGGTTGCCTAAGTATAAGTGTAGCTCCTAGCTACATAATTAATAGGCGCGCTAATAGGGAAGACAGGCCTGGTAAGACCCTAGGGCGCACTCCTGCGTTCCCTTATTATAAAGGTTGTTTATGTATTAGATGCACGGGACCTCTTGCTCCTTGCTATTGGAGTTGTTAGAGTCGTTGGAGTTACCCTCTAAGATATAATCACTAAGTGTCAAAGGTAGGGGTCGGTGTAGCTAATAGAAAAGGTTCAATTCTAGTCAATCTGAGGTGCAGACGGCACCCGACTTTTGTACCTGAAGGGTACACAGTGCGCTATGGTAATGACTAGTCTACGGAGGTACTTCTAATACATTGTCTCTACCGTTGTCTTATCGAGGGTTTTATCCTAGTTAATGCGCAGGCCGCATCCACACATCCAATGCTCTAGGAGCTCTCCCTAACACACCCCCTAGCTAAGATATCTATTAAAGCTAGAATTCATTAGTGTAGGAAGCGATCGTGACGAATTTCTAGTGTTATTACGAGGGAATCTCACGTAATCCTATCCGGTGACAGAAATCCCTATGCATTTAACCTAATAGAGGCTTTATAAAGCCATCCGTAGGCATCTTAGAGGTCTTTAACTAATTGACCTTGATGTTGCCCTTCGCATATTGCTCTCGAATCCACATTTAATTTATATTAAGGTGCTTAAGGCTAGTTTAAAGCCTTCCTTCTATATGCTCTGTAATTCGGATTGTCTGCTTATTATTACACTAGATAATAGAAAGCAGCGGCACGTGGACCTTAATATTACGAAGCAACCTCCCTAGAGATATGCGCTCTTTTACACCGTAATTTAGGGCAAAGAGCTTTGCTTCTATGCTTAAAGTTATCACATAATATTACCTACTTAACTTCTAATTAATCGCGGCGCTATGCATAATAAAAACATAGCCTTGCGTTAATTTGCGAGTATTAGGTTATCGCTAAGGGAAGCATTAGTGCTAGAAAACAGGGTATTAAAGCTATCCGCGCCTAAGTAGCGAATGCAAAGCTTCTTCGTGTTCTAAGCGTATAAAATAGCTCCTTTAGCAAGCTTAATATGCTTTGCTAACGGATTTATTATAAAAGAGGCTAGCTTTAATGCTATAAATGCCACGTTAGGTCTTCCTATAATGCAAAGATACACTAAGGAGCTAATAACTACTCTATAATAATTAATCTCTTTATCAGAAGCTTCGCTAGTATTAGCAAGGATTATAGCCGTAGGAAGAGGAGCAGAGGTTAAGCTCTTTAGATTGTTATTAATAACGTTAGGAATGAATTTCTAAGCGATCTTTTAAATATACAATTCCTGCGATAACCATATCTCTTTAGTATCGCGGTTTCTAATAATTTCAATGCCTAGGAACCACTTTAATTCGCCTTAGTCCTTAACGTCTAGGCTGTTTATTAGTTGCTTGTGTAATTCTTCGAATTCTGCTTTAGATCCGTTAGGGTAAAGCACTATAATGTTATCTACGTAGAAAAACAGGATAAAATCATCTTTTATAAAGATACATAGGTCTTCTTTCCCTTGTATAAAGCCTAGATTTAAGAGAAATCTTATTAAATAAAGGAACCATTATTAAGGAGCTTCTCGCAGCCCGTATAACGCTCTTATTATCTTCTAGAGATAACCTTTCGCGTTTATACCCTCTAGAGGCTTGCAAAAGATAGGTTCTTTAAGCTCTGCGTGTGGAAAGGCATTTTAAACATCGTATTATTAGGTATTAAGATCGTTAGCGTAGCAGACCGTGAGTAGCATGCGTAGAGATCGTAAAGTAAGCATTATAGCGTAGTTATTAAGGTTATCCTTTAGTTATTAGTTGCCTTAAACAACTATTCTAGCTTTAAACTCTATTACTACTCCTTTCTTATTAGTCTTATATTTAAAGACCTAGCTAAGGTCTATAATTTCCCTATAAAGTTCTAGATTAAGGGATTTATCTAGTACGTCTTCCTAGCAATTTAGGGATAGGAGCTTTAAAAGTTCTTTTGTAATCGCTTCCTTCCAGCGGTTATAATAGGGTAAAGCCATAGCTTGTTAATAATAGGCGAGTTCTAGAGGCATATCTTTAATCTATAAACTATATTAAGTGCCTTATAATACCGCAGAAAAGGCATAAGAAAACTATGCCTACCTAGCTTTACATGTTTCCTTTCTTTAGCGTTTTCCGGTAATAATATTATCTAGATTAATGCCGTTATCCTAGGGATAACGATTCTCCACTTCTTTACCACCTTCGCTAGTAATTTCGCTAGTCTCCGCGGTAGTCTCTACGTGTTCAATCGTCGCATTACGCATAAATTCATTAATTTCACAATATAGCGCGTTATTACCTTCTATCCTAAGCTCTTTGTTCTCTATAGCAACCGGTGCCTTATAAGAAGAGTTAGGAGGGGTTAAAAGTGCACTAGAAAGGTTATCTTCTTCCCCTATTATATAAGGTAGTGTTTCTGCTTTAAACTATTCGTTTTCTCCTTCTATGGTTAAAGGCATAGGAGGGTGATCCTCCTCTTCCAATTCTAATCTAATAAGGTCTTAACTAATTTCCTTATTAATATTATTAGCTTTAAGCTCTTTAAGCAGCGCGATTATTAATGTCTTCTCCTTTTAAGCTAATTCTAGCTCTTCTTCCGGTTTAAAGAAGGAATTCTTATTGAATTAAACACATGCTAATACAATAACTTTACAATTATAAAGCAAAGGCACCTAAATAATGTATTAGGACTTGCCTCTATAACTAACAAGGTACCTAATGTGAGCTTTCTGCTCTAACTATAGGATCGCGTTATGCGATTTAATATGCTCTAGAGCCTTCGTTATCATAGGAAAAGCCTTACATCCGTAGGCTTGTAGATATGTAATTAAGGGCTTCTAGACCTTTGCTATCTATGAATAGGCTAGAACTGTTTTCCTAGCCTAATTCCACCAAAGCTCGTAAGGTGTAATCTAGGTTCCGCAATGCTTAAAAGGCGTTTGATTTAATAGATAAACCGCGGTGTTAAAGACCTTATTATTAAGATCTATTAGAAGCTAAGCCTCTAGGCTTAACGTATAAGCTTTCTGCTTAACCACCCCCTAGATCTCTTTGCCTTTCTATTCTAGCTAGGCGTTAAGGGAGCTAAATTATAGACTACAATACCCGTAAGGGCTATCTTATCTTTTATTTGCTCTGTAAAGAGGGCTTTTTAATATCACTATGTAGAAAGCGCAGTTAAACCCTAAATTAAGTGCTTAGGAACGCTGTTATTATGCGAAAGCTATTGCAAATGCTATCCTTTGTTTTAAAGGAATAAAAGAACCTTATTAAGGTCGTAAGGCATGTAAAACACACCAATACCTATCACCGTTCTAACAAGGAGAGTCATAGTAATCTAGATTAATAGAAAGCCTATAACCCAGCCCTTATAGAAGGCCTTTAGGTGTAACCTGCGATCTCTATTGCTTAGCTTTGCCTGTAGCATAGACCTTATATTCCGTAAGCTTAGGACCTATTAATTTAACCCCTAAAGCTACGTTTATAAGCTCTGTAAATGCGCGTATGCCTAGATAACCGCATTGTTAATGCTAAAGCTCTGCATCTCCTTTTTAAGGCAGTCTTAGTACCTTGCTAGTTATAGCGTAAGCCTCTTTTAGCTCTTCTAATAGCCGTGATAACATATAGAGCTTGTTAATATCGTAAACTCTCGCTATAGGCCTTAATCCTTTGTATAGGAAGCATTTCTTCTAATTCTAGAAGATCCCTACCTTTATTAGAATCGTTGCTAATACGAGATTAACATGAAATTCTAGGATTAGCAGCGCTTTCTCTAGTATAATCATTCTCGGCGTTCTAGATAGCGGATCCGTTACTAAGATATGCACTAGACCTTCGCCTAAAGCCATATAGATCGTGCCACTAGCCTCCACCTCTGTCATAACGGTATTATTAAATTCAGCTTGCTTAAACTAACAAGGGTTGTTAAAGATATGAATATTTACTCTAGAGTTATAAAGAACCATATTCTTCTTTAATTCTAAGCTATTAACCGCGTTTAAAGACAGGGTAATGCGTTAAGAGCGCCTAGCGCGTATGAATGACAATACATTAGCTAACTTCTTGCCTAGAGTAATAGCTATAGAGTCATTTATAGGATTCTACAAGGGCATAATAATATTGCTGCTGCTCTTCTCCTTTAACTTCTAATTCATAGCCTTTGTTTTCTCTTATAGATTCTCTTTTAGATACTTCTTAATATTATCTTTAGAGTTCTTCCTAACTTCCTAGTTCTTAGGAGCAAGGTCTAACTTATATAGAGCCTTAAACGAATTACAGGATTCCCACCACTTTAAGGCATCTCTAACCGTGTAATTCGTACATCCAGGGCACTTAGGCCTCTCGGATTTCGTTAAATTATTTAATCCTATTAATTTATCGGTTATAATCGCATTAGTAGCCTTTAGTACGCTCTGCAGAGCTTCGTAGTCTCTTTTAAACTCTGTAACGGCTTTAAGAAAGCTCTAATTCATGCCCTTATTAAGCAGATTATTCTATTTCTTCTAAAATAACTTAAATTTGCTATAAAGAGGGATCACAAACTTATATAGCATTATCTCCTTAGTCCATTAGGTCTTAAGGTCTTAATAATTCCTCTATAGTACCTCTATTATCACTACCTATTAGTACTAATCGCGGGAACCTTTAGCTTATAAGTGATTATTAAGGCGCGTTTCCACAAGAATTAACATCTTCCTTGCGTTTAGCTTATATTAATCCTAAAGAAGCTTTAATATTCTTTAAGAGTGCTAATAAACTAACTCCTTTCCCTTCTCTTTGCTATTAAAGTTAAGAGAGTCTTAGATATTCTTTAAAAGGGTCTTACAAATAAATTCCTAATCTTTAGCATCTGCCTTAATAGGTTCGTGTATTTCACGAGGTTAAATTATAGATCTTTACATTTAAAGTTATACTTATCTTTAGCGTCTTTGTACGTAATCTTCTAGTCTTCTAGAGCGTTAGGGTTATCCGCCGTAATCTCTAGTCTTAGATCTCTTTTTAGGTAAGCAGGCATTATTAGTTCTTCTAGTAATTTATCCTGATTTAGATTAATATACTCCTAGATACCGTGAGATTCTACGTAATTCTTGGTTTGCGTATACTATTTAATCTAGTCCTTCTCTAATGATAACACTATATTTAGAGTTTCTTTAGATATTATAAAGGGAACCATACTGGTTAAAAGGAAGCATAGGGTTGTTATTTTAACTGATTATTATAACAAAGGGCGATTATCTCTTAATATAGGCAAGCGTTAGATTGATAATTTTAACGGAGCTTTTATCCTCTAATAATTAACAATAAGAGCAATAGAAGCCTCCTAGGCTTATAACTGTTAAAGGTAAGGGTTGGTGTAGCTAATAGAAAAGGTTTAATTCTGGTCAATCTAAGGTGCAGACAGCACCTAACTTTTGTACCTAAAGGGTACACAGTGCGCTATGGTAATGACTAGTCTACGGAGGTACTTCTGATACATTGTCTCCACCGTTGTCTTATCGAGGGTTTCATCCTAGTCAATGCGCAGGCCGCATCCACACATCCGATGCTCTAGGAGCTCTCCTGACACTAAGGTGGTTTGGCTTTTAGGGGAGGAGGCAGCGGTGGGGAGGGGAGCACTACTAGAGGCGGTGGCGGTAATAGTGCTAAGAGCAATAGCGGCGGACATAATAATAGGCAGGCTAGATATGAAAAGGGGTTTTAATAGGATATTTAAAGGGAGGCAGGTAGCGGATAACTAATAAGATAATGGAAATAAGGGTGTGTAAAGGGAAAGGAAAGGAAAAAGTAGGGGATATATAGGATTATTTATATCTAGATATAGCTATGGGATGGCTCTAATTACGCACTTACTTTAGATATAGACTAGCGGGGGATTATAAATGGTTAGTAATAGGAGGTTAGAAAGACTAGTAATAGCTAGGGGAAAGGGAATTTGATAGGTAAAAGGCGATGTATAAAAACGAAGTAATAATGACTAGGTGGGTGAAGCTTAATATTAGCTGGTAGTAGGTAAGAAAATAGAGTAGGCTAGTGTTACAGGGGGCTAGAGTTAGGCAAGGCTAGTTGTTTTGAAGGCTAGGGGTAGGGTAGCCTATAAGGAAAAATTTTTGGCCCACTAGGCTATGCACAAGCCCTGTACTAGGACCTGCACTAATATGCTATATTAATTACGTATATACGCTACTTACTTAGAATATTCTAATAATAAGGGTAAAGGGGAAGGGAGGCCTAAGTAAGGGGTATATTATAGACTTAAGCTTAGGAGCTTAGGTTATGTCTTAGGTCTAGAGAGGGTGCGCAAAGGTCCTAGAAAGGGCATGCAAAGGACACGGACTATAGGCGGATAGGTTAGGGCTTTACCTAGGCCTATGTGACCTACACACACACTGGTATAAAGCCAGTTCTTGTGCGACACCTAGCTTAGTCTAATCCTTCCTCTCTAAGGATAATAATATCTCTTAGAACGCTTACGTGCAGCTGCCCTAAGGCCAGTTCATAACACCTGCGCAGGTAATAATACCGTTATTATTAAAGTCTATGATAGTTAATAATAATCATCTAGGAAAGAGAAGAGAGAGAGGAGAGGAATCTAGCTAGCTAAAAAGTGAGTAAAACCCGTAAGTAGGGCAAAGAGAGGGTGGCGAAAAGGGCAGCTAATCACAAGGCGTGCATCCTCTAAGGGCTCCACTCGGCCCACAATTGGCGGGGTCTTTGGCCACGACTAATCCGATGATGATCCGAAGGAAGCAACAATAATACTAGGTATTATAAACCCTACTAGTCTACCCCTACCCTTTTACTAAGCTATATTTACCTAACTAATTACTCCTTCTCTAGGACTAGAATTACCCCTCTATTACCTTAGCCTACCCCTTAGTAAGCAGGGCTATAGCTAGGAGATAGTTTATCTTTACTATATAAGTATCTAGGCGCTATAACTAAAATATTAGCTTATTATATTAATCCCCTCTAGCACTAGCCTAGCCTAGGCTTACTATAGAGGCGCTTCTCTTCTTCTTACTCTAATTACTAGTATAAAGCTTCTTTATATAATCTTAATAATTATCTAGGACCTAAAGAGTAGTTAGACCTAGAATAGAACTAGTAAAGGACTAATAGAGAAGCACTTATACTACCCCTAGTAATAATATCCGCCTAGACCTTAACTAATTACTAATACTTATTCTACTATCTAGTTAAATTAGGCTAGGAGTAGGTTAGCGCTAGACTAGGCCTAGGAGAGAGGCACTAGCTACTTACCTTTAAGTAACTATAGTTTTAAACCTAATAATTAAAATAGGCGTTAGTAATAAGCCCTATATAAAATAGTTAGCCTTACCTTTAGACTAGAATAAAGCTAACTTACTAGTAATATTATAGCATTAATGCCTAGGATAGTTAATAAACTAAGACTTATAGGAAATATATTAAATCCTATAGGGATTCCCTAACTATTATAAATTAGACTTAGAGTAGATTTAGTATAGGGGTAGTAAGGATTATACCTTAAGATCTTTAGCTATAGCTTACTTAAGTTACTTCTTAGTTAGTAACTTCTAAGGGTAGTGCTTATTCTTAGGAGTTTCCTAGGCAGATTAGAACTAGAATAGCATAGGATATAGGAGTACTTAGAGCTACTAGTACTATTTTATTAAATAACTTAAAGAATCTATAGTAATATTAGCATTTAGGCTAATACTAGCCTAGGAGTGCCTTAGGTAGCTCTAAGGAAGAAAAGACCCTATAGGAAGTTTAATAAAAAAGAGGAAAGAAGGAAGACCTCTCTAGGGGGAGAAACCCTTCTTATACTTATATAGGGGGCTAAATTATAGATATTAATAAAGAAAGAAGAATATAAGATAAAAATCTAGTTAGTTAATACCTAAGAGACCTAGGCCTAGAAATAGCTAGGAATTAAACTAAACCTATACCCTTACTATAGAAGATAAATAATATTAGGTGCTCTAACTTCCCTAGATTAATAAGCTAGACCTAGGCTAGAGAAGGCTAAAAAGTAAGGCTATAGAAGAGCTAGCTAAAAAGTAAAAGAGAAGTAAATTATTACTATAAAACTAAATCTAGCACGCTATAAGATAGTATAAAAGGCCTAGAGTAGTGCTAGAGTAGACCTAGGCTAGAGCTAGGTAAGGCTTAGAACCTAGGATTTTCCCTTTTTCTTTCTTTTCTTTTTTTCTTATTAGGATAAGGCTAGCGTAAGCTAGCAATAAACACCTACAATAGGCCACATATAACGTAACGCAAGCCTAGTGCAGGGTTAGCGTTAGCCTAAACATAGATACAAGGGGTTTTTCTTCCTATTTAAGGGTTTTCCTTTTAACAAAGCAGCAGGAGTACTAGTACTAGCCCTACATAGAGCTAGCTAGCGTAAATAATATATATATATAGCACTAGTGCCTAGGGTAGTTAATTAACTAAGATTTATAAGAGATACACTAGATCCTATAGGGATTCCTTAACTATAGTAAATTAGCACTAGAGTAAAGGTAGGCTAGGGCTAGAGGGGTTATACCTTTAAATCCTTAGCTATAGCCTACTTAAGCTACTTCTTAGTTAAAGACTTTTAAGGATATTACTTATTTTTAGGATTTTCCTAGGCAGATTAAAGCTAGATAAGTATAAAATATAAGAGTACTTATAGTAGCTAGCGCTATTTTATTAAATAACTTAATAGATCTATAGTAATATTAGTATTTAGGCTAATACTAGCCTAGGAGCGCCTTAGGTAGCCCTAAGGAAGAAAAGAACCTATAGGAAGTTTAATAAAAAAGAGAAAAGAAGGAAGACCTCTCTAGGGGAGGAACCCTTCTTATACTTATATAAGGGGGCTAAATTATAGATATTAATAAAGAAAGAAGAATATAAGATAAAAATCTAGTTAGTTAATACCTAAGAGACCTAGGCCTAGAAATAGCTAGGAATTAAACTAAACCTATACCCTTACTATAGAAAATAAATAACACTAGGTGCTCTAACTTCCTAGACTAATAAGCTAGACCTAGGCTAGAGAAGGCTAAAAAGTAAGGCTATAGAAGAGCTAGCTAAAAGTAAAATAAAAGTAAACCATTACTATAAAACTAAATCTAGTATACTATAAGATAGTATAAGAGGCCTAGAGTAATACTAGAGTAAACCTAGGATAAAGCTAGGTAAGGCTTAGAACCTAGGATTTTCCTTCTTTCTTTCTTTTCTTTTCTTCTTATTAGGATAAGGCTAGTATAAGCTAGTATTAAATACCTATAATAAGCTATATATAAAGCGACGTAAGCCTAGTGTAGGGTTAGCGTTAGCCTAAATATAAATATAAGGGGTTTTTCTTCCTATTTAAGGGTTTTCCTTTTAACAAAGCAGTAGGAGTACTAGTACTAGCCCTACATAGAGCTAGCTAGCGTAATTAATATATATATTAGTAAGGGACTTATAAGTTAATAAGAGGCTTAAAGAAAAGAAAGAAAAGAGAGAAAAGAAAGAAAGAAGTTACCTTTCTTATAGGAATTTAGGTGCTTTAGATTAATCTAAGCTACTCTAACTAGAATCTTCCATGTGTTATAACTAGTATGTTTATAGAGATTACTATAATTTATAAATTATTACTATAAGCTTACTATAAATTTATTAGGCTACTATTATAAGCTTAAAAAAACAGAAGGAGTGGGGTAATCTATTCCCTATAGAGTTAGGCTAATTAAAAATCACGCTAACTAGTCTAGTTAGGAAGAATCTCTTAGGAAGAATAACCTATAGAGAGGAAGTTAAGAAGTAACTATAACCTAGCTTCTATTAGTAAGTGATTACTATAAAGAAGGCTAATATAGCCTAATATTATTAATATCACTATATTACTTTATAAAAATCACTATAGTAAGTAATAATAAGGGAACTCTTACGCTATAACCTAACCCTAAGATAGCACCTTAATATAATTAAGGATAATTATAGTAAGAGGGGGTATTATATTAGGAGTAGAATAGTAATAGTATCTATAAGAGTAGCAATAGCATTAATAAGGATAGAACCTAGCGGGGCACAGAGCTAAGGGCTAGCTATAGGCTAGTTATATAAGAGCTATAAGCTATTTAAAGGGGCTTTCCTATAAATAAAGGGAAAGGGCTAGAGATTAAACCTTTTAAGCACCTACCCCTAGCTAGCAGTTCAATAGCTATAACACCTCAATCTAACCATCACTCTGTTATTCACTCCTAAGCCAAAAGCCTTGACATAGCCTAGCCTAGGCTTACTATAAAAGTACTTCTTTTCTTCTTACTTTAATTACTAGTATAAAGCTTCTTTATATAATCTTAATAGTTATCTAAAACCTAAAGTATAGTTAGACCTAGAATAAAACTAGTAAAGAACTAGTAAAGAAGCACTTATACTATCTTTAGTAACTATATCTACCTAAACCTTAACTAACTACTAGTGCTTATTTTATGATTTTTATAATTTTTTTTTCATCGGCAGTTGTTATGGACTAGCCCTAAGACAAAGCTATAGGCTATCGTGATGATATTAAGAAACTTAAAGGAAGGAAGGAAAAGGAGGATATTTCGGATCCCGTATAAGCCCCTTATATCCCCTAGTTAGCTTATGTTAGCCCCCTTCCCTCACTCCCTACTCGCATGTTAACACTAAGGCTTAGGCAAAGCCTAAGCCCTTATATATACCCTTACTTGCCCCTTTCTTACCTGTTTATGTTAATATTATTATAAATCGCCCCTTACTAGGTAATTATCTATGCCTACCTATTTACGTGTTATATTTAATATAGCGCTATACCCCCTTATTATCCTAGTAGCCTTTATATCTCCCATTACTCTTACCCTTATATTTACTATAAATAACTATTTAATAATCCCCTTATTAATATAGTATATTTAAGTTATATATAGGTAGGGCAATAGTATAACCCCTCCTTATAGTTAGTTTGCACGTGTTTATCTTAAGTATTATACCTTACTATAACTTATACCCCTTTATTATTATTATTATTATTATTCCCTCCCTTACCTATTTATATCCTACCCTACCCTATAGTTATATATATAAATATCCTACTAAGAATCCTATCTAATCTAAACCTTCCCTTAATAATAACTATTCCCTTCCTATTATAAACCTATCTTACTACTTATTCTTTCTCTTACCTTAATTTATTATTATCCTATTCTTAAGCTACCCTTATTTATTCTATACCTAATAGTATTATGCCTTATCCTTATTAACTTACCCTTCCCCTAACTAGTAATAGTTTAGTTTCCCTAAGACTTCCTTTACCCTATATCTAGCTTAGGCCCTTAGGGAGTTTCTTCTAGAAGGAGACTTTAATAATAAGTAATATACTACCCCTAAGGCGGTTTTTTATCCTTATAGGCTATATATTAAATAAGCCCTTACTATAGGTATACTAGAATATTACTCCCTAAGTCTAGTAAGTCTTATCCCTCTTACTAAGGAAATTATATTACCTATATTTAGTTAACTAGGTTCCTATCTACTAATCCTTACCTTTAATATATGTTAAAAGATCTTAAAAAGAGATTACTATAGGAATATATATTATTTACCCTAGGGTCCCTTAGACCCTAACTTAAAAGTAAAAGATACTAGTTCTCTCCTAGCGCTATTATACTCTTATTACCTATTAGACTACTCTTCTATAAGAAGCCTAATTTAACCTAGCTCTTATCTAGTTCTCTCTTAGACTCCCTTTAGTAATATTCTCCTCTACCCTAAATATAACTAGGAATAAAATAATTCTATATAACTATAGTAGTCCCTTAACTAGCTATAGTATAGGAAATTAAATATAATAAGTTATAGGTATTTTATTCTAATAGAACTACTAGATTATAAGTAGCCTAGCCACTATTTATTAAGAACTTTATAGTAATAGCACTCCTAGTAAAACCCCTAGGGTTTATCTAGTATATCCTATGTTATTAAAGCTAGTAATATTTCTCTTTCTTACTATTAGCGTAAGCCCTATGCCTAGAATATAGGTAGTAGTTACTATAAATCCTATTATGCCTACTATACACCCTATAACCCTTAAGATTCCCTCTCCTATTAAATATATTAAGCCTATAAGTTAACCCCTTAGAACCCCTATTAGACCCTAACTAGGTCTTACTAGCCCTAAAACTTATATAATATTCCTCCTAGTAGTAAGGTAAAAGACCTTACTATAAATACTAATAGTAAGGAGAAGGGTAAGGATAAGTATAAGTATTCTAATATATAAGTAAGAGTAAAAAGCAAAAAGGGTATAACCTAGGTTTTATATATAATCTCCTTTTAAGAATAAGTTTTATTAAATTAAACTAGTTTATTATTATATTATATATCCCTTATTCCTTTTTAAACTTATCTAATACCTATATATCTCTTATGTTTTTACTAGTTCCTATATTAGTTATGTATATCCTACTTACTTTATAAGAGTATTCTAGTTCCCTCCCTTACCTAGTGTGTTTTAAGCTACTAAAATCCTTTCTATATAATATTCCTTTATAAGTTTAGGGTTATTCTTTATTAGAACCTATTCTAGGCCTAGCTAGGAGTCCTATAACTATTAGCTTAGGAGAGAGTCTATTATTACTTATTTAATAAGGTCTACGTGGAAAACTAGATATATACCCTTTAGGATATTAAGTTAAATAATAAGTAAAGTTAGGACTTTAACTATAGTATACTTAGCCACTACCTAGTTAAGTTTATATAAGGGCTAATTAGTTTTAATATTCCTAAGTAATAACTATACTTTATCCCCTATATAGAATTATTCTACTAGATATTATAAAGCTATAGATATATCTTATTATTATTATTATATATATGTAATAGTAGCCTATGCTAGAGATATACCCTCCTAAAGGTATTCTAGGAAATAAATAGCTCTCCTTTTAATATAGTTACTAATAGGACTATATCTAACTATGTTTAGATAGGTTATAAGTTATAACTATATAGGAGTTTATTTAGGCTAACTCCTATAACTAAAGAGTTCCTATTATTAATTGCTAGCTAATAAGCTATAAGGTGTTTAGGCTAGTGTTACGTGGTGGAATCGCAGGTTAAGGCGTTGAATCTGTCAGAGGTGCTAACGGATTTAGAGGTCATAAATCGTACTGAGTTCACTTGTGAAAGCTACTAATAGGTGTAAATGTGATGTAAGAATTAAGTTGTTCCCTGTCTATAGAGTGTTAAATCTAGCCTATTAATGCCTGTTTCTAGCTACCTTGTCTTATTACATAATAAGTGCTAGGCGCGAATTAAAAACAACTATCCTAGTTATATTTACTAACAAAAGAAATGAATTTAGTATTATGTTATTTACACTTATGGTTATTATATTGCAGGTTCACTTAACACTGCAATCTTCAGGTTAATTAAATGCGTTCCTAATTCTAGCCTATAAAATCATTATATTAAATAATGCATTTATCCTATAGCGTATTAAAACCGCCTAGTGGTTACTATTTTGTTCCCTACCTATTGTAAATTTCTATAATTCCTTAATATAAGCGTCCTTTCCTATTGCAAAATTAAGCTAAATAAAACTAAAGCAAAGTTAAGTAAAATAAGCTAAAGTTAAAGCTAAATCCCTTTTTGTTTATCTAAATTTATTACCTTAATTATCTAAACTAGCAAATTTATTATCTTTCTCCTACTACTTAGTATTTTTAGCTATAGCTAGTAGTGTAGTCTGTTTTAGTTTTAGTTTTTTCTGCCCTAATTTTATCTATAAAATTATTAGTTTTAATAGGGAAGGTCCTAGAGTTATTTCTATTTACTTTAGCTTTAGCGCTAGATTACTACCTATCTTTGCCTTCTTCCTTAGTATTCCTAGTAACTCTAACTCTAGATATAGTTACTTCCTATTATCCTTAGCCTTCTTACTATTAGATTTATTTAGCAAGGCGGTAGATTTAGCCTCTAGTTCCTTAATTCTTCTGGCATGGTTATTGACTATTTCGACGATTTTGTCTTATTAATAGGCAATATTAGTAACATATAACTTAAAAGTATTATATAAATCACTAAGCTTATTAAGCTTATTCTCTATACCTTTACCTTATTACTTAATTTATCTATCCGATTACTTAGTCTATTAAATTTGTTAAGTTCCACGCTAGAATTAGTTAATGCTATACTATTTTCGCATATTATGATTTTCTCTTTTTATCCCTTTAGAATTTTTATGATTTATTAGAACTTATTCTTTAACTTCTTTGCTTTCTCTTTTATTACTATTAATAATTTTCTATGCTTATTTATAAGATCCTTAACTATTTAAGTCGCTTAAAGAGCTTTATTATTTACCTAATTAGCTTTATTAACTATTGCTTTAATATCTATCTTAACTTTATTAATTTAGTCCACTAGGTTATCTAATTTACTTTACGCTTCCTACTTATCCTTATCCTTATCTTATCTAATTTTAGTTAACTTCTAATATAGCTTGCTATCTATTCTAATAGAAAGCAAATCTACTTTGCTAATACTAGTAAGTGCTCTAGCGATTATAGCATTTACTATGCTATATTTATCTATAAAATAAAGAGCTAGTAGATCCACGCGTAGCGGTAATAACGTAGTGCTATTATATATAGTTATTTACCTACCACGCTTAACTATTACTCTGTTATAGAAGGCTGCTATAGCTATCTTAGCCTAATTCTTAGCCTATTAAGTTACTCCACATTTAGTTAAATTTATAGAGATTCTATTTACTAGTTTTCTAGCTTCTTCCACTACTATAATTTTTACTTTTAACGCTGCTTTTTATTCTTTAAAAATAGTAAAAATCTATATAATCACGTTCTACTAGAGCGTAAAATAACTATCTTTTAATTTTACCTCTAGGCCCTTATTTACTATTATAGCTCTCTTAAGCGTAAACTTATATACATATGCCTAAATAGCGTATTTAATATCCTAGACCTTACTTTTAGGGCAACCTACCTAGGTATGCCTAAAAGTACTAAAATTAATTCCTTAATACCTTTTCCTTTATATTTAGCATTAAATTCCTCTATTACTCTTTTTCACGCTGCTAAGCTAATCTTAGGCATTGGTTTGTAAGCGTTTGCCCTAGATCCTGGTTTTCTAAATTAGGTAAATAATAAGTTAAAATTAAGGCTCTTAATCTAATTATAGACTTATAACGGTCCGATAAGATATTTGGCTAGTATCTTATTAGAATCCTTAAGCTTAGATTTAACTTTGCCTTTATCCTTATTAAATTTAGATTTAACCTCTTTATCCTAGTTAACCTCTAATTTAACTAGTAATCCCTCTTCGCTAGATTTAGCTTCTAACTTACTAGGATCCTCCTGAATCCTAGTAAGATTAATATAGGTTAAATTTTTCTAGCTCTTTTCCTTCTCTATGCTAGATTTAGTTACCTTTTTACTAGATTTATTTGTCTTTTTACCTAATTTATTAGACTTAAGCTTCTTAGTAGTTATCTAAACCTTATCCTTTTCTTTACTAAATTTGTTAGCTAAGATCCTCCTTTTAATTTCCTCCTTTTGCTTTTATAACTTAAGTTATTAATAATTATCTTTAAGTAACTATATTATAGCTTACTTATAAGCTAATAACGTTTTACTTAATAGCAAAATAGGAGATTTGTTTTCTAATTATCTGTTTTTAGTTAACTTTATGTTAGATTTGTTTAATTTCTTGCTAGATTTAGCCTGTTAAGTAATGAGATTTGCTATATTATTTTCGTTATAACTCTTCGCTATTTGCGTGAGATTATCCACTGATCTGTCTAACATGCTTAGCTCTGCAAATTAGTTAAGATTAAACGATTACAAATTAGTTAAAAATAAAATAATTGCTAATTAGGTAAAATAAAAATGACTACGCCTTTGCTAAATTTAATAGCGCTAGATTTAGCCTTCTTTATAAGATAATGTAAAGTGTAAGTAATAGCGAGTGAGTCTAGCTTCCTGCGATGTGAAGATATTATATCTTAGCGATGTCCTCTCTATTTATGCGCGAAAAATAGGTCTAATCCTTATAAGAGAAAAATAGCGGCATTCTAATGATTTTATATATAGTCCCTTAATAAGCTTTAAATCCATTGCTTAGTAATTTGATTATTACTGACTTGCCAGTGGTTATAAACCCCTTTTTATATATTCCATTACCTAATTAATCGGGGTTTTCTATAGATAATCTTCTACTATCTTAGACGCATTTACTCGCATATTGTTTTTAGTAATCCATTAGTTATCTTTAGCAGTATATCCCTTTTATCTAATAAGGAATTCTACCCTTATAGCTTTGTTTTTTTATTTAAAGATTTTAACCTAATAAGCGTATATTCTATTAATTTCCTAATAGTCTTTTTCCTCTAGGTTATTAAACGTAATAGGTAGGGGTGCTATTTCTTCCTATTTAAAAGGGTCTTTTCCTTATACTGGTTTTTATAATTACGCTGCTAATACCACTAGGTACACTCGTGAATTTAGAGGGAAATCTAGTTAATATGCTAAAGGATTTACCTTTTAAGCACTTTATATAGCCCTACCCTTTATAGTAACTATTTTTCTTTAGTTTGCTAGGTAACTTATATCCTTTATATAGCTATAAATATACTATATTCCCTTTGTTTATATTAACTGGTTTATAGCGGTTATTATACTAGATTTTTATAAGTATAGCTACTATTATAATAGCTAACTATACTTTATACTAATATAACTTTTATAGTACCGCTATATTATTTACACCCGCTCTAGTGTTAATTATATTATTTAGGGATAGGAGATTTACTATACTTAAAGGGCAAAACCGTAAAGTAACTCATTAGGGACTTGCCCTATAGTGGCTATAATAGTATTATTAAGCTAGTGTTATAAGGCTAGTAATAATAATGTCTATACTATATTTAGATCCGTGACTATGTGATATTAGATTATAATTATTACTATTTAATTTTTCTATTCTACTATCCTATTAGTCTAGGGATAATACGTAGTGCCTATAAGGAGTTTAACTCCTACTCTTTTAAATATAGCTCTCTATATATCTAAAATAAATTTCAGATCTCTATTACTTATAATTTACCTTAGCAATCCCTAGTTTGCTATATATAGCGCCCTAAGAAGTAATTCTGCCTAAATATCCGCTAGGTATATTATATGCCCTAGTATTAATAGAGTTCTTTTGCTAAATAAGTAATTTACTAGATATAGCAAATTATATATCTTATAGCCCTTTATCTACTATATTGTATATACAGATAGAGTCTTTAGTATATCCGTGATAAAATTAAGTAAGATTATATAGAATAGTACTAGTTATAACTATAGTGGCTGCATCTCCCTAGTGGCTTAGCATAATTATTTGCGTTCTCCTTATACCCTATGTAATAGGTAATATATTTACGGATTTAGTAACTTATTCGTGGAAAACTAACTAACTATAATTCTATTACCATACGCGTGATTCTAAAGTGTTATTAGTTATTATATACTAGTTATAGTATAGATTTAACTTCCCTAGTTAGAATATATAAACGGAAAAATCTATCTTTACTATAGTAGTATAATAGTCTATCTTTACGTAGATCCTAGCTATATAAAGGAATCCTTAGTTTATTTCTAATATTTTTACTAGCTACTTCTCTTAGTATGCTTTTATTACTCCTATAATTTAGTTAAGTTTTAAGTCTAACTAATATCCTTTAATAATTCTAGCTTTAAGATTGTTATTAATAATTGCTATTATAGTGTATCCCTTACTAAAATATGCACTTATGTCTAATTTATTATATTAACTCTCTTATGCTACCTCTCTATAAATAACTTTAACTAGTAGCTAAGAGAGTGTATCTAGGACTATGTTTAGTACTCCTAGTATATGTATTACTCTTAGGCTAAATTGTAATAAGTAGTTTGTAACTTTAGCTAATTTTAAGTTAGCTTTATTAAGGTCTATTATTAATAGCAAGGTATATTTAATAATTCCTTTTGCTAGAGAATAGTTAGTTAATATATTAACTATAGTATTATTAGATTAGACTATTTTCTAAAGTTTTCTAACGCTCTAAGTAATTACTACTACTTTTACTTCTATTAAACTATATCTTTTTTAACACTTAATATTGCTCTTAAAAGGAATAGGATTAGGTTTATTTAGTTATTTTTAATTTCTCTTCTAGGGACACTTTTGCTATCCTAGTCTTCTTTTAATTAGAAGGCGTATAAACTAAAACCTTCCTTATAGGTATTGATTTTAAGAAAAAGCGGTTTCTCTGGATTATAGTGCTATAGGGTCTGTTTTTGCTAAGGAAAGACTTAATATTATTAAACGCCTTTTCCTTTTCTTTAGTTAGTGAAAATGTCTTTTACTACGTTTTCTTTTTCCTTATTAGCTTAGAAATACTAGATACCTTTTCCTCTATTTCTTAAAATTCGCGTAGTAATGCCGTTTTCTAATCCTATAGTAATTGCATTTATATATTAAACCACGGAATTCTAGAATAAAGAAACCCTGCTATTCTAATAAAGGTTTTAAGACTTAATAAGTTACTAGGAAAACTATTTTCTAAAACGCCTTAAGCTAGTTATTTGTGTTTATAATTCTATTACTATTAATAATAAATCTAAGTAGTTAGATAGCAGGATAGCTAATAAAGGACTTCTTTACCGTGATTATTAGCCTATTTTCTTTAAGGATTTTAAGCACTATCTTAAGATAGCCTAAATGCTCCTCTAGGTTATCTAAAAACACAATAATGTTATTAATGTAAACCTGAATAAAATGCTTATATTTTCAGAATAATTAATCCATAAACCTTTGCGCAAATACTAGGGAGTTCTTAAATCCTATAAGTGCTATATTGAATGCCTTAAGACCCCTATTTAATATAACTACTATCCGAGCTTAATAGTCTTATTAGATTAGTAGCTAATAGAAAAAACCTGTTCTATTAAAGAGAGAAAATACTTTCTTGCTATAAGTATTGTTTATAATGTCGCTTTGGTTAGGCAAAGGGTATATATCTAGCATTATAATATTATTTAGCGGTCTTATATTAATTATAACCCTACCTTTCCTTTCTTAACCGGTTTCTTGCTATACTATAAACGCTAGGTATACTATTACTATGGGTTTATCTAGATATAATATCTTTCCTTTTATGTAGAGTTTATTATATACTTTGTTAAGCTTATCTATATCCTGCCCTCCTAGCTTATAAGGCTAAATAGGTTTTGTCTAATATTACTATCCTTCTATAAGGTTAATCCTTATCTTTTAGTCTTTAGGTATAGGAACAATGCCTTTGTTACGGTAGATGTTATATTTATCTATTACTTTAATAAGCCTAATTACCGCTTAGTTATTAATATTTGCTATTTATACGCTGAATTTATTAGTTATATATAGAATTTCCTCTAGGCATAAAATTCTATATAATAGCACCCCTATATTAACTCTCCTTAGATTAAGGTTATCTTTTGTATTACTATTATCTCTATCCTCTGTATGCTTTATTTCTACGCTATTCACTATATCTTTGCTAAAAAGGCATAATATGCTAATAGGTTATTAATACTATGGTTAGCACTAACTTTGTTAGCCGCTGTTAATTACGTGACTTTCTAGTGTTTATTAATAGTGATGATTTTATCTATAGGATTATAAGCAATTATCTATCCTTTATTAGATCTATGCAACAGTGCATCTAGAAAATACTTTAAGCATAACTAAGCGTAATACACACTTATCTCTTAATTTTGCTATGCTATCTTCTATTTAACTAGTACATATAGCTAGCTCTTTAGTGGAATTAATACTGCTTACGCTATAATTACTTACTAGTATAGGACCTTATTTATTAGCCTAAATATCTCCACTAGCACCTTTAGGTTATAGACTAATCTAAAAACTACCTTAGGCTAAACAAAATTAATTTTTACTCTGTAGTTATATAAGAAATTTATTCTAAGCAATAACTTTAGTCCTAGATTTAGTATTACATTTGCTATAACCGTGAAGTGTCTAGTAATCTTAGTGTTATAGGCCACTCCTAGAATATAAAAGTTAAAAGTAGTGGTCTTAGTAATAAAAAGGATAATTAAACCCCTAATATAGGTTTTAGCTCCTAAGTTCCTTATTTTACGTTTAAACCATACTACTATAACTATTCCTTATCTACTAGAATTAATAATATTCTAGTATTAAGACAGACCTAATAGTTCTTGCCTTTATTATTAAATCTAATTAGAATTTTAAGGAAT
This sequence comes from Epichloe gansuensis, assembly GCA_023658505.1. Classification (NCBI taxonomy): domain Eukaryota; kingdom Fungi; phylum Ascomycota; class Sordariomycetes; order Hypocreales; family Clavicipitaceae; genus Epichloe; species Epichloe gansuensis. Next base: position 2,168,165 of record CP098281.1, read on the forward strand.
ATATTTGCCTTTTTCTATTATATTTATCTTCCTATGGTCTTACTATAGCTTTAACCACTTGCCCTAGTGTAAGCCTCCTAATCCTAACTAGGTTTATGCCTATAGCTATCTCTTTAGTCTTAGTTTTGCTGTTTTTAATAAAATACGTTTCTATGAAGTTTAACTCCTAAGCTAAAGTTTTATTTTCTTTACCTTCTAGAACTTCCCTTTTCTTTTATATAGTATCTATAGTCTTAAAGGTAGGTTTTGTGTTCTTATATATCTAAATTATTATTATATACTATAATATATGCGTATTCTTTATCCTTTACTAGTGGTTTTTCCTATTGCCTAAATTATTATAGTTACTATTACTAATTTTCCTACCTTAGATCTCTAGTTTCCTAAAGCTTATAATTATTTAGCTAGTTTAACTATTTTCCTATCTTATCTTCCCTAGATCTAGATTAATCCCTTATATTATTTTCTTCCTACGGTTTATGCCACTATAGTTATTAAGTTTATCTCTTAAAAGGTTAATTTTGCTAATATAGTCTTAGTTAAAAAGATCCTAAAAATCTCTAAGTATCCCTTTAGTCCTATCTATTACGTAGGTTTCCTTAGCAAAATTATAGATTAAATAGCCTATTCTAATTAGCTTATATTACCTATAGTTCTTTCTTTAAGTCACTGCTAGAATCTTCTTAGTAAAAATAGACTTTAGCTTTTCCTTTGCCTTTTCTAGTATATAGGTAGCCTTTATTACGCAAGTAATTATATAAGTTACGTTGCTTATTATCCACTATTGTGATATACGCTAATCTTATGTCCTCTTTAGTTAGTGCTAGATATATTTACTGTAATCCTAGGTAAAGCTTAAACCGTAACTATGTTAGAAGCTAGAAATCTGTTATTTCCCTATTTGCTCTTATATATTAGAAAATTTTAGATGTAAATTCACGAAATAAGATATTGTTAATTATATCCTCCTTAGTGTATTTAGCTTTATCTAACTAGGCTATTGTGTCTTAAACTCAAATGCTAAACTCTTTTCTAACTACTATAAATATAGCTACTATTCCGCTAAACGTGGTGTTCCTTTCTCTATTATTAAGATATTATTAGTACTATACTATTACATTACCTTAAAATAACATCTAGATTTTTTCTAAATTATATCTTATCTGCTAGAGTAGCATAATATAAGTGGTCCTTAACTGCTTGTATTTATAATTTAATATTATAGAAGATAGTTTATTTCCTATTATATGTAATTAGATTACTATTAGCCTCCTCTGGTTTATTATAAGGTTTAAAATATCTAATATCCGTGATCTTCTAGGTTAAATCTATTTACTGCTCTAATAGATCTACACGTTAATTATATCTTTCTATATCTAGTACTAGATCTATCCTTCTCTAACTTCCTAGCTTAGCATACTATCCCTAGTCTAGATAATAATAGCCTAGCGGCTGAAATTAATAAGGATATAGTTAAGACTATAAATACCCTTATAATACTAAGGGTCCTAGCTGGTTTACCTTAGCATATAGGTAATTATAGTGATATCCTTGCTTAAACTGTGGATATATTAGTCCCTAAGCTAGGTTTAGCATTAGTAAAGTTAATCTTAATAGAACTCCTATGCTTTACGTGCTTCTAATCTTAGTGGTTAGTGTTATTACTAGCTACTCTATTCCTAATACTATTTTGGTTATTATCTTGCGTTATATAGCTTGTTATTACCTAAGCACTGCCTAGAGTATCTTTTCTAAGTTAGTTTTGTTTATCCTAGGGTAGAATTCCCCTAGTTTTACTATAATTTCTAATAGTCCTAGTTATAGGTCCTTATAGTGTAATTCTATTAGCTAGCTAGGAGGCCTAGGAGGTTAAATAGTAGTGTCCTTTTTAGGTAGTTCTTAATTCCCTTTCCTTTATTAATTTTGTTTTCTCTATACTATCTTTAGATTCTATAGTCTTAGTGCTATAGGTAAGGCTATTAATATCTTTAGGTTATCTGCTTACTTCCTTACTACCTATTACTTAGTTAGATTTATAAATAAATCCTTTATCTTTAGCTTTTATAATAAAGGCTTTAACTTAAATCTAGGTAAGGCAGACTACTTATAAATCTATGGGATTCTAGTGAATAGGGGGTTCTTAGTAGATTAGTTATTCGCGTTTTTAGCTAATCTATTAATAAATTCGTATCTAGCGAGTTCCTCTAACTCTTCTTACTTATTAGTTCTAATAAGTTTTTATTTTTAATATTTAAAGTCTAGATTTATGCTATTAAAAGTCCTAAACTAATAAATAAGATATAGTTTACTCTTAGTAAGGGGAATTTAATGTTAAGCATTCTAAATTAGCGTTATAGGCGATTAGTCTTAGATATTAAGGGTTTTATTACAAATGATTTGTGGTACGCACGAAAGAAAGAGCAATTGCTACCACTTATTATATAGTGAAATCGCAGGTTAAGGCGTTAAATCTATTAGAGGTGCTAATGGATTTAGAGGTCGTAAATCGTACTAAGTTCACTTATGAAAGCTACTAATAGGTGTGAATGTGATGTAAGAATTAAGTTATTCCCTGTCTATAGAGTGTCGAATCTGGCCTATTAATGCCTGTTTCTGGCCACCTTGTCTTGTCACGTAACAGCTAGTTATACTATAAAAAGGAAATGTATACACGTAGTATTACCTATACCTCTTAGTTTATTCTCTCTATACTGCTATTAGTCTATAGGTAGTAAGAGGTAAAAAGAAGCTAGTCTATACTAATACTTAAATATATATATTAATTACGCTAGCTAGCTCTATGTAGGGCTAGTACTAGTACTCCTACTGCTTTGTTAAAAGGAAAACCCTTGAATAGGAAGAAAAACCCCTTATATCTATATTTAGGCTAACGCTAACCCTAGACTAGGCCTGCGTTGCGTTATATATAGCCTATTATAGGTATTTAATACTAGCTTATGCTAGCCTTATTCTAGTAAGAAGAAAAGAAAAGAAAGAAAGAAGGAAAATCCTAGGTTTAAAGCCCTATTTAGCTCTATCCTAGGTTTACTCTAGCACTACTCTAGGCCTCTTATACTATCTTATAGTATACTAGATTTAGTTTTATAGTAGTAATTTACTTCTCTTTACTTTTTAGCTAGCTCTTCTATAGCCTTACTTTTTAGCCTTCTCTAGCCTAGGTCTAGCTTATTAGTCTAGGGAAGTTAGAGTACCTAGTAATGTTTATCTTCTATAGTAAGGGTATAGGTTTAGTTTAATTCCTAGCTATTTCTAGGCCTAGGTCTCTTAGGCATTATCTAACTAGATTTTTATCTTATATTCTTCTTTCTTTATTAATATCTATAATTTAGCCCCTCCCTCCCTATATAAGTATAAGAAGGGTTTCTCCCCTAGAGAGGTCTTCCTTTTTTTCTCTTTTTTATTAAACTTCCTATAGGTTCTTTTCTTTCTTAGAGCTATTTAAGGTGCCTTTAGGCTAGTATTAGCCTAAATACTAATAATTACTATAGATTAGTTAAATTTTCTAATAAGATAGCACTAGTAGCTATAAGTACTCCTATGTCCTATGCTATTCTAGCTCTAATCCGCCTAGGAAACTCCTAAGAATAAGCGCTACCCTTAGAAGTTATTAACTAAGAAGTAACTTAAGTAAGCTATAGCTAAAGATCTTAAGGTATAATCCCTACTACCCTTACACTAAGTCTGCTCTAAGTTTAATTTATAATAGTTAGGGGATCCCTATAGGATCTAATATATTTCCTATAAGTCTTAATTTATTAACTATCCTAGGTATTAATACTATAATATTACTAGTAAGTTAGCTCTATTCTGGTTTAGGGTAGGGCTAACTGTTTTGCGTAGAGCTTGCTACTAACGCCTGTTTTAATTATTAGGTTTAAAACTACGATTACTTAAAGGTAAGTAGCTAGCGCCTCTCTCCTAGACCTAGTCCGGCGCTAACCTGCTCCTAGCCTGATTTAACTGGGCAGCGGAATGAGCACCAGTGGTTAGTCAAGGTCCAGGCGGACATTGTTACCGGAAACCTCTTTTATAGTAAATGCAGATTTATCTAGATCTAGATATAGGCTTACTGCCCTTAATCTGCCTAGTATTAGCTATACCTTAGCTATATAATCCTTCTTTAATCCCCTTAAATAGATAAGAATATTATCTAAATAGGCTATAATAAAGTCCCTTAACGCATTCCCTAAGGATTTATTTATATATATATTAATTACGCTAGCTAGCTCTATGTAGGGCTAGTACTAGTACTCCTGCTGCTTTGTTAAAAGGAAAACCCTTAAATAGGAAGAAAAACCCTTATATCTATGTTTAGGCTAACGCTAACCCTACACTAGGCCTGCGTCGCGTTATATATAGCCTATTATAGGTATTTATTACTAGCCTACACTAGCCTTATCCTAATAAGAAGAAAGGAAAAGAAAGAAAGAAGGAAAATCCTAGGTTTTAAGCCTTACCTAGCTCTATTCTAGGTCTACTCTAGTATTACTCTAGGCCTCTTATACTATCTTATAGTATGCTAGATTTAGTTTTATAGTAATAATTTACTTCTCTTTTACTTTTTAGCTAGCTTTTCTATAGCCTTACTTTTTAGCCTTCTCTAGCCTAGGTCTAGCTTATTAGTCTAGGGAAGTTAAAGCACCTAATATTATTTATTTTCTATAGTAAGGGTATAAGTTTAGTTTAATTCCTAGCTATTTCTAGGCCTAGGTCTCCTAGGCATTATCTAGCTAGATTTTTATCTTATATTCTTCTTTCTTTATTAATATTTATAATTTAGCCCCCTCCCCTCTATATAAGTATAAGAAGGGTTTCTCCCCTTAGAGAGGTCTTCCTTCTTTTCTCTTTTTTATTAAACTTCCTATAGGTTCTTTTCTTCCTTAGAGCTATCTAAGGCGCTCCTAGGCTAGTATTAGCCTAAATACTAATATTACTATAAATCCTTTAAGTTATTTAATAAAATAGCACTAGTAGCTATAAGTACTCTTATATTCTATACTATTCTAGTTCTAATTTGCCTAGGAAACTCCTAAGAATAAGCGCTATCCTTAGAAGTTACTAACTAAGAAATAACTTAAGTAAGCTATAGCTAAAGATCTTAAGGTATAATCCTTACTACCCTTATACTAAATCTACTCTAAGTCTAATTTATAATAGTTAGGGATCCTTATAGAATCTAATATATTTCCTATAAGTCTTAGTTTATTAACTATCCTAGGTATTAATACTATAATATTACTAGTAAGTTAGCTTTATTCTAGTTTAGAGGTAAGGCTAATTATTTTATATAGGGCTTACTACTAATACCTATTTTAACTATTAGGTTTAAAACTATAGTTACTTAAAGATAAGTAGCTAGCGCCTCTCTCCTAGGCCTAGTCTAGCGCTAACCTACTCCTAGCCTAATTTAACTAGGTAATAGAATAAGCACTAGTAATTAGTTAAGGTCTAGGCAAATATTATTACTAAGGGTAGTATAAGTGCTTCTCTATTAGTCCTTTACTAGTTCTATTCTAGGTCTAACTACTCTCTAAGTCCTAGATAATTATTAAGATTATATAAAAAGCTTTACACTAGTAATTAAAGTAAGAAAAGAGAAGTGCCTCTATAGTAGGCTTAGGCTAGGCTAGTGCTAGAGGGGATTAATATAATAAGCTAATATTTTAGTTATAGTGCCTAGATACCTATATAGTAGAGATAAACTATCTCCTAGCTATAGCCTTACTTACTAAGGGGTAGGCTAAGGTAATAAAGGGGTAATTCTATTTCTAGAGAAAGAGTAATTAGTTAGGTAAATATAGCTTAGTAAAGGGTAGGGGTAGATTAGTAAGGTTTATAATACCTAGTATTATATATTTAAAATTAATCTAATAATAATTCTAGAATTATAATTCTTTAGCTAGCTTACTACTAGCTTTAAACTATATAATCTTATATCTCTCCTAGTTATTTACTATATCTATATTCTAGCTATTAGTCCTAGTATACTAAAAGCGCCCTAGCTTTAGCTCCTTCTCTTTACTATATATATTAGCTACTAGTTCTTATACTAATAAGTAGTATTAGAGTTATTTTATACTAAGGAACTATTTAGCTATTACTCTTTCCTTTAGGGAGTAGTTTAGGGCTAGCCTTACCTCCTATATATCTTTAGGCTAGCGCGTTTAGGGGCATTAGTAATTATATTTAGGGTAGTTAACTATAATATAATATTAGTCCTTAACTACTTTACTATAGCTATATAGTAGTAGTAAGTTTACCCTAGGAATACCTCTCTAGAAGAGAAACTTATTAAGACTAATCTTTCCTATATATAGTTAGACTATAGTTAAGGAGATATGCTTTTCTAGGCCTATATAAAATCTTTAGATTTCCTTTAGGTTATAAGTTAGTAGTTAATCCTTAGTTAGCTTTCTTATAAGCCTATGCTATCCTAGGCATTCCTTACTATACTATTTATCCTAGCGTTATCTCTATTCCTTATATAATTCTACTACTAGCTTATTACTCCTAGGAGGGGTCTTTATCTATAATATAATACTAACTATACTAAGTTAGTAGTGGTTTAAATTATTATAGCTATTCTACTCTTTATAATTCTCTCTTTAAACTTCTATTTTATCTTATTTAGGTATAGATCTAAGAAGGGATATAAGTCTTAACCTCTAGTTAGGTAATAGGTATAGCCTTAAATACACTAGCTATAATTTAGAGGTAAGTTAATTAGTCTATTATAAAGCTTTTAACTACTTCTCTTAGTTTTCTACCCTTCTTAGTTAGGGTATAGTAAGCACTTACTCTATAGGTAAGGATAGGCTAGACTACTTATATATATAGGAGTTAGGTATCTCTAAAGCTATAACCCTAGGCTAACGCTACTAGTAAAAAGAATATAAGCTATTACTAGGCTAGTTTGCCTTTTAGGATATTCTTATAAGCACTTTAATTAAGTTTCCTATTAACCTAGACTCTAAGAAACCTATATAACTCTATAGGTATTATTTTCTTTATACTAAGTTAAACCCTAGCCTATAGGGGTTAGTATACTTTACTAAAGTATATAAGTTTAGTCTTTACTAGGTTAAACTTTACTTTTACTTCTTTTACTTATTTTTATATACTTTTTACATAGCTTTAAGCCTTTTCTAGGTTTATATAGTGTTTTTCTAAACACTACTATATTTATATTATCTATAAATCCTATTACTACTATACCTAGGATAGCTTAAAGGCATATATAAAGCTTTACTAAGTAAAGTAAGAAGAGGATTAGTAAGAGGGTAAGCCTTATAAGGTGCTTACCTTTATTTAAAAGGGTCTTAAGAGTTTGCTATTAAAGCTAAGCTAGCTTATTCTATCTATAAGGAAGCTATATATTATAGCTATTAGCTAGTATAGTATGCCTATTTAGATTAAAATGTAAATTAGATATAGGTAGCTAACTCTATTAAATATAAATAAGATATCTATTTACGCTAATAAGGCAATGCTACCTCTACCCTAAGCCTCTCTTACGTATTCTATAAGGACTTTAATTATAGTTTCTATTAATCTATTTACCCTATTTCCTATTTATAGCTTAGGAGAAGGCCCTTAGCCTTAGTAAAGGCTATAAGCTACCTTATAATTACTACTTCTATAATCTTTCCTACTATATTTAGTAATAAGATAGGTCTTTATATATTAGCCCTTCTTATCTCCTTAGTGGTTTTTCCTAGCTTCCTAATTACTACTACTTATATAGTTTAGAACTAGGCTAGGAAATATCCTACTTTAAGAATAGCATTTAGCAAGCATACTATAGCTTCTTTAGCTAGCTTATTATAAGCCTTAATAAGGCCTACTAGGAGTTTATTATCTCCTAGGGCTTTTTAGCTAGCTATATCTAATAGGATATTTCTAATATCCCTTACTCTAAACTATTCTTTATCTAGGACTAGTATATTATTAAGTTCTAGAAAGGAGAGGTCTAGGATATAAGAGAGGTTTACTATAGGTTTAGGGAAGAACCTTTATATAAGTATACTTACCTTATTCTTATAGGTAATAGCTAGGTTAGGGTTATTATTAGTTCTTTCTAGGTCTAAGAGTCTAGGGAGCTCTAGGGAGGCCTAGCTTTAGAGTTAGGCCTATCTCTCTAGTCTCTAAACTTCTCTATCCTTTTCCTATATATTAGCTTTTTATAGGGCTTCTCTTTATATATTTCTTTTCTCTTTCCTAACTATTTATTCCTAGTTATTATTTACCTTAGAGAAGGCTTACTAGTTTACTTTAGTCTTTTAGTGCCTTTATTATCTCTTAGCTTATCTAGCTTTAGTAACTACCTCTTTTATTCTCCTTAACTACTATACCTCTAGGCTAAGGAGTCCTTAGCGCTTTTATAAGGCTACTAATTCTACTATCTATTAGAGGTTTATAATAAGCTATATTATATATATATTAATTCCTTTCTTATCTTTTAGGTCTAGTATATTTTTCACTTAGAGTTATACTACTACTTCTACCTTTACCTATAGTTTATTTATTATAGTCTAGGTATATTTAAGGGTAAGTAAGGTGCTTTCTTACTCCTTAGTAAAGATACTAATTAGCTATAGAATATAGTTAGAACCTATAAGGTCTTTTACACTATTATAATAGACTTAGATATCTAGAGTTACCTATGCTAGATCTATAGTGCTATCTCTATCTTCTTTATATTATCTTATAGGTTCCCCTTAGGGTATTACTAAACTAAGCCTTTACTAGCTTATAAGGTTTAGTAATTCCTTTACTTCTCTAGTTATTCTATCTAAGCTATCCTAAAGGGAGTGTTTTTAGTTAAAGTCTTCTATAAAAACGCTTTAGCTATAGGGCTCTTTTATATTAAAAGTGTAAATAGGTATGTTCTAGTTATTTATATATCCCTCTAAGTAAAGAGAGTAGATATTCACGCTTTTTATCTTTACTAGTAACTAGTTAGGTCCTCCCTAGGCTATCTATAACCCTATATTATACTTCTTATTTATATATACTATATTCTAGCCTTTATAGTGTGCTAGTTAGAATTAGGTAAGGCCTAGTATTAGGGGCTATAGGTACCTTATATATTCTTACTCTTAGATTACTATTATGTTTATATTAGTTTAGTGCTAGAGCGCTATATATATTAGGTTATCCTTCTTATTTATATTCTAAAAAGGACTTATAATATTACTATATTAATTAAAGAGGTAATAGGTCTTTACTATCTTACGCTAGTTCTATTCTAGCCCTATTCTAAGATATATATTATATAATACTCCTTACCCTAGGCTATTTAGTACTTCTCTCTATATTTATAGGGTATTCCTTTTTTACTTACTATAATAATAGGTTTTATAGCTATACTAGTTCTCTTATAGGGTAGTATTAGGCTTTTATCTAAGGAGTTACTAGTAAATTATAATAATTACTTTAAATAGCTTGCTTTTACTATATTTTACTTCTTTTTAGGATAGAATAGTCCCTTAATTACACTAGGTATAAGCTAGAGTATAAGATATAGTTTTCCTTAAGTTATTTACTAATTATTAAGTATAATATTTCTCCTTCTTTATATTAGCTAGCTCTATACCTACTATACCTTAGGGCTACCTTATAAAACTTTATAATATAGCTAGTTTAGAAGTAGTTATAGTATTATTAGGGTTATAGGGTTTTATTATATAGTTTAGTTTAGAATAGCTTTACTTTAAAGACTATTCTATCTTAGTATATCTTATTAGTATCTTTTACTTCTACTAGTCCTAGGATTAGGGTAGTATATTATATATTTTCTACTTAGGGTGCCTTATAGTTACCTTAATTATATTTACTTTATTTACTTTTCTAATCTTAGCTATAAGGCTTTTAATAGATATATACTTTATTAGGAATCCCTTAACTATAACACTAAGTATATAGTAATAAAGGGCTACTTCTAGTCTAAATACTTTAGTAATCTATTTTTAGTCTTTTCTATATTAGGCAGCGTTTCCTTTAAAGGTAATAATTATATCTTTACTAAGGAGTCTTCTAGCTACTATAGCTATAGTTTAGCTAGTAGCTTTATTTACTATAGTTATTATATCTTTAGTGCCTTAGGATTAGAGTATTTCCTAGATTATATTACCTTTAATAAGTACTTCTCTATATTATTTACCTAGAACCTATAGGGGAGGGGTTTTATTATTTAGCCTTCTTAGTGCTAGTCTAGCTATAACGCTTACCTAGGTTAGTATATTAGTTTCTTTTACTTCTTCCTTAATAGCTTCCTTAAGGGCTACTTTAAGGGCTTCTTTAGTAGTGTAAATATTATTATTATTATTATTATTACTATTATTTATAGCTCTTATTTTAGCGTAGGCGTAGTTCGCTGCCTAGCGGGCTATAGCCTTTATAATACTCTAAACTTAGGAGACTTTATTACTAGGGATAAGGCTAGTAATCTTATTATAAAATTTCGTGTTATCTAGGTGCTTAAATTATATCTAATCCGTTATTAGGTTATCCTTACGTCTATAGGCATTAAATTACCCTAATCCTGCGTTTAGGTAGTGGTAGCTCTATACTAGCCCCCTTTCTCTAGTGTTAATTACTATTAGCATCTTACCCTTACGCTTACCTCTAGCTCTATTATAATGTAACATTATAGGAGGGGTAAATAAAGGTAAGGAATTCGAATATTAATGTGGTTTGTATTTTAGAGGCGATTCCGGACCTTTAGATCAGTGCGGAAAAAGTATCAAAGGTTCTTGATTTATTTATATAATATTAGAACATTACTAGTGCACCTACTAGGCTAAATAGGTAAACTAGCTATTTAAATAGTCTAAATCTAGTGTAAAACGCTATAAGATACTCCTATTCTTTTACTATATATAGCTTATAAAATACTAAGTATATATGTTAGAATACTAAGGTGCCTGCGCAGGTAATTGATACCGTTGTTATTAAAGTCTATGATAGTTAATAATGATCATCTAGGAAAGAGAAGAGAGAGAGGGAGAGGAATCTAGCTAGCTAAAAAGTGAGTAAAACCCGTAAGTAAGGCAAAGAGAGGGTAGCGAAAAGGGGCAGCTCATCACAAGGCGTGCATCCTCTAAGGGCTTTACTCGGCCTATAATTAGCGAGGTCTTTAGCCATGACTAATCCAATGATAATCCGAAGGAATTAACACTAGTAGTCTCTCTTTTTCTTGTGGCTAAAGGAGCCTAAAAACGCAATAAAAATCGAATTAAAGGAAAGTGTACATAAGTGGATCCCTTAATAGGAATCCGGAGCCCTAATTGGCTTGGTTAGCATTGGTTAAATTAATTAATCCGATTACGGCGAATCCTCCCTTTGTCTCCATTAATTCCCTCTTTACAACACTCCTAAGGGTCTCTTAACCTAGCCTTTTACATGGATTGTCAATTCGTTCGAATTGATTAAGGTTGCAAGCGCTTGATTTAGCGATCCTTTCGTCATTGCATTAGCCAGGTTGTTATTACCGTTAATCCATCTAACCTCGTAGATCTCGCGCCTCTTATATAATTAACGAAGGGCTATAATATTAATTATTAACCTCTTCTCTTTTATTATGCCTAGCTTAACAAGGCATTTATATAATAAGAATAAGTTAGTATAAAGGATTATAAGGATCTAAGGCATCTTTAATTAGTCTATAATCTGATTAAGGGTTATAGATATTGCGTACGCGATATTAGCACCTTAAACCATGCTATATAGCTTAGAGGCAAGCGCGCTATGCGTAACCCGCTTGCTCTTTATTAAGCTATATATAATAATATTCCCTTTTGCAATAAAGGTATTATTATCCCTCTTTACCTTATTACCGATTATAATTACATACCTAATCTATAAGCTAAGATCTTTATTATTTACAAGCAATCTATTTATAAATATAAAGAGCTTTGCTTCTTTAAGGGTTAGTGGGATATAGCGTAATCCTTATTGCTAATTCTTAATCTGCTATTTAAGGCGTTTGTTTAGGCGTATAATATCTTCAGTAGCTAGTTCTTAGTGTTAAGCTATAATTAATAGATTATATAAAGCTTTTAGTTAGCAGATAGTTATAATATAGCTTCCTTAGGCTCTTTACTCTATATAATCCTACCTTACTATTAGGGATTAAGGGTTAACTTCCTTAATCTTCTAACTTTAGCCTTTCTAGGTTAGGGTTAGTAAGTTATTAGCGTTTTAGGTTAGGATATATCCGTTAAAAGTAAGGGATTCCTGCTTAATAGTTATTACTTCTCTTTAGCTATAAAGTTAGCCTTCTAGAGCTCTTTTTCTTCCTTATTAAAGAAGTTATTATTGCTTAGACCTAGCGTATTATCTATCTATATCCTAATAATCCTAAAGAGGTTTTTATTATTTAGAGCTATGATTAATAAGCAGGGATTGTATATTAATGTTATTATATTAAGGTTATCCCTATAATAATAGAAGTACGTTACCTACCAGTGAGTTCTAGCCTTTATAATGCTATAAAGAGGCTTAATAACCTCTATTACAGTGCCTTCTAAAAGAGATGCGCAATCTGTTCTAGCAATCTCATAATAATTAGCCTTATGAGTTTTGTTTGTAATTAAACGTAGGCTTAGGTAATATCGCGGATCTAGAGGCAAATCCCTTTTACTTTAATAAAGGAGTAATAGCTATAATTAGCTATTAGCTTGCTTATTAGATTATTAGCAATTGCGTTAGGATAAATTCCTTCTCTTTATTATTATAGCCTTATATAATAAGGCAAGACTTCTTATACAGCGAATCCATACCTTTACCTTTAATCTCTCTTACTATATAAGAGTTAAAGATCCTATAGCTACTATGCTTTGCCTAATTAAACTTTATAAATCTAAACATATTATAAGTTTATAGAGCGTTAATCTTAGCTTAATCTAATTGCTTAAAGGGCTTTCCTAGGGTTATAATCTTCCCTTCTTAGCAGAGTTAAAGGGTAAGGTCCTAGTTAGCTTTTTCCTTTACTATAAGGAATACCTTTATTAGTAATCCTCTAGTTATAATCTCTTTAATTAATGCCTCTTCTTAGTCTTTATTAATAATTATAAAGCACTCCTTATAATCCTTAGGTTCTTCTATGCCTTAGTTAAGGGAGAATTAAACTATTAGGGCTTTTCTTAGCCTTCCTTACTTTCTCTTTACTAGCACTAAGAGTTTTATTTCTTCTTTTACTCCTTCCCTTACCTTTACCCCTATAGAGGTAAGAGAATCTCTCTTATTTATAGTCTCCTTAATATCTTAAGGTTTTATCTCCTATAGCCTCTCTATAGTATATAGGTCCTTATAGTAAGGCTTTACTACTATAGATTAGAATTTCGCTAGGCTATAGGGTATTTAGATAGTATAGGTCTCCTTATTAGTAGTAATTAGCTTATAAGGGCTATACTAGCTACCCTTCTCCCTTTATATATATATATTAGCCTATAGAGGTAGCTAATATATTAGTAATATATTAGGGCTATTCTAGGCGTTAAGGGCATTGTAGACTTGCTATAAGGCTAGGTAGTAGCGTAACTTATTAGTAGCCTTTTAAATTACCTTAGTATATTAAATAATAGAGACACTTAGCGATAACTTATCTATTATATATAGGTAGGCTCTAAAGACTAGTAGGGTTAGCACTAGTCTATTAGGGCTTACTAAGTTATTAATAGCTTTAATAGCTATTTAAAGACATTACTCTAGCGTAATCTCCGCGCTAATTAAGTCTGTAATAATCTTATAAGCCTAGCGTAAAGGTCTATAGTACTTTTTAACCTTTCTAATGCTATTATAGGCTTTAATTAGTATCTTACTAATTTTAATTAATATTAAATAAGTATAGTGCTTAAATTTAGTAAAGGAGAAGTTATTACTAGTATTATAAACAATCTAATCTAGCGGTCTAAGATAGGTATTAATCTAGCACTCTCTAATAGCATCCTAAATATCTTAGGCCTTTTGCTTCTTAGGATTAAGGAAGTAAGCTACTTAGAATAAAGTTACTAAATTAATAACATAAAGGACTAGTTAGTTATTAATCTATATAATATTAGTAATAATCTTATAGTTAAAGTTATGCTTGTCTTTAATTATGAATTTAAACTAGCTAGGAGCTTTTCCTTTTATCTAATAATAGTAGTAAACTTTAGTTAGCTTCTTAATTGCCTAGCGTTTAATATTATAACTAGCCCGCTAAAGGATCTTTGCAAGGCATTAAACAGAAGAGTAACTAAAGTAATAATATAATTAATAGATCTCCCTCTCTAAGAGGTAGAAGGTAACTATTTCTTTAGCCTCTAGTAGCTACTAAGGATATCCCTATTATTATATAATAGGGATAGTCTTATTGCCTTAAATTAGCATATTTATAAGGTTATTAATCTTAACTTATAGCTTATCTATATTAGTAATAGAAAAGAGGAAAGGAGTTACTATATTAAGGATATAGAATTTAAGCTCTCTAAGTTCTATAGGCACATAAAGAATGCCTCTTATAGTTATAGATCTAGCACTAAATTTAATGATTTATAGCTTATAGGGGATTATCTTTAATAAAGGCATTAATTATAATAAAGCCTTTACTTATCCTTAACCTACTATTAATTTACCTACTACCCTAGTGTTAGGCATAATCCCTCTAAAGACTTCTTTAAAATAGCGCTCTTTAGAGATATAGCAGGTTAATCCCTTATTAGATTCTTACTATTAATATAGTTCCTACTTTAGGAAAGCATGCTAAAAGGCTTAGTTATTAAGGGTAGTAAGAATATTAGTATCTATAAGATTATAATTATCCTATAGCTCTAAGCAAAAGAATTATATAATACTTAGATATACTACTAGCTATAGCTCTTTATTATTCTTATTACTATCTTTAGTCTTTATATAAGCTATAAGATATAGTTTCTATCCTTAGCTAGGGCCCTTATTAGGCTTATTATTATCTAGCCCTTTATAGGAGGTAAGAAATGCCTAGAATCTCTTCTCTAAAGGGGTGTATAATAGATCTTACTAGTAAACTAATAATCCTTCTCTTTTAGTGTTCTTTATTAGAGTAATTAAAGGACTAATAGCTATTCTTACTATATATAAAGTAATACTAAGGGCTATGCCTTAGGCTCTTACTATAATAGCCTCCCTTACCTTAGGGCTAATATCTATATTAATAGTTAGTAAACATAGCCTTAGGAGAGCTCCCTTATAATTATAGGTATTAGGTAGCTCTCTTATTTAACTCTAAGATTATAATTACCTTATAGAGGTCTCTAGTAAGACTCTTAAAGCCTAGGGAGTAGTTATACTTTACTATCTAATATTTAGGCACACTAGCTATAGTATTTAATATTTGCTTATAGAGCTTAGTATTTACTATATTAGAAGGATATAGGCCTTAATAGATCTTCTTAAGGGTAGCTAGTATAATTTTAAGGCACTTTAGCCTAGTTTTATTAGGGTTCTTAGTAATAGTGCTATTTAGAGTTATACTACTTTATTTATATTAGTAGAACTATTAGTTACTTTCTGTCTTAAAGCGTTAATAGATATAGCTAATTATCTCTTTATATATAAGGTTATAACTAAAGAGGTAATTAAGGTAGTACTATTTAGCATTATTAATTAAGATAATTAGGAGAGCCTTCTAATAATGCGTTTAAGGGAGATTAATCCTATTACACTTATTCTTAAAGAGTGTGACTTTTAGGGTAAGGAAATTATATAATTATCCGCTATAATAGTTGCTATCCTTATATATCTTTATAAGTTCTAAGATCTTCTTTATAATCTAGTCCTTAGAAGAGAATTACTATATAGGTAGCAAGGTTTACTATAGATAGGGATCTTTAGGGTAAATTACTTAATATAATAGGGTTTACTATAGAAAAGACTCTCTTATAGGTTAAGGGGTTTAAAGGTACTATTAGGGTTAGGAAGGATAAGGTTTTAGGGTCAGTAAATAAGGGGGTTAAGGAGGTTAATATTTAGGGGTTAGAGGATTATAATCTCCCTTAAGGCTATAATAGCCTTATTTCTTATTAGACCACTTCTTCTAGAGATATTATAATCGCTAGTCCTTAGCCTTGTCTTATAATAACACTATAATCTCATAGGGAATTCCGCAGTTCCCTAATAAGATCTCTATTAGCTATTATAAAGGTGTTCTTAGACTATCCTTTAAAGTCTTCTTAGAATGATTCCTAGAGGTTATTATCCCTCTAGTCTTAATGCTTACTAAGGTTAATAAACCTTATAATATAGTTATTAAGCTTAGACAGTGTAGCGGAATTAGGGTTAACTATAATTTATTCTTTCTAATCTTTTATAAGGGTATAGGAAAGAGATTATAGTTATATTAGTAATTCACTCTCTTAGGTCTTTTAGGTGCTATTAAGATCTAGGATGGTTTCTTATTACTAGAGAATTAAGGCTTTTCTCTTAGTGATAGTCTAGGCGATTATATAGCTTCTATAGCAGCTTAGGTCTTCCCTCTTATTACTAGTCTAGCTTCCTAACTTATTATGAGTAATGGTTATTAACGTTAGGTTTAAAGCGAATGCCTTATGGCAATTAATTTGATTATTTGGTTGGTTTTTTTATAGTGGGTATAGGATTAGTCTCTCTATTAAAGATAAAGATAATAATAGAAGAAGTTAATCCCTAGGTTTGTAATAGACATAGAATTAATCTCTTTATTAAAAATAAAGATAATAATAGAAGAAGCTAATCCCTTAGAAGCCTAATAAGTCTATAACCGGAATTTAAGTCTCTTCCTTTAGCATACTCTTATAGCTATACCCCTATTCCTAAGGATTTAGATAATAGGAAAATAGCTATAGTGTTTATAGAAATGTCTCTTCTTGTAATACCTAACTTATCTGTGGTTATGATTAACCACTGATTAGTGTTAGAACACTAAGGTGCCTGCGCAGGTAATTAATACCGTTGTTATTAAAGTCTATAATAGTTAATAATGATTATCTAGGAAAGAGAAGAGAGAGAGGGAGAGGAATCTAGCTAGCTAAAAAGTAGGTAAAACCTATAAGTAAGGCGAAGAGGGGTGGCGAAAAAGGGTAGCTAATCACAAGGCGTGCATCCTCTAAGGGCTCCACTTGGCCCACAATTAGCAGGGTCTTTGGCCACGACTAATCCGATGATGATCCGAAGGAATTAACAATATATTTACTTTTATAAACTAATATACTTAGGATAAGGAATAAAGTGTTTCCTTAATTAATAGGAGAGGGTAGTAGTTTTATACTATTATCTTATTAAGTACGCAGTAGTTAATATAAAACCTCTAACTACTATTTACCTTTTTAACTAGTAGAATAGGTATTATCGCTAAAGAGAAGCTAGTATAGATCTATCCCTTATCTATAAGATTAGTAACTTAATGCCTAATCTCTAATAGCTAGTCCTAGGGTATATTATATAGAGGTCCCTATAGGAGTGCTAGTTATAATCTATCTATATTCTTTTAAAGGTAGATATAGTAGTCTAATAAGCCCTTATGTAAGGGTAGGCTATTTACCTTTAACTTATTAAATAGGTTTATAAAGTCTATAAGCTCTTTAGGTAGTGCTAAGGTATTAAGCTATTCTAGTCTTAGTCTTAGAGTAGAAAGTTATAATACTATTATAATTTCTTTTAAGCTTATAGTAATAAACCTTATAGTAATATCCTTCTATTACTATATATAGCATACCTTTACGGTAAATAAAGAACTAATTATCCCTTATATTAGTGTCTCTATAGTATACTCTAAGGATTCTAAAATATATAGGCCCTTAGCTACCCTAATAACTAGCTATTACTTTACTATATAAATTACTATATTATAGTATTCTAACTATAGTATCCTAAAGATTATATTATAGGTAAAACTAAGAATAATATAGAGATATACTAAAGATTCCTAGCTATTTATATTAATCTAGGTGTATACTATATAAGTAATAGATAAGGTTTCCTTTCTTACTTACTTTCCTTTTCTTTCTATTTTTACTATAGTTTAAACTTATCTTTATTTTAGTAATTAAATAAGTTCTAGGCTTAGCTACTACGCTGCTAATTCGCTAATAGCGCTATAATAATTATAACTATAATTAATTTAAATATAGAGATACTTATATATATTAAAGAGTATAGGGACTAAGAATAGTAATTAATCTATATACTATTTAACTCCCTCTTCTAACACTATATACTAATTATAGTTAAGATTATCTAGCTAGGCTAGCTAGCCTTTATACCCCTATATAAGCCTTTACTTAAGGGCTACTTATTTTCTAATAAGTAAGTCTTAACTCCCTTATTCTTATTATTTATCTCTACCCTATAGGTATTAATATATACTCTTAGTTAGTAAGGTAGGAGTAAAGGGCACTCCTATATCTAGTAATCCTTTAAGCTATAGTATAAATAATACTTATCCTTATAATACCTAGTTATTTCCTTTACTATAACTTACTTAGTATATTATAGTTTAGTTATCTTTCTTAGTCTACTCTTTTTCTCTCTAGCTTCTTATATTTACTTACCTAAGTTCTTACTATATAAATACCTATTATTAGTATATTACTATTATATTTAACTTAGGAAGCTAGTGTCTTAACTAGAATAGGTATATAGTAAGACTAAAACTTTTTCTTTAAGGCATTAGCCTTAATATTAACTATAATACTATAGAATTAGCTAATTACTTATAAGTAATCCTTATAGGCTATCCCTTTACTAATACTATACTCCCTTATATGCTTATTAAGTATATATTAAAGTTTTACTAGTTTTACCTTACTTACCTATAAGCTATCTCTTACTAAGGAAAGCTTTTATTTAAAGTAAATAAAGAATAAAGTAAATACCTCCCTTAGCCCTTATTTAATATAATTAAGTTTAGTAAGGGCTATTTCTTATTGTTGGTATCACAGGTGCCTGACGTCAGGATCGTAGCCTGGGGAATAGGAATTATTCTTCTATTCTAGGCGTTGTAATCAAATTAGTTATAAGTGTGTGTAGAAGAGAGGAAAAGAGAGGCTTTTTCGGATCGTGAGAAGTGGCCACAAACGCAGTGCGTTTTGTGGGTCACATAACTTATAAGCCCTTGACTAATCAGAGGGCAGGCCGATAAGTCATAGGTAGGGCTACCTCTCGCGAACGTGCGTTGCGCGCGCCCTCGTGGCCTAACCTTTTGCCAGGTAATTGCGGCTGCGTGCCGCGATTAATATCATGCTTATTCTAATATTAGAACCTCTTTCTTTTTAATATGATTATTAACGCATAATATTAATCTAAGAAGGGAAGATATAAGGGATTAAATAAATATGTTATATAAATAAAAGAACTAACAAAAGAAACAATAATAATAGTTCCCTTTTCCTTCCCTTACGCGCCGCTAGCTTTAGATAACTAGCTTCTCTAATCGCTTCTCTTTCTTCCTTATAGAAGGCTCCTCTGCCTTCTACCCTTACCTTTGCCCCTTCCTTTAACCAGTGCAACGTAATATTAAATTACGTTATAAGGGAAAGGTTGCCTATAATCCCTTCCCTATCTAAAGGTATAATATTAGATTATCCCTCCCTATAGCCCTTTATTTAACTATAATATAATATTAAATTATATTCCTAGGGAAGATTGCTTATAATTCTTTCCCTTCTAAAGGTATAATATTAGATTATACCTTCCTACGCCCCCTTACGCTCCCTTCTCTTCCCCTCCTTACTATAGAGACTTAGGAGGGCGCTCCTTCTAAAGCTATAATTCCATGCCCCTTTCTAAAGATATAATTCTACTGCCTCTAATCCCTTAGCCCGCGCCCTACATAACTATGCTATACTTAGGGCACCTTATCCGGTGCCTCTGGCGCTGGTTTTGGCACGGGCTTAGGCGCGGGCTTTAGCGCGGGCTTAGGCGCGGGCCTAGGCATAGGCTTCGGCATGGGCTTAGGCGTAGGCTTTAGGGCTCTAGTCCCCTGCCTCTTTATAGGTAGTGCTAGGTCTAGGTAACCTATCCCTCTATTTAGATTATTACTATATTACCTGTAATAAACCTCTCTAGGGCTTTATTAGGTATTACCTTTATAAACGCATTAGCTAGGTTATCTTCGCTATTAATCTATCTAATCTTACAGAGCTTATAGCGTTTATATAATTGCTAAAGGGTTATAATATTAATTATAAGCTACTTCTCCTTTATAGTCCTAAGCTTAATAAGGCATTTATATAATAAGTATAAATCTATATAGACTATAATTAGGATTTCTAGGAGGTTTAATTAATCCGTGATAATCTTTAACGTTATTATAATTACGTAAGCTATGTTAACGCCTGCTACTATTCTATAGACCTCTAAAGCAAGTATACTTCTTATAACTCTCTTACTCTTTATTAAGCTATAGTGTATAATATTGCCTTATAGTGTGAACTTGCTATCTTTATACTCCTTATTAGCTAGGATAAGAACATAGCCTAGTTATAAGGTAAGGTCTTTATTATTAGTAAATAATCTATTAATAAATATAAATAGCTTTGCTCTTTTAAGGTTAAGGGTATAAAGATTAATCCTTAATCTAGGTAGTCTATTTGCCACTTAATATAGTAATTAAGTTCCTTAATGTTCTTAGTTATTAGTTCTTAATATTATGCGGTAATTAATAGATTAAAGCTTGCCTTAGGTTAGCAGATTAAAGCAATATAGGCACTATAGGCCCTTTATTCTATATACTTCTTTTCTAGCTCTTCTAGCAGGATTAACTATAGCTTATTACTTTACCCTTTTTGCCGCATTTTAATAGTGTTATTAGTTAGTTAAATAATTCCACTGTTAAATATAAGGGGTTATTAGGCTTAATAAACTGCTTTAGTTTTATAGCAAATTTAGCGGTAGCTAGTTAATCTTCTTCCTATTAGGAGAATCCTTTATCTAATAGGCTAAGGGTATTATTAGTCTATATTCCTATATATCTAAAGTGAGGGCTTTTAGCGGATATAACTAACAAGCATAGATTATAGCTTAATGTTATTATCTAGAGCTTTTCTCTATAGTGCTTATAGTAAGTCACCTACTAGTGTGTGCTAGCCTCTGTAATTCCGTAGAGGGGCTTAATAACCCTTATAATTATTCCTTTAGGGTGCTAATTACGAATTTAGATAGGGAGTTAGGCAAGGATTGTATAATTTAGCAGCGTTTCTAATTATACATATGCCTACGTAATATCTTAAATCTATAGGAGAAATCCTTTTATAAGAAGAGAAGGGGTAATTATAAGGATTAATTATTAGCTTGCCCTTTAGATTATTAGGGCTTGCGTAAGGATTGCTTGCTTTGCTTTATCGCTAAAGCCTTAGATTATAAGCCTTAATTTCTTATATAACTAGCTTATTCTTCCTTTAACTTTATTAATAATGCGGGAATTAAAGATTTAAATCCCTTAGTGCTTCTTTAGATTAAAAGCAATAAATTCGAATATGCCTTAGCTAATTAGGGCATTAATCTTAGCCTTTATTAAGAGCTTAAAAGGTTTGCCAGGAGTTGTAATTATACCTTTCTTATATAATTAGATTATAAGCTTAAGGTCTGCCTCCTCCTTACTTAAGATAAATGCCTTAAGGTTATCTACCTAATTAATAATTATAGGAGGGTTCTTTTATAGTCTTTCTAGCCTTCTTTTAGAGGGGCTAGAGGCACTATATTATTAATTTATACCTCTTACTCTTCCCTTTAATTACCTCTAGGTTATTATCTCTTGCTAATAATAGCCTTTCCTTACTTAAATCTTTATTATAGGGCTTAATAGAGGTTAACCTAAAGACCTTAGGACCTTATAGAAGATTAAGGGTATAGCTCTCTCTATCTATTATAAGGAGCTTATATAGGCCTTACTATCCTTTATACTCTTACTAGATAAGAACTAGTAATATAAGCAGGAGATTAAGGGTTAGTAAGGTATTAGAGCTATTCCTTATAGTAAGGGCTTCCTTAACCTTATAAAGCGTGTATAACCTCTTAATCTCCTTTATTGCCTTCTATACTATAAGAGCTTATTACTTAATATTAGGTAAGGGAGGGAATTATTAATTATTTAAGGGTAGGTGCTAAAGATAAGAAGGGTTAGAATAATGCTATTTAGTCCTATGGTATTATTAAGGGCTTTTATAGCTATTTACAGGGCTATAGCTTTAGGTATTAACAGGCATTTGCGTTAGATAATATTATAGGCTCTTTAGAGCGGCCTATAATATCTCTTAACCTTGCTAATACTATAGTGTGCCTTAATAAGGACTTCTTTAATTAAGATTAATATTAAAGCTATAAATTAGCAGAATTCTTTGCTTCTAAATGTTATTCTAGCATTAGTTACAATCTAATCTAGAGGACCCTAGTAGGTATTAATCTAGTAGAGGTAAAGAGCTTCCTATATTGCCTTTACTATAATATCCTTTAGGAATCTAGCTGCATTAAACGCGGTGGCCGTATTAATAGCGTGGAGAACAGGGTAATTGCCATCTAGATATATAATATCCATAATTACTTCATAGTTAAAGTTATATTTATCCTTTAGGGTGAATTTAAAGCAATATAGATTGTCTGCATTTCATTAGCATTAGTAGCAGATCTTTATTAATTATCTAATAGTTTTAAAATCTACCTTATAGCCTAATTTAGAAAGCATATTATAAAGCTAGCAGACAGAGGGGTAACTAAATTAGCAATATAAGCGCTGTAATTCTATCTTAGTTAGATAACTCTAGGTAATTAATCTCTCCTTCTGCAAAAGCATCTAAGGATACCCCTATTTATAGATAATAGGGACCTTAGTATTGCCTTATTAAAGGATATTCTAAGAGATATAGAAATTAATCTTTAGGCAGTCTATGTCTACTAAACATAGCAAGAAGGGAGTGTTTATAGGCATTATATAGAATAGGATAATGCTAAAGGGAGTAGGCATATTAATTAATCTAATTAAGGGGATTAGCTTGCCACTTCTAAATTAAATTATTACCTCCCTAGCTCTAGATTTATTAAGCTAGATCTTAGGGATTAACCGTTATAGGGTAAGGAATTAGGGTGCCTTACTAATAAGTAACCTATAGCCCTAGTATTAGGGATAATGCCTTAGAATATACCTAAGGAGTAATAATCTTTAAGAAGGAAGGTAGTTAAGGCTTCCTTTAGTTATTAGAGATTAAATAGATTCTCCTTTATAAGGGCATAGGTAGCTGCTTAATTCGTAAGGATCTCTATAGTTACATAGCTATTAATCGTTATGCCTTATATAAAGAAGCTTATTAGTATCTTTTCTTTATTGCTTTCTTCTTTAAATCTAAGTTCTATTATATAGGTAGAAATCTTATCTTCTTTAGAAGAAGTAGTGTTATTCTCTTTGCCTTTATACTAGGTAAGGAAAGCGTTATAGGAAGGGGTTATTAGTTCTATAAGGTAATAGTTCTTAAAGCGTTAATACACCTTCTTACGTTCCTCTTTAGAGTGTTTAGTTAACTAATAGCCTTCCTTACTATATATATATATATATATTATTTACGCTAGCTAGCTCTATGTAGGGCTAGTACTAGTACTCCTACTGCTTCGTCAAAAGGAAAACCCTTGAATAGGAAGAAAAACCCCTTACATCTATGTTTAGGCTAACGCTAATCCTACACCAGGCCTGCGTTGCGTTATGTATGGCCTATTGTAGGTGTTTATTACTAGCTTACGCTAGCCTTATCCTAATAAGAAAAGAAAGAAAAAGGAAAAAGGAAAATCCTAGGTTCTAAGCCCTGCCTAGCTCTATCCTAGGTCTGCTCTAGCACTACTCTAGGCTTATTATACTATCTTATAGCGTGCTAGATTTAGTTTTGTGGTGGTAATTTACTTCTCTTTTACTTTTTAGCTAGCTCTTCTATAGCCTTACTTTTTAGCCTTCTCTAGCCTAGGTCTAGCTTATTAGTCTAGGGAAGTTAAAGCACCTAATATTATTTATCTTCTATAGTAAGGGTATAGGTTTAGTTTAATTCCTAGCTATTTCTAGGCCTAGGTCTCTTAGGCGTTAACTAACTAGATTCTTGTCTTATATTCTTCTTTCTTTATTAATATCTATAATTCAGCCCCCTATATAAGTATAAGAAGGGTTCCCCCTAGAGAGGTCTTCCTTCTTTTCTCTTTTTTATTAAACTTCCTATAGGTTCTTTTCTTCCTTAGGGCTACCTAAGGCGCTCCTAGGCTAGTGTTAGCCTAATTGCTAACATTGCTATAGATCTATTAGGTTATCTAATAAGATAGCACTAGCTACTATAAGTACTCTTATGTTCTATGCTTATCTAGCTCTAATCCGCCTAGGAAAACTCTAAAAACAAGCGATATCCTTAAAAGTCTTTAACTAAGAAGTAGCTTAAGCAAGCTATAGCTAAGGATTTAAAGGTATAACCCCTCTAGCCCTAGCCTGCCTCTATTCTAATGCTAATTCGCTATAGTTAGGGATCCCTATAGGATCTAATATATCTCTTATAAATCTTAATTAATTAACTACCCTAGGCACTAGTGCTATAATATTACTAGTAAGTTAAATCTATCCTAGCTTAGAAGCAAGGCTAACTGTTTTATATAGGGCTAGCTACTAACGCCTATTTTAACTATTAGGTCTATAACTATAGATATTTAAAGGTAGTTAGCGCCTCTATTCTAGGCTAGATCTAGTGCTAATTCGCTCTTAGCCTAACTTAAGTAGTTAATAGAATAAGCACTAGTAGCTAGTGAAAGTTTAGGTAGCTATAGTTACTAGGGGTAGTGTAAGTACTACTATTTTAGTTTAATATTAAGTCTAGTCTAGGTCTAATGGTTCTATAGGTCCTAGATAACTATTAGAATTACGTAAAGAAGCTCTATGCTAGCAATTAAAGTAAGAAGAAGCGTAGCGCCTTAGCTACGGGCCTAGGTTAGTCTAGCGCTAGTAGGGAGCAATATAATAAGGTTATCTTTTAGCTATAGCGCCTAGACGCTCGCGCTATAAAGACAAACTATCTCCTAGCTATAGCCTTACTTGCTAAGGGGCAGGCTAAGGTAATAGAGGGGGCGATTTTAGTCCTAGAGAAGGAGTAATTAGTTAGGTAGGTATAGCTTAGTAAAGGGGCGGAGGTAAACTAGTAGGGCTTGTAATACCTAGCGTTATATATTTAAAATTAATCTAATAATAGTTCTAGAAATGTGATTCTTTAGCTAGCCTATCGCTAGCTTTAAACTATATAATCTTATATCTCTCCCTAGTTATCTACTATATCTATATCTTAGTTATTAGTCCTAGCGCGCTAGAAGCGCCCTAGCTCTAGCTCCTTCTCTCTACTATATATATTAGCTACTAGTTCTTATGCTAATAAGTAGTATTAGAGTTATTTTATGCTAAGGAACCATTTAGCTATTACTCTTGCCTTTAGGGGTAGTTTAGGGCTAGCCTTGCCTCCTATGTGTCTCTAGGCTAGCGCGTTTAGGGGCGTTAGTAGTTATATTTAGGGTAGTTTACTATAATATAATATTAGTCCTTAACTGCTCTACTATAGCTATATAGCGGTAAGTTTACCCTAGGAATGCCTCTCTAGAAGAGAAACTTATTAAGACTAATCTTCTTAGTGTGTAGTTAGACTATAGTTAAGGAGATATGCTTTTCTAGGCCTATATAGAATCTTTAGATTTCCTTTAGGTTATAAGTTAGTGATTAATCCTTAGTTAGTTCTCTTATAAGTCTATGCTATCCTAGGCGTTCCTTACTATGCTATTTATCCTAGCGTTATCTCTATTCCTTATATAGTTCTACTACTAGTTTATTACTCCTAGGGGGTCTCTATCTGTAATATAATACTAACTATACTAAGTTAGCAGCGGTTTAGATTATTATAGCTATTCTACTCTCTATAATTCTCTCTTTAAACTTCTGTTTTATCTTATTTAGGTATAGATTTAGAAAGGGGACGTAGGTCTTAACCTCTAGTTAGGCAATAGGTATAGCCTTAAACACACTAGCTATAATTTAGAGGTAGGCTAATTAGTCTATTATAAAGCTTTTAACTACTTCTCTTAGCTTTCTACCCTTCTTAGTTAGGGTATAGTAAGCGCTTGCCCTATAGGTAAGGATAGGCTAGACTACCTATATATATAGGAGTTAGGTGTCTCTAAAGCTATAACCCTAGGCTAACGCTACTAGTAAGAAGAGTGTAAGCTACTACTAGGCTAGTTTGCCTTTTAGGATATTCTTATAAGCACTCTAATTAAGTTTCCTATTAACCTAAACTCTAAGGAACCTATATAACTCTATAAGCGCTATCTCCTTTACACTAAGTTAAACCCTAGCCTATAGGGATTAGTATGCTTTGCTAAAGTATATAAGTTTAGTCTTTACTAGGTTAAACTTTACTCTTACTTCTTTTACTTACTTTTCGCATACTTTCTATATAGCTTTAAGCCTTTTCTAGGTTTACATAGTGTTTTTCTAAACGCCGCTATGTTTATATTATTTGCAAATCCTATTACCACTATGCCTAGGATAGCTTAGAGGCATATATATAGCTTTGCTAAGTAGAGTAGGAAGAGGATTAGTAAGAGAGAAGAGCCTTATAGGGTACCTGCCTTTATCTAAAAGGGTCTTAAGAGTTTACTATTAAAGCTAAGCTAGCTTATTCTATCCATAAGGAAGCTATGTATTATAGCTATTAGCTAGCGTGGTATGCCTATTTAGATTAAAACATAAATTAGATATAGGTAGCTAACTCTATTAAATATAGAAGAGATATCTATCTACGCTAGCAAGGCAATGCTACCTCTGCCCTAAGCCTCTCTTACGCATTCTATAAGGACTCTTATTATAGTTTCTATTAATCTATTTACCCTATTTCCTATTTATAGCTTAGGAAGGAGGCCCTTAGCCTTAGCAAAGGCTATAAGCTACCTTATAATCGCTACTTCTATAATCTTTCTTACTATATTTAGTAGTAAGATAAGTCTTTATACGTTAGCCCTTCTTATCTCCTTAGTGGTTTTTCCTAGCTTCCTAATTATTACTACTTATACGGTTTAGAACTATACTAGAAAATATCCTACTTTAAGGATAGTGTTTAGTAGGTGTGCTATAGCTTCTTTAGCTAGTTTATTATAGGCCTTAATAAGGCCCGCTAGGAGTTTATTATCTCCTAGGGCTTTCTAGCTAGCTATATTAAATAGGATGTTTCTAATATCTCTTACTCTAAACTATTCTTTATCTAGGACTAGCGTATTATTAAGCTCTAGGAAGGAGAGGTCTAGGATATAAGAGAGGTTTACTATAGGCTTAGGGAAGAACCTTTATATAAGTATGCTTGCCTTATCCTTATAGGTAATAGCTAGGTTAGGGTTATTATTAGTTCTTTCTAGGTCTAGGAGTCTAGGGAGCTCTAGGGGGCCTAGCTTTAGAGCTAGGCCTATCTCTCTAGTCTCTAAACTCCACTGTCCTTTTCCTATGTGTTAGCTTTTTGTAGGGCTTCTCTCTACGCATTCCTTTTTCTTCCCTAACCGTCCGTTCCTAGTCGTTATCTACCTTAGAGAAGGCTTGCTAGTTTGCTTTAGTCTTCTAGCGCCTCTATTATCTCTTAGCTTATCTAGCTTTAGTAACTACCTCTTTTATTCTCCTTAACCACTATGCCTCTAGACTAGGGAGTCCTTAGCGCTTCCGCAAGGCTACTAGTTCTGCTATCTATTAGAGGTTTGTAATAAGCCACGTTACGTATGCATTAATTCCTTCCTTGTCTTTTAGGTCTAGTGCGTTTTCCGCTCGGAGTCGCACCGCTGCTTCCGCCTTTGCCCATGGTCTGTTTATTGCGGTCCAGGTGTGTTTAAGGGTAGGTTACTATATATATAATATTTCTTTATATATATATATTATTTACGCTAGCTAGCTCTATGTAGGGCTAGTACTAGTACTCCTGCTGCTTCGTCAAAAGGGAAAACCCTTGAATAGGAAGAAAAACCCCTTATATCTATGTTCGGGCCGACGCTAACCCTACACTAGGCCTGCGTCGCGTTGTATGTGGCCTATCGTAGGTGTTTGTTACTAGCTTGCGCTAGCCTTATCCTAATAAGAAAAGAAAGAAAAAGGAAAAAGGAAAATCCTAGGTTTTAAGCCCTGCCTAGCTCTATCCTAGGTCTACTCTAGCACTGCTCTAGGCCTCTTATGCTATCTTATAGCGTGCTAGATTTAGTTTCACAGTAGTAATTCACTTCTCTTTCACTTTTTAGCTAACTCTTCTATAGCCCTACTTTTTAGCCTTCTCTAGCCTAGGTCTAGCTCATTAGTCTAGGGAAGTTAGAGTACCTAATATTATTTGTCTTCTATGGTAAGGGTGTGGGTTTAGTTTAATTCCTAGCCGTTTCCAGGCCTAGGTCTCTTAGGCGTTAACTAACTAGATTCTTGTCTTGTGTTCTTCTTTCTTCGTTAATATCTATAATTCAGCCCCCTATATGAGTATAAGAAGGGTTCCTCCCCTAGAGGGGTTTTCCTTCTTTCCTCTTTTTTATTAAACTTCCTATAGGTTCTTTTCTTCCTTAGAGCTGCCTGAGGCGCTCCCGGGCTAGTGTTAGCCTGAATGCTAACGTTGCTGTAGATCCGTGTGAAGAAGCTTTACGCTAGCAATTAGAGCAAGAAGAAGAGGAGCGCCTCTGCGGCAGGCCTAGGCCAGGCTGGTGCTGGAGGATTAACATAATAAGCTAATATTTTGGTTGCGGCGCCTAGATGCCCGCGCGGCGGAGACGAACCGTCTCCTAGCCATGGCCCTGCCTACTAAGGGAGGGCTAAGGTAATAGAGGGGTAATTCTAGTCCTAGAGGAGGAGTGATTAGTTAGGTGAATACGGCTTAGTGGAGGGGCGGTGGTGGACCGGAGGGGTTTATAATACCTGGCGTTATATATTTGAAATTAATCTAATAATAGTTCCGGAATTGTAATTCTTTAGCCAGCCCGCCGCTGGCTCTAAACCGTGTGATCTTACGTCTCTCCCTAGTTATCTGTTATGTCCGTGTCCTAGTTATTAGTCCTAGCGCGCTAGAATTAACCCGGTTCCGGCTCCTCCTCTCTACTACGTATGTTAGCTGCTAGTTCTTGTGCTAATAAGTAGTATTAGAGTTATTTTATGCTAAGGAACCATTTAGCTATTGCTCTTACCTTTAGGGGTAGTTTAGGGCTAGCCTTGCCTCCCGTGCGTCTCCAGGCCAGCGCGTTTAGGGGCGTTGGTAATCATATTTAGGGCAGTTCACTATAATATGATATTGGTCCTCGACTGCTCTGCCACAGCTGCATAGCGGCGAGTTTCTTTATATATAGAGCGCCTTTATTACCTTATAATTATAATTATCTGTAATAGGCTTCTTTACTATACCTATTATACTTATGGTTAGTCTAATACTACTCTCTTATATTAGGTATTAATAGGAATTAATGCTTCTTATCTAATTCCTCTATAGTTATTCTTATTAATATCCTTATGTATTCGTAGAATAGCTAGAGGTTAATAGGAGGGTTAATAAGGTAAGTTCTATACTTAGGTATGCTATAATAGGCAGAGATTAATTAATTCTAGAGTGCTCTTTTAGATTAAGCAATATCTAGAACTACTTATTAAAGGTTTATAAGCTTTATTATAAGTTCTTTAAAGTAATTAATCTTTAGCTTATCTAGGTTTTCTTATATAATCTAGCGTAGCTTAGTGTTTTACTATTTAAGGAAATACCTTTACTTTATATTATTAGTCTTAAACCTTCTCTTAATATAGCTAATAAGAGTCTTAAGGTCTTAAGGGTCTCCTAGCTTACATAGATGCTTATAATAGTATATTAAAGCTTTCCCTTTAAGCATAGCCTTAAGGGCATACCTAGCTTTATAGGGTTTAATACCTAGTATCTTGCATTTCCTTAGAAGATTATTAACTTTAAGTTAAGGACCTTATAGTTATCTATACTATATTAAATATTACTTATATAAAGCTTTATAAGATTAATTATTTGCTTTAGTATAGGTCTAGAGGGAAAAAGTGCTCTTAGAGGTGTAGAAGGAGGGATTTCTTATCTTAATAGGGGATACCTCTAATAAGGGCTTTCCTAAGGATTATTATATAATTAGCCTTCCACCAGCCACTGGTGCTCATTTCGTTGACCACTTAAGTCAGGCTAAGCGCGAATTAGCACTGGATCCGGCCCGGAACAGAGGCGCTAACTACCTTTGAACATCCACAGTTACGGACCTAGCAGTTAAAACAGGCGTTAGTAGCTAGCCCTATATAAAATAGTTAGCCTCGCTTCTAAGCCAGGATAGATCTAACTTACTAGCAATGTTATAGCACTAGTGCCTAGGGTAGTTAATTAATTAAGATTTATAAGAGATATATTAGATCTCATGGGGATCCCCTAACTATAGCAAATTAGCATTAGAATAGAGGCAGGCTAGGGCTAGAGGGGTTATACCTTTAAATCCTTAGCTATAGCCTGCTTAAGCTACTTCTTAGTTAAAGACTTTTAAGGATATTACTTATTTTTAGAGTTTTCCTAGGTAGATTAGAGCTAGATAAGCATAGAACATAAGAGTACTCACAGTAGCTAGCGCTATTTTATTAGATAACTTAATAGATCTATAGTAATATTAGCATTTAGGCTAACACTAGCCTAGGAGCGCCTTAGGTAGCTCTAAGGAAGAAAAGAACCTATAGGAAGTTTAATAAAAAGAGGAAAGAAGGAAGACCCTCTAGGGGAGGAACCCTTCTTATACTTATATAGGGGGCTAAATTATAGATATTAATAAAGAAAGAAGAATATAAGATAAAAATCTAGTCTAATAACGCCTAGGAGACCTAGGCCTAGAAATAGCTAGGAATTAAACTAAACTCACACCCTTACTATAGAAGATAAATAATATTAGGTGCTCTAACTTCCCTAGACTAATAAGCTAGACCTAGGCTAGAGAAGGCTAAAAAGTAGGGCTATAGAAGAGCTAGCTAAAAAGTAAAAGAGAAGTGAATTACTACTGCGAAACTAAATCTAGCACGCTATAAGATAGTATAATAGGCCTAGAGTAGTGCTAGAGTAGATCTAGGATAGAGCTAGGTAGGGCTTAGAACCTAGGATTTTCCCTTTTTCTTTCTTTTCTTTTCTCCTTATTAGGATAAGGCTAGCGTAAGCTAGTAATAAACACCTATAATAGGCCACACATAACGCAACGCAGGCCCGGTGTAGGGTCGGTGTTGGCCTGAACATAGATATAAGGGGTTTTTCTTCCTATTTAAGGGTTTTCCCTTTTGACGAAGCAGCAGGAGTACTAGTACTAGCCCTACATAGAGCTAGCTAGCGTAAATAATATATATATATATAATTAGCCTAATAGGGTTAGGCTTAGGGAATAACATTAGCAAGATTATAGGATTCCTAGATTGCTCTATTAGTAATATTATAATCTTAGCCTAATTAGAGGGATTAGAAGGAGGTTATTAAGGAAGTCTTAGTCTTTAATGTGTTTTTAGAAGGGTATGTACTTCCTTATAGCTTTCTATATCTCTTCTTCTTACTAATTCTAGAATTCCTTATAGGTAGTAACTTCCTTAAGCATTACTATAATCTTCCTATAGGCTATTATATCTATATACATGCCTTAGAAGAGAAGGAAATTATATAGATACTTAGCAATTGCTTAGTCTATAATTACAAATACCTCTCTTATCTATCTATAGAAGTCTTTAATAAAGTTAGTAAAGAGACTTCTAGTAATAAGGCTCTTAGACTAGTATACCGCTATCTTAAAGAGGATATAGGCTATAATAGCCTTAGGATTATTACCTTATTTATTAAGATTAAACGATTTCGCTATCTTTAATATCTTAGATATAATAAAGTCTTATATCTCTAGGGAATATGTCTTAGGAGAGGGTTATTAAGTTATAGACCTTTGCCTTTTTAGTCTCTTTTAACTTTAGTGCTTTCTTTAGTATTACTAAAGTTAGGGCTAGAGAGAGAGGCTTTTAATAGTTTTCCTTATTAAGAAGCTTTTAACTTTCTTATCTCTATTATAAGAAACTAGAATAGAGGTGTAGTATTAGTTATATAGTAGGTTAAAGGATTATAAGCATAGCTATTATCTTTATCCCTTAGGGGTTCTTAGGATTAAATCTTAGGAGTAATAAGCTCCTTTCTTATTATAAGAGAATGCCTTCTAAGGGTTAGGTATGTGGTAGAATACGCTAACTAAGTAATTAAAGATAGGTTAGACTAGTTACTAACTAGGCCTTAATCCTTTAATAGCTTTAAAGTCTTTATAAGGTCTTAGGATTAGATCTTAGGAGTTATAAGGCTCCTTTCTTATTATAAGAGAGTGCTTAGACTTCCTTAGCATAACTATATACGCTTTTAGCGGCCCTCCTATTTTATAGGGCAGGTTCACGGTATAGCTATCTCTTCTAATTAACCTTACTAATTTACGGTTAGGAAAAACCGTGTGGTTATCTGTGAAGTTAACCACTAATTAGTGTTAGTATCATAGGTGCCTAACGTTAGGATTATAGCCTAGGGAATAGGAATTATTCTTCTATTCTAGGTATTGTAATTAAATTAGTTATAAGTATGTGTAGAAGAGAGGAAAAGAGAGGCTTTTTAGATTGTGAGAAGTAGCTATAAACGCAGTGCGTTTTGTGGGTTATATGACTTGTGGGCCCTTAACTAATTAGAGGGCAGGCTAATGAGTCATAGGTAGGGCCACCTCTCGCGAACGCGCGTTGCGCGCGCGCCCTCGCGGCCTGACCTTTGCCGGGTAATTGCGGCTGCGTGCCGCGATTGATATCATGCTTATTCTAACACTTATTAATAAGGGTTAGTAAATATAGATTCTAAGTAATCTAGAAAGGAGGTAGGTTTATAATTATATTTATAGCTTATTTTAAAGAATACTATAATATAGGGTTAGACCTTAGGCCCTAAGTTCTAGTATATAAATATCTACTAGTTCTTATTAGCGCTAATAAAGTCCTTATTTATTACTAGTTTATATTCTATAAGGATCTTCTAGAAAGTAAATATAGCCTTATTACTATTATAAGGGTTACCTATTAAGATTAGTTTCTATCTAATCTAAAGTATAACTAGTAGTATAATAGGTAGGACTAGAAGAGAAATCTATTTAGGTTAAGCCCCTTAGGGCTACTTTATTTTAACCTATTTATATAGTATTATAATTTCCCTTATTATTATTTAATTATAAGTTAAAGTATCCGACTTCCCTGGACTGACGAGCCGGACCCGGGCCGGAGAAGGCTGAAAAGTGGGGCCACAGAAGAGCTAGCTAAAAGTGAAAGAGAAGTGAATTACCACCACAAAACCAAATCTAGCACGCTATAAGATAGTATAACAAGCCTAGAGCAGTGCTAAAGTAAACCTAGGATAGAGCTAGGTAGGGCTTAGAACCTAGGATTTTCCTTTTCCTTTTTCTTTCTTTTCTTATTAGGATAAGGCTAGCGTAAGCTAGTAATAAACACCTACGATAGGCCACACACAACGCGACGCAGGCCTAGTGCAGGGTTAGCGTTAGCCTGAATATAGATGTAAGGGGTTTTTCTTCTTATTCAAGGGTTTTCCTTTTGACAAAGCAGCAGGAGTACTAGTACTAGCCCTACATAGAGCTAGCTAGCGTAAATAATATATATATATATAAGTTAAAGTAATTTAAGTTAGGCTAAGAGGGCCTCTATAGGTAAAGTAGTGTCTATTAGTAGTATTATGCTTCTCTAAGAGTATTAGTCTCTAGGGCATAGCGAATCTATTATATCTATTATATCTATTATATCTATAATATTTAATGCACTTATTATGTTTTTAGTAGCTTTCTTTAAGGCTAAAGGAAGTTTCTTAAATATTATAAACTAGCCCTAAGATAAAGCTATAGGCTATTATAATAATATTAAGAAACTTAAAGGAAGGAAGGAAAAGGAGAATATTACGGATCCTATATAAGCCCCTTATATCCCCTAGTTAGCTTATGTCAGCCCCTTCCCCACTCCCCACTCGCATGTTAACACTAAGGCTTAGGCAAAGCCCAAGCCCTTACAGTAGTGGCCAATGCATCTAAAATTCACACATAACATAAGAATTACTGGCAACACCCAGCCAGTGCAACAATGAACGACCGATTGACAGTACCGCAGTGATAAAAAGTGCTTATTTTATTATTTAGTTAAGTTAGGCTAGAAATAGGTTAGCACTAGACTAGGCCTAGGATAAAGGCACTAGCTACCTTTAAATAACTATAGTTTTAAACCTAATAATTAAAATAAGTATTAGTAATAAGCCCTATATAAAATAATTAGCCTTACCTCTAAGCTAGAATAAAATAGACTTACTAGTAATATTATAGTATTAATACCTAGGATAGTTAATAAACTAAGACTTATAAGAAATACACTAGATTCTATAGGGAATCCCTAACTATTATAAATTAGAATTAGAGTAAATCTAGTATAGGGGTAAAAGGGTTATACCTTAAGATCTTTAGCTATAGCTTACTTAAGTTACTTCTTAGTTAATAACTAAGGATAGCGCTTAGACTTAGGAGTTTCCTAGGTAAATTAGAGCTAGAAAAGCATAGAATATAGAAGTACTTATAGCTACTAGTGCTATCTTATTATAAATTTAACTAATTGTTAGTATCACAGGTGCCTGACGTCAGGATCGTAGCCTAGGGAATAGGAATTTATCTTCTATTCTAGTCGTTGTAATCAATTAGTTATAAGTGTGTGTGGAAGGGAGGAAAAGAGAGGCTTTTCCGGATCGTGAGAAGTGGCCACAAACGCGGTGCGTTTTGTGGGTCATATAACTTGTGGGTCCTTGCCTAATCAGAGGGCGGGTTGATAAGTCATATATAGGGCTACCTCACGGGCGCGCGTTACGCGCGCGCCCTCGCGGCCTAACCTTCTGCCAGGTAATTGCGGCTACGTGCCGCGATTAATATTATGCTTATTCTAACATTAGAACCTCTTTCTTTTTAACACGATTATTAACGCATAATATTAATCTAAGAAGGGAGATATAAGTAATTAAATAAATGTGTTATATAAATAAAAGAGTTAACAAAAGAAACAATAATAATAGTCCCCCTTTCCTTCCCTACGCGCTACTAGCTTTAGATAACTAGCTTCTCTAATTACTTATCCTTCTTCCTCGCGGAAGGCTCCTTTGCCTTCCGCCCTTGCCTTTAACCAGTGTAATATAATATTAGATTACGTTATAAGGGAAGGTTACCTATAATCCCTTCCCTATCTAAAGGTATAATATTAGATTATCCCTTCCTATAGCCCTTTATTTAACTATAATATAATATTAAATTACATTCCTAGGGAAGATTACCTATAATTCTTCCCCTTCTAAAGGTATAATATTAGATTATACCTTCCTATGCCCCCTTACGCTCCCTCCTCTTCCCCTCCCTACTATAGAGACTTAGGAGGGTGCCCCTTCTAAGGCTATAATTTTATACCCCCTTCTAAAGATATAATTCCATGCCTTCTTCTAAAGCTACAATTCCACTACCTCTAGCCCCTTAGCCCATGCCCTATGTAGCTATGCTATACTTAAGGCACCTTATCTAGTGCCTTTAGCGCCGTTTTAGCGTAGGCTTAGGCATAGGCTTTAGCGTAGGCTTAGGTGCAGGCTTTAGGGCTCTAGTCCCCTACCTCTTTGTAGGTAGTGCTAGGTCTAGGTAACCTATCCCTCTATCTAGATTATTACTATATTACCTGTAATAAACCTCTCTAGGGCTTTATTAGGCATTGCCTTTATAAATGCGTTAGCTAGGTTGTCTTTGCTATTAATCTATCTAATCTCGTAGAGCTTGTGGTGTTTATATAATTACTAAAGGGCTATAATATTAATTATAAGCCGCTTCTCCTTTATAGTCCTAAGCTTAATAAGGCATTTATATAATAAGTACAAATCTATGTAGACTATAATTAGGATCTCTAGGAGGTTTAATTAATCCATGATAATCTTTAATATTATTGTAATTACGTAAGCTATGTCTACGCCTACTACTATTCTATAGACCTCTAAAGCAAGCACACTTCTTGTGACTCTCTTACTCTTTATTAAGCTATAGTGTATAATATTGCCTTATAGTGTAAACTTACTGTCTTTATACTCCTTATTAGCTAGGATAAGGACATAGCTTAGTTATAAGGTAAGGTCTTTATTGTTAGTAAATAATCCGTTAATAAATATAAATAGCTTTGCTCTTTTAAGGTTAAGGGTACGAAGATTAATCCTTAATCTAGGTAGTCTATTTGCCACTTAATACAGCAATTAAGTTCCTTAATGTTCTTAGTTATTAGTTCTTAATATTATGCGGTAACTAATAGATTAAAGCTTGCCTTAGGTTAGCAGATTAAAGCAATGTAGGCATTACAGGCCCTTTATTCTATGTACTTCTTTTCTAGCTCTTCTAGCGGGATTAACTATAGCTTATTACTTTGCCCTTTTACCGCATTTTAATAGTGTTATTAGTTAGTTAAATAATTCTACCGTTAAATATAAGGGGTTGTTAGGCTTAATAAACTGCTTTGGTTTTGCAGTGAATTTAGCGGTAGCTAGCTAATCTTCTTCCTATTAGGAGAATCCCTTGTCTAATAGGCTAAGGGTATCATTAGTCTGCATTCCTACGCATCTAAATTAGGGGCTTTTGGCAGATATGACTAGTAGGCATAGATCGTAGCTTAATGTTATTATCTAGAGCTTTTCTCTATAGTGCTTGTGGTAAGTTACTCACTAGTGTGTGCTAGCCTCTGCAATTCTATAGAGGGCTTAATAACTCTTATAATTATTCCTTTAGGGTGCTAATTATAAATTTAGATAGGGAGTTAGGTAAGGATTATACAATTTAGTAGCGTTTCCGATTATACGTACGCCTACGTAATATCTTAGATCTAAAGGAGAAATCCTTTTATAAGAAGAGAAGGGGTAATTATAAGGATTAATCGCTAGCTTGCCCTTTAGATTATTAGGGCTTATGTAAGGATTACTTGCTTCGCTTTATTGCTAAAGCCTTAGATTATAAGCCTTAATTTCTTATATAGCTAGCTTGTTCTTCCTTTTACTTCGTTAACAATGCGGGAATTAAAGATTTAAATCCCTTAGTGCTTCTTTAGATTAAAAGTGATAAATTCGAACATGCCTTTGCTAATTAGGGCATTAATCTTAGTCTTTGTTAAGAGCTTAAAAGGTTCGCTAGGAGTTATGATTATGCCTTTCTTACGTAATTAGATTATAAGCTTAAGATCTACCTCCTCCTTGCTTAAGATAAATGCCTTAAGATTATTTGCTAAATTAATAATTATAGGAGGGTTCTTTTGTAGTCTTCCTAGCCTTCTTTTAGAGGGCTAGAGGCACTATATTATTAATTTATACCTCTTGCTCTTCCCCTTTAATTACCTCTAGGTTATTATCTCCTACTAGTAATAGCCTTTCCTTGCTTAGGTCTTTGTTATAGGGCTTAATAGAGGTTAACCTAAAGACCTTAGGACCTTATAGAAGATTAAGGGTATAGCTCTCTCTATCTATTATAAGGAGCTTATATAGGCCTTGCTATCCTTTATACTCTCGCTAGATAAGAACTAGTAATACAAGTAGGAGGTTAAGGGTTAGCAAGGTGTTAGGGCTATTCCTTATAGTAAGGGCTTCCTTAACCTTACAGAGCGTATGTAACCTCTTAATCTCCTTTATTGCCTTTTGCACTATAAAAGCTTATTGCTTAATATTAGGTAAGGGAGGAGAATCATTAATTATTTAAGGGTAGGCGCTAAAGACAAGAAGGGTTAGAATAATGCTATTTAGGCCTGCGGTATTATTAAGGGCTTTTATAGCTATTTGCAAGGCTATAGCTTTAGGTATTAACAGGCATTCGCGTTAGATAATATCATAGGCTCTTTAGAGCAGCCTGTAATATCTCTTAACCTTGCTAATGCTATAGTATGCCTTAATAGGGACTTCTTTAATTAAGATTAATATTAAAGCTATAAATTAGCGGAATTCTTTGCTTTTAAACATTATGCTAGCATTAGTTATAATCTAATCTAGAGGACCTTAGTAGGTATTAATCCAGTAGAGGTAAAGAGCTTCCTATGTTACCTTTGCTGTAATATCCTTTAGGAACCTAGCCGCGTTAAACGTGGTA
Organism: Epichloe gansuensis; assembly: GCA_023658505.1. NCBI lineage: Eukaryota > Fungi > Ascomycota > Sordariomycetes > Hypocreales > Clavicipitaceae > Epichloe > Epichloe gansuensis. The sequence continues at coordinate 2,206,397 of CP098281.1, forward strand.
GCCATATTAACAGCGTGGAGAACAGGGCAATTACTATCCAGATACATAATATCTATAATTACTTCGTAGTTAAAGTTATATTTATCCTTTAGGGTGAATTTAAAGCGATATAGATTGTCTGCATTTAATTAGCATTAGTGGCAGATCTTCGTTAATTGTCTAATAGTTTTGAAATCTACCTCATAGCCTGATTTAGAAAGCACATTATAAAGTCAGCGGACGGAAGGGTGACTAAATTAGTAATATAAGCGCCATAATTCTATCTTAGTTAGATAACTCTAGGCAATTAATCTCTCCTTCTGTAGAAGCATCTAAGGATGTCCCTATTTATAGATAACAGGGACCTTAATTTTACCTTATTAAAGGATATTCTAAGAGATATAGAAATTAATCTTTAGGCGGTTTATATTTGCTAAACATAGCAAGAAGGGAGTGTTTATAGGCATTACGTAGAACAGGATAATGCTAAAGGGAGTAGGCACATTAATTAATCTAATTAAAGGAATTGGCTTACCGCTTCCAAATCAAATTATTGCCTCCCTAGCTCTTAATTCATTAAGCTAGATCTTAGGGATTAACTATTATAGGGCAAGGAATTAGGGTGCCTTGCTAATAAGTAACCTATAGCCCTAGTATTAGGGATAATACCTTAGAATATACCTAAAGAGTAATAATCTTAAAGAAGAAAAGCAGTTAGGGCTTCCTTTAGTTATTAGAGATTAAATAGATTCTCCTTTACAAGGGCATGCGTAGCTACTTAATTCGTAAGGATCTCTATAGTTACATAGCCGTTAATTATTATGCCTTATGTAAAGAAGCTTATTAGTATCTCTCCTTTATTACTTTCTTCTTTAAATCTAAGTTCTATTATATAGGTGGAAATCTTATCTTCTTTAGAAGAAGCAGTGTTATTCTCTTTGCCTTTATACTAGGTAAGGAAAGCGTTATAGGAAGGGTTATTAGCTCTATAAGGTAGTGGTTCTTAAAGTATTAATACGCCTTCTTACGTTTCTCTTTAGAGTGTTTAGTTAACTAATAGCCTTTCTTACCATATATATAACATTTCTTCGTACATAGAGCGCCTTTATTACCTTGTAATCATAATTATCTATAATAGGCTTCTTTACCGTACCTATTATACTTACGGTTAGTCTAATACTACTCTCTTACATTAGGCGTTAATAGGAATTAATGCTTCTTATCTAATTCCTCTATAGTTATTCTTATTAATATCCTTATATATTCGCAAAATAGCTAGAGGTTAGTGGGAGGGTTAATAAGGTAAGTTCTACACTTAGGTATGCTGTGATAGGCAGAGATTAATTAATTCTAGAGTACCCTTTTAGATTAAGTAATATCTAGGACTACTTATTAAAGGTTTATAAGCTTTATTATAAGTTCTTTAAAGTAATTAATCTTTAGCTTATCTAGGTTTTCTTATATAATCTAGCGTAGCTTAGTGTTCTGTCACTTAAGGAGATACCTTTGCTTTGTGTTATTAGTCTTAAATCTTCTCTTAATACGGTTAATAAGAGTCTTAAGGTCTTAAGGGTCTCTAGCTTATATAAATGCTTATAGTAGTACATTAAAGCTTTCCCTTTAAGCATAGCCTTAAGGGCATACCTAGCCTTATAGGGTTTAATGCCTAGTATCTTGCATTTCCCTTAGAAGATTATTAACTTTAAGTCAAGGACCTTATAGTTATCTACGCCGTATTAAATGTTACTTATATAAAGCTTTGTAAGATTAATTATTTGCTTTAGTGTAGGTCTAGAGGGAAGAGGTGCTCTTAGGGGTGTAGAAGGAGGAATTTCTTATCTTAATAAGGAATACCTCTAATAAGGGCTTTCCTAAGGATTATCATATAATTAGCCTAATAGGGTTAGGCTTAGGGAATAATGTTAGCGAGATTATAGGATTCCTAGATTGCTCTATTAATAATATTATAATCTTAGTCTAATTAGAGGGATTGGAAGGAGGTTATTAAGGAAGTCTTAGTCTTTAATACGTTTTTAGAAGGGTATGTACTTCCTCGTAGCTTCCTATATCTCTTCTTCTTACTAATCTTGAAATTCCTTGCGGTTAGTAACTTCCTTAAGCATTACCATAATCTTCCTACGGGCTGTTATATCTATGTACACGCCTTAGAAGAGAAGGAAATTACATAGATACTTAGCAATTGCTTAGTCTATAATTACAAATACCTCTCTTATCCATCCGTAGAAGTCTTTAATAAAGTTAGTGAAAAGGCTTCTAGTAATAAGGCTCTTAGACTAGTATACCGCTATCTTAAAGAGAATATAGGCTATAATAGCCTTAGGGTTATTACCTTATTTGTTAAGATTAAACAATTTCGCTATCTTTAATGTCTTAGATATAATAAAGTCTTGTATCTCTAGGGAATATGTCTTAGGAGAGGGTTATTAAGTTATAAACCTTTGCCTTTCTAGTCTTTTTAACTTTAGTGCCTTCTTTAGCATTACTAAAGTTAGGGCTAGAGATAAAGGCTTTTAATGGTTCTCCTTGCTAAGGAGCTTTTAACTTTCTTATCTCTATTATAGGAAGTTAGAACAGAGGTATGGTGTTAGTTATATAGTAGGTTAAAGGATTATAAGCGTGGCTATTATCTTTATCCCTTAGGGGTTCTTAGGATTAGATCTTAGGAGTAATAAGTTCCTTTCTTATCGTAAGAGAATGCCTTCTAAGGGTTAGGTACGTGGTAAAACGCGCTAACTAAGTAATTAAAGATAGGTTAGACTAGTTACTAACTAGGCCTTAATCCTTTAATAGCTTTAAAGTCTTTATAGGGTCTTAGGATTAGATCTTAGGAGTTATAAGGCTCCTTTCTTATTATAAGAGAGTGCTTAGACTTCCTTAGCATAACTATACACGCTTTTAGCGGCCCTCCTATTTTATAGGGTGGGTTCACAGTATAGCTATCTCTTCTAATTAACCTTGCTAATCTGCGGTTAGGAAAAACCATGTGGTTATCTATAAAGTTAACCACTAATTAGTGTTAGTATCACAGGTGCCTGACGTTAGGATCGTAGCCTAGGGAATAGGAATTTATCTTCTATTCTAGTTATTATAATTAATTAGTTATAAGTGTGTGTGGAAGGGAGGAAAAGAGGCTTTTCTAGATCGTGAGAAGTGGCTATAAACGCGGTGCGTTTTGTGGGTCACATGACTTATGGGTCCTCGCCCAATCAGAGGGGCGGGTCGATGAGTCATATGTAGGGCCACCTCTCGCGGGCGCGCGTTGCGCGCGCGCGCCTCGCGGCCCGACCTTCTGCCGGGTAATTGCGGCTGCGTGCCGCGATTGATATCATGCTTGTTCCAACACTAATCTATAATAAATATTAGTATTTAGGCTAATACTAGCCTAGGAATACCTTAAGTAGCTCTAAGGAAAAAAAGAACCTATAGGAAGTTTAATAAAAAAGAAAAAGAAGTTAAATCCTTTTAGAGAGAGAGAACTTTTCTTATACTTATATAAGAGAGGGGGCTAAATTATAGATATTAATAAAGAAAGAAAAATATAAAATATAAATCTAGTTAAATAATACCTAAGAAACCTAGGCTTAGAGATAGCTAGGAATTAAACTAAACCTATACCTCTCTTATAAAAAATAAATAATATTAGGTACTTTAACTTCCCTAGACTAATAAGCTAGACCTAGGCTAGAGAAAGCTAAAAAGTAAGGCTATAAAAGAGCTAGCTAAAAAGTAAAAGAGAAGTAAATTATTACTATAAAACTAAATCTAGTATACTATAAGATAGTATAAGTAGCCTAGAATAGAGCTAGAGTAAACCTAGGATAGAGCTAAGTAAGGCTAGAAACCTAGGATTTTCTTCTTTTCTTTCTTTTCTTTTTTTTAATAGGATAAGGCTAGTATAAGCTAGTATTAAACACCTATAATAGGCTATGTATAACGCGACGTAAGCCTAGTATAGGGTTAGCATTAGCCTAAACATAGACATAAGGGGTTTTCTTCCTATTTAAGGGTTTTCCTATTAATAAAGCAGTAGAAGTACTAGTACTAGCCCTACATAGAGCTAGCTAGCGTAAATAATATATATATATAAAAGGTACTTAGATTAATTCTAGCATTATTATTATAGTGTATTTTAACTTATCTCTGCCAATCTAGACACCTTTAGGCAGCAGACCCACCTTGTGTGAGGGGCAGAACTTTTGACGTGACTCTCCGTAGAGTATTGAATATCTCCGCCCCAGTCATTAATGAGTAGCGCGAGATACGCTCCTTTGTCTTTCCTTTCGAGACTTTGATGAGATCCTTGCCGATTAGGCATGGGACTGGTTAATAGGTTCCAGGAGAATATGTTGTATCAAGAACCTCTTGAAGCCAACTCTCGTCCTTGAACAAATGGCCCCATATGCTTGTGGTTTCCTTGACCTTTAATGGAACCTTTCGGTGCTTCTAGATCTGGAAAAGCGACTCTTTTGAGAACGGTGTGAGGTGGCTCACAATTTCAAGGAAAATCTCCTATGGAGCTCTTGTCAAGGTCGAAGCAACCATTCTTCCAGGAGTTACAGGAGAGCTGTGTGCACACAACACTTCGTTTTTGTGGTGTCCGTTCCCATTATACACATGCAAAACTCTCCAGTTATGAACCCTGACTGCTGCGTACCGTATCTTGCTTGAGGTATACCAGCCAAATGTGGCTTGCCGTGAAGGTACAACTATGCCTTGCCATATTGAGTAAATGATCCGGTTTAGTCTGGAAGCGTTTCAAAGAGAGACATTGGGCAGAAGTGCCATTAGTATTTGTGAGGGCAGAACCGGCTCTGTGTTTGAGCCTCCTTCCAAGCCTTCACGGAGTGAACCACTGCTTCTGACAGACAGAAAGACGGGATAATTTCCTTCGCACAGGAAGCAACATTTTGACGTGAATTATCCTGCGAATTTGATCTCATCTAGGTGCTGTGGTCTTTAATTCTGCGAGGCGCACTATCACGACGTAGCAGAGAGTGAAGAACGGGGAGCCAGTGATTCAGTTGTTGATCTCTAAAGAGCTTCTTCAAGTCCTGTGAAGTCGCCCTTTTTATCCTTTAACCGACCTCCGTAATGTCTCGGAGGTCTCTTATTAGCGTCCTGCGCGTGACAAATTCGTAGTCTTGGCGCAATCTCCAATCGGTTACTCAATACATGATAGCCGACCTAGCCACGAAGCCATACAATAAACGACCAAGGAACAAAAAAGCAGCGAATTGCAACCATGGAGGAAAGCGCAGGCATCTGCAATATGGGATAGAATTTCCACGAGTAACTCGACTTGGCTCGTTGAAATGGTTGAGCCGCGCGACCCGAAGCCAGCTGTAGTGCCAAGACTTGTTGAGAACCTGCGATGCGAGAAGGATCTTGATATATAGTCTCATGATTCACTTCTGATTCTCTTTTGTCATGAGTGTACGTCTTTCCCTCATACTATGAATAACAATGATGTACTACTTGTACAACGACCGGAGTTCGCAAATATTATCATGGCAAAATCTTCCAAATCTACGAGCTCATTTTCGTGGCCATTAACGCGATACATCTAAATCTCACAAGCGAGTCTTGTATCAGCTGTTCCTTTGGCAGCTGACCGAGGTGGTATGCTAAGGAGGTCAGCAGGTCAGCTGCCTCGCAGCAGCCGCCCAACATTGCCCCTGTGCTTCTATCCTCTTTTTACTTGTGACGCGCGCAAACCATTTTGAACTCGGTCAGGCCGCAGATGTAACCCTTGGAAGGAGGCGAAGGCATCAACAACGTCTGTGGCAATGCAGGGAATCATGAGCGCTAGAGGCAAGCGATCGGGAAACAACGTCTCTCTCAACCCGGTGACGTGGCAAGCATTGCGGTCACATCTATGGCAAGGTTAATGCGCTTCGCTGACCCAGTTTGCTCTCAGTAGCCCATCTCTTCTTCTGCATATCTGCCTGTTAGTCAAGATCTGAATCCTCATGAGCACACCACAGAAGGTTACCGTAAGAGCGTATCAACTAGAGTCGCGAATAACAAGCCCCACGACATATACTCGTCACCATCTTGCATTTGTATTTTTAGAAACAGCCGGTCGAGCTTCTTGCGCGGTGGAGGCGATCTGTAGCCCAGCTTAGAGAATCCAGTCGTACTAGCCGGGACTACATTTATAGTGAGCCATCGTTATCGCATGTCACCGCGATGCACAAGGTTCACAGGCTACTGCTGAATTGGAAAAGGTTGTACGGCACAGGCCGCCGTAGGCTCAGCCCGTTACAATATGTTAGGAACGATTGTCCTATTCTGCGGTACCTTGATACAAATGTATCTGCTTTTACAAGCTTTTACCATTAAAGGATACTATTACCTATCACTCCGAGCAACTGCTTGCCTAGAACATCTGGAGGAGTAATGATCTTGCATCGGGGGCGTACCAGTCAATCAAGGTCTCCTCTTGCTTCTCCCGCACTTTCCTCTGCACAAATGACTCCATCGCTGAAACTTGCCTGTCCGTCAACAGCTTGACTCTGTTCATGGGCTCGCTGTTCTCGTCGTCTGTATCGTCGTGACCGAAGAATCGTCGATTGAGGGACCTCAGAAGATGGCATCAAAAGCCCAAGACTTGCGCGCCGCGTACGAGATCCAAAAGTCACCCGTCTCCCAGCTTTGGCGCATGCGCATCGACAGCGTCTGCAGCTGCGTCAGCGAGGCAAAGGAAAAGTCAAGCAACAACACGCTCGGTGGACAAGAGACGATTACCTGTGAGTCTTTGAGACGACCGATTTCTATCAGCTCGCGCTCCTTCGCCTGAAGTGCCTGTAAAAAGGACTCGAGCCGTTGTTGGTATGCATTCGACCAGCTATCGAGGCCCGTCGGGCCATTCCTCTGGCATGATGGAAAGCAGCCACCAAGGCGGCGAGAATGAGAACTCGGCGGGGGCGGCGTAGCTGAACTCCCAGTCGACAACACCGACCACTCGATATTCACTGTCGACTAAAATATTGGCTGGTCGCAAGTCGTCACACCAGAGCTTGAAAGGTCCGTGGTTCGTCTCTGGTAAGCCGATGCGGTGCTCGGCAGCGATCTTACGGAACAGCTGTCTCTTGGGGACTTAGTAACGATTCATTCATCTTTTCCGATGCTTACCTTGCTATATATTTCTTGCGACAGTCCTCAGGTGATTTGATGGCTTGGTTGCGTTGGAAAGATAGCTGCTGTAAATGCATGTCCGCCAAGGCAGAGTAGTACTCGCTTGAGGTGCCAAATGTCTTTGAGGGCAGCTCGAAATGAGGATCCCTCCCACCTCTCCGAGCAAAGCCATGTTGTAAGATAGCGGACGACTTGTCACCTGAGGCTCGTCACCATCTTCAAAATCACAGGGAGGTCGGGCAAACCAAGACTTCCGATTTGAGAAAATTCACACTTGGCCAGCTGCAGCATAATGTCGGCGACTTGACCATAGACGTACTCGAGCTTTTCACGACCCGTGGAAGAGAATGGTGGGGTTTTGAGCAGGTCGACGAGGTCGCAAGAGTGTTCAATGTACTCCATTATGATGAACGGACCGAGCCCGCCGGGACTCTCGTCGGCCGTGCCATGGTGAAGGATAAAAGGGACGGGAATGGAAGTATGATCGGCAATATAACGCATTGCTGCCACCTCGGCGAGCAACTTTTCTTGGGCGATTTGAAAGAAGCCGGGCAGCGGAAAGCGGATGATCACCGACTGCATATCTGCGTATTGTATGCGGTAGAAGAAGTTGAAACCTCCCCGCCGGGGTGGGAAAAAGGTCATTGGACTGCCGCCTTTGCGGTGCTTGGTCACGAATCTGGCTATTTCATAGTATAGGTCTTGGTCGAAGAGCTTCTCTCTGATGGATTCGAATATTGCTTCTCCACGGTCCCAGGCGACGTCATCGTAGAGTTCGTATGAATGAACCATGCTGACGGCAGACCGGATGTCAACGAGGCCAAGGCGCGACGCCAATGTAGGAATCTGAAGATATGGATGCTTTCGAGTGTATCAAAGGGGCGACATCGCCTTCAGGCAACAACGTGACGGCGTGCTTGCAGTATCTGATGTCAATCTGAGCGAGCAGCACCGAGTCCGGGGACATGAGTACGGATAACTTACCAATACAAGATCCTTATGGCTGCCCGAAGTTCGGCATCATAGGCACAGGGAAAGCTTCGGTATCCGCGGGGCTAACTACTATCTAAATCGCTAGATAATCACTAAAACAGGCTCGTTGATCGATGATTGACAGGCTCGTTGATTGATTGACAGGCTCGTTGATTGATTGACGGGCTCGTTGATCGATGATTGACAGGCTCGTTGCAACTACAATTTAACCACAACACCACCACATCTGCGATTGCGAATTAATAGTATGTATTATTAAATTTAATTACTTTTAGATATGTAAGCTTTTTATTCCTCCGGGGGCCTCCGGGGCCCTGCTAGGGAGCCGCCTGCGGCGAGCCTCCTCCTTACTTACCCCTCCCTAAGAGCTAGGCGGTTAAGAGGTAGAAAAAAATTTCTTAACCAGTTACCAAAGAGTATTTTAGAAGTAACTAATTAGAAGAGATGTCTCTATAGGATAGCCTTATTTTAATAGAGGAAAGCGGGAAGCTGCTACGCGGAGCTCCCTGCCCCTGACCTCCGCAACACGTGCTTCAATCAGGGTGCTTCGCTTTCCCTGATAAGGGGGCTCTTTCCTGCGATACGTACAGAACTGAAACTTGACGAGTCCATCCCAATGCTGCCGCAGCTTGAATGCAACCATCCGTGATTTTGAAAAACTGGGCCCGCCAAGGCATAATATCAAGCTTGATCATACGAGATATTAATTATTAATACCATCAGACCACATTTGGCCGGGAAATATTATGAGCCTTTTATCATCAGTGTGACGTGGAAACGGTTGCAGTTAACCTTGCATCGGTCATGTCACCCTCAATTGGCGCAGTGCACGACGAAACTGGAACTTTCATACATACACAGACAAAGGGTTGTAACAATGAATTTCCCGCCTACCCCAGCCTGAGAAGTTGACCGAAGCTCGTCGTTGCTAGTTCCAAGTCCAATGCATATGGACGTGGTAAAAAACTTAGTCGTTGCGCCCTACCCTGTACCAAATGTTATACTAACTTTTTTTTTTTTTTGGGGGGGTGGAAGGAAGAGGCGGTTTTTATTATGTTTATTATTGATATACAATGAAAAGGGTAAAGCCATTGCATCATGCTCTTTTTCTTGTCCACCTATTGCCAAAAGCAAACCCCTAACCCATAATATTCTACTATTTTACGCTGACTAGACGGATCCCTACTCTAGACGTTAAGCTTAGCGGTAGTAGACTGGCGGATATAGTCTTGATAAGAGGCAAGCGCCTTCTCTACAGGGCCGTTAGGACCGCAGTACTTCTCGATAATTTGGATGCTACGGCCAATATACAGCTCAGGCTTGAGCATGGAGTCAAGGTCGTCCCAGACGGGTCTGAAGTATTCCGTCTTGCGAATGCGCTCAAAGAGGTCATTGGGTTTGCCCTCGTTCTTGACGGTGCTTGCAGCTTGGTGCGAGAGGACGCGAATCTCCTCATGCGCCTCTTGTCTCGAACCGCCCTTGGCCACCATCTTCATAATGATGTTCTCGGTGCACATGAACGGAAGCTCCTCTAGGAACCGACGGCGGATTATGGCAGGGTATACAACCAGACCATCTGTGACGTTGTCCAGACCGATCAAGATGGCGTCGGCAAGGAGGAACGTCTCAGGTATGTCCATGCGTCGAATGGCAGAATCATCCAATGTACGTTCCATCCATTGCGTGGCCAAGGTGTTGGCGAAGTTCTGCGGTTTGCTCATAAGAGCCCTCGCTAACGAGCAGATTCTTTCGCTCCGCATGGGATTTCTTTTGAACGCCATGGCGCTAGATCCCACCTGCGTGGTCTCAAACGGTTCTTCAATTTCCTTCCAGTGAGCCGTATGTCGCAAATCCGAGCAGATCTTATGGGCGCTGCTGGCTATTCCGGCGACGGCGTTTGCAATGATGAGATCGATTTTCCGTGAATAAGTCTGAGTGGAGATGTCGTAGCACGAGGGAAGCCAAACTTCTGGCATAGGAGCTCATTGAGCTTGTCGCACTTGGCATGATCTCCTGGAAAATCTCCAAGAAGGAAGCCTGTGTTCCAGTGGTACCTTGTGCACCACGGAACTTGAGGCCCCGGCGAACCGTCTCAAGAGCCTCAAGATCAAACATGAGGTCCTGGAGCCAATGGGCCGAGCGACGTCCAACGGTGATTGGCTGAGCACTTTGGAGGTGGGTGTAGGCCAGCGTTGGCTCAGCCTTCCACTGGTTGGAGAAGTTTTTCAAGTTGTGTATAACCTTGGCTAGCTTCTTGATAAGGATGTCGAGAGCATCCCGCATGATGATCAGTTCCGTATTGTCGGTCACGTAGCATGATGTAGCGCCATAGTGAATGATGCCAGCGGCGGCAGGCGCAACAGCACCAAAGGCGTGGACATGGGCCATGACATCATGCCGCCTTTTCTTCTCCTCGATGCGCGCCGTCTCGAAATCCTCATCCGTTAGAGTAAGATGAGCCCTCATCTCCTCCAGAGCCTGAGGCGTGATTATGTCGATGCCTAGGCTTGCCTCAGCCTCGGCAAGTCAAGCCAGAGCTTGCGCCAAATCGAGTGCCTAGATCGCTGGCTAAAGAGCGTTGTTATCTCTTGGCTGCAATATCGGCTAGTTAAGGACGTCTGGTAGGTATCGTAGGGGCTCTTTTGGGGGTTGAGCTTGTGCCTGGGGCTGCTGGATCTTCTCCTGCGCATCTCTGGTTTGATCGGCCATGATGATATCGGGTTGATGACAACGCAAGACCTACGTAGTGTGTTGTGGAACTGTATCAGGTACACGAATCAGGTTGGAAGCAAGTAAGAATGAGTTGTGTTTAGTGTGAGGGTTTAAGTTCGCCTCGGAGCTTTAGGGCACAAGTGAGTGGTAAGGTGCAAGAAGATGGAAGAGATAGAGGTACAAACACAGTCACAGAGAAAGAGGAATGTTAATTTATACTATAAGTAAAACTTAAATAGATTTAAGTCTAACTATAGTTATAAACTATAACTCTTATGCTAATATAGCTATAAAGTTTATTATTAACTTTGCCCTAACGTTATAGTCCCCTATATTGTCAATTGGTTGTTAATTGTTGCACTGGCTGGGTGTTGCCAGTAATTCTTATGTTGTGAGTGAATTTTAGATGCATTGGCCACTGCCAATGAACAGAAAAATTGTAAAAATCATAGTCCCCTATATTTATGCACTTAAAGCTTATTCCTATATTAAGCTGCTTTTTTATCACTATGGTTCTTATTATTCAGTAGTTAATTATTGCACTAGCTAGGTATTGCCAGTAATCCTAATGTTGTGTGTGAATTTTAGATGCATTAGCCACTGCCAATGAACAAGAAAATCTATAAAAATCAATAATATCGGGTTGATCGTATGGTTACCGGGAATGTCTAGGGAAGTGTCTTGAATGACTGAATCCTGTGCTGTGTAAAGCACAGCAGACTGCGAAAATTTTTATTTGTCCGATTACTGATTGGTGCGCGATGTGCGATTGCGGGGCTGCGGACAGAGAATTTAATGGTATGGTTCCACTTATTAACATGCATCACGCGAGCAACCACCCACGACGCGGCAACCTCAGGATCAGGATGTTGTCATACGGAGTGGATGCCATCACTGACAGTGACAGTGATCAACAAATGTACGTGTTGACGTGATGGTCAGCCATTACATATCAGCCTGGCTTCCGTGAACAAACACGCCTGGTGTTGTAAACATTCGCAGACCATGTGCATCTATTTCATCCAACATCCAGCTTGCAACAACAAAGTCTTCAGGCCATCCCACGAGGTTGGCCCTGGTGACGTGGCCAATTCCCCAACGCCTACGGAGTACAATGTATGTATTGTATGTACATGTACGGATTATGTACTGCAAGGGATCAAGTGCGGAGATTTCCTCTCCTCTCCTCTCCCTCTCCCTTGTTGATCGGCACTGGAATCTGCTCAGAGAAAGAAATTGAGCCAGGCAGAGAACTTTTTCTTCTTGATCCACACAGCCGAGCAGGTGTCGGACTGAGGCATGTGCCCGGTTCAGCAGCCCCACATGCGTAATCTTAGCGTCAGGACTCGGAAACCTGCACCAGTACTATTAGTAAGTTAGCAAAAGTGCACGCACTCACCAGCAACTCCTCTTCCGAGTCTCTTCCGAGTCAGAGCCCTTCGTCATCCCGTCTGTCTGTCTGGTCCGGTCTGGTTCAGTGTCTGGCTTCTTTCTTGTCGACTCATCCCTTTCATCGTCAACAACCAGCCTGGCAGCATCCTCCCATCTTTCATTCGTTGCATCACACGCCACGATTTGCGCTTCTGGCCTTGCCGATTCACTCCATCGTGAACTCCATCGTGAACTCCATCGTGGACTGTACAGCTCGGCACAGCTCGGCACAGCTCGGCACGATTCGACCTCGCACCATCGATTTTGCGCCGCGCATCCGGGCCACGACGAGCCCCTTCTAAGCTCTGCCGCATGGTTGTGAGACTTTGCTAGCCATTTCAACATGGCTTTCAACTTCAACTGGTCGCCGCTTACTGCGGACGCCGAGTTCTATAGCCGCGCGAGAGATCTGCTCACCAAGGCTCTCAACAAGTCACCGAAGCCACCGATCATCGTTGATGATATTCTCGTTAGCGAGTTGAACCTGGGCACTGTGCCTCCCGACCTGGAAATCCTCGAGATTGGCGACTTGGCCGAGGACCGATTTCGAGGCATCTTCAAGATGTGCTATTCTGGCGATGCTTTTCTGACACTGAAAACTCGAGTTCAAGTACGTTTGCATCGAAATCTCATTACTTGCCGGGTCTCTGATGTGCGATTCCTTGGAAAATGCCCCATCACTCCCCTCCCTCCTCCTCTGCGCGACATGGAGCATCACAGAACATCACAGAACATCACAGAGCATCACGGTGCATCGCCAATATACGATCATCATTGTATTGCCCATACACGACTGCGTCCATGACAAACAATCTTCATCCTTGGCATGCTTCCTCCCATGAGTGCAATGTTCTCGCACCGGTTTGGTCTCGTTTCGATGCAGGCCGAGGCCCCAAGGCCCCAGCTCGAATCTTTTTCCGCCCTGTGCAACAAAGCTGTTGTCGCATGGCGCAAGCCCCACCCACCTACCACCTACCACACAACAACCACACACAACAACCACACAACACACCTCTCATCATTCCCTTGATTCTCATGCATCAATCACCGAGCACAAGAAAGAAGAGAGACCATTTTGCGATTCATGCCGCGAGCGCGCGTGACGAGTTGGTGGCTAAAGTGCACCCTAATAACTAAATGCAATTCATGCATCGACACACCGAGGGCAGGGTGTCGCATAATGCGTTGAAATTACGTCCATCATCCCCATTCAAGGGGTCCAACTTGGTTGGAGCTGCTGTGCTAACATGCAACTCGTTGTAGGCGAATCCGTTAAACACCTGCCTCTACTCTAAGCCGAGCTTTACATCGCCTCAGCCCCTTGCCGCCGCTTCTGGACTGACCATTCCGCTCTCAATCACTTTATCAGACATTAAGCTGTCCGCTTTCATCATCCTCGTCTTTTCTAAGCAAAGGGTCTCACCTTGGTGTTCCGCAATGACCCGCTCGAGTCCCTCAAGGTCTCGTCTACATTCGACTCGATACAGTTTGTTCGCGACTATTTGCAGCGAACCATCGAGCAGCAGCTTCGCAACCTAATGATGGACGAGCTCCCAGCCATCATTCATCGCCTTTCACTAGAGCTGTGGTGCCCGGATCAGGCGAACAAGGGCACCCAGACACCCCGGGAAGATGTCGACGAAAGGGCGCGGACCCGTTTGCCAGCCCTCCGCTGGATCCTGTCGATGCCCACGGTAACCTTTTGGATTACAATACCATATCGGAACTCGCTCTCAATGGCGGTGGGGAGGTTCAGTCACTATTTTCACAAAAGAATTTGGTTCGCCTGGCTACGCTGACAGATTCCCATCGAACCTTGTCTCTATTCACCCCGGGTATCAAGGATGTCATCTTCCGTGCTTGGTCTGGTTTTGGAGATCGATCCGAAGTTGCCAGCCCCCATTTGCTACCCCGGCTTGGCCAAGACGTACTCTACTCCAGCCGGTGGCAGCACCACCTATACCTTCTCCGACTCAGGCAGCACCGCTCATGGATATTTCTCGTCAAGGCCGTCTCTTGTTAGCTTGAACCCGGCCGCCAACGGAATATCACATAACAACGCCAATCACCGCTCCAGGCCTGGCCGAAAGAAGACGAGGGTCGTCAATTTGCGAAAAACCAAGTCTGAGGCTGGTTCTTCCGAAGTCCCGTCTGAGGACGTCTCCGATACGGCGTCCGTCAACATCCATTCATCGGAGCCCGTGGTTGCCACATCCATTCCGGAAGAATCCATATCTGATTGTGTCAGTGTCGACGATGTAGACACGGGCAAGGCTCGCTTCGGACACTCGCACATGAACCACACAGTCCCCACTCGCCAGGCACTCATGTCCGACATGTATAAGAAGAAACTCGAGCAATTGGCCGCATCTCGTGAAGGTAGCAAGAAAGCCGGCTCACCTACTGGCAGCTACGATATGGTCACCGAAAAGGTTCCGTTTGATAAGAATGGCAAACCGATTCGGGAGCCATATCAAACTTCTGGCAGCTCCGACACGTCATCAGTAATTCTAGAACAAGCATGGATCATGAAGATGGCTGGTGAAATTGCCAGACGTGTATATGACGAGAAGAATCGTCAACAAGGTATCTGGGAGGGTGCAGACACGGCCCCTCCTCCCACATACGAGGCCGCTACCCACTGAGTTGCGCCAATGACGCAAGAAAGCAAGACAGAATCCTCTACATGATTTGATTTGATACACTCGCTCGAGACTTAGCATGTCACCTACTCTTCTTTAACTTGCTTCTTCAACCTGGGCATTTTAACCACGTACAGGCGTTCGGGGAGCACTTTTTATTTTCTTCAATCAGAAACAACTGCTGATAATAACATGTACGTTTTACATACCATGGCGTTTCCATCCTGTTCTATAAAATTAGAGCGTTGAACTTCTTTCATCTTCTGTGGAACAACGCACGCGATCCTCTTTTCGGATCCTGCCTTTATACCCCGAAGGAAGAAGCCAGAAGGGTTCCTAGGGGTTTAATCTTTACTTACGTCACTCACTTGAAACAAAACTGCTTTGACAACTGCGTGGCGTGTCGGGGAGTTGACTGTCTAACTTGGTAGATCGGGGACTGCGGATCAAGTTGTAAATGGGTAACTGTTGCTGGAAATGGGAAAGGAATCGCAAAGGGTGAATACAGGAGGGCATTTTTAGTGTAGCCAAATATGGGACAATGGATTCCGCAGAACGAGCTGGAGGATATTGGGGAGGGCGTGGCGGACTTTTTGAGGTTTTATTCATACCTCAGGCAAAACTCCAATCTTGAAACTACTTTGAACTGAATTTGCGGTTTTGACCCCCGTCGAGTTCCTTGTTTTTTTTTGGGGGTGCGCGCGTCTTTTCCTGGGCAACCGACGGAAGCCGCCACGGCGCGAATCACACGACATGCGCGGGCTCAAGGTTATATATATAGCATTGACATCCTGATATGAGATCCTACCTACATGGCTTCGCCCCTATTTATATAAGGGCCCATCGCCGCCATGCCCAGGGGCATGACGCGAATGCTGGCTCCCGGACAGACACACTCGAGCTCATTATTATCCTAGAGCTGGAGCTTATACGTAGCCACCTCAAACGGCCTAAGCTTGATGTCGAATTCCCCGTCACCCAGTTGCACATCTTCCAGCTCATCTTCCAAGATGCTTGCCTTGCTCACGCGCTTGATATTGTACGATGTCTTGATGGTGCCTCGGCTATGCCCGCCCAAGGACTCGTACACTCGCAAAATGATGCTCTGCCCTTGTTGACCCGCAAACCTTGGTGGAGGCTCACATCCGCGTCGTCGTGCCCGCGCTTGACTGCATCAAGAATCAAGGAACTGGACTCGTCCTTATTGATTAGCTTGATGGGCGCGCCAGACATGGCCTCGATGGATGTTCTAGAAGCCGACAGGAGCTTCAATGGATTGTTGAAAGCATAAGCTGCCTTGACGGTAGCCGAAGACAGAGAGCCCTTGTGCGGGAAAATGGCCCACCGGATGGTATGTTGTCCCATGTCGGCATGCTCGTCAGGGGCCTTGGGAGCACGAAGTAACGAGAGGCGCATCACCTTGCCTGCCGTGGCAAAGCCGTACTTGCTGTCATTGAGGATGGACACACCATAGTTGTGCTCGGATAGATCAGCAAATTTGTGGCAGCACACTTCAAACTTGGCCATGTCCCAGCTGGTGTTGTAGTGCGTGGGTCGTTTGGTAATGCTATACGCTGTCTCGTAAGAGGCCTCGGTGTTGACAATGTCGACGGGAACTCGACCTTGAGGAACTTGGAGTTCTCGTGCCAGTCGACTTCGGCAGAGCAGTCCACCTGGGATTGTTGTCCCTCGAGTGCTGCGCAGAGAGTGATGTAGGACTTCATTGAACTCTCGTCACTGATCTGGATTTCCGTGACCAGAGTGACACGGTGCGATTTGCTCTCATGGATCTTGGTCTGGCCATACTTGAGCTCTCGGCGAGTGTCCAAATGATAGACTTCAACATCCCACGCCTCCCAGAAGAGAGGATGTCGTTAAATATGACAAACTTGTTCGCCTTGCCGCCCTTTTCAATGGTTTCGCGGTCATTGACAAGGTCGTACAATGAGGTTATGCAGCCACCTTCAACCACGACGCGAAGCTGCTTGTTCTGCAAAACGTAGACATTGCCATTTACCGTGACATTCACATCGGCTTTGTCTTGTTGGACCTTGAAAGTGCGAAGTGGAAGCATGTGGCCATCCCCGCAGGCAACACCGACCTCCGTCTCAGATACCTCGACGATTTCCTTGCGATGCCAGGGTAGAGTGTTGACAACGACAGACTCATGAACGCAGTTGGACTGTGTAGCAGAGGCTCCGAAGTAACTGTATAGCTCCTTGAGCAGCTTTTCACCAGTCTTGAAAACTTCAGCATAAAACTGCCGTACATGTTAGCAAAATCATTTACGTTCTGGTCTGGCAATCATATCTAGAGGAACTACTTACCTTGTCTGATTCGTCGTAACACATTTCAATGGAGCTACCAGGCAGGCAATCATGGAACTGACAGAGCAGCACCTTCTCCCACATGCTATCAATGTCCGCTGACGGGTACTTGTATGACGAGTTCTCAATGGAGACAATGGTTGCCAGTTGCTCAATGTCTCTTAACAGGACTTCGGACTTGCGATTGAACATCTTGTTATTTGCTTGTGTGGTGTAAGTGCCGCGATGAAGCTCGAAGTACAGCTCGCCGTACCAAGTAGGAAAATCCTTGGCCTTTGGAGCCAAACGCTCAAAGAAGTCGTCCACACTAAGACCAAGCTTAAGTTTAGGAATCCCTCCGACGGTATTGCTGATACCGGCACATCGACGAAGCTTCTCGAAATGCTGCCAAGTTGGGCCACCACCGCCATCTCCTTTGCCGAAGACTAGCAACGATGAACTGTCCACACGCATCGTTTTATGCCGGCTGACACTTCGCCTCAGATCACCAAAGTCGGCTTCCGCCGTGTATGTCTCGGAAGGCGGCATGTGACACATGACTTGGCTCCCATCAGGGCTCACCCACATGAATGTGGTGTGTGGGAAAGTGTTGATGTTGTTCCAACTGAGTTTCTGGGTCATAAAGCGGTCCATGCCAGCCAAACGACAAAGTTGAGGCAGCTGGCTGGAGTATCGAAGGTATCTGGGAGCCAAAATGTGCGGCATCGGGCGCCAAATTCGGCCTCGAAGAAACGCTGGCCATAGAAGAACTGGCGGACGAGTGCCTCGCCGCTAGGCATATTGGTATCGTGCTCTACCCAACTGCCGCCAATGGGATGGAACTGGCCCTCGTCTACTTTTCGCTTGACACGCTCAAAGGCTCCGGGGTATAGTTGCTTCAGCCATTTGAATTGCTGTGCTTGAGAACAAGCAAAGTGCGCCTCCGGGTAGCGGTCCATCAAATCACACTGACTGGACCATGACCTGGCAACTTTGCGCTTCGTCTCGGCAAAGGGCCACAGCCAGCAACTGTCAATGTGACAATGACCAATTCCAAAGACAGTAGGCTCTTTGCCCACTTCATACACCTTGTGGGAGTCAACATCGGACCCAAGTATTTCTTTTGCGATTTCTCTGCATTTCAAGATGGACTCTTGATTGTTGACTTGATACGTGTTGATAATTCGCATAGCAACGGCTAGGGCATGGTTCTGCTCGGCAGAGTCTTCTGGAAGCTCTCGAGCGGCATCTCCGAGCTGCCACATGTCAAAGTAGAGCTTGCGAGCCGCAACATTGACGGCGGTGATGTTCGCTTTGCTCAGACTGTAATACCTATTTTGGTCTGGAGGAGCGATACTAGGCTTTCCGCCCGGAGCATTGCCGAACATTCCATTGCAAGCCATTTCTATGTAAATGACGTGTTCTTTGGCGTCTTTGAAGGAGTCGGGAATATTCCACTCGATTCGCTCGTCGCCGCCAGTGAGGCCTTGGAGAGGCATGCCGTCTTCAGTCCAAACGAGACCCTCGTTGTTCGCATCCCATTCCAATATCAACAATTCCTCATGCAAGATTTCCTTGGGCACGGTCAAGTGAAGCCGGAACCAGTGAGTCGTCCACGAAGGGCCAAAGGCAGCGCCGACGTGAGTCTCCTTGAATTCGTGCGACGTTGCCTCCTTGAAGGTAGGTCGATCTTGTCCAGGTGCGCTCCAAACATAAATCTTGACGTGAGGCGAGGCCGAGAATCTCGCTTTGTATAGATTACTGACTTTATAATTAATTGCCGTTCAAAAAGTTTGATTGAGAGGAAAAACCGGCGAGTATGCTAAGCAGGCGCTTATACAATAAAGGAGGCACTTACGCTAGTAGGTTCACCTTATCATACTGACCAGATTTATAGAACGGCTCGATTCGGCCCTTGAGAATGCTTGCCTTGGGGATGCCGACAGGCTTCTGGGCGAGAATCGGGTAGGAGGCTTTGCTCCTCATGTCTCCGCCGCCACCCATGTTGAGATGTTGAGGGATTCGGTAACGATAGCGAGAGCTGGAGGGTGGATTAGGAAGAAGATGATCCGGCGATGGAGTCAAATGTCGAGGATAATCGGCAGATGGAGGAGAATACATATGTAGTCGACATGCTCTCGTAAGTACTGCCGGTTCGGGACCTTCGGCATTGGGGACGCAGGACACTGCGGACAGGTTGAAGCAGCACAGCAGCCGAGATGTGGCTGCTGTCACCGACAAAAACCGGGGTAGTGGCCCACAATGGCCCGCAATAATATACATGTATGTACGGACTACATACGGATTAGCGTGATATGGTGGTTGGTGGGCGAGGCAGATGCGCCTCCAACCAACTTCTGCCGAGACAGCACTGCAGGTGGGTGGCATGACTGCATATATGACCAGACCAGACGACGTCCGTGTGATGGCGTCCCGTGTGATGGCATGCGGGGAGGGAAGGATTGGGAGGATGGGAGGGAACAGGCAGTTCTCTACTCCTCAACCACTTGTCTTACACACTGAACGTACCTCATCTTGTGCGTACCTCGTCTTGTGCGTACCTCGTCTTGTGAGAGAGCGCCAATGCTACGCTACGCGTCTTGCCGGCAAGACCCGCACAGTCCAAGACTACCAGGAATGAATGAACGAATAATATTCCGAGACTCATTCAGGTTTCAGCTAGGGTGCGGCAAACGGCTTTGCAGCGTGTGGAAAGGCTTCTCAGAAGGCCGACGATGTACCTACCCACGTGATATCACGTAGTTCGGAAAACTGATGCCGCCGAGGACGTCGCGTGGTGGCGGTTTGTTGTGGTTTGTTGTGGTTTGAGCAAAGCCTAGCCTTGGTCTGGACGTGGCGAGATGACGCTGTGCCAAAAGTATCAGGCATTGCAAACGATGCAAATGATGCAGGTGCAAGTCCGCTTTCGTTGATGGTTTGTTTCCACAGCCCGAGCAAGACTTGTAGGAACAAAGGACATGGCGTACATAATCATTCAACTCCAACTCGATTCTTTGTAACCTGGACACATATTCTTCCTCGATGAAAACGAGAGATGGAAACGAGAGAATGGTGTCTTGACCATGACAAACAACTGGGTATGAATGAACAAGTTGTAGGAACCCGCCATGGCCAGAGAGAGTCACGGAAAATTTAAGAGGCCCTGCCTGGTCTGGAGTGGTCTGAGTGGTCTGAGTGGCCTGAGTGGTCTCAACAAACGGCATTTTAGTTGGGCAAGTTGTAAAAACCTTCAACGACCCCCACCTGCGACCTCGTCTCGCCGTTGGGCCCGACTTGGACGAGGAGCCAGTTTCTCATGTTTCGCTCACATCCTTTACACGGTCTTCGCCTTTCATACTGCCGCGATGCCCCCACGTGGCATGCAGAACTTTGGTGCGGCCCTTTGTGGCCAATTGGCAAAGTTGGACGTGGTTGACCTCATCTAATGCGACACCTTGGACACAGCTTCGCGGCAAAAAGACAAAGACGACCATCCAACTGTCCGACTTGCCCCAAGGTCCTATACGATCCGAGGCACAACCTGATCTGGAAGAACATCATGATGAACCAAGTTACCCCACGGTAGTACTGCAGGCGCGCCGGAATATGCGCAAGTTTGAGAACTGTGTGCTTCTCACCCGCGTCGGAGGATTCTACGAGTTATACTTTGAACATGCCGACGAGTATGCCCCGCTCCTGGAACTCAAGTTAGCATCCAAGAAGACGAGTGCTGGGCCTGTGCCCATGGTGAGATGGAAAAGCCCCCGATTACTCACGGGCTGAAACCTACGAAAGCTAACGATGGCGGTGTCAGGCTGGCTTTCCATTCTTCCAACTGGATAGGTATTTGAAAATATTGGTACAAGATCTGAATCGCCATGTGGCAATAGCGGAAGAGTTCCCTCATGACGCGGCAGAGAGGATTAAATCGGGTGGGTTGATGCATGATCGACGCGTGGCGCGCGTCATCACTCCTGGCACGCTCATTGACGAAACCTTCATTGACCCGTATGCAAACAATTATGTCTTGGCTATTCACGTGCTTCAGGAGGAAACTGGAGCGGAAAAGTCGTCTGCACCGGCCAAAAGCCACCGAATCCCCGTTCCATCCTCGGAAGCCTTGCATCTTGGCTTGGCTTGGCGGATTTGTCGACAGGGCACTTCTTCACACAGTCGACCGAGTTATCTTCGCTCTCATCGATACTGTCCCGCATCGGACCTCGTGAGGTTGTCCTCAGTACGGAAATCGAATATCAAAAAGATCACGGCATCTTCTCCATCCTCGCCGAAGACGGGCATCTGATAACATACGCCTCGAGGAGACCTTGCAAAGATAGAAGACTGGGAACCGCTTCTAGAGTCCAAAATGTCGGACAACATGCGGGAGAGCTTCACCAACGAGGAAGTCTCAGCTGGCAACTTGGTCTTGAATTATGTCAAGGACAGTCTGCAGGGGTGGCGATGAAACTGCTGCCGCCTTTGCGACACGAAAGCATGCAGGTTATGAATATCGACAAGAATAGTTTGCGCGCTCTAGAGATCAAACAAACCATCCGAGGTGGACTCTTTCGCGGAAGTCTCCTGCATGCTATCAGACGCACAGTCACCAAGAGCGGTGCCAGACTGTTGCATGAATGGTTAAGCTCTCCATCGACATCTCTCGATGTGATCAATGCGCGACAAAATCTCGTGGCCAAGTTCATCGCCAGGAGGATCTCCGTGACTCCATCATAATGCTTCTCCGGCGCTGCCATGACTCTCAACGACTGGTACAAAAGTTCTCCATGGGCAGGGGCGATGCCGATGATTTGCTTGCCTTGGCACACACTATTCGTGCTACGGAGGACATTGTTGATATGCTAGATGAGACGGCCGATTCGACAGGTGGTGAGCCGCATGGTGACTGCTTGAAAGCTCTCATCACAAGTAGACCTCGTCCAACCGCGCAAGCTCGCCCGGAAGATCAAAGATGCCATTGACGAGGAAGGAATTGTTCATCAGCACGAGGTCAAGGACTCTGAGGCTAGTCAGATGCTCGCCCTCGCGCAAGACATTGTCGCCACAGAGGGTCACAAGAGGACGCATTGGCATTGCCAAAGGGCAAAAGGAAACGACCCACATCGATTAGGGAACACTACGCCGACGACAATGAGGCATGGATCATGAAGCCCGGCGCGAGCACCAACCTGAAGAGTCTCCATTCGCGGCTTGCAGCCCTGCTGGAAGAGAAGGCCCAGTTGGGTGACAGCTTGCGCGAAAGACTCGGTGCCTTGAGCCTCACTCTACGATGGAGCCCAGGCCTGGGACACATTGCTCACATCAAGGGCAAGGATATCAAGAACCTAGTGGATATTAGAGCGCTCTCGTCCAGCCGATCAACGAAATCGTTCCATATACCCGAATGGACAGCTCTCGGACAACGTCTGGATCAAGCACGTTTCCATATTCGCCGCGAAGAACAGCGTGTCTTCCAGCTTCTGCGTGAGCAGGTGGTCCTCAGTCTTGTGAAATTACGTCGAAATGCCGCAGTCCTCGATGAACTCGACATCACAACATCCTTTGCCAAGCTGGCGATTGAGCAAAATCTTACTCGTCCCAGAGTCAACAACACCACCACGCACACAATCATCGGCGGGCGGCACCCACTGTGGAAGGGGCCTCAACGAACAAGGACGTAGCTTCGTCCGAAACGACTGCCTCGTGGGGACGCCGGCCGACGGTCTTGTTTGGCTCATCACCGGCCCCAACATGGCGGGCAAGAGCACATTTCTGCGTCAAAATGCCTTGATCACTATCCTCGCACAAATTGGCTGCTACGTGCCCGCGTCACATGCAGAGTTGGGCATTGTAGATGCCCTATTCAGTCGCGTTGGATCAGCGGATGACTTGTACCGCGACCAGAGCACCTTCATGGTAGAGATGCTGGAGACGGCTCACATTCTGAAGCAAGCCACCCCCGTTCATTTGTCATCATGGACGAGATCGGCCGAGGACGACGCCGGAGGACAGGACGGCAGTATCGTACGCCTGCTTACACCATCTTGTCAGGGTGAATCAGTGTCGAGCACTGTTCGCGACGCACTTCCATGATGTGGCTGATTTGGCCACGGCGAATGGGCTCTGTGGAGCAAGTGGACGAGGGGAGCTGTGCAATTCTACTGCACGGATGTCGAAGAGGACATCCACGGAGGATTTGTCTATGTTCACAAGCTACGAAAGGGCATCAACAGGCAGAGCCATGCGCTCAAAGTGGCCAGGCTTGCTGGCCTGCCAAAGGAGCTATCGACACTGCCAGACAGGTTCTGGAGCGGCAATAAGTTGGAATCGAATACAGCTTCTACAAGAGCACAGCTTGGCGCCAGGATAATTAGACCTGTTGTACTTTACTGTACTGTACAAACATCATGTACAATTAGGAGGGTGGTGAGCAGTGCCTTTATGTGCCCACTGCCAGTTAAAACCTTTTGAACCAGAATGTTAGCCAACATGTTCAAGCAGTGTATGAGATTATCATCGAACAATGGAGTCAAATACAGGAATAGTCATACGGTTGTAATACGTGTGTCATCAATAGAGATCAGGGTTAAAAAGCTCTTGAAGTTTTCATAATCATCCAGAGAGAAGGCAGTGTGCGATATCAAGAAGGAAAATATTACTAACCTTTTTTTCCGCGTGCAGGTGAGCGTAAAAAAGCTAACGCACATGTTCACTTCACAATTTTGTTTTTGCAATCACAGGTTCGCGTCTCTCATGCTTGACATGGCCTTCATTAACGTGTCGTGTGTCCTGTGACCGAGAAATCTTGGCCATCGAGAAGCGACCTATGTAACTGTGTTTCAAGATGCATGTAATCGTGAACCCAACCGAAAAGTAGAAAGCCAGCCCAACGCCGCTGATTTTATGATTCCGTTTAGTCGCTAAAACACAAGTTAGTTTTATAGGCCAAAGACGGATGTGAACGGAGAAGCGTGGCGTTTGGAAAGTACGGGAACACCACATACAAGAGACCACCGAAACCCTCGTCATCCTCTTCCTCCTCAGAGTCGTCCTTCTTGGCCTCCTCGGCGGGGGCAGCGGCGGAAGAACCACCACCACCGGCAGCGGCAGCAGGGCAGCAGCAGCGTAGGCATCAGGGTTGGCGATGCGGTCCTTGAGCTCCTCAATCTCGGGCCAAGAGAAGTCGGTCTCGATGGCAGCGGCAAGAATGTTCTTGTAAGAGTTGACGAGGGAGTGCATGACCGAGGGCAAGGTGGGAAAGTTGAGAGCCAGGGAGATGGTGGCGATGGTGGTGATGGCCTTGGACAAGGCGCCGAGGAGCTGCTCATCACCGATGTCGAGAATCTCGGGAGGAAAGCCTGACCCTCGTCGTAGACCTGCTCAACGCCCAGACCGTAGGTGAAGGGGAGATGTTGAGCATGTTGAGCAGGGTGGCCTCGGAGGGACCGACCTTGGTGCCGGCCTCGACGAGCTTCAGGTCGGTGGTGATTTCAATGGTACCACGGGCGATCTTGGTGGGCACACCGAGGGCCTGGAAGAAGGAGGTCTTGCCGGGTTCCATGCCAGTGTTTCCGGCGGGGATCCAGACATCGATGGGGGCGACGGCACCGGCACGAGCAGGGGCGGCGACACGGTTGGACAGGAGCTTGTCACGGATGTCCTTGAGGTCGCCGTTGGTAAAGACGAAACCGACGTTGCCCCTGACGAAGGGCAGGAGACGTTCATACTCGGGGTGTCGTTGATGAAGGTCTTGAGGGCTCGGCGAACCTGTTACAATATCAAGGGTCAGCATATACCGCTCACTCTGCTTGGTATAGATAGCTTCAATTTCGTTGCCAAAGGTTTTTTTTTTTTTTTTTTTTAACAAGGACAATTGGCCTAATGCTTAAATCGCAGTCGCAAGCGAAAACGTACCATAGTGTTCTTGCCCATCAGGACAACACCCTGGTTGCGGAGAGAGTGTCGAATCTCGTGCATCTGCTGAGAGCTGACATTGTCGATGGAAACGACGAAAACGGGCGGTACTCTTCGAGCAAGCCCTTGAGCTTGTCGAAGTACCCGGCCTTGTTTGCAGTCTTGCCCCCATATCTTCTTATTTAATGAAGGCAGGATGTTTCAGGGCAAGGGGTATATGTTTGTTGTGGTGAGGGTGGTGGTTAGTTCGTGAAAGGACGTTGCGGAAGAAGAAGAACGCGAAATTTCGGATTGGTTTTTCATTTCGCCAAAATTGTGGTCGTTTCTCTCGCACATTGGCACGTACACCCCACCTGCCCACCTGCTGCTTAGGGCTTATTGGCGCTAGCCGACTTTTAGGAGTTCCATTGTGGGGTCCGCCTTTTGGACTTAACAGTGGTCAGCATGAGACCAATCAACGTGTGAACTGTGAGAAGTGGAACCGAAGAGAGAACGTGAAGTGACATTGTCAATGTATCTTTTTTTCTCTCACCAAGAAGCCTTCATGATATAACAAGGGCTATCTGAGAAGTACATATCAGTTGACTGATCTCAACCCATTGGGTCTCCTCATCGGAATACCATTCTTGACCAACATTCCTGCCCCTGTAAGAAAAAGAAGAGGAACATGAGCCTCACCGCCATTCCTTACAACCGGGTACAAACCACTCGCAATATACTCTTTGCCACGCGCGGCGGCAAGATTCACTCATTCAACCTTTTAGATAGCACGCACCTGTCAACATGGCAACACCCAGATGTAGAAAACTTCGCCAACGCCTCCAAAAGGATGATTCAAAGCCTCAAAATGGAACCGGGGATGCATTGGCTGCTCCCGAAACCGGCGCGGAAGCCAGTGAGCCGCCAGCTAAGAGACAAAAGACGGCACAAGGCGAGGATCTCAATGCTCTTACAGACAATGCAGAGGACTCCAAGACAGGTGAAGCTTCTCAGAACAAGGGCATGAAACAAGGAAAGAAAAAGGGCAAGAAGCAGAGCAAAGGTCAAGCCATGGCGACAAGTCGAGGATGGGAAGAGTAGTTGACTGGCCGCTCATCACGCTCATGACTTGCACAAGCGACGGGCAACACCTGGTTGCAGTCTCGGGTCACGATAAAGCTGTTTGGGTGTTTGAGCACGATGGCCACGGACGTCTCACTCAATTGAGTCAAAGGTAATGAAATTCGATTCCCTTCACAAGACTCCCTCCTCTCCTCTCACTCTGTCGATGAGTTTTGAAATGTCACTAACACGACATCAAATCAGAGTCATGCCTAAACGCCCCAGCTCCATTACACTTGGTTTCGGGCCCCAGATCATTGTCGCCGACAAATTTGGCGACGTCTACTCCCTCCCGCTTCTCATGACGCCCCTCTCCCCTTCTAATCTCGCCCTCCGCACCGCTGTCACGCCGTCCAGCCTCGGTGCTAAATCCGCAGTGCCGGCAGCCAACACCTTCACAGTGCACTCAAAACGCAACCGAGCGGCTCTAGAACACCAGCGCAAACAGCTTGAATCCGAGAAAGCCAAGGCCGGCGACACGTCGAAATCAGAAGGGCCAAGCTTTGAACTGACGCTGCTCCTGGGCCATGTTTCCATGCTCACTTCCCTCGTTGTCGCCGAGAGCCAAGGAAAGAAGTACATCTTGACCGCCGACCGGGATGAACATATCCGAATCTCGCGATATATCCCACAGGCGCATATCATTGAGGGGTTCTGCCTAGGTCACAAGGAGTTTATAAGTGAGATCGTTATCCCTCTGGGCCAAAGCAACGTTCTCATCTCTGGAGGCGGCGACGAGGATCTAATCGTCTGGGACTGGAAAGCTGGTTCCATTCTGTCAAGGACAAACTTGCTGTCATTGGCACGGGAAATTGTCCCACAAACTTCCAAGATTGCTGTCTCGGGATTAACATCGTTGCTGTATCCTTCTGATGAAGGCCAATTGACATATGTTCTGGCCATATGCGAAGAGTAAGCGAAAAGCCATTTCCCTGTTCCTGTTCGAAATCAAAGTTCTGCGTCTGAACCTTGTATCGAAAACATGAAAGCGCTGACAATCGCGTAGCTTCAAAGCCATCTTCACGTGGCAATTGACCGATGGGAACCAGCTTAAAAACCCGAGCATCATTCAACTGCCTTGTAATCCCCTTCACATCACCACCGCGTCTCCGTCTGACGATTCACCCCTTAAGTTGATAGTCGCCATGGACCCGGGTCAAAACACAGAGGCCAGGAGTCTCCATGAGTACACTCTTACTCGCAGCGAAGGACGGCTGTCCTCTGACGTGGAGCTCATTCTCCACGGCCAGACTGCTGATGATACGGAAATGCAGGTGTCCGAAAGGACATCCTCAACATGTTCTACACCGTGGAACATTTGCGAAAGCAACAGTTTGGCCAGGAAGGTGAGGATGGCGAGGATGGTGAGGACGGTGGATCGGCGGCAGCACAAGATTAGTCTACATGCATGTTGCAGACACACGAAAAAGAAGAAGCTTTCAAGTAAATTCATTGTGCGATAAAGTCTAGGTCTGCGGCAACTGAAAGCTCATCGAATCGTCTATATCCTCTAAACGCCAATCAGCCCAGTTGAATGACCAAAAGCTCCATCCTCTACGCAAGACGACTTTCGAGTCCATCGTTCTTCCCCTCCCATGAACCAACCCCAGTCATGCGTCATGATTGCCATGATGTGTGTGCGCGGAGCCAAAAACAAGTATTGCTCCTTGCACTCCATATGATATCAATGAGATTACAGCAAGCAATCACCGTGTGATCAACAAAGCTTCCTGCCAGTGATGTGCTCGTGCGCAAGACCATCACAGCTGGTTTTATCCGGTGCATCATCTCTGGCACGCCTGGTCAGTGCCAGAACTTGTGAAATGATATAGACTCGCAAGCTGTCAACGAATAAGTAAAGGAGAAATTCAATCGCCCCCTCATGTCGCATGTGTATCATCGCTCCGTCTCCTCCTTTACTGCGAAGCGCACTGCACACGCTCCGCCCGGGGTGGCCATCCTCATCCTCATCGTCCATGCCAGGGCTGCCAAAGACTCTGCCTTGTGATGAAGTGTCAACATCCTCCAAGTCAGCAGGCTCAGTCATGGCCTCGGCAGGAGGCACATTCTGGACAGATGGTGAAGGCAGAATCTTGCGGAGACCCTCAAAGGCGGATTCATCTTGAGTCCAGTTCTTCTCGGGAACTTGACGTTGAAGTGGATGTACAGGTTGCCGAAGTCGTGGTGTCGGTGAGAGGGCATGCCCTGGCCGCGGACCATTTTGATAGAATCTACAGGTCTAGTCAGCACTTGGTGTGTCTTTGGTTGAAACAAGTCAAAGTCAAAGAGACACGAGTTGTCCTTACCTTGCGCGATAGCCTCGCCAGGCAGAATATCGATGCTAAGCCAGCGCTCATCCAAGTGTTCAACGTAAATGGTGCCACCAGCAAGAGCCGTGACCAGCTCAATTTCACACTTGTAGAGCAAATCATCATCCTTTCGAGTGAAGCGAGGATGGGGCTTCTGCTCAATCTCAAAAACGACGTCACCAGCCTGAACACCGGGTGCCTGGTCACCCTCACCTCGAAATTCGACCTTGGTTCCACTTCGGACGCCCTTATCGACGTGAACGTGGAGTACCTTTCGATCGACAATCGTCTTCTTGCCGGAGCACTGCTTGCAGCGATCCTTATCCTTGATGATCTCGCCCTCTCCATTACAGTCAGGACATACAGTCTGGAAGCGCTGGATCATGGGACCCATCTGGCGCATCATGGTCTTCATACCGTGGCCATCACAGCCAGGGCACTTCTTGACTGCGCCGTCCTTGCCTCCGAGACCGTCGCACTTGGGACAGATGATGGACCTTTGCAGGGCCAACTTGGAGATCTTTCCCTGTAGATGTCCTCAAGAGAGACCTTGTGAGTATGATGGATGGTGCGAGCTTTGGGGGCCGCGATTGTTCATGCCGCTGAACATGCCACCCATGCCGCCGAAGCCACCACCGCCGAAGAACTGAGCGAACAGGTCCTCGGCAGCCATGCCGCCACCGCCGGCAGCGCCGCCTCGAGACCAGCTTCACCATACTGGTCGTAGATTTGTCGCTTCTGAGGGTCGGACAAGATCTCGTAGGCGTGGGAAACTTCCTTGAACTTTTCCTCAGCGGCGGGGTTGTGTGCGTTCTTGTCTGCGTTTGATTATTAGATGGAGGGACGACTATTGATATGGGAATGCCCTCGTCAGGGAAGGAAATATCTTAATATGGCATACCAGGATGGTATTTCAAGGCATTGACCTTGTATGCCTTCTTCAACTCCTGCTCATTCGCAGTAGGAGAGACCTGGGTCGCCAAGTTAGAAATGACTTTACGAATGAAGTACTTGGTATAGGGAGGGGATATGCGTACACCGAGTGTGTCGTAAAATTTGGTTTCCTTGACCATGGTGTTGGTAAAAGTTGAGTGTGCCTTTAACAAGAGATGGGCCCAGGTATTACGATAGTCGTCGACGCCCCGTAGCGCTTCAGAAAGACAAGCCTCGGATCGCGAAGATGCGGTGATGTGGACTGTATCGGTTCTGCTGGAAGCAAAGAAGGAATAAGTATGTGTCAGACTTGAGCAAGTCCACGCAGGGTGGCAGAAGGTTCCAGTCAGACGGTGGAACTGCAAAGATACCCCATCTGGTGGAACCCTCAGTATATGAGGCTGTCCCCGGGCACTTGCCAGCTGCAGGACCAACAGAAGCCGATTTGAGAGATACTAATCTGGCGGGAAAAGGAAGAATCGCATATCGGGTCACATCCAACTCGTCGATACTCACCTGCGTCTATCGTTCTTGCTCTGCGCAGAGCAAAGATAACCAAAGATTGAACAGCGTGCGGACAAAGGAGATGTTCTGAGTAGTTTCTTCAGAAGGACCTCTGGAAATGCCAGGATAAGCCGACGGCGATCAGGAACAGGAAGTTGCAGCGAAAAGACTCACGTAGTTGCCGGGACTGATTAGAAAAAAAAACAGCAACAATTTGTCGTACATAGAGGAGAAAGGAAGAAGAGGCTGCAGGGGTCCGCCCCAAGGCTGTGCGCCTCATGGAAGTGTATCGAAGGAAGTCGACTGTGTGGCGGTGCCGATAATGCAAGACTTAATGTCATTTGTAGTAAGTCTACGGGACGGGGTCGGACGGCATGCGCAGGGCGGCTTTGTGATGCGCGAGGCTGCTCAAAATCCAGGATGATCATTCATGAATCATGACAGCCCAACGTAGAAACCCAAGCTGTTTTGCAAGAGGAATTAATGCTTATCGTGGCGCTTTTGTCATCGTGCTTGTTGATTTTGTGGTTGCATGCTGAAGTCTCTCGCTAACTAACATCCGCATGTTTTGTCCCGCCCGCCCTGGCGACGTCAGGATCCGTTTTTCTCATTTCAATGTTCCCAAAAAACTGCACCATGACTCGGCCTGGCCTATTCTTAGCGCTATACTTCGTAATACATAATATCATATTCGTTCCGTTTTCTTTTCTGGGTCCAGCGAGCGGAAGCAGTGGTGGTCCATCCAGTTGACTGCTTGGCACGTTTGAATCGTTGAGACCAGAAAACTAACTGCACAGAATACAATCATGCCATGCATTGCAAGCCACCCCAAAACGACCAACAATCCATGCCACACCGCACGACGGTGCTTTGCGACGCGTTGAAAAGGTAACTGATCCCATTACTATTGAACTTCGTTTCTGTCTATATGCCCAAGCAGCGTGCGAGGGCGCTCCATCATGAACAGAAGAAGGAAGGGGGTATGGTGGTATCTCTAAGTATGTTCCAATGGTCCAAACAATGCTCCGTGCAAGTATACAAGACACCAGTCAACATCAGGCGATAACGTCACGCCACTGTAAATCCAACTCACAACGTCCTAAAATGCTTCGTGCTTGATGCTTCCTGTACAAACCAGCCCCGCTTAGAATGCGTCCTCAAACGGACAGTCGACACTGTCATGACCGTCGCGCTCGCATACCGCACACCACTTCTCTGGGTCCATAATGCCGCTCTCCTTACCTGCGACCGGCCCTAAATCCATGGGGTTCGGTATAATTTTGATGGCTGGGGCTGCAAGTGCGGGTGATTTGGGCTTTGTGGAAAGGGAGCAGGATGAGCATCATCACCGCCCAGTGAGCTATGTGACTTGAGACCTTCCCGCACGACATCTGTACCGGTCTTGATATCACTGGCGACCTTAGCACCTTCAGGCCCAAACATATTGGTGCATGTCAAAATATCATGACCACTAGTCTCGCAAATTTCGCACCAGAGAGTGCTATTCTCTGTGGCAGTCGAGTACGTATCGCTCTCATGCATAGTGTCCAGCGTGTTCCCTCGTCTGTGGTTGGCTTCTCTCTTGTGGTTTGCTTCAGGAGACCGGGGCTCAAGAAACCTCGTTGGAATGACCGTATCACGCGAGTCCCTCAAAGAGGATCGATGGGTCGAATTCCGTTGCGTACCGAGATTGCCCCCGCGCAGGTGTCGAGTTCTTGCTCTAGCTCCTCTTCCCTACTGCTCTTTTTGTCGAGGAGGGCCTGAAGCTCTGTAAGTTGTCTTTCGAGACCCTCGCGAGCCGCCTTGGCTTCCTCACCCTCGTTCATGGATGAGCCAGGGCGTTGTGCAGGCGTGTGCTCCTCCGTATCGCCGACGGAATCCCTGCTGAGCGAGTGAATGATTGCTTTGAGTCCTCTAATCTCGTCTTCTTTCTGTTCCAGCTCTTTTGAAGGATTGTCTTGGTCGCCACGAGGAGCAGCACCGTACACGCCGAACCTCTCCCTCGCTCGGCCAAGCTCAGTTTTAGTTCTTTCCACCTCACCCCTCAGGAACTCTGCCTCTCCCGGGCCTCTGCCTCACCTCTTCGAGCATCCTCTAGACCTTCCTCAAGCTCCAGTACAAGCTCTTCGAGTTGTCGCAACTGGCTTGCAACGGAATCAACATCGAGGTTCCTGGCTTCGAGCTCTCTGACTTCGCCCATCAACTCTTCAATTCGTTTCTCATACACTCGTTCAGTTTCTGTGCTGGCCAGTTCCAGGGTGTCAATTGTGCTTCGGAAATCTGCCCGATGAGCATCAAACTCTAATGTGAGCATGGCGATCTTGTCGTTCTTCTCCCGAAGCATGGCTCGCAGCTGAACGGAATCCTTTTCGTCCAGGCTGTTTCTGTGCGGTCTCGGTACATCCGAGTTTTCAATGAGACCCTGAAGTTCGACAAAGCTGCTCTCCATCTCTGCCAGCGTTGTGGCTTGGTCTTTGAGCTGCTTATCACGCTCCTCGAGCTGGGAACGAAGACGTTCAATTTCTTCTTCATTCGCCGCATTCGCCCGTGATGCTGGTCGTCGCAAGTTCATGACAGATACGGAGCCACTCAGACCGTTGGGTCTCATGCGCTGGGGGCTGCCAGGCATCGATGGTACCGAATCCCCGTCGAAGCCTGAAGCCGATCCTAGAGCTGACGCACTACGAGGGCCAATGCTTGGTCTGCGATCAAGTCGAGGCGGTCTCTTATTTGGGTCACCAGCTGTTCCACGAACGCTTTGGGTGAATCGATTATTGTTTGTGGGGCTTCCATATCTCGAAGGCGCCTTGGGAGCAGGTGTTCCAATCGATGGGCGAGGACCAGGAGTCATCTGAGTACGGCGGACTGGGGAATCGGGTCGCGGAAGCGAGGTTCTTGGGTGTCGCTTGCCCTGCGGGCTAGCTGCTCTGGTGCCAGGCCCCATGGAAGCGCTGAATTTGGATAGCCCAGGGGAGTGAGATTTGTTCCATTCAACGCACCAGGCGCGTTTGATATTGGGGTCATTGGAAAGGAGCTTGTCAGGGAACCTCTGCAGGAGGCCTTGGACACGGGGACGAAAATGCCAGAACCCGGTACAGAGGTGGTGAAGTAGGAAACTCTGGTGCAAAATTTACCCATGTTAGATCTAAGATGAGACAAGTTTTACATCCAAAGATGGCTCGAGTACGTACCCGTCTACATCGCCATTGTTCTTGCCTCTCGAGGAAAAGTCTGGGTGAAGTTCGATTCCAGCAAAAGTGCCTTTCTTCCCCTGCACAGTGCCGACAAAACGAACAGTGCCGGACATGCCCCAGGGACATCGACAGCATCACCAACAAAGATGTCATCGGCCGAGGGCCGCCCAGGCGTTGCGGGATTCATGGCTGGCGGCGGCGACGACGACTCGCTCAAGACAGTTTCGAGTGCGTAGCTTTCACTAACATCGGGGATGCTGGCAAGTGAAGTAGGAGTCAAAGCGGCGAGGGATGTCTTGCGCGACAAGCGCGGTGGCAGAAGCTTAGACTGCGCTACGTACAAGGTATTCAGATTTGGAGTCGAAGCAGAGGCCAAGGGACCTCGCAAGGAACGCGATAAAGATGGTCTGGAGCGCAAAGTCCTCGTTGTTGTGGTTGTCGTGGTGGTGGTGGAAGTCATTGCGAGCAGTGGCCAGATCGGGCCAAGATTAACGCCCTGAGGTCGTCAGTCGTCGGCGTGGTCCTGCAGTGCAGGCAGCACCTGGGAAGGAAAAGGTGGGGTGCGGTAATATGCGGTAGTGGCTCCCGTGCCCACAATCTGGCGCTGGTGGCTGTCGTCTGGTTTGTTTACACCAGAACCCCCACGTTTGGGCACCCTCGACACCCAGCAACTAGAACTTCTGATGGACCGGGGCGACAAAAAAAAATATTGCCAGAGCCCAGCCCCTCCTGAGCGGAAAATTATACGGGCAGGCTCCGCAGGCAGAAACTAGTCGTTCTTGCAAATGCGTGGTAAGGCCAGCTAGTGGCTTGCTCGCAAAAACTCAATTGTGAGAGATCGGAAGGGGAAAGGGGAAGAGGAAAGGGGCAAAAGAGCAAAGGAGAGACTGATGAGAGACTGATGAGAGAGAAGGAGGGAAGTGAGGATTAATAAATCATCAGTGTTATGGTGAGAGCACAGATAATATGTGAAGGAAGCAACTGGGCAAGCTTGTATTCTTAATGCACACTGACCAGCTGGCAGCACCTGTGTGTTATGTGTGTGTGAGCGGGACGTGGAGACGCGAGGAGTGCAGGTTGCAGCGTGCAGGGCGGGAGTAATTGCCGTGTCGTGTATTACTCCGTACTGTGTGGTAGGCTGGTAGCAGTGTCTGGTCGTCAGCGCATCTCGTTACATTATACCAGACCCGTCGACTGTTGTCGTTGATGAATGCTTTGGTCTGAAAGCAAGCCTGTCACTCCTGTTGCCCCGGACGGCTTGTTGATCTGCATGCATGCAACGTGTGGACGACACTGCGAAAGATACTCACCGTGGGGAAAAACTAATGTCGATCGGTCTTTTCAAAACGCAGAAATTCATACAAGAACGCAGCAACAAGATTGACGCGCTGGCCGATGTGCGGTGTGCGGTGTGCGGTGTGCGGTGTGCGGAATACTCTACGAGCGATCGAGTTCAGCCAAAGAAGACTGAGACTGAGCGTTCGGTGCCTCTGGAACGATTGCCGTCGTGGCCTCGCTGTCATTTATGCCCAGAAAATTCCGCCGTCCCAGCCACAACTTCCCATTCAAACCAAATTGTGAGAGACCCCTGCTTGTGTTCCTGTTTTCCTGTTTTTACTAACGTCGTGGGTTTCCTCGCCCTGCAGGACAAGCATCATCTAGCGCAATTAGTGTGTCGTCTCATGCACCGTTCCTTGAGAACACTTCTCAATCCGCACGAAACTCACCTTGTCCCACACTACTGAGGTTTGTGTAGATAAAAGTGCAAATTCCCGTTTATGTAGATGGAGAGAAGGCTCGAGTCACAAGACCCACGAGGCATCACCACTTCCAGCGTGTTATCCTTGTTTCTTTCTTGAGTTTGGATAGTATTATTCTACGGAGTAGTATTAACTATATATAGTATTGCTTTTGGCTGATATCTTACCCAGGAATTATCTCCCAGCCAGGACCAGCCCCTACTACCCGAGACATGCCAATAAGACGCTCCTGTCGGGTGACAGGGCGATCAAACATAGTTTTGATCAGAAAAGCCATTTTACACTACTGTCTGCTTGTCTAATTCATTCATTCTCTGTAGCTTTTGTGCCTTTGTACTCCGTAATACGCGATAATTTCCCAATGACATGTCTGTCAATGGAAAATTCGGGGAGGAGATTAGAAGCCACCGACCCTTACAGTACTGTCAATGAATCCTTGTGCCAGGTGGATGAAGTACTGACGAAACTCGGTGACAAAACTCTGACCAGCTCGGTCGCACCTTGCTGTCAACTGTCAGAGCAACAACCTTTATGCGCTATGGAATGCTAAATGAGCTTCGCATAGCCCTCCCGGACCCTTCTCGACCCGTTCCAATAGGCAGGCGAGAATCTGTAGCTCATCTAGTAGCAGTAAAACATGCCCACTATCTTGGTGAATCATGCTCCCTCTCGATGATGTCCTCTCTTCCAAGGGGCCTTGTGCCGTCGTTGAGGACCATGGCTTCGCGGTGTTGACGTCGTAGTCGTTGTTCCTCTACCGAATGTTCACGTATAGGCCGCCTCGTTTGAACGCTCGAATCGTTGTCTCCCGTGATTTGCTCTTCGGGCTCCATAATAATATCAGGCAGTTCCTAATTCGTCTCCTAGAGTTGCTCTTATCAATCAATCCGGCTTTCTCCAAAGCACGTAATCCACGTTTGGAATGTTTGATTCTATCGACAATGTCCACGATTCTGTTGCTTCTGAGGTCCATGTATGATTTGAAGTTGTGGCGGCGAGTTTCTGGAGCGTCTCCCCATCGTTGCTTTACTAACCATCTCTCAACAAACTTGGCCTTGACAAGTGCACTTGCCCCGTATTTGTTGATGAGCTCGTGAGCAAACATGAGGCAAAATCTTTCAGCCATATCCCGAAGATAATACTCGTCCCAGTGATAATTAGTCAAATCTGGGAGTTCTGTATCTTTGAGGGACAATTCAAGCGATCTAACTAATGCTGAGTAAGCCTTGTCGTTGTTGAGTTGTGACAATCCATCGAGGCCTGTACAAGTCAGCAGGTGAGATCTTCATGGTCAAGGGGTGGAATTGGGCGGTCCTACCCATTGTCTGGCCTGTAAGTAAAGCCAGTGCCCGAAGACATTGCATACGTTCGTCATAGTCTGGTCGGGTGATACCGTAAAGCAAACGAAGCAATGTTTCATTGTCGTTGATGGCTCGATCGCAAAGGATTTTGGTGGCCACCTCTCTAATAGAGTAGTTAGGGTGCATCAACAATTTCTCTAGGGTGCTCAGATGAAGCGAGTCTTCTGTCTCTTGTGTAATGTATTGCGTTTTGGGCTCCTTCAGGGGAATCTCATGTTCGTCGCGGATAAGTGCCAGTACAGTGGTCATAGTACCGACAATGCCCAATGTGGCAAACCCAATACTGATGAGCAGCACCCTCTCATCTCGGGCGAACAAAAGAATACCCTCTTTCCAACCCATAATGCAAGCTAGTGTGTGGTGATGGTCGTATTCATGATTTGTTGACTCATGCGCCGTCGTTGAATCAATACGTTGTTCCGTACATGTCTGTGGTCTCTTGGTCCAATTCTGCCCCTGACCACCGCCAAAACCTTGATCCTCGTCGGGACTAGCAGCTGCCGGGCGTTTGTTCTCCGTACGAAGAACTCCGAATGTCCTACTATTAGTTGCCCCACATTTTTATCGATAAATTTGCAACGTCAAAGAAAAAAAAATCATTTTAGATTGTGTTTGAATGTTGCAGTGTCCTGCTACCCATCACCAGCAAACATCTTGGTGTTGGCCATCGACTTTTCACAACCATGGCTGGTTCGCAACTAAAGCGCCTCAAGGCGTCTTTGAGAGAGCAGGTATTACTGGACCGCAGCAATCGAAGAAACAACGGCGCAAGAATGCCGAGGAGGGCAAGACCCGCAACGACAAGCGGCTACAACGAGGCGTCGTTTTAGGCAGCATTCGTGAACAATTCAACCCTTTTGATTTGAAGCACGTTGCGCGAGGCCCCAAATTTGAGGTGACTTCTAGTCGAGTTGCTACTGGAGATGCAGCCAAGGGAATTCGAGGAGACCTGGAGTTGCAAAAGCCATGGGTGAAGAAAGGGTAAGATCTCCTAATTAACCTTCATATCTATCGTAATAGACTGTGTCTAACTCTATCATCTCCAAATAAAGAGAAGAGAAACTCTTTTGGTAGATATGCAGCGACGCAACAAAGTCGGAGGCATTCTCGACAGACGATTCGGTGAGAATGATCCCACGATGGCTCCGGAAGACAAGATGCTTGAACGATTTGCGAGAGAAAAGCAACGAAGCCACAAGAAGAGTGCATTGTTCGATCTTGAGGATGATGTTCCGATGGAGGGCCTGACACATATGGGCAAGACACTGGAGTTTGAAGACGACGACTTTCAAGAAGACGAACTGGAACTCGATTACGACAGCGACGGTTCCGTGAGAGAACGGCAAAGACTCAAGCGATTGCGGTCTCTGGCAGAGAATGGTAATGAGGAAGACTCGAAATGACCAGCCCGAGAGGAAGAAGACAAAGAAGGAGGTCATGGAAGAGAAAATTCTCAAATTTAAGATGCAAAAATATGAGCGACAAGCGGCTAAAGTGGTTGATGAGGATTTGCGAGAGGAGTTGGACAAAGAATTACACAGCATCCAGATGCTTCTCGCCTCTAAACAGAGCGTCAAGCGACCGGACGGTGCCCATGCTGCTCCCAAATCCGCGATCGCTGGAGTTGATCAGGACGCTTTTGACCGAAATTTTGACCTTGAGGTGAAGAAGCTGGCACAGGACAGACGCGCTCAGCCAACCGAACGCACTAAAACGGAAGAAGAAAGGGCAGAGGAGGAATCCAAACGGTTGAAGGAGCTAGAAAACAAACGCCAGAGGCGTATGATGGGAGAACAGGTGACGGACAGTGAAGGGAACAGTGACGAGGACGAGGGCAAGAAGAAGGAATCAGGAGAGGCGGACAGAATGGCCGTGAAGGAAGACGAAGACGAGGACGATGGTTTTGGTCTGGGTCGTGGCATTAAAACTCGGCCAACTGCTACAGAGCTGGGATTCGATGACGAAGATGACTTTATAATTGACGATGACCTTGTCGCTAGTGGCTCGGATCTGGAGCTTCTCGACAGCGACAATGAATCTGAGGATGATGATGGCGATGATTCTCAGCTTGATGATGGTGAAGAGGAAGATGAATTCACCCGAGGCTTACTGAACGAGGAGGAAGCCAGAAATCCGGTCTTTCAGATTACCGACTCGGCAGCAAATGCCGATGCGCCACAGAATTCAGACGAGCACGGCTTGCCTTATACATTTCCTTGTCCGCAAACATGCGAGGATTTTCAGTCTGCCATCAGGGCATTTCCTCACAGAACTTGCCCATCATCGTTCAACGAATTCGAGCGCTACACCATCCCAAGCTCGACAGCAAAAACAAAGAAAGACTCAGCAACTTCGCTGCGGCCTTGGTCGACTTCATATGTTTACCTTGGGATGCAGAATCATCACCATCTTTCTCCGTGTTGGAGAGTCTGATCCGTCACATCCATTCGCTCTCCAAAATGTTTCCTTCCGAAATCGGCAAAGGTTCCGACACCATATCGAAGAGATTAGCCATAGCCGTCCACTTGCGCTACAACCATCTGATCTCGTCTTATTGACAGCCATCAGCACGACGTTTCCTACTTCTGATCACTTCCACCAGGTCGTCACACCAGCAATGCTCACGGTGGGCAGGTTTTTGGGTCAAAGGTCCCGCAAAAACTGGCTGACTATTCCACTGGTGCCTACCTTGCCATCTTGTCGTTGCAATACCAGCAGCTTTCAAAGAGGTTTGTTCCAGAAGTGCCAAACTTTTGTTTGAACACGTTGTGTGCTTTGTCTCCTGTTGCGTCGAACAAGGAGTTGGGCAATTTCCCGTGTCATAAGCCTCCACCGGCTGTTAGGACACAAAAAGCAACTGCCGGTACAGTCAGAAAGTTGACTTTCTCCGATTGCACCGCGACGGATGCCTCAGTGTCGGCTAAGGTCTCAACGATGAGTACTGTATTGGACGTCTTAGATGCTGCTGCAGATTTGTGGACTGGCCAAGACGCATTTTGGAGACGTTTGGTCAAGGGACAAATGTTCTGAAACATCTCACGAGCGAGTCAGATCGATTGCATCTCCCCACACAAGTGATTGAAAAGACGGAGAAACTCACAGTCAAGTTGAATCGCATGGCAAGCTTGGCACGAATTTCTCGCCGGCCGCTGGAACTTCATCATCATCGTCCACTCGCCATCAAAACGTATATTCCCAAGTTTGAGGAGACGTTTGATCCCGACAAACACTACGACCCCGACCGTGAACGAGCTGAATTGGCCAAACTCAAGGCCGAGCACAAAAAGAACGCAAGGGCGCTATGCGGGAGCTCAGAAAGGACGCCAATTTCATGGCCAGAGAGAACTTGCGTGTCAAGAAGGCCAAAGACGAGGCTTACGAGAAGAAGTTCAAGAGGTTGGTGGCCGAAATTCAAAGCGAGGAAGGACAGGAGTCAAATGCATACGAGCAGGAGAGGAAAGCGAGGAAACGGGCAAACAACAAGTAGCCAGGGTACTTCATTTAATTTCCATTCTTGTTTCAACAAAAAAAAAGTTGATTTCAAGCCGATGGAATTGTGAATTGTCAATGATGGTTTGTGGTGACTAACAAATAGTCTGTAAGGCTTTGTCATTCGCCGTCGACTATGTGTGACTGGTAACAAGAAAGGAGTCGTCCGATTTTGGAATATAAAAGGCCCTTCGTCATTTACCTTTGGCGTAAAAGAGGTAAAATCTATCTAAAGTGGCAAGAGAGGTTACGTTGATTCCAAGATAAAATGCATTGTCGGAGTTTGATGTGAATAAAGTGGAACACGCTGTAGGCGGCCCTCGTAATACAGAGAGGGCCACCAGCGTTCTGTTGGTGGCTCACGCTTGTAAATTCATCGTCGTCAAAACATTTATTCATGCTTTCAAGCTGGCACGACCTCTTTCTCGATGTCAATCGCTACCAATGCTTTCACTTGTGCCATTCATGCTCCTTCTTAATCGATCCGATTTGACCCTCTCTAGTACGGAGTACACACGGCCTTGATAGATCCATCGCACGAATCCGCTGAAGACAGTGGCGCAATGGCCCCCTCACAGGACAATGCTGCACCCAGTGATGATGAAGATGACTACATGAAGATGACCTTTGAGGCCAATCCCAGTGAAAGAAACTTCCTTACAAAGGACCCAGCGTTTGAAGAAGGAAGCTCTCGCCAGGGTGCAGTCAAATCAAAAGCGCAGCTCGCCGAGGAGGAGGCCGCAGCAAGGGAAAAGGCTCTCTCGACATCCATGCTCGATGCGCCAATGTTCAAAAAAGCAAAGGTTTCGCCATGATGGCAAAAATGGGGTTTACAGGAGGAGGGCTGGGCAAGACGACTGATGACGGGATACTACCCCGTTGACAGAACCGATCAAGGTCAGTTTGAAGGAGGATCGCGGTGGAATCGGCATGGAGAGCGAGAAGAAGAGGAAGCTACAAGAGGCCATGGAGGAACGAGACATCAAGACTGTCAAGGTTGACCCGGATGAGTACCGGGATCAGGTACGGAAGGAGCGAGAGGATGAGAGACTGGAGAAACAGTTCCAAGCTGCACAGCGAGTTGCTGAGCGAATGGATGAGGAGTCGGAGCCGCAGAAAGATGCAGAGGCACCAGCTAAGCAGCCGGGAGATGTCTCGTCACGGCTACTGAAATCAGTCCCCGTTCTCTATCGTGGGTTGATACGATATAGGGAGGAGAAGGAGCGCGATAGACGGATGCGGTATGACTTGGAGCAGTCGCTCTCACGGCTGCCTACGTACGAGGACGAGGACGAGGACGATAAGAGGCGCTGGGCAAGAAGAAGACGACGACGTACGTTGCTACGCAGGACTTGGATGAAGGGGACGAGGAACTGGATGCATTCAATGCCTTGCAGCCGGGGAGCGGCTGGAAAAGCTGGTGCGATACTTGCGGGAGAGGCATTGGTACTGCTTTTGGTGTAAGATGCAGTACGAGAGCGAGGACTGGAGGGTGTCCGGGAGTAAATGAGGAGGATCACGATTGATACTTTGCTTTTCTTTTTGACATGATTGCTAATCATGTGTGAGATTCCTCGGCCGTGCGGAAATGCCGTCGCATGTTTGCTCCCTGGTCCCCCGCGAAATAGCTTGACAGAGATTGCGAACATGATGCTCCCTCCATACATGGATGAAATAAATTAATTTAATGCCTGCCCTTCATCATTCATCTGCCCCTGGCATGGCAAGTGGCAGTGATAATAGCAGTAGCAGCACAGACGCTAGACGGACGGCGCTAACCACCCCGGAGTCAGCTGCTGGCCTGGCACTCCTAACTTTCTAAGGCACATACATGTGTGCAGTTTAGTTATGAGCAGAGCCACCTACTGCGGTAATAAAGCGACAAAAAGAAAGCGACCAGAACCCTGAAAGTCGGCGACCCTGCTTCCTGATGAGCCACCTGGCCTTGCTTGTACCACATAATACCACAACCAGACATTATTCATTCCCATTCTTTTTCCCCTTCCATCAAAAGTACGTCGATTTGTGCATCCAACACACTTCGATCCTTCTGTGCGATACGTGCCTAGGGTACGTGCCACTCTTCGCCGCTATGAAAATCGCACATCTCTCCGTTGGGCTACTGTCCCTGCTGACGCCTTTGACGGCGGCGTGGAGCAAAGAAGGTAAGCCGATGCTCTGTTTGATTTGGCAACGAGGTTCTCGCTCCCATCGCGCAACTACGAATTGCTGACTTGGGCTCTCAGACCGTGAGATCTTTCGAATTCGAGATGAAATATCTGCTCACGAGGCTGATCCTGCCGCTACATTTTACGACATTCTTGGCGTTTCCCCGTCGCCTCTTTCGAAGACATCCAAAAGCGTACCGCAAGAAGACTGTTGCACTGCATCCCGACAAGGTCAAACAACGATGGCACCAAGAAGCAGGCTGGCAGAGGCAAGGCGATGGCACCATGAAGCAGCCAACCTCGTCAGAGGTCAAGACTGCCGTCAAGCAAGCTTCTGAGCGCCAGACTCGTCTTATGCTGATTGCCAACATCCTAAAAGGACCTGGCCGAGATCGTTACGACCACTTCCTTGCCAATGGGTTTCCCTTGTGGAAGGGCACCGACTACTACTACAACAGATACCGTCCTGGCCTGGGAACAGTCATGGTTGGCTTGTTCATCATCGGCGGCGGTGCTATCCATTATCTCATTCTCTACATGAGCTGGAAACGACAGCGGGAGTTTGTCGAGCGCTACGTCAAGTTCGCCAGGGATACTGCATGGGGTGGCAATCTCGGCATTCCAAACATCGAGCCGCAGTCATCTGCCCCTGCGACACCTCCTGATGAGGAAGAGGATGCTCCTGCAGCAGTCCCCAGAACCGCAGGGAGCGCCGCATGCAGCAAAGGAAGTCAAGAAGGATACTGGCCGAGGACGGTCCAAAAGGCGACCAAGAAGACCACTGCTGCTTCTCGCGATGCCTCGGCCGGTCCTACTGGTGTTCGCCGGAGAGTTGTGGCCGAGAATGGGAAGATTCTCGTTGTGGATTCTCTCGGCGATGTCTACTTGGAAGGGGAGGACGAGGACGGCGTTGTGAATGAATATCTTCTCGATGTAAGCATTCAATCTGCCTCAAGTTTGCCGCATCATCATCTTGATAG
Source organism: Epichloe gansuensis (assembly GCA_023658505.1). Taxonomy (NCBI): domain Eukaryota; kingdom Fungi; phylum Ascomycota; class Sordariomycetes; order Hypocreales; family Clavicipitaceae; genus Epichloe; species Epichloe gansuensis. The sequence goes on from CP098281.1 coordinate 2,249,328, forward strand.
TCGCACATTCTAACACGGCAACAGCCAAACGAGTTGGCGCAGCCTACGTTGAACGATACTGCCATTGTCCGACTGCCCCTCTACGTCTTTAACCTGACCCTTGGCCGTTTTATTGCCAAAAGGACGTTGAAGTTGAATCTGACGTGTCTGAAGTCGAGGAAGAGACGGATGCGGCCCAAAGAACGCCCAGCGATTCTGACTTTGAGCTCCTGGACAAGAGCACCGACTCTCTCGGTAAGGCAAAGTCCTCTGGCATGGAAAAGAGCGGCAAGTCGAGCAAGCGCAGGAACAAGAAGAGGTAAAAGGAGACACACTATCTCCTGGTATGCAGAAAACGGAGAAAAGACGATGCGCAAATTCTTTGTCATGATACATTAGTGATTAGTGGGGGTGGAGTAATTTTTGGACATGACACACGATACACAAAGCATCGTGGGAAAGAGATGAGAGGAGTTTGGCACGCAAGGATGCCTAGATGGGCAGAGAGAGAATCGTTGGCGCAATAAAAACGGACACGAGGTGGTCGCGCAAGCAGAGTCGTGGTCCGTTGGTGCATCGGCATTGTTGGTCAAATCAGTTGCAGTTGCATATGCGTGTGATGTCTGTTTTGTGCCTGGTTCGATCGTCGACAACTAATGATAAAGACGTGATTCACATGTCAATCAACGGGAATAAGCCATATAAGAAATACAATAGTCCGATGGACGACTGATGAAAGAAGGGGTCAACCAGCTTGGCGCAAGCCATTACGGAGTAACTCGGTAGCAATTAGTAACAGCGCTTCGACGACGGTTCTCTCTGGCCCAGCGTCCATCTAGCCTCGGCGCTCAGCTGGTGGGCAATGAAGCTAGATGGCCAATCATGGCTCGCATGGCTCGCATGGCAGCAGTGTACAAAGAACCAAAGGAACGTCGCCAGCGGTGCTGGCCACTGAGAAGCTGCAACGAGGCGCCCGGCCGGTTGTACCCCGCAAACTAGGGTCAGGTACGTACCTACATAATTCGTACATGTAAGAATATTATATGTATTAAGAGGAAAACCTAAGAAAACCGTTGCCGCCCCAGTTCACCACTCACAGGCGGCCAAGCTGCCCAGTGCCAGCCTGTGGCATTTGCTGTACTGTATGTACCATATGTAGCCTGTAGGTGGCATCAGGGGCCGAGCATAATATTATAGGACTGGGATGAGGGTTGTGCCTTTTCTTCTTATTTCTTCTCCTTGTCTGCGGAGTCGTTAGTAAACGACTTCTTCTTTTGGTCGCGAGAGCCATCGTTTGTTTCCGTTTGCATCTTGTTCCCTCCTAATAAATCTGCTACATATATTTGGGGGCGGCCTATTCTGCGACCCGCGCCGTTTCCCGTTTCCCGTTTCCCGTTTCACGCTCCCCGTTTTGTTGAACCCCGCACCCAACCATATCTTGCGACAAAGCTCTACCTACATAGACATCGGATAGCTTGGTTTGGTTGGGCGAGCGCTTCCACGGAGTAGAGTGCTCTCCACGACACCGTGCCATCCTTGGCTGAGGCCGCCGCTGATACATACACTTCACTCAAGCGGCCGTCTGAAGAAAAAAAGAAAGAGCCTGTCGAGAAGAGATGGAGAGAAGTCGCGGAATACCCGACCGGGAAATGTTCCTGAGCAAGCCGGCCCCAGAGGACTGCGGTGACAGCCCAACTGTTGAACCACTGCGCATCTTCAAGCCAAAAGTCCCGAGCCTGCTGGCCGCAGCTCTGCCTCTCCCGCCAACAGGCCCTCGTTTCCTCTCCCACCTGGTGCGTCGAGGCTCTGCGGCACCGCTGCCTTTCCCAGACGACGACGACGACGACGACGACGACAACGGCAGCAGCAGCGGCAACGGCAACGGCAGCAGCAACGGCAACGACGATGGCGGCGTGCGCAGACCAAATCCGCCCAAGCCATACGGGGCAGCTTACAACGACACAACGCCTCGTCTGGATACGAGCCCCGTTGAGAAGCGACTTGGCTTGGCCGAGAGGAGAGGTGCCTCACCCAAGGTCATTCACTCGCCCTCGAGTCCCGACGCTGACCAGGGCCTTTTGCCCGGGCTTTGAAAGAACAAAACCGCACAGCTGTTTCTGCCACAAGTTATCCAAGCTATCAAAAGAAATACTATCCGCCCCCGGTGGTGCTTCGGCCGCTCCTCCATCAACCAATGCCTCCTCGTCTTCGTTACAGCCTCCAAACCGCGAGCACTCTACTACCCTTGGCGATCAGGGTGAATCGTCTCGCATCCACCGCCTCGAATTCCACCACGCGGGCCAGTCGTGGTTCTCCTCCCCCTCCCGAAACGCCCATCGATGAGCCCGGCAATGTTCCCGGCGGCGGCGGCGGCGGCATCGAAGCTCGATATGCCGCCTCTGGTATCTCGGGGACTGCAACTCTCAACAGCTTGCAGGCTCACCAGGCACAGAGCGCCGCTGCGGCTCAGAGACTGGCACAATATGGCAACCAGCGTCCTCCCCAACGGCCGTGGACACCGACCGAAACGCCCGATCAAGCTCCTTCTGGACCACCTACCGTCTATCAAGGCGCCAACGTCATCTCGAGTCCGGAGCCGCGGCTTGGAGCCATCTCTGCTCCTCCCCAGCCGACGCAGCCTCCGGGCCAGAACCAGGCCTCGAAACAGCAGGCCTCGAACCAGGGGCAAGCCGATCCGAACGCTCCAGTCCAGGTCAGCGTATTGGAGCAAGACTTCCAGCGTATGGGCGCCAAGACGCCGCCGCCTGCCTACTCGAGCGTCAACCCGAACGGCACTTCTGCCTACCCAAAGGAAAAGCAGCGACCTCAGCCAGGCGGCGCCGCTGGAACAGCCGCGGCTGCGGCAACGGCAACGGCTGTACGACCTCAAACCACTCCGCCTGCTGGAACTGCGGCAGCGGCAGCGGCAGCGGCAGTTCCGGGGTTCTCCTCATCTTCAACGCCGCCAACCAAACCGGCGGCTGCGGCGGTAGCTGCTGGTCTAGTTTCACCAGCACTTCAGCATCCAGGACATCCTGCTTTTGCCAACGACCCCAGGCCAGAAACAAACGGGCAGTCATCTCAACCGGTTGCCCCGTCGAGCATGTCACTCCAGACGCAAACCCTCGCGTCCCCCTCCACTGCCCGAGGGCTGGATAGCTCATCTGGACCAGAATTCAGGCCAATACTATTACATCCACCTTGCATCCCAGGCCACGCAATGGGACTTCCCCAAGGGCCCCAATCCTATCCAGCACGAACATACTCCACTCTCGCCTACGGCATCAACGTATGGAAATCCTTTGACCTCGCCCATGTTCGGGAAGCAGTCCATGGCTTCGCCCATCTTTTCCCCTCACACGCCTGGCTATGCTGAGAGCATCATGAGCGTTGCTTCCCAAACGCCTACGGCAGCCGGGTTTTCCGGTCCGCCCCTGGCGCAGGAGTGGAAATGTACCGGATCCAGCCCACGAATGGAGTATACTTTGGTCCTTACCTGAGATATGTCAATATGGATCATGAGAATGGTGTCTGGATGGGAAGCATTCTCATCGTCACCGATGCGCCTCAACCTCCAACCATTCACATTCATCCTAGCACAGATCTCTCGCCCAACCCGCGACAACTGGAACCACGCCCCATCTATACCCATCAAAGATGGACATTCTGCAAGTACGAAATTGCCTTGCCCATGAGTGATGCCGGTACGGAACGGTGGACATATGCCGTGACATCGCACATGGGCTGTACACGGTACGAGTTCGTGGTGGCCGGTCGACACGAAGTGGATGGCGCTTCATCGCACACTCGGGCAACGACTTTGCTACCAGTACGTCGCAAAACGAAAGAGCTCGCCTCGGCGGCGTCGGGTTCATGTGGAAGGATGTGTTGCAGAAGAACGTGGACTGCGGCGGATTCCACGTCCAGCTTGGCCTGGGTGATCAAATCTACGGCGATAGGCTCTGGAAAGAAGTTCCTCTGCTGAAGCAATGGCTTGCCATGAGCGGAAGGATAACAAGAAGAATGTGCAATGGACTGCCCGACACGAGGAGGACGTGGCACATGCCTACTTCCATTTCTACACCAGTCACTTTGACCAGCCCTTTGTGCGAGAAGCCTTTGCGCAAATTCCTCACATTTGCAAATGAACGATCATGACATGTAGGTGAAGATTCCTCTGCTCTCTCTCAACCCCGCCCCGCCCCATTCTTTGACGTGTTTTCCCATCATGGGGTTCATTCAGGACTAAATTATTTGTGCCTTCTAGCTTTGATGGATATGGCTCGTATCCCGACTATATGCAAGCCTCGGCGGTGTTCAAAAACATTGGGCGCATTGCTACGGAAATGTATCTCCTGTTCCAACATCACACTACGGTTGAGATTATGCGAAATGTCAGCACGGACCACGACATCTTCACCATTACGGGCGTCGGCTGGCACTTCGTCAAGTATCTGGGACCGGCTATTGCGGTTGTCGGACCAGACTGTCGCTCCGAGCGGACGCAAGCGCGCGTCATGGCCGGGCCAACGTATCAAGGCATCTTCCCCAAGGTAGCGACGCTGCCCCGAGCGTGCAGCACGTGGTGTGGATGGTGTCCGTTCCTCTCATCTACCCTCGACTAGACGCCGTAGAGAGCTTGGCCAATACTGTTGCGGCGGGCAAAAGGCCGTCAACACAACGTACAACATTCTGGGCAAGGTCACGAGCTCGGTGGCTGGCGTCGTCGGCGGCAAGGAGGCCGTGGCCATGGGATTCTCACAAGTCAAGAAGGCGGTTGGCAAGGGCGGCTTGATGGGCAATGTCCTGAACCAGTTTGGAGAGCTGGACATCCAGGAGGTGTTGAAGGACATGTGGACGCACGACTCCAAGGACCTGGAGAGGACATACTTCATCCGCACCCTGCAGGGCATAGCGCAACAAAGGGCATCCGTATGACCTTTTTGTCAGGCGGTAAGTGTTCGCCCAAGCCCCCAACACGGGAGACAGACAAAGAAGGCTAACGTGGGCAAATGATAAAAACCCTGTAGATGTCGCAGCCTCCGGCGCCGGTCTCGTCCACGACCCAACCCACCCCAACGACCACAAAACCATGTACCAAATCGTGTCGTCGCCCATCGTCTGCGCCCCCAAGGCGGCTACATACTCAAGCTGCTCCATAACCAAAGACGCTCTACGTGCCCAGGAACGGGCAAAAGTCGACGCACGAAGTGTCCGACACAAAGAGGACATGATGGAGATATTCCACACGGACGCCAGCGGCGCCGCTCGCGAGAATGAAGAAGCTCATGGGCCGCAGGAACTACGTCGCCTTTGTGGCATACGACCAGGAAGCGGCTGCGAATCAGCAACAAGTCCCGTTTAGTCCCAGTCCGAGTGTCAGCAGCGGCAGTCAGCATGGGCTGTCGAAGCTCAATCTCGCCGTGGACTTTGTCGTGCAAGGGGATGGGGCATATACTGCCACGACTAAGTATGGGCCCGTCATCATTCCCCATCTCGAGTATGGGAGGTAAATATCGGGTGGGCTACATCTTTCAGTGTCAAGTACAGTACTTGCTGGCAACGTGTACAAGTGCACAGGAGAGAAACATGTCTGCTGCTGGGACGGTTGAATTCTATGTTTTCAAAACAACATATACCTTTTTTTCGTCTTGATAACGATAGTTTGTTATTGGCCCCTTTTTCATTCGTACATATAACTTGGATACACCTGGCTCTTTGATTTCTCCATGGCGCCTAGCTTTGATTTCTCAGGACTAGTTAGTACAGCCATTCGATATTTTGAAGACATTACTTTATATTTTCATTCTTGCTCTCTGTCTGTAATACCATGGATTTCATGATTTTGTATAAGAAGCTTAGATTCGCACCGCGCCCTGGAAAGTCGAGCATTTTCTGGACATGATCTCTTGGGGCGTAGCTACAAATCAAAAAGCTCCTTGAGAATGCGGATCGTGTCTTCGGGCGACTTGACGGCATGTCCGATGGTGCGAGGGTCACTGTAGATTTCCCAGTCATTGCCGCCCTCAAAGGCCTTGTCGCCGAAGAAGTGGACGTTCTTGTATGCGATGCCGCCTTCTTTCTTGGCCTCGTTCTCGAGGTGCTTGAGGCAGTATGTCTTGTCCCAGCCTGTGGGAAGACGTCGAATGAGATTTGTCCGCCGATAGAGTATCTGCCCGTAGAGGAATGTGAGTCGGAAACTCGATTTTTCAAATACTGACATGTATAAAATCGAGTATTATGCTGGTGGGAAAGAAGAAGAAGAAGAAGAAAGCACAACCATAATGACTGGTAGCTGAGACGGGGGGGATTCACGTACGTCAAGTCCACGTCAGGAAACTTCTTCTTCAGATCCTCCACAAACTTGGCCCTCACCTTGCTCTCCTTGTCGAACTTCTCAAAGTCGTTTCTCTCCTGCGTGCTGGCATTTCTCCCCACGGGGCTCACGTTGATCATGCCGTTTCTGAACTCGACAAACGTGCCCCTCTTGACGGGGACATCCATGTCCGCCAGATAGTGCAGGATATAATTGACGAGCTCCTTGTACTTTGCCTCGCCGATCCACTTGATGAAGCTGTTGGAGGAGTTCCTGTCCCAGCTTGTATGCTGTCAATCCGTTCTCGGAGAAGCAGAAGTCGAAGAGGGTCGTGACGGGCACACCGGCTGGCTTGCCGATCTGTTCTTGTTGCTTGGCGAGGTCAGAGCCGCCGACGAAGCCGACGGCGCATTTCTTGCGGAGGGCGGAGAGGATGGAGAGGATTTCGGGCGAGGCATCCTGTTGGAGGACGAGTGATTTGGTGGCACGGTCAGCGGCCTGCACAAATTCTGGAAGCGTAATGGGTCGAACGGGGAGAGGGAGGGGGAGCGACATCAGCCGGACTGTACCAGGCGAGCAGGAGTGAGAGTGCCGTCCACGTCGAACAAGCAAATCGTGTCCCTGAGGGGACGTTCCTCAAGAGGAGGATAGCTGGACTGGGCGGTGTCCATGATTGAGTAAAGGGGATGAGATCCGAAGTTGGGGAAGATATTAATTACCTACGGGTTTGGTGATGCATGTACATAATGTACGTACATACGCTTTTCGTACGAACGTGGGGAGGGTCCGTCCAATGGCGGAAAGGAGGGGAGGGGCAGGGAAGGAGCTTGTGAGGGGCGGTCAGGCAAGCTTTCCACAGGAGCAAGTCGCCAGATTGCTTCTCTTCTGTTAGATCAAGACACGTTGTTGTTAAGACCGGAAAGAATTGCACATCTTTCCAGTTCGAGATGCCACAAGAAGGACAAGTGCGTCTTTGGGGTCAAAAGGTGCTCCAGAACATTAATAGCTTCCATTGTTGATCGTACCAGTTGCGCAACTCAATGCATTGCATTGCATTGCATGCCTGCATGCCACTTCTTGTTGTTACAGCTGCTTTCTAGCAAGCTATCAAATAAAAACTACAATGCAACGACATACCTGCTACTCCAATAAGACGCTACCAAATAATGCTTGCTGTCTGTCGTCTGTCGTCCACAGGCCATTACTCATCCGTGCCAGTTTCATCATACATAGAACGAAACATACAACCGTCCGTTGATATGCATGCAGTCAGTCCGTCTCTATCCACATTACGACTCTTGCCATACCCCGGATACCTCCACTGCAACGTTCGCAATTGTACTCAGTGTCCAAAGAGCAATCAAGCCCCAGCCAATCTTGCGGCTCAGAATCCATTTGTTCAGAGGTACAACGATCAAGAGTAGAACCAGCATGATGAGAAGAGTCACGGCGGATATCAAGAGCGTAGGGCCAACCTCGACGCTGTACGGCCCATACTGGATTGGCCGGTCGGGATGTTTGGCGTGCTTCTTGTTGGCGTGCTGCACCATCATGAGGACGCCTCCGATGCCGATGCCGAGTAGAACGTTGAGCATTGGACCGCCAAAGCATGCAGATCTAATAGTTCGGGCTTGGTCAGCAGTTCGTAACCATCGTGTACAACTAGGTGGCTAGCACTTACAAAGCCATCACCGGATAGCCTAGGCGCGCTACAGTAATGTCCGCAACCAAGTCGCCCACGCTGTTGCCAGCTGCGAAAATGGTAAGCCCTAGTAAGGCTTCTGATATGTTCAAGACGACGCCAAAGGCCTTCAAAACCCTACCACCTCGCCAGCAATGGTAGAAATCCACGCAATGCTAATGATGAAACCCATAAAACAGAGAAGGAAATGGTGCTTGGGTCTTCTGTGGTCGGACGTGAGGATGAAAAGACATGCCAACAGCACAAGTGAAACTAAAAGCGTATAAAGAACCATCATTACCAGCGTTTTGCTCGGATGGGACAGATCCTCTGCCATATTGGCCCACAGAATCAACATGGCGAATAATGGTCCCGTGAAAAGCTGGACACAGACGAGCCAGCGGTTCCACGTCGTCGGTACGTCATTCTCATTACTAATGGATGGCATATCTGACAGAGGCTTTGCGACAGATGATCCATTGAGAGCGGCGCCGCCTTGTGACGAGACAGCCGTTTCTGCGTTCCCCAGGTGAACAATGACTTGTGGTGAAGGTGCCCGGTCTACATTGGCGCTATTTCTGCGGGAACGTCTCCGATAACGCTCCCATTCGCCTTCTGGTTCAATCTCTTGCGCCTCAATGGATATGGGCGGCGCGTTATGCCCAAGCTCGCGACGACTACGTTCGCGGAGCATACCTTGATCGTCCACTGAACCTTTTGCTTCTTCTTCATTTGTTTCAGATTCGACCACAGGAAGAGTAATCACAAGCAAAAGATGCTTGGCACCGATATAGTACTCAAAAACTTGTCCCAGATGCGCTTCTCCTGCCAACCCTGCAATGTGGAAACAATGTCGCGAGAACAACGTGAGGTGGTGGGAGAATAGAATAAGGCCACCATCGAATTGGTCTTCGGGCCACTGCAGCAGAGGTTTGCATTTCTGGGAAGCTATTTGCTCGGCGCGATGATCCAGGCTGGGGTAGCACGAACTCAGTCCGTTCCGAATTTACGTTTGGTGTAGTAACCATCGGCGAGTCGGTATAGCGTGGGAACGGTGAGCTCGGCGACAACGTATCGCTGTGACTGCTACGTCGACTAGGGATAAGTAGCTTGAGAGAGTCGGAATGTTTGCCATTGTGGTCCTCGCTGTCACTTGATTCGCCATCATCGGTGGTACCAGGGGACCAAATGGTGGTGGGGCCAAATTGCCTCCCACCATGAACGGTGTCGAATGGCGCGTGCTCTTGCCAGAAGGAGTATGCCCAAGGACTGCCGGATTGTCGTGGACATTGTTTGATGCGATGGAGCTTGTTTCTGTGGAAGCCTCTTCAGCCAGCAGATTCGGAACTGGGGAGCTGACGCTGCCACCGTGCCGCCATACGAAAACGCCCTCTCTCTCACTGCTCCTGGGGTTGGGAGAGCTTCCCAACGTTCACCTTCCGGGACTTCATTGGTCGTACCTCTCCGGAGCCGTGGAGCAACGTGATGATCAGAGTAACTACGCCCGGGAATGTGAGAGAGTTGAAGGTTGCTTTCACGCTGCAGTTGAGCCAGAGCTGATCGAAACTCCAATGCTCCGACCAAGCTAGGTCGAATGGGATTCAATGCGTGAGACCTTGTTCTCCCGGGACGTAATACGCGCATGCTTCTCGATACTTCGGCAGCGACCATCCGCTCATGATCTTCATCGTCGCTGTCATACTCTACTGATCCGTCATGATCGCCACTTTGACCTTGGCCGTGTTCTTGGCTCTGTCCATCAATCTCGATTCTAGGTCCGCGCTCTAATGATGAGATGTCGTGGAAAGAGCTACTGCTTCGGGAATCTTGTCTCAAATCGTCTTGGGGGTTCTCGGGTTCGTCACGATATGGTTCTCCGGCCAGTTCATCGCCAGAATTGCCGACCATTCCATAGTAGTGGCTCCGCGCTTCGCCTTCGCGACGTAAGCGTCGTTTTCTTCTTGTCGAATACCAATGCCAGCCGACCACGGTTAGTACATACACGATGTAGTAACCTACCATGGCCAACATTCCCAGAATCGCAAGTGACCGTCAGCCAGAAACGACATGGCAAAGGCAACTGCAACGATGAAGAAGCATATATCTCGGGCATACGTCTTCTTATCGACTCTGAATTCGCGCACCAGTGCCATGGAGCCGGCCACGACGCCAGTGATGAAGCAAGCAGCACCAAGGAGCTCACCAACGGCCATGCCAGGGCTATTGGAGCTCATGGCAGCAAAAGTGCTAAAAACATCGGGAGCCGTTTCCAAAGGCGAGGAAGGTGACACCAGCCAGGCTTTCGCTCAGGCCGAGGATGGTCGCAATTGTACTCAGGTTGACGCTGAAGAAATCGCTGGCTGCGATGCCGATAGTGGTGAATAAGAGTCCCAGCCAGACAACTAGCAATACAGAATGCAGCAGGTCTCATTTGACTCGAGGCACAGTAATACCATTCGAGATACGGCAACAAGCCGGCGTCCTCATCTTCGCAATACTTCTTCACAAAGGCACACTTGTCCTCAGCCGAGTGTACATTGTTGCATTCAAGCGGCCTGGCCCGACGGAAAAGATTCACCGCAGGCCCAGCATGTTCAGGATCCGATCCATCGCCATGAATTTGGGATTTCAGTAAGAATGAGCATGCCGCCAGTAGACTTATGAGGAAGACCGTCGCGACGAAGGGACGGAAGCGCAGTCGGCTTCCACGGGCTCTGGGTGCTGGCGGTGCTGGCGGTGCTGGCGGTGCTGGCATCTTGGTTGAGTCTTCATATCGTAGACTGCGCTTAGTCTTTTCGAGGCCGGAGCCTAGAGTCGGGCTTGGATTAAATATCGATCACATGGGGAAGCGGTAAAGATGATAAATATCGGTTTCAACCCAAGGCCAAGTTCGGCATTATAAAGGCAAGCAGCAATGGAGCTCGAGTGAACAAACAGGTGCCATTGGCCCAGCTGAAGGGGGTCTGTGGGAGGCCCCCGGAGAGGCGGCGTGATTGGCCAGGTGAATCCATCCCGTCTCCCACGCTTTTCGCTCTTCCACGTCGACACACTCCTACGGATTACAACATCATCCTGGATTCCTGGATTCCTGGATTCCTGGATTCCCGGAGCACTGCAGAACGCCTCCGCATCGTTCCGCCCGCCGCCAGCCAGCGCAACACGCTTCATTAGTGTTTTTATTTGCATATAGGTCATCAATCTGACGCAGACCCGTCCCGATCAACACAATACCTGGCCCGGATGTTTGTTGAACCAACCCTATTTACATGTAATAACCGGTGGCGGGACTAAGATTGCCGTGGAGTCCCCACTTTTGAACCTTCACTGACCGCCTGGATCCACAGGCCACAACAATTGAGCAAAGGCAAGGGCAGGCCAGCACGTGCGCTCACTCCGTTGTGCCGTTGTGTACATCCCCAGCCGATTAGGCATTTTGTTTACTTCGGGCAGCTGAGCGAACCAGGACGCGACACGGCTATTGTCAAACATACGTCTGCATTTCATTGCATAACAACGCCAGGAAATGCCTCAGGTTGCTCAAGTCCCACGCGCCGGAGGCGTCAGATCGACGTCTGCTTCTCATTCAGCGTCACCATTCAAATCCCCTGTCAAGTAAGTCGCGTTTGCATATTGCGTGCTCTGAAATACTGCTGCTGCTGCTCCTCCTGCTGCTGCTGCTCCTCCTGCTGCTGCTGCTCCTCCTGCTGCTGCTGCTCCTCCTGCTGCTGCTGCTCCTCCTGCTGCTGCTGCTCCTCCTGCTTGGGCACCACTAGTGATATCGTCACTGCTATGCGCGCGCGGCACTGCGGCACTGCGGCACTGCAAAGTGGCATAATCTTGTTGCTCACACAAAAACCCTTCAGAATCCCTTTGAACGATGATGCGCACGAGAAAGGCCAGCGAATGCATTCACGAAAAGCTCTACACGAAAAGCAGATCAATGAGATCAAGGCAGCCGCGACGCCTCGCAAAGGCAGCTTGAGGCTGGATGACATTGAGAATGCGTCACCGGGCTCTGCTCTGGGAACGCCCAGAGGGGCCGGGTGGGCGAAATCACCGAGGAGGTCACGGTTGGCGGCGTATCAGTCACACCCATCAAGCGAGTGCCGATTCTTGCCAATTTCGAGGAGTGGATGAAGATGGCGACCGACAACAAAATCAACGCCACCAACTCGTGGAATTTCGCTCTGATTGATTACTTCCATGATATGTCGCTACTCAAAGAGGGCGATGGAGTCAACTTCAAAGGCCAGTTGCACACTGGATGGGTGTGTCAAGATTTACACCAACAGAGTAGACAGTGTCGCAACGGAGACTGGCAAGTTGCTGAGCAGGTTGGCCGATAGCAGCAGCAGAAGAAGGGCCGAGAAGATGCCGACGGCAACGAGAGTGAAGAGGAGTTGGATGAGGACGGCAATCCCAAGAAGAAGTCAGAAAGAAGGTAAAAAGCATTTAGCCTTTGTTGCTCAGCTGGCTTCCAGTACCAGGAACATGACGCAGTCAACATACGCTGACCTGGTTGCAATTAGACACAAAGATCGTCAGAGGCGACGCTTGCTCCCTCTTTCAGCTCATTGCAGCTGAAAAAGTTTGAACTCGAATTTGCTGTAGATCCCCTTTTCAAGAAGGCCTCGGCGGATTTTGACGAGGGTGGTGCCAAGGGTCTGCTTCTCAACCACTTGATGATCGACTCACAAGGACGAATTGTCTTTGACAGTAGCGACGACTCAGGCGATGTAGCTCCAGTAGAGAGAGGATACCGAAGATGAGGACCCGGATGCAGAGGATGCCGATATTACCGCGCAACTAGAGGACAAGTCATCAGACGAGGTCCCGGAGGAAGAGGAAGAGCCGGCCGTGGAAATCGACCTTGTTTCACTTGGGCAAAGGTTCTTGCCGAGCCTGGCCCATCTCGATGAGCTTGACGTATGTCCGTCGCTCAAAACCTTTGACATAGGAGATCCATCAGGTTCCATGGATATTCCCTTCCTGAAGGCGCCTGAAGATTGGAGAGATCAAGACAAGAATCATGCCACCGGGGATGTTTCCGGCATGCTCATCGACGATGATGCTCCCATTGGATTTGACGACGACGATCTCGGTCTTGGCAGCTTTGATATTGGGGGCGACGTTGCTTTTGGTGAAGGTGGTGAGGCTTGGGCACGGGATGCCGCTCTTGCGCCTCAAATGAGAATATACGATGCTGGCATGGATGAGGGAGCTGAGGAGAGGAATTTGACGACAACGGAGAATACATCGTGTCCATGGTCAAGCCTCAGAACGCTGACAAGATGCACGAAGACATCCTAGGCTTCTTTGACCAAGCTCTGCAGAAGAATTGGAGCAGTGCAGAACACTGGCGAATCAGAAAAATCAAAGAAACCAACAAGCCAGCCAGTGAAACCAAGAAAAGGAAAGAAAAGGAGCCATTCGAAATAGACTTTGCCTCGCCTCTCGAGTCGACAATGTCTGATGTTATCCACACACAAGCGTCCAGCAATTCAGCGATCAGCATGCCAAAGAAGGACTGGAAGTCCAAATCACGAAATCTTCTTCCCGATGACAGGCATTTCAGCTCCAGATCGCTACTGAGCTTGTTCCTTAAGCCCAAGGCTCGATTGTCGAGGCGTCGAACCACAACGAGTGGCTTCGGACCGCGAGTTGGGTATGGTCACGATCTGCCTGAGGACAACCAGCAGATTGAAATGGACGAGGCGTTCTGGGCGAAACAAAGGGCCCTGAAGATACAGTTTTGCCAGAAGGGGACTATGATGCCAACTTTTCCAAGACGATGGCCTGCCTTTCCCAGGAGGCGATGACGCAGATGATGAGGATTTGGAGTTTGCAGATGCGCGTGAACACCTATCGCCTGATGGAGAGCCGGGCATGACAGAAGCCGGTGGCATGACTGCCATGTTGGGTGGAGAAACGTTTACGAATGCTGCCTTTGGTCATACTCTTGTGACTTCAACGAGAAGGATACGACCGGAATATGTCAGCTACGCTCGTAAAGCAACAAAGGTTGACGTCAGGCGACTGAAGCAAGAGATCTGGAAGGGTATGGCATTTGACCAGCTCGAGGTAAGTTTTCTGCCCTGCGACAATGATGATCAAGAAGGGCTTTTGCATGATCGTTTGGATCGAAGCACTGACGTTCATGTCCTTCTACCTAGATTCCACCCAAGGAACGCACTTCAATACCAGCGACCCCTCGGAAGCAGATGAAAAAGCCCCAATCATCAGATGATGACCCCACACTCAACTTCACTCAAGTCATGAACGGCCTGCAATCGGCGTACCCCAAGTCGGCCATGAAGGACATATCCACTTCCTACTGCTTCATCTGTCTACTGCATCTAGCCAACGAGAAGGGCTTGGTGATTGACAAAACCGAAAATCTAGATGAGCTGAAGATTCGCAAGGATTGGACGGCAGAAGTCACCGGGGGCGGCGACTAGAATTCCGGGAGGGCTCAAATCCACGGATTTTTGTGGATATATCTAACGAGTAAACGTGTGTACGTGTTTGAAGCGACAGGGCGGTCTGGGTCGGCGGCATTGGTCTGGGTTATTTGTGGCAAGGTGGTACGATGTAAGTACTGGATTTGGTTTGCCATGTAATGTATATACAGTGGGAAGATGAAGCTATTTTGCAACAAGGAACACTCGAACATTGGTTCCCATTCATTCAACGTTGACATAAATTAAGCCGTGCTGCTCACTATGAACGCCCATGAATGAGAACCCACGACAAACAATAACCCCAGCTCTGCCTGGTCGAGATAAGATCCCATCGTTTCTTATTATAGACGAGAACGATTCTAGGCTTTGACCGATGGCTATAGGTTCCTGTTGGCTCATATGACTTCGTCAAACATAGATAAGTCCTTGCCAGAGAGAATGTGAACGCACCTACATGGCAAGACTAGGGCACCAAAGATCATGTTGATATTCAATGTGCTGGGATCCAAGTAATGTACTCACATAACCTTTTTGTACATCAATGATTTCAGGCCGTATTTTTTTTTTTTTTGGCTCATGACCTGTACAGCTGCGCTACTCCTTCTCCTATCCTGACCACAATTTTTCCACGCGACGTCATTAAGGCTCTAAGCCCGACGCCCCTCCCACCCCGATATTCTCTTCGAGGCACACAAGCTCTACACCAGCGTTTGTCCATTTAAAATCGTGTTTCCCGATCGCATCCCATGCATTTCCTTCTCAGAAGGACAAGTCAAAACCACAGTTACCGCCAAAGTATTTACCAACGCCTTTCACAATTTCCAAAATATCCCCACCTTGTGGTGCGTTTGATCTTCCCAATACAAGATACAAGTCTTTCGTCATTCATATTCGTGGCAGATCCATGCTTCATTGGAGAGAACCCAGATCGTTCCAACCAGGTTCCGTATAGTCAAAAAGAAGAGAGATAAGATGAGGAGAAGAGAGAGAGAGAGAGAGAGAGAGAGAGAGATAGGAGGAATATAGGTGCCCGTCGAAATCCGTCGAAATATTGATATAAGCGCCGCTCGAGAGAGAAGATTCCAAAAGGTCCAAAAGTTGCGGGACAAGGACTGGAGTATCAGCGGCGGCCACCTCGCCCGACAATCTCGCCTGCCCTAAGCAAGGCATCCATGCCGTCAAGCTGTTTCTCGTCCTACTATCTTCCCCCGCTCGAGGTAAAGTCTCATCCGTCGTCATTACCACATCGCCTTCACTCGATTGCTCGACTTTCATATGCGAAAAAGGCGATGAGTCCGATTGGAAGCCTTCACAAACTGAATTAGTCATCGTTCGGCTGCGTTGGATCAAACGCAATAGAGGTTTATGTACCGTATCCGCTAGGACCTTGTGCGAATTCAAATGGGGGTGATTTTTGCATGTTCGCTGCGCCAGCACCGCCAATCACGATAGGATTAAGCTGCCTCTCAGAATTCGATGGTCTAGCTGTAGATCGGTCTGAGAGCAGAGCGTGTATCGGCAGAGACCCATCTACGTATGGGCGGCCAAAACTTCCAATTGAGCTGCCCGATAGAGTAGTACTATTGGATGACGAATGATGTCGCAGAGTGGGAGTCCGGCTCGATGGCAGACTCGAAATGCCATCAAGCGATGGCCGTCCGGGGAGCTGGTTGGTTGACTGGTGACGAATGGATTTCCTTCAGAAGCTGCTGTTGCCGAGTGTGTCATACTCTTTTGGCTGGTATCTAACATGTCGGAGAGAGATGGCAAGTGTTGGTGCATGGACTCGGCATGTGCTTTGCTTCGCATGTTGGATGACTGACGAGAATGGCGATGCTGAGGCTCTGTCGGGCTCGCATTATCGAAGTGTTTTGTTTGTGGAGATAGACCAGGGTCATCATACGAGTGATGTGCTAGTATTGGTGTAGGGGCAACGGACGAGTACTGAGACCCTGCGACTGAAGTTGTGGAATTCACCCGTTCCCGACGAGTAGGTGGCGGCTCGCTTCCTCGAAGGCGCTCGCTGCTACTGCCACTTGCGCTCGAGTTAGTGTTAGGCGTCGCGCTGCTGCTCGTGCTTCCATGGCGCAGTCTAGCCGGCTCGACTTTGGTGCGTTTTGATGAATCTTGGCCTGCATTTCGGTATCATATTAGTCCCATTGCGACAGCGCAACTTCGGATCCCCAAGGAAACCAAGTTGATGAGTGAAGATGTGATAACAATTACCTTTAAACTGCTTAGCTTGCCTCTCTTTGAAGTCATGGAGGTATTGCGCATATTTTCGGTACTCAGGTGTTTTTGTACTCGGCGAGCTGTTGGTGATATTTTTCTTTGGCGGCATTGGCTTGGCTCTCAAAGAAAACCTTTTCGGCAGGCTGAAGGCTCTGCCAGTTCTCCCCGACCAGCTTTGCAATCTCTGTGAAGGTAAGGTTTGACTCTTCAAGTCATCCCTCATTTCTGAAATGGGCGGTCATGTCAGCTTGCATGTGACACGGACAGTTTGCGTTGAGGTGAGGAACGCACTATTTGAGAATAGAACATATGCTGAAGGTGGGCGCTCAGGGCATTTTCATCGGGCTGCAGACTGTTGTTAGCTCAGGGCAACATGACAACACATCCAACCTCTAACCCTCGACTACTTGCCTTTGGATGGCGTCGATATTTCCTCTTGGTAACGCCGCTGGGTTCCGAACTGGCATCAGTGCGAGATGCCTCTCGTCTCAGGCCATCCTGTTTTGATTCTTCGGGGCCGGACTTGGACGATGATGCCAGGGATATACTCGGCGCAATGCCTCTTGCATTCGCAATCCGTCGTTGCAATTTCTGGAGGGCACAATAAATTAGGCATTGGTGGAAATCACGGGGCACGTCAAACATGCAAGACGTGAGCTTACTCTTCGGTGGCCCAATTTGACGCCCAAGACATCTCTGTTTCATTTTTGTGTCAGCAACAGTGTGTTTCCCGACAACGTGCTCGTCAATGCAACATTGTACTCACAGATCTGACTCTTGAATATCAAGGATAATGTCCCAGGCGTCGAAACCTTGGTCAACGAATGCATCGAGATATTGGGTCAGACCCAAGTCTGCGAAGACGCCTTCCAGTTCGTGAGTCATCCAGCCGGATTATGAAAACCCTCCCAAATGGGATGTAGTTGGTGGAGGAACGGTGAGGTCTGATGTCTGGTATGATGCCGTCCAGATGTCAACATCAAGATACGCCGAATAAAGTAGTGTGTGATTCTCCAAGATGTTGTCAAAGCTAGAGTCGACAGACACAACACGCAATTCAAAAGGGATATATATATAAGATGGACGGACTTCGGGCACGAGACGTTGTCCTAATGGTCGAGAAACTTCTGAAGAATGGAGACAATCAATGGTTGTGAGCGCTTCTGGGAGGCGAAAGCGTGTCGGGATGCCGATGAGTGATGAGTTACGCCACACTTAATAAGGCTGCAGCAAGGAGAGAGTCACTGGGTATAATCGAATATGGATGCTATTGGCGGGGGCGAATTGGCCACGGCTGCGAAAAGGATATAACAGGGCGAATCGAGATTTCGGCTGGCCAGTACAAGATTTCTCTGGGAGGATGGGGTCGGCGGAGGAAGAGGAAGGATAAGCAGGACCTGTGACAGATTCGTGACTGGTGTGCAAGCTCGAACAGGCCGAGAAGGAGCCAGCGAGGTAATAATAAGCTAGAGAGTGGTGGGCAGAAGAGGTGGGCAGTGATGCAAACAATGACGCTGGGCGGGTACCACGAGTTCGAATCGATCGGAGGGGAGGGATGAGGGATGGTTGCAGGTGCGGTGCAGGAGGAGTGTGTGCTGCTAATAAAGCTGCTATGCTAGTAAGTAGTATTCCACGGAGCCTGTTGCTGCCCCGGCGTAAGCGAAACAGCTAACTATGACTTCAAGCTGGCGGTTGAGGTGGTAGCTCAAAGCTGGTAATAGCTGGTAATAGCTGGTAATAGCTGGTAATAGCTGGTAATAGCTGGTAATAGCTGATAATAGCTGGTAATAGCTGATAATAGCTGGTAGCTGGTAGCTCGTATGTAGTCGTAGCTGGTAGCCTGCCTGGCAGCCTTGCGTTTGACGAAAGCGAGGAGAGAAGCAACGGCTTCCCGGCTTTGCGTGGACTGGCTTCCTTTGCTGCTTGGTGCCTGCTGGGGCTAGGTATCACGGGTCGCCCACCAGAGACTGGAATCTCGAGTATCCAAGATCGATTTGCTGAGTTGACGGCCCCGGGAGTGTGCGAATAGACGATGACCAAATCCAAAGGGGAGAGAGTTGTTGGGAAGTTTTTGGAAACAGGACGGGGGCGTTTCTCGATGGAAAAAAAAAAAAAAAAAAAAAACGAGCGAGCGAGCACTCAAGGAGCAATCAAGCTACGCAGTCAGGCCAGTCGGTGCTTCTAACAAAGCCGACAGCCACCAACTGCTCCGTACTTGACAATCAAAACGGTGCGATGAGAGAGAGCCAAGGCCAAAAAAAAATAACGATCCAGCCAAGCCAACCCACTCACTCAGTGGGCGAGAAGTCTGGGGTGGAGAGAGCAGAGGAACGGAATGAGTGAAATGAGTGAAGTCCGGGCTTGCTTGGATTGGCTTTGGATGCGATCATTGAAAAGAGGGCTGGCTGGAGACACCCCTGCAAGGAGGGGTGTGACTATCCCGGGCTGTTGCATTTTTTTTTTTCTTTCTTCTTTCTTCCGCCATTAATCCGTCCGTACATGTACATACTCGGCACGAATTAATAACAGGCTTCTCGATCCCATTCTCGCGCACTCGAGTGCACGATGGGTCGGTTTCGTATGCACGCCGGGTTAAATGGAAGAGAAGCCGATTTCTACTTTGGGGCTATAAAAGTGACAGGTGACCAGGACTGTTTGTGATGTGGCGCCAGCCTGATGCAGGTTCATGCCTCTCCAGTGCTTCGTTGGATGGATGTTTGTTTCCATTCACGCAGATTTTTCCCAGGATGTTCCAGAGTATCTCTGTTGGCTCGATCCGATATTATATACAACTTGGCCTTGAAAGGAAAGGCACAGCATACTCTAGCGATTGGAAACTGGAACAAGTGCCCGAGAGTGCTTCCGTACGCACCAAGCCAGGGCAGGCCAGGCCAGGTCGATCCCGTCCATCTCAATCCCATGAATCATGCTTTTGAAAGCCTATGCTGGAGATGGGGCAAGATCATTTCGTCCGCGTGGGTTGGCGTCAGAGGAAAACCTAAAGGCTATTTCGACCAAAAGAAAAAAACGTTGAGAACAAATCCGAGCCAGATTATTGTACGTGTACATACACACAGCGGTTGGGCCCCAGGTGCCAGGCTGCACGGATTATGTAATCATGTACAGCGCCAATGTCTGCAAGCTGCAAGTTATTAAGTTATGCAAGCGTGTTTTTAGTAATTGGTATGTAATCGGTATGGGGGCTAGCGGGTACCCAGTCGACATCTGGCCGGCTGACCGTTGATCATGAGCGATGATGTAATATTCTTTCCTGAAATCGTGCCTCTCCTCCGTCCTGCTACCAATAACGCATGAGAAGAAGAGACGACGACGACACTCCATGGGCGCATTTCCGGAGCGATTGCCGGTGAGCGAAGACGCCTTTGCATGCCATGTACTCCTTGGACGCCCCCTTCATAACATTTGTCGTCGGAAAAAAAAAAAAAAAAAAAAAAAAAGACAAGATGCGGTTCGTACATCTTTGGGCCAGGATAAGTTTTAAAACTCTTGGCTCACGCAGCAAGACCTGATGAGTAATGATGTCCATCGCCCTGCCTGCTTGTGCTCGTCGCCAGGCCACATTGTACATGCCTTTGAGTGATTGTAAATTCATGCGCGTGTCAGTCAGTCCACATATATGGCAGGACATGGAAGAATGACGGAGGCCTAAGCCTAAACCAAGTTGTAAGACGCAATGCAGGAGGCTCTCCATTGGGATCGAAATCGCCTAAGCTTCTCTGCTTGTTTCCCCGTTGGCCTGTGTGGCGGAAGGTGCTCGTCGCTGCGCACAGGTGAAAATGATAAGCTCACTCATCGTGTAAACTATATTCATGGAAACATGCAAACGGCAGACGCTACACTGTATTACAACTTGTTGGGCCAGAAAAAGAAAAAGAAAGAAAAAAAGAACTAGCAAGGACGATTGCCAGTCAAGTTTCCGATTCTGTTCCTGGCACATCGTGA
Organism: Epichloe gansuensis; assembly: GCA_023658505.1. NCBI lineage: Eukaryota > Fungi > Ascomycota > Sordariomycetes > Hypocreales > Clavicipitaceae > Epichloe > Epichloe gansuensis. The sequence continues at coordinate 2,269,960 of CP098281.1, forward strand.
TCTGGCCAAAAGATCTACACGCCGTAAATTTGCAGTGTATGATATGTACATGTATGTTAAAGCTAGTGGGAACAGTGAGAAGAACATGTGCTCGCAAATCTGTGGTCCCCTCTCGTGTCTCAGAAGGCAGGAACAGGATCGCGTATCCCGAATAAGACCTCAAGCGGGTCACGGACAGGGATTTAGACTAATTATGTAAAATGAAAATATGTAAGAGCTACATAATTGTACAACGCTCCAAGGCGCTATTTTAAGTGATAAGAAATACCCTGTTGATACTGGAAAGTTTGTGGGTCCGGAACCCGCTCAAGGTCTTCTTCGCACACTCAAAGTAATTAATCCGTAAGACGGGAAAAGAAAAGAAAAGAAAAGAGAAGCCCAACTAAGAATAACGAATGCCATGTCTTCGAGCGCTAGAGCACAAAGGTGACGGAGTAGAGCTGCCTGTCGAGAAGTACGGAGTAGGTACCCAGAAAACAGTTTACACATGTACATCTCTTTGCTGCCCATAAGGCTACACTTCGGTACCGATAAGGGTCTTGGACCAATGAAATCATCGCTGTAAGAGCTACATTACCTTACATACTAATCTATGCTACAATACAAGTACTAACAATAGTCTGAGTTATTAAAGAGTAACATTACACGTCTTATAACCCCACCGCGTTAGCACTAGCATACGCTTCCGACCCTGATTAAGGGCATCACGGCTGCTATAGCTATTATGAACGATAAATTCGTGGTTAAAAGCCTTTATTATCGCGGGTTCCAAGGTCTGCGAGGCCTCTATAGCTAAAGCTTGCGATGCATTGCGATAGTTGCTAGAAAGCTTAAGGCTAATCCATTATCGCTAGTACTAGCCAGAATGCGTTGTGTAGGGATTTAGCGTGGAAGGTTTTCGGGCTGTACTAAATGTCACTCGAGGTCGCCCCTTTAGCCAGCCAGGAAAAGTGGGTCGGTACGGAAGTGTAGCCTTATGGGCAGCAAAGAGATACATAGGAAGGATCACGATCTCGATGTCTACCCCATATTTTTGTATGCCGGGGTATGGGATTGGTCCGGCGACGGCTCCATAATAATCCGGCGTGCTGGGTGGATGCCAGAAGTTGTTGGTGCCCCTGGCGCCGTGAAGACAGCCAAGACCAGCCCCTGCGTTATCCACACACCCCGGAGTGCCAAGTCCCGATCAAGCAGATTGATGGCCTTCACAAACCACGCCAGCAAGCATCGACTTTAACCAGAAGATCGTACATTCGATCATGGTCAAATGTCAAAAATACGCTCGCCCCCTTCGCGCCAACTAGCTAGAGGGCCCGCGCGACATACATAGATGGAAAAGACTGTTGTCGCAGTTTGTTGCGGATTCTGATGCAGTAATAGGAAAGAAGAAATCAATGACATAATAAACGGGGCCTTTGTCGCAGACTTTGATGGGATTCCACCGACCCCAGCATCGTTATGTATAACGCAGGAGCAGAATGGCACAAATGGATGGCGTTTCTCAGACGACTGACTAGCCGGTCAGTCATATAGTCATGCATGCACGCACTGCTTTACCAATCAGGAAATCCGCGCGTCCAGTAATCTATTTTGCCTTTGTCTCGCTCGAATCTTTTTTTTTTTTTTTTTTTTTTATAGATCAAAGGACCATTCACAAGACCCGCGCGTTATGGTGTCATATGTATGTAGTCGATGGCCCGCGACCACATGAAAATTCATCCTAACCCATCCAGTCCAGACGAGACGGTCACCACTTTAAACTGATGTAGACTAATGAGATAGGCCGAGTCAATCGGAAGACAGTCCGGCTCTGTTGGTTCGGTTCGGTTCGATTCGATTCGATTCGATTCGATTCGTTTATTTAGCTCAGCCGATCGCTTCGTGACGTGCAATGTGTTCGTCTGTGTTGTCTGAATGGAGCAAAGCGTCTATCTGTCTGGTGCATCTTGAGATGGGATGGGACCTGGGATGGGACCTGGGATGGAACCTGGGATGGAACCTGTTCCGTAATGCATGTGCATTGTATATGTAGACGATACGGGGTGAGGAAGGAAGCACGGAAGGAAGGAGAGGGGAGGGGTGTTCCCACTAATAGTCAGACCACATTATAGCATCATGGGAGGATTCCTCTAAGCTTAACACCATGACGAAACGGCGGCGCTTTGGAATCTCGATCCCCTCCGGTCCCCGGTCCAACACTGTATGTAGATGGCCGCACCAAACGGAGATCCCAACAAGAATCGTCTCGGAGAAGGAAAACGCGGACCAGAGCAGCATTCTTTTATGCACTCCTGTACTCCGTACTCCTCCGCATGTACATATATGTAATGTACTGTCAGCTGCGTCTCTCCACCAGCAAGGTTCGGTTCTCTTTCGAGCGAAGAAAAGCAGCATGGTAATACATATGCATGTGTGTGTGCAAGGTGCATGCAAACTCGGTTACTCGGTACAAGTACATAGGAGTACATGACACAAGCAATGAACGGGACAGGGCACAGGACAGGAATTACATCCATACTGTCTCATTTAATCTAGAAGTTTTGGCGTCATTCCATGTTTATTCCCGCCTCCATCCTCCACGCCGCCCTGAAACAACGTCAACGCCAGCGTCAACGCCGACATCATCATCACCATCACCATCACCATCACCATCACCATCACCATCATCAACGACTTTCAACGACCACATGTGACCTTGATGAATCTGTGCCTCAAGAAGAAAAAAATTTGCTGCCAGCTGGTCTACGTGCAATTTCGTGCTCATTCGCACCACATCGCATCTCCGTCCCGTAAATCACAATGAAACTCACAATGAAACCTACTCCGTACGTCTACCTACCCGTGCCGCCGCCATGCTGCCATGCCCATGGTCGGTCGGTTTTTTTTTTTTTTTTCCTTTTTCCCTGGGATTCGGGGAGGGGTGTCTGCTGAATGTCAGATGCCCATGCTCCTCGAATTGTCCAATTTCATGGAAGAGGATGTGCGAAATCTCGATGTGACCACCATAGGGAATTCTGTCTTTCCCAGGCAGAGTGTACGATGGACGGAAGGAAATGCTTGGGGGCCAGCAGGGGTGTATGTATTGGGAGTTGCCTGCCTCTAGTCCTACATGTATGTATTAATGGACTGCCATGATGGAAATGGGCTTTCCCACTTTTGTCGTCTTCTTCTGCAATTGTTTCCCATGGAAGCGAGAGCATCCACCATGAATGCATTGGTCGTTTTACGACGTGTATCCTACATGAATAACAACAACATGGCAAATGGCATCCATTTCCCCTCCCCCTTCTTGGGAGGGCTGGAGGGTTACATGCATCTGCTCCGTGCGCATCTGTACGAGACATGGAGACATGGAACAATAGAAAAATAGCCCCCCTCCCTTCCTTCGGCAGCGAACGAAGAGCGTCGTACGGAAAAGTACGTGGCGTGCCTGTTCGATGGAGTTTGTCGGGATCCTGCCCTGCCCCCTGCCCCCTGCCCTTGTCTGCACGGCCTAGTACGTACATGGATGATACATGCGTGACCTGACAAGGACTGGGAATCTAGACCGTGGGAACGACTTTCGATGTTTTCGACTCTGTCGCAAAAGGCGGGCAGCATTGGTACACCCGCGCGTCGTGGTTGGCCCAGCGCTTTGGAGCGGAGGATGCGGCGACGTTGTCGCGAACTTGGTTTATAAAAATGTCCGTCACCAACTAGCCATGGCTACCCTGAACTTTGGCCGCTCTTTATAATCAAAGGAATCAAGGAAGACAGGGGACTGGTTGGCGGCAGATGTTCAAATCAACGGTGCTGAATTTGCACGTCAGTGCCATGATGTTGGCCTCTTGCGCGAATCGTTCTTCCTTTCCATTGAATTGCCAATCAGTATCATTAGCTAACCATAAGAAAAGACACCAAAGTTATATGTGCGGACTTGTGTAAGTTGCCGCATATCGAAGCCAAGGCTACATAAGCCTTACGGCGAACCACATATAACTGTGTCCTCTCTCACAGTCGGCTAATAGTACTGAATGGCAATTCGATGGAGAGAGTTCTGCTCATGAGAAGACGTTCAAGACGGGGATGACGGCAAAGTCGGGCTGGACGTGATGCGTGAGCACCACGGAGTACATGGTTCACGAGATGTCGTCTGAAAATCCAAAACGTACACATCACATGTTAGAATCTGCACCAGACCCTGTCCAACCATGATATTCCGAAAACCTCCTCGAATCGCCTCATTCCACCCTTCCACCCTTCCAAGCACGGATCAGCACGAACAAGCTTTTCCCAGTATGACCACGTCCCGAATCATTTTTCATCAGGAACAACTTCCCGGCCATAAAGCCCGTCATTCACGGGCTATTACAACCACTCGAACCCCATGATACCAGCCATTTCACGCCACTGTTTCGCCCAACACGAGCCCTTCTATCCTGCCTCGACTACGAAGTCCTCAAAAACAAACACCAATGTAAATTGAAAAACCGCCAAAAAAACCCCAGTATTTAAATTAAATATATCATCATCGACACAATAGCCACCCTCATCACACCACATCGTCTCCCCTCCCCCAAAAAAAAAAAACCGTCACGTGAGTCCAAACCGAAACCCCACGACAGAACGAACACCCGACGACAACAGGAATTATCAGGACCCTTGCCTTCCAGTACCAGAAGTCACTCGTTTCTGCAAAAGACAATAAATTGAAAAAAAAGCGCTACGTAAAGCACCACTAGCCATGCCCGCGGGGAAAACGCCGCGAGGCAGGACTCGAGCGGTGACGCAGCCGATCTCGCGCAAGTACGTCCGTCCGTCCGTCCGTCCGTCCCCTTCTCTCCTTGTCCAAATCCGCATCACGAGTCCTCTGTTGGAAATAAATCAGAGTGCTAAATCCACCCCAGGCACACCGCGACCTAGCCAGGTGAGTCAGTCCGACTGTCTGGTCCCCAACCAAAAAGACACCCACGTTGCTAATGTGGGTGGGAATCAGAAGGCGAACAGACGGCCGCTCAACTGGAGGCGAATCTGACTAGGTTGGAATCCAGACTCGAGGCTATGCTTGCGGCGCTGGAAGGAAAGGATGAGGCCTCGGGGTCTGCGGAAGGGGGACGCGAAGAAGTCATCTGTGAGCGAGGAGGGGTGAAGACAAGGCAGCAGGAGCAGGGGATGTTGGGGACAAGTATCGTGTTACTGATTGCATCGCTGGTCTAGACGGCGTTGGGATGGATTTCTTGTTGTTCGTGCCATGCACACACACACACACACACACACACACATAGGTAAAATACCTTTATCTTCTTCTTTCTCTTTCTTGTCATTCGATTCAATCGCCTGTGAGAAATTCACCATGAACCACTACCAACCAACCCACCCTCGTATCGTACCGAACCCGGCGCAATTTGGAGCTATCTTGTGCACATATACAACGACGGCGACGGGAAAATAGGGCTTCATGGACACCCCTGTCTTCATAATGCGCTAAACAAAAACGTTTACCTTTCCTAACCATCACTTTCCATCGCAGCAACCAATCATCCACCCATCCTCTGTGCGTTCAAGACACTTTCCACTATACCCGCCACGTTCCATCAATTCATCCCCGCCAGCAAGAGCCTCGTCATGCAAAAGAAATGGGGAGCAATGGCATGAATATATATATGTATGTATGTGAAGTGAAGCAAGTCTCTGCTTCCCGTGTTGAATGCCCTCAGTGGCGAACCTTCAAACCATTTGTTAACAGATGAAATAAGAAAAAGGGACAAGAAGATGGAAGAAATAAAGAATAACAATAAAAGGTAACCGACTGGAGTAATTCAGCTCAACAAAAACGTGTGGTGATGATCTGGGCCGAAAACAAAAGAAAAAAAAACCTCATCACTGAAAGCACATGAGACCCCATTACCCAATAATAACCATAATGTAAAATACAATGGGAATTGAATCGATGATAAGAAACAGCTTAGGAGCGTCACTAATAGCCTTTAGCTAGAGATGCTCCGCATATCGGAAAGATCAAGTCGTCGCCTAGCCCAGGGATCATCCTCCTCAGCCGCGATCAGTGACGGACTCTCTCCCTCTTGGCTTTGCATTGGCTCACGGCTAGGGCTAGTCATTGCCCGGTTCTCTAGGGCTGGCCGAAGCAGGCCGTGAGTGGCAATCTTGTGACTCCTTGACTTGGCGTCGGCCTGGATGGCTAGCTCGCGCTCTCTACTCTTCTCAAGCAATGGACCGCCTAGCGTGGCGCACTTGAGAATGGTCTGGATAAGGTGATTTTGTTGCAGCGGCTTGGACAGATACTCGTCCATCTGGGCCTGGATGCACTTTTCGCGATCTCCCGTCATGGCGTGGGCTGTGAGGGCGATGATGGGGGTCCTGTGAGCGCCCATGCCTCGCTCATATTCTCGGATCTTGCCGGTGGCCTCGAATCCTCCCTAGAGGGTTGTGAGCAAATAAACTATAATAAAGGCAAACGGGAACCAATGTTTGCGGGAAAACATACCATAATGGGCATTTGGACGTCCATGAGAATAACGTCGAATTTTTCTCCTTGACAGCCTCCACAGCCTCCCAACCATTGCCGACAACGGTGACGACATGATGGTACTTTTCGAGAATCTTGACTGCCAAACGCTGGTTCACCGTGTTGTCCTCGGCCAGCAGAATCTCCAGAGACTTGGTGTTATCAGCCAGAGAAGGAGTTGCTCTGTTCTCGAGAGCGGGAACCATGCCGTTGCCCAGATCAATCAACGTACATGGAGTAGTCATGTATGATGTAATGCCCAGATCCAAACATGATTTCAGGCTGACATGCACGACGGGGGCAAGGAGAACGATGGGGAGGTACTTGAAATCGTCCACGGCCCTTAGTCTCCTTGCCGTGTCGATCGAGTCCACGAGGATGGCATCGTATGGCAAAGCACCACTCCCAGCCTTGAGTCTCGTCAGAGCAGAGCTCTTCTCGGAATCAACCACGACGGGTGCAGCCCAATGTATTCCAGCATGTCCTTGATTTCTGCACCAGAGCTCGACTGAGCCTTGTCAACAAACAAAACCTGGTGACCACGGTAAGGCCGGAGCTGCTTAAGGATGCCTTCCGTGCCATCTGCCGCCAGCCTGACTCTGCAGGTGAAGTGGAATTGACTGCCCTTACCAGCCTCGCTCAAAACCCACAAGTCACCGCCCATGAGATTGACTAGGCGTTTTGAAATCGAGAGGCCAAGGCCGGTACCCCGAACTTGCGAGTCATGGACCCGTCGGCTTGCTGGAAAGTATCAAAGATGAGGTTCAACTTGTCCTTGGCAATGCCAATGCCCGTGTCTTCAACGACAAACTCGATGGCGTACTCTCCGCCGCCAACATCTTCCTGGTTCGCCCGCTCCTTGATGGTGAGGCTGACCTCGCCATGTTCGGTAAATTTGATGGCATTGCCCACAAGGTTGAGGATAATCTGCCTAAGACGGAACGAGTCGCCGATCACATGGTCAGGAACGGTGCTGTCCACCTTGTAGGTAAGGTCCAGGAACTTCTCGTTTGCCTTGACAGCCAGGGTCTTGAGTGCATTGAAAACAGTTCCTCGCAACGTATACGGGATCTCTTCAACCACCATTCTCCTAGCCTCGATCTTGGAAAGATCCAGGATGTCGTCAATGATTGTCAACAGGCTGTTCGCCAGGTTGTTGACAATGTTGAGCATTTCGCGTTGGTATTGCGTCAAGTCGGTGTCTAGTGTCAATTGCGTCATGCCAATGATGCCGTTCATAGGGGTTCGAATCTCGTGCGACATGTTGGCCAGGAACTCGGACTTCGTCTTGTTGGCGAGTTCGGCGGCTTCTCTGGCCTGGGTATTTCTTTGGATACTGTCTCGCAGGTTGGATATCATTTGATTAATCTTTCGTTTCAGCTCGTCCATTTCACCAGAGGCTTCCACGTCGACGAGCTTTGTGAAGTCCCCGTCAGTAGCCAAGTTGGTGATGTCGGAAAACGCTCGCACTTGAGTGGTCAAATTACTCGCCATGGTGTTGACGTCTGTCGTGATTTCTTTCCATCGTCCGTTCAACCCGGCGACGTCTGCCTGCGCGCCCATTTTCCCGTCGACACCCACGTCCTTTGCGACTCGCTGCACTTCGTAGCAAAAGCTCGACAAACGCGACACCATGTTGTTGATTGTTTCTTTCAACACTTGTATTTCACCGTTTGCTTGAACATCAATCGTCTGACTCATGTCTCCGTTTGCGATGGCTTGCGTGACAGCAGAAATGCTTCTCACTTGTACGGTGAGGTTCGAGGCCATGGTATTGACGTTTTCGGTGAGGTCTTTCCATTTGCCTTCAACATTGGCGACTTGAGCTTGGCCGCCCAGCGTTCCATCTGTACCGACTTCTCGAGCCACTTTGCTCACTTCCACAGCAAACGTTCCCAGGCGATCCACCATTTGATTGATGGTGTTTTTAGTTCTAGAACCTCTCCCTTGACTTCGACGCCAATCTTCTTGGTCAAGTCTCCCTTGGCGACGGCGGTAGTAACCTTTGCAATTTCTCGTACCTGAGTGGTCAAGTTCATGGCCATGCCGTTGACATTTTCTGTTAGGTCTCGCCAGGTTCCTCAACGTCGTGTACCGTAGCTTGACCACCCAGTCTACCCTCGGTACCGACTTCCCTGGCGATTTTAGTGACTTCCTGGCGAACTGCGAAAGCTGGTCCACCATGGAGTTGATGGTAGACTTCAGTTCAAATATTTCTCCCCTACAATCAGCCTGGACCTTTTGGGTGAGGTCTCCTTGGCGACAGCCGTCGTGACCTTGATAATGTCTCGTACTTGAGTCGTCAGATTGTTGGCCATGGCATTGACATTGACAGTCAAGTCATTCCACATGCCTTGGACGCCTCCAACGTCGGCTTGTCCACCTAAAATACCTTCTGTTCCCACATCTCTCGCGACTCGAGTAACCTCTGAGGCAAATGTTCGAAGTTGATCCACCATGGTATTAATGGTTTGTTGGAGCTGGAGAATTTCGCCTCTGGCTGGTCGCTCAATCTTCTTTGTCAAGTCGCCGTGGGCAACCGCCGTCGTAACGGAAGCAATTTCTCGCACTATATGACATCATTAGTACAAACGAACCTACCAATCTGCCCACTGTGCGACGCCAACTGATTTTATGCTGGTCAAATTTCGACTTACCCTGATCAGTCAGGTTTTGAGCCATTACATTTACTGATAGCCATCTTTGTTAACTGCGCCCCACCAAAAGGGGATGAGAATACTCTCAAAATAGAAAAATAAAAAAATAAGGTCTTGGGACATACCATTGTCCGTCAATTCTTTCCATGTGCCATCGACACCGCCGATGCGGGCTTGGCCGCCGAGTAAACCTTCGGTCCCGACTTCTCGAGCAACTCGCGACACTTCGCTGGCGAAAATCTGTAGCTGATCCATCATGGCGTTGATGGTGCGCTTGAAAGTTGTGATTTCGGGATCCATTTCGACAGTATTCATGCGGACCTTCATGGTCAAGTCACCACGGGCGACGGCGGTGACGATTTCACCGATTTCTCGAAGGGCCTTCTGGAAAGCCTCGTTGGCCTTTTGGTGCTTCCACAGCTCGCGTTCGAGAGTGGCAACACGCTCTTGCTCGAGCATGGCGAGAGCTCGTTCTTGCAGCTCTTTTGTTCGAGCAGTTGAGCGTTGACGCCAGCCAGCTCCTGTCGTTGGCTGTTCAGGAGCTTGGACTGGTCGTCGACATGCTCTCGCAGTCCTTCCAGGGCTTCCTTGGTCAGCTGGCGAGGCACAAGTTTCGGACTGTCCAAGCTACCTTGATGGGCGGGGGCTAGTTTCGCTTTGGGAACTGCCGCTCGGTTGCCCGTGTGTGATGCATCATCACCAAAGAGGAGTCGTTGACTTCACTTGGTGTTTCTGGCAAAACGGCCGTGGCCAAGGTAGAGGCCCTGTTCTCGAGTTGACCGACTCTGAGAGTGAGCTTTTGCAGTTCAATCTCCAGGTGTCGTTTGGCTGCGGTTTCGGCTCCAGGAAGGGTGATGCGAGACCCAATCTTGGCGGATATCGTGGAAGACGGTTTCGGGTCGGCGGCAAGAGAGGCGATGACCTCTGTCACGGCCGCCAATACAGGGTCGTCGACGACCATGTCGGCGAGTTGTGTATGAATGCAGCGCGGGCAGCCGGGCAACGAGATCGGAGTCGCTTATCGAAGGAGGGGAATGATTATCAATGGTAAAGGCGGCGACAGTCGCGTCGCCGTGTGGTGCAGCGCCGACAGCCGTCTCGATGAGATCAGGCAGGCCAAGAAAGAAGAAGAGGAAGAGGGAGAGGATCGGAGGGTCTGCTTGTGAATCAATGACAAGCAAGGCGCAAAGTCGGTTAATTCTTCGGCTGGCAGGCCAGCCTCGTCCAGATCAGTTGGCTATCGGAAGATGAATTTCTCAAGTGAGGAGAAGGTTGTATGAATGTATGTAGGGAGTCGGAGTCCTCTCGGAGTGGACAGACACTGTGGGCGGCGCGCGCAGTGCAACACAGAGCGAGACGGGACGGAAATGGTGTGAAACGGTCAAAGGAAAAAAAAAAAAAAGAAACACACAACCACAACCGTCTCTGCCGTCTCTGCCTAGCCCGGCGCTTTAACAAGCCAGTCGCAGTCACGCAAAGATGCGAGCGGCAGCGAGGATGGTAATAAGGCTTCGTTCAGGAAAAGAAACAGAAACAGAAACAGAACCAAAACCAGAACCAGAACCAGGACCAGGACCAGGACCAGAACCAGACACAGACACAGACACAGACACAGACACAGACACAGAAGACACAGAAACAGAAACGGAAAAAGGGTCTGGTGGTGGTGTATGATTCTGTGCAGACCGCGACGAGCCAGGTGGAGGAGGAGATGGGATTGACGCGGATGGGCCAGGAGGTGGGTGGGCGCCGAACGGGCAGGGCAATTGGAAGGGAGCCCGACTGCTGTGCAATGTACATTGCGTACAATACAACAGTAATTACAGGCAATTACAGGGCACTCATCAGCACTCATCAGTGCTGCTTCGACTACCTCAGTTGCTGGCTGGGTCACCTGGGCCCTGGATGGTACGGCTGACGGGCGCTGGGAGGGACTGGACGCTCCAGCGCGTGCTTGGCTGGGGCATGTGACGAGTTGCTCGGCCCCAGCGCCTCGTGCCCAATCCTTTCGTCGCCACGCCCCGTCGAAGCCCAGCCAGCCAACAGCTGATTGATTAATCGACTTTTTACATGTCCGGCCGCGATGACCACAAGTACATATGTGAAGTACGTGGGACAATATAGTGCGGCAGAACGGGCGCGACAGAGACATTCTCCTGACGCGCCGCTGGATCTTGCCCTTCTTGGTCTTCTTGGTCTTCTCGCCGACACGCCATCCCATCCCATCCCATCCCATCCCATCCCCATCAGAGGCTTGCGCTAACACCACACAACAAGGGAAATCCGATCGATCAGTTCGTATTAGCCCCTGGCCCGTCCTTTTTCCCGCAAGACGGTTGGTGGGATCTGATGTATCGTCTCCACGCGATAGCTTTGGTAATACCCCGCCAACAAGGGACGACAAGTTCTGACAGGGTCCAAGCCCGGTCTGGCCTGATGTCGGCCTGCCTTTTCAGTGATGACTGCGAATGCGAAAAAAATAAAAAAAAATAGATAAAAAAATGCTACGGAGTACTCCATAGATGGCGCAGTAAATCTTAATCGACTTTGATCAGACGAGTCGAGTCCATACATGCCATGACATGACGGGTCTCAACAGCATGAATATCTGTCCACCTGGCCGGAGCAAAGTTGCCACCCCTCGCCTAGCGCATCATCTTTGAGCCGCAGCTGCGTGGTCTGCTTCTCAGTCCCTCGGTGTGCGCTCCGCGAAGTCGACCGACCTGCCTACGGATTGGACAAGACTTTTACGGAGTACGGTGGGCAGTCGCGAATCGAACCGGAACAATAGTCGCCTGTCGTCGTGTCATGTACGTATGTGTACACGGTCGGTCAACAACAACTCGACAATCAATTCACTCACCATTTTCCCCCGCCGGCATGATTCGCGTGGCGCCCTCCGTTGCAGCAGCATGTGCACTCTAAAATAAACGCGAAACCGGGCGACACGTTTTCTTGTCATGTCCGTTTCTGTCGTTTTCGCCGTCATCGTGGACTAGACTGACTCGGGTTCGTGGCAGGCTCCGAATTGTGGAGATGCGAAAGACGAATTTGCATGAAACGGGACGCCAAAGTCTCCAAGACGGCGCTCGAAGAAGTGTGTACATACAGTGCATACTGTATATATGTACGGCCGTTCCCTGCCCCCATCGTTTTATGTACATTATACATACACACACACTACAACCCCTGAATTATTTTCCAAGTACAAAACTACTTGCCCCACGTGGGGCAGCAGATACATCTATTTCCTCGTACATCATGAATAATACAAGGCATCTGCTGATTCAGATGCGTTGGCCACTGCCAATGAAGATTAAAATTTATATATAGGATTCAATATAAGGTACATACATGTATGTTCCTGCTAATCCTAGCCCCTGACTGCCCTATCTCCCATTTGACGCCTGATTGGCTCGCTATCCCCCTGTCCTGTATATAGATTTGTAAAATAATTCAGGGGTTGTACTAGTGCATGGCTCGAGTTGTCGACCGTATCGTTCCATTTCAGCGGGAAGCTCTAACTCATCATCAAAGTAGGAAACAACGTCTGAGTCGCTTTCTTCTTCACCCGTTTGGGTGACTCGTCCATCAGCAGGCCTGTGTGGGCTCGCATTTCTGCCGAGCGTCATCCGTACACGCTAGCAGAAAGACGTATTTGGATCGAACTTCTTCATACAACCTCATTTTACAATGTACATATTATGGCGGACAAGATTTACTCACCGCCTGTGACTAGATGGCAAGGTTCCCTTGTCGTGTCACCACGATAGCAATGCCACCCGAGCCGATGGTGACTTTGGAAGGGGTCCTCCTGTCTCATGGACAACTGCATCACTCATCGACTATGCACAAAGTCATTGCGTTCTTACTATTAGGCCGGGGCCCTCGACCGAAAGCCCATGATGCGGTGGTGATGCGGTGGTGATGCGGTGGTAGCTTGGTGTAGATGATGTCGTGTGATTACTCCGTACGACGATGACTTCATTCGCCTGCCCAACAACAGCTTTCCGTCCTCGCAAGTGTTATAGTCGGCCGGTTTCGAACAGAGTAATGAATAATAATAGCTGGACCCTGGATTAATAAATAGTCGGCACTTGGTCAAACGTGATGGCGAATGTGGTTGGGCCACTCTGTCCTGCGTGTTTGCATACATATTACGCGCACATACTCCTGTCCGAAAGCACGAATATTATCAACAGATGTAATATGTAGTACAGCTCCGTAGCGTACATGTGACTTGGTGACCGAGTGAACGACTAATCAGAAGGGATGGAAAAAGGGGTCCAAGGGCGGCGGTCTACGTCACAGCGGCGGCCTGGTGGCGCTAAAAGTCTTGGGTACGTACCCAGAGTCTCCATTCGCCCCTCCCGCCCTCTCGCATGGACGCTTCGAATGGAACTCCAACACGGGCTTGTTGCTTGTTGATAAGACTTTCCGAAGCCCATGGCTCGACAAGGTTGTGCCAACGATTCCCCCAAATCCTCGAAGCCGACAGGTCGTCTTGACGCTCGGCAGGATTCCCATTCTTAGCGGTCCCGGCCAATAGTAAAGTATGTAGATAGATACAGAGCAGCAGAATCCCTGTGGTGAAGTCTGACTATCGACACAGTGGGTGTCGTCCCACTGACAGACAATACATACATGTAAAAGCCAAGTTCCTTTCAAGACCATGCATGCATGCATGCAGCATCCGAGCTGCAGATCCGTCAGAACTTCAGAAGTGAGTGTTGCATAATATGGCCGGTCCGCGTCTATCACAACGCAGTGCCGGCGTCTGGCCGTAGCTGCAGTATGTTAAGACCCAGGAGGACTTCTTATTCTTGACTGATATGGACCTTTGCAGACACGATATGTACATGTAGTAGGCGCTACCAAGTATTTATTGATAGTCTTGCATGCATGGCGCCGAATTTTGTCAAGGAGTTTTAAACCCCTTTGCAGAGTGCAGAAATAACACCGAACAAGGTTAAAACTAGTCCGTACTTTCGGGTGGTATTATCGACCTCATTCACTTGGGAAGCATTGCTAGGAGTCGTCAAAGACTCGCGAACAAAAACAAACAGCACTAGTTTGTTGTTGGCTTGGGAAAAGACGGGTCAGACAGAAAACATGACATGTCTTGCATTGTATTTTCTGCAGTCGTCCAAGCTGATGAAACAGCTGGGCAGTCTTTGTTTGACCTTTACAGCTGCCATCCGGAGCTGCCACCCGCGCTGACGTCTGTAGTCGCTGGCTTCTGCTTCACATGTACTATATGTATATGCACTGAATATAACCTAGTATTATTAGTGTAACTTGTTGCGTGACGCCAGATACTGCTCCGTCATCTTGGCAATCGTCACGTGAGAATCAAGACGGACGTCCGTAGTTCTGATACACCTTCCTCGCCAGTCATGTCCAAGAAATGGTCCATATCTATGAAACAACTGTCCACCTATTTATTTTGAGTGACTTCAGACATGCGTCATGTTGCGCCATGTACCAGCTCCCATCCCAAATCAACGTACATGTACACTTGCGTACCCCTTTTCATTACTGCAGCATCGCGTCAAGACTCTCACCCAACACACCCTCAATCTTAACAATCCATTTGTGCGTCTCCCTCTCCACCACCTCGTCATCGTCTTCTTGCAACTCACTGATGCGAGGTAACATCTCGTGCAGCATGGACAGCCACTCCTCTCCCAAGCGATCCGTTAGCTCCTGTTCGCACTTGACTGCTGCCAGTCGCACCGTCGTTTGCTCCGACTTGAGGTGCTTCAACAGTGTGGCGTTAATCTCCTTCTGATGTGCTTGTGAGTCGGCGGCCGCAGCCAGCTCCACAACTGCGGGAATCAAGTCTTCAGAGACATCCAGAGAAGATGCGTGTAGGAACTGGTCGAGTAGAACTGGGGCTACGGCTCCAAAGTGTGCTGGGGCCTGCCAGAAGTCGTCTTGATCATGTTCGAAGCAAGTGGCCAGAACTTGCAGCACTCGACTCCATAATTGACGGTCGTCAATAGCCTTGGGATCCAGGGCCCTGAGAATCTTAACAGCATCGTCCAAGATGTATGTAGCATAGTTTGTGACAATCGACTTGAGGTTTCCGAAGAAGGTGTAGAGGAAGCCATACACGCTATACTGGCGGAGATTTCGTCCGCGCTTGTCCTTAGATATTCCAGAAGTAGCCCATTCGACCATTTGGACAAACAGTGGTCGGAACGCCGCATCATTGAGTTTGTAGATCATCTTCAGGGCTGTTTCATTGAGTTTGGTCTCAATTGCAGCCACTTCTGCCAAAGTCGTTTCGCTCTTTCCTTCCTTGGAGCGGACAAGTCGGCGCAAGTCGAAAGCTTTCATCAGAATGCTAAACAACACTGATGCATTTTTCGTGATGTTCGACTTGTTATGCTTGTCGATCGCAGTGGAAAGCACGGAAAGATACTCGGCGACAGCCTACAAAATCAAAGAGTTAGCGAATGCATGCTGTGACGGGACATGCTTATCCAATTCGGGGCATTGACACCTACAGTGAACCCTGCTCCCATGGCCTTATCCCAGTTGCGATCCAGGCTAGCGAAGAACTCCTTGGCATCCAGCTTCTTGGCAAAAACTTCCAGACAACTCGTTCTGCTCTCGTCTGCCTCATCGTCTAAGCCAGCTTCGGCGGACTGGTAGGAGACGTCCATAATTTTGTCAACATATGTCGACAGCATGTATGGGATATGCTCTGCCAAAGAGCTGATAAATCCGTAGCAAGCAGAGTGCAACTCCTCATTATCTATATTGTCACCCTTCAAGCTGGCTTCCAGATACGTAATAGCCTGCGGGATAGCCACTGGCAAAATAGGTACCACCGCATCTTGAAGCACATCGACCAACGATGTCAAACACAACAAAGCCATGACACGGAGACGTGGTTCCTCCTGTCCCAAACAATGTGGGCCAGCGATGGTCTCGGCGGCGGCTACGACAGCTTCTACGTCCTTCTTGCCATACTTCTCTGCAATCTTGTCTACACAAGTGACGGCGGTATGCTTATAACGAATGTCCTTGGACTCCCGAATAGCGGCCGTGAGTTGTGGTAAGAAAGAAAGAAGAGCTTTGCGGGAGGCAGGGTCCGTATTGCTCTCCATCTCAACGCGTACTTCAAGGGCACGAAGGACCTTTTGGCGCAGGCCAAGATCAGGTCTGTCTAGCAAGTTGTCCACAGCCTTGATAAACTCTCCGATGGACAGCAGGTTCAGCAAGTTGGATAAAGCTGAGCCACATCGCCCGTGTAGAGCCTTGTTTGTCTTGACGGTATCGGCCGTGACGAGGACCTTTTCTAGAAGTGAGGCATACAACTCTCGCATCTCCGCAGCATCCATGTCTTCACGATCAGCCAGCTTGCCAATTTGCAAACGGAGCTTTTTGTTGGCCAAAAAGGTTGGAAGGGCTGAAAGTTGTCGGAGAGCAACCTTCTCAATGTCTTTGTCGTCGCCGTCTTCATTGATACCAAGTAGTATGAAAGACATGCTTGGCTTAGACTTGTATAGGTCCGCCACAAGATCCAACACCTTGACAAAAGTCTCAAGTTGTGTCTTGATGTCGAAGTTGTTCAAAAGCTCAACAATGAAGGAGAGAAGCGCCTCGCTCGTATCATAGCGGTCCACCAACATGCTAATGAGAGCAAAGAGAAAATCCCGTGGTCCAAGTGTTTCGACAAGAGCTACAAACAATCCTTGGCGTCTATGTGACGGTATGTGCTCATATGCCGTAGTGAAACTGACGAGGATATCTGACGCGCCAGCAACAGGGCTATTTTTGCCTTTGCGTAGAGACTTAATCAGCGGAGGTATTACCTCTTTGATAGTCTGGGCAACCACGTGGGCAGAATAGTCGTCGCTTTGTCGCAAGACCGAGGTGCCCATAAAGGTAAAGATGGGCATCACGCTGTGGAGGACAAGGTTCGGTGCTGTTGTGGCCAAGTTGGCAACCAAAAGCAGCGCAGCGTTTTGGACAACTGGACTCGATGACTTTTGGATACAGTTGACAAGCAAATCACCATAGCCTCCGGAGCTATCGATCTTCAGCTCCTTGCCTGCCTTGTAAGCAGGCATCATGGCTAGGAGACTGCGAAGAATGAGATTCTGCAGATATCCGAGCTCTGAGCCAACCACAGTTCTGAAATGCTGTAGCTCTGAAAGGGCCGTGAAGAGACCGTCTAGCAACTCGGGATGCGACACAGGGTCTGAGTTATCAACGAGTTGCAAAACAAACGTAAATTTACGCAGAGCTTCACTCAATTCCGGCGTGACTTTAGTAATCGGGATTCTGTTGGCATCGGAAGAGCTCGTTCTCCGTCTCTTGTTAGGAAGTGGTTCCGTGATCATCTTAGTGCCAGTTTGAACCGCGCCCAAAAAGTACGATAGAATTTCGGTTGTAAGAGAAACCGCCCGGAGCAAGTCAGCTGCCTCAGTAGGAACCACAGAGGCCGTGTCGCTTGGGTTCGAATAACCATGAGAGATCAACAGGCATTGCTCAGCAATACTAAACTTGACCTCATCTTTCATGGACGACCACATATGCCTAA
The DNA here is from genome assembly GCA_023658505.1 of Epichloe gansuensis. NCBI lineage: Eukaryota > Fungi > Ascomycota > Sordariomycetes > Hypocreales > Clavicipitaceae > Epichloe > Epichloe gansuensis. Next base: position 2,287,679 of record CP098281.1, read on the forward strand.
TTCGGCCAAAGACGGCACGCATGAGATTTGTCTTGTGCCGTTGCTTGGTATGTTGAATCATGCCAATGAGCGCACTGATACCATCCATATCATTGGGCACAGTCACGTCAACGAATCGAGAATCCAAGACTGTTGCGTCCAACTGCTCCGCGGCACATCGCTTTGTGATTTCATCTTCGCTGAGACTAGCCCACCACTTCAACAATGGCAGTAAAACCTGAGTTCTGGTTGTGCTACCAGCGCCTTTGATTTCATTGAGGGATTTCAAAAGTCGGCTCTTAACTAGAAGAAATGGTGTTGCCTCAGCATGGGCAGCGAGGAATGCAAGCACTGCCGTCCTGGCAGATTGGCCCATGTGGTCCTTTTTGTCTAGAGCCGGCCGAGGGGCCACCTGATACCTTCCTTGTTCGACAACAGACTTGAGGACCGCAGAAATGTGCTCAGGGTCCATCACGCATTCCTCGGCAGTGGGGAGAATTTGCAGATGCAAAAGTTTGGCGACAACATCAGGACTCAATGCACCCTTGCCCTTTTCTTTCCCATACAGTGAGCCAGCACCCCAGGTTTTCATCGATTTGGCTGCGACAGGGGTGAATAAAGCTCAGTCATGGCGGCAATGAGATGGGCGGCCGCCTGTCGGACTCGCTTAGACGGATCGCTGAGAGCAGTAATGGCATACGGAACCAGAGCCTGAACATCGACCTTACCCTCGTCACTTGACTGCAATCGCTGCTTGGCCATATTGAGAGCAGCCATACGAGCGAGTGCAGGATACGGACCACACCAAATTCGAATAAAAAGCTGAAGTATGTGCAATCGTGCAAAGCTGCCTTGCGCCCTAGTGCAGGAATCTCGTCGAACTTGGACAGAATTTCAGTTTGTTGGGAACTTTCCGACACGATAGAGAAGAACAGGTGACTGAATTCTTCGAACAGCTTCGTTGGCTCCGGCAAAAGACATTTGGAAAGTCCGTCGGTTTTCTTGGATGACAGCTCCTCAATAGCAAGATCCAAATCCTGAGGCTTCCTAACTTGCTGTACTTCCTCAGTTCCTGTTGCTTCAGTCGCGGGAAGCTTTCTAGCTCTGAAAGAAAGATCCAATTTCATCTCAAGCTCCTCAATATCAAACTCGACGTCCTGAATGACAGACTGGATGATTTCGCCAGACTTTCCATCAGTCTGAGATAGAGAGATGAGGGCCGACCCAAGCTCCCGTCGCAGTGTGCCGTCTACGTCATTATCGTCGTCGAGCTTCAAAGCGGCCAGAAGGAGTGACTTGAAAATAACAGTGATTTGCTTCTCCTTTAGAATCCGGCTGTCTAAAATAGACATGATGGTCGCTAGGCCGCGGGAATCTCCTCTTTAGTGAATCTCTCAATCAGCGCAAGACAAAGCCCGTTGGCCAGCTTATCGACTCTGCGCTCCTGACCGATATCGACGAGGAGAGGACCAATGTCTTGCACTTTCATGAGTGCTTTGGTGACTTTGCTATTCATCTGCTTCGCTGACCTGAACTGGGCCATGATTGCAAGACAAACAAGGCCAGGCCGCACGGTCTCCTTTGTCCATCCGTGAACTGTTTGCTGCATAAAGGCTGTTACGGCGACATCCTCCAAATTTCCTTTGGAGACGAAAATAGCCATTGCCATGTACGAAGCAATTTGCAGGCTGGGAACCTTTTTCATCACGAGAGATTCCGCGAAAATCGGCCCTAATCTATGTAGCAGAGCTTGTGTGTTGTCGCTTTGCACGGCAGCTCGGCCAGATCTTGTTCTGTCGAGCATGCCGTTGACAGCCTCAGTCATGATGCCACCCCAGAAGACAATCAGAGCTGGGTACTGAAATTGCTTCCTGCAGGATTCGAGAGTGTATTCAGAGACGGAGGAGAGGAAATCGGGATGATGAACTGCCTGATGAACCAAAACTGATCTTGGCGGGGAGTCAACGATCGGACATATGGGTCGAGAAATCGGAACTGATGGGAAAGCTTCGCAGGCAATATAGAGAGAAGGGTCGCAAAGGCGGGGATCGTGTGGTAAGGAAGGAATGTCATGAGCACGATGGACGTATTCTCTTCATGAATGCTGATGCAATGATTAGTACGTGTCGCCTCGTTCCCCGGCGCGAAACAAGATCTTGGGATAAGGCGTACCGAAATCGACGAATCAGCCATTCGATGGCTTTTATTGCAGGCATGAGCCTCAGTTTACTTCCAGCCAGGCGAAGAAAGGCCTCGATGTGTCTATCCAGTTCCTCATTGTCGGCGGCAGACAGTTGAGTACGATCCTGGGTCTGGCTATCTTCGCTGAATATTGTTGACTGAAATGGCACGAATCGGTTGTCCAATTGGCACAACTCTTCAAAACCGGAGTAGCAAATCGTATAGAGTGTCTGGTAGCTTTGTGTAGCGGCAACTCGAGGTTCCCAAATCATTGACTTTGAGTGGGCAGCTTTTTGTGCCTTGACGTCGAGGGTCGCCTTGGAATTAGCGGCAATTTGCGCCAACTGCGCGGCAAGAGAGGTGGCCATGGCTACAACTCTTGAAGACTACCGAGTCTTCAGGATGAGCTCAAAAAGGCGTTGTGGTGGTGGTAATACAAACGACCAATCATGCGGCGGTTAAAAAGTGAAGAAGGTTGCAGAATCGGTATTTGAAGTACATGATCACCTAAGAAAAATTGGCTGGTAGGAGGAGTTGGGGAAAAAAAAAGTGATTCAGTACCCAAGATGCTTATCGATAAGCGCACATGCGGGACCGCCTTGACTCCACCGTCAGCTAAAACCCGACACAACAGCGAGCCCATCGCTACCGCTCATTCGTGATGCTTTTCGGGGTTAAAAAGGTTCGTTCTGCGAAACTTACTAAAGGTCGAAGTTGCATAAAACTGCCTACGTTGCTAGGTAGCCTTGTTCAACACTTGAACCAGGCTCCAGAAGTTGATGTGCTCCGTAGACGCAGCAGCGTTGGGAACCCCCAGTGCCCCCACCCCACCTGCGGCTCTTTTTGTTGCTCAACCTCGAACAACATTCAACAGACGGGTCCCAAGTTACGCAGTCTCAGAACTCAACTCACAAGTACCGCCACTACCGCCAGTGCTACGTGTCTGTGACACAATGACCGTAAGTCCATAGATATGAAGATTCATTTCGATGTGCAATGTGCATCACTTCATACAACGTCCAACGTTGGCTCACTCACCACCAGGCCCCGTATCCCCAACTCGTTCTGTTTGGGGATTCCTGCTGCAGCAATCTGTTTACCCGCAAGATGGCTTTTCCTTGCAGACGGTGCTCCAGTCCCGTAAATCCTCTAGTTGTCTGTGTATTACCCTGATCGTATCGCTCATTGATAAGATCCCCAGGCTTCATTCGGCGTCTTGACGTAGTCAACCGCGGCTTTTCCGGCTGGAACACTGCGAACGCGGTCAAGTACCTCCCAGAGATATTCCCAGAGCCAACTCCGTCGGGCCCAAAGCTGAAGTATCTTGTATGCATGCCATGAAACCACATAGAATTCCGCTTCTCTTTTCTCTTTTCTCTTTTCACAATTGACACTTCAAAAATAGATAATCCTGTTCGGGGCCAATGACGCCGTGCTCCCGCTGCCGACCTTCTTCTCTCAGCATGTTCCAATTGAACAGTACAAGGAGAACTTGACCAAGATCGTCACACATCCTCACATCAAGCAGCACAGTCCTAAAATTTTACTGGTCACTCCTCCTCCGGTGGATGAGATCAAGTTGACCAGGCTGGACTTGGCGGACGGGCATGCTTCAGCACTCAGAACATCCGCCACCACTGCTGCCTACTCTGAGAAAGCTCGCGAGGTGGCTCGCGAAAACCCAGGCGTCGTTTTGATTGATCTGTGGACGGCAGTGATGGACAAAGCCATAAGCATGGTGCCACAAGACTACAAGCCTGGTAGCCCGTGGTTGGGTTCACCTGAAAATGGACAGCAGGGAGGGCTAGACAGCCTTCTTCCAGACGGCCTTCATCTGAGCGGAAGTGCGTACAAGGTCTTCTACGATGAGATCAAAAGCCATGTTGGCGAGGAGTGGACAGACCTGCCTGACGAAGACAAGACTGGGTACTTGTTCCCTGACTGGAAGATACTGAATCCCATCAGATCATGACGGCTTGGTTCCATGCTGATGGACGGTTTATTCCGTACAGAGTGCATTGAGATGGAACAGACGCTTGTGCCGATGTGGGCCACGAGTATGTGCGTGTGCGGCAAGCTGTGATGCGCAATTAAATCTGCTACTCTGATAGAAATTAATAGAAATAGTTGGAGTGAGTACTCAACTGATTGCCATGTAACCCCCAAAACAAGGTTTTGGTGCCACTGGAACTGCGATAGCGGTTGCCACAGTGGAAATGACGCAGGTGTCTGTTCCCTGGAGATGCGCTGAACGAACTGTAATGTCCTGCTGGCATCGCCATTAGCGGCGGCAAAAGTGGGGCACTGCGACCAGACGAGACGTGGTGGACGTGGTGGACGCGAACGCGAACGTGGACGTGGACGGGGACGGGAACGGCCTGATCAGTCAGACTTGCTCGTGCCATTTTCATCTCCAGTCGCATTTGTTGATGCCGCTTGCTTCTCAACCTTCTCGTAAGGCTGTTCCATTACGCTGATGCGCCCCTTCGCGATACTGCCGACCTGCGAGGATGGATGCCCGGTTTCCCATCTCGCGCGAAGATCTGTATAACCTGCAGATGGAGGTCAAGCAGGTGCAGTATACCCAGACAGGCCACGCCGAGCGACTGTTGAGATTGGAGAAGCGCAATGCCGACGATTCAGCATTGAAATCGGTGTGGAATTCGCCCTTTCCTGGCGTTTTGGGCGGCACACCACATCAAGGTAACAACTACAATAATGAATTGGCTCCTTTTATTCTTTTATTTCCTTGCCATCACTAACCCCCCTCCCTTCTTTCCCCTCCTCAAACCCGAATACTACTGATACTTCATGGCAGGACCTGTTCAGATACCTCACAATGATGTTTTTGATGACTTGGATGAGCAAGGAGAGCAGTTACTCGGCTCTCTCCACCTGGGACCAGCTGAGGAGGAGCCGGTGCGCCGTGGTGCGGCCTCACGAGCTAATAGTGTCAGGTTCGACGAGAGTGCGCTGCACGGCTCTAGTTGGGGCGGGCAAAGCATTCGACACTCGGAAGACTTTGCTCCAGTACGCCCAGGCAGCGGCCTGATGATGGAACGCTCTCTTTCCCACAAGTCTGACGGGAGGCATAGCTCTGCCGGCCACTCTGTTCATTCACATCACTCGGTGGCGTCAGGTCGTGCAAGCAGTCTGGGGCTTGACAACAACTACGCCGCAGGGGACGACTCCTCCTCATCATTCGAGATCCCTGGACCGCCTGTATCATTATACGTTCTGGGCACTGTGCCTTCCATCATCCGCTGCTGGCTGACCACAAACTTTGCCCACGGAACCCTCCTGTATGCTGATGTGTGTACTGGTCCCAGAAGTCCATCGTCGAATCTTCCCTATTGAAAGAGCTGGATCTCTTGGAGGAAGTGGAACGCGATGTCCAAGGAGTGTATCGAATCAGGCTTAACGTGTATCTGGCCGAAGCAGTGGTTGCGCGCCACGAAAATCGCAACAGTGCCTCGAATGGGGGCTGTCCTGTCGATGACGGTCATGTTTGAGGTATCGGGAATCGAACCAACGAGCCCAGCCACCGATCAAAAGGGGATACGGATCTACATTGGAAGTGATGCTCTACGGGCTCACTCGGCCGATGTTCTCTTTTCGCAAAACACAATGGTTCTGTACGGAGATGAGCAGGAACGACTGCGGGTACCGTTCGTGAGGCCAGAAGACGAGAACTTGTTCCGCAACATCTGCACAACTAGCATGGCACCTGGCAAGCCCAGGTTGAACGCAAATGCGACTCCCTTTATCCTAGGCGGGCATGGCCAGTCTGCAGATGATGCCGGTCCCAAGGCCGCTGCCGCCTCTCACACAGTAGAGCATGGGAATGGACTGGGAAACCGAGCAACGTCGCCCCATGAGCAAGATGCAGCATGCCACAAATCCGATGAACGGCCAACAACGTCTGAACACGGCGGGGAAGTCGACAACAGTGTAACGGACATGGCTGACTCGGAGCACAGTAACAAGGACAGCCCCAGTATAGCAGAAGCCTCCCGGAGAGAGTCTTCGACGTCCACGGCCATTTGGGGCTCATGGCGTCACGGTACTGGGCCTGTGTCCTCGGACGGGTCGCCCCGAGAAGCCGGCAACCTGAGCGGATACCAGCCAGCAGGCCGGAGTGGTCGAAACATGAAAGTACTCAAGCCGCTAAAGTCGAGTTCGACTTCCGCCCGGACGGGTGCATCATACGAACCACCTCTGCCGTCCAAGTCGAGCAACAACGGCAGACGCAAGAGTCAGGCCAGCCTGAATGGCGACGGTGGCGGTGTAAGCGTCGTCAACAACCGCTGGGATGTCAAGCGTTCCGTCAGTTCAGGAGCAGAGCTCAAGTCGCAGAATTCCAAACGGGAAGATCAGAAAGGGGCTGCACTTCCACGGTCAGCAAACCCCGTTGGGGTCGCTTCTGCGTTCGCATGGATGACGCCCACGACGCCCACGACGACGACGACCAAATCGCCCAAGAGCTCAGCGACAGAGGACTGACTGATCTGGGTAAATCAACATGGCTTGGTGCCCAGGTTTGTATTCCCATGATTACATGAAGACGTGCTTGCAATTTCTTCTTCTTCTTTTTTTTTTCATTCTAGCTAGAAGTCCTAGTCCTGTAGAGGAGAGGTAATCCACGTGTGACGTGTGAGAAGGAAAACAGGATCAGAGAAGCGAGGCTGTAATTCATGACCCAGCGCAACGTTTTCTCCCGAGTAGATGACAGATAGCAGAATTCCAATCGGTGCAAGCCATCATCAATCGCACGACTCTGCAACCCACACAGTCTACATGAGTCGGGTGTCAGTCATGTTTTTACACGCCTTGTTTTGGTCTCCTTGAACGGTTATTACGAACGAGTACGATGCAACTGTAAAGCAATCGCAGATGTGAAAAGTATTCGCTATTGTACCCAGCCGGCATCGACCAGACAGACGGTCGTCTCTTCCCCAATCATGCATGTTCTGAAACGTATGAAGAGACCAGTATTGTTTACGCAAGCTCCAAATCTACCCCATGTCCGCTGGATCAAATCTTGGGACCAGGCGGCAGACTCTCCAGCACCTTTTTCGTATCAGCCACAGCACCCTTGACGACCCCGATCAGGCTCTTGAAGGCGGGATTGGACGCATCGCCCATACACTCGTACATCCAGCTCTCGGACGAGGTGACGACGACGCCGGGCTCGGCGCGCAGGCGATCAAGCGCGATGAGCACCTCGGCCCTATTGCAGCTGCTCACCGCGTCGGCAATGACGTACGGGACGTGGCCCCGATCGCGCAGGTCGAGAGCAGTCTGGGTGATGCAGATGTGGGACTCGATGCCGACGAGGGCGACGCGCGATTGAGGCGGCAGCGCTTCTTCCAGCGGGGGATGAGCATGGAGAACCTCGTCTTGTCGTGGGGCGTGCGAGTGAGGAAGCCGGCGAGGGCGGGGACGGTCGGGCCCAGCTTGGCGACGGTCTGGGTGGTTGCGTGGACGGGGAGATCGAGCGCTTTGGCAAAGTTGAGGAGTTTGGTCGTCGTGGTTACGCTGATGGGTGGTTTTTTGTTTGCAAGTTGCCCCCTCGTGTCAGTTTACATGGTGAACGTAGGGGAAATAAAGAAAACTGGTGGGTGAAGGGGGAGGGGAGGGGAGGGCGGTTAAGTAAAAAAAAAAAAAAAAAAACGCACATGCTGTCGAATTCGTATATGGCTGTGCGGAACTTCTCCTGCATGTCGCAGACGCTTCGGCCGTTGTCAATTCTCGGATCAAATCAATGTTTTCCAAGTTGTGTTCGCGACTTGGATTCCGAGCATCGTCGAGAATTTACGGGGAGGAAGGGAGGAGGGAGGGAGGGGACGACGCGTACAAGATGGCGGGGTTCTCTATCGCACGGCATTAGCCTCTTCTGGCGACAAGACGCCGGCGCGCGCCTGGACAAGGGGGAAAGCAATTGATTGCATTGCATTGAGAAGAGAGAGAAGAGAGAAGACTCACTGAACCGCAGTTCGTTGGAATCACGAGATGCAGCCATGGTGCGGACCAGATTGCGCTGGATGGACGGGGACGACGATGTCGGAGGAGAAGCAAAGGAGGAGGGAGGGGCAAACTTGTCGGTGCCGAGAGAGGATGGAGACAGACGCGGGAGGATGCGGACGTCGGACGTGAGTAGCAGGAGGGGAGATGGCGGGAGATGGCGGGAGATGGCGGGAGCGGAGCGCCATGGCGGGGACCGACCAGGTGGTTCAGTTTCGGGGTTAGAGCATGCGAGGGGGGCAACGAGAACGAGTTTTATTGTCTTATCAATGCTGTGAACCTATATTACTCCGTACTCCGTGTTCCGTACTCCGTGTTCCGTGTTCCGTACTCCGTACTCCGTCCTCTGTCCTCTGTCCTCTTCCCATCAAGACGTCACTTCTGCAAACCACGTCCGCAACAAGCCCGCCAGGGCTGTCGGCAGCTCCTCCAAGTTGTGCACAATCAAGTAGTACTGGAAGGGAAAGGTATCCAGATATCTCTCGATGACGACTCTGCTCTCCCCGTCGTCGGCCTTGACGAACCTGGCCTCCTTGAGCTCCAATACGCTGTCGCCCTTTTTCTTGCCCGTATCGTCCATGATGATGAAGACAATCATGATTCGATCCTCCATTGCCTCCCGGAGGAGTCTGCGGATCGAGTCGTGGGCCGAGGATGGTGTCAAGCCGTCTGACAGAATCAGCGCCAGCTGCCACAGATCCGCGTTGCCTCCAGATTGTTGTTGCCTTGCCATGCGGAACTTGTCCATTGTCTGCCGGATCAGCAGGGCAATGTCGGTGCGATCCTGCGAGAACGTGAACTTCTGCAGGACCTTGGCCCTGCATCGGCAGCGAATGGATCCGTCAGCTCGTGGGCGGTGAAGACGTCGCCGCCGAATCCGACCACTCCCACTTGTCCGGCTTCCAGCATTGCGAGAGACCGTGAGACCATGACGAGCGATTCCATCGCCAGGCTGCCCGACCGTGACTCGCCCATGCTCTTGCTGTCGTCGACGCAAAGAAGGATCTGGTAACTTCGTTTGGTCGGAACAGCCCGACGCATCCAGATCTTGTCGCGCTTGTAGCTGGATGCAATGTATGGGATGATGCGCTTGATGTTGAGTCTCTTGCCAGTTCTGTACGACCCGGACAGCTTGGTGGATTGCGACGGCGTGAGAATCAGTCGGAGCTGCGAAGTCAACGATAATGAAAGTGCGTGTGACTTGGTCTGGAACTCGCTCCACTGCTCGAGGCACTCTGCGTAGTCACGGAGCCCGTGTGCTTTGTCCGAAATGTGAGTCGCGCATAGCTGTTCCGATGTCTCCTCGATCGGCACATCGTCTTCGGGCTCTTCGGGCTCTTCGGGCTCTTCAGCAACACCTGCGTCTGGCTCCGAGGGCGTCCTGTCACCATTGTAGTTGCCTTGCCGTGTTTGCACGCCGGTTCTGTTCTCCTCTGGCTCCTTTGCATCCGCTTCGTGTGCCTCTGCCGAATCGCCAACCTCCGTCTTGTCAGCGCTTTCCTGAACCTCATCATCCTCTCCATCTTCCTCCATGCCATGACTGCTGTTGGCTTCCTCTTTCTGCCCCTCGTCATCTATAGCCATAGATTCATCCATCGGTTGTACCTCATCCTCATCTGCTTTACCCATCGCTTGGGCATCTGCAGAGGCTTCATCATTCTGCAGGTGTTGATACTCTTGTCTGCCCTGCTCAGTGGTGTCCGCCTTTTCTTCTGCTTTCTGGCCAGACGTGTCGTCCTGCTTCGAGTCCATGATATCAGCGTTCTGGCGATGCCACTTCTCCAAGGCATCGCCCAGTTTCCGGAACGGATCACTGCTGGCTGCCTCCTCAGCGTCGTCCTCCTGTTGACATTTGTCCACTGTTTCTTTGGAACGAGAAGTTGCCCCTTTGCTGCCCGCGCTGGTATCCTGATCCGCGGCCCCGTCACCCATCTCTCCTTGATCTTGCTGCGCTGCTTGAGCCTGAAACTTATCATCAACATCCATAGTCTGCTGATTTTGGTCAAGACCAGAGCTCTTGACGTCGCTCGGCGCAGCATTGTCAACATCGGCGTTTGCGTTGTCGTCGTTTGGCTCAGGGCTTCGTTCGTTTTGCTCCTCCTTGACCTCCTCCTCGTCTCGCTGATCTTCAACATCGGATGCTACCTCTTCTTTCACTTCATCGTTGCCATCAGGCACCTTCTCATCGTCCATCTCGTCCTCGCTCATCTCTTCTTCTTCATTCCCACCTTCCTCTTGCAGTTGCTGGGATGCAGCGTTTTCCATCTCGTCTTCTTCGTCCTTGCTGGCTGCTTGCTCTTCAGCCTCATTGTCTGCAGTTTCAAGATCCGATAAATCGTCAAGTTCGTCGTCACCACTCTCAGAGAGACCTTCTTCGTCATCCAGATCCAACTCCATGTCTTCCGGGAGATCCAGCGTCTCCTGTTGCTCGACGTTTTGGTCTTGTCGATTCAGTTCCTCTGGCGCGTGGACATCGTCTTCCCCAACTCGTCTTCCTCCTCACCCTGCTGTTGCTCCTCCTTTTGTTCTCTTCGGGCTCAGGCTGAGGTTGTGCGTCGTTTTTCTTTGCATCTTCTTCCGCAGCAATTTGCTCATCATCCTGCTGCTGCCCCTTTGTCTCGTTTCCTTGCTGGTCCTTTTCGGCTTGCTCATCGTCATTACCGTCCCACATCTTTTCATCCACTGCAGTAGGATCAAGATCATCGACATCGCCCGCTTCTTCGTCCATTTCGTTTTCCTCTTCCTCCTTTTCATCACCCTTTGTGACCCCTCGTCTTCTTCCTCCTCTCCAGCAACACTGCCCATCTCGCCTTCCAAGTCCTCATCTGCCATGTCCACTGCGTCCTTCTCATCTTCAATGCCCTCATTCTTCTCTTTGTTAGCTTCTTGTGCCAATTCGGTGAGGTCCTCGTCAGGCTGGATATCTTTGCTGATATCCTCTGCTCCTTCACCGTCGCCTAGACCAGTGCCGGCTTCTAGCTGTCCAACATCGCCTGATGTTTCATCCGACTTTTCTTGAGGGGTGCAGAAACCTTGAGAGGCAATTTGGTTGAAGGCCTTGGTAAGATTGTATGCCATGTGCGCGGTTGCGCGATGTAATTCCTGTCCCTGCTCGATGGTTTGCAAACACAGCGAAAAGAACTGGTCCAAGATTGGGGAGGCAAGGCCAACGATGCACACTGCTGCCTGGCTCGTCTGGGAGTCGTTCAATCGAACTTGCTGCATTTGTTCAATGCATTGATGAACATTGCGCTCCACGTTGTCCATACGAAGCTGGCGTAACATCACGAAGAAGGCCTCGTTATGCTTGGTCAGCCAGCCAGGTTCGCTTTCATCTCTGGGAATGGCGACACCTTTCTTCTTGGCCCCTTCTATGGCGACAAGAACCGTGTCCGTAAGCTTTGATACGGAATCGGCAAATTCAAGAAGATCAGTATCTTGGCGAGACGTGTTGTCATTGGTGAATTCAGGATGAGACCAAGCCGTGAGGTGAGTAACAACGAATGCTAAATCAGGACGAGCCGTCGCCACGGAACGAAGATGCTCGTTCAGTTCATTCAGTTCGCCCAGAACCTCTTGCTCTAATTTTTCGTGAGAAGCTGAGCTGATACGAGATGGAAGATCAAGGAGGCCACATGCAGTAGCAGATCGTGTACTGATTCGAGTCGCCCACTGCCGCAAGTCTTGAGTCACAACAAGGTTGTCAACCTGTCCAATCTTCCCATGAATCTCAACGAGCCGGATAGCAAAGTCGATGCCATGAACGAGCCAGGGAAGCAGACGTGGCCAAGTGCTGTGGTGTGTTTTGAGAACTAGCGCACCGTTCTTCGACACATCGCCTAGGTGCTTGAACCGGGCGATTGTTTCCCGCAAGCTCTCGCGTAGTTTGCTGGCAGTTCCAAGGATTTGACGCTGAGATAAGCTGAAGCTGATCAAGCCCTCAACAAATCCTACACTTCTCGCCACTTCGGCAGTCGACAAATCCTCAGAGTGTTCTCGGAGAGCTTCTCTTGCCCGTGGTGCAAGATCCAGTGTCTTATGCAAGAAGTATTCAGCTTCCTTAGCTACTCCGATCTCAGTCGAGTCAAGGGCCGCGAGGTTTGACAAGACGACAGCGAGCGAATTTTGCTCTCCTAATTTGTCTTGGGACAAGTTGTGCTGCAGTCCCATGGTTCGAAGGTCCCGTAATGTGTCGGCAAAAGCTTACGCTTTCGACTTTTGAGATGCTTGACCTGATCTTTGTTGTCCTCATTGAGCACTGAAGGTGTTTCTTTCGTAGTTCTGCCATTGATTTGTTGAGCTCAGTGACGAACTCGAGAACCAAATTTGACACGTTGCTTGAGACCTCGGGACTAGAAGCAATCTTCCTCATCACTGACACCGTCTTTGACAAGTTGCCCAGTCTTCTATGACTTTCGAGCCAGCCAGGCAGTGATTTTTCCAGTGGGTGAGTATCGACCACTGAAACCTCAGTTGCATCAGGACTGGCTGCAATGCTTGCTTTCACCGTAATGTCCTCATCAGAGAGCCCTTGTGCGATGCACAATCTCATTTCTTGACCCAGAACGCCTCGGAATTTGCGAATCAGTCTGAACAGCTTCTGATGAGACTTTCGAGCGCTCTCCCGAAGAGCATTAATGTTGGTGTCTTTCCAGCTCGCCATGAGAAGAATATCCTTCATCTTCTTGTCAATCGGCACACGTCCCCTCTGGATAACTTCATCGGCAGTCTTCTCAAACCGAGAATAATACTGAACAAAGTTCTCAACTGCAACGCAAATTATGTCCAAGGAAGGGTAGTCGCGAGCCAACATTCTGAGATGGCTCAAAAGTTGGCGTAGCAAAGCGACTCGAGTTTTGAATTGACCTACGATGGAGCTGGAAAAGTAAAGCTCCAGACTCTCAATCAGAGATTTCGAATATCCTTGCAATTCGGACCGTGAATCGACCATTGTCAAAGGCACGGCAACAGTCACTTGATAAGCCACGAACCACCAAGAGTAGGCGTCGTCTTGGCATTTATTTTGCTCCATATCGAATAGGTTGGCCCATGTGGAGAGTTCGAGGCGGCGCCATCTGATGACGGTGTCGGTCAGAAGATTATGGAGGGAGAGAACAGCATAGACTTTGCTAGCCCAGCCGCCGAATTGCCATTCATATACATGAGCATGAAGCTGCTCAACTTTTGGTAGCAGTTTAGCCAATGGTTCTCCGTGGACTTGTTCGGTAAGCTTGTCGCATGACTGAATCACATCAGCCAATGTTTGCATATGCCCTATCTCATCGACACGTTGCAATTCTCGGAAGCGAGCTTTGATTTTGTGGGCGAGTGAAACCAGCTGTCTCGCTTCCGTCAGATTGGCATCTGTATAAAAATTGTACTCCTTGTTGGATATGGAAGATTGCAGATCTTCTGTCTTTTCTCCCAACAGAAGAATCGTACTAGCGAGCATCTTGGAGTTGACGCTGTGGTCGACATTGTCTTGACTATGCATTTCGACCACAATGCGCCTCCCACAGCCATGCAGGATTCGCGGAGCGCCGTTGCGGGTTCTTGACGATCGAAGAATATTTTGCGATGAGCTTCCGCTACCTTCAAGGAAGTAGTTCGAACCTGGTCAGGAGTCTTGTCTGCGCGTACGGTCGCATCCTCCTCATCAAACGTGGGAAAAGCTCATTGAACTCCATGGCGTCGATCTCTTCCTCGTCTTCCAAGGTACCACGGAATCTGTACAGACTAGTATTTGCAGCCTCAGCTTTCCTATCCGCGTCCAGTTTCTTGTTCCAGTCATCGTAAAACCTGTGAAAACATTCGAATACAGCTTCTCGGTTGGAAACGGAAAGCGCTGTTAGTCCATCGACTGCGACGTTGGTGGTCATTAAGCTGAGGAATTCAAAGGTGTTGGTGCCTAGCTTTTGAGCCTGCGATTCTTGAATCAGGGGGCCGAAAAATGGTGTCGAGCTCACAAGGTAATCGGTCGTCGTATCCAGATTTTTGGCCCTGGTGGCATCACACAGCGAAATACCAACCGAAAGACAACGCAGAATACTGACGGCTGGCCTCGCCATGTCTTGGTACGCTTCGAAGCGAGATGAGAGGCGATCGATGAGTCGAGATACGTTGTCTCGAACAAGTTTCAACGCATCCTTGTCAGAATTCTCCAAATTTGAGCCGGGGCCATTAATCATCGTTTGTAGCCCGGGATTGGTGATTGTCTTCAGAACGTTTGAAAATTCTGCGTGGAGTTGAGTAAGACCGGATCTTTCAGGCCGAAAAACCGGACTGATTTCTTTCGGTGGTGGGCCCAGTTGATCAAGCTGAATTTTGATCAAGTCAATCCTGGCACTTGTAGATTGTCCGGTGAATCTGGACTGGAAAGCCTTCAGTGCAGACAACTTGTCTTGTAGAGCCTCCTCGAGTTGAGCATAAAATGCCAGCTCCGCCTTGGGCTGTAGTTGTGGATCAAAGATTCGATCTGGGACGTAGAGCTTGACAAGACCGATGCTAAATTGAAGCCAAGCCAAAGCCGAAAAGTATGTCGCTCTGCTTGACTTGACCCTGGCAGCAACAATGCCAACAATGGCAGGAATAAAATGATCCAAAGTAGTTTGCCGAAGATGAGCGACATCGATGGTTTGAATGAGCCCGTCAAAGATCGCATTGGGCGAAGTGAGGCCCCCTGGGCGATTATTGAGAGTGGTATGATGTTATCCTCAATGCTTCCAACGCATTTGATCAGCTCAGTCTTGAAGTTTGAATCGTGAGCCTCAAAAGTGTCAAGAAGAATATTCCAAAGCAAGTTGTTGAGGTTGACAAGGGGATCTGCTGCAATCTGCGAAGTCAGTGCGGCCAAGTGCTGGCCAAGAATGGGCAGTTCTGTCTCTAGAAGGGCTAGAGAGCTTAAGCTGACGCTTCTCATGTTGCTCAACTTCTCCCAAAGCGAAATTGTCAGCTTGCCGTCCCAGGCAAAGATGCCCTGGTGGGCTAGGTAGGCCAAGGATTGCAATTTAATGGCCTTCTCAGGAGAACTGGAGAGCATCATCGTGGCCTTGGTGGGGACATTGGACAAAACCACGAGTTGGCTGTCCGGCTCAAGACTATGTGTCCGATTTGCTGAAGATCGCAGCATCCACAATTGTCTGAGATATTCAAAATCGGATGCGAAAAAGGCAGCGTCTCTTGTAACTCATGCCCGATGCGAGTTTCCAGATCTTCAATAGCTGCCGTGAGGTCCTTCACGAGCTGCTCATTGGGCATGGAGTCGTTTCTGACAATTTCGTAAGCGCTTGCCAAGGCTTTTTGGGCTTTGGACAAGTCAGAGATAGACGAGGCCGCCTTCCATCGGAGAGCATCAAATCTGGAGGCGAGATGATCGAGCTCATTGGATCGGTTGAATTGAGTTTGCGTCGAGATGGGGATTGGTCTGAAAATATTCCAGAGTGCTTCCATGCTCAGACCTGTTGATAGCTGAAAGCCGCTATCGAAGCTACTGGACAGCTGATTCATGGCTAGTGATAGGAAAGATGAATCGACCTGCATTGTCATAGTTTGGACAAACGCTTGCAGCTTCCTGCTACCTAGGATTACATGAGCCTGAAAGTATGCGTCGTCAAAATCTTGGCCGGAGGAGAGTGAAACGGTCTGTTCCAAGAAAAGCCCAAGGAACTCGAGCAATTGAAGACGTATGAGAAAATAATCAGACGCATCCGAGTCCTGGTGCAGGTAACTTTCCATCGCAGCCATGATTGACGAGAGGAACGTGCTGAGCTTGACTGTTGAATCTTTGGAAACTGCCGCGACGCGATCACTGATGAGAGACCGTTGCAAACGGCTGAGCGAAGCCAGCTTGGCCGATTGCGCCCGACCTTGACACTGCTGGATTGCCCGGCGGATTTCATGTATGCGCCGAGATGTCTCGTAACGTACTCCGGTCCATGAAGCCAGGGTTGGCTGAGGAAGTAGCTTGGCGACTATTTGATTGTTCAATGTGTGGATTGACTGAGCTTTTGGAGAGTCTCCAGTAGCGTTTTGCGGCAGCGCTGAGTAAAGCTGCATGATATTGCGTAAGACCTGCGACCCATTGGGCGTGTGAAGGAATTGCAATAGGTCTCGCGATACCGATCTGAGTTCCTCGCTGTGCTCTCCTTCCTTGGCCGCTGGTTGACAAAACGGGAGAGCAGGGAAATATCATCCAGAGACAAATGCTCGAAAGCTATTCGTGAAACTCTGACCACAGGAGGGTATTTTGCGTCGACGGTCGTTGAAACGTGTGAGTCGTGATAACGCTGTAAGCTTCCTCAACAGGTGAAATCTTGCTGAGACACGCTGCTGGTTCTGGTGGGGAGCGTGGATATGGATCTCAATAGCTCTGTTCCTCATCGCGCGCGAAAGCTCTCCATATCTCGAGTCCATGGTTAAGAAGATTCTGAAATCTGGATGAGGTCTGATGATCCTTGGCTTGCCGTCTGAGTCACAGTGTTCATTGATACTCAGAAAGCCATTCGGCTCCAGTAATGAGTTCAAGCGATCCAGCACAGAGGCGTTACACATGTTGGCATTGTCCAATACTAACCACTGACCAGTAACAAGTGCCTTGACAATCACACCATCAAGCCACTCAAATCGAGGGTTTTCGAGATGAAGCGGGCTTTCAAGTAGTTGCTTGACCCTTGTCAGAACGATACCAGCCTCAGAGTTGGACGAAACCCGTTCCAACAAGGCGAGAATGGCAGAAAGTATCGAGGATAGACTCTCATGATCACCATTGTGTGCGTCAAGAAGATGCAACAAGTTCAATACTTCGACGGGTGCTGCAGATGGAACCAGTGACATTACAGAATTCTGCAAGTATTCACGAAGATCAATCAAGGCCGCGTTGACTTCACGAAGAGGATCGGCCTGCTCGAATCCACCAACGAGATCCATTATGTCAATGTCCGCATTCATGGGGAATACCACCAGATGTTTACCTGATAATGCTGCAACGTAGTTGAGCAAGGAGGATTTGCCGTATCCTGAGGGGCTGCTAAGGATGCACGGAATGTTTTGCTTCACGCAAACCATGACTGACTCCAACTCAGCAAGTCTTGGGACAATGTCAATATTGGGCAGGTTTTCAGGCTGTACGTCCAGGTTTCTTGGTAGCAGTGCGAAGCCTACTTGTCCAAATGTCGAGTTCAAGTTGTGATAAAGGCTGTGACTTCGAGGCTTCCATCCGACCACGCGAGCAAACAACTGGTCAACCTCTGACCGATCACTTGGCGTGCGGAAACGTTGTCTCACGATGATGTCAAGAAAGTCATCTATTTGTGCTGTTTGGATCAGAGGATCAGACGAATTCAACAGATGTAGCCATCTTAGAACATCTCGAAGGTTGAACTCCCACGGACCTCCTTGGGAGCCGAACGCCTTCTCTACCACAATTTGATGCTCAAGTTTGGATACAAATTCGATCAAATGTGCTATTACACCATTGTCAAGTTCGGGAAGTTGTGAGACGCAATAAGCCTCAAGTCCTCATCCTTGAATACATCCGCGTATACGACAATGAAACGATTTACGAATGAAGCAGGGAGACCTTTGCGACCACCGCCCTGGTGATGTGGGTTTTGAGCTGCGAATAAGCGGAAGTCGGGGTGACGTTTGAAAACTTGATCGAGTTCGGAGATGTAGACCTCGCCACGATGGTCCAAACATGCGTTCAATCCTTCCAAAACGGACTGCGATGCAAGATTCATTTCATCTAGCAAAACCCATTCGCCTTTTTGCATAGCCTGGAGGAAAGGCGCATCTCTCCAAGCAAAGTTGCCAGCGTCTTCACCCTCAATAGGGACATCAGTACCGAAAAGATCCATCAAGTCTGTCTGATCGGACAAGTTGATTCTTGTGAGAGGTCGACCACATGCCTGAGAGAGTGCGGCTACCAAGGTTGTCTTGCCAACACCCGGGCTACCCTCGAGAAGAATAGGCTTCTGCATTTGCAGCGCGCGAACCACCCTCATTGCGTTCAGTCTGGTTGTCGGAGCATGGAAGGAAAACGTTGGGTCCGCGGCGCCTATTGGATTTCGAGGTATGCTGAAGTCACCAATCGAAAGCGAATCGTCCTTAATTTCGATAGTGGGCTCTGTAATGTAAATGTCGAAAACGTTCTCCCCTGTCAACTCTCCAAGTTTTTGGAGGCATTCCTGTCTCTGAATTTGGACTGTCTTCAAGTCTGTAGCCAACATAGCCGATGGGTTAGCTCCGATACTATCGACAAAGATGGCTGCTGCGCCGTGCACGAACGGAATCAACGGATTTTCAGCCTCAAAGGTGTTGATAAATTGCACCCAGACAAGGACTTCTCGAACTGAAAAAGCACTGGTTGCCATAGATCGGAATCTCTGGGCAAACCAGTGAGCAAAGTCAACCATGGCGTCCACCAAGTGTTTCGATTCATCTGCGAGCTTGGTTTTGACGATCTCGTAGATATCTTCGCTTTCGGATAATGGTGGTACCCAGATTTCCGTAAATCGATTTCTAAGTGCAGGTGAAAGCTCCTTCTTCCCAAAGTCGCCACCTGGGTTCATTGTAGCAAAGAATTGAAATCCATCAGAGCCAACTACAAATGAATTATCGATGCCCTTTTCAGCCAGTAGCAATGTTCTTTGAGGTTCAAGAACAGAATTGAGCCTCTCTAAAACAGAGTCGTCTGCCAGTGAAATCTCGTCTAGCAGAAAGAAGTGACCAGCCCTCATGGCCTCCACCAAGGCTCCATCGGACCACTCGAACAGTGCTTTTGATCTGGTTGCGTTTGCTGCTATCCGGTCGCGAACCATCTGCGGGATAGCATTCACTGTTGGGGCATCGAGAGCCTTGTAACTGGAGAGCTTTTCGTTCAGTGTTGGAGGAATATCGTGACCGAGGGATCCGAGAAGCGCATCCAGTTCTACATTCAATGCCTCAATAATGGCACCACGGTTACGGACTGGACGCTGAGATCCGATCAGGTCACCTGTCTCGGTGTTTTGATGAGCATTGACAATATGCAATTCCTGTTTGAGAGCCTCTGCTAGCAACTGCACAACGGTAGTCTTGCCACAGCCAGTGTCGCCGACAAGTAATACAGGTTCGTTATTCTGCAAAGCTCGAGAAACAAGCACGTACAGCCTCCGCATCGCGTGCGTCCAAACCACACCCTGAGAATTGGGAACCTCGGTTATTTTTTTCAGCTCGGGAGCTTTCGATGCAGAGTACAGATCATGGGGATCGATTTTGACTTTGAAGACCTTCTCAATTATTTCCTTGACACCAATACGCTCTTCCTCGACCCGAACTCTCTCTGCCAAAGCATAACGCCGTGTGCGGCAATTTCTTCCCTTGTATCTGCTTCTCTCATAGCCCAGCGAAACAGGTCTCTCAGGGTGGCAAACTGTCCTTTGCTCAAAAAGACGACTTGTCTGGCGAAGTCTGGAAAGCTCTTTGTAAACGGTCACAATGCGGCGGCAGTCGGGGGCGACGTATTTCGGCTTCGTTGTTGAAGAATATATTCCAATTCGTCCTCCGGGATGTCATCAAAATGCAATTCCAGGAAACGATTTCTGAACGCTCGGGAGAGCACTTTCCTACCCCGTAAAGACCAGGAGGGTTCTGAGTTGCAAAGAGGATAAAATTTTCGTGAGGGCGAACTATCTCTTGGGTTTCTGGAATGAGAAGTTCTCTGTTATCATCCAACAGTCGGTTCAATGCTTCCAGCACATCAGTTGGGGCCAGGTTGAGCTCGTCCAGTACAATCCAGTGACCTTGTCGCATAGCTTGGACGAGCAACCCCTCTTGAAACGTAGCTTCCCATCTGGACCTGATACATAGGTCCCCAGATATTCCTGGAGATCAGTGTGCTCGTGATTGTTGATGCGAACAAACTTATTGCCAGTGAAATTTGCGAGGTACTCAATCATACTTGTCTTTCCTGCAGATGTTGGGCCCTGAATCAGGACCGGAAATCGCCTCGTGGAAGTTGCTCGCACCAAATTTAGAAGATTGCGCTCCACGTATGGGGTGATGATGTAGTCTTCGCGTTCAACCGGCGTCTGTTCGCCTTGAAATAGCCAGTAATGGCGATCGTGATTTTGTTTTGAAACTTGACGTATTGGCGACCATCATTTGGGTGCTTCGGAGGTTGTGACAAAAGCGACTGAGGGTTGCCATGCTTGTCGAGAAGATGATGGTAAATTAGAGGCAACAACATCCTTTCCGAGTCACGATTGAGTAGAGTCAAGAAACCCATAGAAAATCCCTCATAGAGTGCCCGGCGAACACCGTACAACGGCGCAATAATGGTGACGTAGCTCAGCACCCGGGTCAAGGTACGCAAGCTGAAGTGAGGAACCTCATTGGCGCCATCAACCAGTTTTCTCTCTTCTGCCATGCGTTTGGTGTTCAAGTACAGGCGGGCAATGTCATCAGCTGCCTGGTCGTTCTTGGTGCTGCCATTACCCAGGTAGGTCTTGATTATGGTCAGAAGATCCTTTAGATCTGTGTCGGGGCTTTTGACATAGAGCTCGGTAAAACGCGATCGGATACCAATCGGCAAGTCTCTTTTCCCTACGTCTGTAGCAGGGTTCATGGCACCGAAAATGCGGAAGTCTGGGTGCGCAACAATCTTTTCAATTTCTCCAGTCTCGGAGAGGAGAATCGAGGGACGTCCCTGAGGTCCAGTGAGTAAATCCGCAATGCTTTCCAGAGTGTCGGGAGAAGCCAGGTTGATTTCATCCAACAGAACCCAATCTCCGTTCCTTACAGCCTTGATCAGATTGCCTTCAACAAAACTAAATGCGAACACTCCAGACCCTCCAGAAATTTGAATATCAAACTGCTCCAGTTTCTGGGCAAAGGTATTCCAGCGAGGTCGCAATTCCAAGAGTGATTGAAATTTTGAACGTGTCTTTCGACGTTTGGCTGGTTTTTCTGAGCCATCTTGCATGCCGTCTTGCTCGATCTGAAGAGTCTCTAATTGGGCGACAATCTTGACAAACATTTTCGGTGCCTCTTTCCAGAGCTTAACGAGCTTCGACCACTGAGATTTGGCGAAGCATTTGCCAACTTGCTCCAGGTACTTCTGATTCTTAGACGTGGATATTCCAGTGGCTGCGAACAAATCCTCAAACTCTTCCTTCATTGGCACCGCCAAACTTCGCACGTTGACAGGCTTGAACCCACCAAGCAAATCGCCAACCTCACTCTGTTGTGACAAGTTCACGGCGATCAATTTATGGCCTAGAGAGTCCGCAAGCTGCTGTACAACGGTCGTCTTTCCAATACCTGTTTCACCGACCAACAGGACAGGTTCTTCGAGCTTAATGGCCACGGCGATCTGTTCCAAGAGCTTTTTCGCATGTGCTGTGCTAGCAAAAGGACGCTTGGATTTCTGTATTTTAGAGGCCAACTTCTTCTTCCGCAGTTGGGCCCGTCCAATGCTGAAGACTCGCTCAGTTTCGTCCAAAGGGGGTATATTGGCAGACAAGTAGTGGTCCGCCCGATCTTTGGACATGTGCATCTCCTCCGCGATCGCATAGGTCAGGTGTTTTCCAAGTTCGGTATCGGGACAGCTACCGACAAAGCAGTCCAATGCCTCCATAAACATCCGGTCCCGTGTCGTCTCACTTATGGGCTCGTCGCCGTTCGTAGAGCCGGCGGTCAACAGACAGTCTTTTAATCTGCGGCACCATTTCAGAAGATCACGCAGATTCACCTGTCGATCCATCACGCTTCTTCCGCGAGACATGAGAGTGGCATTTTTGCTGAGCTGCGAAAGCCGATTGTGGACAGCTAAGATTCCAGGAACAAATTTTCGAAGCATAGGGTACGTTTTCAAAACAACCTCTTCTAGTTCTGGTAAAGTAAGAGGCTCTGCATAGAAGGTTTGCCAAAATCGCATGCCTACAAGCGAAGGCAAATTCTCGCGCCCGTTCAACCCTCGTGATGTCCGTACTGTAGCGAATAGTCGGAAACCGCTTGCTGCCCTGATCCTCTCTCCACGACTCGGAATCAGGAGCTCTTTGCGCTCAATGAGAGGTAGAAGTGTGCTCAGAACTTCCGTTGGCGCTCTATCGAGATCTTCGACCAAAACCCACCGGCCTTCTCTGACTGCTGTTGTCAAGACACCTGGGCGCCACTGAAAACTTCCCGGTTTGCTGTCTGTTGAGTAGAGGCCCACGAGCATTTTTGCATCGGTTTGCTCATTCAAATGAAGCGTGACCATGTCCGAATACTTGCCCAACTGCATGGCAAGCTCGTGAACAAAAGATGTCTTGCCAACACCTGCCATTCCGTGAAGTAAAACGGGGTCATCTTCTCGTAACAAGGTTGCCAAGCGTTCCATGTTGCCGATCGTCGTTTTCGTCATAATCAGCGAAAATGGATCACCGATCGGTCCATGAGGCCTGGGAAGCAATACGTCACCGTATGAGATGACGTACGGAGTAAGACTCTGAAGGCATTCCCCTTCTCTGTCTTCTTGAAGAGCAGCCTTTACCTTCTCTCGTAAAGCCAGCACTTTTCGTGCTCGCTCCTGCTCAAACAGTGACAGAAACCCCAAATCCACCTCAGCGCCATCAATGAGACCAACGACAGCTTCTTCCTTGCCAAGGTAGCACTCGATGAGAGCTTCGAGTTTGAAATCCGATGCGTGGAGTAGCATGCAGAAAATCCGTATTGCGAGGTACCTCACCGGCCGGCTTCGATGCTTGAATAAAAGTTGCATGTACGACACTGATGCAGCAGGGCTATAAGTTCGGAAATCAAAGTTCAATAATCTCCACAAGGTAATGAGGCTCTCTAAAAGATTCGCTTCATTCAGGTCTGATAATAAGTTTTCATCAAAATTTGGAAGCACCAACTGCACAGAGGATGGCCTCTCTTTAGACGCGGCGGAATCCTCGCCCGCACATCGGAGAAAAGAAGCGAGATAGGGCGCAAAGGGTAATAACCTTGCGAATGAGGAGGCAACTCTGATTTGAAGGGCCGGAAGGCCTGCGACTATGACCCAGCGCGAACAAATGTCGGGAAATGAATTTTCAAAATGTACAAACACATGCTCTGTAAGTGGTGGACAAAGAGCCGCCTGGGTTACACCATCGAGCAGCTTTACAGTCGATTGTTGCCGGATAATTTCCAGTAATTCCGGAGGCAGATGATCTAACACGGTCGCATCCGCCAGGAGCGACCTCGTTCTGCCTTGAGACGTCAATCATGGTCATGATTGCGTCGTTATCGACAAAATTTTCGTTTTCGTGTGCCGTTTGTATGGTCCTCTTCAACTCATACACCTGCATGCTCAGACACTTTTTTTTTTTTTTTCTAATAAGCCTGCCTGCAGGGATCTGGTCCGGGAGTGGTGCTACCAGTTTTTCCGAGCCAATCAGCACCGCTGGTGGGACCAATCGCCTGCCAAACCAACCATGGCGAGCTCGGAAAACTTCAGGACGGGCTCCTGAATTCTGATTGAGAAAACCGCAAGCGACCGGTTCATCTCGTTCGACGACATCTACTAATTTTGCGCCTGTTCACATCGACAGACATGGCCATGTCTTGCCGGTACGCCGCGCAGAGCTGCGCTCGCCAATTGCGCTCTGTCCACTCTGCCAGAGTATCCGCACAAATGCTTCGTGTTGCTTCCACAGCAAGGAGGTTCAACTCGACCGAGGCCGCTGCCACCGACCCCAAGATTGCCGATATTGTCGACCGGATTAGCAAACTGACGTTGCTTGAGACCGCAGACCTGGTCTCAAGCCTCAAGGTGCGTTGACCCACAGCCGTGTGAAGTATGAAATCTAATGAACTTCGATACTGACTTTGAAGGGCAGAGCACACTGAACATCCCCGACATGCCCATGGGAGGCTTTGCTGCTGCTCCCGCCGCTGCTCCCGCCGCTGCCGAGGAAGCCGAAGAGGTTGCACCAGCTGCCGCCGAGAAGACACTCTTTACCCTCAAATTGCAAGCGTTCGATGCCGGCGCCAAAGCCAAGATTATCAAGGAGGTCAAGAGCTTGCTGGGGCTCAGCTTAGTGGACAGCAAGAAATTCGTCGAGAGCGCACCCAAGATGATGAAAGAGAACGTCGCCAAGGAGGAGGCCGAGAAAATCATCGCTACTATGAAGGAGTTGGGTGCTACTGTGGCTATGGAGTAAGGAAGGAAACGGGACAGCTGTCTCGAGGGTTTGCTACGATTGGACTATGACATTTATCTTAGAAGGCCGGCTTTGCATGTAAAAGACACAAGAGAACATCACCTGTACTAGTATTTGAAAAGGCGTGCTCCTTTTCCTTTTCCTCAACCAAAAAAAAAACAATATGCCCAAACGCTATCCAAATCAAACATGGGTACCACTCTGAAGGCCACGGCGACATGAAAACATTGCCCAGTCCCGATGCAGAAAGCAAAACCTATTATGGGTATCAAGTGAAACCTAATCTTCCAACCAACTTTTCACGACAGAGCCCCCACGAAGAATATGACTCCATGCACAAACGCCATGCCATGTCTTGCCTTGCCATGCAACGCAACGGAAACGCCCCTAATCATACAGGCTTCAATGATGATCTCCATTGGCAGCACGTCTATGAGGACATTGCTGCATGATCATTTCCTTGTCGAAATCATCTGCTTCTTCGGTGAGAAGTCGATCATCGTCCTCCCGAAGTCGCTCGTCTCCTCCCACAGCTTGTTCAGCTCTGCGTTGTCCATCCTCGGAATCGCCCAAATGCTCTCGCGTTGTCGTTTGTGTCGCTCCCTATCCTCTTCTATGCGTTGCTCTATCTGGCGCTTGTCTAGACCATGTGCTGCTGGCTTCTGTCCAGTCTTGGGTGCAGCCGGAACACTGGGTTGATCAGTCATTTCAACATCAGCAGGTGGTGAAGCAGGGCTTATATCGGCATCGTTGGTTTCCGCTCTTTGAGCACATCTTCGATCTGGCTGACTGCTTGCGACTCCAGATGACCTTTACTCTGAAGGCCTTGCAAGACCTACAATTTCCATCAGCGATGCGAATTCACCAGGATTGCTTTACTCTCAATGGCGCATATGCACGTGCAACTCACCCTTCGAACCACCTTGACGTTGGTAGCTCCTGAGCCATCATCAGGAGCAACGGCATCGACTACTCGAATAATATCACGCTGTATCATGCGAACGTAGTCGGCATGTCCCTCTTTGGCCAAATCCAAGAAGTGTTCTATGAAGAACATGATATTTGCACGAGTGTTCATATTATTCTGCGAGAGACTATTAGCTTGCTATTCGTTTTCCATGACAACTTCTTCAAAAAAAAAATCCTACACGTTCCACCTGCTCGAGGATACAGGAGTGCAAGTCCTCGTCCATGTCTTTGTATTTAAGGGCATACTGAGCAGCCTTTTGTGCAGAATTGACTGAGGCGTTGAGGTGCTGCAATTGCATGCTGAAGCGCATGCGAACCTCGAACGGATCTGCCATGTCAGCTTCTGGCTATGGTTGCGAGATCGGGGTATTTTTTCGAATGCCACAAGGTGCTGGGCCAGGACGATTCGAAGGCTTGTCAAAATGAACTGAAAGCGAGGCTCACTCACTTCTGACTCTGGCTAATAAGAGCAGCAGGTGGATCTCGGTGAGCGGGCTACTCAGTCAGTGTCTGTGAAACCCAACCCACCCACGCCACGGCAAAGCCACGGGCCAAAAAGTGCCACTCGACAGCGGGGTGGACGTGGAGGAAGGAATGCGGATAATACCACCAGCAGCAGGTAGTTTCTCTCACTCACAACGATAATTCTCTCATTCATTCTCCTGGCTTCGAGTCAGCAAGAATTTAAACTCTAGATTCTTCTCGAAACTTGGGCTCAGTCAGCCACTTACCAAAGCTTGTTCAACTTTTGCTTCGTGCCTCGAAAAGTATCCCAACTACCCTAACGTCACCGTCAACCCTCGCAGGCGTGAGCAAATAAAAATGAGTCCTCAAGAGCATGGTGATTTCACCATGACGGTGCTTGGATGTGGTTAGTTTTTTTTTTTTTTTTTTTTCTCCTTGCTCCAGGTGGCCGGCAACAAAATTCTCATAGCAGGTCGCAGGCACCATGGGAATTGCAATTCTCAATGGCATTCTCACTTCCTGGCCGAGATCAACGGTCCTCGACCCCTCCAAAGCCCATTACCCGGCGCATCGACTCCGGTAGAGGAACGACCTCAGTCATTGCCTTCCCGGTTCATTGCCTGCGTCCGCAGTGCTGAAAGCGCAAAGAGAGTCAAGTCCGCTTTGTGGGAGCATTCATCCATAGTCAAGGTGGTTCAAAACGATAACCTCGCCGCTGTACAGCAGGCCAAGGTTGTTCTTCTTGGCTGCAAGCCATACATGGTGAATAACGTCTTAGGCCAAGCCGGCATGGCGGATGCGTTGCAGGGAAGCTTCTCATTAGTGTCTGCGCCGGTATCACCGCTGAGCACATGGAATCTGCTCTTCACGGATCGGTCCCCACCTCCAATCCCGATGAAGATGGACGATGCCGTGTTGTTCGAGCCATGTGCAACACTGCTGCTCTCATTCGGGAATCAATGACTGTTATTGGCATCACTGAGCCTCCTCTGCCCCCTCAATCCAAGGCCCTGGTTACCTGGATATTCAGGCGTATCGGCGATGTCGTCTACCTGCCATCGAACAACATGGACGCCAGTACGGCTCTTTGTGGATCATCCCCGGCCATGTTTGCGTTGATGCTGGAAGCTGCTATTGATGGCGCTGTGGCAATGGGTTTGCCCCGCGCCGAAGCTCAAAGAATGGCGACTCAGTCAATGCGAGGTATGACTGGCCTCGTTCAGAGTGGTGAGCACCCTGCTCTTCTCCGTGAAAAGGTTTGCACGCCCGGTGGGTGTACGATTGGTGGACTCTTGGTCTTGGAAGAAGGCCGAGCAAGGGGAACCATCTCCCGTGCCATTCGTGAGGCAACCGTTGTTGCCAGCCAGCTTGGAAAAGGTGTTCAGGGTGTAAACGGGACCAGATTCAACACCACTGGATGAGGCATGCGAAAACGAGGAGCTCATTGGTACCGAAAGTGACGGAATAAAGGACCAAAAAAAAAAAAGGTTCGCGTCATAGATGCTTGGATTCAGAGCACTGTCACGGACCCGAGAAAATAAAGGCAAAACGATTGCAGTCGAGGATCATCCATTGTGGTAATTTAAAGATGCGAGCTGACAGTCTCCATGACTATCCCCTGATTGCCCCAACGCCGTGAAAAGGAAGAAAAAAATCTTTTTCACAAATGGTCAATATCCTGAACCACCCAACTGCTAACAAAATACGTCAAGATTCCTCAACTCTCGCCTTTTTGCTCGCGCTTTCAGACTCGTCTCCATTCAATTTGCGCTTCCCGTCTGCATTGTCCTGGCCATGTTTCAATGTTCTTTCGTAGGCAGCCAGGAGTCTGGCGTATTCAAGCTCGACGCCGGTCAAAGTCTCCTGAAGTTTGTCGATACGTTCAGAAGGTCCGACCTGAGATAGTAGTTCTTTGTTATGTTTGTATAGCCTTTGCTTGACTATCAACTGCCAAAGCCTCTCGAGATGCTTGTCCTGTTTGGTTGGCGCCTGAAGTGTATCGTCCAACATCATTGTAGGCCGGACAGAGGGTGGAAGCTGGGACATGAGATACATTTCTAGGACTCGAGAAAACTGTCTAGGGGCAATTTTTGCCCTTTGGCGGATCTCTTCGAGCTTCTCCTCACCAACTATTAATTTGGGAACGACCCCTTTCTTGGGAATGGCAACGGAGGCGTCCAAGTTGAGATCCTTGAACTCGGGGATCGATTTCAGATAGGCGAGGTCGCAGATGTCTCTCAGGTCATCAAATGCTTCATTTGGGTTCTCAACGGTGAACTCATGGGTTTGTTTGTGTCGGTGGTAGCATTGGAAAATTGATTTGTACAGTTTGGCTCCGTTACCCTTGCCCTGGAATGGTGGCAGGATGACGAACTGGGATAGCCTCGTTCTGCAAGGAAGCGTGGATAAATCAAGATTGCCTTCTGGCAGCTCCCAACCGTCTCCTTCGGGTGGGGGTCGGAGCTTGTCCAAAGTAGAAGAACCGATAAATGGTCGAGTATCCGACAAATACGTAAGACTTCTTCTCCGGTTCGTCGAATGAATTCTGAGTACGGTAGAGAAGAAATACGGTCCAGCGGTCTGCGTCAGACAGATTCTGCTCGGATGAGTCGGAGTCCGGGTCTTGGCCTATGTATGAACCACCCTCGATGAAAAGAGGAACAAGAATCTGAATGCGAGAGTTCAGCTGCAAGATTGATGGGTCGGCCAAGCTGCCCTTCCAGATCTCATACTGCCCGTCTGGTCCGTCGAGGGTCTCATGAAGGCTACCTGGAGGTGTCCAGTTGTCGCCAAGTTGCTGAGCGCTGCTTTCGAAGTCGGAGCTCTTGACGAATGCAACTAGAACGGGTCGGGTCAACAATGAATGGTGCATGGCATGGGAGAAAATGCAGAAACCCAGATTTAACTTACCCTTGGGCAGATGGTTTCCTTCCTGAAGTATGGCGTTGAAATCTGTCGGCTCATCTACGCCAGCTGGAGGTGTCAGCTTTTGCTGTAGGCAACATCCACATGCGGCCGCATGTCGTTCGCTCTGTAGCGCAAGCTGATCTTCAGGTCTTTGTAGCCGAAGATTTTTTCCTCGTCGCCAAAGATAGGGTACGTAAATTTTGGGTGGAAGGTATCGACGAGTCGAAGCCCAGATTTCGAGGGCGAAACGAGGCTCACGCTGAGCGCATCGTTGGAGTCGACGAGCCCTGCCCAGAGTTGTCAGTCAAGCACGGAGGGTTGTGGTACGGAAACTGGGCATCGTCGACTTACAGTCGGTCAAGTCAGGTAGAGCAGCCATGGTGAGCGAGAGAATGCTTCCAGATTGAGAGGGATGACGGAAGTCTCAGCCTGATTATGGATGGCAACGAGTGCGATCAGGATGGGTGAAGTGGAGGGATCCCAGGCGAAGCTGCTGGAGGGTTGTGAGACGCGCTTGCTCGAACCTCAAACGCGGTTTGCGCGCGCAAATCAATCATGCCGCCCTGGCAGCCACCTTGCACCTGGCAGTGGGTACCGGCGCGGTGCCTCGGTGACCACCCACTTCATTCTTCAGCATTCGTACACCCCACTGTAGCACTGTATATAGCACCCGTCATTGCGTCATGCGACCGCCAAAGTCGCCTGAGCCAGGGGCGACGCATGCCGGGCGACGCATGCCGCCGCTAGGCTCACGGACTGGCCTGACCAGACTTGACTTTGTTGACTGCCTTCTTCTTCAGCATCATCGCTTTTCACATCGTCAATCGTCAGCAGCGACGCCTGTATGGACTTTGTCATGAGCCCGTCGCCATGGCCCATGGCCCACATCACCAGCAGTGTCACCAGCAGTGCCGCGCCGGTCGGGTCCATCATCTTTTCCATCATCGCGCTACTTGTAATATCTGTTGTTGCGCTCTTCATCTTGCGCTATTACCTTCCCCTACGAACCACGCCCGGCTTCTACCTTGTCCCCATATTCTTCGCATTATGGCTACCGTCTATAGCTGTGCTTCTCGTGCCTATAGATTTAGCATCTAGCGCCTCAACCAACGACGAGGCTACCCGAGGAATATGGCTTCCGGAGCGCCTCGTCTTGGTGTCGTGGCGAATTACTTACTGGCTTACCTTTGTCTTGACCTGGTATGTGACTTTTGCCCACTTGCTCTCTTCCTCTTCCGATGGCAGGATACTAACAGACTTAGGTTTATTCTACCTATTCTTGGCGAGTATTCAGACGCCGGCTACCACGAACCGAACGACAAGCTGACATACTCCCTCCGACAAAACGCTCAATTCTACGCAATCGTACTCGGCTCCAGCGCGGTAGGATTGGTCTATGTAATTTTCGCCTATAAGCTGTCTTTCGTGTCGCTCAAAGGCCTCATAATGACTCTTGCTTATTGCTGGGGACTTGTGCTAGCTATCTATCTCATGGGTCACGGGTTGGTCTCCATTCCGCGGCGGTTGCTTCGCAATGCGAGCATAAGTGGCAGGCTGCGGCGATTGCAAACGCGAGCACCCAAGGTTCATGAGCATATGGAGGACACGCTGATCACTCTTGAAGAAATAGAATCCCAGGTCATGGAACTTGGTCGACGGAAAACGGGTACTGCACTGGATTTTCAAGAATGGATCGAGGAGTTGCAGGAACTGGCGAATATTTGGCCGTCTCAGCCTGGCGCATCCATCCCTGTCGCGGGAAGCCCCAACCGTAGCGTTCCGATTGTCATTACTGAGAAGTATCTAGCCGAGCTGACCCGAAGACTCGTTCGCGCTCGCCATGCCCGGTCTCGATACGTCGGCGAGTGGACGCGATTGGTACAAGAAGCTGGGGACTTGCAGGCAATATTGGATTCCGCCGCGTCTAAAGAGCTAGTATTTGACCAAGCATCACCGCATGCCGGAGTATGGGATGCAACCAAGTTTGTTACCCCATACACCAGGTATATCTGGTACTACCATGTCGTTCCGTATGCTCACGTCGCATCTGGATTACTTCTGGGCCTAGCTTCAGCCTGTGTGGTTTGGTCCGAGTTAGTACGATACACGTTCCCGCGCCTGTCCGTCATCCGGCTCAGTGTAGTGCATCACTGGGTAGGTGAAAAGCCAGAAGTTGGCTTTGCTGGGCAAGTTGTTTCTGCCTTCTGGATTTGCTACATGTGCGCTGCAGCCTTCCTGTCCATGACTGAAGTCAAGGTCTGGCGTGGACGAGCATTGGTGAAGCGGAATACAGCCTACGAGTCGGCATTCTGGTACTCGATGCAAGTGGCCAAATTGACGATTCCTCTGTCATACAACTTTATGACCTTCTTGTCTAAAGAGGTGTACGAGAAGACGGTCTTCTATAAGTTCCTGGGCCAGCTGATTGAGGAAACGGCGCCTGGTCGATGGTTTGATGACCTGTTTCCCATTGTGGTTCTGTTCCCAGTAGTAGCAACACTATTTGGGCTGTACGGTAGAGTCAAGCGCATATTTTTGGCATGGACGTGATTGATGATGACGACAACGAAAGCGCGCCAACGTACGGCACAGGATCTTGGAGGGAAGGCCGTCATCTCATTGAACGTGAGCTCAGGGGCACCGCGACTTACCGACGGCGAGGAGACACAGCCACGAGAGTAGCGTTGGCCAGCGGCGCAGGAGCAAGGGCAGCGCCCGTTCTCTCCATTCCCGCCTCCAGAGACTCGGCAGGGTCGCCTAGCCGTTCTCAGAATCCATCGGCAAGTACTCGCCGACCTGGTCAGCCATCACGCGTATCAATTGCCGACGAGGTTCCCGAAGACGACAACATGTTGCTCATCATTGGCCACAGGATGAAAAACACCCTGGAAAGCATTGAACCGCCGAAATGGTTCCAAGATATCGGACAAGGCTTCAAAAAACCGAAATGGATGGGCGGGGAAAACGAGGGCAATGCAGGCTGCTCTCAGAATAACGCGGACATCCGGCCATGGGTCGGTGGTGAGGGGCAGATTCGGCTGTGATGTCGGGTTTTTTTTTTCTTTTTCAAATCTGGCGCAGTGACTTTGATTTTTCTAGACGAAAAATCGTGATTGATGGACATGAAGCCACGCGATGACGATGCATGGGTTTGGCGTTACGACAGGCTCGTTGGCATAGACACTGTCCCTCGTAGACTTCTTTTTAAAAAAAAAAATTTATTAATTCAATGCATCTTGAACTCTTGACCAGTTAACCTGTCCTCCAAGGTTGCACGTCAAGTTGTATATACCTACTTTTCGTATCCAATCTAACTAAAAAGTCCCATGTTACTGAAAATCTTTCCCATCGCGTCGTAAGCCATACGGGGCCGAACACCCTATGTACTGAGAACCAAGTAATTACAAGCCAATCAGCGTCTTTGTCCCTTTCCGCCAAACCCCTCCCTCCTCGTCACGGTCTCGGCGGCGAACTAAGCGAGTTCCAAGTATGAGCCTTGCTCATAGTCCTCTTCCTCAAATGAAACATGATGTCCTTTTCCATCTTGTCTATATTCTGCTCCAGGTACTCATCGTCCTTGGCATACTGGGCTTCGCGACGGCGATCAAACAACACCCATATGGCTACGATGGAGGCAGTGACGGGAATCGTGACGGCAAAGTAGATCCATAGACTGGTGGAGACGGGGTGCGCGGCTAAATGGTTACAGCAAACATGACGCGTTAAAGACGGCTCCGGAGGGGAGGGAGGAAAGGGGGATGGGGGAAATGTTCAGTTGAGCTTACTTTCTTGAAAGTTGAAGAATGTCATGCTGAAGACGGAAGCGAGGTACGTCCTGGGAGGAAGAGCGTTCCCATAAGCGAGATGGTCTTCATGGCTGTGCTGTCTCGTTTACTGGCGTGTGCGATGCGGCGCTGTTCTCCGGCAATTTCGAGGTTGAGCCGTGCTTCGCGCTGAGACATGATGTTGTATAGCTGCTTCTCGTCAGCATAGTTACGTGATGTTCGGAGTGAAGGACGCCGAGTAAAGGAGGATTGTATGCGTGGCTTGTGTTGCACGTGGGGAGGAGGACGTGGACACGGCGCGGCGAGACATACCGCTTCCTCTGAACCTTCAACCTCTCCAGCGTCGTGTGGATATAATTCTCCAAGCCTTTGAGCTTGACCTTGTAAAACTCCAGCCGCGCGGCCAGACTCCTATGCAGCTTATCAATCTCTTTGTGGTGTGTCCTCTCGGCGTCCCCCATAGCTCGTGCCTCTCCCTCTTCACCTCGCCCGTCATCTCCTTGAAGCGCTCCATCGCCTTCTCCATTTCCTCAGCCAGCGCCAGATACGCCTGCGGCCTCTTCCACATGACGTGCCCGTGGCACTCGACCAGGTCGCGGTTCAGCCCGTCAACCTCCAGCAGACCATCTTGGAAGTACTGCTCGTGCTCCTCGACCTCGTTGCGCAGACTGACGGCGTTCTCGAGGCGGCGGAGCCAATCCCGCGCGTCGCGCTGCTTCTGGTCATTCGCGGGCGATAAGTCGTACGAGAGGATAATGACAGGCAGCAACAGCGGGTGGCCGACTTGGTCGGCGCAGGCGCGCACGTGTTGCAGTGCGGAGACGATGTCTGACGAAGGGGTTCCCTTGAGGAAGCCCGTTGTGATGCCTGTCTTGAAGGAGTAGGAGAGCATCATTTCCCAGCCGCGAGTTTTGCCCTTTTGCGAACATCTGACTTCCTATGAATGATTTCTATCACGGCGAAAACAAAAGTAAGTAGGCGTCGATGAGGTATGTTGGCATGGGTATCATTGCAAAATTCAAAATGGACACAAAACGCACGCAAATGAGGATCATCGTCGTCCTGATCAAACGAACACCAAAAGAATGGACCCACGACAGATGTCGTTTCGATGCCGCGAAAGGGCAACTTCATCACTCTTACCATGGCCGCGTACGAGTCCTTTGGCAGTGATAGCACCTTTGGCATAAATGTGTCCTTGTCCTTGGCATTTTTCTGGATGCTGTTGACTGTTAGATTGATTGCTGTAGTCGGGAAGATTCACACATGGCTCTTTTTTTCAAAGCATGAGACTCACTCACATTAGCCGTATCCCACTCAACAACTTGGTCCCCTCTCGCAGCTTGTCCGGAGGCGCAAATGCACCCTGTCAAAGTCAAAAGTCAGCACATGCTCCCAATTCCTGACTCGCACTTCCCTCCAATCTCGATCCAGGCTGGTGGTACACGGAGTACATACCCGTCGATGCAAGAAGTTGTCAAACTCATCCGCCGTCAATGGATGCTCCTCGCATGAGTTGTAAAGGGATCCTGAGACGAGACACACATATTATCAGCTCACCACCTTTTGAGTTACTCAATTCTGTAGTGGAACGTAACACGAACCGAGTAATTTAAGATTTCCACATACGTCGTCGCCTCTTCGACCGTCCGACACTCGTCCACATAGTACCGAAACATGTAGTCGTCCATCCTGGCGCTCGTCTTTCCCGCCCAAGACAAAGCTTAACAACACAATGTTGTTTTCCAAGATCAATCTCTGCACTCTCGCACCGGCCTGCGAATGGGGTCCTGGAAAGAAGCAAGAGAAGGGAATGGAGAGGATTGAGGAGATGTGAAGAGCTGTGCAAGTTCGGCTGATGACCGAGAGGTACGCGCATCGTGTATCAAAGTCGAGAGATTGCTACAGAGTTCTTGTGCAACTAGCGGGCCGTCCCCTGCCGGATGCTGCATTCCCACTGGCCAGCCTCGTGACTTTTCGGCACCTTCCCAAAGATCAACCTCCCGGGGAACCTACATATGTAACTTTTATAAAACCCTTGCTTTCACGGAAGGGCTGGCAGCGCCTTTGAGGGGCTGGCAGCTGGGGCTGGGGCACGCCGCGGACGTCGGCCGTCCATTCTTACAAACTCCTTTGCGGACCCGGACGCGCAGCCCATGCCATGCGCTTAGCAAGTCATGGTGTTCATGCCGGGCCTTGGCGTATATTGAATTCAGTATTTGATGCAGGTGCCTGAGGCCATGTCATTACTGTTGCTAGAGACTAAAGAAGGTGGGGGCACTTCCGATTCTTCCAATCTCACCGAGGGTTGCTTCTTGTCACGCACGGATTAATTGTCTGTCCTTGCTTTCCCGCTCAACTCCGCATCACGGTTCCAAATAACGAAATGCACTGCCATAAAAATATCCAAGTCACCTTCAAAGGACAGCTCGAGGTAGTTTCCGAGGATTCCACTCCATTTCATTTCAGTGGCCAGCACATCCCCTGCTTGCAAAACGCCAAAAACTCACAAAACCATGCGCAGAGTCTTCATCTATTTACTGTTTGGTGCGTTTAAAAATCATTGAACATGTGGCCATATCTAGAGGCACTGTTAGTCGTCTGGGGCTTTTGAAAGAACAACAGAGCAAGGGGAGCATCGCATACTCATCATTCCCGCCAGTATCTCCGTACTTCTCAGGGTCTTCGGGATATCTGTCGAACTGGCTTGCGTCACCCGTCCCGGCCTTTACCGGCGGCGTGTACGGGGCATCGATGTCCTTTCGAGCCAGTCGGTCCCACGTCACTTCAGCAAACCAAGGGTGGCTTTTGACATCTTGCGGGCCGCCATACAAATTACCTAGTCTCTTGGTGAGATCGGCAGTGATCAACCGCTCCAGCAAATTCTGGGCATCGGCATTGATGTATGCTGGATATTTGACTTTTCCCTTGAGAATGTTCTCGTATATGCGCATTGGCGACCCGCTGTCCCAAAATGGGGTGTAGCCGCAAAGCATTTCGTAAATCAGGATTCCCAGTGACCACCTGCATGTGTGAAATTTGATTAGCGGCGCTGATGCTTCGGCGACCCGGAACAAGAGGAGTTGAGGCGGTTCAGCTTACCAATCTACCGACTTGTTGTAACCTTTGTTAGAGACCACCTCTGGCGCAAGATAATCTGGCGTACCACACAAGGTCCAAGTCTTGTCTGGCACCCTTTTCGCGAATCCAAAATCGGTGATCTTGAGGTGTCCATGCCGGTCCAGCAGCAAGTTCTCGGGCTTGAGATCTCGATATATAATGTTCTTGGAGTGCAAGTATTCAAGGGCTAGGGTGGCTTCGGCGGCATAGAACTTGGCAACGGGGTTGGGAAATCGCTAAGCATGGTTAGTCATCAGAACTGATTCCAGTGACAGGACAAGTAATGAGCCTGCTTGTGTCATCTCCTGCATGTTCAATACCTACCCCAGACTTTCTCAGCAAGGAGAATAGCTCTCCGCCTTCGACAAAATCCATAACCATGTAGAGATTTTTCCAGTCTTGGAAGGTGCCCCAAAGGGTGATCAGGAATGGATGCTTGACATCGCTGAGCATACGCCGCTCATCGTTGGTATGCTCAACTTGCTTCATCTTGACAACCTGGGCCTTCTTGAGCACCTTGATGGCATAAAACCGTTGGTTGTGCTTCGATTGAACTAGATGGACTCGACCGAAGCTACCAGTTCCGAGCGTCCTCAATATGTCAAAGTCGCCCAACGAGTACTTGCCCTTGGTTACACGAGACACGCTTCCTTGATGTTGATGATGAATGCGTTGGTCCTGCTGAGGCAGCTGCTGCTGCTGTTGCGATTGCGGTTGATTTTGCTGCTGCTGATACTGTTGATCTGGCATATGCCCAGCGTTCTGCGGCGATTGCATCGTAGGCTGTGGGTAGGCTTGTTGTTGCTGTTGTTGCATTCGAGCAGGATCGGTTCCAGGACTGGCACTAGGAGGATGACTGAGATGGGCACCTAGAGCAGCAGGATTGTACGGCGCAGAAGGGTAATTGTTGCCGGGGGCGCCATTTTGGGGCTGATGGATGAGGTTGCTGATACTGGGAAGGCTTTGAGAGTCGACTTGACTCGCTTGCATCGGCACTGGCGTTGCAAAGGTAGTACCTCCTTGGGCGGCTGTGGGACTCATCTGCTGCTGCTGCTGCTGCTGCTGCTGGTGTTGGGAGAAGGCAGGCACGGATGATGAGCTTTGAGCTGGAGCTGGGACTGTGGGAGACTTCTGTGCAGTTCCTCGTGCGAAGCAAAGAATTGATTTGTCGACGAGTCGGAGGGTTTTGACGGAGATGGTGCAGTTGCAGTTGCAGTTGCAGTTGCAGTTGCAGCAACGGGGCTGGTGGGGTTTGAGGTAGAGGGGTCGGGGTTGCTGTCCCTTGTCCTCTTCTTCTTGAGAAAGCCAAGAGAAGGCATGGGGCAGTTGCTGCTTCACACGTGGCGAGGCAGATCGGATAAAAGATGAGGTCGAATTGGCCGAGAGGACGGCGCGTGGGACGTCGTCGGCTACGCAGGAGGATACGAGGCGATCGCGCACAGGGAGAAGGGTGGATGGATGTTTGGAGCCGTTGCAGGAACGGGTGGATTGGAGACTGACTGGTCTTTTGTCTGGCCGTCAGCTTTCTTTGCTTCGCTCTGCCCTGTTTGTACCTCCAAGAAGCTCAGTCAACCTGCGTGTATTGTCAGTCTGCGGAGCTGTGGTGGCGGGGAAGCAAGCATTGATGAAGGGAAAGAATTGACTGGACCGGGCCAGGTGCCCGGCGTTTGCCCGGTTCAGTGGCTTGTGAGCGAGAGCTATGTACATACATACATACATGTATTAGCTGGGCTAGACTGGGGAACTTGGGGACTAAGCTCTCGACTTGAAGTGGAAGTCGAATGCGGAAATAAAGCACAAGCAGCTCCACCAGCACTTGCCCCTCTTCAGTGACGTCCCCGGCAACACCTGCAATCGCACCTACCCCGGAGCTTTGGAATTGTTTCAACGCAAAGCTCGATGACCGTCGGAGTAGTTCAGCTCATCTCGACTCAGCTCAGCTCGTGCTATTCCTAGGAATTGGTTCCAAAAAAAAAAAAAAAAAAAAGAGAGAGAGAGATAGGCGTATAGACAGGAGTGTAACTTTGACGAGCCCGCGTGGTTTTATTCTCACTCGAATGAAGGCCTCTTCAAGACATGGAGGCCCGGAGTGTGGAGACCAGACAATGTTGTGCCTTCCAGGCCAGAACCGGCGATCTTAAGCTGGACCTGCTTCCCATCCAGGGAGTTAGAGAAGGAAGCGAGCACCTCTTACCGAACGGACTGATGACCACGGCGAACTAGGTCGAGCGACACTAGTTGCGCTTCGTAGTGGAATCGACCGAGATGTAAGGAGTATGAGCATTGGAAGACACAAGTAACGAGGAAAGACAAGGTTAGGTATGATAGTTGAAAATGAGCCTTGCGTCGATATTGAACCTCAAACAGGCGCCATATGTTCCCGGACTGCTTCACCATCACAACGCTCCAGGTTTGGATGTCGTCTCGGCTCAGCCTCCCGCGCCGCCACCTCCGGACTTCACAACCAAAAAGAATTGGCTCCTTTTCTTAAACGAAGGAATGCCTATTTCGAAATCTAACCTGCCTCAACTACCTAATCTCTTACACAACACATTCATAGCCCTCATGTGAAACAAGCACCACCACAAAAGGAAAATTCAATTGCCAGCCCATGCAAAGTGGTAATCAGTGTTTTTGTCTTCAATGCGCCCGTTTCGATATCCTCTTGCTCCCGATCCCATTATATCCACAAAGATATTGCCTTTCGCCCATGATACGTCCGGGGAAAAAGTTTTCGCTTGTTTGTCTTTCGTAATGGATTAAAACCGATGACTCCTGCTTTTCGCTCGGTAAGCCGTGTAGCCGACGTAACCGCCACCGAGAACAATGATAAACAGGAAAATCTTGGCGAAAAACATGGCCCATGTACCACCTTCCTTGACAGCGTGGCTCTTGACATTTCGTCCCTTGCTGGCTCCAGCACGATTGTTGCTCGAAGTGACAGGGCTGTTGTACAGGTTCTTGGTGGACACGGAGATGATGTCGTGGTTATCGCTGAGCTCGCCTGTCTCTGCGCTAAAGCCCAGGTACGCGATGTTAGGAATTTGAGGAGGGCTATTCACCTCGAAGCATGACTGCCACTCGTCTTCTTCTTTGTACTGAAGGTCTAGCTTCAACAGCTTGTCCTGGATATAAGTCAGACGCAACTTTGTAGGAACGGTGGCATGTCGGATGCCTCGAGCCGAGCAGCCAGCCAGCTCGCCATCCTTGCCATCATCATTTTTGTTGTATGACTTTTGGCCGTCGCCATGCATGGCCATGACATAGGGGAAGACCACGCCAGGTCTGTTATTCTTGTATGTGTCGAAGAAGATTCCAAGACCCTCGAACCGATCAGTCGACCCAAACACCTCGCCCATTTGGCCGCGCTGCTTGGTGATCCACATGGCGAAGCCATCGCCATATAACTGGTGCTTGCCAGATATTTTGAATTCAACCTCGACTTCCCAGTTGGTTGCCGTGAGAGGAACTCGCGAGAATAGCCAGCCGGACTGAGAGGGAAGGTCGGATGTCAGGCGGATGTAACTAATGACGATGTTGTTTTTAGCAATTTATCCTTTCTTGTTCTCTTGTCTTCTCTGCATCGATGGTCACATGTGCTTTGAACGTACGAGTCGGTTCGAATAATGGTATCTCCCCGAAATCAAACCATCGGCTCTGCATATCCGAATCGAGGTAAGGCTGATTTCCGATTGTCATGTTAGCTGTTGCTGTTCTGTTGTTTGGCGGCACGTCACATCCGTTCCACCTCGTGGAAGGGGTTTTGGTGGTTTGTCCAGAACTAACCTGCTGAATGCTGTGGGTTCGAAGCTGTCGGGTCCCCAAGTCAATTAGAAGCGTTTCCTTCAGAAGTGAGCATGAGCATCGCGACGAATATTAAACATACCGAGATACTCTTCAAGTCGGACGCATCGTCAGCCTGCGCAGTGCCTACTAGGCCCGCCAGGAGCGCGGCGGGGAGAGCTGACAGCCGCATCGTGATGTATGTGTGCGCTGTGAAGGCAATTCGAAATCGCGAAGCAAGTAGGAAGAGTACGAAAACAAAAAGTACCAACCCAAGCGCGGACAGCCGTTGATGAAATGCCCAGCAAAGGGACCGGTGTCTCTATTTCGGTCTCCCTTACACCAGCGTGCGTGTGACAAAGCAAGTTTGCGCTAGCACAGCTGTCCTCTTCCAAACGGGGCCTATAAGAAGAAATCTGGGCGGGCACCTGGGGTTCGGAAAGCTGGAAAAAGCTTGTTGTGGCTGAAAAGGCACTCTCACCAGCCACAGATGCAACACTTTTCGATCTCCAGTCCTGGTCTTTGCTAACAAGCTACGACACCTTCAAGCTTGTTGAGAGAGCAATTGGATCGTACTTCCCACCCTCTCCTCCAGTCCAGCACCGTCACTATGGATTCCGGCTCCGTCAAGCAGTCAGTAATGAAGCAGGTTCTTGCCGAGGCAAACCTGGCCAATGCTCGAGTCCTCATCGAGGTATGCGCAGTCTGCGAAATGCATTCTACTCTCCCGTCCTACGACCAGTCCTCGCCTCTAGTTCGCACGTGCTGATCTTGGAGTCCGAAATATAGAAACTCCAAGAGAACTGTTTCGAGAAATGCGTACCCAAGCCCGGAAGCTCCTTGTCGAGCGGCGAACAGACATGCATGACGACTTGCATGGAGAAATACATGGCTGCATGGAACCAAGTCAATGCCGCGTACATCAACAGAATACGTCAAGAGCAGAGCAATCCCAGCTCATAAAATCTGGCTTATAGAGGAATCAGTTTGAATCGGACAATTACGGGCGGAGTTTGTTTCCATTGGCAGTATACTATCGTGGAAAATTGTAGTTCATGAACGACTCTTAGGAGACCGGATATAGGTGTGTATACTAGACGACCATGTTTGGGATATATTTTGGAACAGGCATAAATGGCAGTGGCTTTTGCAGAGATTCGTTGATCGCCCAATGAGTTAGTACATTCCGTCAAAACCACCGCAGCCACGTGGCTGTCGTCATTTCTTTCATGGGTATCTATCTATTCTACAGCACCGACCCCTTGTTTCTTAGCCTCTTCTGCGGCCTTCTTTCTCGCAAGGTAACGCTCCTTTGCGCTTGAAATGTCAGTTTCGGTCTTCCTACTCTTCGACGCCCGCTCCACTTCCTGCCGTTGCGCTTCCTCAGCCTCTCTCGATCGTTTCAGTGACTGTTCCAGCTGTTCTTCCATCATGCGAGTCTGGCGCTCCCTCATAGCCTGCTTTCTACCAAATTGCATGCCATCTGTGTTTCTCTTCTCGGTCTCCTTCTCCTTTGGACGTTCGGCGTCTCTCTTGACCTCCTCCTTCTTTTTCAAGCTGATATTAAGGCCGCTCCTCAGCAGCTGCCTTTTATCAACCACTTGTCCATCCTCATTGACTGCGACAGAGGCGCCCTTCTCATTCAGCTCTTTCGCCAAATCGGCTTCTGACTTTTCCAAACACGGCTCGTCAGACCGCTGGTTGTCCTCGGTGGTCGGTCCTTGCTTCGCCTTTTCCGCCGCCGCCTTGACAATCTCCGTGTGTCTCGCCTCATCTTTGTCCAAGAGTTTGCGGTAGAACGCAGACATGCCCCCTCCCTCATTCTTCTTGGCCTCCTCTTCCTCTCTGCGTCTTTCCTCTTCCTCCAATATCCTGTTTTCTTCCTGCTGCTTCTTGTATGCTTCTGTAACGAACTTCTCCTTGTCGGCGAATTCGTCGCCTTCGGCTGCTCTTTCGCGCGCAATCTTCTTCTCCTCTGCGATCAAGGCGTCTCGCTTTCGGACCTCGGCTGCCTGGAGGAGGCTTTTCATGTATTTAGGTTTTCGCTCGACGTCCTCGTTTGTCGCTTCCTTCTTTGGTTTTAAAGAGTCGTACACGGAGTCGTATTCGTAGACACTGGAGTCCAGTTCTGTTGCTGCCTGGGCATTTTTCTTGGACGCCAGTGAGCTGGATAGATCGCCGAACATGGCACTGTTTTGAGGTTTCGATTTTAGTTTAGGGGTTGTGACGGAAGGTCTGATTTTAATTTGGTTGTCTTTCGTGAATCTGAGGTTGATATTGCTGCGCCAAAGTCGTCCAGATCGCCGCCGCCGATGTTTTGGAGTCCCACCTTCTCTTTGCTGTGCTCACTGCCTGAGTCATCGTCATCATCTGCAGCTCCAAAGGCTGATGCCTTTTTTGGCAGGGTCGCTTTCGGCTTCGTTGTGCTGCTGGTCTTTTGGATAGGTTGAGGCCAAAGGCTAGAGGCTTGCTCATGGTGATGCTCGTGCGCTGCTATATGCAGCTTTGGTGAGGACGCCCTCTCTAAAATGTGGCAGAAGATTGTTCGTTGGTTGATTTCGTGGGTGATGATATTGCTCGTGGGTCTTGGAGTATCATTGGCGTCGTGGCGGTTGTGAGTTGAGGTTGTCGCCAAAGCGAGGGTTTTGGATGTTCAGAAGCATCAGAGGTGGCGGCGGACCAGCTACGAAAACCGGGCTCCACTTTCATGCTACAGTCAATTGAGCAGTTGGTACTCCGTATGTACGTTCGAACACGTTCAACTTACATATAGCCAACATGGATGGTCAAGTCATGACGTGATTGGTCATGCGACCTTCAACGTCGCCTACAACGCAGACAAGTTCTCGTTATCTTCCACTTCACCACTGCCACCACGGCAACATGTTTACAGGATCAAACATCCCTCCTCCAGTCGCCATGGAATCCTGCTCTACCTGCACGGCCTTGCTCCTCTACAACACTCTATCTCTTCAGAAAAGACACCCGAGGATCGGACTGTCTCGTGCTGTGGGAGAATCATATGTGGCGAATGTATCCAGGCAAGTCGCCACCACTCACTCCCTGCCAGCCTCCCCAAGAACAGAATCCATTTTTAAAGAAAGAACCAGCGAGCTGATATTTCTCTTTCGCGTAGAAAAATCCCCGGTTTGCCGAATATTGCCCATACTGCCAAATATCTAACACGCTCACATCATTACCCCAGCGTCTTAGAGATCCGCCTTCTTACACGCTGGTTCCACTGTCGGAGACTGACACAACCGGCTACTCTACTGCCCCGCCACCATATACTCCTCCGGGGAAGATTCTTCAAATCCTGGGAACCCGGGCATGCAAGGTTTTGAGAGAAATGAAAAAGGTATCGTCGATGAAACTCTTCATTTCTTGAATCATGACCACGATAGCATCACTTCCCTGTCGTTTCGGTATGGAGTTCCCGCGGCGGCTCTTCGGCAAGCCAACAACATTACAAGCGATCATCTGTTATTAGGGAGACGTACTGTTTCTATTCCTGGGAGATACTACAAAGGCGGAGTGAGCCTGTCTCCACGGCCGATAGATGGAGAAGACGAAGAAATACGGAAAAGCAAAATCAGGCGATTCATGACATCTTGTAAAGTGTCTGATTATGACATTGCCGTTCTGTACCTCGAGCAGTCGGACTATGACCTCGGCTCTTCAGTAGAGGCGTATCTCGGTGATGAGGCTTGGAAGAGGAAACACCCCAAAGACGGCTCTGCGAAGGTGCCGTCGAAGCTCAGAAATCGAGGCTCGTTTTGGCGAGGGCTTAGCACACAATGACACATTGTACAATAATCGCAGCCTCGCATCTTAGGCATCATTTTTCCTTTGTTGCAGCAGCCTCCCATATCGCGTCTGTTATCGTGATCCGTGCCGTGCTTCGTTTGTTGATCTATCCCAAGACCTCGCATCGTTGTTTACCGACCTTTCATTGATCAGGTTCTTTGTTCTTTGTTAATAGATCTTGAAGCTTATATATAGCTTCCCTTCCCTTCCGATAGATTTCCTAGATAGTCAATCATCTCACCTCTCATTCTTCCATTATTTGCATCCACGAAAGGCTTCAATTAGCTCTCTGTTTCGACTCGGCACGGATCACGATAACAAACGCGATACGGAGGCTACCGCAACAAAGGAAAAGTGACGCCTAAGATGTGAGGCTGCAATATCCAACATCATACAGTATACATTAGTCGTTATATTTGACACTTGGATGTGCTAGA
The DNA here is from genome assembly GCA_023658505.1 of Epichloe gansuensis. Lineage (NCBI taxonomy): Eukaryota > Fungi > Ascomycota > Sordariomycetes > Hypocreales > Clavicipitaceae > Epichloe > Epichloe gansuensis. The sequence goes on from CP098281.1 coordinate 2,331,302, forward strand.
AAGGCACCTTTTCAACTCATGATCAACTCATGATGAACTCATGAATGATCCGTCCGCCAAGGACTTACATCATGTCCGCTAACGCCGCCTCCCAGCCAAGTACCGTGTTGACAGAAAATATCATACAAAGGATCAAGTGGTGTCTTTTCAATAGACGCGTTGACATCTTAAAATGCAGATCTAGTGCGGATGTCCTAGCAACACTGTTAGCTTGCTACTGGTGTTGGGGGTGGCAATAATTCCTTTTACGTACGGAAATTTTCCTCTCAATCTCCCGGACTGAGCGATCCAGTTCGCCGGCAATCATCTGCTTCTTATCGTTGGAAAGCAGAGTATAACGTTCACAGAGATCTCCGTCAATGAAACCCTTAACGGGCGCATAGTATCCCCGGTACATGAGATGATCTCTGCCGGCCAACGGTGGATCCTCGGTCCGCAAATGTTGCTCTAGGCTTTGGAAGAAGTCTGCATCTTCACGACTCACAAGAGGAATGAATACGCCGATAGTGCCCATTAGTCCGCTCCATAATAACACATCTTGTCCGCCAACAACCAAGCTTGTTTTCGCCATGCTCGTCGGAATATCTTGAGCGTAAAAATGACACATCAAATCAACACGCTGTGATGTTCCATGGAGGTAGCCCCTTGCGTTCATCAGATGCAATCCAGACTGCTCTTCATCAGCCTCTTCACTTGCCTTTGTGGGGCACCGCACGATGAATATGTTGCCAAATTTGTCTCCACCAGCAACCGATTCATAGTCAACCATAGCTGTACAGGTTGTCCACCTGGCAGTGTTGTCATCCACAAAGGGTATCAACTTGTTGGTTGTGGACTTGTAGGTAACATAAGTGACGCCTTGTTGTACATCGCCGACGATGATCCGATTCCCTTGGGCGTTCAGTGACACTATTTGCTGTGGTGCGACTTCTGCCTGCGCTTTTCGTAGCATTTGACGCATGCCGAGATCGTAAATTCTGATTGTTTTGCCAACTCCGGCCAAGAGTTTGCCTTGGAACGGCAGCAGTGCCAAAGTTGGTTCTTCAATTTTGGTCTTATGGATGAACTCGAGCTCTCGCCCATCTTCTTGAAAGCGATAGACATAGATGTATGCTTCTGAGAAGCTTCGAGGGTTGACAACCATGTCTTTGCCCGTACCAACTATGAGGAAACTCTCATTATCTTGGCTTGTAAACGAAACAATGGCTGCGCTGACAGCAGACTCGTTGTTTTCAAAGTCGATGGTCTGGAGGACTTGCGGTTCTTCAGACGTGGGGTCTATGACGTTGATACATGACGCCCATCGATGGTTGCCTCTGGGATAGCCAAACTCTTCGGGCGGTAAGATTGCTGCGTCGCCGTTAACAACAGCAGGATCAGTCAACAACTGAGCTCGAAGATCCGGAGGTAGAGTATTGTTGTCACTCTCGATGGTGTAAAAAGGGGCTGCTCCGGGTGTTTGATGAGCTTTCTGGGCGTGTAGGTCAGGGCAACGGACTTTTGTGTCAAAGTATCGCCGAGCCGGTCGATTGAGAAAATTCTAACACTGTTAGTGCTCCATCCACTTGCAAGAGTGTGCAATCAGGTGCCATTTAAGATTGAAGTGCCGCTTCAGTAGGAACAATTGGAAAAATGCGTAATAAAGGCCTCATGGCCCGTAGGCATAGGTCCCAGATTTTCATCATTTCGGCTTCTTATGAGTTCTCGGAAATGGAAAACAAAAGTTTGACTTACCTCAAAGACTGGCCTTGAATTCCGACGATACCTTCTTCACATTGCTCGCTGCTAAAATTCCATCCCCATTCGAGGTCCACATAATTGAGAGGCGTTACCACAAAGCCCTTGGTGATCGGGTCAGAATATCCGAGCCAGGGTCGAGAGCTGAGACCTAGAACACAGGTCGTTCCCTGGACATTTACTTGGAACAGACGGACTTGCTTGGGACCCAAAAACTTTTGTCGGGTATCTGTTAACTCGCCGGTAACTTCGTCAAGAACTGTGCGAAGATAGACACCAGAATGCAATCCGATGTGAAGGTAGAGGGTAGAGCCGCCGGATGAGGAATCATCCATAGCGATAATCGCAAGCGATGATGGCGCAGCTGTCAAGGCTTGCACTGACTTGCTCTCAAGAGTCGTCTCAGGGTCGAGACTGAGAATGCGAACTGTGCAGTCGTCACATCCTACAGCAAGAAACGAGCTTCGAACTCGGCCCTCGGGAACCTCTCCAAGGCTGAGGCACGTCACAGTGCCAAACATTTCTTTCTTTTCATCATACTCTGCAAGCGAGCCGTCTGAATCCATTTCGAAGTAAACGATCTCGCCGGAGCTTAGTGCAATGGCAACTTGATGGGCGTTCGTAGATGCTGCTACGATGGAACGATGTTGAGGAGCGTCCCATTCATTGACCTTGCCATTGCGGATATGCCGTATGCCTTTCGGGTGAACTTGGATCAGGCCATCGTCACCCAAAAGTTGAGCTGCTAATGTCGGCACGCTGGTGGAAAACCCAGAATCGCTCACCTCCTCGACTGTCTCACCAATACTGAGGACAAGCGTGCCGTTGGTAAATGACAGAACAATATACGCATCATATTGTTCCCCTCTGTTGAGTTTCAGAGTCCATACTGCCGACGGAATGCCTGGCAATTCGGAGGCCACAATCTCGTTCACTTCAAGCCATGTCTCAACATCCTGAAGGTGCTTCGTGCGCCATTGCCGCAAACGGTGTAAATCTGCGGCGCATCCTCGCCGGTCAAATTGGCAACTTTGCAATCCATCAGCGGATTCATCGATGGAATGCTCTCAACCAAAGCTAGGTTTTCGGCTGGACGAGGATAAAAGTAAACTGGATCATATGAGGCTTGGGGATCCACAGGAAATCATCGCTGCTGAATTCAAGTTCGTCATCATCGTCGCCTAATTTCTCAAACTGGTAAAAGGAGAAATTGCCGAATTGGCTGGCAACATATAGAAACCCGCTCTTCAGGATACAAAGACTAGTCGCGACTGGGACAGTATCAAAATATTTGATCTTGAGCCTCCTCACTTCACCAGTCGGGTTGCCCTCCTCGTCTTCAACCATATCGATGGTAACCTTTAACAAATCACCATCCTCGGTTTGTAATAGAAAGAAGAACGCACCAGCACTGCCTTTTAGCTTGTGCATTACGCCGGATACAATAGTGCGTTTCCGCAAAGGGTCCTCTGTGGCGCCTTTTCTCCGGGGAACCGGGACACGGAAGGCGTCTTGATTTGAATGTCTGTAGGTGATGCTCTCCTCGCCACAGACAAGAACTCCACTGGGGCCGTCGTTGCCACCAGGTACTTGAAACAGGATTGATGCAGTGGGGTCCACAGGTTCTGACCATTTTCGAACGACATGATTCAGACCCAAGTCGAGCTCATAGTAAACCAACTGGGTTTCGACTTCTTCAAGAGCTTGGCCGGTAGCGTCCTGATCTACCTCGGAATAATCAATCTCAAGTGCAGCAAAACAGGATTTGCGTATCCCACATCTAACGCCGTCATTGCAATGACCAGCACGCCGGCTTTGTGAGCCTCAAGGGGCGAAGATATCGTCAACTCTGCCTGTGCACTCCGGTTCAACACATAGACGAGTTTGTTCTTCTCGGTGGAAGCAATCAAGCAAGCTCGACCCTTGGGGTCACAAGCGAGATATTCCCGGGTATCACTCGCCGCACGCCAGATTTGCCGAACGTTTCCAAATGCAATCGAGAAAAACGATTTTGGGCAGGCAGATACTCGATGATTGTGATTCGCCCAGAGTCGGTGGCAAGTATTAAGTAATCTTCAAGTAGCAAACACCGTAAGCAAATGAACAACTGTCATGGATGTGAAATGAAATATCAAGCTGGGATCGTGACGCGGAATCATGACATTGGACAATGAGTGTATGGGAGGGCAGAAGTGACGTACCTTTATTACTACCCGCCAGCCGAAAAGATGCGAGAGATCGAATTATTCCAAATATATTATGGGACAAAACAGTCGTGACCTTTCCCAATGAAGGATCGGGTCGCAGCAACGTCAGCTGCGAGCCTGCGCCTGTTATGATGAGCTGCTCCTTGGTCCCTGCAAACTGGCCCAACACCGCTTGAGCGACGTTGTTCGGTGGCTGGACTGTCAGCGAGTACAGGAACATGTTCGAAGTAGTCGCCATGATCCAATCTGGGCGCAGTCCAGCCTGCGCGGCTTTACGGGGCTTGAATGGCCGGTGGGAGCGTCCGCATGGAAGTTTTCAAATATTCCATGTTGGAGCGGGACAGGGTACAAACTTCTGTCCTGTGGTAGACGTGTTGATGGTCGGCCTGGTGGAGGAACTATTAATGCGGCGCATTGAGAGTGGGACCCTGAGCTCTCCAAATAATCTGCCCATCGGACACCACCTGGAAGCTGGAATTGAGAAACGGCCGTCGACTCAGCCCGAGCAGTAGATTGCAGGACGTTTATATCCAACAATGAAGCCAACGTTGCGCGGAGTGGCCTCGAGTCTTTGCGGCCGCTGTTCTGTATCCCTTTATCGACAGACTCCGCTACGAGGGCCCGGACAGGCATCTCTTCGACATGCTGCCAACTGTGCATTGCTCAGCACGACGCGGGCGGCTCCATCGAATGAGAACCAGCCAGCCTCAGGCTCGCGCAACTTCACCTCAACCGCAAAATCCAGCACGGAAGCAGCCGCGCCTGGGAGAGCTTCCCTTCATCCATACTTCGGCTAAGTCAAGATGATCTTTTCCATCCTTTCTCTACATCGCCAGTGCCAGAGTTCCGCCGGCGGGCAGCCTTCATGAGGCAGCATGCGTGCTGTCCTCACCCCGATCATAAGCCGACGAAGCTACCTACAGTGGCCCCAAGAGCCGATTCCTCGGAGAAAGCCAGCGGAAGCATGCCCCTGCCCACGTCGATTTCGAATGCCCTGATTGTGGATTCCCCGTGTACTGCAGCAAAGAACATTGGATGGATCACTACGAGGAGCACCTGAAGATTTGTGATACTTTACGCCAAATCAACGAGGATGATCATGATCTCAGGTCCGGACGTGTTTTTCAAGAGGGCAATCTCCTGATCTGCAGCTTGATGAAGCCGCTGTGAACATGACGAATTGGGATACTTTCATGTATACCCGAGAGTTTGAGGCTGTGAACTCTGATCGCTCCATGCGGCAGATTACACGACTTCTCACATATCCCGTCACTATTGGAAGTGTTCTGCACGAACTTAGCCCATACAGCATGAAGCAAGGAGAACGACTAACAGTGGAGGGCCTGAAGAGCTTCAGCGGTCAGTGCCCTTTGGTCCCTTTGCTCCCCGATCAATTGCATTATGGCTAACGTAGGATAGCTTTGAGATATAATCTGCATCCTCCAAAAGCTGGACGCGGTGCCGGTGTGAATGAGCTTCGGCCCGAGCCACCTCCTGTGAGAGTTTTCATCCTCGGCGCTCGAGCTGAATCATCACTCCCTCGAGCTGCTTGGGTACAACTTGCTCATCTCTTTCCCGAGTCTCGACTCCATCTGGTATTTATCGGGCCCGAGAGTATGGCTAATCGAGATGACGAGTTTCCGCTGCCCGAACGCACACCCTCGAATCCATTCGGCGCCGTTGTTGAGGACCGCATTTGGTACAAGATGAAGATTAGCACGATCGTCGACTACTATGACACCATTCACAGGACTGGACATTTTGCACCATATGATCCATACTTTGATTGCTTTGTCTTGTTCCACCCAGGTCTGGGTCACCCGGCAAGCAGTCATGAGTGGGAAGAGACTCTACCACTACTTCTGGAGACCAAGGTGCCGATCATCTCGACAGGGTATACTCAGTATGATCTCGAGCGAGATGTCGAATGGGTGCATAAGAAGTCCGGTGGAGAGTTTGATGTCCTCTTGGAGCCGGGTGAAAACATCTTCAGGAGTTTGAGATGGGATTTGAATGACATGGACCCCAAGATCTTAGCTGCGGCAACTGGGGAGTATGGGCCTTCCGAGGCAAGAGGTATGTTACTGATACCCTAGACTGCTGCCAATACCTCTGACAAGGCGAATCCTAAATTAATATCATGGCAGATATGAAGCAGCAACAAAAGATGTGTAGAGGCAAGGGACGATCGATATGTGGAGAGGCTGTGTACTCATGGTGTAACTTTGCATGTACAATGACGTTGCGACTAACAAGTAGACGAGACCACTTTCAGCTTCCAGACCGATCTCGATCTAACAACAAGTGAATCAATTATTTTTTCCCCTCGGCTGCATGATATTGTATAGTGTTCAGTCGCGAAATATTGAACTCTAGGCAGTTCTGCATAATGTGTATTTATATGTATTCATTTCATGCAGCAAAGTGCGCCGTTGCTTGCGGGAAGCTGTTGGTGCACGTGGCGTGGGTGTCCACTGTCAGTCAGCGCTGCATCTGTCTGTCTGCAGGGGCCGTCCGTTGGAGTTGGGGCTTGCAGGCTGCAGCACACAACACAACGCGCACCGTTCAGGTCCAGAGAGCGGTGACGACGAGCGGTGACGACAACAAGACATTTGTTCACCTACTACCACACGGCCAGAGCACAAGCAAGAAAAACCTACGATAGCTTGGACACCACGGCGGCAATTCACTTGCCGTGAAGCCTGGCGCATCATCAGCCTCTGCATTTGCAGCTCCGAGCCTGCTTCCATCTAGCATGCCCCTCGGGTCTTCTCCCCACCGTTGGCCATGACGACGGCCGCCGCTCGTCAGCTTCCACAAGCACAACTCAGCATTCCACGAGACACAACCGATGGTCTGACAACCGATGGCCTGAAGATATCTTCTGCCCCTGCTGTGGCTCCAGCAATGCGTCGACATAATCGTCCGCCTACCATTGACCCGCTATCTGATCGAGCGACCGAAGCTCTCGTCCGCAAGATCCTCCTTCCTCAGGAAGCGGGCGACAAAGTGCGGGACTCACAAACGCCCATTGACGAGCTCTTGCCGCCTCTGACAAGCCGAAATGATGTTGATCTACAGCTTTACGCTTTTTAGCCATCATACTGCGGGAATTTGTACAGGCTTGGTACAACAAAATCACGCCCGACGAGACCTTTGTCGCCGAGATTGTACACATCATAGCGCATTGCACACGGGCGCTGGAACAAAGGATACGGCATGTAGATTTGGAGAATCTCATGCTCAATGAAGTCCCAGAGGTCCTGGAGAAGCACATCAACAGTGAGAGTCGGGATGAACTACGGGTGTGTCGCACTCATACTAACGACCATGCATAGTCTATCGGTCGTCACACCGCGATCAGCCTGCCCAACCTGTTCCAGTAAACGGACGCGAAGCTTATCATGCCCTTTGGCCTCTACCTCTCTTATCACCCGTGCCGATACCTGGTGATCCCATTTCTACCGCCAGACAGCTCAAAAATGAGGCGACGTTTCGTCAACTGCTTGTCCAGGCTGTCCTCACGGTATTATTGCCGACAGAGGATCTTGAAAACCCGTGTCTGGCAGCCCTTGTCGGCCAGATTCTTTCCGAACTCATCATTGGGAACGTGATCGCGAACAAAGTAGCTCAACCCTGGCTGCTTTACGAGGCTATTTGTATAGTCGGTCGCGTTGTGACAGAGAAAAGGGGGAGCAACATACAGACAAAATCTTCACAAAGGTCAAAAAGCCATCCGAGCAATTCTAAGAAATGGACCGTTCATGGATTCTTCGTTTCCATTATACAGTTCGTGATGCTTTTCATATCAACAGTACGCTTCACATTCAATCTTGTCATAACGTCATCGTCACTGCCATCGAGGGCAGCAGGATCAAGCGAGAGGACAATGACAAAGACTACACCGACCAAACACCACGCGTCAAAAGACGGTGGCTCGACCATTGAAAAGGTTCCAGTTCTCTCATTCAGTGCCTGGAGACTCCTGGGCAATTTGATTGAATTACGCACCAGGATGCCGTGGCTGAACGGTCTGTTGTCACTTGTACAACTTGGGGCAATTCATGGTCCCGGCCGGATCGCAAAGCTTGATGGCGTCTTCGATAGGTGAGGCTAGATTTTTTTGTCCCTCTCCCATTTCCTGCAAACCATTCTCTCGTACTTTAACGCACAATCATGCTTCCTCCGCCACCTCCACATTTTCGTCATCTCGCCTCGCATGACCGCTGGATCACTGGGTCACCGGACACACCTTGGCTCGCGCAACAAGTGCCCAACATCGCGCCGGGTTGGTCGCAGACGGCGCTTTGGTCATCACAAATGTCTGCAGTCACGTCTTGGCTCTGGATGAGAGCTTCATACTCTTTCGAGCAAGTGATTCTTCAGCCGAGTGGTTTGAGCCATGCATTCATTCAGTCGCCGGCCAATGGGGCCAGTTGGAGGAGGAGCATCGAAGTCAGCATCTGGCGGCCATTGTTCGATACTGGTATGTGTACTCCGTACGGAGTACCAATACTGGCAACCTCTACCAGATTAGCCGATTCAAGCGCCAAGGTGGACCAGGGGCCTTCAACTTCTTCCAGGCCGAGGCAATCCATCATCCCCGTACGAGCCACTTGCCGTTCTGTCCTGCCGTGTCACACCGGTAACTTGGCGGCAACCCGGGTTGAGCAACGGCCGAGGCCTGTTAGTATCAATGGTATTGGAAATCGAGCCATATGTTTCCATCTGACCGCAGGCTGTAAGCGTACAGTACTCAAGGATTAGCAAATAATGCATACATCTCCCCTCCTCCTACAGGCTTGCCTAGTGGAATCCTCGGACCAAGCTATCCACTAGGATTGACACATCAAGTGGTCGTCAACCTGGCGTTGAGATAAAGTAACACCTGTGCGAAAAGCCTCGATGACAACGCTTTGTCAAATTCGTCCACACACCCTTCTCCAGGATCATGTATAGCTCGTCACAACCTAGCTACTACTACACGAGACGAGTCGCCTTTTTTTTTTTTTTTGCCCACGTCGTGTCACGGAAGATCTCTCTTCCTTCGCCATCACAAGTTCACGCCCCCTTTTTTTTTTTTCTAAATCGTGACGGTCCGATACATGCATGCTCACGGGTTCTACAGGCTACTCTCCCACCGTATCCAACTCCTATTCTCGGCTTCTCATCTTCCCCCATCCTCCGGACACTCCGGGGCTCCTCTTCCCCAACAATGCTCCAGGATCTTCGTCCCTCTCCCCGCCTTCTTCAGATGCAGAGCTCCAAGCTCTCCGTAGACGGGCTGCCGCCGCCATCCAGACCATCTTGCCCTCTAGCGTAGGTAGGATATACTTTGGTGGCGGGCTGTGGGCTGCGATGGGGAATGCGGATCCTGGCCTGGAAGAAGTCATGCTGGACGAATTAGAAGGCTTGCTTGACGTTTTGGGCGACGGGTACTGCAACAAGCACTTGATGTATAGCATCTTGGAGCTCATATTGGTGCGGTTGATTCCAGAGCTGCAAGAGAGCGGCGTGGAGGAATTAATGCAGGAGAGACTGGGGTGAAATGATGAAGGTAGCGACAATACCCTGTTATCCTTTTAACACTACGGAGTACTCAACTCTGTTCCGGGGTGATTCACATCGCGCGACAAGACGCGAATTATTGTGCATTCATTGTCTGTTGTGTAGAAACAACCCCAGAGAAAAAGCCGAAAATCAATACTACGCAGTACATGATTGCTCGTCTTGCTCTATTGACATCAAAGCTTGGTCAATGCAACGGGCACAGCAAAAATGTGCGAATAATGGAGAGTTAAATTCAATGCATTCGATCAATCGATGCAGGTTTCTCTAACCGTCGCCAGCCAGTGCCAATGACCCCCACCCGGTCCAACTAGCTGCCGTCCGTCCCGACCCCGGGTATTATAGTCCCGCCTACTAAAGAAAGAAAACGGAAGATGAACAAGTACATAAAAGCAAACGGTTGATTTACCAACGTTGGTCCCGAGAAAAGTTTTGCAAGGTCTAGTGTGTAGGGTGCAAAATATCCAAGTTGCTTTCCGCTGGCAATGGTGGGTATGGTGAGTATATTAGTGGCCATGGGCATCAAGTCGGCCCAAATGTCCAGAGCTGCAGTCAGTGCAAGCAAAAGAACATTGTTCGAAGACGAGATGATAAGGATGTATATTGTTTTTGATGTCGTTGCCGGATTCTGTTGCCAGAGTGCATAGAGTCGCCTCCTTTCTTTCTGTTTAAACCCCCCTTCTTCTCCTCACCTCTTGGAAAAAGTAGAAAATTGCGTTGGAGAACAAATTAATGTGCCGACTGGTGAGTTATAAAATCGTTTAGAATTGGAATGATTATCATGGTGGCCGCTCTGCTGATTTGCGTGTGGTCCGTTGCTGCGTTTTCGAGTTCTGTAGCCATTCGCGTATGTGGAAATAAAGATCAGGAGGTGCAGCCTGAACGCCTCGAACTCCACCAGAAGAAAACGCCAATGAGATAGAGTGACGGATCAAAAATAAAAATGACTCTACTCGTGATAGATGGACCATTTGGTATGCTGTGTACTATCGACTATACATACGAACTTTGCGCCCTTATCGTGCTTGCATCAATGCCGGACCCGGAGATGCAGTTATTTCAGAATCTCCTTCAGGTATCCTCGACAGCCCGCCCCCAGAGAGTCGTTGATTCTGATGTGGGTAAATGTCTAGCTTTTGGTGAGCTGCAGAATCACGTTGTAATCGCTAGACTGAAACAGCTGCCCACTGTTTTGCAAGTAGTTGAGAAGTGTACTGGCAGCCCGTCTAGCATCTTCTTGGGTGGGCGAGACGGGCGATGATTCGGCTGACGTAGTCGGATTTCGGGCTGCGATGCTGGAAGCGCTCCCATTGCGATGGACACTCAATGGTGATGTCAATCCTGTGTTGATAGTATGCGGCGTTGGCTGCATCTCTGTTGCTGGTGAGTTGACGGTGGACTCGAGAGTCGTCACGTTTGAAGGTAGTTGCGGTGTCATTGGCTCAGTAGTGACGGAAGCTTGCTGGTTGGCGTACTTGATATCAATCGATGGGAAAGTATTACTACGCTTTTCTCGGTGGTGGTAATCGCTGGGCAATTCATGTCGAGTTGCCACAGGCTGGAATCCACCGACGCTTGAATCAGGGAGAAAGTAAATGTCCCGGTTGGGCTCAGGGTACCGCCAGAGAACGATGAGCCAGAATGGTCTCGAACGTCACTCGCAAGTGATGTTGTCGATTGTGAATGTTGTTGTCGATAGGCGAAGCCGAATTCCATGTTTTGCTCGCGACGAGCTTCTTCATCACTTCGATCGACTGACAGAGGCGAGAGTGGGTGAGTGGGTGAGGCCGGTGATATTTCATTAGACGCCATGTTCGGGCCCGCACTTTGAGGACCTGCTGTTCGAGCGCTATCGGGAATGTTTGTTTCTGATGCTCGTCGAAGAAGTCTGGCTGTGCCAATTCCATGTTTTTGTTTGAACTTTTGTAACCAGCAACTCGTAAGGTTGCCTAGGATGATATCCTGATTTCCACTGGCATGCGCAAACAATCGAGCTTGTTCCATAATGTCTTCGTCTTTAATCTCAAATCCACACTGCTGCTGTCGACGGACGTAGTTGCTCAGTGTTCTATCGAAGTCGGGATTTTTGGACTTCCCGCTCCGTTTGACTCTGGCCGGATCCGGTTCTTGATCTCTCCTAAGATACTGGTCTTTATGTCTCAAAACCTTTGAAACGGTACTGTAGAAAATCGTTCGTCACTTACACGCTTGAAATCAATGGCTTATTCACAGGCCTGGACTCACCTGCGCTCAACCCCAAACCTCAGGCCAATGTCAGCTTGCCTTGTCCCCGGATTTTCTTCGTGATATTGACACATGGCTCTCTTCTGCTCTGTTGTTAATGTTTTGCGTCCCTTTTCTGCTTGACTAGGTAGCTTTGGCGTGTCAATGGGGGTGGTATCCGTGGCACCGGTGGGGCGGAAAGGGCAGGAGCAGAGAAACTCCCAGATGCAGGAGTTGGGTTTGTTAATTGACTCGGCCATGCAGTGTTCAGCATGGGCAACTGATGATGACCCATTGGTGTCGAATGCTGCATCATTTGCTGTTGCTGTTGCCGTTGGTGCTGATGCTGATGCTGATGCTGCGCTAGTGGCGGTGGCATCCGAGGCATCGACTCTGATGGCATGCCGTGAGGAACAAAGGATCCAAAGCCAGGATACTCATTCATGGGGCTGCCATAATAAGGACTTTGGTTGTAAGGGCTGATGGTGTTCCACCCATCATTACCGTATCCGTTACTTTGAGATATTACCGTGGATTGCTGTCCCAGAGAGACGGAACCGTCGGCAGTTGTGTTCATTTTACCTCATGCGGGGTTCAGCTCTGGTGAGTTTTCAGACGAAAATCCTCAGACGGAAGGCCTATCTTTACTATCTAAATCAGCGACTGCTCCTAGTCTCGTATTTTTACTTGGACACGAGTAGTTGAACCGGGGCTTAATGGGCGCCACTCTAGTCATCCATAAGACGATGGTGGCGGGATCTCTGAGAGGGTACATCACTAACCTGGGAAATGTACTTTCAAGTGAAACTTTGTTTAACCCATAACCCCGTCTTGCTGCTGACGCAGAGCAGTTGCACGAGTCAAGAAGGTTTTGGGCCTGCCGTCCTGCCCCAATGATGGCTACGGCGACTAAATGCCAACCTTGGTGAACCGTCGTCAGCGACTGTCCAAAAGCATTAAATTTAGTTAGGCCATAAACTCTTGGGGCGTTGGTATCGAATTTGAACCTAGATGTCTGGGATTTTCCTGCTTGTCTGGTGAAGATTCTGACTCTTGGACACTTTGACAGCTCCGTTCACTGCAAGGCTACAGTGTGGTATATCCACGCAGCCGACGATGTGATCCAAAACAAGTCCGTTGAGTTCTCTCTCAAGTTAGGAGCAAGCAAGCCCTCAGCATCCCCAGTTCGACGCGAGAGGCCATTGGGGAAATGTGATGAGATGGTCTAAATGAATGAAATGCGGGAGCGGAGCGGGCGGCTCTACCAGCAAATCTAGAATCTCTCCTTGTAGACATATAGATAACTTACTAATTAATCTGTATGTAGATAATATATTTAACAAACAAAACTTGGTGTTTTCAAACGATCGGCCGCTGGCAATAGCGTTGAAGAACGCAGTTTTGGCAGATTTTACACAAAACGCCGGCAAAGGGTAGCACCAGGACCACAGACGCAGGGTCGGATGGAGTACTGATATTGAATACACATGTCCAAGATACAACAGCGGGAAGGCACAGAACATGTGCAAGTATATGTACGCATGTATCGACGCAACATACATACACTAACGGGCCCTACGGGCACCCCTTTCGTCTTTGTCTTTCCAGGGGTGGGGTGGCTGGGGTGTGCGAGGGTATTATTACTGTACTTGCGAGTGGTAGGAACCGAGACCTCTGATGAGCGCAGCTAAAACGGAGAAAAGTGCGGCGGGTATGGCTTGATATGTCCAGCCAGGCCAGAGATTCGTCGAGGCGATGGTGCACTGGTGGGTAGGATCGAATCTTATTAGAGCGGAATAGGTGTGGGCGAGGCGACGAGACCCATGATGGATGATGGTGGGGAGCCATACTCGGACGAGAATGGGCATTGCTCGGCAGGTCACAGACGAGTCAAGACAAAAAGGACGGTCGGCGATTAACCAGGGCCCGCGGGATCGTACGGAGTGTGTCATGGAGAGAATATACTCCGTATGGCGGATGCGATTGTGTGTTGCTTATTCATTGATGCTTGTTGCAAGTGCACATCCGAAAGCCTTTCGTACTCCATCAAGCAACAGCATGGATCCATCCCATAGCTGAGCTGTTCTGGAGGATGGCCCGAGTTCCTTTATGGATTCCCATTCTGTTTCCTGCATTGCATGGAAATCCTAACATGCTGAGAGACTTGCGTCTTTCCCTCCCATACGGAGTATGTAATTTTGGTATGCAGAATTAACCGCGGTCACCCATGGCTCTAGTATTCCGTCCATGAACCGTCCGCTGACGAAAAGAAGTGAGACCACCTGCTACCCGGACATGTATTCGATGGATCGGGTGTGGTTGTACGGCAACATCGAAATCTTGACGCCGCTTTGGTCGCCGACGGACATCAGCATCGTCGTGGGCAGCCACATGATGCTAGTGTTACTCGTGAAAGACATGAACAGGTTGATCGCAATGCGTTTGCAGGGGCAAGAGACTATTGTCCCTCGATTGAAGTGCTCAGCATGGTTAAAGTCGGGCAAAAAGCAAAGCTTAGCTGTCAAAACCGGTCCCGACTGAGACTGAGACTTTGTGCGTAAATGGCATAGCAGATTCTGTAGAGTCTGCAGAGAGGACAACCGTGCCACGAGTGATTTACTTCGAATTCGACGAATTTGAATTTGTTGCTTGTGAGGCGCATGGAGTAAATAGTAACTTATTATAAATGGGTTGAGCATGCGTTCGTTTTGTCCATCATCTTGTGTTCTGGAGCCCCTGTGCCCAACTCAAATTGGCTTCGCTGGCCTATTAGAATTGCTCGCCAGCATAGATCCACATAGATCCAACGCTCCTTCCTAATGCTGACAAGTCGGCACCTTAGTGACTTTTTCTTCACCAGACAGACGTCGCCAATGCGAGATCCATTCATCATTGACCGAAGCCTTTCAACTTTGCTATCTTGTTATTCTGGACATCTTTTCGCCACGTCTTTCTTCGAGACCTTCGAGACAGCCAAGTTGTCTACTCCGTGCAACTTCAGCTTGGTACAATGACGAAGAAGCACAGCAGGCACAAGCAGTGAGGCATATTTAGATGCGACATCATGGTGCTTCCGGCAAGTTCAAATGTGGACTGTTCTCCTAGCCTCCATCACCTGGATGCCGGGAATCCCTGGCTTAGTTCGATCCTGGACCCCAACAGATAGATCGTCTGATGGAACGGGGCAACCGCTAATAATCATGCAGTTGGCAGGCGTTTGAATCAGGGTAGCAGAACGCCATACGGAGTACATGTACATATTCCTCGCTCGGCCTCGCCACCCAAAACCACTGGCTCCTTTGGTGTTATCCAAAAACAGTCGCAATTGCTATCTCATCATGCGTAGAGCTTTGCAAACGTTTTCGCTTATTGGACATGACAGCTACGAAGGTCTCGACGATCTGGCAACAAATGGCATATCTAACTACGGAGTATCTATTCCGTAAATAGCGGGTGAAGATCAAGCCTCGACATCGTTTGGAGCAGTTGGCCTTGTTGTGTCTGCGCCGGCGCGCCAAGCGTGATCTCTCTGCCCGAGACATTTTATCATGGCCCTGGCCAAACCTGTCTCCCCGGAGATGAGTGAGCTGAAGCCAATTTCAGTTGACCTTCCGATGTGTCCATTTTACGAAATGCATCCTGGTCTATAATACCGTCTGGGCTTTGTACTTGCTCTGTACCAGAGGGTGGGAGGGAGGCTCGTCCGCTTAGCCAGGGCGTGGGCATTCCCTGTCGAGCCGCCCTCGGCCAGGTTGGTCCTTTTGTCGATCGTTGGCTTACGCTCCCTCAACAACGCAAAGCGTGATTAGTTGTCCCGCCAGCAACACACAGACCATCCAGCCTCATGCTGCATCGACAGTGACGGAAGCGCGGCGCATCATGGAGATCACGAACCCTGGCTATAAAGGCCTTGTAGGTTCACGGTTGTCATCACCTTGCTGTCACGCTTGCCCACTCGAACGTCAGCATCGAGGTCGTGTCCGTAAACGCGTACATGTAAACGTGTACAGTGGTCACGTCATACTGCAAGGCTACGGCTATTATTACTACGATAGCTCGGTCCGCGACGGTAATCGATTTATCCAAAACCTTCATCCGCTACAAAGACGATCTGTGGCTTGAGCTTTCTTTCTCTTGAACGCTTATTTCAACGCAATGCTTCAGCGAAGCAAAACAGGCTGCTCTCGAAACACCGCTCGAATGTAGCCCCTTTCCCTCTTCCTGCAGAGTATATGATATTACTCTCTATCAAACTAATTTCCCCAATCGTCTCATTGATTAGCAGGTACGGAGTAGCGACGAACCCTTTCTATCTGGGGCTGCATATCGACGAGCTGAGTGGCATAGTGTCGGTACTTTTAATCACTTCTTCGAAATAAACAATCCTGTGAGACATTGTCTTGGATTTGTTTGCTACGATAGTTGGGGCAAACGGAATGGAGAATTCTCCCTTGGCCCCCTGTGTACTTATAGAGGTCCGAGCCTCAACTGCTGTATCGATCGATCGTTTGTGGTATCTTTGCGCATTACCGTGTATAAACGAAGTACATTGAGGCCTTCGATCGTTAGCAAGCGACTTGCTTCATTTTTACAACGAGCAAAATTTGAGCTGGGCGTCAGTTCTCTCTCACTCCTGGTCGAGTCGGGATACGAGGCCTGAGGAACAATTCCCCGAAACCCCATGACAATACAGACAAAATCGTGAGAAATCTTCCAGGATCTGCCATTTGCCTCGAGGCAACAATGCTACCTTGAGCTGCAATTGGCACCAATGACCACTCTTTATCATTGAACCTGAAGTGGTTGATTTTTGTCGAATCGTTTTCACAAATGGACCCCAACAAACATGTACACTCCATGTGACCACGTGATTTCCGCCATGAGGATAGACGGACAAGTCTACGGAGTAATATCTATCCCTTAGTTCTTTCTGCCTACGAGAAAGAGCACGGCATAGTCTACCCCCTGTTTTTATTTTACAAATCTACATAACTAATACATGTACCTAGGTGCGAAGTCCCTTACTAGCCGGCATTCGAGCCACGTAGACTAGCTATTATTAGAGAGTTATACTAATCCTAGCCCTTGCTTACCTCACTTCCCTGTTCATAGCTAATTAGCTAAATAATATTCCCTGTCAAGCCAATTTGTAAAATAAAACATGGGGTCGACTCTAATATGGACATGGCAGCAATTTCAGAAAGCTCGAAATGGCGCACCTAGCGACATCAGTCCCACTCTCCGGATAAGTTCCAGTTGGTCAGCTTTGCCACAATCCCTGGTGACTTCTGTCTTACAAATCCATGCAAAAGGATGCATTGCTCCACTCGATTTTGACGAAACTGCGGGATCACCACCTACATACATACGGAGTGCATGTGCCTATGTACATATGTACTTTGGTCTATTATCGGATTTTCGGAAATTCGACCCATCAACATCAAAGCGTTTTCTCATGATCAACATGAACGTCATGGACAGCGGCAGTCAGGAGTCTCGCATCTTTGTGGGTCATCAATAGCCGCAAGAATCCGACATTCGTTCGGGGACCGACGAAGACACCAAGACGACTTTGATCGACCAGCAGATATGTACATACATACATAGATCCCTGGCTGGCTCGGAACAAGATTTCACCCCTCGTCTTGGTGGGTGATATTGTACATAAATAGCTGTGTTAATAAGCCCAATGAATCTGCTGGGCAATGCGCGGGTAAAGCCGCTGCATGAGGTGGAGATTGCTGGAAATCGCAGGCTGCTAATACAATCCTTGGTTCTTCATCGTTCGCAACGATATAACCCGCTATTATCCACCAAACTTGGTCACGGGGAGTGAAACAAAAGAGCAGGTAATAGGTGAATGTGTCATTGCCTCGCATGGACGTAGCAGGCAGGGCAGGGCAGGGCAGGGCAGGGCAGGGGAGTACGTATGTACTCGGTAAAAATGTGATTGTGTGAAGACAAAAATGGCTGAACGGCAGACGACCCCTTTTCCTAGGGAGCACATACATACGGAGTTTAGCTCGAGCATGCTACACAGGAAAACTTCCTGACACTGCGAAAAGGCGCCTGGACGACGCGACCCAATCTGCGGCCGTGGTAAGCGCCCTGGCGCATTGCAAGCCAGGGCTGCTCTCAGCTAGTACAAGTACATGTACATGTACTCCGTACCCGCTCGTTCTCGCGCCCCCTCCCCCCATTTTCGGTTCAGGGGACCGGTTCCAAGATGGGTTCAACGCCCAACGCCATCTTGGGCCGGGAGAAAGCATCGACCAGAAAACGGGCCAAGAAGTGTCTGTGTCTATGGAAGAGACCCTTGATCCTTTTAGTAACTTGCAACTGTCCGTCCACTGCCGTCGTGGCGCCGCCGCAAAGACGAGATCTCTAGCAGACCATGACATTATATACTCCCGGAGGTACGACCGTTCGGTCTGAAATGACGGTACCTGGATCGCTTCTTCTTCCATGCCCGGTAGATTAGATCTCGGAACAAGGGCAAAGCAGGAAAAGTGGCCGCATATCTGGCCGCCCATGTCTGCTCTTCGGCTATGCAGGACAGATGGATCAACGAGACGCGTGCTTCGTGGGGTAATACGGCGCAAAACGAGAACAAGAAGCATTGCCCTCATGATACGGGAATGCATGCATCTACATATTACGTCGGCACCGATGAGCCCTGATAATCGATTTTCCCAACATTGGGTTCGATTTCAGCCTTTTTTTTTCCTTTTCTTCCTCCTCCTGCTCCTCCTCCTTCTCCTCCTCCACCACCCTTCCTCCCTCTGTTTTCTTTGTGGATCACAGCTGATTGCGTTCAAGGTGCATGGGGAGCTTTTTTGTTTGCTTTTTTTCTCTTCCGTCTTTTACACACTACGCAAAAATGCATGGAGCATTCCGCATGAATTTTGCTTTTGAGTGCCATATTCGTCAACACCCTGTCCCAGCCCTCATCCCCCTGTACCATTGAGCTTAGCTTCTCTACGCTTCCCGCCGGTCCACGTCTCCGAGCCGGAAGTACCTTGCCATGTACGGAGTACTCGATCCGATCAGGCCACTTGGGGAGGGTATTGTCTGAGTGCGGCTGCCGGTCCTGGGATTTGCCCTGGCTCTTTGAGAAAACAATTTGCGACATCAGACATTGGCTGACTTGTTGAACAAAGCAAATTATGCGGAATGTGGTTGGTTGTGCCCGTTAGCATGGAATGCAGCCCGGTAAGAGAGAACGGCCGGAAGGTTGGTCCGGCGGGAGTCGTTGGTCCTGTAATAGCAGAGAGCTATCGACAATACAGGAAGGAGACAGACGAGGCAGTGAGTGGGAAGGTGACATGGTGGTGGTAAGCCCCAAACACTCTTCCAAGAGACTCTGCCCCCGGTTTGCCAGGCATTTGCAACGACATGTCCAGAGTCAACGGTCGGGCCTCGATTTTTACAAGCACAACCAACCCATTTCGAGTCGAATGCCCAGCGTTCCAATCGCGACACGGCTCTCCCTCCCCACCTGGCATGGTTGGTTCGTGGTAATCATCGTTTGATTATAGTTACTACAGGTCACGTTAGCAGGGCGGGCCGCAACTACCTCGGTGGTGTGTCGAATAGTGGACATGGCAAATGGGAAGCTGAAAGGACGACATCTGGCCCTTGTTCCCTCGGCTTTATGTCTCTTCGATTGTCGGCATCATCTCCCTCGGGGTGTACGGAGAATTTCCGCACTTTCGTGCAAAATTCGTGTTGGGTTCGAGACATGGATGGCGGGAAGGTTTTCTGTGCACTCACCAACATCCTCGTCATCCAGTTCGTGTGCCAAGCCAACCCGTTGTGGCTGATGTTTTACCGACTTTCCATAGACAATAGCGGTTTTGAACTGTTCCACAATGCTTCGGTGAATGGCGTTGCACTAATTTGCCAACACGGCACACGTACTGTCAATTTTTGTTCTTTTTTTTGATTATTTCAATTTTTCAGGTTCGTCTTTGTGTTTCTGAGACAAGACGGGAAGACGAATATCAAGTATAAAAGACTTGATTCGGTAGCCCGACGGGAAAGAAGAGTACGTACAAAGTCTTCGACTGAAGATCGGTTTGAGCGCAAAACCACAGGAGCAGAATAATCAGGTGCTCTGCCTTTGGTTTGGTATAGACACGCTTGAGGTTGAGCTTCTCCCACATGGCCTCCATCAACTCGTCAATGTTCCAGCCATGTTCAGAGCTGATGGGAACGGAGTTGGGGATACGATAAAGCAAGTCAAGCTCTTCAATGCTGATGGAGTCGATCTTGTTGAGGCAGTATACGACGGGAATATAACTATTTACAATTGACAAAAGTCAGCAATCGTTTTGAAAACGGGGTAACGAACCGGCCGGCGGTTTTCCGAATAGGCGGCGGGCTTGAGGTTCTCTCATCTTACGCTCTGCTCTTCGCCTCCAGTATGTCAATCAGATCGTCCACGGTGGCGTCGCAGCGAAGAGTGATGTCGGCAGAATTGATTTTGTACTCGCTCATCACAGCTTTTATTTCGCCATTGTCGATGTGCGTCAGAGGAACGGTACTAGTGATGTTTAAGCCACCCTTGTCCTTCTTCTTGAACGTAATGTTGGGGGCTCCTTGTTGATTCGGATACCGAAACCCTCGAGTTCAGCCTCAATGACGCGCTTGTCAGTCAAGGGCTTGTTGACATCAAGCACAATGAAGATGAGATGGCAGGTCTTGGCGACGGCAATGACTTGCCGACCTCTGCCTCGGCCATCTTTGGCGCCTTCGATGATACCGGGTAAGTCGATAATTTGAAGTGGTGCGCCTGATGAAAGTCAGCTACCCTCGCGATCCAACAACACAGGCGAAGTCGCCGGCTGCCCCGAGAGAGATGGGGAGAAAAAACACAACACCTGTCTCATGCCTCCCTCGCACTGCACAGCTTACCATTATAAACGACCTGTCCAGGAACCGACGTCAACGTAGTAAACTCGTAAGCGGCAGCCTCGGAATGCTGCCCTGTCAAACGACTCATGAGAGTACTCTTCCCCACGGAAGGGAACCCGATAAATCCTATACTCGCGACACCTGTTCTCGCAACATCGAAGCCAGCGCCGCCGCTGCCGCCGCCGCCGCCGCTCGGCGTGAGCAGTTCACGCTTGAGCTTGGCAAGTTTAGCTTTCAGTTGGCCGAGATGAAAAGACGTCGCCTTGTTTTTTTGCGTCCTGGCCATCTACCTCTTGTCGTTAGAACAATGGCGTAGAGTCGAGAAAATGAGCAAATTGGGGAAGAAGGGGAGTGAGGGGTGGTTTCGTTTCCCATTTCCCGTTTCTCGAAAGGCGGGTATGTCGTCCGGTGTTTCGATCGTCGCAGGGACAGTAAGTACAAATGCTCAATACGCACCTCGGCCTCAATCTCCTTGATCTATCTCTCTCGTGTTAGCACTTGAGCACACAGTCACCCCTCTAGACTCTCTCGATCTGCGAAACGAAGGGTTGGCGGGACGAGGACGAACCTTTCCACAGTCGTCGACATGATTGCGGTAGTGGGGACGCTGAGCGAACCCTCTCAATACGGTTCGTCCAAATGAGGAGGTTGAATATGAGTTGCGCAGTTCGCCCACTGGTCGGCGTAGGTGAGCGATATACCGTCGTGGCAAAGTCGAGATGATGTGCAAATGGAGAAATTGGAAAAAGATGGAAGCAATCTTTGTGGAGGTGAGTGTGGTTGGTGGTTGGTGGGCTGGCGGGGTATTTTTTCCAAGCGGTGGGGTGGGTGGCTTTTGACTTGATGTCTTGATCAAGTTGACACCCACCACCAGACACCAAGTTCCGTCCGAAAGTCCGAATAATGCCAGCAAGATGGAGCTCATTTCATCTCCAATGAAATAGGGTGGCATTCCCAGTCTCTTTGGTTCGTTTACATACATTCAGCCAAAAATAGGTATCTCGCCCAGAAGCTCAGGATATCGCGAACAAAGCCTCAGCTGATGCTTTCTCCTCTGTCCCCTTCCATCCCTGCGTCTCTCTGCCTCGGCCTCTGTCTCTATGTCCATTTGTCTCCCCAGCCATCTTGTTCCATGGCTTAGTCTGTGTCCCTGCAAAAAAACATCCAAAACTGCGCATGGTAAAAACACAACAATGCGACCGTCCAGATCCCACAATCATTGAGTAATCATCGATTACACTCATAATTCGGCCACATGCGAAAATGGAAAGTAGAATGAGCAGCCTCCTTTCCCATCCTAGTTCCCTGCCTGCTTCCTCGGCTTGGGAACAAGTTCGTCACAACAGTCCAGTGCTCTGGAGAGGTGCACACATACATTCGAGAACAAAGGAAACCCTGGGCGTGGTGGAGAAAGAGCAACGGCTTGATAGTGGTAGTAATAGTAATAGTAGTAGTAACAAGGTGTATTTTTGCGTGGTTGGTTGTGATATTTACTAAGCAAGTCGTGTCCTGCCATTCGTCCCTTCGTCGGCTTGGCTCAGGTATGAACTTGATATGGTTGTTCTTGCGTGGTTATGATGAGTCATGTGCGCATATAGCAACAAGCAAGACTCAAAGTGTGTCATGAATTCCATCAACCTTTCCTCCATTCAGATGGCCATTTGCTCCGTTCACAGCTGACTTGGTCGGGGTGATATGCGTCTGCATCGTTGGCGATGAGAAGTCTCCATTTGTTAGAGAAGGCGTTCGCAGGCCCTTGATCAAGTGTTCGAGGCCCTGCTCTATACATAACCGTTCATAATCAGGGTCTTCCGGGAACACTCGCACCACGCCTCGGCGTGGAACTCTCTTTCTGGAAAAGGTGTCTTGCTGGTTTGATGGCTGCTTGGCGCATCTTCTCCGACCATGGCTCCGTTAATGTAGAATTTGTGACGAGGCGCAAACCCATGAAACCGGTCTGCACCAGGATCTTGTTTCCATTTATGCGTTGGCTGCCATCCAGTAAGTTGTGATTCGCTTTCCAACAATTCACGATATTCTACTGCCAACCGAATATTTCGAAGATGAGGAATATTGGGCACAGTGTAAAGGAAGTCAGATAACTAGGAAACAAAAAGAGAGTCAGCAACGATTGCACGGCAGGCTCTCGGTGTGTAGTCATGACGAACCTTCACAAAAACATATCCAAGGCCTCAAACTTCTTCCACGCAGCATTCATCAACTGCTGTTTGGTGTGAATATCACATTCAAATGGCTCCACGTCACCATAGTAGCCAGGAAGGTGGCGTCCAAGATCCCACAACTTCTCTGACAGCAAAGAGTATCTCGGCCACTCTGTTCGCCAGATTGTAACCTTGGCGAGATGGGAGACGGGTTCGCGTTCCCATGCGGTATCTATACCAAGTCAGTTTCGGACTTTCGACGAAAACTTCTCCAACTACATAAACGGCTTGCCCGATTTTGCACATACATCTCGATAGATCTAGATCTTTCTCCCAAGAAGCAAAGCAACATGGGTGTTGAGAACCCATTGCTCGCGGCCTTCGGGTGTACCTGTGAACGCTGGTCGTATTGTGTCGTATCGTACCCCAAGTATGTTCTTGAACTTCTCGGCAATGACAGGTGTCTTTGGTCCGGGATGTGTTTCAAACCACCGAAGGAGAGCGGGAAGCTTGTCCAGCCGAGCACGTTCTTGTTCCTCGCGGATGCGCCTCAGTTCGGCTTCTCGTGCCGCACGCTTGCGTTCCATTTCTTCTCGATGCGCACGTTCACGACGCTCGCGTTCCTTTCTCTCCTCCTCCTCCCGTTGACGGCGCGCCTCCTCCGCGGCTTCGCGTTGCAGCTGCTCTTTGTGAAGACGTTCGTGCTCCTCACGCTGTTTCCGCTCTTCCTCTTCCTTTTTCCTCTTCTCCTCCTCGAACCTTCTTCGCTTCTCCTCTTCTTCGTGCTGAGCCGCTTCGCGGCGTTCCCGCTCTTCCTCTTCCTTACGCTTTCTTGCTTCCTCTTCCTGCAGGCGCTTCTTCTTTTCTGCTTCCACTCTGCGAGCCTCTTCCTCGCGTCGCTTCTTCAGCCTTTCTACCTCGGCCCGCCTTCGATCTTCTTCCTCTTTCTTTGCTGCTTCTTCTTCAGCGGCCTTCTTCTTGTTGGCTTGCTCCGCTTCGATCTTGGCTCTGGCTTCCTCTTGGTGTTCCGTTGCCTTCACGGGTTCCGGGTCAGGCATAGGGACGTCAACATCCTCGGACTTGACATGAATGGACTTTTCGCCGCTTGAAGCGGTTGGTACAGTGGACTTGCCATCTGAGTCGCGCTTTGAGCTTTCATCACGTCCCCTTTGGCTCGTGGTGTTTGTGGGCTTGGCAGAGCCGTCTCGAGATGAGCTGGTCTTACGTTGTCGACCGTCCTCTGAGGATAAGCGTTTCGTTCTACTTTCTTGGCCTTCCGCATCTAGACGCCGTCTCTTGACGGGAACTTCAGTACTTTCCTTGTCGGCATCACTCGGCCTGTCCGGGGTCACGCTTGTGCGGTGCCTCTTCGAAGGCCCATCGCCCGAAGACCAATCTTTGGACTCATCTCGCTTGAGAGCCTTGGCCCTGTCATGGTATTTCTCGGACGGCCTTGCCTTTTCTGCTGATACGTCGTCACTGCGATTCTCCCGAGGACTAGACGGCTCTTTATGCGAAGAGATTCGTCTTTGCTTATCGCGTTCACCTCTTAGTTCACCTTTGGACACCAATTTCCGTCTCGGCTTTGCTGCTTCGCCTTCAGAAGACATGCCAGCAACATCTGATTCAGCTCGTCGGGCTTTGGGTGCCTTGTGCGACAGGGCAGGCGAAAGTTCGCGGTCAGGAACCCCGACACTTCCTTCTTTGGTCGCCCGGGATCTCTCTTGTGGAAGTCTTCCTCATCTTTGCTGGTTGTCGCGGAAATCGATGTTCTCTTCTCTTTCGGGCCGTCCAATCTTGAATGCTTTCTCTTGAATTCGCTGTCCCTGGATGGGCTGGACAGACGTCGTTGAGTAGCTTTGAGTTCTTCTGTGGCATCGTCTCGCCGTTGGACTCTATCTCGCTCGCGACGTCCGCCTGGTGATTTGGTCTTGAACATGTCTCTATGAGACCGCTTGTATTCGTCGTATGCATTCTTGAGCAAATGCTCTTCCTCTTTCCAATTGGTCCCTTGTCGTCTTCGAGCAATCTCGTAGTAGGTCTCTCCTTTAAATCGCCGAGTGGGATCAAATCCTTGCTGTTCCAGAAGTAGTTCAACAACCTTGATGTTCTCTTGTCCGATGGCGGCAAGAATAGGTGTGGCGAACTCTGCTGGCAGTGAGGCCACGGGGCCAGGATCAGCGTTGGCGCCGCCCAAGCCTAGTAGTAGTTGTATGACCAGATCGTGACCTCCCCTGGCTGCGGCTACCATGGATTCCGGATCGTCATATCCCTCCTTCACCTGGAGAATGCGTGCTACGGTTTCCTCGTCACCACGACCAGCAGCCTGTCGCAGCGTCTTGTCGTCAAGGGGCATGTATAGTAGATCGTTTCTGGTTTTTGTTGAACGAACGGTCCCACTTCTCCGGCTCGTACTGCCCGAGGCTGCTGGTGGGGAATGTCGAGGGCTATCCGGAGCATGAGAATCCCGTGTGTCAGCATAGTCCGTGTGCGAATGTCGATCCTCAGATGTCCGCCGTCTTTCGCCAGCTCGTTTTCTGGCATCCAAGAGTGCCGTGCGGATCTCGTCAGCGTTGTCGGTGTCCTCGCTTACCCGATCAATGGGTTCCTCTCCATTTACATTGGCTTTGCGAGGATTCACGCCTGCATCGAGCAGGAGCTTTACTACACCCAAATGGCCATTGTCGACTGCGTCGAGCAAAGGAGTGTCCTTGTCGTAGTTGACACAGTCCAGATTGCAGCCAGCGTCGATCAGGAGCTTCACAATATCCTCGCAGCCATTAATTGCGGCAATTTGAAGGGGCGTATTTCCAGCGTAATCAGCGACGTTCAAGTCCTCTGGCCGTTCACGCAACCGTTGCTTCGCACCCTCGTACTCACCCCGAGCACATGCTCTGGCGAGGAGTGTTTGGCCATGAGCATCGAGATGCTTCTTGTGGGGGCCCATCTTGGCTGG
The DNA here is from genome assembly GCA_023658505.1 of Epichloe gansuensis. NCBI lineage: Eukaryota > Fungi > Ascomycota > Sordariomycetes > Hypocreales > Clavicipitaceae > Epichloe > Epichloe gansuensis. The sequence goes on from CP098281.1 coordinate 2,357,071, forward strand.
CGAGACATTTGTATCAGCCGAGGCGGGAGTGGCAAGGCTACGCAGTTTTGAGCTGCGAGGGTGAGGGCTGCCACCGTCGGAAGACTCATCCGATTGGTAATCAGTAGATTGGAGCGGCGGAGGTAAGCGCCGTTTCTTGTTTCCCAAGCCGTTGGATGAGGATAGCTGGGAGTGCAGTTGAGTTGATATGCTCCGTCGATGTTGTCGTGGGGAGGTGAGAGGATCCGTTTCGGATGTCGCTTCTTTGGTGAGATGGTCTAGAATCCCTGTGTCTAACACTGTCAACACCGGCGCTTGTAGTACGCTGCCTTTGGGCTTTGCGAAGGTCACCTTCGTCATCGGATTCGACCTTGGGAGCTTTGCGTTTGTGTGGTAGCAGTCGTTCACCTGAGTTCAATTTATAGCGCATAGATGTCTTTGATGATGTTATGTACGTAGATAGCTCAGAATCCGATGGTGATGAGTTGGCGGCATCAGACTGCCGCCTCCGGTCAGGATGGATTTGATGATGGTGTGGTGGGGAGGTCGGTGCAGAGCTCAAGCCACTGGAAGCAGCGTCCTTGTTGCGAGGTCGACGGTCATTGTCGGCATAGGAACCAGCGGAGACAGAAAGACGCTTCTTCCTGACAGATTCGCCGAGTCGATGCCCCAATATGGGAGGTGCTGCCTTGCCACCGTCACGAATACCTTTCGCATGACCGTTGGCATCCTTACTCTTGGATGGATCTCCATCGCTTTCGGCCTTGTCTTCTTGCCTCACTTTACGAACCTTGGAGGGAGAGTGACCATCTTTCCCGGGCAGCACTATGGTTTCGGCGTCGGAATCACGATCCTCGAACGCCTGATCATGACGAGTAGTCGAAGGGAGGGATCGTCTACTGCAGAAGCGGTAGGTTTGGCCTTTGCATCGCGTTGAGGGGACGTCGCCTTTGCAACCGAGGGTGACTTGGGCTTGCCGTCGGTCTCTGAGCTACGTCGCCGCTTGGGAGAAGCGCCAGCAGGCCTCGTCTGGTCCGATTCGGCAGCATTCTGCGCATCCATGTCATTTATCGGCGAGAGCTGCGGACGGATAGGATCATCCTGGACGTAGGGAGAGACGCCGGCAGAGACGACGCCGTGAAAAGCGGCGACTTTGACGATGGAGTTTGGCGCGTGTCACTGGGGCGGGCGAACGGGCGGGCGATGAAAGAGAGAGGCCAGCAAACGGCGTAATGTTCGTGCAGGCAGACGATCGCGTTGCAGCCCCTATCGAGGGCTTCGTCAATGGGGCCCTTGGCTGGTCGGTTGGGAACCACAGCGACACGGCGCTGATGGGTTCGTATCGTGGTGTAGTCGTTCTGGGTCGAGTGTGGGAAGCACCTGCCAACAAAGCCAAGATGAGCGCTCGAGGAGATTGGTGCCTACCACGGCAGGTTGAGGGAAATGGATTGCGGTGGACGGGTGTCGAGTTTGAAGATGGTGGCAAAGGAGAATGGGATGGACGGGGCACAAGATGAAGGAGAGGCGGCAATCAATCAATGCACTGCACGGGCACGGGCTCGTAAAAGACAGACTCGAGGCAGAGTAATAGGCAAAGTCCACCCAGAGGAAGCGGAAAGGATAGACAGAGACGCTGGTGGTGGGGCTGGTCCCGGTGCACTTCACTGCCTGTCTACATGTACATACAACCCTCTTACCTTACGGCCTGCGGACCACGGACCACGGAGTATGTACCTACTCCACAGCCCCGTCCCCAATTGCAAGCTCTCCTTGGTCGAGCTGACCCCGGTGCTCCGGCTGCTTTGGGTCTGGCCTGGCTGTCCTGCGGGCGGGACAGAGTCTGCCTTGTCTTCAATCATCATCATCATATCGACTCCGGTCGGCTCTGATTCCGCTCTGCCAGCTGCAAAAACTGCAAACAGTGTCAAGTCAACAGCCCATCCATCCGCACGCCCGCACAAAAACTTTGATCGTCGCCCTTTCATTGGACAGCGTAGATTGGCGGTGGGTCTGGTTTGGCGAGCGGTTGAGACAAGAGATGCAGTTTTGAGCCAAAAGCTATTACTCACCGCCTGCCATCATGCAAACCCCTCAACTTGTACTCACGCGTGGCGCCTCCTTGCTCGTCGTGTTGAGAATGTCTCCACCATTACCCCTAGATACCTACATACATGTATTATGTAGGTGTCACTTTTGAATCTGCGCGCCTGAAATCTACAGCGACTCGCAAATTTTTGAGCCTCGGGCCGTGTATATCTACCATCGCAGGTGATACAAACCCCGGAGTACACGAGAGAAATACCACAATACACTACAGAGTATTACAGAATTGTCACAGTATATCTCATTCAAGTTCCACCCTGTACGGTGCTTATCTGCGACACTCGATCGGTCCGCGCATTCTGGAACCGTCCATCCACCTATTACCCATTCATGCTTCTTTATGTATGTATACACCTCACCCGGCGGTGGCTGGAGTGAGGCTTGGCGATCTGAAGACTGAGAGGTGGTCAGTGCCCTCTTCTGTCTTGAACCCATGCGTTACTTGTTACTTCGGGTGACTGCGTGCAAGTTGGTCTACTGCTGAGACTACTCCGTATTACATGCATACTCTGAAAAATCACGACGAGGGGTTCCAACACCCGATATCTACAACAGCCATGACGGCCACACACGACTTCTCCTTGCCATCCGATCTTGGCCGGGCTCGAATACAAGGCTTGCCGTCGACCGCGTACTACGTTTCGAATTTTATCAGCCCAGAGGAAGAGCGCCTCATCCTCGAAAAAGTGCGTCGCCCACAAATCGCCCCTTGTTACCCCGCCTCCTCCCAATTTCACACATCTTGCCCTTGGAACGAGCTGTCCCTCTTTTTTTTTTATCTGGAGCTGACAGGCTCTTACTAGATTGCAGCTGCTCCGAAGCCAAGATGGAAACAACTCACACATCGCAGGCTACAAACATGGCCGTCTGATCTTGCTCAGGACAGGTTACTTGATGCGCCGCTCCCCGCCTGGCTCGATGATCCAGTTATATCCCGGCTTCTTTCTCTTCCTGTCGCTGCAACTATCCCAGACTCCAGCAACGCATCAGATGCAGCGACTGTGCCGAACCATATATTCTCCCAGAGCCCGCATCAGCGTCCCAACCACGTGCTGATCAACGAATACCCTCGAGGAGTTGGCATCATGCCCCATAAGTTAAGTACCTGACTGGTTCCTCGTAGATTGATTGACCTTGACGAAGCTCATCCAACGTAGGATGGCGCTGCATATTGGCCCGTTGTGTGTACCGTCAGTCTCGGAGCCAGCCTTTGTCTCAACTTGCACCGAAGCAGAGAGGATGGTGCCCTAGATCCAAACCCCGCCTGGAGAATCCTTCAGGAGCCTCGTAGCCTTCTCATTACTGCGGACGCTCTGTATACAGACTATCTCCACGGAATCGCCGATATTGAAGAAGACGTAGACTTATCCGCCGACAGCATAGCAAATTGGTCGCTACTCAGAGACACCCAGCTGTACGCCAACGGCGGCAATATTCGAGCAACGCGGACCAGCTTAACCTACCGAGACGTACTCAAGGTATCCAAGATGGGGAGCAAGCTCAATAACATGTTGCTCAAGAGATGAGATTACGTGGAGATGGCAGTGTGGTAGTCGGTTCCCCAAACACGGGTTCTGTATGTCGCCAACCGGCTGATTTCATCTAGAAAATTCCTGGGATCATCCTCCATTTATTGCCCACTTTGTCGTCTCCAAATTTGCCAGCATACCACTGTTTCGTACCCAAAGCTGTAGCTCCCAGATTGACCACGATAAAGACCAAGCCACAGAGAACAGATGTATTGAAGAAGCTCCCAGGCGGGGCTGCCATGACCGAGATGGCAAGATATATCACGCACTCGCACGTATAGTGTGGGCAGACAATATACTTGAACATGCCTTCATCAGGAAGTGTGTACTTTTTCAATTGAGCCAGGTACCTATGGCACTTGTTTTGCTTCAGCCACGCAGCGAAGAAGACGGCCAGCGTTGACGGCACTCGAGCTGTCAACAGCACAGCACGTTTCTGCGAATGCCATGATTCCATTATATCACCTAGGAGATGATCAGATCATCAGCGACATTTTTCCGAAGTAAAGTCAAGTTCTCTCTCTCTCTCTCTCTCAAAGCTCGTCTCAACCGCACGATGGAACGAAGCCAAAGAAGAGCAAATGTGCGAGCCAACTCACCAGATCCCTCCACCCAAACCGCAACACTCATCGCAGCATAGAACGCCAATGCCAATGCCCAATGCACGATCCACATGGGCGTGCTCCCGACTTGCTCACGAAGAAGCACTCAAACAGTCTCCTGCACCCTTGACTCGCCATCATCGTCCACGCGAGGAACACCCGCCCCAGCTCCGTAGAAGGTTGCTCCGCAGACGGCGAAACCCGTGCCTGCCTCTCCGCCAGCGACGCCATGACGGACCCGCGCACGAGATACTGCCATGCCCAGAACGCAGAGAGACCCGTCGAGAGCAAGTAGAAATGCCAGAACCACGAGTGCGGAATCTGTCCGTACGAAGTGACTTTGCCGAGCAGCCGCATCAGACGCGTCCTCTCCCGCGACTGCTTCTCCGTCGCCGTCGCCGGTCGTCGCGCCCCGTAGTCCATGAGTGTCCCTCGCGCATCTTCAGGAGGACATTCAGCGACAGAACACTCAGGGCCGCGAGTAGGAAGAATGTCTGACAGAACGCAGATGGGCTCGTGGTGGACACGACGTCAAAAAGCTTGTCCATCTGGCTTCAATGTTCGCTGACCTTGCTCTTACTTCTTTCTCACTGGCAGTGTAAAATCCTGTAGCACTGTGATGGATCAAGAAAAAAAAACGAATTAGATCAAATAGTGGTGCTATCTATGGCTGGTTTTTGGCATGTGAAGTGGCATGGACCTTACCTACCCTGCGGAGTTCCAATAACGAAATGGAGCACGGGGCGAAATGGGAGGAATATTGACAACGTGTACTGTGTGAAAGAGCATGGGGTGGTCACTGGTTGTGTAACGAGGTACACTACAACCCCTGAATTATTTTACAAATCTACTTGCCTGTCAAGGCTTTTGGCTTGGGAGTGAATAACAGAGTGAAGGTTAGATTGAAGTGTCGTAGCTATTGATCTGCTAGCTAGGGGTAGGTGCTTAAAAGGTTTAATCTCTAGCCCTTTCCCTTTATTTATAGGAAAGCCCTTTAAATAGCCTATAGCTCTTACGTAACTAGCCTATAGCTAGCCCTTAGCTCTATGCCCCACTAGGTTCTACCCTTATTAATGCTATTACTACCCTTATAGATACTATTGCTATTCTGCTCCTAATATAATACCCTCTCTTACTGCGATTATCCTTAATTACATTAAGGTACTATCTTAGGGTTAGGTTATAGCGTAAGAGTTCCTTTATTACTACTTACTATAGTGATTTTTATAAAGTAATATAGTAATATTAATAATATTAGGCTATATTAGCCTTTTTACAGTAATCGCTTGCTAATAGAAGCTAGGTTATAGTTACTTCTTAACTTCCTCTCTATAGGTTATTCTTCCTAAGAGATTCTTCTTAACTTAACTAGTTAGCGCGATTTTTAATTAGCTTAACTCTATAGGGCATAGATTACCCTACTCCTTCTGTTTTTCTTTAAGCTTATAGTAGTAGCCTAATAAATTTATAGTAAGCTTATAGTAATAACTTATAAATTATAGTAATCTCTATAAACACACTAGTTATAACACACAGAAGATTCTAGTTAGAGTAGCTTAGATTAATCTAAGGCGCCTAAATTCCTATAAGAAGGGTAATTTCCTTCTTTCTTTTCCTTTTTCTTTCTCTTTTTAAGCCTCTTATTAACTTATAAGTCCCTTACTAATATAATAGCTACTATAACGCTACTATTATATAATATTAACTACTAACTATTATAGCTTAAGCTATTATATCTTATACTACTGCTATTAAAGATCCTACTATTAAGCTATTCTATAAGGGAAGAACCTTATAATTATTAAAGACTATATAAGTTTACTACTTCTTTATTGCTTTTTATTACTAACTTAGAGCTAGTTTAATAAAAATTCTATATATATATTATAGCAAGTACCTTTGATACTTTTTCCGCACCGATCTAAAGGTCCGGAATCGCCTCTAAAATACAAACCACATCGATATTCAAATTCCTCACCTCCGTTTACCCCTCCTATAATGTCGCATCGCGATAGAGCTAGAGGTAGGTATAAGAGTAAGATGCTAATAGTAATTAACGCTAGAGAAAGGGAGCTAGCATAGAGCTACCACTACCTAAACGCAGGAATAGGGCAATTTAATGCCTATAGATATAAAGATAACCTAATAATAGATTAGATATAATTTAAATACCTAGATAACACGAAATTCTATAATAAGATTACTAGCCTTATCCCTAGCAATAAAGTCTCCTAAGTTTAAAGCATTATAAAGGCTATAGCCTGCTAGGTAGTAAACCGCGCCTACGCTAAAATAAGAGCTATAAATAATAATAGCAGTAATAATAATAGTAATATCTACACTACTAAAGAAGCCCTTAAAGTAGCCCTTAAGGAGGCTATTAGGGAAGAAGCTAAAGGAACTAATACACTAACCTAGGTAAGCATTATAGCTAGACTAGCACTAAGAAGACTAAATAATAAAACCCCTCCCTTATAGGTCCTAGGTAAATAACATAGAGAAGTACTTATTAAAGGTAATATAATATAGGAAACGCTCTAATCCTAAGGCGCTAAAGACATAATAACTATAGTAAATAGAGCTACTAGCTAAACTATAGCTATAGTAGCTAGAAGACTCCCTAGCGGAGATATAATTATTACCTTTAAAGGAAACGTAGCCTAATATAGAGAGGACTAAAAATAGATTACTAAAGTATTTAGTCTAGAAGCAGCCCTTTACTACTACATACTTAGTATTATAGTTAAGGGATTCCTAATAAAGCATATATCTATTAAGAACCTTATAACTAAGATTAGAAAAGCGAATAAAGTAAACATAATTAAGGTAACTATAAGGCACCCCTAAGTAGAAAATACATAGCATACTACCCTAATCCTAGGACTAGTAAAAGTAGAAAACACTAATAAGATATACTAAGATAGAATAGTCTTTAAAGTAAAGCTATTCTAGACTAAACTATATAATAAGACCTTATAACCCTAATAATACTATAACTACTTCTAAACTAGCTATATTATAAAGTTCTATAAGGTAGCCCTAAGGTGCAGTAGGTGCGGAGCTAGCTAATATAAGGAAGGAGAAATATTATGCCTAATAATTAGCAGATAACTAAAGGAAAACTATATCTTATATTCTAGCTTACACCTAGTATAATTAAGGGATTACCCTATCCTAAAAGAGAAATAGAATGTAGCAAAAGTAGGTTACCTAGAGTAACTATTATGATTCGCTAGTAACTCCTTAGATAGAAGCCTAATGCTACCCTATAAGGGAACTAGCATAGCTATAGCACTTATTATTATAGCAGGTAGGAAAAGGGAACGCCCTATAAATATAAAGAGGAGTGCTAAATAGCCTAGGGCAAGGAGTATTATATAATATATGTCTTAAAACAAGGCTAGAATAGAACTAGCGTAAGATAGTAGAGATCCACTACCCCCTAATTAATATAGTAATATTATAAGTCCTTTTTAGAATGTAAATAAGAAGGATAGCCTAATATACATAGCGCTCTAACACTAAACTAATATAGACGTGATAGTAATCTAAGAGTAAGAACACATAAGGCACCTATAGCCCTTAGCACTAGGCCTTGCCTAATTCTAACTAGCATATTATAAGGGATAGAATGTAGTATATATAAACAAGAAGCATAATATAAGGTTATAGATAGCCTAGGGAGGACCTAACTAGTTACTAGTAGAGATAAAAGGCATAAATATCTACTCCCTTTACTTAGAAGGATACATAGATAACTAGAATACACCTATCCGCACTTTTAACGCAGAAGAGCCTTGTGGCTAAAGCGTCTTTATAGGAGACTTTAACTAAAAACACCCCTTTAGGATAGCTTAGATAGAATAACTAGAGGAGCAGAGGAACTACTAGACCTTATAAGCTAGTGGAGGCTTAGTTTAGTAATGCCCTAAGGGAAACCTATAAGATAACATAGAGAAAACAGAGATAGCACTATTGTTAAGGCTTTTGGCTTAGGAGTGAATAACAGAGTGAAGGTTAGATTAAAGTGTCATAGCTATTAATCTGCTAGCTAGGGGTGGGTGCTTAAAGGTTCAATCTCTAGCCCTTTCCCTTTGTTTATAGGAAAGCCCCTTTAAATAGCCCACAGCTCTTACGTGACTAGCCTGCAGCTAGCCCTTAGCTCCGTGCCCCGCTAGGTTCCACCCTTATTAATGCTATTGCCACCCTTATGGATGCCATTACTATTCTACTCCTAACATAATACCCCTCTTACTGTAATTATCCTTAATTGCATTAAGGTACTATCTTAGGGTTAGGTTATAGCGAGAGTTCCTTTATTACTACTTACTATAGTGATTTTTACGAAGCAATATAGTAATATTAATAACGTTAGGCTACATTAGCCTTCTTTATAGTAACTACTTACTAATAGAAGCTAGGTTATAGTTACTTCTTAACTTCCTCTCTATAGGTTATTCTTCCTAAGAGATTCTTCTTAACTAGACTAGTTAGCGTGATTTTTTAATTAGCTTAACTCTATAGGGCATAGATTACCTTACTCCTTCTGTTTTCCTTTAAGCTTATAGTAGTAGCCTAATAAATTCGTAGTAAGCTTATAGTAATAACTCATGAATTATAGTAATCTCTATGAACACACTAGTTGTAACGCACAGAAGATTCTAGTTAGAGTAGCTTAGATTAATCTAAGGCGCCTAAATTCCTATAAGAAGGGCGATTTCCTTCCTTCTTTTCTCTCTTTTCTTTCTCTTCTTTAAGCCTCTTATTAACTTATAAGTCCCCTACTAACATAATAGCTACTATAATGCTACTATTATGTAATATTAACTGCTAACTATTATAGCTTAAGCTATTATATCTTATACTACTGCTATTAAAGATTCCGCTATTAAGCTATCCTATAAGGGGAGAACCTTATAATTATTAAAGACCGCGTAAGTTCGCTGCTTTTTATTACTAACTTAGAGCTAGTTTAATAAAAATTCTATATATGCATTATACCTAGTGGTTAGCTATTTAGAACGTAGCTCTAAGGGATAATAATAAAGATAAATAGCCTTAGTATATTGCTAAGGAAAAGCCTACTCTAACTGAATATAGTTACTCCTCTAGTATAAACTTACTACTAGCTTACTACTATTACTACTAATGTTTAGCTTTTTGTAGGTAATTCTCTAAAATGCTATTATTACGCTTAAAATAATAAGACCTATGTTAGGGTAAGTTAAGCCTTAAGGGATTACCTCTTAATCGCTACTAACTCCTTGCTAGTGTTCTATTTAAATTATAAAGCTATATAAATAGCTTTAGGATATACTTTATAATCTTCTAGAACTATACTATATTAGTAATGTAAGTACCCTTTACTCTACTGCTTTAACATTACTAATATGCTACTAGGAGTTTATATAAGCTAAGAAGAAACTTTATAATGCTCTTTTAGCCTTAAAAATACTAATAAACACAGGCAAGCTTATTACGTGTATCTTATAGCTAAGGCTTCTTAAGAAGTAGAGTGTAATAAACGCGTTACTTTCTTATAGCTAATTAATATTATTAATCTAGAAACCTAGATTAAAATTGCTAATTATCTTTAGTTCATAGCCACTTATAGCCCTATAGTTAGTGCTATTAGCTTTACTACTTATTCTTTACTAACTTACTGCTAGTTTACTACTGCTTAAGCTACTCTCTCTATGCGTATTAGACCTTTAGAACTCCCTAAGGAATTATAAGTTTAAGCCTTTAGTAATAATAAGTCTAAGGCTAATAAAGTTAAAAACCATGCTAAAAATCAGTCTAAATATGTCTCTAAAGTCTAGCTATTAGATAGCTGTAAGTCTATGCTAAGTTTTTTGCTTTAAATACAAGATTTGTTTAGTAGTCTAAATTGTTATTAAGTGAATTATTCCCTAATTAAATTGCTGCAATCTAACGATTATTTATAATTGCAATTAAGAGTTAATTAAGCAGCTAAGAAGTTAAGATTTAGCTGCTTAGTTACTGCTTATAGTCTTTAATAACCTCTTTTATTATAAAGTCTTTACGCAGTACCTAAGAATTCTTAGAATTATTATAATTCTTCTATTTTACTAAATATTTACGCTGTTTGCTGTTATATTTGTGAGCGATAATTTATTCAACTTTAAATTCCTCTTAATTCTCTTTAACGTTATCTTATAGCAAGGTTATTTTAACCGCGTTGCTTAGATTTCCTCTAAAAGGTTCTAAGCTTATAATATTAAAAACATTATATAAGCGCGTTCCTTTAGGTAACTTTAATTAATAAGCTAAACCATAATAGCTAACTTCTTTTTAATCTTATATAGTCCTAAGTACTTTATAGCTAGCTTTTAGCTAGGGCGTTATAGATTAATATTCTTAGTTAAGAGTAAGATATAGTTACCTATATTAAACTTTATTAGCACTCTCTTTTAATTATAATACTTTTCTATAAGGCCTATAAGTAGCTTAATAGCTACTTAATCTCTATATGCTTATGCTTTAATTCCGAAACTCTATTTTTAGCTTAATTATTAACCATTAGAATTAGCGCGACTGCTTAATCTAGTCCCCTTAGGTTATACCCTTATAGCGCTTCCGTAGGTATATAACCATGACTTATATACGCGCTTATATTATAAGCAAACTATGCCATTAGGAGATAATTAACCTAATCAGTCTGCTTTACGCATACGAATGCTCTTAAATAGTACTCTAAAACTTAATTTAAGCGTTCTATCTAACTATCTATCTATAGATAAAACGCAGTGCTTAATCGCCGCTTTATTGCTAAGAGGTAGTAGAATATTCTCTAAAATCCACTAGTAAATATTAAACCTTAGTCTATAATAATACCCTAACTGGCACACTACGAGGGACGGAACGCGGTATATGTAAACAAGAAGCACGATATAGGGTCGTGGACGGCCCGGGGAGGACCTAACTGGTCACTAGTAGAGATAAAAGGCGTGAACATCTACTCCCTTTACTTAGAAGGATACATAGATAACTAGAACACACCTATCCGCACTTTTAACGTAGAAGAGCCTTATAGCCAGAGCGTTTTTATAGGAGACTTTAACTAAAAACACCCCTCTAGGATAGCTTAGATAGAATAACTAGAGGAGCGGAGGAACTACTAGACCTTATAAGCTAGTAGAGGCTTAGTCTAGTAATGCCCTAAGGGAACCCACGAGATAACATAGAGAAGACAGAGATAGCACTATAGATCTAGCATAGGTAACTCTAGACATCTAAGTTTACTATAATAGCGCAGAGGACCTTATAGGCTCTAACCATATTCCGCAGCTAATTAGTATCTTTACCAAGGAGTAAGAAGGCGCCCTGCCTACCCTTAAACACACCTAGACTATAATAAACAGACTATAGGCAAAGGCAGAAGTAATAGTGTAACTCTAAGCGGAAAACGCACTAAACCTAAAAGATAAGGAAGGAATTAATGTATATATAATATAGCTTATTACAAACCTCTAATAGATAGTAGAACTAGTAGCCCTACGAAAGCGCTAAGGACTCCCTAGTCTAGAGGTATAGTGGTTAAGGAGAATAAAGAGGTAGTTACTAAAGCTAGATAAGCTAAGAGATAATAGAGGCGCTAGAAGACTAAAGCAAACTAGCAAGCCTTCTCTAAGGCAGACAATAACTAGGAATAGATAGTTAGAGAGGAAAAAGGAATGCGTAAAGAGAAGCCTTATAGAAAGCTAATACGTAGGAAAAGGATAGCGGAGTTTAGAGACTAGAGAGATAGGCCTAGCTCTAAAGCTAGGCCCCCTAGAGCTCCCTAGACTCCTAGACCTAGAAAGAACTAATAATAACCCTAACCTAGCTACTACCTACAAGGATAAGGCAAGTATACTTATATAAAGGTTCTTCCCTAAGCCTATAGTAGACCTCTCCTATATCCTAGACCTCTCCTTCCTAGAGCTTAATAACGCGCTAGTCCTAGATAAAGAATGGTTTAGAGCAGGAGATATTAGAAATATCCTATTAGATATAGCTAGCTAGAAAGCCCTAGGAGACAATAAACTCCTAGCGGGCCTTATTAAGGCCTATAATAAACTAGCTAAAGAAGCTATAGTATACCTGCTAAACACTATCCTTAAAGTAGGATACTTTCTAGCATGGTTCTAAACCGCATAAGTAGTGGTGATTAGGAAGCTAGGAAAAACCACTAAGGAGATAAGAAAAGCTAATGCATAGAGACCTATCTTACTACTAAACATAGTAGGAAAGATTATAGAAGCGGTGATTATAAGGCGGCTTATAGCCTTTACTAAGGCTAAGGGCTTCCTTCCTAAGCTATAAATAGGAAATAGGGCAAATAGATTAATAGAAACTATAATAAGAGTCCTTATAGAATGTGTAAGAGAGGCTTAGGGTAGAGGCAGTATTGCCTTACTAGCGCAGATAGATATCTCTTCTGTATTTAATAGAGTTAGCTACCCGTATCTAATTTACGTTTTAATCTAAATAGGCATACCACGCTAGCTAATAGCCATAATATATAGCTTCCTTATAGATAGAATAAGCTAGCTTAGCTTTAATAGCGAACTCTTAAGACCCTTTTAGATAAAGGCAGGCACCTTATAAGGCTCTCCTCTTACTAATCCTCTTCCTACTCTACTTAGCGGAGCTATACGTGTGCCTCTAAGCTATCCTAGGCACGGTGGCAATAGGATTTACGGACAATATAAACATAGCGGCGTTTAGAAAAAACACTATATAGACCTAGAAGAGGCTTAAAGCTACGTAGAAAGTGTGTGAAAAGTAGGTAAAAGAAGCAGGAGTAAAGTTTAACCTAGTAAAGACTAAGCTTATGTACTTTAGCAAAGCACACTAACCCCTATAGGCTAGGGTTTAACTTAGTGCAAAGAAGATAGCACTTATAGAGTTATATAGGTTCCTTAGAGTCTAGGTTAATAGGAAGCTTAATTAGAGTGCCTATAAGAATATCCTAAAAGGCAAACTAGCCTAGCAGTGGCTTACACTCTCTTTGCTAGTAGCGTTAGCCTAGGGTTATAGCTTTAGAGATGCCTAACTCCTATACACGTAGGTGGTCTAGCCTGTCCTTGCCTATAGGGCAAGCGCTTACTATACCCTAACTAAGAAGGGTAGAAAGCTAAGAGGAGTAGTTAAAAGCTTTATAATAGACTAATTAGCCTGCCTCTAAATTATAGCTAGTGTATTTAAGGCTATACCTATTGCTTAACTAGAGGTTAAGACCTACGTCCCCCTAGATCTATACCTAAACAAGATAAAACAGAAGTTTAAAGAGAGAATTATAGAGAGCGAAATAGCTATAATAATCTAAACCGCTGCTAACTTAGTATAGTTAGTATTACGTTATAGATAGAGACCCCCTAGGAGTAATAAACTAGTGGCGGAACTACACAAGGAATAGAGACAACGCTAGGACAAATGGCATAGTAGGGAACGCCTAGGATAGCATAGACTCGTGAGAGAACTAACTAAGGACTAACCACTAACTTATAACCTAAAGGAAATCTAAAGATTTCACATAGGCCTAGAAAAGCATATCTCCTTAACTATAGTCTAACTATACACTAGGAAGATTAGTCTTAATAAGTTTCTCTTCTAAAGAGGCGTTCCTAGGGTGAACTTGCCGCTATGTAGCTATAGTAAAGCAGTTAAGGACTAATATTATATTATAGTGAACTGCCCTAAATATAACTACTAACGCCCCTAAACGCGCTAGCCTAGAGACGCATAGGAGGTAAGGCTAGCCCTAAACTACCCTCTAAAGGCAAGAGTAATAGCTAAATAGTTCCTTAGCATAAAATAACTCTAATACTACTTACTAGCATAAGAACTAGCAGCTAATATATATAGTAGAGAGGAAGAGCTAGAGCTAGGGCGCTTCCGGCGCGCTAGAACTAATAACTAAGATATAGATATAGTAGATAACTAGGGAGAGATATAAGATTATATGGTTTAGAGCTAGCAGCAGGCTGGCTAAAGAATTACATTTCTAGAACTATTATTAGATTAATTTTAACTATATAACGCTAGGTATTACTAGTCCTACTAGTCCGCCTCCGCCCCTTTACTAAGCTATACCTACCTAACTAATCACTCCTTCTCTAGGATTAGAATTACCCTCTCTATTACCTTAGCCTACCCCTTAGCAAGCAAGGCCGTGGCTAGGAGATAGTTTATCTCCGCAGCGTAAGTGTCTAGACGCTATAGCTAAAAGATAACCTTATTATATTACTCCTACTAGCGCCAGACTGGCCTAGGCCCGTAGCTAAGGCGCTACGCTTCTTCTTACTTTAATTGCTAGTATAGAGCTTCTTTACGTAATCCTAATAGTTATCTAGGACCTATAGAACCATTAGACCTAGACTAGACTTAACATTAAACCAGAATAGTAGTACTTACACTACCCCTAGTGACTATAGCCACCTAAACTTCCACTAGCTACTAGTGCTTATTCCGTTAACTACTTAAGTTAGGCTAAGAGCAAATTAGCACTAGATCTAGCCTAGAACAGAGGCGCTAACTACCTTTAAATATTTACAGTTACAGACCTAATAGTTAAAATAGGCGTTAGTAGCTAGCCCTATATAAAACAGTTAGCCTTGCTTCTAAGCTAGGATAGATCTAACTTACTAGCAATGTTATAGCACTAGTGCCTAGGGTAGTTAATTAATTAAGATTTATAAGAGATGCATTAGATCCCACGGGGATCCCCTAACTACAGTGAATTAGCATTAGAATAGAGGTAGGCTAGGGCTAGAGGGGTTATACCTTTAAATCCTTAGCTATAGCCCGCTTAAGCTACTTCTTAGTTAAAGACTTTTAAGGATATTACTTATTTTTAGAGTTTTCCTAGGCAGATTAGAGCTAGATAAGCATAGAACATAAGAGTACTTATAGTAGCAAGCGCTATCTTATTAGATAACCTAATAGATCTGTAGCAATGTTAGTAATTAGGCTAACACTAGCCTAGGAGCGCCTTAGGCAGCCCTAAGGAAGAAAAGAACCTATAGGAAGTTTAATAAAAAAGAGGAAAGAAGGAAGACCCTTATAGGGGAGGAACCCTTCTTATACTTATATAGGGGGCTAAATTATAGATATTAATAAAGAAAGAAGAACATAAGATAAAAATCTAGTTAGTTAATGCCTAAGAGACCTAGGCCTAGAAATGGCTAGGAATTAAACCAAACCCACACCCCTACCATAGAAGATAAACAACATTAGGTGCTCTAACTTCCTAGACTAATAAGCTAGACCTAGGCTAGAGAAGGCTAAAAAGTGGGGCTATAGAAGAGCTAGCTAAAAAGTGAAAGAGAAGTGAATTACCGCCACAAAACCGAATCTAGCACGCTATAAGATAGTATAATAAGCCTAGAGCAGTGCTAGAGCAAACCTAGGGCAGAGCTAGGCAGGGCTTAGAACCTAGGATTTTCCTTTTTCCTTTTTCTTTCTTTTCTTATTAGGATAAGGCTAGCGTAAGCTAGCAACAAACACTTACGATAGGCCACACACAACGCGACGCAGGCCTAGTGCAGGGTTAGCGTTAGCCTGAATATAGATGTAAGGGGTTTTTCTTCCTATTCAAGGGTTTTCCTTTTAACGAAGCAGCAGGAGTACTAGTACTAGCCCTACATAGAGCTAGCTAGCGTAAATAATATATATATATAATAATACCCTTTAGGGCTTTATAATCTTTAAAAATATATTCTAGGAAAACAGTTACTAGTCTATTACTAATTAACCACGTGGACATAGGGATATAAATACTATATTTTGTAAATCTATTAACCACTACTAAGATTATATTATGCGTTCTACCTTGCTAATCTTTAACTAGTAGGAGTCTAGTAATAAAATCTATTAATAATTCTTAAAAGGGCAATCTAGCACTAGTAGCGTAGCTAGCTTACTATAAGGTTTATGCATTCGCGGTTTTAAAACTTAATAGCTAATATAAGTATGTATATGCACCTTAATATCTCTTTTTATTCCTAGCTAAAAATATTAGTTAGTAACTCGTTAAAGAGTTCTAGTAACTCCTTAATGCCTAGTAGTAGGGTTATTATAAATTAGCAGCAGGATTTCTTTTCTTATTCCCTATAGGATAAAAACTTGATTTTTAAATATTAATAGCTTAGAGGGTCTAATAGACTATATCTATAATACATCTAGGTCACCGCTTAATAGCAGCGCTTTCTTCTTCATAATAAAGGCATCCTCTATTATGCATCTAAAAGTAAGACTTAGATTAAGGGTTCTAATTCTATGTCTTTTATAAATATAGCGGAATTTAACTTAGAAGAGGTTCTCCGTACCGCTAAGACCCTAGCTATAACGCATCTACTAGGTCGTAACTCCTTAGCTAGCGAATTTAGTCTTATATACAGTCTATTCCCTACTATAATACCTATATTAAGCGCGTCTAGTCTAATAGGCTTCTCTAAAATCAATAAGACCTTAGCTATTATACCACTACTAGGTAGCAACTCCTTAGCTAGCAGGCTTAGTCTTATGTGCAGTCCCCTACGCTATAATAATATCCTTAGAATACATCTAGACTATTAGGCTTTTCTAAAATTAATAAGACCCTAGCTATTACACTATTACTAGGTAGCTACTCCTTAGCTAGTAGGCTTAGTCTTACGTGCAGTCCCCTTACACTATAATAATATCCTTAGAGTATATCTAGACTATTAGGTTTCTTTAAAATTAAGAAGACCCTAGCTAATATACTACCGCTAGGAGCAACTCCTTAGCTAGCGGGTCTAGTCTTATATATAGTCTATCCTTATCTAGTTAATAGGCAGGGGGTGATTTTATAGAGCGCTAGATATTAATAGTTTTATTATAGTATCCTTATAGCCTATTATCTATAAACTAAATACGCTGCGTTTTCTTAGAGCACTAGATACTAGCAGTTTTATTATAGCGTCCTTACGGCGCATTGTTTACAAATTTAGCAAGAAAGGTTAGTAATTATAAGGACGCTGCCTCTGCCTTTGTCATAACCCCAAAGGTGTGTGAGGTAAGCCACTAGACCAAAGATCCGTCAATGTTAGCTGTCGCTACATTGCACCTTACAATCACTTAAGACCTATCGCTTTGCATGCCACACCTCACAGCCTCTCCTAGCGACGTGCATCGATGGCTACGTGCGCCACTGTAGGTGCCACGTCTTACCTAACGATTAGCGCCTTACAATTATCCCCTCAGAATGGCTTGCCCTTAAGCCAAGCCACTAGGGCTAGGCCCGGTTACCAAGGCCCTTTGGAAATCAGTGATTGCGAACCCCTAAGGACTAGGATGACATAAGCAGACTATAATAGTGGGCCTAGCCAAACCTACCCTGTAAGCCTAACGTAAGCTGCTCACCTAGGAATCGTAAGACCACCGCTGGGACTCGAACCTAAGACTATCGCAACTAGAAGACCTGTGACAGCTAACATTAATGTCATAACCCCAAAGGTGTGTGAGGTAAGCCACTAGACCAAAGATCCGTCAATGTTAGCTGTCGCTACATTGCACCTTACAATCACTTAAGACCTATCGCTTTGCATGCCACACCTCACAGCCTCTCCTAGCGACGTGCATCGATGGCTACGTGCGCCACTGTAGGTGCCACGTCTTACCTAACGATTAGCGCCTTACAGCCTTCCTCTCTTTACTTACATAATCTAACCTTCTTAACAGAGCGTTAGCAGGGTTTAACTTACTTACTCTATATTTAATTATAAAGTTAAATAGATAGAGTTTATCTAGCGTAGTGACCTATCTACTAGTTAACTTTAGCTTTATAGCTAGGTACTTATAGTTTAAGTAATCTATAACCACTATAACCAAATGCGTTAAGTATATAAGGTAATGCCTCTAAGTTTAGAATACCTCTTAGATAGCTAGCAACTCTATATCTAGTGTTATGTAGCGTAGCTCTATCTTATTTAACTTTCTTAATATATACGCTACTAGGTACTAGTGACCTAGCACTAACTACGCTAGGATAGCCCTAAGTGCGTGTCCTAAGGCATCTGTCTTAACCCTTAATAGGGCTAGTGGATTAAAGTGCACTAGAATTAGCGCCTCTTAGAATTATTTTTATAGCTCCTAAACATAGCTAACTTATTAGGATCTAGCTTAAACTTTACTAGTTAGTCTCCTCAGAGTTAATTAGTTAATAGGATAACTATTTTTGTTGCTTCCTTCGGATCATCATCGGATTAGTCGTGGCCAAAGACCCCGCCAATTGTGGGCCGAGTGGAGCCCTCAAAGGATGCACGCCTTGTGATTGGCTGCCCCTTTCGCCACCCCTCTTTGCTCCACTATTGCCGCCCCACATCTCCGTTCACTTTCTCCCACTTTCCTAGCTAGCTAGATTCCTCTCTCTCTCTCTTCTCTTCTCTTGACATGCATCCATAGATCAATCAATCAGTCGGTTACAACTATCGTCAGCTTTGACCTCGAGCTTCGATTCCTTGCACTAGTGCAATGCCTTGGTGTTCCAACACTGATCAGTGGTTGGTAAAACCATAGATAAGTTAGGTATCCCAAGAAGAGACATTCCTGCGATCATAACCTCCTTCCCATAGAGTCCAGGAGCAATCCACGGGACCTTTGTTGCGAAGAGAGATTTGACTGTAAGCGTGTGCTAAAGGAAGAGAGTAGATCGCTTTGGACGACTTCTTAGGCTTCTAAGGGATTGATTCCTTCTATTATAGAGTCCAGGAGCAATCCAAGGGACCTTCGCTTAGAAGAGTTAGTCTTCTCGTCTATCACGAGCTTCCAAGGGATTAATTCCTTCTATTATAGAGTCCAGGAGCAATCTAAGGGACCTTCGCTTAGAAGGATTGATCTTTAAGGTCAATTTTACTCCCTTCCCTTCTTCCCTTCTTCCCTTCTTCCCTTTTACTTATATCCCTTCTTTTCTTCTCTTTAATACACACAATGGCCACAATATCAGCACCGATAAGACCCCCAAAGGCTGAGTTGCCAAGACGGCTGCAACCTCACTCTCTGTTGCTTAGCTCTGACTGGGAAAGACCTGATGAACCGAATCCTGATACCGCTGAGGAGTATGAACTGAATAACCACATTGCAAGGTTTATCTACCTTAGTGAGCATCACGGGTGGCAGAATGAAGACCTTTGGGAGACCTTCCGAGAGGACCTCGAAGGTTGGTCTAAGGAAACGTTCAAAAGAGCTTCAAAGTACCTCGTGCGTGATTTCCGAAACTACCTACGAGAGAAAGGCATCTACGTTGCCCGAGGCACAGGCACTATTATCGCGAATGCACTAGCATAAGTGCTTCAAGAAGAAACAAGATCACCCTGGCCAAAAGACGAATCTTCTGAACCTTAAGAACTTCGATCACGATCCTCCGAACCCCCAGAGCACCCCCTCAACCCCTCAACAGCACCTTCAACCCCTCAACCCATAAGAGAGCCTCCTCTGCAGCGAACCCCATCCTATCAATCAAACCCTCCTGCCCCTCCTACGCATTACTTCTCCTCTGAGGACCAGATCACAAAGAAGATCTCGGAACTTACAAAGATGTACAAGGATAGCGATCGATACAGCGGAAAACTGTATGACTTCCTTGCCCCTAAGGTCACGCTCTTTGAGAACAAGTGTGATAGGATTAACCTCCCTCAAACGCATTATTGGAAGGCTTTCCCGATCATCTTGATCAACGATGCTGAGCAATACTACCTCGATTATCTCTTCGGTCAAAACCTCACATACGAAGAGATGATTAGCCGTATCCGTTAACGCTTTGAAACGGAAAGCAATCAACAGTTCTACCGGCGCAAATGGAACGATATAACGCTTCGTAACGTTATTAATGAAAACCCTGAGAAAACGAAGCTTAAGTGCCTTGAGATAATGCTAGCTACCCTTAAGAAGATCCATCGAGGCCTCTACCCTTCTGATACAGTAGATACTAAGCTTTACAAGCAAACGTTAAATGCTATAGCTAGTGTGCCCGAATGTCAGATGGTAGAGTACAACCACTCCCTAGGCTTCGAGGGCCTTGCAGGAGACCTTCGCAAATCGATTAGCATCGCGGAATCGAGAAAAGGGATATTCTAATACAACTAGCATCAAGATACCGAAGACCCTTCAGAGGCAATGTACATTGACCGTCAATATAACACACGTTATAACAGAGGCCACAGGCAGGGCTATAGGTGCTTTATCTGTGGTAGAAGCGGCTGCTGGTTAACGAATCATCCAGATGAAGAGCAACAACAAGAAAAGGATCGCTGGTGGAAGAGCAAAGACATCGTGAACCTCCTTCAGAGAAGAGGTTCCAAGCATTCCTTGTATCTTACGAAGGTCATGATAACGGGCAAGCAGACAAAGATGACGATATTGACTTTGATAAGATCTCGTTATCTAAGGGATGACCGGATCAACGGCAACGATAACCCGGCTGATGCGAAGACGAAGGGGAGGATTCGTCGCGATCGGATTAATTGATTTGACCGATGCCGACCGAGCGAATCAGGGCTCCGGATTCCCATCAAGGGATCCACTTGTGTACACTTTCCTTTGATTCGATTTTTATTGCGTTTTTGGGCTCCTTTGGCCACGAGAAAGAGAGACTGCCAGTGTTGCTTCCTTCGGATCATCATCGGATTAGTCGTGGCCAAAGACCCCGCCAATTGTGGGCCGAGTGGAGCCCTCAAAGGGATGCACGCCTTGTGATTGGCTGCCCCTTTTCGCCACCCCTCTTTGCTCCACTATTGCCGCCCCACATCTCCGTTCACTTTCTCCCACTTTCCTAGCTAGCTAGATTCCTCTCTCTCTCTCTCTCTTCTCTTGACATGCATCCATAGATCAATCAATCAGTCGGTTACAACTATCGTCAGCTTCGACCTCGAGCTTCGATTCCTTGCACTAGTGCAATGCCTTGGTGTTCCAACAATTTTGCTATAGCCTTTAATAAACCGTCTATAAAATCCTATAAAGCCTAGGAATAACTAGATATTAAAGACGCTGCAAGGTACTAGCTAAGTTACTATTATCTTAATTCTAGCGGGCTCTATCGCGATTCCTTCTTTAGATATAACAAAGCCTAGGAATTTAACCTCCTTACATAAGAATTTACACTTTTCTAGGTTAATAAAGAGGCTTACTTCTTAAAGCTTCTAAAGGACTTATTTCACATGCCCCTTATACGTGGCTATATTGCTACTATAGATTAGGATATTGTCTAAATACATAACGTAAATCGTATCCATAAGGCCTTTAAGGGCATTATTAATATATTCTTAAAAGGTTATAGGTGCATTAACTAGTCTAAAAGGCATCATAAGATATTTAAAGTAACCGTATCTACATTAGAACGCTATTTTCCACTCATTACCCTCATAGATATATAGCTAATAGTACGCATCTTTAAGGTCTAATTTTATATAGACCTTTGCTCCCTTTAATCGGTTTAAGATCTCTGTAATTAGTAGCAATAGCGCTTTATCTTTAATAGTAATCCTATTAAGGGCTTTATAATCCACGTAAAGGCATAATTTTCCTCCTTTCTTTAGTATAAATAATATCAGGGCTCTAGCTAGGCTAATAGATCTTCGAATCCATCCCTTTTGCTACGCGCTTACTAAGTACTTATAGAGCACTTCTAGCTCCTTTTCTACTAAATTATATATTAGTCCCTATAGGGGCGTTTTCCCTCTTCTAATTTAATAGCATAAGTTTAGCTACCTAGTGTAAGGAGGATACCTATAAGTTCATTCAAAAAGATATCCTTAAACTCCTTATAGGCTTAGGGTATTTGTATAGTTAACTTATAGGCTCCGCTTATCTCTATAGTTACTAGGTTATTATAGGGCCTGTCTTTATTTACTATTAAGATATTA
The DNA here is from genome assembly GCA_023658505.1 of Epichloe gansuensis. Taxonomy (NCBI): domain Eukaryota; kingdom Fungi; phylum Ascomycota; class Sordariomycetes; order Hypocreales; family Clavicipitaceae; genus Epichloe; species Epichloe gansuensis. The sequence goes on from CP098281.1 coordinate 2,379,172, forward strand.
TTATCTTTTATATAATTTTAGTTATTATCCCCTATAAGATAAATCTAATATAAGCGCGTTTTGCCTTCTTATATGCCTATTGCGTCCCTACTACTAGTCTAAGATATTCTTTTATAATAGGGTGTCTCTAGTAACTATTTATTTAGGATATAATTACTAGTTTATATGTAACTACCTAGTTATGCCCTAATAATAGGTCTTTACTAGTATTTGCTATATAGTAGCTAACTTAACATATTCTTACGTAGCCTATGCTATCCTTAATTAATAAGGTTTATAATAAGATCCCTTAATACTTAATTTTAGTAAGGGTAGCACTCTTAAGGGTTATGTTATCCTTTTTACATTAGCCTAATTAACTACTATTAGTAACTTTAGGTAGATAATTAAATAGGTTACGCTAGGGTTAAACAGCGCCTTTATAGCTACCTATTTGTGTTCTTGCTATAACTTTACCTTAACTCTTAGTCTTAGATCTTTAGGTAATAATTTAATAAGAGCGTCTTCCTAGGGTTACACTAAGCTAATAGGGGTCTTGTTTAAGTCTAATAGGTCTTTATCTCTAGCTTAGTTATAGCTACTCTTATATGTCTTTGTTATATAATTGCTTCTCTTGTAAATAGAGCAATCTAGTTTAGTGTAGCTTAGTGAAGCGTGTCCTAGCTTACTACACTTAAAATATGTAAACAGCGAATTTATCTTTCCCTTACTACTTTATTACTATAGCCTTTCTAGCAAAGTAAAACGTTATTATCTTTTCTAACTATTATTACCTTAATTGCTTAATTAGCCTCCTTTAGTTATAACCTCTGCCTTTCTTCCTTAGCCTACTAGGTAGGTTTAACTCTTAGGGAACTCTTAGCTAAGTACTTACTTCTTTATAGCGTTATTAAGGCTATTAATAAATATGTAGATTTATAGGCGTTTAGGAATTGCTTTAGGTAGCTTAGCCTTTGCCTTACCCTAGATCTTTATAAACGTCTAGAATAATTAGTGATTTTCTTATCTAAGACCTATTAATATCCTTATTACTTCTAAGTACTATGCATTCTTATTTATAGTTCCTATCTTTAGCTAATCTATAAATCCATCCTAGGTATAACCCTAGTAATTTACATAACCATCCATAGCTGCATAACGCATTTATTATTGCTTTGCGTTATCTACTAGGTAGCTGCTAGCATAGGTAACCTTAGTTATATTATTTATAAAGGTTCTATAATCTATAGTAAAAGCTATGTTTAAATCCGCTAGGAAATTCTAAAGACTCTTAAAAGTGTTCCCTTTATACATAGGTGCTTTTAATTATATCTTTATAAGGCTATATTACTACGTAATAAGTGCTACCTAAGGTGCTAAAGGAGGGTATTTACAGGTCCTATATCTAAGTTACCTAAGGACATAGCTTCTTCTATTATCTATAGGTTTTGCTATAAGTAAGCAAGTTTCTATCTCTTTTCTATAATATATATCTAGGTTACTGCTTCTTTAAGGCACTAATTTAGTATTACCTCCTTATTATTAATTAGTATTCCGCTCTGCTAGTTATCTAATAAGGACTAGCGGACCACTCTAGTTAGGTTTAGTAGTGTAATATTCTCCTGCTTGTCCGTAGCATAGTTATAGCTACCACCTAATCAGGTCGCTATGCAATGAATTCTAGACATCCTAATCTAACTAATAGTCTATTGCCCTAAAGGGAAGAGAGATTAATTTATTAAGGCTTTTAGCTTAGGAGTGAATAATAGAGTAAAGGTTAGATTAAAGTGTTATAGCTATTAATCTGCTAGCTAGGGGTAGGTGCTTAAAAGGTTTAATCTCTAGCCCTTTCCCTTTATTTATAGGAAAGCCCCTTTAAATAGCCCGTAGCTCTCACGTAACTAGCCCGCAGCTAGCCCTTAGCTCCATGCCCCACTGGGTTCCACCCTCATCGATGCCGTCGCCACCCTCATGGATGCCGTCGCTGTTCTGCTCCTGACAACTATAGATCTAGCATAGGTAACTCTAGATATCTAAGTCTACTATAATAGCGCAGAAGACCTTATAGGCTCTAACCATATTCTATAGCTAATTAGCATCTTTACTAAGGAGCAAGAAGGCGCCCTGCTTACCCTTAAATATACCTAGACTATAATAAATAGACTATAGGTAAAGGTAAAAGTAGCAGTATAACTCTAAGCGAAAAACGTACTAGACCTAAAAGATAAGGAAGGAATTAACGTATATATAACATAGCTTATTACAAACCTCTAATAAATAGCAGAACTAGTAGCCCTATAGAAGCGCTAAGGACTCCCTAGCCTAGAGGTATAGTGATTAAGAAGAATAAAAGAGATAGTTACTAAAGCTAAATAAGCTAAGAGATAATAGAGGCGCTAGAAGACTAAAGTAAACTAGTAAGCCTTCTCTAAGGTAAATAATAACTAGGAATAAATAGTTAGGGAAGAAAAAGGAATATATAAAGAGAAGCCTTATAAAAAGCTAATACATAGGAAAAGGATAGTGGAGTTTAGAGACTAGAGAGATAGGCCTAGCTCTAAAGCTAGGCCCCCTAGAGCTCCCTAGACTCCTAGACCTAGAAAGAACTAATAATAACCTTAACCTAGCCACTACCTATAAAGATAAGGTAAGTATACTTATATAAAGGTTCTTCCCTAAGCCTATAGTAAACCTCTCTTATATCCTAGATCTCTCCTTCCTAGAGCTTAAAAATACACTAGTCCTAGATAAAGAATGGTTTAGAGTAAGAGATATTAGAAATATCCTATTAGATATAGCTAGCTAGAAAGCCCTAGGAGATAATAAACTCCTAGTAGGCCTTATTAAGGCCTATAATAAACTAGCTAAAGAAGCTATAGTACGCTTACTAAATACTATCCTTAAAGTAAGATATTTCCTAGCATAGTTCTAAACTGTATAAGTAGTGGTAATTAGGAAGCTAGAAAAAACCACTAAGGAGATAAGAAGAGCTAATGTATAGAGACCTATCTTACTACTAAATATAGTAGGAAAGATTATAGAAGCAGTAATTATAAGGTAGCTTATAGCCTTTGCTAAGGCTAAGGGCCTCCTCCTAAGCTATAAATAGGAAATAAGGTAAATAGATTAATAGAAACCATAATTAGAGTCCTTATAGAATACATAAGAGAGGCTTAGGGCAGAGGCAGCATTGCCTTATTAGCGTAGATAGATATCTTGTCTATATTTAATGGAGTTAGCTACCTATATCTAATCTATATTTTAATCTAAATAGGCATACTACGCTAGCTAATAGCTATAATACGTAGCTTCCTTATAGATAGAATAAGCTAGCTTAGCTTTAATAGCAAACTCTTAAGACCCTTTTAGATAAAGGTAAGTACCCTATAAGGCTTACCTCTCTTACTAATCCTCTTCTTACTTTACTTAGCAAAGCTCTATATATGCCTCTAAGCTATCCTAGGCATAGTGGTAATAGGATTTGTAAATAATATAAATATAGTAGTGTTTAGAAAAATACTATATAAACCTAGAAAAGGCTTAAAGCTATATAGAAAGTGTGTGAAAAATAGGTAAAAGAAGCGGGAGTAAAGTTTAACCTAGTAAAGACTAAACTTATATACTTTAGTAAAGTATACTAACCCCTATAGGCTAGGGTCTAACTTAGTGTAAAGAAAATAGTGCCTATAGAGTTATATAGGTTCCTTAGAGTTTAGGTTAATAGGAAACTTAATTAGAGTGCTTATAAGAATATCCTAAAAGGCAAACTAGCCTAGCAGTGGCTTACACTCTCTTTGCTAGCAGCGTTAGCCTAGGGTTATAGCTTTAGAGACGCCTAACTCCTATATATATAAGTAGTCTAGCCTATTCTTACCTATAGGGTAAGCGCTTACTATACCCTAACTAAGAAGGGTAAAAAGCTAAGAGGAGTGGTTAAAAGCTTTATAATAGACTAATTAGCCTGCCTCTAAATTATAGCTAGCGCGTTTAAGGCTATACCTATTACCTAACTAAAGGTTAAGACTTACGTCCCCCTTAGATCTATACCTAAATAAGATAAAATAGAAGTTTAAAGAGAGAATTATAGAGAGTGAAATAGTTATAATAATCTAAACCGCTGCTAACTTAGTATAGTTAGTATTACGTTATAAATAGAGACCTCCCCTTAGGAGTAATAAACTAGTAGTAGAATTACATAAGGAATAGAGATAATACTAGGATAAGTAGTATAGTAAGGAATGCCTAGGATAGTATAGACTTATAAGAGAGCTAACTAAGGATTAATCACTAACTTATAACCTAAAGGAAATCTAAAGATTCTATATAGGCCTAGAAAAGCATATCTCCTTAACTATAGTCTAACTATATATAGGAAAGATTAGTCTTAATAAGTTCCTCTTCTAGAGAGGCATTCCTAGGGTAAACTCACTGCTATATAGCTATAGTAAAGCAGTTAAGGACTAATATTATATTATAGTAAACTACCTAAATATAATTACTAATGCCCCTAAACGCGCTAGCCTAGAGATGCATAGGAGGTAAGGCTAGCCCTAAACTACCCCCTAAAGGTAAGAGTAATAGCTAAATAGTTCCTTAGTATAAAATAACTCTAATACTACTTATTAGCATAAGAACTAGTAGCTAATATACGTAGTAAAGAGGAGGAGCTAGAACTAGGTTAATTCTAGCACGCTAGGACTAATAACTAGGATATAGATATAATAGATAACTAGGGAGAGACATAAGATTATATGGTTTAGAGCTAGCAGTGGGCTAGCTAAAGAATTATAATTCTAGAACTATTATTAGATTAATTTTAAATATATAACGCTAGGTATTATAAACCCCTTTAGTCTACTACTGCCCCTTTACTAAGCTATATTTACCTAACTAATTACTCCTTCTCTAGGACTAGAATTACCCCTCTATTACCTTAGCCTACCCCTTAGTAAGCAGGGCTATAGCTAGGAGACGGTTTATCTCCGCCACGTAGGCATCTAGGCACCGTAACTAAAATATTAGCTTATTATATTAATCCTCTAGCACTAGCCTAGCCTAGGCCTACCGTAAAGGCGCTTCTCTTTTCTTACTCTAATTACTAGCGTAGAGCTTTTTATATAATCTTAATAATTATCTAGGACTTATAGAGTAGTTAGACCTAGGATAGAACTAGCAGAGGACTAATAGAGAAGCACTTACACTACCCCTAGTAATAATATCTGCCTAGACCTTAACTAACTACTAGTGCTTATTCCACTGCCTAGTTAAATTAGGCTAGAAGTAGGTTAGCGCTAGACTAGGCCTAGGTAAGGGGCGCTAGCTACCTACCTTTAAATAACTATAGTTTTAAACCTAATAATTAAAACAGGCGTTAGTAGCAAGCCCTATGTAAAATAGTTAGCCTTGCCCCTAAACTAGAATAGAGCTAACTTACTAGTAATATTATAGCATTAATACCTAGGATAGTCTATAGACTAAGACTTATAGGAAATATATTAGATCCTATAGGGATCCCCTAACTATTATAGATTAGACTTAGAGTAGACTTAGTATAGGGGCAGTAAGGGTCTTACCTTAAGATCTTTAGCTATAGCTTACTTAAGTTACTTCTTAGTTAAAGACTTCTAAGGGTAATACTTATTCTTAGGAGTTTCCTAGGCGGATTAGAGCTAGAATAGTATAGGACATAGGAATACTTATAGCTACTAGTGCTATATTGCTAAATACCTTAATAGATCTATAGTAATATTAGCATTTAGGCTAACACTAGCCTAGGAGCGCCTTATATAGCTCTAAGGAAGAAAAGAACCTATAGGAAGTTTAATAAAAAAGAAAAAAAGGAAGACCCCTCTAGGGGAGGAACCCTTCTTATACTTATATAGGGAGGGGGCTAAATTATAGATATTAATAAAGAAAGAAGAATATAAGATAAGAATCTAGTTAGTTAATGCCTAAGAGACCTAGGCCTAGAAATAGCTTAGAATTAAACTAAACCTATACCCCTACCATAGAAGATAAATAATATTAGGTGCTCTAACTTCCCTAGACTAATAAGCTAAACCTAGGCTAGAGAAGGCTAAAAAGTAAGGCTATAGAAGAGTTAGCTAAAAAGTGAAAGAGAAGTAAATTACTACCGTAAAACCAAATCTAGTATGCTATAAGATAGTATAAGAGGCCTAGAGCAGTGCTAGAGCAGACCTAGGACAGAGCTAAGTAAGGCTTAGAACCTAGGATTTTCCTTTTTCCTTTTTCTTTCTTTTCTTATTAGGATAAGGCTAGCGTAAGCTAGTAATAAACACTTACGATAGGCTATACATAACGCGACGCAGGCCTAGTGCAGGGTTAGCGTTAGCCTAAACATAGATGCAAGGGGTTTTTCTTCCTATTCAAGGGTTTTCCCTTTTAACGAAGCAGCAGGAGTACTAGTACTAGCCCCACATAGAGCTAGCTAGCGTAAATAATATATATATATATATATATTATACCTAGTGGTTAGCTATTTAGAATATAGCTCTAAGGGATAATAATAAAGATAAATAGCCTTAGTATATTACTAAGGAAAGCCTACTCTAACTAAATATAGTTACTCCTCTAGTATAAACTTACTACTAGCTTACTACTATTACTACTAATATTTAGCTTTTTATAGGTAATTCTCTAAAATACTATTATTATACTTAAAATAATAAGACTTATATTAGGGTAAGTTAAGCCTTAAGGGATTACCTCTTAATTACTACTAACTCCTTACTAGTATCCTATTTAAATTATAAAGCTATATAAATAGCTTTAGGATATACTTTATAATCTTCTAGAACTATATTATATTAGTAATATAAGTACCCTTTACTTCACTGCTTTAATATTACTAATATACTACTAGGAGTTTATATAAGCTAAGAAGAAACTTTATAATGCTCTTTTAGCCTTAAAAATACTAATAAACACAGGCAAGCTTATTACGTGTATCTTATGGCTAAGGCTTCTTAAGAAGTAGAGTGTAATAAACGCGTTACTTTCTTATAGCTAATTAATATTATTAATCTAAAAACCTAGATTAAAATTACTAATTATCTTTAATTTATAGCTACTTATAGCCCTATAGTTAGTGCTACTAGCTTTACTGCTTATTCTTTGCTAACTTACTACTAGTTTATTACTGCTTAAGCTACTCTCCCTATGCGTATTAGACCTTTAGAACTCCCTAAGGAATTATAAGTTTAAGCCTTTAGTAATAATAAGTCTAAGGCTAATAAAGTTAAAAATCATGCTAAAAATCAGTCTAAATATGTCTCTAAAGTCTAGCTATTAGATAGCTATAAGTCTATGCTAAGTTTTTGCTTTAAATATAAGATTTGTTTAGTAGTCTAAATTGTTATTAAGTAAATTGTTCCCCTATTAAATCGCTGCAATCTAATGATTATTTTAGATTATAATTAGGAGTTAATTAAGTAGCTAAGAAGTTAAGATTTAGCTACTTAGTTACCGCTTATAGTCTTTAATAACCTCTTTTATTATAAAGTCTCTACGTAGTACCTAAGAATTCTTAGAATTATTATAATTCTTCTATTTTACTAAATATTTGCGCTGTTTGCTATTATATTTATAGGTAATAATTCGTTTAACTTTAAATTCCTCTTAATCCTCTTTAACGTTATCTTATAGTGAGGTTATTTTAACCGCATTGCTTAGATTTCCTCTAAAAGGTTCTAAGCTTATAATATTAAAAACATTATATAAGCGCGTTCCTTTAGGCAACTTTAATTAATAAGCTAAACTATAATAGCTAACTTCTTTTTAATCTTATATAGTCCTAAGTACTTTATAGCTAGCTTTTAGCTAAGGCATTATAGATTAATATTCTTAGTTAAGAGTAAGATATAGTTACTTATATTAAACTTTATTAGCACTCTCTTTTAATTATAATACTTTTCTATAGGGCTTATAAGTAGCTTAATAGCTACTTAATCTCTATATACTTATGCTTTAATTCTAAAACTCTATTTTTAGCTTAATTATTAACTATTAGAATTAGCGTAACTACTTAATCTAGTCCCCTTAGGTTATACCCTTATAGCGCTTCTGTAAGTATATAACCATAACTTATATGCGCGCTTATGTTATAAGCAAACTATACTATTAGGAGATAATTAACCTAATTAGTCTGCTTTATGCATATAAATACTCTTAAATAGTGCTCTAAAACTTGATTTAAGTGTTTTATCTAACTATTTATCTATAGATAAAATGCAGTGCTTAATTACTACTTTATTGCTAAGAGGTAGTAGAATATTCTCTAAAATCCACTAGTAAATATTAAACCTTAGTCTATAATAATACTCTCTAAGGCTTTATAATCTTTAAAAATATATTCTAGGAAGATAGTTACTAGTTTATTACTAGTTAACCGCATAGACATAGGGATATAAATACTATATTTTATAAATCTATTAACTACCACTAAGATTATATTATATGTTCTGCCTTGCTAATCTTTAACTAGTGAGAGTCTAGTAATAAAATCTATTAATAATTCTTAAAAGGGGTAATCTAGTACTAGTAGCATAGCTAGCTTACTATAAGGTTTATATATTTATGGTTTTAAAACTTAATAGCTAATATAAGTACGTATATATACCTTAATATCTCTTTTTATTCCTAGCTAAAAATATTAGTTAGTAACTTATTAAAGAGTTCTAGTAACTCCTTAATACCTAGTAGTAAGGTTATTATAAATTAGTAATAGGATTTCTTTTCTTATTCCCTATAGGATAAAAACTTAATTTTTAAATATTAATAGCTTAGAGGGTCTAATAGACTATGTCTGCGATATATCTAGGTTACCGCTTAATAGCAGCGCCCTCTTCTTTATAATAAAGGCATCCCTCTATTATATATCTAAAAGTAAGACTTAGATTAAGGGTTCTAATTCCGTGTCTTCTATAAATACAGCGGAATTTAACTTAGAAGAGATTCTCTATACCGCTAAGACCCTAGCTATAACGCATCTACTAGGTTATAACTCCTTAGCTAGCGAATTTAGTCTTACATGCAGTCTATTCCCTGCTATAATACCTATATTAAGCGTGTTTAGTCTAATAGGCTTCTCTAAAATTAATAAGACCCTAGCTATTATACCACTACTAGGTAGTAACTCCTTAGCTAGCGGGCTTAGTCTTATATGCAGTCCCCTACGCTATAATAATATCCTTAGAATATATTTAGACTATTAGGCTTTTCTAAAATTAATAAGACCCTAGCTATTACACTACTACTAGGTAGCCACTCCTTAGCTAGCAGGCTTAGTCTTATATGCAGTCCCCTTACGCTATAATAATATCCTTAGAGTGTATCTAGACTATTAGGTTTCTTTAAAATTAAGGAAACCCTAGCTAACACACCACCGCTAGGAGTAACTCCTTAGCTAGCGGGTTTAGTCTTACGTGCAGTCTATCCTTATCTAGTTAATAGGTAGAGGGTGATTTCATAGAGCGCTAGATATTAATAGTTTTATTATAGCGTCCTTATAGCCTATTATTTACAAACCGAACACGCTGTGTTTTCTTAGAGCACTAGATGCTAGCAGTTCTATTATAGTGTCCTTGTGGCGCGTTATTTATAAATTTAGCAAGAAAGGTTAGTAATTATAAGGACGCTGCCTTTGCCTTTCTCTCTTTACTTACATAATCTAACCTCCTTAATAGAGCGTTAGCAGGGTTTAACTTACCTACTCTATATTTAATTATAAAGTTAAATAGATAGAGTTTGTCTAGCGCAGTGACCTATCTGCTAGTTAACTTTAGCTTTGTGGCTAGGTACTTATGGTTTAAGTAATCTATAACCACTATAACTAGATGCGTTAAGTATGTAAGGTAGTGCCTCTAAGTTTAGAATGCCTCTTAGATAGCTAGCAACTCTATATCTAGTATTACATAGCGTAGCTCTGTCTTATTTAACTTTCTTAATATATACGCTACTAGGTGCTAGTAACCTAGCACTAACTGCGCTAGGATAGCCCTAAGTGCGTGTCCTAAGGCATCCGTCTTAACCCTTAATAGGGCTAGTGGATTAAAGTGCACTAGAATTAGCGCCTCTTAGAATTGTTTTTACAGCTCCTTAAACGTAGCTAACTCATTAGGATCTAGCTTAAACTTCGCTAGTTAATCTCCTTAGAGTTAATTAGTTAACGGGATAACTATTTTGCTATAGCCTTTAATAAACCATCTGTAAAATCCTGTAAAGCCTAGGAATAACTAGATATTAAAGACGCTGCGAGGTACTAGCTAAGTTACTATTGTCTTAATTCTAGCGGGCTCTATCGCGATTCCTTCTTTAGATATAACAAAGCCTAGGAATTCGACCTCCTTACATAAGAATTTGCACTTTTCTAGGTTAATAAAGAGGCTTGCTTCTTAGAGCTTCTAAAGGACTTATTTTATATACCCCTTATGCGTGGCTATATTGCTACTATAGATTAGGATATTGTCTAAATATATAACGCAAATCGTATCTACAAGGCCTTTAAGGGCATTATTAATATATTCTTAAAAGGTTGTAGGTGCATTAACTAGTCTAAAAGGCATTACAAGATATTCAAAGTAACCGTATCTATATTAGAACGCTGTTTTCCACTTATTACCCTTGCGGATACATAGCTAGTAATACGCATCTTTAAGGTCTAATTTTGTATAGACCTTTGCTCCCTTTAATTGGTTTAAGATCTCCGTGATCAGTGGTAATAGCGCTTTGTCTTTAATAGTAATCCTATTAAGGGCTCTATAATCCACATAGAGGCGTAATTTTCCTCCTTTCTTTAGCACAAATAATATTAGGGCTCTAGCTAGGCTAATAGATCTTTAAATCTATCCCTTTTGCTACGCGCTTGCTAAGTACTCACAGAGCACTTCTAGCTCCTTTTTACTAAATTATATATTAGTCCCTATAGGGCGTTTTCCCTCTTCTAATTTAATAGCATAAGTTTAATTACCTAGTGTAGGGAGGATACCTATAAGTTTATTCAAAAGATATCCTTAAACTCCTTATACGCTTAGGGTATTTGCGTGGTTAACTCGTAGGCTCCGCTTATCTCTATAGTTACTAGGTTATTATAGGGCCTGTCTTTATTTACTATTAAGATGTTATTATCTTTTTATATAATTTCGGTTATTATTCCCTATAAGATAAATCTAATATAAGCGCGTTTTGCCTCCTTACATGCCTATTATATCCCTACTGCTAGTCTAAGACATTCTTTTATAATAGGGTATCTTTAGTAACTATCTATCTAGGACATAATCACTGGTTTATATGTAACTGCCTAGTTATGCCCTAATAATAGGTCTTCACTAGTATCTACTACATAGTAGCTAACTTAACACATTCTTACGTAGCCTATGCTATCCTTAATTAATAAGGTTTGCAATAAGATCCCTTAATACTTAATTTTAGTAAGGGCAGCACTCTTAAGGGTTATATTATCCTTTTTACGTTAGCCTAATTAACTACTATTAGTAACTTTAGGTGGATAATTAAATAGGTTACGCTAGGGTTAAACAGCGCCTTTATAGCTACCTATTTGTGTTCTTGCTGTAACTTTGCCTTAACTCTTAGTCTTAGATCTTTAGGCAATAATTTAACAAGAGCGTCTTCCTAGGGTTACACTAAGCTAATAGGGGTCTTATTTAAGTCTAATAGGTCTTTGTCTCTAGCCTAGTCACGGCTAGTCTTATGCGTCTCTATTGTGTGGTTGCTTCTCTTACAAATAGAATAATCTAGTTTAGTGTAGCTTAGTAAAGCGTGTCCTAGCTTACCACACTTAAAACATATAAATAGCGAATTTGTCTTTCTATTGCTGCTTCGTTGCTATAGCCTTTCTAGCGAAGTGGAACGTTATTATCTTTTCAACTGTTATTACCTTAATCGCTTAATTAGCCTCCTTTAGTTATAACCTCTGCCTTTCTTCCTTAGCCTACTAGGTAAGTCTAACTCTTAGGGAACTCTTAGCTAAGTACCTGCTTCTTTATAGCGTTATTAAGGCTATTAATAAATATGCAGATTTATAGGCGTTTAGGGATTGCTTTAGGCAGCTTAGCCTCTGCCTTGCCCTAAATCTTCATGAACGTCTGGAATAATTAGTGATTTTCTTATCTAAGACCTATTAACATCCTTATTGCTTCTAAGCACTATGCATTTTCATCTATAGTTCCTATCTTTAGCCAATCCACGAATCTATCCTAGGTATAACCCTAGTAATTTACATAACTATCCGTAGCTACATAACGTATCCATTATCGCTTTATGTTATCTACTAGGCAGCTGCTAGCATAGGCAACCTTAGTTACATTATTCACAAAGGTTTCATAATCTATAGTAAAAGCCACATTTAAATCCGCTAGGAAATTCTAAAGACTCTTAAAAGTATCCCTTTATACACAGGTGCTTTTAATTATATTTTCGCAAGGCTATATCGCTGCGTAATAGGTGCTACCTAAGGTGCTAAAGGAGGGGTATTTATAGGTCCTACGTCTAAGTTACCTAAGGACATAGCTTCTTCTATTATCTATAGGTTTTACTACAAGTAAGCGAGTTTCTATCTCTTTTCTATAATACACATCTAGGTTACTGCTTCTTTAAGGCACTAATTTAGTATCACCTCCTCGTTATTAATAAGTGTTCCGCTTTGCTAGTTGTCTAATAGGGACTAGCGGACCACTCCGGTTAGGTTTAGTGGTATAACATTCTCCTGCTCGTCTGCAGCGTAGTTATGGCTACCACCTGATTAGGTTGCTATGCGATGAATTCTAGATATCTTAATCTAACTAATAGTCTATTACCCTAAAGGGAAGAGAGATTAATTTATTAAGGCTTTTGGCTTAGGAGTGAATAACAGAGTGAAGGTTAGATTAAAGTGTTGTAGCTATTAATCTGCTAGCTAGGGGTGGGTGCTTAAAAGGTTTAATCTCTAGCCCTTTCCCTTTGTTTATGGGAAAGCCCCTTTAAATAGCCCGCAGCTCTCACGTGACTAGCCCGCAGCTAGCCCTCAGCTCCGTGCCCCGCTGGGTTCTACCCTCATCGATGCCGTCGCCACCCTCATGGATGCCGTCGCTATTCTGCTCCTGACACTTTAGCTTTATAGCTAGGTACTTATAGTTTAAGTAATCTATAACTACTATAACTAAATGTATTAAGTATATAAGGTAGTGCCTCTAAGTTTAGAATACCTCTTAGATAGCTAGTAACTCTATATCTAGTGTTATATAGCGTAGCTCTATCTTATTTAACTTTCTTAATATATACACCACTAAGTGCTAGTAACCTAGCACTAACTACGCTAGGATAGCCCTAAGTGCGTGTCCTAAGGCATTTATCTTAACCCTTAATAGGGCTAGTGGATTAAAGTGCACTAGAATTAGCGCCTCTTAGAATTATTTTTATAGCTCTCTAAATATAGCTAACTTATTAGGATCTAGCTTAAACTTTACTAGTTAGTCTCCTTAGAGTTAATTAGTTAATAGGATAACTATTTTACTATAGCCTTTAATAAACTATCTATAAAATCCTATAAAGCCTAGGAATAACTAGATATTAAAGACGCTATAAGGTACTAGCTAAGTTACTATTATCTTAATTCTAGTAGGCTTTATTGTAATTCTTTCTTTAGATATAATAAAGCCTAGGAATTTAACCTCCTTACATAAGAATTTGCACTTTTCTAGGTTAATAAAAGGCTTGCTTCTTAGAGCTTCTAAAGGACTTATTTTACATGCCCCTTATGCATAGCTATATTGCTACTATAGATTAGGATATTATCTAAATACATAACGTAAATTATATTTATAAGGCCTTTAAGGGCATTATTAATATATTCTTAAAAGGTTATAGGTGCATTAACTAGCCTAAAAGGCATTATAAGATATTTAAAGTAACTATATTTACATTAGAACGCTGTTTTCTACTTATTACCCTTATGGATATATAGCTAATAGTATGTATCTTTAAGGTCTAATTTTATATAGACCTTTACTCCCTTTAATTAGTTTAAGATCTTTATAATTAGTAGTAATAGCGCTTTATCTTTAATAGTAATCCTATTAAGGGCTTTATAATTTATATAAAGGCGTAATTTTCCTCCTTTCTTTAGCATAAATAATATTAGGGCTTTAGCTAGGCTAATAGATCTTTAAATCTATCCCTTTTGCTATACGCTTACTAAGTACTTATAGAGCACTTCTAGCTCCTTTTCTACTAAATTATATATTAGTCCCTATAGGGCGTTTTCCCTCTTTTAATTTAATAGCATAAGTTTAGCTACCTAGTATAGGGAGGATACCTATAAGTTTATTTAAAAAGATATCCTTAAATTCCTTATAGGCTTAGGGTATTTGCATAGTTAACTTATAGGCTTTGCTTATCTCTATAGTTACTAGGTTATTATAAGGCCTATCTTTATTTACTATTAAGATATTATTGTCTTTTTATATAATTTTAGTTATTATCCCTATAAGATAAATCTAATATAAGCGCATTTTGCCTCCTTATATACCTATCGCGTCCCTACTGCTAATCTAAGACATTCTTTTATAATAAGGTATCTCTAGTAACTATCTATTTAGGATATAATTACTGGTTTATATATAACTACCTAGTTATGCCCTAATAATAGGTCTTTACTAGTATTAGCTATATAGTAGCTAACTTAATATATTCTTACATAGCCTATGCTATCCTTAATTAATAAGGTTTATAATAAGATCCCTTAATGCTTAATTTTAGTAAGAGTAGCACTCTTAAGGGTTATATTATCCTTTTTACATTAGCCTAATTAACTACTATTAGTAACTTTAGGTAAATAATTAAATAGGTTATGCTAGGGTTAAACAGTGCCTTTATAGCTATCTATTTATATTCTTACTATAACTTTGCCTTAACTCTTAGTTTTAGATCTTTAGGTAATAATTTAATAAGAGCGTCTTCCTAGGGTTACACTAAGCTAATAGGGGTCTTATTTAAGTCTAATAGGTCTTTATCTTTAGCCTAGTTATAACTACTCTTATGCGTCTCTGTTATATAATTACTTCTCTTATAAATAGAGTAATCTAGTTTAGTATAGCTTAGTAAAGCGTATCCTAGCTTACTACACTTAAAACATATAAATAGCGAATTTATCTTTCCCTTACCGCTTTATTACTATAGCCTTTCTAGTAAAGTAAAATATTATTATCTTTTCTAACTATTATTACCTTAATTACTTAATTAGCCTCCTTTAGTTATAACCTCTGCCTTTCTTCCTTAGCCTACTAGGTAGGTCTAACTCTTAGGGAACTCTTAGCTAAGTACCTACTTCTTTATAGCATTATTAAGGCTATTAATAAATATATAGATTTATAGGCATTTAGGAATTGCTTTAGGTAGCTTAGCCTTTGCCTTACCCTAGATCTTTATGAATATCTAGAATAATTAGTGATTTTCTTATCTAAGACTTATTAACGTCCTTATTACTTCTAAGCACTATGCATTCTTATCTATAGTTCTTATCTTTAGCTAATCCACGAATCTATCCTAGGTATAACTCTAGTAATTTACATAACTATCCGTGGCTATATAACGCATCTATTATTACTTTGCATTATTTGCTAAGCAGCTACTAGTATAGGTAACCTTAGTTATATTATTTATAAAGGTTTTATAATCTATAGTAAAAGCTATATTTAAATCCGCTAGGAAATTCTAAAGACTCTTAAAAGTATTCCCTTTATATATAGGTACTTTTAATTATATCTTTATAAGGCTATATTACTATATAATAGGTGCTACCTAAGGTGCTAAAGGAGGGGTATTTATAGGTCTTATGTCTAAGTTACCTAAGGACATAGCTTCTTCTATTATCTATAGGTTTTGCTATAAGTAAGTAAGTTTCTATCTCTTTTCTATAATACATATCTAGGTTACTACTTCTTTAAGGCACTAATTTAGTATTACCTCCTTATTATTAATAAGTATTTCGCTTTGCTAGTTATCTAATAAGGACTAGCGGACTACTTTAGTTAGGTTTAGTAGTGTAATATTCTCTTGCTTATCTATAGCATAGTTATAGCTACTACCTAATTAGGTTACTATGCAATGAATTCTAGATATCTTAATCTAACTAATAGTCTATTACCCTAAAGGAAAAGAGATTAATTTATTAAGGCTTTTAGCTTAGGAGTGAATAATAGAGTAAAGGTTAGATTAAAGTATTATAGCTATTAATCTACTAGCTAGGGGTGGGTGCTTAAAAGGTTTAATCTCTAGCCCTTTCCCTTTATTTATAGGAAAGCCCCTTTAAATAGCCCGTAGCTCTTATATAACTAGCCTGTAGCTAGCCCTTAGCTCCGTGCCCTGCTAGGTTCCACCCTCATCGATGCCGTCGCCACCCTCATGGATGCCGTCGCTGTTCTGCTCCTGACATTGCCCCACGTGGGGCAGAGGATACATCCTTTTCCTATTATATCACTAATGACAGAAGGTACCTGCTGATCCCAGCCCCTGTTTGCCCTATCTACTATTTAACGCCTGATTGGCTTGCTGTCCCCCTGTCATGTAGATTTGTAAAATAATTCAAGGGTTGTAGTGTATGTACATAGATTGACTTGCTTGCCGCACAATCGATCACAACACATCGTGCGTCTCTGATTGGCTACCGTTTAACCGAGATGTGTGTCACGACTGGACTCAAATTTCCCACCGGAGCTTTCAAATTTCCCACTGGACTAGCCAAATCAAGAGGAGTCTCTATATACTCACTTTTAGTGCAGAAGTACCTCTAAGGTTTCTTTTCCTCCTATAATAGCCCTTATTAGCTTATTACTACTCTAGGGCCTTACGGGCTTCTTTAAAAGAGGTAAATTTGCAGTTATAAAGAGGCTAATCTATAATGAGTTATTTTAGGTAAGAATAAGGCTCCTAGCGATAATATAGGCATTGTAATGATAAAAAACACAGAAGAGGCACGTATTATAGACGTTATAGGCGGGCGCTGCGGGTACTGTGAGCGCGGGACGGGAGAAACGTTATAGGGGAAAAAAACCTTAGAGGTACTTCTATACTAAAAGTGGGTGTGTGGAGACTTCCCTCGATTTGGCTAGTCCGGTGGGAAATTTGCGTCCCCTGTCACGATGAATGAGATTGTCAATTTGTTGAATAGCCATGATTGTACATCAAACCTCGACCGACATCAATCACAAGTCGTCGGCGTGATTGTACAGTACAAACACTGCATCTTGGCTTCGAGGTACTGATGAAAATGAAATTATATAGAAACTGTTCTTCATTCATGCGATTTGTGTCCGGCATAAGCAAGACTTGGCCACCGTGTCTTTTCAGTAAATGTCAAGAGCTGGCCACAGGGCAGTGTAAATATCACATATGTACCTTTTGAGATGAATACTATTCGTCTTAATCCATCACCAGATTTATCTCCCCCCTTTCCGCTTCACATAGCAACCAGGCCATTGCTCACATTTTTCCCTAGAGTTAACCCACTGGTCAACGTTCACGCAGTCTCGGTACTGGGCCTTGCAACAAGCAATAGCCCCGTCAGAGGCTTATTACCACCGTAGTCCCAGCAGGCAGGGCTGTCAGAGCCAGATCCAACCCAAGAGCCGGAGCCAGAGGTTCGCTTGGAAACCTCGCCATCCAAGTCTTGAGCCCGTCCGGGGAACTGCGCTTCCATCCAAGAGTCTTGCAACCTTTGCTGTAAGTAGCAACACATTCGTCGTACTGCTCATGTAGGGCAGGGATAGACGCCCGTAGCAGAGCTTCTAAGTAGTCGTATCAGCAGACTTGGTAGAGTGGTGATGGCTGGAAGAGCGGTCGTCGTTGTACCAGGATGCGAGCCGCAGGGCTCGGAATATTCAAGGTCCTTGGCAACCCGCAGATCCAGACGAGAGTGTCCTCCGCAAGTGTCTGACAACTCGCCTTGGCAGGGCAAAATGCACTGAGAGTCATCGGCCTTGGGGAAGGTAGGATCTTGCCAGACGGAGAGGATGTTGTTGCCACCACACGTCCGAGTCTTGATACCGCGAGGCCATCTGGACCATCACGAGGTAGCCGGATCTGCCATCCCTGCTTCGACCCCACGGCGGACGATTCTTAGTTCCTGGGCGAGTTTTGTAGTCTCTATGATGGGCGTAAAGGCACTGCTGCGCGTTGACGTACTCCCTCACGATACCAATTGGTGGTGGGAGAAAGCGAGTTATAATGTTACAAGTAAATGTAATAGTAATATAAAGAAAAAGGCCTAGATACTCATTAGGTCTATATGGTGGTTTAGTGCATACCTAGTTCGCTTAGTTGCAATGCACTAATACGCTGGCAGCTCATTCATGTTCATCGTATGCCAAGACAAACCCATTCGTTATTCCTATACACATATGGTAACGATGGAGGTCGAAGCAATTGATTTTACCAACGATTCTGTGCTCAAAGCAGCGAACCCCTCTGGACAAGGCTATCATCATGGGCCAATTCCCTTGTCTTCAGAGCCACTTCTCCTTTCGCGGATTAATACTCAGGTGTAGGGTATATTCCCTACATGTGCCACGTAGATAAACAGAAGCTAACTAACCTGCTCTTAGGTGCGATCTCGTAATTGATGGCAGTGGGAAAATGTGCGGAAGGAGCTTTGCAGATAATACCAGCGTAAGTACCCCTGTATAGGTAACATGTGCAGCCATTAACAAGTACGACTAGATTTATCGCCATATTCGCCAGCATCACGAGGGAGAGTACAGCTGCCTAGCAGAGCGAATGTCAAGATAGAAGAGAGGGTTGTAGGTGAAAAGTATGTATTGCATATGCGCGACATATGTAATGTCATATATACTCAACGCTACTAATTAGTGCAATCCGTCACTGGGTATTGTCCCATGGCTGGCGCAATGCACGGTATCTTTACGAGCCTGGGTATGTCCACCACTTGCAAGTTATGCGCCATACATGTATGCCTACTAATTGAGTTTATAGAGCTGGCCCAGAGACATCTCTGCTGAGGAGGTTTGCAGATGAACTTGAGCTTCTTGCGTGAGTAACAAGTGCTCTATATGTGTGTAGGCTACGACTAATAAGGGATGTTTGGTAGAGAACAAGACAACGCATTCAAGCGTCAATTTGGCTACGCGTTTCACCGGGCTGCTTCTACTGCTGGGAAGCATAATCGGCGACCAATGCATAGTCGGCGACCATCACAAACCAATAATACCAGCACATGTAGCGAAAGCGCGAGTTCTACAGAAAATACCTCCCAGGCCACAGACAACCAGAAGGTAGAATCCACGTAGAGTATAGATAGCTATGACGTATGCTAATAGTATGTGCAGAATACTATCTCCTCTACACCACAAGAGAAAGCTTCTACATCACAGGAAAATACTACTAGCATATCCGTAACACAAGGCCAAGTTCTTTCCACCGCAAGGTCACGCAATGGTCTAAGCTTAGCGCGGAGAGGTCGGAGATTTCGAAAGGCAAAGCGATATATATAGCGTGCTACACGTTGCTCATGTGCTCCTCTCTAACTTGTCAAATATTTACTCGCTCCTTTTGTATATAAGGCTCTTGTTCTGGTTGCTCCCATTCTTGTCGTGGACGTGCAGGTCGAAAAGGAACTGGCGCTGGAAAAGGGCTGGGGCTTTGATGCATATGCTCCGCATATGGCGGGGTATACAGGGTAATGCAATACATACGATAAATCTGTTCGCACCAGGCGTAGGCAAATTATAGAGGTTTTAAGGGTTTCAAGGAGGCCTTAGGCAGTTAGTATCTTATCCCCTTATAGCCTATTTTGAGTTTATTTCATCCTCCCTAATAAGTGCTTTACTCACGTGTTACTTACAAAGCATCTCTCTAGGCAGATTAAACACCCTCATTAGCAGCCACTTGCGCCTTGAGGTATTTCTGAATCATAGCTCTCTTTAGCCTATATCATAGTCAGCATACAGTCTACCCCCTGTTTAATTTTACACACTTCACAGGGGAATATCTAGCTAATTAGCTATTAAGAGGCAAAATAAGGCAGACGGGGCGAGGATTTCCAGGTACCCCAAATTATAGATAATTTACACATAAAATCACGTAACCTTGGTCCCCTGTATGTTCTACCCAAAACCATGGCTACAATGCCCGTTAATAAGGGACTTCGCACCTAGTCATGTACATGTAGACGTGTAAAATAAAACAGGGGGTAGACTGCATGCAAAGCAGAAGGAGCAGCGGAGTCATACCCAAGCCAATAATTGCTATTAAAAGAGATACCTGCATTCCAGCTCTCCTGCGAACATGTCATTGTCACCAATGTTTCGCCGACTGGGTGTGGGGACCGGAGCGATGCTGTGTCATACATACATATTCGTTGCATGGGGTTGGTGTACGTACGTGTTGACAAAAAGCGGTGTATGAAGAAGGGGAGCATTGAAACAGCATTTGTCTTTTGCCGTCATTATCGAAGAAAGAAAGAAAGAAGAAAGGACCTTTGTAGATCTTTCATTCGGGAGGAAGTCTAGGAACGATTTAGTCCTGTCTGGACTACGAACAGGTGCTTTCACGACACGTCTACGACCGGGACGGTATTTCCGTTCTCTGGGATATGATGGAAAGAGCCCCAAGGTGGAAATTCCCCTCATGGCCTATTTCTGATTATGGAACGGTCCGAGATCATCAAGACTCACCGGAACAAATGCCACCACGGCTGGTGAAGGCTGGTGAAAGCTGGTGTAGAGCGTATTTTATTCTGACATTTTTGCTCGTACCCTCGAGAGACAACGGAGATTTCTACTAAACTCTCAAGTGCACTTCCTCCGCTTGCCCTTTATTGCCGCATCCTCCCTTTGAAAGTGAATATGAATAGAAAAACAACGCCAATGTAAATACGAACTCAAGATACTGCCACAGATTGGCACGAAGAGAGTGCATTCGTCAGCCTTCCGACCTCATTTCTTTCTACCAACTCTCTAACCCTTGTCGATACGCTGTCCGTATGCCCTGAATGAAGATGCATACAAACATCCCAAATACTTGGCGCTTCAAACCCGTAGCAACTTTCCTAACTTGTCGCACTGCTCATCAAGCCTAAGACTTGTTTCTCAAGTGAGGAGGAACCCACTTGCCGGCGTTGCGCGAGGGCAACGATTCCTTCTCAGGAGCCGGCGAAGCAGTTCTGCCATTCTCGCCACGGCCCGAACCACCGCGGTCCATGGGGGCGCCGCGAGGAGCTCCGAAGCCCCTTGAGGCAGCAGGGGAGGCGGCGTGCTTCCTGATGAAGGAGGTGCAGCGCCTCCGGCCCTGGCGTTCTCACGATCACGCCAGCTGGGCTTGTTGCCAGACCCGGCGAGAGCCAGACGAGGGGACCAGAACCAGCAGATCGGTCGTTGGAGTCGGTACGCTCCATGGGAGGGGCTGGGCGAGAGGACGGCGCCCCAACGGTTTCGGCACTCCTGGAAGACTCAAGTTCGCGCCACTTGCCACTTCCAATGACGGGGGTTTCCGGCCCTCGGGAGTCTCTGTTCTTGTAGGCACCGAGCCTCTTTCCTTTTCTGCCTTGCGACGAGCAAGAGCCTCTTCCTCGCGACGTTGCTGGAGAGCAGCCTTCTCCAACATTTCCTGACGCTCCTTGTCTCGTTGCTCCTTGAGCTTGGCCAGCTCGGCCTTTCTGGCTTCGTCGCGCTCGCGCTGTTCCTCCTTCTCGCGAGCGGCACGTTCTTCGGCTTCCCGAAGCTCGCGCTCCTTCTCTTCTCGCTCTCTCTTCTCACGGAGCTTGCGATCGCGGAACTCCTTCTTGCGAGCAGCAATCTGCTTCTCCAGCTCTCGCTCAGCGTCCCTGCGGCGCTTCTCAAATTCATCTCGGCGTCTCTCGTGCAAAGAGCTTCTGAACTCCTCGTAGACTGAAACAAGACGAGTAAGACGGTGCTTGAGTTCAACGCTTTCCTTGTGCTTCTCCTCGGCCTCCTTGAGAGTCTTAGCCTTGACCTTTTCGTATATGGCACGATCCCGCTCAATTTGTTTGCCGTAATCTTCGTTGAGCTTCTTGACTTCCTCCTTGCGCAAGGCACGCTCCAAGTGATCAAATCGCTTTCCAGTGATTCGCACCTTCTCATTGACATCGTTCTTCTCGCGCTCCAGCTGGGCTAGCTTCATGGCACGAAGGCGGTTGGTGTCAAGATTATCCAAATCATCGAGGTCGATGTCCAAGGCCTGCTTCTTGTTACCCAGCTCGAGTTCGGCAATCTGCTTCTTGAGTTCCTCTTTGCGGACTCGGTCACGTTCGGCTTGCATGCGCTTGGCCTCGCGCTCCTTCTGCTCGGCAGCCAGTCTCTTGTCTTCGGCCTCCTGAAGGGCTTGCTCACGGAGACGCTTCTGACGGGCATTCTCCTTCTCCCGACGAGCCTGAAGCTCCGAGGCTTCCTCCTTGCGCTTCTGAATGGTTTCTTTGCGGGCCAGTATGTCGAGACGTTCCTGCTCGGCGCCAGCCTTGGCGCGCTGTAGAGCAGCTTGTCTGGCATCCTGGAGCTGTTTGTTATAGCTGGGATCAATGTAATGGCATGTCGTGTGCAGAGAGCGAGCGAGGCGAGTGAGTTGAGAGCGAACAATCTCGGAAGGTGTGCTCTGAAGTCGCTGAACAGTGCCAGTCTCCGACTCGGCAGAGCCGGCGGCAACTCCAGCCTTGGCCGAGGAAAAGACATCATTGTCAAAGCTGAGGACACCAGTGGCGTGATCCATGCGAACGGCAAGATCACCCTTTTTGTTACCGTTCATGATGAACTTCTCAACAGTGCCACGGGTGACCTGGTAAGGCTCGGGGAACTGGGCAAGACTCTCGACAAAGGCCACATCAACTGTCTCGTAAACCTGCGACAGCTGCTGGAATAGTCGGGTAAGAATGACTTGCTGAAGAGGAAGAATATATCGTTCCATTTCGGCATCTTCGCCGATCTTGGTCAAGATGGGCGAGATCTTTTGGCAAATGGAAAGAGGGTGGAAGTCAACTTCCAGGATGTTGTAGAGATCTCTAATCTCAGGACGAGCGCGCTGAAGCAGAGACTTGGATAGAGCATCGCGGAAGAGTCTATTACGAGTGGGAGCCTGGGTCATGCCAAGCAAGTGAGTGAGACGAGAGTTCTTGTTCTTCCTGGCCTCATCAAAGTCAACCATGGCGCCACGGGAACGCGAAGTGCTGATGACGGGAATGGCCAATGCAGACAAAAGAACAAAGGAAGCGGCCTTTTGCAGATCAGCATCAGAGGCGGGAGGGTTATCAGCCTTCTTGCCTTGCCCACTGGCAACCAAAACAGAGGACAGTCGGAGCAAAGAGTAATATCTGGACCAGGCAGCAGCATGAAACAGATAGTTCTCGCCAACGAGGAAAATCCTTGTCAACTTCTCGTAGTAGTTGGCCATCATGACGTTCTTGGGAGGACGCTTGGACAGGCTGAGCAGAGTGTGAATATCTTCAACACTTCGGAAGGCCTCTTGCCACAGCTCGAGCTCAACAGCCACATTGAGCTGCTGGAAACGAGTCTCAAGGTGGCGCTGCAAAGTATCGGGGTCGCTCAAGTTAATAGCATGCATCTGAGAAGAGTACTTGGCAGCTGTCTGGACATGGTTGCGAAGCAACTCGCAAAGACGTCGGAACTCGGTCTTTCGTGTGTACTTGAGGCAGAAGTCGAAGGCCTGCATAGCCGTGCTCTGATAAAGAATCTCGAGACGGGCATTGTTGCGCAGAATATCAAGAACGGTACGGTATGCCTCCCAAAGAAATTTGAGCCAAGGGGTAACGATGGCACGGTCGGTACGATCGCGGGACTGTTCACCAGATACAGTGGCCAGGAGAATCGACTCGGGGGTCTCGGTGGCTTCCAAATCATCGATGTTGGATGTGGCGGTGGCATCGATGCTCGACTGAACTTCGTCGGCTTTCTGCTGGGCAGCCGTGACCTTCTCGACGGCCAACTCGATGAACTTCTTCAAGACTAGCTGTTCTAGGGGTTAGCTCGAAAAGGCTCCAAGATGTCATCCCCCTTTCCCACCAGATAGCACATCACTTACCTCGATGGTGCCGATGTTTGTATTCTGAGAAATGTTCTTGTACTGGTACAGAGCG
This sequence comes from Epichloe gansuensis, assembly GCA_023658505.1. Classification (NCBI taxonomy): domain Eukaryota; kingdom Fungi; phylum Ascomycota; class Sordariomycetes; order Hypocreales; family Clavicipitaceae; genus Epichloe; species Epichloe gansuensis. Next base: position 2,403,281 of record CP098281.1, read on the forward strand.
TCCTTGGCCAGCTTTCCCTTCTTCTGCTCAACGGACAACCCCACCAACAGTAGCATCACAGGCTCTAGCGACACGATGGGAACATTTCGGGAGCGCTTGCTGGTGACGTGCTCGTGCAGCAGGTTCAGGGCAGCAGAAGCCTGGTTGACGCCGATGAGCTCATGAGCGCGCTTGAGCACATTTTCGGGTTTTTGGTGTGGCGGAGGCGGCTATTGTTGGCGATGATGGTTAGCGATTTGCAAGCAGTTTGAGCTTCCGACGCGGGTATCACAGTCACGGGGAGGGAGGGGTAGAGCAAAGACATATGACCAAGCGTCTTTTGCCTCCTTCTTGACGCACCATGCTGGGCAACCTCCTCCGTGGGTTGACTTGGGTAGATAGAGGGGTTTCAAGGGCTATGCTTAGCGGTCGCAAGCCGAAGTGCGTATATAATGGGGCACTGAGGACTCGTGGTGGTGATGCAAGGCACGGCAACAAGGAATTTTCAATTTTCGTGTGTGGACGGGACGCTATATATTATCCGAGCGTCGAGGGGCTGCGCCGAGACAGATGTCACGTGAACGAAAGTGATTAGCTCATCCTACGCACCAAATGGCAGGCTCACCACGCGCATGAAAACTCAATAATTGGCGAGAAAAAACTCTACTTATTTTTGTACGAGATAACTAAAACTAATATACTGTACCAACATATGAAAATTTCCTTTTCAACATTAAGCGAGCCCAGAAAGTTATTGATCCGAAATGGGGCTGACAAGCCAGGACGATGAAGACCATATACTCCGTACCGTTGAGACAGTTTTGCGATGTGACCTACGTAGGGTCGGGAATTTGATGGGCAAAATTCTGTCTGACTGCGACATTGGGTGTTGTCATATGTCAGTTCCTTGAGCGATCTCGAGATGGATGCCTAGAGTTTCTTTTTTCTTTTTAACTTTCTTCTGGCGACGAGTTTTTGAAAATGGAAAGACTGATCACACAAGTTTCGCCAGACATATATTTTCAAACCACGTGACTGCGGGGTGGCGGGAGCTTTATCTCAATGCCCCCACTAATAAATATTTCCTAGCTGCGAGCCTTGTCATGTTGGGAGCTTCACAAGCAACGAATCAAGCTACAATTTGCACACGCCATGACTGACGAGCAATCAAGAAGATCGCGCTCGCGCTCACCGACACGCACGTCTCGTCCTAGCCGAGGCGGATTTCGATGGAAGGATAGTAGGCGCAGAGACAATGGTCGGGATGACCCCGGCCAGCGCAGAGACTTTCGTGATGGCCCCGAAATAGGGATAGAGAACGGGATGGATATCAAAGAGGAGATCGTGATGATGGCCGCGACCAATACAGGGACAGGTACAGGGACAGAGACCGTGACCACGATCGTGATGAAACTCGCAGAGGCTCAAACAGGCTCCGATCTCCTCGGCGAGACAATCGAGACTCCAAAGATAAGGACGATGTCAAGAGGGAGAGGAAGAGCAAATCCGCTGCTGCAGGAGCCGCTCCTGCTGTTGGAGCTGGGGAGGAAATGATTGTTGTCAATGTCAACGACCGACTTGGAAGCAAATCAGCCGTTCCCTGCTTGCCCTCGGATACAGTCGGGCAGTTCAAAATCATGGTGGCAGCACGAATTGGCCGTGAACCTAACCAGATCATGCTAAAGAGACAAGGAGAACGCCCTTTCAAAGACCACCTTACGCTAGAGGATTATGGCATCTCAAACGGCGTCCAGCTGGATTTGGAAATCGACACGGGAGACTGAGCAGCATGACGAGAAGAAGGACTATTTACGTTTGCAAAAATCACGGCAGTTACGCCATGTGTACATGTCCGGGGTTGAAGCTGGAGCCAGATGGAGCTTGCTTCCTCATCAGCCATATCGGGACCTTTTGTCGATCTGTTGGCTTTTCCTTGACAAAATCAGTAATTGACGGCTGCAGCCGGCGAGCGACGACCGCCCTACCAACATTTTTTTTTGTTTCGCGCTTACGCCACCAACCTAACGAAACGCTATTCTAGCATGAGAAGAAGCGTTTTCCATTCCAAACATCAATGGAAAGTCTCCTCTCTGCGCCGAAGGGTTTGCCGCGCTACCATCGTTTGTGTAGGTTGCTTGTTGAAGGTGTGGGACGAATGTAGCCTGAGGAGGGCCGTTGCCACGAACCTAAGTAAATAGACCGAGCGTACAAATACAAACCTGTACGCGTCTGTCGTTGATATACCTCCTGGCGTCTTGGGGGTGATAAGAGGGATTGACTTGTTTATCCGTCGCACCCTAAACCTTGAAACAGATCCGACAGATTACTCTGTTATGCGGGGGATGGTGTGCTACTGGCACAAGACTGTATGTATACAGTGCCTTTATAAATCTGTGACAAATGAGTCCCAGGAGGAACTTACCGAAAGTTGTGTCAGTTACCTCGGTGTAAGATGGAACAGACTCGTTAGCGTAGCACGTTGGAAGGAACCATGTGAATGGTGTTTATGCAAAGACGAGTATACTCCGTGCGAAGTACTCGGCATATGCGATTTCACGATATCGGAAACGGTAGGATTGCAAGGAAAACGTTCTGGTCACGGGCCGTGACCTTTGCTGCAGTGCGAGACGCTTCCATTCATCGCGTACCCCATTCATCATGTTCACCGAGCTGTTCTTTGTTTCTTGTCAATGAGCAGGCAATGGAGGAGCACAGCTTGCCAATTGACAGCGTACATAATACATATGTACACAAATAGCCGAGCTGCCGAGCAAACACCCCCACTTGTCGACGGGTAAATTAGTAAAGGAGAAATCCTGCATCGGAGGCACCGTTTCCGGCAGGTGGTCGCATCGATGGATGATGTCTTTTTCTTCATGGTTACATGCACTGCTTGATGCATTCATTGCTCCCAACAAAGTGGCACGGAAACGCCTCTCTGTGAGCCCGCGCGAGCACCCGGTGGCCCTTTGGCTGCACTCACGTGATGAGGGAAACACGCCTTGCTCGGCACGTACCAATGGGAGGACGGACCGGCATGAGAACATCTGGATTTCCGAGCATCGCGGGCATTCAAGCGTCACACATACTCCGTACCATCGCCGACCATGATCTTATTGTGAAACGTCAAGGAAAGCCGACCACTCTGCGGAATATTTGCTCCCAATTTAGTGCGGCGTGCCCCGTGCTCTGTGAGACGGATCGCATTGCATTGGCTCGGTGCAGTCGTGATACACAGGCTCGTTCCTCAATGCTCATATAATCTGTCAGACATCTGTCCACGCCGTATTACGGAGCATGCGCAATTTCCTCCAAAAAAAAAAAAAAGTGTGGGCTGACGAGAGAGAGGAACATCTGGGGTGGGGGCACTCGTGTCAAATTTCAGCAAGGGTTTTTTTTTTTTTTTTTTTGTGAGATGCGGCAGGGCAGCCAATGGATGGATGGATCCCTGACACGGGGGTTTCTGTCAAGAGAGTGAAGTGAGTTGGTGTACTCCGTAGCGAGGAGGGGAACGGAGGGCAATGCACGGAGTAAAGGGAAAGAGAGCAAAATATGACATGGGCGGATTGATTCTGACAGATACTCCGCACATAGCAACTAAAATTAACCATTCGTGCCATTCGTGTGCCATTCAGTGCCTTGCCTTGCTTGATTGTCTTGATTCTTGTTGATTGTAATCAAAAACAAACCAGACCAGTCCTGTCTGTCAAGCCCGGACCAGCGCGGGCCATGGCCAACCTGCACTGGCCAACCTGCACTGGCCAACCTGCACTGGCCAACCTGCACTGGCTTGAGGTGCTTGGGATCCACATGCGCGCCCTGCGCAACCAGAAACGGCTCCTGCCATTTGCTAGGGCTGTTCATTTGCCCAAAGCAGACCGGGCTGCCACCCAGTCCCACCCAGTCCACTTATAGCGCATGCGTTAATGTCCTCTTGCCCTGGGCCGCCCTAATAACTTAAATCTTAGCGGCCATCCGGGCTTGGCCTTGGCCGTGGCTAGCTTCTCACCACTAACCAGTCCAGTCCACTTCTCTCCTTCACGTCGTTTCTTCTTCTTCCCCCCGTCTTTCTCCTCTCTGCGTATGTTTGTCAGCGTCGACGTCAACCTCTTGCTCGTGATCCGCCCGGTTGAAATCGATCGGTAAGTTGCGACGTCTCTCCTCTGCTCTTTTTATTATCGCATTGCACTGCATGGCACAGCTGCGAGGCCCTTTTTTTCTTTTCGTCCAAACGGCCTTTACGACCCAACACGGATGAATAGGGGAGAGGTATTAGGAGATACACACACGATACAATCACCGAAACATGAATATCTCGACTCAGCCCAAACGACATAGCGAGCGCTGTTTACCCATAGTATAATCGCCGCTTCGCCACGCCGCGCCTCGTCTCGACCATTTCTTCGCCGTCTCGTCTCGTCCTCGCCACTCGTAGTTGTGCTATGCCCATTGGACTCATCTTCGAGCGAAGTACACACCAACAAGTCCGGAAGCTATTGTCCGCGCCTTACCACGAACACAGTACCTATCTTGGGCGATCGACCGACTGACAATGTTCTGCCTTGTAATTAGCTAGTCTACGACTCGATCAGTCAATCACCGCTTGCCCCCGCCCAACGGTGTCGGTGTCGGTGTCGGTGTTTTCAACCGCCATCTACGGGGAGAATCGAGCCCTACGACGTTTCACAATCCGATCTGATTCAATAGGCCGTCTCATTGTCCCTGTCAAAATGGCCCAATACACGTCACGCGATGTCGGCGATCCCTCGCAGATCAAGAAAACGAAACAGTCCATGGCCGACCTGAAGTTGAGGAGGTTAACAGAGCTTAACAACCGTCTACGCGAAGATCTCGAGCGTGAGCGCATTCCCGTCAGCACGGCTGCCAAAAGGTAAGGAGACGAATGCGAGTGCGACCGTGAACAGAGTGTCTCTAGACCATCGAGTCACGTCATCAACGACTTGCTGCCATCAATCACACGAGAAGCTGACACGATTCGCGTCGCAACTTAGCATCATCGCCTACTGCAACGGCACGAGGGATTATATGGTACCGTCAGTATGGGGTTCAGTGCCCAAGGGCGAGGACCCATACGCGCCGCAGCAATCTGGCGGCTGCTGCGCTGTCATGTAGAGCAGGTCTTTTTTTCAAGTTGTTGATCTACTCGCGATAGATCCCAGAAAGGAAAAATACGGAAAGAACCAGCCAACGACCTGTTACGATGGAGGTATTTGATTTTGTTCCTTTGTTGATGGCGGCAGCAGCAGATGAGGCGTGTTCAACCCAGCAGCGAACGGCGGCAGCAACAAGTTCCTTGACGTGTTCTATATCTTAATCTGGAACGGTTGCGTTTGCAGGCTCAAGACGGAGGGAATTTTTTTCATTTATTTGCTTACAGAATCATGAGACGGACTGGTGGAATACGGCGTCAACAAGTCACAGATGTTTGCGCAACTGGATCATGCTCCTTGAGAGGGGACCATGACTCGAGGCTTATACCCCGACCTGTATGGACTTGTACTGTGGCAAAATACCTCCCCCTCCCCTTTTGAATCAGCAGAGAAGAGCGAAATGGGAGGAAAAGACACGGAGGGGATGGGAGCAAAGGTTGACCTTTTCTGGGCCTTTTAAGAAGGCTTGTGAACAACAACAACATGGGTCGCAACGGAAGGATGAGGAAAACGATTCAGTCTGGGGATGCCAGCTCTTCAGCATTGTATTAATCTCTTTTTCTTTTTTTTTCACCGCGTTTTTTTCTCTTTTTCATCATGTCTGCATAAGTCGTTCATGTCTACAATATCGCACACGTTTCTACAATGTAACGTCCGTTGAGGTTGCCCCGAGTAGTGATTGTCGACAACATCAGACGTAAGTATGGGACGCAAGTTTCAAAAAGCCATAGTACTCCTGATAATGGCCCTGAATAGTAAGTTCCGCAAAGAGCCACAGCGCGGAGCAGAAACATCATCTCGCAAACAAACAGCACGACGAGAAAAAAAGCCCAAAAGCAAGCGGGGCTCAACCCTCCTCCCTACAACTACGTATGCGCCGGCCACCCCTCCCCGATTCTCTACCACAATCCGTAGAACCTCAGCTCGACTTTCCGACAATCCCAATCCCAATCCCAATAGAAACAATGGCAGAGCACCACCCCGGCACGCACTTCCCCGCGTAGCAATCCAGTTCTGCACGCAGTGCAAATGGATGCTCCGAGCAGCATACGTACGCCTCCTTGCCCCCCCAAACTTGCCCATCATATGCCCCCAAACTGCCAACTAACAATCAATACCGGACCGTGAACTCCAAAAAAGTTCGCGCAAGAGCTCCTCTCCACGTTTCCCAACCTAGGCGAGGTCTCGCTCCAGCCCTCCACGGGCGGAACCTTCGCGGTGAGCATCTGGGCCGCAGAGCCCGAGGCGGCGCCCCAGACCCTCTGGGACAGGAGGCGCGACGGCGGCTTCCCCGAGGCCAAGGAGCTGAAGAGGCGCGTGAGGGACGTGATTGAGCCGGGGAGGGACCTGGGACACGTGGATCGGGGCACCGCGGCGGCGGCGGCGGCGGCGGCGGATGGGTGCGAGGATTGCACGACGGGCCAGGAGGGGAAGGGGAAGGGGAGGGGAGGGGAGAGGGATGGTTGTTAGACTTGTTGGGGATTCTTGCGCGACTGTTGTACCGAGTGTGGAGGGAGCATGGAGCATGGAGCATGGAGATCATGACTGGAGAGTGGAAAGGGTGAAACTGAACTCGGCGCCTGATTTTGCTCGAGTAGATACTACGGATGGGATGGGATGGGATGGGATGGGATGGATGGGATGGCCTCGGCGGCGCTTCGAAACTGCCGGTTTACACGGTCTTGATCTTCCTCCACCAACGTTCGCTGCATTGGTAGGTAGACAAACGGCCACCGTCGGCGTTGGGAATTGGTGCTCACCATCAAGACAAAACACAGAGTAATCAACCAATTCATGTATATTTAATAATCAGCTAAGAGAAACAGCCATTCGTCGTGATGGAGCGCACGGAGTATTAGAGAGACGATTCGGGCTGCGCTTTGTAAATTTTCCCTTTCTTTTCCCCATTCCGCCGAACCTCCTCTCCCCACGCCCGCAGGGCGCCCTCCCGACATACACACACGGCCACATACATATAGGCCGGGAGAACACTTCGCAAAAAAGGTGCGACGAGAACAAGTTTTGTACAACCCGAGGCAACCAACCCAGCGTGCTCGCTGCCGGAACACCGGCCGTGGCGCAAGGTCCGATGCGCACTACCATGCCACAAGAATGGCACCACGCACAACCTCGCGAGGAGGGAGAGATGTAGAGATCGAGATTCGACAAAGGAGTCGGAGAGAGCGTTGAGTGTACAGATCGACAAGACGTGTCGGAGATGCAAGAAACATAAAAGAATCGGACGTTGAGGACATGTCAATGTCGCTTTTTGTGCTGGCGTTTTTCGTCAATCGGTGGTGGTAGTAGCTGCTGTTCCCTTTTCTTCTTCTTTTTCTTTCTTCTTTTTCCTTTCTTGGAAGCGTCGTAGTACTAATCATTCGCCGATTTTCGTGGGCAATGCATCATGCCTTTAGCGCCGTCCGAACCTAGAGAGAGCAATCATGTTCGTATAAACTCGTTCTTTTTCTTCTTGGTGCATTTTTGCGATTTTTGCAATTTCTCTTGTTTCATAAAAAAATCACTATTTGGATTTGGGTTTGGGAGTGACTGGTTTGCTTCCGCTCCCGAGACCACCGTAAACGTACTTTTGTTTCTTCTCAGCAGGCTTGAGGATCTATTGCAGAGAATTAGAGGTCAGTACTCGACTTCGAATCTTTGCTTGAGAGATGAACCAAACTGAGGAACCACTACTGACCTGGAAAGAGCAGAGCAAGCTCTCGTCAACGCTCATCATGGCTCCTGCATTGTCGAATTCACCACAGTAATTGGGCGCGCTGAACAATGTCACCAACTGACGCTTGGAGAAGAACTCGTAGCCGTCTTCGACGACCTGGTGGGCACGACAGATGAGATCCATGTCGTGCTTTTGCAGGAATCGAGACACCACATCGGGCCCAAAGGTAAAGGAGACACCTCGGTCGTTCTCACTCCAGCCGGTAATGTCCTTGTCGGGATCGGACCAGAGTAAGTCGCAAAGCAGACCGCAATCGGGAATCTGTGCCAGTCAGTACATGATGAATTTTTACACCAAAGAGGAACAAGATAGGGGTCAAATTTGGGCACATACATCAGTAGGCCGCATGACACGTCGAATCTGCTCCATGGAGTTCAAGTCGGGGCTCAGACCACCGTGCATGGTGAAAATCTTCTCATCGATGATAGCGGCGATAGGAAGGCAATTGAAGCAGTCGGTGAAGGTCTTCCACAGCTTAATATTGTAGCGGCGCTTGCACTCGTCGTAGAAGCCGTAGATGCGGTTGATGGACGCACACTCGTGGTTACCACGCAGAATGAAGAAGTTTTCGGGGTACTTGATCTTGTAGGCAAGCAAAGACAGATGGTCTCGAGAGACTGCTTGCCTCTGTCAACGTAATCGCCCAAGAAGAGGTAGTTGGCTTCGGGAGGGAAGCCTCCGTACTCAAAGAGCCGCAGCAAATCATAATATTGGCCGTGGATGTCGCCGCAAATCTGCACCGGGTTAGCAACTGCACGTCTACTTCTTGGACTTGGACTTATGCTTGGGTTTTGCGGTTGTCTCCGTTTCTTGTGCTTCTAGAAAGATGGGAAAGGCACCCAACCCCCACTCCGGCACAATGCTATTATCTGGGCTGTTGATGAAAAAAAAAGCCTTACCTTGATGGGAGCCTCGAGCTCGAGCAGGATGGGCTGAGAGATGAAGATTTCGCGGGCTTTGGTGCACAAGTACCGAATCTCGGCCTCGAGCAACTGGACCTGCTTTCCGGGTCGGCTGCCTCGCACTTCGAGAAGGCGATCGATTATAGAATCGAGGTCGACCTCATGTTGGTCAGCCATAGTAGGTAGATGGATCCCTTGGCGAGGGCTTGCCCGCAGGTACCGTGGAGGCGGGCGGCGTTGGCGCGGAGAAAACGAGGCGAACGTCGTAGCAGGCCGATGCGCGGGACGTGGCGGCTGCGGGGAGTCGTGCGATGCAGGCTTGTGATGGGAATGCCGATACGATCGATACACCTCGAGAATATCTAAGAGAGGCAGGCCAGCGGCAGGTCAGCGGCAGGTCAGCGAGGAGGCAAATTCCCAAATCCGTAAATCGCTCGCAGAACTTGATGAGAACAGTACTTGGTGCGATGGGACGTGTGAACAGCCCATAAAAAAAAAAAAGGAAGCGTCAAGCTGGACCAAATGCAAGTCCATCCATCGTGCAACTGCCGCCACGAAAGCGTGTGCAACGAGAAATTTTGACACGTCTCAAGGCAGGGTTTTTGGAGCGCGGAGCGCGGCGACAGCAAAACGCCCGCGAGTGGTGTGGGAGGAGAGAGACGCTGGAGGGCCAGCGAGGACCAGGGATGAAGAAAAAACACACACACACACACAAGGTAGGCAGGTTGGCAGGCAACTTACGCGAAGTGATCACAGCTTGGCAGAGGCGGCCTAGGAGGCGGCGGAGCGAGCGGAAACTGTGCTGCTTGGAAAAGCGAGAGCGGACTCGGACGGAAGAAAAAAACGAGTCTGATGGGATCAATCTCAACACGCACAAACAGACACGGTCGCGGAGGTCTGTATCGTCGTCGTGGTGGCCTTGGGAGGGCGGTCGTCGGCAGATGGGCTTCAGCAGAAGCAGCGTAGTCGTCTGGCGTCTGGGTTCGTCGTGGTGGCCTGAGGAAGCTGGATGCAAGAAAAAGGCGTCTTGGTCGTCTTGAGAGGTTGATGTCTCAACCTGATATCGCTTATTTGTTCTTTCCGCGTGGAGAAAGGTCGTCGTCTTGAGAATAACGCCTGTTGGGCAGTCCGTCGTGGGTGGAAAAAAATCGCTTTTGGAGCAGGTGAAGGAGGAAGGAGGCCGTTCAATGGATTGGGCCGGTCTGGTCTGGTGTTATTTTTTTGTTCCAACGTTGAGGAGGGAGGGAGGGGAGCGGGGGCGGCGGCGGCTGCTGGTGCTGCAAGCAAGTGGGCGGTACTGGGTGCTGGGTGCTGGGTGCTGGGTGCTGGCGCTCCGTACTCCCTACCAGCCAGTTGCCAGTTGCCAGTCGCCAGTGTGCAAGCCAGCGGCCCCCAGTGGGCGGTGGTGGACACTGAAAGTGATGTGACTGCCGCGCCCTGAAGGAAGGAGGACAGAGGAGGAGGAGCAGGAGGAGGAGGTGGAGGATCTGGGCGGCCAGTCACGGCGCTCGTGTCGCATGCGGGCAGCTGAGAGCCATCATCTAGTACCCCATCGTGCCATCTCAGCCATCTCAGCTCAGGCGCAACAAAACAACACGACGATGCGATGGGATGCCCATCTCGATTTTCTGTCAACACGGCAGCAGAAAATCTCTTCCTCTCCCTCATCAGGGCGGCCGCATTTGCTTTTCCGAGCGGTGGTTCGCCATGGCGACGCTCCGTCCGGGTCCGAGTCCGGGTCCTTTCTTTTTCTCTTCTTCTTCCCTACATACACACAACCACCACAACAAGACTATCGACTCTCGACTCTCGACTCTCGACTCTCGACTCTCGACTTCTCGAGCCCGACCGGAAAGACATCTGGATTCTCCCCAGCAGAGAAGCCGCCAGCCTTATTGTCACTCGCACGATTGTTCGTTGCATCTGGGACGAGCACAAATAATACTACGGGATCACCAGGCGTGATGCCTGCTAGCTTTGGACTATCTGTCTATTACTGAACAACCAAAACCCACGTAATAAAACGGGCAACGTTGCCTTTCCGTTTCTTCTTCTTTTTTCCCTCTCCTTTCCCTCTCCTCCATACCTCTGTGTCCACTGCCCAACCAATCCTACCCCGGCTGCGTGCCTGAGCTTCCTGACTGGCCAAACGTACATGTACAGACACTGCTAAGCTAGGCCGAGGGCTCCATCTCGCAGGCCCGTCCGATCCAGAAGCTGGTCGCGGCAAGCCAAAGAAAACCCCACGTTTCGAATCGTGCCCGCTCATATCTGGAAGAAGCAAAAAGTGACAAGATGTGACACGCAGCCCGTTTCCCGATTGCCGATCCACTTCTTCCGTTCATGCCAGGCGCAAGGCGCTGCTCAAGTCACAACCGTCATTGCCGGCGGCCAGCCGAAGTAGCCACACCCCGCTGTAGCTAGCTAGCTGCCTGAACTCTATTCAGAAGGGGCGAGGTTTGTTTTTTTGTTTGCATGGCTGCATGGCTGCATGACCCGGATCCAACCAATTCTCAAGCAGTCAGTCTACATGCACACACTCGAGTGACCCATTCAGTAGCCAGTAGCCAGTAGTCATTGCATTCTGCATTCCAACCGACTTTTCTACCGAATCCACGGCGTGCGATTGCCTCCAAGGCGCCGCCGTCTCACCACGAGTCTCATCCGTCACATCGGCCAGTGCCGCCATCACATTCTCAAGGCCGATATGCAACTCATTACCGAGTGTGAACAAGTTCTTTCTTATCTACACTAGCAGCATCACCATATCATACCTGCTGACATGGTGAGAAAAAGTAGACTTTCGACGCCTCATGTTGAACAAGAAGAATATTGTCATCTCAACCCACCGACGGACGTGTCGAGAGAAACTAGAGTAGATACAGAAAAACAAGTAGAATGCCACGTCCATAAGTCCCGACCTGTCCCATTATTACCGCCCTGTACGCCAGCCAAGTTTGACAAACGATCCTGTTGGTCTTTTGTGGATAGATGATGAAAAGAAAAGAAGGGGTTGCCCAGATGTTCTGCTTGGGGAGGAAAACAAAAATACAACAGAAAACATGTTGGACATGTCAGACAAATTAAAAAAAAATCAAGATTGTTGATAGTATACATCATCTCCGCCTTCCGGGAGCTCTTCTCTTTCTGGGCTTGGCCGAGGCTTTGGCTTTCGTGGCACCCGTGTCCGACAGACCGTTTAGATCTAGGCCTGCAGCTTTGACGGACTCATCGACTTCGGCTCGGAGCCCCTTGAGCTCTTCGTCATCAATGTCGGTCAGTTCCTCACTTAGCATCCGGACGGCATCGCGGCCACCGACCCAGTGTTCTCCGAGGATGGAGGTGCCCCGTGGTTGCATCGACTTGAGGTACCATAGGACGCCTCCGTCTGCCAAAGGATCGAAGGGTTCTTTGCCCAAGCTTCCGTTGGATTGCGGGGGCGTGGGAGGTCCTGTCTGAACGTCGGACGGGGCCAGGTTGGCGTATTCTTCGCTTCCGGGCGGTGTCTCGGATGTTGGAGGCCCGCCGCCGTTGCTTCTGCCTCGCTTGCTCTTCCTTGGTGATGCTGTGGGCGGCTCTTCCGACTTGACATTGACGATGCCTAGGCCAGACGTGTTGACCTGAATGTTGCCCCCGTCTTGGCCTTCCGCACCGTCCTCAGCCGTGTCCATGGGGTCACCATCATCGGCGCCTGCATCCTGACTGGCACCTGCATCCATGGGACCGCTCTTGACGGTAATTTCCGACGAGTCTACAGCGTCCACCATGATGGTATCTTCCCCTCCTCTTCCTGTCTTGTCGTGTCCGAGGTCATGGCAATTCTCGAAGTGTCAATGCTTGCTTCAATAAGGTTATCCAACTCTTTCTGCAGCGTTTCATATGGTTTGTTCGAGATCTCGGATTCGACCCGTAGAGCCGCCTCCAAAATGGGCTGCACCGCCTTGAGGATGCGCTTGCTGCTTGCGCCGTTCCCGGATATCAGAGAAGTTCGTTTTGGCAGGGGATGCGTCGCCGACTTCGATTTGCGGCTCGCCGCCTCGGTGCGCAGAACTAGGGGCATTTGCGATTCTCGTACCGATGACGTCTCCCAAGTCCTGGGCGAATACTATGGCATTGGTATAGAACCGCCGACTGACACGGGACTGCAAATCGTCCAAGCCACTCGTGAACAAGTTCTTGTCCAAACTGCGAGAACAAAACACTTAGTACTCTGCTCTTGCTGCGTGTGAAAAAAAAAAAAAAAAAAAAAAAAAAGACAAGAGGGTATTTTGAAATGTACTTACGATATGGCCTTCTCAATCGCGGCGGGCAGGTGCTTAGCCACGGGAAATAGCACTCGTCCACAAACTCGTGCTCAAGCTCGGCCGCGTCGGCCTTGATCTGTTCACGCTGCACAATCTTCTCCGAAAGATCTTTGAGCTGTTCTAGGTCTTTCAGTATCATCTCGGCAAACTCAACTCGCCGCGCCAGACGCGTCTTGCCGTTCGGTCCCATCGTTGAGAAGTCTCGCCTAGTAAGCTCCATGGACGAAAACGTCTCCATTTGCAACTGGAGGCGCTTGAGCAAGCCAGCGCCACGCCGGGCTTCCCGCTTCAGTGTCCAGTAGCGACATGCTTCGCTCAGAAAGTCTTTGCGTTTGCGGAACGGGAATCGTTGGATGGATGCTTCAACGATGTCGAAGACGGCTTGAGGAATAATTGGCGCACCGGACGGAAGCTTCCACATATTTTTGGGCGGTTGGTCGTTCCTCTTTCTGTCTGCCGCGGCCGAGAGGTTCTTTGCACTGTCCGGCTGCGCGTTGGCAGGAAACTCTGTCAGCAAGCTTCGCTGCTGAGCAGCAATGACATTGGCCATGGTCAGGTTGTCCGCCCATATACGCCCTTTCATGTTTCTCTTGTAGAATTTCTTGGCTGATCGAGCTGCCTGGTGAACATTGTTCTCCTTGCTGTAGTCCAGTGGGCAGTGCTTGTCACAAAGGCTTTGAGGACCATGTTGCCATCCAAAACAGCCAGAGCACCGTGACTAGTCTTCATTTTCAAGTAGAGCCTGGCTCTTCTGGCACATGTGACATGGAAAGCCTGGTAGCAGTTCTTGTTGGAACACTGAATGCACGCGCCCATCCTTTGGCGACAGATATAGCAAGACAGCTTCCACCTTGTTTTTGGTACTTTTCCACATCCATCACCGGCTCCATGAATGTGTGGTTGCCCAACGATATCTCCGGAATCCACATGGCGCAGAGCAGATGCGCCCACTTGGAGGAGTTGGTCTGTTTGAACGCGCCGTCTGTATTGGGGCAGAAGATGCAAGTCTGTAATGTAACTCGAGTTAGCCAAGGAACATTGTTCTTGCATGACGACAGCAGGGAGGCTGGCGCGAGTATTCTTACAGGAATGCCTCGGCCACAGAGCTGGCATTTGCGGCAGCGTTTGTGTTCTCGCAGTCGCCATCGTCGCAGATTGCGCACTTGCTGTCCGGCTCCTCTCCGGATTGCGTCTCACCATTCACTGCCGCAGCAGAACTGGATCTCGGACGATGTGTTTGCGGGGGCTTTGGGTTAGGTTTTGGTATTCTTTTCTCGAGAGAATGCCACTGCTTCTCAATCTTTGTTATTGTAATTTCAAAGACCTCTCTTGTGATGGCCTCGAGCTCATTCTGCTTTCTCTGGGCATTGAGATGTTCAAGCCACATGTCGTCCTGTTCATCCATGTCATATTCAACGCGGCCAAGCCTAGAATGATGGGAATGGTCTTCGTTGCTGTTGACAGGCGCAAGGTCGAGATCCTCCTCTGCATTGGTATCGATGGCCTTGATCAGTGTGGCATCGGGACGGATGAACTCGTCGCTCTCTTGATAGCCGACGTTGCTCATCGCCTTGTCGACATAACGTGCCTGGCCAAAAGTCTTACTCTCAAATAGCTCAATGCGGTTTGTTTTACGGTAGGATGGCAACTTGAGGTCCAGCCTTTCTTTGGGAGTTTGATTGGATATGGGCAGTATTTTAGGCGTTCGAGGGGTCATTCCCAGGTCTGATGGCCGAGACGTATAGAAGCTGACGACCTCGCGCGTCGGTCGCCTCGACCGCCTTGATGGAGTTCCTGGTTGTGTATCGAATAGATTGGTCTCAGTCTTTCCCTGAGGGTTCGGAGTCGTCCCCGTAGAGGCAGGATTGATTTGCCGCGAGGGAGTCATCGATCCATTTGCCAACGGTGTGCCTGATTGTTGCGCCGCAGGGGCACCAGGCGAACCTTTGGAGATGCCATCAACATCGTCCGCAGAGAAAACCATGAATGTCTTTTCGATATCAAGATGTGGATGGAATTCTTCCCAACTGCGCTCTTCTCGCGGTTTGTAATCTTCAGCTTGCTTGACCGAGGCTGCCACTGCAGCAGCGGTACCCCATCTCATTTCTTCCAGTTCCTCACTTGCAGATGCGCGGGATCGAGTGCTCTCTCTCGTCGTGGTGCAACCGATGATGACGGTCCATTCATGACTCTTCGCATTGCAGTTGAACGTGGTCTAGGTACTGAAGTCGGAGCTGGACCGTCCAGCTCATCTGCATCTATAAATCTACCACCACCTCCAGGTCCTCCGGGAATATACCTTCGCCTTTTCGGTGGTGGCTCCGTGACAGGCCCGGCAGATAGAGCTTGTCTTGCCGCGCGCGCCGCGTTCGTCGATCCGGGAGGGCGGCCACGAGGCCGGCCCGTTGGCGTCCTCCTTGGCGTTGGCGAGGCAGGAGCCATGGCTGGACTGCGCACTCTGCTAAATTTGGCGCGGATACTTCGATTCGATCCAATCCAATTGTGAAATCCGTCGTGGCAAGCAGCGTCGTCTTGAACAGAGGATCCAAAGGTGTCAAATTGCGCGCGACCTTGTCAAGGGCAGGGGCGGGGTAGGCGATCATTTCAGAACCCCGTGTTGACGCCCGTAGACTCAAGGTCGCATGTATGTGGTGACTTGACTGAAGAACGGGTCTCGTCGTGGCGCAAAGGGATGGAAAGAGCCGATAGTAAGCAGTGGCTCGTTGATACGTCGTCGGGAGGCCATCTGTCGTCGGGGAGAGCGAAAACAGATGGCGCGTGAAGTCGCAGGCGCACGGACCACTTTGAACACCTTCCACCATATATCACCCACGGCGTGGATTCCTTTTGTTGGCTTCTTTCGGGCTAGTGGCTGCTTGGCCTCAACCTTCTTTGCTGCACACTTGACTTAGTCAGCATCCGCGCCACCTGGCTTCATTACTTTTGGCCAATAAGGCGCCATTGCACCTGCAGTTCGTATCTGGGGAACGAGCCGAGAAATGTGGTTCTTGCGCAGTTCGCCATGTCAAGAAGAACGGGCATGGGCAGTCAGTTACCCGCCCTTGATTGGTCTTGCGGCAACTAATCGGCTTGTCGCTGGCTCTTTGAATGAAACGACACAGGCACGTGTGGCTCTGAAAAGGCGACGCCGACTCTCTGAAGGTTTCATGACGCAGTGCGAACAGATGCTGCTTGAACAGATGCTGCTTTTTTCTCAAGACTCGAAACGGCTTCACCATCAACCAATACACATGTGCGGAGTACTTTGCTCTATTAGTCCACTGCCAAAACTGGCATTCTAGCTAAGTCGTTGTCGTTGATTTGCCAAGAAGAAAAAGAAAATTTAGCCATACGTCATAGCGTAGGATTTATTTTATTTATCCTTATCCGGATCGTCCGGCGCCAAGTCTTCCACATGGCAAAATAAAACAACATGCCAGCCAATACATCCATCGTCCACTTTCTGATCATGCTCATACCAGCAAACAAAAAGGTCGACACCCGAACCCACCAAACGACAAGAAACAGGTTCCACCCATATGTGAATCGAGACGGCTTCGTTCAAACAGAGCTGAAGAAGCTTTAAATAAAGCCAGACTACGTAAAAAGACCAAAGCCACCGATTTACAAACAGAAACCCGAGCGCCGAAATCGCTATGCTTCGTAAAATCGTTCCGCAACCCATATTACCAAGCTCCTAGGGAAAACAGAGTCCAACGTCAAAACTCAAAAGGGGTGTGTTAAATTTCAAGAATCAATTCATAGGACATAGCATCCATATGAAGTCAAAGCAACGAGGAACAAAAGGCAAACGCTCCAATTGCTCAAAGTGTGGAACAAGGGATTTCGCTTTGTAGGGGTATCAATCCAAGTATACTTGGTATGCACGAAAAAGCAGTAGCACTGTGGCCACCCTATAAACGTTCAAAAATCAGCCCAAAGTGCGGCCGCTGTGGACGGCTTGGGCTTGAGGTACGTGATGAGATACGTGACCAGCTCGAAGGGATCCAACAGACGGGACACCAGGGGACAAGAATGGACTCGTGTTCCCATCCCAGCTCTCCTCACTCAACACACTTAGATAGCCGCTGCCAACTCTGTCGCGCAAGGCTTCAATCTTGCGACGATACATCTCACCACTGGTCTCCCAGTCCTGAGACTGGATCGGCTCGTCCGTAAATGCCATGTCATCAATGGAGTGTGGTCTGATGGGCGCAGGCGGTCTTTCGGACGAAGCTGTGGGAGACTTGTTCTTGCGATTGTCTGATAACAGAAGTGGCGGCAATGCAATCTGTGAGACTTGCGGCGACACTGGATGATTGCTGTTCAAAGTATCTGTTGTGACCTTCATAGTCTCCTTCTTAGGATCCGTTGGAGAGGAAGATGCGGCGCCGCCGCCCGTTGCAAGATCGACGATACGTCTCTTGGACACCTTGCGACGTCGGGTAGAGCTCGTGTTTACTTCACTTGTTACAGCCTTAGCCACAGGCCGCTCTTTGCGAAACACGAATGGCTCTTTGGGCTCATTGTGAATTATAGCAGGCTTGCTAACATCCACCACAACTGGACCATTGGCAGGCTTTGGCTTGACCACGGGTACAGAGTCAGGAATCGGAGCCCTCTCAAGCAACAGGCGCTTCTCCGCGTAGCTTGGGCCAGTGCCATCGATGACAATGTCCTCCGTATAGCCGGGGCGCCCCTGAAGAGGTTGAAGACAGTCAAGCGGTAATCCTTGTGGGTCCGTGTGAAGGGATTGCCTTCCAGCCAGACTTCGCGCATATCCGGGATGCCGGTCAATCTGGCAAGTTCGAGTGGGTCGGCGAGATGGTTGTCTCGAAGATCAAGCCGCTCCAAAGGATACAACTTCTCTATTCCAGCTAGAGATTGTAATCGGTTCGCTCGTAGGTTGAGGGCGGTGATGGCGGGGAGTGGGTTGCGAGTCAAGGATTGCAGCGAATCGATCATGCAATGCGAAAGATTCAAGGCACGGAGAGCTGTAAGTGTAGCTAGACTATCGGGAATCTGGCTGAGGAGATTGGATGACAGGTCGAGTGAATAGAGTGTGTTCGAGAGAGGTGCCAAACTGGAAGGGGGAATAGATGTGATGGCATTGTCAGCTAAGCTGAGGTGTCGTAAAAAGCGCCATTTAGATGCTGGCAGAATGCCCATGGCCAGGAGATTGCCAGAACTGCCCCGTGCATGATGGTGCCAGGACTCGGAGAGGCTTGAATGAGAGCTTCCTGAGCCAGAACGTTTGATGCGCTGCTGAGATGATCTCACTTGCGACGAGTTATTCCGGGAGCTTGCTGGACGGGTTGGGCTAATGCTTCGAGGTCGGGAAGATTTTCTCGGAGATGGAGGAGCAAAATTGTCCCTGTCTTCGCGAGACAGTGAGGGCCTGGCAGTATCAGAGCTTTCACTGTCTTCCACCACCGGTTCGTTTGGCGTCATGGAGCCGAGACGAAGCTCGGCAAGGAGAGTTCGGTGTTCGGGAGACCCAGGAGCTGAGGCAGCTCTGACAAGCTCGGGGAAGTGATCATGGGACTACGACGAGGGCTGTTGGCGGCGGCCCAAGTCGTGGTCGGTGACGATTGGGATTTGGAAGTCCGACGACGCCTCTTGTCCATATCATCCAGAACGATATCGATCAAAATGTCGGCAGGATCTTCGATCCCCGCATGCTTCAGGGTGAGAGATCGAAGCTGATCGGCAAGACGATCCCAGCCAAAGAACTGACGAAAATCGAGACTGTTTATCTCGAGAGCTTGCAGATTTTTGAAAACGTATATAGGTACTGCAGAGTCGAATGGAAATTCCTCGTATCCACTTATCAGCCTTGCTCGCCAGTCAGGGGCAAGTTTGAGGCACGGAATCTTGGTGAAGGCAGAGTACAAGTACTTGAGGTCGGCTTGAATGGCCGCCTTTTGCCGTTCAGTTCGCGCAGCAGATATGCTCGCACCGATTCCCAAGCTGTTCCACAAGGCAGACATGCCCGACATGACACTGCGCATGCTAGAGACGGAGTGTATCGATCCCACGTCAGCGCTGCGGCTACGAGCTCGCTGAGTGTTGCCCAGAAATGAAACATAGTTGGTGGATAAGGAGCTATCATGGAGGTTCTCGAGGCGCACTTTCATGGGACCGACATTGATGCCTAGGTCCTCGAACCGAGAGAGTAGATAAAAGAGGTGATGAGGGGTTAGAGCCAACTTTGCCGACCTCACGTTATGCGACGTGAAATTGAGAGAGCCCAATGATAAGGCCGCAGCCAGCGAGCCGGTTGAGGAGGAAGAGGTTGAAGGTCGTTCTGGCAATGTCGGATATGAGGGAACCGTGGCTGCACTTGTGCTTTGGGACGTTCGATGGCGCACCTCGCGGCGCTGAAATTGCAAGGCGTTGGCGAGAGCCTTCTCATGGGTGCGCACAAAGGCGGCCAGTTGCTAATCAACACAAGAGAAGAAGAAGAAAAAAAGTTAGATCAACTTTGTCATGTATCAGACAAGTTATTCGAATGCTTTTTCGGCTCATGGACCTCGTCAATATACCTTTATGAAATGTTCTCCGTCCTCAGAATCCATGCTGTCGATGTTTCGCACACACGTATATATAACAACAAGGGTTCGGCGTATGGAAATGTCGAAAGGGCAAGAGAGACGGAACGAGTAGCGGACGTGGGGAGAGGAGTCTGAATGAGATTTTCGTCCCAGTCCTCAACGCGCCGCTGGAAGTTGTCGTTCCAAATGACACCGGTCTGGCCTGCTGGTGCAAGTTAGCGGACAAGGATAGCCAAAGGTCGGACACAAACCACGTCTTGAACGAAAACTGATGCCATCCACAGTGTACTGAAAAGTCAAGTCAAGTCCGTCGTCTTGGGTGTTATGGGTAGGTTTGTGCAAATGATGTCCAGTCCCGAGCGCTGTGAGGACAATTACAAGTCACTCGGGGTTCAGACAAGGAATCGCGGCAATGCTGTTTGCTTTGATAACATTCACAGGTAGCAACCAAAAATGAGAGTTTCACAGTGTGGCGGCGCAATGAAGAAGGTACAGAGCTATGGACCTCCGCAGAGAGACAAGGGAAAAACTTGAGGCTGGGTGCATGGGAGGATTGGAAGGACGACCAACGGATCGCGAGGCAACGAAGGTTGTTCACAAGCAGCAACGGGATGTGAAAAAAAAATAACAACAAGCGTTCGAATAAGGCAGCGATGACGCAAAGTAAACTTGGACGTTCATGCAAACAAGAAGCACGAAGAGGGAAAAAGAGTGGTTGGGTCGTAAAGTGGAAAATGTTTTATAACCAGGGTGGATAGACAACAAACACCGCAAGTGCAGAGCGACGATAACAACAAACAATTTTTGCTGCGAATGACTCACCTCGCAAGGACCAGAATTCTAAGCAAGTCGGCCAAAGTGTCGTCAGAATCAAGACAACATCGTACTCAAGACAAGAGGAGGTGGTGTAAGGACATGAAGCTATTTCAAGCCCCGAGAGGGAATCGAAGGAAAAAGGCGTTGTCGAGGATGCAGGCCCGTTTCGCCGTTTCGCACCTCGATGGTTGCACAGAGAAGGAGGAGAGAGGAGGAAAGTCGAGGGCAGGTTGAGAGAATCAAGAAGGGGTCCATTCGGGAAGGAGGGGTCCCTGGGAAGGAGCGGGCTGCAGACTCTCTAATAACAGGCGTGCCAGCCGAGATGGGACTTTGCAGGGTGACAGGGTGGGCAGGCGGCGGCGCTCAACGGCAAAGCACCCATCAGTGCCATCATCAACGACCAACGGAATCACCTCGCGACTGGCCACGCCAGTGTCAGTCAGTGAGAGAGAGTGCGACAACAGGCGCGGCCGAACAAGCGGTGCTTCGCCTTGCGTGCTTTGTCCAGCTGCACGCCAGAGATAACGCTACGCAACGGGCTCCGAGACCAGGGTCGGGTGTGACTAGCGACCAACGACTCATATAACGAGGGTTTCCTGGTGCCGAGCGCAATTACACCCTGGTCACCAGGCCAGGCGATCCAGCAGAGGTGAGCGCCTTGGCGCCCTGCTGATTGGGGTGTTATGGGGTGTTATGGGGTGTTATGGGGGTGGTTATGGGGGTGGTTATGGCGGTCGCAGCCCACGCGCTTGGCGCCTTGACCGGGCAGGGCTCGGCGGCGGTCGCCCAAGTCCCCTCGGGATCCCTCCCCGTGGTTCATTAGGCGACGAGCTGGGCGACGAGCTGGGCGACGAGCTTGGCGAGGCAATCTCTGGTCTGCAGCTGCTGCATGTTTTCGAGCAGCTGCTTGAAGCCAAGAAATGTCGACCGACGTCGAAAGCGAGCCGAGCTGAGTGTGGTGAATGGCGCGAGGTCGGCAAGCCAGCCAGCACGGCCAGGTGCGCAAAGACAAAGATGGGATTTCATGGCGCGTGGCGGGCATTTGAGCGCAAGAATCCACATGGTCCATCCATGTCTCGTGTCGGCCGTCTGTCTCATGCAGCCACCAGCAAGTCAGCGATGCCCATCATCAGAATGTTTTCAATTGTGCCATTGTGGACCGTTGGACCCTCCCTACCGGCCCATGCCCCTTGGCTGCGTGATCCCACACTCTTGTCTCTCATGACAACCTAAACGGGACCGTGGCTGCATCCACATCACGCACACACCCCTGCATCGACAATGTCTCTCTTATCGTCTGTATCGCGCCTGCCTCGTCTCGTGGCGGTCTGTCAAATGTTAGCCGCTCCCTTTGCAAGATGGGTCGTGTAATACATGATGAGAATCGAATGCGAGCAAGACGATTTTGGCGCACCGATTCTGCCGCCTCGCCGCATCCATTTGACAGCAAAGGAAAAAAACTCCCAATAATACGGGCATACATAATATAACTAAATATGGGGGCTGAAAGCAAGATAGTAGCTAGCTGCATTAGCTCCTTCCTGCAGCATCTGATGCATGCAGTCCGGGAATCAAACACCATTCATTCATCAATGCAATGATGCAATGCAATGATGCAATGCAATGCAGCAGAGAGCAAAGCAGAGAAGAAAAAGCGATTTTTCCACCGAGATCGATTCGTGCAGATTACATGCATGCCTCCCCTCAATTGCTCTGCTCGTCTTCCTCTTCCTCTTCCTAACAATGTGCACGGGCCAGAGGGGATTTTCCTGCAGCAGAATTGCTGATGCAATCAATGGCCAGACGCCTCGAGGGTGGTGGCGTTTGGACGCGGGGAGGTTCCAAGTGTACGGAGTATTAGACGATGTTGCACCGGATGTGTTCCGTATATATCCAAACAGTTTCATGTTTCATCGTCATCGGTCCATTGGCCGGCTGCTAAAATAGCTAAATAGCCTTACGATACGGTGTACGCGAGAACCATGACAGATGGAACCTGGATTGCCATGTTCATAGCATCGATTCCCTCGGGCACTTTTGTTGTTGTTTTAGTCTCCGCATCGTTGTTAGATCTTGCTATATATATATATATATATATTATTTTATTCCTGTGCTTTTTGTCACCTCGGCCGATGCGCGCGCTTCCGCCCGATTGCCGTCTGAAGAGAAAATGGCGAGGTTTTTTTTTTTTTTTTTTTAAGGTCCTTTTGCAAACCTGGAATTTGTACAGTACCCGAGCTCACACAGGTTGGTTGCACAAAGAACACAAAGAAAAGAAAATTCGTGCCTGAAATGTGGAAAAAGGGTGAAGTAGCAATTGCCGCCGCATTTCTTGGCAAAGGGACGTGATTGATGAACATGACAATGGGTCCTGTAGAGCAAGGTCAACAACAATGGTGAGTGAAACAGGCATGACTGATGCCTGTTTCTCGGAGGGGAGAAGAAGAAGAAATCTGAAAATACCGAGTAGGCCGGCTATTGGAATTCTGCAGCACACCTCTTCTTCCTGTTCTTCGACATGAAGATGAAGCACCGGTGGCGTCGTCTCATTTCGTCTTCATTCCTGTCACCCCGCACTCGCCCACCCACCCAACCATCCCATCACCAACACCAGTCACGTAATACACGTTTTGTCAACATGGAAAATCGGCATGTAATATCCCCTACATACACACTCACTCCCCTTTCTTGCGCTGTCGTCGACTGCCATGTCTCTCCATGCCAGGAAGACATGTTCGGTATGCAGCAAGCGTGGCAGACCCCAAGGAACTACTGGTAACACGGCTGCTTGATTGGGGGTGGGTCGTCGACATCAACTCGACGGGATGCGAAACTTGTGCACGAATAAGATTTCTCCCATGAGTTAAGTTAGTTGGACCAAGCACAATGTGTCTTGTGTCACTTTGTGTCACTTGTGTCATGTCTCTCAAGGTTGCAAGCAGTCAATGCGGCTCCGGCGACGACTCCGTGGCTGCACGACATGACGGATCTCATCTGTATGTACAAACGTCGACTCTCCATCGCATGCGCCTCGACCATCAGGCTCCGTCCGGACTTTCGTGCTTGGTTCTTATCATGTTATGTTCACTTTCCCTTTATCTTGTACCAGACGAACTGCAGCTGAATGACCTTTGTTGGCCTGCCAAGCTGCCAAGCTGCCGCTCCGTGCCTGCAACTGCCTGCTGACATGAGAAGTGATGATATGATAAATCCAGGGAAAGAATGAATTGCGAATGAATGGTGGCGGCCAGTCAAACCATCAAGGCTCAATGCGGTGCTGTGACTGGCCAACCTGTGGCAGGGACTTGGCAACTTTGTCGGCTTCGTCGGTGCGTAATAGTAAAGGTCAATGACCAGATAGATAGATGATATATTTCTATAGCTACCTACTTGTCACTGGGCTCGGCTTGAAACGTCACCGTCTTCTTTTTTTTTTTTTTTTTCCCGCCTTCTCTCCCTACCCCATGGGATCGAGTAAAAGAAAGAAGAGAGATGGGAAATATGGCGACGTGCTAGACAACTTTTCAGCATGACCATCAAACTTTTCATCTGTCCCACCACTTGACCGCTTCTACAAGCTTCTTTATCTCGTGAGCGGTCGATCATGTGAGAGTCCACTTATTCCTCCCAGAGAGTTTTGTGATGCCTATTGTTATTGATGCCGGATAGACCACATAGTATCACGGAGGAGAAAAAAAAACCTTTGTCAATGGGCCATCAGGTCATTGTCATCCAAGCCTACCATTATACTGGCTGAACGCCTTCGCTAGCGTTCTCGAGATCCCCCAAAAAGGGATATGCATGCTCTGCCCACCGGATCTTTCACCCAGATGACGGAAGTTCCCAATCTGAGATTGCTATCGACCGCTCCCTTGTTGGCCAGTGCGCATCTTACTTGGGGGTTAGGTGAGGCGAATCATGAGTTAGAATTGGCGGTGGGGATCCGATCCTTTCAGTCGGTATCACTTCTTTCACCGCTGGCTGCGAGGCTGCGTATTTTGTCGTCGACATGCTCGTTGGTGAGTGAGTTGGTGATTTGCGAGCCCGGATGGCGGTAGATCGCGGTCCGTCCGCCATCCCAGAACTTTGCAAAGTCGCCAAGATGCCAATAATATGTCGTGGCCATCATCTTCATGCTGGACTGGTAAGAAGAGTGCTTATCCCCACTGCTTGCGCTCCATCCCAACAGAGATATATTATTACATATACATTATTATGGATCGGCCATATTACGGAGTACATGTTATCGGACACCAGCAGCCAAGAGCAGAGAGGCAGGCGCGAACGAACCGTTCGTCTTCCTCTCCTCTCAAACCTCTGCTCGCCCGCTTGCCCCGCTTGCCCAGACTTTTTCTCTCCCCACCGCTTTTTGATGCTGCTGCGCCTGCGCATGCGTGCGTCAACCGGTTGGTTCACTTTTTCTTACGTGTCATTATCATCGTCATTTGCATGTGCATGTGCGGAGCCATGTACATATATCGTGTCCACACAAATACGACTCGCTCGTTTATTGTGCCCATTCTCGTGGCTCATTAGGATGTAATAATCGCCGCAAAAGTCACGCATCCTTGTCGTTGATGGCGAAGAGAGTTATCCAATATTGAGGAGTATCGGATGTTCAATACCATCTGGTGCAAGCAAGTGCCGGGCAAGCGCCAAGGGCGATGGAAGTTTTCGGGACATGAATCACAGAGTTGGCCGTGTTTTGCCCAGGAAAAAAAAAGAAGAAGAAGGAAAAAGCGGAAAAAAAAAAAAAAAAAAAAAAAAAAAAAGATATTCCCACTGCCACCTCTTCAAGGTCAATCAATTATCGTCGACCCCGCCTCTAGCGTCTCCGCCCGAACCGTCAAACTGGATGCACGCCATGTCCCTTGTTGAGACGGCGGGTGCTCGGTCCAATCGAGGCAGGCCGGAATTCATGGGATTGTCAGATGCACCAACCACGGCTTGAGCACGCAACTGGGTCTTCTTGGACGTTGCTTTGCTGCTTTCCTTTTCTTCCGTCCACCCGCAATTCTGGTCCGTCTGGTCCGTGCATTCGCCCCGAACCCAAAAAAAGTTGGAGGGGCTTTTGGCCGGCCACGGCGTTCTGCGTAGCGCCGCGCCCAATTCTGCGCTACTGGCGGCTGTTCCAGACATAAACCCTTTACGCACATGGCCGACAAACCACCTGACTCTGCAAGTGATTTTCTTCCATCACGCGAAGGAAAAAAAAAAAAATGAGACTCCTTGTTCCGTCCGTGCCGGGGACGACAAGGCGAGAGGGGGTGTGCGGAGTGGTGGCCGCACCCATCATGACAATTGTACGGATCGCAGCATGAAGAACTCACCACGGGGACTCCGTAATAAGCCGACGGCATCCGTGCTCTTCTTTATTATTTTTACTCGCAACATGCACCAACAGATTATGTGCTGCAGAAAATATGTCATCAAGCTTCGCAGTCGGCTCGTGGTATTTGCATTCCCCGGGGATGCTCGATTCGGTCCCCTCGTCAATCTTTGCCCCTACACGGATAACCGCCACTGCCCATCATGCTTATCCTCCCCAAAGATCAGCATCGCGAATGAAGTGCCGATCCCGTATTGGCCTAGCTCAACTCCCGTGTGGTGTTCCCAATTATCGAGTTCACCCGGGATTAGAAAATGTCCCCATCATTGACCCCCCAAAAAAAAAAAAAAAAAAAATTAGAGGACTGGTCGCCGCATGGTCACCCAGCTGAAGATGGATTTCACATCCGCCCGAATGAGGCTCGCGAGATCTTCAACGGAAACAATGGTGGTAATGGTGGGATCGCCTCTGTGCTCTCCTTCATCAGCGGTTATCAACACGGATTCCAAAGGTGTGATATGCATACCATTTGTCGTAGAGCAGTATTCTTCAGCGTCAGCGAACAGAGCCGACTGACTGGCTGGCATCTGCCGAGTACAAGAGATAGTAAGTTCTCGCCACCTACCAGATCGAGTCATTTCATCATCATCGTCATCTTCTTTTGGAAAAAGAAACGCAGTATTTGGCAATATCCCGTGGGAAAAGTCCAGTCTCCTTTGTTGTTGAACTTTACCACCGGCTTGTTCATCAAGCACGCCGCAGCAAAAGAGACAAAGCCGTCAACGACTGAAAATGTCCCCTTCGAATCGATACCCGAAGCTGCCTGCGCCTCGGTGAGTCGCACCGTGGACGGGGGCCTGTTGAAAGTCCTTGTCGTCAAAACAGAACTCTTCGACATGGCTGTTCTCGACTACCCAGTTTCAGTACGAAAGGGAAACGTGAGGGCACGACGGGGTCCTCTTTCGTAGTGTCGGAGGAAAAATTTGGCGGCGCCGGGGAGGCAAAGAAAGCTGGCTTGCGATGTGCCGGGAGAGGATATGTCGTGGCTGGAGAGGGGTGAAATTTGAAAATCATCATGGGCGTCGCTCAGTCCGCCTGTTGTTATCGGGTTCACGGTGCCAACATGCCTGTCGGATTTGATGAATCGGCTCTTCTCGGCTTCGGTGAGAGATGGCCAGTTCGGGGACATGGTTCGGTGAAGGGTATTCTGCGACGGCACAGATTGGTGCGTTGGTAGTAGCATCGCAGCCAAGAGCAAAACTGTACATGCTGGATTTTGGTCGTGAGTTCTGCCGGATTCACGTGGAACGGAAGGAACAGGACTTTTTTTTTTCTTTTTCGACAAGTTCAAGTTTTTTTATCACCCCTAGGAGGCCCTCTAGGAGAAAGGAAAGTAACTGCTGCGGCCAACGCCATGTGTTCATTCGCCTAGGCGAGAGATGGATGATGCTCTGTTTACTAAATAGGCAAAATTACCAAGATGTCGGAGGAGCATGATTCAGTGACTGCTCCCAACGAAATTGGTTTTCTCTCAATACATTGACGAAATCATTCGTCCAATACCACGCATGTTGCGAGCATTCAAACGTGTCGACTGCGTGTAGTAGAAATGGGAGCGAAAGAATGTCGTCAACTTCCGCAACCTTGGTCACGGTTACGTTGGAGGCAAGACTGACTTGACTGACTGCATCATGGACATTGAATTTGCCCAAAGGGCAACATGTGGTGGCCGACCCACTCCTAGAACTGGACAAGTCGTTGCGTGATGAAGATTTCGCGCACCTTTTCCATCCCCATCGAACGAAGAAGATAACGCAACACAATGAGTTGGTCGGCCCATACCAATGTTGCGTGGTAAGAAGTCGCCCGCCTCTTTTCTAGATCAGACCATTTTCCAAAGACCCAATATTGCGACCTCGGTTGGAGAGACACTGCTCGAATCCGGAGTACTCATGTTGCGGCCTAAATGAGGCAAAGGAGGAAATTGGAAAAAAAAAAAAAGACGCCGGGCCGGATGGTAGGGGAGTTGCTCTTGTGGTTTGAAGCATTTGGCGGCGGCGGGCTCCCATCCGATCCCATTGGTGCGCATCGCTATCGGCCACATGCACCTGAGTGAGCTTCACAGAGGAGAAAGAAGCGTGTGGTGTGATTCGAAGTCTTGGTGGCTTCCGAGCCGCTTCCGATCTCGTGTTCAGGGAAAGTGGCGCATCGGCGGTAGATGGACTGGACACAGGCACCAGCGTCCAGACTCACGATGGGCATTTCGATGCGGGGTAAAAACAATAAAGAATGGATAAAAACAATAGAGGATTGGAAAACCCTCTTCCTCTATGGGGTACTATTTGCGCGCGAATTGCGGACTTCCCTGGATGCTGTGAGTGCCGACTTGGCTGCGTACGGAGCAACGGAGAGTAAGTAGGTCTGTCTTTCGAATCTTTCGAATAAAGAGCAAAGAAGTGGCATGCCTGGTTCGAGCTTCTTCCTTGTTGACAACCAGACATCCCGTTCTGGAAAACATAACAGAGAAGCAAGCACTCGCATTCCGCCAGGAACCATGCTTTCGAAGCCAAGTCGCTCCCTCGGCCTCGGCATCGCCGCCGCGGCATGCCTTGCCGCCCAGTGCCTCGCGGCGCCATGCGACATCTACGCCGCCGGTGGCACGCCGTGCGTTGCGGCCCACGGCACGACGCGGGCCCTGTACAGCGCCTACAGCGGGCCGTTGTACCAGGTGGTTCGCGGGTCGGACGGCGCCACGGCCGATGTTGCGCCGCTCTCGCCCGGGGCCGGGGCCAACGCCGCCACGCAGGACGTCTTCTGCGCCCGCACGACGTGCCTCATCTCCGTCATCTACGACCAGTCCGGCCGCGGGAACCACCTGAGGCGAGCGCCCGGCGGCGGCTTCCGCGGTCCCGAGGCCGACGGGAGCGACAACCTGGCCAGTGCCATCGGCGCGCCCGTGACGCTGGGCGGGAAGAGGGCCTTCGGCGTCTTCGTCTCGCCCGGCACGGGGTACAGGATCAACGCGGCCAGCGGCACCGCCGTCGGCGACCAGCCCCAGGGCATGTACGCGGTGCTCGACGGGAGCCACTACAACGACGGGTGCTGCTTCGACTATGGCAACGCAGAGGTCAGCAACACCGACACGGGCAACGGCCACATGGAGGCCATCTACTACGGCGCCAACACCGTCTGGGGCACCGGCGCCGGCGCCGGGCCCTGGGTCATGGCCGACCTGGAGAACGGCCTCTTCTCGGGCAGGAGCCCCAAGAACAACCCCGCCGACCCGTCCATCTTGAACCGCCGCTTCCTCACGGCCGTCGTCAAGGGGAGGCCCAACCAGTGGGCCATCCGCGGTGCCGACGCCCAGCGCTCTAGCTCCCTGTCGACCTACTACAGCGGCGGCCGGCCGACGGTGCCTGGCTACAACCCCATGAGCAAGGAGGGCGCCATCATCCTTGGCATCGGCGGCGACAACAGCATAGGCGCCCAGGGCACCTTCTACGAGGGCGCCATGACGGCCGGCTACCCGTCCGATGCCACCGAGGATGCTGTCCAGGCCAACATCGCCGCCGCCGGGTATGCGACCACCTCGCTGAACAGCGGACCCCGT
Source organism: Epichloe gansuensis (assembly GCA_023658505.1). NCBI lineage: Eukaryota > Fungi > Ascomycota > Sordariomycetes > Hypocreales > Clavicipitaceae > Epichloe > Epichloe gansuensis. Next base: position 2,432,680 of record CP098281.1, read on the forward strand.
CTCGCCGTGGGCTCGTCCATCTCCCTCCGCGCCACCTCGTCCTGCTGCACCACGCGCTACATCGCCCGCAGCGGCTCCGTCGTGAGCACCCGGGTCGTCTCCTCGTCCAGCGCCGCAGCCCTCAAGAAGCAGGCCAGCTGGACTGTTCGCACTGGCCTTGGAAACGGCGCCTGCTACTCGTTCGAGTCCGTCGATGCCCCCGGCAGCTTCCTCCGTCACCAAGACTTCCAAGTCGTCCTCGACGCCAATGACGGCTCCAAGCAGTACGCCGAGAACGCCACTTTCTGCTCCCTCGCTGGTCTCAACGGCCAGGGCAACTCGATCCGCTCCTGGAGCCATCCCACCCGCAAGCTCCGCCACTACAACAACAACAACATCCATGTGGCGAGTAATGGCGGTGTCCATGATTTTGATGCTACTGCTTCGTACAATGATGATGTGAGTTGGATCATCGGCGAAGGATTTGCCTAAGTGCCCATGTTGCGTCTTCGAGATATATAGGCTGCTTTGAGATCATTTTCCTTGGCGCCATCTTAAAGTGAAAGATTTCTTTCTTCATCTCTTTGTTGGGTGTGGATGAATCATCCCTAAAATGTTTCAGTGAAAGCAGTGTGCCACCGCTCATGTTATATACCTTTGGTACATGGACGCCCCAGACTCATATATAGTACAGTGATTTCCTCTCTCCTCAACCAGACCAGGCTTATTTGAAACCCACATGTACGACCTGCTCCAGCGTCTTGAACCCGTCGTGGGCGAACCCCTTTGTGACGTCGACCTTGTAGTATTTCCCATCGACCTGGATGGCACCGAATCCCATGTCAGTCCAGGCCGAGCGCACCCCTATGAACATGTTGACAAATGCTCGGCCCACCCTTCGAAACGGCATGGTCAGCAGGTGCTGCATGTCGAATTTGTGAAGTGACTTGCGCTGCTGCTCCTCCTGGAGTTTCAACTCCAGGCGTTTCAGCTCGGGAACGTATTCGTCTGGCAAGGAGAATCGAGACTTGAGGGCGACTTTGTCGAGATTGGTCGTGATTTTCTTGGGTTGGAGGAACGGCACCATGCGCTTCACCGTGACTTCGAGTTGCGGATGAGCCGCGCCGGCAACAGCAGACACGGGGGATTACGCGTATGGTGCTGACAATGTTGGGCGTTTTGGAGATGATGTAGAAGCCCATTGCGCCGAGGAGCATGTACGACGCGCCAAAGACGATGCCTACCCACTGCGGAATGCCATCTGGTTGTTGAATGACGGTTGGTCCTGTCAGAGCAGTCCAGCCCAGGATGGCGATCCCGCTGGACCAGCATCCAAAGTAGAACCAGAAGTGAGAGGGAGCTTCGTACAGCACGGTGGGTGTTTGCTTCAACGTCAGGCTCTTGATGAAGGCATAACGGCTAGGGGCGACGGTGGCCGCGGTTGGTTTTGACGGCGTAGGGGCGGGTGGTTTCGGAGCCGTCTTTTTCGTCGACCTGACGAACTGTGACGAGCTTTGCGGCGTTCGTAGACGGGCGATGGACGTGGTGAAGAAGCGGGCTGGGCCGGCGGAGCGCTCCGCGAAGACTACGGATCGAGGTGCAGCAAATTGACGGCACGAGAGGAGGAGAAGCCCCGGAGAAGCTGGCCATGGAGTCTGTTTCGAGTTTGTTATGAGGAGAGAGGGAGATGATAATCTGTTTATAGACTCATTGGCAGTCCAGTGCGCAAAGAACGGCGCAGCTGTGAAGGAAGGATGTGGGTTTGTCATGAAGCCATTGGCAAGCTCGTGACAATTGAAAACGAATCAACGAAGCCGTTGGTGTGGTGGTGCGGGAAAAAGCTGTCAGAGTGGACCTCTTCCAGGCTGTTCTTGATTCTGGGTTTGGTGAGCGGCTGCCAGGCTCAACCATCGGTACGTACCGATCGCGTCCCACCAAAAAATAAAACCCACTTGTTGCACTTTGCGTCTTGGCCATTTGCCCTGTGTTATCAATCTTGGCGCCTTTGCTTGTCAAAGACCAGTCGAAATCTGGACCTCTTCCATCCCCGTGCGGCCTACTCAACTCAACACTAGTTGGATCGAATCCCCTTTGATAGCACGCGCGCCGGAACCGCTCAATTGAGCTATCATGGCGTCGATGGCGGGCGCCGCGTGCCGTGCGTCGGCTCGTCTTGTTGTAAGCAGGAGTGTTTCCCGAGGTACGTTTCTGCGCGCAGTCCCCTGTAGCTTTTTGACAGATATGGCAATGTAAAGTGATGTTACAAACTGACTGGTTCGATGTCCATAGGCTTCGCCTCGTCAGCACGATGCCTCGCCGCCCAGAACTTTGTGATGCCCGCGCTCTCGCCCACGATGACGGAGGGAAATATCGCGACATGGAAGATCAAGGAGGGCGATTCGTACAGCGCCGGCGACGTCCTCCTAGAGATCGAGACGGATAAGGCGACGATGGATGTCGAGGCCCAAGAAGACGGCATCATGGTGAAGATTATGGCGCAGGATGGTGCCAAGGCCGTCCAGGTCGGCACCCGAATTGCGGTACTTGCTGAAGCCGGAGACGACATCGAGACGCTTGAGATTCCAAAGGAGGAGCAGCGTGAGCAGAGCGGTGGCTCTGGCTCTTCTAGTTCCCCTCCTGCCAAGGAGGATGCCGATTCCAAAGACGAAACTTCTACGTCCAAGCCTGCAGCCGCCGGGGCTTCGAGCCGCGAGGTTCACGAGCAAAGATATCCGTTGATGCCGTCGGTCGAGACTCTTGTTCACCAGCATGGTCTGAGCAAGGACGAATTAATCAAGATCAAGCCCACCGGCCCAAACGGCCGGCTGCTCAAGGGCGATGTGCTCGCCCATCTCGGCAGCATCAACGCCGACAGCCCCGCCGCAGTGTCATCCTTTTTCGAGAAACTCTCCCATCTGGACCTCGGCAATATCAAGGTCGCGGAAAAGAAGCCGGCCCCAGGTTCTGCCTCCAAGGAAGCTGAAAAGGCTGCCAAAGCTCCCAAGATCCAACCCTCGGAGGTCAATGTTCCCGTGTCCCTAGCCAAGGTTGTCCATGTCCAGCACAGGATCCAAGAAACACTCGGTGTCTTCATGCCCCTCTCCACCTTCATAAGCCGCGCGGCCGAAGTCGCCAACGACAATCTGCCACCTGCCAACCGCACCCCCACGGCCAACGAGCTCTTCGACCAGGTACTCGGGCTAGACAAGGTCAAGGCCGCCAAGGGCACCCGCGGCGTCTACCTGCCACAGATCTCCGCGGTGCCCCCAGCACAATGTTTGAGCCTCCCACTAGAGCTGCCAGGAAGGCTGACATCATTGATATCCTGGCGAGCAAGCCCAAGAAGGCTGTCCGCGAGCCCGGCGTCCGTACTGTTCCCGGGTTATCAAGCGGCCTCAATGTCTTCAGCCTCGTTGTGCCCAAGGAGGAAGAGCACAGGGCACATATTTTCCTGGAGAGATGCAAGGCGATTCTGGAAGAGGAGCCTGGGCGATTGGTTTTGTGATTGTGCAGGGGGTAGGGTGGTTGGAGGTGGGATTGATAGCCCTTTGTAACTATAATTCTTCCATAGACTTGCTATTGAACATGGGTCGCGGTGTTTCTCCGTATCGGCGTTTCATGTTGTTGTCGGAGCGGCATACGGACAGCTTTATGTGTAACGGACTTGGCTGTTCCTATTTCATATGCCTTTCAATTGCCCTTCAAGGCAGCAGCACTCTCGTTGCCTCACTGATACCTGCTTCCTATGGATATTGATGGCTTCTCTCTCAAGCAGAAGTAGACAGACGGTTGCTTATCTGAGAACCTCCTCAAGTCACTACGCGGTTGTATTAGTGTCCACTGGCACCTGCTGCTGTGGGCCATTGTATATTACGGACTCGCTCAGCAGAAGTCATGTCGCATTGTGCTGAGAAGTCTTTCAGTCCCAGCCTACTCGTCCAAGACAAATGGGCTGGCTGGCTGGCTGGCTCTGCGTGTCGGTATTGCAGCTCAGCTCGGCAATTTCGACTTCGCGTCTTGATTATTCTTGTCAAGAAAACACATTCGTCAGACACTTTTGGTAAATTTAGGTCGATGAATGCAAACTTGATGATTTTTGAGCCATTACTCCGTAGACGATGGCCTGGCACTAATTAGCCGCTGCCTAGATCTTTTGCGTTGGTTTCTTGCCGTGCAGTGACGACCACACACTTATTTTTCCAGTTCTTGGGGCTTGTCTACTTGTCGAGAAAACCACATGCATGAGGGCGTACATTGATACCAGTCTAGCTATTCAGGATCCTCATGTTCTATCTAGCCAACGCTGCATTGATTGAGAATGTTTGCACTCGTTGCTCAGTCTTCCTGGGACTCGTTGATGCTTTTTTTCGAGTACACAACCGTGCCATCCTCGTATACGTGTAATGACGTTACACGCTTGCCATTCTTGAAAATCTGCCCTGATACATGGAGATTTGGGTCATTTCGAGACGTGTGTGGCTGCCCGCTAGTTACTGTTAGCCCAAGGCGCAGAGTCTGAAGTTTATCCATTTGACTTGCGCTATCTCAATTGTATCCACACCATCTAGTCGTGTATTCTTCGATACCTTGGTGCGCGCAGTCACCTCGTATTGGGAGAAGGGTTCAGTGCCTTTCCAGACAAAGTTTAGTAAGGCCCGAGCCGTAGTAGAAAAAAAGTGGCTCATGCTGTCTTGGCGGATGATTATTAATTCGATCTGCTCATTTGCGGTGGGTAAACGTACACACTTAGTGCCCAGGTGGTTTCGAATATCTAGAATGAGGTGGGACAAATGACTGGGCGAATTCAACGATGAGTTTCGCAAAAGCAGAATTGGGGTTGCACAAGCTTTAAATACTTGACACATGAGCATAGAAGCTGTTGCTGCCCGTGACCAGGCTTTTCTATCAGGCGCGTCGCCTTCGGTGAGATGACATCCGAATGGATTTGAAAAAGCACTCTCCAATCAGGCAGGATGCATCCTCTAGGACGGGCGCTCTTTCGTCGGTCTTGCTTGGTCAACTTGGATTTCGGATGCAGGAACGGCTCAGGATTGGCGGCGTCTGGCGCTTAGGTCTGAAGGTATGTGGGCAAGGCCGCAGGCTGGGCCTCATCGAAGCGCCATTGCTGTTGGCAAGGTCCTGAGTTGAGCTCCTCTTCATTACCCTGCAGAAAGAACTGAGCATGGCGAGAGCATTCTGGAAAAGCCCAAGGTATTCTCCATCGAATCCGCGTAAGACAACTGTTGAACATGCGTTCGAACCAAGGACAATACCTGTTTGAGTTATACACACCGTTTTGTACAGGTCGTTTGAGCCTTGATTCGCCCTGACCACATTATATGTTTAAGGTTCCCCTGCCATTCGTTGATTAATTGTTAATCTCGATGTTTTATTAAACCAGATGCGTTGGCCAAAACCAATGAGAAAAAAATATAAAATTCAACATGTCCAACGTTCAAGACTTGCCGGTTTTCGGTTCCTCGCATGCAAGACGGGGTTTGAGCGCGGCAGATTGTCCCAACGATTACCCATCAATCATTCCTCCTGTTGAGGAAAATCGGTGCAGAGCCACGGGTCTTCCAACAGCTCTTTCGCCGTGCTGCGCTCACACGGATCCCACTTAATCATCCTTTTGCGAACTCAATAAATTTCCTCTTCTCTTCCCCTCTGATCTTAGTTACTGCATTTTCAAAGCTCAAGTCCTTAGGAACGAGCTCAGGCCGGTTAAAGGTACCTGTGTACCCGCACATTAGTAAATGACCCTTTGGGAACCATCTACGAACGCACCGTCTGGTTTATAAAACATTGAGCTTCTTTGGCCAGCAGCAGACATATGCTTGGGCGGTGGTCCTAGAAGAGCGGTGAGCTGCGCGAGATGCAACATGTCATCGTACTCGTTGCCGTTTTGTGAATCAAGAGGATTGAAAAGCCGCCTTCCTTCAAGAAGTTCCCATAGCTGTCACAAGGTGTAATTAGCATATAATTCATGGTCTAGTATATACGAGCCTTACCATCACACCAAAGTTCCAGATATCCGCACTATAGCTGTAGCCAACATTAAGGATGACTTCGGGGCGCGGTAGCTTTCCACTTGAATAGGGCCGGTGTGGTTTTCCCGGCCCGACACAGCAAGGTCAAAGTCTGTGATCTGAACGGCCGCGGTGGGCACCACAAGCTTTCCATAATTATTACGTGCTAAGTAAATAGTTCGCTCATGCGTGACCTTCTGCGGCAACGGATTATCATATTCGTCACGAGCATCCCTTTCCAGGATAATAGGATCCTCAACCTTTATCATTATGTTGTCCAGTTTCAAATCTGGTGTTAAGTTAGTAAATCTGATGAGAATAGCAAGGGCTGTCAAGTACCAGTATGGATGAGCTGGCATTCGGAATGCAGATAGTCAATTCCGAGAAGCATCATTTGTATCATGACCTTGAGAACCTCAGGTGGTATTACACCTCCTACCCATCTTTTACAGTATAGCCATAACGGCTCTCGCAAGGGTCGGAGAACGAGGCATTGGTGAGGCATTCCATCCTTGCCATCAACGGTAAAAGAATCGAGAAGTCTCCGGACAAAGTGATGACCTTCATGGTTGGTGGCTTGTTGCGAAATGTGTTGGAGGATTGAAAGTTCGTTGTTGGCAGCCTTGGATGGACATCGAGGGTGATTGGAGCTGATCTTGATTGCAACGTATTGCTCTCTAGACCAGCGCCATCTGTGGAAAGCCCTGGTTAGTCGAGGTTACTCAATGGTTGCATGTCAGGAGAACAACCGATGTAGATCCCTGGCCAGCCATACCGTGGAACTGGACCCATGTCCTAATTTCGTAGCAAGCTGGTATCTTCCATCATGGAGAACTTGACCCAGATGAGCGGGATAGAAAAAACGACTATCATAGTATGGGCTATTCTCTTCCTCAACAGTTGACGAGGGATCAAGTCGTGGAGCGATTGCTTGTGATGGTGGCCAAGGGGAATGATAGAGGTTCATCAGTGAGCGAGCGCGGCAACGCGTGAATGAGCACATGGCCAGGGCGAAGTGATGGCACTGATGGGTCTTGGACTCTTGGGGGAAACAGGCAGGCAAACTGACCTCAACTCGAATGGAAATCGGATTTGCATCAGCCGCTTGCTTACTAATCACGGCACGAGCATATCATCTGCACCAACAACTCACCACCGACTCACCACCAACAACATCCCACTGATATTGCACAAGATAAGGTGCTCTTGTCCCCCTGTATATCCGTGCGATGCCTGCTGCTGCTGCTTAGCACGTGGAGCTCGGATAGGAATTCGAGAGAAACTGCGCTACAACCTTTATGATAAGCACGTGTGAGATCAGCGTTCTGAAAGCCTTGAAAGCCTTTGAACGCAGGAAATGTTACTGGCATGGCGATTTTTGCTTGCCGCGAGTCTGACTGCAGGGATACGTGCCCGTCGCGTTGGACTGAACTTCGTGCCATGTTGGGCCATGGCTTAGCTCAACTCCTTGGGTTGTGCCTCGAGTGGCATGGCACGACCACGATGTGTATCTAGCCTGGTCAAATTTTGGTGCTAGACAATGATGTAACTGTAAGAGAATAGACACATTGATGTAACAGCAACTCGAGGAGATATATTTAGCCATCTTGCGGCTTCAAAGATGACCACCTGTTTACTATATTAATGAGTGTAGATCCAACTGATGTTCCCTTCAATAATTGAGCTTCCAGAACGTCCACAAACGCTCTGATACAATCCTGAACTAGCCCAGCCGTCCCTCGGCCCGCTCACACTCCTTCAGAAGCCTGCAGAAACCTGTATATCCCTTCAAGACCCTCGTACTCATCGGAGACAGCCACCCCAGAACTTATGGGCGAAGCCATGGTTCCGTAGCCTTCCGAATCCGATATTTCAGCGTCATCTACCGAGACTTCGTATGCAAAGGCGTCTCGTACGAATGAATCATCCTCCGAAGAGAGCTCTGCATCCTGGAGAAAACTTCCTTCCAAAGATCTGGCCGACCCGCCCGGTGAACTTATCGCTCGTTCGGAATCCGGGGCAAAAGGAAACTTGAGTGCTACAGGAACACCCACGGCAGCATCAAACCCCGGATCTTCGCCAACAATGCCTCGTTGAATGCCTAAATCATCACAGAGTCGTTCGACTGTGAAGGCATCTACACTAGGAAATCGAACACGAATTTTGTCGCTCGCCCCCAAGAATACAGGCAACGAGCCCAAGGCAGATAGTCGGCGCAAATCATCAAAGACGATAGTAAAGTCCTGTACTGCCCGACCAAAGTCTGTAGATAAAACATCGAGAAATCCATCGGTGTCGAGAGAAGTGGGATGAGTCGCAGCTTTGGCACCGAAGACTGAGGTTTTCGAGGCGCAGGTGATGGCTGCTGCAAGAGGACTCATAGCTGTGATTGTTGGGCTGATTTTAAAATCGATGAAGGACCCGGGAGACCAGCGAGGAATGGTGGACAGCTTGTTCGTGGCGTCATCTTCGAGACTAGATACGGCACGGTACTGACGCTCGCCGCGGGGTCCAACGCCGTCGTATCGGATCTTTTGGCCGGAAAGAAGGAATGCCCTCATAGCTTGTGAGACGTTTTGCATTACTTGAGCTGAAGCCGCGGGGTGTGAGAGAAATATCTCGCACCACCGCCGAGGCTATATCCTCCAGCACTTCGTGGCATAGCACCACCAGTCAGATTAGGCCGAAGAGTGTTGGCAAAGGGAGCTCGTCCAGAGAACTGGGCAACTTTTCGTGATGTAGTCGAAGACGGCAGCTTACTTCGATCGAAGCGAGGGCTAGATGCAGGCTCCGATGTAATAAATCGTCGGATAACGCGGTTGACAGTCTGGGCTGTGCCGCTTGAAAACCATCGGGTGCCTTGTTTTCGCTGTCTCACAAGAGCTGCCGGATGAATGGGTTGACGACTGGTATAACCGCTTCGGACAGGAACCGCTTGCAACTCGTGCTGGAACGGCTTCCCGACGGCAGCGAGCTTATGACGAACGGCTTTCGACGTTCTAGTCACAGCGACCCTAAGGAGGCGAAGGGCCGCTGGACCCCATACCGCCCTTTGGGGGCCATGATGGTGATTGTTGTTTTGTTCCTTTGTTGTTTTGCTGCTTTGTTGTTGATGGAAGAAAGAAGTGAAGATGGAGGGAGTGCAAGATGAAGTGGCGGGCTTTCTGCGCTGGGTGGGTGACATTCACTTATACAACATGCCGACCAAATTCACTGAGTTTCGCCACGCAAACAGAGCCAAGCATGGATGGATCATCGGGTGCACCGCCATAGAGTTGGTGCCACAGTGTGGCGCCCGGGCTTCTCTTACCGCTAACCGAATCGAGTTAGTTGCAATCTACCTACCCCATTTCTACTTTTTCTCTGCACGAAAATTTCCTGCTGGGCTCTTCATCCTCTTTTTTTACAACATCGCCGCGTGTTTTGGACAGAGAGCAAGTGCCCAATCTTTCCAAAGCATGATGGTCCTGTAAACTCAATTCGGTAAGACCCCTGTCCTTTCTATCTCGGTCTTCTGTGATGAACTCTATACACGAACAATCCAATTCAGACCACGCCATGGTGATTTATTATACTCTAGAATTACACTGAGGAAGCTTTGAAACACGACACTCGTTGCATCTAATATTTCTGGAACTTTGCTAACCCATTCAGAAGGCGCAAACGCTGGACATTGCAATTATGGTGCCCCGAGCCCGAATTGATTTTTTTAAAAAAGGTCAGTTCCTCTGCTTGTTGCTGCTGCCTTGAACCCACCCTCCAAGTGATGAACAAATCGACACCTTAGGGATTCCTCATGCTTAATACATGATGTGGATAACGTTGTTACTAAGTTTCAGCCTTGTCTGATTGGAGGCTCTTAACATTTACTCTTGATTGTAGCTGTCATGAATTTGGCAACAGTTGCTGACCCCTTCGTGATAGGTACATACTTGCACCCTTCCCAATTCCACGATCAAAGCCAATTTATGATGAAGATTTGAACGAACGGGCGGACATATCGAGCCTCGTCACCTTCCATCCTTGAAAGCAAGGACGTACAATCCTTGTGGTGAAAGATTGACGAGAACTCTTGATGACACTTCGTCACCTGACTATGGCCTTTACTAAATTCATTGGACTTGGGGCTGCTTCATGAGACTAATCTGTGTGTTCAACATCAGGTAATATACTATTCAGTTGATTTGCTGCCTGAAGATCTTGCCGGACTACCGTGATGAGTTTTCCAAAGTATTCACACTGTTTGATTCACAATCAAGTTGATTGCTGGGACATGAACACACCTACAACTTCTGATTCAGTCGGTATGTACTACTGTCTAACTTGACGGACCTATGTCTGTTGTACACAACTAACGTAATGCAGATCTGTCGCAAATGATTGATGTTCACGCGGGGCGTCTTGACTGGACACTAATGATGCTGTCAGATAGGTAAATCCAAGAATCGGCCCGCTTCCTCATTCCCTATCAATGGTAAGCACTTTGTCGTCTTTTTTCATGAGTTCAACCCCGCTATTAGGATGGATTTTATTATTAGCTCTAGCTGAGTTCATCGTGATGAACAACCTATTCACCTTGGAGAACTGATTTGGCTCTATTTTACTCTATCGTGATTTCTGCAACGTTTTCCCCAAGACATTGGCTAATACAGTTACCTGAACAGATTCACACAACGGTCCACCTGGAAGCAGAGACGAAAAATTTGCACATAGCCAAGCCTCAATAAAAAAATGATAATAGATTCCATTCGCCGTTGCAAATTTGTGTGAAATACTTGACCTTGGATACCGCTGTCATACCGTCTTGATATGAGAATTACGAACTCTGGCTTTTCAGTTGAAGACGCGCATTCATACCAACGGTGCATCGGACAAGGTCCCAGTTATCGTTTGCACCGACCCAGTCAGAGATGACAACGCCAGTGCCACCAGAGCCAACCTTTAGCTGCTTGGGGCCCTTGCCTTCCTCGCCGTGTCTTGCACAGAGGTATTCAATGGCAGAAGGGTTGACCTTGGCTGCAATTCGCTCAGGCCAGCAAGCGGCATTGAAGAAATTACTTGCGCTGAGGAAATTGATGAAGAAGGGCGGTGGAGGGGCCTCGGGGTTGTGGTCAGGCATTCCAGCGAGAGCAAAGGCTTGTTCCGCTGCTCGTTCCAGGTGCCTGCGGCTGTACTCGATCTTCTTCTCGATGTTCTGGCACTCGGTGATCTCATAGAAATCTTGAATTCGGAAACCGCCGCCGCCGCCGACACCATCTTCGCAATTGTCTGGCCACTCTTGGGCGTCTAAGCCAAACCCGCCATTGCCTCTCATCTCATCGTCCAGACCAAACCGGCGAACGAGCACGATCTTGCCTCGGGCTTCACCCAGAGTTGGGACTCTAGGGTCCGTCCACCAGCGGTGGCCTCGTTTATCGACGTAGCTGTGCTTGAGGTAGTGACCCATCTGGCCGTCATTACCCTTGCCGGTACCTTCTCGCTTAACGCTCATAATGATAGTCTCGCTAGAGTTCTGGTCCAAGAAGGCGTAGATTTCCCCAAGCATATCGGCAAAATACTTGCTCCCGGTCAGCGAGATTGGGAATGCGCTGTGAACAAGGGTAAGAACATGGTCATCGGCGTTGGCGGAAACACGGATATCCAGGAATCGCACGCCGTTTTGCAGTTGCTCGGGAACACCAACGGCCTGACAACGCACAGAAGGCAGAGCAGTGTGGCGGGTGGGTGAATTATGAGTGCCAGGAATGGACAGCACAGTGAGCGGCCACTCGTCTTGGAGCTCGTGCATCCAGGCATTGAGCTTGGCAGATGAGAAAATGGCAATCAAAGCGCCGCTGGGCACGTATACGACGGTCAGATCATGGGGCCGTCGTCCAGCTTCTTCATGACAGCCGATTTGGTACTCGGACTTGGAACGTCGGTCTCATAGCGATGGTCCTCGACCTTGAAGGTCAAGCGCACAACTTCGTTCACACCATGCACGGATCGGATATCCGTCTCTCCAGTCTGGAAGGGCTCGGTTTGGAAGGAAAGGTCGTCATTCCTGATTGAGTCACCTCTGATGTGGATCTCGTGATGAATGGTTTCAGTGGCGTTTAAGAAGCCCGTGATTGTAGATGTGACATTGGCAAAGACTGAGCCCTGCTTGATTTTCTCGCTCTGGAAGCGCTGGACATGAACGAGCTCGATCGGGTGGATGGTCAGGTTGCGAATGGTGAAGTTGGCCATTGTCGGCGTTTGCGGCGTTCGGGTGTCACAAGATGGTGGTGATTGATGAGAGCGTACAATGGTGAGTGTCAAACAACAGCGACGGGAAGGCAGGGCATAATCATCATTCTCTTGAAGCAAAAACAAGGGCAATCACTGTCCATAGCGATGGTCTTTGTCTCTCGGACAAGGTGGCTGAGCAGGCAGTGGGCCAACACGTCGAATGCGGACATGCAGACGTGCGGACAGCTCGATTGAGAGGCTTCTTTGGAAAGAGGGGCAGAGCAAAATGGGGGCCCCTGGCCAAGCTGAGACGGCAGGTCTACATTGCGCGTGGTCGGATGGGAAACTCGCCGATGCAGCCTTGATCTGCAGGTGTTTAGAGTGCGTGCGCTAGCAGATCAAGTCGACGGATTGGTGGTTGACAGATGTGACGGATGGAACGACGGACGATACATGATTAGGTGAGTGGAGAAGCTCACGATCAGTCGCATTGTGGCTTGGAAGGCTTGGTGTTAGTTGGTGCATGATGGCGGCGAGTCGTGGTCCATGAATGAAGATGCTTTTATTCACATGGCTGACAATGCCTGTAGATGACCTTCACCCAGCAACCTGTTCACTAGGCTGATTTGGATGTAGAAACTTCCTACCCGAGTACCAATGCTCATCAACAAAACAACAACAAAAAGGCACACACTACTCCCGTATTGCAGTGTGACCAAGGGTATCCTGATACTCCACATGCATGCTCCTTTTAAAAGAGGTTGAAACTGACTCACACAAAAGCCGAATAAAATATGCAACAGAGAGAGTGGAAATGGAAACCAGGAACATGGAGAGAAAAAAAGAAATTAAATCACTGCGACCGTCTGCGCTTAGCAGGTGGAGTTGGTGAAGTGTCGTCGTCCTCATCATCCCGACGACGACGCAGCACCTGCTGCCTCTCCTTTTGACGAAGAACCTGTGTCACAAAGCTCTCGTTGCCCACGACATTTCCTTGCCCGTGTACCTCGAGTCCAGCGTCGACCTCGATCCTCACGGGCCTCGGTCGCCCGTCCTCGTCAATCATGGGGATCCCGCATTGACCCGAGCTGTTCTCTTGGATGGCGTGGACGACGGCGCGAGCAATGGCGTTGGCATGCTCGGCGGGGGTCTCGTTGATGCAGACGTAGTTGTTGTCGCTGGAGACTCTGACGGAGGTGTTGATTCGAAACGCTATGCTCGACTGCTGGGAGTCGTCCGAGTAGGTGCCGTCGTCGGCGTCCATGGCCTGCTGGCTGCTGGTGACGAGCGAGGCCAGCGTTGACCGGTCAATCGGGACGGGCTGGCGGTGGGGAGGTTCCTTGCCGCGAGGGACGATGGGATATCAAGGCGTACTTGCTGGGAGTAGGCTGGCGGAGGAGATGGGTGGTCGCTGGCTTCTTTGGAAAGCATGCCTTGTAGGTCAAGGTCCGGGGCGATTGTCGATTCCATTATCCGAGAGTTTATACGCCGTGTGGGAAGAATGGTTTTTGTCTAAACAGAGACGAAGTTTCTCGCGGCGTAGGTTTGGCAACAAGACAGGAACAGGAAGGATCAAGTGGAATAAAAGGAATCTGGAATCTGGAATCTGGAATCAGAGTTCTAGGGCTCGGCAGTCCTGGGGGATCAAGGTCTCCAAGGGAGCAGGCAGGTCGAGACGTCCAAGTCTTCAAGTTTTGGCTTGGCCTCGGCGCAGTCGGTAAAGACGGCTTTTGTCGTCCAAGGACAGGTTGGTGTGATGTCAAGGTGATGGCGGTGGTGAAGTACCAGAGTTCGGCGAAGGACTTTCCCGATGAACCGCGGAACTGTTTCAAAGGCACGCGGCCTGATGCAGTGATGCCGTGGAGGATGCGTATAGAAATATGTCTCACGCCACTGAGTTTATGAGCTGTTGGCAGACAAGTGGCGTTTTCCTGATGGATGGTTGGTGTTGGTGTATACTGTGATGGCTGTGACGAAGCGCGAGCGCGAGAAGTAAGAGTATGGAGGGTGAGGTTGAGGGCGAGGGTGAAAGTGAGGATACGGTACGGAACAGTTAAGAGGCCTTGATCTCGTCTTCAACTAATTTTGCCGTCCAGTAACATCAGACAAGAGGCCCAAAAGGAAGAACGTGAGTGCGAAAAAGGCGGGAGATGGGAGTCGTCCGTAAAGTGAGGCATGTGGTTCTTATGAAATTTTTAATTTTTTTTTCTTTCCCTCCTCCCATTCTTGTCGCTTTCCCAATCCTCGGACGGGCAGGAGAGTTGTCTCTTTTTCTTTTCTGACAGAGCACCGGAAGAGTCCTCCGTTTCCACTTCTATTGTAACACGTCTTGTTTCTTATTATCTGTTCCTTCTCGGATTCTGTCAGATGCACGATCAGAGCACAGGTACATGAGCCGTGGCTGTGGTTGCTTTTTTTTTTTTTTTCCCTGTCCACACGCCCCCTTTTTTTCCTGGGATCTGTTTTCGATAACGAGACACCGTCCCGTGCAAGTAAGCATTGTGTGAAGCAAATTGAAAGAGGTGTGCCGTCTCCATGTGCGTTTGCGCTTGCGCCGCGCCCTGCGGGTTTATGCAACAATTTCATTCATCTACCCACCATTCCGGACAAACACGAATGGGAAGATTTATATACATGTGTGTAAATGTGTTAATATATGTGTGTGTTCATCTTCTAAGCCAGCTGGCGTCCTTGTGCCTGTTCGATTGGCCATCTCCCCCCTTGAATGCTTGTGCTGTACTCCGTATACTGGCAGAAGTCGACGGGGGCCACGCAGCGTTTTTCTCTCGTTATAAAAATGCGCTCACGCTGCTGAAATGAATGGGAACATGAATGGGAAGGGGGGGCATCATCAATGGAGCGACGCAGCCGATGAAAGAATCGGCCCCATGTGTCCCCTCCCATTCTGGGCAGAAAGCACAATGGGGAGGAAAAGGGAGACACGAACCGCCGCAATACCACCATACATACCATATGGGCCGCGGGGGCTTGGCAGGGAACAAATACGTCTCCGTCTGTTCCTCTCTTTCCGCAAACAGCATCTGTGTGCGCGTGTGAGTGTGTAATCGTTGGTTTAGTGACTGACTGACTGACTTCAAGAGGGGCTTGGATATGGAGCTCGTTTCGAGAAGAAGAGGGTTTCTATCTTCACGAAGTTGGTTGAAGGTGCTGCATCGAGTTTAGTACAGTAGCCCAGGCCTATTTGGAGGCAGTATAGTCCGTAGTCCGGCCGGCCCTCCGCCATGCTTTCTTATCCCCGAGAGATACGGGACGAGATAGCACATCATCGTCTTGGCCCAGTCTCCTCCCCTGCCCCCTTGAACCTTGTCTAGTTCGACGGGAATGAACCCTCCCTTCCTCCCCTGTTCAAACCTTGTTCTTCAAAGGGAAGGAGAACGCCTCAACGACTGGGAAATATGAATATACAATACGAACGGACGGACGGCGGGAGGGCTGCAGCTGTGTTGCACGGTGAGAGAACGGGAACAAAAGGAAAGAATGGTCAAGTAAGAAAAAAAAAAAAAAAAAAAAACACACAGGCAATGTGCGACCAGTGGCAAGTCGTTGATGTGTTGGACTTGCTATTGTTCCGCTGCCTCTGATGCTATTGTTGTCGAAATTAGGCCGGGGTATCGGGGTCCCATTGACCTCCCGATGGGGTTAGCGCCCGTCCCCGGTCCAGCCGTGGGTGGGGCGGCCCCGCTTCGGCAGCCGAGGAAAGGGGGTGCTTGCTCGTGGTAGGCTGGAGATGTCTCCGTCATGGAAATACCCAATCGCTTCTTTTGCGCTTGACGCGCACCTCCCAAACGTCATCACCATGTGCTTATCACTTTTTACTTTTTTTTTTTTTTTTTTTTTGGCTCGAGCAATAATCACAGCCGCGCCATCTGAAAAAGCACGACGACCCCACGGCCCATGCTACGCACGGAGTACCGTACCTACACACACCCCATTGGAAATTGTGGCTGTACAGTTTTCAACACCAAAGCCGTCGTCGGCATGTTATCGACACGCCGGTCCATCTCTCACGGCACGATGCGCCTTTCATCATCAGTACCGACGAGGTGGTACAAGGCTTTCGCAATCGCCCGCTTACTCCCGCCGTCTCTCTCTCTCTCTCTCTCTCTCTCTCTCTCTCTCTCTCTGCGGGGAGAATGGATAATAAGAAGGAGAAGAAGAAGCAGAAGAAAGGCCTGGGCTCAATGCAGCTTTTCGTCGCAATCAGCAGGCTGGCTGACAATAGGAATCGTTACAATACCTATTGGGAACGTATCGGGCCATTTCCGTGTGGCATATGCTGCGTACATGATTCTCTCGTTCTTGTCAAGATGACAACAGGTGACATGTGATGGGAGACTTGCCTTTCAGCCCTGCCAACTCTGCCCTCGCTGCCCCTCTAGGTTCTTGAAATCTTTTGTCGGTTGGGATGAGATGATGCTTCGATTGTCCCCTTGCTGGTCCCAACAAATAGCATGGCTTCGCAGGCATGTTCGTTCCGCTTCTTCCCCTTCTGCGTCAGAGGCTCATTCCCATTCTCATAGGGTTGTTTTTTTTTTTCTTATACAGTGAACTATATTGTCACGAGTCCACCTTTTGATCCTTCTCATTGTGTGCAGCGCACAGACAACCAAGAGAAGAAGGTGTGTGTTTCGTAAAAAAAAAAAAAAAAAACCACAGGTTTGGGTTTGGGTTTCGCGTCACTTGTTGGTCCGCAGCCACAACCACAACCACAACCACAACGGCACATGAGTCATTTGCCTTGATAAAAGCCAAACTCGTGCCCGTGCGCAAGTTGCCGTGGACGCTGCAACGAAGAAACAAAAGGGCGACGGGCCCCGACGTCCAGATGCCGCCTGATAATGACATGGCATGACATGAATGAACGAAACCATCATTGATCAAAGTGGGAACGACAAAATCCACAGCTCGCCGACGTGCTATTGTCCCTCTCGGCGACATCCACATCATGGGCCTCACGGGCTCCCATGCAGCAAACGGTTCTTCCTGACACGAGGCCGACTTGCCCGTCTTACCGAGGACCGCCCCCGCCGCAGAGACCGCGAGCGTTGGACCGTGGGAACGGACCTTTGAGCGCAGGAATACAGCAAGACGGAGCATCTCTGTGCATGTTGATTATTAAATCAAAGAAATCAAAGACGGAGAATGGGAAACAAGAACCTCCCTCTTCCTTCTAATCTACGCGTTCGGGCTCGCCGGTGTCGTGCTTCAAAGCGACAGGATTCATATCATGCCCGCAAAACGAATAAACCACAAACTAGGAGGTAGACCAAACGCATGGCAATTCTGGCTACACCGCTCATCTGCCATGACCAATATACCGGGTTCCAGATCTGGCCGTGGAATTCCTCCCATGTAGCTCCTCCGCATGCGTGCTACATTTCACGGATTTCCACAAACGACATGTTTTCCCAACCTGTATCATCCGTAGGGTCATCGCTCAGGTCCTTCGGTACAGCATTTTCCCGTAGCACAGCACATGAACAAGCTTCACCGCTGCATCTGCGACGACTCGTGAAGAATTTAGCTCAGAAAGAAGAACCAGACGTGCAGCAATGCCCACTCTCGTGACTGTGCTTCGTTGGCTTGTCACTTGCTTTATTCTCCAAACTCGACACAGCCCGGCATGATGCAGGTCTGACGAATCGAAACCAAACGTTTCATCACGGTGGAAAACCGTGTGAGCTGTTCTAGAAAACGCATTGTATTGCCGAGTCTATTGTCTTGCCGGGGTCAGAGGCAGCGGGAACAGGCTTTTGGGGCGTAGGATTTCACACCCTCATTGAGTCGGCCGGTCAGCAGGATACTAGGCGAAGGAGGCTCTTCGCCAGACTATTTCTTTCTGTCCATGAAATAAATGAACATATCAGGGATGGGTTGGTATCCCCTCTCAGCCTGATGTCCCACTTCACATCAATGTGTAGCAATAAGCGCGCTCGTCATTCTGCCTGCCATTCAGTGAAGCTGTGGAGCGGCACGCTAACTCTTATGATCCATCATTCGTCTTCACGAGTGCGACTCACAAGGGATAGTGCGACTTGACTTGCGTGGCCATCGCATTGAGTGGGTACGATGAATTGCGAATTCCCTCTTCTGGTGTTTCTTTGGTCTCTAGCTGCTCATCTATCAACGGCCGCCTGCGAGAAAAGATTTCGTCTTCTTCTCGCAACCCCTTCGTCTCTTCCTCCTTCTTTCCTTGACGGACAATGGCAGGCAGGGAAGTTGTCGACTGCTCTCCATTGCTGCCCGTTCCGACTGACTGACTTGCACAAGCTCGGCCAGAGAAACACGGGGAATGTAAAAAGATGTTGAAGTTCTTCTTCTGTCCCCAAACGCCGGTAAGCACGCTTCTCTAAAATGTGTTGCCCTTGAGATAGGGGTATCATAATGCAAGTTTCTGCTGGACCATTTGCTTTCGCCTCACAAATGCAGCTTTGTCCAAATAATGTCTTTGTTGAAAGACGCTTCCGCTCCGTTCCCAGTATCATGAAACCATTCCAAGAACAGATTTTTTTCTCTTCCCTTCATAACGACAAAAGAACTAAAGAATGTTGCAAGAGGAATTGGGATAAAAAAATCAGAAAATATTATGCCAGAAACCGCCAGTCCCCCGCCCTTCTCCCACGTCCATGAGGGGAGATTTACATGGTTTCGTTGAGAACCGTACGCCGCCTTAGTGTGCATGAAAATGCCATAATTTTTAACACATCGTAACATTTGTATACTTTGATAAATGGAGAATTTGTTGAAGTCTCTCCACAAAAGTTCGTTCTGGCCTGCAGGAAAGAATGTCGTGCAGCTTAAAGCTTGAGCTGCTTGGGCTGTTCCCAGGTAAAAGACTGGTTGGTACCGAAGTGACCGTTCTTGGCAGTCTGCAGGTAGATGGGACGGTCCAGGCTGAGCTCACGGACAATGACACCGGGTCGGAGATCAAAGTTGTTGCGGATGATCTCGACGAGCTCGTCGGAGGTCTTGGTAGAGGTGCCATAGGTGTCAACGTGGATGGACAGAGGCTCGGCAACACCAATGGCGTACGACAGCTGGACGAGAGCACGACGGGCGAGGCCAGCGTTAACGAGGGACTTGGCAATCCATCGACCGACATAGGCGGCGGAACGATCGACCTTGGAGAAGTCCTTGCCGGAGAATGCACCACCACCGTGAGCACCCCAGCCACCGTAGGTGTCGACAATGATCTTACGGCCGGTCAAACCAGCGTCACCCTGGGGACCACCAATGATGAAGAGGCCAGAGGGTTGAATCTGCAAACCTCGGATTAGTTGCGTCCTATGCGTTGGCCCGTCTCATACTCGGATGCCATCGTCAGTACTTACGTGGTAGATGGTGTTGTCATCCAGGTACTTGGCGGGGATGGTGGCCTTGATGATCTTCTCAAGAATCTCCTTGCGCAGCTGCTCGGTGGCGATATCAGGAGAGTGCTGGGCAGAGACGACAACGGTGTGGACACGGATGGGAACAACAGCGCCGTTGTCGTGCTTGTATTCAACAGTGACCTGGGTCTTGGTGTCGGGTCGGAGCCAGGGAAGGGAGCCATCGCGACGGGCAGCAGACATGGCAGCGTTCAGCTTGTGGGCGAGCTGGAGAGTGAGGGGAAAAGCTCGGGGGTCTCGTCTGTAGCATAACCGAACATAATACCCTGGTCACCAGCACCGAGGCGCTCAAGGGCCTCCTCGTAGTGCAGACCCTGGGCAATGTCGGGAGACTGCTGCTCAATGGCGACGAGCAAGTTGAGCGTCTTGTAGTCGAAACCCTTGGAAGAGTCATCGTAACCAATGCCCTTGACAGCGTCACGGACAATCTTCTGGTAGTCAAGCTTGGCCTTGGTGGTGATTTCACCAAAAATCATGACCATACCGGTCTTGGTGGCGGTCTCACAAGCAACCTTGGAGAGAGGATCTTCAGCCAAGCAGGCATCGAGGATAGCATCGGAGACCTGATCGGCGATCTTGTCGGGGTGACCCTCACCGACGGACTCGGACTATAAGGGAATTAGCGATTGAGAGATTCCTTCCGAGATGGTGCGATATTGCCATCATCCTGCCGTGGGGTTTTCAAGTGTCATTTTTTTCTTACAGTGAAGAGGAAGGTGCCCTGAGGGGCAGCTCCGTTGGTGCCGTTTACGCCTGGCATTTTGTGATGTGTGTACGTGCGAGGAGGGGGAAAAGGGGGCAAGGGTGAGAAGTATTAGAATTGTTCAAGACGAACAAATTCAACAGTTGACCGGGGGCGAAAGGTTCTGGGAGGCTTCGAGGCAGGACGAAAAATCAGAGCGAGCTGTCCTCAGGATAAAGTTAGCTATGGTCTGGTGCTTGGATAAGACGCGTTGACTCGGGAAACCAAGGGTGATTGAGGAGTCGAACATACCTCTACGAGGGGATACTCAACATGAAAAAGGGAGTAGATGAGAGGTGGGATTGGATGCAAGACGAGGAGGACGGAGAGAAAAAGGCGGAGAGGTTTTGTGCTGATGTTTTTGGATGGGGACTTTTGCGGCCAACGGGAGGCCGAATGGTGGTTGGAGGGGCCCAGCAAGGGAAAAAAAAAAATTGGAGGGACGGTGTCGGCACGAGAGGATGCTAGCTCGGTGCAGGAGGCTACAACAGGCACAGCACGCTGTTCCACTTTAATGCAGGTACCTCCCATCGCGGGCCTAACAGAGCACAGAGCCCTACCGCAAACGATGAGGGGCAGCGGACGGCCGCCACGTTCCCGACCAAGATTGCGCCATCCCAGACGCCCTGTCCCAGCCAAGTCGGTTCAAAACAAACCACAACTCGACAGCCCCGAGTCTGAACCCAGACGGAAAACGTGTCGACTGGACAGTTCCCACGCAATGAGGGGTTCCCCCGTATCCTCCCGTTTTACGGAGTAGTCTTACTTACCCTGGTGCTTTGAGACACCACCAGAGTGCTAAGTTCTTTCGGCACGGACGGAGTCCCCAGAATCACTCTTGTCCGACCCCACAAGACCAGTCAGCACCGACGTCAACCTCGATGTGGTGGGCACCTCTGTAGCTCCAGTGTAAAAAAAAATTTAGAAAAAAATCATCGTAACAACCACTTCGATATCCTCAACTCTCCCACCCGGACTGCTCACTCGCCACATGATCGAGAACCCCGGTCGCCGTTCCCGTAACCACAAGCTTCCCTATCGCGCGCGAGCCACCCACCATGAGCAAATTCGGTGCCATGATCATGGGTCCCGCGGGGGCAGGCAAGGTAAGAGACGAGACACAAAACCCCGATGAACAAAGACCCAAGATATCGCAGCGCCGAGCCCCATGCCCAGAAAAAAACAAAAAAAAGAAGGAAAAACACACGATACAATGCAATCTAACACGAGATGACACTGTAGTCAACATTCTGCGCCGCCCTCATCACCCATCTACAGCTCAACCGCCGATCGGCCTTCTACGTCAACCTCGACCCCGCGGCCGAGACGTTCGAGCACACGCCCGACCTCGACATCAAGGAGCTCATCTCGCTCAAGGACGCCATGGAGGAGGTCGGCCTCGGCCCCAACGGCGGCCTGATCTATTGCTTCGAGTTCCTCATGGAGAACCTCGACTGGCTCACCGAGGCCCTGGACAACCTCACCGAGGACTACCTCATCATCATCGACATGCCCGGCCAGATCGAGCTCTACACGCACATCCCCATCCTCCCCGCGCTGGTCAAGTACCTCTGCCAGCCGGGCTCGCTCGACATCCGCATGGCGGCCGTGTACCTCCTCGAAGCCACCTTTGTCGTCGACCGCGCCAAGTTCTTCGCCGGGACGCTCAGCGCCATGAGCGCCATGCTCATGCTCGAGGTGCCGCACATCAACGTCCTTTCCAAAATGGACCTCGTCAAGGACCAGGTCAGGAAGAAGGACCTGAAGCGCTTTCTCACTCCCGACGTCGGCCTTCTCGACGACGACCCCATCGAGCGCGCCAGACGCGTGACGGAAGGTCCCGACGCCGACGCTGACGCCGACGCCGCCGACCGTGATGATGACTCGCGCCCGCCTGATGAAAAGGAGCAGATCATGAAGGGATCTAGTTTCCGAAGGTTGAATCGTGCCGTGGCCGGACTGATTGAGAGCTTCAGCATGATCAATTATCTCAAGCTGGATGTCACCAATGAGGACAGCGTCGGTTCCATCCTCAGCTACATTGATGATTGCATCCAGTTCCACGAGGCGCAGGATCCAAAGGAGCCGCACGATGAGGAAGAGGTGGCCGACGATGACGAGTGATTACTACGCTCGTTCTTTCAATCTTCTCTTCTGCGTTGCGTCCTTCATCTCTTTTTTTCGAAATTTTTCCTTCCTTGTCATGCACATCACCAAATCTGTAGCATTAGCGCGGCGTTGCGGGAGACAACACCCAATGTCTCAGGGGTTCATTTCAAATATATACAAGAAAAAAATAAAGCGTAGAAACTTGCCCTAGTCAAAGGGGAAAAAAAGATCTCAAGATACGCCATACATATACCGTATCCAAATGCTATCCCGTCCGTCAACCCGTCCCGCCAGCCCATTATTATGTACAAGCAAGTCAACAACTTGCAGATTCATCGTCTCATCGGTGTCATAACCAACATCCCGAGATGATCCTCCGTCAAATCAAACCATCTCCATCCATCTCTTTTTTTTTCGTTTTCCCTCCCACGCACATACGAAGTAGGAAAAAAAAACAGGGAAAAAAACAGTTCACCTCCCCGAGCTCCTCCTCCCTCTGGTGCCATGTCCCCTACTTCCATTCGCCTCGTACCTCTCATACTCCTGCATCCAAAAGTCCTTCAACACGGCCAGATACCCCACCACCTTGCTGCCGAACACGACGCCATCCCGCACGCTCTCCATGACGCCCCTGTTCCAAACCCACGCGAGGACGAGCACCACGCCCGCCCAGAACATGGCACGCATCATCAGGCGCGTCCACCACATGATGAGTCTTCGCATCCAGTTCATCAACACCACCATGACCGTCACGACCGTCAGGAGCACGACCACCCCGTCACGTCTTGGTTGTCGACCATCAAGCTGATGATCTTGTCGAAGACCGGCTGCATGTACGGCTGCAGGGACGCCAGCGCCCTTTGGGCCTGCGACCAAGCTTCTCGTTTGTAGATTTGCAGAGGGGCTCGCGGGTTGAGGAGGTGCTGGCGAACCGAGGCGGCGAGGTCCGGGGGAGCAGCTCCGTGAGGAGGCGGGACGTTAATGATGCGGCCATTTGGTCTCGGGATAACTTGTCGATGGATGATGACGCGGCGCCCCGTTCGCAATGTCCTGGATTGAAGCTTCAACTGTTATGGGGAGGAGAACCCTCGTGCTTGTGATGACGCGACTTGGAATCGATAAGCAGAAACGGAGGGTGGTTGTATGTAATATCGTGGTTGGCTCCTGGTTGGCTCCTGGTCCGCGGTGAAGCAAAAGAAGTGGGCTTCTTTTGAGCATGTGCTAAGGGAAAAGTCAACAACACCGCGTGCTTCGCTTGAATGCGGCGGACACTAACAAAGACGTCAATCGAGCAGAAAAATAATGAAGAGGCTCACGTCGCTTGGAATACATAATAGGAGCCTACAAACACGAATCTACCTACTTGCATGTATTCAGCATCTGCGCGTACACCTGGACTTGCGTTTCGAAAACGTGTCCACAACCCCAACTGCCGGGTCCTCTCCTCCGTAAACCACGTCATTATGATATAATATATGATTGTCGCCGTTCTATTTTGTTCTATCTCTAATGATCCGGTCCCCGTTGGGCACAAATACAAGAAGGGTATCGAAGATGTAGGTGACTGACGTCTTGCAAAAGGAAAAAAAAGTTTTGCAAAGGATCCCTCTCGCACAACCGGAAATCAAGCTGCCAGCCGCCCACCGTATATTCTAGTGGCATCCAAATTGGTATCCATAAACTTCGACTCCATTAAAATTAGAAATGCACTTCATCAGCTTCGTTGAGACGTATTATGGGATTATGAGTTGAAAGATGCTCGGTCAGAGACGTTCTCGAGAAGCTTCCTGGCTGCCTCAATTCTTCGCCTGTAGTGGTCGTGGTTCCCTGCTCCCTGACGTGTCGCTTCACTGAGCGCCAAAACGCACCGTCCCAAACTAGCCACGACCTGCTCAACAAGCACTTGGTCTTCCCGGGACAATGTTTGTATGGCCGGTGAGTTGGGTCCACTGCCTGCACTGTCTTTGTCGCAAATGCTGGCAGTCTCGTTCATCAGAGATTCAGTAACTTGCTTGAGCTGATATTCCGGTGAACCGCTTGGCGTCAAAACGCCTCCCCTTAGGCGTGCCTTGTTAATAAGAGGAAAGCTTCTATTGGTGCCCGTTGATTCAAACGAGGAAACTGATGGCCTATGAAGTGTGGTGTCCGTACTGGAGCTGACAGGTCGTCGTATAACTGTGTCGTGACGGGCATGCTTCTGATGGTATCCTGTTGAGTCGCTGCCGCTGCCGCTGCCGCTGCCGCTGCCACTTCGCTGGCTGAAACCTCCAAACGTCGAGCGCCTGGTTGTCGTCGAGGAGGAGGAGGAGGAGGAGTCCTCATACTGAGCTGTTGGGGTGGTGAAGACATCGTCCATCCGAGACGATTGAACTGTTGAGCTGCGGGATTCCACCCTCTCCTCTCTAGCTGTTGCAAAACTATCGATTGAGGTCATAGTGTCGATGCTTGGACGTCGAGCATAAGTCATTGCCGGGCCGCGCGTAGTTTCAACAGAGTCTTCCGAGCCCTCGCTGCCAAAGCTGTCGCTCCTGGTCGTTCCTTGCCGGCTCAGCGTACCCATTGCTGAATGTAGGAAGAAATGCTCATAATCGAAAGCGTCTTCACGGTCCTCGTGAGATATGTCCACCGGTTCCTGGTGTGTATCATGGTAGAGCGACTCTCCACTTTCACTAATGTTGTCTTCCAGGTCATCTTCGCTCTCTTTGTCGTCGGTATGCACCGTTGAGATCACTTCCTCGACATCCAGCTTCTCCCCGTGCAATTGTCGCTGTTCCTCTTGGTGTCTGCCGTTCAAATAATGCGACTCCTCCCCAGTTCAGGTAGTTGCGAATCACCAGTCTCGTGGAATCGGGCTGCGATTGATCCTGCTTGTTTCTCATTTCCAGCAGTTGGGTGTTGCTCATTTTCTCCCTGGACCTCGGTTTTTATCTTCTAGACTCGTGTCCGTCCCATTCAGTGGATGACTAGGAGCAGTGCTCCCGGATTCAGGAGAAGCAGTAGGTTTCAGGCTAGTTGATCCCGGATCATGTGGAGCATTGGTGAAAGGGCTCAACGCCCTCAAGCTCTGCAAACTGCGCCTCTTCATGCTGTCTTGTTTTGCTTGCTCTCTCAGACTCGAAATTTTGCCCTTCAGACCTTGCATTTGGTCTTGCAGGTCGCGCATCTGAGCAGCCGAAGCAGACCGCGTCAACCCAGCATCTCCATATGACCCAAAAGTAGGACTCGCAAGGCTCCGTAGTCGGCTACCCGAAAGGCTTTGGACCTCGTCCTCTGCATCTTCGTTTTCATCAAGGGGCTCCAAAGTCGAGTCGATGGTATGCAGAGGTGATCGCAGAGATCCAAGGCTACTTTTAGCCCCCAAAGCATCGGCACTCCTGGACAATGTCAATTGCTGACGGTAGCCGCCAGCAGCGCCGAGGGCACTGGCCGATCGCTGAGGAAGCATGTTTGTTCGAGGGCACCCGGCAGGCCATTGTCGCTCACATTTCTCGAATGACTCGGGGTGATGGACTGTATCCTGCCATTGGACAGCCCATTGGAGCAAGCGCCACTGGGGATGGTGTTGAGCCATCAGATACAGACGAATAGCTAAATGTTCGGGCTCTGTTCAAGTTTCCCTCCATAGCCTACCAGCGAGTTAGTTCAGCGATTCGCGGCGAAACCCAGTACGAAGCATCACATGTGTAGGTTTACCTACCGTAAGGCGGCGCTTGGCGTTGGCAAGAATCTGTTCGGCTCGCTCACTGATCGAGTTGGTGGATAGACTATCCTCATTCAGCGTCTGATCAGAGGGCAGAACTGCAGCATCGCGGATTTGAAAGGATTCTTCTTCATCCACGATTTCACTCGCAAGGCTCTCTTCATCGTCGCCTTGAAAACTGCTATCGTCTACACTGACTGAGTCGTCGTCAAGATCGCCAAATGTATCATCGGGGGCTTCGATGGTCTGAATCGTACTCGTAGATTCGATGGATAGGCGGCGTTCGCGCTTCGTGATGCGTGGTCGTTTTTAAGAGTTTTCTTGCCCATGGTCGGTGAAGATCGCAAAGGCGTATCACTGCCTCCTTTGCCTCGACCTGTGCCAGACGTCCGAGACGAGTTACGGCTCGGTTGGTAGCCCACGGTACTCTCAACCTCGGTGACCTCGCCAATATCGGAGAGCATCGTGCCGTTCCCGTAAATTATTGGCGTATTTGAAGTGAGAGGCCCAGACATGTATCCAGTCGACGAAAAATCGTGGAAGGCGTCGGAAGGCTGAGCGTTGTTCCACATGGGCAAGGGCAAATGGGACCGATCTTCAAAAGGCTCGGATTGATCGTAATCTGGTAGGATCATATCAGGGTTCGTCAATGTAGGGAGCCTGGCTGAGGGCGATAGGGCAACGGTGTCGGGCCAAGGTCATCGTGGCGGCCGTGGTGGCCAATGCTGGCCGTGGAGTGGGTGGCCATGACCCCGAAGTTTGCGCAACAAAGGTGGCGTCGTTCGATTGGATAGCCTCTCCAAGTCTACGTTTCTCCCAGAGTGGGAGTGTGGAAGCACTAAATACTGCTTGGACAGCCAAATCGACTATCACAATTGCGACCACTTCCCCAATTGCGAATAAACCTCACTGAGTGATGCCAAACCCCAGACGGAGGCGGGAAATAATGTCGAGGCGTCGGGATGTCGTCGGCCGGCCGATTCACGCTGGCCACAACCGCAAATGCTGTCGTCCACCGGTAAGGATCATGAGAGACCGAGGATGGCCAGGAGGATATTGAGCCAAAAAGAAAAGAACAGAGAAACGTTTGTCCCAAGTGCGCAACAACCGTGGGAAGGCCGTGGGTCCCGGCGCCAAGCTTTTGAACGATAGGGTGAAAGGCTGTCGCAAGCGCCCTTTGTCTATACCATAATTGGTCAATCCGCAACAAGCATAGATGTGAACATACAAATGCAATGGACAGTTTGCGAGGTGAACAAAGAACTTGTCCCTAAGAGAGATGGAGATGGAATCCAACAGGAGCTAGTGAACAGCAGAGGTCTCGTGTTATTTTTCCCCCTTCAATCGAAGCCTGTCGCCGGGGAGGGGGCGCTATTACACACCGCTGTCATTCAGCCAAACCGAGTGAATCTGGAATCTCGTCTCGAGTGCTCCGTACGGATCAGACTAGCCAGGCTGTAGTGGCACCTCGGTGCGCCCTTGTTAGATCGATGGGCGGAAGTAGTTAGAGTGGTGCCATAATCAAAAATAGAAGTTGTCCATGTGTCCTTGGGTAATGAATCTTTGAGGATTCCTGCTGGACTGGCGGGGACTGGACTGGGACTAGCTAGTACAGTGACAGTGTAGTAGGTGTAGGAGTCTACATGTAGGACTGGACGAAGAAAAGTGGCAGAGTTCGCCTCGCTCACTAATCAAGGGGGTGTCTGTGGAGGAACCACTTGGGTTGCCCGCGCATGAACAGAGACCCGCAAATATCTGCGGAAGTTGGCAGGCAGGAACAGGGAGCTGAGCGGGTCGGCCGTGATTGGCCCGCTGTAGGACGGAAACGAACAGTGGGGCAAGAAACGCCTCATCCAGCCAAAAAGATGGCGAAAGGCGACACGGTTCATTCAGACCAACGCACCTCCAACGCACCGGAGCGCACCGGATGCGGTCTGGAAAGCATGTGGAACATGAAGAGGGCCCTATAATATTATCAAGCACGTATGCACTCCATGCCGCTGGCCGTCAATCTGTCACCGGCATCTGCGAGTCAATAACCCAACCCAGCTGCGTTGTTTTTGTATGGAAATCTGCCGTCGAACTCCTACGGAGTACCTACTACTCCGTAGGTACCTAGATATTTGCATGGCGCCGCTTATCACCCATAGGTGATTTACGGCCTGACCGCTAATATTTCACAAATTGTTCAGACTGCCAGTGATAATCCTCGTTGCTCGGAGTATCTACGGAGTACGTGGCATCAAGCAGCTTGACAATCATTTCCATCATGCTTGCTTGTCTCTCACGTGCAACGAATTAAAGAAAGTCAAAACTTGTCGGGGCATTCCGTGCACTGAGAAGCGCCGGCCTTTTCCCGCCACTAGAAACACGAGTAGAAACGGGCACCGCACCGGACCAAGTGACAGTGACGTATTAGAGACGGTACGCCGATGCATCTGCTCTAATGTGTGCGAGCGTGTTTTGCAGTATCTGCTTGCGTATAGTTGAGGCTAAAGAAGTAAATGTTGAGGTATCATAAATCTAGTCCTTTCTTCATCAATAATGAATTTGGGTGTTTCCACCCCGATTGGCTTGCTATATTCTGTTCTATCATCCATTTTCTACCCATATAAACAAATCATATCATATCAAATCAGTCAATCAGTCGTCGGCAAAGGCCTCCGTCTTGGCCTGGATCAAACCCTTGTCGGACCCGTCTTTGGACGGACGGTTGGCAACCAAACGCTAGATGGATTAGTGTCTATGCATACCCAATAGTTGTAATAATACTGAATCAGGAGCTTACCACAAGGTTACGAAGCAGAATAGCTATAGTGACTTTGCCCACCGAAGGAACATAGATGGACGCCTTCTCTTTGATTGCGGGTCCATCAAAATTCTTGAAAGAAGAAAAGTTGATGCATACGGCACCTTCGCGAATGAGATCTGTTGGCACCTTGAAAGAATCGGCAGGAACGCCGCCAATGACAACATCACTGAGTGGAAGACATTCCTTCAGACCCCAGCCCTCCTTATCTTCAACTTGGTGTCGCGGGTTCTTGATGCCTTGTCCGCGAGTAAACAGCTGAACCCCTGTGATATCAACAGAGTAGACAGTGGCGCCGTCATTGGCTAGCAGCGCAGCGAGAGGGCGTCCATTGACCTCGGATCGGTTGATGACGGTAATCGTCTTGCCAAAGAGGCGGTTTCCGGCGGCCAAGATGGGGTTGTAAATCTGAAGATATTCCAAGATCTTGACAACAGCCAACGGAGTACATGGCAAAATTGACTTCTTTCGGTTCTCCGGGGATCCAGGAAGCGAACGTTATGGTACATGTTGTACAAGTGCTTGTGGCGCATACCCTCGACATCCTTGGAAAGTTCTACGGTCTCTTGCACGTATTTGTCGTGAGAAGGATTCCGAGGGAAGATCGGGTAGTAGACAATGATGCCGTCGATCCGGTCGTCGCTGTTCGCCTTCATTATTTCCTCCTCGAGAAGATCCTTTTCCACGGTACGGAGGTCGAATTCGAAGCCACTGCAAGATACGGTCAGCTACACCAGGCGCTGCCCGTATATTTCGACCAGTTCGTACTGACTTGTCCTCACAGGTCTTTTTGGACCACTCGGCATATTTGACAGCAGCGGGGTCTCCGTTGGCCAGGAAAGCAGCCAGGGTAGGCTTGCTGGGACTGGTACCTTGAACCTTTGCCAACGTCTCTTGGACCTCCGTCAAGAGTCCTTTAGCAATGGTCTCCGCGGTGATGACCTTGCAGGTCTTGGGCACCTCTGATGTCGCCATCTTTCGAGAGTCCTAGCTAGTAGGACTATGTTAGCAATGGGAGTTCCATCATTTAGCCCGCATTGGAGGCAGGATGAATTCAGGTGTCCCCACCAATGGCAGTAACCTTCGGACGACGCTGGATGTCTACGCCAGTATCGGTCAGCAATTGAGGTACATCATGACGATATGAAAGAGCGAAAAATGCAATCGTACAATTGACGGCGAAAGTTTCACACGTCTGGGAGTCAAATAGCCCGAAGTCAGTGATGCTCTCATCCGTGAGGCTTGACGTAGCTATTATCGCAGTGCATGACTACATCAAGGTAGGGAATTTGCGAGAAAAAAACCATGCCCCTCTAATACTCCGTAAAACTTTTGATGCCGCAAGCGATGCCGCAAGCAATGCCCCTCTTACTGACTCGGGCCTAGCGCCAACGAGGCTCATCCACTCATTGGCGGGCAGCTTGTGGGGCCTGTGGTGAGGAATCTAGGAACGGGTCTGCGGGACTTTCAACCTTGCGTTCCTGCATCTCGCTCGCACAAGGCTGCTGTTGGGTTGTGGATGCTTTCGTCGAACAAATATTACTTGACGGGTCGATCTCGCAAGTGACTATTCTATTTGGCCGAAACTCGTTTTTGGTCATTCAATTCTTAAGCTTATTCGTCAGAGACGCGGTCACGAAAGCCAAGATGAATGTTTTTTTCCTGATCGTGTCGACTCCACAACACCACCACAACACCACAAAATCGCCGGAAAGTGTCGAGTGCAACCGATCTTGAGTCCTTCGGCAGAAGAGTATAACCCTGCTACGGAGATGTTTGCCGGCAGCACACCGGTCTTTCTATTTCACTGGCGGTCAGAATCTCAGCCCCAGCCTCCATTGTCCATATAACCATTTCACGCTTCTTGTGGCTCAGGTCAATAAGTCACCGCATGGCATGTCCTCAGCGATGACCAAACTTGGGAATCATTCACCCCGGGATCACTCCTCTGGGGTGCCCCAGGTTTTATCTTGCCTTTGGAAGTGTCCTTCTTCTCCGCGGATAATCTGGTGATAAGGTCCCCTGCACCAGCAGCGCACTTATCTTGACCATAGCCGAAAATGTGGAGCTGAGGTCCGTCCGAATTCCGGCTTCAGATAAGGCCAGACCAATCACCCATCGCTGGCTTCGAATAGCTCCTTAAGGCTTGGATGTTTACTCCAATGGGGATGCAGCAGCTTGACAGAGACGCGCTCATCCCACTCGAGAACAACAGGCTGGTTAGAGAAAGACTCAGTATCGCTAAAGGCCCGTCGCGGTTGATGGTGAAGAGGAGTACTTACTTGGACCATCATGATCGTGCCCAACAACTGATGAGTCATGACGAGGTTGGAGATTGGAAATTCCGAAGGGCGACGTCTGGATATGTCCGGTGCGATTTAAGCTCCTGGTTGTTTCAGGTCACAATAGTCCTGGTACTTCTCATCTTCTCATCTTCTCTAGAACGAAAACTTTTCCAACTGCCGACATTGTGATGACACCGGAAGACTGGAGATATTTAATCAACACGGTCCGCTGTCGTTGAACATGGCCATACAACGCTGCCGATGTGTTGGCTCGGGGCCAACAGCACACTTCTTATCAGCCGGTGCGATCAGCACGAAGTGTTATCAGCGCCTCTCGGCGTGGCTGTTAGTCAAGGCGCTCGCGTGTCATGTAATAATGCCCGCCCTGGCAAGGTTTATCACCTTGACCTGTGCCTCCGAACATACCCGCAATCATATGGAAATGTAGAGGACACTCCTACAGCCACCAATTTTCCCAGCTTCCTCTTCCCAGAAGACTCTTCTCGATGACCCCGGCACCGAAGTTCCATCTCCGGTTGGTTAGCGTCCGATGATGATAAGCACTTGTCCCCGGAGATGCTGGGAGATGTTTTTCAATCGACTTCCCGAGCAGCTCGCTTTTTAATGATGCTTGTTCTTTAAATACTCTGACGTTGTCGAGTGATGCAGCGGCTTGACAGTAGTACCTTGACCATCATTTCAACTAAACGCGCAATCTAGAAGTTGGATGCCCCGAGTAATTATCGTCTTATATGCTACACACACAATGGGTTTCGATATCACTCTGCTGTGGCGGGGCCCTCAAGTAAACCCTATAAACCGAAAAGCCCGAAGTATACCTGTCTTCAACGTGGTAGATCAGTATGGGCGTGTTTTCTTCTTCTCGTGGATGGGCTTCATGTTGGGTTTCTGGGCATGGTATGGACTTTACTCTCTCACGTGGCCCAACCCCTATGCTTCGTCACAGTCCTATTTTTTTTTTTTTAACAACTTGTTCGTAGGTACACGTTTCCACCTCTCTTGACAGTCACGATCAAGACGGACCTCCAACTCACTTCGACGCAAGTTGCCAACTCCAACATTGTGTCCTTGTGCGCCACGCTGCTGTTGAGATTCGTCGCTGGTCCCCTTTGCGATCGTTTCGGCTCCCGAAAGTATATGCCTCGTTGCTAATACTCGGCTGCCTACCCATTGGCCTGGCCCCTCTTGTCAAGAGCGCGACGGGACTCTACGTGTCTCGATTCTTCATTGGTATCCTCGGGGCCACCTTTGTGCCATGCCAGGTATGGTGCACCGCCTTCTTCGACAAGAACGTCGTCGGCACCGCCAACGCCCTATCAGGCGGCTGGGGCAATGCCGGCGGTGGCATAACATATTTCATCATGCCGGCCGTATTTGACTCTCTCGTCTCGGCCCAGGGCATGAGTGCATCCCAAGCCTGGCGCGTTACCTTCATCGTACCGCTCGCATGTCTGATCGCTTGCAGTCTGGGCATGTTCTTCCTCTGCCCCGACACACCACTCGGTTCCTGGGAAGAGCGATCGCAAAGGATTCAAGAGAACCTGGATAGATACGGATCGAGCAGTAGTACCACAGCGGTGAACACTCCCAATGTATTCACTCACGAGCCGCCGAGCCGTGATGAAGAGAAGGGCGGCCTATCAGATGAAGATGATGACTCCCGGCTCTGCGAACAAAAGTCGGCCATTCCTCTAGCAGAAGCCGTCTCCATCGCCCAGGCAGAAACTGTCGTCAAGCCTTCTTTCAAGGACTCCTGGCCGGTCGTGTTCTCGCCGCAGACGCTATTCCACGTGGCCACCTACTCTTGTTCCTTCGGCGGCGAGCTGGCCATCAATTCCATCCTCAGCTCCTACTACAAGGCCAACTTCCCGCACCTGGACCAGACGCGAGCGAGCAACTACGCCGCCGTTTTCGGATTCCTCAACTTCATCACCCGGCCCTCGGCGGCGCCATTGCCGACATGCTCTACAACAGATTCGATCGTAGCCTCTGGATGAAGAAAGGCTGGATCACAACATGCGGAGTCCTCGGCGGCGCACTACTCATCACCGTCGGGCAGGTGAACCCTTCCGAGACCAGCGGCCGCGGCATGGGCGCCCTCGTCGGCCTCGTCACTCTGGCTGCCGTCTTCGTGGAGGCAGGAAACGGGGCCAACTTTGCCCTCGTGCCTCACGTTCACCCGTCCGCCAACGGCATCCTCTCTGGTGTCACGGGAGGCGGCGGCAACCTGGGTGGCGTCATGTTCGCCATCATCTTCCGCTTCATGAACCACGGCAGCGGGTACAACACTTCGTTGTGGGTCATTGGTGTAATTCACATCGCTCTAAACCTGGCCGTCTGTTGGATTCCCCCTTTGCCAAAAGGCCAGATTGGTGGCAAGTAGGTCGGCACGGCGCGCGTACGAGTGAAACAAACAAACCATGCTTTTTTTTTTGTTGACAACCTTTTCTTCTTTTCTTCAATGGAGCACCACCACGTGTGTGACGGGTTCCTTGATTAAGCGAGCGATTTAGTCTTTAGTTCTTTATCATTCCAATCTTCTCAAACAAGGAAATTGTCCTAGAATTCCGTCCATCAGAGTACACCACGTGCATGTCGTCATGACTCATTCCCCACTCAAACAAGATCCGCGCCATTCATTCCAGATCTTTAGCGACAAGCCGGCTTTCCCCACTCCTGGTAGCGATAAAAAGACCAGAAAAAGTGTCCCCGACAATGCCAATGTATTTCTTTCCGTTGAAGAAAGTGGATTTTGCGTGCGGCGTGGCGGGCAAGTACCCCCACCTTTACTATTAATACCGAATGTGCATTTGACAATGCAATGCGGTCAGAAGATTGGAGTGGACATGATAATACATCACGATGTCTCTTCCTGACTTCCTACTTCAGTGGCTGACTGACTAACAAAGGCTTCGACTATCGCCTATCGAATCTAGAATACTGCACGTTGACTTGCTCGACGCGAATGCGTGCCACAAGGCGGCCCTTTATGCAACGGGTAACATGGGGCGCACTGCATCTGCATCAGACACAAACAGGTCTCTCATTCCAACGCGTAGTTGGGTGGATCGCTTTGGCAACGAACGACAAAACAAGGCGACCTATACGGAGTACTCAATAGATAGATGGTGATGGTGCTGGCATTGATGCCTGCCGCATGCGAAAGGCGCTCGGCGGACAGCAACGTGGACGACCTCGCGGAATTGGATTGACATTGAGTACAACCGAAGTGGGCAATCGCCAATTGCCGCGGATGAGTTGCTTACTGTGCCAGTTTCACCCACACGTCAAGCAGCATGGCAAATTGGTTAGAAAATGAGATTGGTATTTCAATTAAATGACCTCCTACAAACATGGTAGCACCAGTGTAAACGGTTACCTTACGGTTACCATAAATGTATCAGGAGTTTTTGCCACGAGGCAAGGAGCCGTTGATAGAGGTTCCAAATTTCCAACAGAAATGGGCCCGAAACTTTCCAACCGTAGTCACAAAAAAATCGTATGTGAAAGCTCCCAACGTACCCATTATCGGAGCACACGAGTTGTCCATATATATGTGCAACAGAATGTAATGCCCGCAACAGAACAAACCGCATCCGATCCACCGGTTCCAATATCCCTCCCTCCCTTTTAAAGAGCCAGGATGGCAGCAACAACACCAAGTATGGTTAGGGAGCCGACGCGGATGGCCGACGCAGCAGCGTTGGTGGGAATGGGGGTCATGGAAGAGGCGGTCGCGGTCCCAGGGATGGAACCAGAAGAAGCAACGGTGACAGAAGAGGCGGACTGGCTGACGGTGCTCTTGACAAGAGTGGTGCAGTTGGCGAAGGCGGAGTGGTGCTGGGTCTCGATGCTGGTGGTGCTGCAGCTGGTGGTGCTAGTCGCGTTGGTGGTGCTGATGATGCTGGTGGTGCTGGTGGTGCTGGCGGTGCTGACCTTGCCGGCGGTGCAGGTGGTGGAAGTGGTAGCCGAGGTGGGATGAGACGTGGAGAGAATGATGGTCTTGACGCCCTGGGGCGTTGTCGAGGTGACGGCATCAATACCAGCGGCCTTGCTGTCGGAAGCCTTGATGTGGAAGGGGTTGGAGTACTGAAAGACATTGGTGTTGCTCTCGAGCTTGAAAACAAGGCCATAAACCTTCTCAGCGCCGAGGGTAGCGTCAACGTTCCAAGTGTAGGTCTTGGCGCTGTTCTTGACACCAGCTGTTATGTATGAGAGGTTAGTGTGTGTATTCCAGAGACGAGTTTCCTTTCTTTCACAAAAATGCAGACGTCTTCGCTATTCATTGTATCAAGTTTCGCATGTTGACTCACAGGCAATGTTGGCAATGTGCTGCTGAGTGTTTTGGGTAGCGCCGCCGATCAACTCAATGGAGATGGTGCCAGCAGCGTACTTGGCAGGAGCATCCCAGGTAAGAGTGAAAGAAGAGCCGGCAGGAACAATCTCGTCCTTCTTGGGGCTGTAGATGGGATCAAAGTCGGGCGTCTGGGCGAAAGCAGAGGCGGCGAAAGCCAGGACAGCAGCAGCGGAGAAACGCATATTGGCCGATTTTGAGGAATCCAAACGGACAATGTTCTGAGAAACGTGTGTTGTAAGTTGAGCCTGCAGGTAAGAACAAGAGGGTTTTTGTGAAAGAGGACGAAAGAACGACGGAGAAGTGTATTGAAAAAGGAGAGTGGGAGGCAGGAGAACGCCTAGGCAAGTCAGCTACGACGGACTGGTATGTGGGTTGAAGAAGGAAATGTGTGAGTCGTCGTGAGTCGTCGTGAGTCGAAGGCGAGGCGGCGTTGAGAGAGAGAAATATGTACATGGTGAGGCGAGGCAGGAGACAGGCACGCAGACCGACAGGCACGCAGACCGACAGGCACGCAGACCGACAGGGGCGTTCTTCCGTTGGAGCTTGCGGCCAGTGCAGCCACCCACTTTAACGTTTGACTGGTGACTTCAGAAAAACTTACAACCAACACAGAGAGCACTGAGCAGATGTCGATTGTGGAGCTCCTATCAGGCAGGAGAAAAGCAAATTACCATCTGCAAGAAATGAAGAAACGGCAAGCTGCGATTGGAGATTGCAGGAGGGTCCCTGAGCCAAGCATGGATTATGGTGATGCCACGGCCAATGAATGCTTGTTATGGTCCCCACCCGCACGTCCAGAGCTTGCCAGCCACATCATCCGGGGCTGTTACATCACATACGCTGCTCTGTGCCTGATTCAGAGGTTTCGCGACTGCAGAAATTTTAATTTTACTCCGTAAAATGAGGCTCTCCTTCCTTCCATTCTCGCGCAAACAACCCTTTGCGGCTTTTCCGTGAGCTTCACTTATTACCCCGCCCGTAACGTTCAATTCAATCGAGGCGCAAATACTGACTTTCTCATGCCATGCTCATAATACCTTGTGGCTGAGTCGATTGGCACTATTGAAACGACCCATTATTTGCCGTTGCCGCCACCTGGCTAACAGCCAAGGCATTGGGTGCTTTTGTTCGCATGCGCTGACACGAATCCGTCGGCCCTGTCCGTGTGATTGATGCTTTGTCATTGCATCTGCTGATGTGCAATTTAAAATAAAGTTAGGCTGTGATCCACGAGCCGGTGCAAACTTTGCGCGAGTGCAAAATGCATGTAAACGAACGCGCTAGCCGTTTTCGTCAGCTAGATTGCATAAAATTCTGTCTAAATTGCATAGGCACTTATCTGAGTTACATAAGCATGACTTTACCCCTGTCCCCCTGCTTATAATGTATCTTTTTAACCAGGGTTACGCAAGTGCCTGTGATTGGTTCTTTCGCCCCACTTTTCCACTTTTATGCTAATTTCTAGGCATAAAATTTGCACTTTGCGTAGTACGCTCACAAACTTTGCACAGGTGCAAAAGACAGTACAAAGTAGCCGCCCACACAAATCCACATACAACTTGTACCGTGCAAAGTCGGTGCATACTTTGCACCGGCTCGTGGATCACAGCCTTAAGCACCTGTCGCAAACTATCTACATATGTAATGTGGCACGTGCGATGAGGCTGTCGCGACACACTTCACTGGGTCCGTTAACAACTGCCGACTGTTAGCCATTGGTTCCTCGCGGGTTTGGAGGATAAATCAAATCCACGGAGTACGGAGCACGACGAATGAATTGGTATCTCGTCATTCTTGCCGTGACCATTTCGCCTGGCTGACCAAGTCGCATTCTGATCGACAGTCCGATCCGGTCGATCCGAGCACTGCTAGTGCTAGTAGAGACACAGCCCGTGCCGTTTGTCTCGTTGGAAGTCGTGGCTTGGTTTAAACCAAAAAAAAAAAAAAAAAAAGACCAGACCGGGTACCTCGGGCTGTCTTGGGCTTTGCCGTCGCTAGAACATCCAAGCCAATTCCCTTGTTGAAGGTAGAATGCACTAGTCTCGAATCGATTGCCGAGCATGGGTGGGTTAGTTGCATCATGAAGCGAGCCAGTCGTCGCTCTGGATGTGACAGATGCGACTGGATGCCTTTTAGCCGTCAGTGAATGATGTGCGACTAATACCCCGTAATCAATAATTCACTCATTTCAAATTGCTTCCTTCTTCATGTTGCTCGCCAGAGGAGGTCCCATCATTCTATGTATTACGTACGGAGTATCGTCTACTCCGTATGGAGTAGAGCACTCCGCAGCAGAAAAGAGGCCCTTGTCTACATCATTTCGTAAACCTGTATGTAAATGGACAAAACTTGCTGTTCCAGGTTCTCGCTCTCGGCGAACGCTGCATCCCAAACATCTCCTGTCGTGGGTGTCTAGTTCATCGATTCCATCGTCTACTCCATAACCATGGACGAACCGCGCGAACATTTGCTCTCATCGCGGTGCGCATCAATAAATCTGACCCTAATACAAAAACACCATGTTAGACTGAAAGCCAATCGTTGGGCGGAATACTCTGCACCTTGTACTCCGTACTATGCTCACAATTACGGAGTGAAAATCGATATAACGCAAATCCACATGTCAAGCTTTAGGGTAGCCACGACGTGCGTGGACGCGAGCGACCCCTTCAACCACTCGGAAAGCGGCGCGCGCCTCTCCCAGCCAATCGTGCCGCAGCTGGCCCATATTATTTTCTCGAGCATTTACATCATGCCTTCCTAGTATCACCAGTTGACCATTGAACCACATACCACACCCTCGTCAAATTCCACACAGCTTACGAATGAACCCACCGGCAAAGCAATGGATTCAGCAGACGACCCTGCTGCACCCACATGCTCAAACAAGCGGCGCAAGACGCACGACGACTCACCCCAGCGATCAAGCTCATCAGGCGCTTCCCCGAGCGGCAGCAAGCGCTCTGGCTCAGCCCATCGCGAGACTCGCGAACCAGCGCAGTCAGGGTACCATGTGACGAGAAGTCCCAGCGCCGCGGGCTCCAACAAGAACTACTCGTCGCGATCTCGGTCGAGACGGCGGTCACGATCGTCCTCGAGCTCCGGATCGAGCACGCGCTCAGAATCACCCTCGCAATCTCGGCCGCGCCGCAGACACTCTGATTCGTCGACGTCGTCGAACCGCACGCGAACCGAGTCCTATTCGCCCCGGCCGCGACAAACGACACCTCCCCGTGAGCCCCTCAAGCCAAGCTATAAACCGATACTGGCACTCCACGGACATACGGGTCCCGTATCGCAAGTGAGGATATCGCCCAATGGCAAGTTCGTCGCATCAGCATCCGCAGATGGCACAGTCAAGCTCTGGGACGCCGCTACAGGCGCTCACATGGACACTCTTGTTGGCCACATGGCGGGCGTGAGCTGCTTGGCTTGGTCACCAGACAGCAATATACTGGCGAGTGGATCTGACGACAAGGCTATCCGCCTGTGGGACCGAGTGACTGGGCGGCCCAAGACGACGACGAGAAAGTCGGCGGCGGGGAGGGAGACGGCTGCGCTGCGAGGTCATCACAACTACATTCACTGCTTGGCGTTCTCACCGAAGGGAAACATACTGGCTAGTGGGTCGTACGATGAAGCCGTGTTCCTATGGGATGTCAGAGCTGGACGACTGATGAGGAGTCTACCGGCTCACAGTGACCCGGTTGCTGGCATCGATTTTTGTCGAGACGGTACATTGGTTGTGAGCTGTTCGACCGATGGACTCATGTAAGTTTTCTTCACAAGTAACTTATCTTTATGGGACCAGCAGACTGACAGATTCCAGTCGAGTATGGGACACTTCGACAGGCCAATGCCTCAGGACACTTGTCCACGAAGACAACCCCGCCGTCACGAATGTCTGCTTCTCACCAAACGGTCGCTTCGTACTAGCCTTCAACCTCGACAACTGCATTCGCCTGTGGGATTACGTGGCTGGAACGGTGAAGAAGACGTATCAGGGCCATCGAAACGAAAAGTTCGCCATTGGCGGCTGTTTCGGCGTTTTGAAAAGCGAGCCCTTTATCGCTTCGGCAAGCGAGGACAGGGACATCGTGCTGTGGGATGTGAAGAATAAGGAGATACTCCAGAGGGTGCCTACCGGCCACAAGGGCGTGTGTTTCTGGGTCGATGTAAATGGGAGACGATGGCCAGTGCGGGGCAGGATCACTGTGTTCGATTGTATCGGCATGCAAGGGATGATGCAGTCGCGGATGAGAGTTTGAGCTTAGAAGAGGAGGTGGAGGCTCAGTTGCGGAGTGAGCTGCCTATTCGGCAGGACGACGTCAAGCTGGAGGATGCTTGAGATGATTATGAATCTGATGATTGGCAAGCTATGATGACCTATTTGACTCTTTGCTGAACGTTACCATTTTTGCTCTGCCTCCAACGGCTGGTTTGACTGGTGCTTTCCTGATTTCTTTCCTTGATGGCCATATTCAATTGGTTCCTATATCGCAAATGAAGCAATGGGAAGCCGTTGACGAAATGCCATCACGAATAGGCAGTGTCTTCAGATCTCTTCCCGGTACTTTTGTTTCCTCTGTCCGTTTCTTATGGAACAAGCAAAAGCTCAGATTTACCCAGTTAGTCAGTCGTATTCAACCACTACATTGTGGTTAGCCACTGCTCCTCCTTGGTAGTAGACCGTAAAGTCAATTGACCTCCCGTCGCAAGTCATTTCGATTTCATAATTGAGAACGCGGTACGGTACTCCAAGCGAATTGATTCGACGAGGAAGTTCGCCACTATCCACCTTTCTATTCCACTTGACAGTGCATAACCGAGATACACAATCCTCGCGTCTGGAAGGCGGATTACTAGAAGCCGTTATGTAGAACCCTTCCTCAATTTCTTCAACTGTCCCCGTGTATGTTCGAAAATAGGGACGCCGTACACGACTCGATTCTGATAAATCTTGACCCTATTTAAGTTTTAGTCCGAGGTGACTGGAGACGATGTGGAAGATGAGAAAGGATCTGCCAGAATGGGGAGAGGCCATGATCTGACTGAGACGGTACCTGCTTGAGAAACCACCTCATTTGGTTTTCAGCGATCCAAACATGCTCTACAGAGTCAAATCTCATGTCTTGGAATAAATGATACTCGGGATCATATGTTTCTTGGGCTACGACGCCGTAACTCAAGCGAGCGACTCTGCTCTCAACCTTGATATTCAACGACTGGGCTAGATGCAGTGATGCAAGTCCATGAATTACCGCGCCCCGACATATTGCAACCCAGCTGTGATGCATGTATTAGAGCGAATGGCGAGTCGAAAAATAGAAAAAAAAAAAAACGGCCCGATGAGAATTGATAGAAAGACGATGAACATACGGCTTGGTACCCTGGGACTGGAGGACTTTGGTCGCAGCACCCACAGATTTGTCCAGACAATCTCGCAGGTATGGGTTGCGTCCAAAGCCGCCGACTAGAATGACGTACTAAATAAAGCTGATGTTAGAAGGTGCAGACAACTCGAGTCATCTCATGTGGAAGGCAGGCGCACACCTTTGGCTGTTTGCCGTACTTGCTTAGAATGGCCAACGATTGTGATTTCACCAGAGCCTCGATTTTTCGTATGATGGGGTCGAAGACTTTTAGTATCTCGTTCCTGTTCCATTCGATTTAATAACGAGCATGAGAGAAAGGACAGGACAGACACTGCTTGCCACGACTCTCAGCCACCTACTACTTACGTGTGGAATGAAAGTCCCTTGGACCGCTTTTGGCTTTGTGGTTTCTTTACCGAGTCGGGAGTGTCCACGATCCACGTACGCGGCCTGCCGCGAAACTGTCGCTTGATGCCGTGCTCCCAGTTGTCGTTCATAAACTTCAATTCCTGCTTCTTGCTGACGTTGTGCCAGGAACCCCCGTTGCACTCTTGACGAGCTTCAAGAAGTTCTTGTCCAAGAAAATGCCACCACAGAGGCCTCCTGCAGGTGAAATCCAAGTCAGCATGCAACTCGGAGCCACCGGTATCTCGCATTGGTTACGCTTTACCGTCTCCTTTGACAGACTCCTTGAGAGTAAATGGCGTTTTCTCGCTCACTCTGTAGCTGATAAGATCCTAAGGGTAAAGAGTCAGTCAGATGACGAAAAATCTCACGGCTCTGACGGAGGACCTACCACGGTACCACCTCCCGCATCACATATGACGATATTGTCATTGACCTAGCAAGGCTCATGACTCAGCAAGTCATTCAAAAAAAAAAACATCTCAAGTGCCTCTTACCTCAACAGTAGATTTATTGGCCTGGTCGCCTAGTGTTGACAACGCCGCCGCTTCTGGCTCCGAGATAAAACGCAGCAAAGTGGTGCCGCATGGTCTCTTGGCCAGAATGCCTGCCATTTCAGCTGCCTTCTCCATACGTTGTTGGGCATAATGTGGCCAGATAGCTGGAAGTGTCACGACGACATCGAATCGGCACTTGACCATCAGATCCTCGCCGATTGCAATCTGGATGTCATTGATGGCATGATTCCACAGAAGCTGAAGATACCTGGAGACGATGTCCACGGCATCCTTGCTAGAGGCATCCCGA
Source organism: Epichloe gansuensis (assembly GCA_023658505.1). Taxonomy (NCBI): domain Eukaryota; kingdom Fungi; phylum Ascomycota; class Sordariomycetes; order Hypocreales; family Clavicipitaceae; genus Epichloe; species Epichloe gansuensis. The sequence continues at coordinate 2,474,917 of CP098281.1, forward strand.
ACCCTGCGAGCTTCTCTGAACTCGGAGCAATCATATATAACTGGGTCAACATCCTTTCGTCAAGAAGAAGCAGCTTGAACCACCTAAAGGCGTCCTTGGCAGACGTTACTGTGTACCCCCATTCGTCTTGCTCCCGTACTTTCCATACTTGAGGAGAGTGGGCGATTTCTCTTCATCCGAGCAATGCGTGAGCTCAGAATCCCAGTTTGTGATGACTTCGATGTTTTCGGGTTGGCGTGAGTAGGCCCAAGCGACACCAGAGTAACTGTTCAAAAAGCATTCAGCGTTGTTCATCGATTTCTCTCCCATTGATGGGCGATTTGGGGGGGCTTACGTTGTTCCAAAATCAATGCCAATGACGAGAACTTCCTCCGTTGGGGATGCTCTTGCCATGGTGCATATCAGATTTGATTCGATGAAGCCTTTGAGCAGCAAATGATGAGGGAGTTTATGATGAGTTTAAGCAAGACCGGTGCATTCTATGAGAACCAAGAATGTTAGGAGCGTGGCAGCTGGTGAGATCGAAGTGAAACGAAAGGCAGTTGTCAGTCGATTCACACTTCTACTTCCTGCCAAGACTTCCCTACCTGCCGTTGACAGCTGCACGCTACTATCTGAGACACAGCTCGCTCGTACTGCTCGCTTGAACGATTAGTCCTCTGTGTTGCATTGCATTTGAAGTTCTTGAGTTACATAAAATCGAGTTCACAAAGTGGTGACCAGTCGAGCCATGATCTCTTTTGGAAGGACTCTATCAGAGTTCATATCAAGTGGCACCCAAGATGTTTCCTCCTCACCAGTCCAACTGACAATGGAGACGGTACCTGATTCTGAAGAGGAAGACTGCACAATGAGAGATGACGAATTTGTTGATCTCATCCCGCACCCAGGGCTTCCTCCTGCTTCTCAGGTCAACTCGGGAGAACTGAACGGTACGTATGGTAGAATCTTGTCATCCGTCGAGCTGCTAATGATGTTTAGCGTCTATTGAAAAGCGGTTTGAACACTTTCAAAACAACAGCCCTAGTACCCGTGGCAGCCAGTTCTTCTCAGAAGCAGAAGACGTCAGGACGACTGTGGTTGACATGCCAGGGGGCAGCTCGCCGGCCCCAGACTCGACAATCTTCATGCTCGCGTTATCGAGGGCTATAAAGATCACATACGTAGCCCTGAAGACTTGATTGGCCGTCGCAATACCCTCCTTGATGTCAAGGATAGCCAATTCAGAACTCTGGCTCATGAATATGAAAAATTGCACGCGGAGCACTCCTTACTGATCGCTTCTCACCAGGTAGCTGAAAGACAATTGTGCACGGCCGTCAGAAACGCCGCTTCTGTAAAGGAGGAAGTCCTCGCAAACAACACCAAGATATCCGATGGCGAGTTGAAGTCTCATTGGAAGCAACTCAAGTTTAGTATCCGAAACCTTTCTCTACTCATGGCGCATAGCATTCCAGAAGATCGTTGCCCCCGCCCAGTACAACGATGAAGAATGTCTCCAGAGGCAATAAAATGGGGTCAAGTCGTCGTGCTTTCGAAAATCCATACCTTCGACGCTGGGCAATTGAGAAGTTCCTCTGGTTATCCATCCATAGGATCGTCTTCATGTCTCACAACCATTCCGATTTGGACGCAGACAGGCGCAACTTTAGAAATTTCAAGAAGACCATGCTACAGAGTGAGTTTAGAGACACCGAGAGAAGTCTTCCGGCAAGTGAACTAATAATTGCTTTGTGGATAAGAATTGAATGCGAATAGATGTGCACGACTGGGGCCAATGTGCAAATGGTTCAACGAAGGCTGGGAAATCATCAAACCCTCTGACAACGACATCGATAGGATACTCCAAAAGGACTGCGGCCAAATCTACACGTTTGTCTATGGAGAAGAGCTAGACAATGATGAAACAGATGAAGTTTCCATCCAGGATGATCTTCGAGACATTTTCACCCTGGCGGTGGAGTTGGACGACATGTGTATGCAATCTCGGGCCATGATTACCATGTTCTGGCACGATCTTGAACCAAGAGAGCGTGGCTCGAGTCCCCTGGCTACCATGATGCCTCCATGGAGGCCGTCAACAGGACCAGAGGCCCGCTGCGAATGCAAAGGTGCGATTGACAGTCACGCCCGCGCTGCTCAAAAGGAAATGCACGTGGCAGGAACTACGACTCGGAGATGGTGTTGGCCAAGGCTGATGTGGTCATGGATGATAAATGGACGGACAAGACGATGGATGATGGGGTCGAATGCGGAATGACTGGAGGATGAATGAAATCGAGAAGAGATGTCTGCAGAGAATTCGGTCCATTTTGCCATGGACGGGAACACGCTCTCTCTGTCTGGCAGATAGGGAGGTTATGGGCTAGTAATAGTGGCAGGAATGCTATCGAGGTGTTTATACAACGAGTCGCTCCGGCTCAGCTCAGCTCGGCCTGGCATCACAAGTTCGTTCACAACCATGACGTGGGATGGAATCAGTCAGATGCGCTGCCGCAACGGGAACACACCCCGCCGCCTCTGTGTGAAGGTGTGAAGTAAGTGAAGCTTGAGCCACTCGCAGTTTCAAGATGGACCGACGACACTGACCAGTGAGCGACTAATAAATTAGTAAGCGACGGCGAAGGTCAAAACGGAAATGTAATCCCCTGCATGACTAGCGCTTTTTACCTTTTACGGAGTACATGAGCACGGGCACAGGAAGGACAAGGTCTTTCGGCTGGCAGAAGTACAGGAGATGAACGCATTGAGAGAAGGCATGTAGCCGTTATGCAATTAACTTGAAGCGCATTTACACACGATATCTCAAGCGAAATGAATCGCCAAAAATTCAACAAAAGAAAAAAACATACAACAGCCGGTGTTCGCTGGTCGTCAGCGACCCAACTACTGATCTGCCCCTTACTGGCTTGACTATGGGAGAGCGGACGGGACACGGCGTCCGAAATGTAAACTCTCCCGACTTTTACCCGAAACGCCCCGCCTGGGCCCGCTTTTCCCGTCCTCTCCGTTTCCCCATCCTGCCACCGTTTTGCCTCTCTGTCCCTCCCGGCTTTTCCACTCCGATACCGAAGCGCCGGGCAATCGACGACCGCACGCCGCGTAGCAATACACACCCTCGTGTTGCCTGTTTTCGACCCTGGCATTCGCATGAAATCCTCACCAGGCTCGGAGGAGGCGCCCGTTGCCGCCGCCCCTTCCTCTCCCCTTGTTCTGTTAATAGGTCTTTTTCTATATTAGTCCTGTCGCAGAGCATGTTCAGTCCGCCCTGGCGTTAATGTGCCGTGTTGGTCAGTCAGCCCGTGATATCTCACTTAAGAATGCCTACGTGTGCTGCAGGGCCCCATTGGCCTGATTGAATTCCGGCGATGGGCAGACTAGATAAAACGCCCCTCTCTCCCCTTTGTTTATCCTTAGGTGGTTTGGCGTCTATAATATTCAGTCCTCTGCCCCCTTTTCCTACTTGCCTGTGCTGCTGCCACTGAAGCTGCCCTTACTTACCTTATTATTATGCCCTAAGATCCGAAAGCTTCGCTTTGTTTTTGCCCGTCCAGGTGTGCGTCAATTTAACAAAGATGCCGCCAAGGCTGCGGTGCAAAAGTACCAGGACAAGCCGCTATTCCGGTCTAGATACTGAGACCAAGTAGACGGCGTTTAATCAACGGCCTGTGCCTAGCAGATGCCGCTTCTCACTCGCTGCCATGCCCTCCTTATGCCGCAAGAAAAGGCACGTGCTTGTGACAGGCATCTACAGGACAGACGAGGTTCAAATAGGTATTGGCGCCAGATTCTGTTAAGGGGAGAGGTTTGTCCACGTCAGACAGCATAGACTCCTTCTCTTATTCCCACCACATATACAGTTGATAAACATTTCAACGACGGCTCAGAAGTGCTTTTAACATCTCCCGTTTCGGGGCTATGCAAGAAGGACCTGATGGACGACTTTAGTTCTAAATCCAATGGAAACCAACATAGGGGAGGCTTAAGCACTCATAATCCTAAACTATAATGAAAAAGTCTAGGCTGAGGAGATTCTCTGGCATATTGATCGTAACTCGGTTACAAAAGCGAGGTAGATTGCGTTGATAAACAGATAAGCTATGCTGTTATCACAACTGCTCGCCAAGATATCAAACCAGCTTATACTCGAACTTCTCGGGCCACAACAACCTATGGAAATGTCTTTAGCATATACAGCAGCCTTAAACGAGCAAGATTGCAGGCTTAATATATCAGCTAATCATTTTACTCACGTCTGCTGTGAAACAAGTCGTTTGAATACATACAGCCTTTCTTCATTTTCAAGCGTATTAATTGTCAGTTAAACACCATCTCTCTTACCGCGTCATTAGTTCAAGCCTTCCTAATGCCAAACCACTCAGGTGTGCAGTGTCAACAACTGAATGAGTTCTAGTTTTATTAGAATTTGCTGTATGGAACGGTTTTGCAGACAACTGTGCGGAACTGTGTTCAGAGGAGTCGACCATATCAGACGCAGCTTCTTCCTGTTGCATTGGCTTGGGCTCGGGAGGCTCAAAGAGTTTGAACGGTTCATCGAGTTCCGTATTTCTAAGACCAGAGACGTTGGCGACAATTGAACGCAGAGGTCCAGTGCCTGCGGAAGGGTTCTCTGCTGTCAACCTTCCAGTGTCGACTTCAGAGGGGCCGTCTGAAGCAACACGCCTGACAGTTTGCTTAGTTTCCAGCACACGCCAGGACTATTCAGTCATAGGTGGAAGGCCAGTATTTACGTCGCTGAGTTTGTAGGGCCATCCATCATGAAGACCCAGTGTGAGGCGGTCCTCGTTTGTTATCTCGCGAGCACCATTATTCAACGAAAATTCGGCGTCAGTGTCCCACTTCTCAGCATTATCCATTGACTTGTTATAATCCTTTTCGGCAACTGCGACCGACCCAACCTGAATATCAGGCTAAGCACTAGGAGGAGCGTGGTCACCCGTCGTCACTGGATGACCAACATCACTCAAGGAAACAGGTCGCAAAGGATTCACATCTCCGCGGGGTGATGGGGTTGGACGAAGGCAAGAAAGTTGGAAGGATGATGTGCTAAGATGTTCCTCAGCAGAGTAAGTCGTGCCCTTGACTGATGGTCCTCCAGTGACTCCAGAAGAATTTCGATCCAAGGCGGAAGGCCATCATTTACGTCCATACCCCTGACGTCCTCGATTTGATCACCAAATACAGTCTTCTTAAAATGCGAATGCAAATCGTTCATGTTGATGCCCTCGTCCTGACTCCACTTCAGCCGGTTATCGTTGGTCATGTTCTCAAGGCCGGAACCTGCGGCTACGTCTCGACTAATGTCCCGAATTTCTGCTGGAGGCGTGGATGTATCAGCGTAATGCAACCCGTTCTGTTCAGGAACGAAGTTTTCTTGATCATTGCCGGTATAGGTAGATTGTCCATGATTCTTCTCGCTGTCGATATCAAGACTTTGGACCCTAGAAGATAGCCCAGCTGGAGACTCTGCTGGGTCTTGTAAAGAGGAAGCCTGCTAGTCATTGTTTCGGATACATCCACTGGGGCAGCAGTCGACGGTTTATTCAAGCGAATATCATGTACTCGATAAGTCATCTTGTTACCAAATGACAATGTATGGGGATGACGCGTATGGGATTGTTTGCGTTCTTCAGGTTACGGTAGAGTGAAGTCAGGCTAAATAACTGTGGAGGAAGTATTGCTTTCTTTTTGTGAGATTCGACTTGAGAGGAATAGGTTAGCCTTGTATAGATTTTGTACCGTTCGTTTCTCGAGACAACGCCTAAGCGTTTCTTCTGTAATTGACTGATTGTTAGTGAGATCGCGGTGGGAGACAGGGTCAACGGACTCTGTAGCACAAATTCGCGGCACATCTTGAGACAACGAAGGGCCCACAATAGAAGCATTATAATTGGATATACGGGTAGCCAGCCAGCCACCCGACATAGATTGCCTCTTACACACCCACTAAGCGAACAGACGCGATGAATCACGTAGTTCTATGGGAGGACCTGAGTGATTTCCGGCGCGTTTTGGTGTGAGTGCGACGATCCGCAATACAAAGTAGCTGCTTGATCTGTGATACGAAATGCAAAATGGGTGGTTGTCTAGTCAAGGGGTTACCCGGACCTGCTACAGTGGATGTCCGGAGGTTGTCCTCATCCTACACCAACGGGTTCCATGCTCTTAGTCCAACAACCAAGAAAGTAAGCGAGACAAAGAAGTCTATGGGGCAATGTTAGCCAGTGCCCAGCTCTCGATATGTCAGACAAAGGCAACTCAAACTCGTCGTCTGGTGTGCAGAAGGGAACCGCAACCCAGCAGCCCGTTTTCGGGTTCTCGATGACAGGGAAAGAGGCGAAACAGCTGTCATCATCCGGCCAGGCCGCAAAAGATGCTAGAAAGAACACAGCATCTCAACCAAGACCTCCGACCCCTCCACGAAAGCAAAGCAGTGGCGGAACGTGAATAAGTGCACCCGGCAGGTCTGAATCAAATATCTTCATGTAAAGTCGGTGAAGACTGCATTAAGTCTCTCCAAATACGTGTCTCGGTCTTGCAGTTTCTTGTCAATGATCTCACAGATGTTGGGGCGCCAAAGACGGGCAAAGAATCTATAATCGGCCTTGCTTAGTTCTTCCGGAGAGTAGGAGAAGTAGCTGGGTAATATACGATCGTAGAATATCTCCGTGAAGGCTACTGGATCCTTTACCGCTAGCGTGACCCAAAACGCCCCGTTTGTCCATGCTTGCCGCATGATACACGAGAGGGGCTCTGCATCTCTTTGGTAGTTCTGAAGCTGTTCTTCTCGCTTTAGGAGCTCGAGGAATGCAGCATGTTTCGGTGCGAATTCGATAGGTTCAATCTCGTCGATTAATCCACCGCCGAGCCAGTATGGCGGTTGTAGAAATTCGATAGGCGATGAGCAGGCAAATTCTAGGTCAATAATACACGTAATATTCCAGTCCTTATCAACAAAGATGTTACTTCGATGTATATCGGTTAAAGTAAACACGAAAGGGCCGTTAGAAAATTCTCTCCGGAACATTTGCGGGAATATAGCTCTTGCGGCAGCTAGACTGGTCATCTGGTACCACGCATCGTCACGGCTAGTTATGGCGTTTTGCTGGTAGAGTAGCCGGTTATCAAAAGCCGCTAAATGCTGAAGGATAAAGTCATTGACACTAGAGAAGGTTGTGTGTCTAGAAATATTCAGGGGATGCCTTCGTTCTCATGCATAGTAAACATAATATTCAGAGGACGATTATCTAAATGCAAATACCCGTTATTATCCAGTCGGAATGCTCCAATACGCGCCAGGGGAACGCTTGCAAGCGAGAGCATTATCCTAGCGAGACTTTGCTGTAGATTATCTTGGAGACGGACATCGTCACGCTTCTCATCCCAGGATTCTGAAAGCATCTCTCCGGAAGTAATAGTTTGGATAAGCAGGTAGCCGATATCGAGGTCGGCAAAGCGGCTAGAGGGATGGCACACGTATCGTGAAGGCTGCCGGAAGCCAAAAGTAGCTAGAAAATAGCGGCGAGCTTGCTGGAACCAGCGCGACCACCACGGAAGGAAGTCAAGATTCGTAAACTACAGGGGATAATATGGTTAGAAACTTCAAGATTCGTAAACTACGGGGATAACATGGTTAGAAACTTAGCATTTAAAAGTTAAGGCACTTACTCTTTGGTTAGTAGACAGCCCAAAGCCGTAAAGCTGCGGTATAGGAACTGAAGGGCAGTTCTCTTGGAGCCAGGCGTATGTTGCAGCCTCACAATTGACCTTCTCATCCAAGTTGCCGGGCCGTACTACTTCTCCAACGCGGTAAGGCAACGGAAAGCGAAGCAACACGAACTGTGGGGTGCTGACTTCGCAGAGGGGTCGACATGGACAGGTATACAAAGATTAAATGATCCATTGCGCCAGTAATCTTGCGAAGAAATAGTAACGTCCGCTGGTTTGGTGCCAAGGTGATGTGCTACGAGATCAGCCAGAAGAGGACGATAGGTCTCCATGCGCTTGTAGAAATTTTCCTTCTGCTGCGGGTATTCCAGAGCGTGAAGAACATTTCTGCTTTTCGCTGTTGCGGCAGATAGAGTGACGGGACCGGAGAGTAGATTGCGAGTCGTCATGGCGGGCGGATGGCTTAAGAAAAGGAGTAAAAAGTCGGTTGCTTCGAAGATAACTAATATTGCTGACTCAGGCTCTCAGGCACCAAGAATTTGCTACATAGGCGGCCGGATCGGGTTAAATTATAGGTTTCTGTCTTGGACAAGTGGTCATTTGGACAGGGGTCGGCGACCGCTGCTAGCGCCTCCGCGGGGTCGCTAAGATCTCACCGCTAGAATTTCACAGAGCGACCGTAGGTACCCACGTACATACTGTTGAGCCGCTCGTTTACAGAAGGTTGGCCATAACTCGTGTCACTCTCGTGGTCCTCCTGTCGGGCAGTCGTCCACAAGAGAAGCAAGGGCGCGTTCCAGCTGAAGGATGTTTAGAATCTGCTAACAGCCCATATGTTCACTACCTCCTATCTAGTCCAATTCGCCCTTCTCCGTGTCTACGCAGCCTAACTTTCTCCTCTCCCGCTCCCATGCGACGTGGCCAAATTTTCTGATCACTAAGTCTTTCGCCTCCTCGATTACCTATTCCCCACGCAATTAATCGCACAGCAAGAAAATAGGTGCCCAAAACACTTCAACTTTAATAGATCTATTTAATACTGGATATGCTTCTCCTAGGTGCATATATTCGTATTCCTGAACACTGCTAGCTAACGCACGTTTCGTCCGCGAAGCCCTACGTGAAGTAACTTGCTTCCGCTGTTGGGTCTTGCTCTTCGAGATTCCTCGTTGCTGTTTACGGGTGACCTTCGCAGTCAGGCACGAGATTGCTTTCTGACGTGGTTCGGGTTGATCAGAGAAAGAAGATTCGTTATCTACAAATCGGTTGTAAGCTAGGCAAGATACTTCGGCATGAACAGGACTCGTACTCTCATCTGTTGAGCCCTCGCGTTCACGCGGTACCTCCTGCCCATTGACAAGCTCTTCATACTTAGAAAAGAGAGAATAAAGACGGTTAGCGTCCAAAGGCGTGGGTACGGAGTTCTCTCGGGTTCCTCCTGCCCAACAGCTACCGGCTGCACGGTGGAGGAAGTTGAAAAGCCCGAGTCGATGTCGAGCTTCTCATTAGTAGATTTCGAGGGTAGCTCGCCAGAGTCGCTGAAGGAATTGCATTTATCGTCATTAATGCTGTCGCAGTTGCTTAGGCTGCTGGGTGACGATGCAATTGTGATCGCGGAATCCCAAGAGGGACCAGGTGACAAACATGAGTGATTTTGAGTCTTAAGCGTTGGGCTTATCTGTGCCATTATGATTCTGTCCATCGCGCATTATGCTAGTCGAAATCATAGGAAAGAAAAAGAATAGGTGCATGTTGACCAGACGCTTCGAGTCGATCGTGCCCGAGTCGCTTAGCCTTTATATAGGCGGAACCCAAGCCATTAACCGCAGCGTTAACTGGGTAAGGACGCAAAAGCTTGACCCGAACTGTCTTCCCAGATTCAATCGGCTCCGCTAACCCAATGGTGCGTGTGTGAGCCTCCCAACCATTCATCCAAGTTCATGAATGGTCCTAGTATGGTCGCTCGCCCCATTCTGAATCTTGTCATTATTCCATTTCCGCCGCCCAAAGAATTCGCATTCTTGTAGTGGTGCTCACTGCTCCACTCCCTACTTCTCCGCCCGCTCTTCCTTCTCTGTCCACCAGCAATCTTCGATGCAGCTAAGCCTCGCCGTGGATGCGGCCAAGAGTCCTCCTGCATCATTCAGCAACGGCAGATAACGTATCATCAAAACCTCCTTCGGGGACACGTAATGTAGCGCGGGAAGTCGAGGAGCCGATAATCGAACGATCGCTCCTCAGCCTGTCGCTCAGTAGAAGACAGTCAGCCTCCGACATTTCGCGAACTGCAAGCATTCAGCCAATGCAAGGGAAGATACCAACCAATACGACATCGACGATTCGAGCGAAGCGGCGCGGCGAGATCGACACAATGGATACACTGTAAAGGACATGGCCGCAGGTCGTGGACCTACGTCGGACGTACTCTGGCATGCTTGGGCCGTGGTATGAGAGCAAGGCAACGTGGGCGAACCAATTGGCCCAATGTTCCTAGCCGACTCGAAGGTCAGCTGAAAAGCGTGAGATGGCGGAACCAGATGCCCCGGCCAAGCCTCACGCGTCTCATGAGACACCGGGATAAGGCAAATCTTGCGAGACAATGGGAAGGCTTAGCCGCCTCGACAGCCCCCAAACCTGACTGCGAGCATTGAAAATCCTTCCGGACACGCCGAGCACTGGAGGCAACCGCCAGGTCCCTGGAGGCAACCCATCACGAGAGCTGGTCATCACAAACAGGCCATCTTTGCTGAATTTTCCGATAAGAGAAGCACGTCGATAAGCCCCAGTGTTTGTAGAGTTAGCGAACGCTTCTAGGTTATCCGGTAGCAGGTCGTAGATTTATAGATTTGATAGATGGTAGAGAACAGAGGAGCGTTTCTGGGCGAGAGGGCGCCAGAATTCGTATCGTGATGATCTTAGCGGAACGGGACGGCAGCAGCTGAGAGGAGGAGACGTGCATCAAGGACATGGGAGCTGCGACAGGAGGCGGATCCTGTTGAGCCCAACAATGATGTGGCCAGCGCGACCAAAGCAATGGCAGCTTGCGACACCAAGAGAAATGTGGGAATCGACAGGGTCAATGGAGCAAAGGAGGTCGAGAAGAGGAAAAAAAGGGAGATGGCTTCGGTGGTCTTATAGATTTTCTCTAAAGCAGCGGGAGGTGGAAAGTGGGCCGTGGGGGCGGCGCCTTACCCGCGCGGGCAGGCGGTCGAAAACGGCAGCCAATTTGCAGCGACGACTTTACAGCAATGCTGCCACAAATCAATCACCCATTCCATACATCCAGTCCATACATCCAGTCCATACATCCAGTCCATACATCCAGTCCATACATCCAGTCACGTTATACAATACCATGCCGACCACAAGGCAATAATGCGACAAACCTTGGTACTGGGTGCAGCAGAACCAGCAAGGAAAACAAAGGGGGCTTAAAATATTAATCGACACACCAATTACGTTGTCTGACGAGCACCACGCATAAACGGCCCCCAACTCCCAACTTCAATATACCAATCACATTGTCCAGCTAGCCCAAGCCGTTCCAAACGACAACCGGGAGACCTCGACGGTTCTCCGATTCGCTTACATTGCAACCTCTCTGTGTTCCGCTGTGACGTTGAACAGGTACATGGTGCCGCATATCTGCCGAAGCAGTCCGGAATATCATTATCTTCATTATCTTCAACATGATCGTCTCTATAGCTCTTGAGCATCCGCTGAATGCGATGGTACCGTCGGGTAGGTTTGACGGGGCATGGGGTGTTGGTGATGTCTTCAACCGCTGCCGGTGCCGGTGCCGGTGGCGATGAAGGCATGTATTCTTGCGCATCGTGAAATTGAATCTCGAGATCATCGTTATTGTCCTCCTCTCCTTCCTTGTGGAAAGGACCAAGGGCGGGGAAGTGCACTGTGTCGTCACTTCCGGGCAGCGACGACATATCCTCGAGTGGATGTGGCCGAGTCATCGCCCGCGCCATGATATCTCTCGCTGAATTATTTCTCTTCCTATTATCGATGAAATATATATCTTGTGGTGGCCTCTTGAGTTCCTGAGTGAGGCTATCGTGAGATTGCTCGAGGAGGTAGAATTTGACATCTCTCCCGGTGTGCTCGAGCCAGGGGTTGAAGTTCAGCTGCTTGGCCCTGCCATTTACCACCTGCTTCTTGGTCTTCTTGTAGTCATCCTGTATCTTCTGCATCTGGCCCTTGACTTGAGAAATATGCATCCGTAGCTCCTTGCGTGTTCTTTCCTTGGTCTGCCTCACGGCTTATCTAATGGCGAGGGAGACCGTAACTCATATCACTGTCGCGGGTTCTGCTGCCGGGCAGCACTCCTCATGAGAACCAAGAAAGTGTCCCAAACCAAAGGGACTTAGAATGTGGAGACATACATTTCTCCTGGGGTGGCTGTATTTGAAGAAAGCAGTGGTTAGTGGTTCTTGTTTGCGAGGCCGGTGCCGGCGCCTCCCGTTTCTTACGCCAGGCCACCGTGTGGTACGGTAGGTAACCGTAATCACACCACACCATTTGTCGGTTTGCTATCCTCCAAAAACGGAAACCACAACCTCCGTTTCTGGAGGCACACTCCTCCATACATGGAGGCATTAGAACCGCGGAGAAGAGCTTGACGGGATCCCGTATTTTACAGTAGGTATGGTCGTATGTACTGTCTCCGGCGAAAAAAGTGGCTTATATGCGCTGTGGGATGCCAAGGTAGAGAGAGTTGGACGAAGGCAGCATCGATTTCTTCCTCTGAAAAATGACTGTGATCAATAATGAATTGATCACGCTGGAGGGACTCTATGATTGGGAATCTCCCATTGTCGCTGTCGATATCGGAGAAAATGAGACGGGGCGTCCGATAGCCGGGGGCCGCCAGGTAACTATCCGAGCTCTCCGGTTCGCCGTGAACGTGACGGAAGCAGTGAAGGCGATGGAATAGGCGAGGGCACCCGATGCGCTTGACTTTTGGTGGATTTTGGCGGGAATGCTTGTTGTCTGTCCCAGATCCCGAGTGGCGGCCCAATGTGTCGCCACGAGGCCAGTCCTCGCGGAATCTTGAACTCGTGTTGCATCGTCGTGCTGGAAGCCCCAGGTCCAGCCGTTGGAAGAGATATAATGTACGGACTCGAGTTGACCTTTGACAACTGCGCCATTGTCCAAGGTGGAACTGGTGCGAGTCCTCGTCGAGATACACGATGCCGTCCCCTCTGGCGTCTGGCAACAGACTCTTTGGCGGCTCCATTGTGCCCGAATTCCGCTGCCGTGGAAGTCGTCAAGTTTTGTCCCCTGACGTGCTCTGTTTGCTTCAGCCTTGTTGATCCTGTGGAATGCTGTTTTGTCCGGCGTAAAGGCTAAAAATAAGTTTAGTCTTATTCAAACTTTTCAAAATTTGGTTGGCGTCAGGAACGCGGGACTTGTTCAAAGCGCGCACCAACTTGCGGGCCCACTCGTGATCAGGGGATCAGGATCAGGGATCAGGGGATCCATTCGCCCCATTCGCCCCATTCGCCGACAGAAAAGGCCGCTAATACTCCGTACATACAGTGGGTGCAGTGGGTGCAGTGGGTGCAGTGGGTGCAGACGAAGCCTCCGCCGGCTGAACCTTGATCAGTGGAGGTGAAGCTGACTCGAAGGGTCTCGGCGCCTGTAACGCCTGTAACCACCCCCTGGCCTCGGGAACAGAAAAGGCCCCCCCTTCTCGCCCTCTCTCACCCTCTCACCCCTCTCACCTCGCTGATCACATGTACGTACTCTTATCTTCTTCTTCGTGTCCCCTTGCCTTGTCGACTTCACTCATCAGTCAGTTACCAAGCCAGATGCCAGATCGCCAGCAGTGAGCACTCGTTGTCGCTGTGTTTCGGCTTGCTAGTAAACTGTGACGACCTCTCTCGCTTCTAGGTTTTCTCCTGGTCTGGCCAGGGTCCGCCCGGCCTGCCGCCGTTCACCCGAGTCGCTTTTGTTCCAGAAGTGTCTGTCCGTCGCGACATCGAGTACACGACGCACACGACGCACACGACGCACACGAAAACAACAACACAGTCGCCGGTCCTGCTTTTTTCTTCCTCTCCACCGCCACCAACATCTTCTTGCATCTTCATCGCCAGCAGCACGCATGGAGCCTGTTCCCGAGACGGAGCGCATGGAGGCGTTCAAGTCCTCACCAGTGCCGTCCTTCCTTTTAGCAGCAACTCACCCGGTATTCCACCTCTCGAACTCGAACTCGACATGGCGAGGAAACCGCCGACCATACGTCGAAGCACCGACCCCAACCCGACTTCACCCACTTCACCAACTTCTCCATCATGGGGCCATTCGTCGGCTGCCCTGCCGTACAGACCTCGCACCGCCTCCCCATTGTCCAGCGGCCACACAAGATCGCGATCATCGGCCGCCACTCTGGCCTCGCCAATGTCTCGAACGCAGTCCATGCCTGGCGTCAGCGGCTCCGGCCGAATATTGTATTCGCCGCAGCTTCGACCTGCAAGTCCTTCCAACTCGGGCTCGCCGAGTCGTGTCCGTACGCCAAGGAAACATGTGGACGAGGCTTTCCCCAACACCTCTCCCGTACGGACCAGTGTTCTCGATTGCGACAAGAAGCCCAACGAACGAAGCAGCTCACCCGTGCTCGGACCGCCCACCGTGTCGTCGAGTCGTCTTAGAAGGTCGTCGTCGCCTTTCCGAAATGTGCCGCCTCCGAGCTCGAGCTCCTCTTCCCTGCTGCCCTCCACGCCGTCTTCGGTTTCATCTTTTAGGTCTTGCGATGTATTATCCATCGGTTACGGGGGCAGCTTATCCTCTGTGCCGTCGACTCCAACGTCTGCTCGGTCCCGCAGCCCCAGCATCTCGAGTTTGGAGACAATTCCCGACACGCCCGATGCAGAGGAGGCAGCCCTGGAAGCGGAGAGGCTTGCCCAGCTCAAGGCGGTCGCAGATGCCGCAGATGCCGGTGAAGAGGCGGATGGAAAATCCCGGGCGGCGATGGATGCACCTCCGCGCGGTCGAACTCTAGGGTACGGATCGAGAGACATTAAACGGAAGCGCTGGAGTGTTTGTGGAGCAGAGCGACGTAGCGATCTGGACTTGGAGACAATTTGGGAGGACTGAAGAAGGAAACAAATGCTTCATGGCGTTTTTGGCGTTGCTGTTGCATTGCATACATAGTATACACAAAGCGATGCAGAAAGAGCCTTGCTGCATCGCCCCATGTGAAGTTTTTTTTCCTTTTCCGATCTGATTTACTTGGACGCGAATAGAGGACATGAGTCGAGCAGACCAATGGATGGGTTTTGATTGTTTTCTGCCAGCTGATGGGATTGATTAGGCCGTCTTGTTCTTGTTGTGATGGGGATTCGGGGACAACCTTGTCCGTTCCCAGGCGAAGACGGCGAGGGAGGAAGGCAGGGGCGAACAGGAGGCGAAGTAGTCACGAAGTCTTGATACCCCAACATGTATTTTTTTGTTGTTGTTTCTTGCTTGGCCTCTGGGGTGCCACCTGGCGACTCCAATGATTGGCCAATGAAGACATATAAGTACAACGCACATTCCATGCAAGCAAGAACCTCGGACGTGTCCACGTTTGCTGCTCACTGCCCTCCCTCGTGCAGAAGGGCGGTCCCAGCCGCAGGCTCTCCTCTCATGTCTGGTTGGAATCGAGACACGAGACGCATGAAGAATAACGAATGCCAGTCACCTCCCTTTCCGTTCCCGCCCTGGCCCCGAAGTCGCGGCAGCGTGATTGGTGATTGGTCCCTTTCCAAGTCAATTGCCTATTCGGGCAGGCTCCCTCGGCTGCGGCCCTCGGGGGCCCTCCTCGCCTACGAAAGAAAAAAAAAAAAAAAAAGACCACTAGACGGGCGAGTATATTGATATTGGCTTCGTCGAGAAACTTTGATTCAATAGTAGGAGTAGCCCTGAAGAAGCACGAGGACGGCTGCCCGAGATGGGGGTATATAAGTCGTTCGTCGGCGACGACCTTGGAGATGGATTCGACAACAACGGCAATCTGCATCACAATCATCCTCCGACTTTCTCTTTTCCTTGTTCATTTCTTTCCTCGGCAAAGCAGACAATAACTCTTGTCACTGGTGTCAATAGAAAACTTTGACTGCTTACTTTACTCTCCTCATTCTTTTCACACACACACACACACACACACACAAACCGACCATGCGTTGGGAAACAGTTGCGACGGCCTCCAGTCTTTTGACGTATGCGCAGGCCGCGCCGAGATTGTTCGACCAGAACGTCGAGGTAAGAAACAAGACGTGACATTTTGCGACGCCCCCCCCCTTCTTTCCTTGAACTTACACAGGACAGCATGTCCAGCGTGAGGAGGCCGCCGCCGCCGCCGTCGCCAACGGCTTATACGCTCGCTACCACAAATGGGGCAACGCCAAGGTAGCGCACGACTGGCAGGACGGGGACCGTGTTCAGATGACGACGATGCCGGAGGGATGCCCTACCGGCACTGTCATTCTCTCCACCACGACGGTGGACGTGACTGTCTACGTCACGCCCACTGCCGAGGCCGGTGCCGAGGAGCCTTGCCCGGAGGAGACGGCGACGACGCCCGTGCCCGTGCCCGTGGCGGTAGTATCGACGGAGCAGCCGTGCGAGGACGAAGTCGCTTCTACTTCTACTTCTTCTTCCAAAACCGAAACCGAGGAGCCCTGTCCCGACGAGACCGTCAGCACCGGCAGGTGGAATGGCACTGTGTCCGTCCCGGTCCCTGCTCACGGCACCGCGACGCCCACTACCGAGCCTTGTCCCGAAGAGTCGGGCGTGCGGAATGCCACCACCATCGAGATTGTTCCTACGTCTACGGGGCCACGGACTACCTTGGTTGTCCACATGACCAAGAACATGACCATGACGTCTGAGCCTTGCCCTGAGGATGTTACTCCCACGGCGGCGACGTCCACTCTTGTCATGACCACTTCCACTCCCATCACCACCACCACCAACACCAAAACCAACACCAACACCAACACCAACACCAACACCACCATTAACACCACCATTAACACCACCACCGAGCCCTGCGAAGAAACAACATCGACCTCCACCCATGCCACCACCCGCACGCTGAAAGTCACTCCCTTCTCGACCAAGCCCCCGACCAGCCCCCTACAACAACAACCACCTGCATCATCGACACGTCCATGACGCCCGCGACCAAGTCATCCATGACCAGCACGCCCACCGCCCTCCACCCGCCCACCAAGACCATCTGCGAGCACGACAACCAGACCGGCCTTCCTGACCGGGACGCCTCGTACTGCGGCGTCAAGGGCCAGCCCGCAGGCGTCTACTTCCTCGCCCAGTTCATCGAGGAGAGACCCGGTGTGCCCGTCACCGAAGAGGGATGCTACCAGTTCTGCAATGTAAGTCGAAGCCCTTCTCCAAAAGAACAACCAAAAAAACTAACTGCTCCTTCCCCCTTCCCCGGAACAGAGCGTCATGGAAGACACCCGCGGCTGCGAATCCTACCGCTTCTACAGCAACGAGCTCGGCGCCCCCGCTGCGACCTCTACGGCATGCCCGTCTCCCATGCCGTCCGGGACCTCGACAACAACCAGCCTGGCAGGTGGTACGATCTGAGCTGCGGATGTCCCACCGCCCAGGAGTGGCATGACGGAATGCCTTCTGGGCACAGAGCCGCTCCCGACGTGAAGACTAGCACCTACGCCAATGTCAACCAGAAGAACGCCGACACGGCTGCCGCGCCTCCGGCTTCGGCTCCGGCTCCGGCTCCCAAGGAGCAAAAGCAAGGCGGGCTGCTCAACTTGAAGCTTGGCTCTCTGAACATAGGCTTATAAGATGGGGGTTCTTGGTAAATGTACAATTTTGGATGGGAATATCACACACACACACACACACACACACACACACACACACACACACACACACACACACACAGAAAGTCATGAGCCAGCGCTTGATACATCTACACATTGTATTTTTCGTATATGTACCACTACTTTATCGTTTTCCCATACTCAAAACAGTTCACATACCATCTCTGTAATAGAGCATAATGGAGGGTAGAATCCCAGCTACTTTAATTTAATTTCAAATTTTTAATACAAGATTTCCTCATCACCCATCATGGCGCATAATCGTCATTCCTCGCCAGGTTCTCGGGCCCAAACGACAACGGCAGCAACTACCCGACCGTGAGCAAGTACACGACCAGAAAGAAGAGGGAAAAGGAAAAGAAAAAAACCATACCTCTTCCAGCTTCAAAACCACATAGTTGGCGTCCTTGTCGAACATGATGACGGGCATGCTCAACTTGCAAAACTCACGAATACTAACCAACGCCAGTTAGTGCATCCATCTCCTTCCACCTTCCACCTTCCTCCTTCCACAAAACACGGAACACAGACTCACAACTGTCTGCACATTCCGCACGGACTCGCCGGCGGACTGGCATCCGTCGCCACGGCCACGGCCTTGAACCCCTTCACGGCCCCCTCGGTGACGGCCCTGCCAAAGGCGACCCTCTCGGCACACGTCCCGACGGGGTACGCCGCGTTCTCGACATTGGCGCCCCGGGTGATGGAGCCGTCGTCGCCGAGGACCGCCGCACCGACGCGGAACTTGCTGTAGGGGCAGTAGGCCGTGTCCTTGGCGGCCGCGGCGGCGTCCCTGAGAGCCGCGAACTGCTGCGTCGAGAGGCCGTGGGCGTCGCACGTGGCGCGGAGCGACGAGGCCGACGACGAGGCGTGGACGGGGGTTGTTGGGGGTTGGATGCCATTGATTGATTCGTGCTTGCTTGCTTGCTTGCTTGCTTGCTTGCTTGATGATGATAATGCGAGATGGGATGGGCAATTCAAGTCGAATCCAAAATGTCCGACTCTGGTCGACTCCACAAATTCTGTCTGCATCGGCGGGCGCCGTGAGCGGGGAGGGAAGGAAGGAAGCACAGTGTTTGTTTAGATTAGGCTTACGTATGACGGATGATGCTCTCTTCCTCTCTCCTCTCTCCCTCTCTGCCTCTCTCCCTCTCTGCCTCTCTCCCTCTCTGTTCCGTCTGTCCTCTTTACCTATCGTATCAAGTATCAAGCCCCCTGTCCAAATATCATCACGTCTCTTATTCTCAATCCGTCGTCCATCCGGCGGCTTTGCCCGCCGTTGCAGACCGAAAATGCAAGCAAGTACGAGCAATCATGATATCTGGTAAATCACCCGCCCGTAGTCCACGCTATCTCATGGCAAAAGAAGAAAAAAACACACTCCTTGCCTTCTCACTTCATTACATATAGTGAAAGCAGGACAAGACCCAAAATGTGTGTGCGTGTTTGTGCGCGAACGTGCGTGTGTTGTTAACAGCATGCGTATATATGTGAGAGAGTGCGTGCTGGCATCAGTAATTGCTTCCTCCGTAACGTAGCAACCGCCCTTGCCGGAGCTCGCAGCCAAAGGAGTTGGCAGTGACGACGAGCTGCCATCGCTTGGTGTCATTGGCTCCACCACTTGGCTGCGAACAGCCATGATCCATTCATGCTGAAGCAGTTCCATGGCCGATGGTCGTTCCTTGGGGTTTCTCGCAAAGCATTTCGACAGAAAATCCAATCCTTGAGGGCTGATCTGATCCGCTGACGGCAGCTGGGGCGGATTGCCTTGCGCAATGTTGTACATGATGGCCCATTCGTTGTCCAGGTTGGCCCACGGCCTTCGTCCCGTCGCCATCTCCAACACGACACATCCCAGGGACCAAATGTCGACCGCTCCAGCCCGGCCCGGGTTCTCTCCCTTGATGACTTCCGGTGACATGTACATTGGCGTGCCGGTCATGGATTTGTTGGGCTTGGTCGCATGCAAGTCTGCCGCTAGTGTGCGACCCTGCCGCGCGATGACCTTGGCGGCTCCAAAGTCGACATACTTGATGATGCCGTTGTGGTTCAGCAGAATGTCTGGTCACTACTTGTTAGACGAGAGAGAGCCAGCAGAGAGAGAGAGAGAGAGAGAGAGAGAGAAGGGCACAGTAGGAGGGTTGGGGGTTGGGGTTGGGGGTTGGAAATGGTCAGCTTACTCTCGGGCTTGATATCACGGTGGGCGATGCCGCTTTCATGGAGGTAACCGAGGCCCTCCAAAAGCTGCAGAGCGTAAAGGTAATGACTTGCTCGTCCTCGATACGCCCGTGCTCCAGGAGATTGGCTAGGGATCCGCCTGAGCAATACTCCATGAAAATGTACACACGATCCCGGTGCACCTCAATGCCGTGGTACTGCACAATGTTGGGATGGTCCAGTACTTCCAACACGCCCATTTCTTCTCGGATCTGTTCAGCAATCGTGGGGATCAGTTTGGGGTCCTGGAGTCGGATCTCCTTGACTGCCATGAGCAGACCAGTGTCAAGGTCCATGGCTGCATACACGTTGCCAAAGGTGCCGCCACCGACAAAGTGGCCCTGCTGCCACCGCTTCGTCACATTGGTAGCCGAGGAGGACAGGTAGGCTAGAGAACGGTCTGCTTCGTTGTTGGCCTCGAGCACGCGGCCCAGGGCGCGCCTCTCGCCTTCCTTCTCTCGGCGGAAGTCGTCCATGACATCCAGACTCACTAGTCGCTGTTCCGTGATGCATCGCGCAGCTTCCTCGTCGTCTAGCATCCTGTTCTTGTCAAGCTTTCTGAACTGGCCCACGAGAGCCTCCATCCGTTCCTTTTCTGCCTGCGCTGCCATGTTGGACCTTGCGCCCATGATGTCAAAGTGTGAGATCAACAACGACATGCACCCTCCAACCTTTGTTCTCAGTTTCTCGTACTCGTCGTCGCCCAGTGCGAGAATGTGCCGTCCGCGCGTCATGCCCATGGCAAACTCGAGAGCCAGGACGGCCCATCGAAAAGTTTTGCGATCCGAAGCGATGCAGTCGTCGCAAATGAAGCTCACCCAGTCCAGGGCGAGCTTGGTCAGCTTCAGGTTGTTCATCTGTCGCCTGTTGCTGTCCATGTACAGGAGCGAACGTTGACCAAACTCTGTTGCGAATACAAAGCATGTCTGGATGAGCTCCTGACAATCCTTCCCCTCTGTCTGCTTCCGAATCACCTCCACGCTGTCCATGAATGTGTTGGACAGTTTGTAGGCCACGCGTCGAATCTCCATGAGCCTCGAATTGACTTTGTGGATGTTGGACCTAGACTCCTGGAGTAGATCCACGTGCATATCCACAGCATCAAGGAACGCTCGTCTTGCATCCGGGAGTGACTGGGAGCCAGTCGCACACAGTCGCAGTTGTCCTCGCTTCAGATCAATGTTTTGCCCCGAAGCGGGACAGTGATGGATTCGCCAAACCAGTTGAGCGAATCCTCGGGCCGCAGGATAAGAAGGTACTGCTCACCCAGCTCATCGGCGAATCGATCCAGTGAGGTCACGGCCATCATGGCCTGTATATCGTCTAGTCGTGCATGCAGCTCCGGGGATGCAACCACGTACGTGCCCTGCTTCTCAAACACTCCAGTCTCGACGCGGAAATGTCCCGACGCGACCAGCTGATCGTAGAACTTTTGCATGGATTCCGGGGAAATGAGATGCTAAAGTCGGAAACATGCTCATAGTTGTCGCTGAGCATCCTTGAAAATCGTTGAAGCATTCGTTGACGAATGCGCACCGAATCTAGGCAAGCCTTGTAACGCTTGCTCATTTCCGCAGCGCTCTCTCTTGGCTTGACCTGCAGTTCCTTTTCGAATGTCTGACTTAGTCGGTTCAGAGCCTTGAACGTCAGCGAACTGAACTGCTCGGCAACTTCGATATGTCCCCTTGGAGATGACTTCCAATGTAGTTCGCAAAGTCCCACTCCTGGAACAACAACTCGGCCTCTTTGAAGGTGTTTTTGTTGCCGCTCAGCTTCCAGTTCAACATCTTGAAGTAATACTTCAGAGCCTCGAGGACGACTTGATCAAATGACTCGTCTATGCACGGCGGCAGGTCCCAGCCAGGTTCCGGGCTCTCAATGGACAAATACTCCTGCTTGATTCGGATGGCGAACTTGAGTAGCAGTTGAAACTGCGAAATCATCTGTTCTTGCATCATTGGGTTCTGCTGAGCAGCCTCTTTAACTCTCTTAGCGTATTCGAGACGCGTCTTGGTGATTTCTTCAATGAGCCGGGATGGGAAGCTGATGAGCGTCAACAGTTCCTCGAGGTACGGTGGAAGATGACGTTTCTGAAAAGGGGCAGAGTTGTGAATGAGCGTCTCCTTGACCTTGCTGATGATGGAAGAAATTGGCCACAGCATGCCTTTTTGAGGATTTCGCTCGTCATCGTCGTACAGGGACTGCAACCCATCTTCCTTCATCAGTCTGTCCAAAAGGAGGTTTCGTCCGTCGTGATACCATCGACAGCCGGCGATCGCTGTTTCGTCCGAGCAAAGTCCAGCTCCTCATTGCCGACCCATTTTTTCAAGATGCCCAGCTCCGTGTTGATCATCTTATTGGTGTTGTACCAGGAGAATATGGCATCGTAGGCCTCGTGGAACAAGGGTGAGCCGGCCGTTTTATGTTCTGTAGCCAGCGAATGCCACGACGGATAAAGACTCTCGCACTTTTCAATTTTCTTGACAATGTCCTTGACCTGCTCGTGTGGCGGTTTTCCGGCTTCGCTTTCACCCTTGACCTCGAAGTTGATGATTTCGTCCAGGAGCTTGTCCACGGTGCTGCGAGCCTCTTCAACCATTCGCTTCTGCACGGGAATCTGCCGGCCACATGATTTGGCCCTCACACCAAGCCACAGCTCTGATTTGTGCGCGGTTTTGCTCGCTTGCTGATCCGAGGCACCGATCAGTCGTTTCTTCTCTTGACGGACTACATCACCAGTCAAGACCGCCTCAAGCATTCCGTACCATTCAAGCCTCTCTCGGTTATCCGGGTCCTTCATGTCCTCGTCGGTTGGTTGAAGGTCGTCATTTCCGTAAACATAATGGTTTCCTGATCCAATCGATCATCAAACGGCCCCTCGGAGGAAGGGGTTTCCCCTTCCGAGTCTGAATCGTTTCCATTCATTCCTTGGTAAGATGTGAAATATTCGCCTCCAGCATCGTGTCGCAACTTCTGCACGTAGGCTCGTTCTTGCGCACGAAATCTGCTCTCACTTTGTCTCAGTTGTGTTTTCGACGACGATCGCATCGACTCTACGAATGGCTGGTTCTGTTGCGATGGCCTGGGTTTGCGGGACGTCGCTGGATTATACGTGCTCGAAGGAGTTCTGGCTGGAGCCAATGGTCTCTGCGGTCGTCCGCCATTGGTATATGCGGCGGCATCGTCTTGTGAAGTATTCCATTGGGCTTTGGAGCCAACACCATTGTTGACAGCGCCACTCGTATGCACAGGCGGTTCGGCATACATGGTCAGATCTCCAAGTTCGTCTTGACCTTCGACCGCGTTGGGATCATCATCCGACCCAGGGGATGAGTTGTCGGCATCGACGTCGTCGTCAACCTCGACGGCCACGGACGGCAGTCGTCCTTTGGCCTCTCCATCTGTGATTCATCCTCGCCGCCAGAGAACCGTACAGCTCGAGGAGATGGATCCGACATGATTTCGATGTGGAGTGCTTCGGGACCTTGAGAAAGACTTCGAGACGGAACCACCTAGCACGGCACCCAGGGGAGGGGCTCGGCCTGGCGGTCAATAGTCGGTCACCGAACGTTCTCAGTGACGTAACATATATATCAATTCCAGTCGTTTTGATGATTCGCAACTCGTGGCTGCGATACGAGGGAAGCCGCTAGGAGCTGTCTAGTCAGGGAGTTGCAGGTCCCGTCTCGCTGCTGGAGCTTGAGCTTGTGTCGCCGTCCTCGGATCGCGATCGACCTTGACGAACACATGCATGTGTGGCGGCAGCAGGTGTGGCGTAAAATGTGGCATCGACGTCTTGTTCTCTGATTGGGTGGGTTCTGTTGGCTCCATGTCGCTGGGCTGTTGACATGTTTTGTTGTATGGCGTGGACAGGAACAACCCAAGAAACTGTTTTGAATCAGTACACCGTCTCGAAATTTTGTTTGTAGGAATAGATATGGCTTCGGCAAATATGCTTTTCATCGAAATCAGGGAGTGAAGGAAAGAACTATCTGCCCGGAAATAAAAATGTTTTTTTTTTTTCAGAGAAGAAAGAAAGACGAAGAGAAGGGGGAAAAAAGGAGCATGTATTACACCTCACATCGACCAATTGTGTCAACGCAAGCGAGTCGGATTGAAGATACCCAGGCACTTTCTCGAGTAGGTAATGTCAGGACTCAAAGGAGATGCAAAGCCAAGGCTTATTTTCGTTCAGACAGATCACTACTGCCGAATTTCCGTCTTCTGGCTTCGCACCCCTACCCTACACTAAACAATATTAATCACACTTCCAAGACCTGTGTCGTTACATTTAGGATATGATACAATCTCTTGCCAGGTACGACATTCACTCATGGAATCTCCCTTGCCGCAAAATCCTGTGCCAAATCAGGAAGGTGGACGCATCTGTTGTGCATAGTTACATTCAGACCCTTCGACCAGGAAGACCGAGAGTATCTGGCGCCGGCCGAAGGTGACATCTTCAATCGGGCCAGACTCCAGCGTGGATGCCCTCCTCGGTGCAGATAGTTGCTTTATTAGCCTCAAGCTTGGACATGGAATTGGGGCTCAATCAATGCCAGCTAGACCCCCAGATCCTCGACATGGCATGGGTGTCGTCGGGGTTTAATTTCCGGGATATAGGACGATTATCGAATCATCCCGTCGATCGATCATCTCATCCAACACCCCGTTTGAGTTGGCAGAGTAGTTCCGCCTTGTTGGAGCTGTTGTTCTATTGTTCCCTAGATGAACCCTCACTACGGACCATGCACCGTGGTGGTAATCCGTACACGCATCAACATTCTGTGCTCTGTTCGTCTTCCTTTCTTTCGGCCCGAGGTGGAGCGTGAGTAGTTCTAAGTCCAAGGCTGGGTTTTGCAACTCCAAGCGTTGCGCTTTGACAACACTTCTCGACCGACCCGCAAGCTACGGATTACATGTACGATGTAAGAATGCCTTGTCAACCCCCTTTTAGCGTTAGCAGGGTTTGGGGACCATCGAGTGCTAATATTGGGTGGCGAAGGCGTTATTTTGTCCGTGCACACTTTCGTACCAGACAGCCTGAACGATCTCCTTTGATTTCCTTGCCGTGTTGCAGACACGACGCCATTTTGCTGGCTGGTTCAACAGGGCTTCTTGGTACTGCTTGCTGTAGGGAGAGTCGTTGTCGAGACCTGGACACCTAAGCAAAACATTCTCGGTATCAAGAAGCGAGTTACTTCATGTACACCTCTTAAAGGGAAGCGGGGAGTTTTTTTTTCGGAAAAAAATGAAGCCATCAAGCCCCGTGGACAGCTCACTTGCGGTTGGCAACTCTGTAGTGCGAACCAGGG